>OY282607.1:0-4800000 GCA_958298945.1 Atherix ibis | reverse complement strand
GCCATTTTCGCACGTCTTTGTAACACAATCAAAGTGCTGCTCAGCGAGCGCGTGGCCCATCGACGAAAACAGGTGGTAGTCGGAAGGGGCCAGGTCAGGTGAATAAGCGTGGGGTAGCACCTTCCAGTTGAGTGGCTCCAAGTAGTTTTGGACAATTTTTGACGTGTGCGATGGTGCGTTGCCGTGGAGGAAAATCAGCTTGTCATGTCTTTGGGGGACCTATGCAAAGTAGGAGGATCCTGTTGGAAACCGTGGTTGGGTGAATCCTGCTGTATTTGGGTGTAAGGGTTGATTAGAGCAACCTACATTAGTGGAGTTGTCTCAGTCTATCGTATGATCGCATTGGGGGTGGCCTGAGCATTCTGAACTGTGTCGTACGAGGCTGTAGCCAAAATGATACTGATCGAAATACTGGCAGATGAGCGGTAGAGACTGTACCGCCGGAGAGGTTGGTGTGACGCTGTGGCGCGAGACGAGGCTCGTACTGAGGAAAGAAATGAATTGAAGAGGAAGTGAAAAAAATTTTGGGATAATATCCCCGATGACAGATGAACTCACCGTCTTATTTCGGAGGTGTATCCACGAATATATCGACGACATTGTAATATCGGCTACTACCTACCCCAATTTTTTGCGGGCATGGATATTTTCAGACTTACCAATACAGCTTAAAATTGGGTTGTAGACCTATGTGCATTTCTTGTGACGGGATGACGAAGATCGCGGAGCACGAGTTCTTTTACTGCGCACGATTTAATGCGGAAAAAGAAGAGGCTCAGAAGTCCGCTGGCGGACCCCTGACCTCGAAGAATCTCTTGACCATGATGTTCGACTCGGGGACGGTTTGGGAGGTTATCGAAGTCCTTACGACAATAGTCCTTAAAGTATTACGTCTAGATGAGCGTTAAAGAAAGCGGTAGTAATAATTCACCAAAGTAGTGATTTCGATGAATTCCTGCTCCACAAAGTAATGCCTGATGGCGGTTCCATGAGGAGATATAGAAATGTGACTAAGCAAGCTGATTTTAGTTGGTTAAAGTTCCACACTTTTTCTTTCAATGATTTCCATCTTACTATAACACAATTTTAAAAAAAGTGATAGCACTCGGGTTTCCTCAACTCCAGTCCTAACACTATACCCGCGAAAAAAGCTACAGTAAGAATCCTTGTAGCTTCCTAACACTGCTAGACCAGCTCAGAACCGAGGGTTCACCAAGATCTTAAAGTGGGCACCTTCTGCTATCGATCCTATGGCACCCCCTTACGGAAAACTTTGTATAAAGTAAAACTACCAAACTATTTGAAATTTATCCACTTAAACTAGTTTCTACTGAATATATTTTCTATTTTAAATACTAAAATTATTTGGCCGATGAACTTACCACATAAATATTTTATGGAATGTAAAAAAAAACCACTGCTAAAATAAACAAAATATTTTCTTTTTTTTTGAATAATTTCTTACAAACAATAAAAAAATAAATTTCATAATTACATGTGTTTTGATAAATTAAAAGCGAAATATTCACTTTAAAATTATAAATACATAAAAAAATAATATTTGAAATCAAAAAGAAGATAAAACAGAGTCAAGTAAAAAATTGAAAATCTTATATTGAGGTTAAGGGCCGACCCAGAAGTTGGAATTGTTACAGAGCCGGTTTCATCAATCGAGACTCGAATGTGTTTGAAATTTTTCGTCTTTTTTCTTTTGGCTTGAAAAGTGTCGATGGCTTTTTTCAATGTTTTCATGTTGATGACTTTTCGTATGTTTTGTTCAATAGAAATTTTTTAATTCAAATTTATTATATTTTTCTTTTTGTTAATTTATAATAATTTTAAATTTCACAATGACAAAAACCCCAACAACAAAAAAAACGATACTAATTTTTTGTTTGTTCTACAATCAATTAACCTTGGTTTAGAAAAAAAAAATAATAGAAACTTCAAGGTTGTCCAAGAATCAGAAGAAGAATTAAACTTTGTTCTATTTAATTATAAATATGAAAATATATTGATAAAAATAATAATAATAATAATATTCTATTGAGCTGAATTCAATCTAATAAAAAAAGATTGAATTCTTCTCAATATTCTTGTAGTATAAAATCTAAAATTGCTGTCATGTAATCTTATGAATCCGATAGTTCTTGTCTTTGTGGAATTTACAATTTTCTATTATAAGTTTTGTTTGAGTAGAGAATGTTCGGAATTCAATCTTGATAGTTAATAAAATTTAATTTTAAGTGATTGCTTTGGAATACATTTAGCAAAAACCCATAAAGCATTCAAAGACTTCCAAGACATTTAATATGACGAAAAAATACACTGAGAAATATCTCTTCAGTTTTTGTTTTTTTTATTAATAAAAAAATTAGAATAGTATCCACCGCACATTATTTTTTCCTTCACTTTCTATCTTTTCCATTATCCAAAATCTAACAAATCCAAAAAAAACCTTCGTACCTCATATAGTATCCTAAAACATCTTCATTCTATTATTAAAATCGAGGCAGCATCAGTTTAGATTTATAACTGGGCATTCTACTATCCAATAGTGTCATTGCGTAGTCGATTATATAACCCAAGTCGCGTTTGGCATCCTGGAATGCCTTCAAAGCTAAGTCCTACTTTATGGTTATTTACCACATCTTAAAATTCTATCTCTCAAAACCGATATTGAGTATTCTGACATTTATACTATTATCGGCAGTGTCCCCCAGAGTAGCTTTCTAAGTCCAATCCTTGATAAAATTTACACCCATGATCTTCCTTGGCGAAATTATATCCTTATAGCCGACATTACACATCATAAAGATAAAAATATTTTTATCTTTATGATGTGTAATGTCGGTAAAAGAAACTTAGTTCAAATGGTGGAGATTACTTTTTAGGCTCCTGATTATAACCCTAAATGGCTGTAATGTTCCACAAAATACGAGCGTGCATTATTTTAGACCTTTTAATCGACAAACAACTAACCTAAAACCCTCACACAAAAATAAAAAGAAATAGAACTTAACCAAAGATATAAATAGGTCAAAACTGATTATAAAAAGTAAATTATTACCATACAAAACAATACGCAGACCAATATGGACATACGAACTAACAATCTAAACGTCAAATTTACTCTTTTTTGCGCATCTGACAGAGTAATATACAAACAAAGTTTCTGTATTTGACGATCAGTCTTAAATGAACATCTGTAAGAATAATTAATTACAATACATGCTCTATATTTTAAACAATAATTTAAATAAAATTTATCACAAATAAAATAAATACGAATAAACGAACATGCAGTCGTACAGTAAATATGGAAACTGTCAAATGTCAAAATAAATGACGCGCAAGTGATGAGTGGTGTAACGAGTAACAGGAACGACGTGACATATGTAATATATCATATCAACGAGCGAGTACGATAAAATCTCATGTGGGTTCGCTAAATTTCCCTTTTGGTGATTAATTTGCTGTTTGGTTTTTCATATTTTTATTTTTGACGCGCGACACGTGATGTGTGTCAAAGTCAAAAGTGCTTAGTTGACATTTCCAATATATCATGAAAAGACTTATACCTAAAAAGCGCTTACAAATTATCGAATTTTATTATCAAAATCGAGCACTTCAACAGTTTTATATTTATTGAGCACCCAATTCGACCTATAGTGTCAAAATTTTGCAGAAATTTGACGCTATTGGACATCAAACCGCAAAACCCGGTAGAGTGCGTACGGAGAAAAATATTGCTGTCGTGGAATTTGGTGTCGGTGAAGATCACAATTTGCCCGTCACAGCAATTTGGATTGTCTTACTCGACTATATGGAAGATTTTATACAAGAATCTTGGTCTAAAAGCGTATAAAATACAGATCGTACAAGAACTGAAGCCGAACTACCTGTCAAAGTGTTGAATTTTCGGTGAATGGACATTAGAAAAGCTTGAGAAAAATGCGTTTTTTTACTAAAAAATTGGGTTCAGCGACGAAGCTTATTTCTGGTTGAATGGGTATGTGAATAAGCCAATTTCTCCCATTTGGTCTGATAAACAACCACAGGCAAAACAAGAACTTCCATTACATCCAGAAAAATGCACTATTTGGCATGGTCCATATTTCTTTAAAGATGACTCTGGCCGCAACGTTACTGTTGCAATGGCGCCCACTATTACTCGATGATTTTGACCTTTTTTGCCCAAATGCAAGAACTACATCTAGTCGGTATGTGGTTTCAAGAAAACGGCACCATATGCCACACATTTAGGTGAGCAATTATCTTACGTTGGCAATTTTACGCCTCTTGACTATTTTTTATGAGACTACATGAAGTCACTAATCTATGTCGATAGGTCAGCATTATTTAAAAGATAACATTACACATGTTGTTATCAAGATACCAGCCGAGATTCTCGAAAAAGTGGTTAAAAGTGGATCGCTCGCATTAATCAGTTCAAACGTAGTCATGACCAATATTTATATAAAATAATCTTAAAAAAGTAGATGGCGCTTTTTTTTAATTGATTAAAGTAAAAATTTTATACACTTTTGCAACGTGTCTGTGTTGTTTTAAAAAACCAAACACTTAAAAAATCACTCGTTACAATTTTGCTACAAGAAGATTTTGCACGTCTACGTGCAAATATCGTGCACTTGCACGATTAGTGTATTATACCAATGAACTTTTCGTTGAGGTAAACCAGTGATTCCCAAAGTGGTATATATCGACCCCCCAGGGGTCTATGAAAACCTGCAAGGGATGTACGTCAGCGAAAAAAAATTTGGGGTCCATGAAATGAAAATGGTGACCTTGGCGATTACAAAAACTGGAGGGGAAACACTCTGCTGAACACCATCCAGAAACTAATCGCATCAATCATCCTGACTCGCATCACTCCAACAGTGGAAAGTGCCTTCCGCAACGAGCAGTCTGGCCTTAGACCAAACCGCTCCTGTATTGATTACATCAACAGCCTAAGAATGATCATTGAACAGTCGAACGAATGGAACAGCCCGCTCTATCTTCTCTTCATTGACTTCGAAAGAGCCTTTGACATGATTTCTCGCGACGCCATCTGGAGTGCTCTGGCGGAACTAGGCATCCCTCAGGCCATCACCGATCTCATCCGAGAACTATATCGAGAGGCCCCGTGTAGAATGCGCTTCAAAGGACGAAACAGTGATCCATTCAACATCTCGAGAGGAGTCAGGCAGGGTTGCGTAAACTCGCCCATCCTCTTCATAATCGCCCTAGACCTAGTCCTTCAACGCACTAACAACACAGCCAGCAACGGTATCCAGTGGACACTGCGTAAGAAGCTCCACGACCTGGACTACGCCGACGACATATGCCTCATGTCCCACACCTTCAACGGCATTCAGGAGAAACCGAATACTCTGGCCTCCAACGCCGATTATGAAGAGGATGGGCGAGATTACGCAACCCTGCCTGACTCCTCTCGAGATGTTGAATGGATCACTGTTTCGTCCTTTGAAGCACCACCTGCGAGAGACCCTTGAGACCCTGGAACGGTGCCACCTGCGAGAGACCCTTGATGCTACACGGTACCCAAGTTGAAGATGTCGAAAAGTTCTGTTACCTTGGCAGCATGCTCAGCAAGGATGGTGGAACTGAAATAGACATCCAAACGCGCATCAACAAGGCGTACACCTCACTTGGGAACGTGTGGCGTTCCAATCACCTCTCCATAGCACTCAAACTTCGAATATTCAACTCAAACGTCAAGCCAGTCCTGCTGTACGGCTGCGAAACATGGAAAGTAACCGACAGCACGACTCGTAAGCCTCAAAAATTTGTGAACAGATGCTTGAGGCGTATAAGCAAGATCTTCTGGCCAAACTGGATAACGAACGATGAGCTGCTTCTTCTCACGAAGCAAATACCCCTGCTAGATAACATCAAACGCAGGAAATGGAGTTGGATTGGCCACACCTTGCGAAAACCACCTACGGACATAGCAAGGATGGCAGTAGATTGGAACCCACAGGGCAATCGCAGCAGAGGACGTCCAAGGACCGCCCTTTGCAAGAACTTTGACAACCGACACCAAAGGTGAATCAATATTTCATGTTTTGAAGGATTACTTCATTGAAAAAGCAATCCCTTTAACAAATATAATATCAGTAGCTACAGATGGAGCACCTGCCATGGTTGGACGTTATCGTGGATTTATAAGCTATTCAAAACAAAATGTGCCAGGGGTGTTAGCAATACATTGCGTCATCCATCGACAACATTTAGTTGCTAAAAATTTGAGTGTTAGATTGCATGAATCTCTTCAATTAGTCATTGATGCAGTAAACCGAATCCGAAGCAGCGCGTTGAATACGCGTTTATTTGCGCAGTTGTGTGAAGAAAATGACGAACACTTTCCTCAATTTTACTCCTTCACACTGAAGTACGCTGGCTGTCGAAAGGCTTATGTTTGACAAGATTTTTTGAACTTTTTGAGACTATTTTAGAATAAGATTTTAAAAGACAATGAAGTGAAAAACAGACATCGCCTATTTAACAGTCTAAATTTGATTAAAACAAAGTCCATCTTATCAGCGTTTCTTGCCAGAGTTAAACTAATGAAGGAAAATATTGGACCGGGCGAATTTTCCCAGTTCCCCAATTTGTCACAGACAAACTGCCAGGAAGACGACGTTTCAACCTACGTTCAACATTTAAATGCCCTCTATTCAGATTTTGAAACTAGGTTTGAGGATGTTTTGACTATGGTACGAGGGTCGTTCAATAAGTCCTTAGAAAATCCAAGAAATTGTGCTCGTAGTGTCGGTAAAAAATTTTTTGTAAGTAGCATTATCGACAGGAAAGCTATCAAAATTTCAGCTCGATCCATAGCGTAGGTCAATTTCTATCGTCGATTAAAGTTAACGACATTTATTTGTGCATAACAATGGAAAAAAGCGAGTTTAGGGCTGTCATCAAACATCTCCATTTGAAAGGCTTAAGCCCGAAAGAAATCAAAGCCGAGTTGGATGCAGTTCATGGCACATCTGCACCTGTGTTTGCGACGGTTTACAATTGGGTGAATGAATTTAAACGTGGCCGTTCATCCACAAAAGATGAACATCGTTCAGGACGCCCAGTTGAGGTGTCTACTCCTGAAATCATCGACAAAATCCACGATCTGATTTTGAACGATCGGCGAATTAAAGTGCGCCAATTAGTTGAGGCCACGGGCATATCACAAGGTACAGTCGCTTCAATTTTGCATGAAAAATTGTCTGTGAAAAAAATTTCGGCAAAATGGGTGCCGCGTTTGCTCTCAGAGGAGAATAAGCGCAATCGTGTAGTAGAGTCTGAGGCTATGTTGGCACTCTTTCATCGCAATCCTGCCGAATTCCTTCGTCGATATGTCACTGTGGACGAAACCTGGATACACTACTACACTCCAGAAACGAAGAGACAGTCATCACAGTGGATTTTCAAGGGTGAAAGGGCTTCGAAGAAGGCAAAAACTGTGCCATCGGCCGGCAAGGTGATGGCCTCGATCTTTTGGGATTCGCAGGGCATCATTTTGATCGACTACTTGGAAAAAGGAAAAACAATAATAGGAGCGTATTACGCGTCGTTATTGCAACGGTTGAGCGAGGAAATCAAAGAGAAACGCCTCCATCTGAAGAAGATAAAAATCCTCTTGCATCAGGACAATGCGCGTGTGCACACCTGCGCTGTTTCCATGGCCAAAATTGTGGAATTGAGAATGGAATTGTTGCAGCATCCCGCTTATTCACCAGATTTGGCCCCGAGTGACTATTTTCTTTTCCCCAATCTGAAGAAAAGGCTTGGCGGACGACGGTTCACTTCCAACGAGAACGTCATTACTCAAACGGATGAGTATTATGCAGAACTTCCGAAATCCTATTTTTTGGACGGGATAAAAATTTTGGAAAAACGGTTGGAAAAGTGTGTAGAGCTAAAAGGAGATTATGTTGAAAAATAAAATTTTTTTTTTTTAAAAACAGTTTTTTCCATCTTTTGTAATACCACACCGTGGATAATTAACCCATATGGTGACATAGAAGAAACGAATGTCATAATACAAGAGGAACTGACTGAAATAAGTACAAACGAAGAACTTAAGGTTTAGTTTAAGCACGGATATCAGCACTTCTGGCTGTAAAAAAACATACCCGTTAATTATCCCGTATTATGGAATATAGCGAGGAAATTTTTAATTTCCTTTCCATCGTCATACCTAGCGAAATGGGGGTTCAGCGCTGTTACCAATCTCCTAACGAAAAAAAAGAAACAGACTGGACATCATTAGTCGAGAAGATTTAAGATTAAACCTTACAAAATTGACGCCAAATGTTGATAATTTATTATCAAAGCATCAGCTTTATCCTCCCCACTAAAAACATTTACTTATTGCTTAGTTTATTTTATGTTTATTTTATATAACAGATACAACATTTTATTTTTAGTAGTTTTAATTGAAATTCAATTAATAAATGTATAAAACTTAGCATGTGTTTTTTACTTTAACTTCACTGCAGTTAGAAATTTACAAAAAAATCAATATCAGGTAAGTAGTGGGACTACCAAAAACCGAAAAACATGGCAAGGGGTCTACGACACAAAAAAGTTTGGGAACCTCTGAGGTAAACGGTTTTTATATATTGGCAACAAAAAATCGTCTATTAGACGCGTGGTATAATCTAAGCGTAACCATTCCCAACCACCCTGCTTGGTACAAATTATATGCGGTCTGAAAAAAAAAAAATCTGCTTGGCACAAATTGTATCAATTTTTAAAATTTTAAATTAAAAATATATAAAAAATGTTATATTTTTCAAATTTTTTCTTTTTCGGTTTTAATGAATTTGTTTTTTTTTTAAATTTTAAATTAAATATGCAAACATATTTGTTTTTGGAAAAGGCTATAAAATTTTATTTAAAAAAAAAATTAGAAAATTCGTATTTAAAATTGCATGAACTCAATTTTTATACTAAAACAGAAACTGCATTATCAACACCCACACTGACTGCGACTTAGGTGGTTGTGATCTTTGAAAACTACTTCCTAACTTCTATACCGCACCACCCTAACCTGACATTCACATCGAACAATCCCAAAATCAGTAAATTAAACCAGAAATGATGATTTTCTAATATTTATTTATAAAATTCAGTTTAATAACTGAATATTAATGAAATTTATTTATCCGATGCATGTGAAAAAAAAACGGAAGTGGTTTTTTTTGGTCTTTGTTTCTAAAAAAATATGAACTCATAAACATGAAATTTCTTTTTCTGGGTCAAATTCGACATAAAATATTTCAACTTTAAAAAATTTATATTGATAACATAATTTTTTTTTATTAATTATTATTTAAATAAAATAAACATTAACCTACCTGTGTAAAATAGCATTTGAACTACTAACATTAATACGAAAATATCGAAAAGAAAATTTTGTAATAACTAGTTTTGTTAAATTGCAAATATATTTTTTTGGAAAACTATACCAAATTTGGTTTCAATTAATTATGCAATATTTTTTCCTATATATATATAAATATATATAAATATATAAATATGTATAATTGCATATATTTTTTATTTAAATCTTCTCAATTTTGCTTTAAGAAATGAAACCTATAAATTTATATCCAATTTATAGTTTTATGAGTTATTGTCACGCCAAATATAACCCATACTTTGCTGAGGTCACCATTTATACTCACAATGTGAAAATAAAAATAATAAAATAAAAACAATGAAAAAAATTAACATATCAAGAGTGAAATTGAAATTCCTCTCAAGATATTTCGGTAGGTTCATACTGTCAGTAGGTTATTAGGCTTATTAAATAATTTCGAGATACTCGTATTTTACAAATTCAAAATGCATGAAATTTTTAATTCGAGATTTTCTCTTTCAAGCAAAAAAAAAAAATTAATTAATTAATAACTATTTATCATTAGTTAACATGTATTAGCTTATTTATTCATTTGTTAATTTATCTTATGTTATCCGCTAGGTTGTACCCTAAATTTTGAAATTAAAAAATATTAGTTTTCAGCTTTTTTTTGTAATAGAAAAAAAAGATAATAAAACAAATAATATTTTTTTTTTTGTAGTTTTAAATATTTATATTATTTATAGTTATTTGTTTAGTTTTTTCATAAATCTAGAAATAGATTTATTATCCAATTTACACTTTAGAATGCAAAATAAACTCAAATATATTTAAAATAGTAATTTTGATTTAAATTTTACTTTATCATTATACATAAATAATGGCATTTTGTTAAAAATATAAAATCATTTTAATAATATAGCAAAACTTTCTGCAAAACTTGATCATTTTGAGGTAGTTTTTGATGACTTTTTCGCACATTTCAGGCTGTAATTCTGCCATGACAAAAGAGATGCAACTTTTAAATAGGTTTTGTTACCAACAAAAAAAAAATACTCCAACAGCGTTAAATCGCACGATATTTGAAGCTAATGGACATTACCATATCTCGTAATGACGTGTTCTGAGAGCCTTTCACGCGAAATTTATTGTGTTGTATAGCATACTAAGACCACATATGATCCAAATTATGACCTTCAAGTTTATGAGTATGTAAAAAATATTCAAGGTCAGCTCAAAAAAATGTTGGTTATCATATGGACTCATATGATTAAGAAATACTTTAAAAGAAAAAGACTAATATGCATACTAAACAGTCACTTTTTCCGATACAATAGCTTCTCGATAGTCACTTGTGGGTTTTAAGAGCCTCATTGACGTATTTAATCAGCAACATATAATAGTTTCTCAATAGTCACTTGTAGGTTTTTACTGAGCGGGATACAACAGATTCTCAATAATTATGATACTTGTGGGTTTTTAGAGCCTCATTTATTCATCGAATAAGAAATGACCCACATTGATGAATAAAATTTTGTTCGAAAATTCGTCATCTAAAGCCTTTTGTTCCAAAACCCTAACGGCGTATCTTATTGCAGCCTAAAATATCGTTATATATTAGTTAAACCATTTATATTATAAATTGGCAAATTTTAAACTAAATAAATGTAAGCTTATGTAAAAAATCTTCAAGGTCAGGCCAAAAAAAATTGGTTGCCATGTGGCTATACAAGGTGTATAAGCTTAAATCCGCTGTTTGGTCATAGATGGCGTGAATGAGCGTATTAAGCTACCATGGGCACGCCATACTTTTTTTATGAGTTTGACATCTATCACATTGTAAGCAATTTCGTACAACAACATACATTTTTCCTTTGGTAATCATGTCTGGTTTTGTGCCAGAAAAAGAGCATATGCGGGAAGCTCTGCTTTTCTGCTTCAATTTGAAGAAATCGGCTGCCGAATCGCATCGAATGCTTATGGAGGACTATGGTGACAGTGCTTTATCGGAAACAACGTGCCGAGATTGGTTTCGTCGGTTCAAAGACGGCAATTTTGACTTGTGGGACAATCGGTCTAGGAAGGTTAAGGACCATCAATTCCAGGCTCTTTTGGACGTAGACGATACCCAATCGAAAAAAATGCCCGCGGAGTAATTGGGTGTTACTCAACCAGCCATTTCCATGCATCTGCGTACCATGGGGAAGATTGAGAAGATCGGAAAATGGGTGCCGCATGAATTGAACGATAGGCAGATGGAGCGACGCCAAAACACATGCGAAATCTTTCTCGCCAGACAAAAAAGAAAGTCGTTCCTGCATCGGCTTATGATAGGCACACAAACGCAAGATATCGTGGGTTGATCCTGGCCAACCATCAACATCTTCCCCAAGACCAAATCGCTTCGAACGAAAGACGATGCTGTGCGTTGGGTGGGATCAGCAGGCTATCGTCTACTATGAGATGTTGAGACCTGGTGAAACTGTCAATGCCTACCGCTACCACCAATAACTGATCAAATTGCACCGTGCTCTGCGTGAAAAAAGCAGCCACCAATAACTGATCTCAACCGCTACCACCAATAACTGATCAAATTGCACCGTGCTCTCTAAGTAGTTTCGGACCACGTCAAAAATGGTCCGAAACTACTTAGGGACACTCAACTGGGAGGTGCTACCCCACCTCGCTTATTCACCAGACCTGGTTACTTCCGACTAACACCTGTCTTCGTCGATGGGTCATGCGCTCGCTGAGCAGCACTTCGATTCTTACGAAGACGTCCGAAAATGGCTTGATGAGTGGTTTGCCTTGAAAGAGAAGGAATTTTTTGGCGTGGTATCCACAAATTACCTGAGAGATGGGAAAAAATGTGTAGCTATCAAGTACTTTAAATAAATTTGTTTTCGCTTTCTATGAAAAAAAACATTTTTGACGAAAAACAGCGGATTTAAGCTTATACACTTGATAGTGCTCAAAATTGACGGTAACGGTCTCGACTTCTTCATTTTCAAAGAAATACTGACCAATGATACCTGCAGTGCAATATCCATACCAAGCAGTTATTTTTTGCTGATGCAATAGTTACTTATAGGTTTTTAGAACTCAATTGACGTATTCACTGAAGGAGATACAATAGCTTCTCAATAGTCACTTGTGGGTTTCCAGAGCCTCATTGGCGTATTCACTGAGCGATATACAATAGCTTATCGATAGTCAGTTGTGGGTTTTTAGAATTCAATTTACGTATTCACTGAACGAGATACAATAGCTTCTCAAAAGTCACTTGTGGGTTTTTACAGCCTCATTGACGTTTTTACTGAGCAAGATAAAAAAGTTCCTCAAAAGTCACTTGCGGGTTTTTAGAGCCTCATTGGCGTACTTACTGAGCGAGACACAATAGCTTCTCAAAAGTCACTTATGGGTTTTAGATCCTCGTTGACGTATTCACTTAACGAGATACAATAGATTTTCAATAGTGAATTGGAGGTCTTAGAGACTCATTAAAGTTTCTACTGAGCAAGATATAATGCTTCTGAAAAGTATGGTAACTAGTGGGTTTTTAGAGCCCTATTAACGTATTCACTGAGCGAGATACAATAGCTTCTCAATAGTCACTTGTGGGTTTCCAGAGTCTCATTGGCGTATTCACTGAGCGAGATACAATAGCTTATCGATAGTCAGTTGTGGGTTTTTAGAATTCCATTTACGTATTCACTGAACGAGATACAATAGCTTCTCAAAAGTCACTTGTGGGTTTTTACAGCCTCATTGACATTTTTACTGAGCAAGATAAAAAAGTTTCTCAAAAGTCACTTACGGGTTTTTAGAGCCTCATTGGCGTACTTACTGAGCGAGACACAATAGCTTCTCAAAAGTCACTTATGGGTTTTAGATCCTCGTTGACGTATTCACTTAACGAGATACAATAGATTTTCAATAGTGAATTGGAGGTCTTAGAGACTCATTAAAGTTTCTACTGAGCAAGATATAATGCTTCCCAAAAGTATGGTAACTTGTGGGTTTTTAGAGCCCTATTAACGTATTCACTGAGCAAGATACAATAGCTTCTCAATAGACACTTGTAGGTTTTTAGAGCCTCATTGACATTTTTACTGAGCAAGATACAATAGCTTCTCAATAGACACTTATGAATTTTTAGAGCCCCATTTTACTGAGCAAGATACCACAGCTTCTCAATAAATACTTATGGATTTTTAGAGCCTTATTGACCTATTTATTGAGCAAGAAACAATAGTTTCTCAATAGACAGCTCGCTGACATGTTTTTTTATACAGCCTCACAAACGTGTTTGCTTTATCAAGAAGTTAGCCTCATTGCTGAAAAAAAATTTATTTGGAAACGTGTCTTTCTCTACCCTATATATCGTGATTTATTATTTAAAAAAATTAAATTATAACTTGGCAAACTTTTTACTAAATATATTTTATTTTAAAAATATTTTATATTTCAAAAAATATCAAATAACAAAATTATACTTTCCAAACTGAAAAATGGATTCTCCTTTAATTCTCCTTCAGTTTAAGATTGTAAAAAATTTAATTATTTTTACTTTAAATTAATAAAAAAATTATTTTAAAACTTTTTTCCTAATATCTATTTAAAATATTGATCTAAACAATAAATTTTTTAGAGGCTATTAAATCAATTTATTTTCTTTTAGTAATTTCTTTTCACTACAATAATAAGAAAAGATTTATTATATTCTCAGAAATGCATCTTTATTTTTATCATTTTTTCTTTAATTTTACTATTGATTAGTCATTTTTTTTTAATAAACAAAAAATATATTATAATTAAACCAAAAAGAATTTGCAGTTGTTCTTTTTATAGGATAGATAGTTTTGCATCAACTTTCGTATCATGTAATATATCGAATTGCTATAAAATCAGACAACAAGTTTTGCAAGCCTGTTCAATGTTAAATCCGATAGATAAAATTTTGTTTTATTTAGTTTTTAATAAAGTATTTTTTTTTCAGATATGCCCAAACAAATAGAAAAAAAAAGTACACGTAGAAGAACCAACAATCTCTTTGAACCCAAACGAACAACTTGCTCCAAACTAGATTTTCTGAAACTGGAATCAGGGCTTAAGAACCGGAATTCTTACCTAACAAGTACAAAAGAAGTAATTTAGTTAAGATGAAATAATTGAATAAATACTAGTGAGCTTCCAAAAAAAATTCCCATTAATTATTCTCATTAATTTTACTCAAATTACAACAAGTCAAGTATATTAAAATAGTTTTAGCGTTAAAGCTCTTTATTTAGTAATTGCTAGTGGAGGCATCCATATCTACAAATTTGTCCGTAGTTTTGTCTTTCGCATCTCCCAAAACAAAATTCAATATAGAAAAAAAATCCTAAATAATTTATTAAATCATATTCAAAAAAAAATTTCTTTGAACATTAACTATAATGAGCACATTTATTTACTTTGATTACCAACAGCATAATTTTTATAGTCTTAAGAAATAAATATGCAATTTTTAATAAAAATTTATCTACCATAAATATAATTTTTTTAATATTATGTAAGAATTTTTATCATACAAAATATATGATTTTCATTAGTTATAGTAAATTGACGAAGAAATATTATGCCTCGAAATGTTTTGAAGTATTTGCGGTTGAAAGTATAAACAAACAAAAATATCGTATACGAAAACGTTCCGAAATAATTAATATTTTACTAACAGTAATTTGTAATTGTATTTAAACAGATGTATGTAAAAAAAAAAATTCAGTTAATTGAAATATTAAAAAATTTCAAGGCAATTTGGGAGTATTTATTATTCGCCAACATCGTATCCGCCACATTGACTCGCGTCGAACGTGGTATATTCAAGTTCGAGGTTATGCCGTAATCGAGATGGCGTTATTGTCAATGTTTTCGTCACGGCTTCAAAAGTGCGTGAATCTTTCTTTTATGTTTTTTTTTTAAAAAATCTTCCATAATTTTTATTCGAATGAAAAAAAAAACCAAATACATTCAAAACTATTTTTATACTTATTAGAATTTTTTTTTTCTCAATATGTTCCGTTTTTGTATATGTTAAAGGGCCGCCAATCTGTAAACCTACGACGACGACGATAACTTAAGTTGATGTTTTTCTTGTAAATCAAGTTTTAAAATTAATTCCCCATTTAAAACTACTTTTATTTTTTTTATCTCCACTCTAATTAATTAAACTATTTTACTTATTATAATAATATTTCTTATTAATAAGAGTTTATTCCAGTTTTTGTCATTTTTAATAGTTTTTTTTATAAAATTTTTTATTTTATTTAAATAATTAACTTAAGGACATATTTTTTTTTTTATTTTTTTTTTTATTTGGAAAATATCTTGACATATCATATTTTATTAAAAAAAAACTTTGAATATTTTTTCATTAGGGTTTTTATTTGTCGCTATGGAAAGCCCTTCCTTCAAGTTTGAATCCGAGTGTAGTATGATAAGTCAGTGATAAATGAAAG
Organism: Atherix ibis; assembly: GCA_958298945.1. Lineage (NCBI taxonomy): Eukaryota > Metazoa > Arthropoda > Insecta > Diptera > Athericidae > Atherix > Atherix ibis. Next base: position 4,784,106 of record OY282607.1, on the reverse strand, counting down.
GAAATATTTTTATTTAATTTTTAACATAGTCTTTTTTTTAGCTCGCAGTTGTAAAATAAGTACCAGTTTTTCCAATAACTTAAGAACTGGACGCAAATGTCTTACTACCAAGGCAGTTTTTCATTTTTGAAAATAGAAAAAAATTTTAGGGGAGAAAATTATGAATGGGAATATAATTCGTAATATTATTTTGCTTTTACAATTATCGGCAAAAGTTCAGGTGGATTGTCAACTGTTATCATTTTTCCTTTTTCAAGAGTTTTTCTTTTTTTGGTGTACGTTCGGTAGTAGAAGTCCATTATTTTGACTGAACTTTGATTTCTTGTGTATATTGGGTAAGTCTATCTTCTATAAACAGTTATGAATCGATGCTTAAAAATATCCAAATACTCCATGAACTATCTTATACACTTTTGCTCCATGGTATTTTAAAAAAAGAAATTTATTAATAATTTCTTATCGTTACTTGTACTCCTTCAAATTTTCAAGCTTAGTTTTGGTTTTTTAGTTCCTCAAAAACTAGTATTTTATTACCACCGAAAATTTACACTATTCAAATATATAAAATTATAAAAATTGAAGAAAAAAAACGCAAATCTTATCATTTTTCAACGATTGAGAAACCTAAACTAATGAAGAATTATTTATAAAATTTTATATCGAATCTTTTTAAGAATGCCAAATGACTAAGAAAAATATCATTTTACAAATATCAGCTATATCTTTTATATTTATCACCAACTTATCATATTGCCCTTATAAAAAAATAATATTTTTTTATTATTCAAGCACAAATTTACCTTCCATTTTTTAAAAGAATTCTTTTATCATATAAAGAAGAAAAAAACATCGTAAAAAGTTTATTACTAATTACCAAAAAAAATACAATAATTGTGGTTATTATAGAAATATGTTAATTCGATAATATTTTCTTTAATAATGGTTCAAAAATCAATTACGTGCCTCTGGACGATAATCTCTTCACGTAACGAATCCCACCATTTGCATTAAAATACAGAATATCACTAACAGCGACTAAACGCACAACAGATGCTTCGATATTTTCCACTTCTAACATGTTATAACGATTTGAATACAAAATCAAAATGATTCTTATCAACAAAAAAAATGTGCATCTTATGAGTTTTAAAAAAGAAAACCTAAAAATTTATTTTAATTGAATTCTGTTAAACGGACGCTTTGCTGTCATATTGATAACGATCCAATATTATTTTTTTTTTTAAATAATAACTCTTCTGTTATGTTGAGAAAATATTCTGTAATGCATAGTAATTGATTTTGAAAATATTTCATTATCTAGAATAATCAGTTCCTATATAAATAACAAAACAGGTAGTCGTTGTTCATGTTCAATTTAACTATATAGCTTCTCGTTTATTGGTAGTAATAAATTAAAAGTTTGATGGTAGAAATAAATTCTTCTAATTACAGAAGTCATATTAAGACTACTGATGGAGTTAAGTTTTATTAAAATATTATAATCAGATGCTTGCATAGTCAATTTTTACATCATCTAACTTCTAAGTTCTTATAATAAATTTACTATGAAATTAATGCATAAAAAGTTAACTTTACTCGAACACACCGCCACTGCAAAGAAAATACAAAAGGAATATTATTAATTTTCTATTAAATACACATAATTTGTGGCTAACCGAAACAGTTCCTACTTAACTACCCTTTGGTAATCCATGCGAAAGCTTCATTTAGCAAAGCAAAAGTTTTCAATTAAAGCCATTTAAAATATAGCATATCTTTGGGCGTTCACTTATTTAGTATTTTAATAGCTTAATTTTTAAAGCATCAAGAAAACGTTGCTTATAGTTTCAATATAATTTTTATAAAAATTTCAACAAATTTTAGTTTATTTTTTAATAGAAAATGACAACATTAAAAATCAACTTTTAAATTTTATTTGCAATAAAACTAAATAAATAAATACAAACTAACAAAAAGGAAATCAAAGGGGTTTTTTTTTGTCGTTCTTCGAAAAAACTTTCGGCCGACATTTTCCGATAGTTGTTAATCCTGTTTTTTTTTTAAGGATTTTCTGTTGTAAATTTAGATGCCAAATACTCTTTTTGATATGTTCCTTCCGGATCGTAGATCTTCTCCAATCGTTCCCAATCTTCGGGGCGATTGTCGATTAAAAAATGTGTTACCTTTTCCGTTCCACTTTTTTGTTTTTCTGTACATTTCGAGCAGTTTGTTAAAATTCCATCCGGTAGAGTATCTGTCCAAAATTATATTATAATAACACTCTGTACATATACAAATTAGGTATTGATCTTATTTTCAAATATAGAAATTTGAAATTTCACCTCTTAATTCCCTTCCATCCGGAGTACATGGCCCAGCAAATTCTAAGCACTTAATATAATTGGTAAGTAATCGATTACTTCCGAGAACTTCATCCAAATCGATATTGTCATATTTTGTATTATATGATACAGTTTCGTTGCACAAGCACAATGAAAATAAAAGTATAAAAATAAATATTTTAAATAAAGATGACATTTTATTGTAAAATTTTTCTTAAGAACTTTTATAACAAAAAATATTAATATCTTTGCTCAAAAGTTTTTATGTCTACTAAATATATATTGTAGTATGCCTTTTCCCAAACAACTAAAGATATTATCTGATAAACAAGATGTTTTTATATCTAAAAAATATTGCGTTTTATAGTAAGAAATTTAGATAATTTGATGACAATTTGTAGACAATTATGAAATTATCGTAATCGGAATTGTAAGTGGATGATAAGTTTACGTGTTAGAAAGGCCTAAAATATTTTTTATCTATTTATTATTTCGTTTTTTTTATAAATTGTTTTTATTTTTTTTTGCAAATAATTTTTTTTACTGATAATATTTTTAAAAAAATATTTTTACCTTCTGATTTAGGGATAGAAATAGACAAATTGAAAAAAGTGGACATGTTACTACTGCTAATGATTCATAGATGGTGCTCACATCTGTTTGTAGCAAATAAAAGCTTATTAAACAAAATAACGTTTACAAGAGAAGAGATATTAAGCTTTGGAAGTATGAAATTATTAAAACCAAAACTTTGCGTATATTCTTTGTTGTTGTTTTTTTTAAAAATTTATTTTATTGAATTTATTTTTTTATTGACAAAATAAAATAAAAGTCTTTAAAGTTTACTTTTTGAAATACAAATTTTTGTTGAATGTTTTCTTTTGAACTACAATAATTAACAATAAATTGATATTATTAAATGCTACTGTAAATGACCGTTTAAAAAAATTATAATAAATAGTATTAACAGGAAAATATGGATGAAGGCAAATAATAATATTGAGTGTTTTTTATTATTTACATTATTAATATTTATTTATGGAAATCGTAAGCTTTGGGAACCTAGAGTGCCAAAAACGGCTAAGAAAGACTTTACAAAATACTTTTATAGTCGATAGAAATATATTCGAACATAATTCATAAATTCGGATTTACCACAATGTCTGTAAATAAACCTGGCACCGGAGTGGACATCAACTGTATTCTTTTATTGGTTTCCACATTGATATTTTCCGAGTAACAGCTATATGGCTCTGAAGTCAGTAAAATATGAGGTTGGTGTCTAGGAAAGTTGAAAAATCAGGTTGGTGTATAGGAAAACTGCGAAAAAATGCATAGTCTTACTTCCAGGAACGTTCATGGGATACTAGGTTTTCCAGCTAGTCTGTAGTTGGTATTAGGTGACATAGTTTTGGAAACTTTAAAAGAGTACTCAAATTTAATGAGGGTTCGGACATTTCTGTACTCGAATAGCTCTGAGTATGTGGGGGGCCTTAGGCAAACGAGTTGGATATTACGGGATATAGGCTAGTGGTAAGAGGGGATTGTAAAAGGAAGTTAGACATCTCTGGGGGTGGAGAGTGGTAAAGCATTTTTTAGGTTAATATTTCTATTCTTCTTGGGATTTTGAGGTTGAAATTTCCATCCTTCCTGAGAGTTCCCTGAGTGGATGGATTCAATAGCATCTGGCGAGGTCTGTTGGCCCATTAAGAAAAAAAAAGAAAGGCAGGTGACACATACGTCGTATTCGACATAGTATCGATACTACGTGATATCGATACTAGATGTGTCTCCAAAGCATAAGGAAGAGAATATAAGCTTTATTTGCAGTTAGTAAAAACTAAAATTTAAAAAATCTGCTTTAATTTTTAATTTATTTGTTTGAATTTAATTATATTTTGATAAAAGAACAGTATTTTATTTTTCTTTTTTAATACATTATACAGTCTGTAATATTCAGCATTAAACTTCACTTAAAGTCCGGGCAATTTACAGTCTTAAAATAGATAAAATTTTTAAAAAAAGCGAATAGATTTAACTGAAATTTCATATGTGATTTTTTGTTTTTTAATAATGATAATTATTGCTGCCAATTCGATAAAGAATTTCAATTTTTATAAAGAGTGTCCCAAGCAAGATGTAATTTTAATAAAAAATACAAGTTTACGCACTCTTTTGTTGAAATTTTCCATTACCGTTTTGCATAAATATGGCTTAGTTGTGGGTGCTCATGGGCTTGTTAGCATAAACCTAAAACTTTTAAAAAAACAACCAAAGAAAAAAGTTCAACGGCGTTAAATCGCATGATCTTGGTGGCCAATTCTGATCACCAAAACGGAAAATTACACGACCAGGATATGACTCACACAGTAATTGAATTATTTCTAGGGTTGTGTATAGAAATTATTTCTAGGGTTGTGTAGGCATCTTCTTGCCGAAACCACATGTTGTCCATATCCATATCTTAGAATGTAAGCATAAAATTCTCGATTATCATATCCCGATAGCAAGCACTATTAACTGTTATTGCCTGACCAGCTGCTTTTTCGAAGCAGGGTCGTCCGATGATGCCTTCAGCCTAAAATCCGCACCAAATAGTAATACGTTGTGGATGAATTTGCTTCCCAACAATCACTCGTGGATTTTTGTCGATTAACAAAGCCATGAAAATGAGCCTCATCGCTAAAGATGATTTTGTTGGAACTGTAACCACCAAACCTTCATTATTTTTTAAAAAATTCATAACCCTTAACTGTCAGTTGTCACACTGTATTTTTTTTCGTTGGCAACACTTTACTTCACAAATTGGGCAAAACTCAAATCTTTCCTCAAGTTTTGGGACACCCTATATTATTCAACCCTTCTTAATTTTTAAAATATTGCTCAACAATGAACTGTCAGTTGTCATGCTGTCTTTTTTTTCGTTGGCAACACTTCACCGTAAAAATGGCGGAAAGTATACAAAATTGAGCTATTATAAGGGCTAGAGTTGACCTTTGCCATATCAAAACAAATTTTAAGCAAAAAGGAATCAACAAAAAAAGAGTCATACGAGGGTCGTTCAATAAGTCCTTAGAAAAAGATGGAAAAAAAACTGTTTTTTAAAAAAAAATTATTTTTCAACATAATCTCCTTTTAGCTCTACACGCTTTTCCAACCGTTTTTCCAAAATTTTTATCCCGTCCAAAAAATAGGATTTCGGAAGTTCTGCAAAATACTCATCCGTTTGAGCAATGACGTTCTCGTTGGAAGTGAACCGTCGTCCGCCAAGCCTTTTCTTCAGATTGGGGAAAAGAAAATAGTCACTCGGGGCCAAATCTGGTGAATAAGCGGGATGCTGCAACAATTCCATTCTCAATTCCACAATTTTGGCCATGGAAACAGCGCAGGTGTGCACACGCGCATTGTCCTGATGCAAGAGGATTTTTTTCTTCTTCAGATAAGTGCGTTTCTCTTTGATTTCCTCGCTCAGCCGTTGCAATAACGACGCGTAATACGCTCCTATTTTTGTTTTTCCTTTTTCCAAGTAGTCGATAAAAATGATGCCCTGCGAATCCCAAAAGACCGTGGACATTACCTTACCGGCCGATGGCACAGTTTTTGCCTTCTTCGGAGCCCGTTCACCCTTGAAAATCCACTGTGATGACTGTCTCTTCGTTTCTGGAGTGTAGTAGTGTATCCAGGTTTCGTCCACAGTGACCTATCGACGAAGGAATTCGGCAGGATTGCGATGAAAGAGTGCCAACATAGCCTCAGAGTCCACTACACGATTGCGCTTATTCTCCTCTGAGAGCAAACGCGGAACCCATCTTGCCGAAATTTTTTTCACAGACAATTTTTCATGCAAAATTGAAGCGACTATACCTTGTAATATGCCCGTGGTCTCAACTAATTCGCGCACTTTAATTCGCCGATCGTTCAAAATCAGATCGAGGATTTTGTCGATGATTTCAGGAGTAGATACCTCAAATGGGCGTCCTGAACGATGTTCATCTTTTGTGGATGAACGGCCACGTTTAAATTCATTCACCCAATTGTAAACCGTCGTAAACACAAGTGCAGATGTGCCATGAACTGCCTCCAACTCGGCTTTGATTTCTTTCGGGCTTAAGCCTTTCAAATGGAGATGTTTGATGACAGCCCTAAACGCGCTTTTTTCCATTGTTATGCACAAATAAATGTTGTTAACTTTAATCGACGATAGGAATTGACCTACGCTATGGATCGAGCTAAAATTTTGACATGCTACTTACAAAAAAAAAATCTTTACCGGCACTACGAGCGCAATTTCTCGGATTTTCTAAGGACTTATTGAACGACCCTCGTAGCACCATCCTATTTTGGATGCTTAAATTTGCATATCGACAAAATTTTAAAATAGTAATTCTCATATTGAGATTATTTTAAAAGAATTTAAATTATTTAACAAAATGTTGTGCTCAATATTGAGCAATTTCTCTACTATGACCGGACAGCTTTTTCATTACTAGAGGAATTTAATATTGTAGTGCACTATTTTAGCATCGACTAATAGAAATATACAAAATTGAGCTATTACAAAACCTAGAGTCGACGGAAGACCTTAGTCAGATAAGAATTTGACGGAAGACAAATTCTGAGCAAAAAATAGTGTTTACGGAATTACTGTAATATTGTGAATGCTTAAATTTGCATACCGAAATTATTTAAAAACCATTTAAGTAAGTGACAAAATTGTCTGTACTCAATTTTGAGCCACTTTTGGATTTTATAGTATGGCAATTATTGGGATATGAAACTTTAGAATAAAAAAGGTTTTCAAATAAGAAGAAAGATGAATAACTCAACAAAATAAAATGGAATGGGGCCACCATGCCATAGGTATGGCACAGCAAGATCTAATAAAATAATAATAAAAATATATCCACACAAGTATTATACCAGCTCTGGACATAAATAAGTATGTGTATTGTTAAATTAGGCTTTAAGTTGTGGTGACGGTCAATTCTTTACGTTACCATAAAAAAAAAATCTTTTTTTTTAAATAATTTTTCTTCTCAAAGTTCCTAAGTATTACTTATAAAAATCATCAATTTTTTTCTTTGTCTATACAATAATTCTCTGTTCAAAAACTGTAAAAAAAAACTATCAATGATAGAGTTTATATTTATTAGTAATCAAGACAATCCGAGGAGCTGACATATACAGCGACCATCAGCTGTTACTTGGGGTGGTCAGACTAAGGCCTGCGGCAACCAAGAAACGACAAGATCGCGCAGAACGCAGGCACGACATCCAACGCCTGCAGAATCCAGAGACAGCCGAGTTATTTGCGAACAAGCTGGAGGAAGTTAGCCACAATGCCGAAAGGCTGACATGGCCTTCTCTACTGGGCAAACTAAAGTCCGCTGCAGAGGAAGCAACGGGCTTTCGGAACTACAAGAGGAAAGAGTGGAGCCGCAAGTCAACCTGGACTCAAATAGGAAAACGAAGAAAGCTGAAAGGTCTACTCCAAACTGCTCAAACTCGCGAGGAAAGGCACCATCTACAGACGAGGTACGACCTTGCTCAAAAGATGGTCAAACGCATGGCAAGGGATGACAAGAGGAACTACTTCAACGAAATAGTGAGCGAAGCAGAAGCCGCTGCACACCGGAGCGACATCCGCAGTGTCTATGCATCAATTCGCAAGCTATCCGGAAAAATAACACCCTCACTGCCACCACTTAAGGACCAAGACGGTCAAACTCTCCCCACGGATGAAGAACAACTCGACCGCTGGAAGGAATTCTTCTCAGAATTCCTTCCAATAGCTCCAGAATTCCATCCTCCTCCTACAGTGATGCGCAGAAACCCACGAAGATCCATCCCAACAACACCACCCACGATTACGGAGATCACAACAGCAATCAACAAGCTTAAGAACAGCAAAGCACCCGGACCTGACAACCTGGCCCCAGAAGTTCTGAAGTTTGGCCCGCCACTCCTGGCCTCGCTGTTGCATCCTATAATCGTAAAAGCCTGGACACAATGCCACTTCTCGGACAGCTGGAAAGAAGGAGTAATTATCACCATCCCGAAGAAAGGTGACCTTGGCGATTGCAAAAATTGGAGGGGAATCACGCTGCTGAACACCATCCAGAAACTAATCGCATCAATCATCCTGACTCGCATCACTCCAACAGTGGAAAGTGCCCTCCGCAACGAGCAGTCTGGCTTTAGACCAAACCGCTCCTGTATTGATCACATCAACAGCCTAAGAATGATCATTGAACAGTCGAACGAATGGAACAGCCCGCTCTATCTTCTCTTCGTTGACTTCGAAAGAGCCTTCGACATGATTTCTCGTGACACCATCTGGAGTGCTCTGGCTGAACTAGGCATCCCGCAAGCCATAATCGATCTAATCCGAGAACTATACCAAGAGGCCCCGTGTAGAGTGCGTCTCAAAGGACGAAACAGCGATACATTCAACATCTCGAGAGGAGTCAGGCAGGGTTGCATAATCTATCCTCTTCATAATCGCCCTAGACCTAGTTCTTCAACGCACTAACAGCACAGCCAGCAACGGTATACAGTGGACACTGCGTGAGAAGCTCCACGACCTGGACTACGCCGACGACATATGCCTCATGTCCCACACCTTCAACGGCATTCAGGAGAAACTGAATGCACTGGCCTCCAACGCAGAAAAAGTTGGGATGAGAATCAACATCAAGAAGACCAAATTGATGCGTGTCGGTGCCACCTGCGAGAGACCCTTGATGCTACACAGTACCCAAGTTGAAGATGTCGAAAAGTTCTGTTACCTTGGCAGCATGCTCAGCAAGGATGGTGGAACTGAAATAGAGATCCAAACGCGCATCAACAAGGCGCGACAAGCGTACACCTCACTTGGGAACGTATGGCGTTCCAATCACCTCTCCGTAGCACTCAAACTTCGAATATTCAACTCAAACGTCAAGCCAGTCCTGCTGTACGGTTGCGAAACATGGAAAGTAATAGACAGCACGACTCGTAAGCCTCAGGCATTTGTGAACAGATGCTTGAGGCGTATAACCAAGATCTTCTGGCCAAACTGGATAACGAACGATGAGCTGTTACTTCTCACGAAGCAAATACCCCTGCTAGATAACATCAAACGCAGGAAATGGAGTTGGATTGGCCACACCTTGCGAAAACCACCTACGGACATAGCAAGGATGGCACTAGATTGGAACCCACAGGGCAATCGCAGCAGAGGACGTCCAAGGACCACTTGGAGAAGATCAGTCGAGCGCGAACACCAACAAACTGGCAAATCATGGTCGGAAGTAAAAAGGCTGGCTCAAGACAGAAGCAGATGGAGAGAGTTCAGAGAGGCTCTAGTGCCGCTATATGCTCCATAGGAGTGACTGTGTTCTCATGTCTATGTGTAACATAGAAATGAAAACCTGTCAAATAAAAAAATAAAAATAAAAATCTTGGGATATCCTAAATTATTCAATAATCCAATTTTTTTTTTTTTTTTTTTATTTGACAGGTTTCATTTCTACATTATACATTATACACATAGTCATGAGACACAGTCGCTCCTATGGAGCATATAGCGGCACAGAGAATACACGTCTCTAATTGGTGGTAGAAGGCTTCTTTATTGGCGTCATTCTCTACTTCAGTTGGGGCATAGCATTGCACGATGGTGATGTTTCGGAACTTCGAGTGGAACCTGGCTGTCAGAAGGCATCGGAGACCGGTTTGTAGCCCATGAGAGATCTCTTTGCGTTGGCTGATAGGATTAATCCGACTCCACAGTGGTGTCCACTGTCGTTGCCGCTGTAGATGAAGTGTTCACCCGTCTGCGTTGCGAGGATTCCTTGATGTTTCCACCTTGTTTCGGAGATTCCCAGTATGTCGAGATTATAGCGTCGCATTTCGGAAGTAGCTTGCGCCAGACGAGAAGTTTTGGGAGAGAGTCCGCACGTTCCAGGTACCCATTCGAGTTGTTCGGTGAAAGCCAAATGTCGTTTTGCCTGAGGTATTGTCCGGATGATTACTCTTGTGCTGTTTCATGATAAGATGTTTTTTTTATGGCTTGCGGCTTATCAGGCCAGCGAAGCAACCCCCAGTGACGTTGGGGGACCCTACGGACTACATATGTAAGGCTTGTAGTCGGCCTCTCACCCCGGCACCAATGCCGAGATGGCGGCAGCGGGAATCGAACAATAATCCAATTATTGAACTCAAATGTAGGGAAAAAACAGTTAATAAAAATTCTGACAGAAATATATCTTCCTTCAGAAACTATTTTTTGCTGACTCAAATATTAACAAATATAATTTTGCAAAAAATTTAAACTAAACCACGTTCGCACGACATTTTTTCAAGCTTAAGGAACGTCTTTTTTAACATGTCGAATTAACAATTTTAAATGCCTCAATTTAGTCGTAGAGCCCTTAAAAACTTGTGTTTGAGCACATGAAATGAAAATTTAAAAAAAAAATTAAAATTATTCAAATGAAATTGCCGTTTTTTTTTACATAGAAAATTTATAAGAATTAACAAAATTTTTGTTTCGATTATAAATTATTAAAATTGTTTACCTTGTCTCAATAGAAGAATGCTATAATTTTCATAATTATAATTTCACAATGACTAACAAAAAAAAAACAATTACTCTTCTCGGTTAAGTAATAGAAACTATAAATTTAAGGTCTTTGCCATAATAATTATGAGTCTTAGACTTGTGCATGAATATCGCATTCATTTAACGAGTATATTATTATTTCCGAAAATATTGTACAAACTATAATAAAAAAAATACAAAGCAATGTCAATGGTTAGTTTACTATAAGTATTTTTTTTAATAAATACAAATGCATATATTTTTGATAAACAAAATTACTATTTTAAGATGTACGAAAACGCATTCAAGGCTGATTAGCCGTTCTTCTATTTTGCAATTTCATATTTTTTGAAGAAAAAAAATTTAAAGTGTATTTTTATATTTATATAAAACATCCTCTATTTTTGTTAGTTATTTTTGAATTAACCATAAAAGCTGTTGCAATTTTTCTTATGACTAAGACTATTTTTCGAAACAGATTGTCTTTCAGAAATAGCAAAAAACTTTGCAAAATCTTATACTGTTAAAGTGTTAATTGATCATAAGTAATCGTTTTATATAATTTTTTACAATATTAATACTTGCTATAAATAAATGGTGGCCATTGACCTATTTAACAATTAATAAATGGTAGCCGATACTAGCAACAACTGCTACTCCTTCTACCAAAGGGATGAAGCTGCCAAAGGGACTCATCCTCTTGACACCTTATTTATTTATTGTATGCAGCCGGTAAATTGCTGGAAGCGATAATTTACATTTGCCTGAAGATGAACACTGAGGAACCGAAGGTCTATGAAGAAATTAATATGGGTCTAAAAGCCATTGAAGGAAAACAGTGAAAGAGAGGAGCTAAGAAATACTTAATTTTACTTTGCAAGATGGAGAAGTTATCTAGACGTGCTTCATTCTCTGAAAGTCTCAGACTATTTTATCGAAAGAACAATATCGAAACATTCACCCCCCCCCCCAGCCCTCTATTGGAGAATATCATGTTCTATTGTAAGATGCCAAAAAGGTGTTATTTTGGTTGGTTTTGGGAATGACAATGCAGCGATTATTGTCGGTGAATTCTTAAATGAAATCGCTCAAACTACAACGGATGCAGTCACTATTATCCGGCAACTCTTATCAGTGAGCTTGGAACTTGTAAAAAACCAAGGCAGTACTTGTGAACATCTATAAAGCAAAGAAGACTAACAGTCTCACTATCTGTAACTGCGATATTATTTCACAGCCATTGTTTCGATACCTTTGAGTTCAGCTAAACACCAGGGGTATATCTGTGAATTCGGCTTATGTATGGTCTTAGCAAGGAACATGCCTAATAACGGATGGCCCCGGCAGAGCCGACGTAGTCTACTGTCTACGGCCATGCCACGTAAAGGTGTCACGTCTGGGTCAAAAGTCCAGCTGTAGGATATATAAAGAAAGTAGCCTACAATCAATTGGCAAACCCGCGGTATCTGAGCTGGCCTAGCAGTGCCAAGGAATTTACAAGGTTCCATGATGTAGCTCTATGAGTGAATAGTGCCCACCAGGTACTCTTAAAGCACAACTGACTGGTACCACGTGGGTCGGGAGCCATGCGGTGATTCGTCCACCGTCCCCGGCCGAGGTGAGGAACCTTTGCCTTAAAAAGTGATGGCTGTCGTGCATCGCGGGTTCAGTATTAGGACTGGAGCTGAGGGATGGCGGAATCCCGGGCGCTATCACTGCAGATGGTTTAGGTAGACCTGGCTACCAACAGTAAGGGTAAGTAGCCTGTAACTAGTTACTGATCGTTAGCAGATGGATCTACCTGTGATGATGGAGCTCGTTGGAGTAATGAGATTGCTTTTAGGAGGAATTTGATAGAAGATTGCATGTCTGCCAGCTTCATGCATAGGGTACTAAAGATGGTTCAGAAGATGAAGAAGATGAAGAAGTAGAAGAAGTAGAAGAAATTGAAGTAGTAGAAGATGAAGAAGATGAAGAAGATGAAGAAGATGAAGAAGTAGAAGATGATGAAAAAGTTAAAGAAGATGGAGAAGAGGAAGTAGTAGAAGAAAAAGAAGAAGTTGAAGAAGATAAAGAAGATGAAAAAAAAGATGAAGAAGATGAAGCAGATCGAGAAGATGGAGAAGATGACGAAGAAGAAGAACAAGAAAAAAAAGGAACCGGAGAGAAATGCTATTACTTCTCTGCTACTCTACGCAGCACCGTTTTGGTCAAACTGTGTCTGTGATGCCTCTGACCAAATAGGTGCTGTGTAGAGAAGCATAGAACTAATTCTTATAACGCTCTCTGTGATACCATTCGAGATTTTGGCGGATAAGTTGGCCAGAATATATAATAGGAGACACAAGGAAGATACGAGATAGTGGCCAGATGGAAGTGGTATTGGGATTTATCACCTAAACGAAGATACATCTCCTAACAAAGTCTCCTGAAATAGAAGAGACCATCTAGAAGTGAATTACCATGTGGCCCAATTTCTAACGAGACATTAGAACTTGAAGTAATCAAGGACCGATGATCCCATGAGAAGGGATCATATTTAAAAAAACAGAAAAATGGGTTTTTGTGGGAAAAAAACCCCTACCCACTATTAAAAAAAATATTTAAAAAAACAATACTGACAATTTGAACATATCAAAACCTGTCAAATGTATTTGAGCGTAGCGAAACCTGTCAAATGCATTACAGGTAGTAAAGTGCTATTCAATTTACGTTTTGGAAAGTAAAGTTATAAAAACATATAATGCAAATTAAAATATAATATAATTTTTTATTATTTATATTGCTTAAATATTGCCATTTTTTAGCAATGTGTAAGCAATATAAATAATAATTTTAAATATGATATATAGCCAAGAGACTTTTTGCAGAATTCGATCTATTTGATGTAATTTCTGATGAATTTGTTTGCATATTTTGGTCTGTTTGTTGAATAATTACTTGACGAATGTTAGTTTTTAAATATTTTTCACATTAAAATAGATTATTCTAAATGTAATATTTTATATAATCTTACGAAAAAAAGATGGTCTAACTGCACGATTTTGAGGGCTAATTAAAATCACAAAATCTGAAAATTATGCCGACTGGAAGCTTTTAACGCAAAAAATCCAAAATTTGTCTAGTTATACTCGTATTTAAGGGGCTATTTTTTTTAAATTGCATATAATCTAAAATTATATCTGTAAGTTTAGATATTAAAAAATTGGTTACCATACGTTTATCGCGCTCTGAATTGAGGTTAACTGAATTGAGGATGGCACCATCTGACCAAAAGGTAGACCAGGCAGTCACTTTTTGTAGATACAATAAATTTTCTATAATTATTTATAGATTTTTCAGAGCCTTATATATAGAAATTTTACTTATGGACTTATTTAAAAAGCTAGAAATTTTCCTTTTTCACAATTTGAACGTATTGGTTGATACTTGAACGACTCAAAAATACAACGTTTTCACAATTTAAACGCGTTGACTGATAATAAAAGAAGTTAAAAATACAAAATGGCAATTTTGAATCTAAATAAATATTATATAAATAAAATATATTTTTTCAATAACTATCAAATGACAGAATTGCACTTTTCTAACTGCAAAATGGATAATTTCATACTCGTATTATACACGTATGTGAGTAAAGTCTGGTTCAAAACCTTACAAATGAAATCAATTGTCATTTAACATCAACTATTTATTATAATTTAAATAATCTTTATTATATTATTTAATTATTGAGTTTTTTTTTATTTATTATATAAATAAAAATTGGAAGAAAAAATAAAATAAAAAAAAGGCAAATAGAAATGTTTAAATCTTTTTACGATTATAAATTTGATAATGAAAGTTGCCTTTTTAAGTAAAATTAATTATTCAACATTAAAATAAGTTTTTTTTTGCATACTTTTGCTTTCACTAAAAGTACACACAATAGATTTGCGCTTCCGTAATGCATTTATTGATCGGTTTTAAGATGTGGCATAAATGGAAAATGCACAGTCACCGATTGAAGTTATTCAATGAAAAACATTTGCGAAAAATTTTTCATTTTCTTACAAAGTAAATACTATTCATATTATATACTCAAGTTTATACAATATATTGTATTTAATTGGTAGAAGAAGAAAATTATGTACTCTACCTTGACCATCATCATCTTCTTCAGTGCGGCTTGAAGAAAAAAAAGCTTAATTTTTTCATACACTCGAAGAGGTCGGCAGCGCTATAAATTTACTACTTAAACATTTACACAATATTGAGTAATTATTTAAATTTACATTAAATACAATATAAACAAAAATAATTGGCAGATGCAATCTTCTTAAATCCAAGGCACTCAAGTGTTATGTTGCAATTTTCAGTAAATAGCAAAAAAATATTAAGTTATTGAAGATAATTGAACTAAAAACCACAACTGAGTGCGTCATATTTGCATTTGGTACAATTTTAAAATAAATCAAATCAAAACCAATAGCAACAAATCAATGTACATCGATACACACATACACATGCATGCAGGGTAGTTGAGGTTTGGTAGAAAAAGAAAAGGTAAAAGGTAAAAAACGGCATACGAATAGTTCCAAGAAGAAAATCACAACGAAACGTTCAAAAAGTATACATAAAACGAAGTAAAATAAATAAAATTAAATTAAAAAGAAAAAAGAAAACAACAATAACAAGAGAGAAAATCGAAATGCTATAAGACAAGGTGTCACCTAGGTAACAAAAGTGTTCACATGATGGCGTTCTTTGTTCACATTGGCCTGTTACGTAATTTACATTATTTCCATTTGTGAATATTTAACCAACCAAACAACAAACCACAAACCATATGCATGGACCAAAAAATAAAGCCATCGTCACAAAAATTATATCGGCGACCTCTACTCATGCCCAATTGTGGGTTATTGTACATTACAAAAATTCCGTTTAATACAGTTTTTTTTTTTTGAAATACGAAATTTTATCAAAAGAAATGCCACAATAAATTTATATCCTTTTTTTGTTTTGAATTTTAATAAGGAGAATTCATGAAAAATAAAAGTTATTCAAAAACTGAGAGCGTAAACAATTTTAATGAAAGCCGGTCTCCGGTCTTCGAATCGATTTGATCGGGGGTCGATCGATAAACTTTATAATCGGAATTTTGTAACATATTCTTCTGATTTCGGTTTTATGTGTATTACATAAAAAAAAAGAAGCATTTTGCAGACTTTTGACCAGAAAGTTATTTTTTTATATATATTACCAATATGAATCTGTGATTTTGGGTTTTCTCTTCACAATCTGATTTCGTTTAGTCAAAGAAAAAAATAGGTTTTTTCCATTTTATCTTCATTTTTTTTTTTTGGTAATAAAATACATCTTCTGTAGAGTTATAATATAATTAATTTATACATATTTATGTAGGTATATATTAAATAATAAATGATGAAAATCACGTGTTTGTGATTTATCTTGTATTTTGTGAGAAACCAGATTACAAAATTTTTTTTAAAAAAAACGAGCTTTTCAGGCCTTTTTCCTCATATTTTATCTGAATTATAAGTTTTTTTTATTGCATTTGTTCGATGAGATTTCATTTCATAGCAAAATTCACTTTTTACTCTATTATATAATTATTTTGTTTTTTTTTGCATTTTAGAGTTATAAGAAAAAAGTTTGTTTTTTTCGTTAAAAAAAAATTGGTTTGAAAATAAAAATTTTGAGGTGAATTTATAATTATTTATAAATATTAATTTGTTTTTTCTTTTAATTTTTACAGATATCTACAACTACGACATAGTAACAAGCACGTTTGAATAATATAGGGTGTCCCAAACTTGTGGAAAGATTTGAATTATGCGCCATTCGTACGGTAAAGTGTTGCCAACGCAATAAAAGACAGTGTGACAGCTGACAGTTCAGAGTTATTAAAATGGAGCGCTACACGAAAGAATAAAACTTTTTCATATGTGAACAATATTTTAATAATAAAGAAGTTTTGAATAATTTAGAGTATCCGAAACTTGAGGAAATATTTGAATTTTGCACCATTTGTGCGGTAAAGTGTTGCCAACGCAAAAAAGACAGTGTGACAGCTGACAGTTCGGGATTGTTAAAAATGGAGCACTACACGAAACAACAACGCATTTCAATTGTTGAGTAATATTTAAAAAATAAAGAGGGTTAGAATAATATGAGGTGTCTCAAACTTGGGCAAAGATTTTAATGTTGCGACATTTGTGCGGTGAAATTTCGCCAATAAAAAATAAGACAGCGTGACAGCTGACAGTTCAGGGTTATTAAAAATAAAGAAATTTTGAATAATATAGGGTATCTGAAACTTGAGGAAAGATTTGAATTTTGCGCTATTCGTACGGTAAAGTGTTGCCAATGCAAAAAAGACAGTGCGACAGCTGACAGTTCAGTATTATTATAAATGGCGCGCTACACGAAAGAACAAGGTTTTTCCATTCTTTAGCAATATTTAAAAAATAAAGACGTTTGAATAATATAGGGTGTCCCAAACTTGAGGAAATTTTCCGCCATTTGTGCGGTAAAGTGTTGCCAACGGAAAAAAAAACGGTGTGACAGCTGACAGTGCAAGGTTATTATAATGGAGCGCTACACGAAAGAACAAGTCTTTTTCATTGGTGAACAATTTTTCAAAAATAAAAAAGTTTTAAATGATAAAGGGTGTCCCAAACTTAAGGAAATATTTGAATTATGCGTCATTTGTGCGGTAAAGTATTGCCAATGCAAAAACATGACAGCACCACAGCTGACAGTTCAGGGTTATTAAAAATGTAGCGCTACACGAAAGAACAACGCGTTTGAATTTTGAATTTTGTGCCATTCGTACGGTAAAGTGTTGCCAATGCAAAAAAGACAGTGTGACAGCTGACAGTTCAGGGTTATTAAAATGAAGCACTACACGAAAAAATAAAGCTTTTTCATTTGTGAATAATATTTTAATAACAAAAAAGTTTGAATAATTTAGGGTGTCCCAAACTTGAGAAAAGATTTGAATTTTGCGCCATTTGTGCGGTGAAAAGTATTGCCAACGCAAAAAAAAATGACAGTACCACAGCTGACAGTTCAGGGTTATTAAACATATTTAAAAATAATGAAGATTCGGCAGTTACAGTTCGAACAAAATCAATTCCAGCAATGAGGCTCATTTTTATCTTGATGGGTTATTTAATCGATAAAATTGTCGGAATTAGGAATCAGAAAATTTACGAGTAATTGTTGAGAAATAAATGCGTCCACAACGTGGTGCGAATTTTGGGCTCAAGGCATCATCGAACCTTGATTTTTCTTCGAAAACACAGCTGGTCAGGCAATAACAGTTAATGGTGCTCGCTATCGCGATATGATAATCCAGAATTTTATGCTTACATTCCACGATATGGATGTGGACGATATGTGGTTTCGACAAAACGGTGCCTTATACCATACAACCCGAGAAAGAATTCAACTACTGCTATGAGTTATTTCCTGGTCTTATAATTTTCCGTTTTGGTGATCAGAATTGGCCACCAAAATCATGCTAAGTAACGCCGTCGGTCTTTTTTCTTTGGGGTTTTTTGAAGTCTAGGGTTTATACTAACACGCCGACGACCATCAACGCCTTGAAGGAGGAAATTAAGCGCAGTATTAATGAAATTCAGCTACATTTATGCAAAACGGTCATAAAAAATTTCAACAAAAGAGTGCTTATGTGCAAGCATTGCCGTCGACATAACCCTATACTATATACTTTATGAAAGATACTTCTTGCTGTTTTCTAGTAAAGATACTTCTTGCATGATTTTTGGGACACGCTATAGTATTACTTAACATGAATAATTATGGAGAGTGAACATCCATCGAAATTTCTCCTGCTAGCGTTTTAAGCCTTAGTATTTTAGTAAATCACGCGACCAGTGACGCTTAAGTCCTCAATATGCGTTTCTAGAAAAGGACTCTGAGATGATGGTGGATAACAGTATTGCGAGCATAAAATAGAACATGGACAATAGTATGGAGTATTTTCTATTGAAGGGATTAGATTCAACGGCAATTGGAAGGCTTAGTAGAGCCTCAGAGTTCTAGTCTGTAAGTCCAGATGGGTTTTAGTAGGTCATCGTGATAAAGTACTTTGCTGTTTCTACTATGTTTAGTACGTTTATCTAGAAGTCAAAGTAGCTAATGGTATCTTCTTTTTAGTTCTTGTTTTTTTAGTCTTGTATGAGGGTTCCATGTCAAGCGCTAATGTCAGCTTAGTCATAGGTACCAAGCTTCGGTGTATTGTCGGATTTTGCAGCAATTAAAGTATATGGGAGGACATGGTTTATGGCGGAGAATAAAAGTTACGTGGGTAGATTTACGTTCAATGACTTTTATTCTCCACCTGCTAAGCTACTTCTGCAGGGTTTGGATTTAGAATTGGAAAATTTCGGAAGAAAAAAGAACGCAGGCTGTATCATTGGCGTATATAGCATAGAAGGTATTGGGACATATTGGGATATCAGATGTATAAATGTTGTAGAGGATGGGCCTAAGTAAACTTCCCTGTGGAATACCAGCCAATATCTGACAGTTCGTTGGATTCGTTTACTTGGAAGAACCAGTTGGAAAGCAATGATCTTAAGACTAAGAAATAGGTCCCTCCAGAACAATTCTGGATGCCAAACTCTATTAAAAGCTTGATTTATATAAAAAATTACACCAAAACAGCACTCTTTTCTTTTTACAGAGGATGCAATGAAATCCACAATACGCCGACACTGTTGGGTATGTGGAAACCAAATTGGCAGTTGGGAATTAAATTTAAGGATTCGAGTATAAAATGTAAGTAGCGGAGGACTATTTTTTCTACAATTTTCTAGAGGATTGGAAGAAGACTTATTAGTCTGTAAGAAATGGTTGGTTTATTTGTTTATTGGGTTTAAGGATCATTTTTACAATGGCAAATTTACAGAGGATTTGGAAATATGTTTTAGGAAGAATAGAGTTATATATTATAGCAAAGAAGACTATTATTATTTTAGAAAGTTGTTGAAGTAATTTGAAGGTGATTAGATCATAGCCAGGAGCTTTAGTTTTTGGGAAGGAGTTTAATTAAATTGACAACTTTGGAAGGAGTAATTGGCTTTTGGGGAGAAATCATGAGTATGGATATATATAATCCTCTCTCGATTTTAGTATAATGAGTCCTGTATTGTATGTCCTCTCAATATTAATAAATTTATTATTGAAAATAAGTAAATTCATATTTTTTTTTAAATATTATTTTTAAAAAAAGGGTTTTTATTTATAAGAAAACTATTAAATATTGCAGTTTTTTTTGTTGAAATAGTCATAAATATTGTGTATATATATTTTTCCTTTAAATTTTTAGCTATTTAAATTAAAAATTTCTTTAAAAAATTGCAATTATTAAAAAAAATTTTATTTTTTTTCAGTTCACATTCAGTTCCTCTTTCAACTCTAACCATAGTAATTAGGGTTTATGTCCTTGCTTATAATTGGTGTTGACATTTGTTATGCACTAAAACTGCAATTAAGAATCGTTCATTTCAATCGATTGATTATCGACATTTTCAATACAAAAAAAAAATTATTTCACTTAAAAAAAAAATATATCAAAAGAAAACGCACAAATTTTTATATATAAAAAAGGAAATATTTTATTACATAATACTTTGACTCAATCATTTCCATTTGCCTTTTACAAAAATATACACAGCAAGAGTACAAAGTTAATGAATAATATTTTGTTTTTTGTTCGTTTTACACATCTAGTAAACAAGAAGACTATTTACTTGAATTTATTAAAAAAAAGAAAAAAAATACTAGCAAAAAAAATAATAATTAATATTAATTATACAAAAAGAAAATAATAATAATAATATTAAGCCTAAATATTGAGAAGAAATATTGCTCAATTAGATTGAGTTATAAAAATCACAACTACTCTTGGAATAAATAACTTGCAACACACAAAAAAATATTTTCAATCATAATAATAGTATTAATTAATAGTAAACATTTGTTGTTATTGTTTTTTTTTAAATACGTTTACTTTTAAATATCTTTTAATTCGATGGGTTTAAGAAAAAATTGGTTTTTTTAAACAGCAAGTCCTCGTTTCTCAGCCTCACCACGGTATTTTGCAATGTAAATACCTTCAGGATCATATTTGGTCGATAATGCATCCCATTCTGATGGTTTCTTTTCAATCAAATATCGGATAACCTTATCGGTTCCACCTTTCTGTTTTTCACTGCATTTTGAGCATTCAGTTTTAAGGGCATCAGGCAAAAGACGTTTCAATTCACGACCGTCTGGTGTGCATTTTCCGGTTTCCATTAAGCATTTGTAATAATTATTGAAAAGACGATCGGATTGAAGGATTTCATCCAAATTAATTCCATCATATTTGGTTGTATATTGTTCATCAGCTGCACAAACAGCAATCAAGGCAAATAATACAGCTACAAAGAATTTCATTTTGCTTTGGTTTTTTTGGTATCTGGAAAATATAGTAAATAAAAGAAAAATTTTTTAATAAAATTTTGTATAAATAAAAGCTCATCAATTCAAAACTTTTTTTTTTCAATTATTAACTGAAATTTTCTTTTTATAATATTTTATTTATTGTAATTATTTAACTCATTGAAAGTTATTAGAAATTTCAAAACTAAGAAATATTTTTATATTTAATTTAAAAGAACCATCAGTCATTTAACATTTCAATGCATTACTATTAATTACGATATTAGTAAATCGATCGGTTCTAGCCTTGGTTCAATATAAGATTAGATCTTTAACACTCCTTCCGGATACTATTACTATAATATTAATAGTATTTTTTCTATTAATTTCTCTTTATTTATTTAATTTTAAAAAAAAAATTATAAAAAATAATTTAAAAACAAAACATTGAGGGTACTTTCAAAATTTGTGGTCTTTTCTTTTTATTTTATTGCATGAACATATTTATTTTAGCCGAAATACATTTATTTTTTTAAATAAATCAAATTAAAGTGTTTTCATTCTGTTACTAAAGTAAAAGTAATTTTTTTCAAAGCTTAACAATTTATTTTGCAGTTTTAAGGGAAAACTGCAAAATAAATTGTTAAGCTTTGAAAAGAAAATAATAATTTAATAAGGAGAAGAAAAAAACAATTTTAAAATATCAAAAAAAAAAAACATTTCATATCATTTTAAATAATTACCGATTTAATTAAAATTAATTTGCAATTTTATAAAATGAACTGCAAACAATGAAATCGCGTGGGAAAACTACTTTTGTAATTGTTACGAATTTATTTACAATAAATTAGCAAGACTATTAAAAAACTAAACTTTATTATGAGAGAAAAATAAAAAAAAATATTATTTTTTAAGAAGAAAAATTCTTTTAAAAACAACAAAAATAAAATCAAAATAATTCTTCGGAGAAAAACAATTCAAACGATTTTCAAAGAAAATCTCCTTTTCTTCTACAAATTTATATAGAAGGAAAAAAAAAATTTAAAAATATACCTTTATTTATATTAGATAATATTAAAAATTAAAAAAAATTAAAAAATAAAAAGTTTTTCTCAAAAAAAAATTCAATTTTAAGTTAAAAAAATTTTAACTGAACAAAAGACTTCAACGCTGAAACAAGCAAGAAACTTGAAAGGTGACAACAATTCTCATGCATAACAATTTAGAATTTCCTTTTTTTTTTTTAAAAAATATTGAAATAATTTCTAATAAAAAAATTTAAAGAAGTAAAAATTAGTAATTTTTAAGTAAGTTTTTTTAGTTAAAAAAAATATCATACATGTAAAAAAAATATCGGATAAATTCTTGTAAAATGTTTTCTTTGTCCACTTTTGGGAAAATATGAAAAATTTTTAATTTAATTCAATTTTGAATTAATCTATTAAAAAAATAGTATTATTTACTATAAATCTTTTATATTTATATTTGTAAAATATCTACTGTAAACAGTATTATATAAAAATTACTCGATATTAAATAATTAAAAATTATTACTAGAAAAGTATTGTGGCAATTTAATCAAATCGGAATAAAATATAGCAAATTCGAATAAACTTTCATTAAATAGAAATTAATTTTTTTTAGAAGAAAACTATTAACTTAAAAAAAATAACATTTCTTTTATTAATCACTAAGCGTATAATCACTTTTATTTTCTTCAATAATTTCCAATTTCTTTTTTTGGCACATTTAACATAATCGTTTAACAAAAACTATAAGATAAGATATTTTTGATAAATTATTATATTCTTAAAATAAAAGAGAATATAACGAATAATTTGTTTTTTTTTAATTATCATTATTTTTATAGAATTAACACTCACCAAAAGTTTTTTTAAGATTTTTTAACTATAACTCTATGTGAGTACACTGCAAGAGTAGAAAACTAACTGATGATTGGAGTCGATTAGCTTAGGTCTTTTATAGTAAGTTGCCATATAACTGACCCCAGTTTAATAGTTGCTCTATACACACTTCTGGATACCCGTCACCATCAATTTGCTCATATCTTAAGCTGTTCGAACCGATAAAAGAGAAGATAAAGAAAAACACTACTGGGAAGAAGAAAAAAACGAGGTAAACCTTTGCCATTACAGGTGTGCGTCATTTCATTTAAACTGTGTATACAAATACAATATCATTTTAGATCTTGCGTCAAAGTGATGAGATTTATTTTTCTCATAAAGTGATATTTATTTATCTACTAACATATACACACTGTTTACTATTTAACTAAATCGATCAGTTTGGATTTACGAGTATCTATATCGTAGATAGTGTATTAATAATTGCGCTCACCTGGTGGGAAATACCATACATTGCACATATTTACATAGACTGAAAATCAATTCAAACTATAACTGCTAGTATATATAAATTTTATGTGTTGTTTTTCTGTTATTTCTTAGAAGAAAAAAAATGCTAATCAAAATGAAACTACGCTCTTTTAACAAAATCAAATAAAAGATTTTTTTTTTTTAAAAAAAGAAAAATTACAAAATACACAACGAACTTTGTTCACTCTTATAATAATGACACTTATTCAAAACTGTTTACACTTTACTTAGGAGAAAAAATTATTTAATACTTTTTCTCTTAACCATAAAAATTTTTTAAAAAAAACTATTTTTTTCTTTGGTTTTTCTCTGAACCATAAAAGGCACTTGGTAATTTATCAAAACTAATATTTCTGGATCATTTATTTTCTATTTTAAAAATAATATTATTTTTTATATTTTAAAAAAATATATTTTTCGTATAATATCTTAAACATTTTTAAGTTTAAATTAATTTTTTTTAACAATGATTTTATTTGGAAAGTAAAATTTTTAAAAAATTATTTTAAATTTTGATTTTGATAAAATTTTTATTCAATTATATTAAAAGAACTTTGCCATTTGTGTTTAAATATAATATTTTATAAATATTATATTTAAAATCAAATGGCAAAGTCTTTATAAAGACTTTTGGCAGGAATTAATCCTTTAAAAGTAGTTTTTGCTGACTTTTTCAGTCTGTCGTAATTTATTTTTTTAAAAAAATTAACTGCTTCTGATAACTTCAAACTAATTTTTTATAATAAAAGATAATTTTTTTTAAGTTACTTGTAGAGTATTAAGAGTCTAATTAATATATAATAATTCTGCTCGTTGGCATGTCCACCGACCGATAAATGCACCTTTGAAGAAAATTCATCGCTGATGAAAATTTCGTTCAAAAATTTGTAAATTACCATATTTTTATAAAGCCTTCCATATTTTAATAAAACTTTTACATAAAATGGCAAACTATTTTCTAACAAAATTAAATCTTTTAATTATATATATATATATATATTAAAAATATTAAATAAGAGTATTATAGTTTCCAAACTATATAGTGGATAATCCTTAATGTGGGCAGGTAACCTAAAAAAAATAAGAGAATTAGAAAAAAAATCTTATACTCAAAATATAAATATAAATTTTTAAATAAAATACAATTAAAAATAATGCAAAATAAAATAAATTGCCAACATTAATTAAAAATATGTACACAAAAAAAAAAACAAATAATGAACCTTTGAAGAAAATTCATCACTTTCAAAAAAATGTTGTTCAAAATAGTGTAAATTACCATATTTTTAAGAAACTTATAAATTTTAATAAAGTATTTATTATAAAATGGCAAACTATGGGCTAAAATAATTATATTTTTTATTTATATATGTATATTAAAACTATTAAATAAGAGTATTATACTTTCCAAACTATATAGTGGATAATCCTTAATGTGGGCAGGTAACCTAAAAAAAATAAGAGAATTAGAAAAAAAATCGTATACTCAAAATATAAATATAAATTTTTAAGTAAAATACAATTAAAAATAATGAAAAATAAAACAAATTGCCAACATTAATTAAAAATTTGTACACACAAAAAAAAAAACAAGTAATGAACCTTTGAAGAAAATTCATCACTTTCAAAAAAATGTTATTCAAAAAAGGATAAATTACCATAATTTAAAAAAATTTGCAAATTTAAATTAAGTTTTTATTATAAAATGGCAAACTATGAGCTAAAAATATATTTTTTAATTATATATTTATATATATTAAAAATATTAAATAATGGTACTATACTTTCCAAACTATAAAGTGGATAATCCTTAATATGGACAGATAACGTAAAAAAGTTAAAAGAATTAGAAAAAAATCTTATACACAAATTATAAATGTAAATTTTTAAGCAAAATAAATTTACAAAAAAAATGAAGAAGAAAACAAATTACCAAAAAAAAAAATATTTCACATACTTTTGAACAAAAATCCCCCAATTCGAAGGAAGCAAAAACGATTTGTTCATGCTTAGAATAATAAACATTCTGCTTGATCTATTATTATGAGTAATTTTAATGTAAATTTAGATTTTTCGAATTTATATATAAGTTAAATTATTATTTGCTTCAAATTTTTGAGGACATCATGCCATATTATTTCTTTTTTTTTTTGTAAACAGAAATCTTTTTTGCAAATCATTATTCAAACGAATTATGAATCATCGCAATCGGTTAAATCGTTCAATCATGAATTTCCCTTCCTCCTTACCACTTTCTCACTATTAATATCTCATATATTAGCTACATATTAAATGAATATTCATCTATTTAATTATTCTTATCTCATTCGATTATCATATTTCACAATCAACAAAAAAAAATGTTTTCTTGAAAGATATACTCGTAAATATATGAATTTCAATGAACCGAAAAATATATTTCAAGGGAATTCAGCATTGAGAACTACAGTAGATTTATTCATTTATCTTTTCATAGAAATTACATATTCCAATTTATCTACTGTCATCTTACTATCATTTCTAATTTGTATCTTTTACTATATAAGTTTTACTTCGGAAAGTAAAGTTCAATAAAATTTATAGATTTTTTTCAAATAATTTATATTTTGTGATCCAAACTTTAAAGATTGTGTGCATTAAATAAAGATCGTTTTAGCGTAGTTTAATAATAAAAAGTCCAATGATATTGGAGGTCTTGATATTATACGCAATGAAACCAAAATTTGCTATATAGTGTGGCTTCTCATGTCGTTTAGTTAAAAGTGCATTTGTTTCAGATTAAAATCGTCAAGCCTAGGCCACAAAAGTTTGTTATCGTACGACCATAGTCCTCAGAATTGACGGTAACAGTCTCTCCTTCTTCATTTGCATAGAAATAAGGGGCAATGATAGCTTCAGGCCAAAATTCACAGTAAGCAGTTACTTTTCACGGACACAATAACTTCTCCGTAGTAATTTGAGGGTTTTTAGAGCCTCATATATAGACATTTTTCTTAATGTTGAATCCACTTAGTGAGAAATGGGGCTCAGATAAAAATTCACAATAAGCAGTTATTTTTCGCCAATGAAATTGTTTCTCCTCAGTAACTTGAGGGTTTTTAAAAGCCTCATATATGGCAATTTTTCTCATTGATGAATCTACTTAGTGAGAAATGAGGCTCAGATCAAAACTCATACTAAGCAGTCACCTTTTGTGGATACAATGACTTCTCCGCAGTCACTTGAGGGTTTTTTAGACCCTCATATATGACAATTTTGCTCATAGATGAATCCACTTAGTGAGAGATAGGCGTAAAGCCAACATTCACACTCAGAAGTCACTTTTCGTGGATACAATAACTTCTCCGCAATCACTTGAGGGTTTTTAGAGCCCCATATATGGTAATTTTTCTCATTGATGAATCCACTTAGTGAGAATTGAGGCTCAGATCAATATTCAGACTAAGCAACCACTTTGTGCGGATACAATAACTTCTCCGCAGTCACTTGAGGGTTTTTGAGAGTCTTATTTATGACAATTTTGCTCATACATGAATCAATAACTTCTGCGCAATCACTTGAGGGTTTTTACAGCCCCATATATGGCAATTTTTCTCATTGATGAATCCACTTAGTGAGAATTGAGGCTCGGATCAAAATTCAGACTAAGCAACCACTTTGTGCGGATACAATAACTTCTCCGCAGTCACTTGAGGGTTTTTTAGAGTCTCATTTATGACATTTTTTCTTATTGATAAATCTTATTAGTGAGAAATGGGGCTCAGATTAAAATTCACAAAAAGTAGTTATTTTTCGTGGATACAATAGGTTTTCCTCAGTTATTAGAGGATTTTTAGGGCCTCATAAATAACACTTTTGCTCATTGATGAATCCACTTAGTAAGAAATGGGGCTTGGATCAAAATTCACAAAAAGTAGTCACATTTCGCAGATACAATAGCTTCTCCGCAGTAACTTGCGGTTTGTTAGAGCCTCATGTATGGCAATTTTTGTTATTGATGAATTGACTTAGTAAAAAATGCGCCTTATTTATGAATTTTTTTTCTTAAGGCGCAAAACGTCTTAGAGCAGGATTACTAATTTTCAGGCGCAAAAAAATTGATCATTTAGGTATAAAAACCACAAGAAACTAAGAACGATTTTTTTTCTGTTCGAAGGGGTTTTTAATTTTGTAAGATTTCCTTTTTCTCAAACCAAAATGTGTTTTTTTTTCCGTTACAAGTCATCGAGCAAAGATGTACTTTTGATAAATTTTCTAAGTTGAGTTAATTGAGTTTATATTTATAGAAAAAAGGTTATGCTTGGAAGTTGTTTTTGCTAAATATTAAAATATTTAACTATTATATGTATAAGCTATGCTTTTAATTTTAAAAATTATTTGCATTAACACAATTTATCATGTTGCTTAAGAAGCAAAATTACAATCGCACAAATTTCAAGGCCAATTTAAATTATGCAATCGAGAAATAAACCTGGAAACTTTTTCCACAATAAAACTAAAATTTTTGATATTGCGTGGTTTGGGGTATCAATTTTTTAAAGCCACGCATGGTGCAATAGTGCTCTGAATTGATGGTAACAATATCCTCTTCTTTATTTCAAATGACATTTTCAGATCAAAACAGTTAATTTTCGTTAATACAATGGCTTTTTCACAGTTCATTTGTGAATTTTCACAGCCACAAATATAGCAATTTTACTTTTCGACATATCCGTTGAGCCTCATAGCTGAAAAGATTTATACGAAATCTTAACATCCAAAACCGACTTTTTATAAAAATTTAAAAAAAAAAATGGCAAATTACAATCTAAATAAATGTTATCTTAAATAAGATATCTATTAGATAACTATTAAATGGCAGAGTTATATTTTTTAAACTACAATATGGATTATGTGGTATATTCACGAAGAAAATTGATTACAATTTCTTATGAATTGACCGGGCCATCTATTATCACAAATTGAATCCAATCCAAATCTGATTAAAGATTTAAGGAAAATGAGATTTAACTTTATATACTATAATTTACTTATCATTATTAATAAATATTCATTCCAATATTTTTCTTACCGATTATTACATGGTATTAATTTTGCTGCTAATTTTGATTGAATTCGAAAGTTGCCGCCGAAGTGTGGCATATGCTCTATTGAAAAATGTCATAAAAATAATAGGTGAGATATACCTTAATATATTTTGCATATAAGCTTGTGCATATCCCATGTTATATATTTTTTTTCTATATATTATTTATTATTTCATTTTTATTCTGTTTTTTTGGTTGTATTTTTTTTTTTAATTTTTTTATTTATTTTTATCTAATTTGCAATTATATTAAAAAGATTCGTATACATATTCACCAATATTGAATGCAAAAATTGAATATTAATAACTAATAAGAGAAATTAAATACTGAATGTGATAAGTTGTTAATCGATTTCTACGTAATATTTTGCTGTCGTCACACAAAGGATTTTTGTTCGCTTTTATTTTGCCAAATTGAATTGAGCTAAAAACACGTCAATTTTGTCGACTATTAGGCTTTTCAGTTTATCTTTATCTGTTTAGCTTCACTCTTGATTGGATACTATTTATGAACTGAAAATACCAAATCAGTTACGAATATGATAAAAATCACAATTGCCAATAGCGACATTTTTTGGTGAAAGATACAAAATGATTCATCAAAATTTAAAAAAAAAAAACACCAACAAAATCAAATTTTAAATTTTACTTATTGTTGTCACTGTCACGAAATTTGGTAATTTTCGTGAAATTTTCAATTTTTCCATCTATTAGAAAAAAATACAACTACAAAAATTATAACGAAAGAAATTCAACAACGAAATTTTTTTGACTATTTCGTGTATTAAAGAAAAAAAAACCAACAACAAAATTGCGTAAAGAGAAATAAAATTGCTTTCTTCTATTCTACGCTCGTATTTGATTATTATATAATTAAATCATGCTATTATTATTAGTATTTGTTATAATATTTTTTGTATGACTCTTTTATTAATTTTATTTGTTAAAAACTTAATCATTGAATTGATTTGATTTTTATTAGGTAAAAAGTCTTACGTGAATTCTATCGATTCTGCTCTGGAAATTTCTCTTTTCTCTTTATTGCATGATAAGGAAATTATTTTACATTTGAATAAGCAATTTTTTTTATATTATTAGTTAATAATATTGATACGCATAGAAAAGAAAATAAAAATTAAAAATAAAAACAAGAAGAAAAATTACATAAATTTGCTATTTTAGGAGTGGGGAAAAAAATCTAGTATTACAATTTTCTATTAAATAATTTACAATAATTAGAATTGAAAAGAAAAATGAAGAATTCACCAAGAAAAAATTTGTAATTTTTTATAATTTAAATTTATTGATGTTAAACAAAAGTAAACATTTGTTTTCTTTAAATGGAGTATACATTTTGCCGTTCTACCAGGTGTATAAGCTTAAACCCGCTTTTTTTTTAAATTAAAAAAACACATGTTTTTTCATAGAAAGTAAAAACAAATTTATTCAAAGTACTTGCCCTTGCTAGCTACACATTTTTCCCATCTCTCGGGCAATTTGTCACATTAAGTAGTTACTTTTCGGGAGCACAATAGCCTCTCCGCAATCTCTTGAGGATTTTCAGAGCCTCATATATGTCCATTTTTCTCAATAATGAATCCACTTAGGGGAAAATGGGCATCAGACCAAAATTCACACGAAAGAGTCATTTTCTGCGAACACAATAACTTCTCCTTAGTAACTTGAGGGTTTTTAGAGCCTAATATTTATAATTTTTTCTCAATGGTGAATCCAGTCAGTGAAAATGGGCATGAAGACAAAATTCACACTCAGCAGTCACGTTTTGTGGATACATTAACTTCTCCGCAGTCAATTGAGGGTTCTTAGAGCCTGATATATGACAATTTGCCCTCGCTAGCTACACATTTTCCCCATCTCTCGGGTAATTTATGGATACCATGCTAAAAAAATTCCTTCTCTTTTGAGGCAAACCACTCCATTTTCGGATGTCTTCATAAGAATCGAAGTGCTGCTCAGCGAGCGCGTGGCCCATCGACGAAAACAGGTGGTAGTCGGAAGGGGTCGGGTCTGATGAATAAACGGGGTGGGGTAGCACCTCCCAGTTGAGTGTCTCCAAGTAGTTTTGGACCATTTTTGACGTGTGCGATGGTGTGTTGTCGTGGAAGAAAATCAGCTTGTCATGTCTTTGTTAATAATCCGTGCTTTTTTCGCGCAGAGTACGGTGCAATTTGATCATTTGTTAGTGGTAGTGGTGGGCATTGACAGTTTTACCAGGTTCTAACATCTCATAGTAGACGATACCCTGCTGATCCCACCAAACGCACAGCATCGTCTTCCGTCCGAAGCGATTTGGTCTTGGGGAAAATTTTGATAGTTGGCCGAGATCAACCAATGATTTTTTGCGTTTAGGATTCTCGAAATATATCAACTTTTGATCGCTTGTCACAATCCGATGTAGGAACGACTTTCTTTTTTGTCTGGCGAGCAAGATTTCACATGTGTTTCGGCGTCACTCCATCTGCCTATCGTTCAAGTCATGCGGCACCCATTTTCCGATCTTTTCAATCTTCCCCATGGCATGCAGACGCATGCAAATGGCTGGTTGAGTAACACGCAATTGCTTCACGAGCATTTTTTGTGATTGGGTATCGTCTTCGTCCAAAAGAGCCTACAATTGATGGTCCTCAACCTTTTTCACGCTTCTTGTCCCACAAGTTAAAATTACCGTCTTTGAACCGATGAAACCAATCTCTGCACTTTGTTTCCGATAAAGCACTGTCACCATAGCCTCCATAAGCATTCCATGCGATTCGGCCGCCGGTTTCTTCAAATTGAAGCAGAAAAGTAGAGCTTTGCGTATATGCTCATTTTCTGGCACAAAACTAGACATGATTACCAAAGGAAAAATGTATGTTGTTGTACAAAATTGCTGACAGCGTGCATTGATTAATGTTGATAGATGTCAAACTCATAAAAAAAAAGTATGGCGTGCCAATGGTAGCTTAATACGCCCACTCACGCCATCTATGACCAAACAGCTGATTTAAGCTTATACCTCTGGTAAAACTATTGTTCTGTTTTATAATAGTTCTTAAATATATGTATTACAAAAATTTTATAAATATAAATATTTATTTAGTTGAAAGTTTGGCATTTTATAATATGAACTGTTAATTTATAGAATATATACAAAATATACTTATTGTGTACTAGAACAACAAGCTTTGGATGATGATTTTTCGAACCAAATTTCTTCAAGATTTGCGTTAACCATTAAAACAATTCCATAATAAAAGTTTTTAATTAAAGTTTTCATCCCCAATTGTCTACCCAACAGTTTTTCCACTCCTTACAGTGGACAATTTTTACCCTTCCATCATCCCCTATCCTAGAAATCTACAAACAAGCATGAGTTTTTATTGTAATTTTTTTTTACAGGTGTAAAATTGCTATTGTTCTATTGTGAATGTTGAAAAATTTCCCTCCAACAGATGTTATCCTTAAAAGTAATAAAAATTTATTACTTTTCACCATATTGTTGTACTTGTAGAGTTGAGTCATGCACAAAACAATAAATCCTTCTCGCCAAAAGGAAACTATGTAAATCAACAACAAAACAAGAATAATAAATACGTGTAAATAAAAATAATATGTAAAATATGTGATAACTTAGTTAAAAAAGGACCAGAAAAACTAGTAAAAAATAATTACATTTTTATATTATAACGTAGAACCCAATTCATTAGTTAATGGAACGCAATCCTATTTCTCTTTGCAAATGATGTAATTTCCCTAAACCTCACAAATGTTTAACTAATTTTTGTATCGAAAATATTTTTATATTTTTTATCCCAAACAATATTTTTTTTTCAAAAATGGTTTATTTTCCTTCCTCTACAAGAACCCAACCCCTTCCAACCAAGAATATAATAATTGTGATAAACTGACAGGATAATTTCTTCAAATTAATGACTTCTGTTATTTTCCTTTTAATAAAATGGTGGTTATGATGGGAATATTACCGCCATCTTAACATTACCGCCATCTTGTTAAAAAAAACAGCCTATCCATGTTAGTAATTAAAAAGTTCATGCTTGTGATTTAAAATAATATTTGTTTAGCTTAAGATTTGCCATTTAAGAATACGTATTCAACAGAAAAACAAAATATACATAAATTCTCTGCTGCAACAATTAGCGTTGGATGCTGATAATTCGAACAAAATCTTCTTCAGTGATGAGGCTCATTTCTCCTTCGGCGGATACGTCAATAAGTAAAATTTCCACATATTAGGCTTTAAAAACTTACAAATTATTATGAAAAAACTATTTTATTTATAAAAAGTGACTGTATGGTACACATTAAGGTCGGACGGTGTCATCGACCGGCATTTCTTTGAAAATGAAGAAGCACAAAACGTTATCTTCAATTCCGAGTACTATAATCATCTGATAACTAACTTTTTTTTGACTCTATACTTCAATATTTTATTTTAAATTATATATAGTTTTAAGAATATGGCATAAAGCAGACAAAATTTCCGTTTTATTAGGTAATTTAGTTCGCAGGACGCATATTTTTGAGCTTTTGTGGTGGTACTTGACCCTAGAAGTCGTCATTTTACATACCATTAGATTTTTTCTTATAAAATTATACTAAAAATATAATTCTTAAACTTTAAAGCTTTTAAAGGTCAACGTTCATTAAGTAAAGCCAAAATTACAACCCGAAATGTACTAACAACTAATTTAAAATTACCTCAAAACGATCAAATACTCAAAGAAATCCTATGGCAATTATTTAAATAACAATATATTTTTTTTGTATAATGGCAAAGTTTAAAAAATATAATTAAATAATTTTTTTAATAAAAATCTAACATTTCAGCATATTTTATTTAGTTTTATTTTTTACTATATAAACTGGATATTCCTTTTATTAACGTTTTTTTTTTATTTTTCATATAAAATAAAAAAAGCAAAAAATCATCCAATATTTGATAATAAATATTATTTTAAGAAATATTTAATAAACAAATCATTATTTTTTTTAAATTAGTAAAACTAATATTTAAATTATTTTTATAGTAAAAATATTTCAATTGACAAAATATATAATTTTGTACTTTCTCCATTTTCGATGGTACTGAAAGTGTTAATTTTTTGCATATACAAACTCACAAAATTATGGTATAAATGCTTCTAAAAGATAATCATTTTTTTTTAACTATAATTATATAATCTATTTTTTTGGGTGATAATTTTTGCAATTTTTTTTTTCTATTCAAAAATAAAGTTTTTGTAAAATTTTTCTGAAAAACTATTCCTCTTACTTTTTGAGAAAATTTACATAAAAACCGATGCCCATTTATTGTTTTGTTAATAT
This sequence comes from Atherix ibis, assembly GCA_958298945.1. NCBI lineage: Eukaryota > Metazoa > Arthropoda > Insecta > Diptera > Athericidae > Atherix > Atherix ibis. The sequence continues at coordinate 4,749,891 of OY282607.1, read as the reverse complement.
TTTTTTCTAGTTTTTAAATACCTGTGGAAAAGTCATTAATAAATTTAAAAAAGAAAAAAAATCTATAAAAAAAATAATTAAAACTAAAAAAAAATTACTATTATAGAACGAAATGTTTTGCTATTAAAATGAATAAAAATAAAAGTTGAAGTAATTTAGCAGACACTATAATTATTATAGATACTAAAATTTGTATATAAAACTGCATTTTTTATTAAAAACAATTATATTTAGAATATTAAAGAGAATTGTGATAATTCCTATTTAACGTGATCATATTCAAAGCACGTATGCAGATCAGTTTATGGAAAGCATATGTAATTATTATTGTCAACTGAAAATAAATGCTCTGTCAAGTATTATTTATAACGACCATGAAATTAAATGTTCATCTTTTTATAAGTTTTTTGATTGTTATATCAAACAAATAGTAATAAAAATAAATTAATACTTCCAGTATAATTTATATGACATAAATGAAGTAAGTGAACGTTATTCAGTCATAAAAACGATTCCCAAACCAAAAAAAAAAAAAAACAGTAAACTCTCCATATTCATATAAACCTATCGGATTTTTATCAATCACTCAAGAGCTTTCTTCCTATTACGTACTATCTTATTTTAAAATCATATTTTTTTAATATAAAAAAATTCTGAAGTATATCCTATGACAGATGGTGTTCCGCAAGGGAGTATCCATAGTCCACTACTATACAATATTTATACCTTTGATATCCCAACTAATTCCAATACTTTGACTGCCACCTATGCGGATGATACTCGTACCACCATTTCTGTAGCCCACTCCAATATCCAAATACCCTTAGCATACCTACAATCCCATATTAAAATTCTCCAAAAACTGGTTAAACAGAAGGAAAGTTACTTTAATTTTCTGCAAAGATCCACCCATTCCTGTACACCAAAAGACAAAGAACGCTATCTTAATCGTTTGTTTAGGTTTACTAAACCTAAACAAACGACTAAGATCAAATCTGACATAAAAGAAAAAACTTTTAATCTATAAAACAATTTTCAAAGCGATCTGGACTTACGGTATTGAACTCTGGGGTTCTACTAAGCCAAATCCCTTCAATGTAAAATTCTCCGAAAAATCGTTGATGCTCCATTTTATGTTCGGAACAAAGTTATTCATCGTGACTTAAATATTCCGTTTGTTCATGATTTATGTGTTGCTCGTTATAAAAAGTTTCATTGTCAAAATAATCTTCTTGTTAGAAAACTCTCCTCTATTACTTTCCAAATAAACACTCATCGGCAAAGAGAAATTGGCCTCTTGAGGGGTGTTGACTCTCACATGTTGCTCTCCTCTTACTAAAGTGTCTCGTCATAAAATCGGCTTATTGCAATGTTTACGTAGTTCTAAATACGGAAAAAAATAAAAGTTAAATAATTTTTAATTGTTCTTTTTTTCTTTTTTTGAAAAATACTATTTATTAATAAATTAAAATACTTTTTCGTGAACTTTTGGTTTCGTCGACTCCGTTCTGGTATTTTCGATGTTAAAGATACACCTCGCAAAGTTATGCCCATCATCAAAAATTTCGATAAAATTATGCAAAAAAAATTGCGTAAATCTGGATTCAAAAAAAAAGTCGAAGTTTGGGTGACGCAAAAAAAAACATGATGGATCGAATTTCCATCTGCGTAGCCTTAGCCCATCGGAACGAAATCGACGCATTTCTTAAGCGGATGGTGACTAGTGGTGAGAAATGGGTCACGTACGACAATATTGTATGACCACGATCGTGGTCAAAGCGCGGTGAAGCGGGTCTTTCGATGATCAAACCAGGACTAACGACCAGGAAGGTTTTACTGAAAAGGAATCATCTTCTATGAGCTGCTTCCATATGGTCAAACACTAAATTCGGACCTCTTCTATCAACAATTGGACCGTTCGAAGCTAGCGATTGACCAGAAGCCGGCAAAATTAGTCAAGATTAGAGGTGTTGTGTTCCATCAGGACAACGCCAGGCCACACACGTCTATAGTGACTCGCCAGTGATGCACTCACCTTATAGTCCGGACCTGGCACCAAGCGATCACCATATTTTTTTATTATTGCAAAACTTTCTTAGTGATAAGAAATTGCCATCAAGAGAAGATTATAACAATCGCTTAGTTGAGTTTTTCGCCAATAGGGACCAGGGCTTTTATGAGAAGCTCAAATCCGAAACATATTCTCCAGTTAGTAAAGCAGTTCTGGAGGATTCGGATCTGGGTTTGGAAAATTTTGGGAAGCATGTTGACGATTTTTGGTAGATATAAGGTAGAGAAGGTGTTATGAGAATATTGGATGCATAAATCTTATAGAGGATGGATCCAAAGTATGCTGCCATATGAAACACTAGCGAATACTAGCCACAATTTTTAGAAATGCCGGTTTGAAAGGGATAATTTTAATACTAGAAAATGGATAAAACAAAATATCTTTGTCAGTTTTTAGAGTAAGCCCAAGCGGTAAAAAATTGACTACTATCAAGAAAGAACAATACTTTTTCCCTTCTAAAGAGCATTCAATTTAATCGACATCTCTATTAACTTAAATTTACGAGGACTGTTCAAAAAGTATCACGAATTTTGAATTTTCGCGGGATTTTCGATTTTTTGTGGCGTTATATTGGTACTCATGTCTCTCACTTATGCCAACAAGTTCGGCCATGTTGAATGTTCAGTTAATTTTTGACAGCTGCTTTGCTTGCACGTGTTTTGGCTCGTCTTCGATTTTTGCCCATTCCAAAAAATGGATCAAAAAATCTGTTTCGGGAACAAGAAAAAGTCACAGGGGACCAGATCTGTGGAATACGGTGGCTGCGGCGTTATTAGTGTGTTGTTTTTGACCAAAAATTCGTGCACAAGCAACGATGCGTGAGCAGCAGGGCGTTATCATGGTGCAAAAGCCAATTTTTGTTCTTCCACAAATCCGGGCGTTTCTGTCGGATTGCTTCGCGCAACTTCGGCATAACTTCCAGGTAATATTCCTTATTGACCGTTCTACCCTGTTGCAAGAACTCATAATGCACCACGCCCCTACAATCGAAGAAAACTGTAAGCAAACCCTTCACATTCCACCAAACTTGGCGCGCTTTTTCGGTCTTGGCTCGTGCGGCAGCTTCCATTGGGATGATTGAGTTTTGTTTTCTACGTCATAACTATAATCCCATGATTCGTGACCAGTTATGATCCTCTGGAGCAAATTTTCGTCGTCGCAGACAGAGTCCAACAGCTCCTTAGCAATGTTAATGCGATGCTGTTTTTGGTCGAAATTGAGCAAAAATCGAAGACGAGCCAAAACACGTGCAAGCAAAGCAGCTGTCAAAAATTAACTGAACATTCAAAATGGCCAAACTTGTAGGTATAAGTGAGAGACATGCGTACCAACATAACGCCACAAAAAATCGAAAATCGAATATACATAACCAGCGGAAATTCAAAATTCGCGATACTTTTTGAACAGACCTCGTATTGTTAGATCCTTTAGTAAGGTCATATAAACCGCTAGGCCGAAAGAACCTAAAAATAATAAAAGAAATCTTGAAGTAAAAATAATTGATTTCTTTTTCCCCAAACCAATAATATTCGATGAATTATCACTTTTTTCTCAAAGTTAAATGTACAAATTATTTTATTTCAAAACATCTCAATTAGTAAATAAATAAAAAATCAAGTTTAATTTTCACAGGAAATTTCATATAACAAGACAATTTCTTATATATTGTACGAGTATATGAAAATTTCTTATTATTTTTGCGCATTATTAAATTAAATTGTGTAGCTCTGCCTAAAGGTTTCATAAAAACAAGTCTTACAACTTGATCAAGAAGATAGGAAAAAGGATACAATTTGCCATAATTCGATAATAAGAAGATTATATACAACAACAAAAAAACTAATTTAAGAGCATTTAAAGTCTTTGATCAAAACAACACTGCAAATCCAATTGAATCTAGATACGCCAAGCCAATTATTCTAGGCACGATGATCTTGTGCAACTTGTCGTCTTTAATTAACCAATCATTGAACCTGGTTGGCTGCACTTGCCCACGCTCATCTGATGGTTTATGTCTCAACTAATAATGCCTTGAACGTTTTCTCCGTCCTCTTCTCACCGCAATCAATTATTTTCTTTTTTTTGTGATTATTTTCAATAGATTTTTAATAGAAATTATTAACAAATTTCGTTACATATATATATTTTTTTGTTGTATAATTTTATGTGTTTATTTGTTGTTTGTATTTGCTTGAGTTAATTATCCAAGTTCAAGAAAACTTTTTTTCACCACACACTCTCTGTCCATTTCGTTCCTTCATACTTGACTTTGAAATGTCATGGCTATTTCTCTTTTGCTCTTGTGGCAATTTTCGCTCCACTAGCCAATGGAGTGATGTGTCATTTGGAAAAACTAATTATTATGTTCAGCTTCATTGGCAATAACAATGAATCCAATCAATTGGAAATTAACAACGTAAAAGCAAGAAGAAAACTTATATAAAAATTACATTCACTTTTTATTTATGAAAATTATTTCAATATTATTGTTTTATTTTTAAATTACTATTATTTATGTTAAACAATATGAATACTAATTTTAAAGTTTTTGATTATTGAAAAGACATGAGAGTCAGGCAGGGGCCATTTTTAATACGAGTAGCACCCCACGACCGTGAGGCCATGTGAGTGGACGTTACCAGTTTTCTAAACGAAGCTGGTCTATTTTGAATAGGTTGAACAATTAGAGTTGGTTAAGTTTTGTGGATTTCGAAATGGAATTGTTGGGATCTAGACACTTCACAATGGGAGTTAGCCTGATCGGAAAGAATTTCTTAGTTTGCTGAAAATGTATGGAAAATTTTGTAGAACGCCACAGGATTGGCAGATAGGAAGAGTCTGGTTTCCAAAAAGAAAGTTATAGACGAGAGTGGCAGTTTTCGTACCCAGAATTTTGGTAAGGATGTTGAGTAGACTGGTTTTTTGGTAGTTGACCAATGAGATGATAAAAAGCTTTCACTATCAGTCCAGTAGGCTGTCCGCACGGATCTGTGGCCGGCCCCGCCATTTGGAATATGATGATGAATGGTCTCTTGGTGCAGTTCTGCTCTTGATTGGGGGTGGGAGTAGGTCTGCGGTGGAGGTGGCAGGAACCCGCTATATGCGGACTGTTTCGGAATGGGGGAAAGGGGTTTTTGGCGGCCCCTGTTCAAGGGGTTTTTGGCGGCCAGTAGGCCGCCCTATATTCGTTTGGAGACGGTTGGGGTCCGATACGCGCGACAAGTGTGGTACCTTGGATTAATGGTTGGAGAGAGGCTGAACTTTCGGCCTCACTTGCAACATCTAAGGGTTTGGTTGGCATGCTGGTGCGAGTGCTTCGCAAGGAATGGGGACTTCAATCCAGAGCGGTGAGGGTCCTGTATAATAGTGTGTTTGTTCCGTGTGCTATGTATGTATCGTGTGTGTGGGCTGACATTATGCGCCACCAGTATGCAAGGGTCCAGCATCTGACTCTGTATGCATTTTTGAATGTATGTAGAACCGTGTCAGCAGAGGCGTTGCAGGTTCTGATGGGAGAAATTCCATGGGACCTGGAGGTGCTGCATGGAAGTATCTACTACCGTATACGGCGGGGCATCCCGCTTGAGGGTTGTTCGGTTACGAATGATGAGGTTCAGAATCTTAGTTCACGCCATCAGCGTGTACTGGTCCTGAACAAAATGTATGAAACGTGGCAGCGACGATGAGAGTGTGAATGGCAGATGGACGCACATGTTCATTTCGGATGGGTATTTGCTCACGGGGCACGGCAGTATGAATGGGTTCCTGTACAGGCGTGGTTTGGCCGCGGAGGCTAGATGCCCTTGCGGGGCGGCGGAGGAGAGTGTCAAGCACCTTCTCGTGGAGTGTGGCCTGTACGGGGACTTGCGCGACTTGGAGGCATGTGGGATCGTAGTGAATGGTGAAGCTGGGGATGTGAGTGGTGTGTTGGGCGTGAGAGAGAGGTATGAATGTCTGAATAGATTTGCCGTGGCACTGTTTGAGAGAAGAAAGAGAATGGTGCATGAATGAGTATTTGAATGACACGCAGGATGGCTACAACCGGCTGAAAGACCAAGGTCGATTCCGGTTGTACTTTCGGGTCTTAGCGAACCCGCGTACCCGAGCTGGCCTAGCGGTGCCTAGAAATTTACCATAGCTCTACGAGCGGAGTACAAACTAAAGTACTCTTAAAACAAAAATGAGTACCACGGGAATCGGGGGCCCCACAGTAGAATATACTGTACCCGATTAAGGTGAGGCACGATTTGGCAGCAACGGGGTATGGTCTCCGGACCGCAGGTGGGAGGTAACTGGCAAATTCCATCTTGCAATTAGCTCGGGCACTGTCACTGCTAATGACAGTAGAGGTTTAGATAGTCCTCGCCACCAGCAGGTGGAGTAGTCGGCTTGTAACTGATTACTAACTGCTAACTGCCAGTAATGGTGGTGCGTTGATTGAGCGTATCTCAATTCCTATGGTTGTAGGCGACTCGTGGTCTTATGGTTTGGACAACCAGGTCACGTTAAATAACAATTTTTAACTGTCAGTCCAGTAATATTGTATCCCCATTGTCGGGCATAGTGTGTTTTAACACCATGGGGCACCCCGATTGCCATAGTACCAATTTTTGTTTTAATAGTACTTCGGTTTGTACTCCGCTCATTGACTTACGGTCAGAAATCTTGTAAATTCCTAGGCACCGCTAAGCCAGCTCAGGTACGCAGATTCGCCAAGACCCGAATGCACGACGGGAATCGACCTTGGTTTTCCACCCGGTTGTAGAAACTGTTAGTCCCGTCTTTGTTTCTACATATGACTAAGGATTTTGTTTGTCATTCTGTTAATAGGCGAGGCATATTAGGAAGAGTTTCTCTTGCCAACTAATCAGCAGGTTCATTTCCAATGATTTCTAAATGACCCTGCATCCAACGTAACTCGACAATTCTTTTGTTAAGTAGGCTATGTCGAATCTCGATGAGAACAGGATCATTCAATGGGCCGCTAATAGCATTGAGGGCGGCTATATGGAAAGTCCATATAACAGAATCATTCAATGGGGCGCTAATAGCATTGAGGGCGGCTATATCAACAGTCGCCTTCTTTATAGCCCATACGTAAAGACTCCATTGATCTCAATATCTGCAGAAAAAGTTGTATTAAGGTCAGTGACCGCATCTATAAAAAGAAGCGCTTATTCTTCGAACCAGCCTTACTCTTCGAAAAAAAGTTGCCTGGAGGTAGACGGGTCGGTAAACCTATTTAGGAACGTAAGTATTCTCAATACTATTCCCAACCGTTGATTCCAATCTAGATATGAAAGGAGAGTTTGGAAGTGGAGGGAAAGAGTGTAAGAATCTGTCTTTAATGTTGAAATTATTAGCGATAAGGAGCATGCATTTCGGTCCATGTTAGGGGTAACTTAATAGTTTTGACCAAATTCCCCCAGGCATTAAAATCATTCAAGAGAACCTCACCTGGTAAGGACAAAATGTTTTTCAGGATAATTAAAGAATCTCCTTCTTAGTATCTGGTTAAAGAGATTTACGAACCTCGTCCTTCCCCAACGTCTGGAAGGTTTCGGTACACAATAGGCCCATATCCCTTTTACCATGATTTTCCAAAATTTTCGAAAAAATGTTGGCTTTAAGACTAAACAATATCATTCAGCACAAATTAACCACTTACAAACATACATATAGGACCAGTTGAGGCACGCAATGGCACCTCTTCCACCTTAGCACACCATGCAAGACTGTAACAAGAATAGTCTTAATGGCATTATTTTCTCTCTAGATTTGGCAAAGACATTTAACAGGATTTTCCGTCACAGAGTGATGGTCCAGCTGACAGAGTGGAGCATCGTATCTGGTTGGTCGGACCTTAACGGTTAGAGCGAATAGCTACTACTCCACATATCACAACATAGAGAATGGTATTCCACAGGGATGCGCTCTTTCTATCACAATATTTCGTTTTCCTCACTTCATATACGTAGACAATATACTTGTATTGGTGGCTAAAACAAAACCACAGTGAAAGCTATCTCAAAACCAACGAGTTAGGTTCTTAAGCCCTAAAATTGTAGCTATTATAGACTTCGTCCCTTAAATTACCACAATTTTCCTGTTCACAAATACGAACTTCTTTTATACCATTTTTCTTGATTGTACGAAAGGCTTCAAGTCTTTAAGTTTGTGAATTTAAATGGGCCTCAAATAATTTGTTCAAAAAGTTTTTGTTCTGGCTAGATATTGAAATCTCTGGCTAGATATTGAAATCGAATGGTGTACTATAAAGGCTAGAAAGTATCTTTGGGGTACTAGGGCATGGGCCATTTGAATCTGGCATGGAAAAATGTGTAAATTCAGTTTTAGAATGTTTTTAAATATGATTTTTGTGTTGCTCGTTATAAAAAGTTTCATTGTCAAAATAATCTTCTTGTTAGAAAATTCTCCTCTGTTACTTTCGCAATAAACACACATCGACAAAGAGAAATTGGCATCTTGGAGCGTTAACATTGATTCTCACATGTTCCTCTCCTCCTACTGAAGTGTGTCGTCATAAGCATCGGCTTTGGGGTACTAAGGCATGGACTATTTGAATCTTGCATGGGAAATTGTTTAAATTCAGTTTTAGAATATTTTTAAAGATGCCTAGTTGATGGATCCTTAAGAACAGTATGCTAAGGACCTCATCCTGAAAGATTACCGACTAATCCAGCTCTTTCAAATTGGACAATTAGTATCCTAATCACGTGATCACTATTAAGTTATACACCGACCAACATTTTAAGGTATTTTTTCTGATTTTGAATAATTGACATTTCATTGAGTATAATTTTACACATACCTGAACATTATACGTAGCCATTTTCAACTCCAAGGAGTTACTTATAAATACTTATAAAAATTAAAAAATTAATAGGAAATCTCAAAAACGAACACAAGTTATGACCTTATCAAACCCTTTAATTTTCCAGTGGCCAATCTCTACAATCAACGATACGGAAAAAAAAGCCAACAACATTGCACCATCTTTGATTCATATTTGACGTAATTCGAAAAGAAAATAAAATAGATTTCGAATAGACAATAAATATATCGTAATAGTAGCAGTCAAATAAAATTATGCGGATTATAAATTTAAATAGTAACACAAAAATTAGAAATTATCATCATCGTATGTTACGTAACCGAATCTAACAAAATAATAATAAAATCCAAAGAAATAAGATAAAAAGTGACCAAAACCGGACTATAGACCCCTTTTTTTCAGGGGTCATATTTAGGTAATTTTTATGATCTGTAAATATATTGAAAATTGGAATTAGTCTATAACGCGCGATTTCTATTTATTTAAAGACTTTCTTCACATCGTTTGGTTTTTTCCATTTCTTTTTTTTCATCAAAAGCTTAACAACTTAACATGCAGTTTTATTTTGACCTCAATAGCTTCTCTTCATTTGCATTTCCCTTGGACTCTTAACCATGAAAACAAAAAAAACTATTGAACTTTCCGATCATTCAAGGTATTAATTACTAGAAAATCGCAATAAGCTTTAAATCAATTTCATGCTAAAATGTGTGTGTACGTGTACACAGAAGTTATGTTAGTTGCACAATTTCCTCGAAACAATTTTATTGTTTTATATAATCTCCTAAAGTTTATGACGTAAAAGGAAAAAGAAATAAATGCATTTACGTAGAGAAACCATTTTTGTCAAAGACGTTTTGTTTTTCTTCACTTAAACTTCGGCAGCCTTTTTTTTTTTGAAGTCAACACAATTTAATAACAAAACAATTATTGTTAGTTTAGAAATATATTAATAAATAAAAGAAAAAAAAAACAAAAATGTTATTATTTTTTATTATCTATAACTTAGATAAAATAGAATTTCACTGTTGTACAATAGATAAATAGAAAAAATTATATAAATGATTATTCAATTTGTGATTTGGAAAGAAAAGTGAAATTAAATATATTTAAAATTCAGATTTGATTTTATTTTCTATATTATGCCATTATAGATAAAATATATTTTTATTATTTCTGACAGACTTCTTTCAGGACTCCATCCTTTTGAGGCAATTTCCGATGAGCCTCTAACACATTTGGGGCTGTAAAACGATCAATACTTGACGGATGCTGATTTTAAAAATACTCTAAAGATTAAAGATTATCTTTTTCAATGCGATCTTTTATATACTCGTAAATTTATCCTTAGCGTAACTCTATAAAAAGATATAGTTCAAATGGCCAGTTAACATCACCAAATCTCTAAATTATGCGTCATGGAAACTTTTCACACAATAAAGTCAAAAATTATTATGTTATGTGGTTTATAGTGTCATCTTATTAACCAGATTAAAATCTTCAAGTTTAGGCTCAAAATTGTTGGGTAACAGTCTCTGCTTATTTTTCCCTTTCAAAAATTACGAATAGAAAATCCTAAGAAGTCTGTTAGCAAACATTTATTTGTCATTAGCGGCTGTCATTAGAAAACCTTACAACGGCAGCGCAAAGAACCAATTTAATGCAATCCATTAGTCGTCCCCTTTCCTAAATATCATCTAAATTCAATTTTTCTTATTTATTTTTTTAACTAAATAACAAAATATGAATAATAATTATTATTTATTCAATAATAATTGTTTATTTTTTCAATAGATGAATCTATCGCCATTATTGCGGTGTCATCTGCAAATGTGGCTATTAATATAGACAAGATTTGAATTTTGAGCCATTTGTACGGTAAAGTGTTGCCAACGAAAAAAAAATGGGGTTACACAAAAGAAGAACGCGTTTTTTTTGTTGAGCAATATTTTAAAAATAATGAAGGTTTTGGCAGCTACAGTTTGCATTTTTTGTACAAAGTAGGCGCTTCATTGGAAAAGTTATTTGACTTCATCGACTGTTAAGACATTAATTAACAAATTTAGGGGAACTGGATCAATTCGTGATCTTAAATGCTGTGGCCGTCCTTCAAAAAGTCGTTCTCCACAAAACATCGAAGCAGTTCCGGAGAGTGTTGCTGACAGTCCAGGAACATCAACAGTGGTTTTTGTTGGAAGCTCTCTACAGCATATGGTATTATCACGAAAGATTTACATCTTCATGCTTACAAAGTTCAGTTGACTCAAGAACTGAAGCCTACTCTGACCACGCACAGCGAATGTCGTTCAGCGATGAATGGAACTGAACTTGAGTTATCTAATGAGGTCAAATGTTCAGGGATCATTCTGGATCAAAAATTGACCTGGAACTCACATCTTACCAGTGTTACTGTTAGAGCAACTTGAACCATTTGGGATTGTCATAGGCTTTTCGGTAAAATCTGGGGTCTGCAACCAAACATGATACTGTTGTCATATCTGGTAATAGTTAGACCCATCATCACCTACGCGGCTATTATTTGGTGGTCTAAGGCTGATCAAGCAACTATTCGTAAAGTTTAAAAACGGCATGTTTGGGTATAACAGGTGCCCCACGAAAGCTCTTGAGGTTCTTTTAGACCCTTGCATTTGCGTATTAAAAAGAGATCGCCTAAAGGGGCTCTAAGATTAGAATATTCCAAAACCTTTAAACCAGGCGACCTATTTGGACATCTGAAAGTTGTATCGTACCGAAAAGAAATCTAGAAAGCCAACTATCTCCCGGATGCAATGCCGACGAAACCTAACTTAAACCAGTCCTTCAAAGTGGTTCTTACGGAGCTCTTAACTTGGTAGGAGGGGTGCCATCACTCGAAGAAGGGGTCCTTGTCAGACGATTCTAAAAAGGATGTGGATGTTAGGGCGACTGTAGTCTATCTTGATAAATCCTCATCCATTTTTCTGGCAGAAATATATGCAATTGAGCTTTGTGGTAAAGAGGATATTAGAAAGAACCAGCATAACGCAAAGATCTACATTGATGTCCAATCCAAGCTAGTTTTGGCTAGTTACAACAATGTAACTTTGATGTGAGTGCCAGGTCATGAGGGTACTGAGAGTAACGAACTAGCAGACAAATCTGCCAAAAGGGAAGCAAATAATACGTTCATAAGACCAAAATCCTTCTATGGTTATCCAAAGAGCCACTTGAGGTCCATTATAACATCTACTCTGTGATTCACAATACTATTTTTATAGCATATTGGTTAGGGATTCTGTGATCCCTATAATATTTTCCGGCTACCAACTAATATGATATTGAGGCCTCAATATTACAATTAGTTGGTAGCCGGAAAAAGCCTCAATATTACTATTATCGGAGTTAAGGTTATTCACCACAAAAGACCTTATTGGTCCAGGTGGTTTTGAGACCATGTGTCTCTTGCTACCCTCCTTAAATTATTATTATTAACCTTAGCGATGAAGCTTATTTTCATCTTGATGGCTTGGTTAATAGACAAAATTGTCACATTTGGGGTTCAGAAAATCCACGAGTGATTTGTTGAAAAACAAATGCGTACACAACAGAGGCATCATCGGACTATTCTTCGTCGAAAAAAATCCAAGTTTTTTGTGCCTTAATTGCAAGATATGAATGTGGACGACATGTGGTTTAAACAAGACAGTGCCAAATATCATATAGTGACACCTCTGTGGGATGTCTCTTGTATATAATAAACACAGGAGAGGGCCTAGTACGCTCCCTTAAGGTACTCCCGCTTTTATATCTATCAGGTCAGAATATACTTGGCCGTACCTCACTGCAAACTGGCTCTCGGAAATATATAAAGAAAACAATTCAAAGAATCAATTTCGGAGATCTCTATGCCGTTTGAAGATAAGCCCTTTATGCTACACCTTGTCAAATGCTTGCGTAACATCCAGGAAAATTGCTGGGAACACCTTCTCCGCTTTTAGAGCTTCTTCCACTTTATTTATGATTTAATGCATTTTTTACATATTTTAACTTGAAGCAAGCATTAACAATGAATCGAAGCTTTAAGTAACCTCTCTCTGGGAGTTCTTTTATGATCTCTCAAAAGCTGCTTGCTGTATGTCAGGCATAAATTGCTCAACTTCACCGTGAATTTGCTCTCTTGTTTCAAGCGGGTCTTGCTGGTTAGGGTACTGTGTCAGCTTGCTTATAAATGTGTGATTGTTTTTTTTTTGGGAGATTATACTCTCGCTCACTATGAGCATATACCGGCGAGTAGTCAGATACTAGGTCTAAGCTACTCTACACTAAAGCGTACTGAGAAGATATTCCCTCATAAATAAAAAAGTTAATCGTATCAGGAATGTTTTTAGTCCTGGGGGCCAGTGCGTCGTTCTCTACCGCTCGAGTTAACTAGTCTGGAGTCCCAATATGTATGTTCTAAGTTAAAATCCCCTCCTACAATATAGCGTGATCCTAGGCTTTTCAAGAGGTCAACATAGTCGTCTTTTTTAATTATCTATCTCTGCGAACCGTAGATGGCTGATATTTTAAGCTGAATGGTGTGAGAGAATGGTATGAATGCCTGAATAGATTTGCCGTGGCACTTTTTGAGAGGAGAGTGAGAATGGTGCGTAAATGAGTGTGTGAATGACACTAATAGTGGCTACAACCGAGTGAAAGACCAAGGTCGATTTCGGTTGTACTTTCGGATGTTGGTGAGCGCACGTACCTGAGCTGGCTTAGCGGTGCCTAAGAATTTACAAGATTCCTTACCGCAGCTCAATAAGCGGAGTACAAACCGAAGTACTCTTAAAACAAAAATTGGTACTACGGGAATCGGGGTGCCTCATGATGTTAAAACACACTGTGCCGGACAATGGCTTAGGCAGCAACGTAGTGGCTGTGGTTAATACCCATATCGCGGGTACGGTCTCCAGATCGCTCTTGGGAGATACTGGTAATTATCTCGGGCGCTGTCACTGCTTATGACAGTAGAGGTTTAGGTAGTCCTACCAACAGATGGAGTAATCAGCTTGTAACTGGCTACTAACTGTAAACTATCAGTAAAGGTGGTGCGTTGATTGAGCGTAACTCAATCCCTATAGTCGTAGGCGACTCATGGTTTTATGTTTAACGTCAGATAAGTCACGTAAGAACCGCTGTTCCACCTCTTGCTTTGTTGTTCCACCTCTTAGATGTGGAGTGTAATGATATCTGGTAAAGTCAGGAATTTTAACACATGATTTTTCTTTAAGGTTCGTCTCTGAAATTAGGCAGATATTTTTTCCAATTTATCAAGAACACTTGTAACTCTATAAATGTGATTTAGTTGTTTTTTTTTTATAAAGAATCATGAGATAAGCAAATTAGAGTAGAAAGGAAGGAAAAGTGGTTTTGGGGAATTAGCGTAGGAATCAGTGCAATTCCAACATGCTAACAACTGTGCTATTAGTTTGTTGTTGTTTTTTTCAGAATAATAAAATAAATTCATTTGTTCTTTATATCTTAATTAGAAATATGAACAAAAAAATGACACTAAATTTAAACAATATTTAATAATAATTATAAAAAAAATTAAAACCTTGTAAAGAATTTTTTTTTTTTTTAAATTAATATGAATAAAATAAAATTCAAAATTTTTCTTTTTATAATAAATTCTACAAATCTTCATGGTCATTTAATGATTATCGTAAATAAATGGAAAATTTTTATTAACAGAATGACGTCAAAAATAAGTAAATGTAAAATTGCAAGAAAATAATTTCATTAATTTTATTTTATTTCATTTCGTTCATTGATTAATAATTTTATTTATTTTTTTTTTTTTGAATAAAATCACGTGAACATTTTTTCTAAAAGAAAAAAGAAAAAAAAGTCTGACTTGTTTGCTATAATAAATAAATTATTCACGTAATCTTTAATGAATAAATCTGAAATTCTCTGAATTAATATTTCCTTCCGTAAAATATCTCAATCATAAATACAATATTTAGAGATTTAGTTGAAGTATCTGATTTATAAGCTTAGTTTTTTTTTATATTATAATATATTTTCCTGCAAATGAAGGACAACGTTCTGATTTAATTCTATACCAAACCTGATTGACGTAGAATTTCTAAGAATCCGAATTAAACTGATTAAAAAAAATTGAGTAAGTTTTTTTTCTTATAAAATTTTTATTTTCAATCAATTTACATAAACAGGTTATATTAGTGTATACATCTGAGTCATTCATTTATAAAATATCTGGTTATTTACCTTTTCAATGTGCAATTGCTACCTACATAAATTCAATAAATAAATTCATTTGTTTACAGATTCAGTTCTGCATTTAATTTCTCTCGACCCTTACTACCCTCATCATATCCTACTTATAATGGCAATACTTGTTCAATTGATAAAGTTATAAATTAACATGTTTCCAATTATTATTAAATTAGTGTGAAATTATATTGCATTCAAATCAATTCAGATTGATAATTAGACGATAATTTATCATAACCTTTGTGCGGCAATTTGTAGTTTTCCAGCTATGATTAGGAATATGTGCAATGCAAATCGATAGGCAATTAAAAATGTAGGATATTTAAAAACAGATTCCTATGCAATCATAAAATTATTTGAAAAAATTACATTATCTTCTATAAGCAACCATTTCCAAAGAATCTATTAACTCAAGTTGATTTTTTTCTCAAGTTAATTCATTTAAAAAATAATAACATTACTACATACTTAATAATCCTTGATTATCTAATTTGTTTTCAGTAATTTTTATTTGAATATTCAAAATTAATTCCAAATTACAGAAAAACAAGAAATCTTTTTAACTGATACATAGCTAAAAAAAAATATTTTTCTATGAAGGCCTGGGCTACTCTTTATGTACATTAATTGAAATAGTTTTTGTTTTAGGTTTCTTGTTTTTTTTTCTAAAATGATACTAAAAAATATTTATGATAATTATGAAATTATTAAAATAATAAAATTAAATTGAGCGCTAACACACAACAGAAATTTTTGGCCGAATTCAAATTTCTACTATTTTCGTCATTTCCTCTGTTATTGCAATTTTCCAACAAAAAAAAAAAAAAAAACCAAGAAAATTTCTATTATATTTGAACAAGAATTAAATAAATGAAGAAACCTTGTAAAAAATAATAGTTTGAATTTTCCACAAACTATTGTACTTAACTACACACTACAAAACAATACGAATATATTCAGCCTTGTTCACAAAGTTTTTAATTAGCTCTAAGAATTTTGATTTATTCAATTAGCCATTCTTTGATGTTTTTAATTAATATTTCATATATATATACAAGTATTTAGAAAAAATAACAATTGTGCAAAAATTTATTCCAAAGAGAAAAAACCGTTGGTGGTGGTGAACTCCACTTCTGTCCGGGGTGGCTCAAGTTATTTTACGGAGACTTGGTTCTCACTATTGAATACGCAATCAAATTTTGGTGCATAACCTTTGGGCGCATGGATATTTGGTATTGATGGTGCTTTTTAATAGTATTGTGGTTATACAAAAGGCACAAAATATTAGCAGTATTACATTGGGAAAATTTTGCTACTCAGAAGTATTTCTATGTAGCTACTCGCAGCTACTCTTGCTCATACAAATGAGTATTTCACTTGTGTAGTTACGCATACAATTTACGGTAGGGGGGGGTTTTAGTTCCCAAAATGAAAATAGATGGCTAAGCGGGTTTGTTGGTTATATTGAAGAGTCATATTTTTGTTTTTATTCTTTAGGCGTTTTCCTTTCTACCTCGAACAAACGAGCACATTGAACTGGGAGTTACGCATACAATTTACGTTAGGTGGATTCTAGCCGCTAAAGTGAAAATAGATACTTTTGCGGGTTCGTTGGTTATGTTGAAGAATCATATTTTTGTCAGTACTGTTTATGTGTGAATAAACTCAGTTTTTATTGTTTATGTGTGAGTAAACTCAGTATTCTTGCTGACATTTTGAGGTTATGTTTCTACTAGTGTTTAGAATTTGGCTTTCCTTTGGTCATCTACTCGTAGCTACCGACTAGTAGCAAAATTGATCCAAAAGAAAACACCTTTTATGTTTACTCAGTATTGTTTATGTGTGAATAAATTCAATTTTTATTGCTTATGTGTGAATAAACTCAGAATTGTTGTTAACTATTTTGAGGTTATATTTTATATCTGTCAGTAAATTTTGCGTTCTATTGGGCATCTACTCCCAAGTACTTGTGAGTAGCAAAATTTTCCTAATGGAAGACAGATTTTATTCGTGCAACAAAAAATACTGGAGTATGTATTTACACCGTCCAAGTCACGGATGACGTACTGCAATTGGTTTTGATATTGAAATATATGTTACATCACCTTGTGGTTTCTAGCAAATACTGAAAGTGTACCGACAAATTGCAGACAGATTTGATGTCGCAGAAAGCAATGTCCATCGAATTTTATACCGCGTCGTAAAATGATTTGTTGAAATGAGTGTCAATTACATAAAATGGCTAACAGCATCCGAAATGCAAAATAAGCAAATACAATTTTCAGCTATGAAAGGTGTACCATGTGTTTTTGGGGCTATTGATGGTGCTCATATTGAAATCAATCCTCCTTAACGTGACAAACAAGCATACTGCAATAGTAAAAAATATTATAGTCTGTTTTTACTGTGGTGAGCCTGGTGCAATCCACAATGCACAGCTTCTACGAAAATCGGCATTTTACAGGCGTATTACTGAGAATGAGTCCATAATTATACCAGGAGGTGTGCTACTTAGAGAGTCAGCTTACGGTGTAAGCAGATATTTAGTTCCCCCGTTTAAGAATTTTGGAAACTTAACTGCAAAACAACTAAAATTGAACTACTTACATTCATCAACAAGAATCGTTGTTGAAAACGCGTTTGGATTGCTGAAATGTCGATTTCATAGGTTGAAATTTTTCAACCGCATTTTTGCTGCTTGTATTTTACATAATGTACGAGGTATGTTAAAAAAGTATCGCGAATTTTGAATTTCCGCGGGTTACGTTTATTCGATTTTCCATTTTTTGTGGCGTTATATTGGTACTCATGTCTCTCACTTATGCCGACAAGTTCGGCCATTTTGAATGTTCAGTTAAATGTTGACAGCTGCTTTGTTTGCACGTGTTTTGGCTCGTCTTCGATTTTTGCCCATTTTAAAAAATGGATCAAAGAATCTGTATCAAAATTTGGGTGAAAAACAAAATTAATTGCGCGGACGCATTCCGAATGTTGACTGTGGCATATGGTGAAGCTACCTTGGACCGAAGCAACGTTTATCGGTAGTACAAAATGTTCTCAGCGGGCCGAGAAGATGTGAACGACATTCGGTCGAATGTGAAGGTTTTGCTTACAGTTTTCTTCGATTACAGGTGCGTGGTGCATCACAAGTTCTTGCCACAGGGTAGAACGGTCAATAAGGAATATTACCTGCAAGTTATGCGCAAGTTGCGCGAAGCAATCCGCCCACGCAATCCGACATTATGTAATATTTATCAAATTCAAAGATAATCCGAAGCACATCCACTCCACTTTACGTTGACAAGCTGAATAAACTCAGCATTTTGAGGTTATATTTTTCTCCTGTCAGTAAACTCGGCGTTCAATTGGGCATGTACTCCCAAGTTTTTGCGAGTAGAAAAATTGGGCCAATGGAATACGGCTATTGGGTTGTCAAAAATGTAATTTCGTTATATCCCGACAGAAGACTTAATTTTCATTTTTTTTTTAAAGTATTTTTTGGTTGCTACCGTTTTAAGTATGGAAAGTGAAAGACAGCATTTTCGACATATTTTACTTTTTTACTATAGAAAAGATAAAAATGCTGTTCAAGCAAGAAAACAATTATCCTATGTGTATAGAGAAGCTGTGTAAACAATTATCCGTTGTGTATAGAGAAGATGTGTATTGAGAAACTGATTTCCAAAATTTTTATATGGCAATTTTGATCTTGAAGATGCACCACGTTCTGGAAGGACAGTTGAAGCTAATGAAAACAAAATAAACGTATTATTTGATGCGAATCGGCGAAGAACAACTCTTAAGATCGCTGAGAGATTAAATTTATCGAATTCGACTGTTCATGATTATTTAAAACGGTTAGGTTTATTCTCAAAGCTCGACATATGGGTTCCTCGTCTTCTTACGAAAAAAAAATTGTGCCGTCGCATTGACGTTTGTGATTTGCTTCTCAAACGCCAAGAAAATGATCCATTTTTGACGCGTATCATTACTGGGGACGAGAAATGGGTTGTCTACAATAATGTTAAGCGTAAAAGATCCTGAAGTAGAAAAGATGAACCGTCTCAAAGGACTTCGAAAGCCAATATCCATCAAAAAAAACGTTATGCTATCTGTTTATTGGGATTTTAAAGGAATCGTTTATTTTGAGCTTCTACCGAGCAATACAACGATCAATGATGAAGTGTACTGTCATGAATTGGACAAATTGAATGATTCACTTGAAGAAAATAGGCCGGAATTGGTCAATAGGAAAGGTATAGTGTTCCAAAGAGGATAATGCGAAACCACATACAAGTTTGACAACTCGACAAAAGCTTTTAGAGCTTGTATGGGATATACTGCCACACCCACCATACTCTCTAGACCTAGCACCTTCCGATTATCATTTGTTCCGGTCTTTACAAAAATTTTAGATGATAAAACGTTTAATTCAAATGAGAAGGTGAAAAATCACTTGGATCAGTTTTTTGCCAGTAAAGAACAAAGATTTTATGAGCGTAGAATCATGCTACTGCCAGAAGGATGGCGAAGGATATTGGATCAGACTGGACAATATTTAATTAAATAAAATATTAATTCACTATAAGAAAATCGTCTTTTATTTTTATATAAAAAAACGAAATTACTTTCTTGACAACCCAATACAATATATTTTTCTGAATTTTTAACTTATTTTACCTTTAAATTAATCGAAAGTAAAATAAATTGAAACTAATAATAAACTCATAATAAAAATCTATTTTCTACGGAGAATCTTGAATTTCTGTAACAACTACTTTTTACACTATCATCTGATTTTTATAAAGGCATAGTAAAAGAGAGCCCTTTCTCCCTCCAGTTCCACAATATTATGGATGTAGTCATAATAAAATAAATTATCTTCTTGTATTTTGTGATTAAATATATTCGCAAATTCATATACTCGTAATTTATAATTTTTATTACTAAATTTGGAATTACGAGATCTGTTCAAAAAGTATCGCGAATTTTGTATTTCCGCCGGTTACGTATATTCGATTTTCAATTTGTTGTGGCGTTATGTTGGTAACCATGTCTCTCACTTATGGCGATAAGTTCGGCCATTTTGAAAGTTCAGTTAATTTTTGACAGCTGCTTTACTTGCACGTGTTTTGGCTCGTCTTCGATTTTTGCCCATTACAAAAAATGGATCAAAGAATCTGTTTCGGGAACAAGAAAAAGTCACAGTGGACCAGATCTGGGGAATACGTTGGCTGCGGCATTATTAGTGTATTGTTTTTGGCCAAAAATGCATGGTGCAAAAGCCAATTTTTGTTCTTCCACAAATCCGAGCATTTCTGGCGGGTTGCTTCGCGCAACTTGCGCATAACTTGCAGGTATTATTCCTTATTGACCGTTCTACCCTGTGGCAAGAATTCATGATGCACCACACCCCTGCAATCGAAGAAAACTGTAAGCAAAACCTTCACATTCGACCGAACTTGGCGCTTTTTTTTCGGTCTTGGCTCATACGGCAGCTTCCATTGGGATGATTAAGCTTTGGTTTCCACGTCATAACCATAAGCCCATGATTCGTCACCAGTTATGATCCTCTGGCGCAAATTTGGGTCGTCGCGGACAGAGTCCAACAGCTCCTTAGCAATGTTAATGCGATGCTGTATTTGGTCGAAATTGAGCAATTTTGGTACTTATTTCGAGGCGACCCTTCTCACGACCAAATCATTGGTCAAAATCGAATGGCACGAGCCAATCGATATGTTTAAGTCCTCAGCAACTTCTCTAACGGTGATTCGCCAATTGGCCAATACTATATTCTTCACTTCATCAATGTTTTCGTCTGTTGTTGACGTGCTCGGGCGTCCGGCACGCTTTTCGTCGTTCACATCCTCTCGGCCCTCTGAGAACATTTTGT
This sequence comes from Atherix ibis, assembly GCA_958298945.1. Lineage (NCBI taxonomy): Eukaryota > Metazoa > Arthropoda > Insecta > Diptera > Athericidae > Atherix > Atherix ibis. Next base: position 4,728,810 of record OY282607.1, on the reverse strand, counting down.
ACCACCGATAAACGTTGCGTAGGTACAAGGTAGCTTCATCATATGCCGCAGTCAATATCCGGAATGCGTCCGCGCAATTAATTTTGTTTTTCACACAAAATTTGATACAGATTCTTTTGATTCATTTTTTGGAATGGGCACAATTTGAAGACGAGTCAAAACACCTGCAAACAAAGCAGCTGTCAAGAAATTAACTGAACATTCAAAATGGCCGACTGAAAGTTTTCACAAAAACCAAATAATATTTACTATAGGTAATGGTGTGACTTAATGCCAGAATGAGAATTCTCGTTGTTAACTCCAACAAAAATTCAATCTCACCACCGAGCTTATAGAGTTTTAACTATGATGTGCACATACACCTCGTCTTATTTCCAAATTGAAAAGTCCCCAAAATAATACAGTTAAGTATTACGTTAAAAATTTCATAAATTAAGAAGAAAAAAACTAGACACCATTTTTTCGTGAAAAATTATCCACACTCATTTTTATCATCTCTTTATTTTTCAATTAAGTGCAAAAATTCAATTATAAAATCAAATTTACTTCATTTTTATCCTATAGAGTGCAATTAATAAATATCCATTTGTTTAAATTTAATAAAAAATTTATTACTTATTATCGAATTTAAATCTAAGACGATTCAATTTCGATACAAACGGGGAAAAAAAGCAAAATTATAAAAGTAATATAAATATTAATAAAAGATCAAATGAATTATTGTTCTTTATATCGAATTCAAATTCTGATACGATAATATTATATTTACTATATGCGTTTACAAACGAAAAAAAAAGCCAAAATTATAAAAGTAAAATAAATATTATAAGCAGCAATAAATACAATGATGCTAGAACATATCCATGTCATCGCAGGTCATATCTAATATGTCATCATCGTAGGCTGTTAGACTTTCATCTTCAAATTCGTGTGGACCACGATGTGTCATCTTTTCTGGACTGGTGTCGTGAACATGATTAATCGCATGGGATTTATATTCTGGACTGGCGTCTATACCACTATTTGTTACCGGTGATGGTGGCGGATTGGATACTGTAAATGAACAGAACATTAAAACAAACATTTTAAAACCATGTTTTTCTTCTAATGTGTATATGTAGAAATATTGTTGCTATTATTTATTATTACTTACATGTATTACTTTTTTCAGGTTTTAAATTAAGCATTGAATCTAGATCAGTACGTTTTGATGATGGCACCAATTCATTTCCATTTAAGCCTAAACGCTTTTTTAATTCTTCAACCCGTTTGTTTAGTTTTGCTGATTGTGTTTCTTTGCGTTCTTGTGTTATTCTTTTATTTTCTTCAAGGAAAATCTGCTTTATCTCTTTTTTCGATATGTTATCAGAATTTTTTAATAAAAACAAGAAGATTCCACCAGATGTCCGACGGCGAGTTCCATTCTAAATTCGATAATTTTTTTATCAGCAAAATTATTTCCCAAATAATATATAAATACTATTGTACTTACTATAATCTTCATGCCACCATTTCTTTCAATCTTCTGTACTTTTTTGAAGAGTTCTATTGGCCGTTCTTTTCCTAAAATATTTATGATTCGGGCTGGAATTTGAAATATCGAAAATAATTCAATAGATTCGTATCAGGCATTAAAATACTACCAAAATAATTAATTCTTACCAATAAGATCGCTTTTTTCCTCATTCAATTTTTCGGCAAGCTCTTTAGCCAACTCAGACACCTCACTCTGATAGTCTGCGGTTAAATCATGAATGAACCGTGCAGAACCTAAATCATCTCCACTACTTGTACTAGTACTGTGCTTTGTACAAAATTCAGATAGTTTGTCAATAGAACTGCGACAGCTATACTTTGGTCGTTTAGAACACTTATTGCTGTCGTTACTGTCGTCGTCGCTATCGAAACTCCGTTTTAATGTTTGGTCATCCTGCAATCTATGCTTTAGCGTGTAGTCATAATTTTCAACATTTCGATCATTCCTTTTGTCCTTAACAACCTCAATACCACGCATATCTTCCATCAATGTATCCTCCTGTAGGCCCGCCGACCAGATATCATATTTCTTTCCTTTAGACATTTTTTGTGTATTACTCTCAACTGGACGTCCACGAAATCCCTTCAATGATTTCTTTCGACGAATCTGTTTACCCTGCCTGGGCATATAACATCCTTCTGAATCACTCGATGTCTCTGTACTATCAGGCGAGTCCGATACATGGTCACCAGGCAGATCTTTTATTTTAGCTGGTGTCGGTGCACTTGTTCCTTCAGGCCTAGCAAGTGGAACATATATCTCATCACTATCCTGCAACTGCAATAAAAAAGGAAACTCCAATTAATTCTTGTATTTAATTTAGACAAATCAAAATAATTACCTCGCCATCTTCTACAACTGTGTCCGTATATTTATCCATTTCAGATTCCATCTTAAACTTAAATCAAAGTTCTTATCAAATAAGCAAACAAATTTTATTTAAAAACTACACTCCTAATAGGCCTTGACAAATTTGACAGCCAAAACTGCTCGTGAATTTTCTTCTTCTTTTCGAATAAGTTCATCGATACTAAAATGACTTTAATTTTACCCTATATGTTACGATAAAAATTTATCATTTTAATGAAAATTCTTCTCTTATAAATAAAATTAATAATAATTTATTTAAATAGTTTTTTTTCTATTGAATTAACAAAATAGTTTTGCAGAACAGCTGTAAGTACAGTTTAGAATTAGACGAGAATTTTTTAAAATAACAAATGGCTCCCACCTGGCATCACTTGTCAACTGGTATAAAATTTAGTTTGTTGACAAGTGCATATCGTCTTAAATTTATCTGGTTGGAAGTTTTATTATTTGTATAGTAGAATATTGCATTTGCAATGGATCGAAATAAGCCACTGGGTGGCTCAAGATCCTCAAAAAATAAAATGGGTGTACCGCACATTGGAAGCGAACTTTATGCTTTGGGGACAAAGGCTTCAACTAGTCGGGATGAGAAAAGTAAGGTTATGTCGTCGGTAAAATCGGTGCCGGATCGAAAGCGGGATTCTACAGTTCCATTGAGTTCAGTTGCAAAGAAGCCCAAACTGAGCGGAACTATTGGAAGTGTACCACGATTGTCAGGAGAAGGAAGTAGCAGTTCTAGTTCGGTATTAGAGCCGTGGGAGCAATCTGCCACTGATTGTGATCCATCAGATTTGGTTATATCAGTGCTAACAGCAATCGATCAACAGGACTCAGACACACTTGTAGGATTACTTTGTGGTGCTTCAAAGCTATTAGCATCGTCACGTAGCAAAAATGATTCTATATTGGCATTGTCATTGATCTATCTAGCAAAACTGCGGCCAATTATGTTTTGCAACGAAATTGTAACATCATCACTTGTTGCGATTTTAAAACGGGATAGTCAGCATGCATTCAAGGGCAGAACAAATCCGTCTGCGCAGGTTTTGGCAGCTAATTTACTTGCACGAGCATATCAAGACAAAAAAAATTGGCCGGAAGTTTTCGTTCGAATATATATTGATGACGCGGCTAATGAACGTGTTTGGGTAGACAACGAAGAGTGTGCACCATTCGTTCAAAATATCTGTACTGCATTCAATACTCGAATACCGCCACGTTCGATGTTACAACCTGAATTAAATTCACTATCACAGACCAGCCGAGAGACATTGGGGATCGATGATGATTCTGGTGATAATTCATTGCATGTTGAATCGAGCCTAAAAAGTTCGGATTTAGCTTTTGATTGTCCCGTTCAGGATCGATATTTGGAAAACGCCGCAGCTGTTGAGAAATACGTCTTAGACATCGTCAAGGAACAACTGAATCGACGCCAACAACAAGACTGCTCTACCAGGAATTTTCTCAAAGTTCTTTCAACCACTTGTGGATTGACCGAAGTTCGAGCTCTATCAGTTACTCGCTTGGAGCTCTGGTTACACAATGGCAAACTTATGAAACCAGCACAAGAACTACTTACATACATTTGCTATAATGTAACTGGACAGACAATCAGAGATCACGAAGTACTGGCGAATCTAGTTAAAATGCGTCTGAAAACAAAACCGGTGATCAACATTTTTATGGCCTGTTTAAAAGAAATGATAAATTTGCAACCCAACATTTTGTATATCGCTTTGAAATTTGTTGCCCAAAATGAGCTGTCGAATGCACGAAATCCAAATAACATGGGAATGTTAGGTATTCATTTTTGCTATGATTTTATATAGAATAGTTGATAACAGTTTGTGTTTATATATATTTCAGGTAATATGTTCCAAATCAAACCAGAACAATCAGCTAGACACTTAGCTGAAATCTATCAAGAGTTTATGTTGCAGCGGGAAGATTGTTTGCGGACGCTACGGGTCTTTTTACGTGAACTCGTCAAAATGCTCCGTTACGACATTAATCTGGTGGAATTCTGTAAAGTCTTTTTGACTAGTCGTACAGAATTAGTGTCACAAATTCAACAATTTGAATGTAAAGATCGTATATTCTACTCAATGGTTGATTTGACGTGCCTTTGCATGTTCTTGACGATTTCGCCACAAGTAAAGGAGGCTTCAAATGCATCTATACGTGCAGTGAAAAATTCACCAGTTCTTCTGAATTTTTACGCTCAATTGTCGCAAATTCAATTGGATGCTCTAACATGGATGCATGAAATTGTACCGATTCTATTCAAACCACAGGCTCAAGAATATAGTCAATCGTTGCACAAAGTTCTTTTTCTAGACATTCCTGAACAATATTCGAAATGTGATCAATGGCCACCAGAACCGGAACGTGCTATTCTATTGCGGGTAGTATCAGAAACTCCTGTACGTGAAGATTCTATTCTGAGGATAATTCTGATTGGAATCACTAAGGAAATCCCGTTTGGTGTACCTGACACAATCGAGGTGATCGAGCAGATAATCCGTCGATCGTCTGCCCTTCGTTTACCAGACAGTTCACCAATCAAGGCTAGCAAACTGGAGATAATCGATTTCTTGTTCAGCATGGCTGAGTATCATCATCCGGAGAATATTCAATTACCGATAGGCTACGAGCCACCCAAGCTAGCTATTTCGACATTATATTGGAAGGCGTGGAATATTTTGCTGATGCTGTCAGCGCACAATCCTAGCACATTTGGCTCGTTTTGTTGGGAACAATATCCTATGTTGCGGAGCCTAATGGAGATGTGCATAACAAATCAATTTCATGATTTGAAAGTGGCCGACGAAGAATTGCAAGTGGGAGCACTGGAGCGAACGAAAATTCTTGAATTCGAAACACATCTGGCCGCGGCCACTTCAAAAGTAGTTATCACGGAACAAAATTCATTGCTGTTATCACAATTAATGCTGATGGATCCAATGGGCGTTGCAAGACGACCGCCAATCCATATTCTCGACCAACTTCAGCAGCTGAACAGTTCTCACAAATTAGGACATCTGCTATGTCGCAGTCGCAAACCAGATTTATTACTTGAAATCATTCAACGGTACGGTACCACACAGTCGATGCCATGGCTTTCGGATCTGGTTCAGAACAGTGATGGTGACTTCAATCACCTGCCGGTACAATGTCTCTGTGAGTTCCTCTTATCGAACTCAAACAATATGAACACAGAAAATACACGAGACGCCGAATTGCTTAGTTATTTGCAGAAATTGCTTGTAGATAACACGTGCGATAAACAGACTGCATACGAGGTGCTCGAATACTTTTTGAGGAGACTCGCTTCCACAGCCAAACAATCTCGTGTATTGGCTATCAGCGGTTTAAAGCTGTTGCTCAGCATTTATCGTAAACCAGATGAGGAAGAGGATGCATATAGCGACTGGCTATTGCAGTTTTTACCACAAATTCCTCATTTCCTGCATGCAAGGCCATTGATAATCGTCCAGTTGCGTGCCGCCTGCCAAATCGAGAACAATCCCGACTTGGTGATGATTTACATTCGATTTATTGCCGAGAACACGCTGCACGATTCCGTTCCCGACACGCTGGAACACGTAATGGACATGTCGCAGCTCATAGTCGAACGGAGTACGATTTTCAAGCATATTATTCCTGTTCCACCGAATAGTGGCATTGCAATCGATGAAACGAATAACGAGCGCCGTTTACAGACGCTGAATTGCCTGTTTGTGATGTTCAATAATTACCTTATCAAACTTCGTGATGACAAATCAATGCACGAGTGGACAGATTATGCCGATTTGTTGATGGTGCACTTCGACGAAGTAGTACATCTGCCAGTGCACTTGAATATTATTCACGCATTTGTGATTCTGCTGACGCACTCGTCTGTGTCATTGCCAGAATCAATTCCAATGATCGATTACTGGTTTCCGCCCGGACCCAATGCCACTCCCGCCTACATATTTGGAACTAACGAACCAGTACAATTGCTGCCCGATTGGTTGAAATTGAAAATGATCCAGAGTCCAGTAGAGCGGCTTGTCGAAGCAGGTATGCGCGATCTATCGCCCGACCAAATAGTTTTATTTGTCCAGAATTTCGGTACTCCGATCAGTTCAGTTTCGAAATTGCTGGCACTGCTAGATCACGCGGTAATCGAACAGTTCGAGGCGGTTAAGAGTGCAATGTTGAACAAAGCTTATATTGGGCAACTGATCGAGGTTCAGCAAAAACGTGGTGCAAAAAATGGACACATTACACTGCAGGCAATGGAACTCGGTTCGCAAAAACAGACACTCGTTGACATTCCGAAACCGGCTATTTCCGTTCTAGAGACGATCAACGTTGACCAGTTCCAGACGATCCTGCCACAGGAGAAACTCATAGTTACAAGAAATTCTAAAGAGTTTGAAGATGTTATAGAGTTAATCTTCAAGATGCCAGCGCTTAGTAAGCAGAATAGCGCAAGATTTCGTCGACTCATTCAGCAGCTAATAAGCAAGGACACAAGAGAAGCAAAGGAAACAAAACGACACAAGAATAGTGAGACAACGCTACACAAAGTCCTCACCCATCTGTTGCGGATTGGCGAAAGTTCGCATGGAGCATTCTTCTTCCATTCTTTCACTCAGAAAGCGCACGTTTGCACATTCTTTCGAGCCCTGCTCATCAACACCCCCGACAAAATAGAAAGTTACAATTTCATGATGCAAGTTATCAACAATATCATTCAGCATCTTGTAGTGTCAGCGAATCTGGATACCGGGTCGTTGCTGCAGATCCTTCTAAACAAACGAAAATCCTTCGTTAAGCAAATTGTAGAGGAACAACCGACACGCACCGAGAAACAAGACTTCATGGAAGTGCTGCAATCGGCGAAAGTGACGGAACTGGAGAAGCAAGGTCGACGATTTGTTAACGGCATGCTTCGTCATCGCCGGCGTGAAAATCTCGTCGAAGCGATTATTTCAGTTCTCAACAGTACACGGTCCGGCGATCCGCATCTTAAATTGCTTAAAATCGAAGGTACTCCGATGAGTACTGAGCTAGCTTCAGGTGGTATAGTGCCGTTCGATAAACGCGGGATTCTGATCGATTGGCTGGCCGAGGTCGACACCGAACTTATTACAGTAAATAAACCCCTACAAATCGATTTGCTGTTCAGTTCGACACGAAACGAATTCCGGTTCTACATGCTTTCGCTGCTTTGTCATCAGGCGAACTGGTCAACCATGGACGAGACGTTGCAGTGGCTTCTAAGTCGATATGTAGCTGATTACGACTGTGTTTCCGTGCTGAACTTCATCGATGCACTCATTCAGAATCCGAAGATGTGGCAAGGTCGCGAGAAGACGACACCCAAGCACGAACAAATCGAATATGTGTTGGACGTGGACATGCCCCAGTTGAAAGTATTCACGGAATACGTACTAAATGAAAGTTTGCGTGAGCTGACCCTAACGCATAACGAGATCGATAAGGAGAACCTGAATTCACGTGTGAGTCTCCTGTTGAAGATTATCAATCCGAACCATTTCAATATTAAGGAGCTGATAGACTTTGTGATGGCGTACCCGTGTCCCGAATCTCTGAAAATGGATTTCTTTCAACAACTTTACGTGATGGCGCCGCCTATGAAATTTATCAGCGAAGATCTTGTTGAAGTATATGGCATGAACGCACAAGACCTGAAGGGCTGTAAGGCTGACAAGATCGTCAACTATATAATCACGACGATAGCCAGTCTCCATACGCAAAAAGACTATCAGATGTTGTCGAGCGATGCGGAGTTGCTGATTCGTAAATTGGCCGCATCCCATCCGGCGCTTTTCTTGCGCCAGTTGGCGGTGCTGTCTTCACTTTTGCAGGGCAAAGCACACATGAAATTGAGACTACTTCGTTCCGAATATCATCTGTCACGTTTCCATCAAGTTCTAGGTGTATTAGAATTGCTTCAACCACTTGTCTTCGATGACGCGTACAAAACGGGACTACAGCGGGCCCTTGACTGCTACTTTACGTTGTTAGAGCATCAGACTCAGATCAAAGTGTCTGGAATACTGTTTCGTATTGTCGAGTTCTTGCAGAACTACATCAACCAAAACCCATCGACTGCGTTACCTTTCATCGATCAGTACACGGGCGTCCTGCAGGATTTGCTGCCCAAATACCCGAACTATAATCGCCTGCATCAACTTGTTCAAGGACTATCATTATTGCGTCATAAGACTACTCGATCTGATGTCGACAACGACGACGTCAAGCAGGAATTCGACATAGACGATCAAAACAGCAACCAGGCCACGGAGACGGACGAGCCTGTTACGACCAGCGCCATGTCTCAAATGGACATGGATAGCCGTGGAGCGGCATCTTTTGCGCTCGGCGGCCAATCGAAACAATCCGAACTCGAGCTGAACTACAATGCTTTGGCAGAGAAGGTGCAACGCTGGTCAACCGAAGATCAAATCCTTCATCCGTTGCAGGACATCGCCAGCATGTCGTTCAAACGACCCGAATTATTGGCCTCCCTTTACGATCGAATTCTTGAGTTAATTTTCACGCCCAGTTCGCAAATCCGCGCAATTGCCCATATTCTACTTGTCCGCTATCTCAAACATAAACCAGGCAACAAGGATGTGAACAAAAGTGCTCTGTGTGCCTATATACAATGTCTACGAGATCCCGACGCGACAATTGCCGCTTCGGCCCTTGAGACAATGATCGATATCGTTGTCTGTCTGCAAGAGTATGCACCGGAAATACTTCGTACCGCATTCGACCTCAGCATCCATTCACGCCTAAACGCATCCATCCAAATCAAAAAATGTATACAAACCTTAAAACTACAACACGCATGCTAGTTTAGCGTATTTACACCCCCCCCCCCCCTAACGATCGCCACGCCATCAACAACTCTTTGTAAATGTATTCGTTTTTTTTTTCATCTCTTTCAACTCTTCCTACTCCCCTACTCTCCACAAACCCTAACGTATACAAAAACAATTATTTATGTTTTAATAAAGAATTTTCAAAAAACGTTTACAATTATTGTAGTTAAGTTTAAATCGATTAAGTATATTTGTTATTATTCTCATGAATATGTAAATATATATATATATATATTAAGATAAGTAAAATATATTAATTATTAATTTACGTGTACACAAGCAAAAATATTTCTATAGAAAAAAAATTTAATTTAGATTAATAAAATTAAAGAACATATTTTCGGAATTTTTCCTTTTTGAAATTTGTGCTTTGGTATATTTTATAATTGTTGCGAAAATGCATGTGGAACAACATTCTTCAATTAAATTTCTGAATTTTGTCAATTCTTGTGCAGAAAGTTGACTTCATTAATGGAATGCCGATGATATCATATGGACCACTGTATTGATGACGCTCAGAAAACAAAGAATTATTAAAAAGAAGCAAAGTGTTCCTGATATCCATACACGTCTGTAAAGAGAAATAAAAATAATTTATATTTTGTAATATTTCAGTTAGAGGGCGCCCCCATTGCCACTTTGATGTGTAACATAGCTCTCGGTATGTGAAACTAATTTCGTGATAGCGACGGAAATGCGTAACAGAAACTAGAGAATGATATGAAAATATGTGTCATTGGGTTTTTTTTGTGTCTGACCGAAACCAAATAGAGAAAAGAGTTTTTTATTGATTATTTCTCTCTCTTTCGGTGTGATGTATTGATGGGAACGGAAAAAAATAAAAATTGCAAGCTTTTTTCGAAATTTCAAATTTTTTTTTCGAAAATTCGATTTTTCTTTTTTTTACATGTAAATAAATATTTTTTATTGATTCTCCCCATTCCGTGTAATGTATTGATTGGAACGACAAAAATAAAAATTGCAAGTTTTTTTCGAAATTTCAAATTTTTTGTTTGAAAATTCGATTTCTCTTTCTTTCACAAGCAAATAAATGTGTTTTATTGATTATCTCTCTTTCGGTGTGATGTATTAATGGAAACGAAAAAAATAAAAATTGCAAGAGTTCTTTTTCGAAATTTCAAATTTTTTGTTCGAAAATTCGAATTATCTTTCTTTCACACGCAAATAAATGTTTTTCATTGATTCTCTTTCTTTCGGTGTAATGTATTAATTGGAACGACAAAAATAAAAATTGCAAGTTTTTTTCGAAATTTCAAAATTTACGTTCGAATACTCGAATTATCTTTCTTTCATGATATGAAAATATGTGTCATTGCGTTTTTTTTTGTTTCTGACCGAAACCAAACAGAGAAAAGAGTTTTTATTGATTCTTTCTCTGTCTTTCGATGTGACGTATTAATGGGAACAAACCAAATAAAAATTGCGTTTTTTTCGAAATTTCAAATTTTTTTTCTTCGAAAATTCGATTTCTCTTTCTATCACACGCAAATAAATGTTTTTTATTGATTAACTCTCTTTCGGTGTGATGTATTGATTGGAACGACAAAAATAAAAAATGCAAGTTTTTTTCGAAATTTCAAATTTTTTGTTCGAAAATTCGGTTTATCTTTCTTTTATGATATGAAAATATGTGTCATTGGGTTTTATATTGATTATCTCTCTTTCGGTGTTATGTATTGATGGGAACAAAAAAAAAAAAAATTTTGCAAGCTTTTTTCGAAATTTCAAATTTTTTTTCTTTGAAAATTCGATTTTTTTTTTACATGTAAATAAATATTTTTTATTGATTCTCCCCATTCCGTGTAATGTATTGATTGGAACGACAAAAATAAAAATTGCAAGGGGTCTTTTTCGAAATTTCAAATTTTTTGTTCGAAAATTCGAATTATTTTTCTTTCACACGCAAATAAATGTTTTTCATTGATTCTCTCTCTTTCGGTGTAATGTATTGATTGGAACGAAAAAAATAAAAATTGCAAGCTTTTTTTCGAAATTTCAAATTTTTTGTTCGAAAATTCGAATTATCTTTCTTTCACACGCAAATAAATGTTTTTCATTGATTCTCTTTCTTTCGGTGTAATGTATTAATTGGAACGACAAAAATAAAAATTGCAAGTTTTTTTCGAAATTTCAAAATTTACGTTCGAATACTCGAATTATCTTTCTTTCATGATATGAAAATATGTGTCATTGCGTTTTTTTTTGTTTCTGACCGAAACCAAACAGAGAAAAGAGTTTTTATTGATTCTTTCTCTGTCTTTCGATGTGACGTATTAATGAGAACAAACCAAATAAAAATTGCGTTTTTTTCGAAATTTCAAATTTTTTTTCTTCGAAAATTCGATTTCTCTTTCTATCACACGCAAATAAATGTTTTTTATTGATTAACTCTCTTTCGGTGTGATGTATTGATTGGAACGACAAAAATAAAAAATGCAAGTTTTTTTCGAAATTTCAAATTTTTTGTTCGAAAATTCGGTTTATCTTTCTTTTATGATATGAAAATATGTGTCATTGGGTTTTATATTGATTATCTCTCTTTCGGTGTTATGTATTGATGGGAACAAAAAAAAATAAAATTTTGCAAGCTTTTTTCAAAATTTCAAATTTTTTTTCTTCGAAAATTCGATTTCTCTTTCTATCACACGCAAATAAATGTTTTTTATTGATTATCTCTCTTTTGGTGTGATGTATTAATGGAAACGAAAAAAATAAAAATTGCAAGTTTTTTTCGAAATTTCAATTTTTTTGTTCGAAAATTCGATTTCTCTTTCTTTCCCACCAAATAAATGTTTTTTATTGATTCTCTTTCTTTCGGTGTGATGTATTGATTGGAACGAACAAAAAATAAAAATTGCAAGTTTTTTTTCGAAATTTCAAAATTTACGTTCGAATATTCGAATTATCTTTCTTTCATGATATGAAAATAAGTGTCATTGCGTTTTTTTTTGTTTCTGTTCCCATTAATGGGAACAAACCAAACAAAAATTGCGTTTTTTTCGAAATTTCAAATTTTCTGTTCGAAAATTCGAATTATCTTTCTTTCACACGCAAATAAATGTTTTTCATTGATTCTCTCTCTTTCGGTGTAATGTATTGATTGGAACAAAAAAAAAATTGCAAGCTTTTTTTCGAAATTTCAAATTTTTTGTTCGAAAATTCGATTTCTCTTTCTTTCACAGGCAAATAAATGTGTTTTATTGATTATCTCTCTTTCGGTGTGATGTATTAATGGAAACGAAAAAAATAAAAATTGCAAGTTTTTTTCGAAATTTCAAATTTTTTGTTCGAAAATTCGATTTCTCTTTCTTTCACAAGCAAATAAATGTGTTTTATTGATTATCTCTCTTTCGGTGTAATGTATTAATTGGAACGACAAAAATAAAAATTGCAAGTTTTTTTCGAAATTTCAAAATTTACGTTCGAATACTCGAATTATCTTTCTTTCATGATATGAAAATATGTGTCATTGCGTTTTTTTTTTTGTTTCTGACCGAAACCAAACAGAGAAAAGAGTTTTTATTGATTCTTTCTCTGTCTTTCGATGTGACGTATTAATGAGAACAAACCAAATAAAAATTGCGTTTTTTTTCGAAATTTCAAATTTTTTTTCTTCGAAAATTCGATTTCTCTTTCTATCACACGCAAATAAATGTTTTTTATTGATTAACTCTCTTTCGGTGTGATGTATTGATTAGAACGACAAAAATAAAAAATGCAAGTTTTTTTCGAAATTTCAAATTTTTTGTTCGAAAATTCGGTTTATCTTTCTTTTATGATATGAAAATATGTGTCATTGGGTTTTATATTGATTATCTCTCTTTCGGTGTTATGTATTGATGGGAACAAAAAAAAATAAAAATTGCAAGCTTTTTTCAAAATTTCAAATTTTTTTTCTTCGAAAATTCGATTTCTCTTTCTATCACACGCAAATAAATGTTTTTTATTGATTATCTCTCTTTTGGTGTGATGTATTAATGGAAACGAAAAAAATAAAAATTGCAAGTTTTTTTCGAAATTTCGATTTCTCTTTCTTTCCCACCAAATAAATGTTTTTTATTGATTCTCTTTCTTTCGGTGTGATGTATTGATTGGAACGAAAAAAAATAAAAATTGCAAGTTTTTTTCGAAATTTCAAAATTTACGTTCGAATATTCGAATTATCTTTCTTTCATGATATGAAAATATGTGTCATTGCGTTTTTTTTTGTTTCTGTTCCCATTAATGTGACGTATTAATGGGAATAAACCAAACAAAAATTGCGTTTTTTTCGAAATTTCAAATTTTCTGTTCGAAAATTCGAATTATCTTTCTTTCACACGCAAATAAATGTTTTTCATTGATTCTCTCTCTTTCGGTGTAATGTAATGATTGGAACAAAAAAAAAATTGCAAGCTTTTTTTCGAAATTTCAAATTTTTTGTTCGAAAATTCGATTTCTCTTTCACAGGCAAATAAATGTGTTTTATTGATTATCTCTCTTTCGGTGTGATGTATTAATGGAAACGAAAAAAATAAAAATTGCAAGTTTTTTTCGAAATTTCAAATTTTTTGTTCGAAAATTCGATTTCTCTTTCTTTCACAGGCAAATAAATGTGTTTTATTGATTATCTCTCTTTCGGTGTGATGTATTAATGGAAACGAAAAAAATAAAAATTGCAAGAGTTCTTTTTCGAAATTTCAAATTTTTTGTTCGAAAATTCGATTTTTCTTTCTTTCACAGGCAAATAAATGTGTTTTATTGATTATCTCTCTTTCGGTGTGATGTATTAATGGAAACGAAAAAAATAAAAATTGCAAGAGTTCTTTTTCGAAATTTCAAATTTTCTGTTCGAAAATTCGAATTATCTTTCTTTCACACGCAAATAAATGTTTTTCATTGATTCTCTCTCTTTCGGTGTAATGTATTGATTGGAACAAAAAAAATAAAAATTGCAAGAGTTCTTTTTCGAAATTTCAAATTTTTTGTTCGAAAATTCGATTTTTCTTTCTTTCACAGGCAAATAAATGTGTTTTATTGATTATCTCTCTTTCGGTGTGATGTATTAATGGAAACGAAAAAAATAAAAATTGCAAGAGTTCTTTTTCGAAATTTCAAATTTTCTGTTCGAAAATTCGAATTATCTTTCTTTCACACGCAAATAAATGTTTTTCATTGATTCTCTCTCTTTCGGTGTAATGTATTGATTGGAACAAAAAAAATAAAAATTGCAAGTTTTTTTCGAAATTTCAAATTTTTTGTTCGAAAATTCGATTTCTCTTTCTTTCACAGGCAAATAAATGTGTTTTATTGATTATCTCTCTTTCGGTGTGATGTATTAATGGAAACGAAAAAAATAAAAATTGCAAGAGTTCTTTTTCGAAATTTCAAATTTTTTGTTTGAAAATTCGAATTATCTTTCTTTGACACGCAAATAAATGTTTTTCATTGATTCTCTTTCTTTCGGTGTGATGTATTAATAAAAAAAAAAATGGAAAGGGTTCTTTTTCGAAATTTCAAATTTTTTCTTCGAAAATTCGAAATATCTTTGTTTCACACGCAAATAAATGTTTTTCATTGATTCTCTCTCTTTCGGTGTAATGTATTGATTGGAACGAAAAAAATAAAAACTGCAAGCTTTTTTTCGAAATTTCAAATTTTTTGTTCGAAAATTCGATTTCTCTTTCTTTCACAGGCAAATAAATGTTTTTCATTGATTCTCTTTCTTTCGGTGTGATGTATTAATGGAAAAAAAAAGAAAAATTGCAAGAGTTCTTTTTCGAAATTTCAAATTTTTTCTTCGAAAATTCGAATTATTTTTCTTTCACACGCAAATAAATGTTTTTCATTGATTCTCTCTCTTTCGGTGTAATGTATTGATTGGAACGAAAAAAATAAAAATTGCAAGCTTTTTTTCGAAATTTCAAATTTTTTGTTCGAAAATTCGAATTATCTTTCTTTCACACGCAAATAAATGTTTTTCATTGATTCTCTCTCTTTCGGTGTAATGTATTGATTGGAACGAAAAAAATAAAAATTGCAAGCTTTTTTTCGAAATTTCAAATTTTTTGTTCGAAAATTCGAATTATCTTTCTTTCACACGCAAATAAATGTTTTTTATTGATTCTCTTTCTTTCGGTGTAATGTATTAATTGGAACGACAAAAATAAAAATTGCAAGTTTTTTTCGAAATTTCAAAATTTACGTTCGAATACTCGAATTATCTTTCTTTCATGATATGAAAATATGTGTCATTGCGTTTTTTTTTGTTTCTGACCGAAACCAAACAGAGAAAAGAGTTTTTATTGATTCTTTCTCTGTCTTTCGATGTGACGTATTAATGGGAACAAACCAAATAAAAATTGCGTTTTTTTTCGAAATTTCAAATTTTTTTTCTTCGAAAATTCGATTTCTCTTTCTTTTAAGATATGATAATATGTGTCGTTGCATTTTTTTTATTTCTAACCGAAAACAAACAGAAAAAAGAGTTTTTATTGGTAAATTGAGCTGAGTTCGAATATTTGCATCTCGTTTTTTTTGAAAGGATAAAAAAAAGGAAAAGAATAAGAACAAAATTTGACTATTTTTTTTACCAACGAAATTTTTTCTTCTCTCCCTCTGTCTCTTACTTGGCCTTAGTTTGTTTGCATGAGAGTTTTCGAAAATATGTGTATCTCTTTTTATGAAATGCTAGTGAACGAGACAGAAATGGAATTTTTTTTTTCATTATTATTTTGATACAATAATTTTGTGTATATTTGAAAAATTGTTCTTTTTTTCTGTTGCCAGACATAGATTTTTTTTTGATTTTAAAGAGAGGATTTTTTTATAATATAAATTAAATAATTTTATAAGTTTTTTGTACGAATTCATTACTGAAAGTTATGTGGGTAAAGTAAATATTAATTAAAAAAAATCACTTCAACTATAGTATTTTCACAATTATCCAGATTAGATGTTACACATCTCAATGACGACTACTGTAAGACTTGCTCTTTTTTTCTGTTTTGCTAAAGCATCCGTAACAATTTTGATATTCCAGAAAAACGTTAAAAAATTACATACCATTTATTATTGGGATAAGATTGTAAAGTTACGAGTATACTGACCTCTTATTTTTAGGCTCTTCATAAATAGCCATACAACATTCCATGACGCACGGAAAAATAATATTCAATGTTAACATGAAAAATGATCCGATAAGACCGATTAGCAGATGAATTTGTTTAAATAAGAGAACACCAAAGCCGGCAGCTAAAATAATCACGAACCGTGAACCAATATCAACTAGTATCACTTCCTTCCATGTAAGAGCAGTAAATGCTTTATTCTTTTTTGTTATATAGAAACGAATTACTATCTCAGCAATCGGATAGATGTGAATGAAGAAACCTGAAAGTACAGCTATTCCAAAAGCCGCAAGTCCTACTGAAGCCAAACTGTTGACAAAATCAATTTAATAAAAAGAAAATATGACAAAAAAATTCTATAAAAAAACTAATTAAAATTAATAAAAAGGAAAAAAATATATTCCCATACTGGCTGTTTGGAAAATTCGTAATATAAGTTCCGGCAATGCCTGATCCAAATTTGGCATATCCTAACACACCAACAGAAATGTATACGATGCTAGGTAAAATGGTACCCATATTGAGCACACCATGCGGTTTGAGAAACCAATTTGGCTGTTTCGTATTATATTCAAGCGACATGATCACACCGACAGACGTAAACGAATACAGACCCGTACCAAATCCTACGAGTATTTCGTTCCACGGTCCAATCATATTCAATTCATTAGAGCTCTGTTCGTATAAAAGCGAAATAAAAATATAAAAAAAAAACAATCAAATCAATTCATTTATAAAATACTACTTCTCACTTTAAAATTCCCGCTCAGATAAACATACGAAATTATAACGGCAAGCACTTGTACTATATTTCCGAATATTGAAAAGTACGCAACCCATTTCAGACTTCGCAGAAAACAATTCAAGATCAAAAGCGGAAGTAGCATTATTAAAACGCACACTCTTAAATCAACATCATGAGAATAAATATTAAATATCTAGAAATATTATAAAGAATAGAAAATAATACTCGTAGTAATAATTGATTTGCTTTGTTGGTCTTTTCTAACCTGTTTTATAACAGTCGCCATGAACAAAATGTACGATGCTAAAGTTAAAAATTGACAAACAATAATCAACAGATTCACGAAACACCTACAATAAATTAATTATAGATTAGTAAGATTTTATTTTAAATAAAGGTAAATCGATTATTTTACGGCATTATCTCTGAGACTCGACTGAAAATACGTGGACCCTTTTCCATAGAAATTCTCATCGCATGTGCAAATGTGACGTTGGCATTTTTCGTTGTAATACAAATTTTTCGAATATTCTTGATCTATTGTATAATGAAAATTGGTCTTGATGAGAATTTTTCCAATCACAAATAAATGGGGTACTTGCCGAAAGAGTTGCACAATATACAACAAGAATCCCGGTGAGAATAAGTATAATTGGGCCCAAACATATTCCCATATGCTTGAAGGCTATTGGAATTGACAGCAATCCAGTACCAAGGGTAGCCTTAAACATGTTCATATAAGCAGCTACACTTCCCATTGGCTTTGGACGAATAGTTCTGTTCGCATTCGGCTCATATTCATCAAGGGTTATTTCGCCAATCTGACGATTAGTTGGCAAATGGATGTAGTCACATCTATTTATATTAGGATTCGTTTGCCTATATAAAAAAAGGATAAACAAAAATAAAAGTTTCATTAAACTTAATTTATTTAACATCAACCAAATATAACCAAATCTCTTACATTGTTGGTATTCTGTTGTTTATTGTATGTAATATAAAATCAATCTGGAAAAAAAGATAAAAGAAATCTTTTATTCAAAATATTTTCTTTTTTTTAATACATAATTTCGTAAAAAAATTTTGTTTTTGAGGATATTTTATAATATTGGCATTTGCATGGAGCGGCCATTTTGTGGAGACTTATGCTAGAAACACACAACTGCTATCGATACCAGGATATGTGTATATTCCATTATAATCATGTTCACTTTCAAACTAATTTAAATAAATCGTACTATGAGCTGAAAACAAAATGTAATTTTTCCTTCCTATAAGCAACCAAACAAATCGACGTTATTTTTTAACTCCTCTACTTTGCGGTCATAATAATAATAATAATAATCTAATGAGGGTAGTACGAAGCACATAGTCTCAAAACTACTTCGACCAATAAGGTGTTTTGTGATGACAAACCCTACCTCAAATAATAGTAATATTGAGGCTTTTAGCCAAATTCAACAAAATTTTGTACGAATCAGGGAATTCGTACAAAACCAAGATGGCGAAGTCTCTGGGGGGCAATGCTTTGGACCAAAAACGACATACTGTTTTGTCAGATTTGCCTATCTTATTAAGATGATATCTTAAAAGACATCTAGTTTGTTGAGTTTAAGGACCTCCTCCTCAGATCTGGTTTGTTGAGTTTAAGGACCTCCTTAGATCTGGTTTGTTGAGTTTTAGGACCTCTGCTCTCTTTGTTGGAAATTGCGATGCATTTTTTAGAGTGATTCATGCCCGGGGAATTACCCCCAGTGTGAGCTTTTTATCCCGCATTCCCAGGACTCTATAATGGACTCCAGGTGGCCCTTTGGATAGCTACAGACGGATTTTGGTCCAATTCACAGAGTATTCACTCCGCTTTTGGTAAGTTTGTCTGCTAGTTTGTCAATACCCTCATGACCTGGTAACATTTTAGGATTTAGGATCGTGAAGATATTCCAAACTAGCTAAGATTGGGTATCAGATGAGACAGGAGCTTTCAATGTAGCTTGGCTGCCTAAAATGATGTAGGTCTGTGCGTTACGTAGGTTTCTTTTGATACCCTCTCTAGCATAAAGCTCTATGGTATGTATTTCTGCCTGAAAAATGAATGGGAATTTACCAAGGGCCTTAGATAGATGGTAATAAAGTTCGACTACGCTCACCCCAACATCCACATCCGTTTTAAAACCGTCTGTGGACGCCCTTCTTCCAAGTTAAGCGCTCCGTAAGAACCACTTTGAAGGACTTGTTTAAGTTAGACTGGTTTAAAGGTTTTGGAAAGTCCTAAACTGAGAGCTCCTTTAGTCGCTTTCTTTTTAATATGCAAATGCAAAGGTAACAGAGTCGCGTAGGTGATGATGGGTCTCACTATTGCCAGACAAGACCACAGTATCATTTTTGATTGCAGACCCCAGGTTTTACCGAAGAGTCTATGACAATCCCAAATGGCTCTAGTTGCTCTATATAGTATTGCTGGTAAGATGTGAGCTGCAGGTCAATTTTTGATCCACAATGACTCCTGGACATTTAACCTCTGTAGATAACTCAAGTTCAATTCCATTCATCACTGAACTCCATTCGCTGTGCGTGGTCAGAGTAGACTTCAGTTTTTGTGTCAATTGAACTTTGTAAGGCATGAAAATGCAAATCTTTCGTGAGAATACGCTTTAGAGAGTAATCTAAGTGTCGCAGGATTGACAGATAGGACGATTGTGGTTATGTTCGTTATTATAATTGATATTAACATCCTATCCACAAACCTTTTATAGTCAGGATAAAAAAAAACTTCAACAATTCTAGAGCAGAAGCAAATGGAAAATTACCAACTGCAAAAAAACAAAAAACATTGTCCCGATTTAACTACTGTGCACACATTCACACATATACTACAGATGCAGTTGTCATACAACCACATATATACCTACTCAATACAAATGAAAAGTATTGGTTTCTGACAATTTTTCACATATCAAAAATCATATTTTTTTCTTTAAAGAATTTTATCAATTTTTTTTGTTGAATTATAGCAATTTCATTTGTACAAATTTTCAATTAATTATCAAAAGTCACAAGGTAATTGAGAAAAGTTATTTTGCAAGCAAAATGTTATTTTAGAAAAAAAAAAAAAAACTATTTTCTTGTTTTTTTTTTTGTAAATTTTGTTTATTCAAATTTTTTTATTTATTATTATTTATTAGTATTAATAAACTTAACTTAAATACTTTTACGCTTTTGTATGTGTGGCTAAAAATTAAGATACAAGAATTATTCATAAAAAAAAAAATTAAAATTGTCTAGAAATTTTCTGGTAAATTTTAAATTAAAAAAAAAAAAACTTATTAAAAGTGAACTGTGCTTATTTTTTTTATAAGTATGTTTTCGTTGATTATTCATGGCTATTTATATATATGAATTTTTCGAAAAT
Source organism: Atherix ibis (assembly GCA_958298945.1). Lineage (NCBI taxonomy): Eukaryota > Metazoa > Arthropoda > Insecta > Diptera > Athericidae > Atherix > Atherix ibis. Next base: position 4,708,211 of record OY282607.1, on the reverse strand, counting down.
ATTTATAGTTGTTTTTTTTCGTTCGTTAAATTTCAAATTTAAAATAGAAAATATTAAAAAAAAAAAAAACAAAAAGCAATAATATTTAATTAATTGACTAATATTTTATAATTGAAAAAAAAAAAAATTTTCATCGAAAAGTGGAATTTTTATATTAGCTTTTATACAACAACAAAAAAAAGATGTCCCTACTCTGGATTGATAAAATAACAAATCAATTCTCTCTGTTAATTATGAAATTAATTTTTATTCAATTTTTTTTTTTTTTGTTGTATTATATCATAAATTATAATCGGAAATTAGTTTATACCAAATTGAACGGTTTTAAATCGTTTAATTCAGTATAATTGATATATTTTGTTTGATTTTCCGTTAAAATAGTTCGTAAATAGAAAAAATGCTATTGATTTTTTCTTTGACGAATGTGTAGAATTGGAGAGAGAGAGAGAGCGAGAGTATTCGAAGTAATAGAATTTACTCAATGAGAGCAGAATTAATACAATTATGTTATGTTGCCGGCACTGTGTACATGTCAAATGCATAAGCAAGCCGGAGCTCGGCGCTGCGATAGTCGCGACTATATTAATTATAAAGGATTAATTCCGCGGTAGTTAATTGTGTTTTACATTTAATTCTATTAACTTGAACGATTATTAATCGTTATCAAATAAATAATCGGAAGTTTATTCAATATTGTATACAAGTGTACATTGTGAAGTTGAGTGTACGCCATATACTCATGAGGAAGACTAGATCACAAACGCAAGCAGAAAATGCTAGTTTGAACAATCAACGAAATGGAATTAATCAACAGATAACTGTGGAGAACCCGCCAGAACCAGTACCAGCACCGTCCTATTCAAAGGCAGAATACTTAGAAGTGCATGTAAGTTCGTATCATATAAGTTTCGGAAACATTTCGCTTCCATAAATAAGTTCCATTTCCATCCATCCAAATTCTCTGCGAAACTATCGTGCCCATCACAATCGTTCGGATCGGCCGAAGAAGCGCTTTTATATTTAAGCATCTCAAATTTTTTATTCGATAGGATAATGCGTACCCGCGTACGTGAAAGAGAGTAAGAGAGAGAGAGAAAGGTAGATAGGAGTGTGTATGGTTTACATCAGCTGAATTGAGTGCATTAAAAAATGTGGCCGCATTAATAGCGAAAACAAAATGTATAAAAGAGAATTGTTGGAGAGTATTTAAATTAAAAGGGGAAAAATTCTGAGAGCCATAATATGGTAGCGTTTAAAACGGAATTTTCATTCGTGCATTAAAATAATTAAAAAATTTTATTTTTTTACTTAAATAATTAATTATTTTAATGTAAACTATAAAGCTTTTCTTTTCTTTTTTCTTTTTTTTAAAATAAATTCATCTATATATATTTTTTTTTTTTGTAATTTATAATTTCTATTAAAGTAAAAGTATATTGAGCGAAAAGTTTTGTTGTTTGTGTTTGTTTTTTCTTAAGAAATACTTATTTTAAATAATTTTCATAATTTATTTTTATTTTAAACATCATTAAAAAACTATATAAGTTAAATTCAAATTGATTGTCTAAAGAAAAAATCCAAATTCGATTCATTTAAATATTTACCGCCATTATAAATAAGTGCTGCCACATTTCGAATTTTTGTGGCGAATACACGAAGTTTAATTCTGTGTAGAAATAAGAAGTAAAAAAAAGACAAGAACAGCGCCATTAGTAGCCAACCACCATGTTGTATTTAAAATCGGATCAGCTCCGATTGGAGACATTTTCTTTTAAGTAGAAGATTTCGAAAGTGTTATATTTATTTTTAGAAAAAAAACAGTGAAAAATAATTCCGACACTTTAAACGAGTACTAACGTTAAATAATAATATTATCGAAAGTGTTTAAACAGAATTTGAGGAATTTTTCATATTTCCATTTGACATTTAATTTGTAGTGCCCATTATTTTATGACTTTGTTGTTGTTGGGCCTTTCTTCCAAGAAAGTCGTCGCGATTTCGTGGTATTTTTTTTTATTTTTATTAAATTTCTTAGAATATAAATCTGTTTCGTATATGTGATGTGATTTTTAAAATACATTAAAATAATTATAATTAACTACAATGTAGAAATTGAGTTTTCCTAGCATATTATCATACAGGTTAGTTTGTTCGGTATCAGAGTTCATATTTGGTGTTTTTTGGTTTTTTTTTTTTTACTTTGCGTGGGCGCTAGATTCTGTGTTAAAGAAATATATTTTTTTTTGGTGTGATTACCGAAATTTCTTCTACGATGATAGTATTTCGGATCATATGTGTGCAGTTCCGATTCATAGAACAATGTGATAGTAGTTTTGCTACGTACGCGCAAAATACACTGAGTGATTCTCAAAAGCGGCGACACTAACAAGCGGGCAAATGAAAACAAATGCAAAAAAGAAAAGAAAAACCTGAATAGGACTGGAAAATTCTGTCCAGATGTTCAGGTTTATTGTTCACTTCTAAATGGCGGAGTAAAGCATCCAATCCTCTTTCATGTCTTTCTTAAAAACAGTTTTAAAAGTTTTTTCTTCTTCTAAGATTTACCTGATACTGAAGATACAGACAGTAGTTAGAAAATATTTTTGTCAGTTAAGTTTTTCGGTCTCAATTCTGAAAATGATCGAGTTTGCTTTCGTTTATTTAATTAAAATTTCGTTTATATAAAAATAAGAAATGAATTTATATACAAATTATAGATATTTTATTGTAAATTTGTAAGAGGCTAATTTGTATTCTTTTAATTTTATTATATATATTAAAAAAAAAAAAATTGCTAATTTTTATAAAGAATTTTATGATGATTTGTTTTTTTTATTTTTTTTTGGATGTAAAATAAAAAGAATTCCATTTTGTTCCATTTACAGAATATGATATTATTTTTCCGTGTTTATGAATTGCAACGACTTCTTCTACAATTAAACGGACAACACGGAGGACGAAAAATTGATTTACAAAATCGTCTTATCGAATTATTAAAGAAAAATTTTAGACAAGTATCACAACTAGTAAGAGATCTATATAAAATTTGGTAAGTACTACTATATTAATTGTAATATTAATAATGATGAAAGAAATTTGATTGTTTTTTTTTTTTTGAATATTCTATAAATTTCACAAAAAAAAAAATTAATATTCCAAGTCAAAAAAGTTGTGATATTTTATGTAAGTCAAGAAGAAGGACATTTTCATAGATTAAATTTACGTTTAAAAAAAGAAAAAAAATCTCCGAAATATTAGTTTTTTTTTTCTTTTTAAATGGTACTCTTTATGTTCGGTGTTGTTTCAAAGACTTCTAATATACGAAAAAATAAATTTCAGATAAGTTAATTTACGTAAATTAAAGTTTTCATTGCGTTCAAAAAATTACGGACTATCGTTGTTGAATTTTAAAAAAATATATATTTTTTATCAATTTCAACTTTTAATTAGAAAAATACAAAAATTCCTCAGAAAAAAAAAAAATTTATTAGAAAAATACAAAAATTTACAAACGAAAAAAAAACCAACAATCAATCTTTTCACACATTATTTTTAAATATGGAAATAAATTAATTATATCTTAAATTATAATGAAATATTTCAGCTCTACAGAAAATCGTGATTCTCCAACCGAATTTAATCCGCCAAGTGAGAAAAGGATGTATCAGCCACAAATGCAACTGACATGTCATGCAGATGTCCGGAATGTGATGGGCAGTAATATAGTTCTGCCATTTGCAAATATGTCACAAGGTTATCCGATAAATCCGGATGTCCGATTAAAAAAGTTAGCATTCTATGACGAATTGGCCACTCTACTAAAACCCTCAACACTGATACCGACATCAAATCAACGGCCTCAAGAATCAACATTTCATTTTACACTTACTCCACAACAAGCCAGTGACATAGCTACCAATCGTGATATACGTAATTGTACAAAAATAGAGCATGTTGTTCAAGTACAGCTGAGATTTTGTCTGCTAGAGACATCATGTGAGCAGGAGGATTGCTTCCCGCCTAATGTCATAGTAAAAGTCAACAATAAAGTGTGTCCGTTGCCTGTAAATATTAACTTTTTTTTCTTCTCTTCCATATAATTCTTATTTACTATTGATTGTGATCAACGTACAATATTTTAATACACTTTTCTCATTTAGAATATAATCCCCTCTAATCGTCCAAATGTGGAACCAAAGAGGCCGCCTCGACCAGTTAACGTAACAGCAAATGTGAAAATATCACCAACTGTATCAAATACAATTTTAGTCTCATGGTGTCCGGATTTTACCAGAGGCTATGTTTTGTCTGCGTTTTTAGTTCGAAAATTAACATCGGCAGAGCTGCTCCATCGAATGAAAACTAAAGGAATTAAAGCAGCGGATTATACAAGAGCCTTGAGTAAGCGAAATTTTCTTACTTTTTTTTTTTTTTTTTTTTGTAAAAAAATTGTAAATTTAACCAAACTTTTTCTTCTTCTTCTTGAATAGTTAAAGAAAAATTGAATGAGGATGCAGATTGTGAGATAGCAACAACTATGCTTAAGGTGTCACTCATATGTCCACTAGGCAAAATGCGTATGACAATACCTTGTCGGTATGTTCAAAAAATTGTTCACTTAATTTATTTAAATTTTTGTTTTAATTTTCTTTTAAAGATTTTCATTATTTAATCATTTAATTATTATATATGAGAATTATAATAATTTGTTTGCCGTACTGCTGGGAGAGTAAATTTTAAATAAGAAAAACCTTTTAGTCTTCCTCTTATGATATCAATTAGAATATGTAATGAGAATTGGAACAGTTTTAACACTAGATTTAGTAGACCAGTGAAAATGTCTGGTCTCGCAGGTTTAATTTAAAATTCCTACTGCATGTAACATTTTCTTTCTGTAATGATATCATGACTTTTGTAGCTATAAGGGAAGAATTAGTTTTATTTTATATATATTCGTAATTTTGACTGGTACAAGTTTCTATGTGATAAAAAATGACTGGGGTCAGCTGCAACAATTGGTAAGTAGTGCAACATTTTTTCGGCAAAAAATTTATGGTTCCAGGAAAAATACAATATCGCGGGTTTTATGGGGAATATAGTTTTCACAAAAAGAGTGCAGAGTCACATCAGCTTAGTCGCGGTCAGCTATATTTACAAGTATTGTTACGATTTCGTGTGAAGTTAGTGAGTTCCTGATCATTATCGCACTGTAGTAAATTCGATTAGCAAAAGTTAGTGAGTTCCTGCAACTTCATCGCTAAATTAGTAATATATTTTCATTCGTTCATTGAATTTTGAGGCGTCAGCTGTAAGATTTTGTTGTGATACTGGTAAGAAACATTTATGTGGATGTTGACGAATTCAAAAATATAGGGTTTTCCAATAAGAGTGATATGATTTCTAAGTGACGTTTCGGCCATTTGTAATATGTCATGATCTGTCATTTTTTTCTCCATTCTATTCATTAATGTTTACAATTTCATCATGGAGAGATATACGCAAGAACAACGTTTACAAATTATACAATTTTATTATAAAAATAATCGTTCTCCAATTGCAACTTTTCGTACGCTTTTGCCATCTGAGTGGTGCGGTAAATAAACAAAACTGTCAATTCTGGTGCGAAGAAAATCCACAAATTATTCATGAACACCCATTACATTCACCTAAATTAACAGTTTGGTGTGGTTTTTGGTCTGGTGGAATCATCGGTCCGTACTTCTTTCGAAATGAAGCTGGTAACACCGTTACTGTCAATGGAGAGCGGTATAGATCGATGATAACCAACTTTTTTGGCCGAAATTGGAAGAAGTTGATCTTGATAACATCAGCTTCCAACAAGACGGGGCTACGTGCCACACAGCACGTGCAACAACAGAATTATTGCGAGAAAAGTTTGGAGATTCGATTATTTCAAGAAATTGTGACATTGAATGGCCTCCAAAAAGTTTTGATTTAACACCATTAGACTATTTCTTGTGGGATTATTTGAAGTCATTGGTCTTTAGCAATAAACCAGACTCTTTTCAAGGTTTAGAAGTCAATATTGAACGTCGTATTCATGACATACGACTAGATTTAGTGGAAAAAGTGCTCGAAAATTGGGTTCATCGAATTCGTTCCTGCAAAAGAAGTCGTGGAGGCCATTTGAATGACTTATCATTTTTTTATTCAGAACTTAATTGTATCGATTGTACTTCACATTAAATAAAAAAACATTTGAATTTCCTTAACAATTAGTGTTTTTTTTTTTGGAAAGAAATCATGTCACTCTTATTCGAAAAACCTTTATTAGTAAAACAAATTAACTGAGAAATTTTTTTTGCTGCAGAATATTGCGGATGTCAGGGAATCAAGGTACAGAAAGACTTGTGCAAATACGACACCAGTTTGATAAGTCAGTGATAAATGCTAAAAATGTAGCTGATATTAGAAAAAACGATAATATTTTTATCTTTTAGCATTCATCAAAAGATGTCATAAATTATTTTATAATCATCTGTTCTTTAGTTTAGTTTTGACGGTCATTGAAATTAGACTAAAGTTTATTAATTTTTTGCTTAAAAGTACAGAAATACGAAATGAGTAATTTTGTAATGAATTTTTTAGGTAAGTGACATATTTATTTGCCTAATGATTGAAAATTTGCCATTATCGAATCACAAGCGAAAAAAATACAGAACATTTTTTCGCAAGTGATTGGTAGAATATAATAAAAGCCTGGATAAAATTAGAAAAGTCGAAACTTCAAGTGTAGCTTTAAATGAAGAGTTAGATTTTAATGCCACTAATATAAGAAAATCTGTAGCAGATATGGACCACTATGTATGAACAAATATTGAGCAGCCTTTATTGTATCAAACAGGTAGGAACTGTGTGACAAGAGTATGATGTGAACTTGTTGAAATTAATAACTCCCATTATGCATGATTCCTAAAAATACTTAAGGACAAATCGACATGACATGACAGGAGCTCAAATACGAGACCAGTTTGATAAGTCAGTGATAAATGCTAGAAATGTAGCTGATATTAGCAAAACGATAATATTTTTATCTTTTAGCATTTTTAAACATAAAACCATTTGTTTACAGTCATAAATAGCAAATCCTATTTGAAAAATCATTTTTTTGTGACCTTGTTCAGCTCCTCCTTCGATGCCGTATTTATCTCCTCAATCCTAGCGTAGCGTCGTGCTTTCATGGGGCTCGTCGGTTTCGGGAACAAGAAAAAGTCACAGGGAGCCAGATCTGGGGAATACGGTGGCTGCGGCATTATTAATGTGTTGTTTTTGGCCAAAAATGTCAAAAGCCAATTTTTGTTCTTCCACAAATCCGAGCGTTTCTGGCGAATTGCTTCGCACAACTTGCAGGTAATATTCCTTATTGACCGTTCTACCCTGTGACAAGAACTCATGATGCACGACGCTGCTGCAATCGAAGAAAACTGTAAGCAAAACCTTCACATTCGACCAAACTTGGCGCTTTTTTCGGTCTTGGCTCGTGCGGCAGCTTCTATTGGGATGATTGAGCTTTGGTTTCCACGTCATAACTATAAACCCATGATTGGTCACCAGTTATGACCCTCTGGAGCAAATTTGGGACGTCGCGGACAGAGTCCAATGGCTCCTTAGCAATGGTAATGGAAAAATCGAAGACGAGCCAAAACACTTGAAAGCAAAGCAGCTATCAAAAATTAACTGAACATTCAAAATGGCCGAACTTGTCGGCATAAGTGGGAAACATGAGTACCAACACAACGCCACAAAAAAAATCGAAAATCGAATATACGTAACCCGCGGAAATTCAAAATTCGCAATACTTTTTGAACAGACCTCGTATATAGCGAAATCCGACGAATACGCCATGGACAGAACTTTTCCGAAATCAAATAATTTCCAAAGAAGAAATGAGATAAAAATGTCAGAATTCCGCTCACCACACATATACAGTACAGAACAAATTTTTAACACTAACGGTTAGATTAAGCAGTGCGTCTAATACACGATTTTCTCCAACAAATGGTCCGCTGTCATATCGCCTACCTAATTGTACGAACAGTTCGCTGGTATGTAGCATTGATCATGCTAAATATTACTCAAATATTTAAAATTTAATTTTACATACGCCTATGACATAATAATATAATATTTATTATAAATGTCAAAATACAAATATACTTTTATTAAATATGCCATCGTGTCTGTTATAAAAATGAGAATTTTTCATTATAAAATAATATGTTCATTTATAGAAAGTTAATTATTTTTTAATTTAATAATTATCCAAAATTGTGAATTTTTAATTATTATTAATCAGATATTAATAAATACACAATATTGATATTAATTATACAAAATTTTTTATGTGCAAGAAGAATTTCAAAAATATTTTTATTAAGTTCGGAACACTTTCTCAGCTTTAATCTGAAGTACAGATTTCCATTTCTAATGGAGAAAAGTGCTAAAGGGTGTTTTTACAGATGTAGCTCTCAAAACTATTAATTTTAAAATATTGCTCAACAATGAAAATGCATTGTACTTTCGTATTTTTTAATAACCTTGAACTATCAACTGTCACGTTGCTCTTTTTTTTCGTTGGCAAAACTTTACCGAACAAATGGTGCAAAATTCAAATCTACCGTGTATCTTGAGACATCTCCCATATATGTAACGAAATCTGACAAATACGCCATAGACAGAACTTTTTCGAAATCAAATTATTTCCAAAGAAAAAATGAGAAAATTGTCAGAATTCTACTCACCACACATATGCAGAATAGAACGAATTTATAATACACGATTTTCGTCCGCAAATGGGCCACTGTCAATTTCATTTAATTGTACAAACAGTTCAGCAATAATCGTGCAAATACGCAATGTTTGCGCGTTGATTTGCTATTTTTTCGCGTGATAAGCATAAATAGGTTTTTCATATTTAACTCAATATTATTATTTCAAATTCAATATTATTATTCCAAATTCAACCGCAGTAAACTTATTTTTGAAAACAATTTTTTCTCGTTTGTATAAATTTTTACCCGAAAATAAGCATTTTCAATACTTTATGGCAGGAATTAAACAATCATTAAATATTATTTATTACAAAAGTTTTTTTTTTTTTTTTTTTTTTTTAAATAGTATAAAAAATATAATTTTAAAAAAGGTTGAATTTTTTAAATAAAAAAAAAGTATTGAAATACAGCGGAAAAACTTATGTTGCTCTTTCCGAACTCATCAAATTGCGCGTCGTTCCCATATTTATGTTACTATATGGTCTGCTGCATGTTCATTCATTCATTCATATTTATTTCATTTGTTATAAATCCTATTTAATTTTTTACTCTATGATTTTTTAAAATATAAAATACAAAGATATTTTTTTATATATGTAAAATAAGAAAATAAAAATATAAATGCGAACACGCGACATTCATAAGACAAAGTAAATAAAATAAGAACAACAGCCACCAACTAGAGAATTCACCAATAAAACATGCATGAACCATTTTCATGATCGAAATTATATTTAAACATGTTCAAATTCTCTTTTGCTTCAATAAATTGAGCATGTGTCGCGATTAATAATTCTTGCAGATGCTCTTTGAAGCGATTTCACTTTGATTAGACTGATCGTCAAATACGCAAACTTTCTTTGCGGCGAACCTGCACAATCTCTTGCACGCGCATATACATATACCACTGTCAGGCACACAAAAAAAGAGTAACTCTATTGAAGCACGGCGAAATCTGAGCTTAAGGCGTTTTGTGGAGAAACAAAGAAGCAAAGAGAGCAAATATTTTCTCTTTTTCTTTCAAATTGCATTAAATTGTCCGTTAACTTCTGTTTTTGCCGTGGTGGAGTGCAAACAATGTTAGAAGCTCTTTGCCAATAAACATCGTTAAAATGTGTAGGTTAAAGGACCCACACACAGGCCAACTTGCTTGGACAACATTCCAACTTCTTTCAAATATTTTTAGCTGTGTTCGGCTGAAACGTCAAAAATTTTGTGCCCAGAAGAATGTTTTAGTGAGAGGAAATTTTTTAATCGTTTATTGTTTATTTTTACTATATTCTCTGGTATGAAAAAAAAAACAAATTAAATAAAGAAGTTATTACTTCAGAATTTACCAGTTGAAAAAAGTGCATGCTTATGTTTTTAATCTCAATGAGATTCGTTATTCCATATTAAGACAGTTGGACACATAAAAAATACTTCAATGGTAAAAAGATTCTTTTTTTTTCTTCTTATTTCTATAAACACTGCTTTTGACTTTTTACAACTCGTGGGAATTTTCAAACTCCTCAAATAACTCTCTCCAAACTTCATTATTAACAACAGCCATTTGTCGAACACTGCAAAGTGTTCAACACAAAAACCGAAAAACAAATGTTTTTTTGACATACGGTTGTCACAACTTGCCCATATACAGCCAACTTCAGTTACCAACCATTAACTCCGCCCATAAAAATCAAAATATTTTGATTTTCTTCCAACCAACTCAACAACAATCAAAATTGACCAGTTGTCCAACCAAGTTGATCCATGCATTGTTCGTGTGGATGTATTATTGGACGATTATTTATTTATTTGCGTATTTCGTACGGTTGCATCTCTGGGTGTAAATGAAAGTATGATTTTGAGTTAGTAATTTGTCTTTTCGTTCAAATGCTTGCGCTGCTAATACGTCTATTTCGTCTAACTAATTAATAGAGAATGTATGAACTCTTGTGTGTGTATTTTCAAAAAATTTTGTCCATTAATGACTGTTCCAAAATTGTGTCCATTAATAAAAATAAGGGAACTGTTCCAAAATTGTGTTCATTAATGAAAATAAGGGAACTGTTCCAAAATTGTGTTCGGAGCTGTTCCAAAATTGTGTCCATTAATGAAAATAAGGGAAATATTCTAAAATTGTGTGCATAAATGAAAATAAGGGAACTGTTCCAAAATTGTTTCCGGAACTGTTCCAGAATTGTGTCCGGAACTGTTCCAAAATTGTGTCCATTAATGAAAATAAGAGAACTGTTCCAACATTGTGTCCATTACTGAAAATAAGGGAACAGTTCCAAAATTGTGTCCGGAACTGTTCCAAAATTGTGTCCATTAATGAAAATAAGGGAAATATTCTAAAATTGTGTGCATTAATGAAAATAAGGGAACTCTTCCAAAATTGTGTCCGGAACTGTTCCAACATTGTGTCCATTAATGAAAATAAGGGAACTGTTCCAAAATTGTGTCCATTAATGAAAATAAGGGTACTGTTCCAAAATTGTGATGAAATCATAGGGAAAATGATGAAATCGAAGAGTTTCTTTTAGAATTTTTTGTATCCTTCAAAAAGATCTAAAATACTGGGTTGTCAAGAAAGTAATTTCGTTTCATTACGAAATTACTTTCCGAACAACCCAATAGTTTATTTGTTGGCCCTTTTTCTTTAAGTGAATCATTCAATTTGTCCAACTGATGACAGTACACTTCAGAATTGATTGTTGTGTTGTTCGGTAGAAGCCAAAATAAACGTTTCCTTTGAAATCCCACCAAACAGATAGCATAACCTTTTTTTTTTGATGAATATTGACTTTCGAAGTGCTTTGATCCGGTTCATCTTTTCTACTCCAGGATCTTTTGCGCTTAACATTGTTGTATGGTAGACAACCCATATCTCGTCCCCAGTGATGATACACTTTAAAATTGGATCATTTTCTTGGCGTTCAAGAAGCAAATCACAAACGTCAATGGAACGGCATAAATGTTTTTTCGTAAGAAGATGAGGAACCCATATGTTTAATCACCTAACCGTTTCAAATGATCATGAACAGCCGTATTCGATAAATTTACTCAAATAGGAATAAGTATTTTGTTTTTTCCTATTATAACCAAAAAGTTCTCATCAGCGTTTTAATTCTCTTGCATTTCCCGTTGCTCTTTCTCGATTTCCACATCCATCTTCCGAGATATTACTAATTTGCGGTTCTTTTCAATTCCCAAAAATCTTATATTAGATGTCAAATTGTTCGTTAAAATTATAAGGGCCATGGCACTAAAAGGGCATTTGGTGACTAAACCTACGAGACGCGTTGTTCCCAAACGGATACCCATTAAAGTGCTAATCGCGCCCAGTACTGCCCAGAAACTGCGATAATCGCAGATCGACGTCAATTTTTAATGACTACATATAATTGTCAGCTTATGAGCACTTAAATTTTGATGGTTCGGTAAATTTCCAACATTCTGTAGGATATCCCGCGAGACAATAAGTTCTTGAATATAACATCATTCTAAAGGTGTTAAATCGCAATTACTTGGAGGCGATTCTTGAAATTATCGACTCGCCAAACTTTTCTCGCAATAAATCGATTTATTGGCATGGGCTGTGGGGCACGTAGCACCGTATTATTGATCTCCCTTTTTTTTTGTTGTTAAATCGATATCTTACGATTTTAGGCCACAAAAAGTTCGTTATTATCTATCTATACCGCGACCCTTTCCTTATTTTGAAAAAAATAAGGTCGATGATGCCACCTTGCTATAAACCGCGCGCCAAACGGTAACTTTTTCGGAATGTAAAGGCTCCTCGTGAATAATTTGTGGATTGGCTTCAGCCTAGTAACGACAATTTTTTTTTATTTACCGATCCAAAGAGATGAAAATCTATGATAGTTTTCTTTGAAAAAATCAGCATAATTTTGAAATTATTCCAGAGCCAAAACAGCAAATTCACTGCATTTGCGATGGTCCAACACGTTCAATTCTTGTGTGATAAGAACTTTATAAGTATGTACGGTCAAATCCAAACCTTAAAATACGCCGGCAGACAGTCCAAAAAATGTTGAGAACGCCTTGAAATCGATAAATTTGGTCTTCATCGAATAGCGATCACACTAGCCCGATTATGATGACCATAAATTGGAAGAAATGCACAATAAGTTGCAATAAAAGAACGAATATTTTTATTAAAAAATTTGGATAACTTTCAAGCGTTGTTGAGGCGTGTATCTTTGCATAAATACAACTGACAGTGACAGAAGAATTTGGCCCCCTTTCCTTATAAATGTAAAAAAAAAGAAAACAAATATTCTGAAAAAAAAGAAGTGAAAAAAAATCCTGAAGGTACAATATTTTCGGAATGTAGTATATTTTTAATAAATTTACACATATTATTAAAAAATCCAAAATATTAAAATTTACTGAAAACTGTAGAGAAAAAAAAAACTATTTTCAAATTATATATTCTTTTTGGGGTTTGGTCCTAACCCATGAACTTTTTGGCCTTATTTCACAGAACGAATAAAATTATGCAAATTTTTCAGTTAAATGGGAAAAAACTTTACACAAACTTCTTTTAAAGTAATTTTAAAAGAACTCTTTTTTTTCAAATGCAAATCTTATCCCATAATAATAATAATAATATTTGGGAATCGAGGTAAATACGTTTTCCTTCTCTTCGTTTTTGATCAATTCATCACTTCAACAACATTTGGGTGTGATTTGGAATCGATTCTTTCCAATTAATTAATTGACATGCCGCCGACCAATCATGCAAGAATAACGACTGCCAACTTAACATATTCCAAATAGCGCCTATTGGTTACCGATAGGAGGGTGGGTCTACCAAATACACTCTGTATTCTCTACAGCCAGAACAAAATTTCCCACCATTCAATTGAGAGGAATTCTTGCCAGACTCAAAAATTTCACTTTATTTTCATAATTGGAAAAGTTTATAAATACACTCCGCGATTAGCATTTCTTGTTGTTTTTATATGTAACACAACAACAACTGACACACATGTAAACAATCAAAAATTCTCCAATTTCTCAAAATAATGTTCAATACATATTTTAAATTTGTATATAGTCATCGCTGATTGATATTCTATTTAGAAAAAGAAAAACGAAACCAAAATTTATTCTTTTCTTGTCATTCAACTTTTAACTAATTAAAAAAAAAAATTCCAATCTTCACTTTTTTTTTAAATATAAAATTAAATAGAAACCATATCGCCCACGCAAGCACACACACACGCACAAACACACATTTGCCGAAGCAACCAAAAAAAAAATTTAGACAATTTACTAAACGTCAGAGTGTGGGAAAATATGGAACTAGTATCTTTTTTTTTCACATTTGGACATAATTTAAATGGTTCTCTGACTCTATCTGTATTCCATTGATCGTCACTTTTATTTTCTAATTTCTATATAAAAAATTACTGAATTGTAATAATATATATGAGATTAGATGATGGTTTTAAATAAGATGCTATTTATTGTTTTATGATGGAGATGCTCTTCTGAATTTCGGAAAGAGGTTTTTCACATGTGTTGTTGTTTTTTTTTTTTTTTTAGATTGGTTCAATTTTTTTTTATTTTATTTATATTTCTGTACGTTTTAATATTAAAATTATTCATCGAAACAAAACCAAAAAAGGAAAAGAAAAAAAACAAATCGTAAAATAATTAAATACCTGCAAGACAATAAATACTCTCAATTGTACCACTTCTTAAGGCTTTGGAATAAACTTGACTGACGGAGAATTTTTTTAAAAAGCCCAGTTTCTCTAACAAAATCCAATACATACACATCTTTGTTTATTTATTTTTTCCCTTTTTGTTTTGATTAAAATTACCACATGGACTACATACACACCCATCCAGAAGTAATCATACACGCAATCCAAATCCGATTATCACATCTTTTTTTTTTCTTTCTTTATTTTTAACATTTGCAAAAACGAGAAGAGAAGAGAATAATGGATAACTAAAAATAATTTTTGGAACATCTTCCTCTCTGCCGTTAGAACGAAACTATCATTTCTAGTTTGTTCCCAGAGACATAGAGAGAGAGAGAGAAAGAAAGAAAAAGTTCTATATTAAAAATGTCGGGAGTGTTATTTGCTCCAAAATAAGTCAAATTTTTTTTGGGAGAGACAGACACACCAGTATGCTATTAAAAGTTTTTTTTTTTTTTTGCTTTATTTTCTATTTTATTTAATTTGAATTTTATTTCGTCGTTTGTTATGCGAATGAGTTGCAAGCGATAATAAATACGAGAAACTCTTCGGCTTGGCATTTGGTATTTAATAAAAAAATTTTATGATGGACTTTTGTTTTTTTTTCTCTTTCTCTCTATTGCGTAATGGAACCTAGATTCGAAAAAGCCGGACTGGATGCGGTTAATGTTATTTAGTAGATACCTATCATCGTTGGTGTTGTATGTGTTAAACAATTAGAAATGGAACACTGTATTTTGTGTGTTCTTTTGCCCAATGGCTTATATGGTTTTTGTGTGCGGATAAAAATTTCATTATGACGTCAATTTTTTGTTTTGTTATTATTTTGAGAATATTTCGTATTAATTATTTCGCAGTTCTGTGCAGAAATACATTAATTTTCTTTTTCTAGGTTAGGGTGAAAATTTTTATTTGAAAAATTTTTTACTGTTTTTTTTCCGTTAAAAAAGTTTACTGACATTTTGTACTGAAAATAAATTTTAATAAAAATTATTTTTAATGAAAATGGTTTTTTCCTGAACTGAAAATTTTTGTTACTGAAAATTTGTTTTTACTCAATATTGTTTTTACTGAATTGTTTTTACTGAAAATTTGCTTGTACTGAAAATTACTTTTACTGAAAATTTGGCTTTACTGAAAATTACTTTTACTGAAAAATTATTTTTACTGAAAATTGTCTTCACTGAAAAATTTGTTTTTACAGAAAATTTATTTTTACGGAAAATTATTTTTATTGAAACCGATTTTTACTGAAAATTTGGTTTTACTGATAATGCTTTTAATTGAAAATTCTTTTTGCTGAAAATTTGTTTTCACTGAAGATTATTTTTAATAAAAAAATTTTTTTTTTACTAAAACCGACTTTTACTAAAAATTTGTTATTGCTGACAATGCTTTTAAATTGAAAATTATTATTACTGAAATTTTGTTTTTACTGGAAATTATTTTCACTGAAAATTATTTTGACTGCAAATAGTTTTTCCTGAAAATTATTTTTTACTGTTTTTTTTTTTAACGGAAACCGATTTTTATTTAAAATCTAGTTTTACTGAAGATGCTTTTAATTTGAAAATTCTTTTTACTAACAATTTGTTTTTACTGAATTTTAGGAAAGCAATTTTTGTTGAAAATTTGTTTTTACTGAAACCAATTTTTACTAAATATGGTTTTTACTAAAAAAAATTTTTTTACTGCAAATTTTTGTTGTACTGAAAATTTGCTTTTACGGAAAATTACTTTTACTGAAACCGATTTTTACTGAAAATATGTTTTTACTGAAAATTAGTTCTTACTAACAATTTGTTTTTACTGAAAATAAACCTGAAAATTATTTTTTTACTGTTTTAACTGAAACGATTTTTAATGATTTGTTATTGCTGACAATGCTTTTAAATTGGAAATTATTTAATAATAATTAAATTATTAAATAGTAATCTGAAAATTTGTTTTTCTGAAATTTTGTTTCCACTGAAACCGATTTTTACTGAAAATTTGTTTTACTGGAAATTATTTTCACTGAAAATTATTTTGACTGCAAATAGTTTTTCCTGAAAATTATTTTTTACTGTTTTTTTTTAACTGAAACCGATTTTTATTGAAAATTTAGTTTTACTGAAAATGCTTTTAATTTGAAAATTCTTTTTACTAACAATTTGTTTTTACTGAATTTTAGGAAAGCAATTTTTGTTGAAAATAATAATTAAATTATTAAATAGTAATCTGAAAATTTGTTTTTCTGAAATTTTGTTTCCACTGAAACCGATTTTTACTGAAAATTTGTTTTACTGGAAATTATTTTCACTGAAAATTATTTTGACTGCAAATAGTTTTTCCTGAAAATTATTTTTTACTGTTTTTTTTTTAACTGAAACCGATTTTTATTGAAAATTTAGTTTTACTGAAAATGCTTTTAATTTGAAAATTCTTTTTACTAACAATTTGTTTTTACTGAATTTTAGGAAAGCAATTTTTGTTGAAAATTTGTTTTTACTTAAATCGATTTTTACTGTAATTTTGTTTTTACTAAAACTGATTTTTACTGAAAATTGTTTTTACTGAAAATTTGTTTTTATTGAAAATTTGTTTTTGCTGAAAAATTATTTTTTTGATTTATGTTTTTTCCTTATTAACCGAATATGATTAATAAAAAATTATACTTTTCTTTACGAAAATTATTTTTACTGAAATTTTGTTTTCACCGAAAATTGTTTTTACAGAAAATTATTTTCACTGAAACCAGTCGGTTTTTACTGAACCCGATTTTTACTAAAATTATGTTTTTACTGAAACCAATTTTACAAAAAATTATTTTTACTGAAACCAATTTTACAAAAAATTATTTTTACTGAAAATGCTTTAAAATTGAAAATTATTTTTACTGAAAATTTGTTTTTATTGAAATTTTTTTGCTTTTATTAAAAATTATTTTTGCTGTAACCGATTTTCACTGACAATTGTACTGAAATTTTTGTTGTTGTAATTTTCACAGTCAAATATAAACAAAATTGTTTTTTTCTTAGCAATATTTATAATTTTCTCAACCGAATTTTAAAAATCGGTTCTTTTACGAAAATATTTTTAAAGAAATTTTCATATTACTAAAAATCCAAAAACGAATTTTTAAAAAAATTTTTAATTATTTTATTGTTAAATTAAAAACATTTTTTTACTAAGTCATATTTTTATTGTAATTTTTTCACAATATTCAATTTTTTTAAACAAATTTTTCGCTTTATTTTTAACGACTTTTTACCAATTTTTTTTTGTTAAATTTAATAAAACAAAAAAAACAACCATTTTTAAGGAACACATTTTTTTTTAAATTTTAAAAGTAAATAATTTGTGACAGTTCTGGCGGGAATTTGTTGGTATAAAATAAAATTAGGACGATAGGTGGCTTTGAACACACATTTCAAGGAAATTAAAATTGAAATTTGGGTTCGATAGCAGCAACCTTGATCTTCGAAAGTAAATAATCATCAACCGTCTTATAAATTGATTATTGTTTTATGGAAGTTTTTTTTTTTTTTTGTTAAAAAAAAATAATTTTAAATTTTTGCAAATTCCAGTGCGTCAACATGTTCTCACCTGCAATGTTTCGATGCGTCGTTATTTCTACAAATGAACGAACGCAAACCAACCTGGTATTGCCCCGTTTGCGACAAACCAGCACTGTACGAGAATTTAGTAATTGATGGGTAAGTTTATTCGCATTGATAATAATTATTATTTTCTCTTTTAATTATAATTAATTTCAAACTATTCATTTCGAACATTTGAAAATTGACAGTTTTTTTTATATTGTACTTTGAAATTTTTTGCGTACTATGTGTCTGATATAAGACGATGTTTGAATTAATTTTTTGATCAGCTACAAAAAATATGTGTGGAAAATTTCCTTTCAATTTTGATAAGTTAATATAAAGTTTGTTTTTTGTTGTTGAATTTTGCAGTTATTTCCAAGAGGTATTGGTGTCTTCATTACTGACATCTAGTGACACAGAAATACAACTACACAAGGATGGTTCATGGAGTACGCAACGAGCTTCCCGATCGGATCCTCAAATTTTAGATACACCGAACAAGGCAATAGAGCAAGTTGAAGTTATCTGCGATGATTTAGGTAAATGTTGGAACTTATTTTTTCATATTTATTTGACTATTCATAATGAATTTCCTTTTTACATCATTAAACCTATTTAGAAGTATTAACAACACAGCCTGTGACAAAATCTGCTGCCACAGAAGTGATGATGAATGACAGTGAAAACAAAGTCCCATTAAAATTACCCATTCCAGATACGGCACCAGCGAATAATGAACCAACAACAACTACCACTAATGAAACAGTACGTCTTTATTCAATTTAAATAAAGAATTTTATCTTAGCGATAAATTAAATTTATATTTTTCCCTGATAATCTATGACGAAAAAAAGCGTAAATTTTCTAACCAATTATTAATAACTTAACGAAGAAATTTTCTTAACGGAAATAACTTAACGAAGAAATTTCTTTGACGGGAATAACTTAACGAAGAAATTTCCTTGACGGGAATAACTTAACGAAGAAATTTCCTTGACGAAAATAACTTAACGAAGAAATTTTCTTAACGGGAATAACTTAACGAAGAAATTTCCTTAACGGAAATAACTTAACGAAGAAATTTCCTTAACGGAAATAACTTAACGAAGAAATTTCCTTGACGGAAATAACTTAATGAAAACACATAGATGACATAAAAGGTCACAATACTTTAAAAAAAAAATATTTTAAAAAAAAATTCTTATTTTAATGTAAATATGTTTCTAATATTGGAATTTTTGTTTTTATTTTATTTTTCACACGCAAACAGGTTGACCTAACTTTAAGCGATTCCGACGATGATTTGCCGTTAAGGCGAAAAACTTCACAGCCAAATAAAATTGGCAATCCAATGAAGAACTCGTTAAATACACAAAATATTGTAAATAATAATCAAAGTGGTATGTCCAGTTAAGAATTCTTATTGTAAATTCTTCAATAATTTTTATTTTCTTATTAATTTTTTATTTCATCTTATTTTGGGTTTGTTTTTATTTTTGATTTGTTACTTTTTTCTTTTCTTTTTTTTTTTGATGCTTCTAATTTTGTATACTAATAAGAGAATTTATTGTTTTGTTTTCTTTCGTTATAATCGAACTAATATATTTTGATATGTGGTTCGAGAATGACTAGAATTTAGTTAGCTGATAACCGTTTGGAATTTTTTGATTCTTCAATGCATTCTAAAACAAACCGACGAAAAATTATCGTTCGTATTTAAGATCGACCACTTAATAATTATTAAATGTTATGTATAACTTGTGGATTCCTAAATACGGCATAAATGTCTAATTTTCAAATTCTAATCAATTGTGGGCATATTGAATTGGGATCTTAATACCAAATGATTGTGCGAAAAATTGGAATGTCGTCTACATTAAATTGACTTTTGCATAAAATTGAGTCAATAAACGATCTTTATTTTTTAGTTTATTTTCCAAAGATTAACTTAACAGTGCTGCGTTGAACAATTTAAAAAAAAAAAAAAAAAAAAAGTTTCGCCACCAACAGCAGCGATATTTTACCTTTTCTTTAACCTGAATTTAGGTCGGTAGCCGTACAGAATTTGCGGATATTATGATGAGTTTTTGTTTTTAGACTTAAAATTAGGCTAATAGTAGTGCTTGAATTTTCTTTAGCATAAAATTTAGTCAGTAGCAGTGTCACAATTTTTTAAAATTTAAAACAAATTTGGGGCAATAATAGTGGGTTAAAAAATTGTTTTGACACAAAATTGGATCAGCAATGGTGGTTAAGATATTTAAACATAAAGTTAGGTTTAATAGTGAGCTGGAACTTGTTTTAAAATACAAATTTAGGTCAATGGCGAGCTTGAAAATATTTTTTGAATACAAAATTAGGTCAATGGCGGTGATCTTAAATTTATTTCAACATAAAATTAGGCCAACCAAGAGCTTTGACATATTTTAACATAAAATTGAGTAGTTGTGGGCTTGAAAATGTTTGGACTTAAAAATGGATCAGCAATAGTCTACGATTTTTCTTAACATAATAAATTAGGTCAATAATAAGCTGGAACTTTTTTAAAATACAAATTTAGGTCAATGGCGAGCTTGAAAATATTTTTTGAATACAAAATTAGGTCAATGGCGGTGATCTTAAATTTATTTCAACATAAAATTAGGTCAACCACGAACTTTGACATATTTTAACATAAAATTGAGTAGTTGTGGGCTTGAAAATGTTTGGACTTAAAAATGGATCAGCAATAGTCTACGATTTTTCTTAACATAATAAATTAGGTCAATAATAAGCTGGAACTTTTTTAAAATACAAATTTAGGTCAATGGCGAGCTTGAAAATATTTTTTGAATACAAAATTAGGTCAATGGCGGTGATCTTAAATTTATTTCAACATAAAATTAGGTCAACCACGAACTTTGACATATTTTAACATAAAATTGAGTAGTTGTGGGCTTGAAAATGTTGGGCTTAAAAATGGATCAGCAATAGTCTACGATTTTTCTTAACATAATAAATTAGGTCAATAATAAGCTGGAACTTGTTTTAAAATACAAATTTAGGTCAATGGCGAGCTTGAAAATATTTTTTGAATACAAAATTAGGTCAATGGCGGTGATCTTAAATTTATTTCAACATAAAATTAGGTCAACCAAGAGCTTTGACATATTTTAACATAAAATTGAGTAGTTGTGGGCTTGAAAATGTTTGGACTTAAAAATGGATCAGCAATAGTCTACGATTTTTCTTAACATAATAAATTAGGTCAATAATAAGCTGGAACTTTTTTAAAATACAAATTTAGGTCAATGGCGAGCTTGAAAATATTTTTTGAATACAAAATTAGGTCAATGGCGGTGATCTTAAATTTATTTCAACATAAAATTAGGTCAACCACGAACTTTGACATATTTTAACATAAAATTGAGTAGTTGTGGGCTTGAAAATGTTGGGCTTAAAAATGGATCAGCAATAGTCTACGATTTTTCTTAACATAATAAATTAGGTCAATAATAAGCTGGAACTTTTTTTAAAATACAAATTTAGGTCAATGGCGAGCTTGAAAATATTTTTTGGATACAAAATTAGATCAATGGATTTATTTGAACATAAAATTAGGTCAACAACGAGTTTCAACATATTTTATCATAAAATTAAGTCAGTAGTTGTGGGTTTAAGAATTTTTTCACCTAAAATTGGATCAGCAACTGTTACTACAATTTTCCAAAATCTAAAATTAGGTCAATAATAAGCTGGCATTGTTTTAAATACAAAATTAGGTCAATGGTGAGTTTGAAAAAACATGTTGTGCACAAAATTAGGTCAATGGCGGCGAGATTAAATTTATTTCAACATAAAATTAGGTCAACAACGAGCTTAAATTTATTTCAATATAAAATTAGGTCAACAACGAGCTTCGACATATTTTAACATAAAATTGAGTCAGTAGCGGTGCTTTAAATTTTTTCTAAACAAAAAATTAGGTCAATAGCAGTAAGCTGGCAATTTTATTTTTGAATTATAAAAATTAGGTCAATGGCGAGCTTGAATTTTTTTGTTTTTGAATACAAACTTTGGACAATAGTGAAATTAAATTGATTTTAACATAAAATTGGATGACTAAAATTTTTTGAAACTTAAAATTGCGTCAGCAATAACTGGTTTAAAAAAATTTTCACTTAAAATTGGATTAGCAACATTATATATTTTTAGCATAAATTTAGATAAATAACAATATTGTTTTTTTTTATTTGCTTATATGTTAGGCATTTAGATTGTTGTTGACATTTTAAACTTCAAAAATAAACTATCGCAAATCTTGGACCATCAAATTAAGTAAATTGCAATAATTTTCTAGCATAAATTTGCGAACGTAGCTAATTGGAATTTTTTTCGGTAGTTGCTTTTAATGTTTTAATGTATCTGCGCATGTCTCACATTGGCAACAGCGATTTTTCACTCTATTCAAGGTTTTTTTTAATATTTCTCCAGAACGAGCGGTAATTATCAAATAATAGTAATTTTAAGATATCATCTAGTCAATTTTCTTATTGTCCTCCTTCCATAACCATCTGCAAGTACACTACAACTATGGTGTAGAAATATTGTGCGTTATTTTTTTCGTCTCTAGGAAAGTGAGAGCACTGTAGAGTTCAGTTTTAATTCTTTCTATTTAATAAAAAATTTAAATTATTATGCATCAATGTGTGCAAGGAAATCAATAATTTTCAACAAGTGAATTTGAAATGCATTATAATTATTGTAGTAGCAAAAAAACATATTCTTGAAAATGGAATCTCTTGGTTTAAGAAAGTAAGTACACTTTGACCCGAAGTCATCCATTAGCATGTGTGCACCAATACTATGGGAAAATAAACAATGAATGCGAATTTTGAAACCTAATTTCGAAAATAATTCTGTCATACTCCTTCCCTCTGTCTTAACTTAAACTACACACACTACAACATTGGAAGTATTATTTCAACTTTCAATTATCTCGAAATAGTGAATTTTATATTTAAAAAAAAAAGCCTAAACTAAAACCGTCAGCGATTTTTTATGCAAATTATTTTATTTTAGATGAAATTTTTCTGGTTTGCATGTTGTATTCAAGTATAATAATTTTTGAAATGGTAGAATTGTTCTTATTTGCTACTGTTTAAAAAGATTTATACGATATATAAAGAATCCCAATTAAATAAATTAATTGAAAAATTCTAGGTTTAATAATTGTCTTCTATAAAGCAGACCAAGAAAGGATAACCAGAAGTATGAATGTGCATGCAAAAAAGATTAACATGAATTATAAAGAATGAGACAAGAAATATTAAGAAAAAAAATAGTCAAGCAAAATTCATGACACACGAGAGAATATATATATTAGTCAAGTTTGGATAGGGTAAATTTTTTTTATCCCTAATATTAATTATAATTTGTGTTAATTTATTAATATAATTTTTTGTATATTTGTCTAATTTTTTTTAGATATTTTTTATTAATGATTTCTATCTATTAATATAAAAAAGTTTTTCATTTTGTAAGATTTTATTATGATGTGTGTATGAGTTTTTGTTTTTTCAATATGTGTTTTTTTTTGAAGTCATGAAAGAGCGTAAGCGTATTTGAGTGAAGAGGAGATGAAAGAGCGTAAGCGTATTCAAAAGAATACTGCGATGATGTTAGGATTGTAATGTTAGGCGTTTTCCTTTGGACCAATTTTGCTACTACGCGGTAGATGACCAAAGAAAAGCCAAATTCTAAACACAAGTAGAAACATAACCTCAAAATAGTTAGCAACAATACTGAGTTTACTCACACATAAACAATAAAAACTGAGTTTATTCACACATAAACAATACTGAAAAAAATATGACTTCAACATAACCAACGAACCCGCAAAACTTTAGCAACTAGAATCCACCTTACGTAAATTGTATGCGTAACTCCCAGTTCGATGTGGTCGTTTGTTCGAGGTAGAGTAGATGATGACAGCTACAACTACCGCGTAGTAGTTATTGATGTTATGGAGCGAGAAAAAAAGTAGATATTTGGACATAGGGGGACCATGAAAAAAGAATGAGAACATTATCACGCTCTTACTTTCGAGAATGAAATTAAATTTTTGTAATTTTACATAAAAATAAAATTATGTAAAATTTAAAAAAATTACAATAACGATGTTTTCCCTCTATAAAGTAGAATATTTGACATAGGGGGCCTCCTGGAGATCGTAAAAGGGGGGGGGGGGGGGTTGATAAGCGAAGCGAGCAGGGGCGGAGCCCGCTAGTGTAGGCATAAAGATATTTTTATTTTTTGTTCCATTTAATTTTTGTTTTTTTTCTTTAAATTTATTAATTTATTTGAAATTGTTTATTATAATTTTACTGTAAATATTTTTTTATCTATTAACATTTATTAATAAAGATTGATTAACTATACTAAATACATACCTTATGAAATTGATCGTTTATGGTGTTTAAGACAAGAGTTAGGTAGAGGTCATTCATATAGCGCCAAGGCCATGAGGTCCATTTGACTACTTCATGTTACGGTGTGGGGTTGGTCGACAGTTCGAAGTGGTTTAATTTTATGGAGCATATTCGATTATTTTAGAAATTTGAAGAGAGAACTTGGAAAAGCAGATCCTATTCAATAAAGAAATTCTGTATTAAGAAAAAGTATTCATTTACTACGAATGGCTGAAGGTGTTTAATTCCATTTGGTCAGTGAAGTCATAAATTTTTCCTTTCAAAGAAAACAGTCCAACAGTGTCAAATCGCAAGATCTTGGCGGCCAATTTACATCAGCGTTTCGTGAGATTATTCGAATTTAGTGCGCAACAAACCGTGCCACGTGACGATCCGATCTTTTTGCAACCAAAGATCGCCCACATTCAATTGGAACCAAAGATCGCTCACATTCAATTGAGATTAAAGATTGCCCACATTCAATTGAAACTAAAGATCGCCCACATTCAATTGAAACTAAAGATCGCCCACATTCAATTGAAACCAAAGATCGCTCTCACATTCATTCAATTGGAACCAACGATCGCCCACATTCAATCGAAACCATAGATCGCCTACATTCAATTGAAACCAAAGATCGCTCTCACATTCAATTGAAACCAAAAATAGCTCACATTCAATTGAAACCAAAGATCGCCTACATTCAATTGAAACAAAAGATCACCCACATTCAATTGAAACCAAAGATCGCACACTTTCAATTGAAACCAAAGATCGCTCACATTTAATTGAAACCAAATATCGACCACATTCAATTGAAACTAAAGATCGCCCCATTTCAATTGAAACCAAAGATCGCTCAAATTCAATTGAAACCGTAGATCGCCCACATTCAATTGAAACCAAAGATCACTCTCACATTCAATTGAAACCAAAGATCGCCCACATTCAATTGAAACCAAAGATCGCTCACATTCAATTGAAACCAAAGATCGCTCAAATTCAATTGAAACCGTAGATCGCCCACATTCAATTGAAACCAAAGATCGCTCTCACATTCAATTGAAACCAAAGATCGCCCACATTCAATTGAAACCAAACATCGCTCAAATTCAATTGAAACCGTAGATCGCCCACATTCAATTGAAACCAAAGATCGCTCTCACATTCAATTGAAACCAAAGATCGCCCACATTCAATTGAAACCAAAGATCGCTCACATTCAATTGAAACCAAAAATCGCCCACATTCAATTGAAACCAAAGATCGTTCTCGCATTCAATTGAAACCAAAGATCGCCCATATTCAATTAAAACTAAATATCGTCCACATTAAATTTCGGCTACAAAAATTCACTGTAATCGTTCTGAATTCACTGTAATCGCCTGTTCACAACAAAGAAGAATAACGACCCAATAATTCCATCAGCCAATAGGCTTCACAAAACAGTGACTTTTTTTTAGGATGCATTGGGTTTTTATGTCACTTAACGGCACAGATTCGATAATTTTGTCGATGTAAAAATGTGCTCCGCAAACTAAAGATGACTTTCGAAAAAAAAGTCATTTTTACAGAACGCCCGTTTTAGTATTTATTAAGTTTGGATAATTAAAAATTCGTTGTTCCGTTGTTAATGGGCTCTATGATAAAAAAAAATGTACTTCTTTATATTGGGTTGATGCAAAAGTTATGACCGTTTTTTATGATCCTAGATAAAAAAAAATTATTCTTCAGAAATGATGAATAGTATTGTATCTTCTTTTAAATGATTCCATTGTATAAAGGATGCTTTTCCTCTACTTTCTATTCAGTTTTGGCCTGGCAAGAGTACAGTGAAGAGTCCTTGTATTTTTTCAAAATGTCGGTCGATAAAGTGCATTTACGTCATTGTTTTCTTTATGAATTCCGTAAAGACAATACCACGAGTGTGACAACCAAAAACATTTGCGAAGTGTATGGAGCAGATGTCATCAAAGTTCGACAGGTACGAAGGTGGTTTACAAAATTCTGATCTGGGGATTTTTCACTAATTGATAAACCATGTACCGGGCGGCCAATGAAGTCTGATGACGACAAGTTAAAAGTCATAATTGACACCAATCCACGTCTAACCACCCGGGAAATCGCGTCGGCGGCCAATTTATTGGATCGTGTTTCAAAGGGCGTTGCTTTGAGTGCGAGACAAAAACATGAACCTTTTTTGCATCGTTTGGTAACGGGAGATGAGAAATGGGTCGTGTACAACTACGTGACAAGAAATAGACATTGGGCTATACCTGGACAAGCCCCATTAACAACTTCGAAAGCCGAAATCCATCAAAAAAAAAGTTAGGCTTTGTGTTTGGTGGGATTGTAAGGGTATTGTGTATTTTGAACTTTTGGAGCGCAATCAGACAATTACAGCAGAATGATATTGTCAGCAGTTATCCAAATTGAACATAGCCCTTCAAAAGGATAGACCAGAATTAGTAAACAGAAAAGGGGTAGTGTTTCATCACGCCAACGCGCGAACACATGTGGCTATAATGACCCAACACAAGCTGAATTGGAATGTTATCGAGCATCCACCGTATTCTCCATTTATTCCGATCACTGCAAAAAATTTTAAATGATAAAAAATTTGATACAATAGAGCAGGTAAAAACATCCCTTTTCTAAATATTTCGCATCAAAATCCACGAAATTTTACACTAATGGTATTAATAAGTTGATAGAAAGATGGGCGAAGGTTATAAGAACGGATGGAAATTATATAATTGATTAAATAAATAATACAAATCTAAAAAAAAAATGTTTAATTGTATATGTAAAAAACGGTCATAACTTTTGCATCAACCCAATATATATTTGACAGCTGTAAAAAAAAAAATCATCATTTGTGTTTTGACAGATATTTTTTGACAGCTAAACTATTTCGTGGTCATTTTTCTTCTTTTCGAAAATAAATTGTCCTCCATTTTTTTTTATACTAGTAAACTTATTGATATAAATTAAGTTAAGCAGTTTTTTTACTCTATATTCGTTATAATTTACAAAAAAAAAAAAACTTATTATGGTACAATTTTTTTTTTAAATTATCTTTTTTCTTTTTGCTAAAAAAAACGCCTTATTTTGTTTTTATTTAATAATATTTCTTTTTAAAAAATAATTAATATTTTTCTGCATTTACATTATTTTTTTTTAACTTTGTTAGATTTATAATAAAATTATTTACTTATGAATTTTATTATTACTATTACTATTATTATTATTGTATTTTAGACCGGAATTAATAGCAGACTGATTACTTAAACTGATAAAAGAATAAATATTGCCGATGATTGATTAGAAATAAGGAATAGTTAAAAGAAATTCTTTTTATTTATTTTTTCTTTCTTTTATTTCATGTTAATTACAATATAATTTAATAACAACAACAAAAAATAAAGCAGAATTTTTTAATTGTAAATACAGAGTGCCCATCAAAATGAAAAGAAGATTGCTTTAGTATTATTTTTATTGAGTTTGTTTGAGATTTTTATTGTGATTGATTATTCATTATATATATATATATATATTTTTATAAATACAATACAATAGTACAAAACAAATTATTTTAGTAATCGTATGATAAATATTTACAGAGCAAAAATAAATTTAAAAAAAAAAAATTGCAAATTAATCAAAACAAAATTCTTTTTGAATAAAACTAAAAAGGCAAATAATAATCGATAGCTAATTAACAATGTTTAAATAGCACTCAATGTAAAGAAATCATTTCTTATAAAAATTAGAATATAGTAAAAAGTATAGTTTTTTAGCGTTTTTACTGTAGATTTTTTTGGAACAGCTAATTTTTTGGTTGTTTTTAAAAAAAAAAAAAAATTTTCCTACTTTTTTTAAAATAATAAATTATTTTCAAATTGAAACCTTTTTTCTAGTCAGTCACTAGTCACTTGGATGCAACTGAGTTGGTTTAACATAAAAAACACAATTGCAGCAATGAATAAAGATAATCCAACTTATCATTAATTATTTATGCATATAATTGTGTTAAATTCGATTTTGAAGCGCACTAACTAAAAATTATATCTGCACTTTTTTTCTTTGCTTCTCTTTTCAATTTCAACAATGCTGCCACCAAAAAAAAAAAAAAAACCTAAATGTCAAAATCTGCTAGTAGCACTACAAGCGGCAGAGTTGAAAAATTTCAAATGTCAAAATCTGCTAGGTAGCACTACAGGCGGCAGAGTGGAAAAATTTTAAACAAAATTGTTAACAATTGTGTTCACTTCCATTAGATTGTGAAGGTTTAAATAAAATGTTGATAGCGATTTTTCAATCTTTCATTGCAAGTATGTTCGTTTTCCTCTTAGATTTTAGAATAACCTGGATAGGCCTCTACATAAACATTCTGTCAAAATTTGGTTGGCAATACACTCGTAGAAAGGGCACCCACATGCAAAATAACAGAAACGGCGTAAATCAGTGGGGGCAAATATGTGACGTCATTTATGCGTAAAAAAATATCAAATTTTTTATTATTGCGGATTTTGTTGTATGATGGAATTAATTTTGGAAATTTGCAAATTTTATTTATTTCATTATATATTATTGATTAAAACGGAATTATTAAGTGGAAGAGTATAGAAAACTATAAGTTGTCAAGTTAAATTGATTATATCAAAACAATTATGTGCACAAATAAAAATTCATTCGAAAACTACAAAAATTTGATATTATGTTGAAATTAAAACCACATCTCACAACTTATTAAAGAATTAACAGAAATTAAAGTAATTCTTGTACTATTAAAAAAAATTCGTTCCATTAAATTTTTTTACACATACTTTACGTACGCCCGGCACTGAACTATTTTCTAGTAAACATTGAACTGTCAATATTTACATTTATTCAATGATGAACTTTTCACATTTTAACAATTTTTTGGACCAAATAAATCATTAAAAGCCATTTTGAACACATCATAAACTGAATTTTTGTTAAATTCTCTAATAAAAATTAAGATGTTAACTTATCGAAAGGAAGAAATTCCTGGCTTCCTCATTCCGTTGAATGGCAGAAAATTCTTTATAAAACACTTCCTATTAAATGTTATCAAAAATAAAACTATTTATAATAAATACTTACTTTTTCGTAAATACTTCAAAAAAGATAAAAACCACACTTTCATTTGCACTTTCCGATGAGTGTCAAAATAACCACCTTAAAAACAACAAAACTATACAAGCATTTCGGTATGCTACCACTTTTTCATGGAGAATGGCGTTTTTTAAAACTCTCCGAAAAAGTCTACAAAGTTAAGGCGCTTGATATTTACGAAATAAATAATAAATCTAAAATACAATTCCATTTCATATCAAAATATTGTCCAAATATAAAAAAACTACCTGTTGTTGTGTTTAAATTGTATTTTTTGTTGTTGCAATAAGTGAATTAAAATGAATATAAATTATTTTAGAATTCAATAAAATTTCTATTACGAAAACTAGATGTCAGTGGGTGTCATGTCTACATATAAAAAAATCTACACAAATATATGCAAGTAGTACGATTTCTCGCCGCTTTTGCAATAATTCAGCTAGAAAATTGCATAGAAAGATACGATAATCCATCCAGATATTCTTTAATCTAAGGTTTTCCCGCATTTTTAAAGTGACAACTAAATTGACAACTGACAACTGAGTTGACAAATAAACCAATTTTTGTTGTGGTAGCTATTGAGTAAAAGTGAAAATTGAAATCTGCATTTCTTGCCACAAATACTTTTTGAAATTCTTTCATATGATCAAGGAAACGACTTTTTTTTATATCTTATTTATTTTAATTTTTAATTTTTATTCATTTTAAATTAATTGTACTAATTACTAAAATTATAACTCATAGAAAAGTGAGAAGAAAAAAACTCCTTTAACACAATACTCGTAAAATTTATAATTAAATATAATTTTTATTTTTGTAAAAAAATAAATTAAAATAAAAAATAATAAAAATAAAAAACTTAAACGAACAAAAAGAGAAATTCCCAAATTGATCTTAAATTATTTATCAAAATATATGATAATTTATAAAAAAAATACAGAGATAGCGAGTAATTATAAAAAGTTTCTGATAAAAATTCTATTTTCCATTAATTATAAAAATATATCAAACAAAGTAAATTTGGGGAGTAAAAGAAAAACCATAATTGTATTTATTGCAATAGTGATAGAAGAAAAAATTATGTTAATCAATAATAAATGCAAAAAAAAATATCTATTTTCTCTGAAAATTTGTGTAAAAATTAAAATAATTAAGATAAAAACAAAAAAAAGAAATAATCTAATTATAAAATAAAGAGAATTTGTTTATAGTTGGAAGATATTTGTGATACAAAGAAAGAATAAAAAGAAAAAATATATATGAAAAAATAAAGATATTGAAACAATGTGTTTTATTATTAATAATTATTTGTTTTGTTATATATATTTTTTTGTAAATTCATTTCTTTTATTGTTGTCGCATCAGAAAGAAAAACTCTACACAATAGATACTTTTAGAAAAGAAAACTTTATTAATTTATGTTATTTAAAATTTAGTGAAAAAAAAATGAATAAGAATTATTTAGAGACCATAAATAAAAGTACTATCAATTTTTATAGGAAATGGTTTTTTGACTGACGACATAGGCGATTATAATTAATTTTTATATTTTTTCTTCTTCTACTCAATCACGGCTATTCAATATATATTTTTTAATCAGATTTGTTATTAATCAAACAACAGTTCTGCGTTCTTCTCTTTTTTATTGGGTATTTTTATGATTAAACAACATATTTTAGATTAAATGTGAAAATTTTTCGTGATTATTTTCTTTTCTCAATTGCTATCAAAATTAAGGTGGTTTTTAAAAAAAAAATTTTTTTTAACTTTCTAATACTTCATCATACCATATGTGTGGGTATTGTTTATGAACATACTTGACATAGAGAGACAAGAGAAAATCTATTTAAATTTCTTTCTCTCCTATAACCGGTTAAAATTTATGCACTCGCAAAGAGAGCACCAATCAATTTGAATGAATCTGACGTTTATAGTTGGATTCTCGTATCAGAAATACAATCACAAACGAGCGCAATTTTAACTTGAATAAATTAAACACCAAATTCATTTTGCCTTTGATTTCAATTTCAACGGTGCTGCCACATTACAAAGTACTTAAATGTTTATGTGTGGCAGTACTACAACGACAACGACAAGAATTGAACACCAAAATCATCTTGCCGTTGATTTCAATTTCAACGATGCTGTCACATTACAAAACATTGAAATGTGTTTATGTGGCAGTACTACAATGACAACAACAAAAACTGAAAACCAAAATCATTTCGCCGTTGATTTCAATTTCAACGATGATGCCACATTACAAAATACTGAAATGTTTATGTGTGGCAGTACTAAAACGATAACGACAAATATTGAACACCAAAAATATTTTGCCTTTGAGTTCAATTTCAACGATGATGCCCACATTACAAAACACTGAAATATGTTTACGTGGCAGTACTACAACGAGAACGACAAGAATTGAAGGTGTTCAAAAACATTTTGCCTTTGAGTTCAATTTCAACGATGATGCCACATTACAAAATACAGAATTGTGTTTGTGTGGCAGTACTGAAACGACAACGACAAAAATTGAAAACCAAAATCATTTTGCCTTTGATTTCAATTTCAACGATTCTCCCACATTACAAAACACCGGAATGTGTTTATGTGGCAGTACTACAACGACAACGACAAAAATTTAAAACCAAATTCATTTTGCCTTTGATTTCAATTTCAATGGTGCTGCCACATTACAAAGTACTGAAATGTTTGTGTGGCAGTACTACAATGACAACGACAAGAATTAAACACCAAAATCATTTTGCCTTTGATTTCAATTTCAACGATTCTCCCACATTACAAAACACTGAAATGTGTTTATGTGTCAGTACTACAACGACAACGACAAAAATTTAAAACCAAATTCATTTTGCCTTTGATTTCAATTTCAATGGTGCTGCCACATTACAAAGTACTGAAATGTTTGTGTGGCAGTACTACAATGACAACGACAAGAATTAAACACCAAAATCATTTTGCCTTTGATTTCAATTTCAACGATGCTGCCACATTACAAAACACTGAAATGTGTTTATGTGGCAGTACTACAACGACAACGACGAGAATTGAACACCAAAAACATTTTGTCTTTGAGTTCAATTTCAACGATGATGCCACATTACAAAATACTGAAATGTGTTTGCGTGGCAGTACTAAAACGACAACGACAAGAATTGAACACCAAAAACATTTTGCCTTTGACTTCAATTTCAACAATGTTTATATGTGGCAGTACTAAAACCACAACGAAGAAAATTATATACAAAGTCTTATACGACGGATAAATCGTTTGTCGTCAGAAATTTATACATTCCCATAAGGTTGTGAAGGTTTCAAAAATTTTGACAGCGAAAACTACATGTCAGTTGTTGTTGTCATCGCGAGTGTATTCTTACCTTTAGATAAAAGACGGAACAGCAAACGAATACTTTTAATGAAACTCTTGTTATTGCTTGCAAATGGCAGAAGGATCTCTTCCAATAAAAATAATGGAAAATAGACTTTAGATTTGAATTATAGTTTCATATTAAAGGATTATCATATTTGTGCATCAAAAAGTCCAGTTTCTCGCAATAAAGCTAAAATTTATCGTGTTGTGCGGTTGAAATCACATATAGTACAGATTATAATCTTGACGTTTAGACCAAAAAAAAACTTCGTTCGTGCTCAGAATTGACGGTTACAGTATCTGCTTCTTCATTTTTACATATACAATATATGGGCCAATAACAGCCTTAGACTAAAGTGCGCATAAGACTCTGTCAGTCAATTTTTGAAGGGTACAATCAATAGCTTCAATGCAGTTACTTTTGTCAGACATATAGTGGTATTACCACAGTCACTTTTGGCGTACATAATGGCATCACCACAATCACTTTTGGCGGACATAATGGCTTCTCCACAGTCACTTTTGGAGGACATAATGGGGCTTCTTCACAGTCACTTTTGGCGGACATAATGGCTTCTCCACAGTCACTTTTGGCGGACATAATAGCTTCTTCACAGTCACTTTTGGCGGACATAGTGGCTTCTCCACAGTCACTTTTGGCGGAAATAATGACTTCACCGCAACCACTTTTTGCGGATATACCACAGTCACTTATAGTTTTTTAGAGCCCTTTAAACTTGTGTGTGGTTTATTTTTGGAACCCTATTCACTAACCAGAAAATGGTCCTGATCGCTTCACCAAACGAAAAAAAAGCTTCATCGCTTAAAAAAATTCGGAAAGTTTATACAATTTTAAAGCTTCGAGAATGTTTATGTTGGATGACATATTTGTTTAACAGCTGTCAAATTACACTGCCTATACTCTCTGATGTACAAAATAAATTTATTTTTTTATTAAAAGAAGAAACAGAAGAACTCTAGGATGGGTTGCTGTGTCATATTTCCGTGTATGTACACACATACATAATTTTATGTAGAGTCATATTTACTCTCCAAGCGGCGTTAGATCGAACAATCTGCATATTGATGTATAGAATTTTTTTGTATATTTAAATTTTGACATCTACTGACATCTAGTTTTCGTAATGGAAATTTCATTTTTTTTTTTTTTTTTTTCGAACTATCCCGTCAATTTAGTAGACTTTTATGGCAGCATATCGAACACCGAACATATTTAAATATTGTTGACATTTGGAATTTTGACATATTTTGGAAAGTTGAATTTCAAATTGAAGTTTATCTATTGTATTTTCATAAATAGTTTTTGTGCATAAAGTCAAGTTAATGTAAAATAATGAATTGGTTTTTTTTTCAGATATAAAAATTTATAATTTTGCAAATGGGTGTGTTCTCTTATGAATATATTTTGGAAAAAAGTAGACACAGATTTTCTATTCAGTAGTTCTAGAATGTAAGGGTTTGGTGGCTTTTTAAAGTGTCTTTTCGTTTCTTGTAATTTGATGTTCTAAGAATTTTGACATTCGAAGCTAGATACTCGTTGGGCGCATGAGATCCTCTACGAATGAGAGAACAATTTGAATGAGAAACTTTACAAACAATTCTCATCCCCCTTTCTCTTAATATTGTTCTGTGTTTTTTTTTCTCTCTCTCTCTAAAAGATATCAATATGTTCTAAATTTTTAATGAAACTTTAATTATTTTATAATTTTTTTAAACATTTATTATTTGTTTGCATAGTTTTATCAATTATCGAAGAGGTTATGTTAAATTAATTATTGTTTTATTAAAATTCTTTATCAAAGAATAAAAATGGCGAATATTTCAATGACTGACAGAGTAGTTTTTCGACAGCTGCAGTTTCTTTTACTTGTTTTTATAATTTTTTTTTCGTTTTTTTTTTTTAAATAATTATAAAAGAATTTGTTTTTTTTTTAAATATTCAATTTATTTCGAAATAAGACAGTCTAGGTTTGTAGACCTCTTGTTGGTTTGGATTGCTTAAAACGAGCCTCATAGAACTAAATGTTTTTGTGAATTTACGAAATCGCTGGAGAATAACTATTAGATATTTTTAGCATAATGGAATAAGGGCAATTTTCGACAAGTCCATTCAGTATACGAGGTCTGTTCAAAAAGTATCGCGAATTTTGAATTTCCGCGGGTTACGTTTATTCGATTTCCGATTTTTTGTGGCGTTATGTTGGTACTCATGTCTCTTACTTATGCCGACAAGGTCGGCCATTTTGAATGTTCAGTTAATTTTTGACAGCTGCTTTGCTTGCTCGTCTTCGACTTTTGCCCATTTTCGACCAAAAACAACATCGCTTAACATTGCTAAGGAACTGTTGGAATCTGTCTGCGACGACCCAAATTTGCTTCAGAGAGTCAAAACTGGTGACGAATCATGGGTTTATGGTTATGGCGTGGAAACCAAAGCTCAATCATCCCAATGGAAGCTGCCGCACGACCCAAGACCGAAAAAAGCGCGCCAAGTTCGGTCCAATGTTTTTGCTTACAGTTTTCTTCAATTGCAGGATAGAACGGTAAATCCTTGTCACAGGATAGAACGGTAAATAAGGAATATAACCTGCAAGTTATGCGCAAGTTGCGCGAAGCAATCCGCCAGAAACGCCCGGATTTGTGGAAGAACAAAAATTGGCATCATTTTGGCCAAAAACAACACACTAATAATGCCGCAGCCCCGTATTCCTCAGATCTGGCCCCTGTGACCTTTTCTTGTTCACGAAACAGATTCTTTGATCCATTTTTTGGAATGGGCAAAAATCGTAGACGAGCGTAAAAAATACGTGCAAGCAATGCAGCTGTCAAAAATTAACTGAACATTCAAAATGGCCGAACTTGTCGGTAAAAGTGAGAGACATGAGTACCAACATAACGCAACAAAAAATTGAAAATCGAATATACGTAAACCGCGGAAATTCAAAATTCACGATACTTTTTGAACAGAACTCGTATTTGTGCAAATTCACAGAAATCATTTTGAATTGATGACCAACTTTGATAATCATTTTTTCTCGTTTTTAGAAAGTATCCTTGATAATTATCAAAAATAATCATTTTTGCTCGAAAAGTAAAATGATCTTTCTTCTGTCTGGATCAGTTCAACTTTCATTATGATATCGTGTCTAACTCTAACACTATGCATACATCTTAAAAATATTTAACGATAACTGAATAATAATAGCGAACATTTACTGCATGATAAAAATAACTAATCTCTCATCAAATTATTGTTTGGTTTCTTTTAATGGCATAAATTCTCTTCACTCAGCATACTAACAAAAAAAATAAAAAAATAATATCATTTTCTTCTAACTATATCTTCTCATTGTCTTAAAATTAATCTACTTTTTCTAAAACAAAACAAAAAAATTTAAATATTTTTAAAAATTTCGCCTCAATTAAAAAAAAGCATTTCCCACTTGCGAATTGTATCTTTTTGCATAAATATTTGTGTACTAAAAGAAAAAAATCATTCCAATTACATCAGAGTACATATTTTAATTGAATTAATTATGGAACAAAAAAAAAAATTAGAACAAATTGTAGTCTTGATCACTAAAAATGTGTACCTAAGTTAGTTCTGAAGCACTAATTCAATTTTTATATAATAACAACAACAATCATGATGAAGTCATATTATTCTGATTGATATAAAATAATTTAACTATTCCATCCCTTTTTCCCACCAATAATAACGGTTTGATTCTTGTGGAATTTCTAAAGAACTTGATTAAAAAATCAAAATTGGCTAAATGAAAAATGAAAGAAGAAAAGAAATAAGATTTAAACTACTAGCCGTGCACAAATAGTTGAATCGAAAATTTATTATCAATGTTTCTATTTTTTTAGCAGATTCGGATTTCGAAATATTCACAAACCAAACCGGAGGCAAAGTTCTTGTACATAAAAATTTCACATTCTATAAAAATGTCACTGATCATGAAACCGTATTTTGGCGATGCGCAAGAAACCTTCAAGGAAGATGCTTTGTAAAATGTGTCACAGTTGGGAGTCAACTAGTAAAAGTAACTGGTGTGCATAATCATTCCCCGGATATGGAAGCACTGAGGATATTGCATGCCGCTAAGGAAAAGCCAACACAACGAACTCCTAACTCTGAAGGTACACAAATTTCTTCTTCTCAGGATCGTGTTCAGTTGTATTTACAACAACAAGCACACAAACGAGCAAAAAAAATATTATAATAATAATAACATTGATACAAAAAATTGGAAAATTGAAGAGTAGTTTTTTTTTTTGGAAATTTTTTTGCTGTAACAATTTTTTTTTTTTATTGATGAAATTTTCAAAAAGTTGGGGATATTTTTCGAAATTATAAACGAGAATAAGATTTACACGGGAATATTTCGTTAACAAAAAACTATGCAAAATTGATGGCTTTCTTTGTATTTTGAAATCAAGTTAGGGGGGGAGGGGGGTGTGAGGTTGATGCTTCACTTGCAAAAGAAAAGTTCAAAAGTTTTTTTTTTTGGAAAATTCATTTATTTTTTGATTAAACAAAAATTTTCTTTTTTATAAAATATTAATTTTTTTTTGTTGCCATATCAAAATTTATTGTATTTGGATTTTGCTTTCGTTATTTTTAATTAAATTTATAATAAAATTATTATTTTCTGTCTGTGTTTAAATGGAATTTTTTTTTTAAATAATTTCAATGCACAAATTTGCAAATTCATTTTTAATAGTGACCAAGTGTGCACGCGCGTACGTAAATTTAAAACGTGTGATTCACGTACGTGCCTTATTAGTTGTTGAAATGAAATATTTAGAGTTCCGTAGAAAAATACCGTCTGATTAGGTTCCTTAGGACAACTATTGTGGTGTTATGTCACGGTTGGGACTGTGTGGCGCGTCATAGCTTAGAAAGTGAAAAATTCCGCTATCCAACAATAGAGGGATCTCATTGATTATTCACGTAACTCTACAATTGTAAAAATTTGAACAAAATCCAAAATGGCTCGAAATTTCAAAACAAAAAAAAACCTATCGAAACGCAGATGCACCCCTGTTCAATTTATCAAACGCCGTATTTCGACGACAACGATTAACGCATCTCGTCCGAGTCAATGGTAACACAAACACAATTGCAACGAGTAAAGAAATGTCATTTGATCAGTTGATACATAGTTTTTGAACAACGTTGCAATATAACCTAACACTGAAATGTATGTATGGTAGTACTAAAACGACATCAATTAGATGTTATTCGACGATAAGACGACATCGATTAGATCTTATAATTATTAGCAGACAACATTTAAAGGCATTGTCTGACCATATTTATTGGTGATATTTGGCAATCGTGCAATAACTTTTGGGCGATGATTGTCAAAACCTTAGATTATAGAAGAACTAAAAAGAACCTCTACACAAAAATTTTGTCGATAATACATTTGCCAGAACCACCCATATACACTTGCAAAATAACCTTTCACGAAATACTTTGTATTATAAAATAAGAAAATTCCTAATTGATATCATGAAGAATAAAAAACCATTTATGTAAATGTATTAATTTATACTGAATTGTTCATAAATTAATTAAAATTTAGTTAAAACAAAAATATGCAAGCATTTCGATATATTGAGGCGCTTAATATTTGATCGTTATTTACAAAATTAAAATAATAAACCTAAAATACAATTGAATTTAATACTAGAAGATTGGAAAAAAAAAATATTGCCTTATGTCGTGTTTAAATTATTTTTGTTGTTGTTGTTGGAATAAGTGAGTTAAAAAATGGATATCAATTATGCTTTTGGAATTCAATAAATTTCTATAATGAAAACTAGATGTCAGTGGGTGTCATGTCTACATAAAAAAAATTATACAAATATATACAAGTAGTACGATTTCTCGCCGCTTTTGCAATAATTCAGACAAAAAGTGGCGTATACATATACGAAAATCTGACTACGGGCTTATCCATATATTCTCTAATCTAAGGCCTATTCAGTTCTTCTATAATCTAAGTATTTAGGTATATTCTTTAATGTAAGGTCAAAACAATTGCACATTGACAGATGATGAAATTTATAACATCTGGCAGCACCAAAAATTGAACAGTAGTTTTGAAATTTATTGAGGAATTCACTTGTTTTTTTTTTTTTTTTGATTGCCACACCTTGACAATTGTTATTAGTCGTTATCGTCGGAATTTTGTTCTGATCTTAGGAGTGTGTTTACAAATTTGAATGGCACGTTGCATGCTGAGCACCACCTCGGTATAATACTAAACAATTTTAAAAGATCAACCTAAGTAAATTAGCCTAACCGCAAGAGATTGAAGAAAAATTTACTACCCCAATTTATACACACACGTTTAGCATGTCTATTATTTTCTGATTTGTTATGTGTCTAAATCTTTTTATTTTAAAGTGACTTGCTTTTTTTAAAAAAAAAAATTTTTTTTTAAAAACTTGCTTTTTAAAAACATTTTTGTTTATATTTCGTTAATTTTTTATTAAAAATATTATTAACCTCTTCGATAATCGCTATTCTGTCAGTCAGTCAGTTTGTTGTCATTTCGTATGTGCTAGTTTATTATGATAGAATTATTTATGATATTTTCATTAATTATTATTATAAAATAATTTTTTTAAATTAATATTTTTATATTTTACTCTAATTTAATTGTTTGTTAAATTAATTTTTTTTTGTTGAGAGGAACTAACCGAAAATTGTAATTCTGATAAAAAAAATTGAACCTGCTCTCTTCGATACGAAACCTGCTCTCTTCGATACGAAAAATATGGACATGATGAATATTTTTTTTAATAATTTGAAAATAATACTTTTGGTTTTTTTTTACATTTTTTTTAAATTATTTTTTTTAAAAGAAAATTATTTTTTAAAAAATATTTTTAACATTTGAATACATCACTTGCCAAATCGATGAAATTCCTTAAAACAAAAAGTAGAGAAAAATGAAAAAATAGTTTAAAAAAAATTCCTTTTAAATTATAAATTCAAATAAACGTCGTACATTGTATCTTTTATCTAAAGACATGTATAAAAGTATAGATATCCTTAGAGTAATCGTTATTATTATTATTATAGATTTTATTCAATTTTCAAATTATTTTTTTTAATTTTATTTAACATTGTTCGGATTGTCCGATTTGGGTCAATTATGCACTGTTTTGTTTTATAAATTTGTTGTCATTTTAAATGGTAACTTCATAATGTCTCTCTCATAGAAGCCCCCCCTGGTCCCTCTCATTGGCGAAAAACTCGACTAAGCGATTTTCACAATCTTCTCTTGATGTCAAATTCTGATCAGTAAGGAAGTTTCGTAATGATAAAAAAAGATGGTAATCGATTGGTTCCAGGTCCGGACTATGAGGTGGATGCATCACTAGCGACGTGTTTGGCGTGGCGTTGTCCTGATGGAAAACCAATTTTACCCGCTTTTGGTCGATCGCTAGCTTCAAATGTTCTAATTGATGACAGTAAAGGTGTGAATTTGGTATTTAACCAATAGTCCTGGTGGGGGAACTGTATGTGACCTATTTCTCATCCCCAATCACCATGGGTCGATTTCCTTCCGTTTGGCCACGGCTTTGCAGATGGAAATTCGATCCATCATGTTTTTTCCCGTCAATCCGAGTGGCACCCAAACATAGAGCTTTTTTTGCAGATGGTTTAAAACTGTTTTGCTGTCTACTTCGATCATTTGCATAATTTTATTGACATTTCCGATGACGAGCCTACTTTCGCTAGGTGTCGAAAATGCCGGAACGGAATCGACCATATTAAAATTGCGCGTAATTGGCTGTGACAGTATCGGGACCATATACACCATTTTGCCGCGCCTAGTTTGCTATTTTATCGCCTTTATCAAAGTGAAATTGTAAAATTAACCGAATTTTCTTTTTGTCAACTTCCATTTTTTACATGCTTACTAAATAACTGTTTTATTACTGCTACACATAATTATTATTACTTTATTTAACTTGATTCATCAACAATATCATTAATACATGAAATTCATTTATTTTTCATATTAATAAAAAAAAACACAAACCTTGTCTGATATCAATGACCGTCAAACCTAAACTAATGCACAGATGTTTATAAAACAATTTATGGTGCCTTTTGAAAAATGGCAAAAGATAAAAATATTATCGTTTTGATCATATCAGCTACATTTTTAGCATTTATCACTGACTTATCAAACTGGTCTCGTATTTGAGCTCCTGTCATGTCATGTCAATTTGTCCTTAAGTTTTTATAAGAATCATGCATATGGGAGTTATTAATTTCAACAAGTTCACATCATACTCTTTTCTCTTTTCTCTTATCACACAGTTCCTACCTGTTGCAAATTTTTAATCATTAGGCAAATAAATATGTCCACTTACCAAAAAAATTCATTACAAAATTACTCATTTCGTATTTCTGTACTATTAAGGCAAAAATTTCATTACAAAATTACTCATTTCGCATTTCTTTTTAAGCAAAAAATTAATAAACTCAAGTCTAATTTCAATGACCGCCAAAACTAAACTAATGAACAGATATTTATAAAATAATTTATGGCATCTTTTGATGAATGCTAAAAGATAAAAAATATTATCGTTCTTTAATATCAGCTACATTTCTAGCATTTATCACTGACTTATCAAACTGGTCTCGTATTTGCACAAGTCTTTCTGTACCTTGATTAGGCATGATGAAATTCCCTGACATCCGCAATATTCTTCAGAACATGTGGTTTATATTTTTATTAAAGTCGTGACAAATGAAATTAAAAATATATAAATTTCAATTTAATTTTAAAAACAAAAATAACTGACACTTAAATTGAAGCAAAATTGAAATTTTAAAGTATTTGCTTATGTGGCAGTTAGACTGCAACTGACCTAAAAAATTTACCATTATTATCTCGTTAATTATAAATTTTTTAACTAAATGCAATTAGCAATAATTTACATTAAAGGTGAGCTATGGATTTCTATTAGATTGGCTTCTGAAATAAATTATTTATTATTCAATGGCAGCAAAAAAAATTTCCCATTTAATTTGTTTTACTAATAAAGGTTTTTCGAATAAGAGTGATATGATTTCTTTTCAAAAAAAAAAAAAAAAACACTAATTGTTAAGGAAATTCAAATGTTTTTTTTAATTTAATGTGAAGTACAATCGATACAATTAAGTTCTGAATAAAACGTCATTCAAATAGCCTCCACGACTTCTTTTGCAGGAACGAATTCGATAAACCCAATTTTCGAGCACTTTTTCCACTAAATCTAGTCGTATGTCATGAATAGGACGTTCAATATTGACTTCTAAAGCTTGAAGAGAGTCTGGTTTATTGCTAAAGACCAATGACTTCAAATAACCCCACAAGAAATAGTCTAATGCTGTTAAATCAGAACTTCTTGGAGGCCATTCAATGTCACAATTTCTTGAAATAATCGAATTTCCAAACTTTTCTCGCAATAATTCGGTTGTTGCACGTGCTGTGTGGCACGTAGCCCCGTTTTGTTGGAACCAGATGTTGTCAAGATCAACTTCTTCCAATTTCGGCCATAAAAAGTTGGTTGTCATCAATCTATACCACTCTCCATTGACAGTAACGGTGTTACCAGCTTCATTTCGAAAGAAGTACGGACCGATGATTCCACCAGACCAATAACCACACCAAACTGTCAATTTAGGTGAATAATTTATGGATTTTCTTCGCATCAGA
This sequence comes from Atherix ibis, assembly GCA_958298945.1. Lineage (NCBI taxonomy): Eukaryota > Metazoa > Arthropoda > Insecta > Diptera > Athericidae > Atherix > Atherix ibis. The sequence continues at coordinate 4,665,366 of OY282607.1, read as the reverse complement.
ATCGACAGTATTGTTTATTTACCGCACCTCTCAGATGAAAGTGAGCCTCATCGGAGAAGATGATTTTCTTTAAAAAATCGTTATCGTTTTTAAGTTGTTCCAAGACATAATCAGCTAATTCACGACGTTTACAGTGGTCCAATGGCTTCAGGTCTTGAGTGATAACAATTTTCTTGCTTGAACGGCAGCAATATTTTCATTACTTCGAGCGGCTTTTTGTCTTATTGGCACTTGAAAATTATGTAAAGAAAATGTACGCTCGAAATTTTTAACAAGTCGACGAATAGCGAACACAGTTGAACGATTATTACAACCATAAAATGGCAAAAGCGCACGAAAAGTTGCAATTGGAGAACGATTATTTTGATAATAAAATTGAATAATTTTTAAAAGTTGTTTTTGCGTATATCTCTCTATGATGAAATTGTAAACATTACTGAATACAATGAAAAAAAATGACAGGTCATAACATATTACAAATGGCCGAAACGTCACTTAGAAATCATATCACTCTTATTGGAAAACCCTAGTTAGAAGAGTCAATTTTAAGTGCTTTGAGATTAAATTTTTGAAGAAAAAAAATTTAACAAACTGGAATTAATCGATTTTTGGCAAGTGAGGCAGGCATGCATACATATAATAAAATTTAAAAAAAAAATATGATTAGTAATTTTCTTATTAATTTGTGATTTTGTTTTGTTTTTTTTCTTTTCTGTTCTTTTCCACAGACAATCTTTTATCATCTATAATATCGTTAGACTCACCCTCACCACCAGCAAGCCCGAACACACCAAATGCCAATGAAAATGGTACAGCGAACAGTAGTAATAATAGTAATTCATCAAGTCATGATGGTAAGTTGATTTTTATTTTCTAAAATATTTTTTTAAATTAAACATAATTATTACCAACCCCCCCACAACACAACATTATTATTCCTATTGTTTTATTATTATTATTAGAATGTGCATAGAAACTTATTTTTTTAAATAAATTATTAATTAAAAAAAAAATTTAAGAACATTTTTATTAAATAATTTTCTTTTTTTCAATTTAATTCGAATAAAATTAAAAAAAATTATATGTAAAAATAAATCTGTACGAAAATTTTGTGGCATAGTTAAAAGTCTCAATGTCGTCTTACGTTACAAAGTAAAATTTGTGTTTTTATTTGAATTTTAATAAAAAAATAATTTTTGAAATCTTCTTTTAAGTCCTCAATCGTATTATAAAAAATTAAAATGATTACAAAATTGAAAATAATTTTATTTGTCATTTAATAAATTATAGTTAAAAATATATAAATTATAAAGAAAGTCGATGAGAAAGTATCACTTTCCTTTTTGACAGCTAATAAATACCATAATTGAGGAGCAATGTTTTCTTTTTCGCTTTTATTATTATTATTATTATTATTATTATTATTATTATTAATGATTCTCTAAAACTAGATTGTTATGAATTCTAAAGTATTTCTACACAATTATGAGAGTTAATTGAGTGCTTTGTATCTTCTGTTCACTTACTTTTGAGGCTGGTTAAATTAAAATTATCCATATTCTCTTAAACACATATTCATTGTACGAATGCATTTAATTAATCATTATTTTTTTCTGTTGTTGTTGTTATATATACCATTTTTTTTGTGTATTTAAAGGGCGACTTTGTCCTAAAGCTAGCCTTAGCCGCCCATCAAATTGTATTGATATGTTTGTAAATATTTTTAAATAATTAAAAATTATTATTATTATTATTAAATAAAAAAAAAAAAAAATAAACTAAACTTAATGTCCTCTTAAAATTTACTAAAATTCCGGTTGGTTAATCAAATTTTCACCACCTTCAATCATCATCCGATCAGGTAGGGAGGGCATCAGTAAATACGAGGTCTGTTCAAAAAGTATCAAAAATTTTGAATTTCCGCGGGTTTTGTGGCGTTATATTGGTACTCATGTCTCTCACTTATGCCGACAAGTTCGGCCATTTTGAATGTTCAGTTAATTTTTGACAGCTGCTTTGCTGTTTGCACGTGTTTTGGCTCGTCTTCGATTTTTGCTCAATTTTAACCAAAAACAGTATCGCATTAACATTGCTAAGGAGCTGTTGGACTCTGTCCGCGACAACCCAAATCTGCTCCAGAGGGTCATAACTGATTTATGGTTATGACGTGGAAACCAAAGCTCAATCATCCCAATGGAAGTTGCCGAACGAGCCAAGACCGAAAAAAGCGCGCCAAGTTCGGTCTAATGTGAAGGTTTTGCTTACAATTTTCTTCGATTGCATGGGCGTGGTGCATCATGAGTTCTTGCCACAAGGTAGAACGGTCAATAAGGAATATTACCTGGAAGTTATGCGCAAGTTGCGCGAAGCAATCCGCCAGAAACGCACGGATTTGTGGAAGAACAAAAATTGACATCTTTGCTTGTGCGCGAATTTTTGGCCAAAAACAACACACTAATAATGCCGTTAACATCGTATTCCCCAGATCTGGCCCCCTGTAACTTTTTCTTGTTCCCGAAACTGAAGAGCCCCATGAAAGGACGACGCTTCGCTACGATTGAGGAGATAAAGACGGCATCGAAGGAGGATCTGAACAAGATCACAAAAAAATTATTTTTTGAAGTGTTTCGATGATTAGAAATAACGTTGGCACAAGTGTATAATATCTGGTGGGGATTACTTTGAAGGGGACAAAATAGATATTCATGAATAAATAAATAATTTTTGAAAAAAAAAAACACACAAAATTCGCGATACTTTTTGAACAGACCTCGTATGTCGAAATCGCTAACTTTCCGTAGCTGAAGTTGGATGCAGTTCAGTCGTACCAAAAAAATTTTTAATTTGTGATCAAAAGTATCGTTCCTCTCATGTTGCAATTGCGAAACATTCCGTTCTGTTTCAACAATTCAAATTCGTAGTGTGTGGATACGAAGTACAAATGCATTCAAGCGTGTGGTTTTTTTTCTTTATTATTTTTGATTTAAATTTGATTTTAAATTTTCTTAATAAAAAGTAAATTTTTTTTTTTGATAAATTTTTATATTTTAAATAAATTGATTACTTCTTTTTTTTTTTAAATGATTTATTTTAATTTATATTATTGGTTTTAATTTTATTTAATTTTTTTTTTTTTTTTGGATATAATAATAATAAAAATTATTAATTTTAATTTTTTTTCTTCTTTTCGTTTAATATAGAAATATTTTTTTTGTACATAAAAAAAAATAAACAAATAAATAAGTGCAAATTATTGTAATTTTTTCATTATTAAAAAAAAAAAAAACAACCAACAACTACTATTAGTACTACTAAAGAGTTATCCAATTTGTGCTTCGGAAAGTTAAGTTAAATCAAAAACAATTAAATTTTTAATTTATTATATTGCTTGGACATTGCCATTATGCATGTAATAAAATATTATTATATAAAAATGATTAGCACAAGAATTCCTGCAGATCGCGATCGTTTTGAGGTTAACTTTATTTGTTTTTGCACATTTCGGGCTCTATGTCGGCCATTTTTTTTTTTTTTAACAAGAAAAACTCCAGAGGCGTTCAATAGTACGATCTTAGGGGCTAATTTTCTCGTCATGGACAGTTTTAACCTAATAAAAATAAAGAAAATGTTTGTCTTGTTGTGTAGCTTGTGGCGCCATCTTGTTGAAATCACATATGGTTCAGATTAAAATTTTCATATTCAGGCCAAAAAAATCCGCTTATCATTCAGTAACGATGCCTCCTTCTTCATTTCCAAAAAAAAATACAGGCCAATGAACAGCTGCTTTTTGTGGATTATATGTGATGTCTTGTTCACAGTGATTTGTGGGTTTTCAAAATTGAGTTCAAAATATAAGCTTCCGAATCTTGTTTTTATTAACACCCAATTGGCGTATCATCTAACGTGTAGTTTGATTATTAAACAATCCATTAATGTAAAATGGCATATCGAATTTGACAGCTTGACAAATGACATTACTGCACTTTCCGAACCACCAAATGGATAACTCCACATTTCTACTTCTAAAATTTTTAAAAAGAAGAATGACAAAAAAAATGCTTAACTAAATTGATTTTTATCAATTATTCCCAGTTTTGAACACCTTGATGGCATTTATAGAGGACCATTAAATTAAAAATTGGAACGCGCAATAAAAAGACAAAATAATAATTTTTCTCAAAACAAAAAAAAAGGATATACAATAAGAAAAAGACTTAAAAGGAACTGAATGAAAAATATGATCTAGGCAAATTTTTTTTTCCTTTCACAAAAAAAAAGAAGAAGTAATAATAATTATTTTAATAAATTTACTACATAACATATACACGAGAATTGTTTAAAGATTAATTTTTGTTTATTTGGTTTTTATTTATATATTTTTCGCTCAGATCCACTAAGATAAGATGGAAATCTTGGTGAATGGTGGTGATCGATCCGATCCTCGCGTCAAAAAGGATTTGAGGATTTTCTTTTTTTTTAATTTATTGAATAGAATATTAATAGTTAATTGTCTTGTCTGTAAACGATGCAATTATACGAGTAATTTTTAAGAAATTAGATAAGAACTTTTTTTTTTTATTCCAATTAAAAATAATGAGAGAATAGATTTTATACAATATAAATTATTATTATTATTTTTTTTTTTTTTGCATTGATGAAATAGTAAAAATATATATTTAAGTTTTATTGTTATTGAAAATGAAATTAATTGATTTTAAAAAAGAAGTAAATATAATAAATGGAAATAAAATCGACTGTAAATTTTTTAAGACTTATACAAATTTAAATAATCGAAAAATTATTAAAGTAAATGAAATCCGATTTAATATTTAGAATATTTTTAATATTCATTATTTTTATATAAAAAGAAATAAAAAAAATATACCTGAAATAAATAAATGTTATAATATTCTGGAATAATAGTAAAATTCTGGAAAGAAAATTATTGAATTTTTGATTGTTCAAATAATACGGAAACTCTTAGACATATAAGAAAAGTAAATATCTACTTTTGATTATTTGCATATTGCAGTTTTTATTGTCGTTTTAAGATCAGAACTGATATAACAACAACAACAACAACAAAAAATATACAAAATAAAGAAGAGATTTTAAACTGATAGTAATTAAATTTTTTAATGTAATTTTATAATTTATTATTAATAAAAAAAACGAGACGATTTATCGTAATTAATTTATTTTTCATAGAGTTTTTGTTTTCAATAGTAGAATTATTATTCGACTATATTGAAAACAAGTTGAAAAATTTTAAAAAAATAGTATTACTTAAATTCCCAATAAGCATATAAGCCCGTCTTCCCTTACCACACCTTCCAATGACTTATATCGATTCTAATCATTTTATAGTAACTGCAACACTATTTTACTATTTTAGTAATTGTAATTAATTAATTTCATATCTGAAGAAATTAAATTTAAAAAAGAAAAAAAAAAGAAACGAACAGTCGAGTTGTAATAATAATAATAATAATAATAATAATAATAATAATAATAATAGTGATGATGATGGACAAATAAAAAATGTGTTTAAAAAAATTTATGAAAATTTTGTTTTATTCGAAATTGTTAATATTAAATATATTTTTATAGAGTTTTGATTGTTGGGATGAGGTGTGTGGATAGATAGACTTCAATTAATAATTAAATGCTAGTGGAAAAATTCATAATTTTATTTATTATTTATTATTATGGCAAAAATTAACTTTAAAAAAAATCATAAGCACTTTTATATATAATTCATCCTAATTTTTTATCTCTTGTTTTTTTTTTGCAATAAAACTCTAAAAAATTCAATATTTATAGGAAATTTAAAAAAGAAAAACAAATTGCGGGAGAAATTTTTGTTTAGAAATCAAATTTTAAAGAGACTTATTTTTTTTTTGTGCACAAAATTTTCAAAAGAAAAACCATTTAATTTTAGCGAAAAATAAATATAAAAATAAATAATAGTTTTTTTTTTTATTAGATTATGAATGTTGTTCTTTATTTTCTGTAGAGTTTTTTTATGTTTAAAAAGGCGGGAAAACCTTAGATTAAAGAATACACGATGTGTCTCAAAAATAACCGGACTTTATATTTAAATCATACAACTTGCAGCGCCATCTATTGAAAATGTACAGCGTTAAAAAGATACTTTCATATTCTTTCAAACATATTAAATTCATGTAAATCGGATAACAGATGTGAAAGTTACAGCCATTTCAATAAAAGAAAGAATGTGCTAATTTTACAAAACAAAAATGGCTGGGATCTCATCATAAAATGGTCCTTTCATCTTGGTTTTCAGTTTTGAAAATAGAAAATAGTCACATGGTGATAGATCAGGCGAATACGGAGGGTTGTTGATGAGAGAAATCCGTTTTTTCATCAAAAATGCGTTCACTTTCACTTTTTCAGTCTTCATTTAATTCATGTGGAACAAAACGCGTACAGACCTTTCTTTTACCCAAATCTTCAGTTAAAATTCTGCAAATAGTGTTTTTACTTGTATTTAATTCATTAGCCAACATTCTCGTAGTAAAATTTGCATCGATACCAATGATTTCACGAACTTTTTCCACCAATTTAGCACGATTACTAGCTTCTGGACGACCTGGCCTTAGGTCGTCCTTTAAATTCTCACGACCATTTTCAAAATCGTGTATACCACGTATAAACTTGAGTACGACTACGACTCATACAATTATCACCGTAAACTTTTTTCATCAATTCGTATGTCTCAGCGAATTTTTTTTCAAGTTTAACACAAAATTTTATATTTGCTATTTCTTGTTTTGTAACATTAGCACACTTTTTCTTTTATTGAAATGGCTGTAACTTTCACATCTGTCATCCGATTTACATGTATTTAGGTGCGTTTGAAAGAGGATGAATGTATCTCTTCAATAGATGGCGCTGCATGTTGTATGATTTAAAAAAAAGTCCGGTTATTTTTCGAACACACTGTGTATCTGGATGCTCGTATCTGTCTATGCAATTTTCTGACTAAATTATTGCAAAAGCGGCGAGAAATTGTACTACTTGCATATATTTGTGTAATTTTTTTATGTAGACATGACACCCACTGACATCTAGTTTTCGTAATAGAAATTTATTAAATTCCAAAAGCATAATTGATATCCATTTGTAAACTCTTATTCCAAAAACAATAATATAATTTAAACACGACATAAGGTCACATTTTTTCTTTTTCCAAATCTTATTTTAAGTGTATTTATTTATTTTGTAAATACAAAATAAAATTTCAAGCGCCACAATTTTGTAGACTTTCGGAGAGTTTTATAAAACACGCCATTCTCCATTAAAAAGAATTCTTCCATACATTTGTTTTATTAAATTTTAATTAAAAACAATTTGTGAGAGAAATTTTATTTAGAAATAAAACTTTGACGAGACTTATATTTTTTGTGCACAAAATTTTCAAAAGAAAAAATATTTGAAATTTAGCAAAAAATTAAAAAAAAAAAAAAAGTAGTATTATTTATTTTTTTATTAGCTTATGAATTTTTCTTTATTCTTGGTAATGGATTTTTTGGTTTGTTAATTGTCTTTGTTTTAATATTATTATTCAGCTTGTTAATAATAATATTATATTAAAATAATAATCAACTTATTAATCTTCAAGTTGTCTGAGCTTTTTCTTTAAAAAAAAATATTACTAAAAATTGATTATATTATTTGAATTTTTTTTTAAATTTTACAAATTTTCTTGTTTTTTTTTGTAAATATTTTTTAAATTGAATTTAGTATTTTTTTTGGATATCTGTCAATGTAATTCTGCAAGAAAAAAAGATGCTTGAAAACACAAGTTTGTGTTTGAGATCGAGATACAAAAGAAAAGCAAATTAAATTCCTTCTTAAAAAGTAGCAACAACAAAAAAAGGATTTTTCTAAAATTTTGAATTTTCTTTGCTGAAAGAAATAGTGGGTCTTCATAAAAAAGCAAGCTGGGGGATCTCTGAAACAGGAGGCTGTTTTAATAAGAAAAAAATCCTCTTTAAAAAAAAATTACCTCCTAAAAATAATTTCTCCCAAAAAAAAAAAAAATCATGTACTCTAAAAAATCTTGATAAAAAAATCCTCTTTAAAAAAATTCATTTTTAAAAACAATATTTAAAAAAAATTACCTCCTATAAAAATAATTTCGCCCAAAAAAAATAAGAAAGAACCAAAGAAAACATGTACTCTAAAAAAATGGTCTTTAAAAAATTCTTTATTAAAAACAATAAAAAAAATTACCTTCTAAAAATACTTCCGCCTAAAAAAAAATCATGTACTCTAAAAAATCCTCTTTAAAAAAATTTTCTTTTAAAAACAATATTTAAAAAAAAAACCTATAAAAATAATTCCAACAAAACATGTATTTTAAAAAAATTTGATAAGAAAAAAATCCCCTTTAAAAAAAATTCTCTTCTAAAAAGAATAAAAAAATTACCTCCTATAAAAATAATTTCGCCCAAAAAAAATAAGAAAGAACCAAAGAAAAACATGTACTCTAAAAAAATGGTCTTTAAAAAATTCTTTATTAAAAACAATAAAAAAAATTACCTTCTAAAAATACTTCCGCCTAAAAAAAAATCATGTACTCTAAAAAATCCTCTTTAAAAAATTTTCTTTTAAAAACAATATTTAAAAAAAATTACCTCCTATAAAAATAATTCCAACAAAACATGTATTTTAAAAAATTTGATAAGAAAAAAATCCTCTTTAAAAAAAATTCTCTTCTAAAAAGAATAAAAAAAATTTACCTCCTATAAAAATAATTTCGCTTAAAAAAATAAAAGAAAAACCAAAATAAACGTACTCTAAAAAAGTTTCATAAGAAAAATCGTCTTTAAAAAAATTATTTTTTTAAAACAATAAAAAAAATAATTTCGCCTAAAAAAAATCATGTACTCTAAAAAATCTTGATAAAAAAATCCTCTTTAAAAAAATGTTCTTTTAAAAACAATATTTAAAAAAAATTACCTCCTATAAAAATAATTCCGCCTAAAAAGATAAAAAAGACCGAAAAAACGTTCTCTAAACAAATCATCTTTAAAAAAAAATTACCTCCTATAAAAATAAGAACAACAAAAAACATGTACTCTAAAAAAATTTCATAAAAACAAAAATCTTCTTTACAAAAAATTCTCTTTTAAAAACAATATTTAAAAAAATTACCTCCACTAAAAATTATTCCGCCTAAAAAGAAAAAAGAACAAAAAAAAACATGTACTCCAAAAAATTTTTACCCACAATAAAATTATGCCATCCAAAAAAAAAAAAAAATATTTTTTGAAAAAAAAAACCTATTTACGTAAATTTTTACTTGAAAAATTAAAAAAAAAATAGTTTTTTTATAAGAAATTTTTTTTTAAATTTTTCAAGCACTTTTAGAGTCTAGATCAAAGTCCAAAGGCTCCTAAAAATTTTAAATATTCCAAATAACTTTTTAAAGAAACCAATAAATATCGACCAAATTTATCCCCGGCAAATATACATCACTGATCTAGATGTTTAAAGCTTAGTATGTTTTCTATTAAATAAAATAATACTATCAGAAAATTCCATCAATAGGTCAAATATATATATAGAAATAATTCATTTTTATTAGCAAAAAAAAATTAAAAAAAAATTGTTGCCTTTAAAAGAATTTCCTTTTTGAAAACAGATCGCTCCACACTATCTCACCAGCTAGCATTTTCCGTTTTCTTCAGAAGCTTTCAACTCAACATTAACGACTAATGCAAAAATGTAAATATTTCCACCACTAACCACAAGAGTTCACAACGCCATTGTTGCTGTGCGCGTTAATGCTGCCGTCGTATTGCAAGATTTTAAGATAGGAACACATAATTCCGATGACAACTGCAAACTGAACTGAAAATACTAAATATTTTAAAAATTGACAACGAATTTCTGCCTGAATAAATCAATTATTAAGCAATAAAATGGTTTTTATATTTAAATGATGTTTCATTCAATTCTTTTAATAATAAAACTACAAATAATATCTTATTTCGATGTCCATTTAATCTCTGTTTTACTACAAATAATATCTTATTTTGACACTTCCCTGTAGCAAAACATTATTGCAAAATTTTTGGTTTTGCTTTTACTTTACTCATTATTATTATTACCAATGAAATAATATCTTTTTGTAATTTATTTTGTGCATTACCATAAGACTGTGAGGGTTTTAATATGTTGACAATCGGAATCGTACTCCAACCAGTAAGTCTTATTTTTTCTGATAGTGCAACTGAGATATTTTCTTAAAAATCACAAAAAAACTTGAGCTTATTTTATTAATAACAAAGTGAAACATTGAAACGCGAATATTTCACTTTTGTTGCAGTTAGTAACGCAGTTATTGCTCTCATTGAAGTGCACCGCACTGTTTTGACGTTTCCGATGATCTGAAAACTTTAAAGTCAGCGGCTATACTGAATTGAAATTTTGAAACGCGAGTAATGCAGTTTCATTCCCATTGCAGTGAGTAATGAAGTTTAATTTGCTACAGTGAGTAAAGCAGTTTCATTCCCATTACAGTAAACTAAGCTGTTTTGACGTTGACCATTTTACCAAAAGCGCCAATATTTTGACACTTCCCTGTAGCAAAACATTATTGCAACATTTTTGGTTTTGCTTTTACTTTACTCATTATTATTATTACCAATGAAATAATATCTTTTTGTAATTTATTTTGTGCATTACCATAAGACCGTGAGGGTTTTAATATGTTGACAATCGGAATCGTACTCCAACCAGTAAGTCTTATTTTTTCTGATAGTGCAACTGAGATATTTTCTTAAAAATCACAAAAAAAAACTTGAGTTTATTTTATTCATAACAAAGTGAAACATTGAAACGCGAATATTTCACTTTTGTTGCAGTTAGTAACGCAGTTATTGCTCACATTGAAGTGCACCGCACTATTTTGACGTTTCCGATAATCGGAAAAATTCAAAGACAAGTCAGCGGCTATACTGAATTGAAATTTTGAAACGCGAGTAATGCAGTTTCATTCCCATTGCAGTGAGTAATGAAGTTTAATTTGCTGCAGTGAGTAAAGCAGTTTCATTCCCATTACAGTAAACTAAGCTGTTTTGACGTTGACCATTTTACCAAAAGCGCCAATATTTTGACACTTCCCTGTAGCAAAACATTATTGCAACATTTTTGGTTTTGCTTTTACTTTACTCATTATTATTATTACCAATGAAATAATATCTTTTTGTAATTTATTTTGTGCATTACCATAAGACTGTGAGGGTTTTAATATGTTGACAATCGGAATCGTACTCCAACCAGTAAGTCTTATTTTTTCTGATAGTGCAACTGAGATATTTTCTTAAAAATCACAAAAAAACTTGAGCTTATTTTATTAATAACAAAGTGAAACATTGAAACGCGAATATTTCACTTTTGTTGCAGTTAGTAACGCAGTTATTGCTCTCATTGAAGTGCACCGCACTGTTTTGACGTTTCCGATGATCTGAAAACTTTAAAGTCAGCGGCTATACTGAATTGAAATTTTGAAACGCGAGTAATGCAGTTTCATTCCCATTGCAGTGAGTAATGAAGTTTAATTTGCTACAGTGAGTAAAGCAGTTTCATTCCCATTACAGTAAACTAAGCTGTTTTGACGTTGACCATTTTACCAAAAGCGCCAATATTTTGACACTTCCCTGTAGCAAAACATTATTGCAACATTTTTGGTTTTGCTTTTACTTTACTCATTATTATTATTACCAATGAAATAATATCTTTTTGTAATTTATTTTGTGCATTACCATAAGACCGTGAGGGTTTTAATATGTTGACAATCGGAATCGTACTCCAACCAGTAAGTCTTATTTTTTCTGATAGTGCAACTGAGATATTTTCTTAAAAATCACAAAAAAAAACTTGAGTTTATTTTATTCATAACAAAGTGAAACATTGAAACGCGAATATTTCACTTTTGTTGCAGTTAGTAACGCAGTTATTGCTCACATTGAAGTGCACCGCACTATTTTGACGTTTCCGATAATCGGAAAAATTCAAAGACAAGTCAGCGGCTATACTGAATTGAAATTTTGAAACGCGAGTAATGCAGTTTCATTCCCATTGCAGTGAGTAATGAAGTTTAATTTGCTGCAGTGAGTAAAGCAGTTTCATTCCCATTACAGTAAACTAAGCTGTTTTGACGTTGACCATTTTACCAAAAGCGCCAATATTTTGACACTTCCCTGTAGCAAAACATTATTGCAACATTTTTGGTTTTGCTTTTACTTTACTCATTATTATTATTACCAATGAAATAATATCTTTTTGTAATTTATTTTGTGCATTACCATAAGACTGTGAGGGTTTTAATATGTTGACAATCGGAATCGTACTCCAACCAGTAAGTCTTATTTTTTCTGATAGTGCAACTGAGATATTTTCTTAAAAATCACAAAAAAACTTGAGCTTATTTTATTAATAACAAAGTGAAACATTGAAACGCGAATATTTCACTTTTGTTGCAGTTAGTAACGCAGTTATTGCTCTCATTGAAGTGCACCGCACTGTTTTGACGTTTCCGATGATCTGAAAACTTTAAAGTCAGCGGCTATACTGAATTGAAATTTTGAAACGCGAGTAATGCAGTTTCATTCCCATTGCAGTGAGTAATGAAGTTTAATTTGCTACAGTGAGTAAAGCAGTTTCATTCCCATTACAGTAAACTAAGCTGTTTTGACGTTGACCATTTTACCAAAAGCGCCAATATTTTGACACTTCCCTGTAGCAAAACATTATTGCAACATTTTTGGTTTTGCTTTTACTTTACTCATTATTATTATTACCAATGAAATAATATCTTTTTGTAATTTATTTTGTGCATTACCATAAGACCGTGAGGGTTTTAATATGTTGACAATCGGAATCGTACTCCAACCAGTAAGTCTTATTTTTTCTGATAGTGCAACTGAGATATTTTCTTAAAAATCACAAAAAAAAACTTGAGTTTATTTTATTCATAACAAAGTGAAACATTGAAACGCGAATATTTCACTTTTGTTGCAGTTAGTAACGCAGTTATTGCTCACATTGAAGTGCACCGCACTATTTTGACGTTTCCGATAATCGGAAAAATTCAAAGACAAGTCAGCGGCTATACTGAATTGAAATTTTGAAACGCGAGTAATGCAGTTTCATTCCCATTGCAGTGAGTAATGAAGTTTAATTTGCTACAGTGAGTAAAGCAGTTTCATTCCCATTACAGTAAACTAAGCTGTTTTGACGTTGACCATTTTACCAAAAGCGCCAATATTTTGACACTTCCCTGTAGCAAAACATTATTGCAACATTTTTGGTTTTGCTTTTACTTTACTCATTATTATTATTACCAATGAAATAATATCTTTTTGTAATTTATTTTGTGCATTACCATAAGACCGTGAGGGTTTTAATATGTTGACAATCGGAATCGTACTCCAACCAGTAAGTCTTATTTTTTCTGATAGTGCAACTGAGATATTTTCTTAAAAATCACAAAAAAAAACTTGAGTTTATTTTATTCATAACAAAGTGAAACATTGAAACGCGAATATTTCACTTTTGTTGCAGTTAGTAACGCAGTTATTGCTCACATTGAAGTGCACCGCACTATTTTGACGTTTCCGATAATCGGAAAAATTCAAAGACAAGTCAGCGGCTATACTGAATTGAAATTTTGAAACGCGAGTAATGCAGTTTCATTCCCATTGCAGTGAGTAATGAAGTTTAATTTGCTGCAGTGAGTAAAGCAGTTTCATTCCCATTACAGTAAACTAAGCTGTTTTGACGTTGACCATTTTACCAAAAGCGCCAATATTTTGACACTTCCCTGTAGCAAAACATTATTGCAACATTTTTGGTTTTGCTTTTACTTTACTCATTATTATTATTACCAATGAAATAATATCTTTTTGTAATTTATTTTGTGCATTACCATAAGACCGTGAGGGTTTTAATATGTTGACAATCGGAATCGTACTCCAACCAGTAAGTTTTATTTTTTCTGATAGTGCAACTGAGATATTTTCTTAAAAATCACAAAAAAAAACTTGAGTTTATTTTATTCATAACAAAGTGAAACATTGAAACGCGAATATTTCACTTTTGTTGCAGTTAGTAACGCAGTTATTGCTCACATTGAAGTGCACCGCACTATTTTGACGTTTCCGATAATCGGAAAAATTCAAAGACAAGTCAGCGGCTATACTGAATTGAAATTTTGAAACGCGAGTAATGCAGTTTCATTCCCATTACAGTAAACTTCGCTGTTTTGACGTTGACCATATTACCAAAAGCGCCAATATTTTGACACTTCCCTGTAGCAAAACATTATTGCAACATTTTTGGTTTTGCTTTTACTTTACTCATTATTATTATTACCAATGAAATAATATCTTTTTGTAATTTATTTTGTGCATTACCATAAGACTGTGAGGGTTTTAATATGTTGACAATCGGAATCGTACTCCAACCAGTAAGTCTTATTTTTTCTGATAGTGCAACTGAGATATTTTCTTAAAAATCACAAAAAAAACTTGAGCTTATTTTATTCATAACAAAGTGAAACATTGAAACGCGAATATTTCACTTTTGTTGCAGTGAGTAACGCAGTTATTGCTCACATTGAAGTGCATCGCACTATTTTGACGTTTCCGATGATCTGAAAACTTTAAAGAAAAGTCAGGGGCTATGCCATCTATGCTGAATTGAAACTTTGAAACTCGAGTAATGCAGTTTCATTCCCATTGCAGTGAGTAATGAAGTTTGCTTTGCTGCAGTGAGTAAAGCAGTTTCATTCCCATTGCAGTAAAGTTATTGTTTTGACGTTGACAATTTTACCAAAAGCTCCTTTATTTTGACACTTCCCTGTAGCAAAACATTATTGCAACATTTTTGGTTTTGCTTTTACTTTACTCATTATGATTATTATCAATAAAATATAATCTTTTTGTTATTAATTAATGTCAATAATTGTCTTAAATATGAATTAGTTGTTAAGAGACTTTTTTCTTAATAATTAAACTATTTTTCTAATTTGTGGTTATTAAATTTAACGCAAATATAATTAAAAAAAGTAATAATTTTAGTACACGTTTAGGAGCCAATATGAGCTGTGCTAGTTTGTGTATTTTGTGTGTGTGTGTATAAATGTTGGTATGTTTTTGCTGTTCATTTTTTTTTTTTTTTTTTTTTTGGAAATTTCCAATGAAATTAGTGTCTGTTTTTTTTGTACAAAAAAAAAATAAACACATTCTTATAGAAGTTAGCTAAATAGAGCTAACTTCTATAAGAATGTGTTTATTAAATCTACCCTCACACCAAGGGCAGACAATTTGACGCAATACTTTGATGTTGTGTTATTTTTTTATTTCGAAGATAAATTTTTTGATCTTCGAAAAGTCCTTGTTCTAGAGGTATTTAAGGATTCTTTACTGTATATTAAATGTTTCTTTGAATCTCTTTGTAATTCCACTTTATGGTAAGAGATCTAATTGATCTAATATATCCATCATACTTTATGGTTACAGTTATGGCAACATCAGCATAAAGAAATAACAACGCTTGATTCGTACATCTCTTAGATTAAAGAATACTTCGATAGGGACCAATCCGTCAGATTTTCGTATAAATACATATATACCATTTTCTGTCTTAATTATTGAAAAAGCGGCAAAAAATTGTACTACTTGCATACAGTTGATTAGATTTTTTATGTAGATGTGAAACCCACTAATAACTGTGATATTGTTTTCCAAAAGCATAATTTATATCCATTTTAAACTCACTTATTCCAAAACAACAACAAAAAATAATTTTAACACGATATAAGGCAACATTTATTTTCTTTTCAAACTTCTGGTATTAAATGCAGATTGTATTTTAAGTTTATTATTTTAATTTTATAAATTACAATCAAATATCAAGCGCCACAAAATTTTATAAATTTTCGGAGAGTTTTATAAAAGACGCCATTCATTCTCCAATGAAAGTGGTAGCATATCGAAATGCTTGCATACTTTTGTTTTAACTTAATTTTAATTAATTTTTTTAAATTTTAATTTTAAAAATGTATTCTCGAAAAAATATCGCCAGAATTTTTATATAGAGGTATATAATCAAAAGCTCTTTCAAAATGTATCAACCTCTCAGGAATATAGTTTCAAGAATTATCACTCTTCCAAATCCAACAATTTTGCTAGTTTACTAATAAACCATTCAGTTAAAAATATACTTTCATCATTAAAGATTTTTTTTTTTTTTGCCAATCGCGAAATAATATTTTGATAATAAAATCAACGATTCATCTTGTCTAATTGTAAATATTAGCTGACGACTTAGGTATTTGTCAAAAATCTGCATCAAAGAATAAACAAACATGGCTGCGAGCAGCTGTCAAAGAGACCATAACCTTATTGGTAGACATTTGTTATGCTTAATGGTTTATTGTGAAGATGGGTGATGGGTTTGCAATTGGTGGGTGGAGGAGGACTTTGTAATAGTTTATGGATAAATTATGTATAATATTTCGCATGATCATCTCATTTTGTTTGTTAAAAATTGAATAGATTGACAGAACACAATAATAAAATTGTGCACATTCGTTTACATAATTAAACAAAAAAAAAAACAATAAAATAAAAATTTATTATTTGTTTATAAAATGGTTCTTTAAATATCATTTCATTTTATCCAAACATTTCTTTAGACTTAACACATTGTCTGGGCATTATTTCTTAAACTTTTTTTTTTATTTTCAAAATTTTCTATTACATAACACATATCTGTGCTTTTTGATTAAAATTGTACTTACTTATTATTATTATGATAAACAATTAAAAGCAAACAAACAAAAAAAAATACTTTTTTTTAACCCCAATTTATAGGCTGTGTATCATCAACCACTGTTATGAATTATTCGCCACTACCAAGGGATATGTTGGATGCGAGCACAATGCCAAATTATCAAATTAATCCAATGGCAATTAATAGGTAATTATTGGAATAATTCGAAAAAGAAATTATTATCGACCTTTTTTTTTAAATAGTTCTTTTTTCATTAAATTATTATTTTATTTAAAAGTATTTTTTTATTTTGTTTTATTTTTAAATAATTTCGATTTTATTATAGCGGTATTGAATTAAGTTACAATATTTAAGAGTGTGTATGGAAAATTGTAGAATTTCAAGTTGTTTTCAAAAGAACTGGATTGAAATCTCCCAGTTCTTTTGAAAACAAAGAAACCTTTTTTTTTGATTAAAATTGGAAAATTATATTTTTTTTTGTTAAATTTCCATAAATTAATCGAATTTAAAATTCAATAATTGATTAAATATATTCAATTACGTAATTTCAAATAGGAAAAATGTTCCTTAATCTGTTTCGGATCTAACTCATTACTTCCACCTCTACTCAGAATCGTAACATTTCGTTTTAGATAGGTTATTTATGGGTTGGAAATATTACTAAGAAATTACTAGTAAAGTTCTTGATAAGAAAGGGAAGAACGGGGGGGGGGGGGGGGGGTTGTATAGTAATTGGTCTAAACAATAAAAGAATGTGAATTATTATTGAATGAGTGAAAGTTTTCTTATAAAATAGACACAAAATTATATATATTTCCCTTATTCTTAAATCCAAAAAAAACAAAAACATTTTTGAATTTAAAAAAAAATTTATGACATTTTCTTTTATTAATTTTGTTAAATATTAATTTTTCTACCAGGTGTATAAGCTTAAATCCGCTGTTTTTTAATAACAAATTTATTTAAAGTACTTGCCCTCGCTAGCTACACATTTTTCCCATCTGTCGGGCAATTTGTCACATTAAGTAGTAACTTTTTGAGAGTACAATAGCCTCTTCGCAATCACTTGAGGATTTTTAGAGCCTCATATATGTTAATTTTTCTCAATGATGAATCCACTTAGGAAAAAATGGGCATAAAGAAAAAATTCACACTCAGTAGTCACTTCTTGTGGATACAATAAGTTCTCCGCAGTCACTTGAGGGTTTTTAGAGCCTCATATATGGCAATTTGCCCTTGCTAGCTACACATTTTTCCCATATCTCGGGCAATTTGTGGATACCACGCCAAAAAAAATTCCTTCTCTTTCGAGGCAAACCACTCATCAAGCTATTTCGGACGTCTTCGTAAGAATCGAAGTGCTGCTTAGCGAACGCGTGGCCCATCGACGAAAACAGGTGGTAGTCGGAAGGGCCCAGGTTTGGTAAATAAGCGGTGTGGGGTAGCACCTCCCAGTTGAGTGTTTCCAAGTAGTTTCGGACCATTTTTGACGTGTGCGATGTTGCGTTGTCGTGGAGGAAAATCAGCTTGTCATGTCTTTTTTGATAATCCGTCGTTTTTTCACGCAGATCACGGTGCAATATGATCAGTTGTTGGTGGTAGCGTATCGTCTCATAGTAGAAGCGATTTGGTCTTGGGGAAGATGTTGATCTGGGCCGGCATCAGCCCACGATTTCTTGCGTTTAGGATTCTCGAAATATATCCAGTTTTTTTTGTCTGGCGAGCAAGATTTCACGTGTGTTTTGGCGTCGCTCCATCTGCCTATCGTTCAATTCATGCTGCACCCATTTTCCGATCTTTTAAATCTTCCCCATGGCACGCAGACGCATGGAAATGGTTGGTTGAGTAACACCCATTTGCTCCCTGAGCATTTTTTGCGACCTTCCTAGGCCGATTTTCACGCTTCTTGTCCCACAAGTTATAATTGCCGTCTTTGAACCGACGAAACCAATCTCGACACGTTGTTTCCGATAAAGCACTGTCACCATAGGCCTCCATAAGGATTCGATGCGATTCGGCAGCAAATTTCTTCAAATTGAAGCTGAAAAGCAGAGCTTCCCGCATATTACGTTTTTTTTCTGGCACAAAACTAGACATGATTACCAAAGGAAAAATATATGTGATTGTACGAAATTGCTGACAATGTGCACTCATTAATGTTGCCAGATGTCAAACTCATAAAAAAAAGTATAGCTTAATACGCTCACTCACGCCATCTATGACCAAACAGCGAATTTAAGCTTATTACCCTTCTTACCTTTTTTTTAAATAAAGAAATTAGATATAGCCTAGAGATTAGATAAATAAAATCTTTTATTTTATATTAAAATAAAACACATTTTTAAAAAAATTCCATTTTAATTTGAATGAAAATTTTCACTTTATAATATTTTTTTTAATCATAGTTTTTTTTTTTTTTTTGGTTGTAAATTTTTATTTATTATTAAATTCATTTATTCACTCACTCCATTAATGAATAATAATTATATTATTAATTTCTCTTCTAATCGGTGTACTTATTCTAATCCTTTTTTTCAAGTTTTTGTATTTACTCCTCATAAATATACTAATAATGACGATATCAATCGGATAGATGGCGCTGACTAATAGTAAAAGCGGGTTCACAGAATAAACAGTTTTATTTGAAAATTTCATTTTATTTTTGTATTTGTATTCACATTTTAAATGTTTTATTTTCATCCATTTCGAATTAATAGAAGAAATTTCATCATTACCCGAAAAATTAGAAACTATTTAAATAAAGTTAAAATTTGCAAATGTCGTCATAAAATACTACATTTAACTAAAATAAAATACTTTGTTCTTATTTTAGCACACACAAAAAAATAACCAAGAACAAAATTAATTTTTTGTTTTTCAATTTGTTTGAAAAACATAAAAAAAATATAATTTTTCTTGGTTTTTTTTTAGAGCTAAAATAAGAACAAATAATATTGTCGTTTTAAAAAAAAATATTATATCGGCGGACATTTTTTTATCAAAAAATTTATATATAAAATATGACAGTTAATCTAATTATGTACCTACGAGTGTGAATTTTTATTTAATTTTTTTGTTTTTTTTTTGAGAGAAAAAAAATGTAAAACAAACAAAAAAAACATGTCTAATAATTAACATAAAAATGTGTTCACGTTTTCATATGAAAAATTATCAAAATTTATTTCTCGTTTTCTTATTTTCCTTCAAGATATAAAAATTTGAGAAAACTGCCATCCCGAAAAAACCGCGATGATCCCGTAATGATATCAAAAAATTATCAAACACTCAATAGAGATAAGAATCGTTCTGCTGATGGTGGTGTTAATAGAGTTGGCAAGGGTAGCGGCATTAGCGATAATGGTAACAATTCGAACACAGCAATTATCAATAAAACTGTTAGTTCGGTGTCCGTCGAAGCTGATAGTAGCCGTGCAAATGCGGACGAGAGACAATCTAAACGCCCAAAGTATGTCTAAATAGAAAACTATAGGATCCAGTACTAAAAGAACTAATTAATTAATAATGCGAAACGAGCGCAGTGTTAATATTCTTTAAACTTCACTACATCACACCACATTTAAAATAAAAATTAACAATATTACAAGTAAATAATTCTAATTGACGAAGAGAAAAAGAATAAAGCAAATGAACAGTTGACAATGTTTTTTTTGTGTGTGATCGAGAATGAATCTTTGTTCATCTAAAAACAAAATTTAGTAATCTCTATTATCCGAATATATCCTAAAAATCCATAAGATATCATAATGGACAGAAATTAGTTTTGCCGCCAAACGATTAAAAAATATATCAATTGGAACGTAAGAACGAATATTTTTTTCTCTAATAACGAATATATTATTTTTATTTAAATATATTTTTTTTTAAATTGGGATGAATTTACAAAAATAGAAAAAAATAGTTAGAAAGCAAATGTCAAATTCAATATTTAAGGCTACTTATCTTAATCGTTTCTTTAATCTTCATTTTGACATGTGGCTTCGTTCCTTAAGTCAAAATAGACGCTGCGCGGCCATTTGCAATGCAACAAACCGTGCACAATTGACATTTCGCACAATTTCCAACTGACAAACATTGAGTTTTGGTGTGTTGTCATGTGGGCTCCTTTCTTTTTGCGTTACTCATTCGTTCATTTTGTACTGGAAATGAGGTGCATTAAAAATTACGTTAAAGAACAAATTTCATATTTTATTTATTATTAATTTGGTATAAATGCGAAAAAAGCAGGGTTTTGTAAAGTTTTTTTTTTTTAATATAAAATAATTGATTTATTTGATTTTATAATTATTGAATGAAGTATTTTATAACATTTTGTTTGCTTAATCTTAAAAACTTCAATTCACTCCAACTTTGAAAATATTATTTTTTTTTCGAATATAATTTTTGATGTATAAAAGATTAGTAAGTATTACATAAAAGTTTTTTTTTTTTAGATTTGATTATTATTATTTTATTAGTATAATAATTTATAAGAGAAACTAATGTCATATTGAAAATGTTTTAATAATAAACTGCATTCATAGAATTAAAAATATTATAAATAAAATTCCATAACTTATTTTTATATTATAATAAACTAAAACTATTTTAGTCAAATAATATACAATAATAAATAAATAAAGTAATTTTACTTAATATTATTATTTAATAAATGAAATTTTTTTTAATATTATATTTAAAAAAATGGTTAATAATTATATATTAATTAAATCTTTAGAGATATTGTATTTGATAAAAAATTATTTGCCTATTTAATTATTTATTTATTAATTAATTGTAAAATTTAAAAAAATAGATATTTGTAATGATAATTAAATTGTAGCATTATAATTTATTAAAGAAAAAATAAAAACTCAAATTGCCTAAATGAAAAAGGTTTGAAAAAAAAACAAAAAATTTCAAAATAAAGTTGTTTTTTGTCTTATTTATTTTTTCGAAATAACCAATGAAATACGTCTGCAGTTGGGGCTGTGTGTTTGTGTGTGTGTGTATGTAGAAGCTTATTTGAAGTAAAAAAATGAAGTTATAACCCTTCTTTAAACGTACATCATTTCTGTGGTCGCAGCGTAGCATACAGAGCTGTGTGGGGAACGCATGTGCAGCATTTTCTTAGACAACAAAAAAACACCAGTGACTCGTGTTTCACAACATAATTGTTATTCTGGTTTGACAACAAAAACTGTCGATTAGACTTTGCAACAAATTGTTTTTGATTAACAAAAAAACTGTTGCTCATGTTTGACAACAAAACTTAAGTTTGGCAACAAAATTTTAATTCATGATTGACAACAAAATTGTCGTTCAGACTTGACAACAAATTGTTCTTGTTTGACAACAAAATGTTCATTCATGTTTGACAACAAAACTGCCGTTCAAATTTGCCAATAAAACGGTTATTCATGGCTAACAACAAAACAGTCGATTAGGTTTGATAACAAATTGTTCTTGTTTAACCACAAAACTGTTGCTCATGTTTGATAACAAAATTGTCGTTCAGGATTGACAGCAAAAACTGTTCTATTTTTACAACAAAATTTATTCATGTTTGACAACAAAACTGTCGTTCAGGTTTGACAACAAAAGTGTTCTTCAAGTTTGATAACAAACCTTGTTCATGTTTGATAAAAAATGTTGCTCATGTTGGACAACAAAAAGTTCAGGTTTGACAACAAAACTGTCGTCCAAATTTGGCAACAAAACGGTTATTCATGGTTGACAACAAAACAGTCGATTAGGTTTGACAACAAATTGTTTTTGTTTACAATAAAACGGTTGCTTATGATTGACAACAAAAACTTCAGGTTTGGCAACAAAATTTTTGGTCTTATTTAACAACAATACTTATTTATGTTTGACAAAAAAAAGCTGCTTATGTTTGACAACAAAATTGTTATTCAGGTTTGACAATAAAATTGTCCTTTTTTGACAAAAAATTATTCTCGTTTGACAACAAAGCTGTCGATCAGGTTTAAAAAACAAAACGGTTCAAGTTTGACAACAAAAGTGTTATTCAAGTTTGACAACAAAATTATCGTTCAGGTTTGACAACAAATTGTTCATGTTTGACAATAAAACTGTCTTTCTGGTTTGACAACAAAACTCGTCCAGGTTTGACAACAAAACTGTCGTTCAGGTTTGACCAAAAAATTGTTTTTGTTTGACAACAAATTTGTTATTCAGGTCAGGTTTGACAACATTATAGTTGTTCTTATTTGACACCAAATCACTAATGCCTAATTTCAATATTTAAGAAGATTTGGTGTTGACAATTTTAATTCACATTTAAATTAATTTAAAAGACCAAAAATTAGCATCAAATGTCAAATTATAATATTTATCGAAATTCGTATCAAATTTATTGTGCGTGCCTTTCAAGTTTGTTTTGTGGCAGCACTGTATCTCCGTTGAGAAACTATAATTTGACAGAAGATGCCGTGCTAATAATATACACCTAATAACGAGCATATGAAAACCTGTGCTGGACGTAGAATTGAGCACATCCAATCGAGCCTCTAACATACGTTTAATAATTTTTCTAATCTAATGGATTAATTGTGGATATGCAAGGGGATATAATTGTTTTTAAAGAAATTTTTCAGTCCTGCCATTTCAAATTGATGAGCTTTGTGGATACATAAAATCCATTAGGAAATTTTAAACTTCAAGTTTTAATTTTAATATATTAGTGCCGAGATTTGTAACAAATAATAAAATATCCAATCAATAAATAAGAATCGTTAAAAAGAAAAATTACCATTTAAAAAAAAATAATTACCACTTTAATCGACATTTTTTTTAGCTTAAAAGATAGAAAATACTCTCTCTTTCTCTCTCTATGTCTGTGTGCGCCGCTGCTACCCCCTCTCATACGAACCAAGAAATGTCCACCATTAGTATTAACGATCAAAACCAGATCACTCTATGTTTTTTTTAGAACTCCCATTTTACTATCAAATATAAAAGTAGAGTAGTGCCATCTAACGGTAAAGTGGAAAAACACCAATAGTCGATTTGTGCACCAACAACTAAGCTCAATGCTAGAGTACGGAATTACAGGAGAGGACGGATTTTTATTTATTTAAATTCCGAAGCAAAACGGTGCCAACTTCATTTAGTTCAAAAGAATATACTCGTCTACATAGCTTAGCTATTGGAATTTTATTTATTATAGAATATACAATAGATGGAGTTAGTTGCCTCTGCTCTCACAGGAAAATATAGAATTTTATTCATGAACACATACCAAAATACAAATGCTAAAAACAATCATTTTTTTGTTGTTGACAATCCTGATATGCCTGTTGAGTATGTGAGAATATTTTTTTCTGAAATAATACACACTACATTTGGTCAGAACTAAAAAACTCAAGTGTGGCATTACTGGAGAAAATAACTGCCAACTTTTGATACCGCTGTAAATAAATTCTACTCAAAACGATTTCAAATAAAATTAGTTGCTTATTTTGTTTTGTTTATTTATTTTTATTGCTTATTTTTATTATTTTTTTTTTTGCTTCGTTGCCATTATTGTTTTTTTTATTAATTTTAAAGTTTTTTTATATTTTTTTCTATTAATTAATATTTAAGAAAATTTATTTTGAAATTCGTAAATAAATAGCAAAATGAATTTTATTTTGTATAATTTCAGAACGGATCGTAGCCCACAATACAATTACGGCCCTTAATTGATCATATTAAAATGAATGAATTGGCAAAAAAAAATTGTATTGAAAATATTTCAATATCGTTTATGGACAAATTGACAAACAAATTTTAAAACTCATCTTTTCTCTTGTCTTCTTTTTTTCTTTTTTCCTTTTTTGGAATAATTAATATTAAAACTAGCAATTAAGAAGTATTTTTAATATTATACAATATAAGGATGAACGATAAAATTATTTAATTAATCAAATATTAATATAGTCAGTCAGTCAATCGTGGGGTTTTATTTCTACTATAATCAATAGAATTAATGTACCTTCGTAATAGTGTTAATTATAATATATAATAGAAATAAATATATATAAATATTTAATATAATAACATTACTATTGTATGTGCACACATTTATTTAATATTGAGGAAAAAAAACCGTTAGGCTAAGAAAGGTCAACAAAAACAAATAGAAATTTTGTTATAGTGATAAATAACTGTTAGGGGTTTTTTTTTTAAATTTTTCAAAGAATTACTTTTAATAGATTTAAATTTTTAAATTTTATTTATCGTATTAACTGTAATTATTTGTGAATTTGCGTTTTAAATTGCGTCATGCAAAAGGGAAAAATCAAGAATGAAAAAAATTAATTTTCAGGACATCTTCTTTAGTTAAGCTTAGATTACAACGTGCGGCAGTCGATGGAAAAAAACTGTTGGAAACGATCTAAACGTCAAATTGCCCAGTTTTTGCGCGTCTGACAGTATATGCGCGAGCACACACGCACTTTGCGCGTGAACACACGCATTTTGCGCGTGAACAGAATTGTACAAGTTTGCCGCTAACAAAGTTTGTGTATTTAATGCGTGATGATTTGGACATTTTTTATTGATGCATTCTCTACTTGGTCACTGCTGCTGTTCTTATTTTATTAAGTTTATATTATGAATGACATTTTCACTTTTGTTTATTTATTTTAGTAAGCATTTTATTAGATTTTAACATCAATATTTCATGTCCCATTGGCACTGTCATTTTATTATAAATTTTATATTTTCTAAATTTATACACAAACGATTTATACACTACACTTCCTTTTGCTACTTTTTTTGAAAAAAATGTTCATCGATTAATCTTCATTTTGCATATGTTAAAATAACTTTATAACGTGTGATTTTTGAAATTTTTGGTTTTAAAATTTTGAAGAAAAACAAACAGAAAATTTGCAAAAGTGTACGAAATTTTAAATTTATTTCTTGTAAATGTTGGCCACGACTACGTTTAAAGTGATCCCGTGTGAGAGGTCCAAGTTTGATGCTAGTTTATCGGCACAGACGAGTGACTTCACGTAGCCCCATAAAAAATAGTCTAGAGGCGTCAGATCGCACGATCTAGGCGGTCACCTTACCTGCGCAAAACGTGAGATAAATTGTTTCACGTGCTGTTTGGCATATACCGCCGTCCTGTTAAAATCACATGTCTTGCATTTGAGGGAAAAAGAAGTTCGAAATCCCATTTGAGGGACTAAACCTGTGATTATATTTTGCCTGTGATTATTCATCAGACCAAATGCGACAAATTTTGCTTATTCACATGCCCATTCAATCAGAAATGAGCTTCGGTGCTGAACGCAATTTTTTTTTGGTAAAAAAAACTGATTTCCCTCAAGTTTTTCTAAGACCCACTTATCGAAAATATGACTCTTTGGCATGTCGTTCGGCTTCAGTTCTTGAACGAGTTGTATTCTATACCAAAATCCTTGCGTAAAATCTTCCACAAAGTCGAGTAACATAATCCCAATTACTGTGAACGGCAACGGATTTTAAGTAATAAATATTAAAGTTATATAAATTAAATAAAACTTTATTACAAATAAAATAAATATGTTTTGGCACATGTTTAAAAAAACTGGCACATGTTTAAAAAAACGACGCTAAACTTTGAAACATGTTAAAATAAATTAGGAATATTTGCGCGTCTACGCGCAAAAATCGTGCACTCACACGATCAGTGTAATTATACCGGCGAATCTATCGTAGAGGTAACCGATTTGATAGCGAACCATTGGTAAGAGAAAAATCGTTTATTAGACGCACGGTGTAATCTAAGCTTTACTCTAAACAATTAATTGAAGTTCTTATTCAAATGGAACAAGAAATCACATTAAAAACAAAAACAAAGTGGAAATAATTAAAAGATACTTGAAAATTTGGAAGGAATTTTTTTAAAAATATTTTTTCCCCATCAAAGAAAAATTCAATTTAAAGCTACATGATTAAAGGTAATTTAAGGTAAAAGTTGTCCTTAAAAAAATTCATAATCAACATCAAAACGAACACACTGTAATGTACAAAAGTAAATTATATTAAAAAAAAATTGATTTATTCTAAAAATGTATTCAATCAATAAAGATAATTTAAAAAAGAAATGTTTTTGGCATTTTAATAATATTTCGGAAATTTTAACTCAATAAATTATTTTTTTTATGTTGGCAAAAGGGTGGTATGAGCGACCAAATTGACTGACCTAACCTAACATCAATTACCATCAAGAATGAATTTTGATAGACGCTCGACTTATTTAAACCTAATCAAGCTATGCAATTTTTTTTTTAATATGGTGAGTATATCAGCAACAGATGAGGTCGTCTCTGTGCGGCAGCAGTCAATGGAAAAACTGTTAGAATATCGTTAAGATTACCACCCCATCTGTTCATCGATTTTAACGGCGCTTATGATAGCAAAGCGCGAGTAAAACTTTACGCATCCATGAGAGAGTTCGGCAACACAGAAAAATTTACTAAACTGATTAGGCTAACCATAACTAGTGTAAGAGGAAGAGTAAAAGCAGTCGAATCATTCTCAGAGCCATTCAACATGCACAATGATCTCCGAAAGAAGACTCAGTTTCGTGCGTTCTTTTAAACCTGGCACTGGAAAAAGTGAATCGTATAACATACGCCGATAACATCGATAATATGTGCCGATTAGAAAGAGCTGTACGGGAGGCCTTCATCAAGAGTGCACAAAATCTTGGGCTTTATACAAATGATGGCAATAAAAAGCATATGGTGGCAGTGTCATGTATAAAGTCACATACCACGTAGGAGATTATAAAGCTTCTAAAGAGTTCAATAATTTTCCTCGAAAACAGATCACTCGATGTTTTTTTTTTTAGAACTTCCATTTTATTATCAAATATAAAAGTAGAGTAGTGCTATCTAATGGCAAAATACAAAAACACCAATATCCAATTTGTGTTCCAACAACTACCAGGTGTATAAGCTTAAATCCGCTGTTTGGTTATAGATGGCGTGAGTGAGTGTATTAAGCTACCATGGACACGCCATACTTTTTTTTTATCAGTTTGACATCTGTCAATATTAATCAGTGCACATTGTCAGCAAGTTCGTACAACAACATACATTTTTCCTTTGGTAATCATGTCTAGTTTTGTGCCAGAAAAAGAGCATATGCGGAAAGCTCTGCTTTTCTGGTTCAATTTGAAGAAATTTGCTTCCGAATCGCATCGAATGCTTATGGAGGCCTATTGTGACAGTGCTTTATCGGAAAGAACGTGCCGAGATTGGTTTCGTCGGTTCAAAGACGGCAATTTTGACTTGTGGGACAAGAAGCATGAAAATCGGCCTAGGAAGGTTGATGACCATCAATTACAGGCTCTTTTGGACGAAGACGATACCTAATCGCAAAAAATGCTCGCGGAGCAATTGGGTGTTACTCAACCAACCATTTCCATGCACCTATGTGCCATGGGGAAGATTGAAAAGATAGGAAAATGGGTGCCGCATGAATTGAACGATAGGCAGATGGAGCGACGCCAAAACACATGCGAAATCTTGCTCGCCAGACAAAAAAGAAACTCGTTTCTACATCGGATTGTGACCGGCGATGAAGAATGTATATATTTTGAGAATCCTAAATGCAAGAAATCGTGGGTTGATCCCGGCCAACCATCAACTTCTTCCCCAAGACCAAATTGCTTCGGACGGAAGACGATGCTATGCGTTTGGTGGAATCAGCAGCGTATCGTCTACTATGAGATGTTGGAACCTGGTGAAACTGTCAATGACCACCGCTACCACCAACAACTGATCGAATTGCACCGTGCTCTGTGTGAAAAAAGGACGGATTATCAACAAAGACATGACAAGCTGATTTTCCTCCACGACAACGCACCATCGCACACGTCAAAAATGTTCCGAAACTACTTGGAGACACTCAACTGGGAGGTGCTACCCCACCCCGCTTATTCACCAGACCTGGCCCCTTCTGACTACCACCTGTTTTCGTCGATGGGCCACGCGCTCGCTGTGCTCCTCGATTCTTACGAAGACGTCCGAAAATGGCTTGGTGAGTGATTTGCCGTGAAAAAGAAGGAATTTTTTTGGCGTAGTATCAACAATTTGCCCGAGATATGGGACATAAAGTGTAGCTAGCGAGGGCAAGTACTTTAAAAAAATTTGTTTTTGCTTTCTATGAAAAAACATGTGTTTTTTTACTAAAAACAGCGGAATTAAGCTTATATACCTGGTAAGCCCAATCCTAGAGTATGGAATTACAGGAGAAGACAGATTTTTATTTATTTAAATTCCGAAACAAAACGGTGCCAACTTCATTTAGTTCAAAAGAATATACTCGTCTAAATAGCTTAGTTATTGAAATTTTATTTATTACAGAATATACAATAGATGGAGTTGGTTGCCTCTGCTCTCATAGGAAAAGTATTCAAGCCGTTTGCATAGAGAATTTTGTTCGTGGATACATTTTCGATTCAAAAATACCTAAATACAAATGCTAAAATAAAAAATCATTATTTTTTCGTTGTTGACAATCCTGACATGCTTATTGTATGGAAGTCTGACGGCGCAAGATCAGGCGAGTATGGTGGGTATGACAACACCGCCCTTTCAAGCACCAATATTTTTTGACGGGTGGTAGATCATCTGGTGTTGTCGTGACTAACGATTAACGAGCTTCGGCCGTTTCTGGACGATGGATTCGTATAAACTGTTCAATTAGCGACAGTACCCTTATGAACTGATTCCATCTTCAACTTGTCGTAAAATCCGTAGAAAATAAACAAAATGAATAAAAAATGAAGCTTAATTTATCAGGCGTTAAATGACAAAATAATAATAAAGATGTGAATAAAGCTAGTACATGATGCGTAATCGCAGACTTCTGGTGTTATTTCAGCAAATTTGTTTCAAATGTTGTCCTTAAGCATCGATGTTATGGTTGGTTTGTTAGTGTATACTTCTTCCTTCAAGTAACCCCATACAAATAAAGCAGGAGGGTTTACATCGGGTTATTGTGGGTGCCAGTCGATATCACCACTTTCTTTTTGACATGATTGGGTCGGGAAAAATTTCTCTCAAAATTTGTGTAGTAATTTCACTCCAACTGCCAGAAGTTTTGTGCAGTCCTGTTGATCAATATATAATATACGAGCTATGTTCAAAAATTATCGCGAATTTTGAATTTCCGCGGGTTACGTATATTCGATTTTCGATTTTGAATGTTCAGTTAATTTTTGACAGCTACTTTGCTTGCACGTGTTTTGGCTCGTCTTCGATTTTTGCCCATTCCAAAAAATGGATCAAAGAATCTGTTTCGGGAACAAGAAAAATCACAGGGGCCGGATCTGGGGAATATGGTGGCTGCGGCTTCATTAGTGTGTTGTTTCTGGCCAAAAATTCGCGCACAAGCAAGGACAAGATTCCTGACCGTAGCTCAATGTAAAACCGAAGTACTCTTAAAACAAAAATTGGTATAACGGGAATCGGGTTGCCCCATGATGTTGGAACACACTGTGCCCGACATTAGTGATGGGCTTAGGCAGCAACGTAGTGGCTGTGGTTGATACCCATATCGCGGGTACGGTCTTCGGATCGCTAGTGGGAGATACTAGTAACTGTCTCGGGCGCTGTCACTGCTAATGACAGTAGAGGTTTAGGTAGTCCTCGCCACCAACAGGTGGAGTAGTCAGCTTGTAGCTGATTACTGACTGTTTACTGCCAGTAATGGTGGTGCGTTGATTGAGCGTAACTCAATCTCTATAGTCGTAAGCGACTTGCGGTTTAACGTTTAAAGACAACTAAGTCACGTTAAATAATATATTATATCGAGTTGTAAGACTCGAGCACTCCAGTCTCGCCGCTGTTTATGGTTATTTACCTGCAGCTATTATGTCACGGGTCAATTGAATTTCATACGGGTTAAGAAGGACATTTTTTTTTGAGAAATTTTAAAGGGAGATATTCCCAATTCTTGCACACGGCGTCAATGAGAGACACCCGGACATTCAGCAACACTCTGCCTCACTGCATCAATCTTTTCAGGTGTACATTGGATTAATTGTCGCCCAGTCTTTGCTTTATCTCCCAGTATATGCATACTTTCAAAATTATTCATAATACGCTGAATGGTTGACTTACTTGGCATATGATTAACAACCAAAAAGGCACGGAATTTTCTGCGCGAATTCAATTATTTAAATAAAATATTTTAATATATTTTTAACGTTGTTGCGGCGTTAGATGCACCATAATAAATTGCTATCGACCAGTCTCTACAACTGTCAAATGCCAACAGACAAATGTCATTCAAACCAAAATGGCGGCCAAACAAAATAGCACCCTGTACTTTCAAAGATGAAAAAACGCCATCTGTTACGAAAATGCGAAAATATTTTAAAAGATAAATTCCTAAAATCACTTTTATATTAGTTAAAAATATAAACAAAAATGAATTGAAAATATTAAAAATCTGTAAAAGAAGGCTTATTATTTACAGTATCATCAAAAATTAATGGTGAAAAAATTCTATTTGTAAATAAGATGCAGTCACTCACTCAATTTGGATGGGTAGAAAAAGGTCATTTACCGACACTCAAATAATCTTTATAACATTTATTATGTAAAATAAATGAACAAACATTTTTGCCCCAAGATAATGAACTTAAATGATGGTCTACCGTCATTAGGAAAAATGAATCTCTTTTCTTTACGTTTCTTTCTTGTTGGTTTATTTGTGTTCTTTCGTGGATAAATTGTATAGAAAATTATAAGTGATGATGGTGTTAAGGAATAAATAGAGAACGGAAGAAAAAGAACAGAATAAAAATGAGCCTAGCACAATAATAAACTGTAAAGACGTCGGCAATACAGAAATATGCGATTTTAATGGGAAGAGATTTCGAATTGAAAAGTAAAATTTCAAAAAAAAACGAATAACGACCACATCCGTTGAGCTGTTCCGTTTCGTTTGTTTCCTTTCTTCTTCTTCTTTACGATTTTCTAAATAAACCATTTTTAAAATTTTCTCTTTAAAAATATAAAAAAAAATTATTTTCTCTAATTTGAACCAGTATTTGTCGAGTAGGTTTTTAAATTTAATTGGCTGCGCATTAAAAATCTTTAAAAAAAAAACATTTCTTTTCCAGAATTTATTTAAATTATTTATTATTTTTATATAAACTTTAAAGTGGTATTTTTCTTACCTGTTTTTACTAACACTACACTTATTTAATAATATTTGATGAAAAATTAACTGAAAACAATTTGTTGTATATCAAAAGTTCGAGTATGTTTATTAAAAGGGCAAACAAGCTGGAGAATTCTGTAATTGAGAATATATGATACGATGGTATATGTGGTCTTTTATGGTACATAAATAAGCAAATAGTCGTCGAGGGAGTATAAAGTGGAATCGTTACAAAGAAACCATTTACTTTATGCTGAAAAAACGATGAAGAGAAACAAGGTGGAGAAGGAAATGGTAGGAATTATTCAAGGCGGTTGTTACTCCCACAGGCATGGAAAAGCGACAAGCATACAATTAAGAGTATCCCTAAGAGGAACACTTCAAAAAGCTTTTATATTCCCCGATGACTCGAAAATGTTAGCAAGGAAATTAAAGCGAAACGGAAGTGAAGTGAATACTGTGCCGAGTGCCTTATAGCAGAAAATCAAATGCCTGAATATGAGCAACAACCACAGAATAATTGTAC
Source organism: Atherix ibis (assembly GCA_958298945.1). Classification (NCBI taxonomy): domain Eukaryota; kingdom Metazoa; phylum Arthropoda; class Insecta; order Diptera; family Athericidae; genus Atherix; species Atherix ibis. The sequence goes on along the minus strand of OY282607.1, from coordinate 4,632,830 downwards.
ACCGTTCCCCCTCCCCCCTTCTAACGTTTCTGTTGCTTCGGCTTATTTAAACTTTGTGGAATATTGTTGCATGGGAAAACGGTTTGTTTCTTACATGGAAATTATGTGAATTTTCTATTGTGCCAAGGGAAGACTTAATGAATACGGAATGAGGACACATATGGAAGTGTGCATAAATAAAAAATATATTCATGGGGGGATAGTAATTTTATTCAAAAGAAATTGTTGAGGATTTTTAAGCAGTAACACCCAAGATGAATGTAACTCGACAATTGGGGAGTGGGTTACTTATCTCACGAAACTACGATCAAAATTTTCGTTCAGTTTCGTTATTCGATTTTCTATAAAATTCTTCAAAATTTCCATACAAATTACATTCCAATTATTTATTGAACGAGAAATTATTCCATTTCTAAACGCTTGAAAACAATCCCAAAAAATTACTTTTAAGACAAAATTTTCGTTCAGTTTTTTTATTCGATTTACTACAATATAAAATTCTTTAAAATTTCCATACAAATTGCATTCTAATTATTTATTGAACGAGAAATTATTCCGTTTCTAAACTTTTACAAACAATCTGCCCAAAGAAGTACTTTTAAGACAAAATTTTCGTTCAGTTTCGTTATTCGATTTTCTATAAAATTCTTCAAAATTTCCATACAAATTGCATTTCAATTATTTATTGAACGAGAAATTATTCCATTTCTAAACGTTTTAAAACAATCTGCCCAAAAAATGACTTTTAACACAAAATTTTCGTTCAGTTTCGTTATTGGTTTTTTTAATAAAATTCTTCAAAATTTCTATACAAATTACATTCTGATTATTTATTGATCGAGAAATTATTCCATTTCTAAACGTTTAAAAACAATCTGTCCAAAAAATGACTTTTAAGACTTGCTTAAATAAACCATCCCAAAAAATGACTTTTACGACAAAATTTTCGTTCAGTTTCGTTATTCGATTTTCTATATAATTCTTCAAAATTCCCATATAAATTAAATTTCAATTATTCCATTTCTAAACGTTTAAAAACAATCTGCCCAAAAAATGACTTTTAAGACTTGCTTAAATAAACCATCCCAAAAAATGACTTTTACGACAAAATTTTCGTTCAGTTTCGTTATTCGATTTTCTATATAATTCTTCAAAATTCCCATATAAATTAAATTTCAATTATTCCATTTCTAAACGTTTAAAAACAATCTGCCCAAAAAATGACTTTTAAGACTTGCTTAAATAAACCATCCCAAAAAATGACTTTTAAGACAAAATTTTCGTTCAGTTTCGTTATTCGATTTTCTATATAATTCTTCAAAATTCCCATATAAATTAAATTTCAATTATTCCATTTCTAAACGTTTAAAAACAATCTGTCCAAAAAATGACTTTAAGGACTTGCCAACACAAGTGACAAAAAACGTGACATGTGTCAAAGTCAAAAGTGCTCAATTAGCATTGACATTTAATTGTGACAAAAAACGTGACATGTGTCAAAGCCAAAAGTGCTCATTATGGAAAGTGAACAATGCTTAAAAATTATTGAATTTTATTATCAAAATTCGTGCTCTGTGAAAAATGTGTTTCGCGCACTTGGACCAGTTTATGGTTGTTATAATCGAGCTACTGAGCAAACAATTCAAGCCATAGCAACAAAATTTCGCAGCAATTCTACGCTATTAAACATCAACAAACCACCAACCCGTGTGCGTAGAGTGCGTACAGAGTGAAATATTACTGCCGTAGCGTCCAGTGTTGCTGAAGACCACGATTTGTCCATCCGTCGCCATTCACAGAAATTTGGGATTGTGTTACTCGATTATGTGGAAGATTTTACGCAAGGATCGTGCAAGAACTAAAGCCGAACAAACTGCCAAGCGTTGGCCTCAGAACAACTTGAGGAAAATCCGTTCTTTTTTACCAAAAAATTACGTTCGTCGACGAAGCTTATTTCTGATTGAAGCTTATTTCTGACGCATTTGGTCTGATGAACAAGAACTGTCATAGCACCCAGAAAAATTCACTTCTTAAGTTCGTGGAATCATAGGTCCGTATTTCTTTAAAGATGACACCGGCCGCGACGTTACCGTCAATGACGCCCGCTATCGCTCGATGATTTCGAACTTTTTTTTTGCTCAAAATGTTGGAACTGCATCCTCCACGGTGGGATGTTAAGTATAGACCAGCTTATCATCCCAAAGATGGCAAATAGCTACCAAGGAGCAAATTTAGATATACGACAGTGGAAATTCGGTGCCATCATGTGAATATTTTGCAAATAGAATTCATACAATTCCCCCCAATGTGGAGGAATTGTACAAAAAGCCTAACCCTGAAATTCTGGTACGTGTTCCTAAGAGAACTTGCGAGGAAGATCGCTCTAAATTCAGAGTAATCTGTTTTGAAAGCGAACTCGTGGTCATGGGCCCCCATTCTTAGGCTGATCACCAAGAATGGACTCTTACTATTGGCGTGGGCCACAGAGGTGACTGTGGGTTTTAAATGTGATGCAGCCAGCTGGGACGCAACGTTGGATTTCACTATATTAATCCACACCATATGCTTAACTGTAAGGGTGAGTGGATTAAAAGAAGAAAATCAAAAAAAAAGTCCATATCTATGACCACGCGGAAGGGGTTACGGGGGGAGGGTATGGCCAATAGGCTTAGGTATCTTTTAGGACAAGGGGAGGGTATGGCCAATAGGCTTAGGTATCTTACATGCCACACAGCTCGTGAAACAATGGACATATTGAGTGATGAGTGCGTTGAGTTGGCCGCCGAGATCGTGCGATTTGACGCCTCTTGACTATTTTTTATGGGGCTCACTTATGCCAATAAACCAGCGTCACTTGCAGCCTTGGAAGACAACATTCCAAGGCGGCAAATGACGCTGGATTTAAAATTGGACCACCCGAGTTGCTCGAAAAAGTTGTTCCAAATTGGATTTTCAACATGGATCACTTAAAACATAATTGTGGCCAATAAATAACGCGTTATTCTTTACACAAAAAAAAACAATTAAAACAATTTTAGTAAATTTGGTTGAAATTGCTTGCCTCTCCCCCTCCAAAAAAATGTGTAAATACAAAGTTGAATAGTAAAAAAAAAGAATATTTTTATTTATACAAAAATATGTACTCATAAAAAATGAAAATAAAATAAATCAAATTACGACTAATACTTTTCTCGACGTAATTTTCTCTTAAAACTTCTTTTCAAATTTCATTTTTGGCCGGAAATAATTTGTGAACAAATTAAAAACAAAACCAAACTTTGGGGCATAATTTCTTAGTGCTAATAAAAATAATAAAAAACAATTATTATAATCAGCACACTCATATATAAATGGAAAAACGAAAATGCAAAATTAAATGGAGAAAATTTAGCCAACAAACGACAAAAAGTTCGGAAATGTTGTACACACTCTGTTTGAGTAAAAGTTGCAAAAGTTACAAATAAACAAAAACAAAATAGCAAAATATGGAAAATAACGAAAATAGAGAAAATTATTTTATTTAAAGCAAATCAAAATACCACACAAACTGTGTGTATTTACATAAAGGAGCAACTAGACGAGAGGGGGTGCTGGGGCACTGCTCTGATCTGGTAAGTATGAATGTATGTGCATGAACTAGTGAATGGAAATATTTAAATGAGCAATAAAAGGTAGAGCACCAAAGAAAAAGTGGGGGGGGGAGTGTTGTAGAGTACACAAAATTTGAAGCCGAAGCAAACAGAAAGAAGACTTTAGGGGATGATGGAAATGTTGTGAAGGGAAAACCCATTCAACTGACGAGAATGAGTGGTGAAAACTCATCTAAACTGAACGTTCGGTGCGCGTGACAAGAGGAAAACTCATAAAAGCTAACCGAATAAGTTGTTCAACTCAACTCAGACGAAACGGAATTTTTCGTTATCAAGTCGTTTTCACTATGTCGAAGGATAATCCTCTCATCATCGTTTAGTTTAGTTTTGCCCCATTCATTGTTGTTGCTTTATTCCTGTTTTTGGCCTGCTGACTTCTTCGTAATTCACCTGTTATTTTTTTTTGTTCCGTTTTCTTTTTTACTGGATTTATATTTATCCATCACTATTGCTAATGAATTCCTCACTCCCTCCCCACCCAAAGCCCCAAAAATCCATTTTATTATCCAAAAAAATTTAACTTCACTTTTGCACTGCAATCCACACTCGTATACACAGGATATCGTATCGATCTGAATAAGAGGGCCACACCCTTACAATTCGCCACTCATACACATTGAAATTGTGTTCCCTTCGCTTCCAGTTTATCCATCATCAACTTAGAGTTACTTACTTGGTTTGGTGGTGGGGTAATATACTTGAAAAAGAGTGAAAACCTGATGTTGTGGTAGATAAAAGAAGTAAATAAGAGCTTTTTCCCATTCTTTTGTGGCTCTTCGAAAAGAAAACATTTAAACATCGGTTCCATTCCCCTTTAACAAATCTAATACCTCTCAAAACCTCTCAAAATCAATAATTTTATTGAATTATTTTCTCAAAATTTTTCATTTATATTTTCCTATATTTAAATAGCAATAAAATTGATAGTAGTAATAATATAGGAATTTTAGTGAGTGTATTAAATTTTGAAATTTATTACTTTTACTGAAAAACCACCCTCAACCGCAAAAAAAAAAATCAGAAAATTTTGTTAGCTTTTTCAATGCAAAAATGGCGAAAAATCAGTTTTGTGGGAAATTTCGCGCCATAAAAACGCTGCTCAAAATTTTTCCTCTTCACATGATTGCGATTGTCTCGTTTGAAATCGGTTCATCTCTCACGCTCGCACTTGTATCGAATGAGTACGAAACAGAATATGAAGTGTATGAAGGCACTCTCGTCTATTTGATAGCTAAGCACACGACGTTGAAGAATTCTCTTCGAATGCATTCGGATTGAAGGAGTCGCTCAGATACACTGCAGTCCATAAGTATTAGACCATCTTCTTTGGTTAAAATCATAATACGAGGTCTGTTCAAAAGGTATCGCGAATTTTGAATTTCTGCGGGTTACGTATATTTGATTTTAGATTTTTTGTGGCGTTATGTTGGTACTCATGTCTCTCAAGTTCGGCCATTTTGAATGTTCAGTTAATTTTTGACAGCGGCTATGATTGCTCGTCTTCGATTTTTGCCAAAATTTCGACCAAAAACAGCATCGCATTAACATTGCTAAGGAGCTGTTGGACTCTGTCCGCGACGAACCAAATTTGCTGCAGAGGGTCATAACTGGTAACGAATCATAGGTTTATGGTTATGACGTGGAAACCAGAGCTCAATCATCCCAATGGAAGCTGCCGGACGAGCCAAGACCGAAAAAAGCGCCAAGTTCGGTCGAATGTGAAGGTTTTGCTTACAGTTTTCTTCGATTGCAGGGGCGTGATGCATCATGAGTTCTTGCCACAAGGTAGAACGGTCAATAAGAAATATTACCTGCAAGTAATACGTAAGTTTCGCAAAGCAATCCACCAGAAATGCCCGGATTTGTGGAAGAACAAAAATTGGCTTTTGCACCATGATGCCCAAAAACAACTCACTAATAATGCTGCAGCCACCCCTGTGACTTTTTTTTGTTCCCGAAACTGACGAGCCCCATGAAAGGACGACGCTACGCTACGATTGAGGAGATAAAGACGGCATCGAGGAGGAACTGAACAAGATCGCAAAAAATGATTTTTTGAAGTGCTTCGAGGATTGGAAAAAACGTTGGCACAAGTGTAACATATAATATCGGGTGGGGATTACTTTGAAGGGGACAAAATACAATAGATATTCATAAATTCGCGATAAATAATTTTTAAAAAAAAACATCAAATTCGCGATACTTTTTTAAAACAGACCTTGTAAATTGAAATTGTAGATTATTTCTTTGAATGTCTCATATAATATTTAGTAAATTAGAATAAATATTAATTGAATTAGTTTATTATTTATGTAAAATATTTAAAAAAAATGAACTCATAACTTCCATTCATAACAGGCCAAGAAAGGGGTTTTCCATTAAGAGTGCGATATTTTTTTAAATTGAATGAAAAGAGTTATATGCAAGCTAGGGCAAATATCTTGATTGCAATTAAAAAATACATTTAATACTATTATTATTTGAAAAAACACAGTTCCTCTACACAAAAAATTCTATCCTACAAAGCTAATCTTAAACGAAATTGTAGTCGGCGCTCATCGGATGACAACTGAGGTGATAAACAAACCAATTTTTGGAGAACTAGTTAGGCGTCTACACAAAAATTCTGGCGAAATTTTTTAAACATTGTTCGGGTGTTAATCTTTACATGATAAAATGACAATGCTAACTGAGCACTTTTGACTTTGACACATGTCGCGCGTGAGCTGTCAAAAATAAAAACATGAAAAACCAAGCAGCAAAAAAAGTCACCCAATTTATTTATTTTGTTTTATTATTTTTAATTATATAAAAATTATATATTTGTTTTTTTTTCCTTCTGATTATAATAAAAACATTGGGCCATAGAAATCTAACAATTTTCAGCTAAAAAAGTCAGAGGTTTTTGGCCAACGTGAATAAAATAAAGAAGTCTTACTATATTGATTGACTTAATAATTGTTTTTTTTTTACTTAAGATACAAATGATAAGCTCACTACATGCCGATCCTACCTACCCAAACTGAGAAAAATCTAACTGAGCACTTTAGGCTTTGACACATGTCACTTGTCATACTTGATCTGTCAAAAATGAAAACATGAAAAACCATTCGAAAAATAACTCATTTTCATTTTGACGGATTGGTTAATCGACGAAATTGCAGTCGACGCTCTTTGGACTCCCATTAGATTGTGAAGGTTTTAAATAAAATTTTAATAGCGATTTTTCACTCGTTCATCGCAAGTATGCTCGTTTTCCCGCCTTTAAAGTGACAACTAAATTGACAACTGACAACTGAGATGACAAATAAACCAATTTTTGTTGTAGGCTTAAATTATAGAAGAACTGGATAGGCCTCTACCACAAATATTTTGTCGAAATTTTGTCGAGAATATACTTGCAAAATAACCTTTCATGAAACACTTCGTATTCTGAAATAAAAACTTTCTATTTACTGTCGTGAAGAATAAAACCATTTATGCAAACGCATTAATTTGTACTTATTTGTTCGTAAATTAATTAAAATTTAATAAAAACAATGTTTTGGTATGCTAGCATTTCATAGAGAATGTTTTAAAACTCTCCGAAAGTCTACAAAATTGAGACGAAAATTTTTTACAAAATAAACAATAAACTAAAAATACCAGAAGATTGGAAAGAAAATAATTGTTGCCTTCTGCCGTGTTTAAATTATATTTTTTCGTTTCCAATAAGTGAACTAAAATTAATATTAACTATGCTTTTGGAATTCAATAAATTTCTATAACGAAAACTAGATGTCAGTGAGTGTCATGTCTACATAAAAAAAATCTACACAAATCTATGCAAGTAGTACGATTTCTCGCCGCCTTTGCAATAATTCAGACAGAAAATTGCGTTTACATATACGAAAATCTGACGTACCTGGGCGTGGATTCGTCTGATCAAATAAATTCTGTGAATTCGTTTACAGGAGGTGATCTGTGGGGTCCAAATTTCTGCATAAATCGTACTGAATCGCGTCGATGGCTTAAATGATGTTCTTCTACAGCTCGGAAAGTATTGTTGGTTTATTGATTTAACGTAGCACCGTGCAAAAAAGTCTAAGGGCATTAAGGCACACGATGTTGACGGTCTACTGATATCAGCATGCCTCAACATAATGTAATGTGGAAATTTCGTCTTCAACCAATCCGTTGTTAAAAATGCAGTATGGCAAGTGACACCAAACATACATCTCGTCATTGACAGTTGCTGTCAAGCCAGCCTCATTTGAAAATCATTAAAGTAAGGCCTAAAATTAAAAACTTCTTTGGATAAAGTCCCAAATCTTCTCGCAATATTCAAACAAGCTGAAGTCGCAGAAGGGCCCAATTCTTGTGAACGACGTAGAATTGAGAGGTTATGGTTTTCACTCACGCTTTGAATCAATGAACCTCAAATTTAATAGAAATTAAATAAAAACAGTGTCTCTAAGAACAGTGGAAAGCTAGGCCTCTTAAAAAAAACAGATTTTATTGGTCTTATTCCTTCAAAACAGGATTAAAAAATGTACTCCAAAATGATGAGTCAAAATGTCGCAGTGCGAGGGAGTAACTAGATTAATGGTTTGAGGTTGTTTCCTTTTGAAGGAATTTAAAAAAAAAACAATATTAAAATATTTTAGAGATGACTTCTTTTATATGAGAACTTCAGTTAATCGAAAAACACTAAAAAACAAGAATGCATTTTTTAAAATATGACATGAGCTAGACAGAATAGTGCGATGCAATGTCCATCCTCCAAGAAAGAATTGTGAAGTGTCCTTTTAAAATGCTGGAACAGTTAATTAACAAAAAAATCAAATCGAACATATTTCTTTAATATTGTTTTTGAATTTCACAATAATTAATGAATATAAAAAATGTTTTTAAGATAAAAATTTATATAATTTAAGAAAAAGTAAATATTTTTCATTGATTTTTTCAATTTTCCCATTAAAACCAAAATGGTCGCGTACTTTTAGCCTGCAGTGTACATACTCGCATTTAGTTTTTCGGTTACTCACAGTAGGTATTGATAACAACTCATCATCTAACGTCAAATTCACTGGAAAACGTTCCTAGGAACGTAAAATATTGGACATAAAAGTGTCAAAGTGAATAGCAAACATTTGACAAATGAATGGCAACTGTGAGAGAGAAAGAGAAAGTGCTATCTTTGATCAGAGAAGGATAAGAGCGCCTAATGAGTTTTAGAGAACGGTGAGAGGTAAAGACAGCGGCGCAAATAAAATTTTGTTCACCATCGTTTGGAATTGACTCCGGCCGTTTGCATGGTTGCCGGTTAATCTGACCCATTCGATGGAAGTTCTCGAGGCACTTTACTCTGCGAATGGAATCGCCTTTTAATAGCGCGAATTTCCTGTAAAACTATTTTCTCCAATTTGTCATAAAAAAAAGTGTAGATTAAAGCATATTTTCATGTAGAGAAACTGTACATACTCAAAAGGTGACCGACAAACGATACTTAAGAGATTCGAAAGTTACAAGAAGGACTTGGTGGAGAATTTGATGTCGTTGAAGAAATGTCGTAAAGGGGAATGCAAAAAGTTTTCGTTCTTCGTCATCTAACTTACCCATACGAACTTCTTGCCAATACATGCATGCTCATATGCACATCTTCTGGCTAAAAGTGGAATTGTGGGGAAAAAAACAACAACTCAAAATTGAACTTTTTCTATTTTTCGCTTATGAATCCCTGATACTTTTCCTCTCTTTTTTTCTCTATTTTACTCTCTCCGTCATCTTGTTCACCTTCTGCATCTTCTGTTCTTTTGTCTTCCGCTTAACTCAATCCTAAAAAAAGCCCCCTGCCACATTCGGCCAATACCATACTGTCTGTTCACGCTAAGGGTAGAATAGAGATTGTTGATATTGGAGGAGGGTTAGGAGGAACGGTTAAAATCCCTGCTGTCGATTTGATGTTGTTGTTGTTTTTTTTCCTAAAACATTAAAGTCGCCACAATTTCTTGTAAAAATATTGACAAAAAAAAGAAAATGATTTAAATACGCGATTTTCATAAGTGAAAAAAATCGATTTTTAATATTTCTTGTAAGAAAATATGTCGATTAGGTTTGCGGTGTAGGAGGGAAAAGGGGTGAGGTTTATTGAGTATTAATAATAAATCACGAGGGGGGAAAAATTCGTTTGTTTGTTAGTAAAAATAAAACCGGCAAAGTCGTCAGTTGAATTTTTTACCCATTTCTGAAATTTTTCAATTTAAATTCCTTTTTGATATTTTTACAAGAATTTAAATAATATTCACTTATAACGCGGATCATATTTTAAGGTAGTATGAATAATATTTGGAAGCGCTATTTCCGTACAACTTCAGTAAGAATCGCTTCGTGGTACATAACAGCGTGATTGTCGGCCATTTTGTCTATATTTTATCCTTTTTTTCCCTACCTAATAACGCCAGTAAAATGTGTTGTTTTCTCTATGATGACTGTAATCAGGATATTGTCGAAAACAGCACTTGTTGTTACCATCTAGACTTGTGACGTGCCCTTTAATTTGTTCAGCGATGTTACCCTCTGTATGTCATTGGACGAACCTGGTTTTTGGAATTAAACTCAAAAGAGTGAATCAAAATTCAATATTAAAATCTGATCGGAAGTTTGCATTTTACTATCTCTGCAGAGGCTCAAATGTCGGATGAATTCCCGACTCACTGTTGCTTTTGATATGCTGTAAGCATTTTGAATGACTGCGCCAATCTTGAGCCGTTTTTTTCTTAAAAAATTGTATATCATACCGTCCCCTTGTTTTTTTTTTAGTAAAAGTAGGCTGTGTTGAATGTTAATATTTCTTAGAATAAAATTTCCCCCTTTCCCAACGATATTTGAGGGATGGCTTATAATAGACTGTTTGGAGCAAAGATACGGACACCCTTCTTCGCTTAATTAAGATTATATCATTTTTAAAATCAAGATTTTTTTCACTGCTAGACTTTTAAAAAAAATCTAAAATTATTCATTGGAAAACAATTAGTTCTGGTTTCATAGTTATTTTTACCGGGACGGTTAGAGGGGGAAGGGGGGGTATTTAATCTCTATAATCGCAGTGTAAGAGATTTTATTGCTCAATCGGCAGCATTTCAAAAACTAAACATCTTATGGAACTGCAATTTTATATTTATACTTTTGGCTAGTTTTGCAATAAATAGGCTATAATAATTATAAGAAGGGGGTAGCAAGAGGCACATAGTCTCAAAAACACTTCGACTAATAAGGTATTTTGTGGTGAATAACCCTAACTCAAATAATAGTAATATTGAGGGTTTTAGCGAACCTTAATAACATATTGGTTGGTAGCAGGAAAATCTCGTAGAGATCAGGGAATCTAAAACCAAGATGGCGGAGCAAAAACGACAGATTGTTGTGACAGATTTGCCCATCTTATTAAAATGATATCTTAACAGACAATTGCTAGTGAGTAGATTTGGGTCTAGTCTGCTGCCCTTTTTCTGGTAAAGGCGATAAATTTTTTAGAGTGATTCATACCCCAGTATGAGCTTTTAACCCCGTGTTCCCAGGACCCCATAATTGATCCCAGGTGAAGCCACAGAAGGGTTTTGGTCCAATAAATAGAGTATTGACTCTATTTTTTAAAAACTTTGCCTGTTACCCTTAATACCCTCATGACCTGCCCCCACCAAAAAGTTACATTGTTGTTCTAGCCCATTGATTTTGAACCGTGTCGATATCCCAAACTAGCTTGGATTGGACATCAGATGTGACAAGAGCTTTTAATGCAGCTTGGCTGCCTGAGATGATGTAGATCTTTGCGTTGCGTAGGTTTCTTCCGATACCCTCTCTAACACTAAGCTTTATAGCATGTATTTCTGTCTGAAAAATGGATGGGGCCTTAGATAGACCAAGGGCCTTAGATTGACCGTAATAGACTATGCCTACCCCAACATTCACATCCGCTTTAGAACAGTCTGTGTAAAAGACGAGGACTCCTTCTTCGAGTGACGGTCTCCCCTCCTACCAAGTTAAGTGCTTAGTAAGAACCACTTTAAAGGACTGGTTTAAGTTTGGTTTGCTTGGCATTGCATCCGAGATATAGTTGGCTTCCTGGAATTCTTTTAAGTCCAATACAACATTAAGATGTCGAAATTGGCCGCCTGATTTGATGGTTTTGGAATGCCCTTATCTGTGAGCTCCTTTAGTCGCTTCCTTTTTATTTAACATACAAATGCAAAGGCAGCAGGTGTAACAGAGCTTCAAGATCTGTTTCGGGGGCACCTGTAATATATAAGCATGGCGGTATTCAGATAAAACAAGAGCTTTCAATGCAGCTTGGCTGTCTGAGATGATGAAGATCTAAATTTATCTGTCAAAAAAGGCAGAACTTTTTATTCCCCAACGAAAAATTTGTATTTTTCAGGCAAAATACATGATTTACGTTAAGAGAACAAAATTGGAGGACTTCATCCGATACTCGTACCTTCTCTACCGATACCTTCTCTCGGTATCCACTAAGCTTTATGGCATGTCTGAAAAATGGATGGAGATTTTCCAAGTAATAAGGTCCGAGTGCACCCGCCCCAACACCTAAATCCGTTTTAAAACCGTCTGTTTAAAAGAGGAGTACCCCTCACATTGCCTCAATCTACCCTTTCAAAATTAGGCACTTCGTAAAAAACCACTTCGAAGAACTGGTTCAAGTAAGGTTTCCTAATGAATAAATAAAAAAGCACTTTCTGATTTTTTATCAACCCCTTCCCCCATCCCCTCTGTTTGACCAACACCCGTTCATACAAAAGCACATAAAAAAATATTTTTCACATATTGTAAAAAGGATTATTCGAAGAAATATAATTTATAATTTGTGAAACTATTTTAACAATTCCAACCCCATGGCCCCCAGCCCTAATACCATCGCTAGCAGATTTCATTTTAACACGCTCCAAAAATATGAGAAAAATTACACATTGTGTATTTTCTTGGAATACAAACTAAAAATAACTTCGAACAAAATATAATCAAAAATTATTATTATTATTATACAACAATTGTTAATTTTCACAAATAAATATACTCACAGTGTGTGTATTCATAGTTAAAAAGTAATAAACCGACTGAGACTGGCTCAATTCTGAACGAACGTACTTAACCCAAATGCATGTGATTAATTTTATGCTTAACTGTTGGTTATAAATTCGAACAGGAATTCAGAATTTTCCCAAACCAACAGCAGATAACGTTTGTACGAATGGAAAAATGTATGTTGTCGGAGTTTTTACAATATGTCCTTTTGGACTGACTGTTCATGCGAACTTGCTTCAAATTACGATAAAAGCTGCACGATGTCGTACACATTTGCGTTAACCATAAAAACCATTCCGTAATAAAAGTTTTTAATTAAATGTTTCATCCCCAATTGTCTACCCAACAATTTTCCCACTCCTTACAGTGGACAATTTTTACCCTTCCATCATCTCCTATCCTAGTTCGATTTTTGTTGTTGTGCAATATTTAGCAGTTTTCTCTAATCTGAAATCTACAAACAAGCATGAGATTTTATTATAATTTCTTTTTTTTTTTGCAGGTGTAAAATTGCTATTGTTCTATTGTGAATGTTGGAAAATTTCTCTCGAACAGATGTTATCCTTAAAAGTGATAAAAATTTATTACTTTTCACCATGTTGTTGTACTCGTAGAGTTTAGTCATACAAAAGACAATAAATCCTTCTCTCGCCAAAACGAAACTGTGTAAATCAACAATAAAACAAAAATAATAAATAAATAAAAATAATATGTGATTGCTTGATTAAAAAAGGACCAGAAAAACTAGTAAAAAATAATTACATTTTTATATATAACGTATAACAATTCATTAGTTAATGGAACGCAATCCGTTTTCTCTTTGCAAATGATCCAATTTCCCTAAACCTCACAAATGTTTAACTAATTTTTGTATCAAAAATATTTATTTTTTTGTCCAGAAAAATATTTTTTTTTTCAAAAATGTTTTCTTTTCTAGATTAGCGTGATAGTATTTAAAGAGTTAATGAAAATAGTAACAACAAAGGTGTAATTTTAAATAAGACCCCCCTTCAACAACAGATATGCTCACCCCCCCCCCCTTCTTAACAACCACCACACTCGATCCAAGAATGAAAACCGTTACAACACAGAATATAATCCAAAGAAACCCAAATTGTGATAAATTAACAGGATAATTTCTTAAAATTAATAAATTCTGTCATGTTCCTTTTAATAAAATGGTGGTTATGATGGGAATATTACCGCCATCTTGACATTACCGCCATCTTGACATAAACACCATCTTGTTAAAAAAACAGCCTATCCATTTTAGTAATTGTAAAGTACATTCTTGTCATTTTAACAGCAATAAAGCAAAAATATTATTTAAAATAATATTTGCTTAGCTGAAGATATGCCATTTCATAAAATAGGTTCAACAGAATAGGCAGAAATTCGATACTGCAAGAATTAGCTTTGGATGCTTCTAATTGGAATGAAATCTTCTTCATTGATGAGGCTTATTTCTCATTCCGTAGATACGTCAATAAGCAAAATTGCCATAAATGAGGCTCTAAAAATCCATAAGTGACTGTGGAAAAGCCATTATATCTGGTAGAAAGTGACTGTCTAGTGCGCATTTTGATCTAAAGGCATATTTATTTAAAAATGAAGTAGCAAAGATTATTACCGTCTATTCTGAGTTTCAACTAAATAGCACCACAACACAAATTTTCGCTTTCAAAATCATGCGATTTAATGCTGGTTGGACTTGTTTTTGTAGGGTCATAAGTAATTGTTTAATTAAAGATCGAAATATTTGAAAAGTCATCAAAAATTACCTAAAATAGATCGAATACTGTAAGAAGTCTTCAAGACATTTTATCAAAATCTGAAGTATTTTAGGAGCATAAATTGATTAACTTTTTATTTTTGCCAATTATTTTAAAAAAAGTACTTAAAGTTCATTTATTTTATTGAATATGCCTTAAAGTTTTGTGATAAAATTAAGAATTTTACATTTTTTTTAGATTTTTTAATCAAGTTTTTTGTACAAATAACCCCCTCCTCATCCCCCAAACGTTTTTTTAAGTCTCTAGTACTACTAAATCCAAAGGGAATACTCGATTGAGTTAAGAATATGCAAAAGAGTACTCCATTAGAGGACAGACTAGAAGAAAAACGAACTGAACAAGAGCTACTTTACTACTAGTCTGCCCTCTGATGAGAATTGCACTCGTATTTTGCAACACCATCTGTTGAGCTTTTCGTAGAACAACAAAACTATTTGATTTATAAGAACAATAATTAATTAAATAATCATTTTTCTTTTATAATAAATAAAAATTTCTCTTTCATTTTTTGCGTTTATAATAAATAATATAAAATTTTATTTAAATTTTTACTCCATTTTGTATGTAATTTATTGTGAGCGATCGTTCTGTCATCTGCAGGTACTATATTGGAGTACATCTATAGTAACCGTCAATAGTTTTGTGTTTGCTATGGTACAGTGTCCTTATTTAAGTCGCATTTTATATAATATTACGAGTATATGCATTTGAGTAAAGCAAGTTATTATCAACTGTGGCAGACGGAGAAATGTTTGTTTTTATTATTATTTTTTCTTTATATTGAAAGTGTTCCAGATTTGGCTGCTTGTCCTAGAATCGGAAGGTAATATTTACTGAAATTCTACAGTGGCTACGTTCAAGAAAAGTCCCAACTTCTGTGGAGAATTGGTGCCTTCCAAAGGACGTGGGTTTTGTTAAGATCATCGAATTGGAGGATTGACAGTTGTCGCCACGTTAAAGATGACTTTACTAAATAAATTCGTCAAAATGTTATGTCAAAATGACAAGTAAATATGGCCGCCATCTTTGTTGGGAGAACCTTCCATCCGCTTTTAAAAAATCTATATTTTTTGAAGCAGAACACATGCGTTATGTTAAGAATACAAAATTTGAGGACTTCAGCGTGAAACTGGGACATCCTAATTAGTTAAATTGACAGGATCTAACCGGGATTTTCTATTGTCGCCACTGTAAATATGATCTTACTAAATTTATTTGTCAAAATGTTATGTCAAAATGACAAGTAAATATGACCTCCATCTTTGCTGGTAAAACCTTTCATCCCCCATTGAAAAATCTGTATTTTTTCGGGCAGAACACATGCGTTCTGTTAAGAGCACAAAATTTAAGGACTTCAGCGCAAAACTCGGACGTCCTAAAAAGTTAAATTGACAGGCTCTAAACGGAACTGTCCGTGGTCGCCACTGTAATTATATCTTACTGAATTTATCTGTCAAAATGACAACTGAATATGGTCGCAATGTTTGTTGGGAGAACCTTTAATCAGCTTTTAAAAAAATCTATATTTTTTCGGGCAGAACACATGCGTTATGTTAAGAGTACAAAATTTGATGACTTCAACGAAAAACTGGAACGTCCAAAATAATTAAATTGACAGGGTCTAAACAGGACTTCCTATTGTCGCCACTGTAAAAGTGATCTTACCGAATTGATCAGTCAAAATGTTATGTCAAAATGACAAGTAAATATGACCGCCATCTTTGTTGGCAGAACCTTTTATTCCCCATTGAAAAATCTGTATTTTTTCAGGCAAAATACATGATTTACGTTAAGAGAACAAAATTGGAGGACTTCATCGCAAAACTGGGACGTCCTAAATTGTTAAGTTGACAAGGCTCTAAACAGGACTGCCTGTCTTTACTGAATTTATGTCAAAATGACATAACACGTTGGCAGTTCAATTCAATAAAAGTAAAGATGGCCGCCATTACTCTTCGCAGAATCTATCATCTCCTTTGGAAAAATCCTGTTTTCTTTCTATCGATTTATTTTTCCACCTTACAAATGCAAAATAAATTTCGTATCCTACAATTTTTTTGAATAAGTAAAAAAGAAAAATTATATTCTTCAAAAGTAATTTTCTAAAATAAATAAATTTAAAATGTTTCAAAACCATTAAAGAATAACCAATTTACGAAAATCATTTAAGCGAATCAATAGGATTATTAAAGCATTAAAACTTGTTGTTTCCCTCCTCCCAGCCGGTACAGTGTAAGGACGTCTTTTATTCGAGCTATTGAAGTGGGTGAGCACATGGAATTTAAGGACATGAACATCCCTTGAAATATTCACATACTCACACATCCATATCCAATTAATTACAATAAAACAGGATTGAATGGAATAATGCCAAGCCATTTGCCAATCACCATTAATAAAAGATTTTTTTTTCGAGTCTGATCTAGTGTAGCTAAGAGGCAGAGAGTAGTATGTTAAGTTCGAGTAAATATTTCCGGAATCCCTAATTGATTAGCGGGTAATTAACGAGGGATGTCGAGTACGTTTTATGATCAAAACACCACGTTTTGAGGTTGATTGGCATAAATACCAGTTGGCTAGGGGGTCTTTCCGTCGTCACACGGAAGTGGATTCGTCGACACACGAGAATGTGACCAGACAATCACTGAAGATACAGGCACCACCGGACATGGATTATGTTGTCTCAAGGAAAAAGATTTATTTTCCGCAATTTGGCATTAATAAGCAATCTGCAGTCGAGCGCAGATAGCGTCCATTCTCGTCTTACTCTTCTCCCGTAAGCATCGCTTCCAAGGACAAATTGAATAACTTCTCATCGTATTGACATAATTTCGTGTCGAAGTGGTATCTAAAATCCAATCAAATTGAGTTGGCAAGGACTTTTGGGATCCACTTTTCTTTTATTGTTCAACTGCGAAATTTTACCCATTCATTTGAGGGTTTTTATAGTAAAACACAAGAGAACAAAAAAAAAAAAAAAATATGGAAAGAGAAATCGTAGACGTACTATTGTTATTGGCTGCTTAAATAACGAAATTGTGTGCAAACGAGCAACACATTCGTTCATCGATATTCACTTAAATCCGAACGGATTCATTATTTATTTGTGGATTTGGTCCATTGACCGGGATTAACTAAATTAAATCCGCCATTCTTATTGATCCTACGAAACAATGCCAATAGAATAATTTTCATCGTATCACCCACCACTGATGCCATCAGTTGTGCTCTTGTTTGAATTTGAAGTTTTTATAGATGAAAACGTTCGAATATCAAAGAAGGGCTGACAACAGAGAAGGGTGAAATCGGACGTGTGTAAGGAAATAGTAACAAACCTGTTAGTTGTACTATTGTAGATAGGGTAACGAAAGCAGAAAGGATCTAAACAATTGAGGGAACATCAGTCTATCCTCCCCCGGTAAATACAAACACCATAACGATAACTTTAGGGGTTGTTCGATTGTACTAACGTGTTGAAATACGAGATGTTTTCCATTACGTTATCTTGTATTCTTTTGTTATGGTATATATAAAAAAAAGGAGAAACAACGATTTTTTTTTGCTTCCTTCGACAGGTAACCGAAAAAGGGATTCAAATGAGAAAATGGAATGAAAATTTACAAGCGTGGAAAACGATTATTCAAACTGAAAACAAATAATAATAATAATAATAATAATAATAATCGTAACGATATGAGAACATGAAATGTTCGCCAGTGAATAAGAGGAAATGGGTGGGGATAGGGGGATCGGCTACATTGGGTAGCGTTTGTTCGTGTGTTTTTCAAAGTGCCCTAAAAGCAAAAAAGACACAGTACACAAAAGCCAATATGAATTGTTGGATTTGCCAGCTTTCATATTCAAAAACTTAAAGCATATTTGATGAAGTCATCTTTTTTTACTTTATGAATTTTGAGTTGAGAAAAATAAATTCAAACGAATCGGAAATGAGGGTCTAAAAATGCTTTCGGAAAGAACTCTTCCCCCAATTCGTACTCGATATAATTTACGAATGCACATTTTCTGAAGATTTATATATGGTAGATTTAATAAATATCTTTTTCAAATTTATTATCTTAAAAATATTGTTGAAAATTGTAATTTTATTATTGAAATTTGATTAATAAAACTTTGACAAAAACAGATTGACACTTATAGCAAACGTTTCATGGAAACGATTACTTTTTTATTGTTTTTTTTTCTCGCCTTAATCAGCAATTAAATTTAGTAAATTTTATTTTATTAAATATAACTAATTTTTAAAAAATTGCATAAATAAAGAATTATACACGCTTAATTATGGTTTTAATAGATGCAATTACGATGAATATCGCCATTTGGAAACAGTTTTTAGTCATTTGTTAGGTTAAAGTGAGAAATGTCAAATATAAACATTTGTGAGGTTAATTATGATCTTAAAAGAACTTAAGATTTTTAGTTTGATTTTTTTTACCTTATTTCTGTTAAAAAAATAGTTTTTATGTTTTCTTTTTAATGAATCATATAAAAATTGTGAGGTTAATTGTGATCGTGAAAAAAATCCGGATTTTCGTTTAATTTTTTTAGGTTAAAGTGTGAAATGTCAAACATAAACATTTGTGAGGTTAATTGTGATCGTAAACGGAACTCAGGATTTTTCGTTTGTTTTTTTTTGACTTATTTCTGTTTAAAAAATGATTTTTATTGTTTTTTTTTTTATGAATTATATAACATTTGTGAGGTTAATTGTCAGGATTTTCCTTTTGTTAAGATGTTAGGATTTTCCTTTGGTCTTTTAGGTTAAAGTGAGAAATGTCAAACATTAACATTTGTGAGGTTAATTGTGATCGTAAAAGAACTTCAGGATTTTTCGTTTTTTTTTTTTGCCTTATTTCTGTTTAAAAAATGATTTTTATTGTTTTTTTTTTATGAATTATATAACATTTGTGAGGTTAATTGTCAGGATTTTCCTTTGTTAAGAAATTAGTATTTTCCTTTGGTTTTTTAGGTTAAAGTGGGAAATGTCAAACATTAACATTTGTGAGGTTAATTGTGATCGTAAAAGAACTCAGGATTTTTCGTTTGGTTTTTTTGCCTTATTTCTGTTTAAAAAATGATTTTTATTGTTTTTTTTAATGAACCAAATAACATTTGTGAGGCTAATTGTCAGGATTTTCCTTTTGTTAAGAAGTTAGGATTTTTCTTTGGTTTTTTAGGTTAAAGTGAGAAATGTCAAACATTAACATTTGTGAGGTTAATTGTGATCGTAAACGAAACTCAAGATTTTTCGTTTGGTTTTTTTTTTACCTTATTTCTGGTAAAAAAAATAAGTTTTTTATTTGTTTTTTTTTTATGAATCAAAGAACATTTGTGAGGTTTATTGTGATCGTAAAAGAACTGAGCATTTTTCGTTTTTTTTTTCTACCTTATTTCCGTTAAAAATTGGTTTTTATTTGTTTTTTTTTTTTTAAAATAAATCATTTTACATTTATGAGGTTAATTGTGATCATAAATGAACTAAAAAGTTTTCGTTATGAATCATATAAAAATAATAATTTCCTAAGAAAATTAATTGACTTTTTTTGTTTGGTTTAAATCGTTCTTAACAGAAAGTCTTTATAACAAAACAAAATATTTCTAAATAATCCAATTTAAGAGAAACTTTAGAACATTCTTCCTTACAAACAATATCACACATCAAAAGATACGGTAACTACGATAAAATAGATAATAAACAAGATAAATACTGTATGAAATTTAGCGCAAATCCTATTTGAAAGTGTATAAATTTCTCATCCCTCAGTTTTTATTTATCCCATACATCAAGCTAGCTCGTATGAGATTATTTGCTTTCTACTATCAGCGAACTAAACTTAAGTCACCCCATTATATCTAAGCATTTTCATCCCCTATAATTTTGCCTAACTTGATATCAGAAACCAACCATTCCAGTCATAACAACTATGGGGAAAAGGATGGGATGATGAACTGCAACAAGGAGTATGCTCATCAGACGGAAGGAAGATGGCCACCTAATAGGGTAGGACATCTGCATCGGCACGAACGTGACTAATATCCGAATCCGGGTTACAATTTTTCAACAAAGCGGTCCAATTAATGTTTTGATCCCTTATGAATTTTTCACGTTCTCAAATTTTTACAATATTCTATTCTATTGCGGAGACTTGAAAATGAATATAATCACCTGACAATAAACAGGGTAATTCCCGCTGTCTATGTCGATAGTTTAGGGTGGATTTGAAGTGTGCACACACAGTATGATAGTGTCGAGAAAAATATTGAATCATAGAGGATAACCCATAATGCAGCATTCGACTTGCGTCGTGCACAAATCGTGATGTTGATCTGAAGTCGAGAAACTATTCCTTGTGACATTATATCACGCCGGTGTGCTTATAGTAATAATAAAACCCATAAGGAAATAACGCCAAAAAGGATAGTTGAAAAATCTTTTCACGACAAATAAAAAAAAACCACCCTCATGACGTGACACAGTCAGTCCCACCATTATCCATGCCAGTTCATGCATACATACTCGCGCCGCTATATCCTCGGTTACATCAAGTCGACTCGTGAAAATAGTTTTTTTTTTTGTTTTTATTTTTGTTTCCACCCTTAGAAGAAGAAGAGGAAGTAAACTGTTTCGACTATTTGAGTCCATAATTTCCATGAGTTTATGTGTTAATTATTTTCTGTTTTTCACAATTTTATCACCATCACAACCATCTCACAAGCCGATACTTTCCCCATTCAGGATGCATTTGCTCTATGCCTCGAGGGTGTGTATCCGTCTGGCTTTGTAACTGACGATTTGCTGGAGATGGTGTTAATAGCGCTACTATTCGATGGCCGTTTATCATTGTTCTTTTCACAAATCCATTCCTTATCCTTTTTGTACGTAAATTCCTCTTTTCTTGTTTTTTTTTCACAAACCCACCAACATTTCCTCGAGTATTTTTTTTTCTTTTTAGGCTTTTCGTTTTTTTTTTCGTCTAACAACTTTGGTTCTGTTCAAATATAAAATTCATCAGATCCTCCCCACCATTCTGCCTTTTCCTATTTGTCGGTTTTAATATTTCGACGATATATTTACTGAACCTCCGCTCAAATACGACGACTACGACTAGCCTGAGTGTAAGCATTGATAGTATGTATGTATGTGAACTGTAAGCAACGGGAAAGCCACCCTTATTTTTAAGGCCTGCACCTGAGCCCCTATTGTGTGCATTATTCAGCATATACTAACATTACTCAAGGCATCCATTCCTATTACATTCGGTGATACGTTCAAATACCCTAACTCACCCTTAGCTCTTATTGGCTTCGCTGAACCCAATCAACCCCCAGAGTGTATCTACAGTACAAATAGAGCCCTTTGATCCAAACACAATCATACAATTTTACCAACGTACAAACGCTTTCACATTTTCGTTTATAATATAGTCCTTACTAGAGAGGGTGGCTTAACTATACTCTTCAAACATTGAAGTATATAATCCAAAGGGTGGTGGTAGGTGCACAAGGGTTTATTCACGAAAAATCAATATCGGAATCCTGAACCGAACGAACACTGCCGCCAATTTCCAGAGGTTAATTTTCTCATTCTTTCAACCAAAGTGTAAACGAGATAGATACAAACAATTGTATCTCTTCACTCCGTGCTCCCCTTTATTCTAATACCCTTAATGTATATAATATTGTATTGCCATGTGTTGATAAATTTGATTTCTTTTGATATGAAATTATATAATTAATTCTTGAATATTTACAATTAATGTAAAATGATAATAATTTTCAATTATTTTTTGTTTTTTTTCTTTTTCTTTTAAAAATATTATTTTATAATTTATTTAATAAAGTCTCTGCAAAGAGGTAGAAATAAAAAAAAAATTTATTACAATAAGATAAAAGTACTCGTTAATATAAGAGAATTTATAGAAAACAACATTTTTCCTTTACAAAAAATTTTTTCCTATGCATGCGATTGTTTGTCTCCAATAAGAAATCACATCGACATCATTGGCACCCGGTTTATTAGAATCTCGTTTTCACCACAATTCACCACGACGTATTTATGTGGTGGCCGCGTTTTTATGTGAAAATCTAAGACATCAATGACAAGTGTTCGCTTGACTTTGGGTTGTTTTTTTTTATTTTTTTGGGTCCGATTAACTATTTGGATCTGTGTTGTCATGAACTGTTGACTATCGCCAAAGAGAAAAACCGCTGTTTTCGTAAAGTAATTGCAATGATTGATATTGAAAAGTGATGCAATTGCATTCTAAGTGATTAACAAGCCTAGGAATTGAGCTGATAGTCGAAGTGTCAAATTAATTAGAAATCGTACAAAATACACTATTTACTAAAATTAAACGCGCATTGGAAATTATTTTGGATTTTTTGAAGGGTTTTTTTTATTGATGTGTGTGTGTGGGGTTTATCGCGATCAGAAGTGAAGTTATTTATTAGAAAATTCTCTTAATTAAATTAGTGAAGAATTATTTTTTTTTACAATTGATAGAGGACAAAAGAAAAACGTTTCTTAGTGCCGGGGATGTGATGGTGGTTATAGAAAAAATAGTCGAATTTGCAACTTTTAACGTCAACGTTTTTTTTTTTTTTAATTTTAATCTATTTCTTTTAAATTTATTTAGTGCTTTATCGTTGCGAAATTAATTTTAGTTTTTTCTTTTTTGTATAATTTGTTCGCAATTAATCGTTGAAAAAATAAATCCGTGCTTGACGTGTGTGCATATTGCCGCGATAAAATCAAATTGTAGGCAAAATTGTTCTGTGGTGTGTGTTTGTGTTTGTGTACGAGCGTTAAAAAATATTTGTATGCATTAAAAGGCACCCCCCCCGCAACACATCTGAACATTCGGTAAACGAAGAATTATTATTACTTAATTTTGGTGCGATATAACGTGTACTTTTGCAGGTTGATGACAGTGCGTATGTGAATTTGTATAAATAAATTAAGAAGAAATTCTTTCATTTTAAATGATAAATAAAAAAGAAAATTTCTAGAGTAAATATATTATCTACTCTGGATTTGATTGAATATAAATAAAAAAAAAACAAAAAAAAAATAAAAAACGGATTAAATACAAATCAGATTTGGCGGCAAAACAACAATTTCCATGCTGGCGGTAAGTACAATTTTGATTTTTGCTCAAATCATACCCACCAAAACCACCACAACACCATCAGTCGAACCACATGCCATCACAGTTCTGATAAAGTGTTTTTCTTTTATCTCTTATTCTTCGTTTCGTAGTGAATGAGAATAATGGCCTCTGTATGGAAGTGGTCGATTTTGCGCAAAATTCTCTACCATTTGTTAGTGCTGCCACACTGATGAGTTTTGATTTTCGACTATTTGGTTTGTGGTGAAAAAATTACAAATTGTCACAAAAAAAGGCGATTTTTCTTTTTGTCATTTTTATTTTCACGATTTTAAAATTCATCAATATTATAATCTTCAATAAATTTAGTAAATCTTTTTATGTACAATTTTTAATTAATAAGAAATAATTATTTTGTATTAATTTTAATTCTTGACATTTCGTGTAAGATTTGTACTGAAATGTAAAAAGTTTTAAGTGTTACGAACTTAGATATTATAGAAGAACTGGGATAGGGTCTTTACACAAAAAAAAAATTAAATTTGAGAATTATCTGCTTCAATACGGTATTAAGCGTAGTTCCATAAGAAAATATCCAATATCGGCAAATTGCACGATCTTGTAGGCGAGTAGACACAAAAAAAATCTCGCAATTACACGTCGTTTTTTGTTCTTTGTTGTTTTGTGGGGCTTGAGGCGCCAATTTTTTTGTTTTGTTTTGATAATAAAATCATTTTGTAGGACAAAAAGAAAATCTATTTTATGCGGCTAGAGCGCTCAGAATTAACGATAACGGTTTTTTTTCTCTTCATATATTTAAAGAAATACTTTCAGACCAAAATGTTCATCTTTTTCGCAAATACAATGGCTTTTCCATAGTCACTTGTACGAAATCTGTTCAAAAAGTATCGCGAATTTTATGTTTTTTCAAAAATTCTTTATATATTCATAAATATCTATTTTGTCCCCTTCAAAGTAATCCCCACCGGATATTATACACTTGTGCCAACGTATTTTCCAAATCCTCGAAGCACTTCAAAAAATCATTTTTTGTGATCTTGTTCAGTTCCTCCTTCGATGCCGTCTTTATCTCCTCAATCGTAGCGTAGCGTCGTCTTTTCATGGGGCTCTTCAGTTTTGGGATTAAGAAAAAGTCACAGGGGGCCAGATCTGGGGAACACCGGTTGCTGCGGCATTTTTAGTATATTGTTTTTGGCCAAAAATGGCAAAAGCCAATTTTTGTTCTTCCACAAATCCGGGTGTTTCTGGCGGATTTCTTGGCGCAACTTGCGCATAACTTGCAGATAATATTCCTTATTGACCGTTCTATCCTGTGCCAAGAACTCATGATGCACCACGCCCCTGCAATCGAAGAAAACTGTAAGCAAAACCTTCACATTCGGCCAAACTTGGCGCGCTTTTTTCGGTCTTGGCTTGTGCGGCAGCTTTCATTAGGATAATTAAGCTTTGGTTTCCATGTCATAACCATAAATGGAGCAAATTTGGATTATCGCGCACAGAGTCCAACAGCTCCTTAGCAATGTTAATGCGATGCTGTTTTTAGTCGAAATTGAGCAAAAATCGAAGACGAGCCAAAACACGTGCAAGCAAAGCAACTGTCAAAAATTAACTGAATATTCAAAATGGCCGAACTTGTCGCCATAAGTGAGAGCCATGAGTACCAACATAACGCCACAAAAAATCGAAAATCGAATATGTGTAACCCGCAGAAATTCAAAATTCGCGATAATTTTTGAACAGACTTCGTATATTGCGTTTCTATTTTTAATTTTTATCAAAAAGTTACTATTATAAAATAGTAAATTTTACGTTGAATATGATTTTATCTATTTGCATATACGTATTTATGCATTTATGGATTTTTTATAATTATAAATTATTTAAAATAAGGCAAAAATAATAAATTTAAAAAAAAATCTCTTTAAATAATAATTATTAGCAAGTATTAAAAAGAAGGGAAAAAAATTATCTTAAATTCAAAAAAAAAAAAACTAAAAAAAAACCAGAAATTAAACTAAAATAAATAAAACTGATTAAATAAATTGAGTAGGTTTAAAGTAGATAATTTTATTTAATATTTACTCTGGCTCCATTTATTTAAAAGAAAATGCTTTTTTTTTAATATTTACAAGAAAATGTTGGTTTTTTTCCTCAAAAAAAAAAAAACAAAACAAAACAAATAATATAAATAGGATAAAAGCGAAAGCAACGATTACCGGAAGGAAATGATAAGGCATAACTAATCAAATAGTTGATATTGGTTTATATAACATTTACTAAAAAAGTCGAATATAAAAAATATTTGCGAAACGTTGTGGAGTCAAAATTGAATTTATAGATTTTTAAAGAGTTTTGCAAAAACGAAAACCGGAAATGGTTTCTTCCGTCAAATGTCTATCATGGCATTCGCTCGTTCCGTTCCGTACCTTATGCTCGCATCCCCTAACCTACCGTATCCTACCTGGCCTGCCCTGCCCTATTTCTGTCAGATTCTCCATTCCAGTTAGATCAACATCACCACAAAAACGTTCGTCAATGCCATCAGATTACTTTAGTTAGGGGTGGTAGTATTCGTAAATTCCTTTTACCTAATGGAATAGGGATTGATTTTGGTAGATATAGATACGTTATATCTTTTGTTCTCTATTTATATTGAAAAGAGAGAGAGAGAGAGAAGAAAAAAAAACAACATAAAATCTATGCGGAATATTTCTTTCTCGATATTTTATTAGAGTTTCTTTTTCGTCCTTTTTTTTATTTTTATTAATGTTTTTGTTTTGTTTCAGGACAATTCTGTCGAAATCACTTTTACCCGCCAAATAAATTCCGCTTGAATTTTACCTTTTCTACATTTGAGGTGTTTTTTTTTTATTCCTCATTAGGACCATGTGGCAGGGAGCTGTCAGTATAAAAAAAAAACAAAAAAAATATAGACTCACAAGGAAAATCAACCAAAAGTAGTAAAAATGAAGAAAAAAACTAGGGTTGATTTTTACTAAAAGTGACAGAGAGAGAGAGAATAGGATTAGAATATGGAACAGTAAAGAAAGGATATTTTGTTTATAAGATCAAAGTTCTCAAACGAGGCCATTTGTTACAAGCAAATATATATATTTTTATTTATTGAGGATTTTATTCATCCTTCCCCCTTCCCCCCAAAAAAATATGCTCACAAAGTTTATTTTTCTGTTAGAAAAGAAAAAAGAGAAAAAAAAACGAAAAGCGTTGAAACTTATTCGACTAAGGGGAAAATAGGAAAAAACTTTTTCAGACAAAAGTAAAATATTACCGCCACCTCCCCTTCCATCCCTATTTCCTCCTTAAACTGATCAAAGTACGAACATCCCCTAATGTGTGAAGAAAGTGAAACTCTTTTAATAGCATTTGTCAGAAGAGAGACGGCTTACAGGTAATATGTTACCAATATTATTGTATGAAAAAGGATGCGGAAAAGTAGAAGGCCTAACAATTGTTTCGTGTGCCCTCGTCTGTATTTGGAAGAGGGGGGTGGTTTTATGGAAAACTTACTTTCTTTGTTATCAATTAATTTCAAGCCATAATTAAGAGGTTCACTTCGACTTTTGTTCATTTATTTATTTATTTATTAAACTTTTATTTAGTCCTTTTTCCTTTTCCTTAATTTTCTTCTGGAGTTTTTTTTTTTAAACATATCTATTACCATGACTACATTTAAATGCAGTTAGTCCTACCTTGTTCACTTGTATTTTTCAACCCCTTAATGAATTTTTCCCATTATTTATTATCATATCAATAGTATACCTTAAAAAATTTCCACGAAGCTCATTCTTATTTTGAGAGGTTTTTTTTTTTAGTTTAACATGGCAAAATGAAGGGGATTTGAGGGGTAGGGGGGGATTGTTGGTTAATTCAATTATCGATTGAATATTTAATATTTATTCTTACAATAAGTGATACGGAACGTCTAGGGTATTTTTTTTTTATGTGGTCATTAATAATATCCTTAATTGCTTGTTGTAAGTAACACTAATTATTATTTTTGCTTGAATTTCAATTTTGACTATAGTTTAATAGTTGTTTCAACCCTTCTTATTCACCTTATTTTTAGGTTTTTTTTTTTTGCTCATTGAATATTTATTAAATTTTTTTTCACCGTTCGTGGTAGCTCACTTCGATTATTAGAAGAAAAAAAAGGTAAGACAAAAAGGAGTGGAAATTAGATAAAATTATGGCATATTTTTGGAGAGGTGGAATTTTTTCAAGTATTTAATTTAGGGTTGTTTTGGTGGGGGGTTGGGGGGTGAGTTAATTTTTTGTTTGTCCTATCAAAATTTCTAGGTTAATTTAATAAAATCCGTCTCTCATCAATTATTTGCCACAACCACAATCAAAAATAGAAAAAAAAAACTATTCTGTGGAGAAACTACTCCCCCCGCACCCCCTTACCAAAATGACCAATTGATTTGTTAATTACCTAATTAGATAAATATCAATTATTATTTATTTGGGGTGGTATAGTTGTGGAGATTATTTTTTTTAATTAAATTAATATAAAATTATATGGCCAACAAATTGTAATAGGATAAATCTTGGTTAAATTGGATTTCCGATGACAAGAAAATGAATATGTTGAGCTATAAGAGAACACTAACTAGTTTTATGTTGTCAGGTCCTGTCGTTGTCAATTTGTACTTTGCCATTTCGATTTGGATGCACAAAAAGGGGGAGAAAATCGCAGTCTTTACTCGGCCCAAAAAAAAAGTACTACATTTCCCATTTCTTTTGGTGAATCCTCCTTTCCGCTCGTCCCATCATATAATCTGTATTGGGTTTCGTTTTGGGGAATATTAATCCAATTTTTTTTTTGGATTAATATTTCCCAACTTGTACTAAAGGAATTTTGAATCGCGCGTGTGGAAAGTGTAAGAAGGGATAAAGAGATTCGGAAAAGCCGAGTAAGACAGGGTTGAGCAGTTAAGAAAGGAGATATTATGTAATTGTAGGGGCGGGATGAAACTAGCCAGTTCTTTAGAAAATTCTTTATAGAAAAGATAATAAAATTAGGAAAGTCGGTGTTCCAGTGAGTCTAATGACTTTGTAATATTTTTGTCTTCTATTAGTTTTATCGCCTAATTTCGTATCCCATCTTTTAAGTGTAGTAACGCTTCAGAAGCGCCTGCACGTACATTGGAATTGTATTCGATCTTGGGGCGAATATATGCCCTGTGGCTAGATCAGATGAAGTGCTAAATGTCTTTGAAATGTCAAGTGTAATAATCCTACACTCCCCAGAAAAATGAAGAGTGTAGTTTCACTTTTCGATTAGATCCCCGACCAGAGAGCTTTGTTTGGGTGAATGAATCATTAGATGTGGTTCCACTTTTACCAGAAGTCAGGATCTTGGCGAATCTGCGTTCCTGAGATCGCCTAGCAATGCTAAAGGACTTGACAATGGGTTTTCTTCTGAAAGAACGACCTAACAATAATTAAAACCAGAGGTGTCCACGGGTCTTGTCGAACTCGCAATCCTGAGCTGGCCTAGCAGTGTCAAAGGAATTTACAATGTTCCTCACGTACCGGGTATCTTTAAATGATAAAATCCGAAATTTCCAGCCTCCGGAAAGGGGTTTCGTCTGGAAGAACGACCAAACAATGATCAATAACAGAAGTGCCCACAGGTCTTGGCAAACCGGCGGTCATGAGCTGGCCTAGCAGTGTCAAAGGAATTTACAAAGTTTCTTACGTACAAGGTGTCTTTAAATGATAAAATCCGGAGTTTCCAGCCTCCGCAAAGGGGTTTCTTTTGGAAGAACGACCAAACAATGATCAATACCAGAAGTGCCCACATGTCTTGGCGAACCCTCGATCCTGAGTTGGTCTAGCAGCGCAAAAGGAATTTTTCAATGTTGATTTGTCTTTAAATGATACAATCGTGTGTAACGGGGGTCGGGAACCCCACGATGATTAGATACCACGGGGATCGGGAGCCTGACCAACAGTGAAGAGCCTTTGGCAGAAACGTGGTGGCTGTGGTTTCATACCTAAATAGCGTTTAATACCTTATGGCTTGATATGAGGAATGCCACGATCCTGGGTGCTATCACAGATTGAAAGTTTGCCTGCTTCATGCGGGAAGCACGAAAGATGGCGAACAGATGTATGGTAGAGTGAGTATAATGTGGTCATTTTAAAGAGTGCTATGAGAAGAACTGATACACTTCTCATAGGGAGGTAGGCAAACTGAGTGTTCCTGCATGATTCCGTCTAAGCAGGAAGCGAGCTGGATTGAAAATCCGTTGGTAGCGAGCTGCGTTGCGATTGAAAAGCGTGCAACTACCTGGATCTAGTCGGCTGAGATGACGAAATCCATTATAGACAGGTCTGCGATTCGCGTTGATTGGGTGTATCTCATCCCGACGGTCGTAGGCGATCTGTGGTACTATGTCTTATGACCGGTATGCCTCGTTGAATAAAAGTACATAAAGTTTCAATGAAATATGTCATTGAATCACCAGTGGATCTATTGCTCTGGAAACCATACTGACCGTCACTGAGGAGCTTTCCTGATTTAAGATATTTCATGAGCTGATCGTTTCTCAGCATTTCCATGAGGAAGGTCAGTAAAATGGGTCGGTAATTGGAGGAGGAAGAAGACTCGCCTTTTTTGAAGTCTAGTTGAGATTCTGCTGTTTTCCATCTATTCGGAAAAATTCCAAAAGAAAAGAATAGGCGGAAAAGCGTACGCAGTGGTTTTGCCAGTGTGGAAGTACACCTTTTCAGAACTATGGGGGATATTGTTGGGTTTGTAAAAAAAATTTACGAATTTTTTGGGTGTTGGATGGGAATAGGAACGTATTAAAATTTGGAACAAAAAAACATTTATGAACGATGCTTGTCGAAAATTCATGTGTAAATTGCTATGGAAGTGAAGGAGGGGGGAGGGGGTTGCTCACACACCCACCATAACCAGAAAAAATCATGCCAAAACATATACGGTATAATGGAGACACCCAAAGGTGTTAATTTCTCTATGAAAGGGAAAGAAGGAGAAAAAAGAAAGAGCGGTAAAAAATAGGGGAAGAAAAAAAAATTTCCCAATTAAAAAAAACTATACCGGCAAAAAGGAGAGGGAATAGAAATTTGTCAAAAACAAAAAAAAAATTTTTGGAAAATATATTAAAATAATTTAAGGAAAAAAAATTAAATTGCCCAAAGAAACCAACTCAATGAAAGATGGTGAAGCCGACTGTCAATTTTCGTTACTTCTCTTGTTGGTCTTTACCAAAAAACTACCCTCCTTTAACAATGCTCGGCCAAATAATTTTGGAGTGCGCCTTTTAGATTTCGACGATGATCTCTGTTAACTCATTTAAAATTTTCTTTTCGAATTAAATTTCAAATCAGTTATTTTATTTTTTCTTCTTTTTTTTAAATTTTTATATTATTTAATAAAAAGAAGAGAGAAAAAACAGTGAAAGTGTTTTACCGCCTCAGGAATTTTGCATTATAAATAAATTATAGTCTGGATCAGAGGATTTTTTGTATAACAAAATCGTTAAGTACCACACAGCCCACTTCCTCCTCCCCCCCCCCCACCTTCCTTAATCAAGAAGATTAGAGCAAATAGCCCTTCTCCAATGAGCTGCAGAACTGACGTTTCATTGAAAAGAAAGAATTTTTAATTTTTTTACCAAACTACCAAAGCTGTTTACTACCCCTGAGGGAATGTAGTATTTTTTGCCTCAGCTACCCCTGAGGGACTGTAGTATTTTTGCCTCAGCTTTTCTTCGCTACGAATGTGAGCAATTACACTTTTTTCGGTTTTTCTCAGAGGACTTACCCCCTATAAGATCGGAAGCTGAAATCCTTTTTGCCAGGTAGCCTTTTTGCAGTTAAAGTCAAAGCAGGAATGAAGTGTTTCATGCCGAGGAGAATAATATTGGTGAGCATATCAGCCACGTCACTATTGAGGAAACATAGTGACCAATGTGAATACAAATACTGTGTGCCTTCGGAACGTCCATCATTGATTTTATGACCATTTCGGAGAAGTCTTGCCCAGTTCAAGTGCGGTTTTGCTAACAATTTTCGTTTTTTTCTCTGCTAACATTTTTTGCTTTCTCCTTCTTGCTGTTGATTCTCACCTCTCGGACATTATGTAATTAGTTTTCGTTTGGGTTTTCTTATTTTCCATATAATTGAAGGTGAATCCATCATCATCACACTATTTTCTCTATCATTTTCGCTTTCGTTGCCAATTGTTCGTCTAATAAGATCCCATCATTTACGCAGTAAATTATTACCGTGCCTTTTAAATCCGGTTACGATACTTAAGCGGACGCAAATTCCTTTCCTAATCGAGCCATCAGACTTGTTGATCGCCTATTAATTTATGGCAAATTCCTATTAATTTATGACAAGTTTTAGTCACATTCTCGAAATTGCTATCCGTTGTACACTTATCAGTACTTGAACG
Source organism: Atherix ibis (assembly GCA_958298945.1). NCBI lineage: Eukaryota > Metazoa > Arthropoda > Insecta > Diptera > Athericidae > Atherix > Atherix ibis. The sequence goes on along the minus strand of OY282607.1, from coordinate 4,600,708 downwards.
TAGAGCAGACAATATGAGCTATTAAAGACGAACTTTTCTGAACAAAACCAATTAGCTCTAGTCGCATATAGATAGGAGATTAGATGTTTGAAGGAGTTAAATTATTTTCCTAATTGGGGACAAGAGTACGCAGTCGATAACAATATGCAGAAAGAAATCCGCGCATGGCTGCTGGCAGCTAAGAGAATAATTATCGTATTTAACGTTACACATCTATCGTTAAACATAATACCTCGGATCGCATACGACCATCGGGATTTAGATACTCTCAATCGGCGCATAACACATCTGTACTTTGGGCTGACTAGATCCAGATGGCTGCTCCAAGCTCGCTCAAATCCAGCTTTCAGAACTCAATTTCAATTCCGACTTATTGCTTACAATACCTCATGTAATGGAACACCCAGATCAGTTTCTTGCCCCTTTCTTCGGCGGACCGCTTTTACATTGTCAAGACTCTAAGAACCGTCAAGAATGGACCCTGACTAATGGCACCTCACAGTCACCTCGAAGCCTACGCCAATAGTCAGGGTCCCATTCTTTGGCGTACCGGTTTGACATTGTCAACACTCTAAGAACCGCCAAGAACGGACCTGACTATTGGCGGAGACTTCGAGGTGGCTGTAAGGTGCAAACATTGGAAAGTTTCGCACGCTTTCTTATAAGTTCCATCGGTTTTCTTATTTCCAAACTGTAAGGGTGGGTGGATTGAAAGAAGAAAGTTGTAAAAATGTCCGTCTCTCTGACCACACGATGTGGTTATGGTGGGAGGGTGTGGCCAATAGGCTTAGGTACCTCTGAGGACAACCGCAAGGTAGAGCGTATGCAGAAGATACTCTACAAAATACTAGCTTTGATAGCCCTTGTAAAATCTTCCGAAACTTGAGTCCTCAAAAAAAAATTTTGGTTGGCTGAACCTCTTCAGAGGCTGATTCTTCGAAGAATTTTTGAACCTCTTCATTAGGATGAACGGGCCCGCTGGTGGATAAAATTAACCCCAAAGGCTGTGGTGTACTGGACACTTAATCCACTTTAATGAGGAAGATCCTACCCTGAGAGTCTACAATGGCTTCATTTATGGTTCCAGAAGACCAAGTAGGCCCTACAATTGCTCCATTTATTGCCCCAGTAAACCAGGTAGGACCTACGGCATTAGCCAGGACGCTAAAAACATTTTTGGAGTGGCGAACTGTAAGACCGCTAAAAACAGTCCTCGTGTAATCTTCCGAAACTTGAGTCCTCAAAAAAAATTTTATTGCTAATTCCCAGTCTTTTTTGGGAGGCTGATTTTTCGAAGAATTTTTGAACCTCTTCATAAGGATGAACGAGCCCGCTGGTGGATAAAATTAACCTCAAAGGCTGTGGTGGACAGGACACTTAATCCGGTTTAATGAGGAAGATACTACCCTGAGAGTCTACAATGGCTTCATTTATGGTTCCAGAAGACCAGGTAGGACCTACGGCATTAGCCAGGACGCTAAAAACATTTTGGGAGTGTCGAACTGTAAGACCGCTAAAAACAGTCCTCGTGTAATATTCCGAAACTTGAGTCCTCAAAAAAAAATTTTAATTGCTAAATCCCAGTCTTTTTTGGGAGGCTGATTTTTCGAAGAATTTTTGAACCTCTTCATTAGGATGAATGGGCCCGCTGGTGGATAAAATTAACTTCAAAGGCTGTTGTGGACAGGACACTTAATCCGGTTTAATGAGGAAGATCCTACCCTGAGAGTCTACAATGGCTTCATTTATGGTTCCAGAAGACCAAGTAGGCCCTACAATTGCTCCATTTATTGCCCCAGTAAACCAGGTAGGACCTACGGCATTAGCCAGGACGCTAAAAACATTTTGGGAGTGGCGAACTGTAAGACCGCTAAAAACAGTCCTCGTGTAATCTTCCGAAACTTGAGTCCTCAAAAAAAATTTTATTGCTAATTTCCAGTCTTTTTTGGGAGGCTGATTTTTCGAAGAATTTTTGAACCTCTTCATAAGGATGAACGGGCCCGCTGGTGGATAAAATTAACCTCAAAGGCTGTGGTGGACAAGACACTTAATCCGGTTTAATGAGGAAGATCCTACCCTGAGAGTCTACAATGGCTTCATTTATGGTTCCAGAAGACCAAGTAGGCCCTACAATTGCTCCATTTATTGCCCCAGTAAACCAGGTAGGACCTACGGCATTAGCCAGGACGCTAAAAACATTTTGGGAGTGGCGAACTGTAAGACCGCTAAAAACAGTCCTCGTGTAATCTTCCGAAACTTGAGTCCTCAAAAAAAAATTTTATTGCTAATTCCCTGTCTTTTTTGGGAGGCTGATTCTTCGAAGAATTTTTGAACCTCTTCATTAGGATGAACGGGCCCGCTGGTAGATAAAATTAACCTCAAAGACTGTGGTGGACAGGACACTTAATCCGGTTTATTGAGGAAGATCCTACCCTGAGAGTCTACAATGGCTTCATTTATGGTTCCAGAAGACCAAGTAGGCCCTACAATTGCTCCATTTATTGCCCCAGTAAACCAGGTAGGACCTACGGCATTAGCCAGGACGCTAAAAACATTTTGGGAGTGGCGAACTGTAAGACCGCTAAAAACAGTCCTCGTGTAATCTTCCGAAACTTGAGTCCTCAAAAAAAAATTTTATTGCTAATTCCCTGTCTTTTTTGGGAGGCTGATTTTTCGAAGAATTTTTGAACCTCTTCATTAGGATGAATGGGCCCGCTGGTGGATAAAATTAACCTCAAAGGCTGTTGTGGACAGGACACTTAATCCGGTTTAATGAGGAAGATCCTACCCTGAGAGTCTACAATGGCTTCATTTATGGTTCCAGAAGACCAAGTAGGCCCTACAATTGCTCCATTTATTGCCCCAGTAAACCAGGTAGGACCTACGGCATTAGCCAGGACGCTAAAAACATTTTGGGAGTGGCGAACTGTAAGACCGCTAAAAACAGTCCTCGTGTAATCTTCCGAAACTTGAGTCCTCAAAAAAAATTTTATTGCTAATTCCCAGTCTTTTTTGGGAGGCTGATTTTTCGAAGAATTTTTGAACCACTTCATAAGGATGAACGGGCCCGCTGGTGGATAAAATTAACCTCAAAGGCTGTGGTGGACAAGACACTTAATCCGGTTTAATGAGGAAGATCCTACCCTGAGAGTCTACAATGGCTTCATTTATGGTTCCAGAAGACCAAGTAGGCCCTACAATTGCTCCATTTATTGCCCCAGTAAACCAGGTAGGACCTACGGCATTAGCCAGGACGCTAAAAACATTTTGGGAGTGGCGAACTGTAAGACCGCTAAAAACAGTCCTCGTGTAATCTTCCGAAACTTGAGTCCTCAAAAAAAAATTTTATTGCTAATTCCCTGTCTTTTTTGGGAGCCTGATTCTTCGAAGAATTTTTGAACCTCTTCATTAGGATGAACGGGCCCGCTGGTAGATAAAATTAACCTCAAAGGCTGTGGTGGACAGGACACTTAATCCGGTTTATTGAGGAAGATCCTACCCTGAGAGTCTACAATGGCTTCATTTATGGTTCCAGAAGACCAAGTAGGCCCTACAATTGCTCCATTTATTGCCCCAATAAACCAGGTAGGACCTACGGCATTAGCCAGGACGCTAAAAACATTTTGGGAGTGTCGAACTGTAAGACCGCTAAAAACAGTCCTCGTGTAATCTTCCGAAACTTGAGTCCTCAAAAAAAAAATTTTATTGCTAATTTCCAGTCTTTTTTGGGAGGCTGATTTTTCGAAGAATTTTTGAACCTCTTCATAAGGATGAACGGGCCCGCTGGTGGATAAAATTAACCTCAAAGGCTGTGGTGGACAGGACACTTAATCCGGTTTAATGAGGAAGATCCTACCCTGAGAGTCTACAATGGCTTCATTTATGGTTCCAGAAGACCAGGTAGGACCTACGGCATTAGCCAGGGTGCTAAAAACATTTTGGGAGTATCGAACTGTAACACCGCTAAAGACAGTCCTCGTGTAATCTTCCGAAACTTGAGTCCTCTAAAAAATGTTTGATTGCTAAATCCGAGTCTTTTTTGGGAGGCTGATTCTTCGAAGAATTATTGAACCCCTTCATTAGGTTGAACGGGCCCGCTGGTGGATAAAATTAACCCCAAAGGCTGTGGTGGACTGGACACTTAATCCGCTTTAATGAGGACGATCCTACCCTGAGAGTCTACAATGACTCCATTTATGATCCCAGAAGACCAGGTAGGGCCTACAATTGCTCCATTTATTGCCCCAGTAAACCAGGTAGGACCTACGGCATTAGCCAGGACGCTAAAAACATTTTGGGAGTGGCGAACTGTAAGACCACTAAAAACAGTCCTCGTGTAATCTTCCGAAACTTGAGTCCTCAAAAAAAAATTTTATTGCAATTCCCTGTCTTTTTTGGGAGCCTGATTCTTCGAAGAATTTTTGAACCTCTTCATTAGGATGAACGGGCCCGCTGGTAGATAAAATTAACCTCAAAGGCTGTGGTGGACAGGACACTTAATCCGGTTTATTGAGGAAGATCCTACCCTGAGAGTCTACAATGGCTTCATTTATGGTTCCAGAAGACCAAGTAGGCCCTACAATTGCTCCATTTTTGGTCCCAGGAGACCAGGTAGGACCTACGGCATTAGCCAGGACGCTAAAAACATTTTGGGAGTGTCGAACTGTAAGACCGCTAAAAACAGTCCTCGTGTAATCTTCCGAAACTTGAGTCCTCAAAAAAAAATTTTTATTGCTAATTTCCAGTCTTTTTTGGGAGGCTGATTTTTCGAAGAATTTTTGAACCTCTTCATAAGGATGAACGGGCCCGCTGGTGGATAAAATTAACCTCAAAGGCTGTGGTGGACAGGACACTTAATCCGGTTTAATGAGGAAGATCCTACCCTGAGAGTCTACAATGGCTTCATTTATGGTTCCAGAAGACCAGGTAGGACCTACGGCATTAGCCAGGGTGCTAAAAACATTTTGGGAGTATCGAACTGTAAGACCGCTAAAGACAGTCCTCGTATAATCTTCCGAAACTTGAGTCCTCTAAAAAATGTTTGATTGCTAAATCCGAGTCTTTTTTGGGAGGCTGATTCTTCGAAGAATTATTGAACCCCTTCATTAGGTTGAACGGGCCCGCTGGTGGATAAAATTAACCCCAAAGGCTGTGGTGGACTGGACACTTAATCCGCTTTAATGAGGACGATCCTACCCTGAGAGTCTACAATGACTCCATTTATGATCCCAGAAGACCAGGTAGGCCCTACAATTGCTCCATTTATGGTCCCAGGAGACCAGGTAGGACCTACGGCATTAGCCAGGACGCTAAAAACATTTTGGGAGTGTCGAACTGTAAGACCGCTAAAAACAGTCCTCGTGTAATCTTCCGAAACTTGAGTCCTCAAAAAAAAAATTTTATTGCTAATTTCCAGTCTTTTTTGGGAGGCTGATTTTTCGAAGAATTTTTGAACCTCTTCATAAGGATGAACGGGCCCGCTGGTGGATAAAATTAACCTCAAAGGCTGTGGTGGACAGGACACTTAATCCGGTTTAATGAGGAAGATCCTACCCTGAGAGTCTACAATGGCTTCATTTATGGTTCCAGAAGACCAGGTAGGACCTACGGCATTAGCCAGGGTGCTAAAAACATTTTGGGAGTATCGAACTGTAAGACCGCTAAAGACAGTCCTCGTGTAATCTTCCGAAACTTGAGTCCTCTAAAAAATGTTTGATTGCTAAATCCGAGTCTTTTTTGGGAGGCTGATTCTTCGAAGAATTATTGAACCCCTTCATTAGGTTGAACGGGCCCGCTGGTGGATAAAATTAACCCCAAAGGCTGTGGTGGACTGGACACTTAATCCGCTTTAATGAGGACGATCCTACCCTGAGAGTCTACAATGACTCCATTTATGATCCCAGAAGACCAGGTAGGCCCTACAATTGCTCCATTTATGGTCCCAGGAGACCAGGTAGGACCTACGGCATTAGCCAGGACGCTAAAAACATTTTGGAGTTCTTTGATTTAGCAGGCCTAGACCGGACCCTCGGTTTAGGAGACCTAGACCGGAACTTTGCTAGTCCAACCATCACATAAGGAATTTTGTTTATTTTAATTTATTTTTCCCTGCAAAAACTCATTTGCTCGCCCAGAAAATTAGCATCTACGGGAGGGAATCTACTACACAAATTCATTATAGGAAATTTAATACCTACAATCAATGATGATGAATATATCAAATTGAAGAGAAAAAAGTACAAAATAGTTGAAAAATGAACAGAGAATTTATTTTTATCCACAGGCAATAGAATATTTCTAAGGATTTAATATCCTTGCTGTTCCGAATGGTATATTTTTTCATGTTTTCCTTTTCGTTTTGCCTTCTTTCATGAGGATTGTACCTTTTTTCCTTCTTTGTACACGATTGCAGCTATACATCATGAATGAGCACCGAAGTCAGACCATGGCAAAAGGAAGAAGTGTATAGGGTGCTATATCCTCTCCGCCCTAACATTCCAGCAGATCGTATTGAATTGCCAGAAGTGGTTGTTTCTGTTAGTATTATGTGCAGGAGCATGATTAACGTTACGATACATAACTCTGTACAGATGCCGAAGTACTACTATTCAGAAAGGTATAATCTGAAATGGACAGGATAGAGTATCATTGAAATGGTGGAAATGTGCACGTAAACAGGGAGGACAGGACACCATTAATGGTAAAGGGCAGAGCAGAACAAAAAGGATAGGAAAAACCCATGTCGTGAGGAGAATGAAAGGACTTTAGAGGGAATATCTCGACTTGGGCTTGTTGTAATGTAATTAGGACAACATAAATTTATTAACGAGCGAACTGAACATATACGACGAGTACAGTCAACTTTAAGTTCAGAGTTTTGTATAGTGCCACCCCGTCTACAATTGTTCAGTCGCCCTGCTTCTACTACCGCCTTATTGTGCTTCTTTTAATCTTTTGGATTCACTACTCCTTGTTGGAGAAGTCGACCCATGTTCGTACATTTTCCAATTGTTGATTCTTTTCTTCTACTCTATCCCGTCAGGAAGAATCCCCTTACCATATCTGAATCCTTGCTGTAGTTACAGAATTTTCTGGTCCCTATTCCAATATTTTCTTTTTCATTGCTTTTCATCAGTATCCAAATGAAAGCATGCTTCTTTCTGATTTTGCCGACTTTAACTTTTTACAATCATTCCCCCTTTTCCCCCTCTCCTATTCTTTTGGCATTTTAATATCTGATCATACTGCAAATGTTCTCTTAATATTCCCCGAACGTCACCCCCTAGCCTTGTATACTACTAAAAATTCTATTTTATCCTTTTTTCAATTTGGTATATTATCACTTAAAGGTAAGTTCGTTCAGGTACACTTTGAAATTTCTCCATGACTTTGGAGATGCTTTTTCGGCTCATCCTTATATTCAATCAACTCTTAAAAAGTCAGACATATTTTTTTTTTGACAATGACTTTAATAGTTTTTAAAGTTTTTCGGAAGATTCGAAGTAAGCACCTTTATTTTTGACCTTTGTTAAGCTACGATTACACCATTCGAGAAATGCTCGAAATTGAATAAAAATTGTCCAAATTTGAAACAAAAAAGGATTTTATATGCTCGAACATGTTGCACGAACACCACCCTTTTGATCGAGCATGTTCGTGACGAACAAAATATTGGCAACGGGCTCAAAGATTTTCATTCGAACTGCGTGTGTTTGAGCGCGAACGTTATTGCAATTTGAACGTACCAAGACGCCCAGGAGTTCTGTATTCCGTCACTTTCGCAATCGTCCAACATCAGCCACATCGCTGCAACTGCTACACTTCCTTTTCGTTGTTGCATTCTCTTGAATTATCCTTTTTTCCATTCTTTTAATATATTTATAATCTTTTTTGTTGTTTTTGCAATTGAACTGCAAAAAACACAATTGAAAATAGTTCATTAAAACGAAACAAATGCAAAAAGTCAATTTAATTAAGAAAAATATCGAAGCTCAAACAAATTCCGACTGTGCGAACTTTGATCGAGCTCACGTATAATCACTGTTCGACGGTTCGAGCCCGTTATCGAGACATTTATATTTCACCTTTGAACAATGTGAAAAAGTTCGTCCAATTGAAGGAATTTGAAAAGAAAATTTTGGTAGCATTACACTTGATCATTCCTTTTTTTGTTGAGATTCTTTCTATTTACCGTTTATTTCTTAAGCTCAGATTACACCATTCGTCAAATACCATGATTTTCACTTTCAAATTGTTCACTGTCATAATTCTACGAACTGCTCGCCACTCTATTAAGCTGATTGTGCAATTAAAGGCATTTTTGCTCGTACCAAGCATAGAGAGGAGAAAATAGTGCAAACCTGTACATAGTGTAATCGTGCATGCTCGTACATCCTTGACATACTATATGACGTCGTTCATGTTGCTCATTACAAACTCATCATTTGTGCATCGTTTATTTTGACATTTTAAAGTATTTTTATTTATGCGAATTTATTTTTTATATATGATAAATTTTATATAATTATAATTTATGACTTTTTTATTGGTTATTTACAATTTAAAACTGTTTTTGGTTTATGCGCATCTGTTGCATATTTTTCTAAAAAAAAGTATTGTAGCAAAAACTAGTATCGTAAAAGTTTGCTCAGAAATTTATGAATAAGTTAACTAAAATTACAGTGTCCACGGAACCATTTTACTCTTTTTACTTGACGTAAAATGCTAGTGTATCACGAGTAAATATTCTTGCATATCTTCATTCAAGCCATTACACTACGTTTAGTATGCTCGTACAATGTACGTATACAAGCAAAAATAAATTTATACACGATTAAAATTTGTTTTATGCACGACCAAAATTCGTACATGGTTGTTATACGGGCAAAAAAAGGGGGCATTATCCGAACGGTGTAATCTAAGATTTAATATTTGTTGAGCTCTTAGAAAATGTGCCCAACGTTTTAACGTACTTGGATTACACTACATTTAGTCTGCTCGTACATTGCATGAAAAAAATTTAATTTATGCACAAGCAAAATTAAATTTATGCACGATCAAAGTACGGTCAATGCACGAGCAAAATTCTTACATGGTTGCACATACATAATACTGTCAAATGAGCAAAAAAGGGTAAATTTATCCTATTAAATCGTGTATTGTTGGAACGGTGTAATCTAAGATTTAATATTTGTTGAGCTCTTAGAAAATGTGCCTAACGTTTTAACGTACTTGGATAAATTGCTCGTGTATCGCGATTAAATATTCTTGCAGTTCTTCATTCAAGCGATTACACTACATTTGGTCTCCTTGTAACAATGCACAATCAAAATTTATTTTATGCACAAGCAAAATTAAATTTATGCACGATCACAATTCACACTATGCACAAGCAAAATTCGTATATGTTCGCACATACAAAATACTGTCACACGAGCAAAAAAGAGGGAAATTTACCCTATTAAATAGTGTATTGTTCGAACGGTGTAATCTAAGCTTTAATATTTGTTGAGCTCTTAAAAAAATTGTCTAACATTTTGACATAATCCCCTTGTATCTCTCCTGCCATTTAATATGCTACTCTGTTCATAGTTACCATGTACAATCCCTTCACAAAGCCCGCAGGTTTTTTCTAGCACGTGTTTGATTACAATTCATTTGGCCTTGAATGCAATGTTGAAAATTGTCATAAAAAGTATTCATAATTTTACATTGTATCAACCGACAATAGTGCAAAAAATACTAACAATAAAACTTTATCGTTAATATTATGATTGAGTTTAGCAAACGGGGCGGGAAGGTATGTTGTGAAAATTTGATTTTTTATCTTTCTCTCTCGAAAGAGCATTATCATCGCCAACAGTCCAATTTATCCTTAAAACACCACATATCCTAACTTGTAACTAACTCTCTACAGTTTACTATATACTTTTTTCATCCTTTACTGAAGTTGCTATTTTTCCATTATCTCCAAAAGCCAGTAAGTGTAGTAGAAGATATTCCAAAAAAAAAAAAAAAAAACTAAAACCAAAACTACAAAAATATTGAATACAGCAAACTGAAAATTTTCCACTGCATCCATCCAACCAACTCCTGAACCATAGTCTTGCATATAAATGAGAATCCTTGCACATTTGAATACAAGATACTCTATGCATGTTTTTGTCGATATCATCCCTGACGATATACTCGGATTCAGAAGCATTCAACAAAAAAAACCACTTCCAAAACGAAAAGTTTATTTACCTTCACAATTTCCATTTACTCTGCTTCTTCATTCCCTCGATCGTTCCCAGAACCCAATTTGAAGAAGCAGTGTCCTGTCCTATATTCTTATCGAATTCATACCATTTTACATAGTAGTTTTCCTATAAAATTCAACTTTATCGTTTTCCGTGCAAAAACAACTTTTCAATGGTGCTTCACAGAGTCCTGCACATAAAACTTATACCCTATTCCCTTTCAATAATAAATTTTTGCTTCTTCTTGTTATCTTCCGAAGGGTTGGCTTTTAGGTATGAGGGTAGTATACGAACGAGTTTAAATACTATTTGAATTTTTGGTTTTGGAATAGAAGTGAAAATCGTAGAAAAAAAAGAACAAATCAAGAAAAGATAAAATGGAATGCTAGCTGCAAGGATAAACGGCAGCCTGCAGCACAGTGACTTTCGAGGAAGGAAACGCAACCAAAGAACTTCATAAACTGTGATTCTTCGTTGGATCTTTGCGTTTACTTTGTTCCCATTTTCAGATGATATAAAAAAAGGTAATCTATTCACTAATCACCCATCAACCATCACTCATACTCCCATCTACATTCATCTACTATATCAACCCCAGCAAAGCCCCCTCCCCACACAACCAGAATCCTCTTTCACTATCACCGATCATCCTCTGTGTATAGATAATTTCTATAGCTTGTCGGAAAACTGAATTTATCTTTTGTTCAGGGATTTGAAAGATACGCAAAGAAACCAGGACACATCCTGATGAACAGATGATTGCTAAACGGAATAGCGTGGAATGGGAGGGGGGCTTTTGAGGTGGGTTCAACTTGGAGATATTCAGTTTCTCAAATAGAATGTAGAGATTTGTTTGATGATATTTTTTCTATTCGTATATTTTTCTTTCTTTATATTCCTCCTTCGTCCTGCCCAAACGTCGGTGCCATCTTACTAAATTCCACTTTGCTATTTGGTGCTTTTCAACATGTCTATGGACATTATCATATCCGATTTGATGGTAGGTGGGTAGACACAGATAGATACTCTACAGTTTTCATAGAAATTTTCTGTGGCAACACAAGAAAAAAAAAATCCTGAAAACTTTTGAATTAAAACGGAAAACAGGAATAGAACGAACGAATATCAACCAATGAGAAGGTTCAGACTTTGTTGAGAGTTCCACTCTAGTTGTACCTAAACACTGTATTTTAAGCTTTTAAAACTTTATTATTTTAGTTTGTGTTGTTTATTTTGGAGGGGATATTTTTTTTCTGAACAGTCATCCTTTTTAGGTCTTTAGTTTATATTTTTTTTTCGTTGGATTTTGTTGTTTATTTTTTGTGCGTCTTAAAAAACTTCTTCTGCAACTTAAGATATTATGGAAAATGATAAATTCATAGACGTGAACTGTTAGTCCTCTTTACAAGTTGTATTTTGTTTCCTACTTTTTTTAAGCTTTAAAAAAAATAAACAACAATAATCCGAGGGGACTCAATCTGGCCATTGATTTTGCCTTCAATTTATTGATTTTGGCCATCATGATAACGGATGCATTGTCTTAATGAACCAACGCTTGGTTATTCTTCATTTAATCACTCCAAACACTAGAATAAGTTCGCCTAATACTCGCCGTTGATTGTTTTTCCTTTTTGATTGAAGATAATCAATGAAAATTATCTCACGCACATTCCAACAAAAAAACTGACGCCATGACCTAGCCAGCAGATGGAACTGTCTTCGCCATTTTATGGAGCCAATTTTTTGCTTTCAGTCTATTGTCTCATGTGTGAAGTAATGGACCCATGCTTCATTTACGGTTATGAATCGACGCAAAAACTCGGCTTTATTGCTGCCAAACATCGCCAAACATTTGAATGAAACATCCTCGCCATGCTTTTTATGCTCTATTGTGAGCAAACGCGGCATCCACCTTGCACACAGCTCTCTCATGTCCAAATTTTCAGTCAAAAATGCTTACCATGTGTGCTAGCTTGGAATTTTCAGTTAAAAATGCCAATGCCATTTTGTGAATTTTCATTTGGGGAACTAGAGCTCGTACGGTCTCGTTTAAACTCTGCCAACCCCAACCTAGAGTCTAGCTCGGCATTGATATTGGTTGGACTGTGAAAGAGACTTGGATGTTAACAAAATCACTGAGAGCGCTCACTATTAAAATGTCTGTCAAACAAACACTAAACAACGCAGCGTCATCAAACTTCAAACTTAATAGTGATTTTTTTCAAACAACAACCGCCATTTATACATTAGGTCGGGTATTTGTGGGACTACCCTCGTAGTTTGCGCTATCAACATTTTTAAAACCCCCACACAATCTTATGGAAATGCACAAAATTCTGGCAAACGAATTTTTTTAGTACTGCCACATATTTCAGTGTTTTGTAATGTGGCAGCAGTGTTGAAGTTCAAATCAAGGGCAAATGTATGAACTTTAAAATTGTATTAAGCTTAAAATATAAATAATAAACTGATTAGATGACATTTGTTTACTCGTTTCAATTGTGTGCAATTTATTGAATAGGGCGAAATTCTATAATTTTTGACAGCAATTGTAGTTGGTGTTGTCGTTGGAATTGTGTTCGAGGCGTATTCGAAATGGAAACAAAAGCCAATTGCGAGTACGTTTGCCCTTCGTTCTGTCTCTGTTATTTGCATACCTACTACGAGTATATGCGAATGTTTAATGAGTACCACTTCTTTCTTGTAGTTATTTTCTCTTTGCTCTGCACTCTTAATTTCTTCTTAGTCCGTTTTGACTGTATTTTGTTCGTTCTATAATATTTTACTCGTGTTTTGTTTTTGCATTTTTTTCTTCTTTTCTTTCATATCCACTTCTAAATATCCACTTTCTGTTTAGAGCTCGAGTGTGTGCTTGTGTGTGGATTTGTTGAGTGTTAAGTGCGACTGCAGCAATAAGAGTTATTATTATTGCCCTCCGCAAGTGTTTTCTCATATTTTTGCCAACAATTTCCTCCTCTCAACTTCTTTCTTGTTTTTGTCGTTTACTCTTTTTCTCTTTCTCTCCCGCTTTTGCATTTTAATGTTGATGGTTCTTGCTCTTCTTACTTGTACGCGAAAATTTCTACTTAATTAGGAACTTTTTTTTTTCTCTCTCACCATTTGATTGTTCATGTTAAAAAGAGACAAAAAACCTTCTTTTTATATATAAACTCTTGATCGTTTTGTTTTGTTTTTTTTTTGTTGGTTTTTGATCCTTTTTCCTTTTGTAGATAAAAATCAATTATCCTCTCATGTTTTGAAATAGGGTAATTAGAAAGATAATTTTTGTTATGCTCTAATTTTTTTCTCAGTTTGTTTTCTTAGGTTTTTCTTTTTGTGAATTTCTTATAAATATTTTCCTGTGTTGACATAAAAAATTAATTTTTTGTTGCAAATGTAAATTATGTTAATTATATTATAATTAAAATAATTGAGAGGATAAATAAGTGGATGGAATTATTTTTTTTTTAAGTTGAAAAGTTGGATAAAGTTCTTTTTTTTTTGCAAGTGTATTAGTGCTTTGAAGTGGGGTTTGTTTTGAAGGTTTTCTTTTGGGAATGGGTTGTTTTGTTGTTGATGTGAGATTTTGTACACAGGGTGTTGTATTCTTTGTTGTGAATATTTTTAAAGATTGAAAAAAATAATGTTGTTGATAAATAAATGGTAGGGATGAAGGGGGGTTTGGTTAAATTCCAACCATTAAGGAAGGGTTTCAAACATTATTATGTTACGAGGGTCGTTCAATAAGTCCTTAAAAAAAGATGGAAAAAACTGTTTTTTTTTTAAAAAAAAATTTTAATTTTTCAACATAATCTTCTTTTAGCTCTATACACTTTTCCAACCGTTTTTCCAAAATTTTTATCCCGTCCTAAAAATAGGATTTCGGAAGTTCTGCAAAATACGCATCCGATTGAGCAATGACGTCCTCGTTGGAAGTGAACCGTCGTCCGCCAAGCCATTTCTTCAGATTGTGGAAAAGAAAATAGTCACTCGGGGCCAAATCTGGTGAATAAGCGGGATGCTGCAACAATTTCATTCTCAATTCCACAATTTTGGCCATGGAAACAGCGCAGGTGTGCACACGCGCATTGTCCTGATGCAAGAGGATTTTTTTCTTCTTCAGATGAGGGCGTTTCTCTTTGATTTCCTCGCTCAACCATTGCAATAACGACGAGTAATACGCTCCTGTTATTGTTTTTCCTTTTTCCAAGTAGTCGATAAAAATGATGCCCTGCGAATCCCAAAAGACCGTGGCCATCACCTTGCCGGCCGATCGCACAGTTTTTGCCTTCTTCGGAGCCTTTTCAAGGGTGAAAATCCACTGTGATGATTTTCAATTTTTTTTTTTAATTCGCCGATCGTTCAAAATCAGATCGTGGATTTTGTCGATGATTTCAGGAGTAGACACCTCAACTGGGCGTCCTGAACGATGTTCATCTTTTGTGGATGAACGGCCACGTTTAAATTCATTCACCCAATTGTAAACCGTCGCAAACACAGGTGCAGATGTGCCATGAACTGCATCCAACTCGGCTTTGATTTCTTTCGGGCTTAAGCCTTTCAAGTGGAGATGTTTGATGACAGCCCTAAACTCGCTTTTTTCCATTGTTATGCACAAATAAATGTCGTTAACTTTAATAAGTGTCGGTTTATAAGCAAAAATTTAGGATAGTTGCTGTCATTATGATATATCCAAAATTTGGTAATTTATCATATTAAATAATGAAAATATGTAGACTGTCAGATTACATAATGAATAAAAAAAATATTTAAATAAAGGGTATTTTTTAAAAAAATATGTAAAATAGCAAAAAATAAATAGAAAAAAAAAACGAAAATACAAAAATGCTGCTAATTTTAAATAAAATAAAAAACTAGTTTTTGTTAGTGGTCTAGACTACAAATGGGGTTCTATAACCTGAGAAACTCTTTAAAGCAAAAAGATCAAAATTGTAATAAATCTGTACATGTGAATGGGCGGAAATTGGAACGCTAAATAGAATCCTAAAGTTTAATATATATAATACTCGTAAGTCCAAATGTGCTTTTCAATATTGTAACCCCAAATAGGTTTTCAAATTTTGTTGTATATAAAAAAAAGATAACTTATCGATAATTTGATGTGTATTTTCTGTATATAAAAAGTTTATTTCTAAAAAATATATTTATTTTCCAGGGTAATCGTTTTTTTTTTACTTGTCCTTAGTAACGCATTTTAATCGATTGTTAAATGATAGCAAAGAGTGAAGGTAATATGATCACTTCTCTGTTCATTCACTTACACGCCCTGTTATGGAAATTTTGTATGTTTGTATTTGTAGTAGTCCTGGATCTTACGAAATACCAATAATACTGCCTCCCCGGATTCTTCCTGTTATCAGAGACATATTTCTGTTTTTACTGCTACTTAGAAATAATGTTGTGACAGGCTGTCAAACATACGTGTATGTGTTAGCCATGGTGGCATTTGTTGAAGATAAGTTTTACCATTCTGCGCTGATAAAATGTTGAAACAGCATGCTTTGATTTTGAAAAAAATTTCTTTAATATTAAGGTTCATTTGTCGCCCGATAGATATGTCCTTAACCAAAATAGCCGTATTTGGAGCTCTGAAAACACACATTGTATCCATGAAAAATTAGTTTCTGGTGTGCATTTTGGTCTGGAAAAAAATAAGGAGAGACCGTTACCCTCAATTCTGAGTGCTGTCGCCATATAATGACCGATTTTTTTGACCTGAATTAAAAGATTTTATTCTTCTGTGTGCGCCACACACCACACAACTTGACAAATTTTAGTTTTATTTTGCGAAAAGGTTCCTATTATACGCCAAAATGCAAATGCCAAGAAAACCGCGGTTACCGATTTGATGCCGTTGGGCTTTTTCTTATACAGATACCCAAAAAGTCGCGGTTACCAAGAGAATTCTTAAACCTTAGAGTTTTTAAAAACTCTAATCCGTCGAGTAATGCTCAAATAACAGTCCGAAATGTCCAAAAAGGCATTAAAATTTACTTCAAAAAGGAAAATTTGTTGATCCTTTAAAAGGATGAACAAGTAATAAAAAAATTAAAATTTAATTATTCTATATATTGTATAATAGCAAGGTCCATGCAAAATAATTAATAAAAAATTTTAATTATGTTTTATATTTTCGAGGTTTTTCTATATTTTCGATGTTTTCTGTATTTTCAATATTTAATATATTTGCGATGTTTTCTATATTTTCTGTATTTTTGATGCTTTCTATATTTTCGATGTTTTCTATCTTGTCGATATTTTTTATATTTTCTGTTTTCTATATTTTCTATATTGTTGATGTTTTCTATATTTTCAATATTTTCAATGTTTTCTATATTTTCGATATTTTTTATATTTTTTGTTTTCTATACTTTCGATGTTTTTCTATATTTTCAATGTTTTTGGTATTTTATATATTTTCGATGTTTTTTTGTATTTTTGATGTTAAATATGTTTTCTATATTTTCATATTTTCTATATTTTCAGTGTTTTCTATATTTTCTATATTGTCGATGTTTTCTATATTTTCATTATTTAATATTTTTTGTATGTTTTCTATATTTTCAATGTTTTCTATATTTTCAATATTATTTTCTATATTTTTTATGTTTTCGATGTTTTCTATATTTTCGATATTATTTTTTTTATTTTCTGTTTTTTATATTTTCAATATTGTTTTCTATGTTTTTGACGTTTTCTATATTTTTTATGTTTTTGATGTTCTATGTTTTCAATGTTTTTTTAATTTCATCAAATTCTAAATTTTATTTTTTTAATATATACAATACAAATTAAATAACTCTTTAAAATACAAAAAGAACGAGCTTCCTTTTTTTCTGTAAATCTGTCGTTAGTTTCCCTTTTTTATTTACTTTTTCATTTTTTTTTTAAGAACGAACAAACAAAATTAAAATATGTGCTTGGATGTCCACTATACATGTTTATTAATTAAGCACAAACTGTTTACATACCAATTAACATGCATAGTCAAATATTCTAAATAAAAATGAAATTTTATAAGACAAGAAATGTATGAACATGTTTACAGGCATACATGAGAAAAAAACCAAATGGTAAAAATGGCGGAAAATTCTTACAAATAATAATAAAATTGCGGCAAAATGAATGAATAAACACATTCCGAAAGAGTTTTTCATTATTAAGGATAAAAGTAGAATGAGTTCTGCACACACATCTCTACATTATAATGCGAACTAGAGAATATACTTGTGTATATGTGCACATGTCGTTTTTGGTAATTTGGAAGTTGTTTGCCTTACAAGGATTCGAGCGCCACTTCTCTAAGAAGAAGAAGAAAAACATTTTCAAACCATATACGACAGTAGGTGAATTTGTAACTTAATACAAATATGAGCGTGTGTTTGAGGAAAAGTAGTTTAGTGAATGTTCACATACCCTTTTGTCATTCCGAATACACTCCACGGAATATTCAACAGCTCATCAATGAAGAAAAGCAACCACTTAAGGCGATCATATCTCATCATCATGTCATCTTTATATTCTCACTTCATCATCATCATCATCATCATCCCCTAGAATAAAGTTCCCTTCTTCTCCGAAGTTTAGTCACATACATTTGCGGTAATGGCATTTTACTGTGCAAACGCTATCCTATCGTCCTGGATTATTACAATATGTTCGCCGTCGTGTTTTTGTATACCACAACCAATCACATCTCATCCCTTCTGCATATGTGCCACTAAAATCGTGACAGATTTAATACGATTAACATGTGTGACTGATACAAACGTAATGACGTACACATGCAAACAAAAAAAATTTTATTACCATTTACGAGTATGTCCTTTTTACAACAAAAAAAAAAAAAAAAACACCCCTAAAAACAACTGAAAAAGATCAAATGGAAACGACATACAAAAATTAACTATTACTAAATATGGTAAAAAGGATATAATAAAATTGTGACAATACAACCAACAACAACAAAAAAAGTGAACAATAAAATCGAAAAAGGTTTTTCGGAATAAAAAATACGGAAAGGAAGAACGCTTTTGATTTGGGAACCGAAAATAAAAATAAAAAAAATTCCATTTCTCAACCATTGTCAATTGTTATGTTGTCGTCCTGGATGGGTGTGTGTACTTGTGGTGGAATGATGAGAACTGATGCACACGAAAAGGTATCGATTCGATGATATTAGGAAGGAAAAATCTTTAGAAAATTTTCTTACAGGAACAAATCCTGGACAAGGAATCTGATCATTTCCATATTATTCCAATTTTTGTGTGATTATTTATTTGGTCTTTTATTTTGTTGTTGTTTTGTATCTAAATCTTTATGGCAGTGAGTTATATATAATATCCTCAGTATTGGTACGGCTATGGTACGGTTGTGTGTATAAATTTCGTATATGAATAATAAAAAAAAAAAACATTGTTGAGCTATGAGTAGTCGGATTTAATGTTACAATAAATTTTGGAAGTATTGAAAGGAGTAGGCGGAAGAGATAAACTATGACCCAACACCGAATAAAAGTGCTCCTAAATATACTCGCATATAATATGCAGACGTCCTTATACGTACATGTATTTAGATACGGCCATAAAAACTAGAATCTTGTATATTGATTTGTAAAGAAATGCCACAAATGCCGGTACCATAGGTCCTGTGTGTTAAGAGGGGGCGGATAAAAGCGATTTACGGAACAGAGGAATCGTCAATATGTGTAATCCTTTGCGAAGCTAAACCCCAAGCCATATGTACACGAACATTTGAAGTCTCTTCCTTACAAGCTATGAATACCAAAAAGGATAGGCCGTAGAATGAGCAAGCAGATATCCTTCAGCAAGTTGGTAGGATATCCTTGTGCCGCTTACAAGTTGGCAACTGTGTACGTTCCCATATAGATTCAGAGTGTATAATAACAGTCAACAATTGATGATATTTTTGCGAAATATCATCTGGCAGAATGTAAGTTGAGATTCAGGTTAGGTGCACGTGTACAACATGTCCCTTGCCCTCCCACACACGTTCCTTTGCTGGGTTATTTTTTTGCGAGTGTCCGTATGTGCTCTTAACAATCTGAACACTCGAGTGCGAGTATCAATGCTAGGCTCCGGATATTGAGATCCTTTTACTATATTGATGCGTGCCTTGAATTCCTTATTCGTTATAAGACCTCTTTTCCCTTCTACCTTTTGTGTCTTTTCTCATTCACACAGTCCCTAGCCAATTCCATTTTCTAATCCAAACCACAATACCGTCCTAAAAATTCTTCCCCTTATTCCTGTTTCGTCCTTTCCTTTTGTTAACACTCCTGACTGACTGCTACAAGACAAGACGTTCTTCAATTTAAAAGGATTTTCCCCTTGCTCACATCTATTATATATACTAAGGACTTCTTACCGTAAATAGAGTTATTTTCTTGTTTAACGATAATAACTTTGATTATTGACGTATTGTTTTTTTTTTGCCTTAATGAATTTTCTTCCCTTTTAAAAGGATTTTTGTCAACCAAGAATTTTTCTTATAAAATTATTTGAAAATGTGTGTGATACAATCAAAAAAAAAATCCGTTAATTAAAAGAATACAAAAATTTCGATAATATCTCCAATTTCTTCAGTTTGCCGATTATTACGAGTGTTATTTTTTTTTCTCATCATATGCTACTATTAATAAAACTCTAACAATCATCGATTTTCACCCCTAAAAATAATCTTCTCAGACAATAATTTTCTTAGTATTTATTATATATTTTCTCATAAGTAGATAGAAAAAACAACAACAAATATCTAATATACCATATTGAGTATATTTATCTCCATCGACACTAATAAGGGTTCAAGAAATGATGTGAGAAGTAATAAGGGCGGGAACAATACGAAAAGAACAAAACCAAAATACAAGTGGCCATATTGAAAATATATATCGGCGAATTTATTGATATCATTGGTGGGGTGGTCTATATTTCCAATTTCGCCAGCATTGATTTATTTATATTTACAAAAGGCAACGACGAATGAAAATACGAGTGAGTATGTTTGGGCACAAAGAGGAATAGTAAACGATATCGTAAAAATGGAAACCGAATTCCATCGTTCGGGCTTTATAAGATTATGCGGAGAAGAAATAACAAAAAAAGAAGGATGAAAAAAAACGGAAAATAATAAAAACGCTCCGAAAATCAAATGAGATTTTTGTAGAGAATCGAATAAAATGAAAATCGAAATTGGACCCAAAAAAAAAAAAATAGATAAATATGTTAGAATAATGTTTGGGGCAAAGGAGGTGAAAGGTGTATAAAAAATCAATAAAATTGAAAAGTTGAAAGAAAATTCAAAGGTCTTGTTAAAAATGAAAACATAGAAAAATCTTTCGTCTATTCAATCTGGTTGGGCTTCCAACAAATTCATCCCAAATTTCACATGTTTCCATTTTTTTTTGTTACGGATTTTAGGAAACAACCCTGATCCCTTTTTATCCCGAAATTTATTTGTCTGAATCCTTTTCCAAATCAATTTTTTTTTCTGTGCAATTTTCCCTCTTTTATCGTATATCGTTTATTTCGTTACAAAAAAATGCACATATGTTTTCTATATTTTCGATGTTTTTGATGTTTCTACATAAAAATGTCTCCTATATTTTCGATGTTTTCCATATTTTATATACCATATTTTCGATGTTTTCCATATTTTTGATGCTTTCTATATTTTCCATGTTTTCTTTGTTTTTGATGTTTTCTATATATTTTATGTCTTCTATATTTTCGATGTTTTCCATATTTTATATATTTTCGATGTTTTCCATATTTATGATGCTTTTTATATTTTCCATGTTTTCTTTGGTTTTGATGTTTCATTTGTTTTCAATATTTTCGATGTTTTCAATATTTTCGAAGTTTTTTATACTTTCGATGTTTTCTATATTTTTGATGTTTCCATAAATATTTTGATATTTTATATATTTTCGATGTTTCCAAATATTTTTCGATGGCTCCTTTATATATATTCGTCGTTCCTGTTTTGATGTTTTCCATAATTTCGATGTTTTCCATATATTCGATATTTTCGACATTTTCTACATTTCTAATGTTTTTGATGTTTCCATAAATTTTTCGATGTTTCATATATATTCGATGTTTTCCATATTTTCGATGTATTCTATATTTTCGATGTTCTCCATATTTTCGATGCTTTTCATATTTTCGATGCTTTCTATGTTTTCGATGTTTAATATATTTTCGATATTTTTTATATTTTCAATGTTTTTGATATTTTCTATATTTTCAATGTTTTCTATATGTTCCATGTTTCCTTTGTTTTCCCTATTTTCGATGTTTCCTATATTTTCGATGTTTTCTATATTTTTGATTTTTTTTATATTTTCGATACTTTCAATGTTTCTGATGTTTCCATAAATTTTTCAGTTTGATGTTTTCCTTGTTTTTAATGATCTTGATGTTTTCTAGATTTTCGTGGTTTTCTATATTTTCGACATTTTCTACAATATATTTCGATGTTTTCGATGTTTTTTTTAAAAAAAATTTGATATTTTCAAAATTTTTTCTTCATATTTATTATTTTGTATATCATTTTTTTGATGAAAATCTCTATTCGTTGAGGGTCATTTGAACAATTTCCCATCAATTTGCTTTTATTTCCGTCAACTTTTGATGATGTTCTTTGTGAAAGAATACAAATGTACTGAAAAGCAAAGAAATAGGAAGAAAAAATATTAAATAAAAAAAAAAAAGAGAAAAGTCTCATTATTTATAAATACAATAAAAACAATACAGCAAACAGAACGTGGTAACATAAAAAAAATAACCTACAACAACAACTACTACTCCTGAAAAAGATTATTAAAGCAGATTGCAAAAGAGGATTTTTTATTTAATATTTTTTTTCCCTTTATCTGTTAGCTTATAACGGACAATGTGACAGAGCTCTTCTATAAATTGTTCCCATTTTCTTCTTCGTGTTCTGTATTTTCAGGAACTCTGTGTTCGGCTGTAAAAGTTCTCCTTCAATTTAATATTTTCTTATGCACACATACCTATATACAAGCATTTATTGTTTTATGTTGTCTTCTTTTACTGCCCCTCTCCCCTCTCTTTCACATCCTTGAAACAAGTTTTCTTTTCGCTTTCTTTTCCTTTTCGAAACGTTCCCTTTGCGGCTTTTCTCTATCCTATTTGTCCTTTCAGTACAGTTATTTGCCTTTGTACTGCTACGTTTGGGTTGATTTGTATTTGTAGAGGTGTGTTTGGCATATATACACATCTCGTTGGCTCTGAAAAGGAGATGGATTTACGTGTATGCCTTAAGTTCTCCATAAACGAACACGTTTTCTGATGATGGCTTTTCTACTCACGGTGGCAGATCCTCGCCTCATCTTATAGCCGGCAAAATGGTGCGATATTATCATCAGCAGGATTCTGCCCCGAATGGATGGAGCTTTGTTCGAAGGATGTAAATTATTTATACGATGTCTTTTCTAAATTCACCGCCCTCTCGTCCCCTTTGTCTGCACTTCTAGCATTTCCGTAAAAATGATTTTTTTCCCCTTGAATCTATTCACTTAATTTCGATTTGGTTTTGCTGAACTTTTGTTGTTGTTGTTTTTTTTGTTTGTTTTTTGCCATTTTATTGAGTTGTTTTTTTCTTTTATATTTTTCTTTCGTTTTTACTTTTCATTACGATTACATTATGAAGTATGTATGTGTGAACGTGTTTGATACAAATAAGTTAAGGGATGTTCATATACTAGAAACGCGAGAGTGCTAAAAGTACTTACATAAATGTCATGCCATTTCGTCACTCGCTCTCACTCGTTTCTGTGCACAAACATAGCAAGGATATATGAATAGGAGTCCTTTGAATGGGAACAGGAAAATATTGTCCGCTAGGATAAACAGTAAAGAGCAACATTCACTCATCCTTGAAGTCCTGAACGTTAAACCGTTGAACATGAATAAGTTGGAACTGTTGAAAGGTGGATCGAGGGAGGCGCAGGCATCTACACGAATATCATACAAGAATGATTTGAACAGAAAAAACGAAAGGACGAAACAACTACAAACATAAAAGAGTTTGTACATCTGACGGGAAAAATAAAATTCACCACGTTCCATTCCATCTTCTTACCCTATCCTAATCCCTAGCACAACGTTTACATTGCCTTCAATTTTTTCAGTTATTTTTTTAGATTAATAAGCTTTAGAAATGATGCTCTTTTGGGAATTGGAACAACTTCAGAGAGCTCAGAATTTTTGAAAGATTGACGAACTGATCCTTTTATTTAATGGAAATATTGCAAAATTGATAGTAGAATACGAATAGGTTGTGTTTGTTAAGGGAAGTTGTGAGAGGGAATGTGACGAGATTGAAGAATTCAAGGTGTATAGATAGTAGATTGGATAATTTTTGGTAGAGTTTAGGTGTTAAGATGATATTTGCTGTAGTCTCT
This sequence comes from Atherix ibis, assembly GCA_958298945.1. Classification (NCBI taxonomy): domain Eukaryota; kingdom Metazoa; phylum Arthropoda; class Insecta; order Diptera; family Athericidae; genus Atherix; species Atherix ibis. The sequence goes on along the minus strand of OY282607.1, from coordinate 4,576,996 downwards.
TTAGAAATTTCTGCTTATTCCCATGCCGCACAGGCATTATTAGCTTAAAAGTATTCGTTTGTGTACTCGTGTTTGGTAATATTTTTCTGAGTTTTTTCTTTTTTTTATTGTGTATTAAAAAAAAAAATTAAGAATATTATTTTTTCTTCTGTAATGTTGGGCAATTTTACCTTTACTTTTGGAATAATTTTAAAGTTTTTGTTCAGAAGATTTTTCGTTGTTTTTTTTTTTTTTTGATTTAATAAAAGCTTACGTTTTGGATATTGCAATTTTTCTTATGTGTGTTGCCTTTTTAAAAATATATATGCTTTTGGACTTAATTAACTAAGAAGTAAGAGTAATTTCTGAATCTAATCGAACAGAAAGGAAAACTTCAACAAATTTCACTAAAAAATTACTTATATTTGGTGTTTTTTTCATATGAAAGATTACATTTAAAAATGATTAATAGGTGCCGCTCATTATAGAGTGAAGTGTGTACACATGCCTAGTTGCAAATTTATTTTTAAACTTGTACAATAGCAAGAGTTCTTAGGGGTCTCAAATTCAGATATTCTGTAGTCTAAATTGCATCACTCCCATACTAATAAAGACGTATTTTAATGGGTCTCAATAATGACATCACCCCCCCATAGTACTAAAGACGTATTTTAAGGTACTCAATAATGGCATTACCCCAAAGTACGAAATACATATCATCTAGCCTTGATAATTTCACTTTCATATCACTGAAAGTGTATCCTCCACGTTCTGAATGGGATCGCCCATATCACTGAAAATGTGTCCTCCTCTAGTCTAAATGGCATCGCCCATATAGTACTGAAGAGATGTTCTTACTCGTTGGCTCGCTATTATTAGAGGTCCTAACATTGTTAAAAATCCTAAAATTGTTAGGAATCTGAATATTCTTAGGGGTCTCAATATTTACAAATCATCTAGCCTAGATAGTATAGCATTAAAGGGGTGTTCTTCCACGTTTACTCTCAATAACAAGGGTACTTAGGGGCTCAATATTCGTTGTAGGGTTAATATTCGGAAATCCTATAGTCTAAATGGTATTGACCTGGTTTTGAAAATTGGTTCTTCCATATTGACTCGCATAATAGCAAGTGTACTTAGAGGTCTCAATATTCAGAAATATTCTAGTCTAAATAGTATCGCCGTCTAAGTACTGAAAAAGTGTTTTTCGACATTGACTCACACGATGACAAGAAAACGGAGGTGTCCTAATATTGGAATTCAATATGAAATTCATATTTTTGGAGGTCTCAATATTTTTAGGAGTCTCAAAAGTTTACAACTCATCTAGACTATATAGTCTCACCTCTATAGCACTGAAGAGGTGTTCTTCCACGTTGATTCGCGTATTAGCAAGAGTAATTAAGGGTCTGAATATTCTTAGGGGTCCCAATATTCCAAAGACATCTATTTCAAATGATATCAACTTCATAGCGCTGAAAAAGTGTTCTTCGACGTTGAATCGCACAATAATAAGGGCACTTAAGGGTCTCAATATTATTAGGGATCTTATTATTGTTAAAAATCGTAATATTATTAAGAATATAAATATTCTTAGGGGTCTAAATATTTACCAATCATCTAGCCTAGATAGTATCACTTTTATAGCACTGAAGAGGTGTTCATCCATGTTGATTCGAGCATTAGCAAGAGTAATTAAGGGTCTGAATATTCTTAGGGGTCCCAATATTCCGAAAATCTCTATCGGTCTCATGGTACTGAAAGTGTCTTACGACGTTGACTCGCACGATAATAAGAAAACGGAGGGGTCCTAATATTATGTGGGGAATTCATATTTTTGGAGGTCTCAATATTTTTAGGAGTCTCAAAAGTTTACAACTCATCTAGACTATATAGTCTCACCTGTATAGCACTGAAGAGGTGTTCTTCCACGTTGATTTGCGTATTATCAAGGGTAATTAAGGGTCTGAATATTCTTAGGGGTCCCAATATTCCAAAAACATCTATTTTAAATGATATCGACCTCATGGCGCTCAAAAACATCTATTTTAAATGATATAATAACAAGGTTACTTAAGGGTCTCAGTATTTACAAGTTCACTAGTCTAACATAGGTGGTATAGCACTGCAGAGGTGTTTGTCCACGTAGACTCGCCTAATAACAACGGTACTTAAGGGTCTCAATATTATTAGGGATCTTAATATTATTAAAAATCCAAAAATTATTAGGGATCTAAATATTTTTAGGAGTCTCAACATTCCCAAATTCTCTAGTCTAGAAGTTATATGGTAACTCAGAAGAGGTCAAAGCCATTTAGTAAACTTTTACAGTCAGTCTCTGAGAAGGGTGCGGATTCTTCTTATAGTTACCGACAAATTGCACCCTCCCTTCCAATACCTTGGAAACGCTAATAAACCGTCAGTTTATGAAGAATATTAAATTCAAGAAAAAATTTCCGCATCAGAAGATTCACTGGCGATTTGATGGCATACTACACCTGAAAACTGAAGTCACATTCAATATTTTTCTATATTTCGAAGTCAATTAATAATAGACTTTGGCATCATGGTATTTTGTGAAAAAATTCGTTTAAATGTTCCTCAGAGATCTAATGCCTGCTATTTTTAATCCATAAAAAAACAGCTTCAGGCCATCAAATCTAAATCGTAATTTAGTGTTTTCAACTGTGTACTGTCGGTTTGGTTTATTAGACAGATTAGAATTCTTCAACATTTCGGTTTAAAGGAATCATTATTGATATTCTGCCTAGAACCAACATAGAAATATGTGCGTCCTGGTTTTGTACAGAAAATTAAGTGGAATAGCCCCATTTCTGACCGACATGAATAAACTAAGGAATTTGTTGAATGGAAGTGTCGAACTTTCCAACAAGCTTACTTCAGAATATAAAAACAAAAGCGAAGAAGGAAGAACGCTTCTGTTTTCTGTGATTTTTGCAACAATTTCTGAATTGCCGAGAGTTGCTGATGTTACTCATCCTGCTTAACAATGACGCCAGCGACCTCCTCTTCCAGCAAATTAAAGTCGATGAAAAGTCATCCAAGTCCATAAAGTCATGTCGTTAATATGCTTTTTAAGGGTGAATAATATCGTCCAACTATGGGTAGGGTTTGAGGGAAAAGTCGGATCGAGTGGAATTTTGTCATCAAATGAATTTATTTGTGAATAATGGCGCTTCTTAACGGTGCCACTTAATGTGGCTAGTAAAATTTGGGGTATATTAACGAATAGGACAATTAATTTCAAGAATCTCTTTTGAAAGAAAAATAAATAAAGAAATATTTTGGATAAAATTAAAACTGACACAAGACTAATGTTTATAGAAAAATATAAAAAAAAAATTTGTTTGGCCAGGGTGGTTAGATACTTTTGATGTTATAACAATTTTTTAAGGGATGATTTCTTTTTGTATTACTCGTTGTGTCCCTCCTCAACTATACATAAAACAAAATACCTTGAATTAAGATAGAATATTTATTTTCTGTTTGTTTTGTGTTTTTTTTTTAAATTTTTTTCTTCTCTAATTTTTAATTAACATTAAAATAATTCAACATTAAATCATGAAATTCCTTCGTCAAATTTTTGTTTGTTTTGTTTGTTTTGTTTGTTTTTATTTTTTCTTATTCAAAAAGATAAAAGCTAAAACTTTTTATTAAAACACAACAGAAAAAAAATAAATAAATAAGTTCATAAGCTCTTTTGTAAATATTCATTTTCTATAAAACACCTCTAAACTCATCATCCCCAACAAATGAAAATGTAATCATTTGTCGTCATTATTTCTAATTAACTTTTAATAATTCAATTTTGTTATCGTTTCTGTTACATATTGTAGAAATAATCTTAATTTTTATCAGCAAAAACAAATTATATAAAAACTTAACGAATATTACAAAAAAAAATTTTTTTTTACGAAAATTAAAGTTTCAATAACAAAATTTTGTGTACAAACTAAAATAAAAAAAAAAAACAACATAAAAACTAATAAATCATAAAAATAATTCGGAGACGCTCTGAAAAAAAAATATTAAAAAAGGAAAACACCTGAAATTTGTATATAAAATAAAAATAGTAAAAAGAGACATGAAATAATTCAATAAATTTTAGTCACATTTAAATTTTAAGCAAAACCAACGAAATTTTAGGAATCAAAATTCCACAGTCCATAATGAGATGGTGAAAAATAATTAATTTCCGTCACAAAAACAACAACAACAAATAACAAAAATATTTAACGAATAATAATAAGAAGAAAAAAAAAACGACCTAACGTGTACGTGGTGCCATGTACTGGCAATAATATAGAATTTCGCTACATCGACTTTATTGAAAACATCGCACCTCTCAATTTGTTGACGACGGAATATTTGCCTTTAAATTGGCAACAATTATTTATCGGTCATCGAATTTGATGGCAACATTTTGACGTGATTTTCTTCGAAGTAGCGGGTTTTTTTTTGTTTGTTTCTTGTTGTCCTCTTCTCTCCATAAGTCAATATGGCAGCTCCGACGAACAATAAACGTTCAAGAACCATTTATGACCGGTTTGTTATCGTACGATGATACACTGCAGGCCAAAAGTATTTAAACAGTTTTTTGTTGTTGTTAAAAGTGGAGAAATTAATTAAAACTAGAATATTAAAATTTTATTAATTTTAAACTTAAATATGATTTCTAATCAAATTAATTATAAATATATTGGGTTGTCCGGAAAATAAAATGGAAAAGTTTCCCTACAGAGGACTTAATTGTATTTTTCCATAACCAACTGCATACGTAAGCCGCATAATCATATGTATTTTGACAGCTGACATAGTAAGGCTTGCTTGTAAAAAAGCAAAACTTGCTATGTCAGCTGTCAAAATACACGGTGGACCATTTAGAAGTTGCATTTTAAAAAGTAAATAAAAAAAACTAGTGTATGTTTTTTCAAATTTCCGGTTTTATTAAAAAGATTGAACCTTGAAATTTAAGAATAAAACACAGCATCATTTGAATGACTGCCACGGCTGGCGTTACAGTACCCCATTCGCTCAACCCAATTTTTCAGTACATTTTCGATTGTCCGGGCCTGTATCTCCTCAATGGCAACTTTGATTTCGTGTTTCAAGGCTTCAATTGTCTCTGGATGACTTGTGTAACATTTATCCTTAATGGCTCCCCACAGAAAATAATCCAACAGGCTCAAATCACAGCTCCGAGGCGGCCAATTGACATCAGAATTTCGGCTGATTATTCGGTTTTGGAAAGCAGTGCCCATAAGTTGGATTGTTGCAAAAGCGCACGAAAAGTTGCAATTGGAGAACGATTATTTTGATAACAAAATTGAATAATTTGTAAACGCTGTTCTTGCGTATATCTCTCGATGTTAAAAATGTAAACATTACTGAATACAATGAAGAAAAAAATGACAGATCATGACATATTACAAATGGCCGAAACGTCACTTAGAAATCATATCACTCTTATTGGAAAACCCTATACAAAAGTTCTTCAAAAAAATCACACTGGGAAATTTTCCTCAAAACTGCGTAATCGAGCTCGTTACCTAAAATTATCAATCATCTACGAACTCCATAAATTTGTTCGTCTCGAACACGCGCGATCGAACGGAAGGTGCTCGTCCAACGAAACGATGGATGATTTTTCCTAAAAGTCGTGCATTTCTTAAATGGTATAATCGAGGCTTTACCTACTTTGGAAAGTGATGAGGACTTGATAATTTTATTAGGCCTGTTGTTATGGTAAAACAAATAAAGAAAAATTAATTTCTCTTTTTTTATTATTTCAGAATATAATAAAATATTTCAAACTTTTATTTATTCTAATTTACCAAATATTATAAATTTTCAATTTATTAAGATTTTAAGCAAAGTTTTCTAAAGAATATGGGATTTATTACAATATAAAATAATACGTGAAAAATAAATAATAATAAAAAGAAATTAATAAAAATAATGAAGAAATTTTTTTAAAAAAAAGGAAAAGTAAGAAATGAGAGAGGTTTGGTAGGGGGCAGAAGGCGGTTAAGAGTGGTAAAAGTCTGCTTCCAGATAATTTTATAACCGCTAAAGTGCCATCAATGCTCGTTTGAATCTCGATCGGTCGTGTCATAATAGAACTTGAGTACCTGTGCCTTATGGTCATCGAATCTGATTGCACAAAAACCCCACCGCTCTCACATTGTTGAGGTACGAAAAATTTATTTATTCCTCGTAAACTGCCTCCTCTACCCTCATCCTCCTCATTCTTTATGCACAAATAATTATCATAATTTTTTGGAATGCATTTTATTTGACTTTACCACTTTTTGGACACTTTCCTCTTCCGATTACCGCGTATATTCCAGCCGTGCTGTTAGTTGTGGTTTTATTCTTTTTCATTTCTGTTAATTTTTCTTTTTTATTCTTTTTGATAATTTTATGCATCCATGACTGACTATATACTCGTATGTGTGCCTGGATACCTTTGCCGTATTCTCGTTTGCGTCTTTATTGCAAATGATCATAAATATCGTATCTTCACTGTATTCGCCCGAAAGCGATGATTGGTGAATATTATTTTGTATTCTGTTAACCGATGTGTGGCTATAAATCGCATTCTCGATAATAAATCGTGTTAAATGAAGTCTTCTTTTTTGCATGTGTACATCTTACCTTTCTCTTCAGTTATTTTTTCTTAGTTTTTTTTCTCGGTTTTGGTTCTTTTATTTTTGTCGTATTTTTTGATTGTTTATCAGGTTAGCTCCTGCCCACCTTAATTTGGTTTCTTTTTGAAGCGGCGTTTTTTTTGCTCAGTGGCAATTCGCATCAACCAGTGATGTCAGATTTATGACTACAACAAGCGGGAAAGGCGAATACATTCACGTTATTGCACTTGCCCCAGGCTCGACTCGACCCTGTCCGATGCAGACCGGTCCATTGCCAACACGCTCTTCGCCACCCCGTGCCAGATCGACGAACCAGTCCTTAGCCGTCATATTACAGCAGTCGCAACTACGATCTTCGATCCGGTGCTAATGCATTTATAAATTAGTGAATTTATTTGATCAGCTACCGCCAAGATAAACATCTTTTCCGAGAGTATGTCCGCTATAGACTTCTGTTGTGGACCATAAGCAGCAGACACGGTGCACACGGTATCTATCTATCTGATTAGCAAAATGACTTTTAATGTACATAATTTCCCGGCCGTCCGTTAAAACGAAAACGAAACGATCCAACTGACAGATACACGAAATGTGTACGAGTTCGATTGCATGCAAATGCAATCAGTTGTCCATCTTGTTGTTGTTGGCACCACACCCCAACCTACCCCATGTCGGTCACTTCAAAACCTACCGACTGCATCCGATAATAATGGCTACGAAAGTCTACAGTGCCGTATGGATACGCACTGCAATCTATCCGATTATTGTTGGGCAGTCCCCGCTCTCACTTTTTACGATTATTACAATATTATCAGGTAGCTTTATAAATGCTAATTTTATAGGTTAATTAATATTACACGATAACAAGTTAACATTGTCATGTAAGACCGTACAGCATTTGTGCAATTGTAAACCCCTACCGCCACCCACACGCTTTGATAGAAAAAAACAAATTCCAAATTAATTTTAGCCAATTTCCAAATATGCACAAATCTCGATGCAATAAATAATTAAATATTGTAATTAATTAATTAATTAATTAATTTTTACGATTATATGGCAAATTATATTTGAAGTAATTAAAATTTAAAAGAAAATTAATTAAAAATTCTCGTGTGAGAAAATTCAGTCACTTTTTATTATTTTTTTCATTTTTTTTTGTTTTGCGTTGAGTGGAACTAGAAGCTTAAAGAGAGATTAGATGGTCAGCAAAATTGGCAGACGTCAGCCAAAATAACGTGAAAATGACACTAGAATTCGTTCCAAATTTGGTTGACCGTCTAATAGCCTGATTAGTGACGTTAACTGGCGTGGTTGACTCTTTTTGTGTGTTTTTTTTTTGACTGGAACTAGAAGCTTAAAGTGAGATTAGATGGTCAGCAAAATTGGCAGACGTCAGCCAACGTGACGTCGAAATGACAGCAGAATTCATCCCAAATTTGGCCGACCATCTAATAGCCTAATTAATGACTTTGACTAGCTTTGCTGACGCTTTTTTTGTTTCTTTGTTGTTGAGTGGAACTAGAAGCTTAAAGTGCGATTAGACGGTTAGAGAAGTAGGCAAACGTCAGCCAACGTGACGTCAAAATCACAACTGAATTCGTCCCAAATTTCTTTGATCGTCCAATAGCCTGATTAGTGACGTTGACTGGCGTTGCTGACGCTTTTTTTTTGTTTTGTTTTTTTTTTTGTTGTTGAGTGGAACTAGAATCTTAAAGTGCGATTAGACGGTCAGCGAAATAGGCAGACGTCAGTCAATGTGACGTCAAAATGAGACCAGAATTTGTCAAAAATTTTTTTGATAGTCTAATAACCTGATTAGCGACGTTGACTGGTGGTGCTGACTCTTTAGCTAACAGATCCCGGCTGACGAAGTGGCTGATAGTCTAATAGTCTGATTTATGACATTTGACTGATGGCAGATACATTTTGGTGTGTCAGCTGAGCTGTCGGCCACTGTCTCACGTCAGCAATGGTACGAATTCGTGACAAAATTGACGATGCCATTTTACCAAATTTTAAAGCACTTTTAAACTGAATAGGCTTTCGGTAGTTCTATTCCCATAATTAATAAGGGAATTTTTGTATATCCTGTAAAATGAGCAATAAAACTTGAAAGTAAATTTGATAAGAAAACCGATGCTAATAAGGGTGTCCCAAAATTCACCGTTTTGTTGAAACCACGTGTCGTCCACAATATTTTGCAATGTTAGGCACAACAAACTGGATTATCATGTCGCGATAGCGGGCACCATTAACGAAGAAGAATGGTCCGATGATGTCTCCAGCGTTTGTTTCTTAACAATCACTCGTGATATTTTCTGAACCCTAAATTCGACAATTTTCTCGATTAACCAAACCATCAAGATGAAGAAGACCCTCATTGCTGAAGATGATTTTGTTCGAAATGTAACTGCCAAATTTTCATTATTTTTAATAACCCTGAACTGTCAGCTGTCACGTAGTCTTCTTTTTTTTGTTGGCAGCACTTCACCGCACAAATAGCTCGAAATATTCCAATCTTACGTGGAGTTTGGGACACTCTATATAATTAAAATTTTTATAAAGAACCAGTGGCGAAAATACCATCTGTTAATTCATCGAACGCGGGTGTGGCTGATTGGCTTACGGTTGATTACTGGCTGACCTTTTTTTCGCTGTTCGTCTAATAGTCAGATTTTTACTTCAATCACCATTAGCCACGTTGTCAAAATTGGTTTACGGTAGCTGTTGGCGTTGGGACAGATTTGGCTGACCGTCTAATAATATTGCCTTAACACTGCGAACGAATAAATTGTAAACAAATAACTCGTCACTAAAAAAAATAATGTACAATATCTGGGATCCTCTACAGGATATCCAGTAAATACACATATTTGTCCAAACTTCAAGTTTTGCTGCTCTCTGGCAGTTGCGAAACCGGTGCCGTGTATAGTAAAGTGACATAGTTGCAAAAAAGTCACGTAGACAGCCGGGACACGAGGACAGCATGGTACGGTCGTTCGAGCGAGTCTTGATTTTGTGATTCTTTTCACATAAAAATTTACAAACTAATTAAAATCTGTAATTTTTATTAAAACTTTTCGAGTTATCGGTCTGGCGATATAGCCATTTGAACTTTCCGATGTTGTGACGAAGATCGTTGCAGACTAAGGGGCACTTCATTCCACACCACTATTAACACTACACACAATATTTGTCGGTCAGCTTTACCCGTTTTATTCCTTTTCTGTAGTTTTGTTATTATTTTATATCAGCTGCCGTCCTCAGTTCCCACAGCTCGTTATGGATAGGTGTATAGGAGGGTTGTATGATTAATACCTGGCCTCGGCAAGATATGACGCTGCTACTGTAAAGTCAATTATATTTTTGTGTAAATATCGCCTTTCACAACAAACCACTCAAATTTTCAAGAAAACGAGCGAGATCATATAAAAGCGGAACTCCGAGACGTTTATAACCTTCGTTATTGATCATAAAATATTATATAGCTGAATGTAAACGCCGGCAAAAAAGCATTTTTTAATGAAGAACGCCCAGGTTGTCCAAATGAGGTCAGCATCTCAGAAATAATTGAAGAAAATCCACGATATTGTTTTAAAACGACCTTGAGTGAACGTGCGTTAGATTACTGAGACTGTGTGCACCTGAATTGAACTTTCCGATGTGGTGACATCCCTAAAAAATGACATCTTTGACTATGAAATGGACAAAGGTGATCTTGCAAGGACACGTACTGAAATATTTTAGTTTTTTTTTTAGTTTTTCTTAGCGATTTGAATAAAATTTTAAGTGCCTTCGAACGTGTTGCCCAGATTAATTAACAAAGTATTCTGTCCGGCGTTAAATGAATGGTGGTGAACATAAATGCTGGTTAATCTTTTTTGTTGGTTTATTTAATTTATTGTAGTTTTTCTAAATAGTTTTTATTTTGTCTTACAGCTTAACATATTTGATCTAAATCCTTACAGATCATGTTATATTCACTGTTGCTAAAAGAGAAAAAGGATATTTATCGCTCTTTTCATATTCGAACAAATGCCAAAGGTGACTTTCAAAAATAGGGGGAACATTTTCAAAAATAAATCCCATTTACTGTCTTCAAATAACAAAATCTACAAAAGTCAGTAGTAAAATTGTTCGAAAAGTATCAGATTCAATAGATTGCTGACCTCGATCTGCTATGTTCCAATGATTACCGACATGTGTCATTACGCGTGTGTGTGTGCATCTGTGTTAGTATGTGTAAGTGAAATATCATCAACAGATTGCGTACAACCCCAGTCAATCGTGACAGTACAATTTAAGTAGTTCAATACTTTACGAGAGCAATCTATCCCGTATCGCTTCTCACACAGAAACGCCGGTGTCCCATTACCAACCCCTAATGTCATTTGTCTCGTCCAGAAAATCCCCTCACATCGTTTTTTTCTCAATAAGTCCTAACTTATATACGAATACATACCATATTCTCTTTAGGGTAAGTTTTGGATGATTTTCGTTTATTTATTTTTTTCGACCTTACTCACCTAAAGCGACCCAAGTTATACACTCCTAACCTTTTGATTGGTATTTTACCTTAACATCATCCTTTTTTGCACGACTAATCATATTATCCACATTGAAGCTATGATTGGGAGAAAATTTCAATTATACAATAACTTTTATCTTCCTTTTTTTAGAATTATTTCTTCATAAATGTTCTTTTTGTTTGGAATTTTCAAAACCACTTAAATTAGCAATAAAACCATTAACATATCCGTTCCAATGTCCTTGTTTTTGGTGGTCACAAACCTTTAGAAATTTCCGTACACATTTGCACATATTCATAAACTCATTCAAATTCATATTCGCACAATGAAAATCTATTTTTAAGAACCTATCAGTTTACACGTGTTTAGACAAAAATAAAGGATATGGAAATGGTCGGATTATAAAACGATTTACCAATAAAACCGTGGGGTTCCCGTTCAATTGGGTGAGTTTATTTAAAATGTCACTTCATATTTGATTTGATTGACTGGATTATAATGAATATGGGAGATAGATGACAGCAATGAGTTTGGGTTTGCCATGTGCTTACTTGTATATGTAAAAATATGTGCACTCGGAAATGCTTTTGTTTTTCTTTAATTTTAATTTTGAAATTTGGAATAGGATTTTTCTTTAGGGTTTTTTTCGAAATAATTTCAGTAAGAAATAAGTTTTCAATAAAAACTTTTTCTTTTTTCACACAGTAAAAAATACCAGTGAAAATTTGCGATAAAAATTTCCTGCTCAGAACAGTTAATTAAATGCTCAGAATAAATTCTCGATAATAATAGATTCAATTCAGGAAAATTTTTAAGTTTAGAGCAAAATAATGGCGGTTATCATAAGACCATAGCGCTCAGAATTGACGCTCCTTCATAATTTTCGGACTGATGACACATTCAAGCTAGAATGCATACAAGACCTGTGGGTTTAGAGAGCCGCAAATATGGGAATTTTGCTTGTTGACGTATTCACCAAGCGAGAATTTGTTCAAAAAATCAGCTTCCGTAGCCCTTTGATCCGGCGTGTCTTCTGTGCAATTTTAAACGAATTTTTGATGATTTTATGATCCATAATAAAAAAAATGGCAAACTTTGAGCTAAACAAATTCTACTTTGATGACAGATATATTTCAGATCTGTCAAATTACAGGCCTATACCTTCTGAACCACTACCAGGTATATAAGCTTAAATCCGATGTTTGGTCATAGATGGCGTGAGTGAGCGTATTAAGCTACCATGGGCACGCCATACTTTTTTTTATGAGTTTGACATCTGTCAACATTAATCAGTGCACATTGTCAGCAATTTCGTACAATAACATGCATTCTTCCTTTTTGGTAATCATGTCTAGTTTTGTGCTAGAAAAAGAGCATATGCGGGAAGCTCTGCTTTTCTGCTTCAATTTGAAGAAATCGGCTGCCGAATCGCATCGAATGCTATTGGAGGTCTATGGTGACAGTGCTTTAACGGCAACAGCGTGCCGAGATTGGTTTCGTCGGTTCAAAGACGGCAATTTGGACTTGTGGGACAAGAAACGTGAAAATCGGCCTAGGAAGGTTAAGGACCATCAATTGCAGGCTCTTTTGGACGAAGACAATACGCAATCGCAAAAAATGCTCACGGAGCAACTGGGTGTTCCTCAACTAGCCATTTCCAGGCGTCTGCGTGGAAATGGCTGGTTGAAAATGAGTGCTGCATGAATTGAACGATAGGCAGATGGAGCGACGCCAAAACACATGCGAAATCTTGCTCGCCAGACAAAAAAGAAAGTCGTTCCTGCATCGAATTATAACAGGCGATGAAAAGTGAATATATTTTGAGAATCCTAAACGCAAGAAATCGTCGGTTGATCCCGGCAAACTATCAACATTTTCCCCAAGACGAAATCGCTTCGGACGGAAGACAATGCTGTGCGTTTGGTGGGATCAGCAGGGTATCGTCTACTATGAGATGTTGAAACCTAGTGAAACTGTCAATACCCACCGCTACCACAAACAACTGATCAAATTGCACCATGCTCTGCATGAAAAAAGGACGGATTATCAACAAAGACACGACAAGCTGATTTTCCTCCACGACAACTCACCATCGCACACGTCAAAAATGGTCCGAAACTACTTGGACAAACTCAACTGTGAGGTGCTACCCCACCCCACTTATTCACCAGACCTGGCCCCTTCCGACTACTACCACCCGTTTTCGTCGATGGGCCACGCGCTCGCTGAGCAGAACTTTGATTCTTACGGAGACGTCCGAAAATGGCTTGATGAGTGGTTTGCCTCGAAAGAGAAGGAATTTTTTTGGTTTGGTATCCACAAATTGCCCGAGATATGGGAAAAATATGTAGCTAGCGAGGGCAAGTACTTTGAATAAATTTGTTTTGGCTTCTTAAGTAAAAAACATGTGTTTTTTTTTACTAAAAACAGCGGGTTTAAGCTTATACACCTTCTATATGGATAATCCGGTAAATTGATAGAAAACAAAAACAACCACCTAAAAAAAATATAGAAAAAGAGTTTTAAGAAGGTGAAAATAACCCTTGTCGCTGAAGAAAATTTTGTTCGAAAAAACAGCATCCAAAGCGTGTTGTTCCAGCACCCAAACGTCATATCTTCTGTACAATTTAACCGCACTATTTAGTGGTAAAGTGAACCAGAATGTAAAATGAAAAACCTAATCCAATCCTAACCAAATGTCACTTTGGATGACATATTTGTTTGACAGCTGTGAAATGACAGAGTAGTACTTTCCGAACTACGAAATGGATAACCTTCTATTTCAGAACAATTCGACTAATCCACACGATGACTGACAGCACGTGCAAGCGCAATGATCTTAGTTTTATCTGGGCATTTTTTTGCATATACGAGGTCTGTATCGCGAATTTTGAATTTCCGCGGATTACGTATATTAGATTTTCGATTTTTTTTGTGGCGTTATGTTGGTACTCTTGTCTCTCACTTATGCCGACAAGATCGTCCATTTTGAATGTTCAGTTAATTTTTGACAGCTGCTTTGCTTGCACGTGTTTTGGCTCGTCTTCGATTTTGGCTCAATTTTGATCAAAAACAGCATTGCATTAACATTGCTAAGGAGCTGTTGGACTCTGTCGGCGACGATGAACCCATGAATCATGTGTTTATGGTTATGACGTGGAAACTAAAGCTCAATCATCCCAATTAAAGCAAAAAAAGAAAAAAGCGCCCCAAGTTCGGTCGAATTTCCGCCAGAAACGCCCGGATTTGTGGAAGAACAAAAATTGGCTTTTGCCATTTTTGGCCAAAAACAAAATACTAATAATGACGCAGCCACCGTATTCCCCAGATCTGGCCACCTGTGACTTTTTCTTGTTCCCGAAACTGAAGAGCCCCATAAAAGGACGACACTACGGTACGATTGAGGAGATGAAGACGGCATCGAAGGTGAAGCTGAACAAGATCACAAAAAATTATTTTTTGAAGTGTTTCGAGGATTACAAAAAACGTTGGCACAAGTGTATAATATCTGGTGGGGATGACTTTGAAGGGGACAAAACAGACATTCATGAATAAATAAATAATTTTTGAAAAAACACAAAATTCGCGTTTTTGAACTGACCTCGTATTGTCCTGTTGAAATCTCTTCTACCTTCTTCCGCCATCGCACGTACTTTTACCAGTCGTCTTTGTTTCCTTTTTCTTTCAATATTTCTATCGCAATTTCCGTAAAGTAAAATGACCAAAAAGAAGAACAAAAAATAGCAATCAGCAACGAGAAATGCACTGCTGCAAGCACACACAATTTACGAGTACATTTTAAGGGAAAAGTTTTAACAAAATTCGCGCTTTATTTTGTCACCTACATTTACTCAATCACACACCAACTCGGACCCCTTTCTCTCTATCAACCCCTACAATAAAAAGCGGAACCCATCACCCCCCACAAATAAATAATATGACAAAATACACAACAGAACCCAATAACTTTAATGGTTATTGCAGTCCAGTCTGCAGGTAAAATTACCTGCCCTTTACACTCGTACTCCACCCGCACGACCCCCTCCCCCAATTGCACGTACTCATACAATTTTGATGTTGTTGTCAGACGATTGTTTTGTAATTAGTTGTGCACTAACAGCATTGACATGATTTTACATATCGTTGACATGCAAACGAGAAATCGTACAAGCAACAATATCGATAAGACAGGAAATAGCGTGTTCGGCATTTAGTCTGCTGAGTGCACGGGGAGCATATGCAGAGCGTAGTAAATTCATATGCACTCATACATGTTCAGGCAATCTTCCACAAAACCCATAAGCCTATATGAATGAATGTACACGTTAATATGACAGTGCATCTCACACAACTCCCGACAAACTGTACACTTTCTACTCAAATACTAGCCAAATTGCCTTTTTGTTCTTTTCTTCTCTTTTATTGAGCTCCGTCCGCCAAGTAGCTTGTTTTGTTTTGTTGCTCTTCCCTCCAGCTTTCTCGTTTCTTGTTTCGTTTTATTTCATTCCACTCAGTTTGCTTTTCGCTCGTTTCAATGTTTCCTTTTCTTTGCAAACGGCATTCAGACTGCACATGTTTTTTGTCTTCACTTTCCTCCCATTTTGCACATGTTTTGTTTTTCTTGTTTTATTTGTTTATTCTTAAAATTTTTCTTTATTATTTTTTCGATCGTCTTTTGAACAAGGACTATTTTCTTTATTTATACTTTTCAATTTAACATGTATTATGTACTCGTAAAATATAAAAAAAATGTTTCATAAAAAACGAAAAAAATTCTTTTTTCGATTTTCCTTTTCTTTTCTTTTCAGTTTTTTTATACTTGTTCAAGTTATTTACTGATTTTGGCTCATATTTTAATTAGAAGCAAGCGTTTTTTTTACGTTTAATTAATTTCCGTTTTGAATTTTAATTAGTTTTTGTATTGAAATCATTTGAAAATTCTTATCAGTGTGGCGGCAAATAAACACTGACCTTTGATAAGTCTATGACTTCTGATGTGTCACATGTCATTATTATTACCCACGTGCCATTACTGTTGCCCTCTTATGGCTTATGTACGCAAACAGGGTGGGTCTTTTTAATACACTCATATTAACCAGAAAATTTCTTAAAAAAATATAGAGATTTTTGCTAAAAATTTAAAATGAAAATCCTTAAAACACAAGGTTTCACTTTAATTAAAGAAACATTTTTATAGTTAATTTTTCCAGTAAATTTTTACTAAATAGTTGTTTTACAAAAAAATTTTACAGAAAATTTTTACTAAAAATTTTTAGTTTTACTGAAAATTTTTGCTGACATTTTTAAAGAAAATTTGTACAGTAAATTTTTATAGTAAATATTTTATTGAAAATTTTTACAGACAATTTTTACTGAAAATGTTTGCAGAAAATTTTTACTGAACATTTTTACAGTTAATTTTTACAGTAAATTTTTATATTAATTTTTAAAGTAAATTTTTATAGTAATTTTTTATAGTAAATTTTTATAGTAAATTTTTACTAAATAGTTGTTTTACAAAAAAATTTTACAGAAAATGTTTACTAAAAATTTTTAGTTTTACTGAAAATTTTTACTGTAAATTTTTGCTGACATTTTTAAAGAAAATTTGTACAGTAAATTTTTATAGTAAATATTTTATTGAAAATTTTTACAGACAATTTTTACTGAAAATGTTTGCAGAAAATTTTTACTGAAAATTTTTACTGAACATTTTTACAGTTAATTTTTACAGTAAATTTTTATAGTAAATTTTTATAGTAAATTTTTACAATAAATTTTTACAGTAATTTTTATAGTAAATTTTTACAGACAATTTTTACTGAAAAGTTGTTTTACAAAAAAATTTTACAGAAAATTTTTACAGTAAATTTTTATAGTAAATTTTTACAGTAAATTTTTAGTGAAAAGTTGTTTACAAAAAATTTTTACAGAACATTTTTACAGTAAATTTTTATAATAAATTTTTACAATCAATTTTAACAGTAAATTTCTACAGTAAATTTTTACAATAAATTTTTACTGAAAAGTTGTTTTACAAAAAAATTTTACAGAAAATTGTTACAGTAAATTTTTACAATAAATTTTAACAGTAAATTTTTTTTTGTAAAATATTTCTGATAATCGTCGCAAAAACGGACGAATTACTTTTCCTATTAATTGAAATTTGCTGGGACTCTAAAAGAAGAATAATTACAAGAATAAGTCGATCGTTGTACACAGTCAAAGTCA
The DNA here is from genome assembly GCA_958298945.1 of Atherix ibis. NCBI lineage: Eukaryota > Metazoa > Arthropoda > Insecta > Diptera > Athericidae > Atherix > Atherix ibis. The sequence continues at coordinate 4,559,583 of OY282607.1, read as the reverse complement.
CGAGTTACACAATCAGTAGGGATCGGGTCAAAAGTCTCTGCAAATTGTAGATGGTAATGATGGTCTGGCAAGCATGACCAGTTCTCATTGAATGCCGGCAAATGAAACTTTTCCGACTTATGCTTAAATGAGTCGACAAGACGAATGTCATGGTTGGCGGTTTGTGGTGAGCTGGTACACTCGTACGGGCTAGTTGGCTACCTTGTGGATAGCCTCAGCGTTGAGAGACTCCAAAACCATTATGTGGAGTGCTGACTTGTTGGTTCTGATGCTGCTTTGCATGTCTGCACATTGTAACTTCTCCTTTTGTGCGAGTACATTTTAGTTTGTAGTAAAATGTGTCGTTTTGGTTGTTAGATTTTTTTTTTGTGGGGCCTAAATGACTATTCAACTGATTTTGTACTATTCAGATTTATCGTCGGCAACTGACAAACGCCGGCCATGCATTCTTGCACTGGACAGTGGAATTTCGCATGCATCCGATGTCGGTGCACATGGTGGCGATGGAGACGATGTTGATAGCGATGGATGGGGAGGCCTTTCGACTTCGAGAATTATTGGCTCGACTGAAATTAGCATCCCAATGTGCTTGTTATTTACTTGAGTAATTTCCAATTTGAATTGCGGCGTGACGACGGTGCTTTCTTCGCAACGCTCTTCTCCACTTTGCTTTTATGCAAGTCATCATTGCGGTAGGGAATCTGTGGTCTGTAGCCACCAATCGTTGTCAGAAAACGATTACCACGGAACGAAATCGAAACATACTGCTTTGTATCACATCAGATCGCATCACATGTAATTGGTCCCAATGGGCTGACGGACAACTTTGAAAGCAAATATACCTCGTTGCCATAGCAAACAGTACACAACGGCCTGTGGATTTGTGGAGGAGAGTCCAATAAACTAATAACAAGACGCCAAAAGTTCTCGAGAAATTCGATTTTTTCGAGAGGCTAGTAAGCCATCTGGCGGCAATAATCCTTCGCGGAGGATTTGTCAGCGCTGAAGAGTATTTCCAATTATTATTATTTTTTTCTTTTATTTTCTCTTATTTGCAAAAACGGTTAACAGTACATCGGTAAACAAGAAAATAAAAATAAAAATTTGTTGAATAAAAATGCCATTAAACAAAATGCGAAAAAGATTTACGACCACAAAAGGTGATGAGCATTTTTGCCAGAATTCAAGTAGCATAACTCGATGATCTTCTCGTATATCAACCCCCTACGATGCCCTCTCGGAATTTTTCATAAATTTCATTTTTATTTTGCTATTATTTATAAGAAATAAATTTTGTTTTTGACTGGATTTTCTGTTATAACCAATTGATAGACATCATAAAATCGGGTCAAAACTAATGGAAAAGGTTAAAAACATTGCTCGGAATGGGAAGGGCGGATGGGAGGGGGGTGGGGGGAATCTACATTATTTAATGTGGAAAGAAAAATGAAAAAAAAAATTATTATCATTAAACAGAGAACATCAAATTCAATCCGAATAACATTTTAGATTTGTTAGCTTCAATAAAATTGAAAATAAAAGTAAGAAAAAAGCCAGCAAAAAATGATCTATGAAGTCGCCTTCCTGATAAGTCTCCCCCTCTCCCCTCTTTAGTTTTTTTTTCTTCTCTTTTAATTTTGCATTAGAAATAATGCGCTTTTACAAATGAGACTGTGCAAAATACGAAAATACGAAATGATTGGATAAGAGGGGTTGATGTTGATGCAACCAGTTGCGGTTAGTGCAAGGAGAAAGAAGTAAGCAATTCGGTGAGCACATGAAGGGGCGAAGGTCAATCGAAATAAACAGTAGGGGATAAGGTAGCCTATCTAATTTGACGTTTTTTTCTCGTATTTATTATGTTTTTTTTTTTTAAATACGTACGGCAATCATTTAAAGAAGGAGGAAAATTAATTGAATAAATTGCAGTTTGGACAAAGAGGGAGAACCGTCAAAATGGCCATGACGTAAATTATTCAGTATCGAAGCTGAATAGCATAGGAAACCCCCCTCCCGGTGTTCGGAACAGAATCAACCATATTATTTGTTAAGCAGTGTGCGATTACGAAGGGTGAAAGTGCAATCAAAAATGATACGAGGTCAGCCGTTGGAAAACGCATTCGAAAATTAATAGAATAAATAATCAAGTCGAGGTTTTACTAAAATAACAAAAAAATTTTACAAATAATATTGTAGTAAAATCAAAATTATAACCACAACACCAGATACAGTTAAGAGGAGATAATCTCTGTTTTGGAAGAAACTAAAATGTTTCCATTTGGAGGGCACTTCTATGAGAGAAGCTCTAAAACTAAAAATATTAAACACATTTCAATCCAAGTTTCGGGGTAGAAAAAAAAAACAAATTTAATTTTTATAGCAACAAATTTCCATGTACTTATTTATAAAAAATTATCATTTTTGATAGAAAATTTTTACTGGAAGTTTTTGTAGATAGAAATTTTTCCAAAATAATTTCGCTGGAACTTTTTCGAGAAAAAATGTCGCTGGACATTTTTATTAAAAATTTGCACTGTTATTATTTTTAATAACTACTTTTTAGTATTAATTAATAATTCCAGTATCTGGACCATATGTTTTTTTATTTTTAATTGCGTGAAAAGTTCCCAGATATGTTTGATGGTGTGAACTGGCTCGAAGATCATGCGATTTGATGTGGTTGGACTTTTTTTTTACAGAGCTACGCAAAAAATCGTGTTTAAACAGTTAAATTGCAAAGGATAATGCAGTATATCTTGAGTTGTTTGGGATAATGCAGAAACTACCGAATTACTTATTGAAATTATTGTTAAAATGCTTAATGGCAAGTTGTCTATGCAACATTTTATCGGTACCTGAATTTGAAGTGCGTTTTATTTAAATTTATTTTCCGAAATAAAAATTGAACAAAAATTCATGAAAATCAGCAATCAGTTTGTTAGGAAATGTTGTACTGGGATTCAGGTGTGCGTGCACGTAGCTAAATGCGTTCGCGTTGAGAATAAAATCCCCAACACCGAGTCCGGGTACACGTAACCAAACTTGCAGTAATTGAACTGAACTGAAATGGGTGCCATAAGATAACAACTGCACGTACCTTTGTGCTTTCCATGGCCATAAACCTTTCGAGAAGGTCAAAAGAAGCCAAATTGGCTACAAGATTTCCCATTTCGCAACGGTGTACCGCTCCTGGCATGAATAAACAAGCACAAAAGATGCGATGATATGCATTAACATGCGTTTCGACTAATGGCTAAGCAGAGCTCTTTGTCTCGATGGATACCGAATTTGGTTTTTGTTGCAATTATGCTTTGAGAGTCGGCTGACCATGGTATCTCCATTCCGTGTGTGTACATATTCTGTGATGATTCGGTATGCCATCTAAAGGAGCACCCCGGACAATGTTGCAAAAACACTCACCTCGCAGATAATATAGTCAAATTATTCGAAATAACACTCTCTGTTGTAGGCAACTTTGAGCAGCTTGCGATAATACAGGAAATTTGGAGCCGATTAGGATAATGCAGTACATATTAGTTTGGGATAATGCAGTAAATCTTGAGGCTTGCTGTTATGTGAAAAAAGTTGAGCGAGTGTAAATGCAGGTAATATTGCTTGGAATAACGCAGTACAATTTGAACAGATTGGGGTAATGCAGTGAATCTTGAACGTTTAGGGTGATGCAGTAAATTTTGAGGTATTTGTGATAATGCAGTATATATTGAACAGTTTCAGGATAAGCAGTAAATCTTCAACTGTTTGGGTTAATGCAATAAATATTGAGCAGTTTGAGATAAGACAATAAATCTTAAACTGTTTGGATTAATGCAGTGAATTTGGATTAATGCAGTGATTGGAATAATACAGTAAAACTTGAACCGCTTACGATATTGCAGTAAATCCTGAGATAATGCAAGCAAGCTGATTTAGATAATGCAGTGAACTTTAAGCTGTTTGAGTTAATGCAGTAAATATTGAGCAGTTTGAGATAAGGCAGTAAATTGTGAACAGCTTACGATAATGCATTAAACCTTGAATTGCTTGGGATAATGCAGTAAAATTTAAGCTTGCGATAACGCAGTACATATTAAAGTTTGAGATAATGCAGTAAACTATAAGCAGTAAATATTGGTTCGGGATAATGTATTTAATCTCGAGTTGTGTGGGATAAGCAGTAAATATTGGTTCGGGATAATGTATTAAATCTCGAGCTGTGTGTAATCTCAAGCTGTAAATCTCGACCTTAACAGGTGGTAGTCGGAAGGGGCCAGATCTGGTCAATAGGGCCGATAAGGCACTGTCACCATAGGCCTCCATAAGCATTCGATGCAGTAACCTTGAGCTGATTTAAATAATGCAGTGATAATTGAGCGTATAGGATAAGGCAAGAAATCTTAAACTGTGTGGGATAATGCAATAAACTTTGAGCTCTTTGGGATAATATAGATAATCTTTAGCTGTTTATGATAATGCAGTAAATTTTGAACTGTTTGGGATATCAGTAAATTTGGAGATTTTTGAAATAATGCGGGAAACGTGAGCTGTTTGAGTTAATGTAGTAAATATTGAGCTGGTTGGGATTATGCAGTATATCTTGAGTTGTTTGGGATAATGCAGTAAGCTTTAAGTTGTTTGGATAATACAGTAAATTTTGAGCGCTTGGGATAATGCAGTGAACTTTGAGCGTTTGGAATAATACATTTAAAGCGTGAGCGCTTACGATAAGCAAGTAAACTTTGAGCTATTTGGGATAATGCAGTTAATCTTGGGCTGCTATTTTGCGTACTCGAACACTTCATATTACATGTCCTTAGTTTTAACCTACCCTGTAATTAGTGTAAATTATATGTGATATTAAAACACTTTTTTTTTTTGCTTTAAAATGAACCTATTCTAATACGAAATAATTTGGAGAAAAAACCTGCAAAAACAAATTCTTAATAGTTCGTTTTCCACTTTAGTGACTGACTGTGCCCTAAATTGATTTGTGGCTATTGAACTGACGTGTGTACACTCAAAACTTTATTAATCAAACAACACTAATGATTGAAAAGAATTCATCAATTAGAACAAAGGAGTAGGAGGAAGGGTGCTGGGTAAGGTAATGATTACAAAATTTCAACTGAACAAATGGAATTTTACTCTATTATCTTCGATACGATCTTAAAAGCGGAACAAATTCTCAGTTTAAATACGTTCCTTTCGATTTGAGTTTTACTACTTTTTTTTTCTCCATATTTCCAAATTGTACAAGCCAACATATTTTTTTTGTAAGCATTTAAGTAGCTGCCTTTTATTGCTATTATCACACCCTGGAAACGAATGATACTCTATTTTCGAGTGATAAAATGTTCGCTATTGAATTGGTATCGATTGCATATGGAAATGTTGAATAGTTTGTCAAGTACTCGCACGTGCTCGTACGTACATAAACTCATTCGGGCATATTCACATTAGGTTTTGGTACACATATTGATGCATTGAACGCTCGTTTCACAAATGATTCTATGCAATTCGATTACAGTCGATAAAGTCGTTCGTTGTTGAAGTTTTCCTTTCAGCTTTTAAAAAGTGTTTCCTTTTCACTTTGTTTCCGTGCTAGTTTCCGTTTTCTTTATAGTCTTTGCGATGGAAAATATCGTTCAAATCAATTCAATGTTGTTAGTTGAATTTCTGCTCATTTACATGGAAAATATTTGTAGTCGAATTTTTTCTTTGATTTATGGTTCGACTAACTTTGTTGATGGGAAGGGGAGGGGGGGAAACAGGGTGTTTATTGAGGAATTGTCGAGAAATTGGTTGAATAATCTGTCAACTGATATATAAGACTAAGTAGTAATAAAGGGTTATTGAATTGGTGCTCTCGAAATTAAAATTAAATTAAACGCACTTAAAATCAGATTTTGTTGTTAATTTTTATTAATTTATATTGATTGGATCTTGCCATTTTGCATAAAATTACTTGTTGAACTCAATCCTTTCAAGGTAATTTTTTGATGAATTTTTTGGGCTGTAATTCCGTCATAACTTGATGGATTGTTATTTTTAATAGCGCTTAAATTTGAGGATTGTTTGCGTAAATACGTGTTTTCACATAGACTCACAAGAAAGAGTGCAATGGTTTTTCTAGGAACTTTTTATGCCATAAAGTCAAAAGTTGTCATGCTGCGTGCTTTGTGGCGCCATCCTGTTTTAAATCACATATGGTGCAGAATAAAATCTTTAAGATAACGCCAAAAATGGAGAATTAACAGTAATGGTTTCTGCTTCTTAATTTCCTAATGACACCTTCAGACTAAAATGCACACCAGACAATCAATTTTCGCGGATACAATGGCATCTCCACAGTCATTTGTGGGTTCTTTTCAAAGCACTATTTATGGCTGCAGCAAAATCACCATTTCTGTAGAAATATTTACAATTTTATAGTTTTCTTTTTATGAATAATAGAACCCTAATGTAAAATGGCAAATTTAAACTAAAAAAAAACGCCATTTTGGATGACATATTTTTTTTTTGACAGCTGTCAAATGAATGTACTTTAATTTCGGAACTAACCTTTTATTATAGGCAATTAGATCAAATCCCCACGTTGACCGGACAAGCAAAGTTCTCAAATTTTTATTTGGGATTTTTTGTTGTTGAAACTATTGGCCTGTATCGTGAGTTGTATGCACAGTAGCCGCCATTCTATTGAAACCATATGTCGTTCTGGACTATACTTTTTATGTTTTTAAGAAAATTATTGTTGATCGTGGTCTGGTAAAGCTGTCTTTTTTTTGGTAATGAGATCGTGGTCTGGTAAGGCTTTCAATATCTTTTGTAAGTTTGATCAATCAAGAAGTGACAAAACCATTGAGCAAAAAATGAGTCTCATTACCAAAAAAAAAAAAAATTCCGGTAAAACGTTTTACTTATTTTCAAACAATACTAAGTAAAAATCATTGAAAACCTTTTACAATTGAATCCTGTGGAAAGGATTAGTTCAAAAATAATAAATTTTTATAGAATTTCTTTTAAAAAATCGACAATCGATTGGAATTGTTTTTTTTTTTTTTAGTTATAATCAAAAATAAAATCTTTAAAAAAATATTATTTGTTTAGCTTGTTTGGTTCTATAAATATTTTGCGGTTGATCCGAATTGGATTCGAATAGAAATCCTTTTTTTTCTCAATAAATCTCATCCATCAATGCGAATGGGAATATTTATTTATGAACTAACTGAATAGTATCGGACAGTTGGTATAAATGTATTTGTGATTTTATATCTGGACAACGTTTGATCTCTATGCCTAGTCCAGCATCTAGATTTGTTTATAGCACAAAAAAAACTCAACAAGAAGCAATTTATTTGAATTCGATTAGATAAATGTGCATGACAAGCGTACAAATGCCTCAATTTTCAGATAGCCTAGCTTGACCATCATCATCACCATTGCCACTATCATCCAGAAACGAACGAAATTCTATCCGGATCGAATACGGAATCTTTAGAATTCTCCGTTTACAACGATGGGCAAACTCCTAGTGAAGCTAGGATTTGTTGGCAGAGAATTTTGATGTACAAACTACAAGAAGGCCACCACCACCATCGCCTGCAAACGAGAGTATTAATAGACCGAGCACATGTGCACATAGTCGTATATTGGTATTTAATGGTATTATATTGTCCTTGTACAATAGTCAAGTCGACTTCAGTCCATTTAATTCTCCGGAACACAACAACACCAGTGCTCCTAAGGCTAGGAACAACAAAGAACCTCTTAGTAGCTTCGACTTCGACTAATATTCTGCTGCGCTCCTCTCACTTCATCTACCATTACTTGCTGCTGAACTAGTCCAATAATCCCCAACGTTATCCATTTGATTACCTTTGTACGTACGAGTATGTTTGCCCATCGGATGTATTCATTTATTTAGCCAAAAATGATAAAATGAGTCCACATATTCGGATACATACCGAATATTACTCTTGTTTAGCTATTATCACCAGCCCTACAGCCAAGCAGCAACCACCCATCAACCTACGCTCTGTTTTGAGCTTCGAACAAATATGATAATTGTATTATTGCAGAAATAATTTCAGTTTCATGTCGGCTGTTCAGTGAAAATAATTTCATAATATGCCCCTCCCAGGATGGTCCCTCATCGCTGAAGGAACGATCCCTTTTAGTATCCTATCAACCACATCAAGCCATATATAGCCTCAGTCACAGAGTAATTGTGCGTTGTTTGCGTTTTAGTTTCGCAATGTATCCTCTATTCAAGGTAAGAGTTTTGCTTGTGCTTCTCTTCGTACGAAATATTATATGATGATGCCGGGCCGAACTAAATACTCAGCAATGTGAGTCCCCCCTTCTCTCCGCAACTGTTCGTCGAGCAAACTGATCACATATGCCTGTATCCAGTGGCGTACTATGTGTATGACTGACCTATGCTTATTAGTTTCATAGATTCCATACCCCATCTTGTGTACTCGTTTATGATTAACTATAAATTAATACCTCAACATTGTACAGTCCCATACTAATTCGTACAGTCAACCCCATTCCATACTCCTCTACCCTAGTGGATGTATTGACTTATTTATTATAGGAAGAAGTTTATGCATACACAATTTCGAGAAATGATTATATCAAACTCGTGTGCGTAGGCTTTTGTTATTTCCAGAATACACTATAAATTTCCTATACAAAATGTTATATTTAAACAGTTACCAAAGGTGTTAAGTTAGTACAGGCTTTTATATAGGAAAGGGGGGGGGGGGTGGTGTGTGGTGGTGACGAGCTTAGCTACTTTCATAATAAATACATAATTATAATGGTTTCCATAATAAACGCAATCGTATATTATTTAATGGCCGTGCTATAAATGACGGACTCCTTGTTGTTTGGAGAAGGCAATTTGTATGTGGCCAGTTGAAAAAAAAGTATCCGTGTCATTCTGGAAGTGATTCTGTCTACTTAGTTTCACTTTGCATTTGAATATTTCACAAAAATTTTCTTAATAAAAAATCATTTTTTCGTATTTTTTTTTGCGGGTTGGTAGGGGGGGGGGTGTTTTGGTTTGTGGTAAAAGTTCTTAACGAAACTTTTTTAAAAAGAGAAGAAAAATTATTTGGTGATTTTAAGTATTTTTTCTTCTTTTTTTTAAATGTTCCATAATAAGGCTGGGGAGTGAAGGGGGTGCACTTTTAAGTTGTGGATAAATTGTCTGAATTGTTTTTAGTGCCTAAGAATTTACTAAATTTTTCCGACTAAATTTGAACCGAAATTAAATTTTAAAAACATTTAGAAAATATTGGAAATTTTCTTTAATTTATGAATAGTTTTTGTGGTGATTAAATGTGAACTTGTTCCTTTTCCAATTCCTTTTCTAGTTAAATAAGAAGTAATTCCAATGTCAACCGCGTTTATTTGGTGGGAGAAGAACTTTTAAATTTGCCACTTGCGGACTGTTTGCCAAAGCATCATTTAGTAGGTCAGGCATTTTCCAGCATGAACTGGTTTCTTTTTTAAAGCTTGTTCTAGTCATAATCTGGCATGAACTCATTCCTTTTTGTATTTCTGTTCTCGTTAATTATGAAGTAGTTCCAATTTCAACCGTGTTTCTTTAATGAGAGAAGTACTTTTACAAGTCACCATTAACGGACTTATTATCAAAGCATCACTGAGGAAGGCAAATATAATCTATTATGAACTAGTTCCTGTTTCAATGCCTGTTCTAGCCATATTCTGGCATGAACTCCTTCCTTTTCTAATTCCTCTTCTCGTTAATTATGAAGTAGTTCCGATTTCAGCCGCGTTTCTTTAATGAGAAAAGTACTTTTACAATTCACCATTAACGGACTCTTTGTCAAAGCATCACTTAGTAGGTAAGGCGTAATCTATTATGAACTAGTTCCTTTTTAAACCCTGTTCTAGTCATAATTTTGCACCAACTCCTTCCTTTTCCAATTCCAATTCTAGTTAAATAAGAAGTAGTTCCGGTTTCAGCCGCGTTTATGAAATGAGAGAAGTGCTTTTACAATTAACCATTAACGGACTCTTTGTCAAAGCATCACTTAGTAGGTAAGGCGTAATCTATTATGAACTAGTTCCTTTTTAAACCCTGTTCTAGTCATAATTTTGCACCAACTCCTTCCTTTTCCAATTCCAATTCTAGTTAAATAAGAAGTAGTTCCGATTTCAGCCGCGTTTATGAAATGAGAGAAGTGCTTTTACAATTAACCATTAACGGACTCTTTGTCAAAGAATCATTTAGTAGGGAAGGTGTAATCCATCATGAACTGATTCCTTTTTTAAAGCCTGTTGTAGTCATCATCCAGCACCAACTCCTTCCTATGACAATGCCTCTTCTAGTTAATTACGAAGTAGTTCCAATTTCAGATTAAATGGTTGAATCTCCTTGAGCATGTTAATATTAACTAATGAAAATTTCCTATGAATGTGCGCGTATTATATTTATGCAAATAATTATATTCATTTATAAATGGATTATTATTATATGGTGTGTATAACAAATAATATACTTTTAAGGGTAGCTGCTGGGATTCTATATTTATGAACGTGTAGGGATGAAAGTGTGGTTGCCATAAATTTGGATTGAGTTGAGATTCATGGCGCACCTACGCATACTATTATCGGTGTCTGCACACATTTGATTATATAAGATAACGTATCCATAGATGTGTGTGTGTGTGCGTGAGTGTGTATAGGACTAATAAAGGAAATAATAATATCGAAATAAATGAACATTCCGCCCTTTTAAGAGGAAAAGTGGTAACGGAATAATTATTTTGTTTGTTGCCAAAAACGTATCCTGCTCCATCCTCAGCGCTCTTCCTCGTAGTCTACACTCCCTTTCGCATTCCTCTCTCTGATCTCTATGACTGGAATCATCCATTAATGTTAATAAATTTGATTTTGAGTTCAGAAAGTCACCGTTTGATATGACAGCGTGTTTGGTGATGGCATTTAGAAAATCATGCAATAATTCGTAATGCCATGTTGGGGATGATACGCTCTGGAACACACACACATACTACTTGATGAATGGAAATTAAATTTATTATTAATGCACTTTGAATATGGAGAATAATAGAAAAAGTGTAATTAAATGCAAATTTTGAATTTTTTCAAAACAAATTCTTTTGTAGAATTTCTTTTCTTTATTTTCTTATAAATCTTTTTACTTAATACGACTTTTATTTGCAATTTAAAGCACTTTTTTTAAAAAAAAAAGGTAATTTCATTTTTTTTTAAATATATAGCTTAGCCCCCTCATCGAGAACAGAACAACATTATAGAATATATGTTAAAGTTACCAATCTAACTCTAAAAGGGTGTATTGGGAACAAAGATGAGTAACCGATTATATGTGTGATAGAAGAAAAAAAACGTTATCCTTTGGGACTGGAGTTAAAAGAACGGTGCCCTCATTTAAGAGATATTTACCGCAGCTACTGACGATATTCCTATTATTATGGTCGTAAATGTCTGAAATAAAATCGACTACCTTAAATATGACTGTATGTAGGGCCACCTATTTTGCTGGTGACAAATGCTATGAAGGCAATTTTCTGTCTGTGCCAAATCCGACGTTTTTGCTGCTACGCCATTCATCCCTTACACACTTAATGGAAGAGAGATGATAGTAATCGTAAGAGTTCACTCAATGTAATGGGGATGATAGTAACCGTATGAGTTTTTTTTTTACCCTCTGTAATACAATAAATTATTCAATCAATCGTTATTTGCTTGTTAAAGAAAAGAATCAATCAAATCATAACGTACAGCAGATGTTCTCAAACTTTTTCGTGTTTTGCAAAGTACCTCAAACTGTCACGTTTATTTTCTGGGTTTATTAGAAAGTGTAAAAAAAATATTATCAAACTGATTTTTTATATTTTTCGAAGATTTCCAAACTGTCACGTGTATTTGCCAAACTTTTCCTTTATATTTTCTGATATTGTCAAACTGTCACGTGTATTTTTTTGAAAATTTTTTAACTTTTTTTATATATTTTCTGAAATTCTCAAACTATTTCGTGTATTTAAAAAAATTCCCGAACTGTCACGTGTATTTTTTTTTGGAAATTTTTTAAATTTTTTACATCTTCTAAAAATGTCAAACTGGTTTTTAGATTTTCCAAAAATTCTCAAAATGTTACGCGTATTTTCTAAGATCCGAAACTTGTTCTTTATATTTTCTGACATTTTCAAACTATATTTATTTAAATTTTTTAAAACATTTTTTACATTTTCTAAGGTTGTCAAACTGTCACGTGTATTTTCAAAAATTCCCAAACTAATTATCATATTAATTTTTTTTATATTTTTAAACTTTATTTACATTTGCTAAAATTCTCAACCCGATTTTTTGTATTTTCTAAAATTTGCAAACTGCCACATGTAGTTTTAAAACTGGTTTTACATCTTTCAAAATTCTTAAACTGTCACTTGTATTGTCTAAGATCCCCAAACTTTTTCTTTATATTTTCTAAAATTCTCAAACTGTCACGTGTATTTATTAAAATTTATTCAAACTTTTTTTAACATTTTCTAAAATTCTCATACCGATTTTTTACAATGTCTCTGATTCTCAAAGTATCACGTGTTTTTTAAAATTGTCAATTTTTTTTCGAATTTTCTAAGATTATCAAACTGCCAAGTGTACTTCCCAACATTCTCACACTGTCACGTATATTTTTTTTTAAATTCTCAAATTTTTCTTTAAATTTTCAAAAATTCTCAAAAAAAATTTTCTATTTTCTAAAATTCTCAAACGGTTTTTTGTGTATTTATTTACATTTTTGCAATTTTTTTTACATTTCTAATATTCTCAAACTAATTTTTTATATTTTTCGAAGATTTACAAACTGCTACGTGTATTTTCTAAGGCCCCCTTAAGAAAATAAACTGCCACGTGTATTTTCTTTATTTTTGCAGAGAATCTCAAAATTGATTTTTTACATTGTCTCTGATTCTCAAACTGTAACGTGTTTTTTCTAAAATTGTCAATTGTTTTTATTGAATTTTTTAACATTCTCAAACTGTCACGTGTAGCTCCCAACACTCTTACACTGTCACGTATTTTTTATTTAAATTCTTTTAAATTCTCAAACTGTCACGTGTTTTTTTCTAAAATTGTCAATATTTTTTAAATTCTCTTAGATTTCTAAACTGTTGGGTGTTTTTTCTGAGATCCCCAAACTTTTCCTGTATATTTCCTAAGAATCTCAAACTGTTACGTGTATTTTCTTCTAAGATCTTCAAACTGACACGTGTACTTCCCAATATATTTCTTTTATCACGAGTATTTTCTAAAACTTTCAGATTCCATTTTTATTTTTGTCTACATCCATTAACGGTTGTCTTTTCCAAGATTCTCAAACTTTTTTCTTTATACTATCTAATAAAATTTGGCACTTTTTTTTAAAATTTTCAAACTAATTTTTCTTTTTTCTGAGATTTTAAAACTATCACGTGTATTTTTTAAAATGCGTAAACTTTTTTTTTTATATTTTCCTACATTCTAGAACGTTTACGTTTATTTTTTTTTTGAAATTCTCAAACTGTCATGTGTATTTTTCAAGGCTCTCAATCTGTCACGTGTATTTTCTGATATTCTCAAAACTGTTTTAAAATGCTCCAATCGGGATTCAACTCAAAATATTTCTTTTCAAAACGCTAGAAAATGTTAATTTTTAATACAGAAAGAAAAATGGCAATGATATTTAGAAAGAATGGTCGGCGGATCATTTAAAGTTGGCTGAGATTCTTGTCTCAAAGTGAATTTAAGAATTTTTTTTTTTGTATTTTTTATTTACAATTTTTCTATGATTAAAATTTTCTATTATTGAATTTTAGAAAATGGTTCATGTTTACTCAGCATTTTGACAAATCGGCTTTGTATAGAAAATATGCCTAGCTTAGGACCTGCTCATATCCGCTGGCGCTTATTTGTTTATATTTTCTGGTCTTGAATTTCATCGTCCTATCATCGTGTCCTAATTGTGTATAATTTCTAATACACCCGAATTTCCTCAGCTATCAAATTTTATCCTTAGAAACTTGAATAAATACCATCTTCTTGTGTACTAATTGCATCAGCATTTCCACATTTGGTCAGCAATTTTAAATTCCAAGGAAAAAAATTTATCTGATTGCATGCACAATGTGCGTCGTTCTCGTAAATCCTGACTGATATCAAATTTCCAAACAAATGCTGTGCATATCATTTCTATTTAGTTACATTACGTTACAATATGATCCGTTACGCTTTTGCTTTTTAGCACATTTAAAGGTAAATGTAATCAGTCGATGGAAAAATGCCGACATGACGGTCGAGAGAAGAAAAATTTTAAGTTGACACCCCCGCACACACACCCTCAGCCAGACAATACCCGTCCAACAAAATGAATGAAGTTCTGAGAAACTTTTTGCTGAGTAAAATGTTCCACCTTGTTTTCTTTTGTAGTCGCGTCTTTTTTTCTTATTTATAGTGCGAATATTATTGGGGAGAAGGGGGGGTATGTAATTGTTTTGTATTATTGTGGATTTTATGTGGAATACCAAAGAAGAAAGATGATTACTGAGAGTGGGCTTATGAATATGCTTGTGTGTTCGTCGTCATAAAAATGTTTCGTGTTCACTAGAAACCACAAAAAACCGCCATTTTTTTTTGGCTTGTTGTTGGTCGTATTGCCATTTTTTTCTTCTTTTTTTTATATTTTATTTTTGGTTTCCATCGAAAATGCCATTCACAATGCTATCAAAAGTGTACATTCGTTCGTTCACTTTAGCCACCCCCACCCGCGTACAGTTGTAATTGCCCCGAATATGTCAATCCGCATCATGGGTGGTTGTTATTGTGGTTTTGGTGAGTAATGTGGGGTGTGATGTGCCGTTCGGCGGCTTGTTTACCAACGAGTATTTTACTTACGTTCACTGCTATTCATACTTTTATGAGCTATTCTTCGACAGGCAACAAAAAAAAAGTAAATAAAGATAAAAATATTAGTTTTTTTTTACACATGTTTACACATGAACAAATATGCCAGAAACGTTCTTGTTAGAATGTGCCGCTGCCATAGACGAGAGGGGCTCAACGCTTGAAACAGTTTTCTTTTTTGTTTTTCTATTGTGAATTGATTTATTTTTCTTCTTCTATTTGTGTTTTTGTGTTTTTATTTGGTTTAAAGAAAATAAATGTAAAAAAGAAAAAACCGAAATTATATTGTAGTAAATTCTTCGAATGTTATTGTTCTTGACAGAGAGTGTTTGGGGTCTGTTTCAAAGCTGCTAGCTTCTATTAATACATCCTAGATGGCATTAGGTATTAAATTTCTATTAAAAAAAAACCTTAGAAATTTTTTTATGACAAAAATCATTATTTTCAAAAAAGATGCGAGTCAAAAATACTCCAATTAAAAGTTTGAATAATAACGCACTTTTAATTCAGATGTTGATGAACTTTTTATTTCGGTATATTGCCATTATGTTAGGCACGGAATAAAACATCATTCAAATGTGAAGTACTTTTTTCCGTTTCTATTAAAAAGTTTCTAAAAATTTGAAACACTTTCGACGCCTTCCGTTAAAGCTGCTTTTATTATTTTTATTGATGCGTTGTAATTTATGAAGACTTCCGACAATAGAAGAATTGTTTGTAAAGAGTTGTTTCTCAACTTTTTAGTCTTAACAGAATTAGCACATATTATTTTTCGGTAAAAAGCACGTGTGGAAGCTTATGTGGAGGGTCATATGGTGGAAGCTAATATAAAATTTAGGTTTTGATGAAAATATTTATTTTTTTGTTTATTTCTGTTATCATAAATTTCGTACGATCTCTTTTAAAGGTAATTTTGGATGTCTTTTTCTGTATACATTTAGAGCTGTAATTTCGCCATTGATCTGAAGCTACAGATATAATGTAAAGTTTGAGGAATATCCAATGGCGTTCATAAAAATTGAGGAATGATCTAAAACTCGAGGAAAGAAAAAGTCAAATGGCGTTAAAGTCTAGATAAAAATCGCCAGGTTTAGGCCAAGAAAGGGTCGGTCAGAATTTACGACAGCGATTTATTCTTCTTCATTTTCAAAGACACCCTCAGATCAAAATGCGCAGTTAATAGTCACGTTTCGCGCATACAATGGCTTTTTCATATTCGCTTGCGGTTTTTTAGAGACCCTTATAGAGCAATTTTGCTAATTGACGTATTTTTTTCAGAGTAGAAATGGGTCTTATGAAAGACACCCTCAGACCAAAATCCGGAGCTGACAGTCACGTTTTGCGGCTACAATGGCTTCTTCATATTCACTTGAGGTTTTTTAGTGCCCCATATACAGAAATTTTGCTAATTGACGTCAGAGCTAGAAATGGGCCTTATCCGAAACAACCTCAGATCAAAATGCGCAGCTAATAGTCACGTTTCGCGGACACAATGGCTTCTTCATATTCACTTGGGGTTTTTTAGTGCCCCATATACAGCAATTTTGCTAATTGACGTCAGAGGTAGAAATGAGCCTTATCAAAGACACCCTCAGATCAAAATACGCAGCTAACAGTCATGTTTCACGGATACAATGGCTTCTTCATATTCACTTGGGGTTTTTTAGTGCCCCATATACAGAAATTTTGCTAATTGACGTATTTTTTAGAGCTAGAAATGAGCCTTATCGTTGAAGAAAATTTTGTTCAAAAGATCAGCTACCAAATGGCGTATCTTCTGTGCAATTTTAACGCATTGTTAGGTAATTATAATATGCACAATACAAAATGGCTGCCTTTGATGACAAACATATCTGACACCTGTCAAATGACAGGGCTGTACTTTCTGAACCCCAAAATGGATAATCCGGTAAATTGAAAGAAAACAAAAATTAAAATCAAAAAAAATATATATATAAAAAAAAATTTCAAAAAGTGAAAATGAAGAGATAAAAAAAAACAAATTTTGCTTGCAAAAAATATTCGTTTCTATTCAATTCTGAATTCCTTAATAGCATATCTTTTTTCCCTCTTCTTTGGTTCATGTTCATATGCAAGGCATTTCGATGAACATGGGCTCGTTTAGTTTTAAGTGGTGAGTTTGTGTGTGTGTGTGTGTGTGTGTGTGTGTTTGTGTGTGTGTATGTGCATCAGAATAATTTTTTTCTTTTATATTTAAACGAAAGAAAAAGAAGAAAAACAAAAAAAAAACCAAGAAAAAGAAAGAATACAAAACGGACAATGAAGAAAATCATTTTCCAAATAATCGAATTCTGTTGAAACATATTAACTCATGTCCATGGAGGGGTGGAGGAGGAGCCTGTGGATATTAGACGTATGAAGAAAATAATAATCGAGCAAAGAGTAAATCGAAAATAATACAATAAATATGGAAGTAATAATATCGAAATGTGCATATTCACAATAACGAGGCAATAATAGTAAAACGTGAAACCACAAAAGCCATGAAAATGTTAAGCAACTCTCCTGGTAGCCCGACTACATATATTTTACCATTGATTCTGCTAACTCCGTCCTTTCCTATCCCCCTTATCCATTCTGTAGATACGATAGTTATCGGCAGTGTTTGTCTATTCTTTCTACTCCAATAACATATTCGGTTTCAGTAGATTTGGTCGCATTCATTCGAATGTTGAGTCCATGTCTCGAAGCCCGAATTCACCACAAAATCCAAATAGTGAACAGCTAAACCCGAAGCTACATTGCCTATATTATCCTGACTGCCGAACGTTTCTATGGTAAAATTTTCCTATTTTCTTTTATTTACCAACTTATCTCCGTGGCCAAGCTTTCTCAGGATTGGTGGATGCGAACTTTTGTACAAGCGTCGGTGTGTGCATATTTGACCCTGAATAGATGTGTATCTGATATTGTATAGATACTCAGAAACATACCTGCAGAAATATATATTTATGAAAATATAACTTAGTTTTGGGCAAACATCTTTAAATCGAATAATACCAATGCACAAGGAGATGTACTCGTTTTTGGGTGGTAACTACTAATTTATTTTTGACTATACCAATTTAATGCTTATCCCCTTGCCTCCTTGGCTATGGATCTCACAGACGAATCTTCTATAGTCGAGGCATTACTACAAATTTCCTTTTTGCCATCTTCTTTGAAGCCCTTGTACGAGCATGTAAATATTAAACTTGTGACTCTTGTCTACAAAAAGACTATTTGCTCATCCACTTAACACAATCTTCCTTTCACCTTTTTGCTCTATTATCCCCTGTACGCTATTTTTCAAATATTGTCACCCTTTTTCCTTTGATAAAGACTGCCCATAAGTTTGTATAAATTATTTTCTATTTGCATTTTTTTCTCTTTTTTGTTTCATAAACATACAGGGTGTTATAAGTATTTTTGTTGCATGCTAAGTAAAATAAAAAATCTTATGAGTCTCAACCCTTAAGAAGGAACCTGCGCGTAATGGATTTACCCGGTAACATTTATTTGTCCAATTTTCTAAGTTATTAATTTAATTGTTGCTATCAACAGTTTTGACATAAGCAAAATTGGTGTTTCCAAGAGAAACGAACAAATAAAAATATTATCCACTTTGTGATTCGGAAAGTAAAAATTAGTAAAAAATACTTAAAATATAGATTTTGATGTAATTTTTTATTAAGTATATCGTATACACCTGCCATTATGCATAAAAAATATGAATAAAAGAAAATGCCATGAAACTTTTACCAGAACTTGATCTTTTTAAGATAATTTTTTAATGAACTATTTACACATATCGGGATCATTTGATGTTACGAAAAAGTATCGCGAATTTTGAATTTCCGCAGGTTACGTATATTCGATTTTCGATATTTTTGTGGCGTTATGTTGGTACTCATGTCTCTCACTTATGCTGACAAGTTCGGCCATTTTGAATGTTTAGTTAATTTTTGACAGCTGCTTTGCTTGCACGTGTTTTGGCTCGTCTTCGATTTTTGCTCAATTTCGAACAAAAACAGCATCGCATTGCCTCTGTCCGCGACGACGCAAAATTTGCTCCAGAGGATCATAACTGGTAACGAATCATGGGGTTATGGTTATGACGTGGAAACCAAAGCTCAATCATCCCAATGAAAGCCAAGAACGTAAAAAGCGCGCCACGTTCGGTCGAATGTTAAGGTTTTGCTTACAGTTTTCTTCGATTGCTGGTGGGGGGGGGGGGGTGCATCATGAGTTCTTGCCACAGGGTAGAACGGTCAATAAGGAATATTACCTGCAAGTTATGCACTAGTTGAGCGAAGCAATCCACCAGAAACGCCCAGATTTGTGGAAGAACAAAAATTTGTTTTTGCCATTTTTGGCCAAAAACAACTCACTAATAATGACGCAGCCATCGTATTCCCCAGATCTGGCCCCCTGTGACCTTTTCTTGTTCACGAAACAGATTCTTTGATCCATTTTTTTGGAATGGGCAAAAATCGTAGACGAGCGTAAAAAATACGTGCAAGCAATGCAGCTGTCAAAAATTAACTGAACATTCAAAATGGCCATTTTTGACAGCTGCTTTGCTTGCACGTGTTTTGGCTCGTCTTCGATTTTTGCTCAATTTCGAACAAAAACAGCATCGCATTGCCTCTGTCCGCGACGACGCAAAATTTGCTCCAGAGGATCATAACTGGTAACGAATCATGGGGTTATGGTTATGACGTGGAAACCAAAGCTCAATCATCCCAATGAAAGCCAAGAACGTAAAAAGCGCGCCACGTTCGGTCGAATGTTAAGGTTTTGCTTACAGTTTTCTTCGATTGCTGGTGGGGGGGGGGGGGGTGCATCATGAGTTCTTGCCACAGGGTAGAACGGTCAATAAGGAATATTACCTGCAAGTTATGCACTAGTTGAGCGAAGCAATCCACCAGAAACGCCCAGATTTGTGGAAGAACAAAAATTTGTTTTTGCCATTTTTGGCCAAAAACAACTCACTAATAATGACGCAGCCATCGTATTCCCCAGATCTGACCCCCTGTGACTTTTTCTTGTTCCCGAAACTGAAGAGCCCCATGAAAGGACGACACTACGCTACGATTGAGGAGATAAAGACGGCATCGAAGGAGGAGCTGAACAAAATCACAAAAAATGATTTTGTGAAGTGCTTCGAGGATTGAAACAATACATTTTCGAATCCTCTGGAATAATTTCACATATTATTAGTCAAGAAAGAGGAAAAAAGGAAACATTTGGGTCACTAGGAATAATTTATGCTATCTTAGCAATTGGAATATTAGGATTTATTGTATGAGCTCACCACATATTTACAGTAGGTATAGATGTAGATACTCGAGCATATGTTACATCAGCTACAATAATTATTGCCGTACCAACAGGAATTAAAATTTTTAGATGATTAGCAACATTACATGGAACACAAATTACTGATCCTTCAAACAATACATTTTCGAATCCTCTGGAAACTTGCAATCATAAAAATGATCTCTAAACCCAATAAATCAATAAACTGAATCAACTTCTTACAGACCAATTAGTCTCCTTATATTGGACAGAGTCCAACAGCTCCTTAGCAATGTTAATGCGATGCTGTTTTTGTTCGAAATTAATCAAAAATCGAAGACGAGCCAAAACACGTGCTTGCAGAAGCTGTCAAAAATTAACTGAACATTCAAAATGGCCGAACTTGTCGGCATAAGTGAGAGACATGAGTACCAACATAACGCCACAAAAAATCGAAAATCGAATATACATAACCCGCGAAAATTCAAAATTCGCGATACTTTTTGAACAGACCTCGTTCAAACATAATTACGAGGGTTAAAAAATAACTTTTTTTACCTATTTTTGATAAATACAATTTAATGTTCCGATTCATCTGTTCCCGATTTGATCAAATTCAATTTCAATTTGGCCCCAATAAGGGTAAACAAAATAAATAGTCTACATTAATTGCTAATAAACATGAACAAGCGGATCTAAAAAAAATTATAAATACATATTGAATAAATATCCTAAAAACGCTTTAATTATTTATACTCGTTTCGGTTAAAAATATCATCAATCAAATACTTTTGAGTGGCCCGATTATTTCGTGTGTGTTCCAACAGGTCAGACGACGGCTGCAAAGAGGAAAACTATATAATTTTCCGGTTTTTTTTTTGCCCCATTTACCTCCGCTCTCTGTTAGACACTTCCGTAAATAAAACAAAATAAATAAATTATAAGAAATTGAAAACAAAGAAAAAATAAATTTATTTTTCGTTGTACTTTTGCTTACTGTCACCACCAAAGCAGCAGCGCATAAAAGCAAATGTGAAGGGAGAGAGGCGAATTGAATATTTCCACTTCGAGGTGTATTCATTCGAGCACATTTTCTATTTGTTATAGAATTTATTTTCTTCCTTTTGTTAAGGGTATTTTTTTTTACCCTCTGCAAAGTATTCAATACGATTCGGTCGGTTATAAGCGTAATTGTTGTAGATAGAGCAACGTGTTATTTGCCCTTAAATAGAAAGAAGAGCGAAAAAATGGCAAAATGAATAAAGAAGGACAAAGAAGCAACAAAAAAAAACGAAACAAATTTTAATACTCGTACAAGGACAAAGAAACCCATTGAATTCGAAGAGTAGTTGCTCGGCTGAATGTGTCCATAACGCTTACCTATTGGTGTGTGCTGGAATAAATTTTATGAAAAAGGATACAGGATAATGTGTTAAAGGGGAGAAGTCAAAGTATACCGCATAGAATGAGAATATTCGATGAATGGTGAAAGGAGCTAAGGGCAACAAAATGAATGTCTGGTCCTTGTATCCAAAATATTCCGTCAGCATAAAGTATGCATGGCATAGCATGAATAATACATAAAACGGGAATATTTTTGAATGGGGTTGTAGAAAAGGGGTGGGAGCGTGTAGTTTCGATGATGATGGTGGTTGCCTATGACGACGGCTTCATTTTGTCAAATATGAGAATCTGAACCGAATCCGACTCTGTACACTGTACACATTATGGCCGGAGAGAGGGTTTAGTAGAACCAAGTGGAAAAGCCATTTTCGAATAGGATAATTTCTTCTTGTCTGTATTAGTTAGTTTTTGAATTTAGAACATTTTCTACTCGACGAGTCCTGTTTGCCAAAGTACGATTGAACGTTTTGTATATTCAAAACTTAATGTGTAGAGAATTACTGCTCGAATTGGATTGACATAGCATGTCGATAGTATTGCAGATTTCACAAGGACCAGTGAGTGGAACAGGAAACCCGATGATCAGAAGGCTGATTACACAAGTCCTTTAATAGAGAAAAACTAGAATACAGATTAACCAAAGTACTTTCAGCGAAACTGATACCTCCCATTTAAAAAAAAAACTAACTAATTCCATTTTTTCTTCGCAGATCTTTTATTATATTAAAAATTTCTATAATTATAAATGTTTACAAAATTTTTCGCAAAAAAACACTTTTATTTCTTCATTTTTTTTAAAATTCTTACCGTATTCCATGTGGTCTATACTTTAGACCTTTTTCATTGTGTTCGTTTTTCTGCTTTAATTATTTTGGCAGCATTTTGAAAGGGGTTGGGGTGGTTGTTATTTATCAATCCTCATTTTGTAAAAATATAACTTTTTTTGTAATCTACAAAATTTGCGAAAAAACCATTTTTTTTTATTAATAACGGTATCCCATGTGACTCACGTGGGATACGTTATGAAACAAAACAAAATTAAAAATGGCCGCCACTACGCCAAAATGCCACGTGAAAGACGTTATAAAAAAATATTAAAAATGGACGCCACTATACCGAAAAGCCACGTGTGATACGTTATTAGGCAAAAAAAATTAAAAATGGCCGCCACTACGCCAAAATTCCACGTGGAATACGTTATATAAAAAAATTAAAAATGGCCGCCACTATACCGAAAAACCACGTGAGATACGTTAAGAAGCAAACAAAAATTAAAAATATCCGCCACTATAGTCAAATGCCACGTGTAATACGTTATTAGGCAAAAAAAATTAAAAATGGCTGCCACTATACCCGAAATGCCATTCTCTAAATATACTTTACTGGTTACATATTTTTCGTTGTGTTTGTTTTTCTGCTTTTAAATCATAATTGTTTTTTAACTGTGGTTGGGCAGGGAGGGGTGAGGGGAGTAGATAATCAATCCTCATCTTGTAGAAACATTTATAGCGGACAGTGTATCCACGTAATTTCAGTTGGTGGAGGCATTTAGGCTTTCTGGAACACTATAAGAACAGTGTTAAGTTAATAGTTATTAGTCTAACAATAACAATAATTATTAGTCCTAACACTAACACTATAGGTCAGCGCCTACACTATAAGAACCACCCTCTTATATGCTTCCGAAACTTGTGTCCCAAGAAAAAATCATAGCGAACTCTTAGCCTTGTTCGAGAGGTTGATTCTCCAAAGTATTTTTGACCCCCTACATAAGGATGGATGATTCTGGAGGTTATTTAACGACGAGATATCCCGGAACATTACCGTGACGGCTCGGTTGTCGAAAAAATTAAGCTCAATAGGTTTCGGTGGGCTGAATCTTAATTCTGTATGAATGAGGAGAACTTTGTCAGGATAGTCTTGCGTGATGCCATTTATGGTCCCAGTAAACGAGGTTGGGCTAGCTTTCAGTGGTGCAACGGCGTTAGCCAAGACGCCAGAAAAACATGCTGGGAGTGTCGAACTAGAAGACAGCTGTGCGAATCCAGGACGTTTGCAGTTCTTTTATTCAGAAGGACTAGATCAGACTCGCGATGGTAAGACCTTTTCGTCATACAGGGCAATACATTTTGTGGTTCGGAAAGTACAGCTCTGTCATTTGACAGCTGTCAAACATACTTTTGAGATTTTTAGGTTAGTATATTTGTTTAGGTTAGTATTTGCCATTTTATAAGAGAAACGTGAAGATTTAATCTGAACCATATATGATTACAACAACAAATAGTCTTTCTTGAATTACATATATATCTGACAGCTGTCAGAAAAACTACGAAATGGATAATCCACTCTAAACACGTGTACAGTGGTATACAAAAAACATTGTCATTCTTAAAATTCCATAGTCTTAAATAAATAGCAGAAAAATCAGGCAATATAAAAAATTTTGTAAAAATCAAAACGATATAAAAAAAAAATAAAGGTAATTTTTGGAAAATTCTAAGCATGAAAAGAAAGAGATAGAAAAAAGAAAATTTGAGAGAGCACAAATGAACGGAGATAAATTTGACAGATTGGGCGCTCTTTTAGCGTGTTAATACAATAAATTTAGAAAAACACAGTGGCGTGCAACTCAACTGGGAAATCTTAGTTTTTTTGCGTTGATTTTTTTTTCCTAAGCAATTTACAAAATAGTTTATTTTGTTAAAAAGGATTTACACCATAAAAAGGATTGGAAATTTTATTTTAGAGTTTATCAAAATTGTTATAAAGAATAAAAAATGCTAGTTAAAAAAAAAATTGGTAATTTTTAGCCGATTGACCTGCTAAGATAAACACCAAAAAAAATATTAATTTGAAATGGAGGTGGTCAATATGGAATGACGGGTCATGAAAATACATTCAACAAAAGGAAAAATTTCCTACAACAAAAATAATTTTGTCAAATTGTTTCCCCTTTTTTTGTACACCACTGCATGTACGAATATATAAAAATGCGTTTGGTGAATTTTTTTGTGCCAATCGATATGGCACGGACTGTACCAATCAAGTATCGGTCGTAGCAATACAGTCGCGAGCGTTTTTAATGTAACGGTAGGTGTTGAAATTCCCCAAAAAATAGCCCATTTCGATTTTTTTTCTTTTAAAGTCAACGTATTGACAAAATAAGATTAGTCAACACCCTCCTAACCCCCCCCACACACACAATAATTTTACATTTATTCTCTTGTAAATAATATAATTTAGTAACTGTTGATCTTTGGCGAAGAGGTCCGTCATATTATTCGGTGCATCTTCTCAGTTCTTTATCACTGGTCCATCTCATCTCATATCGCCTCTTTCGTCATTCCAATCGACCGCATCGTAAACGCATTTCAGTTTTTCCCTTCATGAAAAGATTCAGCATGGGGCATCATCCCATTATCGAGTCGTTATATAATGCCCCATCTTATCTGGAAAATGTTCGAATTTCACTAATTCACGCCTTTACAATAATTTCAGTCCGCTTCTTCCAGCAAAGACTTTGTATTCATAAACTGACTATTTTCAACTTATCCCTGCTCCGTTTCCCCTTTCCAAAATTTAAAAAGAAAGAAAATATTCACGCTGAGATGCTATTAGATTCTAAAGAATCTGTTTCTCTATTTTATTACCATTTCTATCGTACTCTGTGTGGTAATGGGAAGAATATAAACGAAGACGCATAATACGTACGGCCATATTCCTGGTATCTGCTCAATTCAATCTTGGAGGAGCACCGAAGTATTTGGGCGGATCGAATGAAGGAGCATATTTTGTTGTTTGGTTTTTTCTTTTCCCTTTGTGGCGGGAGCAAATCATTGAGGAGAATGTTCATCGGAATAGCCGCCAATCAGTTCCGAATGACTATTTAGTCGTCTTCGACTAGTCAATTTGCAGCCCCGTGGGCAGTTGATGCTGACGAACAATGTTTGGGATTGTAGGACTCGTTTCGTTCCGTCATAGTTTTTTTTTCTCTGGAACTTTTCTAAGTTGAACTGATCGAATTGGTCTGTTCTCAGCTCCCGGCAGAAGCTTATGTTATACAAAATAACTGAATAATCGTAAACTTTTATGATGGCCTATAAAATTACACAGCCCAAGTTGTAAACTGTTCACTCCCAGCGAATTTTACTGTTTCCAATGATGATGGCCAACGGCTTCACATCATTCCTTCGTGCATTCACGTTCTCTGTTTAAAAAAACTGTATGCGATGGTCATGATTTTGTGGAATCCGGGATTCTGTATTAATTGTAGAATTCGATCGCCTTCCCATCGTCCTCGAAGAATCCATCTACGCGCCAATGCATCCAGCTGACTTTAATCGTAGCAGACGGAGGCAAGTAGCCGGTCAATTTCAAGTAACAAATTTTCACATCCACCAAAAAAAAGAAATTGTATTGCACATCAACGGACGACGACTGTTAACTATTAATTGTTCAGTTAAATTTATTCAACTAACTACTGGACGAGGGGAAGCATAATAAAACCGTACTGAAAATGTTATATTGTGAATTGCATATGCTTCTAGAAGAACATCGGAATCAGTGTTAAAAAAAAAGTTATCGTAGAACTTTTAAAGGTGACAACATTCGAAACTCATTCTTAAAAAGGAAGCATTTAATTTCTATGTAAAAATGTTGGATTTGAAAGTAAATAAAATTTTAAAAGATGCTCATTAGAAAGCACCAAAAAAAATCATCTTCAAAAAAATGTTTATATGAAAACAACCCTGAGAAACCATCTCTAAACAAAGGGTGGTCCCTTGCCGAGGGGTGGAATAGATCTAATTAAAAATAATGCCACCCCTGTAAGCCTAATTATCGCCCCTCCTCGCCCCTTGCGCCATAACATCATTATTTTATCGTTTTTTTATAATCCACCCACGTTATGTGCTCGTAACAACAGAAGTGCTTCCAAAAAATTTATAAAAAATGGTTTGTTTTCTGATTTAAGGCAAGCTACATTTTAAGTGAAAGAAAATTGCCTATAATAACTGCCTTTTTGGTGGACTAGGGCTTATAGCTTTTCTTGTTTTTGCTTTTATGTACTCTAAAAAAAAGAGCATCCACTGTGCGATAACCGGTAATTTGGTTTAGGCCTACCGAATTGAAAAAAATGCAGAGCTCCTAAATCTGCGCTGAAGCTCGGCAATTCGATGGTCCCAACATCAATCGTTTGTTCTGGCAGAAACCATCGCTCCATTTTAGGTGGTCTTAAAAAATTAGCAACTACTACGCGACAACCGGTAATTTGCCCTATCAAAAAAACGCAGAGCTTCTAAATCTGCGATTAGGGTTCAAGAATTCGGTGTTCCCAACATAAATTGTTCTCTCTGGCAAAAACCATTGTTCCATTTTGGGTGGTCTTAAAAAAACTAGCAGCCACTACGCCACAACCGGTAATTTGCCCAATCAAAAAAAAATGCAAAGGTCCTAAATCTGCGCAGAGGTTCAGAAATTTGATGTTCCCAACATAAATTGTTCTTTCTGGCAGAAACCATTGTTCCATTTTGGGTGGTCTTAAAAAAATTAGTAACTACTGCGCGACAACCGGTAATTTGCCCAATCAAAAAAAAAATTCAAAGGTCCTAAATCTGCGCAGAGGTTTAGAAATTTGATGTTCCCAACATAAATCGTTTGTTCTGTCAGAAACCATCGTTCCGTTTTGGGTGGTCTTAAAAAAATTACCAACTACTGCGCGACAACGGTAATTTGCCCAATAAAAAAAAATGCAAAGGTCCTAAATCTGCGCTGAAGTTGAGCAATTCGATGTTCACAAAATAAATATTTTCTTTTGGATGAAACCATCGTTCCATCGATGGCAGGCTCTACTATATTTTCTGTAAGATTTATCGGACTGGGTTTTTCTCATTCATGCGGGTTGAGTGTCTTGACCTCCACATACTTTGGAGTCCTATTTTATCAACGGCAAGGGACGGTTGTGATAGTGCTCCAAGGGTTCATTATTAAATAGGCGTTGAAGGATCTTTCAGACGCACGTGACAAAGAGTTCGCAATGATTCTTGTTGAAGTCCTAAGTTTCCGACGGATGGATGAGCTCTGGCAAAAAGAAAAGTAGCTTCGCCTTTAAGGTGAGACCTCTCGAACCCAATAATTTAGACCGTACTGATACAGGTTCTGATCACTGCCAATAGCCGTTCCTCGATTTTTTCCTCTATGATGTTATCGACTGTTGCGTTGGACCTGAAATGGCAAAACTCATAATTTTGATATCGTCAACGTACGAAATAATGTAGGGTCCAAAGTAATCTGCTATCTAGGATCCAAGTTGAGATTGGTTAGATCTAATAAAAATAGTATCCTCCATGTTATCCGCAAAGTCTCGGGCCCTGTTATTCAGGGCAAGGAAATGGGCTTGGCGCTGATGAGTGACCCGAGACTTTGGGGATAGCATGGATCCAACTGCTTTCATCTAACTTTAATGTGTGTCCACAAACAGCTCCCATTTAATCAAAATTAAAACCAAAAAAATAAATAAAAATTTAATATAAATTCATAAAAAACAAGGCGTATTTTTAAAAAGGATTGATTAAAAAACAACAACAAAAAATTTGGTTTAAGGTTTCGTATTGGCAAACCTTACAAATGTGTTTTTTTTTACAATTCTGAATTTTTTGAATTTTTGTTTTTTTGCTTTTTGGAGAGCACAACCCCAACCCAACCGCATTCAGTCATCATCCAACCATTTTTCATGTGCATTTAAATTTCATCCAAAAGCCTAATGCTCTCGTTGCCAGCAGTTCATGGCTTTATGGCCCATACAACCCCTCTCCCCATTATCGGATTTAACCATAAATAAATCCCATTTCGATAATCATACACTTTAGTATGCATCCTATAGGATCTGGACAATTACATGCGTCCGTCTGCATGTGGATATCTCGGTGCATTATTAAAATGTTGCCATAATGGCTAATCCCTTAACCACCAACATCCCCCCCTCCTGGTGGATGGATTTGCTTTTATCCTTTTTACTATTATTTCAATTGCAAATACGTCCTTGTTTTGTTGGTTATTAGTTAAGTCATTGTGCAGAAAGAGTGAATATACTTCATCCCGGTCGGAGAAAGAGGTTGGGTTGGGGAGGGACGGTGTGTGAATATTGTTGCAATGTTACACGTTGAAGTGAACCCTTACGAACGAAGCTAACTAACCCTGTTAGGCACGTTCTCACTCATTCATTATTGCAGAGTTTGGCAAGTACAATATTTGCGTTATTTGCATTTGGAAATTTTGTTGGATTTTTTTTTTATTATTTGTTTTCTATTTTCACAGTGGAGTAAGGGTGGGAGTGACGCGTTAAATGATGAGTTGGTTGGCAGAAAATCGAATAAAATTTGAAAATATGAATTTTGTTTGTTTTTTTTTAATATTATTTTTGATTAGTTTAGCTGATTAAAAAAATGTTCTAAATGAAATTGGGGGTTTTTTACAGATAATCTGAAAAATTTGATTTACATTTTCTTTTTTGTTAGTTTTTATGCTAAAAAGAGGGGACTCTCAATAGCCGCAAATTTTTGTAAATATTTTCATTTTAATTTTTGTTTAAAAACAGAAAATATTATAACTATTTTAAGAAGAAATAAATAAAGTAAAAAATAATGTTCCTTTTAATAATTTCCTTTTAATAATTTTATAATAAAATTCGCTTTATTTTTCAAAATCAAAAATTGTTACAATTGGAATATTTACAGGCACCAAAACAAAAACAATTCATGGTAAGTAGTTTAATGCGGACAAAAAGAATTTTTATTTTATTTTTAAATATTCAAAATACTTAAACACATATAAGAAAATATGTTAAAAAATTTCAAAAGTCCCCCCTTTTTTCGCTTATCAAAATGAAAATTTCTTTCCCTAAAAAAATGCAGACAATAAAAAAAAAAACTTCAACTTGAATGTGTTCAAAAAGAGAGAGACACACACACACACACACACACACACACACAATAAGTAACAAAAAAAAATACGCTCAAATAATCCCGATCAGCCAAAAATGAAGATGAGATACCCTAAAACTGACTCTGATTTGTGTGCGAAAATGACGATAAAATCTAAATTTCCAAAGCAGAACTCCGATAATATTCTGTAGCTTGAATTTTGGCCAAGGGGGTGGGGGGTGTGTTTGTGAGATTGGTTTAAATCTTGTCCTTGTGTTCAGATTCAGACTAAGTTAGCCGCCCACGCATCCTGTTTACACTTGTTTGCATTTTCATTATTATCCTTTGTGTCAGGATCTTTAGAAGGTAAATGAATTTGTGTATTTATGTGTGTGTCTGTATTTAATGGGGAAGGGGGCTATCTGGTGAATGTTTAGCCCCAAGCCATTAATTGTCATGGAAGCCGAGTAAACATTTTTGGAATTCCATTGGTAATAAAGGATAAACGATTCGAATGAGCATAGCTCCTTGTTAATATCGTCAAGGACTAAGGAATAGTTACTTAGACGAAAGGATCTCATATATACTTCAAAAGAGAATTGATACAAAACTGGTGGTGTTATTATGGCCATTGAGAAGAGATTTTGGAATGTGTCGCAAAAATTTTCCACTATCACTTTTCTCACCATCCCCAATTCGATGGGTGATGGTCGGTCATCCATTCATGTATGAATTGGGAGCCGAAATGTATTCGTAACCGTTGCCTGTCCCCATCCTCGATCCTGTCTCACTCCTTTATACGAACATCGTTGTTATAATGGCATCTACTTACTGCATATAAAATTCGTATTATTAGTCAAGAAGGCAGGACTAAGGAGTAAGTTTATTGTATGTTTAGTGGCATACAATGTAATGTTCGCAAACACAATCTGACGACGACTGACTGACTTATTGGGGTGATTAGAGTTGATATTGTTCCGAACAGTCTTCTCTATTCCCTGTGCCGACACTTCTCCGCGTCTGTCCGCCACATTTATTATGAGTTGGTATTTTTGGCTTTCACGTCTATAAGGACTTTGTGCCATTGTTACTAGGAACTCCTCTTTTATGACCGTATTAAATGTATCGCAATAAACATACTCGTAAGCGTTAGTTAAATGTCTGATACTGAAATTTTCTACCCTCCAACTTTGTGTGTACCCCTTTCACTGTGCACTTAACCGTTGGAAGAACATTGACAATAAGTCCTTCTCGTTCGCTGTTCATTGTCAGCGGGTTTTCAGTTCGTCTGGCAAAAATCCTGAACCCAAATTATTATCCTTCCGAATACCTAAAATGTTATTATTTTACGTCTTGCCCCCTGAAATATGCTCGGAAATATTTTAGTTTCCACTCATTCTTATTAGGGCGCTTTGTTCGGGACTTTTCCCTTTCCTATTCATCATGTCACTTAACCTCCTTTTATGTGCTTCTTCCCTCTTTTCCAAAGTGTTTCTCTTTTTTAATGCATGCACTTCAATCTTCTAATAACGCACATGTGCGTCCGCACCGCATCATATCGCATTCATCCAAAATCGCCCTTCGACGCATCCGTTTTGTTAATTTCATGAATAACAATTCATGTGGCAGGACAATACTCACAACCAAATTGACATTGTCCACCGTTCCCCTTCATAAACGCACAAATTCGCTAACCCTTAACCGATTACAGATAATAGTGTCCATATTAATAGTATCTAATAATTTCCATAATTATCGGGTAGTCCTAAATTTTCAATATTCAAATACGGAAGAGAATAATAGGAATCCTCTCAATAATAATAATTTGCTTATGCCCTAATTTATCACCAACTAAACAGCAGTCTTGAGCTCAAATCCAGCTGAAGTGGGGATGATTCCCCTTATAAATAATATAGTTTGCAATAAAAAATTTGTAAAATACAATTAATTATTGGTCAAGTGATGAGTATGAACGGAAATTTGTTTCCCACTTGTGTACTTACATAATAGATAACGATTGATGTGATGCGTTTGGAGTGGTGGAGGGTTTCCAGCGACCACCGGAATCAACAGACGAAGCCTCATTAATAATATCAACATGCTAAGGGTTCTTGGAAAATTTTCAAATACGGTCAATGGGGTATTTTTAAACGGTATTCAAATTCAAGGAGGAGTCGGGCATTTCTGTTGTCAGATGAGAATCACGTCTAGAGGGGGGTTTTTATTATTTCGGAATATGGTTATATAAATATAAAAAACATGGACGGGCGCGAGTTTTATTGGGAGAAATTATAATATCGGCCTGTTGAAGGGGTAAATACCCTTAAGCATTTAGGGTATTTACCCCCACACAGGCAGATATCGGTTTGAAATGGGAAACACTTTTTGTCAAATACTCTTATTGGGGTAATCGGTAAGCGCGGAAGATTATCGAATTTGAGCAGATGAAGTGTTGAAAAACTTTCCGACGGATAGTGCGCAAATGGGTAGGAAAAGTGGAGAAGAAAGACTTCTTAAAGTTCGGGAAAAATGCGGGCTGAGCGAATAAAAGTTTCGAATCGAGCAGGGGTGTCTTTGAGCGAAGAGGGACGGCCAAAATTAGTCGTGGAACCGTCTCTTAAGATGGCGGGAATGTGATTTTTGTGGTGAAAATGGATGCCAGAATATGTAAGGGATGATCGCGGTGGGGGACGTTTGTTTGTTTTTTTTCTCTTTTTCTATCTTTGGGGTTTCCGGGCGGACTATTAAAGCGCCTGAGCAGATGGATGCAAAAGCGCCTGAGCAGATGGATGCAAAAACGCCAGAGGAGGTCTGGTGGCCCCTTAACAAAAGAAAAAAAGAAAGTGAGAAGAAATAAAAATAATATTTTTTAACGCATTGTTTCCCCCTTACCCCTTATTCCTCTTTCCCCATAAAAAAAAATTCCGGAAAAAATTTAACAATATTTTTTTTTTAAATTTTGTTTTGCAATTTAAGAAAAAATATTGTTTTTAAACTTTCTGAGCTCAGAAAAATTTTATTTTTTTAATGGAAAAATACCTTCAAATTAGCTTTGCTAATCCTCATTACAAAAAAAGTCGTTCCTTAAGCCTTGTTGTTATCAGAGAATAAGAACCATTATAGTAAGCCTTGCTAATCCTCCTAAAAAAGACCCTTAAATTAGCCTTGCTAGTCCTCATAAAAGAAGACCTCAAAATTTTCCTTACTAGTCCTTATAAAAAAAGAACTCCTTTCTTATACCCTGCTTGACCTCAAATATATTTCGGATGTCTTGATTTTTAAAACAAGTTCTCCTTGGGTAAAAGGGATAAGGACGTGAAAGTCCTAGAAGGGCAAGGCTTCACTAAATCTAACGAAGCTACTTGGTGACTGAACAGAAGTGCCTATACGTCGTTACGAGTATAAGGGCAATACTATACTGGCTCCAAATTATTCCTAAGCCAAAAGGACCTGAGAGAAAATTTGGCCCGCTTTACGGCTTTGATATAAATTACCAAAAATGGGGCTTAGACGTGGTAGCGGACGAGCTTACGTCTGTGCACTGTGATATTATGCAAAGTTCTGAAGAGACCCAGTTTGAGATTGACTTCTATGCACTTACTTGTCGGAGTCCTTAAGCAAAAGTTGCAGGATCATTGAGAGCCACGGCTCCTAGGCATGACGAATACGAGGGTTATGCTATATCTGAAGACTCTTACGAACCGGAAAAGGAAGAGGAGGCAGGCAAATCATCAAACCCCTGTGGTCTTTGGGCCGCGTCCTCTGCCATTACTAGCACATGGCGGCCTTAATAAAATGTTAGTGTTAATCCGATAATATTTCTATTGGCCTCAGAAGCAGGCCAAAACACCAACTAATATTCTCCGCCTCCCCAAGGAAACTCTGATTCCTCGTGACCGCGCCCGACAATGAATTTATTTTGATTTGTTGGGACCTTATTCTCATAGTTGATCCAAAAATCCACATTTTGAGAAATTTGCAAGAAGCGCATTCCTCTCCAATTTTAGAATATAAGCTCGTTAACTCTGGTTAAGTTTCCTGACTTCAAATTCGTTTCGTCCAAAATAAACCCTTCCACAAATACGACAGAACAGATTCCTCATTTGCATTGTAAAATGCCAGCTCTTCACTGAAGTTCAATTCTTCTCACTTTACCGATGTCAGCAAAGGAATTTCAACTTCAAGTCAAAATTTACCAATTAAAAATTATTTTCATTAAACGTAGGATAATTTTGAGTTATTATGTATTCAAATATTATGCAATAATTACACATCTTGGCATCCAAATATTGTGGCAGATGAGCATGAGTCGATGGACGTACACGTTGGTGGATGTGATAGGAGCCGATAAGGTAAACTTCACGTTCCAGTCGAATTAGTTTTCGAGTTGATTCCTCCAACTTCTGTTTGTGATGGTTGCCTCCACGTTAGCCGGTGCTGTGTAAAAGCATATTTACGTCTGGCTACCTCAGAAAGAGGAATCGACAAACTGCTTGAAATGGAAACTATTGAGCACTGCTTTTCCCCCTTCTCCGGACACTTACTGCTGATACAATCCTCGTATGGCTGTTGGATTTTCCGTTTGGACTCTTACAGAGAACTTACAGCACATCTGCCTACGAATAGTGCTTAGATTGTAAATCGATTCTTAGTGTCTAGGGCAACTGCTTTCAAAGTTATTGAATGCTATTTGAAAATGCCGCAGACGTAACGATATTGAAGTGTTCGATGAATGCGGCAAAACCAGCTATTCTGAGGGCTGGCCTCGGTGCGCTGTGAGAGGCGAAGCTTTTCAAAGGTACACAGATCGAGTATGTCTAATGAAATCCGAACGATTCTGTGGCTGCCGTTGATATGGTCTTGATAGAGTCACCCCTTTCCCGTTGGGATTTCTTGTCCCTTTTGGAATTCCGTGTACGAAGCGCTTTATGCCTGTAACCTCTTAAAGATTTCCGTCTGCTGGCATTTTGATGAGATGATATTCTTTGAATATTGCACATGCCATTAGTGTTGGTTAGAAACTACATACTTTGTGACCCGAGAGGAATCCGTTCAATTGAAAACAATCTTTTTCATAGCCAAACCAAAATTGTTCCCATCACAGAAATACAATTTAACTAACGGAAAAAAAAACATTAAATAAATTATCTGGAAAGTTTCCCTTAGTTTATAGAAGTATTTTTTTTATTTTGTTACTTTCAATTCGATTCTATTTGGAAATGTTTATTTTTATCAGCAATAAATATTTTCTAAGCTAAAATAGAGAAATTTTTATGTTTTCTCAGATAAAAACGTGTTGCTGTTGTATGGTTTTAGTTAATAGAGTCAACCCTATCTCTTTTTCTCCTCGCAGCTGTCCGGTTTTCTTAAATTCAAATAATATCCAACCTCTCCTCTCGTTACTGATGTAAGGTTTTTCTTAAACGAATAAAACACTCTGTCGTTACTGTTATAAGGTTTAACATAATCATGTAATATACTTAACTGCTGTTCATCCCGTTACTGTTGTAAGGTTTAACCTAATCACCTAGCGCACAAGCGTTAATGCTTTCGTTACTGTTGCAAGGTAGAACCTATTCACGTAACACACTTAAGAGTTTATTTTTTCGTTACTGTTGTAAAGTTTAACCTAATCACCTAACACACTTAACAGTGCCTTCTGTTGTTACTGTTGTAAGGTTTAACCTAATCATCTAACACACTTAAAAGTTCGTTTATTATTATTATTGTAAGGTTTAAACTAATCACCAAACATATTTAAGAGTCATTTTTTCATCACTGTTGCCAGGTTTAACCTAATCACGTGACAAAATTAACCGTTAATCCTCTTGTTACTGTTGCAAGGTTTAATACTTAAAAGTCGTTCCTCCCGTTACCGTTATAGGGTTTTTT
Organism: Atherix ibis; assembly: GCA_958298945.1. Lineage (NCBI taxonomy): Eukaryota > Metazoa > Arthropoda > Insecta > Diptera > Athericidae > Atherix > Atherix ibis. Next base: position 4,524,112 of record OY282607.1, on the reverse strand, counting down.
GATCAATCGTATAAAATATCAGAGGAACCCATCCTGTGCTTACTGTTATTCCAAACTTACCCTGCCTGCTAACAAAACACCAATTAACATCCTTAGTCGTGAACTCAGTCTACTCAACAACCATGTCAAAATTCTGGGCAAGCAAACTTCTCAGTATGCGGGTTAGGCAGACCGTACTTACCCATGATTTCCTCTTTGATAATTAACCTTGTCCTTCCTGTGACGATCAACTCACCATTTTAAATGAATGCCGCTTAACTCTTTTTCGAATAGGATTTCTTCCATTGTAGAGCTGCTAGATCCAACAACTCCTTTTCGAAGTTCTCTCTTTAATTTGCCAAAAGTAATTATTATGCTCCATAAAATTCTTATTGTTGCCTCCAACTAGCCACCGACCAGTTGCTGGAACTGCCAACCCACACGCGGCATTTTATCGCCAAATGGCCTTATGATCGTGACGCTACAATATGCGTAAGTTGTAACAACTTGCTCCCCGCTCCCTTTGGTCACTGTTGTAAGGTTTAACTAATTTGAGTAATACATTCAACAATCTCCCCTCGTTCTCCTTGCCTTACTTTTGAACAGTTTATCATTAATCGAATAGTAAAAAAAAATGTCCATTATAAAAATTTATTTCCATCAAATACCCACGTCTCCTCTAATTTTAATGATCAACAAGCTCCCCCATCCCCCTATCCCCAATTTTAATGATGAACGAAAAACTTCAAACGAACAACTTTCATTGAAACGATTCCAAATTCCCGAAGCATTTTCATTAGAGAAGATGTGACACGATTAATATGAAAGCCATGATAATCGATATAATTTATGAATGCATTCAAATGCAAACAGAATTCTTTTACCCACTTGGTACCCCTTAGCCCCCTTTGCCACTTTTGAATATTTTGATAAAACCGAACGCACCAGTCTTCAGTGAAATGTGACCAAAATTAGGGCAGCATAACGTCGGTAGTGGTGTCCTGATGCCGTTTGATTATAGTCCATTTATGCCATCGCGTCATCTCGTTGTAGTCGATCCCACTCGGGCTGCAGCCAATTTGATAATTCATTTCCTGTCTCTCGCCTCTCATGTTTATGTTTGGTTGATGGTATGCATTTCGCATATGCTAATTCGATCGAGGGTCGTCGCCCACACCATCGTCATAATCACCGTCATCACCATCATCACCATCATCATCGTCTACCCTGGAAACTCTGCTGTGTTCATCCTAACCGAATGAATGGTAATGCGAACATATTCATCGGAGCAGAACAGTACATTTAATTGGCATTTTCAGCCTGGCCGATGGTGGTTAATGCTGCAACAGAAAAATATTCTTGCTGTGCCATTCTAACTCAGTGTACGCAATCATATTTGAATTGTGCCTGGAACGGGGGTCACTTCCAGTGGTTATTTAATTATTCCCCTTTTATTTGGATAAACCATTTACGAACCGACCTAGTCTACCTGTCAATATTACACTCCTCAGCACAGGGTATTCAGTGAATTTCTATGGCAGACTCTCGGACAACACTCCAATCACTCCGTTCCATAAATAAAAGCCACTGTGTCCCGTGTGCGTCTCATACTCGATGGACAACTACTTCTCTGAACGCAGTAAGTCTAGATGAATAGCTGCTGACGGAAAATGTATAACACGACATGCTCTGTAATCAATCTGTCTGCCGCGATTGTTGTGTCCGGCTGAACAATCATCCTCTGCCCTTCCCCATGGTCGTATCCATATTTCTATGGCCATAATGTAAATTCTACGTGTATTCGAATTATCGTCTCCCTTGTCTGTTTATGTACATTTCCATGCATCCTCTTCACTCGTTGGTAAATTTTTTATTCGGTTGCTGATCGTCTGTCTATCTACACGTCTGCTCGCTTCTGCCCCTTCGACTATTTGTACAATATCCCAACTACTGCTGCGACCGTAGTGTGTGGTCTGGTCGACAGAACGGCTGCCATGATCTGCACCTTTGACTTCTTCCAACCTCTGCGCACACGAGTATACCACGGCAGCCATCGAATGCTTATGGACAACGCTTCCGCCCCCATTAGCTTCTGGCTATCTTTAGTCTGTGCAACATGCCTAGCTCATGTCCTATCATAATATCGGAATCGTTTTATTTCCTCAGAAATCATTCAAGCACAGTATTTTGGTAGCTTCCCGCCGTCGCTGACGATGCCGTTGCCACTACTGCTTCTGCTGCTCCTACTGTTCATGCCGACGCCATATTCTCTATGCCATAAAGACAAGACAACGAATTATTTATGCACATTCGCTGTTGTAATAAAGTTGTTGACATTCACTTCGGTCACTGGATTACACTTTGTTCTAACTCGGTGTACCCATCGTTCTGCCGCTTCTTTTCCCCATACTACCTCTAGTCCACTTCTTTGTTTTGGTGACTTATTGAATCGATCCCGCTCCCATGCCACCATGCCACTTCACTCGACGTATGGTCGACGACACCTCTTTCAATGAGTGACTCTATTCGTATAATTAATTGGCCAAGATGTCATTAAAGTTTATCTTTTGATTAGATCTTGTAGTCAAAGCGGATACAATTGAGATTTACCGGTTGCGCTCACACAGTTTATCCGAAGCAGGATTGTTACTTTTACAATCGCCCGTGATATGCCCCTCAATTACCACATTTACCATATTCCACGGAGGTGTCTGTGCCTCGACGTGAGAAATGCTTTACTACAATTTACTACAGTCAACAATCGATCATTTTCACCTAACAAAGAAATATAAATGAAAGCAATCAACTGATCCGAATAATAAACGCAAAATTTTAGAGAATATGACAGATAATGGCCGCAAAATGCCACGTTGTTGTAGTTCCAGATAATGGCCGCAAATATGGCTGATATAAATTCCAGATTAAAAATTTAAGCTCTTCGTTAAAATAAATTTTAAAAAAATAAGTTCTACAAAATTATAGTATAACAATTTAAAAACTTTGATTTGTTAGGCCAGTGGTTCTCAAACTTTAATAATACTGCCAAATGGTCAGAAATTAAAAATGGCCGACTTAATAAAGACCATCTCGATTTTCAGAAGAACAACAAAAAAACGAAAAATAAACAAAAATTATTTAATAACATTTTTATTTAACCATATTAATTAGAAGGAAAAAAAATACAAAATAAATCGATCGATTAACGTAAAATTGGTTTTGTTACTTCCGATTGAATTGACGATATTACAATGACTCTGAATGAAGTCGGCTGCTGGAATGTGGACTCGATCCAAAATTTTGATGAGAATAATTCGCCATTGACGATCGCTCGTTGTATTTGCCCATTTCCGCTTCGAAGAGTGTCGTATTGATGATATGTTGAACGATAATTTTCGCGTGACGCGATCTTAGGTTTCGTAATTTTATAGCTACTTGTTCGCCAAATATTGTAAATTCATCACGTTCGACATTTCGTTTTTTCATCCTCTTCAGCGGAGATGTCGTGCCATTAATGACTGTTGCTGAATCCGTTTGCTGTCGTCTTCGTTTATGTTTTTTTGTTGAATGCAATTCGTCATTTCTCGAAACTGATTTCAATTTCAATTTAAATATTGATTTTGGTTCAAATTCGTCGGTGGGTAATGACTTTTTCGATTCCGGCGCAGATATTATCTCAAGATCTGAGCCTGATTTCGATTCAAGTTCGTACTCGGGTTCTAGTTCTGGTTCGGGCTCAGTTTCAAGTTCAGGTTCTGGTTCCGGTTCAGGTTCAGGTTCAGATCCAAATTTTAGTTCAGGTACAAATTTCAATGTCTGATCGGAACCTGGTTCCATTTTAATGTCATTGCTCTCGTCTATTACAATCACTGGATCGTTTTCTAACATTACAAATCCATTACATTCAACATTTCGATTTTGCACCTCCTTCAGCGGAGATGTCGTGCCATTAACGACAGTCGGTGGATCCTTTTGCCGTCGTCTTCGTTTATGTTTTTTTGTTGAATGCAATTCGTCATTTCTCACAACTGATTTCAATTTCAATTTAAATATTGATTTTGGTTCAAATTCGGCGGTGGGTAATGACCTTTTCGATTCCGGCGCAGATATTATCTCAAGATCTGAGCCTGATTCCGATTCAAGTTCGTACTCGGGTTCTAGTTCTGGTTCGGGCTCAGTTTCAAGTTTAGGTTCTGGTTCCGGTTCAGGTTCAGGTTCAGATCCTAATATTAGTTCAGGTTCAAATTTCAATGTCCGATCCAAACCTGGTTCCATTTTAATATCGTTGCTCTTGTCTATTACAATCATTGGATCGTCTTCTAACATTACAAATTCATTACATTCGACATTTCGATTTTGCACATTTTTCAGCGGGGATGTCGCGCCATTAATGACTGTTGATGGATCCATTTGCTGTCGGCTTTGTGTATGGTTTTTTGTTGAATGCAATTTTTCATTTCTCAAAACTGGTTGCAAGTTCCATTTAATTATTAGTTCTGGTTCAAATTCGTCGGTGGGTAATGACCTTTTCGATTCCGATGAAGATATTATCTCAAGATCTGAGCCTGATTTCGGTTTATGTTCGTACTCGGGTTCTGGTTCCGGTTCAGGTTCAGGTTCAGATCCTAATATTAGTTCAGGTTCAAATTTCAATGTCTGATTCAAAACTGGTTCCATTTTAATGTCATTGCTCTCGTTTATTACAACCATTGGAAAATTCGGCTCCGTAATCATCGTTGGAAAGGTTCTGTCTTCTAAAATATGCCCACAATCCGGTTCCGTAAAAATCGTTGCAACATTTCCATCTTCGAAAATTTTCCCATAATCCGATTCTGTACGAACTGTTGGAGTGTTTCCCTCTTCCAAAATTTCCCCAAAATTCTGTTGTCTAACTTTTTTTTTTGGAGCATTTCGTTCTCTTCTAGGAGCGTTTTCTTTCTTCAATTTTTTTTCCAAATTCTGTTCCGTAGCAATTTTTGCATCGATTCTTTTCTTCGGTTTTTTCGGTTTTGATAGGTTTATTATCTGTAAGCAAATAAATTTACAATAAAAATCTTGTATTTTCTTCTATTTAGTATTTTTGTTTTATTATTTTTAATCTGTTTAAATAAAAATTCAAATTAACTAAAAAAAAAGTGCAGAATTCATGGAAATAAGAAGAGATGAAGGACAATTTTAGGTTTAATTCTCTCTATTACGCAAGTAGCTGTCAGTGCAAGTAGAATTACAACAACAAAAAGAATTGAAATATTTGCAATTCTCTATTGTTATCAATAATTAATTACAAAAGAATTAAATTTGCTCCAATTATGAGAAAATAAATAATTTAATATTCTCGTTAATTAATTCGACTGGTCGCTAGCGTTTGCGTAATTTTTCACGTACGCCATACAATACTTACTGCCGCATGCGTCTGTCAAAATGGTTACTGAACGAGAGACAAAGAAAGACCTATGCATAAACGCAGAGAAAGAAAACGTCTAAACAATCGGACGCTATGCTCCGAACGCTGTGAACTGTGAGAGATTCTCCCTAAACTCGCTCTCGTCTCTCTTTCGATTCAGTATGGATTTTTGTTGTGTACGTTCGCTTGTTAATATGAAATGCCGCGAAAAGTACAAAATCTGCGCTACTGCGCTGATTGTGGATGTCAAAATGTCCTCGAGGTTTGCCAGAAATTTAAAAATTTCTCACAGCAAGTGAAGAATGAACAAAAATAAACGTGTTTATAACAGTTTTGGACTATGCGTTACTGGCATATTTTTTATACCAGAAAGTCGAATCTATTATAAAATGGCTCTGCCAACAAGTAATGAATGCCGCCAATCAATCGGTCGCTTAAATTTTATTAATATCATTTGACAATAATTAAGAAGACACAACAAAACCCAAAACAAAATATTGAAAATTACCTTCGCCTTTCTTTTCTTCCTTTTTCTGGCAGCATCCTTTATGAACAGCATACTTTTATAAAAGATCCATGCAGTTTTACTTCTTTTCTCCTCTCGTGAAAAATGACTTCGTAAATTTTTGATTTTCCTCTCAACCTCAGCTTTGTTAAAACCGCATAAATCGGATATTTGCTGAAGTGCCTCTTGCCGTTTACCATACTCCAAATGCTCATAATACTGTTTATGCCACAAAATGGGAGCGTTCCGATACAACTCGATCAAATAGTGCACTTGCTCGTTTGTCCACTCCATATCAAAAACACAGCCAAACTACACTAAACGGCAATGCCAATTGTCAATAAGTGTGTGCACGAATCAACTGACGAGTTGGTTCGGCTTCGACTCGTACACGGAGGGAAATTGTGCCAATAAATGAATCGGCCTCAACTTTACTCGAATACGGCAACAGTGTACTGTCATTCGGCTAATGTTGCCTCTTTCTCTGCCGTGTGTAAACTCGATGCCATTTTCGTATTTTATAGATTTGCCTGTGGCGTCCACATCTTATTTTCGATTAGCCGGCAAATTACTCCATTTTCTTTTTCGATATTCTAAGCTATTTTCTTCTATAATTTTCTTCAAACACAAGCCATTCTCATGCATAAATTAATTCCTTTCAATGAGTGAGAGAGAGAGAGAGATAGACGCGCTTACCTTCTCTTTTTTGGTGTGTCAAGATTATATCGCGATACGTACACAACGAAAATATTTTATATTTGTTTACAGTGAGTGTTCACTGCATCACAGAAATGCCTATAAATACTGATGGCTTGCTGGTTTACAATAGTGCCGCTTAATTTTGACTTATCGCTTTGATCAAGTTTCACAACAACTTTTGAAAATGGACCATTCTCAATTGCCACGTGACTATTAACAATTGCATTTTTATTAAAATCAATTAAATAAAAAAATCCAAATCTATAAAATAAGAAATTTTTAAAAAAAAAAATTCTATGAAAAGTTTTTATTTTGCGAACTAGTGGCATAAACTTAAATTTGGATTTTTCAATTTTTACTACAAATTTTTAAGGCGCATAACAAGAAGAAATCAAAAAAATTTTTTTTTTAATTCAACTTTAATTAAAAAAATTCTTTACTTGGCAAATTGTTTATCGAAAGTTCTTAACGGCATTCAGTATGTTTGCGAAAATTTTTACGTATTATTTTTAAGTAAAAATTTTTGGACTTTTTTTTAATAAAAATAAATTTCAGTAAATATAATTTTACAAGAAAAAATTAGAAAAATATTCTTTTTTTGTTTTAATTTAACTTTAATTTTAAAAAATTATTTACTTGGAAAATTGTTTATCGAAAGTTTTTAACGGCGTTCAGTATTTTTGCGAAAATTTTTACGAACTATATTTACTAAAATTTTTTTAAGTAAAAATTTTTGGACTTTTTTTGCAATAAAAATAAATTTCACTAAATATGATTTTACAAGAAGGAATTAGAAAAATATTCTTTTTTTGTTTTAATTCAACTTTAATTAAAAAAAATTTTTACTTGGCAAATTGTTTATCGAAAGTTTTTAGCGGCATTCAGCTTTTCTGCGAAAATGTTTACGGACTATGAAATTTTTTTTAAGTAAACATTTTTGGACTTTTTTTCAATAAAAATTCTAGTTAAAATAATCGATAAAAATTGACAGTAGGAAAAATTTTCAGTAGAAAAGTTTTCATTTTAAAAATGATAGTAAAAATTTTAATTTTTTTGAAATTTTCTTGAGAAGGAATTTTTTTTTGGACAATTTCTGTTGCTCTGCTATTAGTTAAGGGAAAATTGATAATAAAATTCCTCCTGGTAAAGAGAAATAACATATTTTCCTATAAGTGAAACCCCTAATTTATGGCTTGTTCGGTGAATAAGGGATGAATGGCGAGGGTTGTAAAAATTCCTTTCTGCATACGAAACAAGCCCTGCTCGATATTGATGACACACGACAACCAACACGAATTGGAACGGGGAAAAAACACTTGAGGTCGCCTTGGTGTACATGTTAAATTAAGGGTGTGTGTGCGTCTCTTTACTGGCAGGATTTTTGTAGACGATAAAATTATAAATGAGATGATATGTGTTCACAGTTCTCAATGCGGTCCTCAATGGCCTTAAAATGGTTGTAATATTTTGTTGTCGTCTGGTTTTTTTTTTGTGTTAGCTCATTTCTTCGTTATCGTCGAATGTTGGCTTTGGTATTTTTCCATATACCTGCCATTAAAACGAGCGTAAGTGCACTCAACAAGAATGGTGAAAAAAAAATATACGAATTCACGGTGGAAATTTTCAAATCGACAATCTTCGTAATAGCTCTGTTTATGGACAGTTTTTTTCCACAATTTTTCTTCTTTTATTTTTTTAAATAATTTTTTAATGCTTATGTAAAGTAAAAAACAAAATAAACAAATTTACTAGTTTGTGTGCAAACAGAAAATTGTGTTATTGATAATGCGAGGTTATTTATTTGTAAATCTTATTTACACCAAATCAATAATTGAAAACGAAAATAAAACCGCAACGATATTTGATTTAGCCATTTATGAATCACACCACCATAAAAAAAATGTATTTTTTTCTGGGTATGTTGCTCTCTTTTTTACGCTTATTTTAAGCTGTGTGAACTGTGCGCAGAGAGAAGGAGATGACTATCGATAATAGGCTTTAGAGGAGGATTATTGTACGTGCATACAGATAACATGTGAGGTTAAGATTAAACGTACATAATTGAGCGCATGGTTTTTACCTTTTACTACTTGAAATATGTTTTTTTTTCATATTCGAAATTGTGATAAAGTATTTTCTGGTAATTTATAAATATTAAAATAAAAAAAAATTATTATGTATTTTACTGCATTATCCTTTGTTTTGTTTGCTTGTGAGCAAATGTGCCTGGAGGCCACATCCAAGCACCACGACCGTTGGCAATTTGACGTCTCAGGTATGACGGTATAAGTGTTCAAATTGACTAAGTTTTTTTTTTAAATTTTTCCCCTTAATTGGGATCGAGGAAAAGTAATAATTATATTTGATGGAGCAGATTAGTATTTGGACCTATAATAGTAGTGCAGTTATTAAGGGAATCCTATTCGAAAAGAAAGGTCCTTGTTGTGTGACTGACAATCCGTCAGTACCAGGTGTATATGCTTAAAACACACGTTTTTTTCATAGAAAGCAAACACAAATTTATTCAAAGTACTTGCCTTCGCTAGCTACACATTTTTCCCATCTCTCGGGCAATTTGTGGATACCACGTCAAAAAAAATTCCTTCTTTTTCGATGCAAACCACCACATCAAGTCATTTTTTGGACGTCTTCGTAAGAATCGAAGTGCTGCTCAGCAAGCGCGTGGCCCATCGATGAAAACAGCTGCTAGTCAGAAGGGGCCAGGTCTGGTGAATAAGCGGGGTAGGGTAGCACCTCCCAGTTGAGTGTCTCCAAGTAGTTTCGGACCATTTTTGACATGTGCGATGATGCTTTGTCGTGGAGGAAAATCAGCTTGTCATGTCTTTGTTGATAATTCGTCCGTTTTTCACGAAGAGCACGAAGCAATTTGATCAGTTGTTGGTGGTAGCGGTGGGCATGGACAGTTTCACCAGGTTTCAACATCTCATAGTAGACGATACCCTGCTGATCCCACCAAACGCACAGCATTGTCTTCCGTCCGAAGCGATTTGGTCTTGGGGAAGATGTTGATGGTTGGCCGGGATCAACCCATGATTTCTTGCGTTAAGGATTTTTCCGATCTTTTCAATCTTCCCCATAGCACGCAGACGCATGGAAATGGCTGGTTGGGAAACACCCAATTGCTCTGCGAGCATTTTTTGCGATTCGGTATCGTCTTCGTCCAAAAGAGCATGCAATTGATGGTCCTCAACCTTTCTAGGCCGATTTTCACGCTTCTTGTCCCACAAGTCAAAATTGCCGTCTTTGAACAGACGAAACCACTCTCGACACGTTAGTTCCGATAAAGCACTGTCACCATAGGCCTCCATAAGCATTCGATGCGATTCGGCAGCGATTTCTTCAAATTGAAACAGAAAAGCAGAGCTTCCCGCATATGCTCTTTTTCTGGCACTAAACGAGACATAATTACAAAAGGAAAAATTTATTTTGTTGTACGAAATTGCTGACAATGTGCACGAATTAATGTTGACAGATGTCAAACTCATAAAAAAAAAGTATGGCGTGCCCATAGTAGCTTAATACGCTCACTCACGCTATCTATGACCAAACAGCGGATTTAAGTTTATACACCTGGTATGTACGAACGACACAGAATGGTCAGACGAACGCCACAAAATTGACAGATAGAATTCTCACGATTGCCGCATATAAAGTCGTTGGTAACGGCGCTTTTTGTGACCAATTTGAATTCTGAGCAATTTTCTTGCGGAGAATTTCGGATGGGTTGTCGAGTAAATCGGTTTGGTGATGTGTCTGCTAGTGTTTAGCGAGGAAAGTCTCGCATTGACGTTTGTGATTTGCTTTTCAAACGCCAAGAAAATGATCCATTTTTGAAGCGTATCATCCCTGGGGATGAGAAGGAGGTTGTCTACAACAATGTTAAGCGCAAAAGATCCTGGAGTAGAAAAGATGAACCGGCTCAAAACAATTCGAAAGTCAATATTCATCAAAAAAAAGGTTATGATATCTGTTTGGTGGGATTTCAAAGGAATTGTTTATTTTGAGCTTCTACCGAGCAACACAACGATCAATTCTGAAGTGTACTGTCATCAGTTGGACAAATTGAATGAAGCACTTTAAGAAAAAAGGTCAGTATTGGTCAATAGGAAAGGTATAGTGTTCCAACAGGATAATGCGAAACCACATACAAGTTTGACCACTCGGCCAATGCTTTTAGAGCTTGAATGGTATATACTGCCATACCCACCATACTCTCCCGACCTTCTGATTATCATTTGTTGCGGTCTCTACAAAAATTTTTAGACGGGAACACGTTTATTTCAAATGAGGAGGTCAAAAATCACTTAGATCAGTTCTTTGCCAGCAAAGAACAAAATTTTTATAAGCGTGGAATCATGCTACTGCCAGAAAGATGGCAAGAGTATTGGATCAGACTGGACAATATTTAATTGAATAAAATATTAATTCACTATAAGAAAATCGTCTTTCATTTTTATTTACAAAAAACGAAATTACTTTCCGAACAACCCAATAGTTGCCATGAGATGAGTTGATTAACTGAGTAGGCAAGCCGATCAGCATATTTTTGTTACCAGTAATGCCTACATGCCCCGGCACCCACTGCAACTGAATAAAACGATTGTTTTATAGGCGATGTCTGCTATCATTTAGTACCGGGTTCGTCCTGTAGCCACGAATACCGTTTAAAGTAGCGACGCTATCATTTTCATTTTTATTATTTACAGCATGTTCTACTGCTGATCGTACTACCCAGAGTTCTGGAAAATACCATAAGCTGCACCTTCTCAAAGCCACTGCTCTCTTGTTAAATAACCGCAAAAGATGTTAAATAGTCATTAGTTGGCGCATCAGTATAATAAATTGCGGCATAATCTAATCAGCATAGCTCGTGCATAAACAATGTACGATGCCGTATTTTTCAATTGAGACATGTTAACCGAAATGCTCAACACCGCTCTCATCCAAGGCATCCATGCCGGAGTTTGGCCAGTTTAAACTTGCTAACCTTTTGCAGTCGTTGATCGCTGCCTCAATTTTGTCAAGATATGCGTTGGACATTTTGGCACACAGAGTGAGGCAATAGAGCAAGCTGCCGTTGAGCAAGTTTCATTATGTTTGACCTTACTTTTCCTGCCGGCAATAACCCTAATCAACCGGTTGATTGATAGAACCTAACAGTATATTTAGTTTGAGGATCCCATCTGCTTCCACGGGCAATCAAGGCACCTAGACCAAGCGGTACCGGAGTTGTGCCGCCATCTTTCGTGCGACATACATGTAGACAGCGCCCTTTATCGAAATCTATAATAGCACCATTTTTATGGCACCAGGACCTAACTCGACGGCGTGTGATACGAAATTTCATTGTGGTTTTTTCAGCCACCAATACAAAAGTATAGTCCGCGTATATAAAGTGAGGAATGCCGGCCAAAGTGGAGGATAGAGATTGCAGATATATACAGGGTACTTTTTATGTTCCAGATCTATTTTGTTTGGCCGCCATTTTTGTTTGGGTAACATTTGTCTATTGACAAAGAGTGTTGATAACAATTTATTATTGTTGAGTATCTAACGCCGCAACAACGAGTTGAAATTATTATATCGTTTGGGCTGGCTTTGTTAATTAACAGAACAGGCGCTTTTGGGGCACTGAAAACCCTCAACTGATAATTTAAAGACCACTACGCCCTCGTAGAGTAACTATATAGTGCGGAATTTGGGCTGACGGCCACATTTCTTTGAGGATAAATAACAGTTACAGGCGATCGCTATCAGGACATGTTGGAAAACTTTCTTCTGTCCAAATTGGATCAATTAAGCCTACAGAACATGTGTTACCACATCACACACGGTAAATTTTTCCCGACCGCCTAATGTCTTAAAGTGGTGATTTGTGGTACAATTTTTTTTTAAACCACATACTTTGCAGAATAAAATCTTCAAGTTTAGGTAAAAAAGCCGCTTTTTATATGCCCATAGCGCTCAGAATTGACAAGATGGTAACTCAGAATTCCAAAAACACCAAACAGTTACTTGTGGGTTTTCAGAGCCCCATATATGGTCATTTTGCTTATTAAAATTACCGCTTTTTGGCAAAATTGTCTACACATTTTGCACCGTTGTTCAATAGTTAAACGATCCCAAATGTAATATGGCTAGACTTATTCTAAAAAATGATACGAGTATATTTCGTCATACAGGGTTCGGAAAGTACTGACAGGGCTGTACTTTCATAACCCTGTATGACGAAAAGATCTCTTATCTATGATTTAGCAAGAAAACGATATTTCGACAATTCATGCAAGATTTGAATTTTTCGCGCAATTTCTGCGGCAAAGTGTTACCAACGAAAAAAAAGACAACGTGACAGCTGACAGTTTAGTGTTATTAAAAATGGAACAACACGTTTTTATTGTTGAACAATATTTTTATGATGGTTTGGCAGCAACAGTTTGCAATTTTCGTACGAAATATGGTCGGAAAAAGTGATTTAACTTCATCAACTGTGAATAGATTAATTAAAAATTTAGGGAGACTGAATCTTAACCATTCTGGCTGTCCTTCAACACAAAAGAGTTCGTGAGCGTGTTGCTGAGAGTCCAGTAACAGCGATCATTGCATCCTCATGCTTACAAAGTTCAATTGACACATAGCGAATGGAGTCCGTTGAATGGATTATGGAACAACAAAAAGTGGATGCTGATTTTTCGACAAAAGTCATCTTCAGCGATGAGGCTCATTTTCATCTCGATGGCATGGTAAATCGACAAAATTGTCGCATTTGGGGTTCAGAAAATCTTCAAGTGATTGTTGGGCAGAAAATGCAGCTTGTCAGGCAATAACAGTTAATGGTGTTCGCTATCGCGGCATGATACTCCAGTTTTTTGTGCGTAAATTGCACAAGCTATCAATGTGGACGATAAGTGGTTTCCACAAGAAGGTGCCATATGCCAAGCAGCCCGTATAATTTCCCATTTTGGTGCTCAGAAAATGGTCGCCCTAATCATGCCATTTAACGGTGTTGGACTTTTTTCTTTGGGTTTTTCTGAAGTCTAAGGTTTATGCTAACAAGCCTACGACTTCCCACGCTTTGAAGGAGAAAACTGAAGCGATGTATCAACTAAATGAAATTAAGTCACATTTATGCAAACCGATCATGGAACATTTCAATAAAATTTTGTGCCAGCAAAGCCGTAAAAGTCATTTACCCAATATGCTATTTTATATATAATCCTATACTTTAATGCTTTATGAATTAACTTAAAAATTTACAATTTATAATTATAAATCTTTTTGCATGATTTCTGGGACACTCTATAGCCATTTCTAAGGTATTTTTTCCCCGTTATTTATATCATCGTCAACGTGGCATTCACTTTATCTTTCGATTATTTCTTAATCAATCATTAAAAAAAAAACTCGGTAGTATAAGCAAAAGGACATCGCGGCTATTTTACTAGCTTGATTTGCACTCAAAACCGGTGCCTACTAGACGATAGCCTATGAGAACTTAAAATTTCTACAAGTGATATTTTCTCGTTTTTTCTTTTATCAACTTTTTAAATTTTAATTGCTTTGAACCATAATTTAAAACACACTGCATAAAACATGAAGAAAAATTCCCACTAAAAAAAAGAAGAATAAAAAAACAAATAATAAAAATGAAGAAAAAAAGAATTTATTAAAAGTATTTAAGGAAAAAATAAACGGAACCACAAAAAACAATTCAGTAAACAATTAGTCACATTTAACCGCAAAGTTTGCCCATTTCTCCAATTCTTTGTCTGGAATCGTGCGCGCTCCTTTTGACGATAGCGTTAAACCTTACCTACTCCCCCCCAATCCCCCCACGTAAACAGATATTGAACGCCAGTTCCAAAAGCTCTTAAGTACTTTGAAATCTTGCAAATCACCTGCAGACAAGTCTTGTTTATTATCAACTGCCCCATAATCTATACAATAATGCTGCTGATCGTCTTGTTATCCGTTTTCTTATTATTATTATTATTATCATTATTTTTGTAATATGCCCCATCGCCATCGTATTTTGGTTTTTTTTTTTTGCCTTTCTTGCTTCCTTCTTGCCCTTTCAATTGTCAAATAAATCTTTACGATTTCGTCCATGTCTTCAGGTTTTCTTAATCATCTGTTCCCATAGCCGCTGATCCGTGAGTTCATGACATTTGCCGCCTTAGATTATAGACGAGCTGGATAGGCCTCTCTACACAAAAATTTTGTTCAAATTTTGTTGGTTATACGAGATTCGCGCACGCATGCAAAATAACAGTAACGGCATAAATCAGTGGGGGCAAATTTTAAACGTCAGTATGCTATTGAGGCGCTGTCTTTCTTTGTTCGGACAATAAAATCTTTTTTTAGAACAAAAATAAAATCCGTTATTATACGGCTAGAGCGCTCAGAATTGACGGTAAAGGGGTTTTTTATTCATATATGGTATTTAAAAAAACTACTGGCCAACGACACCTTCAGATCAAAATACTCACTTTTTTGGAGCTTCCCCATAGTCACTTGTACATTATCAGACCGCCATGTAAAGCAGTTTTATTTAATGACATATCCATCAAGCGAGAAATAAGCCTCATCATTAACGAAATGTTTTGTTCGATGAATTGCGGAATGTAATTGCGAACGAGTTACCATTTTTATAGAAATTTTTTCCAATTTGAACATATTCCATAATGTAAAATTGCAAACTTTATACTAAACTCATGTAAACTTGAGTAATAAATATGTTTGACAGCTGTCAAATGAGAGATAACAGAAACGGCATAAATCATTGGGGGCAAATTTTACACGTAAGTATGCGATTGAAGCAGTTCATTTAAAACTATTTTAATATTGCAAGTTTTGTTATTTGATGGAATTAGTTTTTGGATATTTGCAATAAAACACAGTATTATATTTTAAAATATTTATTTTATTATATATTATTTATTAAAATAGAATTATAAAGTGGCGAAGAGCATAGAAAAATATAAATTATATCAAATATCGGGTTTTTCAATAGCAACTTGACACTTTTGTGTATTTTCAATATGAAAATACTCAAAAGTGTCAAGTTGCTATTGAAAAAGCCGATATATAGGGTTCTAGGATGGGGTATGGAACCATTTAAAGTCTCGCGGACATATTAATATGCCCTGGGAGAATAAAAATTCAAATTAAGAGCAAATACTTTAAACTCCGAAGGAAAAGACTTTAGGTACGACGTCTCTTGCGAATTTCGTTTACACAAAAACCCAAATGAGCCTTCAACTATTTTAGGTATGGATTCACCATGACCAGCAGAAATGTTCAATTCCTTCTGGTCCACCAACTTTTGGCTAAAGTGCCTTCTTATTAATTTGTGAAGCGCTGCAATTTTCATTTCTTTCTTTTTTTAAATTTAGCCTTACTACGTTCAGATTTTCCGTAATGTTTTTTTTTCTGCTTTTCTGACGAAGTATCCACTGCATATTTTAAACTCACGTAATTCTTCACATGTAGAATTGTAAATAAATGTTAATAAATCAATAAAAAACAATGTTATGAATGTGCATAGGAAAAAAATATATTATGGACATCAATTAAGAACTAACAGAAATTAAAGTATTTTTTGCCTTATTAAAAAAATTGCGCCCCCTCAAATTTTATTACACAACACACACTTTATATACGCCGGCACTGAACTATTTTCTGGTAAACATTGAACTGTCAACATCACATTTGTTTACAATTATTGAATGACGAACTTTTCACTTTTTAATCACTTTTTGGACCAAATAAATCATTAAAAGCCATTGAAACACATCACAAACGAACATTTTTGTTAATTTCTCTAGTAAAAATGAAGATGTCCAACTTACCGAAAGAAAGAAATTCTCGGCTTCCTCATTCCGTTGAAAGACATGTAACCCTTTATAAAACACTTCATATTTTGAAATAAAAACTTCTTTTTTCGTAAATACCTTAAAAAAACATGAAAACTACACTTTAACATGCATTTTTCAAAATAACAAAAGTATGCAATCATTTCGGTATGCTACCACTTTCATGGAGAATGGCACGTTTTATAAAACTCTCCGATAGTTTACAAAATTGAGCCGCTTGATATTTAATTGATTATTTACAAAATAAATAAAAAACCTAAAACACAATTCCATTTTTATATCAAAAAATTGTACAAAAAAATAATAATTGCCTTCTGTCGTGTTAAATGGTATATTTTTTGTTTGCAATAAGTTTATTAAAATGAATATAAATTATGCTTTTGGAATTCAATAAATTTCTATAAACAAAAACTAGATGTCAGTGTGTGTCATGTCTACATAAAAAAAGTCTACACAAATATATGCAAGTAGTACGATTTCTCGCCGCTTTTCCAATAATTCATATATGAAAATCTGACGTTCCTGGGCCTATTCAGGTATTCTTTAATCTAAGTTTACCTCGTTCGAATGGCATCAATTGTTCATAAGAGAATATTGCGACAATTTTTCTTGTTATTCATTCCCGATCGGTTAAATGGGACTTTTGTGATCTGGCAAAAGCCCAAAAACCATCACTATTTACTGTCAAAAACTTGCACATACAAGGTCTGTTCAAAAAGTATCGCGAATATTGTGTTTTTTTCAAAAATTATTTATTTATTCATGAATATCTATTTTGTCCCCTTGAAAGTAATCCCCACCAGATATTATACACTTGTGACAACGTTTTTCCAATCCTCGAAGCAATTCAAAAAATCATTTTTTGTGATCTTGTTCACCTCTTCCTTCGATGCCGTCTTTATCTCCTCAATCGTAGCCTAGCGCGTTCCTTTTATGGGGCTCTTCAGTTTCAGGAACAAGAAAAAGTCACAGGGGGCCAGATCTGGGGAATAGGGTGGCTGCGGCATTATTAGTATGTTGTTTTTGGCCAAAAATGGCAAAAGCCAATTTTTGTTCTTCCACAAATCCGGGCGTTTCTGGCGAATTGCTTCGCGCAACTTGCGCATAACTTGCAGGTAATATTCCTTATTGACCGTTCTACCCTGTGGCAATAACTCATGATGCACCACGCCCCTGCAATCGAAGAAAACTGTAAGCAAAAAACCTTCACATTCGACCAAACTTGGCGCGCTTTTTTCGGTTTTGGCTCGTGCGGCAGCGTCCATTGGGATGATTGAGCTTTGGTTTACGCGGCATAACCATAAACCCATGATTCGTCACCAGTTATGACCCTCTGGAGCAAATTTGAACATTGAAAATGGTCGAACTTGTCGGCATAAGTAAGAGACATGAGTACCAACATAACGTCACAAAAAATCGAAAATCGAATACGCGTAACCCGCGGAAATTCAAAATACGCGATACTTTTTGAACGGACCTCGTATGCTCTATATGCTCTTAATTGTGTTTACTTTTAAAACGCTCAAACAGAATTGTTGTGGCAGTACAAAAAAAGTAGCGACTTGGTGTGGCAGTACACAAATAAAAAAAAACTTCTATACTGACACCTTCATTCCTTGGCATAGGGTTTAGTGGATTTTTTTGCCAAGCTGGACTCTTAGTTTAATAATAAAAAAAAAATTTTTTTTTTAAATTTTTGCGAGTAATTTTAATTGCATTTGTTTTCTCTCCAATCAAGAAAAAAACCACCATTTTCTTTGTGGGTCTTAAAACGTAACCAATTAAAAAAAGATAGTATTTCTTGACGAAATCAATTATTATCAGTAAGTTGTTCCCTTCACTTCTATTCGGTTCGTAAATTTTCTCACTTCTGTTACTAGGCGTCAAAACCCCGCAGCTATCATCTGCTTTGCCTGCACCCTTAACTCTGTATACGTTCCTTTTGAACACCTCCCAACCAGACCGTGTCGGCCTCATTTCGAATTCAAGATAATATTTGTGCATCAGCCCAGCCCGTCCTGACGTACGGAGCCTATAGAACAGTAATAATCCTCTGGTTATATGCCGGTTCCATTCAGATCAGAGACCCTTTTGAATCTTCCTTCAGTTTACATTCGTATTCCGATATGAACTTTGCATTAAATTTAGCTACTCACCCTTATTTAAATAATAGACAACGATTGTGTACATTCACTCTTGTGAAAGCAAATATCCTTGTTGGTGGGGTGTAGTGCAGTCGCATACGAACAGCTCATTTGGTATTTTGTACGTATCCCAATGTACTTGTATAAATTTCATGCTTTTAGGGGTTGTTTTTCCGACGATGCCAGCAGTTATACAAAATCCGAATTTGATTTTCGCAAAGGACGCATCACTGCAATAGGGAGTCGAGGAATAGAGGGAATCGGTGGAATCTTTTGTGTAGCCAAAACCAAAGCCAAGGAGAAACCCACCCGAAACTAGAAGGGCAGAACACAAGGGATGATATTGTTTAAAATAACGAATCAGTTCCCATATCATTGACTCGTGTACAGATTCTGGGATTCTAGGCTAGCGCAATGAGAAATTCACTCACAGCAAACGAATACAAAGCGACCAGCCAACAATATTGTTTTAAAGCTGAATGCAAAATGAACTATGCCAAAGAGTACACCCACCCCCAACATGCCCATTCCCGGCCATATTAGCTATCCTAATAGCCACCAAATCATCAGCACTATCAGCTCTTTTCATCGAGTGCATCCAAACAAACCCATTCTCTGGGCCGCTTAAGCTATTGTCAAAGCTTAAATATGAGTAATTGGGAAGGGTAGGTCTGCCAAAAACAACTCCACCACCCTCAAAAGTCTGTAATCTAATTCATAAATTTCCACTCGTACGCATGGTATTATAAAAGTTAGAAGAAATTTTTTTTTATTTTTTGTTTTTGAGTTTATTTCCAAAACGATGGATTCTCTTCGGTGGCTGACTTATTTTTATGCAATTTTCTGTTTCGTTTTTTTTTTTGGCCGTAACTGGCTAAAAGCTCAGCAAAATTTATTGTTCGGCCAAGTAACGGCACTCAAACATATCGAAAACCCAAGAAGCTGCCGTAGAATTCAGGGTTTAAAGCATATGCCGGCAAGGATGTCCCAACGGCATTTGAAGTAGGGGGCGACGGCGTTAAATGAATCGCTTTATAAAATTTGTCCTGCCATTTGAACTCTGTTCAACCTCATCTACTGGTGTATTGCCACTGTTACACTGTTTCGCAACTCATCCACACATATCGTTCCGCACACCGAATGCAAGTGTTTAGCAACAAATCGAGTGTCTGTGTTCGGAATGCGAATCCTTTCTTTGACTTTCACCATATTTTACCCTTTCTTTCATGCAAAAACTATTCGAGATCGTAATTATTTTTAATTTTTTTTTAAAAAAACTCTGACCCTTAAAAAAAAACACTTTATTCAAAAATGTTCAATTGCAAAAACATGACTTTTTTCTACCATTTTTACGGATGATTAGAAATAGAACACGTGACTTGATTACTCGGACACGTGACCAGATCGGCATGAATTTTTTTAAAAGGGATTATCTAGAACGTTTAGTTAAAAATGAGGTCTTTCGGTACTAAAAAGGTTTTGGCGTCCAGAGATTCGCTAAAGTTTTGTTAAGTCACGTGTTTTGTTGAGCACATTTTAACGGGGCGAAAAATCTTTGTTGGCTTAGGTCTTTGTTGGCTTTTTTCTTTTTTTAGAAAATCTTTGAGGTCACGTGGCAACTTCAGAACTATGTATTATGTGAGGTTAAATTTTCAAAAGCTCAGTAAGAATATCAAAAATTCTGTTAGATTTGATATTAGCGCTTTCACATGGATTTCTTAGAGTTCCACATCAGATTGCACATGTGTTTCTGAGGAAAAATGGCACGAGCAAATCTTATTTTCAACAATCCTTCATAATAGAAGTAATAAACGCAGCTTTAAGGGCAGCGTTAACAGTGTTTTCAAAGTCTGGAAACCCTTCAATTTATTTAAGAATCTTGTAAAAATAGCAAAAAAATTTCCCCATTTAAACTTAAAATTTTCTTAAGGGCTCACATTGACTTCCACATCAGCCTGCACATGAGCTTCCACATGTGTGTCTGAGGAAAAATGACACATGCAAATCCTGTTAGCCTAACAAGAGTAGAGTCTAAAAATTCTTCAAAAGCAATTCTTTCGTCCTAGGAACTCTTCATAAATTATGACGCAACGATAAAGGCAATGAGATCCGCTTCTATGAAAGCGTCGAAAATTATTTCCAAGCACTTTAATTGGTTTAAGAAGCTCAGAAAAAATACCAAAATTTTTTCCCCCATTTTAAAATAAAATTTTCTTAAGAGTTCACATTGGCTTCCACATCCGCTGCACATGAGGTTCCACATTTGTGTTTGCAGAAAAATTTATTTGTTCAAATTCTATTAGCTTAACTAGAGTGGAGTCTAATACTCTTCAAAAACAATTCTTTCGCCCTCGGAACTCTTCATAAGTTATGACGTAACGATAAAGGCAATGAGATCCGCTTCTATGAAAGCGTCGAAAATTTTTTGCAAGCACTTTAATTGGTTTAAGAAACTCAAAAAAAAAACAAATTATTATTTTGCTTTTTAACATAAAATTTTCTCAAGAGTTCACATTGGCGTCCACATCAGCTTCCACATGAGCTTCCACATGTGTGCCTGAGGAAAAATGACGCGTGCAAATCCTGTTAGCCTAACTAACATAGAGTGGAGTCTAAAAACTCTTCAAAAAGAATTATTTCGTCCTCGGAACTCTTTATTAATGCTAACGCAACGTTTGAGACAATGAGATCCGCTTCTATGAAAGCGTCGAAAATTTTTTTGCAAGCATTTTAATTGGTTTAAGGAGCTCAGAAAAAATACCAAATTATTTTTTAGCTTTTTAACATAAAATTTTCTCAAGAGTTCACATTGGCTTCCACATCAGCCTGCACATGAGCTTCCACATGTGTGTCTACGGAAAAATTCATTGAATTTTTATAAATCTATGAAAGCGTCGGCATTTTTTTGCAAGCATTTTAATAAATTTAAGAAGCTCAGAAAAAATACCAAAATTTTTTTCTCCATTTTAACATAAAATTTTGTTAAGAGTTTATATTGGCGTCCATATCAGCCTGCACATGAGCTTCCACATGTGTGTCTACGGAAAAATTCATTGAATTTTTATAAATTTCTACTCAACGGTAATAGCAATAAAACCAGTATTAAACGAAGCGTTAAAATTATGACCGCAGCGCAGTAATCCTTTTTCGAATGCCAGTTGACACAATTAACCAGAAAGAACGTATGCCAAATTGGTCCATTCACACAAAAACGGAGTCGGTCCCCTTTTAAAATTTATATTCCAGAAGCATGGAAGGAAGCATGGCAGCGATATAGTTCGAGGACATTTTTTTTTATGTGCATTGAAGGACTATTAAAAATCAAATTCTTTTTCTAAAATTGTTTATTTTTTTTGTACAGTCATTCGAACACTTTAGCTGCTTAATTCCAAATTGAAGAGTCGACTATGACAACGAACCCGATACGAGGGTTAAGTTGGGAGGGAAACCGATAGAATTTTATTGTGATTCACTACACCAGCAACGTTTACTGTATATCCAATTGTCTGCAGGAATATAAGAAGACGGTCCCTTCTTTCCTTTCTCTACCAGCAGGACGATAGCAGCCGCTTTTCACTTGCAAACCCTTTGCACAAGTTTGAATATTCAATAAACTGAAACACTTCGCACCCTGTTCTTAGGCAAGCAGAAACTTCGATACCAAGACTCGTTGGTTTTGTTCGGTATGAAATTTAATATATCCTTTTGTGTTTGAGGGGGAACCTTCTTTCTTCTTTCTTTTTTTTGTATAAGGGAACAAAAAAAAAACTGAAAATCGACTTAACAAAATGAGTGTCCAGATTATGTCGTCAGTTTTGGAAAATACTTCAAGTGATTAGGAAAAGTAGAATGTTCACTGCCCAAAGGATGAGTGCCCAAAGCGGATAAAAAATTCTGGTTAGACATAATATTTGCGGTGACACAAACAGAAATCCAGTAACTCGTTTGAAATGAAGTCGGGACAGACGAGATAACGGATAAGCATTCGTGTGACTGGATTTCTGTTTCCCACCTCATCATTTATGCTGTCTCGTCATCCGCTTTGTTTGGTTATACTTTCGACGAGGATTTCTTGGCTATTTCTTTTTTTTTTTAATAATTGTTCAAATGTAAGTGAATAGCCAGATTTTGTTGTGTATTGTCGAGACCAGCACAGATTCCAGTTTAGTCAGCTGCCTAGGATTGATACCAGCACGGGACTTATGCGATCGACAGTCCAGAGCACATCAGCAGCAACCGTGTTATTATTTCTACCATCATCAATTATTATTATTTAATGACTTTAAATTGTTTGTTTTTCACACTTCTCTCATCTCTTTCCCCTTATTTAGTGGATTTTCTTCTATGCCTGAAGACGACTCATCACTATAGCAGCCTAGTGGGTCTTAAAAATATTGCATAAATCTCCTAGGATACCTGCCTACCGAATAATTATGGGTAAAGTGTTTTGTTAGCTCTCCTTCTCCTTCTCCTACCATTAATTTGATCTTAAAAATATATTCTTCCCTTATTATTTATTAGCTATATTAAGTCAAGAAGTTTTGCTATGCTTTCTGTGGGGCTATTTCAATAGGGAGTCAATAATAGTGCTGAGAGTAGATTTTCAGCTGCAAGGAATTTAATAAAACGATTCTCTTGATCCTTTTCTAATTGGCCCAGAACTTCATAAATTTAAAAGTGTACCCGATTTTTTATAAGCTTCCACATGAGTTGCTCATAATAGAAGTAATCCTTCATAATAGAAGTAATAAAAGTAACTTTAAGGGAAGCGTCAAAAGTATTTAAAAATTTGTTGGAGAGGTTCAGAAAAAAATACGAAACTTTTTTTCTCCTTTTTAACATAAAATGTTCTTAAGAGCTCACATTGGCTTCCACATTAGCCTGCACATAAGCTTCCATATTTGCGTTTACAGAAAAATGACTTGTTTAAATTCTATTAGCCGAACTAGAATAGGGTCTAAAAACCCATCAAAACTAATTCTTTCGTTCTCGAAACTCTTTATAAATAATGACGCCACGTTGAAGGCAATGATATCAGCTTCTATGAAAGCGTCGGCATTTTTTTGCAAGCATTTTAATAAATTTAAGAAGCTCAGAAAAAATACCAAAATTTTTTTCTCCATTTTAACATAAAATTTTCTTAAGAGTTCATATTGGCGTCCACATCAGCCTGCACATGAGCTTCCACATGTGTGTCTATCGAAAAATTCATTGAATTTTTATAAATTTCAACTCAACGATAATGGCAATAAAACCAGTATTAAACGAAGCATTAAAATTATGGCCGCAACGCAGTAATCCTAGAGTGGAGCCTAAAAACTCTTCAGAAATAATTCTTTCGTGCTCGGAACTCTTCATAAATTATGACGCAATGATAAACGCACTTTAATTAATTTAAGGATCTCAGAAAGAAATACCCAAAAAATGTGTTTCCCCATTTTAACTCACAATTTTCTTCAGAGTTAACATTGGCTTCCACATTAACCTTCGCATGACCTTCCAGATTTGTGTTTGCAGAAAAATTTATGTGTTCAAATTCTATTAGCTTAACTAGAGTATAGTCGAAAAACGGTTCAGAAACAATTATTTCGTCCTCGGAAGTCTTTATAAATTATGACGCAACAACAAAGGCAATAACATCAGCTGTAATGGAATTTTTTTTGTAGTTTTTGCAACTACAATTGTATTGTAACAAGCAGCTTTACATAACATTTTAATTAACAATGAAGTGCGAGTGAAACACCCATCGGCGTTTCTACTCCAACTAATGGAAGTTAGATTCCTCTAAAAAAATCTCTTGGCCATTGTCTCTTAAGTCTCCGATGATTGTTTCCGGGGAGGACAGTACAGGAAAATTCTCTCACAAGTGGATTATGATGACATAGAATAAACGAAAGAGAAATTTTTGATAGCGGGAAATGCACAGGTCCTGAACAAAGGGAACATTTAGATGACGATGTATTCCGTTACGTTTTTACGAACATAAAAGGGGCCGTCAACAATTTTACGGAGGATCTTGTATTGTAAGGCCTAGCGGACGCGATAGGAATTGGAACATTTCGTTGAATCCCAAAGTTCAGTTCCATATGTCCAAATAGGTTCTATAATTCTGTTGGATATTGAAAGTTTACTTTTGATTGTTAGTTTGTGAGCGTTGGTCCAGTAGTCTAAGAAGTTGTAGGTAACGTCAAGGGGCTTCAAGTTTTTTTTAATTTAGTATGTGGGTTACGTGTTAAAGTTCCATTAAGGTGTAAAGAAGTAGGTTTTCCTTGGCAAAGTGTGAAGGTAATGTAAGCACTCTTCTGTTAATTTAGGAAATTGTTGGAAGCTATGTCAGGATTTGAATGGGTTAAGATTTTTGAAAAACTCCTATTGAAAGTATGGCCGTATCGTCTGCATAAGTAGCAATAATAGTATTAGGATCAGCTGTGATGTCATGGGTATAAATATTATATAAAATGGGACTTAGTATACTGCCTTGTGGGACTCCGGTTAGAATAGGGTATATTTCCAAAGATTCTGTGTTAATTGCAACTTGGAATTGACGTTGGAAGGGATATGAATTTATGTGATAAGGTAGTATGTTAAAGGAAGAAAGCTCATGAGTTTGGAGTAGAGTCCAGGATGTCACACACGATCAAAAGCTTGGCAGATGTCTGAAAATAGTCCTGGGCAATACTTTTTGCTGTCAAGAGCTAATGCAATGTGATCCAAAATGCGATGGCATTGTTGGATTGTGAAATGTTCAGATCGGAAGCCAAATTAGTGATCAGGAATAATTTTTTCATTAACTAGGACTGGGTAGAGTCGTTTTAAACTAGGAGTTTTTCAAAAATCTTAACGAAATAAAACCTTACAAATGCAAGTAAACGTCAGCGCCATTCACATTAAAACGTGTACAACCACAACAACCAAAAAATCCATTTTTGTCATATTTTTGAACTTTATTATTGCTTACCGTGGTTAGGAGAAGGGGCAAAGGGGCGAAGGAGGAGCCGTTCTTGTATAAAAACCGATTATATTTTTTTTTGGAATTTATTTATTTACCCAATTTTATTGTTTGGCACGAATATGCTTTGCAAAAACAAACGAACAAAATTCACGCAACACCACTTCACGATTTGAATATTAATTATTTTTTGACAATTTCGATGACTCTAAGTACCCATGCTGCCCCCCGCCACAGACAAATGACGCATTTCTTGTCTAAGAAAAAAATTTTTGTTTAATTTTTTTTTGAGAGGGTTTTTCCCATTATTCTCGCTTTAGTCTCATTGGCAGTCTTGGTCTGCTTTTTTGTATAGGTTTTTCTTTATTAAATTTAATTTTTTTTTTTTTTTAAATTTTAGGAATTTTTTTTGAATAACGAAAAAATTTAAACTAACAAAAATCGGTATTACGGGTTATTCATTTTGTGTTTCGGAAAGTACAGCCCTGTCATTTATGACATATGTCAAACATATTTCTTATTTAAGGTGACATTTGTTTAGTTTAAAGTTTGCCATTTTACATGATAGAACATTTTGAAATTATTAAAAGTTTTTTCATTTCTTGCTTTGAGGATACGATAATAAACGTAATTGCCAAACATGAGGCTCTGAAAATCTACAAGTGGCTGTGGAGAAGCCATTGTATCTGCAAAAAGTGATGATTTGAAGGTCAATTGGCTCGTATTTAAAAAAAAATTGAAGAAATAAAAACCGTTAATGCCAATTCTGAGCGCCATTTTTTCTTACTCTGAATTTGAAGTTTTTAATCTAGACTGTATGTGGTATCAAAAAACAGTGCCACAAGCCCCATATTATAGTATTAATGGTCTGAAGATGTCAATTGACTCGTATTTAAAAAAAATATGAAGAAATAAAAACCGTAATGTCAATTCTGAGCGCCATTTTTTCTTATTCTGGATTTAAAGTTTTTTAATCTAGACTGTATGTGGTATCAAAAAAGTAGTGCCTCAAGCCACATAACATAAAAAAATTTGTGTTTATTGCGCAAAAACTTAACAGGACGCATAATTTCGTAAAATTTTTATGACAACTCGCCTCGAAGATCTTGCGATTTATTGCCGTAGGACTTTTTTTTATGCAACTACGCATACTATTACAATATATTTACGCATACTATTACAATATATTTACGCAGCCATTTCTTAAGATTAAAAGCATTTAAAATACTTCAAGGTAAAATAGTCGAATTACATGCCGAAATTTGCAAAGAGGTCTTCAGAAGTTATCTCAAAAGGATTGGGTTCTACCAGAAATGTAATAAATGGCAAGGTCCAAGCAATATAATTAAATAATTTCATCAAAATCTTTTACTTAAAGTGTGTTTTATTTACCTTGACTTTCCAAACAACAATTTGGATAATCCATTTTTGTAATATTTTTTAAAAACTTTTTTTGTTTTATGAGAAAATTGATTTTTTAGAAAATAATTTTCACAAATCTTATTAAAAAAAAAAGAATAACTTTCTTCTTTAAAGGTAATTAAAAAAAAAAAGGTTTGAAAAAATTTCTTAAATTCTGATTATTTCTATAAAAAGGAAAATTTAATTTAGAGCCTTTTTCCGACTAGTACCAACCTCTAAATCGAAAAGGAATGGAGTTGGTTATCACTAAACTTAACGAAAGGAAAGAGAATAAATTTCCAAAATCATGCAAAGAACTTTCCATGTTATCAGTTTTGTTATGATTTATGAAATTTGCTTGACTGCAAAAGAATGCGGGAATTTAAATAAAAACTGCACTGAATATGACCCGATGGAATTGACTGTGACCCCAAGGAGTGAGTGCAGTGTGACGAAGAGAAAAACTGAATGGTTGGCAACAATGACAGTACAATTACCTTCGACGATGGACGGTGGTTGCAGGTACTGTCAGTGGAGACTTTAGAAAAATTCCAATTGAATAGCGACCGACAATAAAGAAAAAAGCACAGCACGACAGGTAGTCAGGCGTGGACATGGCAAGTAGGGTATCAGATCTAGCGCAATGGGATAATTTGTCACTTAAATGTCGTGTAGCAGATAGTCATGTGCCGTTAACGTTATCCAGTGCCGACAACCACCCAAGCGTATGTGCCCGAGCAGCGAGTAACGAGTCCGTGTCAAATTGAGGTGCGGTGCAGTTCCGAGGGCCGATAAAAGTAGAAGCGCGACGTTGTTGACAATCAACATGCCGCATCGAATCGAGGTAGTTGTTTGTTGTTTATCGAAATTCAATAGAAACAGTTGTCATCACTCATACGATAATTGTGAGTACAAATACCCACAAGACTTGTGCTACGGCCAGGCATCATCGGCTAATCTAAATGCAAGCGACTAGCCACATTGACCGCCTTGGGCATTATTTTGAACTTGCCGCCAAACACATTCAAACAAAAATGACAAAAACATTGACTCACTTGTGCACAGTAAATTCGAACATAAATCAACTTATCCCCCCCAAGCGTTACGATTATCAAGTTCTCCAATAAATACCAACCGAGAAAAAAAACTAAACAAAACATAAAAAAATTTATGCAAATCATTTTTATTCTCATTTTATTGGTGGTGGTTGATTCTAAAAGTGATTCTAAAAGATTTCAATATTTTCTGTTCATGAATTTTGGGTTTTTTTTCTTCCTGATTCTGTTAGTCATATTCGTCGGTAAAAAAATAAATTTTTTTGTGGTTGAAAATAATTGCAATAAAATTAAGTAAATAACAACGAGAAAAAAAACTAAATTAAATGACAAATTAAGTCATCAACGACAACAAAAACTGTAGTGGAATTTTGGTTTACGCTACCGAAGAGAATTTCTTCAATTTTTTTAAAATCTTTTATTATAATTTAATTATTGGGAGTACAAATGGGGAAACCGTCGTTTTCCAAAAAAAGGCGCCAGCAGTAAATGCTGGCCCAAAATATCGGATCAGGAACGTCACATCTTTTTTAGGCTTAGGCATCTGTCAAGAACTTCTCGGTTTTTATCGGCGTTATAAATTGTTTGTGCATGAAAATGTCAAAATTTGAACCAAATATGCGTCATTTGAGGGAAATTTTGCTTTTTGCCTTCAATTCGAAAAAAATCTGCGGTTGAGGCGCGTCGAATGATTCTAGAAACTTATGGTAAGGTTTGTATTAGTGAGGCTCCAACGCTAAAAAAGTGGTGACATGACCTGCAACTACTTCGACTTCTAAACAAAGAAAACGTATTTTGCTGTTCTCAACAGCAAAATACGTTTCTGCAATGTTGTGCTGAAAGCAATATAGACTTACGGACTAGAACTCTGGAGTCTTATAAAGCCTTCCAATTCCTGTCGAATTCAATTCCTTCAATAAAAAATGCTCCCTTTTATGTCCGGAATACTGTTATCCACCATAATCTCAAAGTCCCTTTTGTTTATGGTCTTACTGTGTTTCGAAATAAAAAGTTCCATTCCCGTGTCTCGAATCATACTATTCCACTTGTTCAAGAATTATCTTCCACTTCCTGTTCTACAAACACCTATCGTTTGTAGAACAGGAAGTGGAAGATAATTTATATCTTCCACCTATATTTACTAAAATACTGAAGTTTAACATAACCACACGCTAGCAGGGGAAACTTCGATGGTTGTTTACTCCCCATAGCCTTTCACGTTAATTAATATTGTTATTCAAAACTGTTTGTTACTATGTTTTAGTTGTAGATATCTGGACAAATTCAAAAAAAAAATTATTTGTTGACTCAGTTTCTTATTTTTAATATTTTTTTAAACTAATTATAAAAAAATAACTAGCCGTCCAGAATATCCTCAAGTATCCTTAATAGTTTTATCCAAGAAAAGTAGATGAATGTCATTTGTAGCTGTCAAATGCGGCATTAAATTTGAAGACATTAATCTAGACCATATGGGTTTTTTTTTTCAAGGCAGCACCACAAATATTGTCTTTATTGCACAAAAAGTTTTCTCAGGACTTGTAATTTCCAGATTTGGTGTAGTCAATTGGCCTCTGAGCATGCGATTTCATGCCTCAAAAATATTTACGCAAGAAGTCCTTCGATTTCCATTTGAATTACTGAAAAAAACAACAAGGAAAAATTGGATTATTTAAAAAAAAATCTCATATCCTATAATATTCCGGAGTCAAGCTACTTTCAAAACTTAAGGATACGTCTTCAGTTCGATTCCAGCTAGCAAAATGGCACCCTTCAGTTATCGTAAAATTATCTTTAGTTATCATATTGCTTAAGATTATTCACCTCTGCATAAACAAGCGCTATCAAAATTGACCTAAAAGAAAATAAAAAATTATGTACTCATAAAAAAACGTACAATACCAAAAAAAAAAAAAAAAATAGTTACAATAATAAAAAAAATCCGAAATTGAACGAGGAACGAAACCATCATCAACGAATAATATGATTACTCATGCCCAAACGGTTTTTTTTTTATTTGTAAAGACTGTTCCCTATAATTCGAATTTGTCGTTTTTTTTTGTTGGTCATATTATAAACTCAACAAATATTAATAGGGAGAAGAAAATAAAAACGGAATAGAAGAAAAACACGTAATAAATTATTAAAAATTTCACACAAATTGTTGCAACAAGAAAGCATACGAGAGGAGGCCAAAAAAAAATGACGGAACAACAGTTGTACGAGCGCAACTGTCACACACTTCAATATGGCTGGGCGGGTGCTATTTGCTCATTTTACGAGTGATGAGATTGTTTACGAGCGCGTACGTCACCGTTGAAGAAATGCATTTTCATGAGACTTTCTTCCATTTCTCCCTCTTTTTGGCCAACATCTTTTCTCCCTCTTCTCTTCCATCGTACATTTAACTATATGCATATGTAGTACTTGCATCTCTATCCCGCTCCTATCACCCTAATCAACTGAAATTTTTTTATTGAGTTTAAATTTTCTGTTCCATTTCATGTACATTCCACCTCTCACTATGCCGCGCGAGCATGTTCCGTTCGCTTTGCATTTAAAATCTTAACAAATTGTATGCTAGTGTGTGTGTTTTTTTTTTGAAATTTTCCGTTCAACTTTTGAGCTCGTAAAGAATTTAAAAAAAAAACACGTACGTGGCTGGATGGTTTGCTTCTTTATTGATATGAGCGCCCATTAAAATTTATGATGACAAGTTGTCAGCCAACGACGACGATAAGCCTATAAGAGGAGGTCGGCTGTGTTCAGAAAATAAATAAATAAATTTACTTGAATATAAAATAAGAGCCATTACAATGGATGATGATTGAATAAATAAATAATTTAATAAATAAATAAATGTGAAAGAAATGAGAGAGATGAAAAAAAATGTGGTAACAGCCATAATTCGTGCGTACTCTCTCATACGGGGTCTAATTGTTAAATTAACTAAATTGCTGGTGTCATATTCATATGTGAATGCGTAAAGTGAGTAAGAAGTAGAAATTCATGCACTCACACAACCACAAATGAATCTATAGAAAAGTTGAGGCGATTTTTGTTATTTATTAAATGTTCAAAAAGAAACTAAACAACAAAATTTTCAACATTTTCAAAGAAATTTATTTCTGTTTTTATCATTTAACATATTAGCAAAAAATCGTTTAAAAGTGTTTTATTTTTAAATTTCATATTTTTGATTTATAAGCGGAAAAACTCTTATCATTTGAGCTCAGTAATTTATTTTACATATTTTTCATGACTTCTTCAATTCAAATGCATGCCAAAGTGGCATTGTTTAATCGCAAATGAAATAGGCAAATAATTTGTTAAGTATGAGTTTTTTTTTAAAAATTCCTTAAATTTTTCGCATTTAAATTTATAATATAAATACGAGTATTTTCAAAATCTTGGCAAAATTTACTACAAAAATTTTGATAACAACAGTTTTATTACAAAAATTTTGATAACAAAAGTTATTGATTACAAAAATAATGGCTATAAAAATTTTAACAAAAAAATGTTAATTATAAAAAATTTTGGCAAAGAATTTCTTTTATAAAAATTTTTACCATCAATTTTTTGACAATAAAAGTTTTTGCTATAAAAGTGTTGACAATAAAATTTCTTACCATAAAAATTTTGACAAAATTATTTTTACTATAAAATTTTGACAATAAAAAGTTTTAGCTCAAAAATTTTGATAAAAAAAATGTATACCATAAAAATTCTGAGAGAAAGTTTTAAATATAAGAATTCTGGCAAAAAATAAAAACTATATATATTAGTAAAATATTTTACTATAAAAATTTTGACAACGGAAAATTTTGACAATGAAAAATTTGACTATAAAAATTTAGACGATGAAAAAAAATGTTTACTATAAAATTGTTACTATTAAAGTTTTTTACTACAATATTAAAATTTTAACTATATTTTGACATTAAAAAATTATGATAAAAAAAATGTTATTTCTGATAAAAAATTTTTTACAACATTCTAACAAAAATATGTTTACTAAAAAAATTCTGCCAAAAAAAAAATTTACTATAAAATTATAACAAAAAAAAGTTTTATTATATAAATTTTGACAATAAAAATTTCCACTATAAAAATTTTCCAAAAGACACTAACTATTTTTACTATAAAATTTTAGATAAAATAATTCTTACTATAATAATTTTGACAATGAAAATTTTTACATAAAAATATTTACTTAAAAATTTTTCAGTAAGAATTGTACATTTAAAATTTTGATAATAAAAAGTTTTAGTACAAAAATTTTGTAAAAAAAACTATTTACCATAAAAATTCTGACAGAAAAATTTTTACTATAAGAATTCTGCCAAAAAAAAAATTTTACAATCAAACTTTTAAAAATGAAAAATATTACCCAAAAATTTTAAAAATGAAAAATATAACTTAACATTTTTACTATAAAATTTTAACTATAAAACTTTTGATAAAAAGTTCTTATTTTTATAATTTTACCATTTAAAATCTTTTTACTGCAAACATTTTTACTAAAAAACTTCACAGAAAAAATTTTAACAATAAAAAGTTTCGGTTCATAAATTTTGATAAAAAAAAAAAATACTATTAAAAATTTTGACAATAAAAATTTATACTATAAAAATTTTTACTATAAAATTTTGAAACTAAAAATTTTTACTGTAAAATTTTGACAATAAAAAATTTTGATAAAGAAAAGCTTTTACTATAAGAATTCTGACAAAAATATTTTTAACATAAGAATTCTGCCAAAAAAAAGTTTACTATAAAATTTTTGCTGTAATATTTTGACAATAAAAATATTGATAAAAAAATGTTTACCATAAAAATTCTGACAAAAAAAATTTACCATAAACATTTTGACAATAAAAAATTCTACAATAAAAAATTTTCCAAAAGAAAAATTTTACCATAAAAAATTTGATTATAGGATTGCTGTAAAAATTTTGACAAAAAATATGTATTATAAAAATTTTGACAACAAAATTCTTACTGTGATAATTTTAACAATGAAAATGTTTACTATAAAAATTTAGACAATGAAAATTTTCACCTTAAAAATTTTTCCAATGAGAAATTTGACTATAAAAATTTAGTCAATGCAAATTTTTACTATAAATATTTTTTTACTATAATAATATTCACTAAAAAAATGTTTACCATAAAAATTTTGACAACAAAAAGTTTTCCAAAAGAAAAATTTTACCATAAAAAATTTGATTATAGGATTGCTGTAAAAATTTTGAAAAAAAAATATGTATTATAAAAATTTTGACAACAAAATTCTTACTGTAATAAAAATGTTTACTATAAAAATTTAGACAATGAAAATTTTCACCTTAAAAATTTTGCCAATGAGAAATTTGACTATAAAAATTTAGTCAATGCAAATTTTTACTATAAATATTTTTTTACTATAATAATATTCACTAAAAAAATGTTTACCATAAAAATTTTGCCAAAAAAACATTTTTTTACTTCTTTCCGAAAAGAACCATATTTTCCGAATTACAAAATGGGTAACCCTATTAAGAAGGATACAAACAAAATTGTTACTATAAAATTATTTACATTTGCAAATTTTCACAAAAATATGTTAACTATAAAAATGTTTGCTCTAAAAATTTGGATGATGAATACTTTCGCTCTAAAAATTTTGTTTGCATATGCACACACGCTGACATACCATATTCAAAAATTTCTAATTAATTAATTCTATTATCTAAAATACCTCAAATCCATATTTTCAGCTTTGGATAAAATTCATTTTCTCTCTGTTCGTTCGTATGGTAAAGGTGCAAAAATTTTCAATTAAACAAAATTCCATTATCGTAGTTAATATTTAGTAAAATTTCATAAAATAGTAAATATTTTATGAAATTTCATGAATAATTTTCGAATATTGAAAAAGAAAAACCTTTCAACGTTTCCGACGATCAGAGTGGAGGGAAAATTTCCAATCGACATACATAAACTGGAAAAAATTTCTATTGACGGGGGTTGATTTTATGCATGCAATTTTGGAGCAAACACTATCGAAATAGAACACCCCCCATTCCATATAAGAACAGCTACCACATCCGTTTAATACATAATTTCACCTGAAAATCTACCCCAACTGTTGGGGTGAGTGATTTATAAGCCAACCACACATCACAAACTCGTACTTTGGCTATCATTTAATATGCATGCATGCAAATTCAATGCAGTTTTTTTTTTTGACAGAGTAGACAGTGAATGGAAGGGTTGAAAATTTTAAGATTTATTTCCATTTTTATCAACAAAAAATAATCAAAAAACACTGAAATTTTTTCTTTGCATTTTTTTCGGTATTTTCTTTTTACAAGGACTTTTATTCTCTTTTTTATTTTTAGAATATTTAATTTGGTTTTTATTATTGTAGTTTTTTTATTATGCCTTTTATAAGTTATATTACATAAAATGGATTTGAGGCTTAAAAAACCACAAACACAACCAAAACTAACTGAAAGTTTTAGCAGAAAAAATCTGCCGAAAATTATACAAACTCGACCATATAAAATCTTTAAATTATGCCAAAATCCATGCCGAAAAACCTTTAAAATCAGAACGATTCGTCAGTGATGTTAGGGGTGGTTTTTATTGAAATGTAAATTCTCTTAAACTAAATATTAGCAAAAATAATTGAGTATATTTATGCACAGATGCTGGTTGATCTTCATAAACGACTGCTTAACTGCTTGACTGTGTGTGTGTGTGTGCATTTTAAGTGATCCGATATTCGGCATCACATCATCTTCGGATAAAGGAACAGAATCCTTTAAAGGGATGGAAGAATAGAGGCAATTTTTTTTATATTTTCCCCTTTTTTTTAGTAGTCTTAATTCAATGAGTAACAGAGGGAAAAGAATACCAACCCTAATTCGACCCGTACAAATCGTTGAACTGTCACGTCTGTGCTTTCCAAAATTTCGGCAACTTCGATTAATAAGGGTTGTAGGGTGAAAATTTGTTTATTATCGGTTTTGTGATTTTTCTTGTACACTCTCGAATGAGGATGAATTAAGAAGAAATTCTCAAAAAATATCAATAAGATAAATACTATCAGGCCCGTTTGACACTGGGTACATCCTTGCCCCTTAAGTCGGATAGGGTTGGAAATTCGGTGCCGTCAATTGTTTGAGCGATCACAATGAATGGCGGCGTAAAGGAGGTAATTTTAATTTAAATCATCCAACAAGGAGAATAAATACAATAGCAAGAAGGGAGGAAGAGTAGCCAATGATGAAGATTTCCATTGAGCATATAGCGACGTGTCGACATTATTATTCCCGCATTAAGTAATAAATTAGGCATCGCTCTTGACACGTCGACATTTTTCTATTAGACCAAGTCTGGGAGGTAGGTAGGGAGGTAGGGTGTTTGTGCGAATGGATGGAGTGAGATGGTAGGGGCAGTTCTGCCTCTAGAGACAGATCCCAACTAGTACTGGCAGTGCCAGTTGGCTTAGTCGCTTTCTGGTGAAAGTAGTTCTATTAGACGTGGGCAAATCCTAGAATGCATATCGGAACTACAACCACCAGCACAGCTTGACAGCATCATCATCACCAACAGGGTGCATTTATAAGCAGAGAATGCCGATTCTGCGTTCATCTTCTGGCTCATTGATTTTCTGATTAATTCAAATTGTAACCCAACCCAGCCTCTACATGGATAATGATGATGGCAATGCATAATATCATATTTCACTTTTCCCTAAAGTTTTCATTCATCCAACAACCCCTGCAGCACGCTCCCTTCCAGAAAAGTAGCAGAATCGACTTGTATTTGTTGTTGTTGTTGGTTGAACAAATTTTTCAACATCGCAAGGGGATAATGCCGCAATATGATTAGATGCGTTGGAAGATGACGACCATTTGAGTGAGTCAGACATCTGATATAATATTTGGATTACTGACCCTATTACAGGGCACAGAGTAGTAGTAGTAGTCAATTGGGGGAAAAATATTGGCATGCGGCAGCAAAGTCGTCTTTGTGCCGCGTTTTCTACTCTTGCCTCTTGTCCATTTTGTATCATAAAATCGCGGCATGCATCATCCTAACGTTTAGGAATAAGACATTATTAGTGGTTCGAAGTAGAAGTTGATGGAAATAATCAAAATTCTCATGGGAGATGGTCTGATTTTTGTTTCTTGGTTTCTTTTTTTTGGAAGCACATGTGTTACGGGGTACAGGAAGATTTTTTTAAAGATCGAAAAGAAAAAAACCAATTGATGACTTTCCGAATCACTCAAGCTTGTTGAATTCTATTTACCATCACTATAACGAGCGGTTCTATTGAAGTTCAAATTCAAGTGGCATCAGTTGAATATGAAGCCTCTTAAAATTCTGCGTCCACTTTACAAAAAAAGAAAAAACAGTAAAAAAATAAAGAAAGAAAAAGAATTTGTTATTGGTGGTTTGTTTGTTTTTTTATGTAGGGTTTCTGAGTCAAGAGCTAGAGGCTATTTTGTTGCGCCACGACCATGAGGCCATTTGGCTACTTCATTTTACGTGTGAATTGCCATTGCCGGCTTATCTTATGAAACTGGTCGATAGTTAGTTGAAGGTAACAATTCGATGTTTTTTAAAAAGTTGTTTTGGGTCGAGAATCTCCACAGTGGAAGGAGTTCTTTCTGGATTAAGTGGCATTCGGTTAGGATATGAGAGATAGTAAGTTGAGTACCACAGAAATGGCACGAAGGGCGCGGTTAGCTACCAAAGACGAAATCTTGTATAAATGCAAGTTTTTTTTTGGGTAATTCCTTTCCAGGCCAGACAAGTTATGCTACCGCAGAATACTGTTAACCACTCCAAGTACATGTCTCAGATTGCGGTGGGTGCCAGCAAACATTGAATCAGGAAATATTGAGGAAAGAAAATAGTCAGGGTTTAAAATGTTCTTTGATAATAATAAAAAAAAAAAAAACTAATAAATTTTATTATGAATAATAAAGCAGACGCACTTGCCTTTTTTGTGAGTTTTTATTTCCGTTACTCCATTATTCTCAAGCAAGTTCAGACTTCTTACATCTTTTAGACCTCAACCGAACCAACTACCATACAAATCAGTACATTGAACGGAAAATCATGGCTTTTCTGTTTGTTTGCATTAAGAAGATTGTCTTCTGCCAAAGGTTGTGGCTACGAACGAATACGACTGACTTTTCCCCCTAACAAACGAACGGGTTCCGAAGATTGCTGAAGCGGTTATTTTGCAAAATGATAAATTTTTTATTTGATGCGATTGCCATTACGATCGTTAAGAACGATCTGCACGAGTCTCTGAGACGTTTTTGCAACAAAGTATTTTACTTCTTCTAATCGAATAGAAGTCAACTTGTCCACCATTTGTTCTAAGGCAACAACAACAACAAAAAATTGTGACAAATGCGCCTAGCAGAAACTAAAGAACTTGAAGACCTGCGGTAGAGGCAGCCTCAAAAACTGTATAGTCGGCATGCCCATAATTTGTACGCTTCTATACAATATTCTTATTTCTTTTTCTCAATTATTATACGCCTTTTTTCTTCTATTTTATTTTGTGTTATTTTCGTTTTTTTTTTAATTCTTTTTTATCATATCTAGTCAATCTTCTGTCATACAATCCCCATTTTTAGTTAGAGAAGAGATTTTATCGAAAAAAAAATGTTTTCCGGTTTATATAAAAATTTTGAAATTTTTTTTACAAAACTCTTACTACCAAAAATTGAGACAAAACAATTTTGACTATAAAAATTTTAATTATAAAAGTTTTTACCTTAAAAGTTTTGACAAAGAAAAAATTTTACCATAAATATTTTTACCGTGCAAATTTTTACTATACAAAATTTTTACTATAAACATTTTTACTATAAAATTTTTATTTTAAGAAATGACAGTAGAAAATTTCACTTCAAAAATTTGTACTATAAAATTTTTGACAAACATATTTTTACTATATAAAATGTTTTCTATAAAATTTTTTTCTTTCAAAAATTTGTACTATAAAAATGCTTACTATAAAAATGCTTACTATAGAAATTTTTACCATAAAAATTTTCCTAAAAAAGTATTAACACTTAACTAAAAACATTTGACAGAAAAAAAATTTCCTACCATAAATATTTTTACCATAAATTATTTTACCATACTAATTTTAACTACACAAAATTTTTACCATACACAATTTTTACTATAAATATTTTTACTTAAAAATTTAAAATAACAAATTTTTGGAAAAAAAAGTTTAACCATAAAATTATTTACCATAAATATTTTCACTATAAAAATTTTGTTTAAAAAAATGATATTAAAAAATTTGTACTATAAAAATGTTTACTATGAAAATTTTGACAAAAATATTTTTATTATAAAAATTGTGACAAAATTATTCTTACCATAAAATATTTGATAAAACTAATTTTTATTATAAGTTTAAAAAAAATTTTTTACTATAAAAACTAACGAAAAAATTTCTACTTTCAAAATTTTTACTATAAAAATTTTCCTAAAAAAGTTTTGACAAAAAAAATGTGACTGAAAATTTTGACAATAAAATGCTTGCTATAAAAATATTTACTAAGAAAATTTTTACCATAGAAATTTTGACAATAACAATTTTGACTCAAAAAATGTTTACCTTAAAAATTTTACCATTAATAATGTACCATAAATATTTTTACCATACAAATTTTTACTATACAAAACTTTTACTATAAATATTTCTAATATAACATTTTTCATTTTAAAAATGTTGACTAAGAAAATTTTGGCAAAAAAATTTATAACCATAAAATTTTATACCAAAAACATTTTCGCTGAAAAATTTTTATTTAAAAAAAAAAGTAATAAAAAAATTTTACTTCAAATATTTGTGCTATAAAATTGTTAACTATAAAAAACGTTCAAAATTTTCTTAAAGTGAGGATAAAATTTTTGACAATAAAATGCCTACTATAAAAATGTTTACTAAAAATATGTTAACTATAAAAATACTCCGTCGTACCAATAATTTAGAGGTGCGAAGTTTTCAAAAAATTCGATGTAAGGAAATATGATATTATTGCTAGTACATGACAGCACGTACTCGTTAGGTAGTTTTTTGTTGTTGTAAGGTCTCTCAGACAAAAGCCAGAGGCAATTATCTAGCGACACCATTTGGCTACTTCATGTTACGTATGGGTTAGCATTGCCAGCTTGCCTAATGAAACTGGTCGGTAGTTAGTTGGTGAGAGCAATTAGAAGTGATTAAATTTTATGGAGTATATTAGTTTCCTTCAGAAAATTAACGAGAAGACTTGAGAAAGGAGTTGTTAAATTCAGGAGACCTACAATAAAAGGAGTCCTATTCAAACAGAAATTCTGGATTAAGTGGCATTCATTTAAAATATGAGAAATTTAAGTAGTTTTTGTTTGTTTGGGCGGAAAATGTGTGCAGTTGCACTCGGAATTGTATTCCTAACAATCTGATTTGTAATTAATAAATTAGCACCACCAATTCGTTGATCGTTTTTTTACGATAACGAAAAAATTTATGCAATTATCTTAAAAAATCTGTTAGTTTTGTATGATTTAAACCTCCCGCTCCCCCTACCCTTCCTAATCACATTGGCAAATTTCATATTTTTAAAGATGAATTTTTATCGTAAATTTAATACCTAAAATATGAACGTGAAGAAAGGTTATCCAATTTGTGGTTTGGAAAGTAATATTAAATAA
The DNA here is from genome assembly GCA_958298945.1 of Atherix ibis. Taxonomy (NCBI): domain Eukaryota; kingdom Metazoa; phylum Arthropoda; class Insecta; order Diptera; family Athericidae; genus Atherix; species Atherix ibis. The sequence continues at coordinate 4,484,356 of OY282607.1, read as the reverse complement.
ATTATAATTAAAATGCAGGTTTTTATTTTTCTTATGTTACTTGAACTTTGCTTTTACGGAGGGAATATAACATAATTTATTGTAAATGGCTTCCAACGAGACCTCCTGTAGGAGTCGATTCTTTTAAGATAATTTTTAATGATTCTTTTCCTTATTTCGTGCTGTAATTTGGCCATTTCATGACGGATATTGGCTTTTAAATGTTCTAAATTTTGTTGATTGTCTCCATAAATATAATCTTTTTTTTTAGTTTCATAAGAAAAAGTCCAACGGCGTAAAATCGCACCGATGATCTTGGACGTCAATTGACATTAGAAAATTTCAAAATTATTCGTTTTGGGAAGTTTCTGGGTAATTAAACTGAAATTTTGTCGTCTTGTGTGTTTGGTGACTAGTGGAAACCACATTCGGTTCAGGCTGAAAATTTTAAGTTTAAATTACAGAAAAAAAATCAGTTATCACATGGTCATAGCGCTCAGAATTAGGTATAACGATTTCTGTTTCTTCATTTTCAAAAGAAATACATCCAAACGGCATTTTCAAACCGAAATTGCATACCAGCCTTCTTCACAGTCAGTTGTGGGTTTTCAGAGCCCCCATATGAGCCAATTTTCTTTTCTTTTTTTGGCATATTTTCTCATCGCTGAAGAATACATTTTTCCTATACTAAAAGTTTTTACAATTAATATTTATTAAAATAATTTAACAAATGGCAAATCTTTATCTAAGATGACTGAAAAGTTTTGACATCTGTCAAATGACAGAGGCGTGTATTTTTCAAATAACAAAATGGATGACCGTTTATTATTGGAACTGATTACCGATAATAATGTGAATGGATTTAAAATCAAAGAAAAAATTTAAAAGTTACAATACAAAAAAAAAATCAAAAACTTTCACCAAAACAAAAATTATCGTCAAAATGAACAAAATTCAACAATACAAAAAATTGCTTATATGCCATGCCAGTCGCTGTCATATATGTTACCTGCCATTCGACTACAAAATATTTAAAATAATCTCGAAATTTTTTTAAGGCTTAAACACAAAACAACACAATACCACCCTCCGACCCCCCGCTCCCCCCGCAATGAATAATAATAAATAATAAAGTGACTATTTTGTAAAAAGGCAGACATCTTCTCTCTTGTTTGTAGCATTCGCATATTAAACAAAAGCAAACAACGATAAAAATAGCGAAGAGAAGAAAAAAAACCAAACTCAAAATATATACCCTTAAAAATATTTTATATAATATAACGGTTTTTGGGGTGGTACGAAATAAAAGAAATTCCAAACGATAAAGTGTATTTTGGGGTTAGTGCAGAAAAGAGAAAAATGATAAAAATGAATCCGTAAAAAATTATATTTCCATGTGAATATTTAATACAACAAAAACCCAATAGCAAAAAAAAATGATAAATAAATATTAAATGGGGTGAGATGCAATGGAATAAGGGTAGAATTTCGTGCAGGGTAGAAGATATGAACTGAAATACGATCGACGAACAAAAGAGAGTGAATAAAGTCGATGAGAAAGATGGGATTTTAAAAGTAGTGAAACTGACTGTTGGGGGATGATTTTGCTGTTGTTTTTTTTGGGTGGTTTTTTTTTTTTGTTGAAACAAGAGTAAAATATAGATTATGGCAAAATGCTAGTAGAATATGAAAATGCAACAATGGGTTTATCTAAGAGTGAAGAGGCGGGTAAGTGATAGATAGAAAAGCTACCAACCAACCCTTAACGAACGTACCAAAAGTATTGTATTTATTTAGAAAATATTTACCGCAGAGCCAATGTGTTGTTCGTGTTTTTATTTAATTTTTGTTGGTTCTTTCGAAAATGAAGAGAAAAAAATTCCAATTTAGAAAATGCACTGAAAATTTTTGTACGACGATATTAAAAGGGGATGCGCTACTGCTACTCGCCGAATAACATAATCAATAGACTAGACGAGAGGGATAAGGGAAAGGGAGAGTATAACAGATTGAATAGGGTTTTTTTTGTTGTTGAATATGCTACACTCATAAAAGTAGAACAGTTTAAATAGCGATTTTACCCCCTCACCCTTCCAAAAGTTTCTCATCCACTCTTGTTCTAACCTCTCTTTTCGTATAGCATTTTTTTTTTTGTTGAAATCCTTCATTTTGGTTTTTCCATTTTTTTATTGTTATTGTTGCAACTCGTTTGAATTTACAAGTGATTTTTTTTTTTGCCCAGCTAATTTATTCTGCCTTTGTTGTTCAATAATAATATTAAGTGCTGAATAACGAATGAACCAATTTTGACTTAGGAAAAAATTCCAATGAACGTTGTTGATTGCCGAAAGAGGGTGGGTAGCCGTTTGTCTGTCACAAATGCATACGTTCGTTTATCTTGTTCAAAGATATCGAATTACTTTTGTCATCGGCTATTTAGCAATGGTATTGAGACCCTTTTTGTAGAGACTGTGACAAATAGAACACGTGCTTTGGTTGACACTCGTCGTTGGTGGTGTTCAGATAATAGCTTTGCGTTGTACAATACCGAAAAGATGGCCATTGATTATGTTTAATTTATAATTGTTTGTTAAAGCGAAAGTTTCCCCTCATTCTTATTATTACCGCGGACACATAATTCCTCTCTTACCTCCTCCTTCCTCCCAACCCTGATGGGTAATTCTATTCGATTTGTTGTTTAAATTCTGAGTTGTACACTATTACGATGTGTCATTAATTCATGCCACAGAGGGGGAGTGCTCTTAAACTTGTATTTTTTTTTTTTGGATTAAATTGATAAAAATGCCATTGCCTATACCAGATGTTAATTTATCATTTTTAAAACAATTCTGAACACATCAACAATAATAAAAAATCTTTGGTTGGTGGAGCAGAAATGTGTAAATGGTTTAAAAAAATATTTATTAACCAAATTTTAAACATCGAAAATCCCCTTCTATTTATGAGCATATGAGTAGGCGATTGTCTCCTATTTTTTCTTTTGTCACGTTTTGTATTGTATTTTTGTGACACGAAATTTTTTTTTTGATTTTTCAAACCCGTAAAAAAGTATTCTTTTAAAAATAGTTTCTTTTTTGACCCGGTAATCGCTATTTATCCGTTCCTTTGAAGATTTCAAAGGAATTAACAACAAAATGAAAATAATTTGCCTATTTTCGTTCGATACGATTTCGTTTAATTTCCATCGAATATGCTGAACAGTTAATTATGATGGATTTAATTGTTTATTTTTTTTTAATGAACTTGCAAGGGGGAGAAGGGCGGGGGAGTTAATATTTTGACGGAATCGTAATTGCTGTTCCGGAGAGATTTTTATTTCTTGTTAAAGAAAATGCCAACAATCAAAGATACTCATTAAGAGGTAAGTGCATCATAGTTGACACCAGGTGGCTTACTGTGTCATTGTTTTAGAAGCAAACACCGAACAAAATGGCAGGAATTTTTAAATAAACATTTTTTGACCCAATTGGTGCAAAGGCCAACACCTCAGAAAAGGGTGGACAAATTTTAAATAATTTATTTTTTCCCCTTGGATGGATTTATTTCCCCCCTCCCCCTGGAAATCTGGCGTGGTCACGGAAAAATTGTTATTTTGACAGAATTGTTATTGCTGTTTCTGAGAGTTTTTTTCTTATTAAAGAAAATGCCAACAATCAAAGATGGCGGCTTATAAAAACTCATTTGGAGGTTAGTGCATCATAGTTGACAGCAGATGGCCTATTCTATTATTGGGTACAAAGGCCAACACATCAGAAGAAGTCAGACATCTTTTATTTTTGGCATTTTTCTTTCGACAATAAAAAATCTCTTATGAACATTACTTGCAATTCTGTCAAAATAACAACTTGTCCGCATACCCACTACCTTCCCTGAAGAAAACAATAATAACCACAATCAAAAATGGCGGTTAAAAGATTCTCATTTAGAGGTTAGTGCATCATAGTTGACACCAGATGGCCTAATCTGTCATTGGCTCAAAGGCCAACACGTCAGAAAAGGGCGGACGAATTTCAAATAATTTATTTTTTCCACTTGGATTGATTTATTCCAAAAAAGAGGCAGGGGACGCGGGAAAATTGTAATTTTGACAGATTTGCAATTGCTGTTCATGAGACATTTTTTTTCTATTTAAAGAAAATGCCAATAATCAAAGATGGCGGCTTATAAATACTCATTAACGAGATGGCCTTTCCGACCAAAAAAACAGAAAATTTTTAAATAAATATTTTTGACCCAACAATTTTCTTTATGAACCGGTGAAGGGGAATGTGAAAAGCACGAGGGAGTTATTATTTTGATAGAATTGAAATTAAAGTTCCTGAGAGATTTTTTTGTTGTTGAAGAAAATGCCTACAATTTAAAATGGCGGTTAAAAGTATTCTCATTTAGAAATCAGTACATAATAGTTATCACCAGATGGCCTTATTGGTAATTGGTGGAAAAGGAAACACCAAACAAAATGGCGGAAACTATTTAAATAAATATTTTTCAGTCAAACATTGTTTCCATGCTAAATTTTCTTTACGAACCGGTGAGGGGAAAAGCACGCGGCAGTTGTTATTTGGACAAAAAATAATTTCTTCTTATGATAGATTTTTGTTTTTGAAGAAAATGCTCAATTAAAGATGGCGGCTGAAAGATTCTCATTTAGAGATAATGGCCTTATCGGTCATTGGTGGAAAAGCAAACACCAAACAAAATGCCAGAAGATTTTTTTATTTGATGACAAAAATTGAGTAAATGAATTTTTTGAGGTTAATCCTTTTCCAGAGTCAATTCTACAATTTTTCCAGATAATTTCTTCAATAAAAAAATACCATAAAAATAATTTCTTCAATCAGCAAATACCATAAAAAAATTGACAATATGTTTTTTTTTTTTAATTTAGTAGAAAGCATTTCATTAAAAATAATCAGAGAAGAAAATTAAAAAAAAATTAACTCCAAACCATTTGCATTTATACCCTTATTTTTGCTATAGAAAAAGAAGAGTCTTAAATATTGTATTTAATCGTCCTCATCGACTGCTCTTCTTCTTATGTGGACCGAAACGACTGGTCTTGTGTGTGTGTTCCATAATTCAGTAGAAAAATAATAAAAAAAATCCCATCATCTTCTTAATAATACAAAATTCAAAAGACTCTTAAAAGAAGAAAATATTAAATTTATTTTTTTTTTTTTAAAAACAACCCTTCAAGATAAGAATTGGAAGAAAAAAACTAAAAATAAAATAATGAATATTAACTGAAGAAAAGGGGAAAACAAGCGAACGTCCAATGTTGAAGGATTTAAACGATGAAAAAAAGACCAACAAGAGAAAATGGCGGAAAAGGCGGGAACATTATTCAAATTTGCTGCTCGTAAACAAAAACTCTACACAAAAATGTGATGACGCAACGAAGGGGCAAGAGAAGAAAAATGCATAAAAATTTCCTTAATGTTCAATTTATAAATGTTGTTTGGCTTCGTCTTTAATATTTAATTTTTTTGTGGGACGTTTGGGGACATAAAATGAAGAAAATCTTGAAGTAATTAAACCGATAATCAATTTAAAAAGAATGTTCTCTTGTCGAAGAGGAGATCTGCCCTCCACTGTCCCACTGACTGCTCGTCATCGGTTATTTTATTTTTTTATTTTCAGTTTTGTTTTGTAGGTTTTTTTAGATGCTTTCACGTTGGAATAGAAGAACAACGTTGTTATTATTCTGTTAAATACTGAAATGTGTTGTGTCGCGGAGTGGGCAGGGGGATTGTTATGATTCGTTTTTGCCTGTTTACAGTGACTATCTTATGGTATGCAGAAAGGTGTTTGCCTCTGCTCCATATTTTTTACATTTTCACATTTTATATTAGTCTCCCCACGTGCAGAAACAGTCATCCGTTGTCGCCATCACCGCCGTCCGTCATCAGTGAGTTCTCATCATTTTTTTATGCCATTTTTCTGTGCCGTCTGTGCCTGTTTTCGTTGCCTTGAAAATGCCTGTACGTGTTACCTCGTTTAAATATAAAAAAACATTTTACGAAAAATATATACATACTCGTCGTACATACTTGCAGAGCATTTATAAGCAGAAATATATCTTAAAAGATTATCACTGCTTTATTCCGACGACATGAAAATAAAATGACTACGATTTAATGCTGAAAGAACTTGATTTGCATGTCGGCTTCTGGTGGTATAACGAAGATTTGTTCAGTGTCCATTTACATTTTCACAAAACCAACTCAGTCGACTTTTCTGCATGGTAAGTAATATTCTAAACAAAATGAAAAATGTGCTTCCTTTTATTGTTTGACCAATTTTTTTTTATAACTAATCGTATTATTATTATAATTATTTTATTTCGTGTTTTATTTTTACAAGATAAAAAATTGTTTAAAATTTTTGGTCGGAGAGTTTTTTTTTGAATTTTAAAATCCCACTTTTACACCATACCGAACACGTGTTCAGGATTTGCAGAAAATTCACCACACCTTCTCCTTAAAAACTGTTGAATTGAATTTTTTAATATTACGAATTTCAAAAAATTTTATTTTGGTCAAAAATAAAATATTTAAAAAAATTTTAAATTTTCAACAAATACAAATTAAAGCAAGAAAATTCACCACACTTTCTCCATAAAAAGTGTTGATTTGAATTGTTTTGATTATATTTTGAATTTGAAGGTTTTATTTTGTTCAAAATAAAATATTTAAAATTAATTTTCTTTTCCAACACACCCACACAAATTAGTGCAGAAAATTCACCACTTTTTCTCCATAAACACAGTTGATTTGAATTATTTTTATTAAATTGCGAATTTCAAGTATTTTTATTTTGGTACAAAAGTAAATATTTAAAAAAATTGAAATTTTCAACACACCCACGCAAATTAGTGCAGAAAATTCACCACACCTTCTCCATAAAAACTGTTTAATTGATTTTTTTTAATATTTTGCATTTCAAGAATTTTTATTTTGATACAAAAGAAAATATTTAAAAAATTTGAAATTTTCAACACACGCACACAAATCAAAGGAAGAAAATTCACCACACCTTCTCCATAAAAACTGTTTAATTGATTTTTTTAATATTTTGCATTTCAAGAATTTTTATTTTGATACAAAAAAAAATATTTAAAAAATTTGAAATTTTCAACACACGCACACAAATCAAAGGAAGAAAATTCACCACACCTTCTCCATAAAAACTGTTTGATTGATTTTTTTAATATTTTGAATTTCAAGAATTTTTATTTTGATACAAAAAAAAATATTTAAAAAATTTGAAATTTTCAACACACGCACACAAATTAAAGGAAGAAAATTCACCACACTGACTCCATAAAAACTGTTTAATTGATTTTTTTAATATTTTGAATTTCAAGAATTTTTATTTTGATACAAAAGAAAATATTTAAAAAATTTGAAATTTTCAACACACGCACACAAATCAAAGGAAGAAAATTCACCACACCTTCTCCATAAAAACTGTTTAATTGATTTTTTTTAATATTTTGAATTTCAAGAATTTTTATTTTGATACAAAAGAAAATATTTAAAAAATTTGAAATTTTCAACACACGCACACAAATAAAAGGAAGAAAATTCACCACACTGACTCCATAAAAACTGTTTAATTGATTTTTTTAATATTTTGAATTTCAAGAATTTTTATTTTGCTACAGATTTTTTTTTAATATTTAAAATTTCAAGAATTTTTATTTTGTTACAAAATAAAATATTTAAAAAAAAAATAATTTTCAACACACGCACACAAATTAGTGCGGATTTACACATCCATTGTTAAGTTGAATATTTATTTTGGCAAAAATAAAATTTATTCAAAATGTTTGATAGCATATTATTTATATTATTTAAAATATTGATTTAAAATGCAAACATTTAGAACACACGCAACATGTGTTCGAAGAAAATTCTCACCACACCTCCATTATGGTAATTGAATCTTATTCGATAACATTTACAGCACACATACACCGTGCAGAAATTCCACCACACACCTCATTGTTGAGTTGAAATCCTCTTATTGTTATTTTATATAAAATCATTTTCAATTAAAAAGTTAACATTTTTACAATACACACAACACGTTCTTGCCTTAACGTCACTCACCACTCCTCCATTATTGCATTAAATTTTCTTTATAATATTTTTGTTTAGTTTTTTTTTAGTTTCGTAAGAAAAAAATAATTTTAAGTGTTAAAGTTTTTGAAGAATTTTTGATCATTTACAAAATACTCACAGGCATACAAATGAACTTTTATCTAACATAACTCACATCTCAGCGTTTAGCTGAACATTTTTATTATTTTATTATTTGTTATTTATTTTGCCAAAAAATTATTTAAAATTATTTACACACGATTTAGCACAGAATATTCACCATACTCTAATTGTTGTTTTGAATTCTTTTTTTAATATTTTTTTTTTGTTTTAATTTTTGCCAAAAATAAAATGATTTAAAATGTTATGTTTGAAAGAAATGTTTTCAAATTTTTAAATTCAACATTTACACCACAAGAAACACGTGGTCGCAGCAGAAAATTCACCACACTGTCAATTGGGTTGACTTTTTTATTATTTTATAATTTGTAATTTATTTTGCCAAAAAATAAGAAATATATTTAACAAATTTTACATACGATTTAGCACAGAATATTCACCATACCCTAATTGTTGAGTTCAATTGTTTCTTTATATTCTCTTTTTTATTTTAGTTTGCAAAAAAATAAAATGATTTAAAATTTTTGTTGGAAAAAAATCTTTTCGAATTTTAAAATTCAACATTTACACCACAAGAAACACGTGCTCGCATAAAATTCACCACAAACTTAATAGAGAATAATATTTCTATAAAATTTTCTCATTTCATCTTTTATTTTGCCAAAAAAAAATTATTTTTTTCCAACAATTTGCCAAATAAAATTATTTAAAATTTATTAACTTTTAACACACTCAATTCGTGGTGTTTCTTTTAGAAAATTCACCATTCTTCGATTGTTAAAAGGAATTTTTTTAATATTGATTTCGCTAAAAAATCTATTTGTTCATATTTAGTAATTTTTTTTTAAATTTCTAACAGTTGTTCACAGAAAATTCACCACACCCCATTAGCATTAAGTTGGAAAATCTGTTCAATTTCGTTAATTCTAAAAAATTGTGGAAAAATTTTACTTTTAAGAAGTTTACTTAAATTTTTTGGATCAAAAAATTTATTTTGTTAATCAATTGAGCAGGATTTTTTTTTTATTTTAACAAAAAATTTATTTTGTTAATCAATTGAGCAGGATTCATAAACAGCTTTTAATAAAAAAAAATAAAAGGGACAGGCAAAATTTTATTTAAAATTAAAAAATGGGTACAAAATTAGTTGATTTTTTCGAATGCTCGTCAAACTAATAATTGAGAAAAAATTTTAAAAAAAAACTAATTAAACTTTTTAAATATGGCAAAAATTTAACAACAATAAAAATTTGATTGCTTGTCTGTCTCTCATTTTGTCATTTCGTTGCATGGTTCCTTTGAGATTTATAGCCTGTTTACTTGTAGCCAGCCCACTTACCTAAAAAAATTGAATAATTTTATTACGAAAAGTCCTTCAAATTGATTTATTTTGCCATATTTTTCCGATGCTATTTTAACTCCTATTCAAACATATACGCATACATGGTTGGCTGTTTTATTAAGTAAAAATAGACGATTTGAATAGGTAAATAATTTCACTCAAGCTGTTTAAAAAGGAAAAAATACTAATAATAATAAGAATAAGAAGAAGAATAACAGCTGTGTGCATTGCTACCTTTCAGTGCTACCCTGTCATATAAATAAGAACAGCAACAATGCCATAACGAAGAGTGAACAAATATAAATAAAAAAAGTGTCTAAATTACCCATGCTGTGTCACATTGAGATCTCGTGTATTTTATATTAAATGTTGTTTATTGATTTTCATCAAAATTTTTCCTCTTCCAAATTTCCAGATTACCAAATGAATGTGAATGGATGGATTTGAGTAATGAAAGAACAGCTTAGAGACGACATTACTCAAACTACATCGAGGCTGGTGCTGATACAACAACAACTACTCTCAAAAGTGGATTCAAAAGGTAAGCGCGCACAATTGTATACACTTAACACATAATCCGATAGCGGATACGAACGTACATACGAGCGAGCATACCCTTGCCCGTACGAGTGAGTGCACACACAACGATTCTCTTCATTCGCCGTAGTACGTACTTATTATCAGCTGGTTTTTTTTTCTCTCTTCGTACTATTCATAATTATTGTGCTCTTATGTAAATAATTGAATGGAAAAATGATGTCGATGAATGATATCGTGATTAGCCAGTAGTTGTAAATTCTTTGAAATTGATTATTTGTATTTGATAATGTTTTCTTTTCTTATTATTTTCTTTTTTATTTTGACTCGTTCTTTGGCATTGTCGTCTCGTTCCTTGGTTGCGTACAGGGTGGCCCAAATTGTACTAACTGATTTAAAACTTTAATATTTTTAAATGTTTTTATTTGATTAGTTTTTTTTTTTTAAATTAAAGTGTGAAAAATAACATCCCTTAAACTTGATGGCTTTTTCGAAGACATTTTGCATTATGGTGCGCAACGTTTCTGGCTCCAAATTTGAAATTTCTGTTCGAATATTCTGCTTTAGTTGACGAATGTTTTTTTGTGATTTGTTCACGTAAACCCGTTCCTTCAAGAAACCCTACAAAAAAAATCAGGGGAACATCAAATCTATTTGAAATTATACGTTTTTTTTTGGCCTTTTTTGATCTTGCGGTATGAGCTGTAACCATATTCCAGCGCCATTCAGAACTCCCAGACGTAAAAAATTTTCTAACATGGTCCGGTATATACCGCCCCAGAGATGGTTTGTTGTTGTTATTAAGGAGGAGTGGGTTTAGTGCTTGGTCAGGAGTAGAATTAATCTATACGTGTATGAGTAATTGTTACAAAATAAATAACAATTACTCATACACGTATAGATTAATAAAATCCGTTTATTTTTATTTTTATTATCGCATGCAAGCTAAAGACAATTGTAACAATTTAACGAAGAAAACAAAGTTGTTACGAATTAGAAACATGAAAAAGAAAAAAAGGTAACAACGTAACATAATTAATACCATAGAAAGTAAAAATTAATATTTTTTAAATTTTTTCATTTTTTCTTTTGGGTTTTTTAATTAATTCGTTTAGAAAACAAAACAACTAAAATAATTACTTATAATTAGTTATGGCAATGATAAATAAGAAATGAACACAGTTGCATGCTCACTTTTTGAGCTAATGTAGTTTTTTATTTAAATTTGTCCAAGAATATATTGAAAAATTTCCAAAAATTGCAATGAAAACATATTTTTTTTTTTTAGTAATTTTGGTTTTTTTTTAAACAAAATTTCCATAACTAAACACATACATGGCGGGCCAACTTGGACTGACTTTGGAATATTGTTAGGTGTTGTATAGAAATATCCTCAGAAATTTACAGTCAGAGACCAGACTACGTTAGCTGAAAGAAGCCTTTCCATATTGATTGACTTAATAATTATTGTTTTTTCTTTTAAATGAAAATAATAAAACAAAATAAAGATAAATACCATATGCTCACTACATTACGATCCTGCCCACCCAAACTGAGAAGAAGCTAACTGAGCACTTTTGTCTTTGACGCATGTCACGTTTCACGCGTGATCTGTCAAATAACAATAATAAACTGATCAGATGACATTTCTTTAATTGTTGTAATTATTTTTGAGTTGTTTTAAGTCTTCACTAACGATTTTAGACATCGTTAATCGTTCTCATCGGAATTTTGTTCGAGGCTGAAGATTTTCTCTGTGCCGCTCCGTTTAAGTGATTCTCCTCCATCTAAAATCTTAAATGTGTGTGTTCACATTGAAACTATCAAACCTTAAAAATTGTTGCTGCTCACTTTTCTACAATTCATTTTTGGGGAAAGCATTTATCCATCATGACATGACGATAAGCCGTTTCTAAAAGTGTGAGTGTAATAGCGGCGTTTTTTACGTAATCTCCAACATAAATTACAAAACACGAAAAGAATTCAATAAAAAAATATAAATTTGTTAGAAAACAACAACAAGCGTAATAATAATAATAATAATAATAATAATAATAAGTGATCGTATAAGATAAAAAGTTTTGAGGCCTAAATGGATTGAGAATTTAGGGCATAGTTTTTGTTTTGTATTTTTCTTGGAAGAGTTTGAATATGAAATTTTTTGATTTTATTATTTTTAGTACAAGAAAACCCTAAATTTCTTATAGAAAATTTTTACTTTTGGAAAGTTCAAATTTTTTAAATATTTTTCTCAACATTCTAAGAAGATTTTTCGTCCAAAAAATAAATTTAAATAAAATACCATTTAAAATAAGGATTTTTTCATATTTTTTGGTTATTTTCATATTTATTTGCTATTTATTAATACTATATTTTATTTTCTTAATGTAAATTTGAATAAATTCCCAATTAAATTATTTCTTTATACACAAAAGATTTTCCCATAAAATACAAGGTCTGTTCAAAAAGTATCGCGAATTCTATTTTCGATTTTTTATGGCGTTATGTTGGTACTCATGTCTCTCACTTATGCCGAAAAGTTCGGCCATTTTGAATATTCAGTTAATTTTTGACAGTTGCTTTGCTTGCACTTGTTTTGGCTCGTTTTCGATTTTTTTGTTCATTTTCGACCAAAAACAGCATCGCATTAACATTGCTAAGGAACTGTTGGAGTCTATCCGCGTCGAGCCAAATTTGCTCCAGAGGGTCATAACTGGTGATAAATCATGGGTTTATGGTTATGACGTGGAAACCAAAGCTCAATCATCCCAATGGAAGCTGCCGCACGAGCAAAGACCGAAAAAAGCGCGCCAAGTTTGGTCGAATGTGAAGGTTGTTCTTACAAGTTTTCTTCGATGCATCATGAGTTCTGGCCACAGGGTAGAACTGTCAATAAGGAATATTTCCTGCAAGTTATGCGCAAGTTGCGCGGAGCAATCCGCCAGAAACGCCCGAATTTCTGGAAGAACAAAAATTTGCTTTTGCACCATGATAATGCCTCTGCTCACGCGAAACAGATAATGCCCCTGCACCATGATAATGCCCCTGTTCCCGAAACAGATTCTTTGATCCATTTTTTGGAATGGGCAAAAATCGAAGACGAGCCAAAACACGTGCAAGTAAAGATGCTGTCAAAAATTAACTGAACATTCAAAATGGCCGAACTTGTTGGCATAAGTGAATGCCACATGAATACCAACATAACGCAACAAAAAAATCGAAAAATAATAAATAGCAAAAAATTATGAAAATAACCAAAAAATGAAGCCATTTAAAATAGACCTCGTAATTCGAATTAAAGAAAATCATTCAAATTTCGATTAATTCTATTTGAAAGTGTAATTTAGCAATTGGAAAATCATAATTTAGCACTGGAAAGAGTATAACTAAAAAAGAGTAAAACGTAATTAAGTACTAGAGAGAACATAATTTGCTAACTAAGTGTATTTTAGTTATAGCAAAGTGTAATTTGGTAATGTTAAAGATTAATCTATAAGGAAAAGTATAATTTAGTATAAAAAAACCCTATACTGAATTACACCTTTTCCGAAATGTACTATATAATTTTGAACATATTTGAATACATTTAAAGACGATCAAAAACCGGAAAAAAGGGGAGAACATATCATTTAAATAGATTTTTTTTACATCATAATTAACAAAAAAAAAAAAAAACAAACTAAAATGCCAGAACGAAAACAATCCAATTCGGATATTCGAATTTTTTAGATTCCAACTTGTTTGTTGTTTCCGTTTTGTTTTTTGTTTGTTTTTATTACGATCTACTTTGAAGTTCCTTTAAGGGAATTTGAAGAAGAGAAATTAATAAAAATATATGTACACACACACACACACACCAACACACAGATCTACGCCGTTTTCATTTCTGGCCCTTTTGACTTTTGTGCAATGAAATTTTCATGGACTAAAGTAATAAATGTCAACACAGAAATAAAAATTGGAATCATGCCGACATGGAGGAAAAAAAAACCGTACACCCATCAAATAATTTCCAGCAAAAATGCAAAGAAGGAAAAATGTTCAAATTTTCTTAATTTAAAATTGTTGTTGTTGTTTTTACTTTTCTTTCTTGAGATATTAGTTTCGAATATGTAGGAATCTAAAAATGGGTGAACATTTGGGATTATTTTCGAGGTAGAAATGTGTCTGCTGTGGACATATTTGAAAATATCAACCAACAACGTTATTACTATTTTCATGTTTATCGTTTTCATTGGCATCTTTATCTATACTTAAAGTGTGTGTCTGTGTATATGGTACGTATACCCTCCATTTATGATCGTTTTTCCTTTGATTTTCATCCAACCTTCTCTCCTCCCTCCACTCCCAATTCAATAATCTCCCACAAACGCCAGATTATGTTCATTTTCGAATAGCACAAATAAAAAAAATCTCTCAGAAAACCTTCGTCGTCCTTTGGAATTTGTTTTTTTTTTTGTTTCACCATCTTTGTTTTCATTTAAACGAGATTTTATTTATTTTTTGCTTTTTTTTTTGTTTTTTCCCCCCATTTTGCTAGCACGACATAAAAAAATCTCGTTTAGAAGTGAAAAGAAAAAAAAACAGAAAATAATGTTCATGTAGAAGGAAAAGAGGGAAACTTTTGCAGGATCTAAAAGAGAATCATCGTATATGCACGTACGGATAGGAGGGGTCACTGGGAAGGGACGTGCACGCATACTGAACGAGTCCTTATTGAGAAGCATACGTTTTTTTTTTGGAACTGAACAGGTTATATTTTGTAAAAGAAAATTCGCAACAAACAGAGGAATACTGACTGACTGGTTGGTATATAGCAAACGATTCTTCATCAGCAAGAGTATCCGAGGAGCGATTTTCAAGGAATAAGGAAGGATATTCGTTTCATTCATGCGAGGAGTAAATATGAACACTTTCGTAGTCGCATAGTTGAGCGAGCGAGCATCCTTGTTGGATTCTTGTTTTTTTCTTCCTACTGTGTTTTAGTAGGGAGCAAACAGGATCATATGTACTCGTAGATTGTTTTACGATAGGTAAAAAGGATGTTAGGGAAAAATCATAGCATTAAGCGAACGGTTGATGGTAACAGAGTACAGTTACTTATTCGAAGTCGCATAGTATTAAATAGACTGTGCGGACTCTGTTGAAATTGAATTTGAAAATAAAATGAAAAGAATCCATTCATCCTGACTCGTTTCGATGGAATTCTGTGTGTAAAGGATAGAAAGGATTTTTTTTTTTGCCATAACTTGTAAGTTTCTAGTCATCTTGCCGTTTGGCGAAACTCAATATTCATTCAGCAAATGTCAACGGGATCCTTTGTTGTGTCTTGTTTGTCGTAGTATTAGGAAGGTGTGGGAGGACAAGGACTCCATTCCTACTAACCAGAAATAAATTTATAAATTCTGTCTTATTTTCTTTAACTTAATTTAGTCTATTTTCTATAATTCTTTTTGGAAACAAATCATAATTTTCTATGCAAATACATTTTTTTTTCACTATAAAATTAAAATTTGATTTTAAATTATAAAAACTCATTCTTTTTTTTGTGGAATTTTTACTTTTTATATAAATGAAAAATTAAATGTAATTATTTCCAATGAATTAAGTAAAATTAAATAAAAAAAAAAAACACATTTTAAATATACCAGGTGTATAAGCTTAAATCCGCTGTTAGGTCATAGATGGCGTAAGTGAGCGTCTTAAGCTACTATGGGCAGGCCATATTTTTTTTATGAGTTTAACATCTGTTAACATTAATCAGTGCACATTGTCAGCAATTTCTTACAACAATATACATTTTTCCTTTGGTAATCATGTCTAGTTTTGTGCCCGAAAAAGAGCATATGCGGAAAGCACTGCTTTTCTGCTTCAATTTGAAGAAATCGGCTGCCAAATCGTATTGAATGCTTATGGAGGCCTATGGTGACAGGGCTTTATCGGAAACAACGTGCTGAGATTGGTTTCGTCGGTTCAAAGACGGCAATTTTGACTTGTGGGACAAGAAGCGTGAAAATCGGCCTAGGACGGTTGAGGAGCATCAATTGCAGGCTCTTTTGGACAAAGACGGTACCGAATTGAACATAAGGCAGATGGAGCGAAGCCAAAACACATGCGAAATGTTGGTCGCCAGACAAAAAAGAAAGTCGTTCGTGCATCGGATTGTGACAGGCGATAAAAAGTGTATATATTTCGAGAATCCTAAACGCAAGAAATCGTGGTTGATCCCGGCCAAGCATCAACATCTTCACCAAGAGCAAATCGGTTTGGACGGAAGACGATGCTGTGCGTTTGGTGGGATCAGTAGGGTATCGTCTACTATTAGATGTTGAAACCTGCTGAAACTGTCAATGCGTACCCTTAGAATTCAATAAATTTCTATTACGAAAACTAGATGTCAGTGTGTGTCATGTCTACATAAAAAAATTTAAACACAAATATATGCAAGTAGTACGATTTCTCGCCACTATTGCAATAATAATTCGACCAGAAAATTGCGTACACAGATTTTAAAATCTGAGAGACGGGTCCTTATCTAAGGTATTCTTTAATCCAACGACGGACTGTACTTTCGGAAGCACAAAATGAATAACCCCGTATATCCATATGTGCAGTGGTGTGCAAAAAAAAGTTGGAAAAATCTAGTCATCTTACATATCATATAAATTATAGCACCTACCAAACTCCCCTTTTACACTTATAAAGTCTTTCGTTTTTTTTATAATATTTTCGGCAAAAATGCATTCTTGAATATAATTTTTCTTTTTGACAATCCCGAAATTGGAGACTTTTTAGTCCAATTTTCTACTATTTTTTTTTGTACAGAAATCAACGATAATCCATTAATTTTTCAAGTTTCTCAAGAAACCACCATAAATGAATTAATTTATTTAAATTGGGTTATTATCATTGACAAGAAATCTTACAAAATGTCCTCTATACGTATTACCTGTCCTCTATACGTAGGTTCTCGTTCAACAAAAAAAATGTTTGCATGACAAAAACTAATGGATTTTTTCAAAAAACTTTTCATTAAAAAAACTCATAATGGTAATAAAAGAGGAGAACAAAAAATTTATTTTAGAAATAAAAATCAAAAGAAGAAACAGAACAAAAAACTAGTCATTCATTAGCCCAGAAGTCTTAAGGCGGATGCATTCTCATATCAAAATTCATATTTTGTATGCACGCGAGAAATTATAGAAACACACCATCCCCCGGAACTGCCTCTTATCCCTAAAGAAACAACAAACCAAAAAGAAAAAAACGATAATGAAAATCGACAATGACGATGGGGGGGGACCGCAGCCGATTTTTATGGGGTTTACTTTTCTTCTATTTACAAAAAGTTTTTAAAAACTAAACTTTTATGAGCTCGTAAAATGCAGAGATTTTGAAGAGAGAGAATATTAACGAATTAATACGAGAAAAAAAAATACTCTGCTCTCATAATACCCACGCCCAATTCCGCACAATTCCGCACAATTGACCATTTTTACTCTCTGTGTGCCTTTTTAATGGTGACGAGACGAGAGCCTTCTTATCGAAATATTCAATATTTTTTATTTCTTCTTCTTTCACTTCATTTTTTGATTGTTTTCTCGCCTTTTTGTTAATGGCCAATTAAATGGTATCCCAACAAAAGAATTAGTGCCCATTGCAATTTCGATGCACAAATCATCTTTGAATTCGTACCGTGTGCTCAGAGAGAGCATCAGTTAAAGGTGAGCAACACTACTTTTGTTTTGTGATTATTAGATTGATTTGACACAAAACGCATTTGGTATCGGTTGTGGGTAAAAAAGACTAGTGGGAAAGGGGCAGTTTATGTTGTGAGTTGAATTACCAGAGTTTTTTCTGAGAGATTTTCGCCGAAGAGTAGTATAACATGAGTAAATGTAAGCACAGAAAATCTGGCGTTATTTTTTTCGCAATTATTTTCTCTTTTTTTGCTGTCATTTATATCGCGTCCGTTTCGCCTTGATTTTCTCAACTCACCACATTTGGTGGTCGCGATTCAAAGTTCTCCCTTTGACCAAACCGTCATCACGAAACTTTAAAGTCTCAAATCAGCCTCTTAACTGAGATTTGAATTTTTTCTTCCCTTTTTTTTTCTCTCTTAATTCTTTTCAGGTTGTAAAAGTTTTTTTTTTTACTTATTTTTAACCTAACTACTAACCAACTAATAACAATAAGGGGTATACAAAAACAAAACACAATAGAACACAATAGACCGCAAATTTGTTTTTGTTTTTTTTTTGCTCTTTATCGTTTAAAAAAAATCATTTAAAGGGAATAAGAGAAAAAAACGTTATCCAAGAAAACAAAGCTAAGACGGACAAAATTCCACATTATTCGAGTGCACTGTACACACAAGGCATTAGTATAGCGTGTCAGCCGAGAGCACAGTATAATGTTGGCCAGGTGAAGTGCGACTCGAACGGGGAAGGAGGCCGTACAATGCATACCGCAAATAATCCGAATACTTGTCCGTTTGGCTATCTCGGAATAATTTATGGTAGTTCGAGGAGAGCATATCACCCGATAATCACGCAGCGTTTTTGGGAAGCTCCGCTGTTCTTGCCTGGCCAGTATCTCTTTTCTCGTTCATATCAGAAACCTTACCCTTTTCCTGTCACGCTCTTTCAATCATCAGCATTTTTTTCTCTCCACGCTGATGATTGTCATCTGGCTGTATACTCGATTGTCCATTTAAATGTGTATATTTTTGTTTAATTGATTTTTCTGTTTTCCTTTTGTTGGTTTTTCTTTTTTTTCTTAATTTTCTTTTTTTCGTGTTGTATGCGCGCGGATCAATATTGCTTTTGGGAAATGATTCTGATTACAACATTAATAATTTAATTAATATTATAAATATTCGATAATATCAAGAGTGATTTTTTTTCTCTTTTCGTAATTTTTTCGAATTATCACGGAACAAGGTTTTTTTATTTCTTTTGTTCTCATTTGTTTCGTGTTATTTGGATTTGAGCTCTTTTTTTTCGTTTTATCAGTGGCGGCAGAATCGACGTGTACATAGCCAGAAGGGGTTTATCTTTGGTGGACTTTTGATTTGTTGGTTAATTTTTCCATTTAAAAAAAAACTTGTTAATTTATTTTTTATTTTTAATCGCAAAAAACATTTATTTGGTAAATTTTTTTGTTAATTAAAAAAAATACGAAAATTATTTTTTTTTAAAATGTTATTTTTATTTTATGTTATTTATTAACAACTACGAGGTCGGTTCAAAAAGTATCGCGAATTCGATTTTCGTTTTTTTGTGGCGTTATATTGGTACTCATGTTAATTTTTGACAGTTGCTTTGCTTGCACGTGTTTTGGCTCGTCTTCGATTTTTGCCCATTCCAAAAAATTGGTCAAAGAATCTTTATCAAATTTTGTATGAAAAACAAAATTAATTACGCGGACGCATTCCGAATGTTGACTACTGTGGCATATGCTGAAGCTTGTACCGAAGCAACGTTTAGCGGTGGTACAAAATGTTCTCCGATGGCTAAGAATATGTGAACGACGAAAAGCGTGCCGGACGCCCGAGCTCGTCAACAACAGACGAAAATATTGATGAAGTGAAGAAAATAGTATTGGCCAATCGTCAAATCACCGTTAGAGAACTTGCTGAGGACTTAAACATACACATATGTTATCGATTGGCTCGTGCCATTCGATTTTTACCAATGATTTGTGCGTGAGACGGGTCGCCGGGAAATTCGTATCAAAATTATTTTTTGCATTTGACATCTCGTAAAAGAGACTTTAATTGACCTTTAATTATCGCCAAATACTCTTAGTTATTTTGTTCTGTTCTATTTGAAAACAAATATTTTAATTAAAAAAAAAAAAAAATCCTCACTGTTTAAAAAAAAAATAGTAAATTTATAAAAAAAAACTACAAATTTAAGAAAATAATTTTAAGTTTAAGAAAAAAGAGAATTTTTCTTATTTTTTTTTTTGGGAAATGTTTTTCTAATTAAAAAACAAAAGTGTTGAATTTGGAAACTAAAAAAGGAATTTTTTTTTTTAAGTTTACTATTACCCGATTAGTCGTTAATGGGGAAGGGGGATGGGTGGAGGTTGTAATCGCATTTGATAGAGACTTTAATTGACCTTTAATTATCGCCAAATAATCTTAGTTGTCTTGTCCTAAAAAAAAGAAAAGAAAAATTCAAATTTTTTTTTGTTAAAAATACTAATTTTATAAAAAAAAACTGGAAATTTACGAAAAAACTTTTATGTTTATAAAAAAAATGAATAAATTCACTTTATTTTGATAAAGTCTAATTTTTTTATGCAAAAAAAAATATATTCACAAATAAAAAATTACACAATATTAAGAATAAATTTATTTTTAATGAAAACTTTTCTAATGTATGGTAGGGTACTTTCGATTATAAAAAACCCCATAATCTTCTACTCTATTTATTATTTGATTTAATAAAATAATTTTCTTTAAAATAAACGCAAATACTATGTAATCAGATATAATAACACAAAATGCGAATAATAACAAAATTAACAATAATAATAATAATCCAAAAAATGATGATTCAAAAGCAATTACTAATCACCAGATTAAATTCCAAACAAGCTGTCAAATTTCAATTCCAACAAAAAAAAAATACCCTCTCTAATAAAACAAGAACAACAACAACAAGAACAAAATGAAAACCATACGAAAAAGGAAAAGGGAAGAAAGGGACACATTGACTATACCGAATAAACAAATTATAAGTGGGATCAGATCAATTGTACTCAGCAGTAAATATTTTCAATTACAAGCTATACACACACACGCTCACATCCATGCACATACATTTTCGAAGTCCTATATTGGTATATGGCCAAAAGGTATTTGTCACCGCTGGTAATACCAAGACTGTAAATGTCAAAATGAATATGGCACAGGCTTATCTGGTAAGGTTTTTTTTCTTCTTATTTGATACTTTGTTAAAAGTCATTTATCTCCCTTCCTCCTCCTTTCTAGAAAAGAAAAAAGGAATAGCAAAAAAAAATCCTTTCAAATTTTACTGAATCTCAATTTCAAATTTTTTTCTTAAGAAAGAATATTTACTTATATTCGTATATGTGTTGTTCAACAAAAAAAATGTTTTGAATAGGAAATTATTGGTCTCCTTGTTTTTTTTTTTCTGTGAAAGATAATCTGATGCAGGGGATAGAAGGGGCAGTGTCGGTATATGAAAAGAAAATTTAACGGGATACTTCCAATAATGGTTTAATGAGTTACACTGTACACACATCGAATCTTCACTTTATAAATAGAGTCGGAACACACATCCATCCATTCCGTACATACACACACATCCTTGTACAACCTAATATCTGACATCAAAATCGTAGATATATCAAAAAGGATACGAGTAAACTTCTCAACTTAAATCTCCTTTGATCCTGGGGTTCAATATAAGCGACCACCAACCTTTTGTCGAATCCATTATTATTCCGTGTTTCCATTTACAATTCGCATTGTGGTTGTTGTGGGGCGGGAGAGTGAGGGGGGATGGGCTTTGTTATTGTTGGTTTAAAAGCGACAAAACAAATCGAACAATTTTACTGCTATCTCTTTTTAACAAATCGCAAATAAGAGAAAGAAGAATTTTATGTGTGTTGGTTTTTTGGTGTTGTTTTTTTATTTTTCCTTCTTCGTTGGCTTAATTTAAGAAAATCACTACTACCACAGTTATAACAAGTATTTGTACTTTTTTTGGCCATAAGAGTTTTGAAAGAGAGCTGAGAGAAGTATAAAATTAAACCTCGACGAGCACGATTTGTTGTTGCTACCTACTGTGTTAGCTATCTCTTTCCGACCGACCATCTTGTAATCGGTCTATTCTCTCGCTTAGGTCTCCGTTTCACTTAATTACATAAAATACATAAAAGGCGTATGAAATTGAATATTTCCAAAAAGGACTCTAAAGAATCATAAAAGCTAAAAAAAAAAACAAGCTGACAACATAGAATTCATGTGAACGAAAACGACATGAACAAATGAGAGAGAGGAGGATTTTGATAAAGTTTTCCAAGCTCTATGATGATGGTTTTTTTTTCTCTCCCTTTCCCATTCGTACACTTAAAGGACTTATTTCAGGTACTTTGTACATTTGCACCTACAGTCAATTATTTACGAGGTCTGTTCAAAGAGTAAAGTTTTTTTTTTTATTAATTATGATGTAAAAAAAAGAAAATATTTCCCCCCCTTTTTCCGGTTTTTGATCGTCTTTAAATATATTCAAAATTATGTACATTTCGGAAAAAGTGTAATTCAGTATAGGGTTATTTATAGATTAATCTTTAACATTACCAAATTACACTTTACTATTACTAAAATACACTTTGCTAGCAAATGATATTCTCTCTATTACTCAATTACGTTTTACTCTTTTTTAGTTATACTCTTTCCAGTGCTAAATTACGATTTTCCTGTTGCTAAATTACACTTTAAACTAGAGATAATCGAAATTTGAATGATTTTCTTTAATTCGAATTATGAGGTCTGTTCAAAAAGTATCGCGAATTTTGAATTTCCGCGGGTTACGTATATTTGATTTTCGAAAAAAATTTGTGGCGTTATGTTGGTACTCATGTCTCTCACTTATGCCGACAAGTTCGGCCATTTTGAATGTTCATTAACATTGCGAAGGAGGTGTTGAAATCTGTCCGCGACGACCCAAAGTTGCTCCAGAGGTTCATAACTGGTGACGAATCATGGCTTAATGGTTATGACGTGGGCACCAAAGCTCAATCATCCCAATGGAAGTTGCCGCACGAGCAAAGACCAAAAAAAGCGCGCCAAGTTCGGTCGAATGTGAAGGTTTTGCTTACAGTTTTCTTCGATTGCAGGCGCGTGGTGCATCATGAGTTCTTGCCACAGGGTAGAACGTTCAATAAAGAATATTACCTGCAAGTTATGCGGAAGGTGCGCGAAACAATCCGCCAGAAAAGCCCGGATTTGTGGAAGAACACAAATTGGCTTTTGCCATTTTTGGCCAAAAACAACACACTAATAATGCCGTAGCCACCGTATTCCCCAGATCTGGCCACCTGTGACTTTTTCTTGTTCCCGAAACTGAAGAGCTCCATGAAAGGACAACGCTACGCTACGATTGAGGAGATAAAGACGGCATCGAAGGAGAAGCTGAACAAGATCACAAAAAATAATAGAAGGGTGGTAGTGACAGTTCTCTTCCTAAAGGAGTAGGATGGTAGGATAGACGCGAATGAAATTTTATTTTGTATCGGGAGATGCACAGTTCATCGTTAAGGTGACGATGGATAACCTTGTTTCGCATATAAAAGGGAGCATTGACAATCTTTCAAAGGATTCGGAATTGTAGGGTTTGGATTTGAAGGGAATTTAAATGCTTAGTCCATATTGGTTTTAGTACCTTATTGTATAGTAATAGTTTTGTTGTCACTTTTTGACTTGCCGTCTAAAAGTCGTAGAAATTGTTTGTATTGTACATTAAGTTCACTTCTTTTAGCTTGTCGTGTAAGAGTTCCAAGGATAACCGTTTGTTGAATGGTAGTTCCAAAAGTACCTGGCCAAACGTATAAATCGCTATTGTTGTTTAAAAAAAATTACAATTCTCAAAAGTACCAGCCATATAAAGCTTAACTTTGAAGTTTCGATGACGCTGCTTTGTTAAGTATTGGTTTGACAGCCATTTAATAGTGAACGCTCTCAGTGAATTTGTATTACTGCATGTTCAGTGTTGCCCAGCAATTTAACCCCTGTGTATATTCAACTGTGTTTATTCAATTGCAAAAATTCATACTTTATTACTAGCAACAGTCAATTTTTAAAAAAATGTTTTTTTTTATTTATTTGGGAAAATATTTAAAATGTAACATCGATAAAAACAAATGTCTTGGGAAGATTTTTTCAGAATGTCAATCATACGTATATCATCAGTATCGTATTGTATAATCAACATCATCGCTATCGCAATCGTCAACATAGAGTCATCAAAATCATAAGCATCATCGGCGTCAGTGGCAGGAAATTATCATCAAAAGCTTCTTAAGTTAATATATAAGATTGAGTTTGAATCGAATCACACACATGCACACTCGATATGGTAAATGATAATGTAAAACAAAACAAGAGAACAACAGCACACTTAATATTGGAACTTATCCAACAACAATGTGAAGTGAGCAAAAAAACAAAAACAACACCAACAACAACATAAAAGTTCATCGCATAACTTCAATAGGCGGCGGCGCGCACACACCGCGGGGATCACAACCAAATTGATATGATAATAATATGATTTTGAAACAAAACGAGACAAACGTATAGAGATAGGCTAATTAGTAAGAGGGAATGCGATTGATTTGATTCTCACAACATGGCTGACAAGATGGTATAAACATTTTGAATGGAAATCATTCCTTGAATGCTTGAAGCAGAATTGGGCGAGTGTTTGTGTGTAGTTGATTGCGCGCAAGAATAAGAAAATTTTAATATGGACATGTGCGCTTGTGTGCGGTTCGGTTGGGAAAAATGAGATAAATTTAAATAAACGTAAATTAGCAAAATGTTTTCTTAAGAAAAGGAAAAGGAAAAAAAAATTATACGAATTATTTACTATTTGGCGGTTAAAAAATAATTTGAAATTTTTCGGTTTTTGTCAAATTTTTAGAATGGAATAGAAACATTGGCACAAACACGTTAGTATTAATGTTGTGTTTATTTACTGGAGTAGTATAGATGCGCACCCACTTTAGAAGCTCTCAAAAAGAATTATCCGCACACCACTAGCTGATAGTCATAATGAAATAGGTTGAAAGTTGTGTGCGAGAGCGCGCATAGTGAAACATGAACAAAATTACTTGAGTAGTGTAGAGAGAGAGTACACAGAAAGAAAGAGAGTTAAAAAAAAGAAAATTGTAAATGGATTACGTACGAGTACGAGCGGGTGTTCGTTCGTTGTATTCAACGGAGTGTATTGCTTTCGTTCTGGCACGTTGTGGGAACTATTGCCTATCAAAGATGAATTTCAGTAACAAATATGTCGGAGTAGGATGGCAATAAAGTGTATTGTAAGTTGGCGAGAGAGAGCATTTATTGCTTGGATTTGATTCCAACTAATTTTGTTAGTTCGGTAAGAGAAGTTGCGTTAGAGTGAATAGAACTAGTTAACGAATAAGTAGCAATGCTACTCTATCAGTAGGAAAAGGTACAAAAGAGTTTCCGATGAACAAGAGCGAGTGCGTTCGTTAGTCGTACCGAACCAAAACCGAAGGGAGCACCAGCAGTGAGTCGCAGCTAGAGCATAGCGCACTATTCAGTTATTGAGTGTAAGTTTAGGTTATAAATCGTGTGTCTAACCAAGTTTGTTGTCGATCGCGTCGTCGTCAGTTAATACACGGGCACGACAAAAATTGTGAACTTATCTTACTTACTTTACTATCATCGTCATTATTTGCAATCAAAAGTAATTAATTTCTACTTAAAAAAAAAAATTGATGGTTTAGTTTTGTTAATTATTTTTTATAAAAATCTAATTAATTATTAAAAAAAAAAAAAGCCAATTGGATGTGGATTATTTTTTATTTATTATTATTATTATTGGAATATTGAATATAACAATGAAAAGCATGGATTAGCAGAAGTAGCAGCAACATCAGCAGCATCATCATCATCATCATCGTTAGTTAAATTGTTCGCATACATGCAAACATCTATTGAAGAACGCATGTTTGGATTAAGGGTGGAAGGAAATTAGAAAAATGGATACAAAAATTTATATATGGATTGGGTTATAATTTTGTTGTTTGGTGTTATGTGAGGTGGTGATTTTTCCATTTCATTTTATGGAGTTAAAATTATTTGGAAAAATGTCAGCTATTGTTGTAAATTTCGGAATTTGAAAAACAAAAAAACGAAAAAACAGTGATGGGATGCGCTTACGTTGTGTACACAACAGGAAAAGAGAAGAGAGGATGTGGTCAACTTAAGTATAATTACTGGAAAAGTGGTGTTGTTCGTCCTCGCCGATGTTCGTATTCGTTTGTGTCGGTTTAGCGTCATCGCTGTCGTTATCGGTGTCGGTGTCTCGTTGTCGTCAATACTGTTGACATTGTCGTTGCCGTTGACGTTGCCGCTACCGTTGCGGCTGTCGTTATTGTCGTCACTACAGCCGAAACCACTGCCATCGCCGTTAAAGCCTATAACAAAGTTGCGTTTGTAGTTGTTACCTACCGTTGCCCTAACGTTTGCGTTAACTTCTATGCCGCTGTCGCGATACCTTTTACGTATGCCGTACTGCCTATAATTTTTTTTTTAACCTTTGTACCTCACGGTTAAATCGGCTTTTTTTTTCTTTTTTTTTTTTTGCCATTTGCCAAATGAAGTTGATTTTTCTGGCCTTTTTTTTTTTTTGAATTAATTCATTTTTCTACAATGAGTAAGTTCTCCGTTATGTGCGTATGTGTGTGTGTGTGTGTGGTTTTGTTCAACATTAGAAATTCTGCAAATTTAATCGGCATTATTTATTGTTTGCGGTCATATGTTAAAATTAAATTAACCGTCATTGTTGGATGTTGTTGTGTAAAAAAAACAACGCAACCGAGTTTTTTGCGCAAAACATTTAAAAGAAAAGAAAAAAACAAAAATTAATTAAGTGATCATCAATTAATTTATGGAAAAAAATTATCTATAATTTGTTTGGAATATGTGCAATTTTTATTATAAAAATTTTTCATTGAAATTGAATTATTTTGTAAGTCATTCCAAAATGAACATGGAATGAAAGGGAAATTGAACGTAGAACGTAGAAATTATTCAAATTTGTGTCTTTTTTTATGTTATTATCTTAAATAATCAGAGAGAGAAATTAAGTTTTTAATTTTCTCAACTACAAATTTCCACAAAAGTTGAGGCATTTTTGTATATTTTTCCATAATTTTTTTTTTTCAAATGATTTTTCGCGCGATTATTATTAATTCTAATACAAAAACGCATTCACTCAGTCACAACACACACAACACATCCGCCATAGGCAATGTGTATGCATAATAGCGGCATATCAATATTGCTCGTATGCAGAATACACGGCTGCGTACCCGAACCGTATGTGTAGAAAATTGCCTGCATGCGGGCATGTGTGAAAATTGACATAAACAGGCGGCGCTACTATCGGATGTGCTGTTTATTCAACCAACAATGTAATTATTACTCTGGGATACACACACTCCAAAATAAGTGTTTAGATCTAAATGAGAGAGTGGGAGAGAGAAATAATCTGATAAAGTTAAAACAAGCCTATTTACATGGGATTTTATAAATAAACATAAATATTTGTACGTATATGCATGCGTACCATACGAGCATAAATAAATTGATCATATTGTATACAATGTTTATAAATATATGCAAATTGTGCTCTTTTTTTTTTTTTTTTTTTTTTTTATTAACTAATTAAAAGCTCGGGAACATTTATTGAGTATGCTTCGTTTTTATTTCTGTCACTTTTTCTCTGTTTAATGCGTAATTTTTTATTATTATTATTTTTTTTTTATAATTTCGGTTTATCTCCTCCATTATTTATTTTTCTCTTATTTTAATTAGTTATCTAATAAAATGTGATTTATTTTATTGTTATTTGGAGTGACAGAGATAAATAAATGTTTATCCTATTTTTTTTTTTTAGTAATTTTCTTTTTCTCTCTTTCTCTCGCCCTGTTTTTACCGAGTTTTACTGTTACTGTAGGGGAAAGTGTAGAATATTATTTTTTCTTCACAAAAGAGAATAATCAACCCTTAGATTATATTGGAAAAGAACTGGATAGGCCTTTAGACTAAAATTTTGTTGGTAATACATTCGTAAGAACGCATGCACGCACATGTAAAATAACAGAAACGGCGTAAATTAGTGGGGGGCAAATTTTAAACTTGTCAGTAATGCGATTGAAGCGGTTCGTTTAAAATCATTTTTCATATGCGATGGGGCTTGAGGCGCTGTCTTATTTTTTGTTTTGACAATAAAAATTTTTTTAGAACAAAAAAAAATCTGTTATTATAGGGCTAGAGCTCTCAGAATTGACGGTAGCGGGGTTTTTTATTATATTTAAAAAAAATACTGGCCAACGACACCTTCAGACCAAAATGTTCACCTTTTCGCAGATACAATGGCTTCTCCATAGTCACTTGTACATTGTCAGACCGTCATGTAAGGCCATTTTGTTTATTGACGTATCCACTGAGCGAGAAATAAGCCTCATCGTTAAAAAAATGTTTTGTTTCATGAAACGTGAAATGTAGCTGCAAACGAATTACCGCTTTAATCGAATATTTTTACAATTTGAATATAGTCCATAATGTAAAATGCGAAACTTTATATTAAACACATGTAAACTTGAGTGATAAATATATTTGACAGCTGTCAAATGAGAGGAATGTACTCTTAGATTATAAAAGAACTGGATAGGCCTCTACACAAAAATTCTGTCCAAATTTTGTTAGTAATACATTCATAAAACACATGCAAAATAACAGAAACGGCGTAAATCAGTGGGGGTTAATTTTAAACTTGTCAGTATGCGATTAAAGCGGTTCATTTAAAACCATTTTCTTCATATGTGATGTCATTTATGCGTAAACAAATCAGATTTTTTTTTAATATTGCTGATTTTGTTGTATAAAAAAACTAAATTACAAGATAATAAATTTAATGTATTAAAATAATGAATAAATAATATGAAAAAAAATATTATTTACTAAATGCATTAAAAAATGGTCTAATCGAGCAAGTGAAAGCACAAATGCAAACAAATTTATTTAAATAATAAGCCTACCGAGAATATACTTTATTTATTTGAACACAATGAAGAACAGACTGAAAATAATTCGTTCCCGTAAAATTTCTTACACACACTTTAAGTACGCCGGCACTGAACTATTTTCTGGTAAACATTGAACTGTCAACATCACATTTGTTTACATTTATTCAATGACAAATTTTTCCTTATTTTAATCACTTTTTGGACCAAATAAATCATTAAATGCCATTTGAACACATCATAAACTAAATTTTTGTTAATTTCTGTCGTAAAAAATGAAGATGTCCAACTTACCAAAAGAAAGAAATTCCCGATTTCCTTACTCCGTTGAATTACCAGCAGCTACCCTTTATAAAACAGTTCATTTTCTGAGTAAATATTATCAACAATATAACTATTTATAATAAATAATTCAAAAAAGTATTATAATAAATACTTAAAAATGTGCATAAAAACCACATTTTCGGTTGCATTTTCCGATAAGTGCCAAAATAACCATCTTAAGAACAACAAAAGTATACAAACATTTCATTTCGGTATGCTACCACTTTCATGGAGAATGGCGTGTTTTTTAAAACTCTCCGAAAGTCTACAAAATTCAGGCACTTTTGATTTCATATCAAAAGATTGTATAAAAAATAAATTTTTGCCTGTTGTGTTTAAATTATAATTTTTTGTTTCAAATAAGTGAATAAAAATGAATATAAATTATGCTTTTGGAATTCAATAAATTTCTATTTAAAGTACATAAAAAAAATCTACACAAATATATGCAAGTAGTACGATTTCTCGCCGCTTTTGCAATAATTCATATATGAAAATTTTGACGTATCTGGGTCTTATCCAGGTATTCGTTAATCTAAGAGCCAACCTTTTTTTTTTTTTTAATGTTTTGCTTATTTCCCAAGAATAGTTGATGTTGGGAAGGGGGGGGGGGGGTGTGGTTTAGAAATGAATAATAACGACAATTATAAAGGTTCGCATTATTAATTTGGTTTTTGTCAATAGGCAATTTGATTTATATTTGGAATTTTTTCATATGAATTTATCAACTTTTTCTGATAATTGATCTTTTCCCTTATAATAATTTATGTTAAACAAAAGAAATTGTTTTTGACAGGAGCAAAAAAAAATGCATCCACAACTAATGGATTAGTACAAAAAAAAAATCATTGAGACAAACTAACAAGAAGGTAGTACCAATTGTACTTTGGAAATTTTTTCGTAAATTATACCAATGCGGACAAGGGCAGAAAATACAAACTTTTAATAGAAGTTTCACTTGTAAATCGTCGATTAGGGGGATGATATAGGGTAACTAAAAGAATCGAGATGATCCAGACAAACAGACATTGGATTTTTTGAATAATTCTGGTCAAAAGAAGTCACGTTTGTTTACCATATAAAATATTATTATTTATATAGACTATGAGAGGGGTGTGGGGGGGGGGGGGTTTGTGTGGTAGTCTAACTATTCAATGATCATTTTGCATTGGAAATAAAAAGTTTATTGTTAGTAAAAAAATTGAAAATAAATTTATAAGTACTACACAGTATGGGACCAATGATGATACCCTAAGAAATACCAAGTTTTTTTAAAGAAATAATATGAGAAAAGTTACATATTGGCAGATAGGATTTTATTTAGAAAGTAATTAATAGGCAAAAGGCGCTCTTAAACCTTCCTGAGGTGGGCTGGATAGGAGAGAGAATTTTTCTCCAAAAAGTATTCCAAAAATAATAACAAAACACTAAACAAAAACAAAAATGAAAATAAATGAGAGCGTCACTCGTGTTGGGCGTAAAGTAAAAAAAAAAAACTTTGTTGAAAGAAAGAGAAGAAAAAAATGCATATGAATGCAATAAAAACAAAGAAAACAAAACAGAAAAATATCCGAAAAATTGTTTCAAAGAAAAGAAAAAAACAAACAGAAAATTGAGTACTACTTTAAGAAGGAGAAAAATAAACAAAAAAATTTAGTTGAGAGCATGAGAGCCCCAGCAGCCGCCTATGTTCTAACATATCGTAATCGTCTGTCGCCTGTCGCCTTCTTAAATTCTTGACAATCGCTTATGGAACGCATGAATGCAGCTGCAATAGGGAAACAGAAACAAGCAGAACGACTCGTAATAAAACGTTCAGTATGCGCGATACGTATATTAGTATCTGGGATAGGAATTTCATATTTTTTTCTTAATTTATTTTATGACTTCGAACTTTGTCGTCTTGTCATGTTGTTGCTATCAGAGCGGCAGTAGTTATTTTTGTTGCTGCTCAGCATTTAAATGGTGACAAATCTGTGGTGGTGATTCTCATAAGTCGCCTTCTTCAACTAAGATTGTCTCGTTCATTCATTTTGTTATCGTATTTTTGTTGCTATCACCGCTCCCTAATGTGTCGTCTGTTTTATTGGAATACGCACAAACCAAAAGAAACGTGCATTCGTACCTATTCAGCCGGCAGCTGCTGCAAGTAGCGTCGTATTATGGGTTGATACCGTCTATTAGTGCTGCCGTCCAATCGTTCCGTCCGGCCATCTGCCCTTGTTCGCTCATAACTCATTAATCTCCTCTATACTAGTTCGACTGTTTGTAAAGGTTCTCTTTTGGGAATTTTTCTTGTTTTTTTTTGTAAATGTTTTCTACAGCATTAACTCTTGTCTTGTTATTTTTTTTCCCATCATATTTCTTAAAATCTCATTTTTTCTTAGTTCTCTTATTTGAATGCAAAATTTTTTCTGTTTTTTTTTTTTAAACAAAGAAAACAAACGGAAAAATTTGTTGTGAATTATGGTATATGTGCTCTAGATTTTTGTTTAAATAAAAATGATAAATTAACAAATAGAAATAATAAAATTTTTCTTATTTTTATTTTTTATTTTTTGTTAATTTTTGCTCAAAGAAAAAAAAAGAAATATAAAATAAGGAAAAAACATAAAAACAACAACCCATATGGATATGTTTGAAAGAGATGGAAAATGTACAAAGTTTTTTGAGTATTGAGTATCTCTCGTTAATAGGAAACTCTTTTATAACAAGTGGGAAGAGAAAAAAATTGATAATTGCTGACAGCAGCAATGTTGTAGATTGTTTGATTGGTGAGGGGGGGGTGAGGGGGTCAAAAAACAAACAAAACAACCTGAAAACAAATGAGTTAAAAGTATTGAAATTTAAACAACGGGAAGAAAGAAGAAAATGAGCAAAGAAAATTATCATTGGCGGTAGCTAATAAAACTACAAATTACAAAAACTATAAAAAAAAATCTTTTTATTACTTTGAAATGAAAAAAAAAAAAAAACAAAATATGCTCTTTGGACTTATTGACTGATTGTTGTGTAGACGCTGGCGAGGAGAATAAGAACTGACACATGCACAGACACACTCTCTTTACATGTATTATTACGAATTAGCAAATGGGACTGAAGAGTTAAACCGCTGAACATGACCAGGGATCAGAGCCAGCCACAAAACAACAATAAAAAAAACAATCACTTTTCGTCTTCTTTCTTTCGCTTAAAAAAAAATTTTTTTGTTTTCTATTTTTTTCTAAAGAATTTTCTTTTTCACAGAAATTTTATTCAGTTTGTTTTTGTTTTGTCTCTTTTTCACCCAATTTTGTTCCGTTGAAGAGTGTGAATATAGAAATGTTAAAAAGTCATTAAAATAAATGGTAAGAATAGTTGGTTGGTGGTATGACAGAGAAGAACAAGATCCGATAGAGATAATATTACATGGAAGAGAATATGGTATATATATAATCCAAATGCATTATTGCGACTATATTATGTGTTAGGATGTGTGTGTGTATATCTATTGCTCTATAGTTTTTTCCGTTTGCTATTGTAATAGCTTGTCGTCTTCGGTTGCCTCTTGTTTTTCCCTGCTATTTAATGAGCCATAATAATAATGAGTGAATAAACGTTTATGATATGATCACATGGTACAACGGACGGACGGCTATATAATTTCTATCCTATTATTTTATGTAGAAAAATGGATATATGTTTGTGTTTGTGTGTATGTGCGTTTAGAAGGCGCAGAAAATTGAATATATCGAATTTAAACGTGATCGGAGTTCGGTGCGGAGAGGTACAATACGATTAGTTGTGATTTTATTATGCGTTCTACGAAAAGCTTTTCGGTATCGGTCCTAACTACCATATTTTAGAAAAATGTAAATGGATTTAATTATTCCAATATTATTCATATGTTGTATATATTATTACCAGGCATAAATATTAGAAACAATAATACTACTAGTAATCATATGCTGCAACTATTATGATATAGTGAAAGAGAGGAAGAAGAAGAAGAAGAAAAAAAACAATACCCAAATTGGATTGTTAGGGAGAAGCGGAGATAACATGTGGTTTTTATTATTGGATTATGTTCGCGCTTTTATAGTCTAATTAACATAATAAATATCGTCTTTTTTTTTGCTCGTTTGAAGTGTTTTTTTTTGTGTGTGTATGCGTGTGCCTTTAGAATATAAATTTTTTTTTTTTTTGGTTCAGGTTTTGTTTTCTCTTTTTCTACTAAATAATAAGATTTGTTTGTTAGAAATGGAAGTGTTGAAGGGGGGGTAGGAGGGGTATGTGTTTTAAATATTTAATAAAGTCATATATTAAAAATACATACGTGTATAAAAGGAAAACATAAAATTAATTTTTTTTTTTTAAAATGTGATAAAAATATTTTTTTGTTGTTTTTTTGGTTGCATAATAAATTAATTTTTTATAATTTCTTTATTTCCATAAGGTTGTTTGTTATTTATATTGCATAAATATATATTGGATGTTTTAAGTATATATATATATATAAAGTGTGAAGAAAAATAAAATAAATCGAAATGAAAAATAAATAAATAGAATACACACACAATAGTAGTTGTTGTTTATATTTAAATAAAGATTTTAAATCTTTATCTTTGTGTTATTTTAATAAGAGAAATTACCAAAAAAAATAAAAAGAGAAAAAATATGGATAACATCGTCTATTCTTATAGTTTTTTGCATATAAAATGTGAATATGAATTTTGGTTTTTTTTTTGAAAATAAATAAAAAAAGAAATTAATTCGATTACAAGTCAATTGGAAAATTCTCTTGTGTGTATGTGTTCTTGAGTTCATTCCGAGAAGAAAAAAAAACAACAACAAAATAATAGATGGTTTTAGTTAATAAATGGAATAAAAAATTAAAGTGTTCTTTAAAAAGATAAAGGATGTGTGCACGACGCACACAAGCAAATATGTGTGATAATTTTCACACATGCCCCATGTCCATATTATAAAATAATTTTGAATGGTGAACAATAGAAAGGGAAATCAATTGATTTCTCAAAATAAATATATATATATATTTTCTTTTTACTTATGAATAATATTCATTTAAACAAATAAAAACGTATTTAAATGTATCAACAATAAAATAAATTGCCGATACACGTTCCGTGTGTGTACGTGTGGTTCGGTAATTGATAATAATTAACAAAAAAAAAATTGATTTATTTATTTGATAACAATTAAAAATTGATTAAAATGAAAATGAAAATATAAAAAGAGAAAAGAAGAGAAGAGAAGGAAGAGTAATAAATAAGCGCGCGCGCGTGGTGAAACCATTTTTTTGAAAGAGAAAAGGAAAATTAGTGTTTTTTTTTGGGTTTTTTTGATAATAGGTGCTCATCTTTGTCTATAAGTGATGCAGAAATAAATATTAACAAAAAGAGAAAATTTCAATACTCTATTATTCGTATATTATTTTTTTTGTTTTGTTTCGGGCTCTTCTACATTCAACAACAACAAATAAAAAACCAAATTTCATCATTTTATGGATAATTTATAATTCAACTGATAATAATTATTAAAGGAAGGACACAATTTACTATTTGGATTGATTTTATTTCATACACCGTAAGTATTATTTTATTGGTAGTTTTTTTTTTTTTTTTTTATCATTAATAATTTATTGTTATTAGAAATTTATAAAAAAAAGACTAGTTTTTTTTGTGTGTCTATTTTTATTTTCCCTAATATTCTCATTAAAAAAAATATTGTATGTATACGAGGTCTGTTTAAAAAGTTTTGGTTTTTTGTGGCGTTATGTTGGTACTTATGTCTCACACTTATGCAAATTTGGGTCGTCGCGGACAGAGCAATGTTAATGCGATGTTGTTTTTGGTCGAAATTTTGGCAAAAATCGAAGACGATCAAAAACACGTGCAAGCAAAGCAGCTGTCAAATATTAACTGAACATTCAAAATGGCCGAACTTGTCGGCCATGAGTACCAACATAACGCTATAGAAAAATCGAAAATCAAAATTCGCGATACTTTTTGACAGACCTCGTATATGAAAATATAGTAGAAAAAAAAACCATTTCTTATCAGAACGAAAGAAAATTATTTTATTCAAGAAAAACAACAATTCTTTTTTTATTCGGGGTCAGACAGACAGAATCACTTGGGTTTTTTTCCTCTCTCTTTAAATATGAATAATTTGCGTTGCTATGCGTTTGATTGCCGGCGTGAAAATTCTCTTTCTTCACCACTAGTTCAATTAGTTCTCAATTGACGTGTGAGAGAAGAAATGAAAAATATCAAAAAACCAATCGAATAAAAAAAAAAAAGTACATCATAAATAACTGAAAGGGAGACAGAGAGAGAGAAAACGTCATAATGATGACATACACGTACTATCAACTCAATTCAAATTGAATATTTTCCGACGAAGTTAAATGTTTTGATTCCCAAAGGAAAAATCATAAATTGTTGAACAACGCAACGCCTCGTCAAAATTCTCTTTGTTTTCTCTTTTTCTTTCTTTCTTTTTCCTTTTTTTTTTTTTGGTGGTCAAATAACCACCAAAAAAATACTTTTGTCTGTTTTATTCTCGTCTCTTTTGTTATTTTGTATCTTCTTCTTTCTGTTGTTGTTGTTGGTGTAGTTGTTGTGTTTCATTTTAATCACTTGGATAGCTAACACAACAACAATTAGACGCTGCTGGGCTCATACGATTCCGTTGTTAGCCAAAGTTAATAATACCATCATGCCATCACCGTCACCCTCATGGTAGTGTAACAACTAGCCTACCAAATTCTATCCACATGAGGTATATACAATAAAACCATGAAAATTTTTGTTGCCTCTTTTTTTGATGTTCAATTATATAGAAATGAAGCTGATTGATTTTCCTTCTTTTTCTAACTCATACCAAGTATCAATGGAAATGTAATTTTTTTTTAATTTGGATAATTTTTTTTTGTGTTCTTGTGCGTGTTTGGTTTTTATATGCTCTTTTGAGTAGTTGATTATACAATAGTATAATGTATATAATTTTGTAGAATTTTTTCTTCTTTTTGTCACACATACTCTCTACCGTAACAATTGACCTGCTTCCATATAATAGCCCCCTTATCATCGTCGCATACGTAATATTTGGGAATTATATGGAAAATAATAAAAACACATACGAATACTATTACGCATATGTGTATGATTCAGTATTGTTACTTGAATAAGTATTTTTAGGTTATGTTGAGCCCACCTTTTAATCGGTTTTTGATTATCTAATTTCGTACCAGGTTATTAAGTTAATATAACGCATTTATTATGACAAGATAAATAAGTAAATTTTTTTCTAATTGTTTTTTTTGGTGCTACTTAAATATTATATCATATAAACGTTATTATTGTTAATTATTTTATTATTATTATCAATATTTCTGATGATTCGTTAAGTAAAATTGCAACTAAACGAAAACAATTTTAACTTATCTCTGTATTTTAACGTAAATAAAAAAAATTGCTCTCTTAAAACTATTTTTATAAAGAATTTTTTATGGGAAAATGTTAGAAATTTTTTTTTTTTTTTTTTTGTAAAAATATTACAAAATTATCACTTTTTCAAAGAATTTTTTTTAGTAATTCATAAATTTTTTTAGAAAAAAAAGGAGAATCCTTAAAAAAAAATCTACTTTCACAAATGAGATCCTAAAAGAAAATATCCTGCTTAGTATCTCCTGATTAAGTAACATTAAAATGTTTGTAAATAGACGAGGTCTGTTCAAAAAGTATCGCGAATTTTGTGTTTTTTCAAAAATTAGTTATTTATTCATGAAGATCTATTTTGTCCCCTTCAAAGTAATCCCCACCAGATATTATACACTTGTGCCAACGTTTTTTGTAATCCTCGAAACACTTCAAAAAATCATTTTTAATGATCTTGTTCAGCTCCTCTTTGGATGCCGTCTTTATCTCCTCAATCGTAGCGTAACGTCGTCCTTCATGGGGCTCTTCAGTTTCGGGAACAAGAAAAAGTCAGGGAGGGCCAGATCTGGGGAACGCGGTGGCTGCGGTATTATTAATGTGTTGTTTTTGGCCAAAAATGGCAAAATCCAATTTTTGTTCTTCCACAAATCCGGGCGTTTTTTGGCGGATTGCTTCGCGCAACTTGCGCATAACTTGCAGGTAATATTCCTTATTGACCGTTCTACCCTGTGGCCAGAATTCATGATTCACCACGCCACTGCAATCGAAGAAAACTGTTAGCAAAACCCTCACATTCCACCGAACTTGACGCTTTTTTCGGTCGTGGCTCGTGCGGCAACTTCCATTGCGATAATTGAGCTTTGGTTTCCACGTTATAACGATAAATCCATGGTTTGTCACCAGTTATGAGCCTCTGGAGCAAATTTGGGTCATCGCGGACAGAGTCCAACAGTTCCTTAGCAATGTTAATGCCATGCTGTTTTTGGTCGAAGCTGAGCCCCGACCAAAAACAGCTGTGAAAAATTAACTGAACATTCACCTGCTGTGAAAAATTAACTGAACATTCAAAGTGGCCGAACTTGTCGGCATAAGTGAGAGACATGACTACCAACATAATGCCACAGAAAAATCAAAAAACGAATGTACGGAAATTCAAAATTCACGATACTTTTTGAACAGACCTTGTAGATCGATAATTTATTGACCTTAAAAGCCTTTAAGTGTAGGGAAAAAAAATTAAAAATAGATTTTTTTTTGGATTTTTCCCTTTAATAAATACTGTCAAAAAAAAAAATCACGAGCAACTGTCATATTTTGTCGTTTAAATCAAACCACCACCAACGAGGAGCTATTTTGTCGACCACCTCTTTATGAATACTTTATTTTGTATTTTGCCATATAAAAATCAGATAGAAAAAATAATAAAAATATCAAAAAAGAAGAAAAAAAACAAAAGAAAAACATATTTTTCGCATATCACCTTCTTTATGCTTATTAGAAACAAATACCTGTCATGCATGCATACAAAAATATGTGTGTGTTTGTGTGTGCTGTATAAACGTATGCGTATGTGCGTGGGCGAAATATTTTTTTTTTGTTTATAAATAAATTAATTCGTTTGGAAGTTGAAATAAAAAATTATTCACATTCAATTTATTTAATATTTATTAAGACAATATTTCCACAACACGTCTTTATGAATCCATTAATTTTATAGCGTATTTTTTTTGATATGTTCATTTTTTTGATAAAAAACAAAAAAACAAGATAAATTAATTGACATATTTTCGTTTTTGCTTTTATATATATATTTTTTTTGATTATTTACGATAAAAACTAAAAAAAATACCAATAATAAAAAAAGTTTTTAATTTCGAAATAAAGAAAAATAAAAATCATTTTGAATTTTATGATCATTCCCACCTGTCATTGCTGTCAAAAAAAAGAGTTAAACATAATTTTTATATAAAAAAGCCAATTGAGCGAGTGAAGAAGTGTATGCGCACAAGTACCACCAATTATTATTAACCATTAATAAATTGAAAGTGAAGAAGAGATAGAAAATAGATTAAAAAATGTCATTGTTGTCAGCCTACCGTACCTCTCTCCTTCAATCTTGTATCGTTTAATTTGTTTTGTTTTGATTGGTATTATTCCGATTGCAGAAAGGAAAGAGAGCTAGCTATAAATATGATTGGATATGCTCACGTTTAAAAGCGATTTCAATTTTCATGTCATTGATGATGATGATTATGATGTTGGAATTGGTTTTGCCAAGAGCAACAAGAGAAGAGAAAAGAGTATCAGATTCGTTTCATATAAAATATTAGCACCAATTAGCATAAGTACTTGCTGCTTATTGGTTACGAAATGAGAAAGTAGATAGATTCTACCGGTCCTTTTGCCATAAAGCATGGGTTGGGATGAGAGAAGAGTGGTAGATAAGTTTTTTTCCTCTCTCCCTTTTATTTTCCTATCAAATCTGGTTTTTGCAAATAATTTAATTTTGATGCACCACTGTGTACATCCCTCTCTAATTTCTAACTAACAGAACAAAAAGTATTTTCCTCCTTTTCCGTCTTTTTTTTCTCTTTATCTTTTAATGCAAATGCAAACTTTTAATGTTTTCTCTTCTTCTTGTTTAAATTCATATCACTTAATAGAAAGTTTTCTCTTCTATTTGTAAGTTTTCTGTTTTAAATTTATTAACACAAAATGGAAAAGAAAAAATGTGTAATAAGAAATAACCGATACACAAAATATGAGTGCACTTGTGTCTTCTCAACTATAAATAAATAAATTTAAAAAAAATGATATGAATTTAAATAAAGCAATAAGAAAAAGAACATGAAGAAAAAAACAATTAACAATGTTGACACCATTTTTCTTCTAATGAATTTTTCAATAAAATGACGACGACGCTGACGATGGCGACACACTTGATTGGTGCTCATCGTCAGAGATGCCGGCGACATTGTGGTGGTGGTCACCTGTCCTCTTACCTTGTTCGATATAGTCTTTTTAATTGTTGTTGTTGTTGTTGTTGTTTGTGTTGATTTATCTGTCTGGTATTACTTCATTCGTAAAATGTTCTCTTTTGCCTCTCGCCCAAAAACCAATTCACCCGTGATGGTCGGTGCCTGTGATATTCGATTTGGTCCGGCTGGTCTGAGTTTAGTTGCAATCTTAGATTAATATCACCAAATCTCCAAAACTTCTCTCTTTTTTTTTCTTTTTACAAATGCAAATGTCAGTTTTGGCGATGTGCTGAGTTTTGAAATTTGAACGAAAAAATAAACTGAAATAAGTTGGAATTTTTTTTTTCGTATTGCCTTTTTGTGTTGTTGGTACTACGATAACTGACTGACAGCTGAGTGAACTGGTTGCGTTCTGTACCTTAGATTATAGACGAACTAGATAGGCCTCTGCACAAAAATTCTGTCCAAATTTTGTTGCTAATACATTCGTCAGAATGCACGCACACACATGCAAAATAACAGAAACGGCGTAAATTAGTAGGGGCCAATTTTAAACTTGTCAGTAATGCGATTGAAGCGGTTCGTTTAAAACCCATTTTTCATATGTGATGTCATTTATGCGTAAACAAATCAGATTCTTTTAAAATATTGCAAATTTTGTTGTTTGGATGGAATTAGTTTTGGAAATTTGCAATAAAATACAATTATTCTATTTTAAAATATTAATTTATTTATTTTACTATATATTATATAGTGGAAGAGTATATAAAAATATAAATTGTCAAGTTAAATTGAATATATCACAACAATTATGTGCACAAATAAAAATTCATTCCAAAAATAAAGAAGTTAATTGTATACAACATTATAACAAATGCTTTAAAACTAAATTACAAGATAATAAATTTAATGTATTTAAATAATTTACAACTAAAATATTCTAAGCAAATTGAAAACAATATTATTTAGTAAATGCATTACAAAATGGTTTAATCGAGCAAAAGTGAAAGCGCAAATGCAAACAAATTTATTTAAATAATAAGCCTACCCGAGAATATACGTTATTTATTTTAACACAATGAAAAGCAGACTGGCAAAAATTCGTTCCCTTAAATTTTCTTACACATAA
Organism: Atherix ibis; assembly: GCA_958298945.1. Lineage (NCBI taxonomy): Eukaryota > Metazoa > Arthropoda > Insecta > Diptera > Athericidae > Atherix > Atherix ibis. The sequence continues at coordinate 4,443,557 of OY282607.1, read as the reverse complement.
CACTTTATATACGCCCGGCACTGAACTATTTTCTGGTAAACATTGAACTGTCAATATTGCATTTGTTTACATTTATTGAATGACAAATTTTTCACTTTTTAATCACTTTTTGGACCAAATAAATTATTAATTTTTTGTTAATTTCTGTAGTAAGAATTCCTTATTTATCTTAAAAAAAATAAAATATGACGAACTTTTCCTTATTTTAACAACTTTTTGAACCAAATAAATCATTAAAAGCCATTTGAGCACATCACAAAGTAAATTTTTGTTAATTTCTCTAGTAAAAATGAAGATGTCAACTTACCGAAAGAAAGAGATTCCCGGCTTCCTCATTCCGTTGAATGACCAGCAGCAACCCTTTATAAAACACTTCATTTTCTGAAGTAAAAATTTCCTATTAAATGTTATCAAAAATATTACTATTTATAATAAATAATTACTTTTTCGTAAATAAGATAAAAACCACACTTTCACTTGCACTTTCCGATAAATGCCAAAACTAAGTACCTTAAAAACAAGAAAAGTATACAAGCATATCGGTATGCTACCACTTTCATGTAGAATGGCGTTTGTTTAAACTCTCCGAAAGTCTACAAAATTAAGGCGCTTTTGATTTCATATCAAAAGATTGTACAAAAAATAAGAATTGCCTGTTTTTGTGTTGAAATTGTATTTTTTTTTGTTACCAATAAGTGAGTTAAAATGAATATTATGTGTAATTATGCTTTTTGAATTCAATAAATTTTTATTACAAAAACTAGATTCATGCCTAAAAAAAATAATTTCACAAATATATGCAAGTAGTACGATTTCTCGCCGCTTTTGCAATAATTCGACCAGAAAATTGCGTTTGTATATACGAAAATCTGACAGACGGGCCACTAATCACGTATTCTTTAATCTAAGGACTGTACTTTCCAAACCACCCCCGTATATCCATATGCGCAGTGGTGTGCAAAAGAAGTTGGACAAATCTAGACATCTAAGATATTCCAAGTAAATCATAGCACCTACCAAACCTCCCCCGTCCCCTTTTACACTCATAAAGCCTTTTGTATTTTTAATAATATTTTCGAAAAATGCATTTTTAAATATAATTTTTCTTTTTGATAATCCCGAAATTGGAGACTTTTTTGTTTAATTTTCTACCATTTTTTTGTACAGAAATCAACGTTTTTTCAAATTTTTCTACAAAACACCAAAAGAAAATATGAATTTATTTATTTAAATTGGGATTATTATCACTGACAAGAAATCACCTATTACCTGTCCTCTATACGTGGGTTCTCGTTCAGAAAAAAAAATGTTTGCATCACAAAAACTAATGAATTTTTTCAAAAAACTTTTCATAAAAAAAACTCATAATGGTAATAAAAAAGAGGAGAACAAAAAATTATTTTAGAAACAAAAATCAAAAGAAGAAAAGAAACAAAAAACCAGTCATTCATTAGTCAAGAAGTTTTAAGGCGGATGCATTTCCATATCAAAATTTATATTTTGTTGTATGCACGCGACAATAGCAACTGTGATCCTGCTGGGCTGAGTTTAGTTGAAATAGCAACTGTGGTGAACGTTACTGACAGGCGTTTGTGGTAATAGTGGTAGTAGTGGTCGCAGAGGTAGATTGCATTCGAGACTCGATAAACAGCAAAAATATTTTAGTATCGAATTTCATATTTTCAATGGTTCTTTTTTCCCTTTAATTTTTATTTTTATATTTCGACTAAATTTTTTCTTATGTATTTTTGTTGATTTTTATTATTCTTTATCGAGGGGTCGGGCATATAATTTTTTTTTAAATAAAAGAAAAATGAAAAGGAAAACGTGTTTATTTAGTCATTTTGAATGGCAATAATTTTTTTTTCTCCAATTAATTTCGAAATTGGTTAGTTGAATTTTGTTTTTTTTTTAAGAAGAATTTGTTAATATTAAATGCACTTTCTTGAATGTGGTTGAAACATAACCTTATATCCAGCGTTGAAATGATCAATTCACCCTCACCACTTAAAGAATTAAATAATCACTAAGATTTAGTGATAAAAGCATCCACCTCTACTCGTTTATACGACGCCTGTTTAAAAAGTATCGCGAATTTTGTGTTTTTTTACCAAAAATTATTTATTTATTTATGAATATCTATTTTTCCCCTTCAAAGTAATCCCCACCAGATTTTATACACTTGTGACAACGTTTTTTCCAATTCTCGAAGCACTTCAAAAAATCATTTTTTGTGATCTTGTTCAGCTCCTCCTTCGATGCCGTCTTTAGCGTTCCTTTTATGGGGTTCTTCAGTTTCGGGAACAAGAAAAAGTCACAGGGGGGCCAGATCTGGGGAATACGATGGCTTGTTAGTGTGTTGTTTTTGGCCAAAAATGGCAAAAGCCAATTTTTATTCTTTCACAAATCCGAGCGTTGCTTCGCGCAACTTGCGTATAATTTGCAGGTAATATTCCTTATTGACCGTTCTACCCTGTGTCAAGAACTCATGATGCACCACGCCCTTTGCAATCGAAGAAAACGCGAAGCAAAACCTTTACATTCGACCGAACTTGGCTCGTGCGGCAGCTTCCATTGGGATGATTGAGCTTTGGTTTCCACGTCGTAACCATAATTCGTCACCAGTTATGACCCTCTGGAGCAAATTTGGGTCGTCGCGGACAGAGTCCAACAGCTTCTTACCAATGTTAATGCGGTGTTGTTTTTGGTCGAAATTGAGCGAAAAGTCGAAGACGAGCAAAAACACATGCAAGCAAAGCAGCTGTCAAAAATTAACTGAATTTTCAAAATGGCCGAACTTGTCGGCATAAGTGAGAGACATGAGTACCAACAAAACGCCACAAAAAAAATTGAAAATTAAATATCCGTAAACCTGCGGAAATTCAAAATTCGCAATAATTTTTGAACAGACCTTGTATATTCACCACTTCTTATTCACACACAGCCATCATAAAAAGACAAATGTCTCCACAGTAAACAATAACAAAATAACAAAGAATCGATTTGATTAAAAAAAATATATATTCAAAGGGCGGCAAAATCACCCTAATTTATTTCTCAGTTCAATTGAATATTTTCTATTTAATTCTTAAGAATGCGTCGCGTTTCAATGGATTTTCTATTCATAAAAATTCCCTTTTATTATGCGAACAAAACATAAACAATTCAAATTAAGCGCTTTTATTTATATTTGGCATAAAGGCAGGATGGCAATTGAATATAAACGCATTAATGACATTTGGGAAAAGAGGGTGAGTATTTGTACTAGTATATAGTAATCTCATTTACACAATAAAGAAGAGACTGTAGAGTTGTTTACTCTTTCCCTCATAAAGAAATACGATTTGATTGGAAATCAATCGCTCTCATTTGTTCTTATATTGCTCTTGGTTAGATTTTAGTATGAAAGTTAGCGGGGAACAGTGAGATTTTTTTTTTTAGAACTTTTCCGTTTGTTTACCTGCTTTTTAATATTTTATTTTTTATTATTTATATTATGTTTTTATCTATTTTGCTAAACAAATAAAAAATTGTCTGATAACGACCATCGAGAATATTATTAGCAAAGAAAAAAACACTCAACAAAATCATCATCATCATCGTCGTCAGTTTGAAGTTTTCTTTTTTTTCCCTTTTTTTTTGTTTGTTATTTAAACCAACCGAACCACACCTGTAGTAATCACAAAAAATTATGTCAGATATAACACCATCATTGTGTCTTATATGCGTGATCGATGGTTGTGGGTGGGTAGCTGAACGACGTGCTTCTTCTTGTGGTGATTAATGATCAAAATTAAGAAATTTCTTGTGCTGCTTAATGAATTTTAACGATCTTGAACAATCATCAATCCGCCATGGTCCGCTGTGCTTTTCTTGTTTCCTCGCTTGTTTCTATTTTTCTCATTTTATACAATTAAATTTTAAAATAAAATCGAAAATAAAAAATAAAAATAAAAAAAAAATTTCGGTTCCCACAGTGCCTCTTAGACAGACAAGTTGGCAAAAACACAAAAATGTAGATTTTTGCTAAATTTTTTTTTTTGCCAATAAGAAAAAAATAAGTGGGCAGAAAGATTCTAATTTTTTCCGTTTTTAATATTTTTTAAATTTTTCTCTACTTCATATTTGTGTGTGTGTGTGTGCTTTTTTTTTAAGTTTAAATTATTAAGGTACAAGGGGAAACCTTCAAAAGGTACTCGCCTGGAAAAACCTTCTACCTGTCAGACGAGTTATGCGGGATTTTAACCTCGCTTAAACCTAACCTGCACCTCTAAGCTTGCTCCCGGAACGATGGTTCCCCGGCGGCAATCTTTGTAAATACTACTTCGTCGAGGTGTTCTTTTATACTACTTCGTCGGGATGTTATGACGCCTCGCGGCCTATTCTTCGTACGTGGTGCGAAGATCCTTGATTAAAGATTCCGCGTATTTTGCAACTCTGTTACAAGCCGATTGGCTCTTCAGAATGACAATGAGGCAATACTTTTTGGAACCGCCTTTCTATCTCTTTCCTGAGATGGCTTTCTTTGCGATGCTCGTGACGATTTCCAGCGCGTCGATGGTCGATCTCCCTTTCCTGAATCTGAAATTGGAATTCGGAAAGTTGAGGATCGATGTATTGCTCCAATCTGTCGGCCACTATCCGCTCCAAGTTCTTCCCGTCCGAGTCCAGCATGCAAAGTGGACGATAGGATGCTGGTTTGTCCGGTGGTTTCTTCCCTTTTGGGAGAAGAACCAATCTTTGCGCAGGCAGGCATCGTACATACATAACTGGCCTGGCGGCAATTGCACTCTTCACTCTTATGTGTGTGCGTGTGTGTATGGATGTGTTGCATTAAAATTCAAACAAATTATATTTATTATGTAGAAAACTTTTTTTTTCATTATAAATCGGTTAGTCAGACGAGTTATGCCGGATTTTAACCTCGCTTAAACCTAACCTGCACCTGTAAGCTTGCTCCCGGAACAATGGTTCCCCGGCGCCAATCTTTGTAAATACTACTTCGTCCTTGATTAAAGGTGCGAAGATCCTTGATTAAAGATTCCGCGTATTCTGCAACTCTGTTACAAGCCGATTGGCTCTTCAGCATGCACTGCACTATGTTTCCTGGACTGATGGAATGGTACAGATTTCTCTCCAGTTCAGCCCGTGTCCCCCCGTATAAGGGGCATTGGAAGAACACGTGTTCTGCATCTTCGATCACATCGCGGCAATTATGACAGTTTGGGGAGTAGTCGATCACTAAAGTATGATCTGTACATCATCCGTAGGTAGTAGTGCACCCCCATGTTCTCAAGAGCCTCTAAGACTCTATCCCAGCGGGCCGAGTTAAACGCATTCTTGATGTCCAGAGTGACAATGAGGCAATACGTTTTGGAACCGCCTTTCTATCTCTTTCCTGAGATGGCTTTCTTTGCGATGCTCGTGACGAGTTCCAGCGCGTCGATGGTCGATCTCCCTTTCCTGAATCCGAAATTGGAATTCGGAAAGTTAAGGATCGATGTATTGCTCCAATCTGTCGGCCACTATCCGCTCCAAGTTCTTCCCGTCCGAGTCCAGCATGCAAAGTGGACGATAGGATGCTGGTTTGTCCGGTGGTTTCTTCCCTTTTGGGAGAAGAACCAATCTTTGTTGCTTCCATCGAGTCGGAAATACGCCATTGTATATGGCTGGCCTGGCGGCAATTGCACTCTTCACTCTTATGTGTGTGTGTGTGTGTGTATGGATGTGTTGCATTAAAATTAAAACAAATTATATTTATTATGTAGAAAACTTTTTTTTTTCATTATAAATCGGTTAGTTTAAAAAAGAAAAATAATTTTGAAAATCCTTTCAATCAAGAGAAAATTGAAGTAAATTTTCAAATTTCCAACACACAAAATAAAAAATGAGAACATTTTCAATATTATAGAAAAAAAAAGGTATGGTGACAAAAGAAAAAAAAATTCCAATAATATTACTTTCAAAAATCCAAAAACAAAAATAAATTATTTTCCAATTTTTGAAGTATAATTTCACATAACGTTTAAATTTTATTTGACAATTAACTGAACCGCAAAAATAAGAAAATTAAGAAACAAGAAAGAAATTGCAATAATAATAATAATAATAACAGCAGCAGCCAACTTGTGGTGGCAGCACTAAAGAGAAACATAATTTAATCTTTACCACAACAATACGCACCACACTTTTTTACCCCCTTAGCTGCTGCACTCTTGGCCAAAAACACTTCAACAAATTCGACATAGAATTTTGTTTCTCAATTTATTGAAAATAAATAATTCCTTTTCTACTTGTTGTTTTTTTTCTTCTTCTTGTTCTGTTAAGTTAGTTAGTTCTTTTACTCTTTTTTTTTTTGGTTGATTCCGTTTCAATTTCATTTAATATTCCCATTTGACCACATTCTCTTCACTAATAATTATTAATAATTTTTGTTGTGTTATTTATGCGAGAATTGCTGGCTGTGCCAATATAAATAAGAGAAAATTTTTGGCACTCTCCGAAGCAAAAAGTAGCTAGCATTTTTTTTCTTCTTCTCTTTTCTTTTGATAAAATTGATTTCAAGATGATAATAATCAATCGCTCTTCTTGATTTCGTGGTGTAATTAAAATGATATTAAAATAAGAGATTTTGATAAGTTTTATGTGCGATTGGATGGATTTTTATTGTTTTCATTTGGAAAAAAACGAACATTGCATCGGAAATGTGTGTGTGCGATTGGATTTTTTTTGTTATTTTATTAATGAAATTCTTGGAATTTTTTCTTCTCTTTTTTTTTGTCAAATTTATTGTTGTTGATTAAAAAAATTCTCATACTCTGTTAAGCTATGCTAATTAAAATCAATAATAACAAGAGAGACAGAGTCTAAGAGAGTGTCTAGTTTGTCTATTTATTAGGTTGACTTGACTTTATAATAATTTTCTTTCGGCTTATGTTATTGAGTGTTTATTTTGTTAATATGAATTTTTTTCTCTTCAAATATTTGAAAATAATTAACTGAAAAAAGGGGAAGAAAAATTGCTTGTGAAAAGGGTAAGAATGAAGTCATTACAATTAAATTGGTAGGATTAGTTTTTGTTTGTTTTATTATAATTTTGTGATTTTTTTTCCTGTGGCTACAATTTTAAGCTTGAAAATCTTTTTCATAAACTGAAAATGATGTTTTTTTTTTTTAAAGTTGTTATGGTTTAATTTTTTTTAAAAGGATTAATAGTAGGGGTCGGCACGGGTTACCTGTTTTCGTCGATGGGCACACGCTCGCTGACCGATCTTTTTCGGTCGTCGAACTTTTTGGCTACATATAATGGTTATAGGGCAGCTACATATTACGGTGAGCTGTGGGCCATCAAAACACCAATTTAAATTGCGACAAATATTTCCAGCCAACAAAGCGTTATTATTTTTAGTAACAGTCTTGCTGCCCTTAAAGCCATTTGTGGCCCATCGAGTGACCCAGTACGTCATAGCCTACTTAGGAATAGCTATATTTCATTGGACCAATTTTGCTACTACACTAGTTGTGTATCTGTCATCATCTACTTTACCTCGAACAGAGCAGTAGTTTTCCGCTGGAGTTACGCATACTATGTATGGTAGGTGGATTGTAGTTGCTACAGTGAAAATAGATAGATTTGCGGGTTCGTTGGCTATGTTGAAATGACATATTTTTGTTTTTATTGTTTATGTGTGAATAAACTCAGTATTGTTGGTGACTATTGTGTGATTGTATTTTACTGCTGTAGTGATATGTTCATTTTATTGAGAGTCTACAGCGCTGTAGCAAAATTGGTCCAATGGAATACAGCTAATAGAAGTGTCGAATTGTAATGGGTGCCACCGGGGCATGTGGGAATTGTGCTGACAAGTTGGCTGGAGAAACACTTCGTCGATCAGTGATCACAATCATTCCTAATCTTCCTCGCCTACTAACAGAATGGCAACTAAAACCATTAGCCATCCGTAGACACGATGACTGGACCAATAGCGACACATTTTTATCGACCAAAAAAGTCACATAATTTTCTCCGCGTATTCACAATTGAACAATTATTCAAATAAAATTTTCTGATAATTTCAACACGTTCTTTTGTGGTGTTAGATGCTTCATAATTAATTGTTACTGACCGACCACTCTCTACGACTGTCAAATGCCAACAGACAAATGTCATCTAAATTAAAATGGCGACCAAACTTCTGGCGTTTTTTTCTAAAGAAAACTAAATTTTTAGTAAAAAAAAAAAAAAAAAAAAAATATAATTTCCATTACTAGTTACAACTGTCTGCCAGCATTCTGGCAGCTTATCCAAACCCCTGGAAAAGAAGTCCTCGTTTTTGGACGCAAAGTATTCTTTTACTATATTCAGTTCCATCAGGAAAGTTTTGCAGCGACCTGAACAAATGATAGTCAGATGGTGCAATATCTGGAGAATATGCTGGCTGAGGTCGAAATTCCTAACCCAACTCTGCAATTTTTTGTATAGTTTTTCTTGCCACGTGCGGTCTACCGTTGTCATGGTGAAGAATTACAACCTTTTCTGTTGGACAAAATGGACGTTTTCGTTGAATTTCTTAATTAAAAACATCAAGTTGCAAACAGTCGTGATCAGCATCGACCATATAATTTTCTTTCAGCAACTCATAGTGGACAATACCACTCCGATCCCACACAACATAACTTTCTTTCGATGCACGCCAGCTTTGGATCTGGTCGGTGGTGTCTCCCCTTTGTAAACGTATGGCCTTTTTCTTACCACATGTTTAAAAATTATCCACTTTTCATCACCAGTCATCAAACGTTCGTCCAAAAACGGTTCCTTTTTTGGGACGAACAAGATTTGAAGAACATATTGAAATTCAATTCATGTAGCACCCAAAAAGATAGTTTGGACACAAAACAAAGCCTTTTAATGTGCTCTAAAGCATTCTGATAAATTCCAAGCTTGAAGGCCACTTTTGTGCCTTCCTGATCTGAGTTCATCTTTCAAAGAAAAATCTCACCCAAATGAAATTTCGCAAACCATCTCTGGCATGTTCGAGTTGTTACTGCGTCTTGTCCAAACACGCCACACACGGTTTTTTTTTGCCTCAATCGCGTTGTTGGAACTCATACAACATCGAATGTCTTAAGTGCACTTTTTCTTCACACATGTTGACTGTTTTACAAGTTTAAAAAAAACTGCCAAAAATACGAAAAAAATTATACAGTAATCTAACGGTTTAAATCGATTTCAGTCGAATCAGAATTCTCGCTAAGAATCGACAACGCATACAAATGCAAGTGTTCAAAAACGACAGAACTTTCCCTTACACCCAATAAAAAGACCTTATTATATGCTAATTTTATAATGTTCTATAATGAACTAAGGAGAACAATCTAATCAAAAATATTTAAATAGAATATTTTTTGGCTGTTGAAATTCTAGCTACCGACACAAACACCATCTTCTTACAACTTATACCAAAAATGAACTCTTTTTGTTTTCTTTTTTCCTATTTTATTGGATTTTTTTCTCTTCTATTATCATAATTATTATTTATTAATAGAAACAAAAACTACCAACAAAAAAAAATTGGCAAATTAAATAAAAAGTAATCAATCACACGCCGATAATAATAATAATAAATAGCGCGCAACAGAAACTCTTGTACAAATAATACAAAGAATAATAAAAAATGGTGAGCGGCTGGCTAGGTTGGGTTGGTTGATTGTTTTTGTTGGTCATGGTCACATACAGCCGCCTATCATTGATTGATTTTCTCTTGAACTCCGGTCGGATTTAGTTTTTTCCTCTTTTTCTCATTTTTCTCTTTCGTGCTTTTGGCAAACCAAACCACACTCCTCACCGAGTCAATCAAAACGATGAGAAAATGTTGCCATCAAATAAAAATGATAAAAATTCATCGCGTATGAAGAGTAAGAAGAGCTCAGAGGAGGAGTGGGTTTATTGCTTTGGTCAAGAGTACAATTAAACTATGCGTGAGAGTAAGAAAAACATCGGAAAATTGTTACAAAATAAATAATTTCGGTTCATTTTTATTTTTATTATAACAATTTAACGAAGAAAATAAACTTGTTACGAATTAGAAATAAAAATTAATATTTTTAAAAGTTTTTTCCAATCTTTTTTTTGTTTTTTTTTTAATTAAATTATTTAGAAAACAAAACACTAAATAATTACTATTAATTAGTTATGGCAACGATAAATAAGAAATGAACTCACTTTTTGAGATAATATGTTGTTTTTTCTTTAAATTTGTCCGAGAATATATTGAAAAGTTTCCAAAATGGCAATGAAAACAAATAATTATTATTTAGTAATTTTTTTTTTTTAAACAAAATTTCCGTAACTAATCATGTACAGGGTGGGAGAAAAATAAAATTCCAAAATTTTGACATGTTCTTTTATAATTGGTATAAACCAATTATAAAATTCTTAATAATCTGCAAAAAAGAAAAAGTTTTAAATCAGTCAGTCCAAGTTGGACCCACCCTGTACGAGTACACTCGTAAAATTTCAGTTTAAAGGTCCGAACACAATTCTGAAGGGAACGATTAATGATAACTAAAAGTGCTGTCAACATTTATAAAGGCTTCACAATTTTATGGGGGAATGCACACAATTACAACGTCCAATGAGAACGGTTAACGATTTAGTTCTAATTTTGTTGTTTCCATCGTAGTACTGCCATACATTTGCGTATTTTGCAATGTGACAACATTGTTGAAAATAGGAAATCAAAGCCATGCAATTTTTATTGTGACGCTGGTTTATCGGCATAGACAAGTGCTATGTGATAAAAAATAGTGTAGAGGCGTCAAATCGCACGATCTGGGAGGCGAAATCACCGGTCCGAAACGTGAGATAAATTGCTCATCGAACACATGTCTCAATATGTTTATTGTTTATGTGCTGTGTGGCATGTAACGCCGTTTTGTTGAAACCACATATCGACCAGATGCAGTTCTTTCATTTTCGGCAAGAAAAAGTTCGAAATCATCGAGCGATAGCGAGCGCCATTGACAATAACCTTTCATCTTAAAAGAAATACGAACAAATGATTCCCAATTGCAACGTATAATGAGAACCGGTAACAATTTACTCGTCGAATTAAGTCTTGTTTCTAATTTTGCCGTTTCTGTCGTAGTACTGCCATACATTTGCGTATTTTCCTATATGGCAGCATTGCTCAAAAAACAGTTTGGGGAAAAAGAAATCTATTATTTTTTGCTATTGATCAAAGAAGTTCAGTTAAAAAAGTGACCAATTAAAAGTAGTTGCTTCGTTGTCCTTTCATTTTTTTTTTCTTCAAAAAGTACCAAAAAAAATTGGTTAAAACTCAAACTTGAATAAGTGAAATTTTCCAAATGCGGCAACAATTTAGGTAGATAGTTCTTTTGATACTATTCATCTTGTAAATTATGAAGCATCACCAATTTTACACGCTATATCCACAATTTCTGGTAAAAAGTACACGTTTTTTTGTATTCTGCCGAACGCGACATCTTCCATTAATTCTTTAAGCGACCATATTGCTTTTAAATTTTGAAATCCAAAAACTCGCCACCTCCAGGCACATTTATTCTACTATGATTTTTATATTCGTCGCAGGGATTCATTGCCGCCTTCCTAATAAATAAAATAATATTTCAAACTTTAAAAATTAAGCTAGAAAACACTTGTTTGAGATTAAATACTCAGACGAAAAAAATTAAATGGCCGCTAAAAATGGACATTTTTTATTGACGTAAGAGAATAAAAAAATATATTTTAAAATTCAATCCATCCTACCACCTCCCCCCCCCCCCTCTCATTCATAAATTGAATTTTTTTGCTTCGAAATAATTTAATTTATAAAACAAAAAAGAATTTTTTTTATTCAATTAACTAAAAATGACAATTAAAAGAAGATAAAAACTGAAAATTAGGCGATTGTCAAAAATTTAACCAAAAATGAGAGATGATTTATGAAGTTTTCCTCATTTCTCTTTTCTTTTTTTGAGATCACTTCTAATTGCGAACAAAACCGATCCGGACCCCGTTTTTTAATTAAACTGTAAGAGAGAAAAGAATTGAACTGAGATCCGCTCTAAAATTTGATTGAGTGTATGGTGCCCTGAGCCAATAAATATAACGAAGAAGAGAGAAAATAAAACAACTCACAATCTTTTTTCTTTCTTTTTCATTCTTTCGATTTGTGTTCATTTCGTTTCTTCTCTCATACAATGTTGTTAATACGATTATTTAATTCTATTAACTCGTTCAGACGCTATGCTAATTTACTTTATTGAATTGATAAATAATAAACGATCGCATGCAAATGTGTCCACCATTAATTTTCGTATATGCCATATTTAAGTGCGAGTGTAATGCGCCGTTCAGACGAGACGTGCAATTAATTAGTGTGTGAAGAAAGAAAAAAATGTTTCAAGGTATTTTTGTGCGGTTAGTTTTATTGTTGTTGGTTTGGATGCAGTAAATTTATTCATTTTTGATTTAATTTTCATCAATTATTTTTATTGTGTTTTTTTATGAGTGCAGTTTTTTTTCTCTCAATATTTTCCTATTTTATTTTTCTTCTTTTATTTTATTATAATTTTTTACTTCATTAATACAAGGTTTATGAGAATTTTAAGTATTTGAAAATACCGCAAAAATAATCATTTTGAGGTTATAATTTTTTTTACCTTTTCTCATGCAAATTTTATCGCACTTTATTTATTTGATTGAAAATGTTATTTTTTGTTGATACAAAGTGTACTATTTCCTTTTTTTAGTTAAATTCTTTTTATATTTTCTATTTGAAATCTTTAAAATAAAAACAAATCTAAAAAAAGATGAAAAGAAATTTTATTTTAATTGCTCTTCTATTATTTTCTTAATGTTTTCCTTATTACTTTTATGCTTGTTGCATGGCATTTAAAAAGCATATGCATATCTGATGATCCTTTTGAAAAAAGTGGGGGCAGATTCTTTTCATCATTTATTTATTTTTTTGTGCCATAGAACAAATTCTATCAGTCAACTTGGCTGAAATAAAATTAACGGCAGAGAAAATAAATGGTATTTTATGAATACATAATAAAGAAGTGTGTGCTTTGCAAAGGTATCTATGTTTTGCTGCACTCCAATTTGTATATTGCAATTCGGGGTTGATTCAATTGCATTTATGATTAAGTCAGTCTGTTGGCGTCATAAAATATTCCATTGGGGCACATTGTGCAGGGGAAGCACTAACGCCATCATAACCACACCCTCTGGATTCCTCGAATTCAAAATGTAAAACGTGGCAAGAATTTTGTCTCCCATTCCTTGTCTCATTTCTGATTGGTTGCTCGTGAGAGGGTTTAAAGAGATGCAAAGCCATTCATTTGTATTGTAGAAAAAATTATAGTTAATATAAAATTTGAATAGAAAACGCATTTTTTTTTTTAATGAAAAAGATAAAGTAAAAAGAAAGGACGATGTATTTTGAAATGAAAAAAAGCTTTTAGAATGATGGGGTTTAAAGATTCTTTTTTTTTTTTAAATAAATTTCAATTCATTTGATCAAATGTGATGCGTTTCTCTTTTCAAAATAACCTCAAAATTCTATTGAAATTGTTCTAATTCACCTGATTTTCTATTGTGGTGAAAATAAAAATTGAAATTTTCATAAATTGAATTTTTTCTTTTTGAAATTGGTTAAAAAAAATAAAATTAATTTCACCCCAAAATGTCAACAACTTCCCTTTTTTTGTGCAAATGCAAATTTCATTTTTGTGGTGTGTTGAGTTTTGAAATTTGAACAAAAAAAAAAACTGAAATTACCTCGGAATTTTTTTTTGTATTTCTTTTTTGTGTTGTTGGTGACAGCTGTGTGAACTGGTTGCGGTTCTGTACTTTCCAATCGCTTCTGTCTGTCATCATTAACATCAAACTCACCGCCATTTTGATTTTTTTCTGTTGTTTTTTTTTTAATTTAGTTTCTTGCTTTTTTTTGTAATATTTTTAAAGTGTTAAGAATTTTTTGCAAATAAAAAATAATGTTTGTTTTAAAAAAGAAAATTTCATCATAAATTTTCTTATACAAGTGCAATTATGTGGTAATGGGAAGGGGGGAAGGGGGTAAACGGAAAATGCATAAAATTTACAAAAACAGTTTTTCAGAAATTTTTGAAAATAATTTTCAAAAAGAATTGAAAATTTTTTGAGAAATAAACTTAAAATATTTACCAGAAATTATACAAAAGATAAAAAAAAAAGATTTTAATTTATTTAGTTTTATTGAATGATTGTTTATGTGTGATGTTTGTGTAATTATTTAAGGTGTATTTGGGAGGAGGGGGGTTTAATGGAAGAGGAGTAATTTTTTAAAAATATTATTTTATTTCCAATTAGATTGTCGTTAGTTGCTTCGTTCATAGAAATTAAGATGTTAACGGAAGTGCATGATTTTCCTTGAATTTTCACTTTAATTTTTGTTTTTGTTGTTGTTTTTTCTTTCTTTTGTTAAATTAGTAAAAACCAGAACAACATCAACAATAACAGTAGTAGCAGTAGAATTGTTGCTGCTGACATTTTAACGAGTAGTAGTTAGCATTGTCTCCATCATTGTCGCTACAATCGCTTAAGGTTTTTTATTAATATTAATTTAAAAAAATAATTTTGCTAAAGATTTGCTAAAAATTAATTTATTCTAATAGATGTGGTTTTTTCGAATTAATATGAAAATTCTCATAGATGTCATGTTATCCAATTATTGATAGGAAATGCCCTTTTGGCGTGTTACTAGTTTTTTTTCTTTTCAAGTATTATAATGTGAACACATTGCTTCTTTGTATTTATTGGAGGGAAGAAAAAAAACTATCCTAAAAGAAAAGAATAATTACTACAATACAAAAAAGGAGGAAAATTCAAATGAGAAAAGAAAGAAATTTCGTGTAATTTACGGTTGTTAGGCACGCGATAATACTCTATTGCTTACCTACTTTTATACCTGCACACCTACACGTATACACAAAGTGTATGTGGACAAAAATAAAACGTGTTTATTTTGTTGTTTTTTTTTTATATTTTTATTTCGGTATTTCTTTAATCTTTTTTTCTTCTGTTCAGTTACTTGGAAAATAAATTTAAATAACAGATTATTTATACGAGGTCCGCGGGTTTACGTATATTCGATTTTCGATTTTTTTGTGGCGTTATGTTGGTACTCATGTCTTTCACTTATGCCGACAAGTTCGGCCATTTTGAATGTTCAGTGTTTTAACTCGTCTTCGATTTTTGCTCAATTTTGACCAAAAACAACATCGCATTAACATTGCTACGGAGCTGTTGGACCAAATTTGCTCCAAAAGGTCCTAACTGGTGACGAATCATGGGTTTATGGTTATGACGTGAAAACCAAAGCTCAATCATCCCAATGGAAGCTGCCGCAGGAGCCGAGACCAAAAAAAGCGCACCAAGTTCGGTCGATTGCCAATACCGAAAAAAGCGCGCCAAGTTCGATTGCAGTGGCGTGGTGCATCATGAGTTCTTGCCACAGGGTAGAACGGTCAATAAGGAATATTACCTGCAAGTTATGCGCAATTTGCGCAACGCAATCCGCCAGAAACGCCCGAATTTGTGGAAGAACAAAAATTGGCTTTTGCACCATGATAACGCCCCTGCTCACGCATCGTTGGTTGTGCGTGAATTTTTTGGCCCCAGATCTGCCTCCCCCAGTGACTTTTTCTTGTTCCTGAAACAGATTATTTGATCCATTTTTTTTGAATAGGCAAAAATCGAAAACGAGCCAAAACACGTGCAAGCAAAGCAGCTGTCCAAAATTAACTGAACATTCAAAATGGACGATTAACTTGAATCATTCTTGAAATGTGTTTTTTTTGTTGGTTTTTAGCTTCTTTTACATAAATAATAGGCGGCAGGGCAGGACTATTGCAGATAAAATTAACTATTGTAATTAATAAAAAGTAGAGAAAAAATCCAAAAATTATTATACAGAAAAAAGAGGCAGAAAAATAATTTTTATCGTTAAAGGTGAAAAGGGGCAGAAAAATAATTTGACACTCGTTAAAGGTGTGGAAATTATAGCAGTTAAACTTTCGATTGAAGGGTTTTCGTTAAATGTGACACTTCAAAGTGAAAAAATCTCATAATTTTATTTAAGAAAAAATGTGCACAGAAAAGGGTGGGGGGGGGGGTGTTAAAAATCAACCTAAACTAAACTTCGGTTATTAAATAAAAAAGCAAAAAATCTGGGCTCATTTTACTCATAATAATAGTAATAATAACATTTATCAGATTATTCCACTAAGATTATTTTTATTTGTTTTTTAACTACATTCGACAATACAAATTTCCCACATAATTATCAGGTGTACAAATTTGAAAAAAAAAAATTAAATTAATTCAGCTTGTAAATATAGTAGAAAAAAAATATAAAGATCAGAAAACAATACCAAACGATAACAAATATTATAAAATAAGAAGAGATTACTTTTTATAGCGATTGATTAACTATTTTTTTGTAATTTTAGAAGAAAAAAAATTACACCATAACAAAAAGAATCTCAGAAATACAAAAATACAAATTTTTAAGAGAATTCCAATTAGACACCTTTTGTTAAGTATATGTTAATAATAAAATGGTAATAAACTAATTGGTTTTGTTTAGATTCAAAATCGGATTCAACTTTTTTTTCCTAAATGTTTTTTGTCTGTTTTATTATCATACAGGCGCCGCTACATTCGCGTATCTACCTATTGACATACGGCAAGTCTACTTTTACGTTCTACCGTCTGACAGCGCCATATCGTATGAGTGTGGTTCAAATAAAATCGGTTAATTTTTATTTCAATAATGATGATAATAATAATAATAAAAAAAATTAAAGATAAAAATAAAGTAACATTTAATACAATAAAAATTGATTAAAGATAAAAATTAACTAAAGAATTTTTTTGCAAATGGCATTAAATTTGGTATTATTTTCTTGATAGTTGGAAGGGGTTTGGGAAAATGGGGGTGGTCGGAGGGATTAAGTAGATAATTGGAATAAGTAGTTTTATAATAATAAAATAGTTTTGGAGTAATTTAATATCCAAATATGACCACAAAATTGCAATATAAGCAGCGCAACAAATTCAACAATTAGAAAAAAGAAAATGAAAAAATATTTTTTTTTATTAAAATTGCATATAAAAAAATAAACAACAGTAAAAAAAAATCTACTCAAATTATTGCGCTAATATCGTAACTTTTTAGATATTTTTGGAGAGAGGGGGGGGGGGGGCTAATAGGTCTTTTATCGAGTATAGTTTAAAGTTCACAGCAAGCAGATCAAATTAATTACAAAAATCTGTTCAAAAATATTTACAACCGTCCTTTTCCTAACAGCAGTTTTTCATTTCTTAAGATTGCCTGCCTGCCTGCACATAAATTTTATGTTTTGCATACATTTTTCTCATCCAAAAAACTAATATTATTAATTAGTAAATTATTAAATAAACAAAATAGAAAAATAACTATTATTTTACCAAAAAAAAAAGAAAAGCAAAACAAAAAATTCCACTTAATTAATTATTATTATTATTATTCAAATTTAAATTGGTAATAAAATACTTTTCGTTGGTAAAATTGCTTACCAATCACTTAAGAAGAATCGCAGCGAAAGGAGAAGACAAGGCTTTTTGGTGCTGGCTTGTCTGTTGTTAATGGGTTTTTTGCAGAGAAGTGTGTGAAACAGAAGAAAACTGTCAAATTTTATTGTTTTTCGGTTCAATACGTTTGCATTCGTCGTCGCGTCTCTTTTTCAAATTTTCTATTCTCTTTACGCTCAGCCAGCCAAACAGCACGACATATGTTCCGAGACCGACTCTATCTGGTTTTACCAAAGAACTTGGGTAAAAGCGAAAGAGGACAGAAGAGGGAAATCGACCATAATACAAAATTTGCTTTATATTCTTTCATCATTCATTATTGGTGTTTTTGTTGTTGTTGTTGTTTTTTTCTTCCCATTTTTGTATCATTTTATCTTGATTTTTCATCTCATCTCGGCTTTGTGTTTTCATGTACTTTTTCATATAATTTTTTTTTGTGTTGCTTTCTTTAAAGAAAAAGGCAAAAAAAAGCTTTTAATATTTCAGTAGGACTTAGGTGGAAGAGGGAAAAAGAGGTGGCATGAGAAAATTTCCATAAGTTTTTTTCTTCTTGATGGATTCCAATCGATTGACTTGAGAAGAAGAAGAAGAAGAAGGAGGAAGACATTGTGTTCGTAAATGAAGGAGACACACACACAACACATACAGAAACATACTAAAAACGTAATAAGTTTTATTGATTGAAAGAGAATAACGAAAGAAAAAGAAAAAAACAGAACAGACAGACGATGGGCTGCTGATAGAATCTTTTTGCTCTCATCTCGAAGGGAAACAGACGAATCTCAGCGAACAGATTGAATAGTGGAACGGAATGGTTTTTTTTATTTTTTTATTATTATTACTTAGTGTATACATTAGAGCAGAGATCACGAGGTGGTCACATAATCTCCCACAGGGTGTGTAATACTAAATGGTGTGTACTCGCATATTCCGTATGTTTTTTGATTAATTGCTGGACGCCATGTGAGAGGCGATCATAAAATTCGATAAAAAAAATTTGTTTTCGGTGTTATTTTAGTTTTTTTTTTTTTTAATTTTAACCAGTTTACATTTTTTTCTATTTTTAATGTATCCATTTTATAAAGAAACTTTTTCCTTATAATATTAAATTCTTAATTGATCTATTCGCACGTCTGCAACCTCTCCTCCTCCCTAGTTCTAGTCGACACAATGTGTGAGAATTTCTTTATTTCAATTGCAGTCAAAAGCAATAATTTCATTTTGTGTGTGGGGGCGGATATGATTTGATCTAATGGGTGATTGTTGAATGTTTTTTTTGTTGTTGTTGTTTGATTTAATTTGTTAGAATTAAGACAAATTAATAAATATGGATGGATGAGTGCTTAAAACGAAAATAACCAACATGGAATGGAAATGGATTTTTTCAATAACAAAAAAAAAGAAAAACAAAATGGCGAACTATAAATGTTAACAGAAAATATGACGAAAAAAAATTTAGAAAATGCCAAAAAAAAAGTGGAAAAATGCTGAGGGGAAGGGGGTAAGAGTTTTTACAAAAATTCATTAAAAAAAATGGTTAAGAGAAAAGGGGGGTGAAAAAATTCGTTTTAAAAAAAAAAACAAATAGTTGAGTACCAGGGAAAAAAAAGGGAAAAATTCTTTTAAAATTTGGAAATAGGTAAGGGGTAAGGAGGTTGTAAAAAAATTACTTTTAAAAGTAGAATATGAAAAAAAAACTGTTGTTTTTTTTTGTTATTATTATTGACATTATTAAATCGTAAAATTTTTTAAAAAAAATTTAAGTTTACCAACATATGACACACCCGAAAATTATGATCTCTTCCGAAAATTACTAATTGGAATCGAAGTGGACAAATTTTTAAATATTTTTTCTTTTACCATTTTTTTTTTATTAATTTTTCTAAAGCTTCGTTTTTTTTTTTTGGTTTTCTTCCAACAAAATCACACGGCTACGCGATTTAGGTAATAAATTAAATTTTATTAACTGAAAAAATGCTAATATTTTATTAATTTTATGTGCTATGATTTTGGTGATTTTTTTTTTTTTTTGGTGATTTTTTAAAATGTTTCTTTTGCCATTTAACAAAAAAATTTTGAAACAATATTCAAGTTAAAATTCTATTAACATATATCTGCTTATCCCCTTCGTTTAGCCCCCTCTTCCTCTGCGTTGAACAGTTTTATAATATTATTAATAGTTTTAAAATTTTTTTTTTCTCTGATGAGATATTTTTAAATTTTTCTATTTCTTATTTAACTTTTCCCCTTCTGTCACCTGAGCATCCCCTTGAAAAATCACAAATTATATGAAAATATTCTTCCCAGTCAGTCGGTTCTAGTAAGACAACAATTTATTATTATTATTGTTATTATTACTATTTTTATTTTATCTTTTTTTTTTATTAGTTTTTTTCTTTCATTTTGTAAATAATCACTCGAGGAAACGTCAAGGAATTTTTTTCTCCTAGCAAATAAATTAATCGATGTAAAAGAATTTATTTATTTATTTTTTTCGTTTCGATATTGTGGAATGTTAATATTTTACTAAGTCTTCCGTTCTGTATGCCAAATTGGAAATGTTCCTATCTATTTTGGTCGAAATATTAATATAAAAATAAAACTGAACATATTTTCTTTTAAAATGGCCGCCTGCCTCGCCCACACCGCATCCACAGAATACATTTTAGTTTAAAGAAAAAAAAAGAAAGAGGGTGGGTGTGCGGAAAAAAACTGAAAATTTCTTTTCTGGTGGTTTTAAATTGATTTTAATTTTTTTGACGTTGTAAAGTTTGGAAGGGGGGGGGGGGAGTCTGTGATGGTTTCTGGTGTTTTTTTTTTTATTTTACTTGAAATAAGTTTTTTGTAGAGTTTTGTTTGTAGACTTAGCAGGAGCAGAAAAAATGCTAAAAATCTTGGCTCTCGTTTTTATTATTATTATTATTATTATTATTGGTTTTTATTTATGTTATTATTAATATGCGCTTATTTATTTGTTTCATTATCATCAGTCATTATTATTATTTTTTTCTATTTTTAGTAATATTCATTCCACTTTCAAGTTTATCTGAAAATTATAATAAATTATTAATCAAAAAAAGTGGGGGTTTGTTCTTTTTATTTACATTTAATATATCAACAAATTTTTTTTTCTTAAAATTACTTTAATTTTTTTCTTTTATTTATGTTTTTTAATGAACTTTAAATTATTTTTTTTAATAATTAATTGAATGCTCTTAAAATTATTGAGTGAGAAAAATTATTTTTTGAGGCTGCTGGCCAAAAATAATAAAATTAAAAAAGAGAAGTTCAACATTTTTCTTATTATTATTAATGATTTTAAGAAATTGTTCTTTTACAATATTTGTTTTTTTTATTGTTATTGTAAGTATTAAAATTTAAGCAAAATTTCAAAAAAAAATGTTAAAAATAAAAATTTAAAATTTGGATAAAAATTACAGAGTATCTGTGTGCGATTGAACATTTTGTAAAGTCTACAAAGGGACTAGTTTGGTTAAAAGCGATGGTTTTTTTTTTGCTTTAGTTTTTTTAATAGGAAATCTTATAACTGAAATCGATACTGGTTTTCTAACTTAACCTGGGATTAACTGTATTTTCTTATTTCAAAATTTATTAATAATTGAAAAGTTTCCCTTTTTATTGGGGTTTAAGAAAGATTATCAAAAAAATTTCCATTTTAGTTAAATTAAGCGTGGAACTATGGGATAGTTAGAACACGTTTTAAGCAAAAAACTGAAAAATGGCCACGAAGTGAATATCATTTTCAGCGATAGCGCCTCCAGGAGAGACACGGTCCTAGATGAGATTAGACTATTTATTCAGTTGTGGTGGGCACCGGTTCATGTATGCTGATCGACATGCAAAAGACCAGTTCCCAATAATATTCACGGCATTTATTCACTTACCTGATGGCAATTAACAGCATTGATCTCCGTATCAGATGCACAGAATGGGAGAATACTGGGAAGATCCATATCAAAGCGATTTACTCGACAGCAATTTCGAAATTCTGATTCAGAATTCGTTTGAGGTCATCTTGCCTTTTTTGGAAATTATTGTACACACGCCCTTTTCTGACAATTCTGGGTCGTTCGTCTAACCAGTTTCTTTTTTAGATTACAATTCCTCCTATAATAGAAACACTACATCCAAATACACAATTTCGTAGGCCTCTCTTTACTTCTGCTTACACACATTAATCTACTCCACAAAATACAGTATACGAGGTCACTTATGTCAAGTTCGGCCATTTTGAATGTACAGTTAATTTTTGACAGCTGCTTTGCTTGCACGTGTTTTGGCTCGTCTTCGATTTTTGCTCAATTTTGACCAAAAACAGCATCGCATTAACATTGGTAAGGAGCAATGTTACGAATCATGGGTATATAGTTATGACGTGGAAACCAAAGCTCAATCATCCCAATGGAAGCTGCCGCACGAGCCAAGACCTAAAAAGGCGCACCAAGTTCCGTCGAATGTGAAGGTTTTGCTTAGAAGTTTTCTTCGATTGCGGGGGAGTGGTGCATCATGAGTTCTTGCCACAGGGTAGAACGGTCAATAAGGAATAATACCTGCAAGTTATGCGCGAAGCAATCCGCCAAAAACGCCCGGATTTGTGGAAGAACAAAAATTGTCTTTTGCACCATGATAACGCCGCTGCTCACGTATCGTTGCTTGTGTGCGAATTTTTGGCCAAAAACAACACACTAATAATGTCGCAGCCACCGTATTCTCCAGATCTGGTCCCCTGTCATATTTTCTTGTTCCCGAAACAGATTCTTTGATCCATTTTTTGGAATGGGCAAAAATCGAAGACGAGTCAAAACAAGTGCAAGCAAAGCATCTGTCAAAAATTAACGGACACGAGTACCAACATAACGCCATGAAAAAATCTAAAATTGAATACACGTAACCCGCGGAAATACATCATTTCCACTATCCAAAAAAAAAAAACTTTTTCCTAACTGCATTTATTTGACCATTTAAGCCTATATCTCAGAAAGATTAAAATAGCCTCGTGGCCGTGATGTTTAAAAATGGCCTCCTGGCACATGGTTTTGGAATCTTTCGCACAAAAAAAAAATCAAACAAAAAGGAAAATAAACAAACTTCAAATTAGGCTATCCTAGTTCCCTCCACCTCCCCTAACCCCCTTTGTATATTTGGTCTTTTCGATTTTACAAAGAAAATGTTTTTTTTTAACAATATGAAAATACCCTCAATACGTACTTTCTATAAATAATTAATTATTTAATATTTAAAAAAAAGAACAAAAAAACCTTTTAAAAATTTCGTTTTTAACATAACACATTGACAACTAACGCCATCTGTTCTTATTCATAATTTTGTAGAAGAAAAATCCTCTCCCACAATGTGTCAATCAATAATGATGAAGAAAAAAAGAGAACAAAAAACCAATTGCCAAAAGCAGTGAGAGAAAAGGAGAAAAGAAAAAAAAACTATTTACAGAAATTTTACGAAAAGCACATTTCTTTCTCTTGTCAAAATATTAAATTTACATTCGCAAAAAAATTAAAACAAGAAAAAAAATATTGTCGATTGTATTTTTCTTTTTATTGTTTTTTCTTTCTTTTATCCTCTTTAATTCTCTATATTTGAATTTATTGTAATGTAAATTCACCTCTTTTTATATACGGTTAAATAAAAACACACACACACACACACAAAAAAAGAGAATTTATTTTGGTTGGTACATCAACTAAAGTTTAATTTTTCTTCTCTTCTATTCGTAAAATTTTGTTTTCTGTTTTTTATTGTCGTATTTTTACAAATGTTATTTTTTTACAATTTTCCTATTGCAATCAAGTTACTTTTTTGCTATTGCTTGCTGCTGGCTTGTACTTATCTAATGATGATAATTAGTTGATGATGACTTTTCACAAAAATCCAAGCAGAGATAAATTACGCTTTTTTTATAGGTAGAGAGAGAGAGAGAGGATACGATATGCCATACTTACTTAATACGACGAGTGCTGTGTAAATTTTCTTTTTTTTTTTGCTTCCCAGTTTTGCACTCAAGCAATTATCGTGTTTTTCTTTTCTCATGAAGAAATTAGTTTTCTTTTTTTTTACCCTTTTGCCTATTTTTGTTTTTATTATATTTTTTACACAATGGGCGATTTCGTTGGGTTAAGTTAAAAGTGTTCATACACGCAAATACACACACCTTAATACATATTTTACTATTTTAACATCTTTTGGATAGCTGCGTGTGCATACAATGTTTATTTAAAGAATTTTGCTAATCAATTATTAGTTAGAGTTGGTCGTGTGACTTTATTATTATTTAGTCATAATAATACTTAACTTTGTACATGTACAGTACTGACCAAATATATGCGATCGATTTGGTTTTTTTTTGCGGGAATATTTAATTAAAACTCAGAAATTAAAATGAAAAACCCAAAAAAAATCAGTTTATTTTTCAAATTAATTATATTAATTTTGATTTTAAATATGAAAAGAAAAGTGAAATAATTTTTATATGCATTAATCACTAAGTGATTGAGGATTTTAACCTAACCTACACATATATTTTTTTCTTGTTGTTTGGACTTCAGCCTTTAATTTAGTAAAAAATTTTATCGTTTAGCTATTTAGTTTTGTTTTCATCCAAATTTAAAAATGGAAGGAGGACAAGACGTTCATTTAGGACATATTTTTATTGTATCGGGTGGCCCATTTATAAGTTGCATTTTAAAAACTAAATAAAAAAAAAACGAGTGTATATTTTTTAAAATTTTCGGTTTTATTAGAAAGATTGAACCTTGAAATTTAAGAATGAAACACAACATCATTTAAATGACTGCCACGGCTGGCCTTATAGTACCCCATTCGCTTGACCCAATTTTTCAGTACATTTTCGATTGTCTGTGTCAATGGCAACTTTGATTTGTGTTTTAAGGCCTCAATTGTCTCTGGATGGCTTGCGTAACATTTATCCTTAACGGCTCCCCACAGAAAATCATCCAACGGGCTCAAATCACAGCTCCGAGGGGGTCAATTGACATCGGTTTTGGAAAGCAGTGCCCAAAAGTTGGATTGTTACGTTGGCTGTGTGGCAAGTGGCCCCGTCCTGTTAAAACCAAATGTCGTCCATGTCATTCTCTTCAACTTTTGGAAACAAAAATTCGTTGAGCATGCCACGATAGCGCTCACCAATGACCGTAACGGCGGCTCCTTCATCGTTTTCGAAGAAAAACGGCCCAATGATTCCTCCACTCCAAAATCCGCACCAAACCGTGACTCGTTGTGGATGCATCGGCTTTTCCATGGTGACGTATGGATTTTCTGAACCCCAGATGCGATAATTTTGTTTGTTGCCACACCCACCGAGGTGGAAATGGACCTCATCCGAAAAGATGATTTTTCGGTAAAAATGCTCATCTTCGGCCAATTGATCTTGAGCCCATTGGGGGAAAACGCATCGGATGGTCATGCGGCTTTAGTTGCTGGACTAATTGAACTTTGTAAGCTTTCATACCGAGGTCTTTGTGCAAAATTCTCAACAGAGAAGTGCGAGAAATGTTTAATTCCTGAGAACGGTGACGAATTGATGTTGATGGATGATCACGGACATTTTCAGCAACGGCGGCAATATTTTCGGTCGTCTATTCACCACTTTGGAAGTAAGTTCTCAATATTTCCCAGTTCTCTTCAAGCGTATGGATTACCATTTCCTAAAATTCAGACTTTCAACTAACAATCTGTAATTTCGTCACAAAAACTAATAATTTTTTTTTCAATTTTTCATTAAAAAAACTCATAGTAATTTTTGAAATAATTCGGCCAGAAAATTGCTTATCAATGTCTGTTCAAAAAGTATGGCGAATTTTGTGTTTTTTCAAAAATTATTTATTTTTTTATGAATATCTATTTTGTCCCCTTCAAAGTAATCTCCACCAGATATTATACACTTGTGTATATATATACTCAATCGTAGCGTGGCGTCATTCCTTCATGGAGCTCTTCAGTTTCGGGAACAAGAAAAAGTCACAGGGGGGGCCAGATCTGGGGAATACGGTGGTTGAGGAATTATTAGTGTGTGGTTTTTAGCCAAAAATGGTGAAAGCCATTCATTTGTTCTTCCATACATCCGGGCGTTTCTGGCGGATTGCTTCGCGCAACCTGCGCATAACTTGCAGGTAATATTCCTTATTGACCGTTCTACCCTGTGGTAAGAACTCATGATGCACCATGCCCCTGCAATCGAAGAAAACTATAAGCAAAACCTTCACATTCGACCTAACTTGGCGGCCTTTTTTCGGTCTTGGCTCTTGTGGCAACTTGCATTGGGATAAATGATTCGTCACCAGTTATGACCCTCTGGAGCAAATTTGGGTTGTCGCGGATAGAGTCCAACAAGTCCTTAGCAATGTTAATGCGATGCTGTTTTTGGTCGAAATTTTGGCAAAAATCTAAGACGAGGCAAAACACTCGCAAGCAAAGCAGCTGTCAAAAATTAACTGAACATTCAAAATGGCCGAACTTATCGGCATAAGTGAGAGACATGGGTCTGTTCAAAAAGTATCGCGACATAAAATTCGCGATAATTTTTGAACAGACCTCGTACATGTACGAAAATCTGACGTACGATCCTATCTAGAATTCTTTAATCTAAAGCCTGGTATGCAGCTCGAGCTAAGATAAATTTTCATACGATTTTTAGCTAGCTAAATCGAAAACGAAAAATTTAGCTCACGATTTCGCCGGGCAGTACGCAGCTCGAGAGTGAAAACAAAGTCTCCATTGACAAGTCTCCACGCGATTTCACTTTGGTTTTCGCTACAATTAAATGCACGGAACAATAATCAAAGATAAATGCTAGCTAAATTTTGACGTTTGTGTTTCACTCTCGTTTAGCTGCGCTAAATGAGAGAGTAGTGGAGATCGCGTTAAAATTTATCTTCGCTCGAGCTGCATACCAGGCATAAGATGCGAATAATCTATCAGCTGTTAAAATGACATCCAAAAAATGAACAAAAACGCCATCTGTTACAAAAAATGTAATATAATAAATACTGTTCAATTTATTAAGTTAAAAATAAACACAAATTAAAAAAAAAGAAAATTATCGAAAAAACGAAATATTTTTATAAATAAACAAAATTAAACGATTCTCAATTAAATAATTTTCGTTATTCTCAATTAAATAATTGTGTCTTTTTATTTTATAAAAAAAGACACAAAACACAAAACCAATAAATAAATTAAAAATATTCAGACTTAATTAAAATGTAAAATACAAGAGAGAAAAAAACAAAATTAAATAAACAAAAATTGGGAGAAAATAATTCCAAAAAGAAGAGAGAGAGAGTGAAAAAAAAACCAATGAAAGCATGAAATTATATATTCAAAAATTATGATGAATGGATAACCCTCGTTACTCTCTGCTCTACGCTGTCCTGCTTGCTCTACAACCGAACCAAAGTAGGCGGAATCGATTGAGTTATGATATAATAAAATAATTAATAACCAGAAAAGGTACAAAAAATTTACATACAAACCCATGCATGGGCATAAATAATCACAAACAGGAAAAAGAAACAAACAAAAAAAAACACTCAATTTTGTGATGATGGGTTCGGGATTCGAGGGAAAATGGTGAATTATTGGAACGAATGGAATTAAACTGAATAAAACATGGTAAATGCTTAATTAATGCTCTTATTAATATTAAATCAGAATAAATAGATTTTACCTTCAGTAATATTTTTTTTTACTTTTGGCTTTTCGGAAATTAACACTGGTCATAATTATTTGCTTTGTTTCTGTTTTTTTTTTGTATTCAAATTGAAATTCACCACTATGGTGGGATTCTCTTGTTAAAATTTTTCTCTTCCATTTTTTTTATGTTGTTCTGCTTGCCTATGGGTTTGTCTGTTCAAATTATTTGCGTGCGGCTTCTTCTTTCGGCTCTTGTTTCACGTGAAAAATAAATTTAAAAAAATTTAAAAAAAACCAACAACAACAGAAATTTCATATTTATCAGTTTTTGATGAACGGATTGGAAAGGGAGTTAACTTATGTGTGTCTTTTTCATAATTTTTCAATATTGTTCGAAATATTGTAATAACATAAATAATAATAATTTTTTACATGACCTCCAAAATAAATAATTCGTATTTTAATAAAATTTATTTAATTATTTAAATTTATTCTCTTTTAATGTTCATTGTTGATTTATAATGAAATGGTTTTTAAAAAGAAAAGAAAAATAGAAAAACTATTTCGCGGCGGTGTGATGAGAGGTTTTTTTGTTTAGTTGTCATTTTTCCTTTACTTTTGTGTTGGCAAGCCTGTGCGTGTTCGCTGTCTGTCACATTGATTATTGGCCGAAAGGGATCTTTTCTGTGCTATCATTAAGGGGTTATTTTTTTTAAAATTTAAATTCTTGTTTTTTTTCCTTTTCTTTCAATTATAAATATAAAAAAAATTTGTTTGTTTTTCTATTAGGTGTATAAGTTTAAATCCGCTGTTTTTTAGTCAAAAAAAAACTTTTTTTTTATAAAAAGTAAAAACAAATTTATTCAAAGTGAATACTTGCCCTCACTAGCTACACATGTTTCCCATTTCTCGGGCAATTTGTCACATAAAGTAGTTACTTTTCGGGAGCACAATACCTCTTCGCAATCACTTAAGGATTTTTAGAGCCTCATATATGTGTCAATTTTTCTCAATAATGAATCCACTCAGCGAAAAATGGGACTTAGATCTCAATTCACACTAAGCAGTTATTTTTCGGCAATACAATAGCTTTTCCGCAGTAACTTGATGGTTTTTATAGTCTCATATACGGCAATTTTTCTTGAGGAATCCACTTAGTGAGAAATGGGGCTCAGATCAAAATTCAAACTAGGGAGTCATATACTGCGAACACAATAACTTCTCCTTAGTAACTTGAGGGTTTTTAGAGCCTAATATATGTCAATTTTTCTCAATGGTGAAACCATTCAGTGAAAAATGGGCATAAAGACAAAATTCACACTCAGCAGTCACTTTTTGTGGATACAATAACTTCTCCGCTGTAACTTGAGGGTTTTTAGAGCGTCATATATGGCAATTTGCCCTTGCTAGCTACACATTTTCCCCATCTCTCGGACAATTTGTGAATACCACGCCAAAAAAAATTCCTTCTCTTTAAAAGCAAACCGTCCGAAAATGGCTTGATGGACGTCGTCTTACGAAGACGTCCATCAAGCCATTTTCGGACGTCTTCGTAAGAATCGAAGTGCTTATTCACCAGGCCCCACCCCGCTTATTCACCAGGCTCAGTGAGCGCGTGGCCCATCGACGTAAACAGGTGGTAGTCGGAAGGGGCCAGGTCTGGTGAATAAGCGGGGTGGGGTAGCACCTCCCAGTTGAGTATCTCCAAGTAGTTTCGGACTATTTTTGACGTGTGCGATGGTGCGTTGTCGTGGAGGAAAATCTGCTTGTCATGTCTTTGTTGATAATTCGTCCTTTTTTAACGCAGAGCACGGTGCAATTTGATCAGTTGTTGGTGGTAGCGATGGGCATTGACAGTTTCACCAGGTTTCAACATCTCATAGTAGACGATACCCTGTTGATCCCACAAAACGCACAGCATCGTCTTCCGTTCGAAGCGATTTGGTCTTGGGGAAGATGTTGATGGTTGGCCGGGATCAACCCACGATTTCTTACGTTTACGATTCTCGAAATATATCCCCTTTTCATCGCCTGTCAAAATCCCCTTTTCATCGCCTGTCAAAATCCTATGCAGTAACGACTTTCTTTTTTGTCTGGCGAGCAAGATTTCGCATGTGTTTTGGCATCGCTCCATTTGCCTATCGTTCAATTCACGCGGCACCCATTTTCCGATCTTTTCAATCTTCCCCATGGTACGCAGACGCATGGAAATGGCTACCCAATTGCTCCGCGAGCATTTTTTGCGATTGATGGTCCTCAACCTTTCTAGGCTGATATTAACGCTTCTTGTCCCACAAGTCAAAATTGCCGCCTTTGAACCGACGAAACCAATCTCTGCACGTTGTTTCCGATAAAGCACTGTCACCGTAGACCCCCATAAGCATTCCATGCGATTCGGCAGTCGATTTCTTCAAATTGAAGCAGAAAAGGAGAGCTGCCCGCATATGCTCTTTTTCTGGCACAAAACTAGACCAAAGGAAAAATGTCTGTTGTTGTACGAAAATGCTGACAATATGCACTGATTAATATTGACAGATGTCAAACTCATAAAAAAAAGTATGGCGTGTCCATGGTACCTTTATACGCTCACTCACGCCATCTATGACCAAACAGCGGATTTCAGCTTAATACACCTGGTAAAGAAAGCGCACCCCATCATTTATGTGCGAATAAAAAAATAAAAATAAAAACAACCCTTAAAATACAACTTATTTAAAATAATACTCTTTTAATGTTTGTTGTCGCCTTTCATAAATTGATTCTTATTTACATGGTTTTTCTTGTTGTTTCTTTTCTTTTCTTTTTATTATTGACAATTCCCAACCACACCAAAACCTTCGTATACGAGTATAACCTACGTGACCAGAACTAATTAGGTTAGTCGTAAGTGTCTCTATAGAATGGAGCTTCTGCAAGAATTTAATACCGCCCATTATCATTTAGAACTGGCAATTATGATATTTTTTTCTATTTCCTTTTCTTCCCACTGCACTTTTCTCTTCAGTTAAACATTAAAAGTAGATATTCGGTCAACTCTGAACAAGGCAAAGACATTTATTTTACCATCACAACGAGCGGGTAATTTATACAATCAACCCCTACCTACCCCTATCGACATATGCATACATTTGGACATGACAGAATTGGAAGCGACAATACCCCAGCTAAAATTAATTGTCGTATATCTATCCTCATCGGTAATAGTCGACAGCTGATGTTTCTTTTTGTTCAATAAGAATTACTGTGGCAATAAAAGACCAACCATTAAAGTATCAAACCTTTATGTTTCGGTAGAGGGGGTGAGGGAGAGGTTGTTTTATAATAAACAGTAGAAAAATGGAAAGAATAAAACATGAAAATTATATTCAGAACGAAAGAGGGTGGTGGTTGGTTGAGCTCTTCAAAGAAATTGAATATGGGCTCTTTCATGTGTGTAGGAAAACAGGGTAATAATTATGTACGTCTCTTATGAGTGTGTTCTGATGATGATGATGGCGGTGGTGCTGTGTCAATTATGCCACGCAACAATAATTTGCCATGAAAAACTGGGAAATCAACGATGAAACAGTCCATTAATGGCATTACATTGACACCAACGTTACTCTGCCTACCTCTGACCGCAACCGTACGCCACTGTTTCCATCCCAACTCACAATTCTGCCCTTTTTCTATGGTGATTTTCTCATTCGGTGGGTTTCCATAGCCAAAACCATAGATGGTATATGCGCACATAAAATTCAGTTCAACCACAGAACGGTCAGTGGAACTAACCCCCCCCCCCCTCTCCCTCCGTCAATTGTTGGTTGTGTAGCGGAATGAACGGTGTAGGAAGGGGATAGCATGCTTACAAAGAAACTGACAAATGAACAAAAAAAAGTGGTTGGTTTTGTAATGTGTTGATGACCAGAAACCAAGCAAGGGGGGGACAGGGGAGAAGTTTTATTTCCTAAATTAGTTAATTTCCATGTACCGTTGGAAATATTCTATGAGCAGCCAGCCAACACACATTTTATGATATTATATATTAGCGGCAAAGCAAAAGGGGGTTGTGGAACAGCAGCAAAAAATCAAAATTACACAATAATCTTATGGTCTTTTATGATAACTGCACCCACACTCATATTGTCACGTTCACATTTTTGTTCGTCATTCCATCAGACAATAAAGTTTCTTCTTTCCCCAAACCACTAATGATATTCTCACACCATGCTTCGAACTTCCATTAAATACTCGCAGCATATTTCTAAGAACTGTTCGACCATCCCCTAATTCAACATAGCTCTTAATATAAATGACAATAAACGATAATCCTTTTTTATTATTGTTGTGGGTGGGGAGTTTCTTAATGGTGAGATTCGATGCCATTTAATTTTATCTGTTCTCACTCGATACGAAACATGTTGTTGACGGCGGCGGCGCCATTTTGGAAAATTCAATTCTAACGAAAAGTAAAAATTGTTTTGATAATCATTATTATTATTATTTAATGTTATCTTTTCTGTTTTTATTATTATTATTATTATCATCAATATTATTATACGATGTTCCCTCTTTTATTTTACAATTTATATGTTTTGAAAATTTATTTCTTTAAATCACACATCGTTAATTTGCTTTTATTTGTAATTAAATAAATTAATTGAATTTTATCTTTGCTTTGTTTTGTAATAGAAAATTATTGTTTGCTTCCGAAAAGAATAAAATAAAATTGTTTTGTTTCTTTTTATTTTTTTATTTATTTATAATTTTAAAAAGAAAAAAGAATTACTGCAAAAATATTTGAATAAAAAATTAATTTTAGTTTTCTAGCAAATATTAATCAGTATGGGGAATAGTGTATTTAATATTTGATATGAATCAGTTGCTAGGACAGGGAAGAGGGGCATTATTTTAAAATTGTTAAAGTCCAGTCCCCCACGCTAAATTTTATCAATTTAACTTCAATGAAACTCATAGAATAAATGAACAAAAACGGTTAGTTTTTTTTAAATTTTTCTTCTTTTCTTTTTATTAAAAAATTAACTTTTACAAAAAAAGTGCGTTGTATTTTTTTTTTAAATCAAGAAAAAATGTTAAAAAATAGTTCTGAGATTAAAATTTTTTTTTTAGTTGGAATTAAATTTATTATGATTGATTCAGAAATAAAAAACAAATAAACCAAAATTTGAACAGATAATTTGTATTTAAAATTATTTTTACGGAAAATTTTTACTCAAAATAAAAATTATTTTTTAATGAAAATGTTCACTCAAAATAAAATTTCTTTTTATGGAAAATTTTCAATCAAAATAAAAATTCTTTTTTACGGAAAATTTTCAATCAAAATAAAAATTCTTTTTTACTGAAAATTTTAACTTAATATAAAGTTTTTTTTTACTGAAAATTTTTAGTCAAAATAAAATTTCTTTTTTACGAAAATTTTTAACTTAAAATAAAATTTATTTTATTTTTTAATCAAAAATTTCCACTTAAAATAAAAATTCTTTTTTACGGAAAATTTTTACTCGAATAAAAATAATTTTTTACGGAAAATTTTCACTCAAAATAAAAATTCTTTTTTTAACTGAAAATTTTCACATAAAAAAAATTATTTTTTACGGAAAATATTTAGTCAAAATAAATTTTTTTTTATCTTTTTATCAAAAATTTCCACCAAAATAAAAATTATTTTTTACTAAAAATTTTCACTCAAAATAATATTTCTTTTTTACGGACAATTTTCAATCAAAATAAAAATTCTTTTTTACGGAAAATTTTCAATCAAAATAAAAATTCTTTTTTACTGAAAATTTTTACTTAATATAAAGTTTTTTTTTACTGAAAATTTTTAGTCAAAATAAAATTTCTTTTTTACGAAAATTTTTACTTAAAATAAAATTTATTTTATTTTTTAATCAAAAATTTCCACTAAAAATAAAAATTCTTTTTTACGGAAAATTTTCAGTCGAATAAAAATAAATTTTTACGGAAAATTTTTACTCAAAATAAAAGTTTTTCTTTACTGAAAATTTTCACTCAAAATAAAAATTCTTTTTTTACTGAAAGTTTTTACTCAAAATAAAATTTTCACCAAAAATAAAAGTTCTTTTTTACTGAAAAAATTATTTTTTACTAAAAATTTTCACTCGAAATAAAATTTCCTTTTTCGGAAAATTTTCAATCAACAAACTTAAATTTTTTTAATTAATAGCAAAAAAAATTTATTATTTTTTATTAATAAAAGAAAATTAAAAAAAAAAATTCTAAAGTTTCCTTTACGACTGATTATACACCCTGTAAACTGTAAGGAAATAAAATAATGAAAATGGTTTTTTTTTTTTTTTGCAACAAAAAATTTTCAAATTTATTTCTACAAAATTCATGGAAAATCCAAATTGAATGAGAAATTATTTGAACGATTTAAATCCAAAACAGAAAATTTATTTTTAATTTGTCGTGTCGTCCGTTGTTTGTAGTGTCGTCGCCATTGTTAGCAGTTCGTAGACGTCGCATTAATTTTCGAGCACATCTCATTATTTATTGCTCGATTGTTGGCTGTATTGTGCCCTACTTACTCTTCTAGCACTTAGTTTCTATTCTTTTTGCTCTTTCATTTTCATTTACATTTGACGTTCGCTCATCAATCGAATTGTTCCGTATTGGTGTGAGTGTGTGCTTTGGTTACTTTTATTTCTTTAGCTGACGTGACAAGTTCGAGGCATATGCCATTGTAGTTCGACTGTATCTGAATCAAGAAGAACGTATTACGTCATGTTCGAATTGGTTGGCTGAAATAGCGTACATACTGGCTACGCGTTAAACACCACTTCAAAAGCTGCCATATTGCATTTTGTTGTGTGCATTTATTTTTTACAATTTTATTTAATAAAAATATTTTTTTTTCTTTATTTTCTATTGAACACAATTTTGACCCAGAACAAGTCGACATTATTCGAAAAATTCAAGATAAGAAATTCTATTTAAATAGTTTTTGTTTTTTATTTTTCTTTTTCATTTGCGCTTTTTTAGCAATTCTTCTTTTGTAAATAAATTTCTTGTTTATTCTGTTAATTAAACACAATATGATAAACATTTAATTTTATAAATAAATCGATTAAGTTAATTATCTAGCGAAATTCTATTTATGAATGTTGGAATTTATATGAGATTTTATTGATATTTTAGGAATGTTTATTGGGTTTGTTGTTAAGTGGGCTTAGTGATAAGAAAGGATTTAAGGTCAGTAATATTCGAACGAGTGCTTGTTGTGATTGCTGACTAATACTTTAAAAAAAAACAATAATGAATGTTGTTATCTCCTGTTTCTAATAATATTCTTAAAGTGTTGTTCATAGGCAAAAATATATTTAAAAAAAAAAAACGAAATCATGCCATGTTAAAAGGGCAGATGATAATTTTTCCTAAACACATTCAGAAAAAGTGATAATCTGCACTAAAATGTCGACGTTTCAAGATCAGCCACTTGTAACAAAATGTATTTGATTATAAACTCTTTGAAGATAAGCTGTAATTTTTTTTTATTATTTAAATTGTTGCAAAAATAGAAAGAAAAATTTTCCAACCGATGGAAAATGGAACAACAAAAAAAATATGGCCGCTTCTTCTTTTTCGTTCTTTTGTGCAAACGATAAGTAAAAATAAAATTAATAGCAAAAAACTTATTTTTCTCTTTGAGAATTTAAAATAATCTTTTTTTTTGTATATTTTCTTATACCACTTCTATAGAGAAGGTTAGAGGTAAAAGAAACTCTTAAAAGTTCTTCTGAATATAAAAGAAAAAAAAAACAACAAAAAAACCGAATAGAAAAAGTAGAAAATCATCGGAATGGAAAGGTGGGACTCAGCAGGTCACAGGTGTGTACGGACGAGTCGAGTACAAACGGTGTACATGCACTTTATGCGATGATGTTCTTGCAAAACTACTATTTCTGGTCTATTGCAATTTACTCTGAAATAATATTATTCATCCATTATCCCTTTGGGTATGTGCTGTACTGAAGGTACTCGTTTGTATGAATCGTATTGAATGCGCACAATCGGGAAAGGAGGGAGGCGCTAATTATGACGAGAACAAAAGTAATTCGATATTCATTATACCCTCAAGAATATTTTATACTCGTTAATTGTATTGAAATAGTGAAGAGCAGAAAAGGGGTTTATTGAAGAAAAATTAAAATATCTAAATTTAAAAAAATAACAAAATAACTCATTCGGTTTTGTTTTATTTTTTCACTGTATTCTTATGCGGTCTAAGACGGGAGGGGGGAGGGGGGAATTGATTTCAGAGATTGTAAGATAAATTAAGAAATTTTCGAAAATAAATATTTAAAAAAAATTTTTATTAATCATAGAATCAGCCTTTTACTTATACATGAAAGCGTAACTCACAGATTAGATTCCAATCTGGTGTTCTGATTTTCAATAAATGTTAATAATTTCGAATTGTTAATAAATTAATTTCGAATTATTAATAAATTAATATCGAATTCTTGTTAACTTATTTCGAATTATTGAAAATCCTTTTCGAATTGTATATAAATAAATTAATTTCGAATTTTTGAAAATTAATATCGAATTGATAAAAATTGTTTCGAATTCTTGTAAACTAATTTCGAATTATTGAACTTTTTTTTTTCTTTCGAATTGTTAAAAATTAATGTCAGGCTATTCAGAATTATTGAAAATCAGTTCGAATTGCTCATAATCATTTTCGAATTGCTAATATATTAATTTCGAATTGTTGACAATTAATGTCGAATTGACAAAAATTGTTTCGAATTCTTCTAAACTAATTTCGAATTATTGACCATGAATTCTGAATTGTTAAAATCTAATTTCGAAATGTTAAAAATTAATGTCAGGCTGTTCCGAATTATTGAAAAACAGTTCGAATTCCTCATAATCATTTTCGAATTGTTAATATATTAATTTCGAATTGTTGAAAATCAGTTTCGAATTGTTAAAAATTAATTTCGAATTGTTGAAAATCCTTTTCGAATTGTAAATAAATTAATTTTGAATTGTAGAAAATTAATTTCGAATTATTGAAAATCCTTTTGGAATTGTTCATAAATTAGTTCCGAATTCTTGTAAACTAATTTCTTATTGTTGAAAGTCAGTTGATAAATTAATCAATTACAATAATTTCGAATTGTTGAAAATTAATTTCGAATTATTAATAAATTATTTTCGAATTGTTGAAAATTAATGTCGAATTGATAAAAATTGATTTAGAATAATTGAAAATAATTTCGAATTCTTGTAAACTAATTTCGAATTATTGAACATTAATTTCGAATTGTTAAAAATTTGTTTCGAATTGTTGAAAATTAATGTGGAATTGTTCAGCATTTACTTTGAATTTTTGTTAACTAATTTCGTATTGTTGAAAATCAATTTCGAATTGTTAACTAATTAATTTTGAGTTATTGAAAATCAGTTTCGAATTGTTAAAAATATATTTGATTCAATAAAATCGGTGCTGAATTAGAGAATTTTTCATAGGGCAAGACTGGATTGAGAATATTATAGCGTTTGGATGAAAATGTCTCCAAAATCAAGTAGTTGCGGTGGCCAACGAACACTTAGACTTGATCGTAAAATACCTGCTCACAAGAAATTCCGCTTTAAAGGATGTTTGCAATCGATTCTACAGCAAACTCTACTGTTTATATTTCCATCTTCGAAACGCAACCAATTAGTATCCATCGCTAATTTTGCCTTTATTTTGTTGCCTCTGAACTACCACCATTTGCATCTTTAAAATAAAAATACCGATACAAACTGGACACCCAAAATGCTGACATGACAGCATAGCAAAGGCGTTCAAGGATACAGTGACGTACAAAGCACATTATTGTTAGTACGAATATCAACACAGAACGGGACCAAGAATGCTACTTTAAGGAACACCACATTTAATGGTGGAAATGTCGAAATATTGATGGTGTTTTTGTTAAAAAATCATCATTTACGGTAAAAAGTATTTGATTATAAGGCAGTATATTCGTTTTTATATTGATTTCTTTTTTTTTTTTTTTTAAAAGGAGACAGAGGAATGCCTTCTATTTTTGCATTGAATTTGCCTCCTTTCTTCTTAGTTAATGACTTTGTTTTAACGCTTCAAAATTCTACTTTTTATTTTTTTTTATTGAAATTTATGGCATATTTTGAGGTGAATGGCGCTAAAATTAAAAATGAAAAATGAGCACAGCAGCGATTATCGTTTTTGTTGCGATTCTCTTGTTTACGTTTAATTTGCATTAAGTACAAAATCGTAACAGAAATTACTCGCGCAGCAAGTATTTATCATAAAAGTTAATGGACAGAGCAGCATTGGCAGTAAAAACAATAACAAATAATAATAAAAACGATCATAAATAATAAATGAGAGAAAAAAATTTTCTTTTCGAAGAATTTATGCAAAGATTTTTAGTGTGTTCGCCTTTAATGGAAATGGATTATTGTTAAGAGTCGTGTTCACTAGTTATAACTATTTTTCCACTACTTGTAGTAGTCCTTGTGGTACCTGTGCACAGTTAAATTGCAGAGAAATGCACCTTCTCTTATCAATAATTAAGTGTGTTTTGTGCACAAGTACCCGGCATATTGGATATTTCCTCAACTTCTTGCAAACTGAAGTTTTAGAAAAATCGATTAAAAATGTTCTTCACCACATTTTTGGAAAGGGGATTTTTTAAGGGGCTCATAAAGTTTTCTTTTCTTTTTGGAAGAATATTAAATAATGTCTCCCTAAAAATTGCTATAATTATGTAACGAAAATACTTCGTTACTTTTCTTATAGAGGGAAGAGAAAGAAAATTCTACAAATGGAAAATATTTTGAATAGTTTTAATCATTAAGAATGTGTTTTCTCGTCTATAAATCTGTCGTTTTCTTTCCCTGCATGCCTCCTACTCCTATTCATATAAAATTTTATAGCATACTTAAAAAAAGTTAGATTGTCTTATGTCCTCGTCGAATTTTATCAAAATGTTGAAAGGACGGAATCGGAATTAGTATCAAATTCGGATTCGGAATTGGAATCGGAATTAAAATTGATGTGGAATACAAACGGGGGCAGATATTGTTCTTCTCCATTCTCTGTTTAAATAAGTAAGTAGGTGGTAGTTGGATGGCAAATCGTGAAGAATGTTTACAAAATTACTAAGTTGAGAATGGCTAAACGAATAAAAAGATACAAACGAGCGATTAAGGCTGATATCGTGCTGTGGGAGACCGATTCATGTGAACAAGACAAACTGAACAAAATTTATGATCGTTTAATGTAGCGAATGATTTAGTTGGGCCCCATCTTGATGGCCTCCCACAGCTGTGCGTCAAACTAAACGATATACACGAACAGACAATACACCATGTTCATAGTAGCATTGTGAATGCGCTCCTCCCAAGCAAGATTATGTGAACATACCATATGAACATGGATCCTGGTACGTTTGGGTGTGCATATTTATTTGTCGATGAAAACGAAAAAGAGGGGGGACGGTGGCGACGACAACCCATCGGACTTAACTAAATTGATTTGACTTTTGTTCAAATTCAAATGACTTGTTGTTGTGCTGTAGAGAGCAGCGTTTAATTTGCTTTGAATAAAATTGAGAATGAACAAAATTAGAATTTTTGCCTGAATTAAGATACGAATGCTGCCTGTAACGTTAAAGATATGCTCGGTTAGAAGAAGATGACATCAGACTCTCATGTTGCTAACAAATTGGTATGGTCGGCCAGGTCAATACGTTCGCTCATCAGGAAAATTAGTTTGAATTTTCACATCTGCGCAAATATGAACGGTAGGAAAATTACATTTTCATTTTCTCCGCCGATTGTTATTTACCAATTTACAAAGTTGCTTAAGTTTCTGCTACATTAAATGTATTTGATGCTTGCTTATCAAGGTGATTTTTTGATAAGATGGAAACTATTAAATTGGCGAAGAGGCAGAGTGTAAAGTTTACTAATAATTTGTCGATTATGCCGGATTTATTTATGCTCAAGAAGAAACTTCAACTGGTTGCTAAGTTACAGTTTTAGGAGTTATAGGTTACCATCTCACAGGCCTGATCACTCAATGACACATGAAACTATTTTCCAAATTTTTTGCGAAAAAAATCCTCACAACTAAGGTTTGATTATTGTGCTTCCATTCATTATATCCGTTCTGTTAACAGGACTGCTTAGTCCTCCTTGTCATTATATAAATTCTTTGTTTCTTTTCCTTCCATCTCTGAGCGTCTTCTTTTAACAATCTCCTTTGCACATACATTATTTCCTAAAATTAAATTTATAATTACAATTTTTCTATGAAATTTACAAAGTCACATCTCCACTTACATGATTTTAACCGTTATACGGTCTTAGCGCTTATGTCATGAACGCATACATATTAGGCGTTTTCCATTGGAACAATTTTGCTACTACGCGGTAGTTGTAGCTGTCATCATCTACTCCACCTCGAACAAACGACCACATTGAACTGGGAGTTACGCATACAATTTACGTTAGGTGGATTCTAGTTGCTAAAGTGAAAATAGATAGTTTTGCGGATTCGTTGGTTATGTTGAAGAGTCATATTTTTGCCAGTATTGTTTATGTGTGAATAAACTCAGTTTTTATTGTTTATGTGTGAGTAAACTCAGTATTGTTGCTGACTATGTTGAGGTAATGTATCTACTAGTGTTATAAATTTGACTTTCCTTTGGTCATCTGCCGAGTAGTAGCAAAATTGGTCCAAAGGAAAACGCCTATTATTTACGGGATCCTTTCTGTAAAGAAACAAACAGAAAACAAGATAATCAAAAAAGATAACCCAAAAAATTCTTAAAAAATAACCTAAAACCGAAACTGTCAGGACTGCTTCATTTAATTTCGTGCACTTTCTTATGTAATAGCCAAAAATACATATTAATATAAGGAATTTTTCATTTTCAATCATTGTGTCATGATAATATTTAAAACAATAAATCACAGAACTTTTTTTAACACTATGTTTTTTTGTGTGCACAAGATCTACCAATTTTATATTAGTTATTAGAAATTTGTTTTTTTTTTTAATCTTAATTGGTTTGCCCCAACATTATAATTATTATTCCGAAATAAAACAAGCATATTATTTTTACGAAAGGAAATGAATCGTCCTTTATTCAAACGTCAACTGATGATAGCTGTCAAATTTATATATACAAAAAGCTTAGATTAAAGAAGAACTGGATAGGCCTCTACACAAAAATTCTGTCCAAATTTGTAATACATTCGTAGAACAACAGAAACGGCGTAAATCATTGGGAGCCAATTTTAAACTTCAGTATGCGATTAAAGCGGTTCGTTTAAAACAATTTTTCATATGTGATGTCATTTATGCGTAAACGAGCAGATTTTTTTTAATATTACGGATTTTGTTGTTTGATGAAATTAGTTTTGTAAATATGCAAGAAAACACAGTATTCTATTTTAAAAGATTATTTATTTTTTTATTTCACTATATATTATTTATTAAAACATAATAATAAAGTGGGGAAAGAGTATATAAAAATATACAATAGATTGGAAGTTATATGATTATATGAAAACAATTATGCGCACAAATAAAAATCCATTCCAAAAATGCAAAATGAATTAAAACAGAGAATATGATATTATATGTTTATGTTGAAATAAAACCACACCGCAACTTAGTAAATATAAATTTTAATGTTAAGCAAGCATAAGTAGATACAAAAACCTTAATTATAATATAAATGTATGTTTGTGAATGGAAATTGTAATTTAAATAGGCATTGTGCCATTCAAATTAAATTAAAAAATAACGCATAATAACATAGAACATTACATAAAATTCTTAATAATATAGAAGTTAAGTTGTATATAAAATTAAAACAAATGCTTTAAAACAAAAATAGAAAATGAAAAATTTAATGTACTTAAATAATTAATAACTTATATTCTAAAAAAAAAGAGGAAACCATATTATTTAGTAAATGCATTATAATATGGTCTTATATTATAGCAAGCAAAACAAATTTATTTAAATAATAAGCTTACCGAAGAAAAACTTTCTTTATATTAACACAATGAAAACAGCAATGGAAAATAGACTGAAAAATTCGGTCCCTTAAACTTTCTTACACACACTTTATATACACCGCCACTGAACTATTTTCTGGTAAACATTGAACTGTCAACATCACATTTGTTTACATTTATTGGCGGACGAACTTTTCACTTTTTCACCACTTTTTAGATAAAATAAATAAATAATAGCCATTTAGGAACATCACATCCCGGTTTCCTCATTTCGTCGAATTTATAGCAAATTCTAATAAATTACCTCATTTTCTGAAATAAAAACTTCGTATTAAGTTTTATCAAAAATATAACTATTTATAAAAATACTTACTTTTCCGTAAATACTTGTAAATATAGCTCTTTCAATTGTAAAATAAAACTTGAAAAATGACAAGAATAGCTCTTAAGTCTCCACTTTCATGGAGAATTAAAGTTTTAAAACTCTCCGAAAGTCTACAAAACTGAGGCGCTTTATATTTGATTCATATTTACGGAATAAATAATAAACCTAAAATAGAATTCTATTTCGTATCAAAAGATTGTACAAAAAATAAAAATTGCCTATCGTTGTGTTTAAATTGTATTTTTGTTTCCAATAAGTGAATTAAAATGAATATAAATTATTCTTTTGCAATAGAATAAATTTCTATTACGACAACTAGATGGCAGTGGGTGTTACGTGGGCTACTATATATATTTCTGGCCTAATAATGAAAATGCGAATATTTATCAACGAAAAAGGTTTTATTGTTTTTCAAAATATTCTCCATCAAGATTTATACACTT
The DNA here is from genome assembly GCA_958298945.1 of Atherix ibis. NCBI lineage: Eukaryota > Metazoa > Arthropoda > Insecta > Diptera > Athericidae > Atherix > Atherix ibis. The sequence continues at coordinate 4,401,358 of OY282607.1, read as the reverse complement.
TTGCATGCGCTCAAACCAATTTTCGAAGCACTTTTTCCACTCCGATTGAGACACCTCCAAAACATGGTTTTTGAATGCTTCAACAGCATCTTCTGGCGACGAAAATCGTTGACCACGCATTTTTTTCTTGATGTGTGGGAATAAAAAGAAGTCATTGGGTGCCAAGTCAGGGCTGTACGGAGGATGACCCATCAATTCGACGTTTTGTCCGGTCAAAAAGGCGCTGGTTTGAGCCGATGTGTGAGAGCTCGCATTGTCATGGTGCACAATGATTCGACTTCTCTTGTTCGTTTTTCGAATTTCTCCGAAGACTTCAGGCAAACAAATGGTGGTGTACCACTCAGAATTGACCGTCCTACGTTGCACAAGCGGAACAGTCGCCACATGACCAGTTTTGCCAAAGAAACAAGCGACCATTTGCTTCGAAGTGCTTCTTCCACGAACAACTTTCGTTGGATTTGACTCGTCTTGGAAGACCCACACGGTCGATTGCTGTTTTGTTTCGGGCTCATACGCATAGATCCATGATTCGTCACCTGTGACGATCTTATAAACGTCTTTTGAAGCACCGCGATCGTATTTTTTCAGCATTTCTTTACACCAATCCACACGAGCCTTTTTTTGAGCGATTGTCAAATTGTGCGGGATCCAACGAGAACAAACCTTTTTTACGGCCAGGTGTTCATGCAATATCGAATGTATGCTGGTGGGAGAAATGCCTAGGCATGCCTCTATCTCACGGTATGTCACATGACGGTCTTGCATTATCAGTTCACGTACGGCATCGATGTTTTCTGGAACAACGGCTGTTTTTGGACGACCTTCACGGAATTCGTCTTTGAGCGAGCGTCGGCCACGATTGAATTCGTTGTACCAGTTTTTCACAGTGCTATAGGATGGTGCTTCATAGCCATACAAAGATTTAAGTTCATCGATGCACTCTTGTCGTGATAATCCACGTCGAAAGTTGTGAAAAATGATCGCACGAAAATGTTCACGAGTTAATTCCATTTTTTTGCCAAATTGATTTTTTCAAGTCACTGTAAACAACACAAATGATAGTCGTACGTCAAAACGTTCTGAGTACGTTTATGCTAAAAAATGTCAAACTTTCCAATGGAAATGTCAGATCGCACCTGGCAACACTTAGTGTTGCCTAGGCCAGAAATATATATAGTAGCCTACGTATGTCTACATAAAAAATGTTTGACAAGAATATCCCTTTCTAATAATTTGGACACAAATATGTGCATACATATACGGTAAAGGGCCTGTCCAGGTATTCTTTAATCTAAGACAAAAAGTATGTAGCCGGTCGATTTAGAAAAGTACGCATCCCAGCTAAGTATGTACACGCATGCATGACAAGAATGCAACCAAACGAGCCCAGGTAAGGCAAAATTAGGAAAAAAAAGGAAGCAAGTGCCTTCAACTACAGCACTTGACGATGGAATTGTGAACCAATAGTTCAAATTATCGTCCAAGCGGAATTTCCATTTTGTCCACGATAACTTGTCGTATTTGATTTTCATTTCATTTTAAATCTCATACATCAATTTATGTATATATAATCGGAAAATGAATAAGAATTATTGTATCAATTTGGAAAAATATTTGTACTGCAGGGAAAAAGAAGAAAAATCTTTGATGGGCAAAATACGATTAAATTGGAATAAAATTGTCTAATTTGAAAATGCACATGTTTCTGTTGCAATATTCATGTACGCACATCCGTACAAAAAGCAGTTTAGTTTTTATTATTCCGCTATAAATTGTACAAAACAAATCAACAACACACAAAAAAACGAACTAATATCAAAGGGAAAATACCGAATTGAATATATTTTTACGCCTATAATATCCAAAGGCTATAATGTGTTGTTGTTGTTGTTGTTGGTGTACGTACAATTCCTCATTCACTCACTCACTCACTTCTTTGCTCACTCACTCATTCATTTGTGTACGCGTACGGCTCAGTCAATTTCGTATCGATTCAATTTGAATCTGATTTGATTTTTTTCATCTTTATTTTCTTTTCTTTTGGGCCTAAATTATTTTTCTATCGATTGATTCTTATTTCCAATGTTGAAAAGTGATTATTGGAATGATAGAAAAAAGGAAAAAAGAAAAATGGGAAGAGTGAATAGAGAAAAATGGCTCACCATTGGTTTGGTATCAACATCCAGCAATCAGTGTTGACAAAAGCAGCAACCATAAAGAAAAAAAAGAATAAATTCACAAAGAAAACCCGCAACACACCAACTTCACATGGGTTGGCATAAAAAAGACAACGCACAATATGGTGTGTGTGTGTGTGCGTATGTGTATGAATATATTTAATAGAGTCAAGAGAATGAAGAACAGCATCAGCAGCAGCAGCAGCAACAGCAGTTCATTGTCGTAAAGCAGGCAAAAAAAAAATACAAATTATCATCAACAAGAAGGGAATAATAATGAAGAGAAATAAGAGCAAAAAAACTAGTATCGAAAACAGAAGAAAAGCGAAATCACAATTTTTTGTTCTCTTTTCTAACTGGGTGGAAGGGTAGGAGAGTCTCTCTTGCATTAAAGTAGCAGAACAGGCCAACATGGCAATCATAATTCGCTTAATTCAAGTCTGTCCGTGATCCCGTCATCGTTGTATCGTCCTCTTTCCAATGGCAACTTTGAATGAATATCTTTATAGCATATCAAATTATGTTGTGTAATCTGTAATGCTGTGCCACACACGAATACTCACTTGTGTTGTGCCCCTTGTTTGGTATTTTTTGTTTTTCTCTCTTTTTTCTCCCTCCTTGCTCTTGTTCTGTTCCCATCAAGTTTTGTCAGTTACAGTTCTCGGGGCTCTTTCCTTTCCTGCACGTAACGTGTACATTGGCTGAAAACAACAGTCTCACAGCCTCGGCATGGACCGATACCTTAAGTCGTAATTTAACAAGCAGAGACCCATGTCCGTTCGCATCTATTCTTACTCGTCGTCATTGGCATCTGCATCCACTCATCAGTTCATCCATTCGCTTAGTCGATTGCCACCATCCGTTCTCTCGGCTCTTTTGTACTGAAAACATTTTATTTGGTTCAGTTACCATCTTACAATCTCTCTCCTCCTGCCGCTGCTGCTACTGCTACCGCCGAACTATTGACCATTTGCTTACTCAGAGTATCTTCCATTTTCGTCGAATCATTTCATTTTAGCCCAGCATCGATTTGAATACGATTTTTTTTCTTTTGATAAGGAAAAGTTAGTGTAAGAGAGAGAAGGGAGAGGGGAAAGGGCGCGGCTAGTTGAGGGTAATTGCTTGTTGTATTGAATGGTCGATCGGTCGGTCATGGGATATTTTGTAAGAGTTTTATCTGGAGTAGTTTCAGAGGAGAAGGAGGAGAGTACGAAATTGAAATGTGCTAAGACGACATGGAATATGAGAATATTTATTGTGGAAAATTGAAAATCTTTAAAAGGATACGGTTAATGGTTGGTTGGGGTTTGAGGGGGGGTTTATTGTTATTGTAAACGACTCAGTCAAGGGCAAGGGACGACAATCTATCTATTCACAGAATGATGGAAGAAGTTCCATTTGGTTCCCGGGATAGGTTAGCTGTTGTTGTACGTGAGTGCAGAGACTTTTGGAATGGGTGAGAAAGAGCGAGTGAATCGGACGCTTTGCCATGTGGTACACGTACTTGACAGAAGTTAATATTCGAGCGTTGTTTAAGTGTGTGTGTGTTTAGTTTTTTTTAAAAATAAAATTCCTTCTTGTATTTATGAGTATGCACAATGAAAGGGTAGAGAGTGCGCATGAATGTATCTTCAAAGTCGTACGTACCTTAACTATGTAGTAAGAACCCTTGCTATATACTGTACAGTCGTCGTCGGAGTGGATGATTGTTTTTTGTTGAGGAGGGGGAGGGGGGAAAGTTACTTTGTTTTTGAATAGAAAATATTCTCATTCTCTTATGAGGGTAAGAGAAGGGAAGTGGTCTGTATTCCTTTTCGGATATGCTTTGTTGGATTATTATGTATGTGTACATTCGAAGTATTCGTTGTGGGTTGAAAAGAGAAGAAACTGAAAAAGTTGGAAGGGAAAACAAGATTGAAGAACTCGAGAAGGATTCAACCATGGAAATCTGTCCGGAGGTATTTGGTTTTCTTGTGATTCGAAATTTTTTTCTTTCTCCTTTATTATTATTTATGTTCTATGTGTTCTGTTGGAATATCTTGTATGGATGGAATTTTTTTTGAAAAAGGTCCAGTAGCATATATAAGCATGGAATTCTGATTATCGAAGAGATACAACGAGAAAAAAAAGCAATAGAAAATAAAAAGAACCCCTTGTCCATAAAAGCGTATCGTGTATCGTTGGATCGGTTGGATCGGTCGGTCACATAGCAATTTAGCTTCTTTGCGAATTGGTTTTTATAATGATGGGTTGGTGTAGATGGTTTAAGAGGGAGGGGAGGGGGAGGTGGATCTCTTTTATAAGGTGCGGTTTCGCTGAGTGTTACTTTAGTGGTTTTGTTACATTATTTCTGTTAAGAATAACAACAAACAATCACATTTATTCATCGTTATGCTGCTGCTATTGCTCGTGCACATCTTGTAATAAATGAGAATAAGGCTTCCCGGCTCATCTTTTGTCGAAGAATCATTTTATTAATATTGAGTTATATAGTGCAGTGAGTGTGGTTTTTTGGAATAAGATATGTTGTTTTGAAGGGTTTTTTTTTTGATGTTAGATGGATTTGTACAAAGTGGAGTGCCGTCAAACTGTGTGTCTACTGGTGGGAGGGATGGATACACACCGTTAATAGAGAATGGTGTGATTTTCTTTCTGTGTGTATGCGAAAATATTTGTACTTTGAAGAAGATTAGATTCTGTGGAGTTGATGGAGGAGATTTATCCCAACGGAGGAAGGCTTAAGTGTGTTTAGTTCAGCTTTGTTACAAATATCCGATCCGAGATCAAACCTTTTCATTAACAACCAAATGCGTGCTTACAGATTTACTCACTTTTACCCAAAACTATCCATCCTCGTCATACGTGTACGCTCTCGTTTATTGTACGTACCTAAGCACATTGTCAGACAGAGACAGAGACAAAAACACTGGTGGAAGGTGGGTGGGTGGTCAAATTTAATATTATTATTTGCTATTTTTCTGTATCGTCTTCTGCCTCCGTAATAATAATAATAATAATAATAATAAAAGATGAAACAAGACGGATTAATTCATTGTAGGAAAAATAGCACAGCAATCATTAAAAGGCCGACTTAACATGACTATGAGAAGGTCGCTCAGGAGGAAGGTTGTGAGGGGCGGATTGGACGGACGTGTACGGTTAGCTTGTACTCAGCAAGTCCACATTTAGTCGATAATATTTATGCAAATTTCGAGTAATTCAAAATATGTAAATATGAGTTTAGATATGAGAAGACTTTGTAAAGTGTTTGGTGGTTAATCTACTCTAATCTATGCCATTTATTATGTACTCGTATGTACCAGCACAGCTCTAATCAGACGGAAGAGAGTATGAAGTGTAATCGTAAATGTTTTTAGTGTTCGTACGACCCCTTCTTTTCAGGGGGGAAGAGCTATTTGAGTTGATATTTTCTACTACATAATTTCATATCATTTATCTAAGAATCTCATATAAAATAAAGGCACTAAACCGTATTTCAGGGCAATCCGTTTTTGAAATGTGCAATTACTAACAAAACTGTGAGCTTACTTACATGCTGCTTGCGAGTACACGGATGTACGTAGGGTGCATAACCGTTGCTTTATGAGATTTTGCGTATTCAAGTCGATCGACCGACCTCTAATGGCCAATTTAATATTGTTAGTGTCCATCTTTATGAAACGCTATTCACCATTATGCCATCATTGTAACCAGAAAAGTAATAATAATCTTTATGGATCGAATTTATTCTATTTATAATATTTCCTCCTTCATTTACTTTTTATTTTTTTATAAATTTCGATTAATTTAAAAGAAAAAATTTGCAAAAATTCATTAGAATAAAAATTTAACCAACAACAATTGTGAGACAATAAAATGGTGTCACCAAAAAAACAATAACAATTCAACGGTAGTTGTTGACAGTTTCAATGATCTGATCTGTCAAAACCTTAGATTATAGAAGAGCTAGAGATAGGCCTCTACACAAAAATTCTCTCCAAATTTTGTTGGCAATACATTCGTAGAACGGACGCAAAATAATAGTAACGGCGTAAATCAGCAGGGACCAATTTAAAACTTCAGTGTTCGATTGAAACGGTTCGTTTTAAATCATTTTTCATATGTGATGGGGCTTAAGGCGCTGTCTTTTTTGTTTTGACAATAAAATCTTTTTTTAAATCCGTTATTATGCGGCTAGAGTGCTCAGAATTTACGGTAACGTTTTTTTTTATTCATATATTTTAAAAAATACTGGCCAACGACACCTTCATATCAAAATGCTCATCTTTTTCGCAGATGCAATGGTTTCTTTGTAACCACTTATACATTGTCAGATAAGTCAATTATGATTATTGACGTATCCACCAAGCGAGAAATAAGCCGCCTCATCGTTAAAAAAAATATTTTGTTCGATGCAACGCGAAATGTAGCTGCAAACGAGTCATCACTTTTATAGAAAATTTTTACAATTTGAATATAGTCCATAATGTAAAATCGCAAACTTTATACAAAATACGTCAATTTAAGTGATAAATATGTTTGACAGCTGTCAAATGAGAGAAATATACTTTAGATTATCGAAGAACTGGATAGGCCTCTACAGAAAAATTCTGTCCGAATTGTGTTGGCAATACGCGCACACACGTGCAATATACCAAACACGGTGTAAATTACTGGGGGGCAATTTTAAACTCCAGTCAGTGTTCGATTGAAGCGGTTTGTTTAAAACCATTTTTCATATGTAGTAAATAAAAATTTTAATGTTAAAACAATAATTTGTAGATATTTGAAAGCTTCTTTATAATATAAATGTTTTTTTGTGAATTGAAATGATAATTTAAATAGGCAAAAAAGAACTCCTTATACCCAAAAGCAGGACAATTTCTACTATTTTTAATATATCGAAAATGCTAATTAAATTAAATTTTATTGATTTAAATCAATAGCATCTGCCACCGACTTACTAAGGATTTGTGTGGCTAGACGTAATTTCAATTTCTGCCTGCCAAAATATATATGCGCTTTCCTAATTTTTTTACCTAAATGCAAACCTTTTAAGTCCTGCAACTTTTGTAAGGCTACCAAATATTTCCAGTGAATAAGGTTATTATCTGCATCCATAATTGGAGAGTTTTTCGCGACTAATTTAATCATATGTCATGCATCCGGAAATATTCCAATTTTTATATTTCTGCTATCCATTGTAAAAGTAAAATTGAAATTAACTTTCTGATGAGCATTAATGGGAAGCTATAGGGAAGTAATCGAATGGTAGTTTCCAATTTTTATTTACGCAAACAAGCATAATACTTAACCTTAACATTGGATACGGATCCATATCCAAAATGAATTTTTTCTCGAATAAACAGTTCGTCAAAAACCAGATTACAGAAAAGCTTATAATTTTTGGTTGCAGCTTCATCTAGGCCTCGTCTGTAAATCCTGGACGATATTGTGAGTGTCCCTTAAATTTTCTTACACACACTTTACTTAATCCGGCACTAAACTAAATTTCTGGTAAACATTGAACTGTCAACATTACATTTGTTTACATTTATTCAATGACTAACTTTTCACTTTTTAATCACTTTTTGGACCAAATAAATCATTAAAAGCCATTTAAATATATTATGAACTAAATTTTTGTGAATTTATGTAGTAAAAATGAAGATGTCCAAATTGCCGAAAGAAAGAAATTCCCGGTTTCCTTATTCCACTGAACGACCAGCATCAAACCTTTATAAAACACTTTATTTTCTGAAATAAAAACTTCCTATTAAATGAGAAAGCCTGGAAATTCAATATAACTATTTGTATAAATACTTACTTTTTCCTAAATACTTCAAAAAAATAAAAAACACACTTTCACGTGCACTCTCCGATAAATGCCAAAACTAACCACCTTAAAAACAACAAAAGTGGGCAAACATTTCGGTATGCTACCACTTTCATGGTGAATGAATAGCGTTTTTTAAAACTCTCCGAAAGCCTACAAAATTGTGGCGCTTTTGATTTCATATCAAAAGTTTGTAAAAAAAATAAAATTTTGCCTGTCGTTGTTTAAATTGTATTTTTTTTCCCCCAATAAGTGAATATTAATTATGCTTTTGGAATTTAAAAAAATTCTGTGACGAAAACTAGATGTTAGTGGGTGTTATGTCTATAAAAAAAAATTTACACAAATGTATGCAAGTAGTACGATTTCTCGCCGCTTTTACAATAATTCAGCCAGAAAATTGCGTGTGTATATACGAAAATCTGACGTACCAGGGCCTATCCAGGTATTCCTTAATCTAAGGACTGTACTTTCCGAACCACAAAATCAATAACACTGTTTATCTATATATACGGGGTTATTGTTGTACAAATCTAGACATCTTAGATATCACATGTAAATCATAGCACCTACCAAACCTCCCCCTCCCCTTTTACACTCATAAATTCTGTTTTTTTTAAATAATATTTTCGGCAAAAATGCATTTTCCAATATAATTTTTCTTTCTGATAATCCCGAAATTGGAGACTTTTTGGTTCAATTTTCTACACTTTTTTGTGCAGAAATCAACGTTTTAATCCATAAATTTTTCAAGTATTTCTACAAAACACCTACGAGGATAAATCATAGCACCTTCGACACCAATCCCCCCACCCCCCTATACAACATTACCTTCACACTTATAAAGTCCTTCGGTTTTTTTTAAATAATTTCAAAAAATCAATTTTTAATATAATTTTCATTTAACAATCCCGAAATTGGAGACTTTTTCGTCAATTTTCTACTATTTCTTATACAGAAATCAACGATAATCCATTAATTTTTCAAGTTTTTCATGCAAGTAGTATCATCTCTCGCCGTTTTTGGGATAATTCGGCCAGAAAATTTAAGTGGCAAATTATCAATAATGCTTTATGAATCGAACAGTATTTGTTTGCAGCGGCTTTTCATAATTTTTCCGAGTTTATTAATTTTGAAATTTTTCTTTTTTTAAAAAAAAAAACAAACTACCATGAAAAAATATTTTTTTTGTAAATGTTTATCTTTTAAATAATAATTTCAGACAAGAAAAAAACTTTCAAGCGTTAATAATTGAATAGAAAAAAAAATTCAAATACAAAAAAAGGAATCTTCGGTATTGAATTACACCACACAACAACACCACATGATACAGTATAGTGCGTATATGTGGTGAATTAATAAAAAAATCATAATGGTGAATTTTTAAATTTGTACCCAATGAAATTGTGGTTTAAGATAATTTTCAAATTTGGTTGAATCAGTTTTTTTTCTCAAATTTCAAGCGTTGCATGTAGATTAAAACCACAGGAATCGGAACGTTGGTGATTTGCGGGAGTGAAGAGTATCGAGAAGTATTAATAACTTAGCACTTCTTGTCGTAAAAATGGATAACTTTAGGTGTAAAGTATTGTGCACGAATAGAGAAGTGCAAAGTGGTTGGCCAAGTATGTGAACACGACGAGATGTGAAAAGGAGGAAATTGAATAAAATGTGCCATAAAAGTTGCGGTTGAAACGATATAGTCGGAGGAGACTTGGTTAGCTGGTACCGTGACTGAACATTGTATGATGTTAATGTGAATGTCGATTTGTTTGTCGGTCGGTGGGTTCGGAATAGAAAATACAGAATAGCAAAACTCTCACAAGAAGATGCTGCTGATGCTAACCAGTCAACAAACACAAAGACAATCGCTCAGTCCGAAGCGGTAGTAGCATTAAAAGGAAGCTCACTCAACCTAAACCATACTGAATAAGAAATACCTTTTGTACTTGTGCTCAGTCGAACAAGAATATTTCGTTCTTGTCTATTTTCCTATTGGCAAAAGTATTTCTAGTCCTTTTCCATTTTCTGTATCTATTAAAGTGCCCGGTACCTCCCGTTTTCTTATCCTATCCGATCCAATCCGATCCTATCCTATCCCATCCGCATCTATTAAGGCAAAGAGGCTTAAGTGCTGGCATCTTCAACAAGATTAATTTGCTTTGCTAAAAACTGTATCTGATACTCGAGAAAGAGCCTAAATAGTGAGAGTTGATCATGAGCATACCCAGCCATAAGTAAATGGGACAAGGGAATGAGGAAAGGTGGAAGTCAAAGCCAATCTGTACATACAAAATCCGTATATATAAAATTCAAATGGCTGTTGGCTTACCAAAGATGTGTTCGGGGGTATCTAGAATAGAGTAGAAACGTTGAGAAAAAGGTAATAAGAATAAAAGTTTATATTATCTGAATGGTATGTTGGTCTTTTTTTTTATTTCTTGATGTTGGTAGGTTGTGTGTTTGGAATAAGGGGTGGGGGGGAGGGTGTGGAGAGGGGATTTGACTACACATAATATTATAGAATATAAGATGAGCTAAAGATATCGACCGCCATTACAAAGGATCCATGAAGTATAAACATTCACATAAATTGTGCTATAAACTTCGAATAAGAATAAGGAGCAGATTTGAAAAGCTCTAAAAAGATAATAAAAGAAAAATATAATAAAATAAAAATGAAATAAGATGGAAAATGAATAAAAAGAACAGATTAACGAACAAAGAAAAAAATATGTAATAAAAGCGCACCACCACACGTGGCCTGAAGAACTGTGGTGCGGTTGAGCCTTTATAGAATGTTTCCATTTGCACCGTTGGGGAATGATGGTATACAGTAAAATATCTCGTTTCGATTCTAAACGTTTCTGGCTGTGCTAGAAGCAATCGACGTACTATTCAAGCATTTTGCCTCGAAACAAAAAGAGATGAAAGAAGAGTAATAATAAAAAGTCGAGCTCTCTGGCTGTTGTTGTTGCTGCTGGTACATTCCTTTGCGCTTGCCTGAGATTTCGACTTCCATTTTTACGAATAATCGAAGAGGACTCTCTACGGTGGTGTTTGTGTATTTTTTGTTCATGTACAAAACCATACGCATGCCATGCTTACGGATGCGGTTGGTAGAATTGTTGTTGGCATAAACTTAAAGCGACGCCGTTCGTTCATTCGCTATTGCATTCTCTCTCATAGCGATTACCGAATTTAAACATGTGTAGAGTTGTTGTGTGCGCGAGTGTGTTCACCGTGTATTATTAAAGAGCAATTAAACAACTACAAATACTGTCAAAAATTTCCGAATTTCTTTCGGATTTAACAATTAAATACAATTGCAATAATATATTATTATTTATTTATTATTACCTTATTATTGATATTTCAATTTCAACTGTCAAAAATCAATTCTGCCACAAAACAAAATACTAAAATGTATGGCAGTACTTGAACTTCAACTGCAAAATAACACAAGTTCTAATTCGGTGATAAAACAGTTAGAGTTATGGGCATTCACTTAAGACTGTGGAGGTTTTAAAATATTGATGGCAGTTTTCAGTTAAAGTCGGAATTGTGTTCCTTCCATTAACCGTTCTGTTAATTAAAAAATTTTCCCAACGCCGCTCATTATCCAGAGTACTTTGTTACCCACATGTGCGTTTCAGCTAGGTTATGGCCATACTTGAATTTAATTCATAACATATTTTACCTTCTATTCATAAAATCTGCTTTTTCTAGAAACCCTTTTTTATGAGTTTATTATATTGTAAAATTAGGCGCCTACAGTTCGTACAAAATAGCATTCATTGTCTGCTCGACGTATCACTGGAAAAAAGGGCTTCCAAAATATTCGTTAATAATAATAATTTTGAAATAGTGATGCTTCAACCGAGCAAAAAAAAATATGGAGGAATTATCGATACAAGAATTTGGAAAATATTTTTATATGAGAGTTTGTAGCTGTGAATAAAACTAATAACTCTTATGTAGATTAAGAGAAAAAGAGAAAACTTGGTGTATACTCGGATTCTGGGCATTTCGTCTCCAAAGATCAAACGAAATGGAGCCGAATAGCAACTTCTTTTGGGAATCAACAAAGTTCAGTTCGCAATAATATTCGTCAGAAATGTGGTCCTAATAGTAGTACTGAAGGATTGTAAATTTCAGAGTAATACAACCAGGAGAATCCTTAAAAAAATGCTTCTATGGAAAGATGTAACAGAGAAAAAGTTTTACGCATTTCTGGGGATTCTCATTATATCGGGTGCAAATAATTCCAACACCGATCACACAACTGATATGTGGAAAACAACTTGAAGATTTTGATCTGGACAATATGAGATCTGTTATAAAAGTATCGCGAATTTTGTGTTGTTTTTTTTTCAAAAATTATTTATTTATTCATGAATATCTATTTTATCCCCTTCAAAGTAATCCCCACTTTCTTTCAGCTTCTTCTTCGATGCCGTCTTTATCTCCTCAACCGTAGCGTAGCGTCGTCCTTTCATAGGGCTCTTCAGTTTTGGGAACAAGAAAAAGTCACAGGGGGCCAGATCTGGGGAATACGGTGGCTGCGGCATTATTAGTGTGTTGTTTTTGGTCAAAAATGGCAAAAGCCAAACTTTGTTCTTCCACAAATCCGGGCGTTTCTGGCGGACGCTTCGCGCAACTTGCGCATAACTTGCAGGTAATATTCCTTATTGACCGTTCTACCGTGTGGCAAGAACTCATGATGCACCACGCCCCTTCAATCGAAGAAAACTGTAAGCAAAACCCTCACATTCGACCGAACTTGGCGCTTTTTGTCGTTCGCATCTTCTCGGCCATCTGAGAACATTTTGTACCACCGATAAACGTTACTTCGATCCAAGGTAGCTTCACCATATGCCACAGCAGTCCCAACATTCGGAATGCGTCCGCGCAATTAATTTTGTTTTTCACACAAAATTTGATACAGATTGTTTGATCCATTTTTTGGAATTTGCAAAAATCGAAGCAACTGTCAAAAATTAACTAAACATTCAAGATGGCCGAACTTGTCGGCATAAGTGAGAGACATGAGTACCAACACAACGCCACAAAAAATCGAAAATCAAATATACGTAACCCGCGGAAACTTTTTGAACAGACCTCGTATACTTTTTGAACAGACCGTATGTGGTTTCAAAAAAGTTCCCATTTCGATTTTTGATAATGTCAAAAATGAGTCGAAGATTTTGGGATTGAACACCGTTTTGAACTTTTTCTTGTATGGTTACACCAAAAATTTTAGAGTACTAAAAAACCTACATCTCTCAAGTAATGACCGAATTACAGTCGGAAATATGCGAAAAAATTACCAAAAAGTATTCAATCCTGCAAAAAGTCATATAGCGAACAATTTAAATCATGTTTAATTTATAGTAAAATGGCAAAATCTAAGAAGTAATGTGAAAAAATCTAAATTTAAAGTGGGTTTTTACTAAAGTTACTTACCCTTCCAAAGCTCAATTTCGATAATCTAATTTATATAAAAGGGAAAACTTTTATTTAAAAAATTTCCTCTTAAGTTCATTTGAATTAAAAATAACAACCAAACAAAACACATTCATAAATATTTATTTGAAAAGGAAAATAATAGAAAGAAAAAAAATATCCTCAAGTTAAATGGGAGAAGAAAAAAATAGAAAAAAAGGAATCACAATAAAAGAAAAATTTATATCAATTTGAAGAGGAAATCGATTGAATAAAATTGCCATTTTTTTCCAATAGACAATATCGATAGATACATGCATACTCGTATATACATGGCGGAGTCGTTTTTTTAATGCTTCTAAAATTCTATTTCTGGTTTCATGAGTTTTTGTATAGAAAAAAAAGAAAAAGAAAAAAACCAAATAAATTCGCGTAGAAAAAGTAAATATGCTAGTTTCTGTTGAAAAGGAGTGAGACAGGGACAAGGGGCTGATGAGAGAATACTGATAGAAAATTGACAAAACAATTTGCAGAAATTTCATTGATGAGAAATTGCGGAAAGAAGAGAGAAAAATTGCCTTTGACAAAGTGTCATCAAATATGAGAGCACAAATACCGATGCGCGTACTCATCTATGTGTTCACTCATTCATTAGGACGCTGCGCCATTAAGCACATACAATCGACCGGGCATAACGTTTTGGTTGAGGTTATGATCTTGAATAATAAGAAAATATTGTCCTTGTACGCATTTAATCAATTTTCGTGCCCTCCGCCCCTCCCCCATAAAGGCAATGAAAGTTAATTATCTTATATAAAATGGGTGGAGACTGTTAAGGAGTAAGAAGTAAGTATTGCCAAACATAAAAGGCAGAATCTAATCAGAAAAGTAATTTTCTCACAGCATATGCTAAAATATAAAGTTTTGAAGGAAAAATGTCCTTTCTGTTTGGATTGGGTTTTTTCTTCTATAATATTACAAATACTTTCATAGTAACAAGAAGATTTTGATAATATTTTTTGCTAGTTGTGTATATACCAGGTGTATAAGCTTAAATCCGCTGTTTGGTCATAGTTGGCGTAGTGAGTGTATTAAGCTACCATGGGCACGCTATACTTTTTTTTATGAGTTTGACATCTGTCAACATTAATCAGTGCACATCGTCAGCAATTTCGTAAAACAACATACATTTTTCCTTTGGTCTAGTTTTGTGCCAGAAAAAGAGCATATGCGGGAAGCTCTGATTTTCTGGTTTAATTTGAAGAAATCGGCTGCCGAATCATATCGAATGCTTATGGAGGCCTATGGTGACAGTGCTTTATCGTAAACAACATGCCGAGATTGGTTTCGTCGTTTCAAAGACGGCAATTTTTGACTTGTGAAGGTTGAGGACCATCAATTGCAGGCTCTGTTGGACGAAAAAGATACCCAATCGCAAAAAATGCTTGCGCAGCAATTGGGTGTTACTCAACCAGCCATTTCCATGCGTTTGCGTGCCATGGGGAAGATTGAAAAGATCGGAAAATGGGTGCCGCATGAATTGAACGATAGGTACATGGAGCGACGCCAAAACACATGCGAAATATTGCTCGCCAGACAAAAAAAAAGGTCGTTCCTGCATCGGATTTTGACAGGCGATGAAAAGTGGAAATATTTCGAGAATCCTTTCCCAATACCAAATCACTTCGGATGGAAGACGATGCTGTGCGGTTGGTGCGATCAGCAGGGTATCGTCTACTATGAAATGCTGAAACCTGGTGAAACTGTCAATGCCCACCTCTACCACCAACAACTGATCAAATGCACCGTGCTTAAGCAATAAAAAAAAGGACTAATTATCAACAAAGACATGACAAGTGGATTTTCTTTCACGACAACGCACCATCGCACACGTCAAAAATGGTCCAAAACTATTTGAAGACACTCAACTATGAGGTGCTATCCAATCCCGCTTATTCACCAGACTAGGCCCCTTCCGACTACCACCTGTTTTCGTCGATGGGCCATGCGCTCACTGAGCAGCACTTCGATTCTTACGAAGACGTCCGAAAATGGCTTGATGAGTGGTTTCCCTCGAAAGAGAAGGAATTTTTTTTGGCGTGGTATCCACAAATTGTCCGAGATATGGGAAAAATGTGTAGCTAGCGAGGGCAAGTACTTTGAGTAAATTTGTTTTTGCTTTCGATGAAAAAAACATGTGTTTTTTTGATTAAAACAACAGAGGATTTAAGCTTATACACCTGGTATTTGTGACTATAATTAAAGTGTGGTTATAACTGACTGGATATGCAAATGGCGGAAATAACTGACTGGATATGCATGTGGTCAATAAATGAGTTATTATTGCATCCAAAGATGAAATCTGAGTACCCTTAAGGAAGCCAATTATTCTCGAATGGTATATATGAGTTCAGTGAATGGATAACTCTGGTTTAAAAGTGCAAATATTAAACCGAGGGAGTCTGATTTCAGGCATTGTTTTAATTCTCTAAATTATAAATTGTTTTAATCGCACTAAATATTTTTACACGGTGCTATTCTACCATAGATTATTAATAAGAATTGCTCTGCGCATTTGAAATATTATGTATAAAAATTATTCATATTTCAAGCGCTTGGCAAAAACTGGGAATCGTTCCTTGTGAATTATGAGAATGTATTTCGAATTTCTTGGTGAGAAATATTTCTAAGTACATTCTTTGGTTCAGATTACTACTCGTAGGGTATTTTGTCTATCTCAATGCACAAGTGCATCGATGGCATTTTCATGATGTGATTTTAAGAAATTCTCGGATCAGTCGTTCATGAAAAAAACGTATTTCGAGGGAAAGACGAAAGTGAAACTTTTTATAACGAGACACAATCACATCACGAACATAAGGCACTTTAAAGTTATGATGAATAATACTATTGGGAACATAAAAGGGAAGCATGGGCAATATTACGAAGTATTTTTGACTGAATGGATTGGATTCGATAGGGAATTCGTGGAAGGCTTAGTAGAGCTCTAGTTTTCTAGTCTGTAAGTCCATATTAGTTTCTGTAAGGCATTGTATAAAAATATTTTGCTGTTTTTAGTAAGTTTAAAACGTTTGTTTAAAAGTCGAAGCAGTTGGCGATATGATATCGGTTGTTAAGTTCTAGTCTTATGTACGGTGGTAAACATCTTGCGGTGTTTCAATACAATTGCGCCTTATCACACGTAGTCCACATTATCGAGACGAAAACATATAATGAAAATATTCTTTAAGAAGCTCTTCAAAGTGATATGAAGCAAAATATTCCTTGCCCTAAGGAATCAGTACGCTCCGGTTGACAGTTTCAGTCAAAGGCTCCTCACATTGGCCGGGTACGGGTTGATGAACCATCATGGGGCGCCCAACCACCGTGGTATCAATTAATTATAGTTTTAAGAGTAACTAGTGAGTACTCTTCACTTTAAAGAGTTATAGTAACTAAACTTGTAATTTCCTGGCACTGTTAGATACCAGCTCAGGACCACGGGATCTATACCCAAAAAGTGTCCTTCTGTGCAGGAATAACGGTGAAGCAATGTCCCTTCTTCAATTATAACCCCTCCTTCCCCCCTAACCCCATAATTTTTTAGGGCTACATTAAAAAAAACTGGAATACAAGCCTGAAAAAGGATTATTTTATGTTGACAGATTGAATTTGAATGAAAATTCATTCAAATTCAATCTGTCAACATAAAAATTAATCCATTCAACAGCATTTATTTTGTTGATGAAAATTTTGTTAAACAATAAAAAAAATTTTTATTTAAATGTTTATATTGTATTTTATATTAATCAATTTGGTTGAAATTTGACAAAAAATTTTAGAACACATCAAATTAAACCGATCAACAAAGAAAGCTGATTGATTAACAAAAGCAACATTTTTTTCATTGATCAAGACTGGACGTCAAAAAATTTGATTTATATTTTGTTTGTTTGTTTAAACAATTTTGTTGATGAAGTAAATGTGCTTCAAGAACAACAGAAAAAATCAGAAAAGTTTGAGCATTGCTTACTTCCATTTTTCCATTTTCTGATTCGTTGGCTGCCCCAAAACTAATTTGTTAATTTTCGTTTATTTTTTTTTATTATTTTTATGTTGAAACTTTACACACTCTACAATATAATTTTTCTATAATAATTCTCGGTAAGAGTGCATTTTCTCCATAATCCGATAATGGTTCAAACATAATCAATCAACAAAAATTAGATTGTGAAAATATGAATTTTTATATTCGCATTTAACAGAAGTTCATGTTCGTGACAAAATAATAAACAGCAATAATAATAATAAATATTAATAAAAGAAAAGGTAAACTTTTCCAGAGCTTTTTTGTTGACTATTGATTTTTTTTCTTATAAGCAACGAACCACACACCGAGCCCAACCGCCTGAGTCAATATTGAACGAATGTTGTTGATTTATTGTGTACAGTCTGATCAGAAAATATATCGTGTATACTAAAATTACTTTTTCTTATATTTTGTGTTATGTTTTATTTTTGATATAAAATGTGTACAATATTTATGAGCCAATAATTTTAGTAACCAAAAAACCAAATACGAAATTAACATGCAATTTTAACAAATATAATTTTAGTCTTTGTGTGAATAGAATAGAATTTCTTAACAATATCCTTGAAAAGATTATGGTTTATTTTAAGTTTTCCTTTTTTATTTTTGGTTAGTATTTACGATTATTAAATTTTTTTTTTTTTTATATTACGACAAATTGCAGTTATTTTTTGGTAATAATTTTATTAGTTAATTACTACAGAAAAGTAAGCTGGTAAATTATTTCGTGCTAAATTAAATAAATAATTTATTAACCACCATTTTTTTTTAAATAATTTATTTCGAGGTGATGACGAGCTATTTTTTTTTTTTTTTTTGGGGTTAGGCAAGTGGAAATGAAAATTGAAAAAGGAGATGACAAAAACACTTTGTTTTGACAGAACTCCATTTTGTTGCTGGAGAGTATTGCGGTTGTTGAAAGTTTATAATTAAATAATTGTCAAAACGTTTTGTCCTTACCCCCAGGGCCCCCCCCCCCCCGCCGCCATACCTCCAGCCAGAACAACATTTATTTAAATGATTAAATGTTTTTTTATTTTTCATTTTATTTCGGATTAACCTTAAATAAAGGACAAATAAAAATTACAAAATTATTTTTGCCTTGACAGAATTTTTCGTTATTTGTTTCTTTGTTTTTAGGGTTTATTTTTAGGAGTAGATTTTTTTAAATGTTTATGGAAATGTTACATTCTAAACTCCTTGCCAAATTTATGAATATTATGAAATTGTGGGGGTTTAAAAAAAACGGTTTTGAAAATTTGAAAAAAAACAAATTTTTAATTGCAAAAAAAGTACTAAATTTTCCTAAAGAATATATTTTTTGCCATATAACAGAACAAGAAGCAATTGGCTGCGTTTATATCCAGGACAATTAAGGTTGTAGTAGAAAGAATTCGAAAAAAGTCCTCGCTGTAATATAGAACATATTAGCAAGGAGGATGATAAATTTCTTAAATAGCGTTTTTTAGGTCTATTAAGGATCATTTCGTAGAAGTATTTATTATACAACAGTTGAATTAACGTTTTTGGGACTTTAGGGGTACCAGATTAAAGGAACTGTTTTTAATTCAACTGCACACTAATAAATGACCTTCCAATAATTTTCTTTTCAATTAAAGAAAAATAACATCCTCTAAAAAAAGGGAGCTTTTTATGTACGAGGTCTGTTCCAAAAAGTATCGCAAATTTTGTGTTTTTTTCAAAAATTATTTATTTATTCAGGAATATTTATTTTTTCCCCTTCAAACCAATCCCCACTAGATATTATACACTTGTGTCAACGTTTTTTCCAATCCTCAAAGCACTTCAAATCTTGTTCAGCTTCTCCTTCGATGCCGTCTTTATCTCCTTAATCGTAGCGTAGCATCGTCCTTTCATGGGGCTCTTCAGTTTCGGGAACAAGAAAAATTCACAGGGGGGCCAGATCTGGGGAAAGCGGCGGCTGCGGCAGTATTAGTGTGTTGACTACACAAATACGGTGAGAACATTCATTTGTACTTCCACAAATCTGGGCGTTTCTGGCGGATTGCTTGGCGCAACTTGCGCATAACTTGAAGGTAATATTCCTAATTGACCGTTCTACCCTGTGGCAAGGACTCATGATGCACCACGACCCCGCAATCGAAGAAAACTGTAAGCAAAATCTTCACATTCGACGAAACTTGGCGCGCTTTTTTCGGTTTTGGCTCTTGCGGCAGCTTTCATCCCAATTGAGCTTTCGTTTCTACATCATAACCATAAACCCATGATTCGTCACCAGTTATGACCCGCTGGAGCAAATTTGGGTCATCGCGGACAGAGTCCAACAGCTCCTTAGCAATGTTAATGCGATGCTGTTTTTGATCGAAATTGAGCAAAAATCAAAGACGAGCCAAAATACGTGCAAGTAAAGCAGCTGTCAAAAATTAACTGAACTTTCAAAATGGCCGAACTTGTTGGCATAAGTGAGAGACATAAGTACCAACATAACGCCACAAAAAAAATCTGAAATTCAAAATTCGCGATATTTTTTGAGCAGACCTCATATTTAGTAACAGATCTTATCCTGTTTATCGCTTCTCAAGCCAGGCTACCTACAAGGCCAGAACTACAATAGAAACTCTGAAACATTTCCTATTAATTATGTTGATATCTCTTGTCCATCTTTTTTTTTAACGAAAATTATCAAATCACATCATTTTCACCAAACTCACCATAGGGAAATTTTTTCTCTAATAAAAACCATTTCATTCGTAAATTGGATGGATTTTTCTAGAGTGGCTGGCAAAAATCATTTCGATGAATTCAATTCGTTGACGACGGCATTGATTGCATAAATCTATCCATTTCGTTTTTTCTGCAAATCTGAAGTTGGTACGAAGAAAAGTTATTTTCTGTTATTTTGCACAGACTGACTTGTCGATGCACGGCTTCTGATGCACGTACTACCAACGTTACGGGTGAAAAGTTCATATTTGTTTGTTGCTGTTAGTAATCTTTCTCTCTGCCCCTTCCTGGTCATCATTTATCATTTATCATGGGAATCGACCCATTCGTTTAGATATTTAAATGCTTCTCGATTTGTTTTTGTTTTTTTTTGCCATTCCTTGATTGATTTTCTTGTTTCTGTGTTTAATTTTTTTGTTGTTGTTTCTTTTTACACAAAATGCAAATGCATCCGAAATAATCTTGAATATAACTCAATTCATGTTGTGTGTGTGTGTGTGTTGTCTTGTCGACATTTAACGTTTGGGGATGACACGCAGAGGAGCCAACAAATGCCGCCCAAACAAGAAGAACACGACATAATCACCATCAAGTTCAGGGGTTCTTCTTGGGTTATCTTGTTTTGTTCTCTTAACTTTTTTAGATTCGATTTCGACTTCGACTTCGGCTTTTGTTTCATGTTGGAATATTTTTTTTTATTGTGAACAGTTTTTTTTTTATTTTCAATGTGGTATTAACGTCAGGCAAAAGAATACTTCAGAAACTGTTCATTTTGCTCCATTGGGGAGACTGGATTTGATCTTTTCAAAAAGATTCTTTTGTAATTTGTCACTGCATTTTGCAACTTTTTATATTTAAATTTTTGGATTTTCTTGACTTTTATTGCCACGATTTTTATCTCATTTTTATTTAGTTTTGTTTTCGTCTTTTATAGAACAAAGAATTTGGAACTGTTTTTTTTTTTTAGAGAAGAATTTGCATTAAATTAATTAAATTAAATGTCGTAGATCTTTTCGTTCAGTTTTTTTTGTTGACACTAATAAGATTTTAATGGTGACTAATTGAGGGCACATAAAAAAAAATTAAAAAATCTAGACTAAAATTCAGTTAAAATTTACTTATCTAAAATAATCGATGGGAAACATTTTAATTTTATTAATAAAAGTTAACATTTTTTTAAAACAGTTTTCTGTTAATTTTTTGATGACCCTTTAAGTATTCGTTTTTTTTTCTATGGAGTTAATAATTGAAAAAGATAAAGAAGAAAATATCAACAACAAAAATTATGAGAGCATAAAAATTTCCTTTTTAAAAAAAGGACGTGAAGAACAGAAATGATTTTTCCAACGGAATGGAAGGTAAAATCCGTTGACGATGTTCACAAGTGTTTTCTAACAATTTCAAACGTTGTCGACTCAATCCCGACTAGTCTTCTTTCCTTCCACTAAATGGTCTTATGTGCTCGTACGCCGTCACGATAAAAACTTACTTTTCTTTTTTTAGCTTTTTCTTCTGCGCTGCAATTTTATGTTGTTGTTTTTTGCATTTCGCTGTACACTAGAGTGTAGTCCATAATGGTATCAACTACCTTTCCGCCCGTTCCCTGGCATATTTGTACTAAATATGCCGCTACAATTTGTACTCTGATTGCGTAAATAGTTTTGAACAAAATAGGCAACATTTTTAGGACAAAATGAAAACATATCAGTCAAAATATGTCTAATAGAACACATTCCAAAGCTGATGGCACATAAAATGTTGAGTTTGTCGTTCGGTAAAATACGCACGGCGGAGGAGAGGAAGGAAGATTAGTTGATGTGCGTGCCGCGGTGGTAAATGAGACGGAAATGGAAACGTAGCGATAAGATGGTGAAGTGGTAGAGCGGATGAAAATGTTTGTGTTGAAGAACTATTTTTAGTTCTGCTAATGTTATTATTAAGAGGGGAGCAAAATGATTAGCTAAAGTTTCGCTGAATTGGGGCCAATATAGCACAAACGACATAGACATGAGAATCCGGAACAGGAACAGGTGAATTTACTCTAAAAATTCCACTTTGCTGGTGCGGTGTCTACAGTTGCTCTCGCAAAGTGACAGAAAATGTGTTCTTTTCATCCATCATTAAATGGGATAATTCAGTGCCATCAAAAATTTTTAATTTTTCATTTATTATATTTTCTTTTGATTCTGTCAACGTTAATTTATTTATAAGTTGTTTTTTTATTTTTTTTTATTTTAATTAAAACATAATTTTTTTTAAAAATGTCTGAATTCATTTCTGTTTGAAAAAAGACGTTTTTAATTAGTTGAGAAAATAAAAGCATTTTTCTGCATTTCATAATCCTCACAATTTCTACCACTCTCGGTGGATTCTCATTTTTCCTTTTAATTGAAAAATTTAAAAATGCGCACCGAAAAATAATTCAATTGAATTTCAATCAACAATAACAATAGAAATAGTAGTGTTGCCATAATTATTCTAAGATAAATCCTCTTCTTAACTATCACTCTCAAGGGTTTCCCTCTTTTTTTGTGCATAATATTCCTATGAGAAGTGTAGTTTTTTGTTATACGTGCTCACGCACTATCATTTCCTGCACTCTCGGCGGATTCTCTTCTCTTTCTCTCTAAACAAAAACACATGTTAAATCACTCTCCCATAAACAAGTTCTTTACTCATTCAGAAATTTTATTAATTTTTATTACCAATTTGTTAAAAAAAAAACAATGTAAAATTTTATTATTTTCACAAAATTTCCAAATCTATTTGCTTTAACTTTATTTTTCTAGCATTAGTACTTGAACTGCAGATGTAAAATTGAAAAAGCATATATTTCGGCCAAAAAAAAGTCCGAGTTGTGGGTATTCACATAAGGCTGTGAAGATTTTAAAATTTCGGCAGGTCAGATTGAATGCAGTTTTCAGTTACAGTCGGAATTTTCTTCCTCCCATTAACCATTCTGTGAATAAAAAATTTTCTTAACGCCGCCCATTATCCAGTGTACCGTGTTACCCACATGTGCATTTCAGCTAGTTTATGGCCTTACCTGAATTTCATTCTTAACATATTTTACCTTGTATTCATCGAAAGAACACTTTTTTTATGATTTTATTATACAATTAGGAGGCGCCTTACAGTTCGTACAAACTTATTAGCATTGTAATAAAAGTACATAAAATATCTGCTCAGCGTATCGTTAGAAAAAAAATATTCTATCAGAAAAAATAAATTTAAAATTAAAAAGTTCTTCTGAAATATTTGTTAATAATACCAGGTGTATAAGCTTAAATCCGCGGTTAGGTCATAGATGGTGTGAGTGAGCGTATTAATCTACCATGGGCACGCCATACTTTTTTTTATGAGTTTGACAACTGTCAACATTAATCAGTGTACATTGTCAGCAATTTTGTGCAACAACATACATTTTTCCTTTGGTAATCATGTCTAGTTTTGTGCCAGAAAAAGGGGCATATGCGGGTAGCTCTGCTTTTCTGTTTCAATTTGAAGAAATCGGCTGCCAAATCGCATCGAATGCTTATGGGGGCCTATGCTGACAGTGCTTTATCGGAAACAACGTGCCGAGATTGGTTTCGTCGTTTCAAAGACGGCATTTTTGGCTTGTGGGACAAGAAGCGTGAAAATCGGCCTAAGAAGGTTGAGGACCATCAATTGCAGGCTCGCAAAAAATGCTCATGGAGCAATTGGGTGTTATTCAACCAGCAATTTCCATGCGTGTGCGTGCCATGGGGAAGATTGAAAAGATCGGAAAATGAGTGCCGCATGTATTGAACGATAGGAAAATCGTGGGTTGATCCCGGCCAACCATCAACATCTTCCCCAAGACCAAATCGCTTCGGACGGAAGACGATACTGTGCATTTGGTGGGATCAGCAGGGTATCGTCTACTATAAGATATTGAAACGATTGAAACCTGGTAAAACTGTCAATGCCCACCTCTACGGCCAACAATTGATCGAATTACACCGTGCTGTACGTGAAAAAAGGACGGATTATCAACAAAGACATGACAAGCTGTTTTCCTCCACGACAACGCACCATCGCACACGACAAAAATGGTCCGAAACTACAGGAGACACTCAACTGGGAGGTGCTACCCCACTCCGCTTATTCACCAGACCTGGCCCCTTCCGACTACTACCTATTTTCGTCGATGGGCCACGCGCTCGCTGAGCAGCACTTCGATTCTTACGAAGAGGTCCGAAAGTGGCTTGATGAGTGGTTTGCCTCGAAAGAGAAGGAATTTTTTTTGGCGTGGTATCCACAAATTGCCCGAGAGATGGCAAAAATGTGTAGCTAGCGGGGGCAAGTACTTTATATAAATTTGTTTTTGCTTTCTATGAAAACTAAAATACAGCGGATTTTTTTGACTAAAAAACAGCGGATTTAAGCCTATTCACCTGGCAATAATAATTTCGAACCGAGAAAAAAAACCAAAACAAAACGAATATGGAGGAATTATCGATACAAGAATTTGCAAAGTATTTTTATATAGAATTTGTAGGGGGGATTGTCATTATCTTTGGCGCAAATAATACCAAACACCGATCACATAACTGATATTTGGAAAATAATTTCATACTGAGCGACATAAAAAAAATGTTTGTGTTTTTTTTTATAAAAAATTTAACATTAAAAATAAATTAACAATTGGGAATTATTCTGTCGATTAAATTTACGTCTTTTTAGCTGCATTGAAAATATTTATGGGCAATTTTTCTTTATTTATTCTTATATTTAAAAAAATAATGTGAAGTACTTAAAGTTGAAGTATGCACGTTTTTTCCCTATTCAAATTTGAAAATAGAAGGACAAGAAGACGTGCATTTTAGACATATTTTATTGTATTATTTCCGAAAAGCCAAGAACGCATTGTATCTACACAAGGAGTTATGTGCCGTATATGGGAATGATGCCTTGAAAGACAGGCAGTGTCAAAATTGGTTTGCTAAATTTTGTTCTGGTGACTTTTCACTAAAAAAATGCGCAACGATCGGAGCGTGGGTGATGCGAGATAAACCACCGCAGACGACATCAAAAGCTGAGATGAACCAAAAGAAGATTATGCTGTCAGTTTGGTGGGATTATAAAAGAATTCTGCACTTTGAACTTTCACCAAGAAACCACCAAACGATAAATTCCACCGTGTACGTTCAAAAACTTGTCAAACAGTTCAAGAAAAGCGGTCAGAATTGACAAATCGTAAGGGTGTTGTTTTCCAGCATGACAATGCAAAGCCGCACACATCTTTGGTCACTTGCCAAAAATTATTGGACTTAGGTTAGGATGTGTTGTCACATTCATCATATAGCCCTGACCTAGCGCCTTCAGATTACCATTTATTTCCTTCCATGCAGAACTCCTTAAATGGTAAAATTTTTAATAACGCTGATAATGTAAAATCACATTAAATTCAGTTTTTTGCTAGCAAGTTTTACGAACACGGAAATATGGCACTGGCTGAAAGATGGCAAAGGTTTTTCGAAAAAAACGGACAATACCTAATTGAATAAAGTTATATTTTTAAGTAAAAATTTTGAATTTTTCTTCATTATTTAAAATCCGCAATCACTTAGTTGCCAACAACCCAATTTAATTATTTCGTATATAAAGTTACGATATTGACTAACATAATTACATCTTTCCCAACTAAATAAGATCTGCAGAAAACCAAATCATAGCTGCCAATTGTAAAATAATGAAACGGTGTACAATTCAAATTGCCCCTTTTATGTGGGACCACCGTTCACATAATGTTGGAGATTACGTGTATGTAAAAACGCCTGGTCGGGTTTAAGTAGTAAAAATATTGATAACGTAAATTATAAATTATCAAATTATTGGTAACATATGCAAAAATATGTGTTTTATCTAATTTATTCTACTACTACATATTAGAAACCATTTGGTTAAGTTGTTGAAAATCTATTGAAATTATCTACAATAATAAGTCGGAATGGAGAACAATTATAAGCCGAGACTGAGTATAACATAAGTGACTGGGCGTTAATGGTTTCCATTCTGCTTGAGCAAACATCAAATCATTATTTTCAATATAATCCGTTTGTCAATAATGTAATTTATCTACCACGAACTGAATATGGTATACCATCAAAAATAAGTTAATCGTAATCGTATCTGTCATAATCAGTAGTCAAGTTGTAGTAGTAGTGTTCAATCGTAATTACCGAGAAAGAATTGACCAATCAATAATCGATTAGAAAAAATCACTTTCACATTATCGGATTGATTTGACTGACTATTCTTTTATTCATTGGTTTTTGAATTTCAAACTTCAAATGGCCATTAAAACAAATCGGCGTTTTTTTTTTATTTTTCTCCAATATTCATTTTATTATTTTTTCCCTTTTTTCTTTTCTAAAAATAATTTTTTACCTTTACATTCGTTGAATAGTTATTGTTGTTGCACACAAAACCGAAACCAATCACCACTAATTTTTATCTTCTTATTCAATGTCCATAAAAGAGTAAAGTTGTTTCAAAGAAGAAAAAAAAAATTGCAACCTTTTTTTTCACTTTTCCGTTTTTCTTCTCAACATTCATTCACATGGGTTTTTTTTCTTCATCTTAATTACTTATTCTATTTTTGGTATTAAATGATCATCGAAATAAATTTGTTAATGTTTTAATTTCTATATTTGGAATTAAATTATATAAAATCAACGAGATATATATATGGTATTAAGGAAAACTTTATCGAAATTAGATTAAATTGATATTTTTATTTAACAATGAATTAATTTCTCATAAAATTATAAATTGTAATTAAAATTAAAATAACTATTAATAAAATACGATTATACCATAATATATTGTATGTGTGCTGTTCTTGTATTTGGAGACGGAGTGGTTGCGATTAAGTTTTTTTTTTTTGTTATTTTTTATTTAGAAAAAAGGGGAAATTTTGTTAATTTTCATTAAGGCAGTGTCGGATTGTTACCGGCTAGAATTATTTTTGGTAATTATTAATTTTGGGGTGTAAGAACTTACCCAAGATACAATAAAGGAATATTTGGATATAGAAAATCCTGAAAGCAACTATTTCCTGGCAACAATTAAGATGTTCTAAAAACTATAAATCCACTTTGGTGATCAGACAGTGAGTTCATCTATTGTACTATTAAAATCAGGATGGCAAAGGCTTTGTTAAAACAGCCTGCCTCTTTTTCATCCCCTCCTCAGAATATTATTCATATCGCACTATTCTAATTACTCGGTGTTTCTAACGATACAATCCCTACCCGATCATCCCCCTCCTTGAAATCCTTTTCGGTCAGTTTTGTACCTACACATACACACACACTAACAACGTACCGAACGCTAAATAAGAAAATCAAAAACAAAGTCTAAGTTTTGTGCATTACCATATGATTGTTAGGATTTTATAAATTTGCACACCACCCCAGCAACCATTTGCAATGGCGCTGCCGTCGCAGCGTTTTTATGATCAATGTTCTGATTGGTCCGTCGGCGTCTGATTCTAAATAAGCCGAGATATAAGGTTTTTGGTTTCTTAATTAAAAACTTCCTTTTCTTTTCTAGTTTTGATATATGGTATAATCAATCAGTTTTGTTTTAAACATTATCAGTTTGTTTCCTATTTTTGATCTGTTATCATCTGGTTGGAAAAAAAAAATACTTTTCTATAATAGCAAAAATATTGTGCCTATTATTTTTAAATAAATAAAAGTGCATTTCTCGGTTTCTATTAATTAATTATTTTTTGTTGAAATTGAATTGTTAACATTTTAAAATAACTGTTAAAGAAATAATACGACGGAAAAGTTATTAGCGATAATTTAATAACATAAAATACTGTTGTTGGTACGAATACTGTGTGCAATTAAATTAGACGTCATCTATTGCGAGTGTGTAGGTAATCAATTAAAGTAGGCTATGCAAAAGTTAATAATGCTTAACGTGTTATTTTAGTATTTTTTTTCCAGATTTGTAGTGTTTGATTTTATCTTGAAGGGTTAGTAGTCTGGTGCGGAAAAAAATAAAATAAAAAAGTATTTACATTTTGCTTGTAATAAACTGTAATTTTGGAAAAAAACGGAAGAAAAATATTTGTAATGGAAATTTCTGTAAAGAAAGTCGTCCGGTTTGAAGATATTGAAAAAATTCGGGGCAAACGCACAAGGACCTGTGGTACTGTAGAATACCTATTCGAGAAAAGGCGGAAACTTTCATCAAATGAGTGTTTAAACGTACGTGGAGTAGGTACTTCTACAGAAGCAATGGAACATGAAGCCGATGAGACAGTAGAAGAGGAGAAAAACCAAGAAGAGCCTAGTTCGACAATGGAACCACTCAATCCATGGGACCATTATGTTAGAAGAATTGTACGTAAATACACCACCGATGAGGAGAGTGTATCCGACGAATCCATGGACCTAGAAATTGATGGAAGCGGACGAGAAGAGGAAGAAAAACAAGATAAGCCTGGTTTAACAACAGAACCAGAAAAATCACCGGAATTTTTCATGGAAAGGATTTTGCGCAAATTTAGAAATGCCATCAACATTGATGAGAAGATGGAAGGAAATCCTTTTTCAACAATGGAACCACGAGAAAAACAACCACAATTAACAAAACCGAAATTGAAACAACCACGAAAAGTCCGATGTGCAATAGAACCGAAAGAGATCAAGGAACCTCAACAACATAAAGACGATAGTAAACCGGAACCCCCAAAACAACAACCGAAATTACCAATGGAAGAATCACCACAACAACAACCAACTTTACCGAAATCCATATTGAAACAACCACAAAAAGTCCGATGGGCAATAGAACCGAAAGAGATCAAGGAACCTCAACCACATCAAGATGACAGTAAACTGGAACAGGCTTCAAAGCAGCTTGAAGAAATTTTGTTCGGTTTTGATCGTGGATTGAATCCTGAAGAAATAATTGGAGCTACCATTAAAAATGGTGAAATTCATTTTTTGATGAAGTGGGAACATGACAATTTACTGGATTTGGTACCAAGCAGTCTATGCAAAGAGAAATGTCCAATTATTGTTATCAACTTTTATGAGTCACAATTGAAGTGGACTACAAAACGTTGTAGGAAAAATTGTGTTTAAAATATTTATTTTAAGACGAACAAAAAAATAAATGTTAAGTAAAAATAATTTGTTGTCATTAAATCAAAATATATACGAGTATAATATGACTTAACGATAATTAGTACTTAAGAAAACAATCAATTTCGGAATGAAGTGCTTGAAATTGAAATTATTTTAATCATTTTAAATAAGGCTTATTAAAAAAAAAATACTATTAAATATTTGAAAAAAAAAATTGTTTTAATTAAAAAATAATTTAGACTTGAATATGGGAAAAATAATAAATAAATTTGTCGGCCATTTAATTTACAAGCTTTACTCTCAGAAAATGATACTTTCTAAGTGAAGCTTCTTGTGCTTTCTTTTCTCTTCGTTTATGCAAGACTGTGTGGAAATGGTAGCGGCTGCTAATAATTCTGAAGAATTGAGAGCAAATATGACATCGGCGGCAACGTTGTCTCTTCATTAAAGTACTTGTCTACCATATAACATAGGTTAGAGTAAAAGAGATGGAGTCAGTGACGTATTTCATTTCGGAGAACAGAATTCCAACTTAAATCGGCGTTCGACTGAAAAATCACCCTCAACTATTCGGCAATATTATAACAAACTAATGGGAATGCACAGAATTGCAAACATCAACGAAAACAGAAGTTCTGCGTTAGACTTCGACTTCATTGTAAATTCCGATCTGTCAGCTCGGTTCGCAGTATCTGCTACCAACAGATTTTTACATTTTTAATGTATTTTCATACAAAAAGATGAATATGATAAAGTAGAGTTAGTTTTTTATTTAAGCTAAAAATTGAATTAAAAACAATATATAAAGAATTAATAAACTAATTAGATATTAATTATTTGTTTGGTTGGAATTGTGTTTAAAACGAAATGATGAATACCGTTGTAATTTTGTGTTTTTTAATCAAACATTTTTACACACAATAATAAATAAAAATTTTCGTAATATTTTCTTTCAATTAGTATTGTATTATCTCTTATTGCAATTAAATTATATTAATTAAAAAAAAAGGCAATCTTAATAACTGAAAAGAGTCGTACAATATAGTAATTGGTATTGGCGGTGTGACATCTTTGTTCTAATATACACCATTTATCGCCCCTTTTTTTTACATAGATTCTTCCAATTATGTGAATACTGAACTTTGTGTGTATTCAGGCTACTTTCACAATTATGCCATTCGACTCCCACAAACGTTGTATCTTCACTTTATCTGCAAAAATTTGTGAAACGAAATTGTTTAACATGATTACAGGGCAAAAGCCGTTTTGGTTGATTTAATTTCTAGGAAATACCTTTCAAGATGGATGCCAATAAATACTGCAGAACTGACAACTTTTGTTATATAATCGCGTTTTTCTCGACCACCCTCTTCTCTTCCACATCGATACTGTTCGGTAAGCGTCTTCTTTTCCTATGTACTTTTAATAGGATTTTACCTTTAATTTCCTATAATTGTTGTTTTATTGCTATTGGTTTCGAAATGACTATGTGTATTCGGATACATTTTTTATAAAGAGGAGTAAAATGGAACCTAGGAGGGGGAGGATCTTTTTTGAGTCTTATTACCAATTTAATCTCTTCTCAACTATGCTTCCATTCGTGATTGATATTGTGTATTTACATAAGTGATGTGGATTAAAGTGAATTTAGCGAAGGGAGAATACAAAACAAAAGCACAAAAGTGAAAATGTTAACGATAGCAAACTGAAGATGCTTTGTGAATTTTCCAGTCAAAAAAGATCCAAAAATGCTCGATGTTGAACAATTTTCGAAAGATAAGCCCAATTTGTCGGTTCAGGCATATAGATAATACTCGTAAGAGATTTATTTAAAAATCCATTCGAACTTTTCATGGTAATTGCTTATTTGATGTATAGAAATCAACGTTACAGTGTACTGTTGAGATCAGCTTTGGAAGATTATCGCTTTAAAATTGTTGAATTGAATTTTCAACTTTTTGTTAAGAATTAGAAGAAAGAAACTATAACCAATCATTTTTAGTTGTTAGTTTCTAATACTTGTACTCTCTTCTTCTCATCTTAAATGGCACCAAAATTGTTCATGCATACCAAAAGAAATGTGGTTAATTGTAAAAAGGTGAAAAAGAAAAGGCAGGCCACCGATTTAAACGAAAACTTTGATAATTGACAACTTTTTAAAGTTTGTATTCAAGAAAATTATGGAAACTTTTCAAGCACGAAATTAAATCGAATCAAAAGAAAATGAATTCATGAGTGTGTTTTTTTGGGTTTTTCTTTTATTTTATGTTTGTGGGTAGTAATTTTGTTTATTTTTATGCTTTATTAATAAAATCCCTTTATAAATTGAATGGCAGATGCAGTTGAATTTGACATAAGAAATTATTTTGTGAGGTTAGGACAGTTTGAATTTATTTTGATTTTTGTAACTTTGTGATTTTTCTTTTTATATAATTTTCACTTTATTGAGTGAAGAAAAGGAATAGGCGGTTGTTAAGGTATCTTCTATAGAAAACAATAATACACAAATATAAAGCCAATTATTTTATTTTATTTTAAATTAGTAATTATACGATGATATGCGGCTCTTTTGCATTTATTCTTCGAACTGTCAAATGAAACTTCGTTAATTTGAAAACTCACCACAGCTCGTATTAACACGTTGTGAGAGCGCCACAGTCAAATTTCGGATTTTTTGACGTGTCGTATTTTTTTTCGTTTTTCTTTTTAAAAAAGATGGTTTTTGTTGACAATTTGTTTTGTAATATTAACTGATATGGTCACGGTAGCCATTTTATTTGCTGGGACCACGTGGCAAACCCATTGCTAAGTTTTTCTGTATGATTATGGTTACAAATTCTACAGTTCCACTTGCAAATATAATTTCATTCATAGATAAATAAACAGAACATCTTATCAATACCGATTATTCTTTTCTGCTGCGACCATGTAACAAAAAGTAAGACTTTGAGGAAAGTTTCAATAAAATTATTTAAGGAAACGGAATGGCAGGTAGAATGAAAAATTTTGTTCTATTGATAATTTCGTACTTTATATTGCACCGCTGCACAGCATACGGACAACCATCGAGATTTTCCCACAATAAATGTTTTATTATAGGAAAATAGAAGGTACTAAAGTATTTACCTGACCTTTGTTTTATTATAATTATTTCTTATTCATATTTTATCCATTTGGTTCGAGCACATCGATTGAAAATATTTGTTATGGTATAAAAAAAAATTCGGTTGTAAATTTTTGGATGTTGGATCGAAAAAAAAAGATAATAAAATTTTGAATTCAAAAAAAAAATTTCTAGGCCGAGAGGAGTGCCAAAGAGTGAATTTAGGGAAAGACCAGGGAGAGAAGTAACATTCAAGTCTCTCCCATCAACGTCGACGGTCGTTTTCAATCTCTTTGAAATTGAAAAATTGTTTTTCTATTTTCCCATAAATATTTGGGCATGCTTTTTTTTCTAGTTACGGTGGGTGTGTGAGCACAACTCTGAAAATACTTAGAACCCCCGGCAATCTACGCATAAAGCTAGCGACAAATGCCTAGAAAGGTAATCCGCTCTCTGAGTATGGGCGTCAGTGGTCATACTCCTGTAGAACTTACCTTCTTTTCACCTTCCATCTAATAACCAAAAAAATTCACACGTACAAGAAATGTACGAGGCTACTTCCAGAAGTACCTAGCCTGACGTATAAATGGTGGTTGTTGTTTGAAAATAATTACTATGATCGAAAGTATCAACCTCATTAAGATTAAATTTGAAGTTTGATGACGGTGTATTCTTTAGTATTTGTTTGGCAGCCATTTCATTTGAAAGGTCTCAGTCCAACCAATATAAAAGCCGAGCTAGACTCTACTCTGGGGGAGTCTGCTCGTTCGTTTACTACAATAAAATATTGGCTGGCAGAGTTTAAACGAGACATGGTAAACATTTCAAAAAGTACTGTACATCGCATCTTGACTGAAAATTTAGACATGAGAAAGCTGTACGCTAGATGGATGTCGCGTTTGCTCACAAGGAAACATAAACAGTTTGGTGAAGATGTATCAATCGTGTGTTTGGCGATGTTTCGCAGTAATAAAGCCGATATTTTGCGTCGATTGTTAAGCATGGGTCCATTAGTTCCCACCTGTGATGAAAGAACAGTCAAAACAATTGACTAAAAGGAGTGAATCGTCTCCAAAAAAGACGAAGACAGTTCCATCTGCTTGGCAGCAAGGTCATGGCGTCAGTTTTTCAGGATGCACGTGGGATAATTTTCATTGATATTCTTCAAAAAAGAAATAAAAATCAACGGCAATTATAATGCGAACTTATTCGCAATGGCTAAAAATCAATGAGTTAAAGTTCGAATGCACCCTATTCGCCAGATTTAGCTCCCTCGGATTATTTTCTCTTTTCAAATTGGGAGAAAATGGCTCGGTAGTAAAATTTTTTTCAATAATGAAGCAGGTGGAATCTGCGGTCACTGGGTATTTTGAGGCACTTGACGGTTCTTATTATAAACAGGGTATCGAAGCTATTGAAAATTACTGGGAAAACTGTATCGAACTAAAAGGAATAGTATGTTCAGAAATAAAGATATATTTTTCCAAATTTTTTATATTTTCTTTATTAGGCCGGGTATTTCTCGAACTACCCTCATACCTCGATAAAAAAATTTTCATTTCAAATAATCGGTATTCAAAATTTTTCTTAAAATTTTCTGCAATATTTAGTAAATAACAATTCATATTAAGAAATGGAAGAAACTGTTAATATACACAAAATTCAAATAAAGTTGAACCACGCAGCGCTGAAAGCAAAATTGTAGTTTGTAAATACAACCGGTGGTTATACCGGCGCTCCCATAAGGGTTAAGCTGTACAAGAGAATAATTAGTATTGCCATAATTGGATTTTTATACACAACTATTTGAATAAGCAGTATTTGCTCAATAATATTTTGTCGATTTGTCTTTTATTTTGATTTTCTATAACTTTACTTATTAAATTTACACGAATCAGAATAATTATAAATAAAAAAAAGAGTTGTTTAAAGCTATCAATTTAAAATTACAATAATAAAATTAAAAGATTGTGCGTTTTCTTAGAAAATCGATATTAACATAAAAAAAAATTGCTATTAATAACCAAAAAAAACAAAAACCCCCAACAAAAACAAAACAAAAAAAATCATTAGTTATTAAATTGAAAATAAACATCAAACAAAAACTAATTTTTACAAATTTTTTATTAGAAAGAACAAATACAAAAGCATTGATAAAAATTAATTTATTAATAATTTGTTTACTAATCATTTTCTATTAAGTTATCATCATCAAAAAAGCTCAAAATAAATTTAAATTGAATATTAAAGAAAAAGTAAAAAAAAAAACGAAATCATAACAACAATAATAATGCTCATAAGATGAACATTATTAAAAATGACAGAGAAGCTTTATTTTTTGTTGTTGTCCTATTTTTCTATTAAGAAAAGATAAAAAAAAAACAATTAAAATTCTTTATTATCCACTTAATAGTAAGAAGATGAGGAGAGAAAAATAATTTATTTCTGTTTCAACTTTGTTTAAAATTTTTTTTTTTTTTTGACTTTGTTCATTTGTCGGCATTTAATCCAAAATTGAAAGAGAGAAAAACTTTTAATTTAGACATTTAATTCGTATAAATTATAAAAGAGCATTTTAATCGGAACCAGATGTAACAGAGCGGGAAGGGAAAGGATAATTATGAAAGGAAAAGAGAAGATAATTAGAGACAAATGAGTGTAGGTGGGAAATGATGAATGAACTGACTGACGATCGGGTGTTGTCCATTGATGATGATGATACTCTTAAATGTGATTTCGTTTTGTTGTCGTTTTTCTGTTTTTTTTATGTTTGTTTCTGAATCAAAAAAAAAATGAAATGTATTTTGTTAATTCTCTAGTAATTACTATCATTTTATCAGTTTTGATTATCTTCATATCTCTCTCTATTTCTACAGGGTGGGCCAACTTGGACTGACTGAATTTATGATGCCCATAATTTTTGTATTTTTAAATATTTTTATTTTATTTTTTTTAAAAATAAAAGTATAAATTATTAAATTTTTCATTATGTGAAAAATAATATCTTTTAAATGAATTCCATTTTCTTGTTTGGCAGTTAATAGCTCTTTCTAAGATATTTTGCATTACGGTGCGTAACGTTTCTGGCTCCAAATTTACAATTTCTTTTTTAGTTCCCAAATGTCTTTGTGGTTTGTTCATGTAAACCAGTTACTTTAAGAAACCGCACAAAAAAATCAGGGACCATCAAATCTGACCAAACAAAATTTGCATTTTTTGAAATTATTCAATTTTTTTCTCGCCATTGTCACTCTTGCGGTATGAGCTGTAGCGCCATTTTCAGTGCAACGCTTTGCGATCATCCGTACATCAAATTCGGCAGTTCTGTTTATTGAAATATTCATTTAAATGAAAATTCAAAAAATTGGCATTATCTATGGCAAACTCAAGAATTTTTTTAACATAAATGTATCCGTTGTGGTGCATTCCTCGGCAATAATGCTTGAGCCAATTTTGTACGGAAACACTCTCAGATCAAATTTGAAAGTCAGTCGTAGCGATGTTCTGGAGGTACCCAATACGAGCAACAGTATGCCAAAAGATTCATTCAGCTTGAGACAGATAATGCCAGTATGCGAGTAGACACAGATGGATCATCGTTGATCCTTTCACGTACAGCCTCAACAGCCTCCACAGTTGGTTCATTGCTAACAGATCGATTAAAATTTGTTTGTGGCTCATCGAAAAAAGGCACCATGCTCCTTAAAACGGGCTATTAAGTATCTTATCATGTTTGCATTGAGAGGTGTTACAGTATTAAAATGCTGACGGTATTTTTTTTTTATGCTGTAACAATAGATCGTCCGGAAGAAAAATTAAATTCAACTATTTTGACAGGTACTTGCCCTGAGCATGAAAACATTATAAATTTTTTATAATCTGTCAAAAAAAAATTATAAACATTTTAAATCAGTTAGTCCAAGTTGGCCCCGCCCTGTATATAGATGTAAGTATACAGTGACGCTCAAAAGTATTGTGACAATGGCACGACTTGTATTCATTTTAATACGTTTTTAATGCGTAATATACTTGTTTTTTTTTATTGTCCAAATGTTCAAAATTTTCATTGTTTATTCACAATAAAAAAATTTAAATTTCCCGCAATTTTGTTGTTTTTGCGATTGACAGCTTTGTTTTTTTATTTTTCCGGTAGATGTCACATATAATAATGACATGAGAATTATAATAAGACAAAGTCACTTCAATGGCACCCAAATCCGTTATCGGAATTGTAGAGTCTTGCCGTACAAGAACGGCTTTGTACCTTTTGTAAAGTTCTATGGGGTTTTTCTAATCATCGCAGTATCATTCATCATCTTTACTGATACTCAAGCCGTCCTCAAAACTATTCGCGGCTCATTGAATGAGCCCTGAACTGAACGAAATTCGATATAATCTACTCAGCAATAGGAGTATCGACTTGCGTTTGGGTGCTGGGACCTGTGGAAACTAGCTGAACAGTTGGTTGAAGAAATGCATTAATCCCTAATCTGCCTCGCCTACTAACAGAATGGCACACAACATCATCAGGCATACTGTAGAAATAGAAATTTCGAGGTCTGTTCAAAAAGTATCGCGAATTTTATGTTTTTTCACAAATTATTTATTTATTCATGAATATCTATTTTGTCCCCTTCAAAGTAATCCCCACCAGATATTATACACTTTTGCCAACGTTTTTTCCAATCCTCGATGCACTTTAAGAAATCATTTTTTGTGATCTTGTTCAGCTCCTCCTTCGATGCCGTCTTCATCTCCTCAATCGTAGCGTAGCATCGTCCTTTCATGGGGCTCTTCGGTTCCGGGAACAAGAAAAAGTCACAGGGGCCCAGATCTGGGGAATAGGGTGGCTGCGGCATTATTAGTATGTTGTTTTTGGCCAAAAATGGCAAAAGCCAATTTTTGTTCTTCCACAAATTCGGGCGTTTCTGGCGAATTGCTTCCCACAACTTGCGCATAACTTGCAGGTAATATTCCTTATTGACCGTTCTACCCTGCGGCAAGAACTCATGATGCACCACGCTCCTACAATCGAAGAAAACTGTAAGCAAAACCTTCACATTCGATCGAACTTGGCGCTTTTTTCGGTCATGGCTGGTGCGGAAGCTACCATTGGGATGATTGAGTTTTGGTTTCCACGTCATAACCATAAGCCCATGATTCGTCACCAGTTATGACCCTCTGCAGCAAATTTGGGTCGTCACGGACAGAGTCCAACATCTCCTTAGCAATATTAATGCGATGCTGTTTTTGGTCGAAATTGAGCAAAAATTGAAGACGAGCCAAAACACGTGCAAGCAAAGCAGCTGTCAAAAATTAACTGAACATTCAAAAAGGCCGAACTTCTCGGCATACGTGAGAGACATGAGTACCAACATAACGCCACCAAAAATCGAAAATCGAATATACGTAACCCGCGGAAATTCAAAATTCGCGATACTTTTTGAACAGACCTCGTATACTAATTGTGAGACCATTTTATAATATCACTGGCGAAGTACCAATAATCCAGTTTACTCACCATCTTTGCCGAAGTTCTGGGCACTAAAAAAAACCCGTAGTGATATTCCAAATCCCTGATCCTATTCAGGAACTATACTATAAGATTTAGATCAGGGCTTTAACTTGGCCATTCAGCTGATAGATCCACTTTGATGGCATGTTGTCCTTAACATTGGAAAGATTCATATTAACTTTAATTTGATCGAAGGGCCTACTTACATAGTTCGAAGTGAAATAACCCCCAAACCAAACCATGTTTATCTGTAAAATATTCGTTACTGTAAACATTAAATTAAACGTGCTTTCATTATGCCATAAATACTATAAAAACTGTATAATTTGATCTCTTCTGTAAATGTAACCCGCCCGTAATCTCGTTTTTTGTGTAAAAGCAATTATCGATAATTAATTTTATTTTTTCTTTAATTAAGTGTAGTTGTTTTTAAAACACTTCTGAGCAATATTCTGTGAAAAATTCAATTTTATTTATTTTTGTTGTTGTTTGTTTGTGTTGATTTCGAAAAATATATTTAAATATTAAATTACAAATAAACATAAATAATAATAATAATAATAAATGAGCTAAAAAAAGAACACCAAAATAAAAATGATAATTTAACTGTATTAGAGATCAATTTACAAATTTACGATTTGGTTAATTTGTAAATAATTCAAGTCGAACAACCTCATAAAACTAGATCGAAACGAAAAAGCAAACAACAAAAAAATTCAAAATCAAAAGGAAAAAGATAAAATTTAAAAGTGGAAAGCAGCACTAAATGAAAGTTTGGGAACCGTGGGTAGAAGAAAGGGGGCTGCTTGGAATTGATTTGGGAAAATGAAATAGTTGCAATTCTTGTGGGTGTGGAACAACAACTCAACAAGGGGAGGAGGAGAGTGTACGTATGCAGGTGTGGTCATATAAGAAAATGGGCTATTTTTGTTCATTTTTTCCTCCCCATCACTTGTTGCAAAAATTTATGGTTTTTGTTTTTTTATTTTAAATCACAGGAATGATTTATTTTGAATGATTAGAATATATTATTTGGGTTTTTTTCTTTCTTTTCTAAAACATTTCAAACAAACATATTTTAAGAGGAGTGCAAAGTAAAAACGTGGAAGAATGAACAAAAAAAACACGCTTGAATGAAAAATGACATCGATTAAGAGCGAGCGGATTTGTTTGTGGCGTAAACACGAATCAGCTTTTTATCATAAAAGAGAACGAATGGATTCTCTTTAAATTTTTCATGTTCGGCTTATTGTTGTTATTATTCATCTCTGTTTGACATTATGGATGGAGTGTTCCGTATTATGTGTGCCGTTTACGATTCTCTCTTTTTGTCTTTCATGTTCGTTCCCTTTTATGCATTAGAAAAAGGAACTCATCAACGCGATTTTGATAAATTTTTTTTATTTTGATTTTTTGATTTTTGGAGGTTGTTTGGATTATAATTAAAATTGTTGTATTTTCATAATTGATTGAGAAATGGATTGGGCTGGGCAGATGATATTTAATTTAAAGAGTGGGATAGAGAGAGAGAGCAATAATGAGAAAAACCGACGAGAAGATTGATTTCAGGTCGTTGTGAATATTAAGGTAGGCGGAAGTACGTACACGAGCCATTGTAGAGATCAACAGCATCTGATTAATTGTTATGTTAAATTGCCAAATTATTATGTATAATATATAAAAGTTCAGTGACATGATTAGCGCATACTAAAAGAGCAAAAAATTTATTTACAACTAAAAGAAAGGAAAAAAATCTATTTTATTGTAGAAGAAAAGCAAGTTTCTTTTGATATCTAGTCAATTTTTTTGATTATAATAATTAAAAAAATAAATAAAGTATATACAGAATTAATCATCGTTAAAATCATAAACATTTGTAAGAAAAAAAAGAGACTTTTTTAAAACATCAAAAATTTCATTTGATGTTTTGTTTTTCAAAAAATTTCTTATAATAATATTAAAAAAAAGAACTAAACAAAATATAAAATTCTGGACTTAAAAAAACAAAACAAATTGAATGGAAAAAAAAATCCTAGTTATTATTTACTATATATCCTTAGGGAATACTAATCCTTGGTGCTATCCTGTAAAATTTCTATTATACCGATATGACAGTAAAGTCATATTATTGGTGGCATAATTCTCTCTTTGCCTCAAATTATTTAAAAAATTATTTCGGTTGACCAACGGCGTCAAATTGCACGATTTTTGATGGCCAATTGACATCACTAAGTTTCGAAACTAACGCGATAGAGCAATTTCTCTTATCGTCTGGATTGTATCGCCATTTTGTTGAAACTACACATGGTCCAGATTAAAATCTTTACGTTCAGGTAACAAGGTCTCTCCTTCTTCATTTAAACAAAATGAAAATGTTTTTTTTACAGTCTCACACGATAATTTTGCTTATTACCCAGTATAATTATGTAAAATGGCAAACCTTATCCTAAACAAATGCTATTTTCGATGACATATATGTTTGATAGCTGTCAAAAGAGAGGCCTATACTTACCGAACCACAAAATAGATATCCTGTTACGACCAAATTTCACGTTTTATATAAGTAAATTCGTTTTTGAGTTGAAAACAATCTGATTGCGAAAAAATCAAATCTGAAATTTTTTTAATACCGCAACGTTTAGAAATTACCCTCAAAAAAGGTTCACCAAGAACTAATAAAAAACCTACTTTTAGTGAGTATTATTGTGCTTAAAGCGTGTCAACCTAATTCAATCTATTTGAACAAGGTCTGCAGAGAATTGAACAAAGATGAGAGCCTTGCGCGTTTGGTCATTTTGTGATCCTTTAACAAATATTTTTAAAGTAATTGAAAATATCATACT
Source organism: Atherix ibis (assembly GCA_958298945.1). Taxonomy (NCBI): domain Eukaryota; kingdom Metazoa; phylum Arthropoda; class Insecta; order Diptera; family Athericidae; genus Atherix; species Atherix ibis. The sequence goes on along the minus strand of OY282607.1, from coordinate 4,360,509 downwards.
GAGCGCTGAATTCTTAAAAGGAGCAGATTTCAGGAATATTTTGAGACTGTACCATAACTATTTCTAATGGATGAGTTGCTCAGAATGCTCACGACACAGCAAATGCATTAATTTTCAGGAATATTTCGACCATCTACCATAATTAATGCTAATGGATGGGTTGCTCAGAATGCTCACGACACAGCAAATGCATCAATTTTCAGGAATATTTCGAGCCTCTGTCATAATCAATGCTAATGGATGGGTTGCTCAGAATGCTCACGTCACAGCAAAAGCAGCAATTTTCAGGAATATTTCGACCATCTACCATAATTAATGCTAATGGGGGTACGTTGCTCAGAGTGCTGTCGTCACAGCAAAAGCAGTAATTTTCGGGAATATTTCGAGCATCTACCATAATTAATGCTAATGGATGGATTGCTCACAGTGCTCAGGACACAGCAAAAGCAGCAATTTTCAGGAATATTTCGACCATCTACCATAATTAATGCTAATGGGGGTACGTTGCTCAGAGTGCTGTCGTCACAGCAAAAGCAGTAATTTTCGGGAATATTTCGAGCATCTACCATAATTAATGCTAATGGATGGATTGCTCACAGTGCTCAGGACACAGCAAAAGCAGCAATTTTCAGGATTATTTCGAGCATCTAACATAATTAATGCTAATGGATGGGTTGTTCACAGTGCTCAGAACACAGCAAACTCGAAGATTTTCAGGAATATTTCGAGCCTAACATAGTTATTGCTAATGGAGGGGTTGCTCACAGTGCTCAGGACACAGCAAAAGCAACAATGAGTCGGAAGTTTCGTGATTTTCAAACAGCGACAAAGTAGTTGAAAGTTCATTCCTGTTAAAAGGGAAAAATAAAATCTCATCTGACTTTTTTTCACGTGCGTTCTTAAATTTACCGATACTCGTTTATAAACTTACACCCCATAACGTCATCTATTTCAACGACGGCCATTTTTAAACCAACCAAAAAAAAAAAACAGTTTCGAATTATTAATTTTTTTCTTATAACTCTTAATATGGCTTACCTCTTAGTTTGTAACCATGGCGTGGCGTCCATACAAAATTTGTCAAGTTAAGAATCTCTTCAAAAGTATCTGTTTTGTTTATCGAATCAAATAAAGACAAACACGTTTAAGTCTAATCTAGATCAGTCTTAAGTTATAAGAATAATAGAAGATTAACAATTTTAGAATATTTTTTTCTTTCTTATTTCCAATTGCCTGCCTAGTTGTATCTCTGAAAAAATTCATCGGAAAATTCGTGTCTCTGAGCTTAGCCCGTTTTTTTTCTTATTTATTAATTTTCGTTTATTTACTTTTTGTTATTTGTTTTGGTCATAAAATGTAAATGGATATACGTGGTTTGATAGTAAAATCATAATTTGAAAAAGAAAATAATTTTTTTTTATGGTGAAAAAAAACAGAAAAGAAAATACACTTGATCACGGAGTACAGAAATACTTGGGTATTTAAGTTTGAAAGCGTTTTTAGTAAGAGCAGATATAATATAATACAGTCTTAATTTTAGCTTTTGTAATTTTTTTTATTGACAAAATACTTACACTGGTAAATTTGCAAAAAAAAAAAAAAATGGATGTGTAACCGTTGTTCGTGTGGGTTGGATTTATTGTAAGCTCTTGGATTTTGTAAACGTTACCGCGAAGATGTCTAGGAGATTTGGAAGACTTTTCAAAATTAAATACTTTTGTTATTTGATGAAAAAGAATAACGAGCAAAATAATATTGTATAATACCACATTATGAGAGGTACTAATCCGTCTTTTACCGATTAAAAGCGGGTTGAGTTTTACGTGCACGTACGAATAATTGAAAGGTTTTTTTTTTGTTGTATCCTATTTTTGTTATAAAAAAGATTCCAGACTATTTTGGTGGATTAGCAGTCCATTGACAATTTTAAATAGAATTATTTGGTCAATGACCAAAACATAAAATTTAAAAAGAAAAAAAAAACGAATGAGCACATGAATGCTGAGTACTTATTTACGTGTTTTTCTGTTATGTTAGCAATTTTTTTTTTCACTAATGTCAGACATTTAATGTAATCTTATTTTTTTATAATTTAATTTAATAAAATTGATTTCTAAAAAGTTTATTTTATTGAATATAAAAAAAATGGTGTGCACACTTGCGGCTCATATGCCAATTCAAATTGACAACGATTGTCTTGGAACGTATCGAAATGGAACAAAATCGTTTTGGAAATTAACAAACCGCTGTAAATGCATTGGCTCGAAATGTATGGAAAATAGGCCGATGGCAATCATTCACAAAATGGGATGTTGCCAGATTTTTTTCCTTATGATTAATTTGATAATAAAATTAAAACAAGAAAATTTCTTTTAAAAAAAAAAACCGTGGCAAGGTTTTTACGAGTATATATATATAAGCTTATTAAACGGAATGCAGGTCTTAAAAGTTTAGCGTCAAAAAATAGTTTTTAACACATTATAGAATAGAAACCGCGCTCAAGCATTATTTACTAAAGGGTGATTTTTTAAGTGTTTGGTGTTCAAATTCCCAAAAAAAAAAAAAACAGAAAAATTGCAAAAGTGCATGCAATTTTTATTTTAATTGATAAATCAATGGTTGTTGCCTTTTACTTCTTAAAAATTATTTCTTGTACATGTTGGCCACGGTTACGTTTGAAATGATCCATGCGAGAGGTCCAATTTTGAACTACTTTTTTGAGCATCTCGGATGGAATCTCACTAATAACACATGTAATGTTTTTTTCTAAGGCTGTAGGTGACGCTAGTTTATTGGCATAGACAAATGACTTCACGTAAAATAGTCTAGAGGCGTCAAAAATAAAGTGCTCACCAAACTCATCTGTTAATGTGTCCATTGTTTCACGTGCTCTGTGGCATTTAGCGCCATTTTTTTTTTAAACCACATGTCAATCAGATGCAGTTCTTGCATTTTGGGCAAAAAAAAAGTTCGAAATCATCGAGCGATAGCGAGCGCTATTGATGATAACATTGAGGTCAGCGTCATCTTTAAAGAAATACGGATCGATGATTCCACCAAAGAAAATAGTGCATTTTTCTGGGTGCAATGGCAGTTCTTGTTTTGCCTGTGGTTGTTCATCAGACCAAATGCGAAAATTTTGCTTATTCACATACCCATTCAACCAGAAATGAGCTTCGTCGCTGAACGCAATTTTTTGGTAAAAAAACGGTTTTTTCTCAAGTTGTTCTCTAAGCCCGACTGACCAAAAATTCGACGCTTTGGCAGGTCGTTCGGCTGCAGTTCTTGCACGAGCTGTGTTCTATACGCTTTCAAACCAATATCCTTGTACAAAATCTTCCACATAGTCGAGTTACACAATCCCAATTGCAGTGAATGGTGACCGATGGACAAATCCGCTGTTTTCACCAACACTTGACGCTACTGCAGCAATATTTTCCTCTGTACGCACTCTACGCAACACGGATTGCTGGTTTGATGTCCAATAGCATAAAATTACTGCGAAATTTTGTCACTATGGCTTGAATTGCTTGCTCAAAGAGGTAGATTATGATGACCATAAAATGGTCGAAGTGCGCGAAACACATTTTTCACAGAGCACGAATTTTAATTATAAAATTCATTAATTTATAAGCGTTGTTTGGATGTAAGTCTTTTCATGATGAAATGGCAATACTAACTGAGCACTTTTGACTAGCTGACTCTTTTCAAATGCTAACTGAACACGTGTTACGCGTCGTGATCTGTCAAAATTAAAAACATAAAAAAAACCATGTTTTAGTGTAGAAGTTTTAGCATTACAATATTATCGGAATGGAATTTAAGAAAAAAGACAATAAGAACAAGAAGTCTCAAATCTTTATTAAATAATTTAAAAAAAAAATATAACAAAAAAAGATTACCAAACTTATTTTTTGAAATTTTATTAAAAATAAAAAGTAAAAAAATTCCTTATAAAATAGGAAAAAATCTCACCCAAAATATTTTGTACGTTTAATTATTATGAGCTTAAACGCTATTTAATTCAAATTTAACTTTATTAAAAAGTTTTGGAATAAATCGATTAATAACAGTTTTTTGATAATTTTTATTAATTTTGTTTATTTCAATTTTTATTGTTTTAAAATAATTTTCTTTTATGGCTTGATTTAGTGACACAGGAATGTGGGCGTCTAGTATATAGCGGTTCTGAGTTTAAATCCAGCCAATGATATAATCGAAGTGGCCATTTTGTTTGAAATTATCGAAGTGGCCATTTTGAATTATCGAAGTGGACAAATTTTCAATAATTTTTTTGTTTTCGTTTTCGCTTTTTTTTTAATCGTAGATCATATTTTATTGTAGATCAAATGTGCGGAGAGGATACTTTTCCCAATTTTTAAGTATAACATCTACACTAGAGCAAAATCATTTTCGTAATGATTTTCGTGAATTCTCTCAAGTTTTTTGTTTACATTTTTTCTTATAATTAAATAAAATATATTATGAAGATGAAAATTCGATTTGAAGGAAATTTTTCATAGTTCATTTCGTGGGTATTTAATTTACTTAAAGTTGACTATGGGAAAACGTTACCGAAATATTTGCTGCGCGAAGAAAGGGAGGGGCTATTAGCATTAAGCGAACAAAAACAAAAGTTGTAATCGCAGTGCAGTAGACTAGCCTAATACGTATCCAAAAAAAAAAAAAAAAAAAAAAACGGAAAAAACCATACCAGCATAATTACTAATAATCCGATCGATATTTATTTATTTATGATTTTTATGGAAAGACCCTCGACCATCTAATACGCCTCCCTCTCTACTCAACTCCAACTCCACTCCACTGTACACTTGATAATATTTTTGTGTTCACGTTTCGATTACATTTTACAAAGTCACGATTTTTGGGGAAAATTTCTATTTTCGGAATGATTTCAATTATAATTAATGGTTTTCTGCTGCTACTTATATATTATGTTTAAATATAAAAGTTTTCGTTTTATTTATGCTGGGTTTTTTTTTTCTTTCTTCCAAGTTATATTGTAAATATTATAGTAGTTTTGTAGTAGTTTTATTGTACAGTCAAAAATAGAAAAAAAACAGCAACAAACAAAAAATCGAAAGTGCAAAAAAAATTCCTTCGAAAAACACACAAAAGAAAAATGATTGATTATATATATTATATTTTTATGGTGAATAGAATTTTGTTTAGCTATAAAAGAAAAATAGGAATAATTTCGTTTTTCGTAATTTATTTAAATCCATTCGAAAACGGAATAGATCCCATTTTGATAGTTAAAATAACGACACAAAATGAAGAAATAAATTCGATGATAATAAAATCTTGTTAATGAACAGAGAATTAAATTGGAGCATAAAGTCTCCAATTTTTTTGTTTTATTAATCAAATGAATCAATTTCGATGATATTGCAAAGTTCAACCAATAGCAGCAATTATCAACGAATCTTGATGAATGAGGACATGTTTGCATGCAAACGAACTAACTAGCCTGGCTTTTATTGATTCGATTAATCGTAATAGTTTTGGAGTGTCCGTGTTTATTATAGTCGTATAAAAACAGTTTGTACTAGATTTTCAATTATCTGAATTGTTACGATTTAATAATAAATCATACAATTTGAAATGATCGTCTCTAATTGAAGAATATATAGACAAGAGAAAATTCTTTTAATTTATTCACACTGAAATCATCAGTAATACTCATGGTTTGTCTATTTTCTTTTTGGTTTGGTTTTTTTGATTTGATTTCTAATTTCAATTTTGAAATGTTTTGAGAATTTTAGAGCATCTCTCAATAGGGTGGAAAAGCAGATGGAAATAATAATTTATATTAATTGATTGTGCGATTGATAATTTTGTATTTATGTGGTTTTTTCCCTCTTCTAGTCGTATTTTAATTTATTTTCTTTATTTGTAAATTCAGTGAATTAAATGGTAGTAGTTATGAAAATAATTTGGTATGTGTAATGTCACGGAGATATGTGCTATTGTCATAAACCGTTTGATGACTTCCTCCTCTTTTTTTGTTGCTGATTATAGGCTTTCTTGCCTCTTTTATGTTGTTGCTCCTTCTGTATTCGTCAATTGTCAGGTATTTTAAGCCTGCCTTCGGATCCTTCATAGCTTCAAAAAGTTGATTGTCCCTTCTCGAATGACAGTTGTCCGAAGTTTCTGGGCTTGTCAGTTGTAGCGTCTGACAGCTTGTGAAAGTAAAAATATTTCTATGGAGATGATCTGATTGATCCTGAAGCGTTCACAACTCAATCCAGACTCAGGTTGTGTTTTAAGGCAATTAGTCTTTGCCAGTAATTATTGAGAGTCGTAGTTAAATTGCCGTTGTTTTGATTTTGAGAGATTAAAAGCGTATTTTGTGTTATATGCGCGCATGGTCCAAGGTATCAATGAATTTTCAACAATTAAATTTGCGATTATTTGGTATTAAAATTATTTAAAGCAAACAAATATTCATGAAATTAGAATGCCTTAGTTTACCAGGTGTATAAGCCTAAATCCGCTGTTTTTTAGTCAAAAAAAAAACACATGTTTTTTTCATAGAAAGCAAAAACAAATTTATTCAAAGTACTTGCCCTCGCTAGCTACACATTTTTTCCATCTCTTGGGAAATTTGTGGATACCACGCCAAACAAATTCCTTTTCTTTCGAGGCAAACCACTCATTAAGCCATTTTCGGACGTCTTCGTAATAATCGAATTGCTGCTCAGTGAGCGCGTGGCCCATCGACGAAAACAGGTGCTAGTCGGAAGGGGCCAGGTCTGTTGAATAAGCGGGGTGGGGTAGCACCTCCCAGTTGAGTGTCTCCAAGTAGTTTCGACTATTTTTGACGTGTGCGATGGTGCGTTGTCGTGAAGGAAAATCAGCTTTTCATGTCTTTGTTGATAATCCGTCTTTTTTGCACGAAGAGCACGGTGCAATTTGATCAGTTGTTGGTGGTAGCGATAGGCATTGACAGTTTCACCAGGTTTCAACATCTCATAGTAGACGATACCCTGCTGATCCCACAAAACGCACAGCATCGTCTTCCGTTCGAAGCGATTTGGTCTTGGGGAAGATGTTGAAGGTTGGCCGGGATCAACCCACGATTTCTTGCCGTTAGGATTCTCGAAATATATCTACTTTAATGTTTGGGTACAGGCGTTATTACTACAATCCAATAGAACGGCATAGAAAGGGCAGATTGAATTTTGGATTAGTTGTGTTCAATAGTTTCGTTTACTATTGTAGCAGTTGTTTAATGCGTGAAAATTAATCTTCCACTTTCAATTCAGTCTGATTGTATAGATTTGCGAAAAAATATTAGGTGCCATTTTGTTATCAGGTTAACATGACCGGAACCTCAATGCAACTCGACGTTACTGTTGTTTGATATAATAAATAACAACAAACGAAATTCGATGACGGTCCTAATTGTTCACAGATCCCCATGAAAAAGAGCGCTTTGGAATGGTAAAAGTCCACTTTTTTAAATTTCCAATAAGTTGGATAAAAGCCAAAGAGTAAAAAATGGAAAATACTTTAAAAATATATATTTCGTAAGAACATTTTTTCTACAGATTAGAAACGAATTTTTTCTGTTCAAAATTTGAGAAAAATAAATGGACTGGACTAAGAATAATTAACAGTATCTGTCAAAAGTCGATTTGACGTTAACATTGTCAAGTGGTGTGGTGAGGAGAACCTGCATCATCAACCAAATACACACCACACAAATATGCCAATTGTGAAACATTATTAATAATTCCTACCACAATCAATGATTAATGGTTCTTTCATAAAATATAACTGAAGAAAAAAAACCCTAAATCCAGAATATATTTTTATTACCATCTTCTGGAAAAATTCAGAAACTTAGCAGCACAAAATTTACATTATTTCAAAAATTTTATTTCTCTATAAAAATCAACAAAACAAAAAAAAATGTACACAATAAAAAAACGGATTTTTCTTATAAACAAACCAAGATAAAACGGAATGATTTCTTTGCGAATAAAATAAAAATAATCGTGAAGATTTTCCTCCAATAAAAAGAAATTTTTATTTTCGTTCAAGAAAGAAAAAAAACTATTAAATTCTCATAAAACGACTTTTAAAAATGATGATATTCTTTTCGTATTATAGCTTATAATATAAAATTTTACAGTATTTTTTTTTTATGTTTATCGATTAAATAAGAAATAATCGATTGGCTTACACTAACCCCTTCTCCTCCCCCTCCTATCGTTTTCAGTGTTGTTTTTTTTTAAGGTTGCAAATTTTCGTTTTTTTCTTCCTTCAAAATTTAGTTAAAAATTAAGATTCAATGGAAATTTTTATTTGCAAAAAAAAAAAAAAATCAATTATTTTAATATTTATTTTCTTTTGTAAACGGTAAAATTAAGCAATAAAAAAAAGCCCCTAAAGAGGGAGCCATAACAGAATGGGGGGTTTTTTTTGTTGCTCATAACATTTTAACAACATTTGTGAAATTGTAATTAAGTTTATTGTTGCAAACAAATACGATCATAAAAAAAGGAGATAAAATAAACACAGAATCTCAAAATTCAGTTGGTTAATTTTACCAGTTCTCCATTATAATTTTGTTAATTTCATTTTATATACAATATTTTATAGTTTTTTTTTTTAATTATTATTATTATTGCATATAATTCATTTATATTTAATTTGATTGGATTATAAAAGAAAAAGAAAATTTCTGTCACGTTTTCTATTTCGTTTTTTTTTTATTTAATTTATTTTTTATTTCTGTATGCAAATAAATGCAATTATTTATATTTGATGAAATTATTGTACAAAAATCAAAATGATATAGAAATATTTGGGGTTTCTTAAATGTGTTGAAAATATTTTTGAAAATAATTGAAAGAAAAATGTTTTTTTTTCTTTAAAGACAACGTTTACGATAATCAAAAAAGGCAAAAATATTAAATTTAATTTATTCGCAAAATTCAAAAAAATGCTAAAAATTCATATAAAAAACGGAATACAAACAATTATTGTGTGTGCTGTTCTGCCTTATAAAATCAATAAAAGATAAGAATTTTTTGTAGAGGGCGGAGGTGTGCCTGTGCCTGCTTATTCTCCTCTCCCAAAAGAGTTTAATTTATTTACTAGCGTTGCTTATCGCTCTATTGAAAGAAAATTTTCGAGAACATATATATGTATGCGTGTGTATGTTACAATATAATTTGTAAAGCCGTGAATTTGCAGGGTGGGCCAACTTAGACTGGCTTTGACATATTGTAGGCGTTGTGCTGCATTCCCCTCGGCAATAATTCTTGAGCTAATTGAATTTTGTATGGAAATATCCTTTGAAATTTACATATTCGGTTCGAATATTCTGCTTTAGTTCCTGAATGTTTTGTGGTTTATTCACGTAAACCCGTTACTTCAAGAAACCGCACAAAAAAAATCTGGGCCCGCCAAATATAGCCAAACAAAATTTGCATTTAAGAAAAAAAAAAAATATTCGGTTTTTTGGCATTGTCGTTCTTGAGGTATGAGCTGTACCTCCGTTTTGCTGGATGTATATGACAGGGTTATTCAGAATCTGCCGGTCGTAAATAAATTTCCAACATGGTCTAATATACCGCCGCCTCAGAGATGGTTTGTGGATGCGCGCGCACTTTCATCTTCGAAAAAATATGGCCATAATTCCACACTAAACAGTGCATCTAAGAGGGTGTAATTATGGTGCAACGCTTTGGGTTTCTCCGTACCCCAAATTCGACAGTTCTGTTTATTGACATATCCATTTAAATGAAAATATGCGTCATCGTTCATAATGAGATTGTTCAAAACTGAATGAATCTTTTGGCATATTGTAGCCGTGTGGTGCATCCCTTGGCAATCATTCTTGAGCCAATTGAATTTGTAATGGAAACATCCTCAAATTAAGTTTTTAAGACACAAATGGATCACTTTTGCGTACAGCCACCACAGATTGTTCATTGAGAACAGGTCGATGAAAATTAATTCGTGGATCATCAAAAAACTGCATTACGCTCCTCAAAAGGGGTTATTATATTTCTTATCATGTTTGCACTAAGAGCTTTGACAGTATTAAAAACGTTCTTGCATTGAGTATAAAGACACTATACGAGGTCTATTCAAAAAGTATCGCGAATTTCGAATTTCCGCGGGTTACGTATATTCGATTTTCGATTTTTTGTGGCGTTATGTTGGTACTCATGTCTCTCACTTATGCCGACAAGTTCGGCCATCTTGAATGTTCAGTTAATTTTTGACAGCTGCTTTGTTTGCACGTGTTTTGGCTTGTCTTCGATTTTTGCTCATTTTCGACCAAAAACAGCATCGCATTACAATAATATTGCTAAGGAGCTGTTGGACTCTGTCCACGACGACCCAAATTTTCTCCAGAGGGTCATAACTGGTGACGAATCATGGGTATATGGTTATGACGTGGAAACCAAAGCTTAATCATCCCAATAGAAGCTGCCGCACGAGCCAAGACCGAAAAAAGCAAGCCAAGTTCGGTCGAATGTGAAGGTTTTGCTTACAGTTTTCATCGATTGCAGAGGTGTGGTGCATTATGAGTTCTTGCCACAGGGTAGAACGGTCAATAAAGAATATTACCTGCAAGTTATGCGCAAGTTGCGCAAAGCCTTCCGCCAAAAACGCCCGAATTTGTGGAAGAACAAAAATTGGCTTTTACACCATGATAACGCCCCTGCTCACGCATCGTTGCTTGTGCGCGAATTTTGTGGCCAAAAACAAAACACACTAATAATGCCGCAGCTACCGTATTCCCCAGATCTGGCCCCCTGTGACTTTTTCCCCATGAAAGGACGACGCTACGCAACGATTGAGGAGATAAAGACGGCATCGAAGGAGGAGCTGAACAATATCGTAAAAAATGATTTTTTGAAGTGCTTCGAGGATTGGAAAAAACGTTGGCACAAGTGTTTTATATCTTGTGGGGATTACTTTGAAGGGGACAAAATAGATATTCATGAATAAATAAATAATTTTTGAAAAAAAACCCACAAAATTCGCATTTTGAATCAGTTAGTCCAAGTTGGCCCACCCTGTATGTAGCCACAGAGAATGTAATATAAATATTCACATTTGTGTGTGTGTGTATCATTTGAACGTTTAAATTAATCGGCTTTGTTCACAAAATCCAACAGTGTACGTGTACAGTCATGAACAAAAGATCGATTTGCACAAAAGAGAAAAAACTAATTTATATATATATATACTCTTACACGTATATATATATATGGTGTTGAATTGATTTGATTCGTTTTAAGAGAAGGTCGTTAATGGATCTGGCAATTAATTAATGCGATAAACAAACACGACTTTTAAGTTGGGATAATAATAATGAAGGAAACAAAAAAATGCCTAGCAAAATATATAAATAAGGTCAGAGGATTATAATTATCATTATTATTATTATAACTATGATATTATTGTTATTAGAAGTGGTATTAGTATTAGTATTTGTTTGGTTTATTTTAACTTTTCGAAATCACATTTTAATCACTGCTTTTAAGTAGTGCTCATTATTATTAAAAGCACAAACAAAAATGTTTGAAAGCTAAAAACCTAATTGATTAAAGTCTTTAATTTATAAGCCGTTTAGTTTAGACCGAAAATGGTAAAGCGTAATTGGGAATTATTTGTTGCTGTTGCTTTTTTCTTTTCCCCATTATTACTAAACTATATTTATTCAGTAGGTAATTTAACTGAATGGATTAAAAAAAAAAAAAACGTTGATTAGATTAGATGTGAAATATATTATTTGAATAGAGTTTTGAGAAACCAAAATTAAAACGCTATTTACTTTTCTCAAATCAATTGTTGTACTTAAATGGAAAATTGATAAGTTATCAATTCAATGCAACTATTAATTGGCAATAATATTTTTCCATTGAAAGATTATTAAATAATTTTGAATTTTTTAACAGATAAATTTTTATATTTCGATTATTCCAAAGTGTTTTATATTGATCTAAGGGAGAAGGAATCCATTAGCATGATGTGGTTGGGATTGTCCGATTTGGGTCAAATATGTACCATTTTGTTTTATAATTTGTGGCCATTTTAAAGGTAATTTCGTAAATGCCTCTCTTATAGAAACCCTGGCTTCCTCCTCATTAGTGAAAAACTCGACTAAGCGATTTTCACAATCTTTTCTTAATGCCAATTTCTTATCACTAAGGAAGTTTTGCAATAAAAAAAAATCGCTTGATGCCAGGTCCGTACTATAAGGTGGATGCATCAGAACGTCCCAACCAAGCTCCTGGGGTTTCTGGCAAGAGGGAACCTAAGAGAATGTTCCATGCATGAAGTGGCCCAAGCAGAAAATCTAATGCGTTGGATTGATAAAGCGTTGGCAACGATCTAGATTATAGATTTAGATGCGTACAACTACCTGGATCTTGCAGCTCAGCTGGCGAAATTCATTACTTGAGAGGTTCATTTTTCGCGTCCATATGGAAGCAGCTCATAGTAGATGATTCCTGTCCAGTCCCACCAAATGCATATCAAAAGCTTCCTGGCCGTTAGTCCTGGTTTGGTCACCGTTTGAGTGGTTTCACCACGCTTTAACGACGAATATTGTCGCACAATATTGTCGTATGTGACTCCATTTCTCATCCCCAGTCACCATCCGTTTAAGAAATGTGTCGATTTCGTTCCGTTTGGCCAAGGCTTCGTATATCGAAATTCAATCCATCATGTGTCAACTCGCGTAGCACCCAAACATTGAGCTTCTTTTTGAATCCAGTTTTATGCAGATGGTTTAAAACTGTTTTATGGTCGATCTTTAGCTACTGGGCAATGCTACAACTGCTAACATGCCCGTTCATTTTCCATCATTTGCATGATTTTATCGAAATTTTCGACGAAGGGTCTACCTTTGCAAAGTGTATCTTTAACATCGAGTAATTGGCTAAGACAGTATCGGGGCAATAAACACCATTCACAATTTCAGCCGCCTTCCTGGCATTTTTATCACCTTTATCAAAGCAAAATTGCAAAATATACCAAATTTTGCCATTATTAACTTCCATAGTTTACACTCTATAACTTACAATTGAATCGACAATCTAAAATAATGGATTTCTTTTTTTTTTTAAACTAAATTTATTTATTTTTAATAATTTTCCTAATGTAAACTGTGTCCTGTCAATTGGATTTCTTCCATTTCTGTGCTTCCATCTTCTTTACTTAAGTACTGTCCTTATGTCATCTTCTTCTCTGCAATATTTTTTTCTCATTTTTTTCTTCTTTTGTCCAAACAAAATTTCAAATAATAACAGTTGTTTCTTAATTTATTCACAATAGTCATCAACTAAAGGGATAAAAATATGATTTTTTTTATGATTTTCTTATAAGAAAAAAATAAAAACAACTCGGATTGTTGGTAATTTTTTTTTCTTTAATTTTTTAATTACTAATAAAATTTTTTAAATTTTATTGTACAATAAAGAGAAAAAATGAAGAACAAAAAGCAGATTTTTACTATAAACTAAACTTTTTAATATGATTGCTGCCAATTGAGTTTTTCAGTAACAAAAAAAAAAAAAAAACAACAACAACAATAAAAACATGAACAATTTTAAATGTGCGAATTTTCTACATCCTACTTAAAACGATTTGTGTAAAAAAACAAAAACCATGTAAGTGGGGACAGGTAGTCTCGCAGAATCGATCGACCGACCAACCGACTTTTAAACAGATCAGACAGTTTAGACAAATGAACAAACAAACTGCAAAGTAGTTGTTGTAGAAGACAATCGATTCCATTAATCTGCAATTAATTTTCTTGGTTTTAATAATTGGTAAGGCAATGTGAGTGAACTTCTCCTAATAGAGTTGTTTCGTATGGTGTACATTCACCTGCGTTGCCGTATTATGTGCACAATTTTCACAATGTAGGAGCTCGCAGATCCGATTTAGTCATAAGAAGATAATAATAATGAAGAAAGCAAGAAAAGAATAGATACAGAAACAAAGAGCCTCCTCCAGTTTCAGTTACAATTTGAACATTCGTTACACTTGAGCGCCGCAATTATCTAATGCCTCCTTCTCTTTTTGTACATGGCTGGGCGTGCGGAATTTATTTATCCAACTTTTGAACATGATCATAAGTCTGTAACTTGAATTGGCCTTTTTCGCCTCGTCGTGTTCGGATTAGTCGAAGTTCGAATGTCTTAACCCATTGCCGTCGTCGACTAGATCATGTTTTACCAATTCAATTTCCTTCGCTGTGCATACACCTTTTGTAGCTGCTATTTTGAATTGCATTCGAATGCAATTGGTCGAAGTCGTAATATGCGATCATGAACAATTGGTAATTGCCTATGAATCGGAATCTGTCGCACTGTTGTGTAAAGCACCTTCCACCCTCTGCACACATAAGCAAATCTTGTGTCCTCCAAACCAAATAAGTATAGCCTATAAGTCTATTAGAAATCAACATCTTCCACCACTCCGCCCCCTATCAAATAAAGTCCTGGTAGATGTGACGTGTTTACCTATGACCGAGAGATACACTCACATATCCGTACAAGCGACGAATAGTTTGGTCACCATGGTCTTCTTATGAGAGGGAATTCCTCTCATGAAAAGGTATAATCTGCAAATATTTTAGCACATGTCTCTGTATGTATGTACATAGTCGTACCTCTAATTGGCTTATCCCCCTAATAGCGTTACGATCGTGATTTAGAAAGTGGCAATTTTTCCCAAGCACTTTTTACTCACATATGTCGGGTGTCGATGAAAATTATGCTCAATGGTCAATTGGTTGGCGGTAGAGAACGTTAAAGATATCCAAATAACCGCAAATCCAGCCAACATCGAAATCCCAAACGCCAAAGCTACTAAATCAATCTCAATCAGGTTTTATTATTATAATTCGCATTTGATTTTGTACACTATTCGAAATGAAATAATCGTATTTGAAAAGTAGTGACTTAATTGAATTTATGCTCACATAAAACTAACGTTCGTATTCGTTCGTAATCGGTTAAGATTCCAAAAACAGAACTAATCGAGGAATTTCCAGACATTCGTGTCATGTAATTGCGTTCAGTTCTGATTTTCTAATTGATTTATTTCATCAAATTTTTGACAGTCATTCGTTAAAAATTGTTGGTGAGAAAGAAATGTTCCCAAAATGTTACGTGGTATATAAGCTTAAATCCGCTGTCTTTAAATAGACAGCAAAAACAAATTTATTTAATGTGCTTGCCTTTGCTAGCTACACATTTTTCCCATCTCTCGGGCAATTTGTAGATACCACGCAAAAAAATTCCTTCTCTTTCGAGCCATTTTCGGACGTTTTCGTAAGAATCGAAGTGCTGCTCAGCGAGCGCGTGGCCCATCGACGAAAACAGGTGGTAGTCGGAAGGAGCCAGGTCTGGTGAATAAGTGGGGTGGGGTTGCACCTCCCAGTTGAGTCTTTCCAAGTAGTTTCGGACCATTTTTGACGTATGCGATGTTGCGTTGTCGTAGAGGAAAATCAGCTTGTCACGTCTTTGTTGATAATCCGTCCTTTTTTCACGCAGAGCACGGTGCAATTTGATCAGTTGTTGGTGGTAGCGGCGGGCATTGACAGTTTCACCAGGTTTTAACATCTCATAGTAGACGATAGCCTGCTGATCCCACCAAACGCACAGCATCGTCTTCCGTTCGAAACGATTTTGTCTTGGGGAAGATGTTGATGGTTGGCCTTGATCAACCCACGATTTCTTGCGTTTATGGCACGCAGACGCATAAAAATGGCTGGTTGAGTAATACCTAATAGCTCCGCGAGCATTTTTTGCGATTGGGTATCGTCTTCGTCCAAAAGAGCCTGCAATTGCAACCGTCCTAGGCCGATTTTCACGCACCATGTCCCACAAGTCAAAATTGCCGTCTTTGAACCGACGAAACCAATCTCGGCACGTTGTTTCCGATAAAGCACTGTCACCATAGGCCTCCATAAGCATTCGATACGATTCGGCAGCCGATTTCTTCAAATTGAAGCAGAAAAGCAGAGCTTCCCGCATATGCTCTTTTTCTGGAACAAAACTAGACATGATTACCAAAGGAAAAATGTCTGTTGTTGTACGAAATTGCTGACAATATGCAATGATTAATGTTGACAAATGTCAAACTCATAAAAAAAAGTATGGCGTGCCCATGGTAGCTTAATACGCTCACTCACGCCATCTATGACCAAACAGCGGATTGAAGCGTATAGCCCTGGTATGGTATTAAAAAAAAAACGCTGAATGATTTTGTTATGTTTTTATTAAAGTCTTCTCTCTTAACATTTAGCAAAAATTATGCTTAAAATAAATTATGTGTATTTTGAAAACATTTAAAAGTTTTTTTTTAGTATAAACCCTAACCCTACAAATTCCTGACTTCCCCTAAACATGTCCATCAGTTGCTAAACCTCACAAATGTCTGGGTTTGTTCACGTTCAAAGACATTGTACGCTTTATCTACTCTCCTTATTAAGGAGGAGTGCTTTAAATTTCTTTATTTTTTTTTTATTATTTTTATTTGTGGGAAAATATTTTTATTTTAATCTCAAAAATAAAGAATTTAATTTTTTTTTTTAAAAATTATTAATTGAATTTTTTTCTTTGCAGTTTTAAAATGAACGGTTTGGCCCGAGGGCCGGGGCCCTGTGTCTCCCGCCATAGCCGTATTTTGAAACGAACAAAATTTGGAGCTAAATCTTTATCATCATCCGCAATAGTACAATTATCGTCGTCGTTGTCATCGCCATTATTATCATTGTCGTCACTGTTATCGTCGTCATCATCCTTGTTGTCATCATCATCGCTGTGGTCGTCGTCTCCATTATTAGTGCAACAATCCAACGCAGTTAAAAGTTCTAATTTATCGTTGTCGTCATTGTTTACGTCCAAACAGAATAGCAATATTGGATCGTCTTCGTCTTCGTCGTCGTCGTCGTCATTGTCATTAAATCGATCCGGTTCGTCATTGTTGGATTTTCATTTGGCAAACACTATCTTCTGGTCGACACCGATAACTGAGCTAGACGAAGAAGTGTTGCGTAACGTGGGCCCGCTTTCCGCGGCAGCCCCATTCTTTTCGTCTGCATGGAGTCAATGAGACGCAGTGAGGCGAACAGTAGCCACCACCCGAATAAGGTTAGAATTGTAGTATATATTTTATCTAATTTGTTGCTTCTTTTTCGAATACAAATAATTGAAAAGTAAGCATTCTAGAAAATTTCCTCAATTTAGCTTAACATAAAAAAGTACCCCCAAAACATTGTCGAAAACTCAATTCAAGATCAGCCATTAAACAAATCAGTTTTATTACTTAACTATTTATGAGTTCAAAAAAATAAATTCGCAATTAACATGAAAAGAAAATCGTGTAAAATTATCAAAATTTACTTTTAAAATGAATAGTTTTTGTTTTGATCAAATACGTGTTTTTCACCACCTTCTAAAGAAAAAAAAATAATTCAAAATTAATGGAAATGGTTAAAATATAAAAAAAAAATGTGCATAAAAAAATTTTACAGGTGGCCGTTAACAGCCTAGCAACGGAAAGCAATAAACACTCGAGTGGTAGTGGTTCTTTGAACAATAATAAGTTAAGTTTTAATCAGCAAACGCAACAACAACAACAACATCAGCAACAAGAGCAAGAACAAGAACATCAACATAAGCAACAACAGTCGCCTGTTCCAATTGAACAGGAGCAAAAGCAAGAGGAACAGTCGCCGCCGCCGCAGCAGCAGCAGGAAAATTCACCACCTTCTCGTTCTGGTGAATCGTCGTCGTTATCTTCTACAACGTCTTCGTCTCCATCATCAGCTGCCTCGACTTCCAGCGAGTCGAAAGACACTAATTTCGAGTACGACGATAACGAGTGGGACGTTGGTGGCATTGGTGATTTGATAATCGATTTGGACGCTGACATTGAAAAATCGTCCACGGCAGCTGCTACTAGCAGTACACAAACACAACCGCAGCAGCAGCAACAGCAACAGCAACAGTCACAGCAACAGCAACAACAACTGCCGGTTTCGGTAACCTTGTCGACGGCGACAGTATCTCAGCTAGGATCGACAACGTTGCCAATTACTGTACCCTGTCCGACAGGATCAATTAGTGTAAGCAATAGCGGTGATAATAATAGCATTCTGAGTGTAAGCCTGAAGTCGCCAGGATCGTTATCGACATCGAGTGCGTCATCGTCGTCTTCAGTGTCTTCGCAGCTATCGCCTTCAGCTGCCATTTCATCGACTCTGTCGTCGTTATTCACGCCTGTTACCCCGTCGCGTCATAGTACAACGACAACAGGTCATCAGTCGGTAACGCCGACAGCTATTTCGACTAACAGCAGCGCTAAACAGAACGCCAAGCAGCAAGTCGGAAAAGTGCAGCAAAGCTTAAAACAGCAGCAACCAGCACTACTAGCGCAGCTGAACAGTAAAACGCCACCGTCAGTTGGGTTGTCGAGAGGTTTCCAAAGCTCTGTGACGGGTGGTTCTACAACGCCCACCGTACAAGGGAGGGAATCTTCTTACACGAATACAATTTCGGCAACAGCAACGGCAGGAGCACCAGCAACAGTAACGGGAACAACGTCCGCATTTACTGATCGCCAGTGCAAGCAGTCGTCAACGACCGCCAGCATGTCATCACAGCCGAGTGGTGGACAAGGTGCTGGTAAAACAGCCACAAAAATGTCAATTGATCATCAGGCGACGCTCGACAAAGGATTAAAAATGAAAATAAAGCGAACAAAGCCGGGCACCAAAACGTCCGAGGCAAAGCATGAGATCGTCAAGGCCGAACAAAATGGCACATCAAATGCTGACGATAATATTAACAGTAATTCGTCGAGTAACTCGACGCCGGGCAAGAAGCACGGCCAACAGGTAAACCCGGTAACCACAACCCCGGTGGTATCGGTTCAGCAAGCCACTAAGCGGGGTAGCAGCAGTCATCGTCGCGACAAGACTCGCGACAAAACACCGCATTCACGGGAAAAGTCTGAGCACAGTAGCGGCAGCAGCGGGAACAACAGTAGCAGTAACAGTAGCTCGTCTAGTTCAAACAGCAACAGTAGTTCCAGCAATGATCGTTCGTCGGCGCCATCGTGCAATTGTTCGCATGACGCACAAGTGAACGGCGGTACTCAACAAGCGTGCACAAACATCGCCTGTATTCGAAGCCGAACTTCAAGCGGTGGTGGTAACGTTGATCAAACGAATAATGCACTCTCTCAGAGGATATCGGCGGTAAATCAGCCCAGCAGCGCTGGCAATGGTGGAAACCTCAGCGTAAATATCAGTGCGGGTAGTGGTAGCGGCGGCGGTTTGCAGAACAGCTCGTCGAGTAGTTCGCTGAGCAACAGTTCGAGTAGCTCCTCAAATCTTAGCAGCTCGAACTCAAGTTCAGGAGGCAACAACTCATCGGCGGGACTTCCAACAAATAGTGGGTCCGGCAATGCCCAAACATCGAGTGGTGGTGCACCGAATGCGCCCGGTCCACCAACGAAAGACACCAAGAACAGCTCATCAATCGTGCTCCACCATCAGCAGCAGCAGCAACAGCAACAGCAGCCGCAGTCGCAGTCGCAATCGTCACAATCATCGTCTTCGATGTCAAGTGGGCAGCAGCAGTCGTCGCAGCAACAACAGCAAAACCAGGCGAATCTTAACTCTGCGTCAGCGGCCCACAATAGTAGTAGTCAGAATAGTTCCAGTGCCAAGTCAAGTAATAGCAGTAATAGCAATAGTGGTGCGCATCTCGGTTCGATATCGGCCACCATGCACCACACCATTTCAGTAAATTCATCCTCTGTGGGGAACAGTGATGATGGTAGTTCGAGCCCGCCGACAAAACGACCGAAGTGTGATCCGAAGGACATGGTTGACGTGTGCGTGGGTACGTCGGTCGGCACAATAACGGAACCAGACTGCTTGGGACCCTGTGAGCCGGGCACGTCCGTCACACTTGAAGGCATCGTCTGGCATGAGACTGAAGGTGGTGTTCTCGTCGTCAATGTAACGTGGCGAGGGAAAACGTACGTTGGAACTTTGCTCGATTGCACTCGCCACGATTGGGCACCTCCAAGGTAAGCTAATCCAGAAAAAAGCTCCTTCACTACTAATGAAAGAAACCTAACTGAAGCCTTCAAATTGATTTTTCTCCCTTTCTGAGCCTATTATTTAGACTTAAGCATTATCGCATTTCCTTTCTCCTTTTAGATTCTGTGATTCACCGACTGAAGAGCTCGACTCCCGGACACCAAAAGGCCGAGGAAAGCGTGGAAGAAGCGCCGCGCTTACTCCAGACTTGAGCAATTTTACGGAAACGCGAAGCTCTGTGAGTCATGAGTAACTTTTGACAATATATAAGATTTAGATATCCTCTCTCGGCTGTTCGATACGAACAACTGCAGGGAGCGACTTTTTGGGGGCATATGATTCTAATGTGGTTTCCGATTTAGGTACATTCGAAACTTCGAAATGGTGGCGCCAAAGGTCGAGGCGGACGCGGTGTTACAACAAGTAGCACAACGTCAACGACGACGACCAGCACTGTGTCGACGGCCAGCACAACGACGATGTCGAGCAATTCCAGTAGCACAGTTGTTTCTAATACACCATCGACATCACCGACAGCTTTTCTGCCACCGCGTCCCGAAAAGCGCAAGTCAAAGGATGAGAGCCCATCACCGGTAAATGGCGATGCGAATCAGTCCTCGCAGACAACACAGAGCCTAGTGAATCCCATAACGGGACTGAACGTTCAAATATCAGCTAAGAAATGTAAGACTGCGTCGCCATGTGCGGTTTCGCCGGTTTTGCTCGAATGCCCCGAGCAGGACTGCAGTAAGAAATATAAGCACGCCAATGGACTGAGATATCACCAGAGTCATGCGCACGGAGCAGGCTCGATGGATGAGGATTCGTTGCAGCCGCCGGAATCTCCGCGGGTCGCATCAACATCTCCATCGCCTGCCCCAGATACAACTCCGCAGCCTCAGGTGACAGCGTCAAATCCGATTACTGTTACACCGGTACCTATAATGGCTGTGAGTGCTTCAGGCATTTCGGTTACGCCAAGTGTAGTTGGTTCAGGATCAAACAGTGCTCCGGGCACTCCCATACCAATGCAAACGGCAGCCCCACTATCACCAAATTCACAGCAAATCTCCTCAACAACGAACCAGCCACAGCAACAGCCGATTTTGTCGGCTATGCCACAGACTGGAGCGCCAAATCCTGGTAGCGGTTTGCTGACAACTGTCCAAGTCTCTGTTCCAAATGCTCAGGGAGTTCAGCCGTTGGCATTGACCTCATCGCAGCAGATACCACAACAACCGATTCCCGGTGGAAGTATAACAGCTGGCGTTTCTGGCCAAGCATTATCGCAGCATCAACAACATCCAATCTTATTGGCGACAGTACCTGGTGCTGCTATTATGCAGGCAAATAATCAAAGCATGCAGGCTGAAGCTGCACAAACTGCTTCAATGTTGAATCAACAGCAGGCACATCAGCAGCAGCAACAACAACAGCAGCATCAACATCAGCATCAGCATCAACACCAACATCAGCAGCAGCAGCAACAACAACAACAGCAACAACAACAACAACAACAACAGCAACAGCAACAGCAGCAGCAGCAACAGCAGCAGCAGCAGCAGCAGCAGCAGCAACAACAACAACAGCAGCAGCAACAACAACAACAACAACAACAACAGCAACAGCAACAACAACAACAACAACAACAGCAACAGCAACAGCAACAGCATCAGCATCAGCAACAGCAACAGCAACATTCTCAACAACAAATGCATCAACAACAAATGCATCAGCAACAACTGCACATGCAGCAAGTACAGCAACATCAGCAACATCAACAACATCAACAACACCAGCAACACCAGCAACATCAGCAGCACCAGCAACAACAGCAGCAACAGGCCCAGTTGCAGCAACAACATTCACAATCTCAGCAGCAACAATCGCATCTTCAACAGCAGCAACATCAACAGCAGCAACACCAACAGCAGCAACATCAGCAGCAGCAGCAACAGCAGCTTTCACAGTCGCAAATGCCACAACAGCAACAGCAGCCAGCACAGCCTCAGCCTATACATTTGGGAGGTGGACCTACAAGTGGGATGCCAACATCAACACGAGGTGATGCGCAATTAAGAAAATCCTTTTTTTTTTTTTAAATTTCACGAGGCATTTTGTAGCAGAAACAGAACGATTCTAATGTATTTTTTAATTTTTCCCTTTAGTCAAACCCGGTGTGCTGCGATTTGGACCACAAACAGACGGTCTTCCGAATAGTCAGAATCCGATGGTAGGACCTGGACCGATCAGGCCAACACCCACAGCAGCGATGGCACCGAGTTCGTGTCCACCTAACACGCCGGAATCTGCGCACCAGTCGTCGTACGGCCAACCGCCACCACCGACCTCCCAACAAAACATCAATCAACAAGGTAACTGTTTTTGGAATACTGACAGCAGGAAGCCCATAAACTGTGAGGAATTGTCATCAGGACTACCCACCCAAAAGCCGCAGAACTACGGCAAACAAAAGAAAAACCGCAAATCTCCCGTACCTGGTGACTTCGATAATTCGACGTCGCGCGAAGAGGTTCAGAGTCCTGCCTATAGTGACATATCGGATGATTCAACGCCAGTTGTTGAATCCGACATGAGTGGTGAGTGCCTTTTGCTTTTGTGCCAATTTTTTAATGCTCAAACTTTATTTACTAAATCACAGCTCGTATTTCAGGACGATTTACGGATAAAGTACAACAGTCGAAGCATGTCGATGTGAAGAAGAGTCAGGAGGGTCCTCCGCCACAGATAGCACCGCTGAGTGGTTACGGAATGTACCAATTCTACTCGCAGCAACCCTATATGGTTCCACCCGAACATCAGGGCCCCAAACCACCAAATTCTCAGCCATCAGGTCCGCCAACTGTGTCTGTCGCCGACTACAATAAGTCTAAAGAGCCGCCTTTGGATTTGATGACAAAGCCTGCGCAGCAACAGCAGAACGATTCGTCAGTGAAGGAACCGAACGTGCCAACAAGTGCAGGGCCAGGTGTACCGCCTCCAACGAAACCAATATCACATTTCTATCCGTACAAGTAAGAATTCGCAATCCTCTCACGATTGTTCTATTTTGACCATCAAATTAACAAAAATATTATTTGTTTTGCAGTTACATGTCGCCAGGGTATCCGTTCAACATGGATCCCAACTATGGTCCCGTTTCTATGGTCTCTGATGACAATAAACTTGGCCAACCTCAGAATATGCCGACATCACTGAAAGAGGAGCGAAACAAAGAGAATCCAAGTCCAAACGAGCATGGAAAAATGAGTGGCCAACTTCAAAAGACATTAAAACAATCGCAGATGCCACCAGACTCTGTGTCGAATGCTTACCACCTGCAGATGATGACGAACAAATTGATCAAAACCGAACCAAATAGCAAGGACATCAAATTGGAACCGAACAGTCATCCAATCCATTCGAAAGAGCCTCCCGTACAATCGCTTGGTGCCTATCCCAGCATGTATCAAAGGCATCCACTTGGCGTCGGTGTGGGAGTTGGTGTTGGAGTAGGCGTTGGCGTAGGTGTGCCACCACAGCCACAACCTCATCTAACATCACGTGAAGATGATTTGCGAAGGTAATATCGAAATTATTTCCAATAAAAATTATTCTTTTTTCTATGATCGTTAATTATTTTTGTATTTACCCAATTTTTGCAGATATTACATTTATCCTGATCAACGGCGAACTAGCTCATCATCGAACTCATCATCGTCAATTATGCCGCCAACCTCGATTAAAGAGGAGCCACAATCGCCGTCGCAACAGTCACACCAGCATCCGACAGCGACATCGGTTGCATCATCACAACAGCAATTACCTCAAGTTCCTCAGTCGCCGCAACAGCCGCCGCCATCGTCACAGGGGGCTAACTCTTCACAGACGCAGAAGGGCGTCAAATCGAGCATGTCGAATTCGCAACAGTCGTCCGGGCAGAAGCCGACGAATCTGATCAAGGACTCGAAGGAGGAGAAGGAAGTGAAAGTGAAGCAGGAAGGCCAAAAGCCGACTATGGAAACACAGGGGCCACCTCCACCGCCAACATCGCAATACTTCCTGCATCCGTCCTATATAAGTCCGGGACCATTCGGGTTCGATCCGAACCATCCTATGTACAGAAATGTCCTGATGTCGACAGCGCCGTACAATGCACCGCCATACCACCTTCCAATGGCAAGGTTTCATGCACCCGAGGATCTGTCACGGAACCCCGGTACTAAGGCATTGGATGTTCTACAACATGCCGCCAGCCAGTACTACAACACACACAAAATCCACGAACTGAGCGAACGGGCACTAAAAAGTCCAACCAGTAACGTTAAAGTGAGTGTCTCTAGTCCGAATGTATCGCAGCAGAGCAGCCAGAATCCTGGAAGCGGCTCGAATGGCAACAGCGGCAGTGGGCCAGTTATTCTGCCACCATCGAGTGGACCGAGCGGCCCTTTAAATTTGCAACCACCAACATCAGCATTACCGCCGGGCATCGGCGGGGGCGGTGTGCCGTTGAGTGGTCAAAAAGGTGATCCTGGCAAACCTGGCAGTGATCCCTCGGGTAAACCTGGCGGCGTCGGAGCAAGCATCGTCGGTGGCGGCGGCACTGGCGATAGTCGTAGTCCGCCACCACAAAGACATGTCCATACACATCATCATACGCATGTTGGACTTGGTTATCCAATGTATCCGGCGCCCTATGGAGGTAAGTTAAATTTTTTAAAATTTCTTTTTTTTTTAAACAAAAATACGAGGTCTGTTCAAAAAGTATCGCGAATTTTGAATTTCCGTGGGTTACGTATATTCGATTTTCGATTTTTTGTGGCGTTATGTTGGTAATCATGTCTCTCACTTATGCCGACAAGTTTGGCCATTTTGAGTGTTTAGCTAATTTTTGACAGCTGCATTGCTTGCACGTGTTTTGGCTCGTCTTAGATTTTTGCCCATTTTCGAACAAAAACAGTATCGCATTAACATTGCTAAGGAGGTGTTGGAATCTGTCCGCGACAACCCAAATTTCCTCCAGAGGATCATAACTGGTGACGAATCATGGGTTTATGGTTATGACGTGGAATCATCCCAATGGAAGCTGCCGCACGAGCCAAGGCCGAAAAAAGCGCGCCAAGTTCGATCGAATATGAAGGTTTTGCTTACAGTTTTCTTCAATTGCAGGGGCGTGGAGCATCATGAGTTCTTGCCACTGGGTAGAACGGTCAATAAGGAATATTAGCTGCAAGTTATGCGCAAGTTGCGCGAAGCAATCCGTCAGAAACGTCCGGATTTGTGGCAGAACAAAAATTGACTTTTGCACCATGATAACGGCCCTGCTCACGCATCGTTGCTTGTGCGCGAAATTTTGGCCCAAAAACAACACACTAATACTGCCGCAGCCACCACATTCCCCAGATCTGGCCCCCTGTGAATTTTTCTTGTTCCCGAAACAGGTTCTTTGATCCATTTTTTGGAATGGGCAAAAATCGAAGCTGAACATTCAAAAATTAACTGAACATTCAAAATGGCCGAACTTGTTGACATAAGTGAGAGACATGAGTACCAACATAACTGCACAAAAAAATCTAAAATCGAATATATGTAACCCGCGGAAATTCATAATTCGCGATAATTTTAGAACAGACCTTATAAACTACAATAAAATTGTATTTTTTTGCATTTTTGCTCACTTGCAGCTGCCGTTTTAGCCAGCCAACAGGCTGCTGCCGTAGCTGTGATAAATCCATTTCCGCCTGGACCGACTAAATGAGAACAAATGAATGATAAAAATCCTTACATAAAGTGATAATTTTCCTTAAATATTAAGTCAACAAAAATCAGAAAGTAATCTATATATATATATATATACAAACATATACATACAAAATAAAATTTTAGTTTTAAAAATGTGTAAACTTAGTGAAAAGCAAAAAAAAAAAAGATTCTCTTCTTTTGTGTGCGTGCGTATAGTCGTAACCTTAAACAAAAATAAAAAGAAAAAAAAATATTTTTAATATATTTCGCTTCAGAATATTTGGTATTTTCTGTTGTTGTCAGTTATATTTAACGCGTAATTAGAATTTAATTTTAATAGAAGATAAGGAAGAAAAAATGTTTTTAACGAAAAAGTGTATCCCAACCAAAGTGAAGACGAGAAAGAAAAAGAAGTGATCGTTACGATGAACAATTTGTTGTCAGCTAACGTAAACTACGGTTATGTGCGCGAAAAGCTATTGAAAAAGGAGATGAAAAGAGCTCCCTCAATGTCTGAGATGAAGAATTATTAAGTGACGAAACAGTAAAAGGATAATATTTTTTATATGTGATTAATTGTGAATAGTAAAGAACAAAAGAGAAAAACCAAACTAAACTAAAATAGCAATCATCCAAAGAGTGAGTGTTTGGATAAAACGGAAATGGAAAATGGGGAATGACGACGACCACGACAACGACGAAGAATTTTCGTTTTATTTCAACTAAACTATGGATGTTGATGGTGATATTTTTTTTATGTAGAAATTAATGTGTCTGAAAACATATCGGAAAAGGACGATTTATTTATTTATTGTTTGTGTTGAAAATATAAAAAAAAAACTGTGATTAAAACTATAAGAAATTAACAAACTATAAAAGAACTGATTTTTCAGAATAAACAAAATAAACTATTACGTTCATAATTAATCAGGTGAAGAGAATTATTACAATTTGTGTAAAAAATATCAACAAACAAAAAATAGAAAATTCGAAAAAGTGTTATTTTTTATTTTGACATTGAAAATAACGTATATGAAAATTTATTGTTGATAAAGAAAGTTCTTGTGTTGCGAAATTATACCAAATTAACTAAGAAAAGTTAAAAATATGGAAGAAAATTCAAAGAAAAAAAATTGGCTTTAAATTAAATTTGAAAATTTGAACACGTAATTGTGAGAAAAATAAAAAAACGGAGGCGGATTTATTTTGGTTATTTTTTTTTTGGTGTGTGTAAAAATAAAAACTGAAAATTATATGAGTATATAAAATATTGTGTAAATTTGGGGGAAAATTATATTTTAATTGTTGAAGAAAACTATGCCCCAAAACTAGGGGAAATTTGAAAAAAAGGCTGACGACGTGTAAAAGCGGATATAGGAGAGGACTTTCGGAAAGTGTACGGATTGTACGTGTACCTTGATGATATCAAAACAAAGGATACTATATTTAAATGGAATATTTTTTAAGAAAGAAAATTCTCTCTCTTTTTTTTATATAGAAATAATCATATTTTATCATAATTTTTAGTTTAGACACACGCCCTCAAATTATTAGCGGCGACAATTATAAGTTTCTCTTTTAAGCGCTCAATCTCAGTTCAAATTGCAGTTAATAAAAGAATAAGGAAAAATAATCCCAAAAAAATAATATCAGTTTTACATGATTGAAAAATCTTTGCTGGAATAAGAGCAAAAACACAACATATATTTTTATTACCCTAAAAAACAAAGAAAAGATGACGTTTTTTTTTTAGTTAGAAAAAAATAATTTTGAATTTATTTTCATTTTAATTAAAAAAGTTATTATAAATTTGAAAATTTATTTGATTCCCCTTCAAAAAAAAAATACCCCAAGATAATTGAGAAAAAATAATATTAGTTCGAAAAAAATACCATTTTTATTGATTTTTTATGTAAAAAATAAATATAAAAAAATGACAAGTTAAAAAAAATGATTGAAAATAATTGGAATTTCTTTGAGCATGTCGGGTAACCCCAATACTTATGCTAGTGCTTTAATTATAAATGATCACAAAAGTTTCAAATAAGCGTACTAGATTTTTGTTTACCAAGAAATTTGAGTGAACTTTTACGTTTTTTGTACGTTCTTCAAAAATTAACTGAGTTCATAAATATTCTAGTACTTCCAAATATGTAATTTTTTACATTTTCCAAATGTGTTTAAATTTTTATTTCGGAAATGTTGAATAAAAATTTCAATTAACCACATTCTTGAACGCTATAATTCAAATAATCCTAAATAGAAGGGAAAGTAAAAGAAAGCAAACTAAAGCTAGTAAAAAAAACAAGAACAATTCATAGAAAATAGATAAATTTAGAGAATTCAAATTAGATTTTATTAAACAAAAAATGGAATATTTGCAGTGGTTTTTTCTTCTTCTTTTAATATGATTGGTATTACATAATAGGAAATTATGTAAATTAAAGAGAGGTGTGTAAAATACGAATAGACAACAAACAAACAAAAAACAATAAAATATTATATATTAATTAGAAAGAAAAAATGAACCATAATTGAAAATATTCTATTTATGCACAGAAACTTAGGTAATGCAAAAAAAGAGCTAAAATTTTAATAGAAAAAGAACCACTTTAAAAAAAATAAAGAAAAGTACAGAAAAAAATTCAAATTCAAAAATTTAAAAAAAAATTTGATGGCAAAAAAAGAAAATTTAAGTAAACTGTTGTAGATAAAAGAAGATTAATATTTCAATATTAATAGAAATTTAACGAGACCAACTAGACTGAAGCGAAGATCTATGAAAATGTTAGACTATACTATTAAGTAGTAGATCAGAATTGGTAAAGACGTGAGCAAGGAGCAGCGTTGTTTATGGCATACACGTTCTTATTCGTACAATATATAAAAATTTGTTTTGTTAAAAAAAATACAGTATAAATAAGAAATATTATACAAAACCACTCTTAGCACATATCGTAATAATATGTTTTATGAGTCTTCTAAGTAAAGGGTAGACTTCCGAGAGTATGGTTTGTTGGCTTTTAATTGATCTTTTGTTAGTGTGTTATTGATTTGGTCTTAATCTAGTACGTCCTGATTTTTTTTTATTTCTAACGAAAATGGATGTTTAATGGGGAAAATGCGAAAAATGTTTTTATTATAACGATTAGTTTAAATTAATCTATTTTAGTGCACATTACCAGTAAATGCCGGCAAATGATAGGTAAAAAGTCCCGTAAAAATTTGAATAGAATTGCATTAATACATTAACTGAGTATATACCATTCGGTTATTAAAAAGAAATATTAACGACAGAACGAGGTAGTAAAATAAAAATTTTTTAAAAATTATTTTAATATATTTTTTGCTATTATAAGTTCAATAATTATCATTTGCATGAAATATGATATTTGTTGTTTTGAACAAATCCCAATAGAATGGTCATTATTATTACTTGATGAAAATTTGCTTAAAAAATAAGAAAAAAAAAGAATTTGCATTTATATTTCTTATTATTTTTTTTTGTAATTAGAGGTCGATGTTTGTACATTGGACTCCAAAAACTATGCTTGGACCACTACCGTCATTTATTGTAGATTAATATGATAATAATTGTTTTTATTTACTTTATTAATAAATTAAATACTTTATTTTTAATAAAATACTATTTATATAGTTTCAATACGAATCTTTGTTGTGGTTTCCCTATACACCAACCTGGCATCGCAATTTTTCTATACACCAACTAACCTTAAATTTTACTGACGTTAGCGCCATATTCTTGTACTATTACTACAGCAGAAAGTAGATTTATTTTTGTTGTCTTGTAAAAAGTTAATATTTTTTCTATCATATATAAAAAACTGCTTCTTATACACTGATAACAAATCGTTCATTCACTTACCCACCAAAACACAAATCTCGAAAAGTCAAACTATACCATGAACAGTTGTGTGTCCTGTTTTTCCATAAGCAAATTTAAAAGTAAATCCAATTCTAAATGATACTTATTGTTGTGGCTCAATCCTTTCCACAAACTCATCTTTTACGGAATATTCATTTTCCGCACCAATCCATTGTAAATATTGTGAAGTAGCACTCATATATAAATCATTCATTAAAGATAATCAATTTGAAATCTGCTTAATGCAATTTATGACTTTTTATAAAAATTCATCTGATCGTATCAATTTCGTCAAAACTATGAATCAACGCATTGCAATGCAACAAAAATCAAATTTGCCGACAATTACGCCATCTATTATCTTAGAATGAAGCTGTACAAATTCTGTTGTGTTAAACATAAATGTGTTAAACGCTTTCAAAATAAACAAAAAGTGTCATTTTGCTTTAAAACTTTTATTAAAATTCAATACAAATACAAATAATTCATCTGACATTTATTTTTCCATATATAATTAGGAACCAAATTTTTGGTAGATGGACCTTCAATTTATGACAGAAAAAATGTTTCATTTAGTTTCTAATTGTAGATTTATTAAACTAAATAACCATCACAGTTATTATTTTAAATAATAAATAATAATTTATTATTTTCTTAAGGTCTCGATAGGTACTAAAAACCTCTAAAGATTTTCTTTATTTCCTAAAAGATACAAAAACCTTCTGAGATTTTCCTAAGGTCTCAATGGGTACTAAAATCCTTCTAAAATGTTCTTAAGGTCTTGATAGGTACTAAAAACCTCTAAAGATTTTCTTAAGGTCCTAAAAAATACAAAAACCTTCTAAAATTTTCCTAAGGTCTCAATAGCTGCAAATTAAACTAAACATTTTCTTAGGGTCCCAATAGGTTTAAAGCGCTTTTGAGAGCATACTGCTCAAAGGCATCACTGTCACGCATGCGTGAGCAGCTTAAAGGTTGCATTGCGTTTTTTGGCTTTAACTTGGCTCCTAAATTGTCTATTTTTGGACTCCATAATCTAATGGCGAAATTCATCAATTTTTGACAGCAATTGTAGCTGTCGTCTATGTCGTTTGCGAAAACTTTGGTTTTTAAGGGGAAATTTATATAAAATTCAGATATTAAAATGAACAAGTGAAACGAAAAATTTTTATACGTTAATTATTATCAATAATTGATCCCATAAAACTTCTATGATGTTGAGATCTCGTTATTGAGTTATTACTGCATCCAAAGATGAAATCTGAATACCCTTAATATGGCATTCATTCAATATTGTTCTACAATCAAAACGAAACACAAAGTATCGGTTCCTACTAGGGGAGCCTCATTAAACTTTCTAACTACACTTCTCTGCCTTAATGCTCAACCTGAGTCTGGATTGAACGGAGAAATCAATTTTAAAGAAAAGTTATTAGATTCATCATCACAATATAACTCCAACATTACTACATGGCGACCCTTAGATACTGCTCATTTCTTAAAATTCCATCAATGCGTACCCTGTCTCCTACTCCATCCGTAGAGAAGTAACATCAAGTCTAAATCGAGCCACCACCACGGTTGGCATCATGACTTCCGGTAGCATTTTTTCGCACATAGATTTTTCTTTTGGCCCCAAAGAGATGGAACTTAGACTCATCCGTCCAAAGTATATTTTTAAAGTACCCAGAATCGAATCTTTTGTTTTGTTTTGAGGGCGTAATAATGGTTTTCTTACCGCCATATTATTAAAAACACTGGTTTGATGGCTGATTCTATTTAATTCAATCCAAATTTAAGATCTACGATTCCTTTTACTTATTGTGCAAATTAATCGATCCTCGCTTAAACTAGTAGTAATTTTAGGCCAACCAGACTAAGGTGGTATACTTTGATAACTTCTAGTCTAACAATAACGTTCCATAGTTTTCTGAATGCAACTTTTTCATATTTTAAATATAGCCAGTTATAAATTGCTCCGATTTTTTAAACTTCATTAACTAAAATAAACCAATTTCATAGTTTTTTTCCCCAAACTCATGAAAAGTTTTAATTAAATTGAACTTAATAGCTTGAAATTTTTATAAATATTAAGAAAAACGTACAAAATTATTCCTTTTTATATTTAAACATATAATATTGTAATAAAAAAATTCATAAAAACTTTAATATTTATTTTTATTTGCTAAAAAAACAACCAGTTGGTAATTGCACTTTTTGGTCTGTTAAAATGGACTTGAATGGAAATTATGACTTGTTTTTTTTTAAATATTTAAATAAACTTTTTAATATATTATACATTGAAAGAAATAATATATAGGTTTTGAATTTATGAAGATTTTAACTAAAGATTTTTACAGAATATGTTGTTATCAAAGTAATAATAAGTGGTCGCAGACTTTTAGTCAGGAGTGTACCTGTATACGTCTTTTTTCCTCCCATGTTAATTCTAAATTGTACAATTTAAATAGAAAAAAAATAATATTTGTACTAGAATTCTTCTGCTACTGCATATAACTAGAATTGACGACAGACTGTTGTGTTGTCAAATAACATACAAAAAGAGAAATGCGTTTAAAAGAGAAATTATACATGAGAAAGAGAAACAAATTCACAAATGCGAAAAAGATGATCCATCAAATAAACAGACTCGTTAAAACGAAAGAAAAAAAAAGAGAGAGAGAGAGAATATATAGATAGCGATAAAGATAAAAAGAAAAGAATAATAATAGTAATAAAAACAAATAAAATTGCACAAAAAAAATTAAATAATAGCCGATAAAACGTAAACTAATTTTACTTTAACTTTACTTTACATACATTGGAATAGTAAAAATAATTAAAAAGAGAAGAATTTTCTAAATTGAAAAAATGAAAAATATTTGTTTTAATATTATAATAAGTAAATAACACTATATAGTTGAATAAGATAAAAATGGGACTGTAAATGTAATTAGTTTAGATTAAAAACAACAATAAAAAATAAAAAAACAACAAAAAAATATAAATTAAAATAAAATACCAACAAATAAATAAAAAAAAAAGTAAATTATAGTTTTTTTTTAGTTAGCAGTAGGAAAAAGAAAATGCAAATTAATATATTATTGCTAGGAGATAATAATAATAATAATAATAATAATAATAGCAGTAGTAATAATAGTAGTAGTAGTAATATAGTAGTTATAAATAAATAAATTAAAAAAAAAAGAAATGAGTAAAATTAAATTAAATAATAATAATAATAATAATAATAATAATAATAATGATAGGAATAAAACATATTTGAATATAAATATTATTTTTTATTTAATAAACGAAAAGCTCTAGTGTTTAGATAAAAAATTAGTGATAGGAAATTATCAATAAAAATGAAATAAAATGTATCTGTTATTATTATTATTATTATTATTATTAAAAAGAGTTTTATTATTGATATTGTGCAAAAATAAAATGATTCAAAATGTAATAAGAAGAAAAATAAGAAAAATTTTAACTCTTTATAATTATTCTATACAAACATACAATATACACACACAAACACACACACACACGCATGCATACATTTATTATATAATATAATATGTTTAGTATATAAAATATGAATAGTAATAAAATTTAGTTAATAGTTAAATAATATAATATAATATAATAAATAAATAATAAAATAAAAAGTAAGAAAATTTACAAAACGAATATAAACGAGATGCAAATGGATACTAAGAGAGTCAGAATAATTAAAAGAAAACATGAAAAAAAAAATAAAATAAAAATGACAAAAGGAAAATGTGTTAATTTTTAAACATAAACAAAAGCCAGAAAAGAAAGCAAACAAATAAATAATTGTGTACGTGTAATATTTTTTGTTTTGTTTTTCCCCATTTTTATTTATTTTCGTTGTATTATTATTCAATCATTTTGGATTTTCGGAAAATTTCTTCTTTTATTTAAATTTTTAATTTTTTTTTAATTTTTCAATTTGATACAAATTCTCTCTCCCAAAAAGGCAAACATATGAGAACGTACACAATACACACACACACACACACACACACACTATAATCGCCTATAAATAATAAGAAGAAAATTATTAAATCCTATTTTTAAGTAGCGGTGAACTCGTCGTATTTGTAAAAGAATTTCCAAAATTTCCCAATTTATAAAATATATAAAAATTTATTTCAATCACGATTATATTTTCTTTATTATTTGTTTTGTTTTTCTATTATTTTATATTAATTAATTTAAAACAAAAATGGAAGGTGTTTGAGCGAAAATGGACTGTTGCCAACTTCAGAGTAATTTTTCTTAAAGTTACCATGTATTTTTTCGTAAGCTTACCGCCATTTTATTTCCCAAAAAAACAAGAATAAAACTATTTTCCTTGCAATTTCGTAAAGTTTTTACTTTCTTTTTTGACAATATATTTTTCTCTTTTTCGAATAAGAAAATCAAACTTGTTTTTTTTTTTATAAGCACCCGGTTATCTTTAAATTCAAATAATCAACCCACATTTATTAATTGAAATTCGATCATATTTTTTTTTTAATTGTTGAAAGCTGGTTTTGTGAAATAGTTTTTTTTTGCATTGAAAAGGTAAATTTTTCCATTACTTTCTCACATAAAATGGCGTCTCTATCTCTATTTCTAAACACGTGTCATGTTAATTTTTAGATCCTTAACATTTCGGTGCTTTTACATAATACCACGACAAGTAATTGGGTGCGATCAATTAGCATGTTGTGTTGCCTAATCTGCAAATAAAAAACCCATTGAAATTTTCTTAATAAATCGACTTTTTTTTTTGATCCATATTGACATGTGGCGCCATTTTGATAAATTTAGAAGTCAGGAAGATCAGTCCTTTTCACTTTTTCAGCCAGAGAAAGTACCAAATTGTCGATCAGTAACGATCACCATTTACGATTATGTGAGCACCAGCACTATTTTCAAAGAAATAAGGACCAAGTCTGCGCTAAGCCCATATAGTATCACTTGACTGGAAGGTGATTTTCAATTGGACCAATCCGATTATTTGGACTTTAGATTATAGAAGAATTTTGTCCAAATTTTTTCGAAAACACTAAGAACGCACACGCTTGCAAAACAATCTTTCACGAAACACTTTGTATTCTGAAATAAAAACTTCCAATTTCCTGTCGTAAAGAATAAAACCATTTATACAATTTGTATTCATTTATACCTACTTATTCATAGACTATTTGAAATTTAATACAACAAAAGTATGCAAGCATTTCGGTATGCTACCACTTTCATAGAGAATGGCGTGTTTTAAAACTCTCCAAAAGTCTACAAACTTGGGCCGCTTGATATTTACAATTGCATTTAATACTAGAAGATTGAAGAAAAAAAATGTCATGTTAAATTATATATTTTTTGTTTGGAATAAATGAGCTAAAATGAATATTAATTATGCTTTTGGAATTCAATAAATTTCTATTACGAAAACTATTGTAGATGTCAGTGGGTGTTATGTCTACATAAAAAAAAACTACAAAAATGTATGCAAGCAGCACGATTTCTTGCCGCTTTTGTCATAATTCAGACAGAAAATTGCGTATACATTTGCGAAAATGTAAGGTTTTTAATCTAAGGTCCTCAACTGTATAACGAATCATCTTGATAAATGCCAAACATTGACTGAACCAATTGTCAAATGCTCGAGTGAAAAATATGGCTACAACAAGCTGTCAAATATAAGATACCTTTTATACGTGTAGTTTGTGCGAATGACGCTAGAGTAGCCTTACAACACAGTTTTTACCCAATTTTTTTTAAAATTTGAAAATTCTTTTTTCTTAAATTCTACATTAATTATACTCTTAAAATTTTTTTTCTATCTTAAGAATTCGTAATATTTTTAAATTGCAAAATTATTCATTGCAAAATATTTAAAGATTCGTTCAAAAATTTCTAAGGATTTGTTGTATAATTTTTAAGGATTTTCTGCATTTTTTTAAAGAATATTTTGTGTATTTTTTTTACTTACTATATTCAGTTACCTCTAGAGGCAAAAAAAAACATTTTAACAGTGATATTAATTGGTTAAAATAGAGGTTGAATTTAGTTTTTTTTTTAGGAAGACAAAAAAGACACACAAATTATAATAGCCCTTATTATTTTTTTTACATTTGTTTTTTATTTGCATTAAAAACAGTAATGAAAATGGATAAGCGAAAATGTTTTTTGATGGGTTTCTGTGTGTTTTAAAAGGTAATGTATAATTTTCGTTTAAAATTTATTTTCGAGTGTTTTTTTTTTTGATTTACTGTGATTTCAATAAAAGTTTTTTTAACGGATTATTGCCAAATAGTTTTTATAGTTTTTACTTTATTGACAGAAATATTTAGTATAATTAGACAGGAGGGAATATACAATCATAAATCTAGAAACAAAAAAAACACAAATCCTGATCTTCTCTTTAAACCAAAAATCTCGAATGTTGATCAATTAATTTATCAAAATAATTCTTGGTTATATTTACTGTTATGGGTAATTTTTAAAAAAATTTTAGTGTATTTTTCGATAATTTTTTACGTTAAGGAAAGTTTATATTTACAAAAAATAGCAATTTTATTATCCTATCTTTGTCAATTTTTTGTTTGTTTCCCTTATAAATGAGTAAGTCTCTATTAATTTTGATAGTTATGCTTCATTAGTTAACTTATAGTAAGCGCCATCTATGATATAATTGAAGGAAACTTTAAAAAGAATTCATAAATTTCGAAAACGATAGCTGTATTCCGTTGGACCAGTTTTGCTACTCACAAGTACTTGTGATCGAAGTAAAATATAACCTCAAAATAGTCAACATCAAAACCTATAATCTAAGATCAAAATTAACTGCAGTACGTCCTCCATGACTTGGTCGGTGTAAAAACATACTGTATTCTGCTAACAGAGTATGATATTTACAACACTTATTCGTTAAATTATTGTTTAAAATGAAAACCACATATCGATAATCCTTTCTGCGACAACTATTGTTAATCTAAAGTGTTTC
Organism: Atherix ibis; assembly: GCA_958298945.1. Classification (NCBI taxonomy): domain Eukaryota; kingdom Metazoa; phylum Arthropoda; class Insecta; order Diptera; family Athericidae; genus Atherix; species Atherix ibis. The sequence goes on along the minus strand of OY282607.1, from coordinate 4,323,735 downwards.
TTAAATTGCAAATTTGTGTAATTTTCAATTACATTCACATAATTTTCAACTCTACCTTTTTTAATATATGGAAGCACAATAAAAATATGACACTTCAACATAACCAACAAACCCTCTACGCCGTCTATTTTCATTTTGGCAACTAAAATCCCCCTACCGTAAATTGTATGCGTAACTACTCATGCGAACTATTTATTTGTACGAGCAAGAGTAGCTGCGAGTAGCTAGAAGTACTTGTGAGTAGCAAAATTGGTCCAATTTAATTAGAGTCAACCTTTTATACACTTTCAATCGGTTTTTTTTTAAAACAAAATACACACTTTTCAAATGTTTTTTATTTAATATGAAGTACAATCGATACAGTTAAGTTCTGAATAAAACGTCATTCAAATGGCTTCCACGATTTCTTTTGCAGTAACGAATTCGATGAACCCAATTTTCGAGCACTTTTTCCACTAAATCAAGTCGTATGTCATGAATAGCACGTTCGATATTGACTTCTTAAGCTTGAAAAGAGTCTGGTTTATTGCTAAAGACCAATGACTTCAAATAACCCCAATAGAAATAGTCTAATGGTGTTAAATCACAACTTCTTGGACGCCATTCAATGTCACAATTTCTTGAAACAATCGTATCTCCAAACTTTTCTCGCAATAATTCGGTTGTTGCACGTGCTGTGTGGCACGTAACCCCGTTTTGTTGGAACCAGATGTTGTCAAGATCAACTTCTTCCAATTTCGACCATAAAAAGTTGGTTATCATCGATCTATACCGCTCTCTATTGACAGTAACGGTGCTACCAGCTTCATTTCGAAAGAAGTACGGACCGATGATTCCACCAGACCTAAAACCACACCAAACTGTCACTTTAGGTGAATGTAATGGGTGTTCATGAATAATTTGTGGATATTCTTCGCACCAGAATCGACAGTTTTGTTTATTCACCGCACCACTCAGATGAAAGTGAGCCTCATCGGAGAAGATGATTTTCTTAAAAAAATCGTTATCGTTTTCAAGTTGTTCCAAGACAAAATCAGAAAATTCACGACGTTTACGGTAGTCCAATGGCTTCAGTTCTTGAGTCATAACAATTTTATACGGATGCAAGCCCAAATCCTTTCTCAAAATCTGCCAGGCTGTGGTTTGAGACAGTCCCAATTCTGTCTTGGAACGTCTTGGAATCGACAAATTGCGGTCTTCAGCTACACTTGCCTGAACGGCAGCAATATTTTTATTACTTCGAGCGGTTCTTTGTCTTATTGGCACTTGAACATTATGTAAAGAAAATGTACGCTCGAAATTTTTAACAATTCGACGAATAGCGAGCACAGTTGGACGATTACTACGACCATAAAATAGCAAAAGCGCACGAAAAGTTGCAATTTGAGAAAGATTATTTTGATAATAAAATTTAATAATTTCTAAACATTGTTTTTGCGTATATCTCTCCATGACAATATTATTAGATTGTTTGTTTGGTGATCTAAATTTACCAACATTTTTGGGATAAATTGTAATATTTAAGATTGTTTGTTTGGTGATCTAAATTTACCAACATTTTTGGGATACATTTTTATAGAGCATATTTGTTCATTTGAAATAATTTAACAAAGACAATTTAGAAGCCGATCTAGAAACTCCACAAAATCTCAATAGCAAAAAATGTTTAAATAAGATAGACTTCCATTAGAAAATTGGGAGTATTGAGTTAAACTTCACAGAATTAGTAAATAAAACGGGCAGAATGCCATTACGAATTCTGAGTAGATTTTAGATAATAATTAGCTAGTTTTTCTTAAAGAAATCTCCTTCAAAGATTTTATTTTGTCATTCAAATAATAACAAACATTTTAAGGTCATTATCTAATATTTCCTTACAACCCTGAATTTGTCGCACCTAAACGTGCCTGTTGTTAAGCAAATTATCTCCGGTATTTTTAAGTATATGTTAGGAATGTTTTTTAGGTCTAATTAAAAAATTTTATATTTTGCTCCGATCTATGAAGATATCATGTGAATTTTTTAAAGGCTTATTAAAATAATTTCAAATTTTTTAGCTAAATTGAATAGTTGCCAAAGGTGGTCGTCAGCTCTTCACTTTTTTAAACACTTTATTTGATAATATCTAATATCTCAGATTTAATTGAATAATTAAAATTTCTTTCTTAGTATCATTTTGGAAAAAAAATAATAAATATTATGAAATTGTAACATTACTGAATACAATGAAAAAAAAAGACAGATCATGACATATTACAAATGGCCGGAAACGTCACTTAGAAATCATATCACTCTTATTGAAAAACCCTATATTAAACGTGAGAAATTTTCTACTGGTAATACTAAACGGCTTGTGACTTACTTGTTCGAAAGCAAACATTTCATTAGTAAATATTTGATTTTTTGAATAAATCACAATTAATTGTGTATATTTCTAATAAAATATTTATTTTTCCCATTTGTTTTTTGCTCTTTAAAAATATTAAATTTATTATAATATAATTTCTTCTCTCTTATTTTTAATTCAATTAAAAAATTGGTACACCAAAAAAAAGAAACTGTAAATTCTGTTTAAAAAAAAAAATTATATTAAAAGTATTAAAAATATAATTGTTCGATTCTCTAGTATTCGATCATGAAAGAAAAAAACACCTAAATACATACAAAGAAAGAAAGAAAAAAAGAAAATCGCAACAACAACAAAAAATTGAATAAAATTAAAATTTCAGCAAAAAGAGAGTAAAATCAAACAAAAATTAAATTTAATTGTATATAGGTTAATTAGTAAAAAAATAAAGTATATACATATATATGTTTCGTATACATTTAAAAAGAAAAAAAAATTTGCAAAAAAAAAATTCAAAAAAATTTCATATAAATTAAGATAAATATTGTGTATTTTAATTTTTTTCATCTCCTTTATTCACTTTGTTTTTTATATTAAATTAAAATCAATATTATTAATTAGTGGTAGTATCAGTAGTAATAGTAGTAGTACAATAGCAATAGTGGTAGCGGAAGTCTCTATTAAATCTAATTACATCTAATTATATGTATATGCATAATAAATGTGTCTATTTATATAGGATATAGTTAGTATGATAGGAAGTTTTTTTTGTTTTTTTTTTAAATTATAAATATATATGTATAGTTAAAAATAAAATAATTATTATTATAAAATTGTATAATTTTATAGATAATAATGTATGTATGTACATATGTATGTACGTTTATGTACTAACTCGTATTGCAGTAATTAGTTTTTATAATTTACCATATTCTAATTTTTTATCATATAAGGTGTAACATAATTAAAAGAAATCCATTATTTTTGCATTAAATTGAAGATTTTATTTAGCATAGACAGAATGATACGATTTAAGTCAAATATGCACCGTTTTGTTCGATAAGTTGTTGCCATTTTGGAGGTAATTTCATAATGCCTCTCTCATAGAAACCTTCGTCCCTATTGGCAAAAAACTGGGACAGTCGATTTTCACAATCTTCTCTTGAGGCGAATTTTTCACCTGCAAAATCATTCGTCATTGACAGGAAGAGGTGGTAATTACTTGGTGGCAGGTCCGGACTATAAGGTGGATGCATAAGAACATCCCAATCAAGGTCCCGGAACTTCTGGCGAGTCACTATCGATATATGCGGCCTGGCGTTTTCCTGATGGAACACAATTCCTCTCCTATTGGCCAAAGCTGGCTGCTTCAGGGCGATTGCTTCTTTCAGACGGTCCAATTGTTGACAGTATAGGTCCGAATTAAGAGTTCGGCCGTAGGGGAGCAGCTCATAGTAGATGATTCCCTGTCAGTCCCACCAAACACACAGCAAAACCTCCCTGGCTTGACTACCGTTTGCGCCGGGGGACCACAACCGTTGTCGCTTGACGAGTAACCATCCGCTTCAGAAATGGATCGATATTGTTGCGATTCAGCAGCGATTCGCAGATGGAAATACGGTCCATGAGGTTTTTTTGCGATAACTCGTGTGGCACCCATACATCGAGCTTCTTTTTGTATCCAGCCTTATTTAAGTGGTTCCAAACGGTTTTTTGTGCAATGTTTAGCTCCTGGACAATGGCGATTTCCATTATTTTATCGACATTTTCGAAAATTGGCCTTCCAGAGCGTGGTGCATTTTTGACATCAAAATTACCGGAACGGAATCGACGAAACCAAAATTGCGCGTGATTAGCTGTTACAGTATCAGGACCATAAACACTATTCATATTTTCAGCTGCCTGGCTTGCGTTTTCGCCTTTATCGAAGAAAAACTGTAAAATATGGCGTATTTTCTCTTTGTTGGTGTCCATCTTTGACGCGTGCTAAAAAAATACTGAGTCAAGTAATCACAAAACTGTATCAGAAGTTTTTTTAGTACAAAAAATCTTATCTTTCTAACGCCATCTAGTGCAACCTGATCGCACTTTTACAACGGGAGATACAGACTCCTAAAGCCATCTATTGGCAAAATAATGGATTACTTTTTACTACAACTTATATAACCCCACTTTTTTTTAACGATCATCAGTTTAGTTTCGATTGAATTCGATTCTTTTACATTTTGCCTATATTGTATTGTTTGTATGTATAGAAGAAAATGTATAATTTTTTTTTTTTGCTTTTTTTAAAATCAAGAACGCCTATTTGCTATTATTATTATTATTATTATTATTATTATTATGAATAATAAAAATATAAACACATGCATATATAATATATATACAAGAAAAGATATATTATTAAAGAAAAAAAAGGAAGGAAAAATTTTTATCTGTTAACAATAGATAAAATTTTAGTAGAAAGTATTTAATTATAAAAGAAATAAATACTATTTATTACGACTATAACAATTACTATTACTGTTACTATTATTATTATTATTATTATAGATTCATAAACAAAAAAAAATTGATTAAAAAGTTAAAAAATCAAAAAGTTTTCCTAACTGAAATAAAGAATATAAATTAAAAATAATAATTTAGAATTTTCAAAAACAAGGCGCGCTAAGAAAACAATTCATTGGAATGAACTATTGTTAAGAGAAAGAACTTTTCAAAACTATTGTGAACTGAATATGAAAATTATCGCCTAATCTTACACTCGTACCAGTTAGTCAGTCAATAGTGTGCGCTCTTAATAATAATGTGACAGATAAGTTACTGAGAGCAAAAGATAAAGAGTACATTAACTGAAACAAGTGGAAGAGGTGATAAATAACAAGAGAAACTGAACTGGTAGAGTGAGTAAGGAAAAGAGACCCATAAAAGAGATAGTTAAATGATAGAGAAACAAAAGAATGACCGGAATTAAAACAAAAAATAAAAGTGCAAAAATTATTAAAGAAATAAGAAAAAAAATACAATTTATGTATTAATAATTAATGTTGACGAAAAATAATAATAAAAATAATAATAAAATTCCCCAAAAAAAAAGAGAGAGATATAGAGAGAAATTAATTCTAATTAAAAATAAACAAAATAATTAAAAAAAAAACAACTTTAATAATTGATATATTAATTATAACTATTAAAATAATAATTATTATTATTAGTAGTAGTAGTAGGTAAAAATTATATTAAATTTAAAGAAAATCCTTATATATATATATATCTAAAAAAAAAAAAAACTTGAAGCAAAAAAACCAAACACATTAATTTTAAAAAAGAAAATTGATAAAATAATTATATTCTGATAGTCTATTAAAATATAAAAAGAAAAAAAAAAGTATGAATTCATAAAAATAATAATGATAATTACTATTATTATTATTATTATTATAATTATTACTAATAATTATTATTAATTATAATAATAATAATAATAATAATAATAATGAAGAAGAAAACTTTAATTTGATATAAATTTAAATATAATTATTATGTATGAATGGGAGAGAGATGATGAGAGAAAACAAATGCAAACAAATAAAATAAAAATGAAATTAAAAATAATAAAATGAATTAAAATAAAATTAAAATAATTGAAATAAAAATTGATAAAATAAAGAAATTAATAAAATTAGAAATAAAATATTTAAAAAAAAGAAGAAAAAAAACACGCAAGTGAAAAAGAACAAATAAAAATGAAACAAATAAAAATAAAGCTTTAGATGTGAAAAAAATATGCAAAAAAAAAAGAAGAAAAGACAATTTTTTAATTTTTTTAATTTTGTTTTTGTTTAAATTTATTTGATTGCCTTTTTTCATCCTGTTCTTGGAATTTTTTTTAAACAAGATACTCAACGGTAATTGGCCGGGTTTCTCCTTAACAATCAGTCAGTGTCTATTCCTCTTTTTTTCAACAACAAATAAAAAAAAAAACTAAACAATCGAACTGTTGCTATGTTATTTAGACCCTTAAGGTTAGATTACACCCTTAAGCTTAGATAGGCGATTTTCTCTTGCCAACAATTCGCTGTCAAATCGTTTACCTCTACGAAATGATCGTCGGTATAGTACACTGATCGTGTAAGTGCACGATATTTGTGCGTAGGCGCGTAAATTTTCCTCGTGGCAAGAATGTAGAACCTATACATGATTTGATCGTGCTTACTCGCGCATACACATATACAGGGTTGGCCAACATATTAAATGGAAATAACTTTTTAATTTTGAAATTTTTCTTTTTTTTGCAGATTATAATTTTATAAAATTTTCTAATATTTTCATACTCAAGAACGTGTCAAAATTTTAGAATTTTATTTTTTTTTCGGGACGACCTATTATTACAGCACAAAAGAAAATATCGTCATCATTTTAATACTGTCACAGCTCCCAGTGCAAACATGATAAGAAACTTAATAACCCGTTTTGAGGAATGTAAATGTTCGTATTTGACTTATTTTAATCGACGTGTTCGCAATGAACAAACTGTGGAGGCTGTACGCAAAAGGGTCAACGATGATTCATCAATGTCTACTCAATTTGGCATCTCCAGAACATTGCCACGATGCATTTTGTAACTTGATCTGATAAGTTTTCCATACAAAATTTAATTGGCTCAAGAATTATTGCCGAGGAATGGACCACAACGGCTACAATATGCCAAATGCTTCATTCAGCTTGCGACAGATAATGTCAACTTTTTGAACAATCTCATTATGAGCGATGAAGCACATTTTCATTTAAATGGATGTGGCAATAAACAGAACCCTCCAAATTTGGGGTACGGAGAATCCGCGAGCATTGCATCAGCCTCAATTACACCCTGTTAGATGCACTGTTTGGTGTGGAGTTTTAAAACCATTTTATTTGTTCGAAAATGGGAGTGAGCAACCTCAAACCATCTCTGGGGCGGTGGTGTACCGGACCATGTTAGATAATTGGTTACGTCTAGTAGTTTCTGAATAACCCTGGCATATGATTCCAGCAAAATGGAGCTACAGCTCAGACCGCGAGAGCAAAAATAGCGAAAATAAACGAATGTTGTCAACAAATGCAAATTTTGCTTGTCCACCCCATTCGCTAGATTTGACCGCCCCTGATTTTTTTTGTGTGGTTTCTTAAAGGAACGGGTTTACGTGAACAAACTACAAAACATTCAGGAACTAAAGCAGAATATTCTAACAGAAATTGTAAATTTGGGCGGATGTTCCCATACAAAATTTTATTTGCTCAAGAATTATTGCCGAGGCATAATTCCCCAACAAAAAACAATACCATATGCCAAAATCAGTCCAAGTTGGCCCACCCTGTATAACTAATGAATGACACATCGTTCCTGTTCCTCGTTGCGAACTCATCATTTGCGCGTCGTGTATTTTGACATTTGGCAGTTTTCAACTGTTTTGCTTAACACTTAATAGATTAATTGGAATTCTTCAATAATGCTGATTGCCAAATATAATATTGTTAGATGAATCATTCATTTAAGTAATAAGCAGTCGTTATTATATCAATGAAACTTGTTAGTTTATTTTGAAATCTTGTCTCGAATTTCGTAATATGAGCTGATTCACGCAAAGCAGATTCGATTTTTAGATGACAATCATGTTCATTCAATTTTTACTACAATAAATTATAAATGATTTTTTATCTATGATTGCAAATCAAAAACATGGCAAATAATCAAATTTTTAATAACTCTAAAAATTGTTACTGAGATTGTTCTTCGATAGTTGATTTATTGCAGCGTTTGTGAGTTTGAATTTGAAAAGTTGGCAGTTTTACACCTTCAGTTATCCTGTAATCTAAGATCCAAATCATTGTTCTCTTTTATTTTTACAAGTCGATTACGAGATTTGGATTAGCTGAATCAGAGCCGTGCACAACTGACAATTCTAGCCCCTTACAACTGACAATTGTAGCCGCGTACAAATGGCAATTTAAACCGCGCACAACTGACAATTCAAGCCGCGCGCAATTGACATTTCAGCCGCGCACTCTTATATCGTCAGTTGTGCGTGCTTAGATCAAAGCTTAGATTAAAAAACTCCTGAATAGACTCCCAAGTTAAATTTTTTTATATGTACATGTAGTTTTCTGGAGCCATTAGAAAGAGAAAACAATATAACAAATGGCACAGACCCTCATCGTTTACGAAAAGAGTATGTAAAAATGAACAAACTTATGCTCAAATCTAAATAAGAATATAAGAAATAGTGGTAAAAAATATGTAACAGCAAACTCCAAAATAATTTTTACCCCAATCAAAAAATTGCATTAAAGTCTTGCTGATTCTTGTATCTTTAAGTCCTGTTAAAAAAGTAATTCTGGGTTAATTGGCATTCATTTAGTGAGTTGAATACCTCAAGAATGGCATTAAAGATAACGTTGGTTACCGAAGTGAAAATCATGGGTAAGTGCGGTATGCTCGATTTGAATTCTGAGAAGTTTCCTTGCCCAGAATTTGGAATGGGTTGCTGAGTAGACTGGTTTAGTGGATCAGGGAAGAAATCTTCCACTCTCCGACCAATCTATTCGCCTACGAGTGGCTAAAGACGTCATATTACATTTGGTTTTAAAGCACGGTAAGTTTGGAATAACAGTGAGCACCAGACGGCGGAGAGCCTTTCTCGCCAAAAAGTCAGCCAACTTATAACCCAAGATACCAACATGAGCGGAAACCCGATGCAACTCGATGTTAAATAACAATTTCTCACTGTTGTTTAACAGACCGCCCCTGCGGAAGGATGTTAAGTATATAATTGCTTCTCATCTCGAAGATAGCATGAAAAGGTGAATTATAGCTAACAATAGGGGGGGGGGGGCGGTAAAAGTAGTTACGTGGCTAGGTAATGTGATATTAAACTCATAGTAAAGCCATTAATATCACACAGTAATGGTGGTGCATGTACAAAAATGATGAGGAAGAAAGATGGAGTAGATAAGAAGGAATAGGATGAGGAAAAAGATCAGCAGGTTACAAGATTGCTGACCACAGCTCACTGAGCGGTGTACAGACCTAAAGTACTCTAATATTAAAAGTAGGTACTACGGGAACCGAGACGCCCAACAGAACGAAATTCAAAATATTAAATAGATTTTTCAGGTTATGGCGTTGAAGCTTTGGATAGCTTTCATGCATAGTTGTAGTATTTGCTTGTATGTGAGTAGAGTCGTACCTGTTGTTCGGTGAAATATGATGAACTAGTCCTGTGCTCGATTATTGGTGAGGTGCTTAGGCATTCACGTGGTGGTTGTGGTTGACACCTACATCGCGGGTACGATCTACGGATCGCAGGAGGGAGATAACTGACAAAAGTAGTAATACTTTGCAATTATCTCGGGTGTTGTCACTGCTTATGACAGCAGAGGTTTAAGGTAGGTCTCGTCACAAGCAGTTGAGGTGATCAACTTGTAAGTGATTACTTACTGCTAGTATTCAGTTTATTGGTATGTTATTCGATATATTCAGTTATGGTGCGCGCTGATTGAGCGTATCTCAATCCCAATAGTCGTGGGCGACCGGTGCTATTTTGTCTCACGATAAGATATAGCACCATTAAATATAGAATTAAATGTTGTTTAACAGATGGCAAAGTCTATCTTGCAATTATCTCGGGCACTGTCACTGCTGATGACAGTAGAGGTTTAGATAGTCGTCACCTTAGATTAAAGAATACCTGGATAGGTCCTTATCGTATATGTACACGCAATTTTGTGTACAATTTATTGCGAAGCGGCGAGGAATGGCAATAAAGGGATCTTTTTGTGTAGATTTTTTTATGTAGACATGACACCCACTGCCATCTATTGTAGTTTTCGTAATAGAAATTTATTAAATTGCAAAACCATAATTTATATTCATTTTAATTCGCTTATTGGAAACAAAAATACAATTTAAACACAACGATAGGCAATATTTATTTTTTGTACAATCTTTTGATACGAAATGGAATTCTATTTTGCAGACTTTCGGAGAGTTTTAAATGACGCCATTCTCCATGAAAGTGGTGACATACCAAAAAAAAGGGCTATTTTTGTCATTTCTCAAGTTTTATTTTGACAAATCCGTAAGTGCAAGTGAAAGTGTTTTTTTTTCACATAATTTGAAGTATTTACGAAAAAGTAAGTATTTTTTCAACAAAATGAGGAAGCTAGGAATTTTTATCTTTCGGTAAGTTAACATCTTCATTTCTACTATATAAATTAATAAAAATTTAGTTTGTAATGTGCCTAAATGGCTTTTAGTGATATGTTTTGTGTGAAAAGTGGTTAAAAAGTGAAAAGTTCGTCATTCAATAAATGTAAACAAATGTGATGTTGACAGTTCAATGTTTACCAGAAAAAAGTTCAGTGCCGGGCGTATATGTAAAGTGTTGTAAGTAAGAAAATTTAAGGGAACGATTTTTTTCCACTCTGTTTTCCATTGCTGGTTTCAATTGTGTTAAAATAAATAAAGTATATTCTTCGGTAGGCTCATTATTTAAATAAATTTGTTTTGCTTGCTCTATCAGACCATTTTCTAATGCATTTACTAAATAATATTGTTTTCTTTTTTTTTAGAATATTAGCTATTAATTATTTAAGTACATTAAATTTTTCATCTTGTTCCTTTAATGTTGTATACGATTAACTTCTTGTAATATATTGGACCTGTTTTGTGCAAAATTACGTTCATTCGAATCTTTCGAATTCTTCTGACACTAGCTGTGCTCCATTGTCTGATATTAGTGTTTTTCGATCGTATTTGTCGAATCTGTTTTTGTCATGTGGACAATTTCTGGCCATCTAGAGTATGCATCTATCAGTATCAGATACATCTTGCCCCTGTGTGGTCCTAGAAAGTCTATGTGCACCCTTTCGAACACATATTTGCTGTCAGGAAACTTCTTTAATCCTGATTTTTCCGGACTGCTGGATTCTGTCAGACATGCCATGCAACCTTTTGCGTAGCCTTCTATGTCTTTGTCCAACTTTGGCCACCAAAAATATTGTCGAGCGATCGCCTTCATTTTGCTGATGCCCATGTGACCTCCGTTTATTTCTTTCAGCAATATTTGCTTGCAGTTCTCCGGTATCATTACTTGGTATCCCCACATTAGCACTTTTTTTTTTATGAAGATTTCTTGCTTTCTTTGTGCGAAAGGCTTAATTGACTCTTCAATTTGACTAGGCCATCCAGTTGTCGTGTATAAAAATACCGTGCTCAGTACTGGATCTTTTCTAGTTTCTCTCGCTAAGTCTTCTGACCTTAGCGGTAGCTGGTCTTCCACCATGAAATGTAGATAGTCCTCTTCCTCTTGAACTAAATCTCTTTTATTTCTGGGTAGACGCGATAATGTGTTGGCTGGCTCATTGTTCTTACATTTTATGTGCTCTATCTGGTAGTCAAATCCACTCATAAACAAAGCCCATCTTTGCAACCTTCCTGCTGCCATCTGTGGTATGCCCTTATGCTCGCCAAAAATCGTTATCAATGGCCTGTGGTCAGTGCATAACTTGAAATGCATACCTGCCAAATATTGGTACAATTTCCGAAAAGCCCAATAAATGGCTAAAGCCTCTTTGTGCAAAATTGCGTAATTACGTTATATTAATTATATTTATCCCATCCTCGTCGCCAATGTAATATATTGGACTTGGATTGAGGAACAAGGGATCAGTAATTAAATATATAGAACATTTTGTTAACGATATATCTATAACGTTTATTAATCAATCAATTATAATTATACAGAGACATATGAAAAGCATGGCAGTGCCTACGTGATTAACTTATTTATTGTAGCATTGACGTGTATGAAACATCACGCCACTCGGTTTATACTCAGGCTGGGTGTACTATATATATGTAGATATACTACACTTCTATATTATAAAGAATTTGATGTAATGTTCTACGTAAGTAATGCTTTCTTTTTTAATTTAATTTAAATGCACAATGCCTATTTAAATTACCATTTCCATTCACAAGCACACATTTATATTATAATTAAGCTTTTTTAATCTACTTATGCTTGTTTAACATTAATATTTATATTTACTAAGTTGCGGTGTGATTTTAATTTCCAACATATGATCACACATTCTCTCATTTAATTCATTTTGCATTTTTGAAATTGATTTAAATTTGTGCATAACTGTTTTCATATAATTAAATAACTTGCAATTTATATTTTTATATACTATTCCCCACTTTATAATTATGTTTTCATAAATAATATATAGTGAAATAAAAAAATAAATAATATTTTAAAATAGAATACTGTGTTTCTATTTTAAAATATTATTTCTAAAACTAATTCCATCAAACAACAAAATCCGCAATATTTAAAAAAATCTGCTTGTTTACGCATAAATGACATCACATATGAAAAATGGTTTTAAACGAACCGCTTCAATCGCATATACTGAACTTTAAAATTGGCCCCCAATGATTTACGCCGTTTCTGTTGAATTGCATGTGTGTGCGTTCTACGAATGTATTGCCAACAAAATTTGGACAGAATTTTTGTATAGAGGCCACCAGCAGTTGGAGTAATCAGCTTGTAACTGATTGCTAACTGCCAGTAATGGTGGTGCGTTGATTGAGCGTAACTGAATCTCTATAGTCGTAGGCAACTCGTGGTTTTAGATTTTGACAACTAGGTCGCGTTAAATAACAATATATAACTGTTGTTTAACAGATTGCAACGAATGACATTGAGAGAATCTACGAATTGCTTTGAGGACAGACATGCTTTCAGTAAAAATAACTATTGAATATTTATTAACCATTTAAACTAGGAATAATTATATTACGTTAAATATGGATATTCGAGATGGGATGCCCAATTTCTGGACTCATAAGACTTAACGTTCTTACGATTGTTTGTATCACATTGGTATTAATAATACTTACTTTACTGCTAACCCAGATGTTGTTTGGATATTTTAAAATCAACGATGGTAACTTCTCTATATGACAAACTAGACTGAGAGGCTCTCCGCTGTCGGGGCTCTGTTTCTATAGAATCCCAACGACAGCATAACCGTTTTCTTAGAGAAATATTGTATATTGGGAAATACAAGCAATATTTTTATGAGATAATTCCTTTTTTTTCAATACAGTTATTATAAAAAGTTAATATATCTATTCTACAGAATAAAAAATAACAAAGTACTTGGTGTATATTTATATAAAATATTAATAATAATTTTGCCAATATATATTATTATGAAACTTTCTTTCAACATTTTGATTATTCTTCTAAACAATTTTTTTTTATATAAACTTTAAAGATAAATTAAAGAAGAAAAAAAACGAATTTTTAGTATTTTTCTTTCATTTTGTAATAAAATATTAATTATAATATACTTACAAGCATATATAAATAATTAAAATATTTTAATGTGAATATAAATTGAGTGTTGTAGGTGATAAAGTAAATATTTGAATAATAATTGTTATTTAGATAATTAAATTTGATTCCAATTAGATAGATTTGAGTCAAAAGTTATGTCGACATCCATGGCAGTTGGAAAACTTGATTGAGTTCCATTTGATTGCACCGATTTGGAAGCTACTCGACATGCAACGCTTATTATTTTGTATAATTCCTCGTTCGGATAAAGTGCCAACAGATATCCCATCGCACCAATAAATGCATCTCCAGCGCCGGTTGTATCAACAACATTATTAATTTTTTCCGTTTTAACATGAATAACTTTGTCATCGGTATTTTTTCCATACACTGCCCCAAGTGCACCGAGTGTTATTACAACAGTTTGTGCGCCCATTTCTAAAAGCTTTTTAATAGCTATCTTAGCATCCCTAAATATTGAATTGTGGTTTTTTTTCATAACTGTCTTTATTCATGATAATTAATAAGATTTGAAGAAATTTCGATTTGTTTTTGGGTGAAAAAAAAACTTACTGTACATTATCTACTGAGTAGCCAGTCATAAGAGATGCTTCACATTCATTTACGCAAAGAATACTTGGAAGTGTAATCAATGCTTCTGGAGTAGATTCAAGTGCAGGTGCAGCATTCAAAATTGATATGCCTTTGAACTGTTTTAAGGCTTCAATAGTAGACTCTACTGGGGCTTCTAATTGACAAATAAGAATCTACGCAAATAGAGTTATTGATTGAATAATCAAATATATTCAAGATTTAGTCATTTTACTTTAGAACGTTCAAAAAGTTCTGTTGTTCGTGCTACATCATGTGACGACAGTAGCTTATTGGCGCCTGTCATGATAACAATTTGATTATCTCCATTATCAGCCACGGTTATATGTGCGATGCCAGTTTGCTACGAGTAATAAAATTATGTAATAAAATTTGTCACCAAAAAAAAAAAAAAACTATGAACGCCAATTAAGAATTTTACCTCGCCAACAATCTTTTCAACAAACTTTGTATTCACATTTTGTTTATGTAGATTTGTGATATATTTATCTCCCCAATCATCATCACCAACCTTAAAACAATAAACAATATTAAAAAAAAGTTATTTTTTATTGATATTTTTATATAAACTGAAATGATTACTTTTGATATCAAAGCTGTTTTTGCTCCCAATTTCGATGCTGCTACACATTGATTGGCACCTTTTCCACCGAAGCCGGTAAGGAAATATTTGCCATGTAAAGTTTCACCCGGCTTTGGAAGACGTTCAACGTAGCTGCAAATAAATGAAAATTTATTACTTTTCTTAATCAGAATTTAATTAAATAGGAAAAAGAAATATTTTAATTACTCAATGAAATCAACGATAGTCGATCCAAATACCAGCACATCAAAATTATCCATTTTTTTCTAATTTTCTATTCGGAATGTATATTATTGTTTAATTATCCACTAACACCGATGTCTTAAGATTAAGGCCCCAACGTCAAGTTTTTGTACAAATACACGTAATTTTATTTTATAAGAGATATGCCCCTCACTGACATCTAGTTTTCGTAATAAAAATTCTCTGAACTCCGGGAGCATAATTATCTTAGATTAAAGAACACCTGGATAGGCCCTTACCGTATATGTATACGCAATTTTGTGTACAAAAATTTACTGGGGGGATACGAGTGTCAACAATTTTTTATGTAGACATGACACCCACTGCCATCTATGTGTCGTAATGGAAATTTCTTTAATTGCAAAAGCATAATTTATATTTATTTTAATTCACTTATTAAAATAAATATAGTGGGTGCACCCATACATGAAAGCAAACAAATTTTTGGAGTTCCGGCTTTTACAGACAAAGAACGAACAGTTTCTGAACCCATCTTGAACAAATTCGTAATTAGCTGACGGAACAGAGTGCCGTTAAACAGCTTAATTTTCGTAACTGGTGTTACTTGGGTACCAATCAAATATCGAGCGCCTCAATTTTGTAGACTTTCGGAGAGTTTTAAAATATGCCATTCTCCATGATATGGTAGAATACGGAACAAATTGCCTACTTTTTTTTTGTTTTTAAGTTGATATTTTGACATCTATCGAAAGAGGAGAAATTTTGTAAATAAAAATACATACAAATTCGAATATTTGTAAATAATTTGAAAAAAAAAATTTATAAAAAAGATTCAGAACTTGTCTTGATATCACCATAAAAAAAATATAGTCTCAT
Organism: Atherix ibis; assembly: GCA_958298945.1. NCBI lineage: Eukaryota > Metazoa > Arthropoda > Insecta > Diptera > Athericidae > Atherix > Atherix ibis. The sequence goes on along the minus strand of OY282607.1, from coordinate 4,307,723 downwards.
GGGTAAGTTTTCTTCTTTATCACTTCGAATAACAATTAGAACTGAGACAAGCTATTTAATGATCATTTAGAGTAACGCTTGTACTGAAACTTAAGGTCTTATACACCGAAGCAAATCTGGGGCCGTTTTGATATGCCATAAATTGTCAAAAATGTATGGTACATCAAAATTTGTTTTTTTTTTTATTTTTAAATAATAATATTGTAGAAATTTTACCAGAAACAAATTCAACTAATTTCTTATATAAAAATAAATCTATTTAAATTTTTACATATTCTAAATTTGAAATGCATGTTTTCCGCTCAGATACTTCCTGCCATCTATCAAATTGGTACAAATAATGAGCTCATATCTGTTGGTAAATATAAAAACGTAATTCCATTAAATAATACACAATACTTTAGGACTAATTAATTAATTCATTAAATTTGTCAATTGCCTCACCTGACGGATCTTTGCCCTTTTTGCCTTTATGACCTTTTTCACTTTTCTCTGACATCTTGAATTTTTTCCTACTCGTATTCTCTTTTGTATCTGAACAGCCATCCTCACTTTCGTCATCGATTTCATCAAAATCATCACTGTTCATTTCGTCATCAAACAGTTCATCATCTTCACCCAGCTCGTCATCGTCACTCTCATCATCTTCCCCGTCCTCGTTGCCTTGTTTCTTTTTCGTCTTTTTATTTTGGTTATTTTTGAATTCCTTTTCCAACTCCTCATAATAGTCCACCTTCAAATCCTCATCAATGCCAACAATATCATCCAAAGACTTGTCACGCTTAGTCAAGCTGTCCAAATACTCTTCGAATTCATCATCGCTAACATCCTCGATTTTCCTCTTTCGCACTTTTTTCTCTTTTGTTGTATTTTTATTCCTCTCTTCTAAATACTTTAGAATAAATTGTTTATCTTCAGATCCAGTCTTTGATCGCTTTTGTTGTTGTGTGCTGATGGCCGCTGTATTTGTGAACTCCTCTCCAATATTCTTCTTTGGATTTTTAAAGCAAAACTTCTCCAAAAATTTCGATAGGCAAAAGTCTCGTAATGGATCACCATAATAGTCATTTTTTTCGTCTAAAATTGTAAAATGAGAAATCATAAAATTTTTGCTACAAATTTAAGTTTATGGGCTATTTTACGTACCGTTTATATATTTTTCGACAATAACACCAACTGTCGGATGGAAATGTTGGCTCAAAAGGTGAAACTCGAAAAATGTATGTAAATCTGCATTCGGAATAGAAGGTACTCGTTGGTATGGATTGTAATCGCCAATTTCCGTTGCATCTTCATCTTGACTAGTGGAAAGTGTGGTTGGTGCTTCCTTAGAGTCGCTGTTGGTACGTCTTCGAGATGAATGGTTCTTTAAAATATTCCTCAACTTGTCGGTATCCGCGTGGAATTTAGTCCGCATTAAGTCGATAACGACAATCAGGCACCCACAGACAATTTGCTGCGGCATGTAGAGTGACACGTGCAACAATCGTTTTACGAACGCCTTTGCCCGGTCAATATTCTGATCAAAACGAATGGCTTGGTGAGTGATGTGCAATAATTGTGCGGCAGTTTTCGCACCAACGGATTGTACATTCATATCCAGCCATTTTCGATATAGTGCATTGTAGAAACGATCCGCGCTCGATGATCGAACGACTGCAATTTCCAATAGTAAACTTAGCGCTTGCACAGAAATACGAATTTCCGCTAAATGTACCAAACGATATATTGCATCTTGTATGTCCTTCGACATTATCGAGTCCGATGAATCCGATTCGGATAAGGCTTTTCTCAGGCACCGCAGGATCGCCTGCATCGTTTTACCGTTTATTGCTCCCTTTTGAACGATCGTCTTAAAAAACGCAAAACAAATATCCACCACTTTTTTACAAGTCTCCTTTCCAGTGTAAGGGATTTGTGCCAAAAAGCAAAGCGCAAAATATTGCGCTTTGTCCGCCAAGTTGTTGCGGAAAAGCAGCCTTTCCGTTTCGTCAATTACTGGCGGACACATATTTGGATGTTTGTAGACGACCTCCGATAAGTGATACAAAGCCTTCGAGGCAACTTCACTAATTGGATCACCCAGTTTATTGATCAGCATTGCGAGCAGAATGTGCTCCTTTTCGGGGCTAGTAATTAGCAATTTTTTAGCATTCACAATTGCGCTATTCTTGGCAGGATTTTTTCCATTACGTAATGTAATTTGAAGATTATCAAGAAAGTCTGATAAAAAAAAGTCATTTTTAAATAAATAAGCACTTTTGTAGGAACACCAACTACTACAGATCAATTAGTTCTACTTACGTACGTATCGCTCCTTTATTTCACTCTCGAAATGCCAGAAGGCAAAAATTTTCGTTTTTGTTTCCCTATTCATGTCGTCTTGTTTCAGAAGCCATTTCCAAATACTCCCGCGCTGTTCAATCGACACTAGCTTCCGATCTTTGGGTAAAAGTTCATCTTTGTATAAATCAGTTAACATTTGTATAGCATCTGGACTATTTTTATTAGAAATTTTTGACATGTCTGCCAGTTTATCCAAAACTTCAAGACTTTCCATTGGATTCGAAATAATCAGCATTCCGGCCGCGCTTACTTTGTCTTTTGCTGTGCCCTTGTATAATGCAGTTTCCAACCATTTCGTATTGTTTTGTCCTATACAATATTTTTCTTTAATTTTACACCTATTTAATTAAACTTAAATTCGCATTTACCACTTGGAGTTGATTTCGGAAATTCCTGTTCATACGCCTCTTTGCAAATCCTTCGTAAAGTGAATAATTCCGTTTCTTTAAGATCAGATTCTTCTGACGATGTTCGTTTGCTCTTGTATAGCGGATACTATTTTTTCATAATATTGAATACGAATTAATAAATGTTCTATGATTAACTAAGATTTAATTCTTCTCACCAAATGAAACCATTTCTTTTTCGGTTTTTCTTCTGTTAGTCTATCATATGGTTCATAGGGATTATTTTTAAATTTTCCCATTTTAACGGGGGACACGTTTATCAACAAAATACCTAATTTCTTCTCTCCGATTTGTGCCGCAAATGACACACGTGCGAAAATGACAGTCCAAACAAAATTCATCGAATAAAGAGAATAGGTGATGGTTTTTACAATAATCAATTGTGAAGCAGCATGATTTTCGATGGTGAATTTAATTATGCCGCTACTAATCCAAAAGTAAGACAAAAGGTGTTAATACATTTTTTTCACAGTAACTTTTCTGCACTCTTTCACTGTTAAATATATTTATTAAGTGATTTATTCAGTAACCAAAACTTAAATTAAGAAACTATATAATCTAAACATCAAAACAGTGTAGCTGTCATTTAGTTGTCAAAATATAGCAGCTCTTTTATTGTGTTGCGTTTTGTATTTCTGTGAATAAACTCATTATTTAAAAGAAGACCAAGCCTAATAATGTGTAACGTTGAATCTGTATCGAAAATTGCTAGTTGCTTAAAAGTGCCAGCAGGTAAACTAAGTTACAACACCGAACAGGTAAATAATTGAAGAAAAATTGTAATTTTTTTTTGGACATAACCTACATTACGACGTATCACAAATTTTCATTAGTTATTCGGTTCTGTTGGTATTTTCAGGTAGTAACGAGAACCACAAAAACTAAAACCATATCTGGATTTAGAACAATTCTTACAGATCTCGCCAAAGAGAGTAACATTGATATTGCACAAAACGGAAATCAAAGCTTAGAAGTTCAATGTCTAGTGCAGCAGTGGATCGATTATGCGGTGCTGTACGTAGCCCCCGGTTGCAAGGACAGGCACGTGGCTCAAACTTTATTGCGTGACTTGAATGGATACCTTCAGACACGATCGTATTTTGTTAATAATATAATGACAATAGCCGATTTAGCTATATTTTATGCAATTTACGATTTAATGGTAATTATTGTTGGAAGAATTTTATTCGTATTCAAAGAAAACAACTTTTTAAATCTCATTGAACTTTTTATTAAGTATATTAAATAAATGGTTTTTTTTTCTATTTTCCCCTAAAAATTATTACTGGGTGGTGGTGCATTTCGTGTGGACAGAAATCTCTAACACCGATTGAAAAGGAAAACTATTTAAACTTTTCGAGATGGTTTGATCATTTGCAGCAGAATGACCGTATTCGTCAAGGAAGCGACCTAATCAACTTTAACACGATTTATCTGCATGGCTGGGCCACAGGCACACATTTATAAAATTGAAAACCGTAATTTCCTTGCCAAAGACCTATCATCTTCACAACTTCAGCTTTAATTTGTCTACTGCCACACACGGGTTATCTACTGTTCAACATGTCAATTTAAGGAATTATCCATTCAGAAAAGTGAATAAAATATGGCCAGAATGGAAATTTGTTTCTCTTTTTATTTAAAAATATGATTTATAATCCATAGAATCAAAAATTCAGAGAAAAAATAATAAAACAACACACAGCATCTTTATAGAAATTGTCATTTTCATATATTTTTTTATTATTTGAATTATTTCACAGTATTTATTTTTTTAATACGTTTTTTTTCCTAAAAAATAAGTCACATGTTTTGTTTTTAATTTATTTAAATAAAATTATTTCAATTTAAATTTGGTCGAAGTGTGATTTTTTTTCTTTATCTTTTGTTCCAATGAAATTTTATGTATAAAAAGAAGAAAGTCGAAGAAATGATGGAAGAAATGTCATATGAGATAAATGAGAAAAGACGAAATGAGTTTGGAAGAAATCAAAATAAATTAAAATTGTAACACGTGCATTGTAGTACCACTAAAAAAATGATAGTATTCATGATTAGTTATTGATTTCGATTGTAGTAGAAAAAAAGCAATTTTTGCAGCCTTTCCTCAACATAATTTGTTCGTGCGGTGATTGGTGGTGATCCGAATTGGTTAATTGGCTTGAACCTCCCAAGATGAGTTTAAGGAATTATTTATTTCGCCAGGTTCTGTGCACTTCCAGAGTCCGTACGTTTTGCCTACAGTGGTTTGCCAAAGTCTAAGTGTTCCGTCTTCAGAGCCGCTAGCATATAATTCACCGTCAGGACTAAACTTAACAGCGTGAACGGGTCCAAAATGGCCTTTGAATGATTCTGTAAAAATAAAATTACAACAATATTTTATTATTTTATTGTATTATAAAATGTGAAGGCGAGGCTCAGTTTCCTTTTGCTTACCAATTTCATTTCCTGTAATATAGTCGAATTTGTACATTTTGAAGTCCTCGCCGCCGCACACGAAAACGTGTTTGTCTGGATGCAGGCTAGCCGAATAAACGTTTGTCGGCACTTTGATTTCTTTCATTTTCTGCAAAGACTCCACATCCCAGAAACTGACGCTGGTGCCATGCGATACAGTCAGGATTTTATTGTCAGACGATAGCTCTAAGCTGTTTGGATTCGTTTGCAAATCGATACGTTGAGCTTCCTGAATTTTGCGAATAGATTTTTTTTCATTATTTTTTTATAATGGCTAAGGAGCTAACTTAAAAAAAGAACCGCATTTACCTGTCCCGATGTCCTGTCCCACAATCGTAAAGTTTTATCTTCGGCTGCACTGATAATGCACTGATCGTTTCGACAAAACAGCGCTCTTTTCATACACCCACTATGACCCGTATACACCTCAGGCTCAGCATTGACATTTTGCAGATCGAACACTCGGATGAGTTTCTCATTACTGCCCGTCACCAAATGTTCGTTGGGCTGATCGAATGCCACCGATTTGACGATGTGTTTGTGCTGGAAACTGTGAATTTCACTTCCGGTGACCGCGTTCCATACTTTTCCGGTAAAGTCGGCTGCACCCGATGCGGCCAGCGTTGCATTACTATTCAACGCAACACCCCAAACAGCACCTTTGTGTCCTTCGAATGTCCCAACCCAGTCTCCAGTATCTCCATGGCGAAGCATTGGATTTCCATCTGAAAATATTTAAAACAATAATAATAAAATATCAATTTTTTCTGGATGATTTTTCGGGAATTATCTTTAAAAAGATTTTGAAAATTGTCTCCAAAATTAGACTAGTTTCTGCCTAACAACAAATACGAAATTTTTTATCATTTTTAGGGAATTTTTTATTTAACCAGGATCCAGTAGAAAATTGCATTCTTAAAATTGGGCAATCTTACTAATCGCAATTAGAAATAGTCGGACAGGACCAAATTCACGTATAAATATTAAAACTCAAATTTGAAAATTAATAAATTTACAAAAATAGAAAAAAATCGACAATAAAATTTAGAAAAACTAAGAAATTTTAGTAAAAAATAAAAATAATTTTGAATATTGGATTTTCAACAACAAAAAAAAAACATTATAAAAATTTATTTTTTCCATTCAAATTTTATAAGATTTCTTAAATTATAAAAGAAATAATTAAGTTTATTTTTTCAAGAAGAAAAACACTTCGAAAAATGGACTTTTTTTTTCATAAAAAGTTAATACCGATTTTCGAACGTTCAGTGACCAAAATTACTTAACTCAGACCTTTGCTCAATTTGGCCCCAAAAATGAAGAATTGTCGATGATTTTTTTTTAAATAGTTAAAATTTTATATGATATCAAAAAATAACAAATACGAAAAAATTAAAAATTCAATTTTTTTTTCATAAAAATCTCAATAAAATGCTTACTTTCGAGTCAATTTGTCTTCGTTTAACAATATTAAAAGATTAATTAAAAAAAATGAACTTATTAATTTTTTCTCCTTTTTATATAAATCTCATAATTGTTCAAAAATAAGAAATAATAATGTTCATTACTAGGAAAATAATCAAATTTTTAACCAATTAAATCTCAAGTCCACAGGGGATATTGTTGTGAAATCTTTCAATTCGTATTAACCCTGCCGGCGAGCTACCTGACAATCAGGTGGTAATTTTTATTGATAATCACCTAATCAACAAATTCTTGGTAATCAATCTTTGTTGGCGCAATTAAAATATGTAACTAGTAAATTTCTTTGATTAACCACTATGAGTGATTTGGTACCCTGTGGCTGTTTGATAATTAAACGTTTTTAGATCTTGTACATTTTTATTAGTGGCTATTCGAGGTTTTTTTTTTTTTGGTCTTATTCATTAGTATGACAATCTATAGGTTAAATGCATCTTTTATGTAGAGTAGCTAACAGTATTTAAAAAGAAGAGGAAAAACTCTTCTGAAAATTGAATAAATTAACTTTGATATTTTAAAGTGAGTAGTTTTTATCGATAATTTTCTTAACTCTTCACTGAATTGTTAATGAGAATATAATAGGATTTTTTTTAGGTCCCTTAGACATGGGCCAGAGGTCAGTTTAAAGTGCCACGATAATGTGGGATGCAATTCAAACGAGATGGGTCTATGATTTTTGTTAGATTTTGGTGTAAAAGATTAAAGAGGAGACTTTTAAATGGAGTTATTGGATGCAACAGCTTCGCAATGGGAAAAATCCTGCTCGTAAAAATTCTCTTGGTCAGATGTCATTGACATACAATAATATGTGACTGGTGGTGAACTGAGGGCCAAAAAGAAAACCATGAATGAGAGCAGTATGTCTGAGGGTTTTATGTGCCCAGAATTTCTGTATTGATATTAAAAAGATTGATTTATCGGTGGTTACCCAATGAGTATAACTTAGTGTAATGTTATTTAACATGGCATACCTATCGTAGGACATAATACCACGTGCCGCGTATGACCATAGGGATTGAGATACGCCCAATTAACGTGCTGTCAAAACAGAACTGTCAATTAATGGATTTCGCCAGCTCAGCTGATGCACGCATCTCAATCGATATCGTAGCTCGCTACCAACCAACGCTTTATCTCAACCCAGCTCGCTTCAATCCAAAGCATTCTTCTTTGATTTCCTGCTTGGGCCATTTCCTGTATGAAACATTCTCTCAGGTTCCCTGTTTTTCTTCTTTTCTTCTTCTTCTTCTTCTTCTTCTTCTTCTTCTTCTTCTTCTTCTTCTTCTTCTTCTTCTTCTTGTTCTTCATCTTTTTCATTTTACCTGTGCTTCATCTTCACTTTTTATTTCATCTTCTTCATCTTAAACTTCTTCATCTTCTTATTCTTCTTCATCTTCCTTGTTTTCTGCATCTTCATCTTATTCTTCTTCATCTTCTACTTCATCTTCTTCAATTTCTTATTCTTCTTCATCTTCTTCATTTTGCCCTTACTTCATTTTCTTCACTTTTTTACTTAATCTTCTTCTTCATCTTCAACTTCGTCATCTTCTTCCACTTCTTATTCATCTTCATCTTCTTTAACTTATTCATTCTTCTTATCTTTCTTCATCTTCGTCGTTTTCAGCATCTTCATTTTCTTCTTTTCATATTCTTCTCCTTCATCTTCTTCTTCACCTTCCTCATTTTCTTTATCTTCTCCTTCTTCAACTTTTTATTCTTCTTCATCTTCTTCATTTTGCCTTTGCTTCATTTTCTTCACTTTTTTACTTAATCTTCTTCTTCATCTTCTTCCACTTGTTAATCATCGTCACCTTCTTATTTTCTTCATCTTCTTCTCCTTCATCTTTTTCATCTTCATCTTCTTCAACTTATAGTTGGCTGTCACTAATATAAGGCTGTCACTAACAATAATAGCGGTGCGTTCTCTGCGGATATTGATCGTAGTATCTATTGCCCACTTGATAGCCCACAGCACCCCATTATATTGAGCTGTCCTATAAGGGAACATAGCGCACAGATATTGAGACCAAAAAGTTCGACGATCGCAACACAGACACAGAAAAATTGTTTTTTGGACCTTTAACGACGGCAACATTAAGTATAGTTTTTATTAATATTTTATTATATTATAACAAATACTGATTGATAAAAAATAAATCTGGTTTTTAATAGTTTTTTGTTGCACTAAAATTAAAAAAGTTGTATTTAATCCAAAAACATTTTTTTTTTACTTAAAAAAAATGTATTTTTGAATTGGAACTACATTAAAGAGTAAAAAAAATTGTGTTCTAGATCATGGTGGTATCATCGGCAATGAGCGAACTGATGAATTGGCGGAGGAGGCTCTGCACTGTAATTAAAAATGTGCGGAATCTACTGACCAAATAGCATCTAACATCTTTGGTTATTTGCAGACAAACAGACTGGGTTAACAGTGGAAGATTTCTTTCAACAAATTATCCAAACATTAGAAATCCAATCTTATGAACAACCATTCCAAATTTCTAGGTAAGAAAACTTCTCAGAATTTAGAAGATAATTTCGTTTTTAAGAGAAATCATGAATAAGTGGGGTATGATGATCAGCTTACTACGTATATCAAATGCCACTTAATCCAGAACTTCTTTTTGAAAAAAGAGTAAATTTATTTTAAAGTCCTTGAATTTTCTACGAGAATCAAATATGATCCATAAAATTTTACTACTACTAATTTCTCCCTCTGTGAGGAGTATATCCGCTGCAGATCGATTGCAAAAGGTCTAAGCGAAAGACTATTCGAACGGCATTGGCGTGATGAAAAACTCGGAGGGTATCTACATGGAAAGCAGTGGGGAGACTATGGGTCTCATACTAGAAACCCATTTTTCTGGATCCTCACTGATTTTCCAATTTTTCCCCACTCCACATAATGGTAAGAAATTCCGAAGATAGGTCTATAGCCTCCTTGGAACAATTTTTGACATTAACAGAATCAGATGGATGACGAAATCCTTACAGGCCTTCAAATCTCGAAGACGGTGGGTGTATATTATTTTCCCAACCATGTTATAGAAAAATTTGGGAGTATTGACTCTTGTTTTTGCTAAGATTTTTTAGTGTCAGCTACTGCTTTGGCTACATTCCCAAGTCCTGGAGGGAAGTTATAGTGATTTTTATATTCAAGTCCGGGATACGTTCCATGTCTCTGATAAAAACCCTCAGACCTATCGGCCAAACATCATCCCTACTTAAAGTTTTAAGAAAGGGTTCTAGACCTTCATATTAGATGTGATATTCTGACAAAGGACTTTCTACACATCAATCAGCCTACTAAAACTGTCCTGCACGGACTTGTCTACAAATTAGAGAAAAAATTTTTACTAAGGAAATAGCTTTATGTGCGTTCATAGACGTAGATGGGGTATTTGATAACACCTCCTTTGAGTCCATAGCGTAGGCGACTTTACGCAATAGAGTTGAAGTCCGCACCATTAGCTGGATTGCGGTCATACTTTTCAGCTGCAATATCACAGCTAAGCTGGGAAATGATTCAGTTACTGTTGGAGCCGTTAAGAGTCATGATGACCAATTTTTCAAAGCCAGCTACAATTAATTGTGCCAAATGCAGAGGACCCTAAAAACCTAATGCACACTTGGTGCCAAGAGACAGATCTGAATATAAACGCTTAGAAAACGGGTATAAGTAACTCCCTATTGTGCATTTTGGTCTGTAGTTGTCACTAAAAAACCGACGACTGACTTATTGGTCTATGTCGCTATAGAATTAGGGATAATTAGGGATAACTGTGATTACTGGGCGGGCATGTAGCACCCAACACATGATACCTATTCACGAATTTTATTTTTCCTTATAAAAACTTCTCGCAATTTTGCTTTTAATCAACAACAACGAAAAAAAAAAAAATAATACCAGGGGTATAATCTTAAATCCGCGGTTTGGTCATAGATGGCGTGAGTGAGCGTATTAAGCTACCATGGGCACGCCATACTTTTTTTATGAGTCTGACATCTGTCAACATTAATCAGTGCACATTGTCAGCAATTTCGTACAACAACATACATTTTTCCTTTAGTAGTTATGTCATACAACAACATACATTTTTCCTTTAGTAGTTATATTTTGTACCAGAAAAAAAGCATATACGGGAAGCTCTGCTTTTCTGCTTCAATTTGAAGAAATCGGCTGCCGAATCGCATCGAATGCTTATGGAGGCCTTTGGTGACAGTGCTTTATCGGAAACAACTTGTCGAGATTGGTTTCGTCGGTTCAAAGACGGCAATTTTGACTTGTGGGACAAAAACCGTGAAAATCGGCCTAGGAAGGTTGAGGACCATCAATTCCAGGCTCTTTTGGACGAAGACGATACCCAATCGCAAAAAATGTTAGCGCAGTAATTGGGTGTTGCTCAACCAGCCATTTCCATGCGTCTGCGTGCCATGGGGAAGATTGAAAAGATCGGAAAATGGGTGCCACATGAATTGCACGACGTCAAAACACTTGCGAAATATTGCTCGCCAGACAAAAAAGATAGTCGTTCCTGCATCGGATTGTGAAAGGCGATGAAAAGTGGATATATTTCAAAAATCCTAAACGCAAGAAATCGTAGGTAGATCTCGGCCAACCATCAACATCTTCCCCAAGACCAAATAGCTTCGGACGGAAGACGATGCTGTGCGTTTGGTGGGATCAGCAGGATATCGTCTACTATGAGATGTTGAAACCTGGTGAAACTGTCAATGCCCGCCGCTAGCACCAACAACTGATCAAATTGCACCATGGTCTACGTGAAAAAAAGACGGATTATCAACAAAGACGTGACAAGTTGATTTTCCTCCACGACAACGCAACATCGCACACGTCAAAAATGGTCCGAAACTACTTGGAGACACTCAACTGGGAGGTGCTACCCCACCCCCCTTATTCTCCAGACCTGGTCCCTTCCGACTACCTCCTGTTTTCGTCGATGGGCCACGCGCTCGCTGAGCAGCACTTCGATTCTTACGAAGACGTACAAAAATGGCTTGATGAGTGGTTTACCTCGAAAGAGAAGGCATTTTTTTGGCGTGGTATCCACAAATTGCCCCAAATATGGGAAAAATGTGTCGCTAGCGAGAGCAAGTACTTTGAATAAATTTGTTTTTGCTTTCTATGAAAAAAAACATGTGTTTTTTTGACTAAAAAACAGCGGATTTAAGCTTATACACCTGGTAATATTTACTTGAAAGTTTATGTATAAAAGTTACCCACGAATATTCACAAATCCAAGCATATATTGATGATCCAGAAAAAAATCCTTGTTTATTTTTGAAAGTCTCAAGAAAGAGGGCTTTATGAATTTTGTACTATTTCAATTTGTATACTGATTTTAGTCTCATTTGTAGATTAGGTCTTATGTTAATAATAAGTTAGCGGGTTTCATACAAATTACACTGGCTTACTTTAATAAACATAAATAATTTTAATATTTCTACAAATTTTAAGTTTCTACAAAAAGATACAAGAAATAACATAAATGCTTTTTATTTAGTTTCTAATTAGTCTGTACTCCTGTAAGGGGTCAAAGCTTCATTCCAGTGATTGTTGTTTGTTTTTATATAATTTCATAATTCGCTTTAGTTTAAAACATTTAAAAGTCATGTAAATTGTATTGTAAGTTTGTTGTTAGAAATTAGCTTAAATTATGTTTATTTTTCTGCATAATGTTGTATTTGCTTAAGCAAACAAAAACAAGTATAAGCGAGAGAAATTACAAAAAAAATAAAGTCTTAGTTTGAGTAGAGTTGGATTTTCTGTTTTTTTTTTTTTTTTTTTATAGCGTACTTATCTTACAAAAGGTCAATATTTAAATTGTTATTTTGTGAATAATCATACCTGTACTTATTATACGATATTATTATGAAATTATTGTTGCTTTCGTTTGGTATGGTTTTTGTTAAAAATAAATATTGTTTCTTTATTATTTACAAAAACCTTTTGAAATAAATGAAATTAAGATTAAATTGAACTAAAAGTGAGTTTTTTATTTTTAATTCTCTGTTAATATAGCAAAATAGAGATACTGAGACATTTTCGTCTAGTACACAGTGGTCTTGTGTTCGAAAATAGCCTTTAAATACATCGAAATGGCCTGAACTTGGTTGTTACGCTAAAAACTTTATATTTCAGTACAAAAGTTACTAGAAATTACCATAAAAAAATGCTAAAGATAATAAATAACTAGAAATCATGTGTCATCAAAGTGTTTTTCAGTAAAACTAAAAGAAAATAGGCAAATGCAAAAAGTTTTTTTTTCAGTACTGAACCTTATCAGACAAACAAATGCAATGGCATTGATTGTCCATATGCTAACTTATATTAGTCGCTCCATCGCAAAGGCATCGAACACTTTTGTCTATTGACGGTCTGATTAAATAAATAACAAACTAGCTAGTCAGTTAATTGAATGACTAATAAAAATATATACAAAATGACTAAAAAGATTAACGTTTTTTTCCCAGTGAATAATATATCAGCTTTTAGAATATATTTTTTTTTTTTTAAACTATAGAAAAATAAGATGATCGCCTTGATATTATTCTGTATTGAGGATCTTATGGCACTGAACGTGATAATCGGAAATAAGAAAAAAGTATTTTACGAAATTTATATTAAGGTAGAAGGGTAAAAGGGGGAAACAGATGCATTTTTAGAAAAATTAAATGTCAACATCTAATTTAATTAACATATACGTATTAGATTTTTTTCTCACTTAAGAACTTGGATTTTTTCGCTTTAAATTAGAAAAAAAAATAATTGTTAGAAATAACAAAAAAAGAAAAAAATAACACTAACTTTAAAAAAAAAAAATATTTTTTGATAAGTTCTCCATTCCAAAAATGGCTAATGTAGAAAATTGTTTAAGATATCTAATTTCGTAAGCGACTGTATGTAATGATCAGTTCAGGAACACATTAGACAGAAAGGGAAACACTGCATTACGACGGAAAGACGCGACGCAATGCAATACTGAAAGCGGTGAGCTTCAACGCAAGGTACCGGCGATCGGTGAGACTTTTCTCATTCCTCTCCCATTGATGTTTGTACCTTCCTGCGTTGCACAAGCAAATACGTCCACTTGAATGTGTATCGCCTGAGCTGTTAATGGAAAGAGAAATCCCGCGCCTATTTACACTAATGACTGCGATAGCAATTGTCGATGACCTTGTTGTTTACAAAACCTCTTTCGGTCAAGGTCGTTTCCGGCATTTGTGCGATAAAAAAACTCAGTACAAACGATTACGAGATAATCGAAGTTCGCTCCTTTTCCGGCATATACTGTTTTATTTTTGTCTCACTCTTTTGTTAATTTCTATTTTCCATTCACTATCTCTCTAACACTCCCTCTTAAATTTTATTAACGAAAATAAAGCAAACATATTATTTTACTCTCTTCTAGTCTGTCTGTCTGTCTGTCCGTTTTTAGTTTTGTTTTCTAGTTTTTTTATGCGCTCAATCGACAAAATTGATCAGTTCTCGGAATAAAGTCATTTCTATTAATTCAATGGTTTTGCGATAAATTTTTAATTTAAGGTGAACGTGAAAATATTCTTGCTAGACTGAAGCATAGGTAAAGGAAAGGACGTAAAATGGAAAATATGACTTTTGTCGTGATCTAAAGTTGCTGTTGATTTAATTATTATTATTACTGGTAGATTACAAATGTCGGAAGTAGAATTTGATCGGCATTGAAACTTTCACACAAGCGACACAGTATAAATATATTTTTTTTTTATAAAAAAATACGACGTGTCCTTCTCCTGTTAACGTAGTTTCTTAGATAAAATAAATTATCTTCAATAGAAAAAAAATTGAGTCACTAGACAAAAAGCAAAATAAAACATGACTCAATATATCTGCCTAAAAGTTTTCATAAAAGAAGCCATTGATTGGGGTCTCATATTGCAGGGCCGATGACCTTGATTCGTATGCAAGCAAATTGGAGTCAATCGATAACCTAGTTTCGAGTGAGCGGTTAATGACCTTGGTTCATATCTAAGCAAACTGGTATATCCTGTCATGTGCAAGGTCAATAAACTTTGATCAATGACCTCGTGTCATAAGTAACCAAAAGTTGGATTTTTTCCCCGAAGTTTTCTTTTGTAAGATTTGAAGATGCATTAAGGATTTTATGATCTTTTTTGGGTGTTTGCGTTTAGGCTTCGTTTTAATTTTAAGGTAAGAAGAAGACTTTAGATTAAATTTTTTTTTTGCAGTATTGATTTTATGTCAAATTTAAAGGCAAAGGTAGTTAGTTAGCATATTAATTTCATGTTGTTTGTTTTGATTTTGACTCTGTTATAATTTGTGGATAAGGATGGTGTCGGTCTAGTTTCATCCAACATCACGCCGCCCCCCCGACCCCTTTTGTTTGAATTAATGATTATTTTAAATTTTATATTTTGGGTTGCTTTGAATTTGGACTTTGCCAATAGTCTTTAATTGACTTATATTTTTTTTATAGATTTAAATGATCTCTATATCTACATAGACTTTTTAATCAGCAGATTTATTAAAGGAATATATAAAAAGACATTTTTGGGATGATTTATTTTATAAATTTCAAAAATCACGAGATCTTTGCCGTTTCAAACATCGATGGGATTATAAAGGAATGGTAAAGGTATACAGGATTCTTACTGATGGATTACGATTTGGATTCTATCGGAATAGGAACTTACACTCCTTATGTTCATATCGGTTTCAGTATCATAGGATTATATTAATGGTTACATCAGAAGTCTGTTCTCGGCAAAGTGTAAAAGTAACATGAGCACCTTACTTTTCTCCTTTTTAACCAAGCCCCTAAACATGTTGTTGAGGTTTTATTAAAAAAAAAGTTATGCCTGACAAGGATGGTTGTATCGTCTGCACATATTGCGATTAAGATATCATTATTGCAAGGAATATCGTGGGTATAAATGTTATAAAGGATTTGACCTGGGATGGTAGATGTCCGCATACTCTATATTATTAGCTACCTGGAAATATCGGTCTGAGAAAGTGGATTTTAGGATGTGGAAATAGCCTTAAGGTATGATTCGCTGCAGCTCTCAAAGCAATTGAAAGTGGCATACACGGTAAAAATACGTCTAGGCAGTATTTCTTTTGCTTTGGCGAGCATGCTATGTGGTCGAGTACGCGATGGCACTGTTGGATACTGAAATGATCAGTTCTAAGTCCAAACTTAGAAGAATCACACTATCAGTTTCAAGAATAGGATAAGGAGGTTTTGGGATTAATTTTTGAAGAATTTTTCATAAGACGGCAAGTAGTATTGGGTTGGCAACTAAGTGATTGCGGATTTCAAATAAGAAGAAAAATTCAAAATGTTTACTTAAAAATATAACTTTATTCAATTAGATATTGTCCGTTTTTGTCGATGATCCTTTGCTATCTTTCAGCCAGTTACATAATTACGTGTTCGTAAAACTTATTACTTTTACTAGCAAAAAACTGAATTAAATGTGATTTTACATCATCAACGTTATTAAAAATTTTACCATTTAAGGAGTTTTGCATAGAACTAAATAAATGGTAATCTGAAGGCACTAGGTTAAGGCTATATGGTGGATGTGACAACACATCCCAACCTAATTCCAATAATTTTTGGCAAGTGACCAAAGATGTTTGCGGCTTTGCATTGTCATGCTGGAAAACAATACCGTTACGATTTACCAATTCTGGCCGCTTTTCTTGAACTGCATTGCTCAGTTTGACGAGTTGTTGAACGTACACTGTGGAATTAATCGTTTGGTTTCTTGGTAAAAGTTCAAAGAGCAGAATTTCTTTATAATCCCCCACCAAACTGACAACATAAGCGTCTTTTGGTGCATCTCAACTTTTGATGTCGTTTGATGTGGTTCTTCTCGCATCACCCACGATCGTTTCCGATTAACGTTGTTGTAATCTATCCACTTTTCGTCGCCAGTTACTAGTCGTTTCAGAAATGGATCCGTTTCGTTGCGTTTCAGAAGCGAATCACAGATGCTAATGCGTTGCGTCAAATGAATTTCCTTAAGCTGATGAGGAATCCATAAATCGAGTTTCTTAACATACGAGGGTCGTTCAATAAGTCCTTAGAAACTCCGAGAAATTGCGCTCGTAGTGTCGGTAAAGATTTTTTTTTGTAAGTAGCATCGACAGGATAATCAAAATTTCAGCTCGATCCATAGCGTAGGTCAATTTCTATCGTCGATTAAAGTTAACGACATTTATTTGTGCATAACAATGGAAAAAAGCGAGTTTAGAGCTGTCGTCAAACATCTCCATTTGAGAGGCTTAAGCCCGAAAGAAATCAAAGCCGAGTTGGATGCAGTTCATCGACGGTTTACAATTGGGTGAATGAATTTAAGCGTGGCCGTTCATCAACAAAAGATGAACATCGTTCAGGACGCCCAGTTGAGGTGTCTACTCCTAAAATCATCGACAAAATCCACGATCTGATTTTGAACGATCGGCGAATTAAAGTGCGCGAATTAGTTGAGGCCACGGGCATATTACAAGGTACAGTCGCTTCAATTTTGCATGAAAAAAATTTCGGCAAGATGGGTGCCGCGTTTGCTCTCAGAGGAGAATAAGCGCAATCGTGTAGTGGACTCTGAGGCTATGTTGGTACTCTTTCATCGCAATCCTGCCGAATTCCTTCGTCGATATGTCACTGTGGACGAAACCTGGATACACTACTACACTCCAGAAACGAAGAGACAGTCATCACAGTGGATTTTCAAGGGTGAACGGGCTCCGAAGAAAGCAAAACTGTGCCATCGGCCGGCAAGGTGATGGCCACGGTCTTTTGGGATTCGCAGGGCATCATTTTTATCGACTACTTAGAAAAAGGAAAAACAATAACAGGAGCGTATTACGCGTCGTTATTGCAACGGTTGAGCGAGGAAATCAAAGAGAAACGCCCCCATCTGAAGAAGAAAAAAATCCTCTTGCATCAGGACAATGCGCGTGTGCACACCTGCGCTGTTTCCATGGCCAAAATTGTGGAATTGAGAATGGAATTGTTGCAGCATCCCGCTTATTCACCAGATTTGGCCCCGAGTGACTATTTTCTTTTCCCCAATCTGAAGAAATGGCTTGGCGGACGACGGTTCACTTCCAACGAGGACGTCATTGCTCAAACGGATGAGTATTTTGCAGAACTTCCGAAATCCTATTTTTTGGACGGGATAAAAATTTTGGAAAAACGGTTGGAAAAATGTATAGAGCTAAAAGGAGATTATGTTGAAAAATAAAATTTTTTTTTTTAAAAAACAGTTTTTTTTCATCTTTTTCTAAGGACTTATTGTCTTTACGACCCTCGTAGCTAAGCTGTTTTAATTTTTTTTCAATGCATGTATGTGATACATTGAGCTTCTCTGTAATCTCACGTGTTGTGCTATGGCGATCTGAATCGATAATGGCCTTGATATGGGTCTCATCAACTTCAACTGGACGGATTATTGCGCATTTTTTTTAGTGAAAAATCACCAGAACGAAATTTAGCAAACCAATTTTAACACTGCCTTTCCTTTAAGGCTTCACTCCCATATACGGCACATAACTTCTTGTATACCTGCGATGCGTTCTTGCCTTTTCGGAAATAATACAATCAAATATGTCTAAAATGCACGTCTTGTCCTTCCATTTTCAAATTTGGATAAAAACAAAACTAAATAGCTAAACGATACAATTTTTTTACTAAATTAAAGTCGGAAATCCAAACAATAAGAAAACAATATAGGTTAGGTGCTTTGAACACGTTGACATAACAAAAAAAAAAAAGAGCTTATACCATCTATTGACAAAATCCACAGTTGCCAATCTAATATTATAGGAAAGTGCTTTCATTTGTTGGGTTTTGGGATCATTTTGATGCTGGAAAACTTTCAATGTAAAGGAAAAAATGATGTTTTGACAATTCAAAATAAAATTCTGCTACGTTTACGGGGAAGATTTTCCATTAAACGAAAACTTTAAAAAATGATGATAATAATAATTCCTATAATCTTTGTACAAACTAGTCACAATAAAGTCATTTTCTTAGCGTCAGTTAATTATATTGTGTTCATTCAGTCTATTTAATATGATAAATAATACATTATCGAATGAAAGTGGTAAGTAAGCTTTTCTATTAAAGTTTTTTATTTGAAATTCAGACGGTCGACAATTAATTGGAATTACAAGTACTCTGGGTTGTGCTACCTTGACAAGTGTTCAAGGCACATTCACTCTTTATGCGAAGTATAAGTAAACAAATCAGTAGAGAAACTTTAAAGTAGAAACAATGTAAAAAACCTCCACCAAAAATTGATTCAACAAAACAACGAAAAAAAATGTAATTCATTAACAAAAATAAAAATGAAGCTTTTTCTTATTAATGTCTTACTATATGCATAAAATAATTGTAAGGCGATTGCTGATTATTCAAATTTTAGAGAGCATATTGTACATTACGAGTACGTACTCTTAAAATTATAAAACAAAAAAAAAATGCTAAAATGCTTTTACTTTGATTCTCTTGTCATCGTCGATTTTGTTAATAATAATAATAATAATAATAATAATGGAGGAAAAAAAACAAAACAAGCTCGTTAACCATGAAATTCACTTGAAGGATTTTTTTTATAGAATTTCGCATTTAATAAACACTCGTATGAGTACACCCCCTTAGGCTAGTGTAAGATTGTTGTTTATACCAAAAAAAAAAAAAAATAATGATTAAAAAAAAAACAGCAGCAAAAGTAATAATAGCAAAATTTCAAGTATTCTTCACTAAATCGCATTTCAATTGAAGTCAATGATTAATTTCATTAAATAATATTTATAATAAATTAAAATGTAACTGCAACAATATCTAAAAATAATATTAATAATTTTTTGTAAATTATTATTAATAAATTACTTTTCTCATTAGTAGGTAGGCTTAGCTTATAAAATGGAATTATTTTCAATAAAGTAATTTCGAATTAGAATAACTAAAACCGGAAGTGAATGGAAAAGTCGGAAATGTATGCTTCTTCGGCGCTAAGGATTTTGCCTACACATGCGGACCTAGTACAACCGTAATTTAAAATGTGATTATTATTGTATTAACGCGTATACGCATACGTCGGCCAGATTTTAATGCTACTTTCTGGCCTTGTTCGAGTAACAATTTCATTAGCAGTCGACTTAACCTATGTGCAGACGCACTTATTGTAAATATTAATAATAAATCGGCAATAATTTGTAAATAATCATAGAGTATGGTTAGTGATTATTAACATCATTTAGATAAAAAAGAAAGAGAAAAACCATATAAACAATGAAGAAAAGATATTCATTTTGATGGCTTAGAGCTACTCTTTTTTTTTGGTAGAAATCAGTGCAAAGCCATAATTTCAGGTATTCGAAAAAAAAGGTGATTTTTTTTTTTTTTTGCTGGTTTACATGAGTGAGTAAATATTGCAATTCAGTTACTGGCACAATATTTTAATTGATTGCAAAGGTTTACCAATTATTAACCTGTTGCGTCCTTCGAGAAAGTTCAATACTAAATCAAGACAGTGTATACTACGGTGATTAAAATTCGAGATAATATCAAGGTGAGAAGTGATAAAATGTATACTTATTTTTTGTTGTTGTTGAAGAGTCAATATCAGCAAAAACTCGAACAATTCTTTGACCATAATGCCAGAAAATATAAAATAAAATGAAATGAGAAACGTGCTGCTAAATTCGCCTGTCTTGTTGTTCTTGTTTTTTCTTTTTTGAATGGGGGAGGGGGAGGGTAGGGGAGAGGGTCAAGTGGGTTTTAGTGAGGTTAGGGAGGGTCGATGTCAAACTTTATTTATTTCTGTCGATATGTATTCACGAAATTATAAGCGAATTATTATTATAAAAAAATATGTTTCTAATAAAATCAGTTGGCGATTTATATATTGTAGTATACGTATGATGGGGAAAATTCACGCTTCCACGGAACGTGAACAGTTACGTGTATCACAATTTTTGACGTAGGAACTAAAACCACCCCTCTTTCAGTTTATGTAAAATCGTTTTTGGATTGAAACCATATCGAAATGATATTGGAAATTTCGCATAAGACAATTATTTAGTGTATGATGGAAATTTTCTATATTATTTCAGTCAATATTAAATGATTTTCGATGATGAAATTTGTATCATTTCTTTTTGTAGGAAAATGTTTATTTAAAATTTTATGACTGTAAACAGTGGAAATGATGGATTTTTGCATAAAATTTTCTTCTTTCTGTCAATTTTTACTGTGGAAAATTTTTACTTTTGCAGAAACATTTTTAATTGCAAAATTTTTAAGGGAAACTCAAAAATGTTTTGCAAAATTTCTGTTCAAAAATATTTTCAATATTTGTTACTCAAAAATTCTTTTAGAAAATTTTTTCAAAAATATTTAGGAAAATTCTTTTTATAAAAAAAAAAAATTTACCAAACAAAATTCTGAAAAAATATTTTTTGTAAACTTTTTCTAAAAAAAAGTTGTAGAAAAATTCCTCCTAAATAATTATATAGAAAAAGTTGACTAAAGAACGATCGGAATTTTTTTATAAAAGTTATTTTGAAAAATTTATACTGAAAAAGCGTTTTGGGGCTCAAGAATTTTTTTTTTAAAAATTACTTTTTGGAAATATTAAATGATTTTCGATGATAAAATTTGTATCATTTCTTTTTGTAGGAAAATGTTTATTTAAAATTTTATGACTGTAAACAGTGGAAATGATGGATTTTTGCATAAAATTTTCTTGTTTCTGTCAATTTTTACTGTGGAAAATTTTTACTTTTGCAGAAACATTTTTAATTGCAAAAATTTTAAGGGAAACTCAAAAATGTTTTGCAAAAATTCGATTCAAAAATATTTTTAATATTTGTTACTCAAAAAGTCTTTTAGAAAATTTTTTCAAAAATATTTAGGAAAAAATCTTAATAAATAGTTTTATAAAAAAAATTTACTAAAAACAATTTTGGAAAAATATTTTTTTGTAAACTTTTTCCAAAAAAAGAAATGTACAAAAATTCTTCCTAAATAATTATATAGAAAAAGTTGACTTAAGAACAATCGCAATTTTTTTTATAAAAGTTATTTTGAAAAATTTAAACTCAAAAAGCATTTTGGGGATCAAGGAAAATTTTTGAAAAATTTCTATTCAAAAATATTAGGAACATTTTTATTAAACAAAATTGTTCTATAAAAGTTTTAATGGAAAACGTTTAATAAATATTTTTTTTGGGGAAAATTTCAGGTTTTATTTTGTAAATTTCTATTAAAATTTGTTTTGAAAACTTTTTGCTCAAAAATATTTTGGGAAATCGCTTCTTTGAAACTATTTTCGAAAAATCCTATTAGAAAATGTTTGTTCCAGAATTTTGATGACAAACTTTCACTAAAATTTTTGTGGGAACATTTCTATTAAAAAATGGATAATTTTTACTTTGAAAAGTTGTTTGAAATTTTTCAAAAATAAAAATTTTACAAAATGTCTACTAAAAAATATTACAAAACTTTTTACTCAAAAACTAATCATAAAGAAGAAATCTTCAACATGGAAGCATAGTAGAGCCAGTTTTACGGGCAAAATTATTTTTATATTGGAAGATGGGCAAAAATTAGCAGTGATAATAAGTCTATCTGTTGATACTGTACATAATGTGTTTCTTAAAAGGCCTAGTGGGTCAAAACTGAGTACAAGATCCTATACAGGCGGTGCTTCCTAATGAGCATAGTAAGTCTAAATTGAGTAAAAGGTCAACTTCAAAAAATATAAAACCTGTAGATTCTTAAACTAAGGAAAAAAAAGATTTCAACGTAATTCTATCAATTAAAAGGCATAAAAAATCATTTAATATATTTCAGATTTAAGTAGAGATAAATAAAGAGTTTATGGAGAAAATTGAAATTATAAATTTACTGCTCCATTTTAATACACAGACCTTATTAAGCACCATTTCGTAGTGTTGGAAAGGTATGCAAACATGAAATTATTGAGGAATAACGTTATTTTTGTACGCTTTTTAATCTTTTTTTTTTGTTGAAAAGAGATCATTTTAGAAAATATTTAAAAATATCCTCACAAAATAAGGAGATTGCCTTAATTTGATCCATTTCTGTTCTTTTATTTTGAGCATATCCAAATGTATAAAAAACTTTCGCAAAATGGCTGAAAAAATTTTAAATCGAAATATTTTGGCAAAATTTCCATCAAATCCGATTTGATTATAATTCAAGGAGAAGATAATAAATCAAAAATGTACAAACACCCACTCTATATGCAGTGACATTAGTTCAAGTCGAACATTATAACTGATAATTGTGACCGGAAGCGAAATGCACTTGTTCAAAGCCTAACTAACGATCATTTTATTTATTGTATTAGATTCAATCGTTAGTTAATGTTAACACGTTTACTTTTACAATCGCTCATTACAATGGGACTGGTGGTGTGTAAAAGGGAGAAAGCGTGTCGACGGGGAAAAAAATTTGTTAACTATCTGTGCGACATGAATTATTTTAAACCAAGAAAAAACCATTTCAATATTATTTTAGTGAATAATTGAATGTACATAAAATGTTATCCCTGAACTGACATTCAACAATTCCGTCAAGGCACTTCCCAGAAGTCGGTGTCAGTATCGGAACGAAGGAAAAACACTAAAGAAAAACAAGAGATCAGTTTTGTTTGGAGCTGCAGTAGCCGAGAATGGGTGCGATTTTGCCCATTTTTTTTCTTCCTATTTTCATTTTGTTTTTTGTTATTTGTTGTCGCTTAAAATGAATTCCGTTCGCGAATTCTTTGTGCAACAGAATGCAAATGTGTGCGAAATGCAAAAGGAAAAAAATTATTTTGCGACTATGAATGTACTCTCGTACGCCAACTAGTTTTAGTAGTTTTATTAGCAGAGCAAATGTCCTTGAAAGTAATAATATCGAGATTCGAGACTCGTTCGATCTCGATATTCTCTTAAGTATGTAAAAGAAGAAAATCAGAATAATTAAATAAGAAGAAGAAAAAGAGTAAAGAAAAATCTGACTACAAATTCAAAACAGGCTTTTGCATTTGCACAATTTATTTGCGATGCAGCAGAGCAGAGCGCATGCATTTCAGTTTCGTTTCTGGCTGCATTGACGGAGCGAGTCGCTCTGTTGACAGTAAAAGCCCAACCCCACCGACACAGACACCGGAACGAAGTGGGTCAAGGTTTAATCGAGCGCGAACAATTCGTCTGAGTAGATAGATGCTAATGTATCGCTGCAGCCGTCAACGTTTCTGAGGTTCGGTCGAAGGGGAAACGATTGCACCAATCGCGACAACTTGCATATTGTGCTTCGTATACGTATGCATATACGTACGTACTCGTACGTGTTCACGCATTTCATGCACCACATATCCAGTACGAACGAAAATGGCAAAATTTTAATGATGGCAAAAATGAATTTTTGCTGTTTTTTTTTTCTTCTCTCCTTCATAACCGATAAACAAAGAGGAAAATTTATTTTCTATTAGAAAATTTGGTAGGAAAATTCAAAGAAAATTGCGCACATTTATTATTAAAGAATGTCATCATTTGTTGGAATTAAAATATTATTTATTCATTGTTGATGGAATTTTAAATTTAATCAAATCCTCGAAACTGACAATTATCATTTTTTTGACATCTTACACATACACGTACGTACATTGAAGATACGTTATAAATTATAGAAAAATTGATAAAAATAATTGTTTTTTCTTTATATTTTCTTATTTTATTTGTGTTAATTTACGTTTACGAGTATATTTGGCATATGGTAGATATGTGTAGTAAGTACTCACCTTTGCATGCTGATATTAAAAAGTAACTACAATCGGTAACGTCACTGAAGTCCAAATGCACAACGGGACGAGTATGGCCGCTGCAGGTTAATGGAATTTGCCGCAAGTTTGTTGACATTTTTTCTATTTCCGTATTTGTCCCCCCGAACTCTTATTACTGCTATTATATTTTTAGGTTAGAAAAAAGAAAAACTAAACGATTTTTTGCCGACTTTTTTCTCACTTTTTCTACTTCGGTTTCGTTTGGAAGTGATTTTGTTGATTTTTAGTTTTTTTAGAAACTATGAGTATTTTTCTTTTAACAAAATTTCTTTAATTTATTTACAATGAGTATTTTTTTTTAAGTAATTCTTTTTTATTTTAATTTATAAAATACAATTACTTCACTTTTTTTTTGTTATTTTTAAAATTTTATATAATTTTTTTTTTTTATATATAATATTAATAAATTCTTTTTATTTGATTTTTTAATTTTTTTTTTTTTATATTTTTAAATTTAGCTTTTCACTCTTTTAATATTTTTCTACCAAAATAATTTAATTTATTATATAAAATAACTTAATAATTATGTATGGATAAATGGAAAAAGTTAAATTTTTATTTAGAAATATAAAAAAAAAATATTATGTGATAATAATAATAATAATAATAATAACACACGTTACAATTAATAATGAATGATTTAGTTTGGTTTTATTTATTGTCGTTTTGAAGATACGGAAATTTTGAAGGTAGTTTTTGTACTTTATTTTGAATGATTAAAACCGATTGTTGGAAGAGTTTTGTGAGAGTAAATAAATAGTTTGTTATTTAGATTGGTGATAAAATATTAAAAACGAAACTATTGTGCCAGAAACTAAAACTAAACTGAACGTTCTGTCGACGTGCTCGGCTGTTATTTGTGAAGCGGCTACGGCTGGCTCTATGTGTGCGCTGCTGCTGCTGCTGCTGTTGCCTTCGAAACTGGTGGTGGATGGATGAATGGCAATGAGAACAACACTCTGCGACGCCTGCCTTTAATTTTATGCAAAACCGAACACGATTATTGTTTCGAGAACGTTTTATGAGCTTTTCCAATTTAACAAAATCAATTTAAAGTGAAGAATTTGCGGAATTCAAACAAATTCTTTCCGGATTATCGAAAATGGACCGAGCCCGAAAGTAGTTGCGGTGACAGGACAAACTGACATTTCACAGTTCCCTGCTGATTTCGGTATTTCACTAGGAACTAAATGGAACTGAAACACTATGATGAAGTTGGTAGCAAACGTCAATATTTTTACTTAATACCTCGTTGATAGGTAAAAATAAAACGAACAAATTAATTTATTTTAATTTAAGTAAAACAATTGACATTTTCAATTCAAAATTGTAATTTTATTAAAAATTATATGTGAAAAATGATAATATACGAAAAAATTAGAAAAAAAATTTGTAAAATTTCTAAATACAACTTATTAATAAACGAAGGTAAAACTCTGATAGAGATGTCGTTTGATATTTTTTTGGCTGAGAGTGTGAATAATTTACATACCCTCTTCCTTAAAGAAATGATTTTACAATCATTTAAGGAAAGGACATGCTATATATATAAACAATTATTTCAATAGATTTTAATAAGATATATAGATATAACTAAGAATAGGCAGCACGTGTTTTCGTAAAGTTAATCGAAAATTTCAAATTGATAAAATCCAAAGAAAATAGACGTCCCGTTTTAATAGTAATGATAATATTGATAGTTTATAATATCTGTACAACATAATGCATTAAATAGAGGAGTATAATGCAAAATAATGGAAATATATTTAATAAAACTACTTACTACTCTTGTGTAGTTTATAAAGAATAAAAAAATCCTATTTTTAGTCAATAGAAATGAAATGTATTTTCTTTTAAGTTTTATTTTTGCGATTGTTTTTATTTTTATTTTTGTGTAAAAGTATATTATTACAAAATATATACGAGCCCTTGCCCATTGAAGTTGGCTCACCCTCAATATTTTTTCATGTACTAAGTTGGTGGCCAGAAAACAAATCGTTCCTATGAAATGATCATGATAAACTAAAGTTTTTCTGAAAATTGTATTCTCATAGATTATTTTGCTGTAAATTTTCTGCGAATTAGTAAAATTAGTAAAATGTCGTGACGCATTTAAAAATAAAACAACTGTTCATATAAGTTGGCTCAGCCAGAATTATGATTGTTTCCTTTCGAGCGCCGCAGTTAAGCGAATATTTAAACGGTAAATTTTTGTTCTGTATTAAATTAACGGTGCATTTAGAAATTATTATTGTCATAAGTGAGTTTTTGTATCATTTTGAATTCATCATGCCTCGAGGTAAGTGTTTATCGGAAGATTTACGTAAAGTAATTATTAGTTTAAATAACGATGGTAAATCAATGAGAAAAATTGGTTTGGATCTTAAAATTCCATGGACAACAGTTAGAAATATTATAAAATTAAACAAGGAAACGGGTAAGCTTTTGTTTACGTAATGTAGATGGTTAATAATAAAAATATTCAACATACAGGTGAAATTAATCCAAAAAAAAGTATTGGACGTATTTCACTAATTACTGATGCTGATAGACGAATTCTTCAAAAAATTCTGAAAAATAACAGACAGGATACCAGTTTTCAAATTGCTGATAAATGGAGTGCGGCGATACAAAAAACTGTATCCAGGACTACTTGCACAAGGCAAATGCAAAAATTAGGATACGGTTTTTATAAAGTAAAATACAGAGGCATCTGCATACTTCTCTTTATTTATGTAGACAATTTTTTAGGCTAAAGATAAACCACTCATCACACCCATGCAAAAAAAAAAAGGTTAAATTGGGTTAAATCACGGAAAAATTGGACTCCGCGTCAGTGGAAATCAATTATTTGGAGTGATGAATCCCGTTTCGAGGTTAGTGTTGGTGACACCCGTGGACGTGTTATACGTCAAAAAAATGAAGCATTCAATGAGGCTAGCATACGGAAAAAAGTTAAATTTCCAGCGTCAGTGATGGTATGGGGTTGCATGTCAGCTCAAGGTGTTGGCAGGCTTCATTTTGTGGAAGGCATAGTTAACACTGATAAATATTTAAACATATTAAACGATAATCTACTGCCTTCAATTTCATTGATATCGGATAGGACTGGAGAATTTATTTTCCAACAAGATGGTGCCGCTTGCCATACGTCGAAAAAATCAATGGCATGGATAAAAAATAATAATATACCACTATTGGAATGGCCTGCCAACAGTCCCGATCTGTCACCCATCGAAACTTTGTGGCATAAAATGAAAAAGAACCTCAGAATAAATCCTGCCAGGTCAAAAGATTAATTGAAAGCCCGCTTGCAGGAAATATGGGACAAATTCACAAAAACCGAGTGCGAGGACTTAGTAAATACTATGCCACGGCGCATAGATGTAGTTTTGAAAGCAAAGGGAGGAGTAACGCAGTGGTAAAAAATATTTAATTACCCAATAAAAATCATAATTCCGGCTGAGCCAACTTATATGAACAGTTGTTTTATTTTTAAATGCGTCACGACATTTTACTAATTTTACTAATTCGCAGAAAATTTACAGTAAAATAATCTATGAGAATACAATTTTCAGAAAAACTTAAGTTTATCATGATCATTTCATAGGAACGATTTGTTTTCTGGCCACCAACTTAGTACATGAAAAAATATTGAGGGTGAGCCAACTTCAATGGGCAAGGGCTCGTAGTATCTGCTAAAATAAAGAGTTATCCAATTTGTGATTTTGAAAGTAAAATTAGATGAACACTATTCAAAATGGTGTTACAAAGAAATTTTTTTGAACATTTTGGTATGTCATTCAGTTGTTTTTAACTTCTCTCAGATTTCAGAATTATCTGCGTTAAAATGATATTTCGCGAAGGCCTAACAAAAAAATTCCAACGATGTAAAATTACACGATCTTGAAGGCCAATTAACGTCCAGTTTTGAAATAACGCATCTTGGAAACTTTTCGCGTAATAAGCAAAATTTTGCATTTTCTAAAAGTCTATCCTTCTTCATTTTCAAATAGATAACGGGCTTATAACACCTTCAGACCATCAAAATCACTTCAACGGGTTCTCCACAATCACCTGTGCATTTGTCCGGCCTATGGTATGTAGTACGGCAATTTTGCGTATCTACACAGATAGAAATAAGTCCTCATCGCTGTAAAAAACTCCATTCGAAAATACAGTATATAAAGCCGGTTATGCCATAACCTAAATGGTATAAAATGGCAAATCTTAAGATAAATAAATGCTAAATAAAAACTTATTTAGATAATAAATAAGTTTAACTGCAGTCAAACAACAGATCTCTACTTTCGGAAACATAAAATGGATAACCCTTGATTTAATTAACGACATACGAGGGCTGTTCAAAAAGTATCGCGAATTTTGAATTTCCGCGGGTTACGCATATTCGATTTTTTGTGGCGTTCTGTTGGTACTCATGTCTCTCACTTATGCCGACAAGTTCGGCCATTTTGAATGTTCAGTTAATTTTTGACAGATACTTTGCTTGCACGTGTTTTGGCTCGTCTCCGATTTTTGCCCATTCCAAAAAATGGTTCAAAAAATCTGTTTCGGGAACAAGAAAAAGTCACAGGGGGCCAGATCTGGGGAATACGGTGGCTGCAGCATTATTAGTGTGTTGTTTTTAGCCAAAAATTCGCGCACAAGCAACGATGCGTGAGCAGGGGCGTTATCATGGTGCAAAAGCCAGTTTTTGTTCTTCCACAAATCCGGGTGTTTCTGGCGGATTGCTTAGCGCAACTTGCGCATAACTTGCAGGTAATATTCCTTATTGACCGTTCTACTCTGTGGCAAGAACTCATGATGCACCACGCCCCTGCAATCGAAGAAAATTCTTCGCAAAACCTTCACATTCAACCGAACTTGGCGTACTTATTCGGTCTTGGCTCGTGCGGCAGCTTCCATTGGGATGATTGAGCTTTGGTTTCGATGTCATAACCATAAACCCATGATTCGTCACCAGTTATGACCCTCTGGAGAAACTTTGGGTCGTCGTGGACAGAATCCAACAACTCCTTAGCAATTTTAATGCCATGCTGTTTTTGGTCGAAATTAAGCAAAAATCGAAACGAGCCAAAACACGTGCAAGCAAAGCAGCTGTCAAAAATTAACTGTACTTTCAAAATGGTCGAACTTGTCAGCATAAGTGACGAAAATCGAATATACGTAACCCGCGGAAATTCAAAATTCGCGATACATTTTGAACAGACCTCGTACTTCTAATTATTGGAACTATCATAAAAAGAGATTCCCATCTTCAATTCAGTTTAGCAATCAAATGTTAATTAAAATTTTTAAATTAAAAAAAAAACATTTATTTGAGACCAAAACATAAAAAAAACTACAAAATTTCTTGTTCAATTATTCTTTATTCGTTTGTCCCCAAAAAAATAACACATTCTCTTCTTCTCATTTTGCTATTTATTTATTTATTTATTCATTAACCATTTTTGCTATTAATTTTTGCAATTCTTATAAAAATACTCTCAAAGCTATGGTTTATTAATTTTTTAATTTGAAAATAAATTTAAAATTATTTTCGTAAATGATATGCCCGCCGCCATTGGATGTATGTATGCAAGGGTATTTTTCTCTTTTTATTTATTGTTTGGAAAAAAAAATCAAATTACAATAATTTTCCAGTAATTACAATATATTACAACAAAAATTTAATCGAACATGAATTTGTACTATAATCTTTTATATAATTTAATCTTCTCTAAAATATTTTTATATTAAATACAATACAATAAATTTGTTTTCCTTATAAAATAGAAATGCAATTACCAAAACTCAAAATAATACTGCTAAAAATTCTAACATGTACAATATAATCAAAAGCTAAAGTAATAGAATAATAACAGAGTGTTTTTACTTAATTTCTCTTAAAAATCTAATTACAATAATTTTCGTCTAATATGTACCGGAAATCTGCTCCTCAGATTCTGATCCGGTTCCGTTAAGTTCGGGCGTTTTCTTCGGTGACGATGCGTTCATTTGACGTGCATTCATATCTGAACTCTGAATAAGAAAAATTGTGAAAGAAAATTTATCATCAATTCGGTAATAAATTTTAAAAAAATAATATTTAATAGAATTTGAACTGATATACACAATTTGTAGCAAGCAGATTTTTTTATATGGAAAGATACAAAAACATAAAACACTCTTTGATGTCTCCCCCAAAACGGAATGATTTATTTTATGATGGAAGCGTGGGATTAAAATGGGTTAATATTGTTTTAATGAAAAATATTGTAGGGTTCGGATTCGATGGGAATTGGAACGCTTAGTCGAGGCCCAAAGTTGGAGTTTCGGTATCGTTAGTTTCTGACTTTTATTGAGGTTTATACAATATTTATGGTTACGCCAGGGGTCTGTTCTCGGTAAAGTGTAAAAGTGGTATGAGCATATTTTTGCTCATTCGCACGTGTTCTTAACCTTTTGAACTAGTCGCTTAAGAAGGTAATGTGGTTCTTTGGACGAATTTTATAGAAAGAGCATTGGCATTGTCGGTATATGCTGCGGTAAGGATGCCATTATGATAGGGAATATTATGGGTGTAAATTTTATAAAGATTGCTGCCTTGAGGGTAATGTCAGAATACTCAGTTAACTGAAAATATTGGTCTGTGAAATAGGATTTTAGGATGTAGATACACTTTCTCAAGGAACACTGAGGTTGCAATACACGGTCGAAAGTGTTTATTTGTAAATAATAATGCAAAGACTTACACACCCCAACAACGCTTACAAATTATTGAATTTTACTATTAAAATTCGTGTTCTATAAAAAATGTATTCCGCGCACTTGGACCATTTTATATTTTGTCCTACACTGTATGATGGATGATTTTCAATAAAAAATTCATACAATATCGAAGGGTGGACAAATGGTCAATTATGTAATTTTTAAAATTTTTATCTAAATAAAATTACCCCAAAAAAAAATTCACTTAATTTTTTTTCCAGATCAATGTTACTGAAATTTATGTACTTTTTGTGATAAAAGGAAATTAATGTTGAAAAATTAACACATTTTGATGTGCAGAATTTTTGTACGAATTTTATTTTTGACAGCTCCTGCGTGACACGTGACATGTGTCAAAGACCAAAGAGCTCAGTTAGCATTGCCATTTCATCATGGAAACGCGTACATTAGAACAACGTTTTAAAAATTATTGAATTTTACTATTATTTTATAGTCGTCATAATCGATCTGCTGAGCACGCAATTCAAGTCATGGTGTCAAAATTTCGCGGCAATTTGACGCTATTGGACGTTAAACCAGAGAAAAATTTGATGCTATTGGCGTCAAGTGCGTACAGAGGAAAATATTGCTGCAGTAGCGTCCAGTGTTGGTGAAGACAGCAATTTGTCCATTCGCTGCTGTTCACAGCAATTGAGATTGTGTTACTCGACTATGTGCAAGAATCTTGGTCTGAAAGTGTATGAACTACAGCCGAACGACCTGTCAAAGCACCGAATTTTCGGTGAGTCGGCCTTAAAAAAACTTGAGGAAAATGCGTTTTTTTAACCAACGAAGCTCATTTCTGTTTAAATGAGTGAACAACCACAGACAAAACAAGAACTGCCATTACTGCGAGAAAAATACCTGTTGGGCGTAGGTGGAATCATCGGTCCGTATTTCTTTAAAGATGAAAAGTTATTGTCAATGGCGCTCGCTATCGCTCGACGATTTCCAACCTTTTTTTGCCCAAAACGAAAGAACTGCATCTGGGCGACATTTGGTTTCAACAAAGCGGCGCTACATACCACACAGCACATGAAACAATGGACCTATTATGAAATGAGTTCGGTGAGCAATTTATCTCACGTTTAGGACTGGTTTGACGCCTCTAGAATATTTTTTATGGGGCTACGTAAAGTCATTCGTCTATGGAGATAAACCAGCGTCACTTGGAGCATTGGAACGCAATATTAGACGTGTTATTACCGAGATGCTCGAAAAAGTGGTTCAAAATCGGACCTCTCGCATGGATCACTCAAAACGTAATCGTTGCCAACATTTACATGAAATAATCTTCAAAAAGTAAATGGCAAGTGTTGATCAAATAAAAATTTCATATACTTTTCTAATTTTTCTATATTTTTTTTGGATTATTTTAAAAACAAAACACTTAAAAAAATCAACCGTCATAAGAATGAGAATTCTCGCCTCCGACCAATAGACAAGAAAAAAAATGTAGAAAATTGCAACTTTATTAAAAAAAACCATTCTGCAAACAGACAGAAAAAAAATTTTTTTTTTCAGTTAATTTTCTTAGACAATTGAATGGAATTTTTTAAATATGCCAAATTCATTTTTATTGTAAAAAAATTAAAATTGCATCAAATTAAATAATTTGTAATCTTTTGGAAGGGAAGGGAAGATGGAAAATGGCCTACTCAACATCTGAGGTCTGTTAAAAAAGTATCGCAAATTTTGTGTTTTTTCAAAAAATTATTTATTTATTCATGAATATCTAATTTGTCCCGTTCAAAGTAATCCCCACCAGGTATTATACACTTGTGCCAACGTTTTTTCTAATCATCGAAGCACTTCAAAAAATCATTTTTTGTGATCTTGTTCAGCTCCTCCTTCGATGCCGTCTTTATCTCTTCAATCGTAGCGTAGCGTCGTCCTTTCATGGGGCTCTTCAGTTTCGGGAACAAGAAAAGTCACAGGGAGCCAGATCTGGGGAACACGGTGACTGCGGCATTATTAGTGCATTGTTTTTGACCAACGATGTGTGAGCAGGGGCGTTATCATGGTGCAAAAGCTAATTTTTGTTCGTCTACAAAGCCAAGCGTTTCTGGCGGATTGCTTCGCGCAAGTTGCGCATAACTTGCAGGTAATATTCCTTATTGACCGTTCTACCCTGTGGCAAGAACTCATGATAGACCACGCCCCTGCAATCGAAGAAAACTGTAAGCAAAACCTTCACATTCGACCGAACTTGGCTTTTCGTCGTTCACATCTTTTCGGCCCTCGAAGAAAATTTTGTACCACCAATAAACGTTTCTTCGGTCCAAGGTAGCTTCACCATATGCCACAGTCAATATTCGGAATGCGTGCGCGCAATTAATTTTGTTTTTCAAACAAAATTTGATACAGATTCCTTGATCCATTTTTGGGAATGGGCAAAAATCGAAGACGAGCCAAAACACGTGCAAGCAAAGCAGATGTCAAATTTAACTGAACATTCAAAATGGCCGAACTTGTCGGCATAAGTGAAAGACATGAGTACCAACATAACGCCACAAAAAAATCGAAAATCAAATATACGGAACCCGCGGAAATTCAAAATTCGCGATACTTTTTGAGCAGTACCTCGTACAATAAGAACACACTAAAACGTAAAAGAAAAAAAAGGGAAAATGAACTTTGTTTCTTAATCAAAAAAAAACTATAAAAACTAAAATTTTTCACATTATTTTTATTCAAATAAATAGTAATAAAACTAATATTATTGAAAAGAAAAACTTACAATAATAATAATAATAATAATAATAACATAATAAAAGAAAATGCATAGTTAAGAAAAGTTTAACAAG
This sequence comes from Atherix ibis, assembly GCA_958298945.1. Taxonomy (NCBI): domain Eukaryota; kingdom Metazoa; phylum Arthropoda; class Insecta; order Diptera; family Athericidae; genus Atherix; species Atherix ibis. The sequence continues at coordinate 4,273,558 of OY282607.1, read as the reverse complement.
AAAAATAAAATGCAGTTTTGTGTTATCGTTATTGATTTTTCTTTGTAAATTTCTTTCGATATTCTTTTCTTTTTTAAACAAATTTTTTTATATATCTAATTTTTTTTCAACTTATGGAATATAGCATCACAATATAAGAGCTTTTTTTTATATAAATTAATTTTTGTTAATACAATTATTATAATAATAACAATTAAATACAGAAAAGAAAAAATTAAATTAAAATGTTTACCTATAATATTTTATGCAATATAAAAAAAAGGTAATCATTTGTCATATACAACTATATCATTTTATGATAAATAATTAAAGGCTAAAAAAAAAAGGTAGCCTTTAAAAAAATGTAGATAATATTAAATTTTTGGTATATGTTCTTTTTTGGGAAGCTATGCCAAAATCAAGCTAAATTTTTTATTCCATTTTTATTTTTTTTTTAAAAGAGAAGTACATTATTTTTTGCGTATTTTTAATTTTACTAAATAGAGAGAGAGAGAGATAGAGAGAATGAGAGAGTCTAAGTCAGTTTATTACGCTTTTCGGGCTTTCTCCTTCATTTAACTATCTTTCTATTTCCGCCATTTTGAAAAGGCCAAACCTTCTTTTTTAAATTTTTGCTTTTCTTGTTTTTGTTTGCATTAGAAATATACAAGAAAAAGACTATATGTATATACAATTAAAATTAACACAAAATTAACAAAAAAAAACTAAATATATTCATAAAGTCCGCGTAAAAAGAAAATCATGAAAATACGAAATTTTTTATTGACTGTTTCTCCACTTAATAGCGAGTGTTGTTGGCTGAAATATATTTCTGGAAAAAAAAAAAACAAATTTTAAATAAATAAAAGAAAAAAATTAATAAATAAGAATAAAATTAATAAATATTTAAATCAAAAAAATTAATATATAAAATAATTGTAATTTTGTCAGAAATATAGTATAGAAATTATAACATACAAGATCAAAATAAAATTGAACCGGGAATAAAATGGAAAAGGGAATCAACACAATCCATTGTGAATTTGTAATTGAATATTTTGGATAATGAATGAGTGGAATTCACATTTACACAATTTTAAACAAAAAAACCTTACTAATTAAAAAAAAGAGGCAAAGTTTAAAATTATAAAAAAAAACATGCAATTGTTAAAAATTATTCACTTGCTTTTATTTTATTTTTATTTATTTTTTTATTATAGGAAATAATAGAATTTTTTTTAAAATACTTAAAAATAAACAAAAAAAATAACCTTTTTTGAAAAATAAATTTTCCCTTTTTTTTCGAATTTTTTTATATCCGTTTAAATAAAATTAAAAACGGATTCGGAAAAAAAATAGAAAAATATGAATAGAAAAAAAACTAAATATTTTTTTTCATTCACGGAAAATTTACAAAAATGTCTAATTTTTCTCTTCAAATTTTAAGTGAATGAAAATAATATTAGAAATAAATTACTTGAAAAAAGAAAATTTCTCACGAAAAAAAAGGGGAAAGTTGCTCAAAAAAAGTGTTTAAAACAATTTGAAAGAAAAAAATTAAATTAAAAAAAAAAGAAAACAAATAAACAAAATTTACAAAAGTTTAGTAAACAAAATTTGCTTAAAAAAAAACAATATTTATTTTAATTTTGTCAGAAAAGAAGACGAAAACTATTAAAAAAAAGGAAATTTTGAAAATACAAGAGATATAAGCTTAAATCCGCTGTTTGGTCGTAGATGGCGTGAGTGAGCGTATTAAGCTACCATGGGCATGCCATACTTTTTTTTATGAGTTTGACATCTGTCAACATTAATCAGTGCACATTGTCAGCAATTTCGTACAACAACATACATTTTTCCTTTGGTAATCATGTCTAGTTTTGTACCAGAAAAAGAGCATATGTGGGAAGCTCTGCTTTTCTGTTTCAATTTGAAGAAATCGGCTGCCGAATCGCATCAAATGCTTATGGAGTCCTCTGGTCACAGAGCTTTATCGGAAACAACGTGTCGAGATTGGTTTCGTCGGTTCAAAGACGGCAATTTTGACAAGAAGCGTGGAAATCGGCCTAGTAAGGTTAAGGGCCATCAACTGGAGGCTCTTTTGGATGAAGACGATACCCAATCGCAAAAAATGCTCGCGGAGCTATTGGGTGTTACTCAACCAGCCATTTCTATGCGTCTGCGTGCCATGGGCAATATTGAAATGATCGGAAAATAGGTGTCGCATGAATTGAACGATAGGCAGATGGAGCGACGCTGAAACACATGCGAAATCTTGCTCGACAGACAAAAAAGAAAGTCTTTCCTGCATCGGATTGTGACAGGCGATGAAAAGTGGATATATTTCGAGAATCCTAAACGCAAGAAATCGTGGGTTGATCCCGGCCAACCATCAACATCTTCCCCAAAACCAAATCGCTTCGGACGGAAGGCGATGCTGTGCGTTTGGTGGGATCAGCAGGGTATCGTCTACCATGAGATGTTGAAACCTGGTGAACCTGTCAATGCCCACCGCTACCACCAACAACTGATCTAATTGCACCGTGCTCTGCGTGAAAAAAGGACGAATTATCAACAAAGACATGACAAGCTGATTTTCCTCCACGAAAACGCACCATCGCACACGTCAAAAATGGTCCGAAGCTACTTGGAGACACTCAACTGGGAGGTGCTACCCCACGCCGCTTATTCATCAGACCTGGCCCCTTCCGACTACCACCTGTTTTCGTCCATGGGCCACGCGCTCGCTGAGCAGCACTTCGATTCTTACATAGACGGCCGAAAATGGCTTGATGAGTGGTTTGCCTCGAAATAAAAGGAATTTTTTTGATGTGGTATCCATAAATTGCCCGAGAGATTGGAAAAATGTGTAGCTAGCGAGGGTAAGTACTTTGAATAAATTTGCTTTTGCTTTCTATAAAAAAAAAACATGTGTTTTTTTGACTAAAAAACAGGATTTAAGCTTATACACCTGGTAAAAAGATAAAAAAATTGCCCAAAAAATGGGGTCACAAATATTTTGCAAACATAACAAAAATAAGAAATAAAAACGTTATTAAAAATTTTTAGAATATTGGCACAAATAAAGAAAAAAAATATCTAATTTTACGAGTAATTACACCGCTTTTGGTGTGTATTTTTTAGTAAATTATTTAGAATTTTAAGTATTTAAAGTTTTTTTTTAAATAAATTTTGAATTAATAATTAAGGAAATTTTTTAAAGACTTTCTATAAAATGAAATTTTTATTTTTTTCAGTTTCTCTCTATTTTCAGATTAAATACACTGCTTTTACGAAATTCAATTAATTTTATATGCCACTGTGTGTTAGCAAAGTTTCCCTATTTTTCATTGTCTTCTTCAAAATTTTTTGTTTTTGTATAAAATTTGTCCAATTGAATTTCGTTAATAGCAATATTTTGACAGACAAAAAGTTTTTCAATTGTGATTTTATTTTTAGAATATTTTGAAATTTAATGTGTTTTCTCTATGCTTTAGTACTGAAACATGAAAATAGTTTATGAAGATAAAGAGCAAAAAAAAAAGATACCAAAATTAGTTTTTAGTTCCTTTTAAAATTTTACTAGAGCATCCACAAAAGATGCTGTTTCTAAATTATTATGAAAATACAACAAAAATCACATCAAAACAGCGTGAAAAATATTTTTTATTTATTAATGGTTGAGTTATGTGCAAATTTTTAGATACAAAACTTTTTAATTTATTTGTGTGAACAGTGAAAAAAGCACTAATTTCGAAAATAAACAGATTAAAAATAAGCAAAAAAAAATAAATAAAGAAATTTTGATTGAAGCAAAAAGTTTTTGTTTATTTTAATGCAAAATTATACTACTAGTATGCATAAATGATATTGCTATTAATACTAATATGAAAGAAAATATGAATAAAATTTTAGTGGAAAATAAATAAAGAAAACTTACGAAAATTTATTTATTTATTTGCAAAAAAAAAATATATACTAATTTCTCAAATAAATAAACAAAATTTTTGATTGTTTGAAACAAATTTTAAATATTAAGCCAAAAACTAAATAAATTATAAACAAAAAACTGAAACTTTGTAAAATTCTTTATAAAAGTTGTTCTTTTTTATTAATTTAACTAGCATATTATGGAAAATGTAAATAAAATTTTAATACGGAAAAATTTTGATAAAAACTTAAGAAAAATCATACAAAAAACAGTGTGAAAAAAATGCGTACAAATTTGTACGCATTAGAAAAAAATAATTGAAAAATTCCGCATCAAACAAAGAAAAAATATAACAGCTACTCAAAATGCGTACTATAATGGGCAGATGGCGATGCGATAAGTAAGGTGCGCATACAATTAATTCTCTGTGGAAGATTTCAGCAGAAAATGGAGAATTTCTAAAAGCGCATTTACATATGCAGATCGACCGCCAGTCACTTGACCACGACAAGACCAGTTTCGAAAGTGACCATTAATCAATGTGCGTATGTGCATGGGTGTAGGAGGTGGTAGGGGGTAGTTAGTTGGTCAAGTTATTGTTTCGAATCGTTTTTATGTCATTTCGATAAGATAAGAAAGACTTTTGAGAAATTTTCAAGCAGAAATTCCGAAATTTGTAATTATATAATTTGTTGTTGTTATTGCTGCCTTTTTTCTTTTTTTTTTGTTGTTAAAAATACAAAATTCAAACTTAGATTAATAGGAAAATTTTGCATAAAGCCCTGATTATTAGTAGATTAAATTCAATAGAAACTGATTACATTATTTTCGAAGTCTTTAATTCACAGAAATTATTTGATTGTACATATTTCTTTTTTTTTTAATGGAATATATTTTCAGAAATTAGTTGATTGTAATTTCCCAATGAATTAACTTTTTGGTTATAATAAGAAAAACAACAACAACAAATTTTTTCCTGAGATAAAGAAATTTGAAAATTTCGCATTCGGTAAAATATTTTTTCTGAACTTTCCTTCTTAGATTATTTTGGCGGGGAAAAAAACCATACAAATATTGCCCAAAAAAAAAAATTTGAATTATTTAAAAAAAATTGGGGGACTAAATAGCAACCCATTATAATTTAACAAAACAAAAAGAAGAAGAAAATAATTAAAGAATACAAGAAAAATTTGTTAATTTAAGAAGAAATAATTTTTCGTTTTTCAAATTATGAACTTAATAAAAATGAAGATCTACGCTTTCTTTTAAAAAAAAATTCCCAAAAAACTATGTGATCAACGAGTAAGCAATAAAATTGAAAATTTCAATATAAGAGGTCTGTTCAAAAAGTATCGCGAATTTTGAATTTCCGCGGGTTACGTATGTTTGATTTAGTAGATTTTTTTTGTGGCGTTATCTTGGTACTCTTGTCTCTCACTTATGCCGACAAGATCGGTCATTTTGAATGTTCAGTTAATTTTTGACAGCTGCTTTGCTTGCACGTGTTTTGGTTCGAAATCGATTTTTGCCCATTCCAAAAAATGGATTGAAGAATCTGTTTCGGGAACAAGAAAAAGTCACAGGGGGCCAGATCTGGGGAATACGGTGGCTGCGGCATTATTAGTGTGTTGTTTTTTGTCAAAAATTCGCTTACAAGCAACGATGCGTGAGCAGGGGCGTTATCATGGTGCAAAAGCCAATTTTTGTTCATTCACAAATCCGGGCGTTTCTGGCGGATTGCTTTGCGCAACTTGCGCATAACTTGCAGGTAATATTCCTTATTGATCGTTCTACTCTGTAGCAAGAACTCATGATACACCACGCCCCTGAAATCGACGAAAACTGTAACGAAAACATTCACATTCGACCGAACTTGGCGCGCTTTTTTCGGTCTTGGCTCGTGCGGCTTTGTTTTCCGCGTCATAATCATAAACCCATTATTCGTCACCAGTTATGACCCTCTGGAGAAAATTTGGGTTGTCGCGGACAGGGTCCAACAGTTCCTTAGCAATGTTAATAAGATGCTATTTTTGGTCGAACATTCAAAATGGCCGAACTTGTCGCCACAAAAAATCGATAATCGAATATACGTAACCCGCTAAAATTCAAAATTCGTGATACTTTTTGAACAGGCCTCGTACATTATTTCGTAATTAATATTATTTACTAACAGAAGAATTTCTTCTTTTTTTTTTGAATTTTGCATTTTTTCTAATGAATAAAAGGAAAAATGTTGTAAAATTATCAAAAATTACAAAGAAATTCAGTAAAAGTGCATAATAATTGGAATATTTTCGTGCATTTAATTATTTATAAAAAGATTTTCTGTGATAATATTATTTTCTAATATATTTAAAAAAGAAAGGAAAAAAAAACAGTAAAAGTTTAAGGGTGCATATTTTTATAAAACTGGGAAAAACTGGGTTGGAATTTAGGGAAAGGTGAAATTTAAAATCGATCATTCTCTCATTCGAAAAGAGGAGAAATTCTGCAAAATAAAAAAATCAACACACCACACCGCATCATATCCAATCAAATCAGGAGGCGGGAAAAGGTATTTTTGAAAAAAGAAAAACCAAAAATATAAATAATAATGTTTTTTTTGTTTTTTGTCGTTGTTATTATTTTGCTAATAATCTGTAACCATTTATTTGTGATTTATCCAAAACACAATAACATTGAACACCAGAGAATACCAAAAATCAAATTATTATCGGCTTTGGCTTTTTCGTATGCTTTACCTGATTTGACCAATCGCCAGTTGGTACAGTCGCTTTGTAGAATTTTGAACTTGTCTTATTGAAAATTGGCAAAAGTTCGTTTGCTTCGTCTGATAGAGCCTAATTGGAATAAAAAAAAATTTAAAAAAAATATAAGAAATTACATAATCAGTCAAGAAAAACGGAAAAATTCTTTTTAAAAACGTTAGAAATTGTCATGTAAACGTGAATGATGGATTTGTGCTGTTGTTGAATCGAAATTTCTTACGTAAATAATTTTTTTTTAAATCCAATTTTTATGTTGTTTTTAATTATTTTTATAAAAAAAAAACAAAATATCGAAAATTCTATTTGTGAAATGATTTTGAATTATGTAAAAAAGAAGCTTGTTTTCATACTTTTAAGTAGACAACTGCATCGGTTCCATAGCCCTCGTATGACATGATGACCAAATCGCCATGGAAGTATCTAGCGTAGAGACGCGATATTGGCAGACCATAACCGTAGCCAGCTAAGGGTACAGTGTGCAGATCCGACTTCGACGGTTGCGGGGCCGTACTGTACATGTACTTGAATAGATGATCGGTGTGCGATCGTGGGATGCCACCACCTTGGTCACTGATCTGTGAACGTATTTTTTTTTTTTGATGGGGAATTTCGAAATTTCCATCAAAAATCGATTGGATTGTAGACACTCACCTTAATGCAAATATCCTCTTTGCCACGGGCGACTAAAACCTGAATTGCTGGCAACTTATCTGATTCATCGTGATCGTGATGTTCCATGACGGCGCGCATAGAATTTTTGAACAGCTCGAACAGCATGTGGTACAGGTGTGAAGGCACATAAACCGTTCGAATTGGATACGCCTTTTCCAAATCGTTATGCTCCCGGAGCATCATATCCGGACTGGCGAGGTAGTATTGATCACAGAGAAAGCGTGCATTTTCGTACGCATCGTTGACAACCGCACTGATGTCGCATGCCGGATCCAAACATCCAATGTGTCGACCACCTTCGTGCGGCATTGTCCCAAATAGAAGTGCTTTTAAAAAAAAAAAATAATCAAAATTAAAAAAATACCGTTTAAAGGCAAAAATGCAAATAAATTTATGAAAAAAAAAAAAAAAATTCAAGAATATGTCAACTTACTATGCTGATTGATAAGCATCCTGATGCTTATCCTCGACATGTATAGCCTGTCCAAAAAGTATTGAATCGATGACTCCATCGACGGTTCAACAGATCCACCTTGGGATTCTTTGAGCTCTAGAACACCTTGTGCCATTGTTTGTACCACATCTGAGTGACGATTGCGTATATGAACTAGTGCATTGCAGAAACTGCAACGACATATATTTATTTTCAATCCAAAGTATATGCAAAAATATTGACAATTTATTATTAAAAATCTTCCAGTATACACAAAAAATAGTGTTTATGGCTCACGTATTCCCGAGTCTCTTAATACAATATTAAAAATATTATAATTTAGCAAAAAATATTTAAAAAATTTGAAAATTAATAAAAATATACAAAAAAAAGGAGAAAAGTGTTTTTTTTTTTGAGTGAGAAAACCTAATTAGAATTTATTTAAACGTTGCATCTTCATACAAATAGTGGAAAACTCCCTTTAAATTTTAATAAATAAAAAAACAAAAGAAATTACTTGCAAACTATTACTATAAAAAAAAATTTCTAATAAAAAAACTACCTTTTTTTGAAGAGAAAAACTAAAAACAAAAAATTTCTAGAAATTTTAGAATTTTTTTATTTTTTTATGTAGTAATTACTAAATTATTTAAAAAAAATATTCTGGAAAAAAATTAGAAAAATATGAATTTAAAGAAAAGCTTAATATTTTTTTCATTCATACAAATTTAAAAAGTGTCTAATTTTTCTTAACAAATTAAAGTTTATTTTGATTAGGAAAAATTTCTCTCCAAACTTTTAGTGAATAAAAATAAAATTAGAAAAAAATTGATTGAAAAAAGAAAATTTCTAAAACAAAAAATTGCTCAAAAAAGGGCTCACAAAAATTTTGGAATAAATAAATCAAAATTAAAAAAAAAGAAAACAAATAAAAAAAAGAAAAAAATTGCATCAAAAAATTTTTTTTAAAAATATTTATTTTAATTTTGTCAGTAAATGAAAAAAAGGAGACAAAAATTACTTAAAAAAGAAAACTTTTAAAACAAAAAGATGTATAAAATTGCCCTAAAATGAGGTCACAAATATTTTGGAAAAATAAAAAAAATAACCAATAAAAACGGTACTAAAAAAATTTAAGAATATTGCCACAAATAAGGAGAAAAACAATCTAATTTTACGAGTGATAACAAGAAAAATTTTTTAGAATTTAAAGTATTTTTAGCTTTTTTTAAGAAAATAAACTAAGAAAATTTTTAAAGACTTTCTATAAAAGAAAATTTTAATTTCTTCAGTTTCTCTCTATTTTTTGATTAAATACACTCAAAATAAGCTATTATTTATGGACGTGATCTTAAATGCTTAGAAAAAATATTACAATTCTGTAACGAGAGAAAAAAAAAGATTATTTTTTCCATAAAAATAAAAATTACTTAGAATTTTTAAAGAAATTTTTTTTAAAGAAATTTTAATATTAACAAAATTGTATAAATATTTGTATTTATAACGAAAATAATTTTAAAGGGGGAAATTTATTTTCAAATTACAGTAAATACAAAATAATTGCTTAAAAAAGGAATTTTTTTATAAAAAGAATTATCAAAAAAAAACATGGAAAAATATTTTGCAAAAATAAAAATATTACCTCTCAATAAAAAAACCGAAAATCTAATTTAAAAAAATAAAATAAATTTAGTGTTTTTTTTTTAAGAAAATAAATTTTGAAATAATATTTAAGAAAAATTTGAAAGACTTTCTTTAAGAGGATTTTTTTCTGTTTCTCTCTTTTTTCTAATTAAATACACTTCGAATAAGTTATTATTTATGGTCTTAAAAAAAATTATAAGGAAAATAGAAAAATACTACAATTTTGTAATGAAGGAAAAAAACCTAATTTTTTTTCAATAAAAATAAAAATTACTTAGAATTTTTAAAGAATTTTAAATTGTAACAAAATTTTATAAAAATTTGTATTTATAACGAGAATAATTTTAAAGGGGGAAATATGTCGTCATATTTCAGTACATAAGAAAATATACAAAAAATTGCTTAAAAAACGAATTTTCTTATAAAAAGAATTGCCTAAAAAACAGGGAAAAATAAAAAAATTACCACCAATAACAAAAGAAAAATCAAATTAAAAAAAACTAAAACATTTTTAGTATTTTTTTTAAAGAAAAAATACTTTGAATAATATTTAAGAGAAAATTTTAATTATTTTTTCAGTTTATCTCTATTTTCTGATTAAATACACTTCGAATAAGTTATTATTTATGGTCTTAAAAAATTATAAGGAAAATAGAAAAATATTACAATTTTGTAATGAAGGAAAAAAAACTTTTTTTTTTCAATAAAAATAAAAATTACCTAAAATTTCTGACGAAATTTTCTTTAAAGAATTTTAAATAGTAACGAAATCTTATAAAAATTTGCATTTATTACGAAAATATTTCTAATTGTTAAAAACATGGAAAATTTGATGTCGTCAAATTTCAGTAAATAAAAAAAAATTGCCTTAAAAACCAGAAAAAATATTTTGCAATAATAAATATAAATTACTCTCACTACAGAAACCAAATATCTAATTTAAAAAAATAATATATTTCTACTTTTTTTTTCTTAAAGAAAATAAATTTTTGAATAATAATTAAGAAAAATTTTAAAGAGGACATTTTTAATTTTTTTATTTATCTCTATTTTTTGATTAAATACACTCAAAATAAGTTATTAATTATGAACTTCTTTTTACTATTTAACAATAATTTTTTATTGCATATTTAAAAAAAACTTCATCACAGTTACACAGTCATAAAAGTAAAAGAATTGAGGAGACAACCAACGTTTCGTTTTCTACTATTTTATTAACTGGAGTTTAATGGTAGGACCACAACGATTTTCAGACTGAAACTGTAAACTGCATCCAGTCGGACTGGAAAAAATTTAAAATCGTCACAGTCTAATGGGAATACACAAAACTCCAATTGTTCTATCACCTCAATAGATCTTCTGTTAATTTTGCAGTTCGTAGTCGAAGTACTGCCATACATTTCAGTGTTTCTTTATATGGCAGGATTGTTATTTGACAATTTAAATTGAAAGAGAAATAAGGTTAATGAGTTTATTATATGTGTATGTAGATTTATTAAAAAATTAAATGAAACATCATTTATAAATAATAAATAAATATTGCAATTGTATTGAATTGGTTAATTTGAACGAAATTAGTTAATTTTTGACACAATTTGCAGTTCAGTTTTCAGTTGCTGCCGCAATTGTGTTCCTGCCAAAAGGCACTGAGTGCGTACACGCATAACTATGAGAAAAAGCATAAACACTGACTGATTTCTCATATTTGGTTCCACGGTTCTCTTTTGTAGCTGCTGCCTGAGCGAGAGCGCACACACATGTTGAATAGCGAACGTATCAAAATGAAACGTTTTGTTATGATTTCGAACCGAAATTGAAATTTTTCTTGCATTTCACTTTGCAGAAGAAAGAAAATTTTTGAATGCCGAGGTTGGCATCAATGACATTTATTTACTTGCAGCAATTTTTTTTAAAGTGAATACAAATGTCCATCCAAATTGTGCTGCGGAAAGTAAAATTCAATAAAACACACTTAAAATACAAATTTTGATGAAATTTTTTATTCATTATATTTTCTGAACTTTGACATTATTTATATAATATAAAATTACTTAAACGGCTGCCACGTGACTTCTTGCAGGACACGACTTTTTTGTGGTAGTTTTTTAATGACGTTTTCATAATTCGGCTTTAAAGTTTGAAACAAAAATACCAACGTTGTCAAATCGTACAATATCTGAAGGCAGCTGAAATCACAACATTTTGTAATTACGCGTTCTGGGAAGCGTTCTGGGCAATAAAGTCAAAATTTGTCGTGTTTTGGGGTTTGTGGTGCCATTTTTGAAGCCACAAAATGGTCTTGATTAAAATCTTCAAGTTAAGGGTTATCATATGCTCTAAATTGACAGTTACAGTTTCTCCTTCCTTTGGGCAATTTTGCTAATTGACGTATCCAACCCGAGCGAAAATGAGAATTTTGTTCGAAAATCTACCATTCAAAACCTGTTGTTTCAACATCCAATTTGCATTTTTTTTCATATAACTCTAACTCATTGTTTGGTACTCGTAGTTATTGCTCCACAATTTAAAAAGCCAAACTTTAAACTAAATAAATATTACTTTGAATAATGCATATATTTGACAGCTGTCAAATGACAGGACTGCACTTTTTGAAACACAAAATGGATAGCCTTTTATATTATATGCACTCAAATTTAGATAAGAGTAAAAAATAAATATTTATTCGAAACTTTCTTACATATTCAAGTTTTTTCTGCTTAAAAATAAAATCTTAACAAAAAATAATATTGTCTACTTAGGTAGGCGATGTGATAATTTTCTGCACACATAATATAATTATTATTAATCTACGTTGTGATATATTTGGTTTATTGTTTATATATTTTTTTTTAAATGATAATTTCACTGAGCCATAACCTTAACCATATAATTTTATCTATTATTATTTACATATTATTTCTGAATAAACCATAAAATAAGACTAGAACTGGTGTGGACTTACGTTTCCAAATTGGATGGTGTCGGATCAGTTTTCTCAAATTGGATAACTTCTTCGAAACTGCGTGCATACCACGAGCTAACCTGGCTGACCGATGTTGTTCGCAAAAGATTATCCGGCAGCAAAGCGATCTCTTTCATAATATTAGCTAATCGTACTGGCAATTCCTTTCGTAAGAAGACGAACGATTTCGATTCGCATGCTTTCAAACCTGAATAATTTGAAGAAGAAAAACAAAAACAAACAGAAAAAATACATTTTATTAATACAATAATTTTGAAATTAATCTGTTTTAATATTTTTGCTAAATGTTCGTTTGCTTTCCGATTATCTATGCCAAAATAAAATAGTAGAAACGCAAAACTGTTTTTTATTTTATTTTTTGAAGGTCGGATATAAATTTAGCATTGAACGTCAATGTTATCGTCGATTATTGATTTTCTAAGCCTAATCAAGTGATATGCGAACTCATGTGTACATTTGGTCAAACAGATTTAATATATGCCAATATATATTATAACATTTAATTAATGCCACTTGTGGTATTTATCTTTAATGAAAATAAAAACAAATATATTATTTGCGTTGGTATACGAGCACCCAAAAATGATATGAGGCCATACACTGGCATTTGAGAATCTTTCTAAAATGGTTATTCATTTCGTAGTTCGGAAAGTACAGCCTTTCCATTTGATGGCTGTTAAACGTATTTGTCATTTGAGGGAGCATTTGTTTAAATTAAGATTTGCCATTTGAGATTATGCATTGAATTTCGGAATAAAATTTTTTTCTCACCAAAAAGGCTCTTTTCTCGCTTTGTTGATACGCAATAATCAAGCGCACCATAAATGAGGCTCCGAAAACCCACAAATTACTGTTTGGTGTGCATTTTGGCGTATTTTTTTGATTACCGTCAATTCTGAGTCATATTGACATATGATTACTGACTTGTTTCTGGTCTAAGCTTATAGATTAGAATCTGGACCATATCTGTTTTCAACAAAACTGAGCCACAAGCCACACAACGGAATAAATTTTGGATTTATTGCACCAAACTTGGAGATTTGGTGATGTCAATTGGCATCCTAGATTAGTGCAATTTGACGATGTTTGGGCAGTTTTCTTATGAGAATTTAACAAACCCCAAACTTTACAGAATTTAAAAACCACCATCCGTTAAGTAATGGTCCATTTAAATTTCCGAAATATGCAAAATAGTCATTAAAAATTACCGCAAAAGGTTCCTGGAGTCCTGGTGGAGGTCTTATTGGCAACAATCTGAACCTTATGTTATTGTTCAATACAAAATGGCAAGATCCAGGGAATTTATTGAAATAAAATGTTTATCAAAATCTAAATTTTAAATATGTTTTATTAAACTTTTATTTCCACTTTACAGATTAGATAACCTTTTAGAAGATACTAGGCCAAGGCGGTAGTTATATTCCTTCCCCCATTCCTACTATGTACTTAGCTTATCTTTCTTGGAAATCTGAGTTTGGAGTGTGTTTTATTTAACTTTACTTTCCGAAGCAAAAATTGGATTATATTCATTCAGTTTTTCCGAAAAGAAAATATAAAAGAAAAATTACCCAAAATTATATTTGTTTTTTTTTTATAAATACTCAATACTTTTTGCCATAATTTATTATGTCCACATATTAAGTATGTATGTGTGAAAAATTCGTCATTATAAATACACTTAATCATATCATAAGAAAATTTGTCATTTCACGATTGTTTTCATTACGAATTTAATTTATATTCTTATCATGGTCTGACCGAACTTTTAACTTGTTATTTACAAAATTTATTATTCGATAATTTAGAGGGAGTGTTTTCTTCACTTACTTTCGCTTTTATTTTATTATTTTTAAAAATTAAATTATTATAAACAAAATTGAAGAATGATTTGTTATTGCTCTGATTAAAATCTAATCGAAAATAAATTATTATTTATTTTTTTATTAAAGTAGTAATTTTGAATTATTTTCTTTAAAGAAAATATCATCTTATCAAAGGAGACCATACGAAAAATGTTGAGAATATTATTCAATGAACTTGAAATGAGAAATTTTGCTTATCTTGAGAGGGCAGGCAAAATTGCGTTTATTGAATAATTCGATTAAATAATTTATAGTCATCGTCTGATGTAGGATCGTGTCCATGTAGTTAAATGAAGGACGGATAGGCTCTCTTCGAGTACTACGATTGTGCTTACACTTATGCACCGAAAACAACAATTGTGACTGGGGAACTCGAAAAGTTCAATAAATTCGTTGGTTCAACAAACAAAAAACACGTAAAGTCCAACGAGTAACTAAATATATACCATCTAGTCAGTTTTTTATCCATATATTATGCTAAATTCAATTTTTTTAAAGTCCACTTAACATTATATTCGATTGTTCGGAAAGTAATTTCGTTTTTAAAAAAATAAAAATAAAAAACAATTTTCTTATAGTGAATTAATATTTTATTCAATTAAATATTGTCCAGTCTGATCCAAATACCCTTTGCCATCTTTCTGGCAGTAGCATGATTCCATGCTCATAAAACTTTTGTTCTTTGCTGGCAAAAAACTGATCCAAATGATTTTTGACCTCCTTATTTGAATTAAACGTTTTACCGTCTGAAAAATTTTGTAGAGATTGGAACAAATGATAATCGGAAGGTGCTAGGTCTGGAGAGTATGGTGGGTGTGGCAGTATATCCCATCCAAGTTCTAAAAGCGTTTGCCGAGTGGTCAAACTTGTATGTGGTTTCGTATTTTTGTTGGAACACTATACGAGGTCTGTTCAAAAAGTATCGCGAATTTTGAATTTCCATGGGTTACGTAAATTCGATTGTCGATTTTTTGTGGCGTTATGTTGGTACTCATGTCTCTCACTTATGCCGACAAGTTCGAAGACGAGCCAAAACAGGTGCAAGTAAAGCAGCTGTAAAAAATTAACTGAACATTCAAAATGGCCGAACTTGTCGGCATAAGTGAGAGACATGAGTACCAACATAACGGACAGAGTCCAACAGCTCATTAGCAATGTTAATGCGATGCTGTTTTTGGTCGAAAATGGGCAAATATCGAAGACAAGCCAAAACACGTGCAAGCAAAGCAGCTGTCAAAAATTAACCGAACTTTCAAAATGACCGAACTTGCCGGCATAAGTGAGGGACATAAGTACCAACATAACACCACAAAAAAATCGCATATACGTTACCCGCGGAAATTCAAAATTCGCGATATTTTTTGAACAGACCTCGTACGTAACCCACGGAAATTCAAAATTCGAGATACTTTTTGAACAGACCTCGTACCTTTCCTATTGACTAATTCTGGCCGTTTTTTCCCAGAATCGTTCAATTTGTCCAACTGATGACAGTACACTTCAGAATTGATCGTTGTGTTGCTCGGTAGAAGCTCAAAATAAACGATTCCTTTGAAATCCCACCAAACAGATAGCATAACCTTTTTTTGATGAATATTGGCTTTCGAAGTGCTTTGAGTTGGTTCATCTTTTCTACTCCAGGATCTTTTGCGCTTAACATTGTTGTAGACAACCCGCAGTGATGATATGCTTCAAAAATGGATAATTTTCTTGGCGTTTGAAAAACAAATCACAAACGTCAATGCGACGACACAAATTTTTTTCCGTAAGATGAGGAACCCATATGTCGACTTTTGAGATTAAACCTAGCCGTTTCAAATGATCATGAACAGTCGAATTCGATAAATTTAATCTCTTAGCGATCTCACAATATGTTATTCGCCAGTTTGCATCAATTAATGACTTTATTGTGTCTTCATCAGCTTCAACTGGCCTTCCAGAATGTGGTGCATCTTCGCGATCAAAATTGCGGGATTAAAACTTTGCAAACCAATTTTGGCGCTCACTTAACACATCTTCTCCATACACATTGGATAATTGTTTTCTTGCTTGAACAGCATTTTTATCTTTTCTATATATCAGCAATATTGTCCTTAAGCATTGAGGTTGTTCGTGTATATTTTTTTACTGAAGTCCCCCATACGACAAAATCGGGAGGGTTCAAATGAGGGGATCGTGGGTGCCAGTCGATATCACCAAGTTTTGGCAGAACTACGAACAAGACAAAATTAGAGATTAGACGTAAATACGTTATGGTCGCTGTACACAATTGTGTGCACTTCCATAAGATTGTGGAGGTTTTAAAAAATTTTGACAGCGCTTTTACAGTTACTCGTCGCAATTCAATTCGCGGCATTACTTTTGGGTATGGTTTGGTTTTTATTTTCCAATAAAGATAATAAATAAATATACAATGTTCATGTGAAAATGAATTTTAACTATTAAATTGAAGTCTTTTTTTTTATTATTATCTAACATTAATTATTTTTCATATTGTAGCACCACGAGTAGCAAATAGCCTGTCAGTAGAACCACTCAGTCGTTATCATTGAGACTATCTCAACAGCTTCATTGAGACTATCTCAAATTAATAAAACTGCTTTGATTTTGGAATAGAACGTAATTTGTTTGTTGTTTTTTCTTTAAATTTTTATTTGTCAATGTGTACTTGATTCTTAATAGTATTTTCTACTCTGATATCAATAATAGTACGTACGCATAAGACTGATAAGTCAGTCATTGTTAAACAGGACATTTTTAATCGAAAGGCACTTTTATTTTTTTTGTTGTTATTGAAAAACAAAACATGTTGAAGTGGTTATAATTGTCTACGTAAATAATATAAATGTCTTAAAAATGAAATTGAGAGTAATTTTAGTCTGAAAGTGTAATTTTTTAGTCCGAATTTCTTTGAAAATGACTTAAGAGAGACCTCTACCGTCAGACTGTGCCACAAGCCACACCACAAAACCAATTTTGGCTTTATTGCACGAAAAAAACCATAGAACTAGTAATTTCGAGATTTGGTGATGTTAATTTGCATCAAAGATCGCTCGATTTGATACTGTTGGACTTTTTATTGTGGAAATTTGATAATCTTAATATATTAGAGCATTTAAAGCTGATCGATTAACATCCCAAAATGTACAAAAAAAAATTACGAAAAATATATAGGCGGCCATTTGAATGGTGTGTAATTTTATATTTTATGTGTTATGGCAGGCACCAAGCAAAATCGAATTTTTTATCTGCAACTACAATTGTATTGTAACAAGCAGATTTACATAACATTTTAATTAACAATCTTATGCATCATGAAATGGAAGTAAACACCCATCGGTATTTCTCCTCCAACTAATGGAAGTTAGATTCCTCTAGAAAATCTCTAGGCCATTGTCTCTTAAGTCTCCGATGAGTTTTTCCGGGGAGGGCAGTACAGGACAATTCTCTCACAAGTGGATTATGATGATAGGAAAAACGGGAGTGAAATTTTTGATAGGTCCGAATCAAAGGGAACATTTAGAGCACGATGTATTACGGTATTACGAACATAGAAGGGGCCATCAACAATTTTACGGAGGATCTTGGATTGTAAGGCCTGGGAACGCGATAGGAATTGGAACGTTTCGTTAAACCTCAAAGTTCAATTCCATATGCCTAAATAGGTTTTATAATTGTATTGTATATAAAAAGTTTACTTTTGATTGTTAGTTTCGAGGGGTTGCCCAGTAGTCTAAGAAGTTGTAGGTAAAGTCTAGTAGCTTTAAGTTTTTTTAGTCTAGAATGAGGGTTCCATATTAATCTTTTGTCCAAGTAAACACCCAAATAACGTACTTTATCATATTGTGGAATCATGTTTGTATAAAGGTATAAAGTGGTAGGTTTTTCTTAACAAAGTGTGAAAGTAATGTGAGCACTCTTCTGTTCATTTACCCTCACTCTCCATTTCTTAAACCAGTATTGAAGGTTGTGGATATGGGATTGTAAATTGTTGGAAGCTACATATGTTATGTCAGGATTTGTATGGTTAGCAAGTATAGCCGTATTATCTGCATAAGTAGCAATGATAGTATTAGGATCAGATGGGATGTCATGGGTATAAATATTATATAAAATGGGACCAAGGATACTGCCTTGTAGGACTCCGGCTAGAATAGGATATATGGTATTTCCGAGGATTCTGAGTTAATTGCAATCTAGAAATGACGTTTGGAGAGAGATATGAATTTATAAGAATAATTTTTTCATTAACTAGGACTGGGTAGAATCGTTTTAATAGGAGTTTTTCAAAAATCATACCAAGGATTGGTAAGAGTCTGATAGATTCCTTATAGGAGAAAGGCGAATTAATGGGGTTATTTGGATTAGGAATTATTTTAATGACAGAAAATTTCCAGAGTAAGGGAAAATTGGTTATGCGCAGGATACTACATTAACTAATGTATTTAATTAGAACTAAAGCTTTTCGGGAAATTTTCTTCAGAACAGGAGCTGTTATTAGATCGTAACCAGAAGTTTTTTTTTTATTGGGCAGGCGCAGAATAGTAGTTTTAGTTTCCGAGGGCTTAAAATTTTTGGGAGGAAGACTCATAGGGACTGGGAACATTAGTTCTTCGATAATTTTGTTAGTATGCGATTTGTCTTCTATATCATCATGTGGAGCAAAATCTAAATTTTAAATATGTTTTATTTAATTTAACTTTTTGAAGCATAAATTGAATAACGCTTTATGAATTTTTCTTATTAAAATTATATAAAGAAAAATTCCAATATTTATTCAACCAAAGAAAGATATAGTACAGACACTAGCGCATCTTCTTAGCATCTATTTTTAACCATTATGGAATATTTTTATTTTCGTTAAATAAACAGAAAATCTGAAAAAGTGGAAATATATCTAAAAATACAAGTAGATACAGAAGAACATCTTTTAACCACTTAGAGTTTACCTGGTATGGTTAAGATGTGGTACTGAAGAGAGGGGAGAAGGGGGTTTAAGTACTGTAAGAAGTAATATAATTTTTTACAAATAATCTATACTATTATTATTAATATCTTTAGATACATTATATCAAAAAAATTAAGTAATTCTTTTTATACAATTCATTTGGTTTTCTCTTATTTAATATTATTTCTGACTTTTTTTTTAGAATTAAAATTAATTAATTAGGAAAAAAAATACAAAAAATATTTAAAAAAATTATACTACAAAAAATATTTAACTATTAAATAAGATATTAAAAACTAAAATATCAAAAGGTGTAAATTCTGATTTATTATGTTAGAATCAATATTAAAGTAAGTGCAATGAACTCGAATCGATAGTATTTGAAGGACACGAAATATTCCTTGCGTCATTTAGAATAGAAAACAAAACAAAACAAAAAATTACAAAAGTATCACTTTTATTTTCTTCATCAAAATGTAAGTGTTTTAAGACACAAGAAAAGCTACTATTTTATTGGACAAAGAATGAGGGCAGACTCTCCTCTACTTACACGTATGTCGATTATCGTAAATTTTCAATGTCGTCGCTTATTACATGTCAATAATAGATAGAAAAAAGGGAGGTGGTATGTAATAAATGTAGATGGAATTGAGCAGGTCGACTAATGGGCAGCCCTTCTTAAACGTTAATAAGTACACTCGCCTATAAAATTTAGCCCATTAGAATAGTAACTTTGAATTTGACGTAACTGTAAGTGAATGGGGCTGCTGTAGTGGGCTATAAATACCATTCCAAGAACCGTACAGAAAGTATCCTTTATTTGTCCTTGGTTGGCAATCGTAATTTACTTTTTTCTTACGGACACCTGAAATTCTAAGTTTTCATTTCAACAATAGAATTTCGACTACATAAAAAAATTACCTTTTGGCGTGGGTGTTAACAACTTGGGATGGTATTATTCATAATAACAATTTTTCTTGGAAAACCTTTCCAATTATATTTTTAATTATTATCGCAACCTTGTATCTTATTAAAATTTCATAATAAGAGTTAAGAATATTTCCATTTGTAAAAAATTAAATAAATTAACCAATTCGACACTGACTTAGCAAATTCAGATGGTTTTGTAAATTGTTTTCTGCACTGTTTCTGTCCTAATAAATATAATGAAAATGTAGAACAATTTTCTAGTGTGTGCATATGTGTACACCGAAATAAGTGCGTTTATGTAATTATGCAGTACACAATTCGTTTCTCCTTCTTTCCACTCTCTATTGCTATTTATTTTTGAATAAATTTTATTTCAAGAACATCTAAATTTTGCTTATATTTAATTTGATTCGTCATATGACGTCTAATTTGATTCGTCATATGAAAAGTAGAACATAAAATATTTCTTGAAAATTAATTTAAACAAAGAAGACTTTTCTTTTTTGTAAATTTGAAAGAAAAAAGGAAATTTATATCGGTTGTTAAAATTAATATTTAAAAAAAATTTCTTTATTTAACAAAATGTGCAATAAACGATCATTCTAAGCAATATTTAAGGTCATTGTAAAGTGTAAAAAAACAAATTTTATAGTTTGTATTATAAAATGTGTGAATTTTTGAAGTGCATCTTATCTGCGTTTTATAGATTCCCACCTAGACATTGAATAGTATTTAAATAGTTCAATCAATAACACTTCTTATTTTAGTAAATAGTTAAAGCTTAAGTTATGAATATTCTAGACTATTTTCATAATATTTGTTGATCATTTTAAATATTGATACTGATCGACTGATTTTGATAATCACCAACGATAATTACAAAAACGAATGCCGATCGTTCGACATTTTATTGTGAAAACAGTAAATATTTAATAATCCTTTCACGGTTACTTATCGTAGTACTTATTTAAACATATATGAGCTAAATACATATAAATTTTACGAATATATATAAATTATTATGTCATTAATAGATATTCTTATCAATTGTATTTTTAATATAGAGAATATACATTTGAATGAAACGAGAGTAAAAAGTATTAAATACAAAATCATAAAAAATCTACATAAAAAAAAAATTACTTTTTAAAGCATTTTTATAAACTGTTAAATATAATTTTATTAGCGCACCTATGGTACTAGGCAAATATTGAACTTGTTACTTTTAAAATATATTTCCGAAGACGAAACAATAAAATTCAAGCGTAGCGTTAAAAATATACGACAATATTGATAAATAAATAAATAGAATATTTTCTTAAAAAAAAAAACTATTTTCATAGGATTTTAAGCAAAAAAAAAAAAAAAATTTAAAAAAAAATATTTGCAAACTGAACAAATAATGATGTGTAATGGAATTCCGTAACTGCGAGTATCGAGAACTGAACATGTCCGCAATTCGAGTATCGAACATTTTAAGTTCGATCGTATCAGTTAACTGTCAAATCAGTAAGCCTCTAACAAATCTTAAAATTTCTTAGTGTTTATGTTTTTATAAGATTCACAATTAAATTTAGATATTTTCTTAGTTATTTTTTTTTCAAAAATGCAGTATGTAAGAAAAATTTCCTTTTGTTAATTTATAGAATTTTTCGTAATACTACGCATTTAATTATAAAGAATGAAAAACTTGTCGAATGCAGAGGAAAAATTTCAATGAATTTTTTATCATATTTGATATAAATAACAATTCTTATTTTTAAATTGCGTTTAATTTAATACTGAATTTATCTTCAAGTTAAGGAAGATTAAAAAGTTTTATTTATAATATTAAAAATGATACTTAATAATTAATATATGATGTGTAATAGATACTCACAACTGCGAGTATCGAAAACTGAATATGTTCGTAATTCGAGTGTTGAACATTTCAAGTACAGTTTGTATCAGTTAACCTCTAACTAAATCTTACAATTTCTTAGTGTTTAGGTTGTTTTTTTTTAAATTTCCAGAATTCAATTTAGATATTTTCTTTTCATTTATTTCGCTTTTAAAAAAAATTATAATTAATAATAAAATTTGTCTATATTGTTTTTTTTTTGTTGAGAAAACACGAATTTAAGATATTTAATCTAACAAAAATAATAAAAAAAAACTTGTTGAGATCAACGATGCTAAAGATTTTTAACTATATTTACTTTTACGAATGAATTTATTTTCAAGTTAAGGAGGATAAAAAAATCTAATGAATTATTTTCAATTTAGTTATTACCAAATTAAGTATTTCCACATTTTTCTTATTGAACATAAATAAAATAATTATCAAAAGGAAAAAAAATTTAAAAAAAATGTTTACTAAATAAACAGAGTACGTGCGCATCTTTCTAAAATTATTTTGAATAAATAGATTTTTCTTACGTATTTAAAATACGTTAATAAAATCGAAAACAACATTCATTAAATGATTCATTAAAATTTGTAATTATAGTTCAACACAACAAATGTTTGGGAAAAACAATTTTTCGATATAATAAAGAAAAAAAAACGTTTAAATTATTTTAAATGCAGCAAATTTTTTGGTGTTTTTTTTTTGTTTACTAGAAGAAAATAATTTAAATATTTAATTCTAATTAGAGTAGCATAAGAATTTGTTTTTTTTTTAAATTTTATTTAAAAAATATAAATGCGAATAGGTGCTGATAAAATCGAGGGAAACATAGTTTATAGAATATTATGACCTTCTATTAACACATTGTTTATTAATTTCCTTTTCAAAATGACATAATTTTAAAATTGAAAATTATCAACCGTTTCGGATAATATCAGTTAATGTGATAACAGAAAATTGCTTAAACAACAAACAACCGCGACAGTACAAGAACAACAACAAAATCCTCGCGTAGAACTTGCCAAATAAAATGCATAGAAGAAAAAACTACAATTACCCGCAAATGTAAGCGCGCGTGTTTCATTTATTTATCATTTCGTTTCGAGTTAAATTAAAACATTTTATATTGACTATCACGATTCTGGTTTATTTTGTTGTTTTTTGTTTTGTTTCATTATCTGTTAATGATTCGTTGAAGAAGAAAAGAAAATTCTGAGAAAATAAATACGAAATGAATGAAAACGAAACAAAACAAGAGCGACAAATGTGACAGCATCACTCTGACGTCAACAAAAATTATTTAATTTCAAAAATTTCGCATATATTTTGTTTTTGTTTTCTATTTTTTCTTTTTCATTGGGGGTGGCAATTTTTCTGTTTATCATTTATTCTTTTTTTAATCAAATTCATTTTTTAGAAAGTAATTTATTATGGTTGCTTTTGGAAAATATTTTCCCAACGAAAATTGGCCTAGTGCTTACGTGACTTGCGTCAATGTTTCGAGTCTTTATGGTGACATATTATAATGGACAAGAAGAGAATGATAAGTCGAAAGTGAGTGGGAATAAGTAAAAATATCAAGAGGAAAATGTGCCAGCTGATTACTGTTTGGACTTTGGACAAAAACATCACATTTTTAATATCGTTCAGATGTCTTCGAATTTAACCCGCCACGCCGGTGTTATTATCCGTAAATTATTTAAATTCTCTCATTGAAAGATCTTTCTTATTCAGTTTGATGGTTGATGGTATTTTCCATTGATGGCAGGCAGAGCGTGTGCAATCCAAATGGTGAATATAATCACCGTTGTTTACGATTAATTTCATAATAAACAGCGAACTAGATTTAAATGACTTCGAAAAATTAACATTAACACTTGAATTTGCATGTTGACTGTGATAGATGGAAAACAGACGCTTTACCTTTTTTGGTTAGGACGCCGTACTTGTACTCATACAATTCATAAGTGTTGATCGGCATAAAACGTTTTATTATGTAAGGTCCCTTTTAGATGCATCTGGTATCGATACCACATAGGATCGGGTAATTTTTTAATATGAAATTTTTATTTGAATCTTTTTAAATCAATGCCTGCCATTTACTTTTAAAAGAGTATTTTATGTACGAGCTCTGTTCAAAAAGTATCGCGAATTTTGTGTTTTTAAAAAAATTATTTATTTATTTATGAATATCTATTTCCCCCCCTTCAAAGTAATCCCTACCAAATATTATACACCTGTGCCAACGTTTTTTCCAATCCTCGAAGCACTTCAAAAAATCATTTTTTATGATCTTGTTCAGCTGCTCCTTCGATGCCATCTTTATCTCCTCAATCGTAGCGTAGCGTCGTCCTTTCATGGGGCTCTTCAGTTTCGGGAGCAAGAAAAAGTCAC
Organism: Atherix ibis; assembly: GCA_958298945.1. NCBI lineage: Eukaryota > Metazoa > Arthropoda > Insecta > Diptera > Athericidae > Atherix > Atherix ibis. Next base: position 4,249,126 of record OY282607.1, on the reverse strand, counting down.
AGAGGGCCAGATCTGGGAAATACGGTTCTTGCGCGAAGAAATCCACCAGAAACGCCTGGATTTGTGGAAGAACAAAAATTGTCTTTTATATAATATTCCTTATTGACCGTTCTACCCTGTGGCAAGAACTCATGATGCACCACGCCCCTGCAATAGAAGAAAACTGTAAGCAAAACCTTCACATTCGACCGAACTTGGCGCACCTTTTTCGGTCTTGGCTCATGCGGCAGCTTCCATTAGGATGATTGAGTTTTGGTTTCCACGTCATAACCATAAGCCCATGATTCGTCAGCAGTTATGACACTCTGGAGCCAATTTAGGTCGTCGTGGACAGAGTCCAACAGCTCATTCGCAATGTTAATGCGATGCTGTTTTTGGTCGAAATTAAGCAAAAATCGAAAACGAGCCAAAACACGTGCAAGCAAAGCAGCTGTCAAAAATTAACTGAACATTAAAAATGGCCGAACTTGTCGGCATAAGTGAAAGACATGAGTACCAACATAACACCACAAAAAATCGAATATACGTAACCCGCGGAAATTCAAAATTCACGATACTTTTTGAACAGACCTCGTAAATGTTCACCACAACTACATTTTAAGTGATCTATGCGAGAGGTCCAATTTTTAACCACTTTTTCGAGTATCTCGCTAATAACACGTGTAATGTTGTCTTCCAAAGCTTCAAGTGACGATGGTTTATCAGCATAGACGAGTGACTTCACGTAGTGACATAAAAAATATTCTAGAGGCGTCAAATTGGCACGATTTAGGCGGTCAACTCATCTCACAATAGGTCCATTGTTTCACGTACTGTTTGGCATGTTTGGCATGGTCTTGTTGAAACCACATGTCGACCAGATGCAGTTGTTGCGTTTTAGGCACAAAAAAAAGTTCGAAATCATGGAGCACTCGCGGTCGCCATTGACAATAACCTTTCATCTTTAAAGAAAGATGATTACACCTGCACCAAATAGTGCATTTTTCTAGGTTCAATGGCAGTTCTTGTTTTGCCTGTGGTTGTTCATCAGGCCAAATGCTACAATTTGGCTTATTCACATACCCATTCAACCAGAAATGAGCATCGTCGCTGAACGCAATTTTTTGGTAAAAAAACAGGATTTTCCTCAAGTTGTTCTAAGGCCCATTCATTGCTAAATGGACACTTTGGCAGGTCGTTCGACTGCAGTTCTTGTACGAGCTATATTTTATACGCTTTGATACGAAGATCCTTTCATAAAATCGTCCAGATAGTCGAGTAACACAATCCGAATTGCTGTGAACGGCAACGGATGGACAAATCGACCATAAAATGATAGTAAAAATATTCTAGAGGCTTCAAATCCTCATGGCCAACTCACCAGTCCCAAAAGGCAGATAAATTGCTCACCGAACTCATTTCTAAATAAGTCCATTGTTTCACTTGCTGTGTGGCATGTAGTGCCGCAATATATAAGACCCAAATTATCCAAACTGGGTCGGACCCAAACTATTGATAACTTTTCAAAATAAACCAATACAAATAGTCCATTTGTGTGTGTAGGAGCCAATAATTATCCCATAACTATTCCTACAGCCATTATGAGCAGAATAACTTTATTATTCCAATAGGAATATCCTAAGTGCCGAAATTGCTTAGAATTGGAATACGGCGTTAATTATTAAATTTTTAGATCTCCAAATACCTTTGCCAAAATCCTCTTTTTTCTATCTTAAACCAAGCTAAAATGCTCTACAAAATCTATCCATCTCTTCCTGATCCACTCAAGTAAAAAGTAACAAAAATTTCAGTATATAATAAGGTCGCCAAATAACCCCCTCCCCATCGCTTGTCAAATATGTCTTCATCAAAAGGTTAAGTGTTTCCATATTTTTTCTTAATTTTTTACCATTATTTTTAATAAATATTTATAATCTAGCCTTTGAATAGAGAAGTACTTTTCGAGAAAAAGAAACAAATACTTTGTAGGCTTTTTACTGAAGGACAATTGCCTATGTTAAAGTATTCCGCAAGCAAACTGTGTCGTTGTTTTTCTACCTAATCTCTAAATATATAAATATAGAACTTGCAGTTTACTTACCATAGTTCAATCGATATTTTCATTGCAACAAAACTTAAAATATTAATTTTTCGTCCCTGAACGAAATATTATAAAATTTAACTACATACAGAAAGGACATACGAATATTCAAAGTATGCATGCATACTTAGTAGCCTATTTTCGGATAAAATGAAGAAATTCATACACAAATTGAATAAAATAATTTTGACCTTGTTTCAAGAAAATGGAAAATTTTGCAATTTAATTTGCGGTATAGTAGCGAAGGGGAAGGGGTAGTCTTGGAAAATCAATATAATAAGTTATTCATTTTGTTGTTCAGAAAGTACAGCCTTCTAATTTGTTAACTTTCAAACATATAACTCATCCGAAACTGCACTTTAATTAGTTTAAGTTATGCCATTTTAGATTATGGATCAACAAACCAATCAACATTCTTTAAGAAGATATGACGGTAGTCATAATGAGGAACATTTCTCGCTCGATGGATACATCAATAAACAAAATTTCCCTACAATAATCCACAAGTTACCGAAAAGTGACTTTATTACCCCATCACCTGTCAAGTAATTGCCAAATTACAGTCCTAAATTTGCGAAAAAGTTATTAGAACTTACCTCAAAGGGATCGGGCATGTTTAAAAAAAAATAGGATCACGAACCTTGGCAAGGTTCAAGCAATATAGTGAAATTAAAAATGCCCAATTTCATAAGCAGCTTAATTTTTTTAAATGAATGAATTAGAAAAACCAAGCACCGATAATATTGGAAGGCTTAGTAGAGCCCCTGAGTTCCTTTAGTCTGTAAGTCCAGATGTGTTTTAACAGGGCATTGTATAGAAAAACGAGGCACCGATAATGTTACTTACCAGCTCAAATCAAAATATCGAAATAAATACTTGTACTTGAACATGAAATAATTGATAAAATGCCAAAGAAAAACAAAAACTAATTAAGTATTTTCGTTTTTAAATTTAATTGAATGAGCGTCAATAGTTTTTTCTAAATTCGAATTGATTTATATTTATCTGTTTTGGTGTTCTATTTTTGTCGTCATTAAGTGAAAATATTATCTAACTTAAACCAGTCTGACGGAGCGCTTAACTTGGTAGGTGAGGGGATCGTCACTCGAAAAATAGACCATCGTCTTTTACACAGATGGTTCTAAGAAGGATTTGGGTGATGGAGCGGATGTAGTTGGACCTTAGTACCGTCTATCTAGGGCCCTTATTATTTGCAGGCAGCAATACATGCCATAGAGCTTTGCGCTAGAGAGGGTATCAGAAGGAACCTACGTAACGCAAAGATCTACATCATCTCAGACAGTCAAGCTGCAATGAAAGCTTTTGTCTCATCTGATGTCCAATCAAAGCTAGTTTTGGATATCCTCACGGTTCTAAATCAACTGGATAGAGCCAACAAAGTAACCTTGCTGTTGGGGCCAGGTCATGCGGATATTGAGGGTAACGAACTATCAGAGAAACTTGCCAAAAAAGCAGTAAATATCTCGTTCATTGGACCAGAACTCTTCTGTGGCTGTCCAAAGGGCCACCTGGGTTCCATTATAGAGTCCTGGGAACGCGGAGTTAAAACCTCACACTGGGGTACGAATCAATATAAAAAATTCATCGCCTTAACCAAAAAAAAGACAGCAGAGGTCCCTAAACTCAACAAAACAGACCTTTTCTCGCAATAAATTGATTGTGGCATGGGCTGTGTGGCACGTAGTGCCGTTTTGTTTAAAGTATATGTTCGTTCTTTATGATCGATCTGTACCGCACACCATTGACAGTAATAGTAACACGTTCCTCATAAGGAACGACGATGCCACCATTCCATTTGAATATGCGTTCTGTCACTTTTGAATATGCGTCTCATCATTTCTAAGTTGTCCCAACGCAAAATCAGCAAATTCAAGACGTTGATTGGTGTGTGTAAGGCCAAATCCAACCACAAAATAAGCCATGTTTAGATTCCGTGGTCGTTATTTAACGTTTGAATTGTTTATGTAAAATGGCTAATCTTAAGCTAAACAAATGCTATCTTTGATAATAACATATATTTTTGACGACTGTCAAATGACAAGGCTGTACTTTCCGAATAATGACATGAATAAGCAATTAAAATTTAAGCATATTTACTAAATACAGTAATTTAAAATAAAATTGAAAATTGTAAGTTTTTTCTTCAACAAAGAAAGCATCTAATTAACTAATTAGCCAAAAAAATATGCAATATTTTTTTATTGACTATAAATTCATCTTGAAATTGTAATGGTAATTTTGTAGAAGAAAAGAAAAAAATGTTACAATACATTAATTTCGGACGCCAAAATCAATCATAGTAAGGTAAAAATAATTTTTATATTGAATTTTTATTCATACATAATATAAAAAGCCCTTGAGTATAAAAGTAACTTTTTCAGTCGAAAGCTAATATCGATTATCTAGACTCTAGAGTATCCTAAACTAGGCATTACTCCATTTCACGGAGTATATTTCATATTGAACGAACGGCAAACCAGTAAGAGTGGCTCATAAATATTATTAATATTAAAATCTTGTTCCATTTCAAGTAACGTTTATTTACGGAATACTAACGAATACCCTGAATCAACGAAACAAATTATTAATAATTCTTCAAAAACAATTTTTCTCTCATAAAAGAACTTTGTCTTATAGCAGCTACTCGTAAATAGAAAACAATCTTTTTTGGATAATAATAAATGAGTTATTTTTAGAAGAAAATCCAAAGTTCATGTTCTTCCTAATAAAAAAAGAAGAAAAAAAAGGTAAGAGTCCAAGATACAAATAGATACCACAAAGAAAAATATTCATAATAAATAGGAGGACGGTAAAAAAAAATAATTTAATAAAAATATTTATCACACCCACAAGGACACAAATATTTTTGTTACAAAATTTTATACAGAATTTCATCCGAAAATAACCCAAAAGATGCTTTTCTGAAATTTTTCCTATACGATACGAGAACTTAAAGCTCACGTCTATCAGGTTACACGTTGATTGAATTCTGGTACGTAGTAAAGATTGTTTTTCTTATTTTCTATTGAAAATCAAAACTTTTCCACTCGGTAAAATAAGCCAATTGAAATATTTGTAAACTTATCCTAACATAACAATTTTCTTTTGACTTTTCATCGGTTTCTATACAATCTATTTTTATATAGATTCTTATATTTTGATGTGAATTATGTACAATTTTTCTGTTATCCTATTACCTATTGTATAAAACGGCTGGGACTGATCAGTAGCCGTCAGTTAAATATTCTGAAATGTACTCAAGTTAAAGCAGCTAACATAGAGGATTTTTGTTGTGAATTTGAAAGCCAATCGCTAAACGAAAGCTAAAACATTTGAAAATGGAAAATATTCACTGCATATCTAGGCTAGTTACAAAATTATCATCAACATACGAGTGCGATTGTACACCACACCACACGTTACACACAACGCTATTTTTTCTACTTCTTTTCTTGTTAGATTCGCTACTTGTTTTGAAGATGGCTACGGCGGTAGATTTTGTGATGATTTTTATGCGTGTTGGCTTCTCACGATGCTATTTGTAAAGTTGAATTTCTAGCTGGACACGTGAGAAAATAACGTTTTCTGTTAGTTCTCGTTAAAACTAGTAGCACAAATAGTACGAAAAATAGAACCGATTCTATTTCTGAAAGTATTGTAGTACCGGAGCAAGCAGTAACGCAATTTCTAGCATCGCAGCAAGTACGGTAGCAAGAAAGAAAAGAAGCAAAAACAATAGCGTCGTATGAAGCGGGCTTAAGAAATTATCTGAAACATTTTCCATCATATTGAAAGTATTCTACGTTATTTTGTAGATTACCTATTGCATCTTCAATATAAACTCTAAAAACTTCTCGTCAATAATAGGTTTGTTGGTAGAATTCTTTGCATTTTATATTTTATACAAAAAAATATAGTTTAAACAATTTTTTTCGAAAGTATGAACAATTTTTTTGCAGAGTATTTTAATATGATTGTTCGAATTGTATGTATATAATATACTGAGTTATCCATTTTGTGTTTAGGAAAGTACAGTCCATGGACTTTTTAACGACCAAACAACAGCCACGGAATACGCAAAAGATTTGCAATTCGGTGCTGGGATAGACAGGCTTTGGATGCTAATTTTTTGAACAAAGTGTTATTCATTGATGAGGCTCATTTCTCTCTCAGAGGATACATACAAAATCGCCGTATATTGAATACCTACAAGTGACTATGAAGAAGCCATTGTATCCGCGAAAAGTGAATGTCTCGTGTGGATTATGGTCTAAAGGTGTAATTGGAGCGCATTTCTTTGAAAATGAAGAAAGGAGATCGTTATTGTCAATTCTTGCACATTACAGTCTGGATCATATGTGGTCTCAACAAAACAGCACCACAAGCCACACAACACGACAAATTTAGGTGAGGCTACATAAAATATGTTTACGCAGGCAATCATAAATTTAGAGCATTTAAAAACCAATATCCGTTAAGTAATCGACGAATTATAGCCTGAAATGTGCGAATAAGACATTAAAAAAATACCTCAAAATGATCGGGTTCTCGAAAAAAGTCTCATGGCGGCAATTTGAATAATGGTATATTTCATACATAATGGCAACGTCCCCCAAGCAATATAATAAAATAATTTTTTGTAGCAAAATCTGAATTTTAAATATGTTTCATTTAACCATTCTTGGCAAAGCACAAATTGGATAACATTTTATTTGATTGTTTTAGTTTATTTAAATATATATTATTTATTATAAAGGGAAATAAATAGCATATGATTTTTAAATATGCTACAATTGTAAGAATATATCTAAAATAAATTAATAATATTATCGTTTTTAGTACTTAAATAGAAAAGAAATGGAAAAATATTAGAAAAGACTTTTTCGTCTAACACTTATCATGTTATGTGCATAAACTTTTCAAAATAGTTTTATTAGTTCTTAAATAAATTATATTATATATGAATATCCATGTTTATAGAGAAATATAAAAATTTTGAGTACAATTCATTTTTGTATTTATTACAAAATCTAGAAGATTGCGTTATTTGAATTTTCCTATATTACGTGTTGCCTAACATTGTCTAATTAGAAATTTCAATTTAATTAGAATATAAAGTTTGAAGATGTTTCTTTTCAATTGAAAAATACAAGATGTATTTTGTATTTAAATGTTTTTTTTATTTGTAAATATTTCATAGCAATACGAAATAAGATAATATGTATACATAATTGGAGAAAATCCATTTCTAGTACATGTCAACAAATTTCTGAGTTCAGCTCTTTAATTAAGCTTGTTCTAATTAATGTCATTTTTGCTATTATAACAATTTTCCTTAAGATGATAAGCAAAAGTTTTTCTTGTTTTTTTTATTTACGAAAATTTAAGATTTTCAATTTTGAATTTGAAGCATAATGAAATTTTCTTTGAACTGACGAGGCATTCTTATTTTTTTTTGAAGGGGAAAGAGGTGGAATTGAACATTTATTTAATTTTCTTTAGAATTTCATTAAATTAAATGGATATATAATAAAATAATTATAAATTAAGTGAATTTTTGGTATTACAAAATCATCGGTCAATGGTTAATTATTTTATGTAAAAAGCCGTAAATGGAAATTGCTATTCAAAAACCTCGACTCTCTAATCGCAATGAATTTTCATCGTTTTGATGTTGCTTCGCTGCATCAATTTCATAGTCCAGTGAATCTAATACGGTTTTAAAGCAATCAATGGAAGCAACGTCAAAAAAACCTCGATTTTTTAACGTTTCGAGTTCATTTTCGACAGCAACTGAAATTATTGCTTTTACTTATTTTGAGTCAATATGCTCCGCTGACAAGTTGCAAATTAATTCATTTTGCTGCAATGAGTTTTTACTTGAATGACCAATTTATTAATTATTTTTTCCCGCATTGACGGTGAAATTAATTTAATCTAAATTGCCAACTTCAAAACGTATCCAATATGCACCGCTTGGAGAATTTTTGTAAAATATTCCAACTGCAAGTAACTTTCTTACAATTAGTTATTTTCCTTCTACAATATAAATTTATACACTCTATAGAAAACAGATTTTGAACAAGTTGTTCGAGATTGTGACGCCTTAAATACATTTTGTTGTACAAAAAGATCAGATATTGTGTGCGCGCGGGCGAATCTCGTTACTTGATCGACTTTGACCTCGCAATTGTGGACTTTGATCAACTCTCGCATTTTTCGAGGCTCGTTGGCCAAATTCGATCTTGTTGCTCTTTCCGCGCTATGCCAACAGTTTGACTCGGTTCATTTTGGTTTTATATTTTAAAAAAAAAAATATTTTGTTGTTGTTGTTGTTATTGTCAATAGTCTTTTGCATATTTCGAGCTTTTTTATATGACATCAGCGAGAAGAAAAATAAACACAATTGTTTAATAAAAATTGTAATTTGATGATAATTTCTTACTCATTTCTGAACTTTCGAATGTGCCATTATACAATAATTTATAGTTTTCCATATGGAAAATTACTTGTTAAAAAATAGTTTGACTTTTTGTATAAGTTTAATTTTTTTTTCTTATCATTATTTTCATTATTTAAATGTGGTTAGAATGAAAGTTTATGTATTATAATGTCAATAGTAGTGTTCAGTTGAGGCACATCTAATTGATAAGTAGACGAAAGGAGAAGCCACTAGTGTTTTTCTTTGGAATTGGGGCAGTAATCCGACCATTAATTGACGGATATTGATTTTTAAAAGCTTTTGAAATTTAATAATTGTCCGTATTACATGATCTTTTACGTAACTCCACAAAAAAAAGACTTAATACGGTCAAAAAATATTGGATCACAAAATTTTCATTATAGAGTATGCAGTTTGTGATGTGATGCCGTACTGTTAGAACTACATGTCTTCCAACCCCAATTGGCCCAAATCACTAATGAAAAAGTAGTGTAGCATCTTTCTATATCCCTGACCAGTTACCGTTACAGCGGTACCTGCAGGGTCCTGAAAGAAATACCTACCAATGAGACCTCAAAGTCACGCTACGAAGTTGTAAAAGTCATTCGTAAATTGTTTTTGGATTTTCATGTCCCGAGTAGCGACTACTCCATTTAATAACGATACCGCCTACGTCAAAATGCACTTTGTTGCTCACTGTTAATTTTTTGTAAAATCAGTATCTTGTGTACGGAGCTCTAAAAGGGTCAATTCTTGAGCACAATGCCTCATTGAAGTTCTTAGACTAACAGCTACACTTCCACGCTCTATCAAATATTGTACCATGTTTTTTAAATATTATACATTATACGGCAAACAATGATGAAATACTTTCGTACAATTTTTTTCCGATAATTACAAATAATTTTGAACGCGTCTACTCCTTAGATTAAAGAATATCTGGATAGGCCCGAACGTCAGATTTTCATATACTCGTATGTATACGCCATTTTCTATCTAAATTATGTCAAAAGCGGCGAGAAATCGTAATGCTTGCATAATTTTGTGTAGATTTTTTTATGTACACATGATACCCACTGACATCTAGCTTCCGTAACAGTAATTTACTGAATTCCAAAAGCATAATTAATATTCATTTTTAATCATTTCTTCCAAAGAATAAATATAATTTAAACACGACAGAAAGCAACATTTATTTTTTTCCAATCTTCTAGTAATAAAATGCAATTATATTTTAGGTTTATTATTTATTATTGTAAATAATATACATATATCAAGCGTCTCAATTTTATAGACTTTCGAATAGTTTTAAAACACGCCATTCTCCATGAAAGTGGTAGTATACCGAAATGCTTGTATACTTTTGTTTACATTTAGATACTTATCGCGAAGTGAAAGTTTAAGTGCGATTTTATTAAATTTCAAATAGTTTACGAATAAGTTAGTATAAATTAATACATTTGCAAAAATAGAGTTTATTCTTCACGACAGTAAATAGGAAGTTTGAATACGAAGTATTTTGTGATAGGTTATGTGAGTTCTTACGTATGTATTCTCGGAAAAATTGGACATAATTTTTATGTAGAGGGCTATCCAGTTTTTCTATTATCTAAGGTGGTTGTTTAATATCAACTGACAGAATGACAGCTTGTCAAAATGGCGTCAAATTAAATTTCTGAACTAACATAGTACCTTCAGAATACCATAAATTGAAACGATATATTTATGTTCTTCTTAATGTCAATTATTTATCTTTTTTTCTCTAATTTGTTATGAAAGTTATTTTTAAATAATTTAAATTAAATTTATTAGCCAGAATATAAACTTTAATTTTGGTAATAAATCTATTGACGAGCAATAATTCTAGCTAAGAACTACACTGTTGATTAAGCAGATAAGAATAAAATTACCTTTAGGAATTATTCACTTGCCTATCTTCAATGGTTACACAATTGGGGAGGTTCAGAAACATTGAAACTGCAAATTAAATCTAATCAAGGCATCCTAACAACTTGTTAAATCCGATTTTATCGCCCATCGACTAGTTTATCTGAGCATTATTGCGTGTGTTGTGATCAATTTCAATAAATTTCTTTTCAATTGCAATCTTTTTGCAAATGGGATTCCACTCGGACTTGTGCAATCTGCATCCATCCCCAGTATTTGCAAAGAAATGTAGAAATATTTATGCGAATTACAAATGCTCCGTTGGTTATCGGTTTTGTATAGAACAGATGGTATGGGTAATTGGCCAGGAAATGACTAAAGGGGACGTAATTTGAATTACGATTAATTGTTTCGCAAATAATGTAAATTACTCTGTAACTCGCTATTCGAGTTGCCTTGAGGTTATTTTTCTTTTTTTCTTTTCTTAATTTGCAAATAGCGTTCTAGCCAACTGACAAGAATAAAAAGAAGATTATAAATTTCGAGGACACAAAATAATATAAAATGTTTTGGCGGAAATTCCTATAAACCAGCAGATAATATTCTTGGTTTTAATTCGATAAATATTGAAGGTGATGATAATTGTTCATTGTTTTTTATTTATTCTATTTTATTTAATTACGAATATCGTATTTTGTTGATAGTCCAATATTGGCACTTTCATTCTGTTTGTTATTGTTTTTTCTCTTTTCAACAAAGCGTTCAGTTCATTGTTTATCGATCTTATTGTGTGTAATGTTCAATGACATCGTCTATCTCTGTTCTGCAAAATATCAGAGACCGGAAAGGAAATTTATTTTGGCGCACAGAACATTTGAAGGTCGTCATGACACATTGGCCTATTTGGGGGCACATTTAGGGTGAATCGCACATTTACCAATAAAAATATCGCTTTCTCTAATTACATAACAATCGTCGAGTGTGGACAAGAACGTTTTTACGATAACCTCGAACCCATTGGACTGACAATCACATTTGAATATTTTATCGCAAAAATAACAACCCTAAAAGTTAGTAATTTTTTTTTTGTTCGGTTCTAAATTACCTTTTTGTGTGTTCGTATTTAATTGCTTTGCAAATGAAAATATTTGTTTTTTTTTCTTCTTTTTTTGTAATATTATTTACAATCTAACATAATAGATGGATCGAATTTTGGATTATGTGTAATTTTACTTTTTTTTTTAAATGATTGATAAGCAGCAGACGAGATCTTTTGTTGTCATCCAGCTTGCTGGAATTGAATACCTTGAACTTCAGTGTGGATTTGAGGTACGAGTTCTTCCTTCTCCGACAATTATAAAAAACTTACCGTAGACAGAAGTATGCATATATATACGCTTAAATCCGCTGTTTGGTCATAGATGGCGTGAGTGAGCGTATTAAGGTACCATGGGCACGCCATACTTTTTTTTATAAGTTTGACATCTGTCAACATTAATCAGTGCACATTGTCAGCAATTTCGTACAACGACAGACATTTTTCCTTTGGTAATCATGTCTAGTTTTGTGGCAGAAAAAGAGCATATGCGGGAAGCTCTGCTTTTCTGCTTCAATTTGAAGAAATCGGCTGCCGAATCGCATTGAATGCTTATGGACGCCTATGGTGACAGTGCTTTATCGGAAACAACGTGCTGAGATTGGTTTCGTCGGTTCAAAGACGGCAGTTTTGACTTGTGGGACAAGAAGCGTGAAAATGGGCCTAGGCAGGTTGAGGACCATCAATTGCAGGCTCTTTTGGACGAAGACGATAGCCAATAGCAAAAAATTCTCGCGGAACAGTTGGGTGTTACTCAACCAGCCATTTCCATGCGTCTGCGTACCATAGGGAAGATTGAAAAGATCGGAAAATGGGTGCCGCATTAATTTTCCTCCACGACAACGCACCATCGCACACGTCAAAAATGGTCCGAAACTACTTGGAGACACTCAACTGGGAGGTGCTACCCCACCCCGCTTATTCACCAGACCTGGCCCTTTCCGACTACCACATGTTTTCGTCGATGGGCCACGCTTTCACTGAGCAGCACTTACGAAGACGTCCGAAAATGGATTGATGAGTGGTTTACCTCGAAAAGAACGGAATTTTTTTGACGTGGTATCCACAAATTGCCCGAGAAATGGGAAAAATGTGTAACTAGCAAGGTCAAGTACTTTGAATAAATTTTTTTTTGCTTTCTATAAAAAAAACATGTTTTTTGACTTAAAAACAGCGGATTTAAGCTTATACACCTGCTTTGTAAGATCCCTTAGAAATGTTTCAGGGGCTTCTTTATAGCGCCATGACCATGAGGCCATTCGGAAACTTCATTGCTTTTTTTGGAAAGTTATCTTAACGAGACTGGCTTATGCTTGGTAGGAAAGAAAAGTTGTTTTGCTAGATTTTGTTGTGAAATATTAAAGAGGAAACTTGTAAATGAAGTTATTGGTACAAAACAATTCATCAAAATCTAGAGCGGATAGGGTGAGTGCCTAGAGAACAAAATCGGCATAAAGGACGGTTGGTGTTACCGAAAAGGAAATCATGAGTAAAAAGAGCATATTCGCTCTAGATTCTTATAAATCTGTATGAATGGTGAATAGATTTGGTGGTTCCCCAAATCATCCGACAAAAATGTGTCACTTATGCCTTATGGTGTTCCGACTTTATTCACTTTATTAGTACCCTACTCTAATCAGTCGTTCCTGAATTACTGTTCAGATTAAAATCATTCAGTGGCAAGCAGCACGTGCATTTATATCACTCCGGCATGCTTATAAGAGAAATCCGGTACCGAACTTTCTGAAATAATCTGGAACTCTCTTCTAGAATGTTCCAGAACATACCAGAGCCATGTTACGTTATAACAATATCAGGTAATTATGATGCAATTAGCCAATATAAGATTTATTTTAGCATTAAAAATAAATAGAAATAAAATAAATAAACCGGAAATGTCGGCAACCTTCATTTTAATAATGTTTACAATAATTTTCCTAGCAATTACAAGTACTTTTCTACTTGTCAGAATTATTTGCATTTTTTTTTTCAATTAAAGTACAATACATTTGTAGAGTGACCTATAGTTAGTTACAGTCATTCGCCATTTGGATACTTAATAGGCAGGCTATTTTTCTATTACGACGAAAGCTTTCTACTAAACCAGCAAATACGAATAATGATAGTGTCAATAGTCATATTGGAGGCTAGGAGATTGTTGTTTTTTGTTGTTGTGGCATATCATTAGCATAGTGCATCATAGTTGATGAATAAATTTATTAGTTTACAAATTCGAATGCAGTGTACTTGTTGAAAACTCCCAACATCATTAATACCTACTACCCGTTCATAGGTCGTTATTGAATCGATTGTATTTAAGTGCGGTCGTATGGGTACGTTGTCATCTAGACAAAATGCACTAAACACTACCATTTATATACAATATGCAAACGATTATTTACTAATACCTTTATAAGAGTGCATAGGATAATATTCTACTGGGAAATCGTAAGTGCTGAAGCACGTTTTATTTTCTGTTTACTGATAACCATTTGCACTTCGTGGTAGAACTAATGCACAAAGGTGACCGCAGATATTACATTACAATTGAGGGAAGAACAGTCAGTATAGATTACGAAAATTCCATAAAGATATTACATAATATTTTGTAATATAATAAAAAAACAGAACGAGTCCTACAGAAAGTCGCCAATGATGTGTAACATCTAACCTCGATAATCGTGAAAATATTAGAGTTCAGGTATTGATTGAAGTGATTGCACATATTTAGTACTAATTTTTTTAGGGAATTTTTATTAAATTTGGATTTATCTGCTTAGCCATCGCTGTAAATTAAGAAATGAGCAAATGTTCATAGATTCAAGAAATTATTATTATTTAGGAAATTATCTATTTTATATAATTAATTTGTTAATATTTTATGTACCTAATTTTAAAAAGATTGATAAAAAGGAATTACCCTCAAATTTTTAAAGTATACAAAATTATATTATCAATTACAGAAATTATTTATTAATACAGGATGCGTTTTATGGTCCAAGTTGAAGTTTTTTTTTTTTAAATAACTTTTAAATGAAATATAATTTTGTAATTTATATTTTATTGATTGATTGTATGGTTTTTGGAATTATGTATGGAATATGATGTCGGTGAAAGGCAAATTTTTATAACATTTTCGCAGACTTCTGGTGTTATTTCAGCAATTTCATTTCGAATGTTATCCTTAGGCATCGAGGTGGTGGTTGGTTTGTCTGTGTACACCTTCTCTTTCAAGTACCCCTAAACGAAGAAATCGGAAGGGTTCAAATCAGGGGATCGTGAGGGCCAGTCGATATCATTACTTTTTGACATTATTCGGCCGCGAAAAATCTTTCACATAATTTGCATCGTAGCATAAGCTGAGTGTGATGTGGCACTGTCTTGTTGGAACCACATGTTCTGTAGGCCTAATTGATCCAATGCGGACAGAAGAAAGTTTTCCAACATGTCCAGATAGCAGTAACCAGTAACTGGTACAGCATTGCTTCGACATCAGATTTTTTTCACGATAAATTAGAATAATTTTATCTCAACATTTTTAAAATGACATACTCCCATAGCTTAAGGCAATTTCATGTAGAAACCATTTGGTAAAAACTTGCTGTTACGTATTTCCGTCGCAGTCACCAAATTAGTCTTGGTTAAAACGTTGCTAAACGATCCATAATGTAAAATATCAAACAATAAACTTAACAGGAGCCACCTCAGACAGCATATATGACTGTGTGAAATGGCAAAGCCCATAGTTGTGGGTATTTTTCGTAGTAAGAAAAATATGTTAAAAATGAAAATAAAAGACAAAATGTGTTAAACTCCGACAAGATTCTATGATGTATGTGTACAAGAAATCTTCATATTTTCCATAAATCCTTCCGCAAATCTGTAAAGATTTGCGGAAGCATTTATGGAAAATATGAAGACAACAAAAAAAATAGGATTTATTGAAAATAATTTTTTTTTGAAGACAACGAAAAAATAGAGCAAGCCCCCATCTCTGGGTTGGATCAATGTTTGATGAACATTCCATTGTGAACAAGAGCAAAATGAATGCTCGTAAATCTACTGCGATGAACATTCATGACTATTTGTGAACGCACGGGTAAGCAGTTTCTAGTAAAACAAGTTCAACATCGGAAACATGTGATGTGGTCTTGATTATAAAATAAATACGTGAACGTGTTGTTTATTAAATCTAATGCGAGCATTCTTTATAATTCACGTTATACCTTTTTTCGATAAATAAATAGTGTAAGCAACACCAAGACTAATTGTGTATCGTACTCGGCATGTACACGTTAAGCAGTATTTTTATGAGTTCAAGAATGAATTTGAAATTAATTTGCTTCGAAAGAACATTAAGACCTACCAAACCCTATAATTCATTATCGATTTATAATATTATATTCTGTATTGGATTTTATTTTAAGTAAATTCTACCCTAATTTTTCCTAAAAATGTTACAAAAGAAAAGTAAATTCCTTAACTAAACCGTTTATTTCCATACTAAAAACAGTGTAAGTGGATAATTCCAAAAGCTTTCGTTCTCTTAATTTAAGCTGCCTTATAAACTTTTGATTCAGTTTTTTCTATTTTTTTTCTATAGTTTTCTATTTATTTATTGATTAAATGAGAACCAATACCCATGAAATGCTATTTGGCTATTTAACAAAAAAAACTTAAAGGGTTATCCAGTTCGTGGCTTGAAAAGTACAGCCCTGTCATATGACAGTTGTCAAATATAAATGTCATTCAAAGTGACATTTGCTTATTTTACATTATGCATCGATAAACGAACGAACATTTTACAGAAAGTAAACTTGCTATTAGTGGTTGCATGTTATGCAAAAGTGGCTGCATGTTATGCATTTTGGTCTGAAGGCCCGTATGAAAAGCAAAAGAGAGGTGACGTAAATTCTAAGCGCTATGGTCGTATGATAACTGACCTTTTTAACCAGAATTTGATGATTTCAATCTGGATCATGTGATTTCAACAAAACAGCACTACAACATGACAAATTTTAGGCTTTATTGCGCGAAAAGAAAAGTTCACAAAACCCTTAATTTCGATGTTTGATAATGGTAATTGTCCTCCAAGATCGTGTAATTTGACGCTGTCAAAATTTTTCTTGTGCAGCTACGAAAACATTCGTGTTTACGTAAATAATCCATCAAATAATGTAGTTTTGTTAAAAAAAGCCAGCATCTGTCAATTAATGGCCGAATTTCAACTCGAAATGTGCGAAAAGATCATCAAAAATATTCTCGAGTCCTGGAAAAATGTTCGTAGCGTCTATTGATATTTATAAAAATATTTCATGCTTAATGGAAAGATACAAGTAATATAAAAAAATAAAAATATAAACAAAATTTAAATTTTAACGTTTGTTTTATTCAATTTTACTGTCCGAAACACAAATCGGATTACTCTCTATTATAGTGTAAAAAAGCGGTCGATCAAAACAAAATTCTTTTATGCAAATTTATGTTAATTTGAATTGTGAGCCAATTTTTATTGATCTTCTATTTCTCTTCGATTATTTAATTCATTCCAAAAAAAATAAAAAAATTACTGTTTTAAATCTTTTATCTTTTCAAAAATGAAAGTAAAAACTTGGGCCGCAAGCCAACTGATTTGCATATTCACCTAATAAAATCGTACAGTTTATAAAAATATGATTTAGCCGAGGACAAATTCATATGCGACGACCGTGTTTGGTTATTTTGTCCTACACGGTATGATGGATGTTTTTCAATAAATTTCCATATAACATGGAAGAGTGGATAAAAGTTCGATTATGTAATTTTTTAATTTTTTATTTAAATAAAATTACAGAAAAAAAAATTTAATTAATTTTTTTTCCAGATCTATTTTACTGAAATTTATGTACTTCAAAAATGTTCAAAAATTAACACATTTTTAAGTTATTCAAATTTACTCAAAAAATTCACTTTTAATGCACTGAATATGGTGTGATAATAATTTTGTTGATTACAAGTTAAACTCGCACGCGCGTGACACATTGACCGTTTTACCATATTCACAGTTGCACAAAATATCGAGTGATTTTTTTGCCGTTCGGTTTTTTATGATTTTATTTTTGACAGTTCTCGCATGACACGTGACGTGTGTCAAAGACAAAAGTGCTCAATGAGAATTGCCAATTTATCATGAAAACACTTACGCCCGAACAATGCATAAAATTGTTGAATTTGATTTTTAAATTTCGTTCTTTGTCATAATCGACCTACTGAGCAACCAATTTAAGTCATTGTGACAAAATTTCTCAGCAATTTGACGCTATTGGATATCAAACCACCAAACCGTGTGCGTCGTGTGTGTGCAGAGGAAAATATTGCTGCCGTAGCGTCCACGGGATTGTGTTACTCGACTATTCCGAAGATTTTACGCAAGTATATATTTTCGTCTGAAAGCCTATAAAATACAGCTCGTGCAAGATCTACAGCCGAACGATCTGACCAAACGTCGAATTTTCAATGATAAAAAAACGGAAAATCCGTTTTTTTTTACCAAAAAAATTGCGTTGAGTGATGAAGCTCATTTCCGGTTGCTCATTTTATTCCCAGAAAAATACACTGTTGGGTGCAGGTGGAATCATTAAAGATGAAAGGTTATTGTCAATGGCGACCGATAGCGCTCGATTATTTGGAACTTTTTTTGCCAAAATGAAAAAACTGAATATGGTCGATATGCGGTTTCAACAAAAGGGCGCTACATGCCACACAGCACGTGAAATAATGGACCTATTGTGAGATGAGTTTGTCGCCTAGATCGTCCGATTTGACGCGTCTAGACTATTTTTTATGGGGCTACGTGAAATCATTTATCTATGCCGATAAAACAGCGTCACTTGCAGCCTTGGAAGACAACATTACACGTATTATAAGCGAGATGCCCGAAAAAGTGGTTCAAAATTGAACCTCTCCGCATGGATCACTTAAAACGTAATCATGGCCAATATTTACATTAAATAATCTTAAAAAAAATAAAATGGTAAGCATAGATTTATCGATTCATACACTTTTGCAATTTACTGTGTATTTTTTTGGTTGAAAATGTGAAAATTAAACACTTACAAAAATCACCCGTTACTATACGCCGTTTTTCACGTACGCGACCAGAAAGAACGCATGGACCAATAAAGTTAGAAGCAAACGCAGAGTCAAACAGAAATGCTAGCAGCAGAACCGCACCGTGCCATTAATATCGACGTCCGCGATGAGAGTCATTTTCACAAAGATCCTTTGTCCTTATCTGACCTTTTTATTTTCATACATGTTTTCGTCCCTTTTATGAATTTTGGTTTTTCTTCCAGACTCACCTTAATTTAATGGGAAATTTTTTCTTTTTTACTACCCACACATGGAAGATGATTATTCTTAGAAAACTTTTAATGTACACAAGAAAGAAACTGAAATAATTGCGGAATTATTTTCGAACAGAATTTTTTTTTATTATAAGAAAAAAACCAAATAAACAAACAATTCAAGGGAATTAAATATTGTAAATCTCTTTGAACCTATTCAAGTATATATTCGTAAGTTGACATGTTTTTATATAAGCATTTATATTTGTTATTATTAATATTTACAAAATTTTTCTTTCTTTTAAAATTTTACAGTGACTTACCGAAATCGATGAATTGTTTTATTGACAGTGGCGATGGATTGAATTGTGAATAAAAGTCCAACATTTTGTGAATGCTGGACGAGAATCGAATTGGATACAGACGCATCTTGGCTAGATTTTTGTTCGAACTTTTTTAAACTCTTTTAAAAAATTTTCTCCTAATTGAAAATGTTCCCACTTGTTGGAACTGATTATGTAGAGCACCAAAATAAATTAACAACGAACACGTATACACCCTCGTTAATATTTTATTATTTGTAATTTAATAATTTAATTGAACGAACGAGAACGTACCGAACGAATCGAGAAGAACAACAACTTCCCAAGGTGGATTTTATAAATAATTATTTTGGAAAAACATTAGGAAAATTCCAGTTGTAATCAAATTTTTGTATGATAAATAGTAATTGTTAAAAGGAAGAGAGATAAAAATACACAAATTTAAAGGAGAATTAACTAAAAACTAGTTTAATTTAAATAATGATTCTTAATTAAAATCACTGCACAATTACTCATTATTGTTCCGTTTGTTATTTTGTTCTTTGCTACTAGAAAAATTATTTTTGTTTCTTAACGAAATAATTTATTATTATTATTATTATTTTTGTTGTTGTAATATTGCGTCAGAAAATCACTTTTCGTATATTTTTTTTCCTTTATTTAAACACACAAAAAATTATTTTCTCACCAAAAACCCATAAGTTTATTTTTTTTTTGAATATGAATTTTATCAATTATAATTACAATGAAAATTATATTAATATGATATTGTCGAGTTAATTTATTTGTCAAATGCTGACTATGTGAATTTCGAACAATTCCATTGAATTTTCTATGAAAACTGAAGGCTTACGTGCAGCCTCCATTCGAATTATGCTTTTCGCTTTCGTACAACTCACGTACTGACAGATCGCTGCTTGAGTGCTGGCAATAAAAACACTCTGCAGTGTAAACGCACGCACGCTACAGTTGCTTTCGGAAGTCGAAAGTCTGATTTTTCACGTTGACGCGAAGTGAATCGTTAAAATAGCCCCGAACAACCGAAACGTACGTTTCTGTCAAACAGAAATAAAGTAAGTGTTGCAACATTGCGGTCAACAGTATGATTTTCCGTCCGTGTTTACAATTTTCCAAAATTTGATATATTTTATTTTTTATTTCAAAGTTTAAATGTGTTTCTCCATAAAATAAATTTCAATAAAAATAATTCTATTAAAATGAATAAAATAAATTCTGCAAAGAATTTAAGAAATTGGTGATTTATAGTGATAAAATTGAAAAATATCATTAATTACGTAAAAAAAGTAAAATTGGAATTTTTATTAGTAAAATTGGATTTGGAATAAAATTGAAGAATATCATAAATTATGTAAAAAAAAATTAAAATTCAAAATTTCTATTTTTTTACTAGCGTTTCCACATCAATACTAAAATAAAAAATGTGATTAAAATTTGCTGAAAAACTGTGTTAAGGTAAAACACTGAGTTACAAAATTAGTGCAAATTCTTTCTTTTTTACTTTCAAAATCAATGTTAAATCCCAATTCTAGTGTTTAATATATAAAGATTTCTTCAAAACATTTATTATATGGTTTCCCTCTTAGCAATAATCATCCTGCAATCTATTTCTAACTGAAAATTGATCATATAATTTTTTTTTTGGCATTTCAGATACTTATTGAGGACTGTTTTAAATAGATTTGAAGGAAAAAATGATGTCAACGACTTTGAGAAATTTGTTAGCCATAACTCCAAATGTAAGAGCCATTTTACGCGATTCCACGTGATATCGGTATCATGCCGCCTACCGCGTCCACACATAGTTTCAACTAACTGCTTCTCCTGCATATGGGTTAGTAAAGATATGATCATGTCGAGAACCAATCAAAAAAATTTCTGGTCTTTAAGAACCCATAAAAAAGAATATGGAGACAAAATACTCCAAGAAAGGAACCAATCAGTACCCTGGAAACTTACAATTCCGCGTTTTTTATACGTATATTTATTAGTGTTAATGCCAGAGAATTGAGTGAAAAGAACATTTTTGGTTGCAAACAGTTTTGACGGTCAACTTAACTTTGACTGAGTAGAAACGAAGTGATACTGGTATCATATGGAATCGTGCGATGATGGCCTAAAATGATCAAAATGTTCGCTTGAATATCGAGACTCGTTCTAAACGTCAAGTTAAGGCGGGAAAGCTCAGTTTCGGTTGCGTTTTGCATCAGATTTTTTTCCACCTAAACAGATAATAAGGTCATCTTTTGTTTATATACCTTATTTGTTAATTTCCGTTTCTGTTTAGTTAACATCTCAATCACGACGTATATATTCAACGCGAGCAATGACAAATAAGAAATTTAGCTTAATTGTTGCGGTTTGTGAAAATAATGGTATTGGTATTAATGGAAATTTACCATGGAATTTAAAGTAATTTATACATTGTTTTATTGGGAAAATAAAAAGAAAATTTTATTTATTTAACTATTAATATAGGAACGAATTAAAATATTTTTCACGTATGACAAAAAAAGTGAACGATCCGACAAAATGTAACGCAGTGATAATGGGTCGTAAAACTTATTTTTGTATTCCGGAGAATAGAAGACCATTGCCTGGCAGAATAAATGTGGTTCTCAGTACTACAGCAAAACAAGATGATTTCCCAGAAGGTGTACTATTATGCAGGAGTTTGGAGGGAGCATTAGATGTGCTTGGTAATGTTGAATACAGCAAAAAGATTGAAAATGTATGGATAGTTGGTGGTAGCTCTGTGTATGAGGCGAGTATGTTATCGGAAAACTGTCATCGTCTCTATTTCACAGAAGTAAAAGCTACGTTCGATTGTGATACATTCTTTCCGGAAATTCCAAACGATTTCAAACTAGTTGAGAACGATGATGATATACCCAATGAAGTGCAAGAAGAAAACGGTATATCCTATCAATATAAAATCTATGAGAAATTTTCGACAAAGTCGCAATGATATTGATATAAATTTTATACTATTTTTTATAAATAAACCTTATGTACTCTTTTATTATTTGTCATCAGTTTTTATTACATTTTCATGTTCGTCTTCGCCTTTTGTCGCTCGCAACAGTTCGTAAAGCTGCACAATTTGTTCATCGCGTAAATGCTGTAAATCTTCCTCACTGAAATAGTCACCGATTTTCTCCCTTGGTTTTCCACGAAGGCCTAACTGTTCTGACAGTGTCAGTGTGTATTTCTGAAAAAATTATATTTTTCTCTTTACGTCGAAATTTTTTCTAAGCCATAGAAAATATTACCGTCCATTCGGCCATAAATAAATGTGCCTCCGTGGGGTTGCAATCTTTATGCCTACGGAATTCATCTCTTGTATAGGTTGTTCCCAGTTCTTGAAGTTCTGGTGGTAGCCCTACAGTGATTTTTTTTTCCAAAAGAAAAACGAAATTTATTGCTGTTATGCAAACATAATCACGAAATTCCATACAAACTCACCGCGATGTAGTCTCATAATTGTTTTATATAGAATCCTTACTCTTTGTGGATGTGTAAAGTTTAAAGCCATACTGTATTAGATATTTTTTATTTTTAGCATTTTTATCACAAATCCCTCAATTATCCTAATTCTATCTAAAAATTTTCAAATTTTCCCATTTATCCTAACTTCACTTTTGTTTTGATTCTATTTTATCAAATGTAAAAAGGGAGGTTAGATTCGCTTACACAAGTTTCAGAATGCTTCACAATTGGAAATATTTTAGTAAAATTTGAAATTTTTCTATAAAAAAATTCATTAAAAATATTTTTTATGATATAAGAAATCTAAACATACTATAAAAAATAATAATTTCATGCAAGATGTAATTTTGCTTTGCATGGGAACTGGCGTTCAATACTGTTTCTCAATTAACCAAACATAAACATTTGTAGGGTTTAGTATGCGTATATACACACGAAGAGATTGATGTTCCGCAACAAAAAATCTATTATTTCTTTCGAATATTTTCCAAAATAATTATTTTATATATTGTAAAATATTATTAATATAACAACTTGGATATTATATATTAAATAGATATTTTTTGATATGTAATTTTTAATATATTTGGAGTAAACTCTAAAGTGGGTCATATTAATAGGGGAAATTATCTATAAAAGTAATATTCCGTTAACATATATAAAAAGACATTAAATATTTTCGTTATTATTAATAAAATTATTTTAGAAGTTTCTTATTGATTATATGATCAACAATATTCCTTTCTTTTTATGTATGTAAGTGTAAATAAACTTACGAATTCTAATGTTAACGATTTCCAAATAGCTAACGACTACTCGCATTTAATTGCAAGCATTTGCAATTAATATACCAAAGAACTCGTGCCATTGATGACCGGTCTCCCTCTCCTTACATCTCTTTACTCTAGCAAGTATGAACGTAAGACCTTAGGATCCGCATAAGGTACCTAAGACCTAAGGACACGTGCTAGTGATGACCGCTCTCCTCTTCTTACATCTTTATACTCAAGCAATTATGTGCCTAAACCCAAAAACACGCATTAGGTACCTAAGACCTAAGGATCGCATCACCGATGACCGCTCTCCCTATCCTTACATATCTTAACTCTAGAAAGCATGTACGTAAGACCTAAGGTCACGCATCTACTTGAAAGCATGTACCTAAGACCTAAGGACACGCTTAAGGTACCTAGAATGTAAGGACACGTGCCACTGATGACCGCTCTCCTCTCCTTAATCTCTATACTCAAGCAAGCACGTATCTAAGACCTAAAAACACGCATTAGGTTTATAAGACCTAAGAATACGTGCCAGTGATTATAGCTCTCCCTCTCCTTACAACTCTTTACTCTAGCAAGCATGTACTTAAGACCTAAAGACACACATTTACTTGCCAGCATGCAAGTAAATGTCCGTCCCTCTCCTTTTATCTCTATACTCTATTAAGCATGCATCTAAGACTTAAGCTGATTGAATTTCAATAAAATAAGATTACTTCAATTTTCGCCTGTAAAAGGTACACGACCGATCACTGAAAGAAATTGAAGATGAATTTACAGCGCAAAAGAATTCGAAATACGATTTAGCAATTTTTAAAATAATTATATTCCAATTAATTTAGTATTAAAAGAGGATAGAAAAAAACTCTAACTGCTTGCTATTTATAAGGGCATCGAACAAATTACCTTCTATTTTTATTCTCTAAGCTCAAGCCTGACTTTCTTTTTACAGGAAGGCATTTAACAGAGTTTGTGATTACCAAATACTTGGTGACATAAAATATTACCGCATTCAAATATAAAAATTTTTATTTTTACAAAAAGCAAATTAATTCCAAATAACTGAGTATGAAAACGCTATCAATTATCCTTTTTAGAAAGCTGCTATTAAATAGAAATCATGGTGGTAATCAGGTTGTGGTCTATGTGGCCACAATTATTAGCATACATTTAAAATAGGTGCAAATATTGAGGTTTTTTTGACACATCCCCATGGACCCACCGCCAAACATTAATTCGTGGGGCAGAGATTGATCGAAATAACAACTCTGGTGAATTATTTCTATCGTTTCCTTTCACTCTCATCCAGGCGTAGTCTCTTTAGGACTGTTGTCGCAAGGACTTCGACAGACTCCCAAGCCGTCCTGGATCCCAACATCAGCCATCGGGGGCATTATCCCAACGATTTTACCACCTTCTCTTGCACTCATTTATTTTCTCCGCACGAGCCCCGGATCAACACTGTCGCATCAATCATCACTCCTTGTTACTTCAGAGATGGTCCCGAGATCACCTTATGTTCGCCAATCGTAATGGTGATATTCTCTCTACTCTTCCTGCCCGCGATAAGAACTACCTCCGTCTTATGGTCCACCAGCTTAAAACCAGCTGCCAGGAGCCAATTTCGAACTGAAGCAACAGTCTCATTACAAGTCCGTTCTACCTCTTCCAAACATTTTGCCACTACGAACACAGCAACATCGTCAGCAAATGCGATGGTTCTCGCCTCCTCTGAGATATGGAGCCTTGAAAATACCATCATACATCACATTCCACAACGGAGAGCCCAAAACCCACTACTCGTCCTTTACAACTCAGGGCGTCAAGCATATAATCCCATCTCGCCGAGTTGAAGGCGTTCTTCACATCAAAAGTTATGACAGCGTAATACTTAATGGAGCCTATTCTACACCTTTAGTTCCTGATGGCTTTACACGCTGTGGCAACGACCAAATCAATATCATTCAAGATAGAGCGTGCTCTCCTGAAGCCAAATTGGGCTTCAGATAAACCCATCTGCTCTTCGGTGAACTCTTCCAATCGATTGTAGAGAATGCGTTCGAGGACAGATTGGGATCCAAAAGACTGGGCAGTATCCAAAACACAGATTGGGCGGTAGCATGAAGGGTCCCCAAGTGGCCCGATTCTATTTGGTAGTATAAAACATAAAAAAAAACCTATAAAAATAGTAAAAATATCTGAGTTGCTTTTTCTCAGATACGCACTTCTGACCACGCGCTTTGAAATTCTTGGCAGCGTCTCTATTGCAAATGCTTCATATGGAAAGAAAAGAAGAACAATTTGCAAAGTCCCCCCTATACGTGCTTATATATTTTTATATTCAGAAAAACTTCAAAAATTATTTCATTTTTCTTATTATTCAGACAAATATTTCCCTGTACAATATGCTTTTCGATCTAATGATAAGGAATATTGCGAATATTTTCGTAATTGTTGTGGTTGGATTTGGTAAAAAAGCTTCCGAAGTTATGAAGCATGTTGATTTGGAAAAGAATAGTACTGATGAAGATTGTGGAGTTAATAATTTTACACTATAAAAACTTTAACATATTCTATACTTGGTCAAAACGCTAGTAATATTGGGTTGTCCGGAAAGTAACTTCGTTATTTCCCAACAGAGGACCTAATTGTATTTTTTAACAACCAACTTGGAATGGGCAAAAATCGAAGACGAGCCAGAACACGTGCAAGCAAAGCAGCTCTCAAAAATTAACTGAATATTCAAAATGGCCGCACTTGTCGGCATAAGGGAGAGACATGAGTACCAACATAATGCCACAAAAAAAAAATCAAAAATCAAATATACGTATCCCGCGGAAATTCAAAATTCGTGATACTTTTTGAACAGACCCCGTATTTTTCTTAAAATTACGCTCGTAAAGGAGCCGAAAAATTTAAGTTAGACTGTAAAATTACCTGTCTTCATACCACGGGACTAATAATTATCTTCTAAGGACCAAAATAAAATTTTTTTTTGAAAGCTGCCAGAAGGGTAAGAATAAAATTAATTAAATGAACGAAAAATTATTGTTTTTATTGTTTATCAGCGACCTATGCCACTGCCTAACTAAATATTGAAATTTACCTCAGTTTACTCAGTTTACTCTTCGCGTAATTCAATTGAATTACAATAAAAAAAAATTGCAAGAAAAACTATTATTACAACAATTTGTAATTGATCAATTATTTTTTTGCTGTCCAAATATACTCCCAGATACAAATAATTACGTACAAATACACGTTATGATAAACAAGCAAAATTGTAAAAAAAAATCTAAATAATATTAAATAATAGCAAAATACCGAAAAATTATTCTATTAAATGAAAAATAATACGTACCACCGAGTATAATTTGATTCTCAGCAAATTTTTAAAATCTTACAGATGAGCGAATTTGGTTTTTTTTTTCTTCTTCTCCGAACCAATAACAACTATTATTTTTTATAGTTAATTGGAACATAATGACTGAAAAAAATCGTCATTTAATTTGAGAAATGATTACCTGCCGAGTTGAGCTCATTTATCATACAGTGGTGGTCATAAAAGAACTTCTTTAAAAAGAATTCATATTAAATTTTCGCATAAATTTGTGTACAAAATGATATGCCATCTATTGTTTAGATTAGCAAACAATATATCTTTGCAATAAAATGCAATGGCGATTACTGAAAAAAAAATAAGTGCACTGTTTCGGGAATGCCCTCCTCCCCCTTTGTTAAATGGCTTTCAAATTAGTCTGTTTATAAAAATGGAGTGAAGTGTTAATGTTACATTTGATAGGTCGTTTTATAAAAAAATTAAAAGTGCGTTTTATAAATAAAACAATTTTGATTAAAACTGCGTCGGTGAATATAATGTTGTACAGAAAATGAAGAGGAATTTTAATCTGAGCATGAAATAGACCGAAGTATGGGCATAATGTTAGAAACTGTATTAAAACCACACCCTCCCCCGCATCACATTACAAAATGAGAAAATTAAGTTTCAAAACAATATATATTTTTTGTCTTTGAAATTTGATTGTTCACATTTTTATTTGTTATCAAATTTATACTTTGGAAAGTACACAGTCCTGGCATTTGACAGCTGTCAAATAAAAATGTCATCTAAGATACGAGGGTCGTTCAATAAGTCCTTAGAAAAAGATGGAAAAAAACTGTTTTTTAAAAAATTTTTTTTTAGTTATCAACATAATCTCCTTTTAACTCTATACACTTTTCCAAGCGTTTTTCCAAAATTTTTATCCCGTCCAAAAAATAGGATTTCGGAAGTTCTGCAAAATACTCATCCGTTGGAAGTGAACCGTCGTTCGCCAAGCCATTTCTTCAGATTGGGGAAAAGAAAATAGTCACTCGGGGCCAAATATGGTGAATAAGCGGGATGCTGCAACAATTCCATTCTCAATTCCGCAATTTTGGCCATGGAAACAGCGCAGGTGTGCACACGCGCATTGTCCTGATGCAAGAGGATTTTCTTCTTCTTTAGATTGGGGCGTTTCTCTTTGATTTCCTCGCTCAACCGTTGCAATAACGACGCGTAATACGCTCCTGTTATTGTTTTTCCTTTTTCCAAGTAGTCGATAAAAATGATGCCCTGCGAATCCCAAAAGACCGGGGCCATCACCTTGCCGGCCGATGGCACAGTTTTTGCGTTCTTCGGAGCCCGTTCACCCTTGAAAATCCACTGTGATGACTGTCTCTTCGTTTCTGGAGTGTAGTAGTGTATCCAGGTTTCGTCCACAGTGACATATCGACGAAGGAATTCGGCAGGATTGCGATGAAAGAGCGCCAACATAGCCTCAGAGTCCACTACACGATTGCGCTGAGAGCAAACGCGGCACCCATCTTGCCGAAATTTTTTTCACAGACAATTTTTCATGCAAAATTGAAGCGACTGTACCTAGTGATATGCCCGTGGCCTCAACTAATTCGCGCACTTTAATTCGCCGATCGTTCAAAATCAGATCGTAGATTTTGTCGATGATTCGAATGATGTTCATCTTTTGTGGATGAACGGCCACGTTTAAATTCATTCACCCAATTGTAAACCGTCGCAAACACAGGTGCAGATGTGCCATGAACTGCATCCAACTCGGCTTTGATTTCTTTCGGGCTTAAGCCTTTCAAATGGAGATGTTTGATGACAGCCCTAAACTCGCTTTTTTCCATTGTTATGCACAAATAAATGTCGTTAACTTTAATCGACGATAGAAATTGACCTACGATATGGATCGAGCTGAAATTTTGACAGCTTTCCTGCCGATAATGCTACTTACAAAAAAAAATCTTTACCGACACTACGAGCGCAAGGACTTATTGAACGACCCTCGTAGCAGTTATTTAGTCTAAATATTGCCATTTTATATTATGAACTATTGGATTGTTCGGAAAGTAATTTTTTTTTAATAAAAATGAAAGACGATTTTCTTATAGTGAATTAATATTTTATTCTGAGCTTTTTTCTTTAAGTGAATTATTCAATTTGTCCAACTGATGACAGGACACTTCAGAATTGATCGTTGTGTTGCTCGGTAGAAGCTCAAAATAAACGATTCCTTTGAAATCCCACCAAACAGATAGCATAACCATTTTTTGATGAATATTGGCTTTTGAAGTGCTTTGAGCCGGTTCATCTTTTCTACTCCAGGATCTTTTACGCTTAATATTATTGTTGACAACCCATTTCTCGTTCCCAGTGATAATACGCTTCAAAAATGGATCATTTTCTTGGCGTTTGAGAAGCAAATCACAAACGTCAATGCGATGGCACAATTTTTTTTCCGTAAGAAGATGAGGAACCCATAAGTCGAGCTTTGAGATTAAACCTATCCGTTTCAAATGATCATGAATGGTCGAATTTAATAAATTTAATCTCTCAGCGATCTCACGAGTTATTATTCGCCGGTTTGCATCAATTAATGCCTTCCTTGTGTCTTTATCAGCTTCAACTGCCCTTCCAGAACGTGGTGTATCTTCGAGATCAAAATTGCTGGATCGAAATTTTGCAAAGCAGTTTTGGCACTGGCGCTCACTTAACACATCTTTTCCATACACGTCGGATAATTTTTTCACTTGCTTGTACAGCATTTTTATCTTTTCTATAGTAAACAAGTAAAATATGCCGAAAAATGCTGTTTTTCACTTTCCATATTGAAAGGGGATATCAACCAAAAACTACTTCCAAGCCTTGCTATATCAGCTGTCAAAATACGAGTACATATGATTATGCGGTATAAGTGTGAAGTTGGTCATGAAAAAATACAATTAAGTCCTCTGTTGAGAAAAAAAGAAATTACTTTCCGAACAACCCAATATTTAACTAAAATGAAGTGCACAGAAGATACGTCGATGGTGAGCTGAACCAACAGCGTTTGGGAGCCGATTTTTCGATAAGGAGTTCTTAAGCGATGAGGCTCATTTATCGCTTGGCGGAAAAATGTCATATATAAGGCTCTGAAAACCCACAAGAAACTGCGAAAAGTAATTGTATCTGCAAAAAGTGACTGTCTGAAGGTGCCATTAGATGGTATTTGCTTAAAAATGAAAGAAAAAACAGATTATGGGTGCTATTACCATATGACAACTGATTGTTTTGGCATGAACTTGAAGATTTTTATTTGAACCATACGTGGTTTAAAAAAATATATATGCTACGAGCAACGGAAAACGAATAATTTTGGCTTTATTGCGAGCACATTTCCCAGGACGCATAATGGTGCGATTTAATCTCGTTGAACTTTATCTTATTATCTAAAATCTCCAAGTTCATGCCAAACTTTTTTTTAGTTTTTAAACGCTTTTATATTTAAAGATAAATAATGTTTAAATATAAAAGCGTTTAAAAACTAAAAACAGCATAGTAATTGCCAAAATTGTGCAAAATAATAATTAAAAATTATCTCAAAATTATTGATTCCTGAAAGAAGTCCTACGACAGCTTATTTATGTGTAGATAATATTTTAATTAATACGTAATGGCATAATTTATGAAATATAATAAAATAAAAATTGTTATAAAATTTAATTTTAAATGAATTTTATATATTTTTTACTTTCCGATACGCAAAATGAATAAAACCCTTTATATTGGTTTATATCACGTGGGTGTGTTCAAATGACCACCACTGTTTTCTACTACTTTCAATAACCCATAATAAAATTTACAAAGTTTGGGTTTTGTCAAAAATTTTGCTAGTTCAAAATTTGCAAAGAACAAACCAAATGAATTTTATTAATTTTTTTTTATTAATTTAATTTGATTACCTGTAATTTGTCTTCTCGTTCATATCATATCCAGTATTGGATATTACGGACGAAAGCGAACTACCTAATTGAGAATGAATCTTTTAAATTACAGCATTCGTAATAGTCTGAAACCTTGAATATTGTTAATCGTACAAACGCAATGGAGAAGGACAAAACGGAATTTCCATTAAAATAAATGCGTCAAAGTCAAAAAAAGATTCAAAGTCTAAAAATATTGCGATGGTCATTGTGAATAAGAAGTACGCGTAATAATTCGAATTAGGAAAACTAGAAGCTTTTTAAAGTAGATACAATCAAATTGTGTGTATCTGAAAAATACAAAAAAAAACTAACTGGCCGCTAAATGTTTGAGGACAGTTTTGTTTCGAATTTAAGTGAATCCTTCCCACCACATCGACAAGGGTGACTGTAAAAGTTTTTTTCCCCCCTGACCACTAAAGGGAAATATGTAAATCCGAACAACAATCACATTTAAATCGGCATTTAATGGGCTTGAAAATGGCCAGAAACTATTCAATTCTCATGCATCTTTAATGATGTTTTCGTTTTTATCTCAGATGGCTTGGCAAAAGTTAGTTTCAACGGTTCGCAGGTGAACTCCTTCTGCGTGGCTAATTTTCATGACTTTGATTCCTCCTTCCTCCAATTAACATAACACATCATAGGCGGCACGATCGATACAACATTGCACTCTATAGCCTAACTATTCACCTATTTAATGGTTTAAAATGAGCCTCCTCCCGAGGCGGAGGACATGCACAAAAATTTCCTTTGCCAGAGAACACATTCGGTTCATGGTTGACTTCTGAACTTACCATGGTCAAGAGTCGAATTAATGCAATCAAACGCGGCACCAATCGTTGTCGACGAATTTACCACATTTTAAATCATTTTGTTCACGTGAAGACAAAACATTTGATGATTATTGTCAACGTTAGGGAAATATTGTGGGTGAAGTGCGGGGGGGGGGGGGGGGTGGAGGAGAGTGAATATAGCATAGGAAACCCACAGACCTAGTAAAGACAAATTGCTTTGGAATTGAGTTTTTTTCCGATTGACCTCCCCGATTTGACTGGGCCACACGGAAAACTGTCTCATAGCGCAGTTGAACCTCGAACTGAACAGACCGATTTAACGGAGCGCAGTTTTATTAACGATTCGTCCGCAGATCGAAACGATTCGTGGAGGAGTAGCCTAGAAGCTACAACAACTGAAGAACGTTCGAGATTAAAAAAATAAAAAAAAAATTCAATTTGATCGGTTGGTGATTATTAGTTAGTTTGATTAGTGAAAATTTAACGCGATTGGTGGCATCATGGGACGAAGTACGTTTCTCGGAGCAAACTCAACGGCATCCCAAGCCACGGCACTGAAAACCGTCATCAGGAATAGCAGCTATGTCATACCTGGAGTATACGATTTAAGTATCGAGGATAGTAATTGGGTGCTCACATCCTCGTTTATTATTTTCACAATGCAAACTGGTATATTTTGTGTTTTTTTTTTTTTGGATAAAAGTGAAAAATTTAACCGTTTCCGTTAAGGTTTCGGAATGCTTGAATCCGGATGCGTTTCCATCAAGAACGAGGTGAACATCATGATGAAGAACGTAATCGATATCGTTTTGGGCGGATTCACTTATTGGCTGTTCGGATATGGCATGTCGTTCGGACGGGGACCACTTTCCAATCCGTTTATAGCGATCGGCGATTTTGTTTTGGATCCATCAGTGGACGATCCGCTTATGGGACCTATTTTCGCTGCATTCCTTTTCCAGTTGTCCTTCTCGACAACTGCTACGACAATTGTCAGTGGAGCAATGGCCGAAAGGTACACAATTAAAATAGAATCTTCCATTTTAATTAGTATACATTTTTGCACCCAAAAAAAAAGAAAAGAAAAATCCCACTCCTTGGAGAAGCGTCCCAAGTTGGATTCTTTCCATATCAAAAAAACAACGTTTCATGATAATTTCTTGTTTTTTTTTGTTATTTATTTATTTCTGGTTATTATTTGATTTTTATAAATGAAAAAAAATATGGAAAAATACTTTTTTAACCATGATTAAATTAAATAATGTTTATTTTCTGAATATTTGTTTGATGCTCAATTTAACTGAAACACGCACATCTAAACGCGCGCTGTCCGTTACACGTTCATGGTTGCTCACGGTCGGTCAGGTGTAATTTCAAAGCGTATTGCATGTTTTCATTTTTCAACACAATCGTCTACTGCATACCAGCTGGTTGGGTATGGGGGGAGCATGGATTTTTGAAAAATCTCGGAGCTGTCGATATTGCTGGAAGTGGGCCTGTGCATTTAGTTGGTAAGTAAAAAGATTGGAAGTTTTTATCAGAGATTGTTTTGGGATTTTTTTTAAATTTTTTTTCTCTCTTGGTTGTTGTAGGAGGAGCATCCGCTTTTGCATCGGCAGCAATGTTAGGACCTCGATTGGGCAGATACGCAGATGGATTAGACCCGTTACCGCTGGGTAATCCGGTGAATGCCTGTATGGGACTCTTCGTATTATGGTGGGGCTGGTTGGCATTCAATTCTGGAAGCACTTATGGTGTAAGTGGATACAAATGGCAGTATGCTGCTCGCGCTGCTGTTATGACGATGATGGGATCTTTTGGAGGAGGACTTTTCAGTAGCACGTAAAATAATTTGCTATTAACATGCACGGGATTGTTTTTTTTCAAAATTTCTTACATTTTAGATATTCACTGTTTCGAAATGAGGGTCGCCTAGACATCATCGACTTGATAAACGGAATTTTAGGATCATTGGTTTCTGTGACGGCAGGCTGTTATCTGTACTACGCTTGGGAGGCTTTGCTAATTGGTATAATTGGTGCCGCTTTGGCTTGTCTGACAATGCCATTATTCGATAAAATGGGAGTGGATGATCCTGTCGGTGCGAGCTCAGTGCATGGCGTATGCGGAATGTGGGGAGTAATCGCGGTCGGTTTGTTTGCTGATAATCCGGTACCGCTCGCAACAACAAACGGTCGGTCGGGTCTGTTTAAAGGTGGCGGTTGGTATTTGCTTGGTGTGCAGTGCCTTATGGCTTTGTGTCTGGCTTGTTGGAGCATTTGTACATCGTTCTTTTTACTATGGATTATCAATAAAATTGTACCAATTCGAATGGATCCGAACGAAGAGCTACTCGGCGCCGATTTGATGGAACACCGTATACGACATTCTCAAATTGGCATCTCACGTGCCATATCAGCGCTGGCACCACTTAGACTTGATCTGCACGAAATCGCCGATGTGCCACGAATTGGTATTAATCCAGGACATCAACGCGGCATCGATGAGCTAAGAGCTGCAGAAGCTAAATTGAATCAATGGCGAACGTATTTAGATTCAATGTCACCGAAGAAACGACGCAATAGTGGCTCGGCACTATCAGATAGCAAACCTGAATCGGGAAATATGTTCACAAGAAAATTCAAAAGTATGCGCACTCGTAACAATAATCAAAATAACGAAACTTTCGTCCCCGGCGGCATTTATCGCAAAAACAACGCCGAAATGCCTACTGTGGCTGCTCAAATGAACGATATTCCAAAACAGGAAACTAATTTCGCTTGGATCGATTAAATATTAGTTTTCTGTTTGTTTTTTTTTTTTTGTTTGGTTTGTGCAAATGTACTTGACCAAAATTAAATCATAAAAAAAAATAATTTTTGAAAAATTTTTAATAGAGCAAAATTTTTATATTAAAAAATGTTCATATATTATTTATGTGAAATTAAAAATATTTAAAGTTTATTGTTAAAAAAAAAAGTGTTCTGTCGTTTTATTTTTGATCTTAGTTAATATATTTTGAAAAAGACAAAAAAAAAATGACTCATCAAAATGGGAAAAGTGATTTTTAATAGCTTGTGAGGACGTTTTTTTAGGAAAACATTTCTATTCGGCAGGAGTGGCGGCTGCGCAGGAAAGTATTTACTAGTAAAACTTTAGTGTTAAAAAAAATATATTTTCGAAAAGACAAGAACTCTTCTTTTTTTTTAAATATAAAAACTTTCTCTCTTTATAAGAAATACTGTACTTTAGAATGAAATTATAGAAATGATCTACAATATAAGTTAATGAGGTGCTTTTAAATGGCTCCCAAACAATATCCAAATTTTCGATAATATATCAAATATGCGCAACCTCGATTTGGGTTTGGATGACGTGTTTTTACGATAGTAAATAGATTTTCTTTGAATAATTTATTAAGTTAATAATATGTTCTTATTGATTTAATTCGCATAAAAATTCTGAATCGACCGACATCTTCACTTTTACTTTTACTATTGATCATTAAATACATATGAGATAAAATTACTTTCCGGAATTTATATAATATTCAATGGTCTTCAATGGATAATTTTTACAAATACAAAATATAAAAGGTAAAAAACCATAACGGATAATTTTTTGTAATCACAATTAATTTACTCAAAAATTATATTCAGAATATAAAAGAAAAAACTACAAACTTTATAAACAATTTTAACCTTGACCTTCATTGTTGGGATGATTTTTTTTTTGTGACTAGAAACTAATTTTCGTCTTTCTTTACGGAATTTCCGGAAATTAATTTTTGTCTGCTTTTTTTTCCTCTAGAGTAATTTTTATAATTTTGCGGTTATCATGACTTTTAGAATTATTTTCAATTTTTATTTTGGGGATTTTAAAAAAAAAAAACTTTTAATTTGTATCATTTCTAAAATTTTTAGCATTAGCTTTTGAAATTGGTAAATAATTTTTAACAAAGATCTAAAGTTCATTCTGGACAAAAATTTACTTGTAGCTCACACCTTACCAGTGTTATTGATAGAGTAACTCTACAGACATTTGGGATTGTCATAGGCTCTTCGGTAAAATCTGGGGTCTGCACCCAAAAATTATCTTATCTGGCAATAGTTAGACACGTCATCACTTGTGGGGCTCACATTTGGTGGCCTAAGGCTGAACAACATACTGTCCAAGGAACCTTTCGTAAAGTTCAAAGACTGGCCCTTAGTAATTGCCCCATGACAGCTCATGAAGCTCTGTTAGACCTGCTACCTTTGCATATTAAAGAGGTGCTCTCAGGTTGGGATATTCCAAAACCCTTAAATCGGGCGACCTGTTTGGACATCTTAAGCTTATATTGGACCTAAAAGAATTCCAGGAAACCAAACTATCTCTCGGATGCTATGCCGAAGAAACTTAACTTAAAGCAGTTCTTCAAAGTAGTTTTCACGGAGCGCTTAACTTGAAATGAAGGGGGGGGGGGGGAGGGGTCGCTTGAAGAAGAGGCCTTCGTTTTTTATACAGTCGGTTCTAAAATGGATGTAGGTATTGGGGCGGGTGTAGTTGGACCTTATTACCGTCTAGCTTAGGCCGTTGGTAAATTCCTATTCATTTTTCAGGCAGAAATACATGCCATAAAGCTTTGTGCTAAAGAGGGTATCAGAAGGAACCTACGTAACGCAAAAATATACATTATCTCAGACATCCAACCTTCATTGAAAGCTCTTGTCTCATCTGATGTCCAATCTAACCTAGTTTGAGATATCCTCATGGTCCTAAATCAACTGGAAAGAGACAAAAAAGTAAACTTGCTGTTGGGGCCAGGTCATGCGGATATTGACGGTAACGAACTATCAAAGAAACTTGCCAAGAGAACAGCAAATACTTTGTTTATTGGATCAGAACCCTTCTGTGAATGCTCAAATGGCCATCTAGGGTCCATTATAGAGTCCTGGGAACGCGGTGTTAAAACCTGATACTGAGGTATGAATCACTTTAAAAAAATTCTTCGCCCTAACCAAAAAAAAATCTGCCAAAGGTCCTTAAACTTCACAAACCAGACCTAAGGTTACTCACTGGCCATTGTCTGTTAAGATATTATCTTAATAAGATGGGCATATCTGACACAACAATTTGTAATTTTTGCTCTGAAGAGGATGAAACGTTGGAGCATCTACTCTGCGATTGCAATGTCATGTTGATTTGGCATTCCCTGATCCCTACGAGATTTCCCGACTACCAACCAATATGACATTAGGTTTCGCTAAAAGCGTCAATATACTATTATCTGAGTTAAGATTATTCACCACAAAAAACCCTCTTTATAAAATTATTATTATTTTTATTATTTAAATAATTTTTAACATTTTATTTTATTTAAAAATAAAAAGAATATAAAAAATAATGTTTTTTATGGAAAGTATTAAAAGTGTTGAATAAAATTGTCAAACTTCATAAATTTTCATCCCAACTTTTTTTTATACGACAAATTTGCAGCAATATTATTTTAGGAGGGAGTGGCCAGTGAAAGACTAAAGGACATAAAATAAAATGAGTAAAAGCTGGACCATTTGTATCTTGCATGGAAACATTTAAATCTAGTTTTGAAATTTTCTGAATCGATGTTCTAGCGTTGCTTGGTTTGGCAGAGTGACGATAGGTAGAGGCAGATGTGTTCTCAAGGGTATACTGCTAGGACCTCTTTTCGGGAATCCTGCTTAGAACCGAGATCATTAGAAGACGGACCTCAGAGACGCATTTCTCAATGAAATTTGAGGAAAATAAGCAAAGAGTTAGGACTTTTCTGAGATCAGACCATCGATTATTGTTGAAGCTCTTTGAAAGCCTTAGAAATAGGGTTTTTTTGCGTTAAATCGGATATTGCAAATAATCTCACACTGTTAATTTCATTAACAAGTTTTTGTAAGAAAAAGGAATTCCTGTGGTTCCTAAGCCCCAATATTTACATATTAAAAAATTATTTGAAATATTTTAACTTTGGTCAATAACATTCAATAAAGTGGAGCCGACGAGCTAAGAAAGATTCCTGTTGAACCCTTCAAGCACTGCTACGAAGATTGGAACAATGTTTTCGCTGAAGTATAGGAGCTCAAGGAAACTGCGTTAAAGGGGATACCATTTATATATAAATATAAAATAAAATAGTTGCTTGTACTTTTTCTCCATTTTTTTTATGTTAGTGAGTCTATCCCAACTGACATGACCAGAAGTGATATTTAGTCGACTTTCAATAAATTTTTTATGTCCTTAAAGTTTTTCGGAAACAGTTCGACTCAGTTTAATACTTTCTATGACCTGCAATTATTTTACAATAACGAGAAAATTTTTTTTTTAAAATTAAAGAATAGTAAACTGACAAATAAGATAGGAAGTAAACATCCATTGATGCTTCTCTAAATCGTGTCATTTACTCTAAGTTTAATTTCATTAAGTTAGGAAATCTTGTGGTCTTGAAAAGGTACTGCATCAATATATGGGAAAGGATTACTCTGGAATGACAGTCGACTATGAAATTTTTTCTAATGACTAACAGACAATTGATGAACGTAAGAAACATTGAGGTTCCACACATAATAAGGACCACCGACAATTACTCGCAGAATTTTCAATTGGATGGATTGGTTTCGAATGGAGTTGGAACTCTTGGTTGAGCTCCAAAATTTTATTCCGTATGTCCATATGGGTCTGATAACCGTTTATCTAAAAAATTTTGTACAGGGTGCGTTTTATGTTACCGGTCGAAGTTATTTTTTAATAACTTTTAAATGAAATATATTTTTATATAAAATTAACGGTCCGTTAAATGACCGCCTCTGGTTGCGGCGTAAAGGTACAGACATCTGCAAAAATGTTGAAAGAAAAATGTACCTTTACGGTTTGATGAGATATGCATTAGAGATATCTACAAATACGCCTGGACAATACTCTTTCTGATTAAGAGAAAACGCTATAAAGTCACAAACACGATGAGACTGCTGTATTGTGGAATATTCAGTTCTTAATCCAAACTGCTAATTTGGAATAATATTGTCACCGTCAAGAATGAGGTATAAGCATTTGAGAATAAGTTTTTCAAGGATTTTTGCTATGATTGAAAGCAGGCTTATGGATCTGTACGAAGAAGGTATATTTATTTTTATTAAGAACAATTTCCAAAGTAAGGAAAAATGTGAAATGCGGAGAATGCTATTGTAAATATCATTTTTTAAAAAGTACCTTTAGAATATCGGAGGTAATTACATCATAGTCTGGCTATTTCACGTTGAGATTTTCTATCGCTTTAAAAAATTAAATTTTTAACGGACTCTAAAACCTAATCTAAATACTCGATTCGGTTTTTATGATCAGACTAAAATTGATTTTTTTAAAAATAAACTCAATTACATTAATAAATAAAATAAAGCTGCTCTATACCACGTGTATTAAAATGTATAAATTTTATGAGTTTTTAAGTTAAAAAATCCTTAAATTTTTCAATGGAAGATGTAAATTTATATTTTTTGAATAATTAATAGAAGTTTTTATTTTAGTGTGAATATTTTTATATAGAAAAGAATTTTAATTTAAAAGCGAATTAAAGAAAAGTAAAAAAATTCAAAAAACGGTGGGAAGTAATTTTTTTTGTACGGCAATGATTTTGTGTCTTGGCTTAGAGTACGAGCATAGATAATATTGTATATGGTGAGAATACTCGCTAATTTGGAAATCATGTCAAATGTTCTATCCTAGCCAGTGATTTGGTAAGACAAGCGTTCGAGTTCGATAACATTTGAAGTGTGCTACGTTCACTTAGTGAAAAACCGGCAAAACATTGAATATAAACTTTTCCCATAAAAACTACTACATCAACTGTCGGCATAATTCTGCGAATGTGTGTATGTTAGTACGTTTATATGACAATGTGTAGTAACACAGTAAAAATTAAAAATGAAAATTTGAAAAGCGCATGTTCGTTGTCAACCCCTTCAAAACGCATTCGATGAGTGGAGGAGGGTAGAAATTTTGAACATCGGAACACTAAGTTACGCCGTCGCGTTTCGAAGTAGAGTTGGTCGGTCGGTCGAATGTTAAATTGTTAAATATAATGTTCAGTACGAACTGAGAGTAAAAAGCGGGTTGCAAGTCGTCATATTTTATTAAAGACAAAGTCGATTTGGCAAAAAATTATAAATAATTCTTAAATAAAAATAAAAATAAGACAAACAATAATTATGAACAAAGTGAAAATATTTTAATCAAAAAAGGAAAAAAAAATCTGTAAAATATTTAAAAACTTTTGGTGAAACCGACGAATTTGAGTGTTTCTTATTGTGCTGGTATCCATCCTTCTTGTACGATGATATCGTGTCGAAAAAGAGAGCAATAAAATTTATGAAAATTCAACATAAATAATTGTAATAATTATGTAAAATTCAAAATTGTTCTAATTGTATTGCCAAAAAAAATAATTATTTGATTACGTTTTAATGAAAATTAAATAAATGTAAAAGAAAACTTCAATTTTGGTTGGTTTGCTTTTAATTGTTTCAATCGAATAAATTAGATTTCATTTGAGTACATTTGAATTTTATATATTAAAATATATCCATAGAAAAAAAAAGAGATTAAGAGAGTAAAAGAAAAATAAGAATATAAATTCAAACATAAAATAAAGGTAGTTAAAATTAAAAGGAAAATTATCCAATTTTTGATTGTAAGGTAAAAAAACTTTTACATTTCGTGAGAAAAGCACATAATCGATGATGTTTATTCGTGTTCGTGTATGTGTGTTAGATTAGTGCGTGCGACTATTTGCGTTAATTTTTTCCACTTTCGTAATTAAATGCAAATTCGTAACATTCACCTTTGATTATTTTTGAAAATTATAAAAAAAAATAAAAATTACGCAAAATATATAAATTTTTTTTTATTGAAAAGATTTTTGTGGTTTTCTTAAGAAAAAAAATTTTTTTTCCTGTCAAAGTTAAAAATTTTGTTGAAGAAAAAATGCGAAAAAAATTCGATTAAATAAAAGCATTCCAAATTTAAAGAAGAAATCAAAATACGGAGTTTTTTTTAAACATTCATTTTTTATAATTATAAAAAAATTAATGGTGTTAGTAGAAAAGAAAACTACAAAGAATATTTAATACCATTTTGTTTAGAGTATAAATATTAAAAACTTACAAAAAGAAAAAGACTAAAGTAAAAATAAAAATTTCAAACAAGAAAATAGAAGAAAAAAAAAACAAAATTAATGATAATTTTTAAATAGAAGAAAAGAAGGAAAATGAAATTTTTCTAATAAGAGCCATCTATGGGATGCTATGAAAGATCAAAACAACAATCATTATTGAAACGAAACACATAATAATTAGAAATTGTTTATTAATTCTGATACAAATACAGATAAGAGAATTAAAAGATATTAACGAGAATAGGATAAACTACGGAAAAGATAATTTTCCATTAATGAAAAATCACTTCAGGTTTGTCTGTTTGTGTGTTTTAGTTTAAAAATCGTGAAATACTATTTGCACATTTGTATGAGTTTGTATGTGTATGAGAAAGGCTATGGATGAGTATGCGCCCACCAAACCGAAAACAGTACGGGGAGAGCTCCTCTACCATATATATTAGTATAGGTGTAAGTGGGGCGGCTGTGCTTTTAAGAAAATGTGTATGGACTCCTGTTTGCCGATTCATATTTTAGCGCTACTATTTTATTTGGTTTATCCTTTATTTGCGTATCTTCACCCCGTTTTTTAATTCTAAGGCTTAGAGTAGTTTGTTTTTGCGTTGTAAAATAGAATAAAAAGAGTACGCTTTAAATTATTTTGTTCAAATAAGAGGAAAAAAAACAGAAAATTGCAAAAATATTGTAATGATGATATATTTTTTACTATTTTTGTTCTCTTTCTTCCCCTTCCATGGAGAACGGTGTAATTTCTTTGCTAAACTTTCTTTAAACTGAAGAGAATCCAACTTGTAATTGGTTTTAGTTTAATTTAGCTTTTTTTTATATTATTTTCAATGCAAAAACTATCCTTTTTATAATCGTATACATTTTATTTTCATAAATATTTTAATAAATTATCATGGAAGTTTTTTTTTTTATAAATTTATTTAGTAAAGAGTTATCCAATTTAAATTTTGCAAATTATAAAAGTATTAAGTTTTGATAAAATTTTTATTTTATTATATAATATTAAGTTTGCCATTATAGAAAAAATATAATATTTTTCAAATGGTTGCTATGAGACTTCTTGCAGGACTTGATTCTTATAAGGTAATTTTTAAAGACTTTTTCGCACATTTCAGACTGTAAATCGGTTATTACTTCGTTTTTAAATGCTAAAAATTTAAATACTATCTATATAAGATATTCGTTTATATAATCTTCTAAGAAAATGTTCAAAGGCATGATTTTGAAGTCCAATTCACCAACTCTTAACATAATGCATCCTGGGACTTTTGAGCGCAATAAAGCTAAAATTTACAATTTTTCTGAAATCACAAAAAAACTCCGATTAAAGACTTAAAGTTAAGGCTTAAAAAATTATACGGTAATAAATGCTCAGAGTCTGATTTTTCTTTTTAGAAAAATACGAACTTTCAGACTCCAAAAGGCTCACCAGTTAGTCACTTTTCATAGATACAATGGCTTCGCCACAGTTACTTGTGGGTTTTTAGAAGCTCATATTTGAAAGATTTCCTTATTGATATAACCATGAAGTGAGCTAATTATTGAAGAATATTTTGATCACAAACGCGACTATCGCAGAATCAGCACTTTTGCAGAAAGTTTTAACAATTTTAACGCCAATTCGAAATAATCCACAATATAAAATGGAAAATTTTTCACTAAATAAATTTAATATTAAATAATAAATAACAAAGGTGAACTTTCTAAACTATAAAATAAATAACCATTTATAATATCGAATTTGAATTTTTAGACCTACAAAACTTAAATACCTTTAAAACCAAGAAAGCCGCATAATTATAGTTTGTCTTTGAAAATTATTTTTGTAAGTTCATCTTAGTGATATTTATAAATTTTTTTCCTAAATTTTGCTAGTATATTTTCTTAAATTTATTTTAAAAAATTTTCTTGCTAATATGAAAATAATAAAGTTATTATAATTTATGAACAAAAAAAACTGAACCTAACAAATTAAAAAAAAACAATTTTTTTTTTGATTTTATACATAATCTTTTACATTATAAAAATTATATGGTCGTAATTTAATATTTATTTGTATAATTTTGAGCTTTAAAGTTTGATACTCTTGAGACTAGTGGTCAATTTGTACAATATTTTATAAACTACTCCCATAAGAATTTCTTCAATGTCGCTAACAAGTTTTCCATACAATATCTGCTGACGAATAACAAAAGTTTTATTACATCATACCTAGAATAGCAGCATTTTTTGAATATTTTAATATATTCACTGACATTGTATAAAATAATTAAATTTATTTATTTTTGTACAAACTTTTTGAATGAGTTTTCATCATACCATATAATTGGGCAAACAAAATATTCGACTTTTTCATATAAAAAATTACTGTGAACACAATTTAAATGAATAAAAAACCAAAATTTACGGCTCGGAATATATTTTTAATAAGAAATATGCGATATGTTTTTATTTTTTTATATTTTTAAAATGTCGAAATCCAACATTACAGTAATCCTTAATACTCTGGCTATCACAGGCAATTTGCTGGGAACTGGAGCAGATAGAATGCCAGTAACACGTTATGCACAGAAACTGAACCACATTTTCCAGTAACCTTGCGTATGGGTTTTCCTGATTTCGTTACCTCCGTAACATCGAAGGGATGGTACGATAGAGAGTTTTGACTTGCCAAAAGGATTACACCACGAATAGCACCTTGCTTCGTGTGCCCGTTGCTGTCACCAATCGCGGCAAATGCCTTGAAATGTGTACGTTAACCGACATAAGTTTTTTTCTGTACAGGCATAATTTTCAGCACTTCATCTTTCTACGTTGATCCCAAGAAAAAGGGATAATAATCCCTTAATCTCGTACTCTTTAATTGAAAATGAGTCATCTATAGAGTGTTATCGATGGCATTGATGATTTGGCCGTTACACAAGAGGTGGCGCACAAATTAGCAAGGCCATGCATGGGAAACGTAATCGAATAATGTACTTTTCTATGAAAGGTTTCTCTTCCCCACGGCTATTCGGTCCGATATTTGGCCCCCGATCTCAGGATGAGGTAAGAGAGATTATCCAAATATATTTTTGCCGCGGAGTGCTATTGGTCGGTTGGGACAGGCCAGTGGGGAGAGTCTGGTTTCATTCATTTTTTTTCTTCTTTTTGGGGGGTTTCCTTTGGGACTCATTTTTTTTATTCTTTTTCCTTCATTTTTCTTTAAAAATAATTTTTTTTTGTTCTTCTGATTAGATTTGCTTATCCATTTTCAACTTTGCGACTTTTTACTTTCACTCTCATTACCTCACCCCCTCCCTCTAGACTTTTTTTTCAAATAATTTTTTTTTCTTCATTTCTTTCCTTTTTTACTATTTTTGTTCTCTCTCTTCCCCTTCCATGGAGAACGTAACACCCTCGGGTGTTTCTATTACCCCCTTTACGTTTTTTGAGGATGCTATTTTTATGCTTGTGGTGGGTGTGAGAGCACATCTCAGCAACAATTTCGAACCTCGCACAATCTTACCAGAAAGGTCTCCGAGTAAGGTCGTCATTGACCATACTTTTCTGGAACCAAATATTCAGAAAATATTTATTTTAATCCAAAAATGAATACCTTCCCATCCTTTCCAACACCTATAGAATTCTTCAGAATTTTTTCCAAACCATAGCAAAAGCAAATTTTTCCCTTTTGCATATGGCGCCCCAATTTAGTTACTGGAACCCCTTCATTTCTTTTCCACGACTATGTTCACGGCCGCCACGACTTCCAA
Organism: Atherix ibis; assembly: GCA_958298945.1. Taxonomy (NCBI): domain Eukaryota; kingdom Metazoa; phylum Arthropoda; class Insecta; order Diptera; family Athericidae; genus Atherix; species Atherix ibis. The sequence continues at coordinate 4,204,622 of OY282607.1, read as the reverse complement.
GAGAACCGAAATCTCCGCAGAGTCGAACACGGGCTAAAGCTGGGTCCACTATTCTGAAGATATACGAATTAACGCGGTGACTTCCTTTTCGCCAAATAGCGTCATGGTCGAGGTGCTATGAAAATGGTCCCTGGCTCATAAACGAGGTCTGTTCAAAAAGTATCACAAATTTTGTGTTTTTTCAAAAATTATTTATTTGTTCATGAATATCTACTTTCTACCAGATATTATACACTTGTCCCAAAGTTTTTCCAATCCTCGAAGCACTTCAAAAAATCATTTTTTGTGATCTTGTTTAGCTCCTCCTTCAATGCCGTCTTTATCTCCTCAATTGTAGCCTAGCGTCGTCCTTTCATGGGGCTCTTGAGTTTCGGGAACAAGAAAAAGTCACAGGGGGCCAGATCTGGAGAATTTGGTGGCTGGGGCATTATTAGTGTGTTGTTTTTGACCAAAACTTCGCGCATAAGCAACAATGCGTAATCAGGGGCGTTATCATGGTGCAAAAGCCAATTTTTGTTTTTCCACAAATCCGGGCGTTTCTGGCGGATTGCTTCGCGCAACTTGCGCATAACTTGCAGATAATATTCCTTATTGACCGTTCTGTCCTAGGGCAAGAACTCATGATGTACGACGCTCCTGCAATCGAAGAAAATTGTAAGCAAAACCTTCACATTCGACCGAACTTGGTGCGCTTTATTCGGTCTTGGCTCGTGCGGCAGCTTCCATTGGGATGATTGAGCTTTGGTTTCCATGTCATAACTATAAACCTATGATTCGTCACTAGTTATAACCCTCTGGAGCAAATTTGGGTCATCGCGGACAGAGTCCAACAGCTCCTTAGCAATGTTAATGCGATGCTGTTTTTGGACGAAATTGAGCAATTTTGGTACGAATTTCGCGGCGACCCGTCTCACGACAAAATCATTGTTAAAAATCTAACTTTTCTAACGGTGATTCGACTATCATCAAAGTTTTCGTTTGTTGTTGACGTGCTCGGGCGTCCGGCACGCTTTTCGTCGTTCAAATCTTCTCGGCCCTCTGAGAATATAGTATTTTTTACTACCGATAAACGTTACTTCAGTCCAAGGTAGCTTCACCATATGCCACAGTCAATATTCAGAATGCGTCCCTAGAATTAATTTTGTTTTTCACAGAAAATTTGATATAGATTCTTTGATCCATCTTTTGGAACGGGCAAAAATCGAAACCAAGCCAAAACACGTGCAAGCAAAGCAGCTGTCAAAAATTAACTGCATATTCAAAATGGCCGAAATTGTCGGCATAAGTGAGAGACATGAGTACCAACATAACGCCACAAAAAATCAAAAATCAAATATACGTAACCCGCGGAAATTAAAAATTCGTGAGACCTTTTCAACAGACCTCGTTTAAGGGACCTTACATACAAACAAACATCCCCCATTACAGTGTTTCTAATTTCCTTCACATTTTAATTAAGTATATCTACTTTTAGTAGACAGTCGTATTAATTTGATTAAATTCAGTTTACTACAATGCATTATTTACTAATAAGTACTTACGTATTTTTCTATAAGCCAAAAATATCCTAAAAATGTCTCTGTCTGATAATGCATAGATTAATTTTCGGGGAGAATTTTTTTTTCACTTAATAGGATCATACATAGATACCACTAATGATTTTCAATACAAAAAATAAGTATTAACAGAAAGTTGAACATGCAAGCTATTTAGTAGTAATGATCTTTTTTTGAAAGTCTCCTAAATCTAAGTTCATTGTATCCTGTTTTTTAGTAATTTTCTACTAATTTCGTCCACGAAAAAAAAACTACACATGACCGTGCTATAGAAATCCATAGCCAACAAACGATATTAAAATACTTTTTTAGTGTTTTTGCAGTAAAAAAAAAACGATTAACAAACTTTTATGATTTTCTTTTTGGGAGCACCCAAAATTGATAAAGTTCGTCAATTGTTTGCAATTTTTTCACGGGGTACAAAATGAAATGTTATTTAAATATTTAATAAAACTATAAATAAGATGGAAACTCGTGCTACTAGAACATAACAGAGTATTTTGTCAAACTCGATTTAAATGTCAGCCATTCGTTTTCTGTACGAGTAAACATAAAAAAACCACAACCAAGCAATAAGAAGACACGAACCATCAAAGAATAAGTCGCTCCTGAAACGGTTCATATTTTATGAGTGCCAATTTAAGGCTATTTTCAATTTCAAAAACCAAAATACTGTCGAATAGCTTCCAAAAATAAATGATTTTACAAATAAATTGAACTGCTTTTGATGTTTATTTATAAATATGAAACTGTTTGATTATTATTGCCATTTTTATTATTTAATTCGATTTTGCTTTGTTAGTAAATATAAAAGAGAATTTTCGATATGGTTGAGTCGGTTGCGGTTCAGATTTGCATCAAAAAAGGTTACTCGGCGGTGGCTGAAATAAATACTCACCACGCTACTGGGCTACGTTGATGATGTGGTGTTTGTCTTCGATAATAAAAGAAATTCGGTAAAAAAACGTGATTTTTCCGTAGTTGGTTGGTCGTGTGCAGACTTTGATAAAAAAATTAAAAAAAAAAATGGAACCCTTTTTTCGCTTATAAATAAAATGGTTCAAAAATGTATACTATTATAATTAATTTTTATAGTATTTTCATAGCAAGGCCAATATTTTCAGTAGCAAATATAAACAAACAAATAATCGTTCAAATTGAAGAGAAAACTTTACTTTAAAATTTTTTTTGATAAAATCAAAAGGAAGAAAATTTTCCATAAGAAAAACATTAAATAAAACTCATTGATTAAAACGTGGTTGGTTTCTAAAACGGAAATTAGTTCGATTTTTCCTTTCTTATCCTTCAAGTCATAAATTAGGTATGCATTGAAAGTAGTTTCAAGAAAAAATCAATTTCGTTTTTCTATTTAAGATTTTTTTTTTATTATTTATAACGGAAAAATCGTAATATTAAGTCAATCTAAAAAAAGGCGAACGTGATCAATACAAACTCGTAAGAAGGAAGTATAACAAAATATTTAAATTGATTGAGTTTTTTCTCATTTCTGATTTTCCGATTAATCCTTGAAATTTTAACTGTCATTCACGGTTTATTTTCTATTAAAATAGTTTTTACTGGAAATAACTTTTTTCTGACAATAGTTTTTACTGAACATAATTTTTACTGAGAATGATTTTTACTGAAAATTAATTTTACTGAACATAAATTTTACTGAAAATAATTTTTATTGAAAATAATTTCGACCAAAAATAATTTTTATTGAAAATAAATTTTACTAAAAATAATATTTTCTGACAATAATTTTTAATGAAAATAAATTTTACTGAAAATGATTTTTACTGAAATAAAATTTTACTGAAAATGATTCTTACTGAAAATAATTTCGACCAAAAATAGTTTTTACTCAATATAATTTTTGACTGAAAATGATTTTTACTGAAAATTAATTTTACTGAACATAAATTTTACTGAAAATAATTTTTATTTAAAATAGTTTTCACTGAAAATACATTTTTTCTGACAAAATTTTTTACCGAAAATAATTTTTACTAAAAGAAATTTTTAATGAATAGAATTTTTATTGACAATAATTTTTACTGAAAACAATTTTTTTCTAACAATAGTTTTTACTGAACATAATTTTTACTGAAAATGATTTTTACTGAAAATAGTTTTTACCGAAAATAATTTTTACTTAAAAACATTTTTTAACGAAAATAATTTTTACTGAAAATAATTTTTATTAAAAATTATTTTGACCCAAAACAATTTTTACTGAAAATAATTTTTACTGAAGACAATTTTTTACTGACAATAATTTTGACTGAAAATAATTTTTACTGAAAGTAATTTTTACTGAAAATGATTTCAACTGAAAATATTTTATTTCTGACAATAGTTTTTACTGAAAATAATTTTTACGGAAATAAATTTTTACTGAAAATTCTTTTTACTGAGCATAATTTTGATTGAAAATTATTGTTTACCAAAAATAATTTACTGACAATAGTTTTTACTGAAAATAACTTTTATTGAAAATAATTTTTTTGACAATAGTTTTAACTGAAAATAATTTGTACTAAAAATAATTTTCCCCAAAGTTGGTCCTTTCTGAAAATACTTCTTAACGAAATTAATTTTCGTAATTTTTTATTCTTAAACTTAATTATTTTTATAAAAACAAAATTTGCTTACAGAAAATTCTTAATCCGAAAATATTTGAGCTAGAAAAATAGATTTTATGCATTGCCAGATGAATGCATTCATTTCCTATTTAGTGAAATGGAAATTTTTGCCAAAACAAGAAGTGATTAATTACAACATCTAAAATTGTTTACAACTTTTGGTTTGATTTTTTGTAAAAATGTTCGATTCAAAATTCATATCTGAAAATTCATTTTGTAAAAGTACTCGTCGAACATTCCTACTGAGTGAAAGACAAGTTGATAGTAGCCCAGAGTGGTAATTATATTATTTAATTTTCAATTAACAAGCGCAACAACAAGAATTAAGTTTTGAGATGTTGCCGCACTAATTTTAACACAACGTAGTGGATTCGAACAGTTCCTGTCTAGTGGCTGCGACCAACACGAAAATATACCCCGTCGGATGGCGCCCGGATATTGTGGTGACGGTGGTCATGCTTTTCCTATCAACCTTATAATTTTTGGCAAATTCGATTATCATAACTCTTGTAATGAGTTCACGTCCAATGCCGCATAGAACAATATCGAAATTTTTGGCTACTCATTTACCCACAACGACCTATATACTCGAAAGATGTTGGCTTTAACGAGTATTGATCGTTTTTTGGCCGAATAATTCTACTCATAGTTAAGTAATAGCAATATTTTAGGCAAATTAATGAATATTAATAAAAGCTTGAATAGAAAACATTTAAATAAAAGACAATATTTTGGCAATAAACTCAAATGTTAACCGAGCTATAATTTTAATCGAACTTGAGATATTTTTCAAGACGTGCGCTCTCCTCATACGACTTTAATTCGAACTTATTTTCTATTAAATATACAAGGACATAGGTAAAATATGGTTTCGTAGTATTTTATTGATTAGAGATTTTCTTATCATGCGTTGGAGAAGAACAAAAACCAAAAAGGACTTGTTTCGCTTCGAATTTTGAAAGAATTGATTTTTTCCAAGTTCTTCTATTTGTTGCGTGTTCTAGCAGAATTTATTGTTCATTAAATAATTTCTTTTTTACCCTGAGAATATTATTTACAAATAACAAATATTAAAGCAATGAAATTACTTATTGTTTTTTTCTTCTCTACTCTTTCTTATTTGCAAAAGTTCTTTGCAAAAATAAACGTTGATTATTGAACGATATTTTAAGTTTACAAGCATTGAATAATTTGGCAAAATTTTATTTTTGTATTTTCTATTTTTGATTAATAAAAGTGTCTGAAGTTTTCCATATAATAATTTTAGTAATTTTATTATACATAATGTATATCGAAAAAAAAATTGCTGGTAAATATAAAAATATTTTGTTAGTAAATATTCGAAATTCGCGTACACGTGATAGAATATTTTGAAGGTCTTTACTTAATTTACTCCTGCTCCAAAAATGATTTGGGTTATTAGGGGGAAAAGAAAACAATTTTCACTAAATGGAATAAATAATTTCGACATTTAGTCCTTGCTTTTCTTGCAGTTATGTATTAGATTTTCAGCTTCTTGATTGTGCTTGACACAAATTTTTTTCGGCCGAAATTACTTGAATTCTTTGTTTTTCTCAATAAGTAATTATGTTTGTGATTAGAATAATATTAATTAGAATGAAAAATATGCTAAATCTTTTAAATAAAATAGCAAGAAATTATTATATGAAAAAATTATTCTGGGTCACCAATTTGACTTCCGATTTGGACAGTTCACAATCGGGCAATCACATCGCCTTATTGATTATATTACATCCTCTCTTGAGAGGAAATAATATTGCCCAAGAGTGTATTTTTAGATATTTCTAATACTTTTGATTGGAAGTGCCATTCTGAGCCCCTCTGCTTCCTTCCTTCTACATAATATCTTTTTATAAATTCATAACTTTTTCACCGTCATTTCCAAGTAGCAGTTAATTCAGAATCCTCAAAAATATACCGTATTTTAGCTGGAGTCCCACAAGGTAGTATCCTTGGTCCCATTTTTTAATAACTCAGTTTCATAATAATGAAAAATCTGTCAAAGCAAATAGAGAGTTTAGAGAAATCAGTTGGGTTGTTGGCCACAGGGTAGAACGGTCAATAAGGAATATTACCTGCAAGTTTTGCGCAAGTTGCGCAAAGCAATTCGCCAGAAACGTCCGGATTTGTGAAAGAAGAAAAATTGTTTTTTGCCATTTTTGGCCAAAAACAACATACTAATAATGCCGCAGTCACCGTATTCTCCAGATCTGGTCCCCTGTGACTTTTTCTTGTTCCCGAAACAGATTCTTGATCCATTTTTTTAAAGGCGCAAAAATCGAAGACGAGCCAAAACACGTGCAAGTAAAGCATACATGAGTACTAACATAAAGCCACAAAAAATCGAAAATCGAATATACGTAATCCGCGGAAATTCAAAATTCGCGATACTTTTTGAACAGACCCCGGACAATGCGATCATAAGTCCAATTTTAAACGTTCCAATTCTTATCGTGTTCAGTCCTTATAATCGAAGGTCCTCCGCAAAAATGTGTTGTACAATAGATGACGCCTTTATATATTCCTGTGTATTTCATGCTATAAAAAATTTTATTTCCGTTTATTCTATCATTACAACTTTTATCTATTAACATCCCCAGAAACACTAATCGGAGACTACACGGTCGGTGATCGTGTGATTGATTACAATCTTCGAACTCTCGTTAGGTGGACAAATTTATTTATTTTTTAAATAAGTAACTTTGTTAGAAATCAAAATTAAGTTTTTTGGGATGGACACAGTAAAATATAAATACAGACATAAATGAATTGAGGTGATTATATGGAAAGGACAAATGTACTATGAGTAACTGGCGTATTGTGAACAATTTATCACTTTGCCGGTAATGCAGTTCTTATTCTTAACTGAAATTTTTTGTCGGTAATGCAGTTCTTATTGACACTGAAATTCTTTGAAAAAAAATTTCTATTTTATTTAAAGTTTATATTAAAGTAAAAAAATAAAATAAAACAAACAGCGAGACTTCGTCAAAGCAGAACAAAAAAAAAAGTACAATACAATTTTTTACTTTCAACCAGATTTCAGATTTTGGTTTTTTGCCAAAATATAAAAAAAAAACTGGAACAATCAGTATCAATAATTAATTTTTGTTTTGGTTAATTTTCTTATCAATAAAAATTGTAATAAATATAATCGAGACATAAAGGCGCCAGACACTCGCTGTTCAGAATAGAGCATCAATTGACAAATCAATTTTATATTCTGAGTCAGATGGTGTACTTTCGTAACAAATTGAAATTTGGGCATGGTTCAATAAACGAAATAGTTTGTAATAATTTATTATTATACGAAACTGGTCAGAGGTTTGCAATTTAAGTGCAAGAAGTGCATTGAGGCAAAGAAATGCGAAAGACGACAAGAACCAAGAACCAAGAGTTGAGAGCCAACGATCTGTAAATCCCAAATGTGTGCAGTTCACCGAAAGGCGTTCGTCCAAAGATATCATTCTTGGTCTGTCGTCTATTTAGTAATCTTATTGAAATTCGGTTGGTGTACTTTTATTTTGTTTCACTTATCCCCCATAAGTGAAATTACAAATAGAAAAACGAGTAAAATTCTCTTAAATTATTTCAATTTCGAAAAGCAGCTAAGAAATAGGCCGTTTTCGATGGTATTGTAAACGCTGCTGAATGATTGCCAAAATATCTTCAACAATTTGTTGAGAGAGTTTTTTTTTGCTTTTTAGTTAATATATTGCCAATAAGATGGACTTTCTTCAATTCAGTATCTTTTGAAGTAGAAATTAAATGAAAAGCACATCGCACGAAACATTTCAGCATTCGATTCATAATTTTGTGGCATCAAATGCATTCGAAATAGATATGAACACGTTGATTTCTATAACTTTATCGAATTTTCATTTTATCTCTTAATTACTATCTTTCGACGCTGTGTTATTTTTTCTTTTTAAATAATTCAATCTATCATGAAAATTTATGTACAAACATCCTGTCAAAAATAATATGCTTTTTTGAGAAAAAAAACAAATATTTTTAATCGATTTTCAAATTGAATTTTTATTAATAGTTTTTTTTGTTGCTTTTAATTATAATTTTTAAATATATTTTCGTTTTTTTTTCTTCAAAAGAATAAGGAGAGGACGGGGGAAGAGGGAATTTAAATTTAAAAACACTAAATAGAGCTTGGTTTGTGTCCAAACTCAATTGAACGCAGCTGCTGCAAGGTCGTGCCATATGACTTAACGCACATCGACGTTAGCTCAGAACAAACACGCAACAAATTGTTTTTACTCAAAATGTTTCTTCACAAATGTCTCTTCACGAAAACGTTTGCTTCCTTTTCTGTGTTTAAGAATATTTGCGTTGTCTTTTTCTCGATTTACGATAATAAACTTATTAATTAAATTTATTGGAAAACATAATCTATTTTCTATTTAAATAAGTTTTGTTAGAAAGCAAATAATAAAAAGCTAAAATGTTGGTAATTTTCTTTATTCAATAGAGAGTTTTCGAAGAAATCCAAAGTTTAATTAAGTTAAAAGGAATTTTCAAAAGTTTCTGATAAAGTTTTGTGTTTTGTTTTTAATTTTGAGGTTTTGTTAGTAATTGATTTTTGAACTTTCTAATTATTAATCATATAGAAAATTTATTTTGTGCACTATCTATTTCGATGTAGTTGCTGGAGTGTATAAACACATAATTTATTTGCTCGGAAGTCCATAAGAAGTTTGTCAATGAAATGAAAAAGTTTTGACATTTTACAAATTTATTAAGAGCCCCCCTCCACGCTGATACCAGCTGACAGTGAATCGAATTTGTTTGGGGGCAGAGTAGAAGTAACGTGTTCGTCACATGTAGAGTCCTTTATAACTTGTATGTACATAGTATGATGAAAACTGAGTCATATATACAGATATCTGATTGCCAACAACATAAAAAGGTACTAAGGATAAAGAGTATAATAAAAAAATCAATATTTGTGCACGCACAAAATCTCTTAGCTTTTGTACTCAACAATTCCCAGTGGGATTATAATAGAGCCATCCTTGTTTTCCCCTCGTTTAAGACTGTGTGGAAATTTTACATTTTCATATACTATTATTTTAAGGAATACTTTTTGTCAAAATGATTATTCGTAACACCAATAATAAAATATTGGTTCTTCGGAAAGTAAAGTTTCGCGCAGTAAAGCCAAAATTTGTTATGTAATGTGGCTTGTGGTCCCGTTTTATTATAAACACACATATTCCAGATTAAAATCTTTAAATTTGGGCTAAAAAGAGTCGATTAAAATATGGCCAAAAAGAGCTTAGACGTAACGGTTGAAAGAATTTCGGGCCAATAACACCTTCGGACGAAAATTCACATCAGACAGTCTTTTTTTGTTGATACAATGGCTTCTGCCAAGTCACTTGTGGGTTTTGAAAATCTCATATAAGAGGTCTGTTCAAAAAATATTGCGAATTTTGAATTTCCGCGGGTTACGTATGTTCGATTTTCGATATTTTGTGGCGTTATGTTGGTACTCATGTCTGTCACTTATGCCGACAAGTTTGGCCATTTTGATTGTTCAGTTAATTTTTGACAGCTGCTTTGCTTGCACGTGTTTTGGCTCGTCTTCGATTTTTGTCCATTTTCGACCAAAAACAGCATCGCATTAACATTCCTAAGGAGCTGTTGGACTCTGTCCACGATAACCCAAATTTGCTCCAGCGGGTCATAACTGGTGACGAATCATGGGTTTATGGTTATGACGTGGAAACCAAAGTTCAATCATCCCAATAAAAGCTGTCGCACGAGCCAAGATCGAAAAAAGCGCGCCAAGTTCGGTCGAATGTGAAGGATTTGCTTAAAGTTTTCTTCGATTGCAGGGGCGTGGTGCATCATAAGTTCTTTCCACAGTGTAGAACGGTCAATAAGGAATATTATCTGCAAGTTATGCGCAAGTTGCGCGAAGAAATCCGCCAGAAACGCCCGGATTTGTGGAAGAACAAAAATTGGCTTTTGCCATTTTTGGAAAAAAACAACACACTAATAATGCCGCAGCCACCATATTCCCTAGATCTGGCCCCCTATGACTTTTTCTTGTTGCCGAAACTGAAGAGCCCCATGAAAGGACGACGCTACGCAACGATTGAGGAGATAAAGACGGCATAGAAGGAGGAGCTAAACAAGATCACAAAAAATGATTTTATGAAGTGCTTCGAGGATTGGAAAATTTTTTTGACAAAAGTGTATAATATCTGGTGGGGATTACTTTGAATGGGGATAAAATAAATATATAATTTTTGAAAAAACACAAAATTCGCGACACTTTTGAAAAAAATTATGAATATAAATTTGGCAGATTTTAAACTAAAAAATAAATTTCTTGGTAAAGTGATAGAGCTGCACATTCTGAACTACGAAAGAAATGATCTTTTACTGATCGCAACCAGATAACATTTTCAACGTAAAAAAATATCTAATATTTTACTATAAAATATTTTTTATTTAAATTAAATTAAGTTTATTTATGAAATTTAATAAAAATATTTTGTTATCGATACTAAAATGGCTATGAAATTTCTTAAAATCGATCACGGATGAAACATTTCTTATGCATTATCGCCTTTTAAATTGGGCAAAAATCTACTCTATCTAAAATAAGACTCATCGGACTTACAGTAATTATTTATTATACTATATATATAAGTTAATCGCATTCTGAATAAAATATTATCACAAATAAATGCATACTTTTTTTTCGGAAGAGGTTATTTTTGTTTGTTTTCAACGTGATTGTTAATCAGGATTTTATCTTAAACTTTTTATCGCCATATTTTGTTAAGTATTTTTAGGTTAATTTGATAAAAACTAAGCCTATGTTTTATAATTTATTATTTTTAATTATTATTCAGTGGTAATATTTTGTAAATGATATAAAATTAAAATTCAATAATAAAAAAAGGCAAATTAAATTCTAAAAATTTAGATTTTTTCTTATGTTATTAAATGTGTTTGACTTAACGAATGGTGGTGCGTTTGAATTAGAAAAAATATGAATTTTGTGGATGTTTAATTTCAATTAATTAGGTTAAAGAATGCTATTAAATTCACTTATAGTAAGATATACGTATATGTATTCTCGTGCAACAATAACGTAACAATATTTAATATTAATAATTGTATGCTATTTTTTCTGTAATAAATTTCATTGGCTTTTTTTTCCAATTTTGCATGAAAATATTGTATATATTTTTATTTTCATTCCTAAAAAAGATATATATATATTTTTAAATTTCTTTTTAATGAATTTTTAAAAAAAAATTTATTTTTTTACATTTGTAGAGAAAATAATTTTTAATAAACGGTTATCCAATTTATAATTTGGAAAGTACAGTACAATAAAATATATTTTTAATACACTTTTTAATATTATTTCTATTTTTATATATTGCTTAAATATTGTTATTATAAAATAAAAATAAAAAATAGTTAGTTTTTGATCACTTTTTTGTACATTTTGGACTGTAATACTGCCATTACTGAGCAGATGTTGGTTTTTAAATGCTCTAACGTTTAAAGATTATTTATGTAAATACTTTTTTTTATGTAGTTTTACAAGAAAAAGTATAACAATGTCAAATTGTGTGCTGTCTTCAAGGCCATTTGGCGTCACCAAATCTCGAAATTATGTGTTCTGGGAACTTTCGTAAAATAAAGTCAGAATTTGCAGTCTTATGTAGCTTAAAGCGCCATTTTAATGGTTTAGATTAAAATCTTGACGTCAAAAACAGGTGGTTATCATACAACCTTAATAGTTTCTCCTTCTTTAATTTCAAAAAATACGGACTTATATTAACTTCAGACAAAAATGTACATCATACAGTCATTTTTTACGGATACAATGTATTATTTATAGTAATTCTTAAATTTTACGAATCGAAAATATGGCGATTTTATTTATTAATGTAACTATCGACAGAGAAATAAATCTCATCGCTGCAGAAAATCTGTTCGAAGATCAGCTTCCAAAGCTTGTTGTTCTTCTTGTTTTTTGTTTAGAGTGCTTCCGAAAGTAAAGTTTAATTAAATACAAATATTATTCAGATTTGGATAAAATTTTACATTTACCTTATCATAATTTATAAAATAAAATATTGTATAAATAGTTAGCATAAGAATTTCTGAGTGACTCGATTATTTTGAGGTAAATTTTAATGATTTTTTTATACATTTCGGCCTGTAACTCAGCCATTTTTTTTTGACAAGAAAAAGTTCAGATTTATTTAATAGTATAATCTTAGGGGCCAATTGACATTAGCATGTCTTAAAATTGCGCATTCTGGGAAATTTTAACGTAAAATAAGCAAAATTTGCGTTTTTGTGTAGCTTATGGTGTCGTTTTGTTAAAACCACATGTGGTTTAGATTAAAATCCTAAAGTTTAGGTTGAAAAAATTCAGTTATCACCTTAACAGTCTTTCCTTCTTCATTTTCAAAGAAATACCGGCTCATGACAACTTCAGATCCAAATTCACATCGGACAAGATAGATAAAATGGCTTTATTTCAATAACTTGTGGATTTTTAGAGCCTCAAATAGGGCAATTTTGCTTATAGACGTATTTACCGACCGATAAATGAGCTTAATCGCTGAAGAAAATTTAGTTTGAAAACGTGGCAATGATGGAATTTAAAAAATGGCAAATTTTTTATCTAAATAAATTTTATATTTTTAAATATATTTTTTTTAATAAATTTTCAAATAACAGAGCTTCTCTATCCAAATCATATTTTTTGTCGATATGCATGCTTAGTTGTTGTTGCTTTTTTTCAAATATCATAAATTTTCACTTTTGTAAATTACATCCCTTGGAAATTCTCTTACTACTCCACAAATCCTTTTAAAAAAAAATAATCGCATAATTTTCAAAATTCACTTTAAATTTTTACATATTTAAAAATAATCACAAAAACAAATAATGTAAATAATATAAAATCTTACATTTTTTTACTTTTTTTTTAATATACAGTTTATGTTCATACTAAAAACATCTCACTATACTGTGAAGTTGGCACCGCATATGCATACAACACAAATCGGAACTGAAAAGCAAAGAATTCAAACTAATCATCATTAATCGTTATTATTATAATTTTTTCTTCTAATTAAATATAAAACACACAACAATCAATACACAATTTATTTAGTTAACATTTTTATTAAATTGGATTTCATCACCAAAGACAAAAAATAGAATAAAAACAAAATACAATAAACAGTCGACACCGAAAAATATTGAATCATTAAAAATTGTTGCACATAAAATGCTCATGCCTGTTTGTTATACGAAATACAAGAAAATATAAAAACAGAAACACACTCACAAAATATCATATTTTTAATTGGAAATATTTGAAAAATAAAACAAACAAAATTAAAAACATTCACACTAACACGGAATGATTAATAATATTTTTTTGTTGTCCTTTTGTTACTGCTTTAGATTGTGATGTATACACGCAAAAATATATGGACACGTTTTTTTTAAATATATTGATAATCAAATACAATAAATATGAAAATTTTATTAAATATTTAAATTTAAAAGTTCAACAGAAGAAAAAAAATTTAATTAAAAATGACAACTTTTCGTAGATACTGCTGACTGTTTTGATAGTGCAGCGCACGAATAACAACAAATTTATTTTTACTTGTGTTTTTTTGTGCGGTAGATTTAAGGACAATTTTTTTTTCAATGATTATTACATGTGTATGTGTGTGTTTGCATTTGATGGTAGTTTATAAAATATAATACGCTTAATCAAAAAACAAAAAAAAAAAAACAAAAAACAAATAAATAAAAAAACTCACAAATATATTTGAAATAAGTTTAATTAAATGAATTTATTTTAATTTAGAAAAGAAGAGGAATTCCTCTAAAGTGAATAATAGTGTGAAAGTGTGAGTGGACGAGAAAGGAAAATAATATATTTAAGAATAAAATCACTATAAACTGCACCAAAATGCAATGCATTCACGCCTATTGCAATTAAGACTATTTATTTTTTATGTCTAATAAATAAAATTTCTTTGTTTTCAATCGATTTGTTATTTTTTTTTGTAAATAAAATCACTCAAAACAACAAAAAAAAAATTTACTTAAGAGCTAATTAATAAGGGCAAAGCGTTATAACTAAAAGAGAGAGAGAGAGAGAGAGAGTAAATATTCTTTTTTTCTTGTACTATATTTGCTTACATCGAACTTATCACCAAATAATATTATTAAAAAAAAAACACACACAAATAGAAAATAGCAAATAGCAAATAGAAAATAGTTTTATGAAAAAAATTTTATCTATTTTCGAAAAGAAATTTATGTAAATTGAGTAAATAAAAAAAAAAAAAATTCTAAAATAAAAAGATGCTGTTAAACTGGTCGGTGGTCATAACCTTGTTGCCATCGTTGCTGTTGTCCTCCTCATCCCCAAATACGACCGAATCTCGTTATGTCGGACGATTCAGAGGAAGCCTGTCTGGTTAATCCGAGATCGCCATCTCTAACCGGATATCCGGCAGGACTTATGCCCTATACGGATGGAATACAGTCCATGTCACAATACGGATCTCAAATGAATACGTCAAGTGGGGCTATGATGGGCACTAATGGCACGAGTCCGAATCGTGGTCGTACGGGAAGTGTCAGCACCTCGAATGTAAATAGTTCAAAGGGTGGCTCTGGCAGCATTAACAATAACCACAGCAACAACAGCAACAACAACAACAATAGTATGGGCAGTGGCAGCGGAAGTGGCAGTGGCAGTGGTGGTAGTGGCATCGCTAACAATAATAATAGCCACCACGGCAATCAAAATATTGGCTCTGGAGGTGTTGGTGTAAGTGAAATTCTTAATGATCACCTTTATTTGATAAATTTTTTCAATCAAAATTATATGAATAATAATAATACTACTACAAATAATAAAAATAATAATAATATTAATAATACTAAAAATAATAATAGTAATAATAACTACAATAACAACAACGACAACAATATAAAACTCGAAAGTATATATTTGAACAGTTACAATAACAACAATACCAACAACAATAATATTAATAATATCAATAATAGCATGAGCAGCGGAATTGGCAACACTATTCTCAGTAATACTATTAATAATAATAATAATAATAATAATAATAATAATAATAATAATAATAATAATAGTAATGAAGAGAATAATATTGAATCCTATTACTACGTTCGTCTTCATCAGGCTGGCGGATCATCTGGACGAGGATCACAAAGCCATGAATCCGAATCTGGGGAATTGATTGACTACAATGATGATATTTTATTAAGTCAATTTCATGCGGATGCTATAAAACAGGTAAACTTTTAAATATAATTTTTCTTTTTTGATTGTTGACGGGGGAATAGGAGGGGGGGGGAATATTTTGTATTTGTGCACAAAAAAAAAGATTTTTCAAAGTATATTCCTTCTTTTGCGATGAGATATTAACCAAATATAAATTTTTCGGTAAGTTTCCCAGGGAAAACTTTTGTTATCCTATAAAGGATCATCGAATTTGTGCTTCGAAAAGTAAAGTTTTGGGTTATAGAGTCAACATTTTTTTTATGTTGTATAGTTTGTGGTACCACCTTGTTGAAACCACACTTATGATAAGGTAAAAAAAAAGTTAGTTATCATACGGTCATACCATACATTAGATATTCATTTTTTATGAACAGAATGGCTTCTCTACAGTCACTTGTGGGTTTTCAAAGCCTCATTACTGAAGAAGAAAATGTCAGAAAATTTTTATAAATTTATCGCCCTCCTTGGTATCCAAGCAATTTACAATATAAAATTGTGACTAGAATTTTATTATAAATAAATATCATCTTAAATGAGGCATTATCGAGTTATAATTTTTATTTTGTTTAAATATTGAGGAACATACTCGTTTGAAAACTGAAATAAGTGTAGTCGATAGGGGCACTTCCAACATTAGAACGGGCCGAAGAAGTGCCCAAAGGGTGGATTTGGGGTTGGCCAGGAAGGAGCAATCAACACTAAGCCTCCTTCAAAACTACTTCTCTCTTCTCAAATCCTATCGTGCATTTATTTACCCAACGAATTTTTTTATTCTTCCTACTCGCTAGCATACCTTCTGTTCCCCTGAAAAAGTTCACAGCTTTTGTGTTACAACTTTAAAAAAACCTTTCGGCATGATTTTTTTTCATTATATTTGGATATGAAGGCGATAGTGAATTGCTAAAGAACCCTCTTTTCTTAAGCCTGTAGGCATGTCCTGTCACTCCATCGTGTTTTGGACGAACTTCACGTCCGCATAAAAAAAAAAGTTTTTTATTTTTTATACACCACCACCTAATCTTCTAACTCTTTTTGAGTTAGGCGTAACATACATAATCATAAAACATCCTCAAATTAAAGAACTACTGGGGAGCCCTCTACACGAAAAATCAGTCGAATCAGAAAATAACACTCTCGCTTGCAAAAATTATAGATTTTGTTTTTGACAAAACACTTTATTATTTAACGTAATAAATTGCTTTCAAACTACTATAAAAATAAAACTATTTATAATAAAAACGGATAAACTTCAATTTATTTGTTCGAAAATACTTAATAATATAAAATAAAAACAAATATAAAATGTAACTTTACAATATCTGTCAAAATTATAAATATAAACAAAAATGAAATTTATTCAAAGTTCGGTATTTTACCACTTCATGGAGAATGTGGCGTTTTAAAACTCTCCGAAACTCTACAAAATTAACGCGAAAATTGTTTAAATTATGTTTACCAAATAAATAAAAAATAAAAATACAATTCCATTTAGTATCAAAATAATTGCTAAAAATATAATTATGGACTGCCGTTAGGTTTAAATTAGATTTCTTTTCCAAGTACGTTAGAATCCAGACTCGCAGAATGGAAATTGCGAAAGCTAGATGTCATTAGGGGTCATATACGAGGTATGTTCAAAAGTATAGCGAATTTTGAATTTCTGCGGGTTACGTTTATTCGATTTTCGATTTTTTGTGGCGTTATATTGGTATTAGACAAGTTCGGCCATTTTGAATATTCAGCTAATTTTTGACAGCTGCTTTGCTTGCACCTGTTTTGGCTCGTCTTCGATTTTCGCCCATTCAAGAAAATGGATCAAAGAATCTGTATTAAATTTTGTGTGAAAAACAAAATTAATTGCGCGGACGCATTTCGAATGTTGACTGTGGCATATGGTGAAGTTACCTTGGACCGAAGCAACGTTTATCGGTGGTACAAAATGTTCTCAGAGGGCCAAGGAGATGTGAACGACGAAAAGCGTGCCGGACGCCCGAGCACGTCAACAACAGACGAAAACATTGATGAAGTGAAGAAAATAGTATTGGGCAATCATCGAATCACCGTTAGTCCTCAGCAGAAGTTTTCTTCGATTGCAGGAGCGTGGTGCATCATGAGTTCTTACCATAGGATAGAACGGTCAATAAGGAATATTACCTGCAAGTTTTGTACAAGTTGCGCGAAGCAATCCCGGATTTGTGGAAGAACAAAAATTGGCTTGTGCGCGAATTTTTGGCCAAAAATAGCACACAAAAAATTTTGCCCAGATTTGCTCCCATATAATTATACATAAGTACTTGTAAAAGAAAAAAAATACTCTGACATGATGAGAAAATATTCAGTTTCATTTAAAATAATCCAATTTTAATAAATTACTTCTTTTTGAGATTTATTTATATCAGAAATAATAATTTTCTGAGAAGCATTCGACCAATTTTGTCTGTTTCTATGGTAAATTTCAGCTTAAATTTGAATTCGTATAATTTATCAACATTAATAAAATAAAAAAAAATAAAGACCAAAAAAAAATCTAAGAACTATGCTCCAAACTGTTTTTGAATAGAAAATAATTCCAAAAAGCAATTAATTATTTTCTTTTAATAAGAATATGATACTAATTTAGTTTCTTTTTGATTTTCTACTTTTTTACCATCATCACTTCTATAGTAGCTGATAAATAAATTTCTACTCCATACACATGTATATTATATATATATATTCAAGTAGATATAATCAATAGAAAAATATCAAATTTAAAAGTGAATAATTGGAAATCAGGTTACTTGGTAAAATTCCAAATGGTATTAGGCACATGCGTTAGGCAATAATCAGATTTCGAATATGCTATACTGTTTTTCGACATCAATTTCGTTTTATTACGGAAAATAGCCTCAATTTTTTATTTTAATGTACCGATTGGCAACTGCTGTCTGTAATGCTATAAAGTGTTCTGATTTTGTAAATTATGGAAATGCTCGTTTGGTGAGGAAAGGCCAATTGGAATTATTGAGCGCTTCGGAAATCAATAGTTGAAAAAGGGGAAAAAAATTCTGTAATAAGAATCGATGATTTGAACTGCAATACAATCTATCGAAATGAGCTTGAGTATGTTTAAAATAATAAATGATAAATTGTTTTTTTCTAAGCTTTCTTAATTAGGTGTCATTTTAGAATAAAAAAAAACTTAATGAACGCCATGTTCCATAGGAGTATGGCCAGTGACGACCATACTCAGAGAGCACCTTACTTTAGCTAGGCATGCTTGTCGTAAGTTTTATGCGTAGATTGAGGGGTAGTTCGAAGTGTGTGCTAAGTGGTACTCTCACTTCCACCATACCCAGAAAATTTCATTTCGTAACATATAGGGGAAAGTGGTGGAGACACCCAAATGTGTTAATTTATCGATGGGAGTAGAAGAAGGAGAAAGGAGGGAGCGAAAGGTGATGCAAAAAAGAAGTGAAAAAAATTACTTAAGATAAAAAACAACAAAAAATATTTCTGCCATAGGGATGGGAATAGGAACTGAAAAGGAAGGTAAAAATTTATACAAAAAAAAATTATAATAGAATATTGTAAGTTAAGAAAACTAAACTATCAAAGAAAAGAGAAAGATATGTAAAAGGGTGAAGCCGACCACCGACGTTGATGGGAGAGACTTAGATGTCACTACTCTCCCTGACCTATCCCTAAATCCTGCTTTTTGTCACTGCTAGGCCAAATAATTTTGGCGTGCCCTCTTTAATATAGACGATGATCTCTTTTAACTCATCCTTTGCTTCGAGGAATTGAAGGTGCCGAACCGAGAAATGCAGGCGAAAGATCAACCATAAATAAAATCTTTTATATATTGGGCTACTCGGAAAGTAATTTCGTTATTTCCGAACAGAGGATTTAATTATATTTTTTCACAACCAACTTCACACTTAAGCCGCATAATCATATGTATTTCGACAGCTGACATAACAAGGTGATTCTGCACAGTAGTTTTTGGTTATTACACTTTTATTAAAAAAAAAGATGTGTTAAGTGAGCGCCAGTGCCAAAACTGGTTTGCAAAATTTCGATCCGGCAATTTTGATCTCGAAGATGCACCACGTTCTGGAAGGCCAGTTGAAGCTTATGAAGACACAATAAAGCCATTAATTGATGAAAACTGGCGAATAACATATCGTGAGATCGCTAAGAGATTAAATTGATCGAATTCGACCATTCATAATCATTTGAAACGGATTGGTTTAATCTCAAAGCTCGACATATGGATTCCTCATCTTCTTACGGAAAAAAATGTGTACTGTCGCATTGACGTTTGTGATTTGCTTCTCAAACGCCAAGAAAATGATCCATTTTTGAAGCATATTATTACTGGAGACGAGAAATGGGTTATCTACAACAATGTTAAGCGTAAAAAAGATAAACCGGAGTAGAAAAGATAAACCGGCTCAAAACACTTCGAAAGCCAATATTCATCAAAAAAAGCTTCTGCTATCTGTTTGGTGGGATTTCAAAGGAATCGTTTATTTTGAGCTTCTACCGAACAACACAACGATCAATTCTGAAGTGTACTATCATCAGTTGGACAAATTGAATAATTCACTTAAAGAAAATAGCCCACAATTGGTCAATAGGAAAGGTATAGTGTTCCAACAGGATAATGCAAAACCGCTTCCAAGTTTTTAGAGCTTTGATGGGATATACTGTTATACCCACCAAACTTTCCAGACCTAGCACATTCCGATTATCATTCAAATGTGGAGGTCAAAAATCACTTGGATCAGTTTTTTTCCAACAAAGAACAAAAATTGTATGACCGTGGAATATGCTACTACCAGGAAGATGGTAAAGGGTATTGGATCAGACTGGATAATATTTAATTGAATAAAATATTAATTCACTATAAAAAAATCGTCTTTTATTTTTATAAAAAAAACGAAATTACTTGCCGGACAACCCAATATATATATGCAATTATTTATTAATTTTACATAATATAATATATAAAATACAATATATACAATAATATAGACACATTTGCTTTTTTTTTTATTAAATAAAAATATGTAATATAGACATAAGTATACAAAAAAATGTTATGTATTAAAAGAAATTCGTTTTCGGTTTTCTATATTAAAATTATTCATTTTGTAAAAATTCTGTTTTCTAATTATTTATCAACGACTCCTAATCAATATACACTCTATATTCGCTTCTGGCCGGATATCGAATGACTCGTGACGCACTTTTTACTTCAACATGATACCCGATGCCTTCGTGATTTCTCGTACGTACGATTGGTTTTTCCGTTGATTCGACGAAGTGTCATTGAATTATGGAATTGTCGAGCAGTAGTGCCAGAGGCAATAAAACCAACCGAAAATTCCGTGCATAAGTTTGTGTTGCTGGTTTGTGCGCTACCTATTTAAATTTTAGGCAATAAAAAAATCATCAATACTATTTCTAAGGCTACCAGAACACATATTAAATTGGAGATGCTTTATTCCGAATTATTATTTATTTTATGTAAACGTTTTTTTTTCAGAAAAACTTTTATATAAAATAAATAATAATTCTTTAATTGCAACAAAACTTGGATAATAATTTTTTCCAGAAAAACATTTTCCTATTTTCAGTTAATTTCAAATAATTTTTATTATTAACTATTAATTCATCACATATATTAATAGGGTAATAAATTTTTCGAATAATATTCTTAAAAAATCTTAATAATATTTATTGATTAATTATTAAAATATAATAAAATTGTTGTAAATTTAGGTATAATTTTATGCATTACCACTTATTAGCATGAAGTTGGCTGCAAAACTAACTATTAGTCTCATACTGTTCAGTATGGAATTACCTTTGATTATAGAAGAACTGTATAGGCCACTACACAAAAATTCTGTCCAAATTTTTTTGAGAATACATTCGAAAGAACGCACCACATACTTGCAAAATAACCTTTCCCGAAATACTTCTTCTTCTGAAATAAAAACTTTCTATTTACTGTCTTGAAGAGTAAACTCTAGTTATACAAATGTATTAATTTATACTTACTTGTTCATAAAATATTTAAAAATAAAACCGCACTTAAACTTTCATTTCACGATAAGGATCATAAGAAAAATATACAAGCACTTCGGTATGCTACCATTTGATGGAGAATGGCATATTTTAAAACTCTCCGAAAGTGTACAAAATTGAGCCGCTTGATATTTGCTTGATATTTACCAAAATAAATAATAAACCTTAATCCAATTACATAAAATGAATATTAATTGAAAAAAATGCTATGACGAAAACTAGATGTCAGTGGGTGTCATATCTACATATAAAAATTTACACAAATATTGTATATACATGCAGTACGATTTCTCACCGCTTTTGCAATAATTTATGCAGAAAATGGCGTATACATATGCGAAAATCTGACTTACGGGCCTATCCAGGTATTCCTTAATCTGAAGGGAATTAAAGAAAAAAAACGATTCATAAAAATTCAGGCCGAAAAGATTGTTTGAAAAGTACAGCGCCACTTTGGTTAAACTAAACAATTGGGTTAGTAAAATTGTGCTTTATGTATTGTTAAAAAAGATTTTTTTCTTATGAGATTTCTGAGACAAGAGCCAGAGGCCATTCTGTAGCGCCACGATCATGAGGCTATTTGGCGACTTCATGTTAAGTATAGGTTAGCATTGCCAGCTTCCCTAATGAAATTGGTCGATTGTTAAGATGTTAAATTCTGTAGAGCCAATTAAGATGTTTAAAAAGTTTACAAATAGGACTTGGAAATAGAATTTTAGGATCTAGGAGCTCCATGATGGAAAAAATCCTATGCAAATAGAAATTCTGGGTTTCGGGGTATTTATGTAAAACATGTAGAATTGTGAGTTAAACGTTACAGAAATGCCATCAAGGACAAGGTTGGTTACCAAATAGGAAATCCGAATTCTGAGAAGTTTCCTTGCCCAGAATTTCGGATTGATTGTTGAGGAGACTGATTTTGCGATATTAGAACAATGTGAGGACAGAAATCTTCCACTTTCAAACTAGTGTATTTACCTACGCAGGGCTAAAGATGTTACATGGCATTTGGTGAGCAGATGCGACAAGTTTGAAATTTCAGTAGCAACAGGACGGTGGAGTGACAGTGTGATCTGGAACTCAACCGAGGAAGTCCGGTAGACTCTATCCTTAGAGTCCACTTCGGTGGGTTCGAATTATCTATAATCGTACCATTTTTACTGTTCCAGTTGTTGACAGTTGAGATGACCTCTCTGATGTTGTTGAGTACCTCCTCAGTAGCACGAAGATATTGTCCGCATATAAAAGGTGTATTTTGGAGTGAAGATCATTAGACACGGAGTGGATGTATGTGTTGAAAATGGTAGAGGAAAGAGGGGAATTCTGTGGAATACTATTTTCTGTCATGCGTTTTGACAAAAAATGATCGTTTGCCTTAACCATGAAGGTTCAACCAGTCATGTATGATCGCAACAGGCTTAGGGTTGCTGAATCAACTCCCCACTCAGTCAATTGTGAGATAACCCTGTGCTGTCAGATACGATCGTATGGCTTTGGTATCTTGAATGATTCATATTCTCAAAAACTCAATTGTCGAAATTAATATATTTAAATAAAATTATTTTAAAAATAACGGACTCATTTTCAATTGTTTTTGAATAATTTTAGATTTTAATCTAAAATATTCATCAAAAAGCGACAGCTGGCTACACTTTAAAGCACTTAAGTACGACGCTGTCAAATGTCATAAAATGGTTTCTGTAAGTCAGAAAAATGAATAAAACGGTAGTGCCAACGTTAGTTAAATTAGTTCTTGGATAATTTTTAAATATTGTACATTTATTCCGTAGAAAAGTTTATCCAATTTGCTCATTAAAAAGTAAAATTAAATAAAATATATTTAAAATTAAAATTTTGATTAGTTTTGTCCTTTATTATATTTTATAAACTTTGCCATTTTATATTTAAGATAATATTATTTCAAAAAATTCCTATTTAAAATTGATTCTTTTGAAATAATTTTTGATGACTTTTTTCGTACATTTTGGGCTGTAGTTCTGTCATTACTAGATGAGTTTTGATTTGTAAATTCTCTAAAGCTTAAGAGTTATTTGCCCAAATATGATTTCTTTTACATAATTTTAAAATGAAAAGTCCGATGGTCTCAAATTGCACGATCTTAGAAGCTAAATGTCATCACCAAATTTTGTTTGTTGTGTGGTTTAAAATGCCATCTTTTTAAAACCACATGTGATCTAACTTAAAATTTTCAACTTCAGTATAAGAAAAGTAAGTTATCATGCAGCAATAGTGCTCAGTATTTACGGCAATGAATGATATATTCAGATCAAAATGCACACTAGACTTTTTATAGATACAATGGCTTTTGTATAGTTATTTATTGATTTTCAGAACCTTATATATGACAATTTTACTTATTGACGTAGCCAGCGAGCTAGAAATGAGCCTCATCGCTAAAGAAAACTTTGTTTGAAAATGTAACTACAGCAAAATTATCGCTCTTGTAGAAAGTTTTTATAAAATTTTACGCATATTTATTTTATAATTGATTGAAAATAATGGCAAAATAATAAACTAAAGAAATATTAATTATTATAATATATAAATTTTAAAATTATCAAATAAAAGAGTTGTACTTTCCAAACCATAAAATGAATAATCCTCCAAAGTCATATGATAAATTATTTCTAAATATTCAAAATAAAAACCAAAATTTACTTTATCTATAATATTTTGAAAAGATATTTTTTTTCAATATTTTTAAAGAATATTGTAAGAAATATGAGGTTTAGTTTTATGGGGTGGTAATTTCTTCTAAAAATGTAAACAATATCGAATAGTTTTTATTACTTTTTACGATTGTTTATGAAATATTTTGATTTAACATAACGATTGGTGTAAATATATTATTAAATATTGTTTTTTGTTGTTGTTTTGTTTGAAAAGTAAATCAAGAAAGAGGAATATAAATAATGCGGCATTTAAATTGTATGCCTTACAAGGTTTTTGGATAAATTTTCATGTAGTAAAATGTACACCTTGGGGTATGTTGGAGATTTTGCATCAAAAGCATAAGCCGCCGACAGCCAGACGCTAAGGCACCAAACGAAGCAACTCACATAATCGTACGAGCGCATCTACACACGCGAATACATGCGCTCGTATTGACCTTGAATCACTGCCGTTTTTAGACGTTGGCATTGGTTTGACTCCAATTTTTATTTTTTTTTAAGTTTGTTTTTGGTTTTTATTATAAATAAAAGCCAAACGCAAAATAACATTTGAATAAAGTTAATGAGTCCTTAAAAGGGAATTTAATTTTTTTTTTTGGTCCTGGGAACTTTTCGAACAAGTAAAGCCTAGGAGGACATTATTTCACACCAGGCCTAATAAGAGCAAATATCAGCAGGGTGCAATACACAATCAGAGTCTACACACCCCCTTCAAAATCGTGTTTCATTTTATTCGTTTGGTTATTGTGAACTTGAACTGTCATTGACAGTTGACGTTATTGACGTTACGTTTTTTCTCTCTGTTCCAATAATCAACGATGTTTCGTTTTTTATGTTGTCTTAAGATAAAATATAAAAAAACAATAAGGATTTCGCACAATACAAAGGATGATTTTTGTGATGAAGTTAAGATTTTATTTCGTTTCTTTGTATTTCCTCCTTTTTAGCTGGTAGTCAGTAATAAAAGGACTACTTTAACATAATACGGATAGGACAATTCGCCGATTGGATTGCTATCTTCAAGGATATTTTATATTTTTGGTATATGCCAACTTCTGTAGTAGAGAAATATACGCATGTATCTATAAATCCATAAAAACTGATAAAAACAATCGTAAATGAAAAACGACTGTTCGAATGACAAAGCCAGTAAATGGCTGACTACAAACCAATTGGAAAATATGCTTTTATGCGTAATGGCAAAACTTGACGTCATTATACTCACATGATTGGATTTTCGTTCTTGTTTAGCTTAATTCTCTGCGTTCTCCTTTGTTTTGATATTTTTCTATGAACACAATACGAAATTTCATGCTTTTATGTTAGAAGAAGAAAAACTATCTGTAGACATTGTAATAAATTAGGAACTTTTTTAAAAGAATTTCATTCTGTTGTTATTGTATAAACAAGTAAGTTGTAATATCATGACGGTTACTGGAGAATTTTTTTTTATGAAATAATAAGAGAACTGACCTAATTGTTAAAAAACTGGCTGGGCACGTGCTTTCACTTTCAGTTTAGGATTAGGCCAGACTGGCAAGGCGGGATTTTTATTCTATTTTTTAACACCTTTCAATTGAAAAGTTATTAGGAGAAAATTTCAAAAGTCAACATACCCAGCCAGGGAGTTCCGAAGTATTTTCCAACACAAAAGGCGCCTGGCATTTGGCTTCTACTTCAGTATGCGACCAGGTCAGACTGGCAAAACGGGACTATTTTTCTATTTCTTGGCATCTTCTAATTGAAAAAAATGATGTTAAAATTTCAGAAGTAAAAAACCCAGTCGGGGAGGTCTCAAAATTTTTTAAACATAAAACAGGGTTGACACGTGTTTTCACCTTCAGTTTGAGTCTAGGTTAGACTGGTGAGACGGGATTTTTATCATTTTTCAACAACTCCTCCAAATTTATAAAAAATGAAGTTCAATTTTCAGAGGTAAAGAACCCAGTCGGGGCGTTTTTCAACACAAAAGGGGCTGGGTAATGCCTTTACCTTTAGTTTGAATCTAGGTTAGACTGGCGATACAAGATTTTTTTCCAAATTAGGCAAATTATCTGCTCAAAATTACAGATGTAATAAACCTAGTCGGGGAGTTCCCAAGTTTTTTTCAACACCAAACAGGCTTGGCAGATGTCTTAATCTTCAGTTTGAGATTAGGTAAAACTGGCGAGGTGGGATTTTTTTTACATATTTCAACATCTCCTCCCAATTGAAAAAAATAAATTTTAAATTTCAGAAGTAAAAAACCCAGTCGGGGAGGTCTCAAATTTTAAAAAATATAAAACAGATTTGCCACATACCTTAAACTTCAGTGTGAGACTAGGCTAGACTGGCGATACGAAATTTTTTTTCCTATTGGGCAAATTATCTCCTTAAAATTTTAAAAGTAAAGAAACCCAATCGGGAAGGTCCCAAATTTTTTTCAACACAGAAGGGGATTGGCAGGTGTTGTTATATTAAGTTTGAGTCTAGGTTAAACTGGTGAGATGGGATTTTTTTTTTTATATTTCAACACCTCCCAATTGGGAAAATTATCTACTCAAAATTTCAAGAGTAAAGAAACCCAATCGGGAAGGTCCCAAATTTTTTTCAACACAGAAGGGGATTGGCAGGTGTTGTTATATTAAGTTTGAGTCTAGGTTAAACTGGTGAGATGGGATTTTTTTTCCATATTTGAACACCTCCCAATCGGGAAAATTATCTGCTCAACATTTCGAAAGTAAAGAAACCCAATCGGGGAGATTCCAATTTTTTTCCAACACAGAAGGAGCTTTTGACCTTTAGTTTAAGACTGGGTCGGACGGGTGAGGTGGTTTTTTTTCTATTTTTTAACACCTCCCAATTGGGATAGTTATCAACTCAAAATTTCTAGAGTAAAAAAACCCAAACGGGAAGGTCCCAAATTTTTTCCAACACAGAAGGGGATTTTCAGGTGTTTTCACCTTAAATTTGAGTCTAGTTGAAACTGGTGAGACGGCATTTGTTTTCATTTTTCAACACCTTCCAATTGGGAAAATTATCTGGTCAACATTTCAATAATAAAGAAACCCAATCGAGGAGGTCCCAAATTTTTTTCAACACAGAAGGGGATTGGCAGGTGTTTTCACCTTAAGTTTGAGTCTAGGTTAAACTGGTGAGACGAGATTTTTTTTCATTTTTCAATACCTGCAAATTAGAAAATTATCTGCTCAACATTTCAAAAGTAAAGAAACCCAATCGTGGAGGTCCCAAACTTTTTTTCAACACAGAAGGGGCTTGGGACATGTCTTCACAGAGTCAGACTACTGAGGTGGGTTTTTTTTCTATTTTTTATTGGAAATAAAATTGGAAAATTATCTACTCAAAATTTCAAGAGTAAAAAAACTCAATCGGGAAGGTCCCAAATTTTTTCCAACACAGAAGGGGATTAGAACCTTTAGTTTAATACTAGGTGAGACTTTTTTTTCATGCGTTGTGGCGAGACGGTATTTTTTTTCTTTTTTCAACACTTGCCAATTGGGAAAATTATCTGCTCATAATTTCAAAAGTAAAGAAACCCTGTCGAAGAGGTCTTAAGTTTTTTTTCAACACAAAACAGGCTTGGTAGTGGGTTTCTGTTCTATTTTTTAACACGTCCCAATTGGAAAATGAAATTATTCCATTTCTTTTTTGCTCCTAAAACAACTACCAGCAAATATTGTTGAAAAAATAATTCGTTTATCTTCTTTTTTAAAATTTTTTTAGTCCTTATAAAATTAGTTTGAGAAACAACTCCCACACTCTCCCTAAATGGTAAAATATCCAATTTACGTTCTATTAATTTTTAAAATTTGCATTATTTTTTTTGTTTGGATACTTTTCAATTTATATTTAATATAATTCAGTTTATTAGAAACTAAAACAAACAACAAAAAAGATTATATGCAAAGTCTTAAGACTTTTATATTTTCATCAAAAGAATTTTGTTTATTTTTTTTTTACAATTAATATGCATAATATAGAATTATAAAAAATTCATAACTACTCGTAAGATTAAAGTAATTAATTTTTGGCCTAATTTTAAGCATCCACGTTTGTGGGTGGATGCATTTATGGACTTTTAATATGGCTGGCTTGTTGCCAAATTCCGTTGTAAAAGTATGTACACGTTGCCGTATTACACTTCCATCCTTATCTTACTTATCCATTCAGTAATTTGGTTATCTTTCATTCAGGGCCATGTTCAGAAAAGAATAATTCTATTCGGCGTTCAGAAAGTTCTAGTTTCCATTCCCCAAAAAAATATCCTATCGGCAAGGCGAGTTGATTTGACCAAATTTCCTCATTGCCGACCACAAGGTATGTTGAATGAACATAGAATATTGGAAAATACCTTGTAGATGCCAACATGTCTCCGCTTTTATCATACAACAAGGATTTTATCTCAATTGATACGAATACAAGCACTTTTGAATATTACAAATTTTTTTGGGGAACACGTACACAAAATACTGTACAGCAACAAATTTGGAAGTCCTTGTAAATCTTATCTTCTCAGTCCACTCTCAGAGTTTGCTTATTGTTCGTTTTTGCTATTAAAAACCGATACAAGGGGAGCATGCATGGAGGTGAATTGATGCTTAAATGATGCCAAATTACTCGTATTTTTGGGATTTATTTAGTTTTGCTACTATTTCGAGAGAAAATAATTTTCAATTGAAAAAGTTGGGAATTGTTTTTTTCTTTTGAGATTATTTTCTATTGTAAAAGTTGAGAAATTTATTTTTCTGAACTAGAAAATTGAAGGTTTCGCTACTGGGAATGAGCATAATCTGGGTTGAGAGAAAAGCTCTTTTTTAGGATGTAATTTTTTACGAGTATTTATGAGGAACATGATTTTTATATTGTACCATAAAAACTACTTTTGATTGAGGGGGGGAGTAGGTCCGCAGTAGAGATAGCGGGCAGCTGCTATATTCAGGTGGGTCTGAATGGGGGAATAGAATGGGAGTCAAGGTTTCCGAAAGGAAAATTGTGTGTACAGGTATATTGGTAAAGGGTTTTTTGGCGGTCGGAGTTTGATATGCGCGGGAAGTACCTTGGAGTAAAGGTTGGAGAGAGACTGAACTTTCGGCCTCACTTACAACATCTAAGGAAGCGCGTGGCCGCTTTGTTTGGCATGCTGGTGCGAGTATTTCGCAAAGAATGGGGAATTCGATCCAGAGCGGTGAAAGTCCTGTACAAGAGTGTGCTTGTTCCGTGTGAAATGTATGCTTCGTATGTTTGGGCTGATATTATGCGCCACCAGTATGCAAGGGTGGGCATAAATTCAGCCCAGTGTCTAACTTTGTATGCATGTTTGAATGTATGTAGAATCGTGTCAACCGAGGCGTTGTAGGTTCTTATGGGAGAAATTCCATGGGACCTGGAGGTGTTGCGTTAAAGCATCCACTACCGTCTACGGCGGGGCATCCTGCTTGCTGGTTGTCCGGTTACGAATGAGGAGATCCAGGATCTCAGTCCACGCCAGCGGCGTGTACTGGTCCTGAATAGAATGTATGAAATTTGGCAACGTCGATGGGATGAGAGTGTGAATGGCAGATGGACGCACATGTTCATTTCGGATGTGTGCTTTACATCTGCGCATGGGTTTGAATTTGGTATGTACCTTGAGTATTTACTCATGGGACACGGCAGTATGAATGGGTTCCTGCCAAGGCGTGATCTAGCTGCGGAGGCTAGATGCCCTTGTGGGGCGGAGGAGGAGAGTGCCAAGCACCTTCTCATTGAGTGTGGCCTCTACGGGGATTTCCGTGACTTAGGTGCATGTGGAATCGTGGTAAAAGATGAGGGTGTGGATGTGAGTAGCGTGTTGGGTGTGAGAGAGAGGTATGATTGCCTTAATAGATTTTCCCGTGGCACTTTTTTAAGAGGAGAGCGAGAATGGTGCGTGAATGAATGCGTGAATAACACGCAAGGTGGCCACAACCGGTTGAAAGACCAAGGTCAATTCCGGTTGTACTTTCGGGTCTTGGCGAACCCGCGTACTTGAGCTGGCTTATCGGTGCCTAGGAATTTACAAGATTCCTGACCGTAGCTCAATGAGCGGAGTACAAACCGAAGTACTCTTAAAACAAAAATTCATACTACGAGTGTCGAGGTGCCCCATGGTGTTGGAACACACTGTGCCCGACATTGGTGAGGCGCTTAGGTAGCAACGTAGTGGCTGTGGTTGATACCCATATCGAGGATACGGTCTTCGGATCGCAGATTTGAGATAACTGGCAATTTGCAATTATCTCGGGCGCTGTCACTGCTAATGACAGTAGAGGTTTAGGTATTCCTCGACACCAGCAGGTGGAGTAGTCAGCTTATAACTGATTACTAACTGTTAACTGCCAGTAATGGTGGTGCGTTGATTGAGCGTAACTCAATCTCTATAGTCGTAGGTGATTTGTAGTTTTACTTTAAATAAAACATTATAACTGTACCATAAAAAATTATTAGAAATTATTAATTCTACTAAATCGGAGATAAACATTGTTTTTTTTTCGTATATTTTCAGGCTGGTTTTGGAAAATTCCAATTGCTTGCTTCTGTGATTGTGGGTCTCGGCTTGGCGGGACATGCCATTCAAGTGTATGCGATTTTCTATATTTTGCCATCAGCAGAGTTGGAGTACTGCATTTTGGATCATGAGAAGTCCTGGCTGGGATCTATCACGTTATTGGGTCTTGGATGTGGCGCTCTGCTCTGGGGTGGCCTAGCTGGACGAACAGGACGCAGAAAAACACTTCTTAGCTGTTTGGCGGTTTCGGGTGTATTCTCGGTAGTAGCAGCGATTATGCCCACCTATGGTCCGTTTATGATGTCGAGATTTTGTGCTGCGGCCGGAGTTGGAGGAGTTTTGCCAGCCGGCGCCAGTTATTTGTGCGAAATTTGTCCAACACATGCCCGATCAAGAGTGCTGTCATTGTTCGGGGCACTTGGTATTGCTGGAGCAATTTTCGCTGGAGGTATTGCTATAATGACGGTTCCCCAAACAGGACAGATGGTCATATTGGAGAATAAGGAGCATTTCAGCGCCTGGCATCGGTATTTATTAATGATAACTATACCCACGGTCTTGTCGATTTTAGGTCTTTTCTGGCTTCCTGAGTCACCTAGATGGCTTTTAGAAAGTGGCAGGGAAGTCGAAGCACTCGCCATTTATCAGGTGAAATGGATTTTATTGTTTTTTTTGCAGAACTTTATTATAATTTTTTTTTATTGGTTTTTTTTTAGAAAATTTATCGTAGTAATAGAGCACGTGGTGGATATACGTTGACAGAACTAGAACTACCGGGTGCACGGGCCCAGCGTCATCACATCCCTACATCAGTTCTAGCCGGAATGGCGCACGGTGTACATATGGTAAAATTTGCTAAAGATTTTATGCCTGAAAAAATTCCATTCTAAACCCCAATTTGGGGGTGGATTTCATAGTATTTCAGTAGTTTCCTGCAGCTGTTCCGAAAATCACATCTAAGAACAACACTCTTGCTTTTGGGTGCTTGGACTGCTGCGATTTTCGTCTATCACGGCCTAACGATATTTATCGCCGAGCATTCCAGGGCGATTGAGCGAGAACATTATAGTCGCCAATTGGTAATTTTCTGCTGCTAATATTGAATCAATGCTCCTCATTTGCTGGGTAATTTCGTTCTGATCCTTTATAGCTAACAAAAACAAATAAGACATACGAGAATATCACATTCAAGACGAGCTTAGATAATATGGTATTTTCGCAATGTAAATTTCATAATAGTACATTCCGTCGAGTATTCCTTAGTTATGTGCAGTTCGAAAATTGCACCTTCACAGATATGGAATTTGGTAATGTCAAGACTAGTAAGACAAGTTTCCGTAATTGCATTTTTGATAATGTCAAGTAAGTGCAATAATGTTTTTCTAAAAGGATTTTTTTCTATTTTTTTCATTGCATCCAAACTTTTTAAATTTTTTTCATTTTAAATATTTCAGATTAATTGACACCGACCTCACCGATAGACATTTTATAAACTGTGTACGGAACAATACCGAAATGATTCGATTATCGAAGTATTGTGATCGAGATTTTGAATATAACATATTCCTTGAGGCATTGTGGAAATCGAATCTCGGTGCCTTAGTTCCTGCCTTGGTGACTGTATCCTTTATCGGCGAGGCAATATATCGTTTCGGAAGAAGTCGAATAGCAAGTAAATGAAATTTTTAATTCTTTTTGAATTCTTCATCATTTGAAATAAATTACTTTTATCCTTTTCTAGCTGTTTGCTTTACATTCGCCATGCTGTTATGCTGTGCGTTCGGTTTTCTCTTCATAGAGGAGCATGTTATCTGGACAGGAGGTACAGCACAAGGACTAATTCTTGGTGGTTTGGCTGCGTTAACCGTCTTAGCTATTGAAACCTATACAACATCATTAAGGTAATTTACCTCTTTAAATTTTACCTCTTTTAATTTAAAAAAAAAAACTCAAATTCTTTTATAGATGCACAGCAATAGGAATGATTGTCTGCGGTGGCCATATGGGCGCTCTACTCAGCGTGCCCATTTATTCTGCCTTACCAGTCACATCGCCGAAATTTGCTGCCGCAATTTCAACAATGACAATGGCAGTTCCAATACTATCAGCGGCTATTCTAAAGGATCCTTGTTTGCTTCTATGAAGGAAAAAAGTTAAATAGGTTTTTTCTTTTTATTATTTCTAATCGATTTTGTACATTTTATTTTTTCTAATCTTATAATTTTCTCTTATAGTTAGGATGCACTTTTTATGTTTGTTTTTTTTTTTAATTGTTTTTACATAAGTTAAGTGATAAACGTCAGTGCATTCGATGTTATTCCCAAGATGATTATTTTGTTTTTAAGAGAGAAGAAAAAAAAACAAATTATTCCTAAGATAATATGCTTAGAATTAGTTCTGCAATGTGTTCTAAAGTCAAGTGAGAATAGACCATTGGTCATTGTTGTGAGCGTCCAGTTCGAACAAACGACTATGATTGTGATAAGTTTGCACATATTTATTATTGGTAATTCTAATAATCCTTTTCAAAATATTTCTAAATATTAAGTAAGATTAATTATAGTCAATCTAAGGTAGTAATATTTTGTTGGCAAAAAAAAAGAGTTCTTCTCTTAAAATATTTTTACAGTGAAACCCTGTTTTTACGTTTTTGAAGGGACTGATAAAAAAAACCAAAGGTATAATAATTAGAAAAAAAGCGTTGATTGCTGGGGGAGGAGGGGGGATTATTTTAGAAAAAAATTGTAAGATTTTTAAATTATTTTTTATTTAGAAGATTATGCAAATCAGTTTGGTACATTTTTATAAATCGATAAGAAAGTTTCGTCTTATGCGTTTTCAATGCTATGTAGTAAAGGAGCTTTTAAGGTCTTCAATATGCCACGTAGCATCTTCTTTTATTGGAATTTGATGGAATAAGTTTACCTCTACTTCACTAGATAATTCTTGCTCGGTTTCTTTTTCCTGTTTGTAACTATCATCCTCTATATCATTAATATCCATAAACAGAGATATCATTACGTTAATGTGTTTTTTCAAAAATTATTTATTAATTCATGAATATCTATTTTGTCCCCTTCAAAGTAATCCCCACCAGATATTATACACTTATGCCAACGTTTTTTCCAATCCTCGATCCTCGAAGCACTTCAAAAAATCATTTTGTGTGATCTTGTTCAGCTCCTCCTTCGATGTGGTCTTTATCTCCTCAATCGTAGCGTAGCGTCGTCAGAGAATAAGAAAAAGTCACAGGGGGCCAGATCTGGGGAATACGGTGGCTGCGGCATTATAAGTGTGTTGTTTTTGGCCAAAAATTCGCGCACAAGCAACGATGCGTGAGCAGGGGCGTTATCATGGTGCAAACGCCAATTTTTGTTCTTCCACAAATCCGGGCGTTTATGGCGGATTGCTTTACGCAACTTGCGCATTACTTGCAGGTAATATTCCTTATTGATCGTTCTACCCTGTGGCAAGAACTCATGATGACCGTTCTACCCCTAGAATCGAAAAAAAACTGTAAGCAAAACCTTCACATTCGACCGAACTTGGCGCGCTTTTTTCAGTCTTGGCTCGTGCGGCAGCATCCATTGGGATGATTGAGCTTTGGTTTCCATGTCATAACCATAAAACCATGATTTGTCACCAGTTATGACCCTCTGGAGCAAATTTGAGTCATCGCTGACAGAGTCCAACAGCTCTTTAGCAATGTTAATGCGATGCTGTTTTTGGTCGAAATTGAGCAATTTTGGTACGAATTTCGCGACGACCCGTCCAATTTTTGGTTTTTGGGCAAAATTGTGCAATTTTGGTACGAATTTCGCGGCGACCCGTCTCACGGGCAAATCATTGGTAAAAATTGAATCACACGAGCCAATTGATACGTTTAAGTCCTCAGAAACTTCTCTAATGGTGATTCGACGATTGGCCAATACTATTTTCTTACCTTGATCAATGTTTTCGTCTGTTGTTGACGTGCTCGGGCGTCCGGCACGCTTTTCGTCGTTCACATTTTCTCGGCCCTCTGAGAACATTTTGTACCACCGATAAACGTTACTTCGGTCCAATGTAGCTTCACCAAATGCCACAGTCAACATTCGGAATGCGTCCGCGCAATTAATTTTGTTTTTCACACAAAATTTGATACAGATTCTTTGATCCATTTTTTGGAATGGACAAAAATCGAAGACGGGCCAAAACACGTGCAAGAAGAGCAGCTGTCAAAAATTAACTGAACATTCAAAATGGCCGATAAGTGAGATACATGAGTACCAACATAACGCCACAAAAAAATCGAAAATCGAATATACATAATCCGCGAAAATACTTTTTGAACAGACCTCGTAATTTTGTAAAGGTTCGGTAGAAATTTGTTCCCAGCGATCAAATATCTTCTACTAGTATTTCTGGCCTGGCTCCACCAAGGCTTTTCGACCACTAAAAATTTGATCGTTATTTCTTCAATTTCAACCCATGTCTTAATAGTGTAATGTTACCATTGCATTTCAACCCATTGCATCTAAAATAGATACCTTAACATTTTTTGGATCTTCTCCTCGTTCTAATTTTGATAATAATTTTTGTACAAAAGTTTTACGGTAGCAATATTTAAAAGCAAGTAAAATTGTGGCAATTCACTAGTACAGTTTGGAGGGTAAAATACTAATTTTATATTCCTCAGTGTTAATTTTGTTGGATGAGCAAAAATCATCCAACTTTTCATCCAAGCTTAAAAGTTGTGTTTCCAATAAATTTGATATAATCCATGCTTTTTTATTTGCAGCATATTTTTTCGGAAGTACTGAGAGTCTTGTAGTTTTCCAAATACATTTTTGAAGCACTGAGAGTTTAGTGGTTTTTGAAGCACTGAGGGTCTTATGGTTTAAATTTTTACTTAATTTTCCTCTACGACAAGTTTCACCCTTAAAGGTGAATGTCTTCAAGGGAAAAACATTGAAAAACAGCATTAAAAATATCTCTTGGATCATAGTTTGTACAATAATTCGAATAGGAACATCCGTCTGCTTCCAATCTTTAGCGATTTCCAAATATACACTTCGAGATTTCCCCGCAAACTAATCTATACACCACAGAGTGTTTCGTCCTAAAACGATCTTTTGATATTTAAACGAGACATCTCCAACTAATGTTCCGGTAACTGGCATTTTGCTGGAACGCGAGCTGACAAACTATTCTTTAAAAATTTTTTCCATTTCATGGTTTTTTAAAGCTCACGTTTTCGTTTATTCACTTTTTCGATAATGTTACTTTTTCTCTTGAATCGATAATGTTTTTCTTTGCTGATATATTATTTGAAAAGATTTAACAAAAAATTAAAAAGAATAAAAAAAAAATTAAATTGACAGACGAAATACACGATCTAAAATATAATCTAAAATAAAATGAAAAAACGTGAATTCTAGGGTACCATGTAAAAACGGGGCTTCACTGTAGTTTATTACGGTAGGTTTTTTTTAGGGCAGTCGAAGGTACTTGAAGAATTTTTTTACTCTAATTTTTGATAATAAATTGAAGAAAAAAACTTGATTTACCATAAAAACCAATTCTATTTTAATTTTGAAATAATTATAAGAATATAAATAATAATAATATTTTTGAGTAAATTTGAAATTACTTGTAAAAACTATAAGAAAATTCAATCTTCAAGTTCGGTGGTGCCATGGAATTTGATTCGTTCTAACAGAGTCACAGATATAAATCGGTTGTTGTCTTGGATAGACATTTTGCTTATTTAGCTGTGACAAAGCTTACGGTCTTCTCCGGTTGACCGTATTTCTTTCTTAGTGATAAACAGATTCACTAAGAAATGATATTTTTTGTAAATTGTTTTATTGCTCCAAAAGACAAGAAACTTTTAAATTAGAAATTAAATATTTAAATAAATTTAATTTCTAATCATCTACAACACAATATTTTCTTTTTCGTTCAAAATAATGCATATCGTATGAAAGCCTTTTTAAAATTTGCTCTAATTTATTTTGAAATGAACTAAACCAACAGTGTTAATGTTTCAATACATATGAAAATTATGAAATAAGAATTTTAATTGTACTTAATATATTTGATGGTAATAAATAATATGTGAAAAAAAAACCAAATTCTATTAAATAGTGTAATTTTCTGTATAAACGTCATGTGTTGCGAAAGCATAAAAATATTTTTATTTTTCCTTCAAAAGTTTTTGTATAAAATTAATTGTTACTTTTATTATTTAAAATATAAATTTATAATACAATTTATGATAATTTTACAATATAAAATTATTATAATCGAAATGTTCGTTTTAATAGAAATAACCACTGGCGTATTATCATTTCTTCTTTTTTATTATATTTTTTTCCATTTCAAATAGAGATTATTCTATTTCGAAATAGATTTAGTCAAATTTGATAGTAAAATAAATATAATAAAATATTAGCTTAAAAAAAATATATGGATTTGAGTAAATTATTATTCGCTGGTATTATGAGCAAGAAAACAAAACTAAGTTCAATATCAAATTTTATTTACTAATAATAATTAAGTAATAATTTTAAAAAAAAATTTCTTAATAATAAGGATAGATAATATTCCATATTATCTGGGTAAAATAATTTTTTTTTTGTTATTGTCAGTTTTAATCTAATTTATTTATATTAAATACTCTAAATAATATGTGGTGTTGTTAATCTATTTTTTAAGGAGGGAAAATATCATTTTTTATAACTATTTCTAATTACGATAATTTTTTAATAATTTTTTTTACTAGAAGGAGATTAAAAATAAACAAATTAACAAATCAACATTTATTCAGATGCAGTAAAAATGAGCTAAAAATAATCATAATAAATAAAAAACAAATCATTTAGAATAAGAAAAATTTAATTATAAAGAAAATTTCTTAATAAATTTATTACTAATCAAATAATTTATAAATGATAAAAAGTCTCTGAAGAAGTTTATTAGTAAAATATAAATAATATCTTATACTGATAGTAATTAATAATAATAATAATAATAATAATAATTATAATAGTAAGAATCAAAATAATTAATAGAAATTTATTCACTAAAGAAGATGTAAAAAATATTATTTTTTAGTAAAATGGAAAGAAAATATTTAGGAAAATTCTATAATTACTAAAAATAATATTGTACAATTGAAATGTTTATCACAAAGCATTAAGGATAAAGACTATTTTTTTCATAATATAATTTTATCAAAAGTTATGATACAAGAAAAAAAAATGCAATTAAAATTTTTAATCACTCACATATCCAAAGATGACATTAAATATTCGTATTTCAGAAGAAAAATTACAAGAGATCAAAAATTAAATTAATTAATATTAAAATTATTAACGTAATTACATCCGAAAACGTAAAAGATCTCATAAGAAGCTAGTGATTGTTAAGACTTTGTAAAGTCATGATTAGATTAACGAGAGAAAAAGGACGATTATTGAAGGAATAAAATTTTAGAAAAATAAATACTCTAAGAATTGACTTACTTGTAAATTTATTAACTTAAATAAAATTCATATATTTTTTCTCTCTCGAATAGTAATAATAATAATAATAATAATTAGTATTGATAATAATAATAAATGGGAATCATTATAAATTCAAATATTTCAATTTTTTGATATTATTTTGATGGAAAAACGTAAGCTAAACACAGAAAACCTAAGAAAAGTAGGGAATTTTTTTCTTTCTTTGTATTTATATAATTTTACCCTTTTTAAGGACGAAAAGGAAAATTACCCTTTTTAAGGACGTAAAGGTTTTGTTTATTGGTCATCTATCATTTTAAGTAATATTAGTGCTGAAATATGAATTCTAATCACAACAAAACTATGGTAAGGACCATTTTGGTGATTATTGATAATCCTGAGACAGAAAGTGTTCCAAAAAGGTCGAACTCCTTTTGATTTTGTTGAAAAAGAGCCTGAATTAGTTTCAGGATTTAATGTAGATTATAGAAGATGTGGATTTGCATTAATTTTTTTAGCTGAATATGCTAGAATTTTATTTATAAGAATATTATTTGTTGTTTTATTTTTTGGATGTGATATTTTTTGTATTTTTTGTTGTTGTTATTTGTGGGTACGTGGAACTTTACCTTCTACATAAATTATATTATATTTTTTTAGGAGTTAAATTATTATTAATTTCTTTTATGTTATTATTTAATTTTAGTAAAGTTACAACAATAGAAATATTAATTCTATCTTACCAGGTATATAAGCTTAAATCCGCTGTTTGGTTATAGGTGGCCTGAGTGAGCCTATTAAGCTACCATGGGCACACCATAATTTTTTTTTATGAGTTTGACATCTGTCAACATTAATCAGTGCACATTGTCAGCAATTTCGTACAACAACATACATTTTTCCTTTGATAATCATGTATAGTTTTGTGCCAGAAAAAGAGGATATGCGGGAAGCTATGCTTTTCTGCTTAAATTTGAAGAAATCGGCTGCCGAATAGCATCGAATGCTTATGGAGTCCTATGGTGACAGTGCTTTATCGGAAACAACGTACCGATATTGGTTTAGTCGGTTCAAAAACGGCAATTTTGACTTGTGGGACAAGAAGCGTGAAAATTGGCCTAGGAAGGTTGAGGACCATCAATTGCAGGCTCTTTTGGACGAAGACAATACCCAATCACAAAAAATGCTCACGGAGCAATTGGGTGCTACTCAACCAGCCATTTCTATACGTCTGCACGCCATGGGGAAGATTGAAAAGATCGGAAAATGGGTGACGCATGAATTGAACGATAGGCAGATGGAACGACGCCAAAACACATGCGAAATCTTGGTTGCCAGACAAAAAAGAAAGTCGTTCCTGCATCGGATTGTGACAGGCGATGAAAAGTGTATATATTTCGAGAATCCTAAATGCAAGAAATCTTGTTGATCTCGGCCAACCAACAACATCGTCTCCAAAACCAAATCGCTTTCCTCCACGACAAAGACATGTCACAAAGATGCATCATCGCACACGTCAAAAATGGTCCAAAACTACTTGGAGATTCTTAACGCTACTCCACCCCACTTATTCACTAGACCTGGCCCCTTCTGACTACCACCTGTTTTCGTCGATGGGCCACGCGCTCGCTGAGCAGCACTTCGATTCTTATGAGTGGTTTGCCTCGAAAGAGAAGGAATTTTTTTGTCGTGGTATCCATAAATTACCCGAGAGATGAAAAAAATGTGTAGTTAGCGAGGACGAATACTTTGAAAAAATTTGTTTTTGCTTTCCATTAAAAAAAACATGTGTTTTTTGACTAAAAAACAGCGTATTTAAGCTTATACGAGGTCTGTTCAAAAAGTATCGCGAATTTTGAATTTCCGCGGGTTACGTATATTCGATTTTCGATTTTTTATGGCGTTATATCGGTACTTATATCTCTCTCTTATGCCGATAAGTTCGGCCATTTTGAATGTGCAGTTAGTTTTTGACAGCTGCTTTACTTGCACGTGTTTTGGCTCCTCATCGATTTTTGCCCATTTCAAAAAATGGATCAAACAATCTTTTTCGGGTACAAGAAAAAGTCACAGGGGGACCAGATCTTGGGAATACGATGGTTGTGGCATTATTTTTTTTGTTCTTCCACAAATCCGGGCGTTTCTGGCGGATTGCTTCGCTGAACATTTAAAATGGCCGAACTTATCGGCATAAGTGAGAGTTATGAGTACTAACATAACACCACAAAAAAATCGAAAATCGAATGAGCGTAACCCGCAGAAATTCAAAATTCGCAATACTTTTTGACACTTGTCCATAACACAGAGCTTTGTGCTAGAGAGGATGCCAGAAGGAACCTACGAAACGCAAAGATCTATATCATATCAGATAGCCAAGTTGCATTGAAAGTTCTTGTCTCATCTGATGTCCAATCAGGCAAGTTTGGGATATCCTCAATCTGGCTAGAGACAACAAAATAACTTTGCTGTGGACGCCAGGTTATGAGTATATTAATGGTAACGATCTAGCAGATAAACTTCGTTCATTAGATCAGAACCCTTCTGTGGTCATAAATGCTCATACTGAGGTACTTCACGGGCCATGAATAGTTCTAAGAAAAGGGTGGCAGTGGTCCTTAAACTCAACAAACTAGACCTAAACCCACTCACTGGTAATTGTCAGTTAAAATATCATCTTAATAAGATGGGAAAATCTGACACAACCCAATCTGTCGTTTTTAATCCGAAGAGGATGAAACGTCGGAGCAATTACCCGGCAGAGACTTCGAGGTTTGTGATTCCTTGATCCATAGGAGCTTTCACGGCTACCAACCAATATGATCGTGAGGTTCGCTAAAAGCCTCAATATTACTATTGCATTATCTGAGTTAGGATTTTTCACCACAAAAGAGCTTATAGGTCGAAGTGGTTTTGAGACTATTTGCCTCTTGCTATTCTCCTCATATTATTATTATTATTATTATGCCTTTCGAATTCCAAAAAAACAGTGGTTTTAACTTAATCTTAATTTCTGCTATGAAACTCAATCTGATTGCGCCTATTTATGGCCAAATACTGCTTCTAAGTTGTCGCTTCGTTTCGTTTTTGATCACGATTGAGTAAACAAGTCACCCATTTCGTAGATAGGTTTTTCATGCCCGTTTTTACTTAAAGGATACTCTGCACAGGCCTAATTGGGATATTTTCAATATCAGCTATATCTAGGGTTACCATCCGTACTCTTTTAAGAGACCTACAAAATTATGTACTCTCCACTTTTCTGACTTTGAAGTCTCTCCAAATTTCAAAAATAGGAAGCTACTTTAGCATTTCACACCGTAAAACATCACCAAAGTTATAAGTCCACTGACTGCTTATCGAAACTCTTCTGCGTCATATTCAACGATTCTGACATTGCATCAAAATTATCATCGGCCAGAACTTAGATTAAAGAATACCTGGATAGGCCCTAACCGTATATGTATACGCAATTTTGTGTAAGAATTACATGCCAAGCGGCGAGAATTGGCATTTATCACATAGCTTTTTGTGGGTATTTTTATGTAGACATGACACTCACTGCCATCTAGTTCTCGTAATAGAAATTTATTACATTGCAAAAGCATAATTTATATTCTTTTTAATTCACTTATTGGAAATAAAAATACAATTTAAACACAACGATAGGCAATTTTTATTTTTTTTACAATCTTTTGATATGAAATGGAATTCTATTTTAGGTTTATTATTCATTTCGTAAATATCATTCAAATATAAAGCGCCTCAATTTTGTAGACTTTCGGAGAGTTTTACAATCTGCCATTCTCCATGAAAGTGATTACAACTCGAACTAATATAACTAGCGGTGTCATTTTGGCATTTGTTATTGATAAAAATAATAAAGTGTTGAAAGTGGAATTTAAAGTGTTGTTTTTATGTATTTTAAAGTATTTAAAAAAAAGTAAGTATTTTTATGAATAGTTGATAACATTTAATAAGAAGTTTTTATTACAGAAAATGAAGTGTTTCGTGAAGAATTGTTTTTCCTACAATGACATGAGGAAGCCGGGAATTTC
Source organism: Atherix ibis (assembly GCA_958298945.1). NCBI lineage: Eukaryota > Metazoa > Arthropoda > Insecta > Diptera > Athericidae > Atherix > Atherix ibis. The sequence continues at coordinate 4,162,205 of OY282607.1, read as the reverse complement.
TTTCTTTCGGTAAGTTGATATCTGTAGTTTTAGTAAATAAAATAACAAAAATGTTATTTGTGATGTGCCTAAATGGGTTTAAGTGATATATTTTATCCAAAAAGTGGTGAAAAACTGAAAAGTTCGGCATTGAACAAATGTAAACAAATCCGATGTTGACAGTTCAATGTTTACCATAAAATAGTACAGTGCCGGTGTACATAAAGTGTGTGTAAGAAAGTTTAAGGTACCGAATCTTTCAGTATATTTTTCATTGCTGTTTTCATTGTGTTAAAATAAATAAAGTATATTCTTCGGTAGGCTTATTATTTAAATAAATTTGTATTGCTTGCTCTATTAGACCACATTATAATGCATTTACTAAATAATATTTTTTTCTTTTTTTTTAGAATATTAGTTATTAATTTTTTAAGAGTACATCAAATTTTTCATCTTGTAATTTAGTTTTAAAGAATTTACTTTTATGTTGTATACGATTATCTTCTTATTGTGCACATAATTGTTGAAATATCTAATAAATAAATAAATAATATTTTAAAATAGAATACTGTGTTTTATAACAAATTTCCAAAACTAATTCCATCAAACAACAAAATCCGCAATATTAAAAAAATCTATTCGTTAACATTGGGAGTTAATTTTTAACTTCAATCGCAAACTGAAGTTAAAAATTAACTCCCAATGGTTTACGCCGTTTCTGTTGTATTGCATGTGTGTGCGTTCTACGAATGTATTGCCACCAAATTCCGACAGAATTTTTGTGTAGAGGCCTATCCAGTTCTTCTTTAATCTAAGGGCCAGAACAAAAACCGAAGCAATTGTGAATAATGTGTTGGTGCCGTTCTCCCTGAAAACAAACATTAATTCAATTAACAACAAGAACATTCAGTTTTGGTTCAAATCACCGATCAAAAAAATTATTCCCTGCGATTGTTCAATATTTCGACGATGATTTGGGGATCAGACATTTATTGGTGCAATTCAAATCGTCTGCAAATGAAAAATCTGAAACTATTTGCGACTTAATTATTTCGGCTCTAGATAGTTTACAACAAAAACAAAAATGTATTGCCTTTGCTGGGGATAACTGCTATTTATGTTTCGTACATTCGCTAATATTCGCCTTTCATTCGAAAATTGAATTAATCGAAAAGGAAAACAATTCTCAAATGAAAATAAGCTATTTACTAAGATTCGTCGAGAATTCGTTGTTGGAACGCAAGACGCATGAATTTCTTTCTCTTAGTGTAAAGACGATAATCAGACAGAAGGACAATCCACCCAGGAGTCAAATTATCAATAAAGAACTACTACAGATGTATGATCGCTGCTTATAATATTTGAAACTGATTCTTTGAATGGGTGCGTTTACACAAAATATCTGAGTGGTCTGAAATTGAAAAAACTACGAGGGTCATTCAACAAGTACTTAGCCTACAAAAGAAAAACGAAAATTTTGGAAAGGTGGCAATTTATTTTTCCACATAATCTCCTTCAAGCTCGATACACTTAGCCTAGAGATGCTCTAACTTTTTTAACCCGTCCAAGAAATATATTTTCTCGAGGGAAGCAAAATAGGCCTCCGTGGCGATGATGACCTCCTCATTCGACCCAAATCTATTCCCGGCCAGTAATTTTTTCAGGTTTGGAAACAAAAAGTAGTCACAGGGGGCCAAATCTGGAGAGTACGGTGGATGGGGCAGCAATTCGTAGCGCAATTCGACCAATTTGGCCATGGCGACGGCGGAGGTGTGGGCCGGCGCGTTGTCTTGGTGGAACAGCACTTTTTTCTTCGCAAAGCGGGGCCGCTTTTTTTTCAATTCGACGTCAAATCGGCCCAATAAGTCAGCATAGTAGCGCCCCGTGATTGTTTTACCCTTCTCGAGGTAATCGATGTGGATCACACCTTGTGAATCCCAGAAAACGGTGGCCATCACCTTTCCGGCCGATAGAACAGTCTTCGCCTTCTTCGCAGCACGTTCGCCGGGTGAAGTCCACTGTTTCGACTGTTCCTTGGTCTCTGGTGTGTACCAGTGAATCCATGTTTCGTCGACGGTCACGAAACGACGCAAGAACTCCGCTGGATTGCACTGAAACAGCGCCAAACACGTCACCGATATGGTTTCACGGTTGCGCTTGTTTTCCGGTGTGAGCAAACGCGGCACCCATCGCGCCGACAGCTTTCTCATGCCCAGTTCTTCGTGTAGAATATGATGCACCGTTCCTACTGCGATGCCCACAGTCTCAGCTATCTCGTGAACCTTCAATCGACGGTCTGCCAACACGAGATCGTGGAATTTTTTAACGTTTTCCTCCGTAGCAGCCGTTTTTGGGGCACCTGGGCGTGGCTCATCAAAAACCGACGTGCGGCCACGAACAAACTCGTTGAACCAATTCTTGACGGTCGCCATCGAAGGAGAAGAGTCACCATACACAGCTTCCAAGCGATCTTTAATTTCGCTGCGCGTTTTCCCTTCCAAAAACAAGAATCTATTCACCGAACGATATTGTTCTTTTTCCATTTTTGTGCAATCGACCGACACGCTCGCTTTCAAAGGCTCTCAAAACAAAACTAATAAAGGAAATCAACTGAAACTTTGACAGTAGGCTACCAAAAAAATGAACTGCACGATGGTAAAATTTTTTTGTGACAGCTGTTCCATCGGGCGGTGAGGCTAAGTACTTGTTGAATGACCCTCGTATCTGCTACGTTAATGAAAAGGGACTAGAACTCAACGATTCGCTGTTGTTTGACCAACATCTTAATTTAATTGAGTTTTTGAAAGAAATTGATGATGCGGTGATAAGTGGGTGGCTTTTTTTTCACGAAACGCAATTCCGGAAAGTCGCCCGAATTTATAAAAATCTGCTGTTTTTTCTTCGCAATACCGGCACATAACGCGAGTACTGAACGTGTATTTACCCTAATGAATAAACAGTGGACTGACGACCCGAACCGGCTTTTACCAAAATCTGTGAAAATACTTTTTTGCTTGAAACGAAATATGGTAAGCCTAACTACAATATATCCCTGATTCTTACCTGGCAATCGGTTGTTAACCACATCCTCCATAGTTTCACCTCAATTCGACAGCCAGAACGCTTTTTAGCTAAAATTTAACTTTTCTCAAATGTTTTTGCATCCTTAATAAGGTTTTCTTAAATTTTCTCAAATATTACCCCATCAAAAAAGAACCATCGAAACGCTGAACAATATTGTTCCCTTTTCCATATAAAAAAAAAATATATATAAATTATCTCAAGTTAAAAAGTAAAAATTATTGGAAAATATAAATCACAAATGGTAATTATAAAAAAAAAACTTTTAGCTAGACAATCGTACCTTGTATTAAGAAATCGAATAAAATATAGTAAAAAATACTCCGTTGATCCAGTGGACATCGGAACTGTGTGTTCACACGCATTACTATTTTGTGGAGAAAGAACATTTAGAGCTCGTAGCGCCATCTCTTTTTCGATAGAATTTATCTTTTGGTTCGTTTATTCCCCAGTGAGCATATCCATTCCCAATTGAGCTTTTTCACAACAGCAACAATGTTTTCTCTTTGCTTCGGCATTTCTCTTTCGTAGATTGGAAATGTTTCGTACTAAATAAATTTGCATAATTACTTATTCGGAAATGATTACAATTTTTATTCGAAAATAGTTTATAGAAAATATGCATTATTTAAAAAAATCGCAATTATTTTTGAAATAATTTTAGTTTTGTACGACATTCAACATCCACAGAAGTGAAAAATTTTATTTCCCTAAATTAAATACTATTCGAAATGATGTAATAATGTTGAATAGGCGCCACAGATAAATGCGGATGGACAATATTTTAAAGTGTTCGGTTCCGGAATTGTCGTATTTTTTTAGAAAACCCAACCACCGGAGCCATTTTCCGGTTTTTATTAATATTTTTTTCTTTAGTTCGTTCTTGTTGCAGTCGGCATATTTGCTTTTAGCAAAAGATCAAGAAAAAATTTCTTAAATATGACAATAAAATGAGGAAATGATCTTGAGGTGCCAGTGTTTTTATGCAAGGGCGGGTGGTGGCTAGGCCATATGATGGCGATACTATTGATACTAATAATGCCTTGGCTCCGTTTCATCTTCGACTCTCCGAAGTACGTAAGCGAACCAACCAACCAACCACTTAAGATGATATTAAGACACTTTAAGTAGCAACTAATTTGCAAACAAGACGTGTGCTAACTAAAAGCAAGCTTGGGCAATGGTTATAAATGTTGTAAGTGTCCTTTTCCGAAAAAAGGCGTTCAGTGTACGTCTGCACTGATCAAAATGAGTGTTTACATATTTACCAGTAAGTATGCATTATTTTCGAGGTGATGTACTTGAATTGAGTAGTTTTTTTTCCCGCCTTGCACTATTTTGTTTTTGTTTCGGTTTTCAGTAATTCATTTTTGAAAATATTAATAATACGTAGACGTGTACATCTTGAATACTGTGCGGCGGCAGCTTGTTACAAAGTATCAGTAATAATAGAATGGAATCGTGAATTATGCACATCTGGTTAAGAAGTTGGAAATAATTGCCGTCACTATAAGTAGGTGATCTGTTAAAAAAGAATTTGTCATATCTGCATGGTTGTGGAATTTTTATTCATATTCTAATTGCTTTATTACCATTTAAATGTAGATTTACTCAAAAAGTCTAATCAGAGGATTATGTAAAAATAAAAATATTAAAAATATTCCATTAAAGTTTCTTTCAGAATTATTTGACAATTTTGTTCAAAACTGTTGTGATAAATTACGAGTACTATCCAATTTGCGATTAGAAAGTAAAATTTAAAAAAAATTATATAAAATTCAAATTTTAATTAAATTTATATTATTTTAAATTGTATTAAATATTATAATATTCTAATAATAGTGAAAAAATTGAATAAAAAATCCAACGGTGTCAAATCAAACGATCTTGGAGGTCAATTTACCTCAACAAATCTCGAAATTACGCGTGCAGAGTACTTTTCTCGCAATAAATTTATAATTTACCTTGTTAAATGGCTTTTGGAACCGTTTTATTGAAATTATACCAGGGTATAAGCTTAAATCCGCTGTTTGGTTACAACAACATATATTTTTCCTTTGGTAATCTCTAGTCTAGTTTTGTGCCAGAAAAAGATGATATGCGGGAAGCTCTGCTTTTCTGCTTCAATTTGAAGAAATCGGCTGCCGAATAGCATCAAATGCTTATGGTGACAGTGCTTTATCGGAAACAACGTGCCGAGATTGGTTTCGTCGGTTCAAAGACGGAAATTTTGACTTGTGGGACAAGAAGCATGAAAATCGGCCTAGGAAGGTTGAGGACCATCAATTGCAGGCTCTTTTGGACGAAAACGATAGCCAATAGCAAAAAATGCTCGCGGAGCAATTGGGTGTTACTCAACCAGCCATTTCCATGCGTTTGCATGCAATGGGGAAGATTGAAAAGATCGGAAAATGGGTGCCGCGTGAATTGAACGATAGGCAGATGGAACGACGCCAAAACACATGCGAAATCTTGCTCGCCAGGCAAAAAAGAAAGTCGTTACTGTATCGGATTGTGACAGGCGATGAAAAGTGGATATATTTTGAGATTCCTAAACGCAAGAAATCGTGGGTTGATCCCGGCCAACCATCAACATCTTCCCCAAGACCAAATGCGGTTCGTTTGGTGGGATCAGCGGGGTATCGTCTACTATGAGATGTTGAAACCTGGTGAAACTGTCAATTCCCACCGCTACCACCAACAACTGATCAAATTTGCCCCGTGCTCTGTGTGAAAAAAGGACGGATTATCAACAAAGACATGACAAGCTGATTTTCCTCCACAACAACGCACCATCGCACACGTCAAAAATGGTTCAAAACTACTTGGAGACACTCAACTGAGAGGTGCTACCCCACCCCGATTATTCACCAGACCTGGCCCCTTCCGACTAATACCTGTTTTCGTCGATGGGCCACGCGCTCGCTGAGCAGCACTACGATTCTTACGAAGACGTCCGAAAATGACTTGATGAATGGTTTGCCTCGAAAGAGAAGGAATTTTTTTGGCGTGGTATCCACAAGCTAGCGAGGTCAAGTACATTGAATAATTTTGTTTTTGCTTTCTATAAAAAAAAACATGTGTTTTTTTGACTAAAAAACAGCGGATTTAAGTTTATACACCTGGTATATGATTTAGATTTATATCCTTAGTTTTAGACGATTATCATAGAGCCATAACACACAGCATTGACCTTAATGGTCTCTCCTTCTTCATGTTCAAATAAATATTAGCCAATGGCAACTTCAGACCAAATTGCACAGTAGACAGTTATTTTTTCGCATAAACAATAGATTTTCCACAGTCATTTGTAGGTTTTTCGAGCCTTGTATGTAAAAACCTTTTATTTATTGATGCATCTATCGAGCGCAATTGGCTCCTCATCGATGGAAAGTATTTATTCGAAAAATCACCATCTAAAGCCTTTTGTACCAGCATCCAAATGGTGTATCTTTTTAGTAATTTCTTTTTCCCCAAATTAATTTAATACAAAAAAAAATTAAACTATAAAAAAAAATCTAAAATTTTATTTATTTTAATTTATTTACTTACAGAATTTATTTGTTATAAATATTAAAATTGATTGTCTAGTAATTTTTTTAAGTAAAAATTTCCCTTTTTTGCAAGATTTTTCTATAATTTTTTCTTATTTATATAATATATTGAGAAATTTTAATAAATGAGTCAGAAAAGGATCATGTAGAAAAATTTATATTGACTTAAAAATACATTTTTGGGTATTTCCTTCTAATAACAAATAGGACCGTCGGCACTTCATCAGCATCAGCATTATTACCATCGGTATCATATTAAGTTCATAAAGCAAACAATTTCATAAAAACCGAAAATATTTTAATTATAATCCAAAGTAATCCAATCAGGACTGAATATTATCCTTTTCGAGGGAAGAACCGATATATATGGATGCACAGTTCGATAAGTAGGTGTATCCGTATCGGCATTTTAGTTTTATTTCGAAATCTATTCTGCTTAGGATCGGATTAAATTAAAAGGAAAATTACTCTGGCAACGATTGTAAATGGGATTAAAAAGTCAAAATGCAGTTAATTTTGTTAAAAGTCCAAGAATTATTCGAAACGAACTCATCATACTAAGAAGATTGTAAAAATTCAAAATGTTCACAGGACTTTTGCTATTCGTTAGTAATTAAACCTGTAAGTTCAGTTACGGTTAGATAGGATTAACCTGATAATTCTGTTTAATCCTTTTTGCCCGGCTATTGCTTCTGTTTCGATAATCCTTTTATGTGGCCCAACCTCCGAAAATTCGCAAAAGACAAAAACCAAATGAAAGGCGAAAATGATTTATCGTCGCAGTTTGAGTTATGGTTCGACTGTGCGTCCGCAGGCCAATTTGCCAATTTCCACTTCATCCTTTCATGATAACGTGCCAACAAATGAACGTGGTGCCATTTGCTGATGTAAATAGTTTTGCAAAAACAATAAAAATCAATGCCTCCGAAGAATAGTTGGCGGCTACCATTTAATTTCTGCATACATTGTTCAGCAATGAACCCTTCCACAGTCCATTGGTGCTGTTTCGTTCTTATGCGTACGTCCTTTTATAAATCTCTATCTTTCCTCTTTTTCTGGCCGAAATTGCCCATTTCGCCTACAGTTTGATGTATTCTCCTTAACCCTTGCTGTTATATGGATGCGTTTATCGTTTTAATACCTTTTAAAGGATTGTGAACCGTTCATTACGATGAGTTCCAATAAATTCAGGTAAATCCGAATATTGCCAAATTATTACTTCGAACGAGAGTTATTTTGTTTTCATAGTTATTTAATCATATATCTTATAGCACTTATTTTTCTTATTTTATATGTTCAAATTTTAAGCACTTTTTCTGGCTAATATTGAGAAAAACTTTGCCATTTTTTGTTGTTGAAAATATTAACTATAGAATTATTCATTTTATAGTTCGGAGAGAATAATATTACTATTTAATAGTCAATAAAATTATTTATTATTTTTATTTTTTTGTTATTTAGAATTAAGTTTGCCATATTTTATAATATTAATTGATTATGATTTAAAATTGTCAAAAACTTTCTATAAAATGGTAGATTTGTGCAAAATTTTCTTTAGCCAGCGGTCATTTCTTGAGCTCTGAAAACCTACAAGTAACAATGCAAATATTATTGAGACTCTAAAAATCCATAAGTAATAATAAAAATATTATTATATCTATAATAAATTATTGTCTACTATGAATTTCGGTTTAATTGGCTCGTAATTCTTTAACAATGAAGAAGGAGAGACGGGTACCATCAATTCTGAGAGCTATAACCCAATGATAACGGTATTTTTTGGCCTGAACTTAGATATATTAATCTTAACTATATGTAGATTATATAAAATAATGCCAGAATCCATACAACAAGACAAATTTTTGGCTTTTTTGAGCAAAAAGTTCCCAGTACACATAATTTCGAAATTTGTTTATTTCAATTGGCCTCCAAAAGCATGCGATTTGACGGAATTAGCCTATTTTTATAAGACTATATAAAATATTATATTTGCAAAGATATTTCTCAAATCTTAAAACATTTTAAAACCATCAAGTAATTACCAAATTATGATCCAAAATGTGCGAAAGAATTTATAAAAATTAACTCAAATAGTTTGAGTTGTGCCAGAAATTTTCATGGTCATCTTTATATTTTATGCATAATGACAAGCTATGTGAAATATAATAATATAAAAATTTAATTGAAATCTGAATTTTTCATATAATTTATTTAGTTTTACTTTCCAAAGCACATATTGGATAATACCATTTGTTAAAAAGCCGCGAATCCATTTTGACGTTGCATCAATTATTTAAGTTGACGCCCGGCTTCAACATGCAAACAAAATAAGCAACAAACATTTGTAAGGTTTAACTCTTCATCATTCAAAGATGGTTGCTGTTTTCTGCTCTGCATTTTGATTATTTGTTAACAAATTTAATACGAATAACATTTTTTGGTATTTAATTAGATTTTTTTTTTTTAAATTTGTAATCAAGATTTACCTTTTAGTAAACAAATAAAAAATAATAATATATACCATGTATATAAGCATAAATCCGCTATTGTTTAGTCAAAAAAACACATGTTTTTTTCATAGAAAGCAAAAACAAATTTATTCAAAGTACTTCCCTTCGCTAGCAACACATTTTTCCCGTCTCTCGGGCAATTTGTGGATACCACGCCAAAAAAATTCCTTCTCGTTCGAGGCAAACCACTCATCAAGCCATTTTCGGACGTCTTCGTAAGAATCGAAGTGCTGCTCAGCGAGCGCGTGGCCCATCGACGAAAACAGGTGCTAGTCGGAAGGGGCCAGGTCTGGTGAATAAGGGGGTGGGGTAGCACCTCTCAGATGAGTGTCTTCAAGTAGTTTTAGACCATTTCTGACGTGTGCGATGGTGCGTTGTCGTGGAGGAAAATCAGCTTGTCATGTCTTTGTTGATATAATCGGTCCTTCTTTCACGCGGAGCACGGTGCAATTTGATCAATTGTTGATGGTAGCGGTGGGCATTGACAGTTTCACCAGGTCCTGCTGATCCCAGCAGGACCTGGTGAAACTGTCAATGCAGTGCTTTTTCGCCAGACAAAAAACGAAAGTCGAAAAAGGAACGACTTTCGTTTTTTGTCTGGCGATAAAGCACTGTTACCATAGGCCTCCATAAAAATTCGATGCTATTCGGCAGCCGATTTCTTCAAATTGAAGCATATGCTCTTTTTCTGGCATAAAACTAGACATGATTACCAAAGGCAAAATGTATGTTGTTGTACAAAATTGCTGACAATGTGCACAGATTAATGTTGACAGATGTCAAACTCCTAAAAAAAAGTATGGCATGCCCATGGTAGCTTAATACTCTCACTCAAGCCATCTATAAAACCAAACAGCGGATTTAAGCTTATACATCTAGTATGAAAAACCCGTAATGGCATGCAAAGATTATCATAAAAACTATGTTTTTTTTTATTAAATCAAAAAGGACACATTTGAGCGAAGAAGATTAATTATTTCCCAATAAATGTTTGTATGTTAATATTTTATCATTGATATTTGTAAGTTAATAACAACGTTTAATTTCTCAATAAAAGAATGGAATTTTTTTGTACCTAAAGAAGAGTTTTTTTTTTTTTATAATAAAATTCTATTAGTTTTTATGATGAGATTATTCGTTAATAGTTTTCTAAAAAAAAAAATGTTTCAATTGAGTAGGACATTTTCATTAAAAAAAAATCATAAAATATTTAAAATTTTAAAAAGGCTATTATTAAAAATGTGAAAAATTTTTACTAAAAAGTATTCCAACAAATAGAAGAATAAATTTTTTTTCCAAATGGGATATTCTATAATTAATTTTTATTTCGGAACGAATTTTCTTAATAAATAATGTAATAAATGCCAGGAAAATTCCTCATTCATTATATAAAAAAAAAAAAGATGTTTGTCTAACAATTTGGGAATTATTATGATGCGTACAATAGTATTGATACCGTGCAAATTCCCAAAATATTTTGAGAGCCAATAAACTGATTTACTCTAATTTACAGTTTTCATTTTGTTGAAAAGGTCGTCCGAATAAATGAGTATAGCTGCAACTTGGCATATTGTAAAATCCTTTTGTGCGAAAGGAGTAATCGAGAATCGGGTTCGGTTTAACCAAGCCTTGGCAGCTTCTAACTGCACCGGCGGTGATGGTCATTACGACTAGCCTGGCCGGGGAATATCAATTGGCCAAGCATCAAGGATTAGAAACATGTTTTCTTATTATTATCCCTTTCGGAACATAAAACGAAAAATAAATTTGATTTGTTTATTGCACTCAAACCGCCCATTTTTGCCATTTCAAACATTTAACCAGACATTCCGAACCCGAAATCCAGACTCGCATAGAGGCAACGAAAACTTAATGTGCGCACTGCACCTATCAGTGTACCAGTCATAATCTTTGTTAAATTCAAACCTTTGAGGACTATTTTAAGGATTAAATTTGAACGCCTTCATTTTTGCTATGGCAAATATTTATTGCTATTTTTATCGTTACACTTTCAATAAACTATTAAGCAGTTAGAAAATGTACACATTTTCATGATGTTTGTTTTATTGTATTATATTTTAAGATGGTTCAAAATTCATTCTTTGGTAAAATTATTATTTATCCTTTTTCCTAAAATATTAAAATATTGCCAAAGTTAGTTAACAGAATATGAAGCATTCGATTTTCATGTTCAAATTATTGTAGTTTTTGAAATAATGCAGAGAATTGGATTTGTTTCCTCATCCTTTTGAATATTTAACAAAATTAAAAGGTATTTATTAAAGGATTTTCCTAAACACATTGAGCGCCAGTTTTTTTCATCAATTATTTTATTCGAACATGAAATACAATCTAATTTTTAAAAAAATATTGTACATAAAAATTGTAAGTTTTTTCATAGTTTTGTATGGAAACTAAATTACAGGTTTTAATATTCCCAATTTTTTCTTTGTATAATTCAAATAAATAAATAAAAATTATTTAATACTATATAAATAAAAAAAGTGGAATATATTTAGTGTAATATTGTTTAACGTGGCATACCTGTCGTTAGACTTTATACCACGTGCCGCCTACGAGCATAGAGATGAAGGTATGCCCAATCAACGAGCAAGTAATGGATTTCGCCAGCTAAGCTGACTAGATCCAGATAGTTGCAATCGATACCATAGCTCGTTAAGACCAACGCTTTATGGACCCAGCTTGCTTCAATCTAACGAATTCTTCTTTGATTTCTCGCTTAGGGCACTTCATACATGGCACATTCTCTCAGGTTCCCTCTTTTGCTTATTCCCATCTTCTTCATCCTCTTCATCTTTTTCAACTTCTTCATATTCATCGTCTTCTTCATCTTCTTTATCTTTTCATTTTATTCATCTTGTTCATCTTCATCAGTTTTATTTTTTTCATCTTCTTTTCATCTTCTTCATCTTCTTCATCTTCTGAAGTTTTTTTGATCTTCTTCGTCTTCTTCTTCATCTTCTTCTTCTTCTTCTTTATCTTCTTCATGTTCTGCAGTTTTTTGATCTTCTTCATATTCTTCTTAATCTTCTTCTTCATCTTCTTCTTCATCTTCTTCTCTTATTCATCTTCTTCATGTTCTGCAGTTTTTTTATGTTCTTCATCTTCTTCTTCATCTTCTTCTTCTTCATCTGCTTCATCTTCTTCAACTACTTTATCTTCTTTATCTTTTTTCAACTTCTCCATATTTTCTCGTGGTACCAGTTAATTCTAGTTTAAGAGTAGCTTCTTCACTCTAAGAGCTAACTCAAAGAGCTACAGTAAAGAAACTTGTAATTTTCTGGCGGTAGTAGACCACTTCAGGACTGTGAGTTTGCCAAGACCCGAAGGCCTCTTCTGGTATCGACGCTATGGTACGGATTTACACCCAAAATGTTCCCCCTTCTATACTAGAAAGTTATTTTTTGTGAATGCAAAGGAAGCTCCTGGAACCGTTGAGGCTGCTTTTCATCGCAGATCCGACAATTTTGCTTATTTACATATAGTCATTCAGCCAAAAATGCGCTTCATCTGCGCTCCATCTCCAATTGCTCAAGGGCTCAGTCAGCGATTACCCGACGGTTGACATTGTCTTGAAGGTTAAGTTTGTCAGTCAATTTAATCTTGTATGGATGTAGACCAAAGGCTTTAAACAAGTTATGATCTTAATATACATTGTGAGCCACAGTTGGGCAGGCGGTCTCAACAAGCGAAAAGGCACAGTATGACCGCATGCTACACCCCTGAACATGCTAGTTTATATTGTTAAACAGAAAGCAAAATTAAAGTTTCGCTATGAAATAATCCAATTTAAAAAACAGGAAACAAAAAACGTTGGTACTCCAATGAAAACAAAACCGAAAAAAACGATTGTGGCCTATAACGTTATAAAGAAATATTTAAGATTGAGTTTTTGTAGATTCCATCAACCATTCATCATTCATCTTCAAAAAAAAAATTGGAAACGAGAATAACGTTCTTCTCGAGCAGGAATCAATTCTCACAGCAGACAACGTTTAATTGAAGGCGAATCGATTTGGTCACAAAATGAATAAATGGCGCAGTAAATGTTTAAGGCAATTACCCTCAATACAAATCAGGACGAATCATTTACCGATTCGCGCTCAGATTTAATGGGTAGCCCTTGTACTTTGGAAAATACCCTCTTCAATGGGTGGATATAAATGAGAAAGGGAGAAAGACATATATGAAAATCACCCTACGGTTAATGCGCTCAAATCGGACTATGCCGCCAATATAATCGATGAGGTCCTGCCAGGGGGTAAGATCGGATCATTGTGTTATTAAATAGCACAAAACGACGAGTCTAATTGCTTAATTGGCAGTTATGGCACGCACGTTCTAATCATATAGGGATATGTGTGTGGGTGTTCTCGACAAGGTAAAGTTGCCCCTTTGAAATAAAACAACCCACGTGGTTATCGAGGTGGTGTCAAAAGGATCGAAATCCGGATGGCGATACTGAAAAATGACAACCGATTCATGGCATATTATCGTCGCCGTGTTCAATGTATTGTGCTGCTATTGATTAGGTAGAGAAGCGCACCCACGCACCCCTATTTTAATTTCGGTATAACACCCTCACCACTTTTTCCGATTGTATTCATTTCGGGGACCACGAATTTGTGGTTTTTTGTTTGTTTGCTCAAATTGCTGACACCAGTTTGAACTTTTGTTGATCGTTAATTTATTGGAAAATTTATTATCCGACCAAGAGAAGTTGTCGATTTGCCATCGTATAGAAAAGTTTCACCAATTCGAATTGATACGACATTTTGCCTATTCGAGGGCATGAATTATGTCCTCTGTTTGGTATCTATTGAATTTCTAGAACGATTAATGTTCGAATAGATAAAAGATAAAATTTGATAATTGTTGTTCACAAATTGAAATGTTTTCGAATTACATCTGCCACAATTTTTGCCAATAAATACACTTTACATTGTCATACTTAAAATAAATAATTTTGCTACATTCTTTTTAAGCTTTGTATAAGTTCGGATTTCAATATTAAGAAATGCGCAATAATTTAGAAGATTATATTTGAGACAAAAAAATTATTCATCACTTAAAAACACTAAGTAACGGTAATACTAATTATCATGAGACTTGTACTTCAACTTTTAAAGAGGTACTAATATTCGTGTTAAGGTCTACTTTTAATCCTTCTGAAATTGTCGCACTACTTCAAAAACGACCAACTAATTGGTTGCAATTAGTAATTGGCCATGAAACTTCTATAATAAAGAGAAATTACATCAGCAATCTAACCAGACTATTTTCTACTTCCAAGAATTTTGTTGAGTCGCTTTGCAGAAATTACGAGTTGTTTTTAGCGGCAATTTGTCTACGACACACCATATAATCATTACGGGCTAAAAGGTATACAATCACACACTAATAATACGTATTCGTTCGGTTTCAATTTCAAACGACATTCCTTTTGCATAGGAAATAATTACCGATTTTTATTATGCTCAGGATAAGAGGTATTAACTCAAGGTTCCGTCTCGTATTATTGAGCTGACATATTTCGTGTAAAAATGGTAATTTTTGCTTTTGGTTTTTTTATTCAATATTATTCAAAAAAAAAAAAAAAATTTCAATTTTTTTAGCTATTAAAACTCATTTGAACTAGATGGCGTTAGTGGTCAGTTGAGATATGTTTTAAATATTATAATAGAAATAAATGTGAATTTATTTTAAAAAAAAAGAAGAAAAATTGTCTCTAGAAGAGGTAAAGATCGTTTTTAAATTTATTTAATAAAAAAAAAAGGTAAAATGTTTATTTTTAAAAGTTATGCCATTGAAAAATATTTCTACTTTTTTAGTTTCTTTTTTTTCAAATTTAAATATTATCTACAACAATGTATAATTTGTAACAGGCAGATTTTTTTACATGATGATTTGTTGGAGATAACTCCAAGAACGAGATAATTTAAAAAATCTCTGGGCCTGTTTAAATGTCTTTGGGTGTATTTAATGGAAGGATTGGAGTGAACAGTTCTTCTACTAAAGGATTAGGATGGTAGGATAGACGCAAATGGGTATTTTTATAACGGGAGATGCACTGGATAAGACTGTTTAGTACGTAAATGGGAGCATTGACAATTTTTTGAAGGACTCCGGATTGCAGAAAAGTTTTACTGAAACTAAAAACTCTTTTTTACTGAACATTTTCACTCAAAATAAAAATTCTGTTTTTTCTGAAAATTTTGATTCAAAATAAAAATTCTGTTTTTACTTAAAATTTTTTCTCAAAATAAAAATTTTTATTCAAAACAAAAATTCTGTTTTTCTCTGAAAATTATTGATTCAAAATAAAAATAATTTTTTTACTGAAAATTTTCACTCAAAATAAAAATTCTTTCTTACTGAAAATTTTCACTCAAAATAAAAATTCGTTTTTACTGCAACTTTTTTACTGAACACATTTATTTATCGAACATTTTCTTACTGACAATTTTATTAATAAAAGTTATTTCTTATACTTTCGTTATGAAGCATGGGAAATGCCACTTATTTGGAGGTTTTAGTATAACAGTGACACCAAATACACCTCATAGTTGGTAAAACCTTAGCTTGATGACGTCAAAACATCAATAATTTTTCGAAGGATTCGGGATTCTAGGGTTTGAATTCGATGGGAATTATAATGCTTAGTCAAATCCCATAGTACGAGTTCGTATGTCCACATCGTTTTTTTATTGTCAGTTTTGATCTACTGTTTAGGAACCTTAGTAAAACTTTTTATCGTCCTTTCAGTTTACTTCTTTTAGTTTGTCGTATGTGAGTTCCAGGCTTACCGTTTGTCGAATGGTTGTTCCAAAAGTACCCGACTTTACAAATAAATAGCGGTTGCTGTTTAAAAAAAAATTACTACTGTCGAAAGTACCAGCCTTATAAAGCTTAACTTTGAAGTTTGATGATGCTACGTTGTTTAGTATTTGTTTGACAGCCATTAATAGTGAACGCTTTCAGTGAATTTGTAAACATGAAAAAAATTGGTCATTTTTAAAGGTCTCAGTCCAACCAATATTAAAGCCGAGCTAGATTCTTAACTGGGGGAGTCTGTTAATTCGCTTTCAATAATAAAATATTGGGTGCCAGATTTTAAACAAGGCCATACGAGCTGCTAAGTGGAACGCCAGAAATAGTGAAGAAAATTCACGAAATAATTTTAGATGACCTTCATATGAAACTGCGCTAGTTTGCTCACAATGGAGCATAATGATGACCTTCATAGGGTACCGCGTTTGCTCACAATGGAGCATAAACAGTTTCGTGACGATGTTTCTGTCAAGTGTTTGGTGGTGTTACGCAGCAATAAAGCAGAGTTTTTGCATGGATTTATAACCAGGGATGATACATGGGTACATTACTTCACACCTGAAATGAAGGAATGGCTGTTTCCAAGCAATGAAAAGGGGAAAATTGGCTCCAAAGAAAGCTAAGACAGTTCCATCTGCTGGCAAAGTCATGGCGTCAGCTTTTTGGAATGCGCGTAGGCTATTTTTGATTAATTATCTTTAAAAAGAAAAAAACAATCAACGGCAAGTATTATGCGACATTATTGTAGCGTTTAAGTAATGAAATCAAAGAAAACGGCCATATTTGGCGAAAAGGAAATTGCAATTCACCAGTTCTCACATCCGTTATCGCGATGGCCAAAATCAATGAGTTAAAGTTCGAATTGCTTATTCACGTACCCTATTCGCCAGATTTAACCACCTAAAATTATTTTATCTTTTCAAAATTTAAAAAATGGCTCCGTGATAAAAGATGCACGCTTGTTTTTTGTGGAGTATTACTGCCGTTCTCAGCGGAGTGTGAAAGTAACATGAGCAGATTTTTACTCATTTACCTCCACTCTACACTTTTTGAACCAGGTTTCTAAGGAGTGGATGTGATTCTGTAGGATATTGA
The DNA here is from genome assembly GCA_958298945.1 of Atherix ibis. Lineage (NCBI taxonomy): Eukaryota > Metazoa > Arthropoda > Insecta > Diptera > Athericidae > Atherix > Atherix ibis. The sequence continues at coordinate 4,145,134 of OY282607.1, read as the reverse complement.
TGGCTATGGAAGGATCTATCTCATGTGTAAAGGATTGGATCTAAGATAGTTCCCTGAGGGACACTTATGCAGATGTGATAAATGTCAGATTTTCTAATTTAAGGTAAATTTTTTTGATGAATATTTTGATGAAAAACAAAATTTAATATAAAAACTTAATTGCGTTTATTGAAATTTTGGATTTTGGAGCATTTTAAAGATAGTTGCTTAGTTGCAATAATAAAAGCAGAAGTACTGATATCATCGTATATGGCTGGAAAAATTTGTGGTAGTGGTTACGGCCTCAGCTAAAGAGTTATCCATTTTACAATTCAAAAAGTACAGCTTTATTATTTAAAATTTGTTCTATATACTTTTTATTAATGATAATATTTATTTAGCCATTTTAGAATTTATACTAATTACTTTAAAAATATTATAAAAAATACCGACCGGGTGATGGAACAGCGGCTTCGAAAAAAAATTTTCTTCAGCGATGAGGATCATTTTTCGCTCACTGAATGCATTAAAAGTCATAATTAATATATATATATATATATATAAGGCTTTACAAACCCAATAAATATATAAATGCAAAATAGCCATTGTATCTACGAAAAGTGACTCTCCAGAGTGCATTTTGGTGTGAAGGTGTCTTTTTGGCTCGTATTTTTTACGAGCTTACATGTTCATGTATTTTTTATGTGTGGCTCGTATTTTTTACGTGTGAAGGTGTCTTACATGTTCATTTTACAAAAAGACACATGAAAGTGTCTTTTTGTAAAATGAACATGTAAAGACCGTTGACGTAAATTCTTTTTTGGTATCCAGTTTATTTTAGATTAAACTTAAAGATTTTAATCTGAACTATATTTGATTTCAATAAGATGATGTTAACATGACAAATTTTGGCTTTATTGAGCACAAAATACATAAGACGCGTAATTTCAAGAATTTTATGATGGAAATTTGGGACTTTTTAATTATATTTAATTAGATTATATAAAATATTATATTTAATTAGATAATTTTAAAATTTTAGATTATTTGATATCAAATTTTATCTAATAGTGGCCAAATTACAGCGCAAAATATGAGAAGAAGTCTTAAAAAGCTAACTAAAAAGTATTGAGTCCTGAAAGAAGTCTCGTTATAGTCGTTTGAGGAAAATTATATCTTACGCATATAAATTTAAAAAATATAATATAATAAATATATATTACATTTAATTTTACTTCCTTAAGTGCAAATTGGATATAGCTCTTTTATAAATTTTGTAGATTTTTTTCAGCAAATGTTGATGGAAAAATTTAATTTTTAAAAATATGTTATTATATTGAATATTTTTATTGAAACAAATATAATTGAATTTATACTATACAATCGCAGTAATTATAATTACTATAGTTTTATAAATTACAATTATTGAAATTCGAATTAAAATTCCCACAACAATTTATGTACTTATTTTTCTGACGACAATATACATAAGTGAATGAACACAGAAGTATCGAGTTTTGTAAAAATTTTTATATAATGCTATATTTTATATATAATGGCAAAGCTTAGTAAATATAATAAAATAAATTTTTTATTAAAATCTAATATTTTCATATATTTTATTTAACTTTACTTTCCATATTATAAATTGGATAATAATTTAGAAATGCGTATGCACAGTTGCGACAATCATACAGTAAGGGTGAGCGCTACTGAATAATGACAGCTGCGATTGCAGTAACGCAACAGTATAGCTCCGAACACAAATCCGATGACAACTGCAAACGAGAACTACAATCTTTGACAAATTTCGTCCGAGTCAAACGCTTTGTATTTAGAAGGTTTTATAAATTTTGACAGCGAGAACTATATGCCGTTTGCAGTTGGGCGTCGTAATTGTGTTCGAAGCTTAGGAGTTGAAGCTGCCCAACTGCTGTTGCTAATAAATGCATTTAAAACGAGTTTTGTGGTGCAGCAAGTACAGTTTAAGTCTCGGCAACAATATACAAAGGCAAACAATTTTGTGGTAGCTACCTAATCTGCGAGGTATTTATCAACGGCATTAATCGCAGCAAATACAAAAACCATAAAGGGCAATTGTCAAAAATTAGCTTCGAACAAAATCGATTACGGCAAAAATTTCATATGTTAACGTGCCCGCCATTTTAAGTGCTTAGTTTTTATTTCGATAATTTGGCAAAGGACTCGATGCACATTTACCGCATTTTATTTGCCGTTTCTTCTATATGAATGGAATCAGCTTCCAAGTTGTTTGTACATTTTACTAAAACTTAATTCGTCCATTATTCCATTTTCTCATTTTCATTGTTATTAACATTAGAAATGACTGTTTTCCCTTAAAAGTTTCTTACAAAAGTTTCCATTTTATTCCATAAAACTAAAATTGTTCAGTTCAATTGTACATGTTTAGTTGAAACAAATTCGTTTATTTACATTTTTCCATTATTCTCGTCTATATTATAAAATTGAATTGATATCGTGAATTGTTTAATAAATAATGAAAAAGAAAACTTTCATTCTAATCTAAAATACTAGCCAATAAAATTGGGAAAAATGTTCAAATAATAAAAGGTAAAATGAGAATAGAAAAATAACCGGTATACGATCGAAATTTATGTTGAATGGTGTCAATAATTAAAGTGACGACGAAATGATTAAATTAAGGCCATTTTGATTTGTCGTCCTGTGTCAGTTTGGCATGTAAATAAATAAAAAATCATCAAGTCTCGACCTTTGGGTCATAAACACAATTTACAACCAAAAAAAAAAAAACCCATTGTTTTTGGTTCTATTGACAGAATCGATGGAATAAAAACTAAATAAAAAAAAATGAAAAAAAATTCCAAGGACCTACATTGATGATGGTTTGGGATCGGTTCCGAATGAGGACTACTGACTATCCGTCTTAGGACCAAACAATTGTAAATGGAGATGCAAAACGTCGCGTAATTTTTTATTTATCGAATCCAGTCCTTTGGGAAATCAATTTCTGTGTCGCAAGATCTGCCTTTTACCTCTTCCCCATTTTTGATATGTTGTACGTTGTGCCCGGTGTAAGTTAGTCCTTTTCTGCCGATTGTCGGTTGCCAGTGTAGTTATTTCTGTTAGTGCCATTGCTGCTCCCCATTATGTGAGGACAATACTCATACAATTGGTCAAAGTATATGCCATCAGTGCTTTGCTACCACTGATTCTATTGCAAAGTGCCTTGGAATTGTCAAGAGACAGTCCACCAATCGTACCATCATTTTGAAGCCATACCGTTCTGTCCAGCACCAGTTCTGTTTAGAAAATGTCCTGCTACTTTTAAGTCCTGATGCTCTACTTTTGCTATTCGTCCACGTATATTCGATGGTTTTCTGTCCTTTTCCGTCAAGAAAGGACAATGGAAGAGTGAAAACAGTAAAATACAATATAAATAAATGAAAGAAATTCATTTCAATGCGAATATCTACGACGATGAGAATGAGCACAGGTGAGTAGAAGCATAACAGCTTCATCAAAGCTGCAAAAACTCTCGCATAAAAAGCTTCGTAATAACGTGTAAATTCGCTGTGAAACCAAGAAAAACCAAGAAATACTGTGATTCATGGAAGGATATAACAAGGGATGGTAGCCTTCGGATAGAAGAGGATGATGACGGGCGGAATAAGACCATTGGAAAATGATTACCCTCAAAAATTACTCGACCCAAAATCCATTGATGCAGAGATGGAAACGAGGAGAAGGCGCACCCACACTGGGATTTTCCATACTAAACGGCGTTTATATTTCACTGACGTTTTTAGGATTTTCATGTATTTCAATTATCCTTGTGTTTTTTTCCACTTTTATGCTCTATACGGAAAGGTTTGGTTGTGATTCGATTCAGTACGAAAGGGTTCGCCGTGGTTGCTTATGAATTCAGAAGCTCTCAAGAGGCTACCTTTTCGGTTCGACTTTTTCCACGCATGTGAACGATCGAAAATTGTTACAGCATTCAAGGATCCTAAGCAGGTGCCATTTTGCTGTTGATAAATTCACCTTTTTAGAAATTTAAATTAGTTGATGATTGAAATTGTATTCGATGCTCTTAAAATGGAATACGCCTAAGCGTAGTGTTGAATATGCTTTAAATTAAATTAAATGCGATGATTTTTCTTCTTATTCGCTTGGAAACAAAATTACGGAACCATTTCTCTTTTATTCCCCTTTAAAGAGTGGCTTTTTATTACTGGATTCAAATGATAACATTTTATCAATTTGAATTTTTAATGCAAATTTCTACTGAAAATTCTTTTTACTGAAATTTATTTTACTGACAAATTTTTACAGAACATTTTTACTGACAAATTTTTACTAAAAAATTTTACTGACAATTTTTTACTGACAATAATTTTTACTGAGAAGTTTTTACTGACAAATTTTTGTTGAGCATTTTTACTGGCAAATTTTTTCTTATAAATTTTTATAACAAATTTTTACTAACAAATTTTTACTGACAAAATTATACGGACAAATTTTATAACATATACATATTTTTACTGGTAGGTTTTTACTGACAAATTTTTACGGACAAATTTTTGTTGAAAATTTTAACTGAACAATTTTTACGGACAATTTTTATTGAGAAATTTTTACGGCCAATTTTAACTGACACATTTTTGCAAAATGTTTTTATTGACATATTTTTATAACAAATTTTTACTGATAAATTTTTACTGACAAATTTTTATTGACAAATTTTTATTATACATTTTTTCTGACAAATTTTTACTGACACATTTTTACTGAAAAATTTTTACGGAAAATTTTTACTGAGTAATTTTTACGAAAATTTTTTACTGACAAGTTTTTATTGACAATTTTTACTTACCTATTTACTGACAATTTTTTGCGAACAATTTTTACTGACAATTTTTATTGACAAATTCTTATAAAAAAATTTTACTGACAAATTTTTATTGACAATTTTTACTGACAAATTTTTTCTAATAAATTTTTACTGATAAATTTTTACCGACAAATTTTTATAACAAATTTTTACTAACAATTTTTTACTGATCATTTTTACTGACAAATTTTTATTGACAAATTTTTACTGACAATTTATTATAGGAAATTTTTACTGAACATTTTTACTGACAAATTCTTAAGTAAATTTTTACTGACTAATTTTTACAAACAAGTTTTTACTGAAATTTCTTTTTCCAAAAATGTTTTTTTGTAGAAAACTTTTACTGAAAATGTTCACTCAAAAGAAAAATTCTGTTTTACTGCAATTTTTTTTACTGAACACATTTTTTTTTATTGAAAATTTTTTTACTGAAAATTTTGTTAATGAAAATTATTTATCATACTTTCCTTATGTACCATGGGAAATGCCATTTATTTGGAGGTTTTAGTATAATAGCGATACCTAATACACCTCATAGTTGGTAAAACTTTAGCTTGTAGAGCACAACATCAATATTTGAAAATTGCCACCGCAGTCCCCAGAACTTAACCCTTTTGAGAACTTTTGGAAGACATTAATATGGAGAAACTCTAAAGTCAGGAAGCTCTTTTTGAAGCTATACAAACTCAGTTGAAATATATTTTTGAAAAGTATGTGGACAAGTTGATCGCTATAAAGCCTTAAAGATGTGTTTTTGTATATTAAAAAAAGATTTGTGTTTTTAATGCCTTTTCTTAATAACAATTTTTTATATTGGTTTGTGTGTAAGATGAAGGTGAAAAATTTGCCTAAAATTTTGTTTTTGCATAAATAGAAGATTCAAAATAGTTGGCCGCTTTTCTATGGAAATCATAAACGCAAGAATGTTACACCTCAAAACTCATAATGTGATTATCCATAGTAAGAACATCCCAAAAGAAGGGAACATTTTGTACGCGGAAATTCCGCATTCAAATTTTCATTAGCACGAAGGATATCTTCTTTACTCTTTTCGTGCGCGTATAAGCATAAGACGAACATGTTCTCCTATTCTCTCCGGTACCTCTTATAACACCTCTAAGAACACAATAATAATTTTTGTAGAAAAAGAATGAACACAAACAGTCTAAAATCGTTTAGTATTTTATGAGTATTGAGATTGTAAAAATAATTTCTGTGTAAAAATATCGTGTAATAAAATATCGAAAATGAGTAGGCATCTTTATATGAGAAAATGAATTTCGGGAAAAAAAATTTCCTTCAGAATTAGTAGTAATGAGAAGAAGGAAAGAAAATAAAAATAAAAATAAAAATTTTTATTTTTTTATTTTTTTTCCTTGATGACAACACTAAAGACGAAATGAGCAAAAAGCCAGCCGAATACTTAACACTTCGAACATGTCGGCATATTTTCTCTTCTCTACAAAAGCCACTGTGATGTTCACCGAATTTTTTTTCTACCGTTTCTATGATGTGTTCAATAAAAATTTTTAAGGGCGCAAATTTACATTCATAAGGGTTATAAATCCATAAAAAAAATACTCACTTAAATACGCACTAAGTATTTGGGATGAGAAATAATAATAATAAAAATTTACAAAAAATGTGATTATGAATATAGATTCGACAAGGTCAACTCAGGGTCCGTATTGGCTAGCTTAGGCAGCGGAATTTTTCTATTTCTCTTCCTTCAATTATAAAAATAATATTCCCGGTCTTGAATTGTTACCAAAATAAAAAAATAAAATAAAAATTACACTTGGTTGGTGGCCCATCCATTATTGAGAAACGTACCATAAGTCGAATGTGTTGGAATAATTTTTACGAATTTACTTTGAATTTGGTTTAATTGAGAAATTTAAGTATTTTTTTGCTAGTCCAAAAAAAAAACTGATAGTACTTATTTTGAACTATTAGATTTTGAAGCTGTCAATACTTACAACGCTTCGGGGTCTCATAAGCCTGAACTGCCAATGTCACCACTTTATCGAACCAAGTCCGACAGCGATCTGCTTTGGGATAAAAATTCTTTGAAATCATATTAAACGAAACCATGTAAATATAATAATTATCGCTTTGTGTCCAAAAATAGTCATCACAAACCGAAAATGGCACTTTTTTTCTGTATTTACGCTTGGAATGATTTTTTAGTTCGTGATCGAAATCTTAGCACATTCGAATCAATTAATGGTTTTCATGGTGATTTAATTCGACTAATCGTTGAATAAATACATCGTGATTTCGATGATTTGACACCGAAATAAATCTGAAGATATTTTTTTTTTTTACTCAATCTAAAACAATAAACGAACCATAAGAGTAGGAATAACAAATAAAAACTAAAAATTCAATTAACTTTTATGCGGTCAATTTTTTGGTTTTCGTTCATTCCATTAATCACGATGTTTGTTTGAAATTTTTTTTTTTGAAATTCTATTTCTTAGAAAGTATAAAAAATAAGTTTTTTATATATTTATATTGATGATAGTATTGTTTTAGAGATTTTGTTTTGTCCCCCCCAAATGTTTAACATCAATCGTCTTTGAACTGAGTCAATCGAATCAGTTGGCAATGATTTATTTTTCATTAACTAAAATACTATCCAATATGAAGTTTAGAGAATAAAACTAAACCAAATAAACTTTATATTCAAATTTTGATAAAAATTTATATTTTTTTATTTTGCTTAAGTTTTGCCATTATAGTACAATATAAAATTATTTTATTAACTATAACAACACTTAATTTTTTTTAGGTAACTTATGATGAGTTTTTCTCATATTTTGAGCTGTAATTCGGCCATTGGTTTTTAAATGATCTTTAGTGTAAAAACTGCCTGCGTAAATACTTTATTTTTTAAATAAAAGTCCAACGCTGTCAAATCGCACGATCTTCGAGGCCAATCTGATATCATCAAATCTTGAAATTACGCGTTCTAGGAATTTTGCAAACAATAAATTTGCCAAAATTTGCCGTGTTGTGAGGCTTGTGGTGCCGTTTTTGTTAAAATCACGTATAGTCCAGATTAGAATCTTTAAGTAATGGTCTCTCCTACTGCATTTTCAAAGAAATGCGGGCTAGTTACCCGTAATAGCGATAAGGAAGGATTCCATAATGCTGTACACGGATACCGTAGCAAAAAAGTTTGCCAACCGAAAAAGATAATGTTTTGGTGTCGGCAGCAGCGTCCGTGAATAAAATATAGCATATTTTAATTCGTCCAGCTGTTCAGGGAAAGGTATGCTATATGTGGTCGGATCAGTAACCTATCTGTGTTCCTCTAACATTCTTTTAATTATATTGTATCGGTTTTAAGATTATGTTTAGAAAAAGATCGGTTCGCAGCAGCTATTTTGGTGAGGTACCATACCATTCACAGACATTCACAGACCATACCACGTCCAAACAAATACCCACTTAAAGGGGAGGTGAAAATAAAAGTTTTTTTAGCGATGCCTTTGATGTATCAAGGTTGAACTTCTTGTAGCTATTAACAGCCATACCTATTCGGTCCATTGGTTCGTTCAGACCATAGTTATAAGAAGACAGCTTAATCTTAGTTCAAGCCACTCTTTCAGATTGTGCTTAATTCATGGATACGTCCGACTGTCAATATTTTCAGTTAAAAGTTGGTGAATAAAAATTAAATTAGCAACTCTTTTTACGTCTTTTTTCAAGTGAAGGGATTCTGAGCGTATTTAGGCAGCCTGTATATGATGGGAGATTGCACGGTGGTCAATCCATTGCAGATCTTTTAATGAGAACATCACAAAGTTGCGCTGTGCAGGAATGTTAAGCATAGACCAGCTTATCATTCCAATAATGGCCAGTGGCTAACTAAGGGGAAAAAGTATATATCCGAAAAGTGGATATACCGTACCATCATGTGAATGTTTTGTAGATGCAATTTATACGATCTCCCATTTGGGCATTGCGCATAATACAGAAAGCCTAACAGTGCTTTAGGGGTGTGAAACCCTGATATTCTGGTAAGTGTTCGTACGGGAACGCGAAAGGAAGATCGCTCCTAATTCAGAGTAGTCTGCATTTTTGAGATGTGGACATTGAAAAGTTTCGCACGCGCTTTCCAATAATCTCCATCGGTTTTTTAATTTTAATCCATAGGCTGTTGCTCCAAATTTCAATAACCGAAATTATAAAAATTATAATAATAGAACGAAAACATTGAACTGAGAAATGTTGGAGTGGAAGTGGTAAATCGTAAGAATGTCCGTCACTATGACGACTTGTGGTTGTGGGGGGAGTGTATGCCCAATAGGCTTAGGTAACTCTTAGACAAATGCACGGTAGAGCATAATAAGATACTGAAGATACTGTATAATAATAAGAATAGTCGCATAATAAGGCGAGCAAACCACAGATCCATGTCTCACAAAGGAATTACAGGGTGAGCAAACTTGGACTGACTGATTTAAAATCCATATAATTTTTTTATTTTTGAAAAAAAATTTTTTGCAGATTATAAAGAATTACAAGTTTTTACTGATAAATTTTTACTGACAGATTGTTTACTGATAAATTTTTACTGACAAATTTTTACTGACAAATTTTTACTGACAAATTTCTATAACAAATTTTTACTGACAAATTTTTACCGATAAATTTTTACTGAAAAATATTTACTGATACATTTTTACTGACAAATTCTTACTGATAAATTTTTACTGACAAGTTCTTACTGATAAATTTTTACTGACAAATGTTTACTGACAAATTTTTACTGACAAATCTTTTTTGATAAATTTTTACTGACAAATTCTTACTGACAAATTTTTACTGACAAATGTTTACTGGCAAACTTTTACTGATAAATTTTTACTGATATATTCTTACTGAGAAATTCTTACTGATAAATTTTTACTGACTAATGTTTACTGACAAATTTTTACTGACAAATTTTTACTGACAAATTTTTACTGACAAATTTTTATAACAAATTTTTACTGACAAATTTTTACTGACAAATTTTTACTTATAATTGTTGTTCTTATTGATAAATTTTTACTGACAAATTGTAACTGAAAAATTTTTACTGGCAAATTTGTACTGAAAAATTTTAACTGACAAATGTTTACTCATAAATTTTTACTGACAAATGTTTACTGATAAATTTTTACTGAAAAATTTTTACTGACAAATTGTTTACTGATAAATTTTTACTGACAAATTTTTACTGATAAATTTTTACTGACAAATTTTTATAACAAATTTTTACTGACAAATTTTTACTGACAAATTTTTACTGACAAATTTTTACTTATAATTGTTGTTCTTATTGATAAATTTTTACTGACAAATTGTAACTGAAAAATTTTTACTGGCAAATTTGTACTGAAAAATTTTAACTGACAAATGTTTACTGATAAATTTTTACTGACAAATGTTTACTGATAAATTTTTACTGAAAAATTTTTACTGACAAATTTTTACTGACAAATTTTTAAAACAAATTTGTACTGAAAATTTTTATCGATAAATTTTTAATGAAAAATATTTACTGATACATTTTTACTGACAAATTCTTACTGATAAATTTTTACTGACAAGTTCTTACTGATAAATTTTTACTGACAAATTTTTATTGACAAATCTTTTTTGATAAATTTTTACTGACAAATTCTTACTGACAAATTTTTACTGACAAATGTTTACTGGCAAATTTTTACTGATAAATTTTTACTGATATATTCTTACTGACAAATTCTTACTGATAAATTTTTACTGACTAATGTTTACTGGCAAATTTTTACTAACAAATGTTTACTGACAAATTATTTACTGACAAATTTTTACTGACAAATTTTTACTTACAAATTTTTCATTGGACATTTTTACTGAAAATTTCTACTGAAAAAACTCGAAAAATGCAAATTTCGCTTAGATTCCAAATTTGGAGCCAGAAACGTTACGCACCATAATGCAAAATGCCTTCGAAAGAGCCATTAACTGCTAACAAGAAAGTGTAAGTCATTTAAGAGATTTTATTTTTCACATTTAAATCAGGAAAAATTTCATAAATTACACTTTCATTTAAAAAAAAAAACAACAAAACAAATAGAAACATTTAAAAATAAAAAAGTTATGTGCAAGTTGGTCCACCCTAAATAAGTGACAAAACGTACAAATCCCAACATCATGCCACTCTTAGTAATAATGTGGTTAAGATGGGAGTAAATTGGAGATTTTTATCATGTCTAACAGCCAAGTCAGTAACAGACTGTACTCGTTTGTATTATATTTTCTGCGAAATAATAATTATAAATGCGAGGAGTAAGACTTCTAAAGGCTCAGTAAGAGGCCATTAAAAAGAGACCAATTGTAGGAAATATTCAAATATTCCTAAATGTGGAAATTTCAAAACCAGAAAAAAAGCTGGTTTTGAAATTTTCGCATTTCTAAAGGCTGATGGTTTTTTCAGGTGTTTTTTGTACTTATTTTTATTCTTTATGAAAAAATAATAGAATAAGGAAATTGAAGTGGAATGGAAAGTAAAGATGTTTTTTTTAGATTAAGCGTAGGATATTCCTTCTATGGGATGCTAACCCAGGACCCTAACGATTATGTTACCGCGCTTTCTTAAGACTATCAACTTTTCTCATAACTACGGTTTCTAATCTGGATGTTAGAAGAAACTTTGAAGGTGAGGTTAAAAGAATAGATTTTATTACAGTATTTATCAAGCGAGAAATATATTAAGAAAATTTTGTTAAAAAAATCACCATCCAAAGGATGTTGTTCCTGCACACTTTCATCGCATTTTTAGATAATAACCGAAATCAATATTATAAAATGGCAAACTAAAATCAAAATAATTTGTATTTTAAATAATATATTTATATTTAAAAATTATTAAATAATATAGTTCTAATTTCAAAACTACAAAATGGATAGCCCTCTAGTTGAGGTGAACTAAATTTTTTTTAAAAATTATTTGAGATGTTTTTTCCCTAAAAAAAAAGGGATATTAAGATAATACTCAGTCATATTGATAAAAGTTTATTTAAGGTAAACATTTTAATAAAATAGTAAAAAGGAAATTATTAAAAAAAAAACAAAAAGAAAAATGGAAGAATAGAAAAATAAAGAAAATATTTTACGAAATTTCTCAAAATGAAACAGGAAGCCCCAAAAAAATTTTAATAGAGAAACAATATGAGACAGAGGTAATCCGGTGAATAATCTTCCGGAATTATTTTGCATTAAATGGGGATGAGAACGATAAACTTTCCAACTAGGAACACATAAAAACTTTCATCCAAAGAATTATTTCTCCTTTAATCCTGTCTAATAAATATTTCATTTGATAAATTATGTTAGATACGATGTTAGTTGGTTTGGTATATGTACATCTGTACTTTCCATCGACAATATTTAGTCAACAACAATCAATCCTTACCGGCAACAAGGATCAATGTGGAAGGAAGGACAACCAATACAGAAGTAAACATCTCGAACCCAGTGTGGGTGGGTGGGAACAAAATGGAACGTTTTGGGTATTGAGTGAAAATAAAGTTGAAGAAAAATCAGTGAAAAGGACGAAATAAATATGTTCGACAATAAAAGGATATAAAGACCACTATTGGCATGTGATGGTATTTGCGACAAAAGGCAAAGGGAAAAATAAGAAAAGGACTGAAGAAGCGAAACAAGAACGAATTAGAATCGAACGTGGACACATTGTGCTCGTTTATTGTGTTGAAGATGAAGTGCTGAATAGAGATTTAGCGGTTCATTTAGCAAACACCTGAGTCTCGATTGCAGCCACCATTTTTATTCTCTGGCAATGGCCATGTTTGGTTTGAAGCTTGTATTCACTCGTATGAGCATGACCACCCCTTCTAATGCAGTCAATCAATAGACTGCAATAGACTCTCGTCCACTATGGCAAATGTAAACAGCTTCAACTCATTACAGAATCACGAGAATCCGAGAGTCTTAGACTCTGCCAAAAGGGGGTTGGAGTCTTCCGATAGCGACGAGGGTAAGAGTCTGCCGTGCAACACTATCGGCCATTGTGGTCCATCGGCAGACTCTCACTTCCTTAATAAGCTCGTTCTCGTATTTCAAGTAACTTATTTATGGTGCAGAAGATATACTAGATAAATGGGGGTGTACACATTTGTGTTTGTATTTTTTAAATGTCCATGGCACATATAACAGAGCCAATAAATATTTTATATACTCAAGATGGTGTGGTACATATTGTACGTATCTCGTGCTCGTTTAACAAAGTGCCGAGGCATAGCTAAACATTCTGTATTCGTTATTTAGTATTTAGTAGCCTCACCGTGAGAGTCCGGTACACAGGATACGGTATAGGTTGAACAGGTTCGTCACTCTAGACTCCAATGCAAAGCAGAAATCGGGAATAAGCTTCGATGGGTGGGCTTACAATGGCCTGATTTGTATCACGTCGATAAGATGGTACAATGGACTGGCGACCTTAAGTGTATGTGCACATATGGAAAGGACATATTTTAGTCGAGAATATATGGCAATCGTTGAACACTATCCACTGTCAATAGTAAAGGAAAAAATCATCAACCACAAAAGTTTATTTCGGGTCATTTCCATTTCAGTTTTTCTTTCTTTGCACTTTTATTTCGAAAAAAAAGATTGTGAAATTATTTAAACAGAATGACAAGATCTTAAAGTAGAGAAGAGCTTTGAATAAAAAAATTTCGCTAGGCCAAAAAGCACAAACCTTTTAGAATTTACTTTTGGTATTTATTTGTTATGGTATATACAATAGAATGTGGATTCGTTTGTAATCCTTCGTGCTGGAAGGGAAGAGAAAAGTATTAAAATTTCGATTGTAAACTTAACGTTAAGTATAACAGGCGGTGGGGGAAAGGGGTTTGGGAAGTGACGACCATATTTAAAGATCACCTTACCCTGCCGAGGAAAGATATTTAGTCAGGTTGGATTAATAATAAGGATTTTCTAAACTAGCATTTTTTTATTTATGAACTCATACTTTATTTGGAGCGCTATTGTCTATATGTGCAGGTGATGTTATTCATAATAGTTATAATTAAAAAAAAAAGAAATAAAAGTCAAACTGCCAAAGGATAACAAACAAAATTATGGAAAAGGGATGTTTCCGCTCTGCCTGGCCTTTCCCCAAATCCTTAGCAACTGATATTTCTTGACCAAATTATGTTAAAAGTGATAGTGTTAATACTGATACTAGATTGGCATGGCGAACCCGCGTACCGGAGCTGGCTTAGCGGTGCCTAGGAATTTACAAGATTCCTGACCGTAGCTCAATCAGCGGAGTACAAACCGAAGTACTCTTTGTAGTATATCTATATATAGTACACCCAGCCTGAGTATAAACCGAGTGGAGTGATGTTTCATACACGTCAATGCTACACAGCAATAGATAAGTTAATCACGTAGGCATTGCCATACTTTTCATATGTCTCTGTATAACTATAATTCATTGATTTATAAACGTTCTATATATATCGTTAACAAAATGAGCATATATATTTAATTACTGAATCCAAGTCCAATATACGAAGGTCGTTCAATAAGGCCTTAGAAAAAGGTGGAAAAAAACTGTTTTTTAAAAAAAAAAATTTTATTTTTCAAGATAATCTTCTTTTAGCTATTTTCCAACCGTTTTTCCAAAATTTTCATCCCGTCCAAAAAATAGGATTTCGGAAGTTCTGCAAAATACTCATCTGTTTGAGCAATGACGTCCTCGTTGGAAGTGAACCGTCGTCCGCCAACCCATTTCTTCAGATTGGGGAAAAGAAAATAGTCACTCGGGGCCACATCTGGTGAATAAGCGGGATGCTGCAACAATTCCATTCTCAATTCCACAATTTTGGCCATGGAAACAGCGCAGGTGTGCACACGCGCATTATCCTGATGCAAGAGGATTTTTTTCTTCTTCAGATGGGGGCGTTTCTCTTTGATTTCCTCGCTCAACCGTTGCAATAACGACGCGTAATACGCTCCTGTTATTGTTTTTCCTTTTTCCAAGTAGTCGATAAAAATGATGCCCTGCGAATCCCAAAAGACCGTGGCCATCACCTTGCCGGCCGATGGCACAGTTTTTGCCTTCTTCGGAGCCCGTTCACCCTTGAAAATCCACTGTGATGACTGTCTCTTCGTTTCTGGAGTGTAGTAGTATATCCAGGTTTCGTCCACAGTGACATATCGACGAAGGAATTCGGCAGGATTGCGATGAAAGAGTGCCAACATAGCCTCAGAGTCCACTGTACGATTGTGTTTATTCTCCTCTGAGAGCAAACGCGGCACCCATCTTGCCGAAATTTTTTTCACAGACAATTTTTCATGCAAAATTGAAGCGACTGTACCTTGTAATATGCCCGTGGCCTCAACTAATTCGCGCACTTTAATTCGCCGATCGTTCAAAATCAGATCGTGAATTTTGTCGATGATTTCAGGAGTAGACACCTCAACTGGGCGTTCTGAACGATGTTCATCTTTTGTGGATGAACGGCCACGTTTAAATTCATTCACCCAATTGTAAACCGTTTTGAACTGCATCCAACTCGGCTTTGATTTCTTTCAAAATGAAAGATGTTTGATGACAGCTCTAAACTCGCTTTTTTCCATTGTTATGTACAAATAAATGTCGTTAACTTTAATCGACGATAGAAATTGACCTACGCTATGGATCGAGCTGAAATTTTGACAGTTTTCCTGTCGATAATGCTACTTACAAAAAAAAAAATCTTTACCGACACTTCAAGCGCAATTTCTAAGGACTTATTGAACGACTCTCGTATTACACTCTTTAAACAAAAATTGGTACCACGGGAATCGGGAGCCCCATTGTGGAATACACTATGCCCGATTGAGGTGAAGCGCCATTTGGCAGCAACGTGGTGGTTGTGGTTAATACCCATGTCGCGGGCACGGTCTTCGGATCGCAGGTAGGAGGTAACTGGCAATAACCATTTTGCATTTATCTCGGGCACTGTCACTGCTAATGACAGTAGAGGTTTAGATAGTCCTCGCCACCAGCAGGTTGTAACTGATTCTATCTGTTAAATGCCAGTAATGGTGGTACGTTGATTGAGCGTAACTCAATTCCTATAGTCGTAGGCGACCGAAGTTCTCCAAACCCAAATCTCAATACTCCAAAACTGGTTTATCGAATGAATAATAAAAGGTAATGAACGTAAATCTAACCACGTAACTTTTACTCTCTGTCTTGAACCATGTCCTTCCATACGCCTTAATAGCAGTGCCATAACACAATACACCAAAGTTCGGTTCCTAGGACGGAACTTAGACAAACGCTTGATGTGGAATCCACATACAAGACTTAAAAGACAGGAACTAAAAAGGCGTAGGTACCGGCACAACTTCGACTTCTAGACAAACGTTCTAAACTTACTAAAGTAATTTTATGCAATGCCTTTTCAAAAACCCATCTGGACTTACATACTAGAACTCTGAATAGTGCTAAGACTTCCAATTCCCATCGAATCCTATCCCTTCAATCAAAAATACTCCCTACAATTACTGACGCTTCATGATGTGGCTGTGTCTCGTTATAAAAAGTTCCATTCCCTGATCCCCAATTATACTTAAACCACTTGTTCAAAAACTATCAGCCTAATTCTTTCCTAGAAACACCCATCAAAGACTTGAGTATCACTGATCACGTGACTAATTAAAATACTAAAGCTTAGATTACACCGTGCATCTAATAAATGATCTAAACGTCAAATTCTGCCTTTTTTGCGCCTCTGACAGTACAATGTATAAGCGAGCACGCATGTACTTTGCGCGTGATTGGGATTGTGCAGGTTCGCCGCTAGAAAGTAATACAATACTCATAACAAACTACTAAGAAGAGCTTTTAATCCTTTAAAAAAAATACAAAAAAATTAGGATGATGAAGTGGTAAAAAATGAAGTAAAAAAATCATAGAAATATTGGTCATTTTTAGCATATAAAAAATTAAGTTTCTTTTCGGTAGTTCCTTTCTTAAATTTTCTATAGTAGAAAAATGTATAACAGCTAAGAAAACGGTAAAAGGTAAAAGACTCTTTCGAATGCCTTTTCTACCATTTAAAAAAAAAACTCCACTCCTTTTCTATGATTACAATAGAAAAAACCGAAAAAATACATTTTTCAAAAAAAATTATCAATTATACTTCAATAAAGAAGATTTTCTATTAAAAATAATAAATGCAAAAATACTTACGCTCGTGTACAATATGTATTCGGAACTGAGACTAAGCTAGAAGTTTAAAAAGTGTAAAATAAGTGAAGTAAATTTCAACAATTCATTGCAAGTAAAAGAACAAAAAAAATATGTTGAAAAGGATAATAGGCAAAAGGGGGGAAGTGAATAAATGAACATTTTGAAAGGCGCGCCACTTTCATTATTCACTTATATTCCCATCGAAATGAGCTCTTTATTCGCATTTCAGAAAGGAAATTTCACCAATTTATCTCGAGAGTGATTTCCATAATAAATTCCTCCTTATTAAAATCCATCTGGGTTCCATGGCTATTGTGCTTGGTAGCTATATGATCTCCTTTTAACCGATATTTTCCGTACGCGAATAGAAGGAATACGAAATGGTCATAAAACGCGACGCCCCCTTTCACAAAGATTCCTGATGCTACTCGTATTAGGAATTTGATAGTAAAGAGTTCCACAGAAAAAAGGAAATGTGATAATAACAACAATAAGTGCGAGGGAGGAAAAGACCTCAATTTATGTTGTTATCAAAATGCTAAGATTCGTGGGGTAAAAACGGAAGGAGTCGTCCAACCGCTATCAGCACACCAGCAGCATACACAAAAACCGGCGTACAACAATTAATCATCTTCAACCATTGAATTATAACGAAAATAATTGAGAAATCTGCCTTCGTCCTTCCTCGACTCCTTGACTTTCCACAATACTCTAGCTAGGCGTCTTCAGTTCTATTTATATAACACAATATTGGGGAGATAAGTGAGAGCTAAGAAACCGACACTTACAAAGACTGGAATTGTTGCCATTTTTATGGAAGCTAGCATTTCCGTTGTGCGGCACAGTTTACGAGTATATACGTCAAAATATCGATCATTTATGGAAATCTTAAGAAGGAGAACAAAACCGAAACTAAATAGAGAAATATTGAGTTAAATTAGAAATTAAATCACTAAAAAATTAAACCGATCCTGTTGGTAAAAGGGAAGGAAATGACATAGCCAAAAAGGTTTCTCACAGACAATACCTGCAAAAGTTTATGGTTTTAATCTATTCTATCATTCAATGTTGTGTACTTGAAAGATTTTATTTTCATTTTCAACCAGTACTAGAAGAAAACAAAAAAATCAATATTGAATTTATTACATTTTAATTGACATAAATTCTGAGCGAATCCTTGGGGTGAAAGTGGAATTATTGAACGGTGAATGCACTTGCGATAGTACGAATAGAAAAGGTTCCTCCTTATTGGATACGTTAGGCATGCTTTTTTTAAAATTCTTTTCATTTTTTTTAGAAGCTTCATTTAATTTATTTTTCATTTAATAAAAAAAAACAAATTTTTAGTTAATTTACAATAGAAAAAATGCAAAAGTGAAGCTAACTTAAGGATGAATTTCAAATATGGCTGACAGTAAAGGATTATCTAATTTGTGCTTTGGAAAGTAAATTTAATTTCATATACTTTAAATAAAGATTTTTATAAGTAGCCTTTGGAATTTTTCAAAAAATTTCCGTGCTTGAATCCTCAAATTATATTGCCAACTACAAATTTGGTTTCCGCTTTGAACATTCACTAACCGGCAGTGTCATCGAATCCTCGATTTCACTGCATACTCTTTAGAGAAAAAAGAGTACTTAATTAAAGTTAACGAGTTATTGAATATCTCTATCATAATCGCTGGTGTTCCACAGGGTACTCTGCTTGTGTCCATTCTCTACCATATTTATACTACAGATATTCCAGTCTATTTTAACACCTTTTTCACTACATACGCTGATAATACGGCCAACTTTCGATCCAGCGAAAATTCCCAACTTGCTTTCCCAAATTTGCTAAACCCGAATCCAAATCCTCCAGAACTGGTTTTCCAAATGGAGAATAAAAGTGAACGAACGCAAATGTGCCCACGTAACTTTACTTTTCTGCCATGAACCATGCGGCAGTGAAATACCACAACTCACTGAAGTTCGGTATCTTGGACTGACTTTAGACTAACGCTTGACATGAAATCAATAACACACGAGACTTAAAAGACGAGAACTAAACAGATGATACCGATAACTACTTCGACTTCTAGACAAATGTTCCAAATGTACTGAAACCAATATGGACTTATGGAATTGAACTCCGAGGCTCTACGACGGTTTTCAATTCCAGTCGAATTTGATTTCTTCAGTCAAAAATACGTCGTACAATTGTCGATGCTCTCTTTTATGTCCGCAGTAGAATTATTTATCGTGATCTTAAAATCACATTTGTTCGTGTCTCGTCATAAAAAGTTTCATTCTCATCCCAATTATATAGGATGTCCTATAATAGCACGCAAGACAGTTAATAGTTCTCACAATCGTAACATGTTTGATCATTTAGTTTCTTATGCTAAATTGCAAGTTATGTTTTTTTGTGCCTAAATTGCAAGATATTGATGTGGACGACATGTGGTTTCAGCAAGATGGTGCCATATGCCATATAGCCCGAGAAACAATTCAATTACTGCATGAGTCATTTCGTGGTCGTGTAAATTTCCGTTTTTGTGATCAGAATTGGTAGCACTGATCACGCGATTTAACGTCATTGGACTTTAATCTTTGGGTTTTTTTTAAAATGTAAGATTTATGCCAGCAAGCCCACGATCACCCACGCCTTGAAAGAGGAAATTAAGCGCTGTACCAACAAAATTTATCCACATTTATACAAAACGGTCATGGCAACTTTCAACAAAAGAGTGCGTTTATGCCAGCAAAGCCGATGTGCTATTCCAGCTTATACTGTATAGTTTGTAAATTAATAAAAAATCTACATTATAAAGCTGTGTTTTCTATAAAAATTATTTCTTGCGCTAAGTTTGGAACACCCTTTACTAATTCTCGTACTCAACAAATATTCTACATTTTCTTTTCGTAGAAAAACCCATCGACGCCTCTAGCATAAATTGTAAAATTATTTAAATAATTGATAAAACTCTTTTTACATAACACGATTTTTTTGCGGTGATTTTTTAATAAAGTCAAAATCTGACGCATAAAAAGTCCAACGACGTCAAATCGTACAATCTTGAATGGCAATTGGCATCATCAAAACTCAAAATTACGAGTTTTGGAAGCGTTTAGTGAAATAAAGACAAAATTTTTAGCATAAAAAGTCCAACGACGTCAAATAGTAAAGTTAAAATCGATTATATTCTGCCAAAATTTATCGTATTTTGTGGCTTGTGGTGCCGTCTTTTTAGAATCACATATGGATCCCAATTGAACTTTTTTAGTTTAGGCTAGTTACCATCCGGTCAAACCCGTCTTACCTTCTTCGTTTTCAAAGAAATACCTTTAGACCAAAATGCATACCAGACAGTCACTTTTTGCAAATACGATTTGCAAAAGCTCTGATGGCTTTTCAGAGCCTCATTTACGGTCAATAAGATTTTTCATCTCTGGTAGTTGGCTTTCCAGTTTTTTTACAAGGCTAACTTCGTTTACCTTCCAAAGGTAATTGGGTACCCATATCAACATGAGAAAAATATTATATCTTAATCAAAAAAAAACATTTTTAATTATAGTTAAAAGAAAAAGAAAATTATTGAAAAAAAATGTGCCAATCACCATCAAATTTCTTTAAATTTATCACAGAACACTTACGGCATTGGAAAAAAAACCATTTTAGGTTGGAGCATATGTGCCAATATTTATTCAAAAATATATTATAAAATAGGATGTGGAAGAAGTTATTTAGTTCGCATATTGCCGGTCATAAAAGATAATTACATGAACATTGAAATATGCTTTCGCCATTATCCATAAAGCTCAGAAACATAATCAACCATTAAACTCGCATAAACGAGCAGAATAAAATGGTGTGTTTCCGTCCCGTTTGTCCCGTCACCAATTTGCTGTGACTCCCATACACTCCCAATATCAGTTTTATACTTACTTGGGCTGCACGAACAGCTACCATGACATGAACTTATGTCACCACACTGTCTCCGATTTGTATTAAGATTCTCGGTTCCGATAAGGGGTATGAGAATCTGATTGCTTCCCATAACAATTCGCTATAATCAAAAAGCATTCCGTTCAATCTGGAGATATCGTCATAGATTTTCTCGTAAACAGCAAACAGCAAAATGATTTGACAATGAAACGGATAAATGCGAATGAGGCTAAATGGGATATTGACGAGGATATGGTAACGAATTACTCGGTTATGGATTGGGCCTGCTGCTATGCTGTTCTGGTGAGTGAAGCCCGGTTGCCGCGGTCATAATAGAGGGTGTATCGAATGCTAAACGGAACGTTGTTGAGTAGATACAGCGTATTAGTCACATAATTTCCATAAGGATGTAAGCAGGACATAAAAGGCGACAATAAAATCAAGCACAGACAACAGACGATAGACGGTACACTGTATGTTCAGTCTACGCTCGCACGTATCAGATACGCCCAGAAAATTTCCCTATCATCTCAGATCAAGAAAAACTGAAAATTACTCTTAAATAGAACGAGAATCATTTGATGGCTTTTACGACAATATAGCAAAGGGGTTTTCGTTTCCGCTTTCCGACCACCTCAGTTCCGTCTCAGTTCAGGGATCCTCTTCCGATTTCGTTAGGCTTCCACTTGCCGTACAACCCGGGCTCATCATTCAAACTCGTATTCGATGCGAATAAGGACAACACTAACTACTTCGAAACTATAATGTTACGATAAGGGATGAAATTTGTGCTCAGAATTTGGTTAATATTGTCGGGGATATCACGATTACTATCGCTGGACTGAAGACACAGCAAAAAGGGCAAGGGGTTTTGTCACATAAAAGCAAAAACGATTACTGATAATATTTTGACATGAGAATTTCATGCGATTCGAAATTATAGAATTCCATAAAAGCGACTATGGATAAGGTCTCGATGGATTGGCTTTTGGTGGGAGTGTAAGGATATTTTGTGCATACTTGAGCAAGTCATAAATACTCACCGAACGTTGATAGACTTAGTGGAGTGGCTTTGAACACGGAATATTGAGAAAGTTGAAAAATTAGGGGTGAGTTTGAAGATTCGAAAAGTTTTACAGTTTGATGGCTTATGAAAATGGTCTGTGTCCCACTGAGGAGATGGTAGCCCGCAAGGAGCAAACGGAGGGGATAGTTTACATGCTGAGAATGTGAAGTAATTGAACGTTAAACTCCACTAACACTTTATCGTTGTGTCCTCTCAATAATTCTGGGCTCTTCATAAACCTAATTTGTATGGCAGTCAAGATAAATAGTTGCGATAGATTATCTTTGGATTATGACTGGGAGATAAGGGTAAATTGATGTGGAATATTGTACGAGTACACAACCAGCAGGGCAAACCAAAATGGATGAATGAATTCGCATTCGTATTTGTATAGTTTTGGGGGCAAATCTAGATTATGGACTCGTTTTCGTTTCGTTTTCGTTTTTCCTAATTTTAATTCGATGAACTTTTGTCTTTTGGTGATCATGCAAGTTGGTTCGGAATAATTTTCTTGCATTATTTTTTTCATTGTTATTGAATTTATTCATCTTGAAAGCTATGCTCTTCACGTACAAAAAAAACATAAAGAATTTTTCCCTACCGCCACTACCATCCAGGGCAATTTTATTTTCTACTATATTTAATGGTTATAAATTCAAAACTCTTGAAAAGTGAATATAATTTAAGATTTTTAAACGTATTTTCCAAAATAACATAATCCGATAGTAATCGCTATCGAAATGTGCAATTGAAAAATTCATCAAAACATATTTTCGCATAAATTTTTGATACGAGTAGTACGTAATGTGTGACGGGGGAAGAGGGAAGGGACGTAGTAATTGATTTAATTTGGTTTATGAGACTATAAAAATAAACTATCAAAAATGAAAAATTGAAAATTGTTTTAAAAAAATGTCTGTGCTCTTTTTTGTGTGAAGCATTTTTTTTATGGAATTATTTACAAAGAATTATTCAAGAGTCAACGCCATCTTGGCGGAAAATCGTGAAAAACTAAAACTGGAAATTGTTTTTAAAAAATTCTCCACATTTTTTAGTGTCATTGGTTTTTTGATTGGAAAAATTCACTCAAAATAGTAAATAGTCAACGTCATCTTAGCGGAAAACTGTGAAAACGAAGTAACGCCAAATTTAGAAAAAAAATAATAAAAACTTAACGAAGTAACGCCAAATTTAGAAAAAAAAATAATAAAAACTTAACGAAGAAAACTGTGAAAACGAAGTAACGCCAAATTTTGGGGTGCCAAAAAAATAATAAAAACTTAACGCCAAATTTAGAAAAAAATCTCTTTTTTTATGGATTAATTCCCAAAACTTCGTGAACAATCAACGTCATATAGATGAAAATTCTTTGAAAAAAAAAACTGAAAATTATTTTAAAAAATTCTTCTCATTTTTTTTTGTGTCAATCCTTTCTTATGGATTAATTCACAAAAATTAGTCGACAGTCAACGCCATCTTGGCGGAAAATCGTAGAAACGAAACTTTATTTTAACTATAAAAAATAGTTCAATTTTAACGCCATTTTGACGGAAATTTTTGAAAAACAAAAACCGAAAATTATTAATAATTTTCTCTTTTTTTTTTAGGAAAAAATTTTTTTATGGATTAATTGACAAAAATTAGTGGATAGTTAACGCCATCTGGACGAAAAATCTTGAAAAACAAAAACTGAAAATTGATAAAATAAAATTAATGTCTGTTTTGTGTGAAACATTGTTTGTTTGTTTGTTTGTTATCAATTCAAGTAATATTAGTATTGAAATGTATATTCTAAGCGCCACGAGACTAAAGGCCATTTGGCGACAAGAAATAACAGGATACGAAAATTGTACTAGAATGGAAAGAAAATTGGTTTTTGGAAATTAGCGAAGAACCATGCCTGAGTGGGATTCTAACCCATGACCTCTTGGATGAACGTCTACCACGCTTATGACAGAGCTGCCGGGCTTTGTTAAAACATTTTTTTTTTTAAAAACTGCTTTTTCCATTTTTGTGCGAGACATTTTTTTATTGAAGAATTCACAAATATCAGGAAAAGTCAACCCCATCTTGACGGAAAATTCGGGAAAAATGAAAATCGAAAATTGCTTAAAACATTATTTGCTATATTTTGTACAAATATTATTTTATTGAAAAATTCTCAAAAAATAGTAAATAGTTTTGACGGAAAATTTAGAAAAAGACAATCGAAAATTATTTGAAAAATTCTATTCTATTTTTATGTGAAACATTTTTTTCTAAAGAATAATTAACAAAAAAGTGAAAATAGAAAACCACAAAAAAATAGTGAAAACTTAACGCCATCTTGAAATAAAAATCAAAAATTGGTAAAAAAATGCTTTTCCCTTTTTTGTGCGAGACATTTTCTTATGGAAGAATTCAAAAATAATAATGTACAGTCAAAGCCATCTTGATGGAAAATTTATGAAAAATAAAAGTCGCAAATTATTTAAAAAATTCTATTTTCTTTTTTGTGTGAAACATTTTTTTATGGAACAATTAACAAAAAAGTGGAAAAAGAAAACCATAAAAAAATAGTAAGCAGTCAACGCCATCTTTAGGAAAGGCTTGAAAAAAAAAATTGGTTGAAAAAATTAATTTCCCTTTTTTGTGTGAAACATAAGCTGTCTTCAAATGGACCAATTTTGCTACTCAGCAGTAGTTCTAGCTGTCATCATCTACTATACCTCGTACAAATCAGTACATCACAATAGTAGTTACACCATACAATTTACGGTAGGGTATTTTAGTTCCCAAAATGAAAATAGATGGCTTAGCGGGTTTGTTGGTTATGTTGAAGAGTCATATTTTTGTTAGTATTGTTTATGTGTGAATAAACTCAGTTTTTATTGTTTATGTGTGAGTAAACTCAGTATTGTTATTGACTATTTTGAGGTTATATTTTACTGCTGTCAGTAAATTTTGAGTTCCATTCGGCATCTACTACGAATTACTGCTCAGTAGCAAAATTGGTTCAATGGAAGACAACTATTTTATTTTACGATATTAATTAACAAAAAAGTGTGAACAGTCAACACCATCTTGTGGGAAATGTTTGAATAAAAAAAACCGAAAATTATTAAAAAACGTCTCTTCATTTTTTATGTGAAGCATTTTTTTAAGGAAGAATTCACAAAAAATAGCAAACAGTTTTGACGCAAATTTTTAAAAAGAAAAACCGAAAATTATTTGAAAAATTCTATTTTTTTTTCAATGAAACATTTTTTTTTAAGGATTAATTAACTGTCAACGCCATCTTAGGGGAAATTATTTTAAAAATAAAAACGGAAAATTATTTAAAAAAAATTCTCTTCATTTTTTTTTTGGTGTAAAACTTTTTTTCTTTATTGTGCGACTAATTAACAAAAAATAGTGAACATTTAACGCCATCTTAACGGAAAATAAAAATTTAAAACTTTATACTATCTAGAATGGATATGTTTGCAATAAAATCATAAACTCTCGTTATTTTTCCACCATCAACTTTCTGGTTGGAAATAATCGAAGATAAATAAAAATTTATGTTTTCTTCTGTTTAAACCATTTGCCACTTCGCTTACGTATATTAGACTATTCCTAACTATCGATTACTACCATCACTACCTTCAGTAGATGGTTTAACTCATAAACCTTAAAATGAACACTTGTATTGATCGAGTCTATTCTAAGATCTGTATCTATTGTTTGCTTGACAGATTTTTTTCTTCTGTTTTTGTATACCAAATATTTCTTCACAAATATTTCCGTATTTTCTCTTTCATACAACAAAGAATGAATACGAAAAACTAAGCAAAAACATTCTTGAGCTCCTGTTTATTACTCCAGGAATGGACCGATCATAAAGCAATTTGAGCATTTTTGGTTGCAAAATTAAAACGTAAGATTTTCTTGGAGGTCATTCTACTATACAGACTAACAACGAAACACAAGAGCCAATTCCTACTGCACACATAGTCCTTGAAGAATTGTCTGCTCAAAAGTTGAGCAATTTCATGCTATCCAAATCCTAGCAGATCTCTTAATACACGAACAGACGAATGGTAGGTAACTCTAAGAATAATTATCTGATGGTGATGAAAACCGCATTTAGCCATAAACTATGATTTCCCAGTTATCCTGTGCCAGCATAGACTCTGATGGATGGTTACATGAGAAATTCAACCTCAACAAAGTTTAGTTCTCAGACGCGGTATTGTTTTTTTTCCTATTGATGGTATTCGATTTTCTCGGCTAAATGCGGTACGAGAACGTGTAAAAACAACTCCATTTTCTATCAGAACCAACCACCCTTGTAGTTTCCACACAAAAACCGAAATTAGTTTCATCGCCGCAAGAGACCTGCTTATTTTGACCAAATATTGTCCTGCATTGACTCTGTGATGTGACAAAATACCGACAAAATATTTACTCATTACAGACTATCAAGCGTATCGGCAATTGTCGATATTTCATTTTGAAATGTTTACGGCAAACGAAATTGGTTCCGCAGTCCTTGTTACATATTTGAATATCTCACAGTTCTGGAAAATTTCCTTCTTCTAATTGGGTGTAATTTGTGCAATCATTCAAATCAGATTCGAAAAATTATCATAATTTTTATTGTCCATTAATTATTGATAGATTTAAATTTACCGTCAAAATTAATATGTCATATTTAATATCGATTATAAATTAGATCTTATTCAGACACTTGGTATCAAAAAAAAAATTAAAGATGCATTGTGTGGGACTAAGTGGATATTATGTCTTCTCTATTTAATGGTGCTATACAGCATCTTTGGATTGTATAGCACCAGTTGCTCACGACTATTGGGATTGAGATACGCTCAATTAGCGCATAACCATAACTGAATATTAGCAGTAAGTTGATCACCTCAACTGCTGGTAACGAGTCTTACCTTAAACCTCTCCTGTTATTAGCGGTGACAACACCCGAGATAATTGCAAAATATTACTACATTTGCCAGTTATCTCCCTCCTGCGATCCGAATATCGTACCAGCGATATATGGTAGGTGTCAACCATAGCCACCGCGTGAATGCCTAAGTACCCCACCAATAATCGAGCACAGAACTTGTTCATCATATTTTACAGAACAACAGGTACGACTCCACTCGCATTAGCATACAAGCAAATACTACAATTATGTATGAAAGCTATGCAAAGCTTCAACGCCATAACCTGAAAAATCTATTTAATATTTTGAATTTCGTTCTGTTGGGCGTCTCGGTTCCCGTGGTACCTACTTTTTATATTAGAGTACTTTAGGTCTGTACCCCGCTCAGTGAGCGGTGGTCAGCAATCTTGTAACTTCCTGACCTTTTTCCTCTTCTCTTCCTCCTCTACTTCACTCCTTTTTTTCCTCATCTATATTGTACATGCACCACCACCCAGTAGGGTTTACTATGTGATATTAATGGCTTTACTATGAATTTTAATATCATATTTACCGGTCACGTATCTATTTTTGCCCCTTGTTAGCTATTTTACCTTTCTGTGCCATCATTGGGGTGACTAAGTGGATATAGCATACTTTCCTTGGTATCAAAAAAAATCAAAGTTGCATTGTGTCGGTATATTATACTTTGCCCAACATTCGCGAGAGTTGGCAGCTATAGAAGTCAATGGGGATGCCACATGGACATGAATGATTATCTAGCGACAGAGAGAGCATTGCCGTAAGGATTTGCGGATATGAGGTAACCTCGGGACTTTCTCTAAAGTACTTGGGGGTGATGATTGATGCAAGACTGCGGTCAAGACAGCGGGGATAATGATGGCAGAGTAGGAGCATCCTGTTGGCGACCATGGTCAGGTCAATCGTGGTTTTTTCTACACCAATTTAGACAGATGGGCTGATTGGAGCAACCTACAGACATCGAGTTGTATCAGTCTACCGTAGGAGCGCATTGAGCGAAGCCTGCGCAATCCGAACGGTGTTATACGAGGCCATTGATGATGTGGCCTAAATGATACCAATCGAAATTCTGTCGGAAGAGCGACAGAGGCTGTACCACCGGGGAAGCCGGCGTAACGTAGTGACGCGATGAGAGCCTGGTAAGGAGAAATGAAAGACATCCAGGCGGCGGTGAAAAATCGTTGGGATACTTTTCTCGATGGCAGATGTACTCATCTCGGTGGTCGATCCGTGGATAGGTCGACGATATGATGAGGTTATCTTCTACCGGGACATGGATGTTTTCGGGGCAGTAGCCCAATGTTTGCCTCTTCCGACGGAGTGGTGGAGAACGTGGAGCACGTGTACTTTTACTACGCCTGATTCTAAGCGGAAAGCTAAGAGGCACATAAGTGTGTTGGCGGGCCCCTAACGTCGAGAAACGTCATGGCTTGGAAGTTGCACTCGAAAAAGGAGGCTGTCGATGGCTTCGAGAGAATAGTCCTAAAAAGACTCCAACTAATAAGACGAAGTAAGGTGGTTTTACTGGGTAGTT
Source organism: Atherix ibis (assembly GCA_958298945.1). Lineage (NCBI taxonomy): Eukaryota > Metazoa > Arthropoda > Insecta > Diptera > Athericidae > Atherix > Atherix ibis. Next base: position 4,116,535 of record OY282607.1, on the reverse strand, counting down.
GCTACCATGCTGGACTACCATCCAAAAATCATAGATTTGAATCCATCTGAGGCACGGACCTACGCTAAGTACCGATTACCACTTTCATTTCATTTTCTTATCCCTGATCATCTCATTGAGGCATCAGAATGGATCTATCTATATTGGGTCTAGGTGTGTCCGACTCTAACCTAACCTTACCTACACTACGAGTAGCACCACATAAATGCGTTAACTTATTTTGAAACCGCCTTGCCCCTCCTTTTATCTCTGAGCTTCCCGACTCAGCAATCTCCTTCCCACGAACATTATTCGAGTTATAAAATTATTTCAATTGAGTCTAAATATCAACAATCCCTTCATATATTTATGAGGTCTTATCTCAACTAGCTCAGACTGCCTCGCTAAAGGCCAGCAACCTACCAATTTAACATTTAAAAAAAAATAATTTTTCAAAATTTTATATTTCAATTTTCAGGACTGCACTCAAATTGAGCTAAAAAAATTTTTCCAAAGTACAATAAAAGCAAAATTGCACGATAAAAAAAATTACAAAAGCAAAAATTTTTTCTTGACCTCGTTTACTTTCCAAAAAAAAAGAAAAGAAAATACACCTTTTCGCCGTACATTCTTATTTAAAAATGATTTCTTATTCTTTGAATAAGTTAAATTTGCAATAGATTGTGTCCTGTCTTGTTAATTAAAGGTTATTATTTACGGTACTTGGCACGCGCAAGTGATTTGTTCATCGAACGTGCGAGTATCGTGGGATTGTGCATAGTGCATATTAAAGTGCGACGACATTATCAGGATATCCTAAATGGATATCCAACTGACTACATAAAGTGTGTACAATCGAAAGACATTAACCTTGTGCAGAATATCATTTGGTATCTATTGATAAGAAGCCAAAAGAAGATGTCCTTTGGCATTATGCTTTGTGGAAGGCTTTTGCTAAATGCACGAAGACAGGCACTCATCATATCGAAGTCAGTCGCATCATATGCGGATCGCACATTTAAACAAACATCGGGTGGTCCGGTCCGGCTGGATAAATAAATTTAGAAAACATTGGTCGATGTCCTTCGTGCTGTCGCATTGATTTCGGTGATTCTATTACTCCTTGGGCGACTGATCCTTATACTATTGTTGCACTAATGCCCATTTAGACATTAAAATAGATAAAAATAACCTGCAGTGCGAAATATCGTGAATGTTTTTAGTAAATACTGAGCACATATAATATCCTTTCTGAAAGGAGGACACATTAAATAACAACATTTCAAATGACAATTTTACAAACAAATATAAAGCAAAGAAAATGAAGGACATTAAAAGATGTCATTTGTTAGTTAATTGTTTGGCACCAAAAAAAAAAAAAAACATTTCTCTGCCACGCGACTTGCTGGAAGTAATTTTTTTTTTAAATTAGCTGAAACTAAACTCAGTTGGATCCCAAAGAACCCGAACCCATTAATACCTATTATTAGAGTTTGCAAAAATGATTTTTTGACCTTCAATTTCATATTTAAAAAATTGACAATTATAATTTCAAGTGCAAATGAAAGATTGTTTTTTAAATTTAATTTTGGCATTTAGGAAATTTATTAAGAATCATTCAAATATTTTTTAAGGCACTTTCTCTTACTTTCAAAAAAAAAAATACCTTTTCATTTTCTTTTCAGATATTGTTTGCTAACTTTTACTACTTTCACTTGAGTTTTATTCAATTAAAATCCTTGATTTATTCTTAAATTCAGAAATTCATTTATCATATTTTTTTCCCAACCATATGTTCCTATAAGGGATCATTCCGTATGATCTCCACAATTGATTATACGGGATATCGTCTCAATTTGTTAGGAAAAAAAATGATGCATGATGGACAAAAAATAAGAATTCGAATCCCTGTTATCCTTGTTGTAACATTTAAAAATCATCAAATCATTTATCTCTTCATCTGTGTCTAGATTGTCGGGATTATGAAAATAAATTTATTTATCTGACTAGCTGCTTAGCTGTTGTCCTCTCCTGGTTTGCAAAGTTAAATTTCAACACCAACGAATTCTCGTATGACTTTTGCAACGTGACTGAGTCGAATAGAAGAGGATTCATCGTTAATATACATACGAAACGATTCACCAAAAGAATCATCATCAACCCTATAAAAGCAGAACGAGGGGTGAATTCACGCTCAGCGATAAGAACGTATTATTTACTACAGAAATCCACACATATGCAAAAGCAAACCTATCAACTATACAGGATAGTAGTATAAGGGATGAAAATAGAAAAAATGTGTTCCCGAACGATTACAACCCTTAGCACAAAATTAAATAATAAAACGCCATATCGTCTAATATACAAAAAAAAAATAGCAAGGAAAAAAATCAAAACAAAATATTTACCCTTCGCTATTTAAAATTCGTGATGAAAAATTATTTGACTATTTAATTGGCGGATAATCTAATATGATGTAAACATTGACGGTAGCATCCCCTATGGAACTGGTGTATTTCTATTATTCATGAACTTTGACGTACCGAAAATAATCAAAAGCGGAATGAATTTTTTAATTATGACAGTACGAAGGGAAAACCGAACTTGATCGTTTTAGTTTCGTGTCGAAGAAAACAGAGGGAAAATTGGAGAAAGCATGAAAATTACAATACTTTAACACCTTATTTTTATTATTTAAAAATCAAGTGCCAAGAAAATCGTTTATTAAAAATTGCTTATAGTTTCGAAAACTTTTAATGAATTCGCTTAATTTGCAAATTTTTATAATTTTCTAAAAAAAAGTTACAATTTTTTTTGGGGGGTTTTCTTTATGGTAACTTCATTAATTTTTTTATATTTTAAAAATTTCTTACGATTTTTTTCACATGTTATTAAAAGTGATTATTTATTTTAGCTTAAAATACCATAGCAGTGGAGTACATGAAAAGTTTCCTGGCGGACTCATTCCTAATTGAAGCTGGTACGAAAACCATAATAATCTCAATATTCCCAATCTTCTCGTCAATAATCTTAATATTAGAGACATATTCTTTCATTTTCTTTCTCCACTTGTAAAATATTATTTCTCTTTACAAATGCGGCGATCGATTCCAACAGGTTTACCTTTGCATTTATAAAGATCAATAGCATCCAAATCGGTGGAGGATGGTTCGTTACTACAGACAGGTTGTGGGCAATAAAAGCGGCTGTAAAAATTGCTATCTATTTTTTCAACTGACGCAATATCATTATGTATACTGACTGCCAAGCCGCCCTCGAAGCTAACCGAGGCCTATTAAATGATCCTGTACTCAGTAATGTTTAACATACCTACTCAACAATAGACGTGTCGTGTTCCGTTGGGTACCCGAGCATGTGAGTATATTGGCATATGAGGGTGCTGATAAGTTTATTGGAGAGACCCCTAATCTGCCTCTTCTTCTAACAGAATGGCGGACAACACTCTTAGCCATATGTACAAATACAGACAATCAGAGTAGGAGGACCCTATTTGCGATCGTGGTCGGGTCAATCCTGCTGTATGTTGGGCCAATTTAGGCGGATGGGTTGATTAGAGCAACCTGCATACGTGGAATTGTCTAAGTCTACCCTTGGAGCGCATTGAGGGTGGCGTACATTTTCCGAATGGTGTCACACGAGGCCGGAATGATATCGATCGAAATACTAGCTGATGCGCGGCAGAAGCTGTACTGCCAGAGAGGTCGGTGTAACGTTGTGGCGCGACTCGTGCCACGTACGGAGGAAAGAAACGAGTCCAAGAGGAGGTGGAAAAATCATTGGGACTCACCGTCTCATCTCGATGGTGGATCCGTGGATATATCGACCACGTGGTGATGTTGGTTCTACTATCCATCCCAATTTTTGATGGGACGTGGACATTTTCGGGCTTACCAATACCGCTTTAAATTAGATTCTAGCCCAATATGCCCGTCTTGTGACGAAATGGTGGATAGCGCAGAGCACGTGTTATTTTACTGCGGCCGATTCAATGCGGAAAGAGAAAAGGCTCAGAAGTGAGCTAGCGTACCCCTAAATGTAGTGATCATGATGTTGGACTCAAGGATGCATTGGGATACTGTCGAAGTCAAAAATACTGGGACTATTGTCGCAAGAAATCTGGGCAAGTAAGGTGATTTTAGTGAGTTAAGGTCCTACTCTTTATTTTTCGATGATTTCCACCTTACTATAATAACAAAAAACAAAAACAAAACTGAACCAATAGTGAGACATTTTAAGTATCTCACTGGCCAACTACCAACAACAGCAAAAACTGCTCCGAATTCGGACAAGAAACACTGCTCTTACCCGTAAATTCATTTTTGGAAACCAAACATCTCCTATCTGCCACTCCTGTGGCGTTCTTCTAACTATTCCCTATCATATATTTCGAATAGAGAGCTCATATAGATTGACAATCTCAAATCCAAGTCCCCTTTTTAACCTAATCAAACATACCAATACGCTGCGTAAAATTTCATAAACTCTAACTTATTAAGACTACTAAAAACAGACCAGTTTCGTTTAGGAAATACGAGTAGGTAGCGTCGTGGCACTGTAATGTGGCCCCTGGCTTATGTCTAAGGGACATTTACCTACAAACAAACAAACAAAATACCACAGGAAAAAATAAAATTATTTTCATTATAATTTAAACAATTTTCTATTAAAAAATTCCGTCGTTTTCAAAAAAAAAAATTTATTTTTTATTTAAACATTTTCGGAATTTTCATAAAATAATGGAAATATTGAAAAAATTGTATCAGAAAATCTTTTAAAAATTTTTTCACACAACTAATCCTACGCCATCTTTATTTGCAATACTTAAAGCGGACATTATTGCAGAGCGGCTAAAGTAAACAAAACCGAAGGATAAGCGGGCATTTTATTGTTTAGTGTTAAAACGAGATAGAAATAATCTTTAAAAAATATCGAAGTTGAGATGAACTGCAGCTTTTGTGTACAACGTCAGGTGGCATAATTCTGAAATGAGAGACTCGATTGCAGATGAAGAAGTAAATGAAGAAGAAGAAGAAATGTTAGCAACGTAATAAAAAGAGACAGACAACTCCGAGAGCACTTACACATTCCTAATCCGAACGTTGCTAAATCCTCGAATATTGGCTAAATAATAGCGCATCACCATTTATGAATGAATGAACACATTTTTCAAACAGCACCATTTCTATCTCAGCTTTTAGAGAGGAATTTGATTTCTTAAGTGCGCGGGTAGAGGGGCAAGGACAGACAAATAACATGTAATCGAAAATTTAATACAAGTCAGAGAAAATTGCTTAAGCAAAAAGAAAAATATTGGCTTTAACGAAAAAGGGTATCATTGCACCAAAGGAAATAATGTAATAACTTCGATGAACGTCTCTGTTCCCCTACGCCGCTTCATGCAATCATGCCAGAGCATGCCACTTTCAGCACTGAGTACAAAGTGGTCATATTACCGGAAAGTGATTTCCGGAATAAAATTCTCCATTATTATGTATATAAGGAGTTCAACCCCCAATTGGGATTTTATTTTGGATCGTATGAAAATATTCTGTTTGACACACACAAATACGTGCACAAACACAGGCTTAAGGGGGTGGTATACATGTAAATGTGAACGTCGTGATTGAGAATTGAGTATTTTGGCGATGCGGTGAAAAGTTTTCTTCTTTTCGTCTCCTTGTCGTCGTGTGTAGTAGTAAAAATTCACTAAAGTCTTACACACATACTCATTTAGCGGATGTTATTTTTCACTTGTGGTAGAAACCAAAAGCAATTCAGCATTTTTTCGACATTTCTGCTCAGACAAGTGAGCTCTCCTCCTCCTGCCATACTCGTAGGTACACTGGGTCCTGACACTTTGAAAGCTGTAACATTTTCTACCCTCCAGCAACACTATGATGGTAGTGTTTGTTAGAGTTTACTTTATTTTTTTAATGAAATAATAAAAAGTTTTACTCTGATCTGCAAGGATACGCTGTGCATGAATACTTCCTCACCTGTTCCAAGAGCTAATTTAAGAGCTCTTCTAGCATGCATTACGTGTTTGTGTATCTTACAGATAAGCGAGATTCGTAAAGTTCCTCGTCTATGGCGAGGTGAACTAATGGAGTATGATCCAAAAAAAAAGGGAAGAGCCTAAACTGATGTAGGGGGATGTAGCTAAACGTATCGTATTGGAATCGACTGGCATTGGCACGGCCAGACCGTCACGCCAGCGAGATGAGATGAAGAAGAATTAGAACGGATAAAATTTATGGACCTAATTTATCTGCGGATGCTTCGTTATCGCAGCTTTACGAATTGGGTTTGGGTGACGTATTTCTCAGGGCGTTCTAAACGATGAAAATTAATGGTGGCCATTGCAGCTACCCCGCCACCAACAGGTCCACTATTCGAAGTTACGAAAGAATAGCGTTTATCCTGAATGCGGAGTGCTGTTCACAGATATCCGTATTGGCTCCATGAGTTAGTGGAATACGCTCCATGTTGACATCATCTGCTTCTTAATATTCCCTCGAACAGTGCTAAAAGGCGACTCGGGTCGGGTCGATCGGGTAGCACTAAACAGTCTACATTGAAGAATTTTCCTACTTTATTAAGTGTTACATTATATCAACACTATTTATTCTTATATTTTTTTTCCGGTTGTTTTTTTTTACTTATTTTTACTGGAATAAACTTGAAATCGATTAATTTTTCCATCAATTCAGTACATAATTTTTCACTAAAAATTCGTTTTACTAAAAATTTTTACTGAAAATAGTTTTTACAGAATACAGTTTTGATTGAAAATAATTTTTACTTAAAATAGTTTTGAACTGAAAATAATTTAACTGAAAATAATTTTTAATGAAACTAGTTTTACTGAAAATAGTTTTTACTGAAAATATTTTTTACTAAAAATAATTTTTACTGACAATAATTTTGAACTGAAAATAATTTTTACTGAAACTAGTTTTACTGAAAATGGTTTTACTGAAAATAATTTTTACTGAAAAGAATTTTTATTGAAAATAATTTTAACTGACAACAATTTTTACTAAAAATAATTTTGGATGAAAAAAGTTTTACTGAAGATAATTTTAACTGAGAATAATTTTTACGGAAACTTATTTTTATAGAAATTATTTTTAACTGAAAAAAGCTTTTACTGAAAATAGTTTTTACTGAACATAATTTTACTGGCAATAATTTTTACTAAAAATTATTTTGAATGAAAAAAGTTTTACTGAAAATAATTTTTACTGAAAAAAGTTTTTACTGAAACTTATTTTTACAGAAAATATTTTTAACTGAAAAAAGTTTTTACTGAAAATAGTTTTAACTGAAAATAGTTTTACTGAAAATAATGTTTTACTGAAAATAATTTTTACTGAAAAGAATTTTTATTGAAAATAATTTTAATTGACAACAATTTTTACTAAAAATAATTTTGGATGAAAAAAGTTTTACTGAAGATAATTTTAACTGAGAATAATTTTTACGGAACCTTATTTTTATAGAAATTATTTTTAACTGAAAAAAGCTTTTACTGAAAATAGTTTTTACTGAACATAATTTTACTGGCAATAATTTTTACTAAAAATTATTTTGAATGAAAAAAGTTTTACTGAAAATAATTTTTACTGAAAAAAGTTTTTACTGAAACTTATTTTTACAGAAAATATTTTTAACTGAAAAAAGTTTTTACTGAAAATAGTTTTAACTGAAAATAGTTTTACTAAAAATAATGTTTTACTGAAAATAATTTTTACTGAAAAGAATTTTTATTGAAAATAATTTTAACTGACAACAATTTTTACTAAAAATAATTTTGGATGAAAAAAGTTTTACTGAAGATAATTTTAACTGAGAATAATTTTTACGGAACCTTATTTTTATAGAAATTATTTTTAACTGAAAAAAGCTTTTACTGAAAATAGTTTTTACTGAACATAATTTTACTGGCAATAATTTTTACTAAAAATTATTTTGAATGAAAAAAGTTTTACTGAAAATAATTTTTACTGAAAAAAGTTTTTACTGAAACTTATTTTTACAGAAAATATTTTTAACTGAAAAAAGTTTTTACTGAAAATAGTTTTAACTGAAAATAGTTTTACTGAAAATAATGTTTTACTGAAAATAATTTTTACTGAAAAGAATTTTTATTGAAAATAATTTTAATTGACAACAATTTTTACTGACAATAATTTTTACTGAAAATAATTTTGAATGAAAAAAGTTTTACTGTAAATAATTTTTACTAAAAATATTTTTACTAAAAATAATTTTGAACTGAATATAGTTTTACTGAAAATAGTTTTTACTGACAATAATTTTAACTGAAAATAGTTTTAACCGATAATAATTTTACTGACAATCATTTTGTTATTTACGGGAATTAAATATGGTTTTTTATTGGTTTGTTAGATTTTTTGTTTTTGTCGAGAGAACTAACACTTGGAAATTGAAGTGATCTTCTTAAAAAATACAATATTTCAGATTCTAATTGAGGTTGAGCAAACGCATAATCATAAATTGTCCGTGATTGTCCATATAATCATTTGTGATAAAAAAAATAATAACTTAAATAATTGATGAGTATTGGACGCATGCTGGAAAGGTCGCACTCTGAATGTTCTTGACTGAAAGGGTAAAGTCCGCACCTCGGCAAACATAAAAATAACTGCTAACAAATAAGTTAACAGATTTTAAATGTTGCCCAGATAATAACAAAGGGTATACACTGTATTACAACCCTTTAATCCTCTCCTATTGCTATTTAAACCTTGGACATTGCAAATGTGCCAGACGCACCGCACCGGCTGGATTGAATGAATCGTGTCGGCTAATACGTCTTCTGGGATTCTAAACTGGATTATCATCTAATCTAATAATCGCATGTCGAGCTCAACACACTCGTATTAGTACATTGTATAAATGGAAGGACATGCACCAGATTCCACATTTTAGTTTTTATAGTTTCTAGTTGATAAAAATTATCCACAATGTGTGTTCGTTCGCTCAACGTCTATCTTCATTTCAATGGATTTATTCAAATTTAATTAACAACAACAAATTTTTTCATCACAAAAATATTTTCATTTATAATTTTTCTTAAATTCGTTTTCTTCCATAATTTCTATGAAACTATTAATTTTTATACCGTCTAAATAATATTACGATAAAACCGGAACATTTTTAAGATAAAATCTAAGAAAAAAATCCGGAGCTTTGTTAAGATAAAATCTAAGAAAAAAATCAATTTCAAAATTTAAGTAGGCACCCTAATCAGTTAAAGTAAAGTCATTTTAAAACGAAAACAAAATCAGGCACTTGTTATGATCACCAACGAAATCACAGATATTAGCTACCCCCTAATATCATAAGTACATGTAAATACACTTGTTTTATTAGATAATCAAAAAAAGGAGAGAAATTGAAAAGTTCCTACCCTTACAGTGGACGATTTGTTTCACCCTCTTCGTTATCTAAGCGCTAGTGTAAGCCACTTGACTGGTCGCATATGCACTGTACTGACTCGACAACTCTCTTCAAAAAAACTGTTTGTAGTTGCTTTTTTTAAACAATTTTAAATATAATCTCACCCCTTTTCCCAATTGATGGTTACGTCAATATCCGACGAAGGGTACACCATCCCCTAGCAGCTAATTGAGTGTGTTGATATTGATACTCGTACTTTGTTAAGTGGAATCCGACGCACAATTACTTTCGAATCGTTTTGTCAGTTGAGGGTTTTTGTCCGTTTGTCTCTTTATTTATTTATTTATTTTGATTTTATTTTTATTGTTCAAAATTCGAAATGGTAAAAAGTCATCCCGAATATTATCAGGCACCCTTACAACATTGGTGATAATTCAGCTGATCACTTTCGGGTGATGATCCGTTCATATTTTCTCTCCCTTTTCCAGGCTGGCATGTGGTGGTGATTCGTTTCGTAACACTTTTAATTGTTTCACGCCTTTTATTATGAAACCGGGGAGCGATTTTATGCTATCACTATTGGCAGGTTTAGGGTGGTAGTAAGAGTATATCATATGCGATAAGATTATCAGATTTGAAATGTCACAATTTTTGGATTGCATTTTGATTGATTGCGTTCGAATTGGGAATAGTTCTGAACTTTTTTAATCCTCTTAGAAAAAATTGTTTCTTTTTCCAAAATAATTTGCCTCTTTTTATATGTTAAATTATTTGCTATGAAGAAATTTATATAAATCTCATTAATAAGCTAAATTATTTATATATTTTGCAAAGTAATTTATGAGAAAAAAAACTGTTTTTTAATAAGAGGGGTGTTGAATTGATTTGGGCTCCGGGTTATGTGGGCGTTGTGGGCAATGAGTGGGCTGGTCAAATAGCGGAGGAGACTCTTCATCACCTGGTGTTTACAGTAGTTGAACTTGGTAACACCTTTAGTCATTCGTAGACACACGGACTGGACAAATGGTTAAAAGCTTCTTTCGAAATATTGGCCAACCAGTTTACTCGACAACATTATCAAAATTTTGGAAAAGGAGACTGCTCAGAATGCGGATAGGACATGCTGCTCTTCTATATAATTTCCTGTCAGAAACCATTCTCTTCTCATCTGCCCTTGCTGTGACATTCAACTCACTATCCCTCATCTTCTAACAGCATGTCACCTTACCCAACATTTCTTTTGGAATGAACTTCCCTTCATTGTGGAGCTTTTAGATCATTAAATACCTTTTCCAATATATTTTTTTTTTAATTAATTAAAACCAAATTAAAAATCTAACCACCTACAACTGGTCCATTCAACCAACGGAAGATCAATTGCATCTAAACCACACATTAACAGGTCGCCCAATAGCCTCATGGTCGGGTGCTGCATTGTGGTCCCTGACTCATCTCCTATTTTTTTTTGACATTGCTAATAACTCTAAAATATAGTTTCTATCATAATAACCTCTAAATTTTATATCCTTTTTTTCTGAATTTGTTTAAAATTGATTGAGAAAAATTGAAATTATTCTGAAATTTTTAAAATAAAAAAATCTTTTTTTTTACATATGAATTAAAAAGAAAACTAAAAATTTAAAAATGTAATTATAATGAACAAGAAAATAATAATTATGATAATTTTATTGTATAAAATAATTTGTAGGATTTTCGATTACACGTATAATTAATGACAAATTTTTGTAAAAGAATGCCAGCCTTTTCTTGGGAATATAAAACTTGCTCAATGATATTATCTTGTAATTAAGGTGATTAGGATATATACTACCTTGATCAAAAAGTTACCGGAATAAATCTACATTGTCCCGTTCAAAGTAATCCCCAATCTATATTGTCCCAATCCTCGAAACATTTTTTATATTCGGTTTTCGGTATGTCCATCAGTGCTTGCTGCAATTTTTCCATTACTTCCTCTCGGCTGTTGAAACGCGTTCCCCGTAATGGTTTTTTAACTCGATTGAACAGAAAGAAGTCACAGGGAGCCAAATCAGGTGAATTCGGTGGTTGTTGGATGGTATTTGTTGCATTTTTCGTCAAAAAATTACAAAAAATGATGGCACCAGAAGAGAGATAAGCTAGTGCTTCCGGGTTTTTGAGGCCAATCGATTTTTATCAAATTGTTTTTTATTTTTTGTTATTATTTTAAATAACTTTATTACTAAAATGAAAAGCCTTTAGCGTCATTACATTTAAGGCCATTACATTCACTATACCAAAGGACAATTATTAAATAAATAATAAAGTGCCCTGATTAAGCGATTTTGCACAGTACGGCTCTGAGCTCGAATCCAGCTACATGAACTGAGCCGAGGTGTTCTTAAAATACCGCGAAAGAGTCTTAAATGTTGTAGCGCTAAGAATTTCCATTTTAATACAAATTTTAGTAAAATGGATTTTTAAAAAACATAAAAAAATATTTAAAAAAATTAATTGTAAAATAACTTAAAAATAATAGACTTTTTAAATCCAAACAAATACTTTAAAAGGTAAAGGAGATATTGTCATACACTAAAATGACACTTTTTCTTACCAGACTCTTCAAAGTGATTTAATTTATTAAAATCATTTCTTTTATGCAGCAATTAAAAACAATTTATTTTTTTACTGAAAATTATTTTTGTCAGTAAAATTTATTTTCAATACAAATTATTTTCAGTAATAAAATTTTTCACTAAAAATTATTGTCAGTAAAAAATATTTTCAGTGAAAACTTTTTTCAATAAAATTACTTTCAGTAAAAATAATGTTCAGTCAAAATTATTTTCAATTAAAATTACTTTCAGTTCAAAATTGTTGTCAGTAAAAATTATGTTCAGTTAAAATTATTTTCAGTAAAAATTATTGCCAGTAAAAATTATTTTCAGTACAAATTATTTTAAGTAATAAAATTGTTATTTTACTAAAAATTATTGTCAGTAAAACATATTTTCAGCAAAAATTTTTTTCAATAAAATTATTTTCAGTAAAATTAATGTTCAGTAAAAATTATTTTCAATAAAAAACTAAATTCAGTAAAAACTATTTTCAGTAAAAATTATATTCAGTTAAAATTATTTTCAGTAAAAATTATTGTCAGTAAAAACTATTTTCAGTAAAAATTATTATCAGTTAAAATTATTGTCACTAAAAATTATTTTCAGTAAATACTATTGTCAGCACAAATTATTTTCAGTAGAAATTATTTTCAGTAAAAATTATTTTCAGTAAAAACTATTTCAGTAAAAATTAACGTCAGTAAAAACTATTTTCACCAGAAATTATTTTCAGTCAAAATTATTGGCCAGGAGATAGGTAAGGTATTGTCCACTAAAAGACAATAATTAATTAAATTTTGATTGAAAATTAATCATTTGAAGTGCCCTAATTTAGGAACTTTCAGCATTTCTGGGTTTAGTACGACAATGACGCATAGCCGTTTACTTGTCCGTTAATGGTTTGAATGTGACTAAAAATGATTTAAAAGCAAAGAAATTTTTCTTTAAAGCATTCTGACTGCTTTTAGTTGGCAACGGTTCTGAGTTCGAATCCACCTAAAGAATATAGCCGACAGGTTCTTTAGTTGTCCGCAAAGGATCTGAGGTATTATGGCGAAAAAGAATTTGCTTTTTACTATAAATTTTATTAAAAATGATTTATTCATTTTTTTTAAATATTTTTTATAAATAAAACAAAAAGACATTAATAAAAATATTAAGTTATTTTTAAATTTTAATACAATATATAAAAATAACTTTAAAAATAATAGACTTAAAAGCTCAACGAGATAATATCATATATCAATATGAGCATAGCTGCTTACTAGACTTTTAAAACTCATTTATTTTATTAAAACAATTTTTGGTTTTTTTTTGCAGAAATTAAAAAAAGAATTTATTCTTTTAGGACCCAATGAATCCAGAAGAAAATTAATGAAAATTATTATTATTTACAATGATTTATTTGGACAAAAAATAATTTCAAATTATAATAATTCAAAATTAATTAATACCAACAACATTATATGATAAAATTTTTCACATTCATTTTCTTCAATTTTTCATATTTGGGTTATCTTCACCAAAAAAAAGAAAATGAAAAATCATTTTTATTGAAACCATGGATGGGCGGACATACGAGTGTACATTTAGACTTTGTCCCAAGAAGGTTTTTCCCCGCAATTTATTTTCGACTATGCGTAAATCTGCTGCTGCTATTAATTCGATACTCGACTGCATTTATGACTTTAATTATTCCGAGCAGCTGGAGAAGCTATAACCAACAAAAAAAAAGCGTATTGATAATTATGATCAAAATAACACAATGATTTATTTATATTGATAGAAATAAGATGAGTATAAGAAAAACATATAAAAATGTTGATAAATGCAAATAATATCATATAAATAAAAATCGATGAATATGAATACGAATGAACAAAAATTTAATAAAAAAGGAATGTACACGGAAGAGAGTGGTTGGAAAAAATTCAAAGTTTATATGCACTTGTACGTACAGCCCCATGCATACAAGAGACGAGCCTACCTAGCTGGTCAGGTAGCTTGGCAGACAATGATGGACTCGACGAATTATGAGGTTACGATCTGTTTGAGGTGTTAATTTGTTGCCGCCGAATCAGTCGGAATATCTAGTGATATTTAAAGATCGGCGGGGGCTACAAATAAAGAGTCAATTAGAAGGACTATTAATCTTTCAAAAAAAAAAAAAAAATTAAAAAAATTATAATCACTCACACATATTTAAGTATTGTTTTTTGTTAGTTTTTCTTGTAGTTTATACGATCATCGTACCAATACTGATTGTGGAATAAAAACTAAAATGCATCTTCTTTGTGAATGGGATTTTTATTTTTAATGTATTCTCCGATGGAGATATTTTTTTTTCAAAATAATTTTTAATAATAGTGTCAGTTTAATATCTTTAGAAAAAAATCTTAACTAAAACTAACGTTTTTTTAATGCTATAATAGTAGTAATTTTGATGATATTTTCCCCTCTATCCAAAGTATGGCCATGTGGTATTTTTTAAGTTACAAATAATCTTAATTGTATGAGAATTCAAATATGTGATCTTTTGAAGATTGAAGACATCAGACTAACCGACAAGGCCATGAAATCGATCAAAAACGATGTAATCTCGAATTTAATATTGTCTATATTTAGAAATAAATCTTTTAGCATAAATTAAAGACATTATATGTGTTGTGGAATTTTTTATTATTTTCTTCTTTATCATAATATAATCATTATAATATAGCATATTTTTACACTTTAAATTTTTCTGCTTTATGAGTAATAACAAACTGAAATAGGAGCAAAGAAATTGAGAAAAACAATTAAATAAAAATATTATAATGACTACAAAGTAAAATTATTTATAAAAATTATATTTTTATGTTCATTAGAAATTATTAGAAATTATAGAAATGCATTTATTAAATATATTAAATGATAATCATTTTTACTGAATAACCTACAACTTTTGTCCTTAAAAATATTTTTATATTTTTATTTTTTATTTGAAAATTTATAAACTTTAAATAGTAAAAAAAATCCCTTTTAAACTTTTACATTTTATATGAATATTCTGCAAATTATGTTTAAATATTTATTATTATTATTTTTTCTTATTATAAATATGATTTAATTATTTTGAATATACAATATATTTTTGATGGTATTTTGTTTTTTCTTCAAATATTGTTTATTATTATTATTACGCTAAATTAAATTTTTACTAATTACTTGAACACGTTTTATACAAAAACTGGAAAAATATGATTTTTTATGAAAATTTCCAAATTTATTCTTCTGAAGAAAAAGAAACGTGCTACACAAATCATATTAGTTGATTTTTTTTATTGAATATCTTTACATCAATTTTAATTGAAAAATCAGTGACTGTTTATTAGCATAAGTTTTATGAAGAAAAAAATTAAATGCATGTGATTACTTAAAGTATAGGATTAGAAAAATATATCGGGTTTTTCAATAACAACTTGTCACTTTTGATTTCTTACTTTAGTTCTTGAGTTAACTTGATCTTAAGTTCTTGAATTAACTTAAGATCAAGTTAACTCAAGAACTAAAGCCACTTGACCATATGAAGCGACGCACGTTCTCAGATTGGGCTTTAGAGAAGTTTGCCGAAAATGACGACTTTCATCGCAAAATCATCTTCAGTGATGAAGTGCATTTTTGGTTGAATGGCTTCGTCAACAAACAAAACATGCGTTATTGGAGTGTTGAAAACCCTCATATGCTTCATGAAACATCACTTCATCCACTAAAAGTGACTGTATGGTGTGGTTTTCATACCGGTGACGTCATTGGGGCACTTTTCTTCGTTGATGAATATGACCGTCACGTTACAGTCAATGGTGAACGCTACAGAGACATGTTGCAGCATTATTTCTTCGATCAATTGCATGGAATGGACATCAGTGATATGTGCTTTCAACAAGTCAGTGCCACATCCCATACAGCGGGAAAAACAATCGACTTATTGAAGTCTAAGTTCGGTGAACGTGTTATATCGAGAAAAGGTCCTGTCGATTGGCCGCCGAGATCTTGTGATTTAACAACTCTAAACTTTTTTCTGTGAGGCTACGTTAAATCTATGGTATATGCCAACAAACTGGCGATGTTAGAGGATCTAAGAGCCCCAACATCGAACGAGAAATAGCGGCCATTCCCGTCGAATTGTGCTGCCGAATCATCGAAAAGTGGCTTCAACGAAACGACCACTGCAAGCGTGCCTGTGGTGGACATATGACCGAAGTCGAGTTCCACTAATAATTGTATTGATTGTACTTTAAGCCAATAATAAAAGTTTTGATAAATCTCAAATGGTTTGCGAAATATTAAAAAAAAAGTTGTCAAGTTCTTATTCAAAAACCCCTTTATATTATGGAAAAAAAATTGAATTCTGTATAAATAAAATTATTATTAAAAAAAAATCATCAAATTATAGGGAAAAAAATTACAATCAGCAGATACCTTGAAGACTTAATAGCTAATAAAAAGTCTGATTATTCTCTGTGGAAGGGTACAATTTTTCTTTTACCCAATTATCAAAACCTTTTACTAAAAACGAGCTATAGTAAATGGGTCGGCAACCATTAACACTTATTAACAAAGTAGATAGCAAGGTCATTTCACCGGTAATCTTTAAAGAAATTAAAAATATAATAAGGTACAAAGAAAGCGCCGGAAGTAGGTCTATTATTAATGCATTTCTAAAGCTGATATATGCACACCAGCACTAGAAGATCGGTGAAATTATCCTGATTAACGAGGCAAATCACCAACAGATATTAAATCCTATCATCCGATATCTTTACTATAAGGTTTTTGATAAGTTTACCATTTTTTCTGCAGTGAAATCCGGAATATTTTTGTAAAAAAAAAACTCCTTATGAAACAAATATAAATATAATAAAAATATATTTAAATTAAGAATATTTTATAGTGGTACGCACATTTTTGAGAAGTTAAAAACACTCATTCCGACCAGGTAAACAAAGAACGAATTAGATAATTTTTTTTGAGATGAATTCAAGGAATATAATTTTCATTAAAATGATTAAAAATTTGAATCCAACGCTTATCGAAGGGTATTTTCTTATTATTCCATTGGTGATGTTTTTCAACGCTTACGTTCTTTTCAAATATGATATTTAGTCAAATAATTCATTATCCACTATAAGATATTCATTTTCAGGTAAATATTTCTTTATGAAAACTATTGTTTCTTCTACATTGTCCTAATCTACCTGACATTTCCAAATAATCCATTTAAAATTAGTTATTTTCTTAAATTGTTTACCTCATAATTCTCAATAAGAAATAATATTCGTATTAAAATTCATAATTTGTGCAATAAACCATTTTTTCTTCTTCTATATTTCCATTTTCGATTCGATTGATTAAAATAGTCATTTAACATGTTGGTATAAATAAAGAATTGATTCTACAATATCTTTAAATTTAAAAATTAGATTATCAATTTCTTTTGAAATATCAACAATTGTATTGTACTTTTTTCTCCTTCCAGTATTTTTATCGAATTATGAAATGCTGATCTGTAAGTGAAAATACTATTTAAAATTAAATATATTTTGATGAATTATTAAATCTGAGATATTTATCTATGCAGGAGGCAGAGCCGAAAACCATTACTGTCCCGGAAAATCCTACCATAATGTCAAATATATTTGAAAGTCTGATATTAAATAGATTGTTACCTATTACCAAAGAAAGAAAACTCATCTCAACCCAATAATTTGGCTTCAGAACTACACACTCTACTCTGGATCAGGTCCACCAAATCATTTACGAGATTTAAAAAGGATTTGAGAAGAAAAAAGTAGTTTTCTTCGATGTTGCGCAGGCATTCGATAAGTTCTGGTATGAAGTACGTGTACTTACATAAAAGCTAGATAGAGATCTACCAAAACAATTTTCTGAGATGCTAAAACATCATATATATCAGAGAGGAAATGTGCAGTCTGATACGGAAATTAATACTCAGGCCTAAAGAAAATCAAAACTGGGGTACCGCAAGGTAGCGTACTTGGCCCTATTCTGTACCAGAGACATTTAACAATAAGACGACCACGTTTGAAGATGATACTGTAATAATATCTATCAATGGTCAAACTATATACTATTTTCGAACACAGCCGAGTAAGTACCTAGGGATGATCCTATCATAGATGCTAAACTTAGGTGGTAAGGGCATATTAAAATTAAAAAAAGAGCTCAACATCAAATATAGAAAATACTATTGGCTGTTAGTACGAAACTTCGAACTAGCTGAACAGAATAAAATTCTCATCTGCAAACCAGGCAAATATTAAAGCCGGGGTATGGGCCTACGGTATCCAACTATGGCGATATAATTCAAATGTTCCAAAACAAAGTTCTTTGTGGCATAGTCACGTACGTAAGAGTGACCTACAATAGGTTTTCGAAATTATTTCAGTAGCTGAAGAAATAAAAAATAAACCAGGTAAACACTATCAGCACCTACTCCTACATGAGAACCCTGAGCTGGAAATGGTCCTAGATGTAGGCAACAACATACGTCGACTAAAGCGGACTAAGCCCAACAAGTTAGAAGGATAATCAAATTATTTCCTCTAAACAAACCAATTCCCAAACGCGATAATATTTAAAAAAATAACAGCGAAACTAAAGTCATTCGTCGATCTAATTAAGATAATGGTCATGATCATGTCAAGTGTCTTTTAAGACTTTAACCTACCCGTTTAAAAAAAATATTACAATTAAAAATTTTTAGGTTATGAAAACCATACCTAAGGTTTTTTTTTAAAAGAAAATTATTTTTTTATAACTCTTCAAAATTAAGGAAAAAATCCTTTATAATTTCAATTAAAAAAACCTATTAAAAAACTTATTTGATTAAAATTCTTTTTCATTTACCGCTCGCGTGTCTGTCACGAAATATGAAATTGCCAACTGTGTAAACAGCGAGTCTCGAACAGATTCCATAAGTTAATATCGAGTCTCCTTCATACATCATTAAAACGTCATTACTTGAAGTGAACCTATAAATTCACCCCAAATAAAAGCCGCCACTGTTTTCAATCAATAATACCACATAATTATGGTTCGTCAAATTAACAGTACTCATTATTCGCAATTATTGCGATTTTCACTTCATAAATTATGCCCTGTTTAAGTCCATATTAAGTAAGGCCAACGTGAGAATATTTGTGAAGTTCCTTCAAAAATCCAAATTATCAAATAAAAACACAAACTTTTAAATTTTGTTCATTTTCATTTTAATAAAAATTCTTCTTTTCTTGTTGGGTTTTTCTTTTCTTTTCAAATTTCTATACTTAAAATATTTTACATTCAACTAATAATCAACAACAATTAATAAATACGATAATCTATAAAATAATTAAACAATTTTTCATTTAACTGAAAATAATCGCGGAATCAAAAAAATTGAATTTTAGGAGAAAAAAAATCTGATAACTTCCGAAGAATTATTTTGATTTTTTGACTATTTTTCTATCGTCTAGGATTTTATGCATTTTATATAATATGACTACTTATAGACTAAATTATTAATTAGAGATTTTTTGTTTGCCATTAATATTTACATTATAGTTAAAACAATATTTTTATGATAGTAAATATTTACAATTATGATGGGATGATGGATAATTTTTGCCTACTTAAATATAAAAGGATTACGCAGGAAGTGTGAAGGGAGATGATTTTTTTTTAGATTTAAGGAATTATTTACAGTCTTTCTTTTGTTTGAACTGCATTTAAAATTGCAGTTTTGATAGGCCTCGGATTAGGCTTCCGATTTGTAAGGTTTAAAAAGTTTTGGCTTTTCTGGTGTTGGAGGTAGGATTGTTTGATGAGAAGGTGCTGTCATCAGTAGTCCTTGATGCACAGAGGAAATTTGATGTGGAATCACCGTCGGAAGTAACGGACTACTGCTACGATCGAAAAGTTTCGTATGATCGGAACCGGCCGGGCTAAGCGAGAGTGTCGAATGCGGGGATGATGGCGACTGCAGGTCATGTGGTGGAGTATGCGGTTTTGGTATGGTCAGTGGTCCGTATCCCTGGTGCATACCACCCAACATTGCAGGGTAGGATGCGGCCGCTGCAGCAGCTGCCGCAGCCGACGGCGGAATTGGCATCGGCGCTGTTCGTTGCGGAATCTGATATGGCGAGTATCTGTATCCATAGGTGAATTGTTGTGCAGCAGTTGGCATTTGCGGCGCCATCACCGGAGGTAGCATCGGATTCGGCGGATATCCGTATGGCATACCTACACTATTAGCTGCAGCCTGAAGGATTGAAGCGGCAAACGCTGGATCACTGTACACAGCTGCGTAAGGCCATGCAACTGCGATGCGTTGGCGTTTATCTTTCATGCGGCGGTTTTGGAACCAAACCTGATTAAAAAAAAATTAAAATTGAAAATTATTAAACAATTCAATGAAGCAAGATATTTTTTTTTTAAAATACGAATATAATACTGCGCTTAAATCTTGTTTGTGTTCTTTTCGACAAAAACTTTTCTGATGCTTCATCGAGAAAAAAAAATGTTCAATTTATTTGTCAAATATCACACAGTATTTACAACTTAATTGTGCATTTTATGACTTTTTTATTAAATTTAAGATGCATTATTATAATGGCTTGATAGCCACCAAATTTTCACACCAAACTTGACCGTGTCTGTTTACAAATTGAATAGCATACAAACGATAATTGATTCTTTAAGATTGTCGGTAAAAGATGACAAGAAATAAGCGATAGTAGAATCGGTTTTTTTTTTTTATAGAAACTCACCTTAATTGTGGATTCCGGAAGATTGAGCTGTGCAGCTAATTCACAGCGTCGCGGTCTGGAAACGTAATTTTCCTTGTAGAACTCCTTCTCGAGACGGGCCAATTGATCCCTGGTAAATGCAGTGCGATACCTTCGTACCGACGGATCAGCAGGAATCTGATTCATGTTTGTCACCATTTCTGAATCTGGGCTTGTGCATTCTGAAAGAGGTAAAAAATTCTCTGTTAAATACATTTTCTGGACACGTGTCAATAACAAGAAGAACATGAAATTTATTTCCTTTATTTTGTTTTGAAAAAAAAAACGAAATTATCAAGTTTTTACTGTTTTCAAAAAAGAAAAAAAAGAAAAAATTAAAGAAAACCGAATCGGAAAACCGAAGTTTTTTATTTGGAAAATATCCTTTTTAGAAACGCAAAAATTTAGTATCGTATTTCACGCACTTATTATGTTAACAAGAATGTTAATTAGTGAACAAGATCCTCGATATAAGAATTTACAAAAAAGAGCAAAGAAAACCAAATTCAAGTGGATATCGTGTACCACTTCCATCCAAGTTACTTAATGTCGCCAACTTCCGTTTTTATTTTTTTTTTTAAGTAGAATAGTTTTTGTACAAACCTTTTGGCGACGGTGGTGGTGTTGTCGGTTTTGAGTACTGCGGCGGTAATAAGTCCACAACGATCGATTGCTGTTGTTGTTCCCTGGACTGTACATGACTGTCAACATTATAATTTCTAAATCCTTGCATTTTGTTTGATTTATGCTCTTTATTTTATTGATGATCAATTCGTAACAAACACAAAATTGTACTATTTTTTTTAAATTATTTTTCTAAGTTTCCACTTCACTTCAATTTTTCATAACACATAAATTATCACAAATTTATCGATTAAAAAAAAACTTTTTTCAAAAATATATATTTTTTTTGTATTATTATTATTGTTATTATTTTATGTAGAATAAACTGTTCAACTTTTATTCAAAAATATAAGTAAGAAATTAAATTTATGAAAAATTCACTTGTCGATGGCACGACGAACGAACTGGAAATGAGAGAACGGCTCCTCGAACGATGAAACGCTCAGTAAAGTGACTGTAGTCGTGATTAACACTAATGATTGCTCATCCCGCCTCAGGTGCTTTTATACCATCTTGAACAGCTCGAAAAGTGGGCGTCGCCATCGGCTATATGAGGCGTATTCAACCGCTTCGAATTGATTGCCTGGCAACCAGTCGGAGTGATTCCGAATCGCAAGTGCGAGCAGGAAATCCAAATACTTTGTAACTGCTCACTGCGAGAAAAATGGTTGATGAGGGTGGTCGTTTATTCTCCGACAATCTTCTTCTTTGCCGTAAGAGAGAACGGAGTATACAACATCGAATTTCATCTTTTTCATTCTCGTTGGTCTGAAAGAGTAAAAACTATTCTCATTGCCGTGTTCTGAGCGATGAGTAGTGGGTATGCGAGTGTGCGTTTTGAATACAAATTGCTTCACTTTGACTTGACAGCTTTAACCGAAGCGTAGCGTAAAAGAGAACGAACAACTCATAACAGACGGATTGACCCCTTGGGTAAAATAGAGATAGCAGCATCTAATTACTTATCCTATTCAAGATTCATAAGGAAATTTCGTATTCATTGCAATGAACGGATTTTCTTGCTCGGTCGCACGCAAACGTGATTTGCAACGAGTGCGAGCATGACAGCAAACAACTTTAATAATAGGATTTTATCTGCGCTATCAAGCTCCTATATTACCCTCATTTTACAGTGGCGAACTTTTTCCTTTTATCAAAAACATTTTCATACAACTACGGGGGAGTTTATACTCAGCCACCCTCTACAGTTGGCATATGTACACATGAACGTGTGTGTTTGTATATTTGGTTTGGTGGTGTTGTTTTTTTCTTCCTTTAGTTTATTTTATGAAAATTAGTTCTTCCTCTCCGCCATTTCGTACCAAACAGCTTATTATTTTGTATCACTAAGCCCCTAATGTAGGTATGAACTTTTATATATTAATTCGCACACAAATTCACATGAATTGTTAAGCGTTTGTTTTTGGTTCTTTCTTATTCTGCACACCCCATAAGTACGTAACGTATCAGCTCAGCTCCCACACACCAGGCAGCATTGTGTATACAATATTTTATGTATTCCCGGCGTATCAAATAATATTAGGTCGTCTGTCTAATTTCGGGGGATGTACTCTACTCGTTCCCTTTTGATTCTGTGGGCACCATTACTGCTGCAACTAATATCGCTACTAAAGATACTATTTTAACCATTGTTCATCCCTTTTCGATGCTTGTTTTTTTTACTATATTTTCACTTCATTTCTGTTATTATTCTCGCCACTACTGATATTATTGCTGTTTTGCCGTTGTTGGTACTTTTACCAACCCTTCTTCCCCCTCCCCCACTCCTCTTACGATGGGGTTTTTTTTTTATTTTGTTTGCTATTTCACATTTTCTTTTCGGCATTCATAGCCCATGTTATAGCTAATAATATATTTTGGGGGTTGATTACGTTAAAATGCCGCTTATATTATTACATTTTTCGTTATTCAGTTGATTCGTTTGAGTTTATCCTAATTAGCTGATAAATAATTTTCTCATTTCTTTTCATTATGAATTTATTCTAAATATCGATTTAGATTTAAATAAATTATAGAAAAAAATAACAAAAAAGAAAAACTAATTTTTAAGAAAAATTTCGTACTTTTGAAGAAGAAAAAATTTATAAAATTGATTTTTAAATAAATTTTGCAGTTTTATTTGGAAGAAAATCTCACATTAAATCAGAATTTTCCAAAGGAATTTAATAAGAAAATAGAAAATTCATAATTACAATAGTAATCATCTACTTTTAAATTGGAACGTTTTTTTTTTTTTTTGTAACAGAACAAATAAGAAGTCACATGGAAAAAATACTAATAAATGCTTAAATACATAAAAACAAAAAAATTATCCTCAAAACGTAAAATGAAAAGCGTATCTTCCTTCATTCTGGCTAAAAAAAAAACTTCGATTATTCTACTTTCATTTGGTTACAATATAATTTCCAGAGATTTTCACAGATTAGAAGGTCATAAAACCGAGCATCCTTTTCTTGCCACATACATTGGGGGGAGGTTTTGTAACTAAGGATAATTGTGTTGGTTTCGTCCCACATTAATACGTTCGGTTCGACTGCTCACAATAATAATATCCCTTTTGAAGGTGAATATCAGGCTGGCTTTTTATTAAAATCATTTCCATCCCCATGAAAGCGTTCAACGTTAAATAGTTGATGGTTCTGCATCATCCCCGTATCTGTCACTACTCGCCTAAAGTACAGGTTATCAATTTGGTATCAGTATCAGTATTAGTGCCGGTGTAAAGTAGTGTGTGTGTCAGAATATTGTTTTCTGTTCGTTATTACATCTTTCATGAAATGAAAATCATTTTTAGGAATAAATGATGAAATGAGCAGCATGAAAAGGTATCAAAATGGGGGAACCAGCGCATGTATGGATTGTTGAAGAATTCAGTTCTCTTTACTTTTAATGAATACCCATATAAGTAGATAGTATGTATTGTGGGAAAAATGCAAAAAAAAAATAAAGAATTCGATCATTATTGTTGAACTGATTTCATTTTGATTTTATTTTATTCTAGAGGATTAGAACCGATGGAAGTGAAAATATTTTCATCGGTATTCCCTTGATTGAAATTTTCTTCATCCTTTTTGGCATTAAAGAATACAAATTTTTTTTTGTTATTCTCTTTTTTCTGTTTTTGGAATCAATTTTTTTTCTATGTACTGAATTATTTTTAAAAAAAATACTCATCCATGGCGAGACTTTGCGAATTTCGATCAATTCAGACAACTTTGGAAGTAATTTTTTAAATACAATTTAAATCGATGAAAATATTTTAGCTTCCATAGCATGGTTAGTTTGAAATATTTCAAATGTGGATATTTTTTATTGGTAACATATTTATTAAAACTATATTTTTACTATAAGACTGGCTATTTTTAATAAAGGGTGTTCCAAACTACACGTAAGACGTTTTTTTGATATAACTGAATATTGTAACTGTTTTATTAATTAATAAAGTATACAGAATGGATTAGCATATTGGGTAATTGGTTTCCACGGCGCTGCTGGAACATATGCGCTCTTTTGTTGAATATTCCATGACCGTTTTGCATAAATATGGCTGAATTTTTTTTAAACAGCGTTGAATTTCCTCTTTAAAGACGTGGATGCTCATGAGATTACCTTTGACTTCAAAAATCCTTAAAGAAAAAGTCCTGGGCGGCCTAATCTGATCACAAAAAATCGGAAATTACACGACCAGAAAATGACTCATGCAGTAATTGAATTGTTTCTCGGGCTGTATGGCATGTGGTACCGTTTTGTTGTAACCACATATTGTTCTCTTCTCTATGTTGCTATTTAGGTACAAAATTATTATCATGTCACGATAGGGAGATCCATTAACTGTTATTGTCGGACGAGCCGCATTTTCGAAGAAGTATGGTCCAAAATCCGAACCAAACAATTTTGTCAACAAAATGAGAAATGAGCCTCATCGCTAAAAATGATTTTGTTCGAACTATAGCTGTCAAACCTTCATTATTTTTAAAATATTGCTCAACATTTTCCTTTCATGTAGCCTTCCATTTTTAATAATCCTAAACTGTCAGCTATCACGCTTTTGATTGGTAATACTTTACCGCACAAATGGCGCCACATTCAAATCTTGCGTAAATGCTGGGACACCCTATATAACCAGGAAAAGAGAAAAGAAAAGAAAATTAATTTTAAAATATTTTATAACTTAATTATGTAACGATTAGTTATTTGATATGTTTTTTATTAATATTATAATTATATTTATGAAGAGAAGAAGAAATCAATGACCAATTTTGATTAAAAAAAAGGAAAATAAAAGTTAATTTCAAACGAATTATAAGAAATATCTTTTTTTTAAATTTGTTTGTGTGAGATTAATTTTAAAATATGGTCTGACCAGCCTAGTTATTGAAAATAGTGGATTCTGTGAAAAAGAGCTTCATCATCTCCGTCACAGGGACACTTGTAATGGTAAAAATTGTCCGATAATGCCTCCAGCCAAAACATCCGCACCAAACAGTAACACATGTTGTGGATGCATTTATTTCTAAACAATCAATCGTGGATGTAGATTTTCTGAACCCCAAATACGACAAAATAAAAATCTTAGTTTCCAAAAAATGCCCGGAGTATAAAATTCGAAATTTTATTCATTTTCTATTCTCAACTTTATAATTTTGCTATAAAATTAATTTTTTTTAAATCTTCAGCTTTGATATATCTAAAAAAGAAAACTTTTCTTTTAACTTACATTTTTTTTAAAATCTTAAAATTTTCTTTTAGAATAATTTCGTAAAAATTTTGTTAAAATTGAATCCAAAGAAAAAATTACATTTTGCTACTGTAATAATTTTAAATTTAAGAATATTTATTGTATTTTAGAAAAAATTTAACAATATTCTTAAAAAAGAATATTTTTAAGAAAATTATTCAATTGAAAAATATTAAATTTAAAAAAAAAATCCAATCAATAATTTGAATTTAGTTTTTTAATAATTAAAAATAAAAATTTAACAGTGTAAATATAAATTGAGAAAACCTTAACAGAAAGCATATGAGAGGTTGAAAAAGGAGATAAGAGCTACTCTCTCATAGTGAATAGAGAGAGCACAAAATAACGAATTCGTGCGAAAGAAAGTGAAATAGCAACAAGACTGGCGGCTAGCGTACTATAACCCCATCTATTATTTTGCCTAGACCCTCGGAGAAGCACTAACAACGTTCAACGCAGAACGCATAAAATGGTTTCCGCTGTGGGGATGATTATGAGTGTATGTATGGCTACCATACCGTACCGTAATGAGATGAGTGCGGTGGAAAATGGGACGAGTGTGTTTGAAAAATGGTGAATTTTGAATAGGAATTGGGATAATGGCGTTTATACGCGCAACTGCTATTATCGACAATTATGTGCTCCAGTGAAATAATTTCATTTGCCATCCCATATATGTTATTTGTATACATATGTATATGCCTGTGTGCGTATCTATTTGTATAAATGCGCCAACACAGATTGTTGCCAATTAATTTATGCATTTACATTTGTACGTGAATCCATTTGTTTTTTTGTTGAATTTGTTTGTAATTGGTTCGATTACATCAAATTATAATTGTAATAAAATAATAAGAAAATAATTGTTTTATCGTTAATATTTATTTAGTAAAAAAATTAATACAACAACAACAACAAAATATTTAATAATTTTACTTACAAGTTATAATAAAATGGGTAGAAAAGAATATTTGAATATAGTTGAAATTTTTTATTATTTTTTTATCGTATTTGGATTTTTCACATACCATTGCTGACTGTGGGAGAGTAGATTTACTTACTTCAGTAATCCGCCCTTGAGTATATTTGAAATGCAATAAAATTTATAAAAATTCTGTTTTTTTTTTCTTTCTTTTAATAATCGAAAAAGGTAAATTTTTATAGCGATTAATTTAAAGCCTTTTAATTGAGGTATCCCCTCTTAAATTTGTATTTCTGTAAGAAACCAAAATAAACGCAATTCGATTATTATTAAAAATAATTCGTTTGATAATTTTACTCAGATTTTTTTATAATTTAACCAATTTTCAAAAAAGAAATACAGAATTTACTATAAAATTTATTTTTATAGAAAACTCACAAATAATAATAACTTGAGGCCATAAAAATTTTATTATTAATTGAGAAGGTATAATATATTTAGTTGCAATTAACTTACATCTTTTAATAGAGTATTTTCACCTCTGTTAGTGTGAAGAGGGGGTTGTTAAAGTGGATGAATTAAAATGAATAAATCGTTATCTGTTTGTTTTTCTTGCTTTTATATAATGAATTTTACTAGTCGTAACTGTTATTAGAACTAATTTGTTTCCTTTTTCTTACAATTTTTTATTAGTTATTGAATTAATATGCATTTAATTTTATCTTTTTTTTTTTTTTTGATGCAACAATCTATTTTATATAAACTGTCTTTAATTTAGGAGAGCTTCCTCTCTTTATTGAAGATGAACTGAAGGATGCAGTAAGCAAAATGCAAAATAGGAAGGCATTACGCCCAGACGGAGTACCTGCGGATATGCTTAAAGAAATTACGCTAAGTAGGCCAGATTTTCTTCTGTACACATATAACCGCTGCTTGAAAGACGGAATTTTTTTTTGTTATGGAAGGTACAACGGCGAGTACTCATCAGCAAGGGCAAAGGCAACCTAAGCTCTCCCTCATCATACTGAGGCCATGAATGGAAGGAGCTATTCAAAGTGCCGGTGATTTATCAGATCAGCAATATGGCTTCAGAGCAGAGCGATCTAGAGTAGGAGCTATTGAACAATTGGTGAAAGCAGTCCATACTGTCGAACAAGGGAATCACTTCTCGAAGAAAATGCTGGACATGATGCTTGACATAAGAAACGCATTTAGTTCGGCCAAAAGGACCGACATACTGGATACTCTCGAAAATTCCTCCGGTGTACCAGAGTATCTGTTGCGAATAATAAGGAGTTATCTTAGTGACCGAGAGCTTTTTTTATGACACGGCGGATGGCAATTTTCAAAAAAGGGATATCTCGGAGCAGCACAGGACTCTATACTAGGACCGAACCTGTAGAATATATTCCGACGACATTACTGTAGTCATAACTGCTCGAAATGTTGAGGAGGCCCAAAAGGAAGCTCAACCAAGTCATGTGGCGGAGTAGATGAAGTTTCGAGTGGGAGATGAGATAATTCCAAGTCAATCAGCGATCTTTGGAGTGCGACTGGATACGAACATCACATACTGGATGCAAATTAAAGCTGTGAAGACCATAACAGCGCTTAGCAGACTCACGGCCAATGTATGCGGACCCTCGTCTACCGAACGGCAGTTCCACATGCCCACCACACTTTTACACGGCTGTGAGATTTAGGTTGATTTGAAGAAAGAAAAGTATCGGAAAGTTATGACGGCAATACAGAGAAGAGGTGCCGTTAGAGTCTTTTGTTCTTATAGGATTTTTTCTGAATCCGCGATTGCAGTGATACCCATTGACCTGTTGGCGCAAGAACGGAAGAGGATATATGAGCTAAAGAAGGGCGCGCGACCTGTAGAAGCGAAAACAAAAGCCAGGGAAGAATTCATCAATAAGTGGCAATACCCGATGGATAATGAGACAATAGAAAATTTTAGGGTATGGCTAGAGCAAAGACATGTGACGTGGATTATTACCTCACACAGTTTCTGACTGGACATATATGCTTCCATGAGTACTTATTCCAGCTGGGTAAAATTGGGAGCCCGTACAGAAAAAGCACCGAAGACGACACATGTCATACGTTCTTCCAGTGTAACAGATGGAAACTAAAGTGGGCCCAATTACACCAAAAAACATTAATGGAATCATGCTGACCGATATGACCAACTAGAAAAGAGTTGCGGATGAACCGTGGAAGAGTTGAAATTTTTATACGAAGCATGCTCCCAAAAAAATAGATTGGAGGCAAGAATATAAAAAGAGCTAAAACCGGAAAGATCCAATATAGTGGCAACGAAAGGCTCCATCTTCATGTAATCCGAAAGCGGTACAAGGAGGGAGTTTTTAGTGAGTATGAGTATCACACACCAGGGCAACTTAAGTCACTCTGACGCTGCATAATGCATTTTCCCCCTTCGTATAAAAAAAAAAAAAAAAATTCAAATTTTCTTAAACTTTAATCATTTTAAAAAAAAACAAAAAAAAATTAAAATCCTAAGATAAATTTGATAATTTAGTCAATTTTATAAAAGAAGAATTTTTCAGTTAAGCAATTTTTTTTAAATACAATAAAAAAAGAACAGCAAAATTCAAAATTTTTATGTAATTTGTTTTTTTTTTAGAACATTTTTGCCATAGAAATTTATTATAAAATTTAAGAAAGAAACTTACAAATTTCTTTAATTTTTTTAAAGGTTATTTCTAGGAGCACTTTTATTGACAAATCAACTGAAGAGCTTCCTGGCTATAGTAAAATGGACTCGATTTTTTGAGCATTAAAATCTGCCTTCTATTAATATAGTGATTTTTTAATAAAAAAAAAAAATTTCTAATTTTTACCTTTCAGTAAAAAAAAACCAAAAAACAATTTCTACCCAAAATCAAACTGATTCCATTCCAGTTTGTAATAAGAAAAACAACAAAGCTGCGTGGGATAACTTTACCAAAAAACCAAAGTCCACTCAAAATAAATCATCTGCGAATTGAATGATTATTTTCAATTTTGCACAATTATTTAAAAATAATAAATTTGATTATGTTTTTTTCTCTCTCCATTTTCTTCCCTTTTTAGTTTTTATAGTTTTTCACACAATATATAATATTCGAATTTACATTTGCTAGACAAGACCCATATCATTATGGTTAAGTTTTCGAATATTTTTTTAAGACCTCGTCAAAAGCAATTAACATTAAACTATTTGATTATATTTTTTTTACCATTTTTTCTTCTTCTTTTCTCTGTTGGAACATTACCATGTTCGTAATAGTAGAGTTATTATTAGTAGCCGTCGTTTTCTATATATATTTTTTTTTTTTGTAACAGAAAACTTGAACACAAACAAACCAAAAATCAATCACTTTTCGTACTCATAATTTATCTCAATGAAATCTTACATTTGTTTGTGATTTTCGATACTATTTACAGGCAAACTCTTCGGGGATGTGTTAAAGCAGTTTTACGATAGAAAAGCTTTTTCTGACCATCTCTCATTGAAAGAATATGAACATTGTTTGTGCGAATGAAAGTCGTCAGTGTTAATAATTTTTTATAGGTTTTTTTTTTAAACGAGAGGCTCTAATGAATTAATAGGACCGACAAATTATTTCAATATTTATTCAAAAGACAACGCACTCAAAACTCTATGAAACGGAACTGTGGGAAGACTCTATGCAAAATGAATAAACTACAAGCTTTTAATGATAAAAATTTGTCTAAAGGAGGTGCTAAGTACTTCTTACCAAATAAAATTTATTTTCTTCATTTAGCCATTTTTTCCGTTTTTTTTTTTTAGTAAAGATATCTTTTTCTATTTTAATACTCATATGAGAATGTCGTTTATTAGTCCATTAATAAAAGATGATTTTTTTCTATGCTTTATTCATTGATGAGAAAAGTGTTTGAAATGTTTGATCAAAGTTACCGGCAAGTTTATAATTTTCTTGAGGTTAGATGAATTTCCAAAAATTAATAGCATATTGATTAGTAATTTAGTGTGTAGTCTTTTTTTAAAAAAAATTTTAGAAAAAACGTTTGTGATTCATAGAAGATTTTCTAGAAATTTTTATGCGAACATAAAAATATCAAATTTGTTATTTCTCAAATACAAAATATTATATTTTCTAACATTATATATAGATTATTACCATTTAAGTATTGTAGACTTATTAGGTAATAATTATAACTATCTCAGTAAGAATTAAATTGGTTCTTTTTGACAATTTGTAATACGTGTAGTTTTAATTGTCTAACAAGCCAAGGAAAAAACTGTAGACAATTTATTTGTACATTTTTTTGCATGTAGAAAATAGGAAAAGATCTTTTAAAAATGCATAAAAATTGGCTGTTTTTAAATTTAAGAATCAAATTTCCACTTCATCACAATAATAGTCAACAACTGATAATAGACGAGTGGAAAAGAACGTCAACTAACCACTTAAATGATAACCTTTTAAATGGTTTTTTCTTCTTTATTTTTTTTTCAAAGAATTTAACAAATAAAAATTAGTTTAGCAAAAAAAAAAACAACAGATAGTAGACTCTACGCAAATTTAACCAAAAACCAAAATAATGTTGGTATTTCTTCGTTCCATCTAGCAATTCATCATTCCATCACATGAACAACAGAGCTCTCTGCTGGAAATCCGCAAAGTAGCTGACCCCAGAAGATTCGGTGTTTGATCTTTTGTCCTGAGTGCATTGTCTCCTGCTGGAAACTTTGAAAATATTTTGGTTTATTGCGATCACTTAGCCAAAAGAAGCAAATACAGTAGAACAAGCACCAGACTATTCTGAGAAGATCAAAATCGGGGTACACACAAACGCATTATTGCCCATTCGACTGGACGCAATATTGCGGTCATAAAATTCTGTACTGACTATTATTGTTTTAGGTCTTAAACCTAAATCATGCTATAAAAATTTTCGTAATGGTTTTTTTCTACCATTTTAATATTATTTTCTAAGAGCAATTTTACTGAAAAATCTCTTTTTCTTGTTATTATTTTTTTTTGTTGGTATTTCTATTAATTTTATTAATTTGAAAAAAAATTATATATTAAAACTGTTTTCTGAAAAAAGCAAAATAATAAAAATAATTTCTTTGCAAGGATTTTTTTTGTTAGAAAAAAAAATATTTATTTTTCTAGTGCAAAATTATTCCGATAGATGGATGCGGTGGACTAGATGGAGTTTCGAGTGGGAGATGAGCTAATTCCAATTCAGCCAACGATCAAATATTTTGGAGTATTGCCAGGAACATAACAGCGCTCAGCAGGCTCACGGCCAATGTAAGCGGATCCTCATCTACCGAACGGAAGCTCCACATGCCCACCATACTCTTATATGGGTGTGAGATTTGGATAAATGCTCTGAAGAAAGAAAAGTATCGGAAACTTATGGCTGCAATATATAAAAATGGTGCCCTTAGAGTGGCTTGTTCCTCTAGAACGTTATCTGAACCCGCGATTCTAGTGATTGCAGTAGTGATAAAATGGAAACAGAAATACAAAAAGTGCTAAAACCAGAATGAGCCAATATAGTGGCAAATAAAGGCTCCACCTTGAAGTGATACGAAAGCGATACGAAAGGGGTTTTTAAAGCATCAACCCGGAAGAGAAGGGATTTTTAAGTGAAAGTAAGTCTCGCACACCAAGGCGGCTAAGCCTGATGGTTCATAACGCATTCTCCCCCTTCGTATGAAAAAAAAAATCAGATTTTCTTAAACTTTAATCATTTAAAAAAAGAAAACAAAAAGAAATAATAAAAATAATTTCTTTGCAACGTGTGTTTTGTTAGAAATAAAAAAAAAATTTTTCTAATGTAATATTATTCCGATAGTTGGCACTCCTATAGTTTAAATGAATTGTTGGATAAACAATTTGGGTCTAAAAATATTCATAATAGAAAATAATATTTAATTCTTTATTAAGAAAAAAAAATTGTTTGAAAATATGAAAATATTAAAATAAAAAAATTTCCAAATGAACAATTGACAAAATTAAAGTCATTATGAATATTTTAAAGAAATCATCCCCCAAAAATAATACCTCAATATAAACTGTATGATCTATAATAAGAAAAGGGAAAAAACACTGGTCAATTTATGGCAAAAAAATTTCAAAAGAAATGAACACTCATCACCGTATATAAAAATAGCCAAAGGCAAATGAGCTATGGTAAAGTGAAAGAAGACTAAAATAAGATCGAAATTTCGTCAACTGCTAATACAGTAGGAGGATCCGGATAATTTTTTTACAATTCTCCAAGTTCAGGTAAAAATTATAACAAACAAAAAAATAACGTTTGATCTAGAAATTTTCCAATTATAATAAAATTACCTGGAAAATCTTCAAATGCACGGCAATAGTTTATTTTGAAATGTAAATAAAACCAGATTCTTGGTGGTGGTTTTTACACTTTAAAGAATAAAAAAAAAAATCTATCTCCGAAAAAAAACCACCTACAAAATGACCAACACCCCTCATAAAATGATGCCTTTAACATACAAAAAATAAATAAAAATGAGAGTAATTTTCAAAAATAATTAGCGTAAAATGTTTAAGGTCACAAAATGTATTGTAGATTGTTTAAAACACAGAAAAGATTGCTCCAATTTTTTTTTATGAGAAACTATAAAAAAAATTGTTTCATTTTATGCAAAAGGAAATCTTATTTATTATTAGTAATATTAGCTAAAAATGGTTTTTTCTTTCTTCTTTTTCCTATTTAGAAACGATATATTTTGCATATGGTCAATGGTCAAGGATACTTCTTTAAACTCTATTGCACTTACGGATATACCTCAGATAATTTACCTAAGAGAAAATTTTATACTAATTTTTTTATTTAGTTGAATATTTGAAAAACAAAAATCAAATTCCTATGTTCAAAATAGGAGGACGGACGGACGACAGGATTTATTTTCATATACCAAATATTGTAAAGGGATTATCCAATTTATATTTTGGAAAGAAAAGCTAAATAAAATATATTTTAAATATTAAATTTGATTAGATTTATATTTAATTATATATATTAAACTTTGCCATTATTTAAAATTAATAAAACTATTCTAATAATTATAACAAAACTTCTTCCAGGACTCAATCTTTTATGAGGTAATTTTTTAAGAAGGACTTTCTCGCATATTTCGGGATGTAAATTGAGTATTAATTTTAATTTTGAAATGCTATAAATAATTATGTATAAAATATTTATATTTAAATAGTTTTATAAGAAAAAAATCCAATGGCGTTAAATCGCACCAATCTTTAAGGCCAATTGACATAATCAAATCTAGAAATTATGCAAACTGAGAACTTTTCGCGCAATAAATCCAAAACTAGTCATAGTACTTGACTTATACCATCGTTTCGTTAAAATCACATACAATTTAGAATAAAGTCTTTTAAGTTATCATACGATCATAGCGCTCTCAGAATTGACGGGGACAGTCTTCTCTTCATCATTTTCAAAAAAACTACGGTCCAATGACACCTTAAAATCAAAATGCATTGGAGACAGTTACTTTTTATAAATACAATATCTTTTTCTTTTATAGCTATTGGGATTTTTTTTTTGAGCCACATATATGAAAATTTTGCTTATTGACATATTGACCGATCGTTAATAAAGCCTCATCATTGAAGAAAATTTTGCGCGAAACCTAACTTTAGCAAAATCACCAATTTTTTTAAAAAAATGTTATTAATTTTAATATATTATACTTTAATATTAAATGGCAAATTTAAAACTAAATGAATTTAAACTTTACTATTTTATATTAGAAAAAATCAGATCTTTTAAATGAATATACTTTCCGAACTTTTAACTTGATAAACTGTTGGACATACACGTATTGGGTTGCATTTTGTTTATGTTTTAAGAAGAGTGTATTTTTTTAAATAAAAATCATCGATATTCTTTTGATATCTTTTAGTGAGCTTTAATCTTTATCAGCTAAAAACTGAATAAGGTGCTGATTTACAGTCTCATTTCAATTGAACATCATCCCAGGCAAGGAGCTTTGAAGGGAGCGAAACAAGTTTCTGATGGCGCTAGCTCAGGCGAGTATGGTGAGTATAAGAACAAATCCCATCCAAGATTCAATATTTTTTGACAGGTGATCGAACGTCTGTGTGGTCTTGTGTTGTCGTCATGGAACACAACTTCTTTACAATTAACGATCTCCGGACGTTTCAGGATGATGGATTCGTTCAAACTGTACCTGACAGAACACTGAATCTGAATTGATTATTTCATTTTTTGGTAGAAGCTCAAAAAATACGACACCATCTGTGACAGCACCACACTGGGAGCATAACCTTTCTTCTATGAATGTCCGCTTTCGATGTCGTTTAAATTTAAAAAATTAAATTTAAAAAAAATACTTAACTAATTAATAACCCCAAAGTGATGGTCACTTATTATGTCTTAACTATACCATATATTTGATGGTCCTAAAAAATAACAAAGATCATTAATATTGTTGAAGTTTTCTAAAAATTTCTACCAAAAAAATGTTACAATTTTTGATACTTAATACCAAATAACTAAGACATAGTTTTATGACTTATTACTCAAGGTTAGCTCTATCATCAAGATCATTGGTTCTTGAAGAGATCATCGTCATTTTCGCCTGTTAAAATGTTTCAGGTAGGATATAAGGATTAAAGGTTGGGATTAAATAAGGAATTCAGTATCAACCGAGTAGAATAACTAGCTATCATCAGATCCACAAATTTTCGAGGCTGCACTAAATGGAAAAAAGAATAACTCAATTCGCGTTCTTAGAATCCCCTACCGAGTAGTAAGTTAGCTTAAATCCATTATTAAGAATTCTCGAGGCTGATTTATCCTAGAAAAGAAACTTTAGAGCCGAATTGAATAGGTTGGATGTGTATGTGGATTAAACATCGCTTAATTATGACTCAATGAACATTCGTTACAGCATAACTTGTCTCCACATCGGACATCGCTTAATTATGACTCAGTGAACAGTCAAAATATAAAAAAAACCCTTTCAGACCTCCCACGTTTAACGACTTTTTGCTATGATATCATAAAAACCAATGAGAAAGGGTTATAATACTGACCCACAAGGAATAGGGATTGAGAAAAGAGCAAAATTTGTTGAAAAAAAAATTTAAAAAATTAGGAAATGATAAAAAAAATAAAAAATTTAAATAAAAAAAATTAATGAAAGGTAAAAAGGGAAGAGACTTAGATGGTCGTTCACTACCTGGTCTATCCCCAAATTCGCCCTGTGGCACTCTGCAACCTGAAAATTTACAGTGTAAATTTTTTTTTTTTAATTTTTTTTAGTTTTTACCATTTTTTCTTTTTTATTGCTCTCTTCCCCTCCCATAAAGAACTTAATACCCTTTGGGTATCTCTATTATCACCTACATGTTCCGGCATGATTTTTTTTTCTAGTTATGGCAGGTGTGGAAGCATATGTCAGCAAAAAATTTCGAAGCCCCCACAGTCTTCGCATAAAAGTAGCGACTAGTATGTCCCCATCAGAAACATGTGCTCTCTGAATATGGTCGTCATTAGACATACTCCTGTATGCTAAAAACACAATAAAGACCAATGAGCAGGGGTCACAATACTGGTCCACAAGGATTAGGATTTGAGAGAAAGTTAAAATTTATTGAAAAGGAAAATTAAAAATTTAAATTAAAAAAATCAACAAAACGTAAAAATAGAAGAGACTTAGATGGTCCTAACTCTTCCTGGTCTATCCCCAAATTCGCCCTGTGGCACTCTGCAGCCAAAT
This sequence comes from Atherix ibis, assembly GCA_958298945.1. Lineage (NCBI taxonomy): Eukaryota > Metazoa > Arthropoda > Insecta > Diptera > Athericidae > Atherix > Atherix ibis. The sequence continues at coordinate 4,079,571 of OY282607.1, read as the reverse complement.
AAATTTGGTGTGTCTCTTCCCTTTTTGCCTGGAAAATGTTTTTTGTTTGTTTTTTTTTACGTAATTTTTTTTAGTTTTCATCATATTTTCTTCTTTTGCCTTCTTCCCCTCTCATGGAGAACTTAGGACCTTTAAGTATCTCTATTATACCCCATATATTCCGGCATGATTTTTTCTGGTTATGGTGGATGTGGGAGCATATCTTAGCAAAAAATTTCAAACCCTCCGTAATCTTCGCATAAAGCAAGCGACAAGTATGCCCCCAGCAGAAACATGTGCCCTCTGAGTATGGTTGTCATTGGCAACACTCTTGACAAACTTCACGTTTAAGGAATATTTTTAATTTTTATCCAAATTTTAATACCAACACCCAGAATACTTTGTATTTTTTTTCCATACCATAACATCTCTTGTGTCATGTAACTCTGGTTTGACTCAATTAATGCCATCAACGTTGGTAAGGAATACCATCATTGAGATCTGACCGAGGACCATCGTTGATGAAATTTATAAGCGCGGAATTTTGTTGCACTGACGCCTTTTGTAGAGCATTTTTAACCGTCAACTTTACACAACTTTTTACAAGCTTGGCACGCATTGTCCGCTTTTATGGAATTTAAACAATAAAATATGAAAAGTTTCGTCTTCTATCATATCTTCAACTTATTGTGAAATCCGTCAGCAAATAAACAAAATGAATGAATTTTAAAGCTTAAACTATCAGTTGTTAAATGACATAACAATAATAACTCTAGTACTTTCAAAAATGAACAAACGCCAACAACCCTAACTCTAGTACTGCAAACAGTCCTTTCCAACAATCAAAAATCTACAAAAAAGGCTATCAAATAACAATTTTTTTTTGAATTTTTTTCCTAGCATTTTTAAAAATAAATACTTTTATATAAAAAAACTTTATGCTTAACTTATAAGAGAAAGAATTTAAACAAAAAATTAGTAAATATCAGGAAATTATCATAAAAGTGAAATATTTTTATTGAACAATGATAATTTGAAATTTTCACTAAAAATAGGCGTCACTAAATATCAAAAAAAAAAATTATAATAGTATCAACAAATATCCTTGACCATGTTCTACTCGGAGAAGTGACCAATTTGCTGCGTCTATCCAAGAAAAATCCCAAAATAAAAACATTCTTGCAATAATAATAATAATAATACTTATAATAATAATAATAAAAGAATAATTTGTAAAATGTTACAATTTTTTTAAGTGTATCTCATAAAAAAATTGGGCCAATCTTTTCTATATTTTTAAATACTCGATCGACTTTTTGACCTTAAAACACTAATCCTGGTGACTAGTCTAATTATTTGAAAAACTCCGAGTATTTTTCCATTTTTATATTGTCCGAAAATAATTTTATGAGGTGCGACTGACTGGTCATTTTAGTGTTGTTCTTTTTTTTGCTTTCAAAAATAGATTTTACGTAAATTTTCAATAAGGATTTTCAAATAATTTTTTCTGTTTATTATCCTGTCAGTAAAAATTATCTGAACGAAAATTCGGCATCTGCCCTTATTTGCATTTCATAATAAACTATTTGCTTATATGGAGTAGCTTGTAGGTTTTCTAGGTCATCGTTTACGTGAAAATTTCTTCACCTGAACTATATTGGCCTGCAATTTTTTTTGGTCCAATTTTTTTTGTATTGGTTCAATTTTTATGTGAGCAATAAAATTGTAAAAAAATTAGAACATTTTCTATTTTTATGCCAGTAGCAAGAAAAATGGCTCTTTGATTTTTAAAGTAATTTTTATGTTTTGTTAATTTTTATGAATGCTTTTTGAGAAGTTTTTTTTGTATTTGTTTTATTTTTTGTGTTTATGTAAATGATCTCAATAGTAATAAGTGCATTTTTTTTAATTATTTAATTAGATTTGTTTTATGCTTTTGTTTTGTTTTGTGTGGTTTTTTTTTGGTAAATTTTGGTAAAAATTAGGTCCCTCGAATCTTTGGTAAAACTTTGTGCACACAAATGATTAGAATTCCTTTAATAGTTTTTTATTATTGTTTTGGTTTTTTTGTTGGTTTTATTATTGTTGACAGTTGTTTAAGACTAAATAAATAATTATTGTGGTTTTTTTTTCAGGTGGTTTGAAGAGTTATCCAATTTGTTGTGCTTTGGCAATTCAAATTCAGATTTTGATTTGAATTTTACTTAGATTTTATAGCATTAAGTATGTTATTATGAGTTCTTGCCTTATACTTTCAGTTACTTTTAGCAATTACAAGTATTTTGTTTTTGTTGGATTTATTATTCGTAAAATTTTTTAATTAAATTTGTATTTGTGCATTTTTTGAATTTTTTTGAGTAATTTTTAATTAATAAAAATTATATAAATTTTTTTTGTTTTATGATTTTATTTTTAGTAAAACAAGTTAAAATTTTAACAAATTCTTTATCAAAAGCTTTTGGTTAAAAAAATTACATTTATCTTAAATAAATAAGAAATTTGTATAAATTTACAAATTTCTTATTAACTTGCATTGTCGGCAATTGATTTGTTATCCAATTTTCACTTTGGAAAGTACAATTAAATAGAATATATTTAAAATTTATACTTTGATAACATTATAAGTTAATTATATTGTTTATATTTTGCCATTATACAAAAAATATAATACTTAACAAATAATTACCACGAGACTTTTTTCAGGACTTCATCTTTTTGAGGTAATTTTTGATTATTTGTTTTGACATATTTAGGACTGTAATCAGGCAATTAATTGATGGGTGTTAGTTTTTTAATGCTCTCAAGTTTAAAAAATATCAAAATAAAAAGGATTTTTTATATTTTTTTATTTGAAAAAAAAAACCAGTGGCATCAAATCTTACCTATTTGGAATAACACAAAATTTTAAAAATTATTTGTTATTGTAACTTTTATTATGTAAAGAAAGAAAAAATTTGTCATTTTGTGGGGCTTGTGGCATCATTTTGGTAAGACCACATATGATTCAGATTAAAATCTTTAAGTTCAGATTTTTAAAAAGGTCGGGGGCGCTTAGAATTAATGGCAACGATTTTTTCCTTGTTTATTTTCAACTTCAGACCAAAATGCACACCTTCTTTCAAACAATCACTCTCCTTAGATGCAATGGCTCTTCAACAGTCTTTTGTGGGTTTTCATAGACTCTTCAACAGTCTTTTGTGGGTTTTCATAGACTCTTCAACATTCTCTTGTGGGTTTTCATATTGTGAATTTGCTTATTTACATATTTAACAAATGAAAAATAACTCTTATCACTGAAGAAAATTTGTTGTTTTTTTTTAGAAAAAACGTGAAATATGGCCTCGCAAAAATTACTACTTTTGTTATTTCGTTTTTTCCCCACCAGAGGACTTAATTGTATTTTTTACAACCAACTTCACACTTAAGCCGCATAATCATATATATTTTGACAGCTGATATAGCAAGGCTTGCTTGTGAAAAAACTCGGTTGATTCTGCACAACAGTAGTTTTTGGTTGATACCCTTTTAAATATCAAAAGTGAATAACAGCATTTTCTGGATATTTTACTATTTTTTCTATAGAAAAGATAAAAATGCTGTTCAAGCAAGAAAAAATTATCCGATGTGTATGGAGATAATGTGTTAAGTGAGCGCCAAAATTGGTTTACAAAATTTCGATCCGGCAATTTTGATCTCGAAAATGTATCGCGTTCTGGAGGGCCAGTTGAAACTGATGAAGACACAATAAAGGCATTAATAAATGCAAACCGGCGAACAACAACTTGTGAGATCACTGAGAGATTAAATTTATCGAATTCGACCTTTCATGATTTTTTGAAACGGTTAGGTTTCCTCATCTTCTTACGGAAAAAAATTTGTGCCGTCGTATTGACGTTTGTGATTTGCTTCTCAAACGCCAAGAAAATGATCCATTTTCGAAGCGTATCATCACTGGGGACGAGAAATGGGTTATCTACAACAATGTTAAGCATAAAAGATCCTGCAGTAGAAAAGATGAACCGGCTTAAAGCACTTCGAAAGTCAATAATCATCAAAAAAAAGGTTATGCTATCTGTTTGGTGGGATTTCAAAGGAATCGTTTGAAGTGTACTGTTATCAGTTGGACAAATTGAATAATTCGCTTAATGAAAAAAGGTCAGAATAAATAATTAATTCACTATAAGAAAATCGCCTTTCATTTTTATAAAAAATAAAACGAAAATACTTTCCGAACAACCCAATAAAAAAGTTTTAACCAAGTTTTGACATTTTTTTTAAATATTTTTTTTTACATTTTTTTTTGTAATTAGAGAATTTAAAATAAAAAATGCCATATTTCAATCTAAACAAATATATTATTTAAAATAATATATTTAATTGATAATTTTTAAATTACAGTACTATACTTTTTAAACTGCAAAATGGATGAATCTACGATCATAATTTTTGCGCACCAACACAGTGTAAAATTTTCCCAAACAGTTAATAAAAAAAAAACTTTATTTGAAAATTTCCAAAATACAAAATTAAAAATTGTATTGAGGAAAAAAAAAAGGGAAATTATTCGTATTATTACCATGATTATGATCTAATAAAATCGTTGTGAAGTAACGAAACAAAAGTGAAAAACAAACATAAATGACCACTTTTATTATTATGCTCGCTCACTCACTGACTGGTTGAAGGTTTCGTTTTTATTCTTCGAATTATTTGAGACTCTTTTTAGGAAATTGAGATGGCCGTGGTGGGTGTTAGTAGATTCTGCATGCTATATGCAAACTCGTTGCTTTCACCAAACAACATCCCTTCTGTAACTACGTTTGGTATTGGTAATTTTTATAGCCTCAATAAAGAATAATTTACTTAAATCAACATGGCCAATAAATCCAAGATTCCTTTTGTTTTTAACTCAATCTTTTGGTATTTAAGGCATCTCAGAAAATGTCCTTCTTCTTCCTCCTCATCTCTCTTTCTCACCGTCTGACCAACAGAAATTCTGCTCGCATAAGTGCACTTTTCATTGTGGAAGGGTAACAAATACACAAATAAATAAATAAATAAACAAACAATACCAGCTATACTATATTAATACTGAGTAGACAATATTTGGTAATTTTACTGAAATCACCACTGCCATTACTGACACTGACCAGTGGTCAAGAAGTTCCTTTTCTGTAATTCGGCTGTGTTTGTTTTTGCTTTTGTCACTTCTTTATTATGTTTGTTTAACTGTAATTGAAAATGAACTTAACCTTTTTCAGGACAATCACGTGTTATTCTTACGTAAACGACCTAATTTTTAAAGGTCACACAATCACCAAAAGGTGAACTGCTCCGCATTCGTACAGTTTGTATTCACTTTCAATCACTGGAAGTTCTTGTAAATTTACCAATATACTCGTATGTACATAAATGTAGGTAGTAAATTTTTAATAGTAAAATTTCAAATTGTTAGGATTAATTTTTTTTCTTTAATATAAAATTAGAAAATTGACTCGGTATTTACTGTACGGTTGGTTACCTTTCTAGTGGGCGAGTAATAATAGTCACATTGATGTATCGAGGTTTTTTTTGTTTTTAAATTTTTTTGCAGATATCTACAACTATACATAATAACAAGAATATTTATATAATAGGAATAATTAACATTAGTGGTTGTGTGGAGTAAACATCCTCGTTTTTAGGATTTTTTTGAAAATCTGACAATTTGGAAAAAAAATGTCTAAGCCAAAAAAATCGATTATTTTCAATTGAGTTTTTATGGAAAATAAATACGTGTATTTTTATTATAAATTTAGTGGAAAAATCCAATTTCTTTTGTGTTAAGGAAATAAAAGCTATTATTAATCCTTACAAATGTTTTGCTACTTTTTTTGCTTCTGCTAAAAAAAAAAAAAAACAAATAAATTTATAAAAGATTATCCAATATGTACTTTGGAAAGTAAAATATTAAAAAAGTATATTTAAAATTTAGATTTTTGTAAAAAAATTTATTTTATTATATATTTTAAACCATGCCATAATGTAAAAAATATAAAATTATTAAATTTTTAAATTCGGTAATGTATGAGAATTTTTCTTGCGTAAGGATAAATTTTTGATTCATACAATTTTTTGACCTTGCGCCTATCCTAAGGGGTACCAAACCTCTGGGTTATACCCTCTCTTCACAACCACATATAGTTATGAAGACAGACATTTTCTATGACCCCTCCCCAATTACATCCCACTACCATGCATGGCATTAGAGAGAAACAAGGAAATCGATGGAGATAATTGGATTGGAGTGCGGTCCAACGCAACGCCTTCACCTAGACTGCGACTCCAACCTTGGGATTTTAACCACAGGCATCGGCGCCAATAGTTGTGGCCTACTCAGGTGGGTAGGGGGAGCCTCAACTATTAATTCGGCGCCAATAGTTGAGGCCTACTCAGGAGAGTAGGGGGTCCTCAACACCCGAGGTACGCCTTTAACCTCAATCTCTTGAAGTCGCGTGTGATCAAATTTAGTCTCGTTTGAGTTTTCCAAAGGATTCTCTACCAGATTTAAAGATCGCACTCCCAAGCCACTGGTGCACTTAATACTACTCATAATGTTACTTTTGGCTTAAATTCTATGTTTTCCCTTTTCTTCCTTTCTTCCCGTTTTTTTTGCTTTTTATCTTCTCCTATTGCGTACCAACCCCCCCCCCCCCTCCTCAAAACCACTTTGCACTTATATGAGCTCTATTTTTCACTCTTTCTTTGCAAGCACTGTTCTTGCAAAATTCTTGAGGTGTCCTCCTCCATTAATCTGGACGGAGTTACTGGTCATTTTTAACCAATCTTCCTGCAGGTTTGTATCAGATTTGTTCTCTGTTTGTTATATATTCTATATTTAAATAGCAGGTGATGGAGCGGTCTTCTTCTGTCTGTACTTACAACTGGGACTTTTGCCATAACTCAATCTCGAAGTTATGCATCCTGGGAGCTTTTTACCCAATAAAGCTTAATTGTTCGTGTTGTGTGACTTGTGGCCAGGCTAAATTTCTGTGGCGTTCAGCTCACCAATTTTGATATTTTAAATGCATGTCGCCTTACTCAGAAATTCTACAATATTTGACTATAATTTTTTCCATTGTGGAGCTCCTAAATGCAACAAATCATTTTCCAAGTTCACTTTTTAAATGAGTCTATCTACGAAAGGAAGTGGAAGATAGTTCTTGAACAAGAGTATTAGTATGATTGGAATTTTTTATAACGAGACAAAGCCACATCACGTATAAATGGGACTTCAAGATCATGGATGAATAATAGTATTGTGAACATAAAAGGCAGAGTCAACAATTTTATGGAGTATTTTTGATTAAAGGATTCGATGGGAATTGAAAAGCTTAGTAGAAAAAATCCCAAAGTTCTAGTCCGTAAGTTCAGATGGGTTTCAGTAGGGCATTGTATATAGAAAAGTACTTTGCTGTCTATAGTAAATTTAGAACAAAAGTTATGTGGGTAGATTTTCGTTCATTAATTTTTATTCTCCACCTAGTAAATCAGTTCTGGACGGTTCGGATTTGGTTTTGGGGAATTTCCGAAACATAGTGGGGATTTTTGCTAAATACAAGGCAGGCTGTATAATCAGCGTACGTAGGAAAGAAGAGATTAGGACAGACTGGAATGTTGGATGTGTAAATGTTGTAGAGGATGGGTGCAAGTATACTACCCTGTGGAACACTGGCCATTGTCAGAGCGTTCGTTGGAGAGTTCATTGGATACGGTTACTTGGAAGCGTCGATTGGAAAGAAATTATTTGAGGACTAAGAAATAGATAAGCAGAAGGATCCTCTTCAGTTTCCGGATGCCACATATATAAAAAAAAACACACACTGGGATAGTACTCTCTTCTTTCTAAAGAAGATGCAATGAAATGGAAAACTCAATGACACTGCTGGGTGGTAGTGTTGATAATTAGGAATTAAAAATGAGGATTCGTGTAGAGAATATAACAATCTCTGACTTGTTCCTCCAATTAACTATCGGCCAGGTTTTTTTTGAGGAAGCCGGCAACGCAAGCCTCCAGTAGGCATGGAGTCTTCAGTGGTCTCATGTTTGTGGGACTAGAAAATGGTCTTATGGTCTTGACGTTACAAATTTTGCCTTGGATTCTTGTCCCACAGACATTACCTATAAACAAACAAAGAAAATTCAATTCTCTTGAATCTCTGACTTGTTTAATACGGCTCTCTGAATTAACGGTAGCAGTTTCGCCATTTTGATTTCGAAAGCATGTTAGGGATTTAAGGTCGTATCTTTAGCGTTTGTGTAAATGTTGTAGGACTTCCTTATTTTTATAATAAAAAAATAACTCTATATGGCGTATTTTCTTCCTCCATACAGGTGTGTTTTGTACAAAATTTTGTGCGGTTCATCCCTTTTAAATCTCATTCAGCATATTTTCTGCCAATGTATAATTTCTTCGTCGGTATTTTTTTCTCTAATTGATATTGTTTCTTTTAGAGATTTGGATGAGACTAAATATTTTCGTTCCTTTTCTTTATATAAAAGGAAGCTAATTTTCTCCGGCTAATTCTTTATTACATTGTAATAGTCCTTGGAGGTGTATAAATATTCATTTTTTCTTAGTGATATTTCTATAACTCCAAAATCTCTATCATTTGGCTCAGCATATAATAATTTTTAACCTTTATATTTCGCTTGTGTTTGGTACACATGTCACTGTATGCTATAATATGGTCTTGAGGTGTAATATTTTGAATATGTTTTAGGTAAAACGATGCTACTTACCTCTTCCGAATCTCTAGAAGCTGCTGTTTCATGTTATGCATTCATGTAAACTTCGTTGTCATCACAATTATGAAAATTTTCGTCAAGAACATATAGTACATATTTCGCTTATATCACACTTACTCCTATTTAAAATAAAAAACATTTTTCATCAAAATTCTTTTAATTAAATTATACAATAATTAAATCTTGCACCAATCAATGTGTGATCATAAATCTCACTGAAACTCACATTAGCTTAGCTCTTTTTTCAAAAGTGGACTTATACCAATGGCTCAAATATAATATTAATTAAAATATCTTCGAATTTATCAAAATTTCATATTTCCTATATAAAAAGTTAATATTTCTTTATTGAAAACACCATAATTTATGTAATTTTTATGCATCGATAAAAAAAATGTTCATTGTTTTAATTATGTCACTTTTGTTGATAGTAATATTGATTGCATAGTATCAGGCGCTCGATTAATTCAACTGATTACGTCACAATTAGATAATCAAAACCAGCTTTTGTGAAGGTAAAGGATTATCCATTTTATAATTTGGAAAGTATACAGCTGTTATTTAAAAATTACAACAAATATATATTTATAAATTTTAATTATTAAATATAGTATTTTGCCATTTTATAAAATTTCATATAATACTAAAAAATTATAAAAAATATTTACGAAAATGGTATAAATAGCACTAACAACGTTTCGAATAGAATTTTCCTTAGCGATGATGCTCATTTTTAATTCGGTAGATAAGTTAATTAGAAAAACTACTCCTTATATGAGGCTCTAAAGATCCACAACTACGAAAAATCTATAATATCCCGAAAAAATTAACTGCCTTGTATGAATTTTGGTCTTAAAGGGATATTTACAGAGACTTTGAAAATGACGAAGGATAGACGGTTAAAATTAATTCTCTTTTTTTAATCTGAACTAAAAAATTTGAATTTTTCTTAAATGTAACTTTAACAAAATCTACACAAAACCACAAAATTTGGCTTTATTACGCGAAAAGTACTTAAGACCGGTAATTTTTAGATTGTGGAAGATCTCAAGAGTGTGATTTAACATCGTTCACATTTTTCTTATAGAGTTATATATAAAATTTTATATTAATGCAAATAAATTTTAAACTTTTAATCATTTAAAAACCAATATTCGTCAGCTAATGACCGATTTACAGTCTGAAATGTGCTGAAAACTCTTAAAAAATTAACTTAAAAAAGATCGAGTCTTGCTTAAAGATTTATGATAGTTATTTAAATATTATTAAATTTCATATAATATAATGGCAAAATTATTTTAATATAATTATATAAAATTTATTTCAAAACTTTTATAATAAATATATTTAATTTGACTTTATTTTCCAAATTGCAAATTGGATAAAATTTTACTGTGGTATTTTTGGCGAAATTTTTACTCAAAAAACAATTTATTATTTTGATAAGGTTATATAAATTATTATTTATCAATTTCAATCTAAATATTCTTGAATTTCTTTTTCAATATAGAAAATTTGATGACACACACACACAAAAACTCTTAATTATCCAAATAAGATTGGAATGGAATTTTTCACCTGCTTCTGTCCATAATTCATCTCTGACCAAAAAAAAACATTCTCTCTCTCTATTATTATATAGTTTTAAAAAATATCTGATAATAAAATCAAAAGGAATTGAACAGAAATTTTCTAGAAAAACATTTCTTTTAAGCTGCATTTGAAGAGTGCTCAATGAATGCCTCTAAAGAGCATCGATATTGTCAACAACTTAACAAATTTTAAGTGATAAAATTAACTACTTAAAAGACTATTAGGCGATTCATTGAATTAATATTCACCCTCGATAAGGAAGAAAATGATCTCTTGTGAAAATATCTCCCACAAACATCAGAAGTTTTGATTCCATTCATAAATTTTGCTTGTTTTAAAACCGACCGACCAGAAATTACTCTAATCCCATTCCGGCGGGGTCAATTTGGAAGCAATCGATCGAAACAAATTAAAACCATTTATTATGAAGTATCTTTTGGTATCGGAGTAGAAGTTCCATTCAAAATGAATTTCCACCAATCAAAGTGCATAATTGGAACTGTAACGATCCGGCATTCATTAATGCAGGAGGGGGAACACTTCCCTTTTCACACGGAACACTTCAACAACCAGCCAACACGATACATTTCTCTAAATTTTTCCATTTTTAGATACTATCTTTCCAAATAGACTTATTTAATTTAAATTATTTATAAAATCGAAAAAGAACAACTTCGAATATTGGTTGGGAAGAAACCATAAATGAATTTTGGGAAAACTACCAATGAGAGAAAAACTAAAAGCATAATTTGTGGTTTATTTTCGGTTTGAAGAAGATCCCCTTCTTAACCGCGATGTAATTGTCATTTGGTTTACAAGGTGCCATCAATTCTCAATGATTTCAATGCTATTTCGGAATAGCACTAAAAATTATTGTTAGTTCCATGAATTCTTTGAAAACTCTACCGACAATTGCGTAGAAATACATAACCGCGTCCATGTCAAAAAATTGTCAGGACAACAACAACAAGAAGAAAAAACTATGCCCAAAGGTAAAAATTACTTAGATAAGAGACTAACCGAACCAATCAACTAATTTGTGGAAAATGTCGTCGATCTTCTCTGTAGCTGTAGTGACACACACAGTTGTGCGTATTTGTCTCTTCGTTGATGTTTTTTTTGGTTTCTGTCACAGAAGGTATTTCTCCTTTGAAGTTGATTGTTTTTCTGTTCTCTGACCCATCGGTAGCGTGTAAAAGATTTTCGCCATTTTCCAATTTAACATTTTTCCAACTTATTGGCCAAGTATACTCGTCGTCGCTGAAGAGCGGTCATTGTCTCTGAGAATCCTCGAATTTCATTTTGTAAATGGAACCAACGTTTTTATTGTGGCTGCCATAAAGTAGTATAACAATAAATTTAATGTCCTGTTTATAGCCAATTTCTTTAAAAGAAGACTGAGTAGAACTGCAGCAATGAAATTGTCAGCACATTTGGTTTTGGTGCGTTAGAAAGGCGCAAGGTCATCATCATGGGTAATTATTATGGAGGTTCGCTTTTATGATACCGAATATTCCATGGCTTTGCAAACGTGAATACATAAATTGCCGGTATTTGGTTGTCATCTTCAAATTTACATTAGATTATGAGCGAAAATGTATGTAATCTTTTTTTTTGTCGATGTTCTTTTTTAAATGCAGCAAAAAAATTGATTCGGTAATAAATAAAAAATGAACATTTTTGAATTGGTAACCCAATGAATTTGTCGACAATCAGAAATGGTTTGATTTTTACATAATCGATTAATAAAAGACTTTTTTCGTAAAAAATATTATTTAAGTCGTTTTTTTTATATAGAAAAAAAATTATCTGCGGTTTTTTTATATAGAAAAAAAAATTATCTGAGTATTGCGGAGGCATTAAGAAGCGCAAAATAATAAGCCCATCATAGCCTATGGACGCATTTATGCACTCACCAAAATAAGCGCATAATGCCCTCAGAGAAACCAGCCCATCCTGTCCTAGAGACGCATAAATACGTTCAGCAAAACAAGACCATTATGGTCTCATAGAAACAAGCGCATCCTGGCCTAGAGACGCATATTTGCGTTCAGAGAAGTTACCCCATCATGATCAATTGACGCATATATACGTTCACAGAGAGATAATCCCATTGGTATTTGAAGGCTTAACCGCAGGGGGGTACCATAGAATCGATTCCAGAAGTGACCTACGGGTTTTGGTGGACTCGTGGTCCTGAGCTGGTGTCTAGCAGAGCCAGGAAATTATGAGTTTTCTTACCGTAGCTCTTTAAAGTGAAGAGCACCCACCAGATACTCTGGGAGGAGGAGCGGCCATTTTGTCCATTTCGGTGTGTTGTCTTTGACCAATACGTGTGTTTATCCACGATTAATTTTTCCTTCCCAAAGCTCGTATTGATATTTCTGTGTTTATTCCCGCAAGAAGGACACTTTTGGGTGTAGATCCTTACCAAACGATTTATACAAGAAGTAGCATATGGGTTTTGTTGAACCTGTGGTTCTGAGCTAGTCTAGCAGGTCGTGAGCTGTTCAGCAGCAGCTAGACCAGCGAAGCCTACTCACCAGATACTCTTTAAACTAGAAAAACCTGTACCACGGGCGTTGGGAACCCTACGGTGGTACGTCCGGGTGCTATCACCACACATGATAGTAGTGGCTTGCTACCAACAGTTAGGATAACTAGCTTGTAACTGGTGGATGGAGCTGGTTAGAGGAAGGACTAGTTAGTTGCACAAATGTGTGTGGAGTAATGAGGGATCGATCTGCTGGGTAAGACCGCTTATCGCAGGAATTGTGTGGATGGAAAAATTGAATGTTTGAATTGAATGATGGAAAAATTGAATGTTTTATGGGGCACGAAAGATGGTTTAGAAAAGGAAGAAGATGAAGAAGCTGAAGAAAAGGAAGAAGATGAAAAAAAGAAGATGAAGAAGATTAAGAAGCAGAAGAAGATGAAGAAGATGAAGAATATTAAGAAGATTAAGAAGTAGAAGAAGATGAGGAACATGAAGAAGATAAAGAAGATGAAGAAGATTAAGAAAAGGAAGAAGATGAAGAAGTAGAAGAAGATGAAGAAGATGGAAAAGATGGAGAATATGAAGAAGATTAGGAACTAGAAGAAGACGAAAAAAAGAAGATGAAGAAGATTAAGAAGGTGAAGAAGATTAAGAAGGTGAAGAAGTATCATAGTATTACTATTTTTAATTAATGGCAAATTTCAAACAATATAGTTTAATTATAATCTAAATTTTTAGTACATTATTTTTAATTTTACTTTCCGAATTAAAAATTCCATTAATAATATTACAATTTTCTGCATCATTAATTATTGTATAATGATGCAGAAAATTGTAATATTATTAAATATTGACAATTTATTGTATAATAAACGTAAGATAATTTTAATAAAAGTTATTTATGTTATTTTTATTACCAAATTGATCGAAAGACATTTTTTTTATATAAAAATGCACAAAGAAGTGTACGTTCAGAGCGTTGCGAATGTTCTATAAAAATCGTTCGTATACTTTTACATATAAAAATAACATAAAAATAAAATACACAAAAATATTCCTTCTGAAAATCATTTCGGAGTAAAATAACAAAAATTAGATTAATTGGCAGAAACATAGAAGTTAACTAAATAAAATTTATCACATTAATTAATTAAACTTGCTTCAATGATGAGAATAATGATTTTTTCGATTATGGGAAAATGGTGAGAAAAATAAATAAACAAGAAAGAAATCTCAGCAAAAAAAAATTATAATAATCCGTATTTAAAGGGGGTAAAAAATTAAGTTCTAAAATCTCTTCTACCATTAGATGTTCATGGATGGTGGAAAAAGATGAAACTATCTAGAAAATGCTTCAATTAATTTCGTTCGAAATTCCTCAACTCAATGATATTATCCTGTTCTTAATAGTCTAGATTTAATCCAAAGTAAACAAATGAAAATGTGAACAGAAATTTCGATGATTTTTTAATAGGCCAGTCCGTGGGAGTATCAGTAGAAGTGGCCACGATCAATTAGCACAATCTGGGCAGACGAGCCGCTTCAACGACATTTCAATGAGTTTCGTTCGAGAAAGTGTGAAAATTGTTCTGAATTTTTTTACTAATTATTTTTACCACATTTTCATTTGAGTTATTTATTTTGTTCGTCTTTTCTTTGAGAATTTTTTTTCGTACATTATTTCTGGATATATCGTCTTGCGTTAATGGGTCACTCTGGAAACTAAAAACTATTTCTTCTCTTCCTTCCACTAACTTATGACCTTAATTTGAATAATAAAAAAGTATAGCCATCATCATAAACCTCAATTTAATTTTTTTTTTTTTTGTTGAGGGTATCTAAGTTATTCAACAGGTACAGAGTAAGGCAAACAACGATCCATCTAGGCACAGGCAATTTTTCCTAGAACGTTGTCGATGATCATACTCGTAAAAGCTCCCCTTTCTATGACAAGCTGTGGGCATTTAGAACGCCAGTTGAGAATATCGATAGTCTATCAGCCAGCACTCGAAGCTATTCGTAGACCGTCAAATAATCTGGTGCTTAATGAGGTTCCTCGTAATCTGCTAAACAATAGAGAGGTGGAGCTGCATTAAATTTTCGGTCCTGTTTGTATTCTGGGTAATGAATAGACATATACAGGGTGGTACAACTTGCACTGATTGATTTAAAATGCATATAAATTTTTTATCTTTGAAAAAAAAATTTTGTAGATTACAACGAATTTTATAAAATTTTATGTTTTCATACTCAATGCAAGAACGTACCAAAATTGTTGAATTTTATATTTTTCCCGAACTGGCACAGCTCCCAGTAGAAATATGACAAGAAACTTACTAACCCGTTTTGAGGAGCGTGGTGCAGTTTTTTTATGAGCCACGAATAAATTTTAATTGACCTGTTCGTAATGAACAAGCTGTGGAGGCTTTATACGAAAGTGTCAACAATGATCCATCTGTGTCTACTCAATTGGGCATCTCCAGAACATAGCTACGACGTATTTTGAAACTTAATCTGAGAATGGTTCCATACAAAATTCAATTGGCCCAACAATTAATGCCGAGAAATGCAGCACAACGGCTACAATATGCTCAAAAGATTCATTCAGGTTGCGACAGATAATGCCAACTTTTTGAACAATCTCATTATAAGCTATGAAGCATATTTTCATTTAAATAGATATGTTCATAAACGGAACTACCGAATTTGGGGTACAAAGAATCCAAGAGCGTTGCAATAGCGTCCATTTCACTGCCTTAGATGTACTGTTTGGTATAGAATTGTGGCCGATAGATTTATGGGTCCATATTTTAATCAGAGATGAAAGTGAGCATCCATAAACTATCTCTTGGAAGGCATACCGGAGCATATAAGAAACATTTTTATGTCCGGTAAGATGGAGCTACAACACATACCGTGAGAGCGACAATGGCAATTTTTCGAGAACTTTTCGATGACCGAATAATTTAAAAAAATGCATATTTTGCTTGGCCACCTCGTTTCCCAGATTTGATAGTGCCTGATTTTTTTGTATGGGCTTTCTTGAAGAAACGGATTAACTTATGCATCATGAAGTGGGGGAAAACCACCCATCGGCATTTCTCCAACTAATGGAAGTTAGAAAAATCTCTAGGCAATTGTTTCTTAAGTCTCGGATGTGTATTTCCTGATTCTGTCACAATTGAAATCTTTAAGTTTAGGCGCAAAAAAGAACCATTTGCCATGCGGCCATAACGCTTACCGTTGATGATAACGGTCTCTCCTTCTGCAGTTTCAAAGAAATGCGGGCTAGTTATCAGTAATAGCAATAAGGAAAGATTACATAATACCGTGCACGGATACCGTAGCCAAAAAGTTTACCAACCGTAAAATATCTTGTTTTTGGTGTCGGCAGCAGCGTCCGTGAATTAAATATAGCATATTTTAATTCGTCCAGCTGTTCAGGGAAAGGTCCTCTTTATGTAATCGGATAAGTAACCTAAGGCGATCAAACCATAGATGCATATTCTAGAATAGGTCTTACGAAGGACTAATACAAGGTGGGCCAATTTGGACTTAATGATTTAAAATGCATTTAACTTTTTTATTTTTGAATTTTTTATATTTTTTTTTACAGATTATAAGGAATAACAAATTTTTATTAACGAATTTTTATTGACAAATTTTTACTGAAAAATTTTTACTGACAAATTTTTACTGATAAATTTTTATTGAAAAATTTGTACTGACAAATTTTACTGACAAATTCTTACTGAAAAATTTTTTGCTGACAAATGCTTACTGACAAATTTTTATAACAAATTTTTACTGATAAATTTTTACTGATAAATTTTTACTGACAAATTTTACTGACAAATTCTTACTGAAAATTTTTTTACTGACAAATTCTTACTGACAAATTTTTATAACAAATTTTTACTGTTAAACTTTTACTGACAAATTTTTACTGAAAAAATTCAAAAAATGCAAATTTCGCTTAGACAATTCGTTCCCCAGATTTTTTTCGTGGGGTTTCTTAAAAAAACGAGTTAACGTGAACAAACCACATAAGATTCTGGAACTAAAGTAGAATATTCGAACAGAAATTTCAAATTTGGAGCCAGAAACGGTGCGCACCTTAATGTGAAAATTCCTTAGAAAGAGCCATTCATTAACTGCCAACAAGAAAATGGAAATCATTTATGGGATGTTATTGTTCACAATTAGATTTAAAAAAAACTTTTAAAAATTATACTTTCAATTAAAATAATATTAAAATGCAAAAGTTGAACGCAATCTTATCACACTTGACGCATGCGCTCTCATTTAAGTAACAGCATTTCTACGCTGCTCTTTCTCATCACAATCACTGCTTGCGGTCGCGCATAGTTTACAATGCTGAGCGATGCGTTAGATGACAGAAAATAATGTTCATATGTGTGTGTTGTCTTTGAACTTTATCTAATATGGCTGCGATAATGATTCCGAAATGAAATGGGCGTTAACTAAATGAATAGAAAATGACGGTCGTCTCTGTTCTCACACTTTTCAGCTCTTCAAAATCGTTTGTACATTTTTCACCTGTCAACTCACTCAGATATTATTATTTTATTCACCCCAAATAAGTTTTATTGCTTTTGTATTTATTCAAAATTATAAAAACATTATTTTTTGAGCCTTTTCCAATAAATTTTCTATGTAAAATCATCAAAAAAATTATAAAAACAATATAAAATTTTTGTACGATTTTTAGAGAATTTTGTAATTTGTTAATCAATAAAAATTACTACAATACAAAATATTGTAATTTGTCGATCAGTTATTTAAAAAGAGAGAGAGGAAAAAAATATTTTTATTTATTTTCAAATAAAAATTTACTTAAAATAAGAATTTAATTTTTTGGAGCCTTTTCTAATAATTTTCCTTTGCAAAATCAATATATTATCTGAATTAATTGAGAATAATCCTCCGATTGAGTGCATGTTTTAAATAAAAATAATAATAATGTCCTTTTTCAAAAACAGACACAATCTTACAATTATTTGGTTGGTACTGAAGGTATAAAGGACTGCAGAAACTTGGTTTCCAAAAAAAAAAGAATCCGATTTTATTGGTACTCTCATATGCACTCGCATAGCCAGTTTATAATTAGTACTAATGAAAATATAAAGTTTTTTTTAACATTTACAAATACTTATAGTAAATATAAGGTAATTTTAGAAATGTGACCCTAATAAACGAGAGACTATACTGAATCTGCCCAGA
Source organism: Atherix ibis (assembly GCA_958298945.1). Classification (NCBI taxonomy): domain Eukaryota; kingdom Metazoa; phylum Arthropoda; class Insecta; order Diptera; family Athericidae; genus Atherix; species Atherix ibis. Next base: position 4,061,471 of record OY282607.1, on the reverse strand, counting down.
TTTGTACAGTCAGAAAAACCGTTCACTTAAGGAGGAGGCTTTTAAATAAATACAAAACTAAAATACAAAAAAAAATCAATGTCTTTCTTTTTAAAAGAGTTAATAATAAAATAATTTTTTTTCTCTACAATTTTCATCTGTAATTCGGTTGGTAGCCTTTTTCTCAAATACAGTTAAAACGAAACTCACAAAAATAACCCTTACCGTTGTGATAAAAATTATATGACTTTACTTGCAATAATCATTGCAAATTTTACGAAACTGTTGCTAATCCTCGAAACGGCACACCTAAAGGTGCAAAAACATTTTTACAAATAAATGGCAAATTTTCAAAACTGTCCTTGGAACGGTGCTGTTCACAAAAAACGCCGTTCGATTAGTTTATTATCCTTCTACGGTTATATTGAATTTTTTTTGCAAAAATACAGCTAACCCGTTAGGCATTTTTTTACGAACACATTTAATTTTCTTCTGCCACTCAATTGTATGTAATAAAAAAAAATCGAAAGGGTCATTTTTGCAAATCCTTCCAAATACAACGGTGTATAAAAGCATAAAAATATGGATAAAAATAGCTGTTAAAATCCTTTTTCTGTCTGCATTTGATTGTTGCTTATGCGAATTACTAAATTCGTTGCAATTTTCTCGGCAAGGCTTAGAACGTTGGAAGATTTGCAAATAATCCGTTAACTTATAAACTCATTCGAAACTTTTATGGTACCTTTGAAAATTATATTTATTGAAAAAAATATCCTAAAAAACGTTCACTTTTTCTTAACGTAAGTCCTTGAGATTATCTCGAGTTTTTGTGAAATTTTTCCGAATTCTTCAAAAATAGTTAATCTTGTATGTTAAATAAATTATGAATTTTTTTCATCTTTAATATCACCGGAAAAATGGCTACATTTTATGGCAGTTATTTTACAAAAAAAAAATATTTCCTCAAATTAAAAAAATTTGTTAATTTTGAATTTATTTTAAAACGAACCGAAAATAATAGTGAATACTATTTAAAAATTAAGAGGAGCCCATTTACTCCTTATTTAATATTTAAAAAATCCAAGAGATTTAAACATTTTCGATCATAATATAAATAAATATTTTTTTTTTAACGTAATAAATATTTTTAAAATAATATCTTTTTTTTTTATTGAAATAATTTTTAAAAGAAATATCAAAATTTTTTTTACAAATTTTCATTTTCGAATGGGTTTATTCTTTTTCATTAATACATTTTTGTTGTTGTTGTTTGTAAGGTCTCTCAGACAGGAGCCAGAGGCTATTATGTAGCGCCACAACCATGAGCCTGTACAGAATTTTAACAATAAAAAAAATGTTTTTTTTTTCATTATAGAATTTTTTATAAAGTACTCAGGTTGAGTGAGTTATTTTTACAGAATTTTGTAAGGGTATTTACAATATTTATTTTTAAAAAAAATACACAAACATAAAATTCAGATTTCCATTAAATTTTTATACATTTTTTTATATATTTCTTGGATTCAACTGAAAATATTATATATTATTTAAATGGCCGCCATGAGTCTTTTCGAAGGACTTGATGCTTTTTAGGTATATTTTGATGACTTTTTCGCACATTGAGAAGATGTTAATTTTTAGATGCTTCAAAATTTGAGGATTTTCTGCGTGAAAACGATATTTTGCGTAGATCCACAAGAAAAAGTCAAATAGTGTCAAATCTTACCATTTTGGGGGCCTATTAACATAATCAAATTGTGAAATTACGTGTGCTGGCAACTTTTCGCGTAATAAAGTCAAAATTTGTGGTATTGTGTGACTTCTGACACTGTCTTATTGAAAACTTAATATAATTCAGATTAAAATCTTTAAGTTAAGCCAGAAAAAAGTCAGTAATAGCATAGACATCTTGCAGAACTCGTTCATTTTGAGGTAATTTTTAATGACAATTCAGACAATAATTCGGCCATTCGTTAACGAATATTAGCTTTTAAATGTTTAAAAGTTAAAAATTGATTTTCCTATATACGAGATTTATGCATAGCCCCACAAGAAAAATTCTTTATATTTGGCATCACCAACTTTGGAAATAACGCGCATCCTGAGAATTTTTCGCGTAATAAAGGCAAAATTTATCTTGTTGTGTAGATTTTGATAGCATTTTTTTAAAGTCACATTTTATAAAGATACAAATTTTACTAAGTTCAGGCTGCCATTAGAATAAGAATTTGAATGGTAACCGTCTCTCCATCTTTACTTTCAAAGAAATACGACCCATTAACACCTTCAACCCGAAATGCACACCAGACATACACTTTTCCCTGATATAATCTATTATTAAGAATAGTTTTTCTTAAGACTTTCATTGGCAACTATTTATTCTATAATTTAAATACATTATTTAATATCAATATATTATAAATTGTCAAATCTGAACCTAAATAAATGTTATCAAATGACAGAGCTTTGATTTTTATACCACAAAATAGATAGTCCTTTGTTTAAATACGAAAAAAAAGTTAGCAAAAAAAAAATAATAGATGCATAGTAATTTGAAATAATCAATTTCCCTCGGAACGAATTCTTTCTAAAATATTTTCTTGAAAATTTCTTGTTGTCCCTACAAGCCTATCAATATTCCCAATCAAACGTTTAGTAAATCAGTATAAAAAAAAACCAAAAAGGTCTATTTCGACATGTCAATTTGTTCATTCGCCAATGTCCGATTGACTTCTCCCGCTTCAACAATAACAAACAACAAACTCATATCCTTCTGGTTAGACCACAAACAAAGAGGACACACACACATAAATAAATCGAACAAATCTCAAACGTCGGTAAATCGTAGCAAATAGCAGAAAAGCAGAATTGTGGCAAATCCAGTAGCAGTAGTTGTGCGGTTTTATTAACTCCATGTACCTCGGCTGAGAACAGAGAGTTTTCCAGAATCCTGGTCGTATCCTGCTGGGCTAAGTCGATGTTTATGACAACATGTTAAACCGTGAAGTAATTTTCTTCGGAGTCAGCCAAATATTTAAATGCTGACCTCCAATGCTACAACAAAGGAAAGTGCACAATCCGAACCGAATCGGAAACGTCTTAATGTTGAGATATCCTGCCGAGTTGTCGCAACAACTTCAACCTTCCTTATCCTCTCTCCTTTCTTCCTTCCATTTTTCTTTATATTTTGTTTTTTTTGTTTTTTGTATGTCAACATAGAAGCCATGCCCAGCTACACCGAAACGAACCGAAATATCTTAAATAAACCAAAATAACAGCGGGTGAACTCTAGCAGAATAAGAACTTCAACACGTCAACCCAAAATGTGATTGATATCTTATTTATTCTAATTGGAATTAATTATTAACCGTTTAAAAATGTTAATTGTTGATATGATTGAGAAAAAAAAGTTCTTAAATATTATTTTCTGAAATGGTTCAACAAAAAAAAATGATAATATACCAAATATGAATGATCATATGAGTGTTCATTTATTAATTTAGTTACATTATTTTGTAAGTCTAATAATAATCTATTTTCTTAATTCAATTACTAAAAGAAACTTTCAATTTTGAGACTCTTAATCACAATGTGTTTTGTTTTAGTTTTGGTTTTGGTTTTTCTTTTTTGAATTCTTCAACATTTCGAAATCAATTTACAAATGTAGTTTAGTGATATATTTTTCCTTTTTTTAAATTTTCTCTTATTAATGCTAAGTAATTATTTCTATTTATTTTGTTGATTCAAAGCTGTTATTAATCTTCTTTAATCGCATTAGGGTTTTTGGAACAAATTTTCGGCAATACTGATAGAAGAGCGTATGTAAAAGCAGTGTGAACACTGTAGGAATAGCCCAAAAAGAAGAAGACGCCATGATTTTGCGGTGTCTGCGAGAGTAGGTACTGATTAAAAATCACCAGCGATGCGGCGAACGGAACACTCTTCCATTTGTCCAGTGTGACTTTCGCTCTAAAATTAAAAGAGAAAAAAAGAAATTGAATAAAAGAAACATCGATTAGGAAATGTCAATTTGAGAAAAGAGAGAGAGAACTGAAGTAGAATAAACAGAAAAGCTTTAACTAAAAGCAAATTGTAAAAGTAGATATTTTAATTCTTTTGAATAACAGATGGCGCTAATGTTAGTATAAGGGATTCCGTTGACTCATACTTTTTAACAAAAGTTCTTTCCGCAATTGCCAGTGATTATAATTTTTTTCTAAATTCTGAATTTTATTTCGATTAAAAATATTTATTAAAAAAAACAACAAAAAAACAAGAGATAATAAGAAAAAATTACTTCTCTTTTAACGGTGCAGAAAGACAAACGCCCGTTAACGCTCCTAGAGTTTTAACAATTGCATGAACTGGAGTACTTTCATGGCTAATTTGTTGTGGATTCTCACACCATTTAAATGCCTAAAAAAAATACAATTTTTATATATATATATTTACTTTAGAGAGAAAATATAGAAAAACATTTACCATTTTTACAGTCCAATGGGGATCGATTCCAAGTTTTTTCATACCGAAATAGGTGGAAAGAACGGTTATTGCCATAGCGCCAGCAATAATTAGTCCTTTCTTACGTGAAACATTATAAAGTTTTGTATGAATTTTATCGTTTTCAAGTACTTTGACACTTAAATATCCCCACAAGGAGCCGGCTATGCACTGATGTAAAAAGTGACAACCAAAATACATTCTTATTATCCACATGAACATCGACATTGAAATAAATCCAGCCGCCGAAATTACATGGCAAATCTTCTTATTACAATCGTACGTCTTAATACAATGCCGAGCGATATGCTTAAAAAGTGCATAGAAGAAAACTGTTGTAACAATATTATGACCAGATGGGCATCCGGAAGTTGTTTCGCAGGTAAGTTCATGCTGTCGAAGTTTCGGTCTCGTCAAATCAGTGAATGCATCGGTTTCTCGTACCCACCAAAATGGTCGATCTTCAGATAGGAACCTTAAATTTTAACACGCACACACAAAAAAAAATACCATTTCAGATTTGGATGTTTTCAATTTATCGATTTTATTATAATGCTTTTGGTGTTTATTTACCATTTCAAAATGAGTCCAGTATAATCCGAAACAATTTCGGCAACAATTAACTCAACAAGCATTTTCGCATGGAATCCCCCAACAATTGGAATTACGCAATTGTAGATCATTGATGGCCGCATACATTCACTTATAAGCGCTAATGCAGATTCGATTGGTTGCAATCTAAAGAGAAGAAAAACAAGATTTATTGGGGAAAAATTGAAATGTTTTGAAAACTTACAAATTTTGCAGGTAGACAATTTGATGTATTTCCGATTTAAGTATTCCCTTGAAGTTGTTCATTTTGTCACTCTTAATTTATGCATTTATTCTATAGTAGGAAATTTTTAATTAAATTTTGGATAATCAACAACGTAAAAAGAAAATTTTTCCGTGAAATTTTTGTGCGGCTTTTTATTTTACAGCCCGGCTCTATGACAGCAACTGTCAACTGTCTACTGTCAGCTGTCCAGTTCGAGGGTAAATCGATTTTTCAAAAGTTTTGTCAATTTCCAACTGATTTTGGTTGAAAATGGTTCGACTACTATATTACATATGGGTTTTGTCTAAGCTAAAAAGAAATGAATTAGACAAGAACCAAATTGAAATTTGCACCGCTCAAATAATTAACAAATAAAATATTAATATTATAGAGAATTTAAAAGCATTTTTCATTTTTGCATTTATGGGCGGCGGGCGGGGAGGTTGGTAGTATTATTCTGCATAAGAATTAATTTTATTTATGCCCCCTTAGTAAATATCTCTAATAATTTGTAAATTCCAATATTGAAAAACTGCTACGGATGATTTATCTTTGTCTCAAACCAGACGAAATTGTCAAATTAGAAATCTGTTCGAAGTAATGTCGTAGTTAAGTTTATTTGGTTGTCAGTTACCAACTAATTTTCTTTTTTACTCCGATAATTGGTTCCCCCGCACCCCTTTTGGATGCAAAACTACATAATAAAAATTTCCACAAAAAAATTATTTTTTAAAAATTTCCACAAAAAAATTGTTTTTTAAAAATTTTTACAAAAAATTTTCTATAAAAATGTTCACAAAAAAATTTTTATAAGAATTTCCAAAAAATATTTTTTATAAAAATGTTCACAAAAATTTTTTTATAAAAATTTAAAAAAAAAAATTTTATTTTCACAAATTTTTTTTTTAAAGATTTTCACAAAAAATTTTCTTTAAAAATGTTCACAAAAATTTTTTTATAAAAATTTAAAAAAAAAAAATTTTCTATAAATGTTCACAAAAATTTTTTTATAAAAATTTAAAAAAAAATTTTTTATAAAAATTTTTACAAAAAATTTTCTATAAAAATGTTCACAAAAATTTTCAATAAAAATGTTCACAAAAAATTTTCTATAAAAATGTTCACAAAAATTTTCTATAAAAATGTTCACAAAAAATTTTTTATAAGAATTTCCAAAAAAAATTTTTTATAAAAAAGTTCACAAAAAATTTTTTATAAAAAAGTTCACAAACAATTTTTTATAAAAAAGTTCACAAAAAATTTTTTATAAAAATTTAAAAAAAAAAATTTTATTTTCACAAAACATTTTTTTTTAAAAATTTTTACAAAAAAATTTTCTATAAATGTTCAAAAAAAATTTTTTATAAAAATTTCCAAAAAAAATTTTTTATAAAAATGTTCACAAAAATTTTTTTATAAAATTTAAAAAAAAAAATTTTTATAAAAATGTTCACAAAAATTTTTTTATAAAAATTTAACAAAAAAAAAATTTATAAAAATTTTTACAAAAAATTTTTTATAAAAATTTTTACAAAAATTTTTACAAAAAATGTTCACAAACAATTTTTTATAAAATTTCCACAGAAAATTTTTTTTTAAAAATTTTTACAAACAATTTTTTATAAAAATTTTCAAAAAAAATTTTTTATAAAAATGTTCACAAAAAATTTTCTATAAAAATGTTCACAAAAATTTTTTTATAAAAATTTAAAAAAAAAAAAAATTTTATAAAAATTTTCACAAAATTTTTTTTTTAAATTTAAAAAAAAAAAATTTTTCACAAAAAATTTTTTCACAAAAAATTTTTTATAAAAATGTTCACAAAAATTTTTTTATAAAAATTAAAAAAAAAAAAATTTTTATAAAAATTTTCACAAAAATTTTTTTTTTAAAAATTTTTACAAAACATTTTCTATAAAAATGTTAACAAAAAATTTTTTATAAAAATTTTCACAAAAATTTTTTTTTTAAAGATTTTCACAAACAATTTTCTTGAAAAATGTTCACAAAAAATTTTTTATAAAAATTTACAAAAAATTTTTTATAAAAATTTCCAAAAAAAATTTTTTATAAAAATGTTGTTTTTTTTATAAAAATTTAAAAAAAAAAAATTTTATAAAAAATTTTACAAAAAATTCTTTACAAAAATTTTCACAAAAATTTTTTTTTAAAAAATTTTCACCAAAAATTTTCTTTAAAAATGTTCACAAAAATTTTTTTATAAAAATTTATATAATTCAGCACGATTACTAGCTTCTGGATGACCTGGCCTTATCGGTTTCAGTATCGTTTTCTATAGTAATAGAAAAGAATTTTACTTTTAGTGTTAGCGTTCCCAGGGGAATATAAGTCCAAGAGTACGCACCTTTTTTTTTGGGATATTACTACCGTTTAGGGCTATATCAGGGATCTGTTCTCGACAGAGTGTGAAAGTAACATGAGCAAATTTTTGTAAATAGCCTCACTCTCCACTTTTTGAACCAGGTTTCTAGGGAGTGGATGTGGTTCCACTCCCTAGAAACCTGGTTCAAAAAAATTTTTTTATAAAAATGTTCAGTTTTTTTTATAAAAATTTAAAACAAAAAAAATTTTATAAAAATTTTTACAAAAAATTCTTTACGAAAATTTTCACAAAAATTTTTTTTATAAAAATTTCCACAAAAAATTTTTTATAAAAATGTTTCCCAAAAATTTTTTATAAAAATTTCCAAAAAAAATTTTTAATAAAAATGTTCACCAAAATTTTTTTATAAAAATTAAAAAAAAAAATTTTTTATAAAAACTTTTTATAAAAATTTTCACAAAACATTTTCTATAAAAATGTTCACAAAAAATTTTTTTTAAAAATTTTTACAAAACATTTTCTATAAAAATGTTCACAAAAAATTTTTTATAAAAATTTCCACAAAAAATTTTTTTTAAAAAATTTTAAAAAAAAATTTTTTATAAAAGTGTTCACAAAATTTTTTTTATTAAAAACTTAAAAAAAAATTTTATAAATTTGTGAACATTTTTAAAAAAATTTTTTGTGAACATTTTTAAAAACAATTTTTTTTTTAAATTTCTATAAAAAAAATTTTGTGAACATTTTTATAAAAAACTTTTTGTGGAAATTTTTATAGAAAATTTTTTGTGAAAATTTTTATAAAAAATTTTTTGTGAACATTTTTTGTAAAAATTTTTAAAAAAATTTTTTTTGTGAAAATTTTTATAAAAAATTTTTTGTGAACATTTTTATTGAAAATTTTTGTGAACATTTTTATAGAAAATTTTTTGTGAACATTTTTATAAAAAATTTTTTGTCGAATTTTTTATAAAAAATATTTTGTGAACATTTATAGAAAATTTTTTTTGAAAATTTTTATAAAAAATTTTTTGTGAACATTTTTTGTAAAAATTTTTAAAAAAAATTTTTTTGTGAAAATTTTTATAAAAAATTTTTTGTGAACATTTTTATTGAAAATTTTTGTGAACATTTTTAAAGAAAATTTTTTGTGAAAATTTTTAAAAAATTTTTTTTTTTTAAATTTCTATAAAAAAATTTTTTGTGAACATTTTTATAGAAAATTGTTTTATTTTTAAATTTTTATTAAAAAATTTTTGTGAACATTTTTATAGATAATTTTTTGTGAACATTTTTATAAAAAATTTTTTGTGGAAATTTTTATAAAAAATTTTTTGTGAACATTTTTATAAAAAAATTTTTTGTGAACATTTTTATAGAAATTTTTTTTTTTTAAATTTTTATAAAAAAATTTTTGTGAACATTTCTATAGAAAATTTTTTTTTTTAAATTTTTATTAAAAAATTTTTGTGAACATTTTTATAGAAAATTTTTGTGAACATTTTTATAAAAAATTTTTTGTCGAATTTTTTATAAAAAAGTTTTTGTGGAAATTTTTTGTGAACATTTTTAAAAAAAATTTTTTGGGAACATTTTTAAAAACAATTTTTTTTTTAAATTTCTATAAAAAAAATTTTGTGAACATTTTTATAAAAAACTTTTTGTGGAAATTTTTATAAAAAATTTTTTGTGAACATTTTTATAGAAAATTTTTTTTTTAATTTTTATAAAAAAATTTTTGTGGAAATTTTTATAAAAAATTTTTGTGGAAATTTTTATAAAAAATATTTTGTGAACATTTATAGAAAATTTTTTGTGAAAATTTTTATAAAAAATTTTTTGTGAACATTTTTTGTAAAAATTTTTTGTGAACATTTTTTGTAAAAATTTTTAAAAAAAAATTTTTTTGTGAAAATTTTTATAAAAAATTTTTTGTGAACATTTTTATTAAAAATTTTTGTGAACATTTTTATAAAAAATTTTTTGTGAACATTTTTATAGAAAATTTTTTGTGAACATTTTTATTGAAAATTTTTGTGTACATTTTTATAGAAAATTTTTTGCAAAAATTTTTAAAAATAAATTTTTTGTGGAAATTTTTATAAAAAATTTTTTGTGAACATTTTTATAAAAAATTTTTTGTGAACATTTTTATAGAAAATTTTTTGTGAACATTTTTATAAAAAATTTTTTTTGGAAATTTTTATAAAAAATTTTTTGTGAACATTTTAGAAAATTTTTTGTAAACATTTTTATTGAAAATTTTTGTGTACATTTTTATAGAAAATTTTTTGTAAAAATTTTTAAAAATAAATTTTTTGTGGAAATTTTTATAAAAAATTTTTTGTGAACATTTTTATAAAAATTTTTTTTTTTAAATTTTTATAAAAAAATTTTGTGAACATTTTTATAGAAAATTTGTTTTTTAAAATTTTCACAAAAAATTTTCTATAAATGTTCACAAAAAATTTTTTATAAAAAAAATCAGTTCAATAAAAATTTTCAATGTATTACATTGTTACGAATATAAAAGGGGGCATCAACAATTTTACGGAGGTTTCGTTGAACCCACAATCTCCAATTCCATATGTCCAAATAGGTTTCATAATTGCGTTGTAGATTAGAAGCTTACTTTTGATTGTTATTTTCGAGCGTTTTTCAAGTGGTCTAAGAAGTTGGCGGCAACGTCTAGTTGCTTCAAGTTTTTTTTAGCCTAATATGAGGGTTCCATGCTAATCTCTTGTCCAAGTAAAGTCCAAAATAACGTATTTTATCATATTGCGGAATTATTTTGCTATTAAAGTATAAAGAGTAGTTTTTTCTTGACAAAGAGTGAAAGTAATGTGAGCACTTTTCTATTCATTTATCCTCACTCTCCAGGATTCTTAAACTAGGATTGAAGGTTGTGGATATGGGATTGTAAATTGTTGGAAGCTTTGTCAGGATTTGTATGCCCGTATCGTCTGCATAAGTAGCAAGGATAGTATTACGATCAGATGGTATGTTATGGGTACAAATATTATATAAAATGGGATCAAAGACATTCTGAGGATTCTGAGTAAATTGTAACTTGGAAATGACTTTGGGAGTATGTTGAAGGAAAAAATCTCATGAGTTTGAAGCTTGGCAGATATCTAAAAATATTCCTGGGAAACACTCTTTCCTCTCAAGAGATTATGCAATGTGCTCAACAATGCGAAGTCATTGCTGGATTGTGGAGTGTTCAGATTGGAAGCCATTTTTTCATTAACTAGCAAACGAATTTAAACAATTTCTTTCGTAATATTCTTTACAATTTTATAATATCTACAACCAATTATAACTAGTAATAAACAGATTTTTATGAATGTAAATACAAGAACATGAAGCCATTTAACGGAAAACACCCATCGATGTTACCTCTAGAACAGGATACTCGTAATTTTATTTTATAATTTTAATAAATCCCTCAGCCATTGCCGCTTCGAACGTATTGTATATAAGAAAAGGGTGGGAGTAAATAGTTTTTCATAAAAGAATAGGTAGGTAGGATAGACGTGAATCGATTTTTTTTTATCGTTGGATAAAAATAGTGATCTAAATGTTGGGATTGTAGGGTTTGGATTGGAAGGGAATTGAAATGCTTAGTCGAACTCCAAAGTTCAAGTCTACACGGTGTGTCTCAAAAATAACCGAACTCTTTATTTAAATCATACAACTTGCAGCGTCATCTATTGAAAATTTACAGCGTTAAAAAGATACATTCATCCTCTTTCAAACGAATTAAATTCATGCAAATCGGATGACAGATGTGAAAGTTACAGCCATTTCAATAAAAGAAAAAATGTGCTAATATTACAAAACAAAAATGGCTGGGATATCATCATAAAATGATCCTTTCATCTTGGTTTTCAGTTTTGGAAATAGAAAATAGTCACATGGTGATAGATCAGGCGATAACGGAGGGTGGTTGATGAGAGAAATCGGATTTTTCATCAAAAATTCGTTCACTTTTTTGGTCTTCATTTAATTCATGTGGAACAAAACGTGCACAGACCTTTCTTTTACACAAATCTTCAGTTAAAATTTTCCAAATAGTGTTTTTAGTCGTATTTAATTCCTTAGCCAACATTCTCGTAGTAAAATTTGCATCGATACCAATGATTTCACGAACTTTTTCCACCAATTCAGCACGATTACTAGTTTCTGGATGACCTGGCCTTATCGGTTTCAGTATCGTTTTCTATAGTAATAGAAAAGAATTTTACTTTTAGTGTTAGCGTTCCCGGGGGAATATAAGTCCAAGAGTACGCACACTATTTTTTTGGGATATTACTACCGTTTAGGGCTATATCAGGGATCTGTTCTCGACAGAGTGTGAAAGTAACATGAGCAAATTTTTGCTCATTTAGCCTCACTCTCCACTTTTTGAACCAGGTTTCTAGGGAGTGGATGTGGTTCTATAGGATATTGATAGCTATGGAAGGATCTTTATGATATGTAAGGAAATCCTTATCACCAGCTTATGTTGCGGTAAGAATATGACTGTAACAAGGAATATCATGGGTGTAGATATTGTAAGGAATTGGGGCTAAGATACTGCCCTGAGGGACACCGGCGGAGATAGAATAAATGGCAGAAAACTCAATATTTGAAAATATCGGTCTGAGAGATAGAATTTAAGGATGTGGATATAACCAGAGGGTAGGACTTGCTGCAACTACCAAAGCAATCCAGCATGCCATACACGGTCAACAGCGTGATGCTGACGAATCACACTCTCGGTTTCAAAATTGGAATAATGGCGTTTTAGGATTAATTTTTTAGGATGATTTATTACAAAATGGAAAAAAGCCTTATAGGTCTATACGGATCTGTTCAAAAAGTATCACGAATTTTGTGTATTTTTATATTAATTATTTAACGATTCATGAATATCTATTTTGTCCCCTTCAAAGTAATCCCCACCAGATATTATATACTTGTGCCAACGTTTTTTCCAATCGTCGAAGCATTTCAAAAAATCATTTTTTGTGGTCTTGTTCAGCTCCTTCTTCGATGTCGTCTTTATCTCCTCAATCGTAGCGTAGCGTCGTCCTTTCATGAGGCTCTTCAATTTCTGGGACAAGAAAAAGTCGCAGGGGGCCAGATCTGGGGAATAGGATGGCTGCGGCATTATTAGTGTGTTGTTTTTGGGCAAAAATTCGCGGACAAGCAACGATGCGTGAGCAGGAGCGTTATCATGGTGCAAAAGCCAATTTTTGTTCTTCCACAAATCCGGGCGTTTCTGGCGGATTGCTTTCCGCAACTTGCGCATAACTTGCAGGTAATATTCCTTATTGACCGTTCTACCCTGTGGCAAGAACTGATGATGCACCACATCCCTACAATCGACGAAAACTGTAAGCAAAACCTTCACATTCGACCGAACTTGGCGGTTTTTTCGGTCTTGGCTCGTGCGGCAGCTTCCATTGGGATGATTGAGCTTTGGTTTCCGTGTCATGTTAAATGTCTTGGTTACCTTCGTATGGTTTAAAGGTGTTTGCCCAAGTTATCGACTTTTTGCAAAGGTTCCGACGATATTACCGGTAACTTTTCGTCTGATAGCTGTCCAGAGTGACTTATTCGTCTAGTAACTCTCCAGAGTGACTTACTAGTTGTCAGTTATTCGGTATCAATATTCAGTAAAAATCGTTCGTTGTTGTAAATTGATGATATCTTATTTCAGTTCTCGTTGTAGTTAGTTCAGTTTTTATTATTAAAATTAAATTGGGAAGCGCACAATTTAGAAACATTTATAAGGTTTAACTTAAAAAAATATGGCCTTTTGCTATACTGAAACGATCTTGAGTTCGAATCCAGCTAAAAAACTTAGCCGGAGTGCGTTGTAATTATCCGAAAATCGTAGTCTGAGTTATCGTGGCGCTAAGACTTTTTTGAAGAAAAAAAATATTTCTCAAATTGCATTTTATTATTTTTGCTAATCAACTAAAAATACCAGGTATAAAAGCTTAAATACGGTGTTTGGTCATAGATGGCGTGAGTGAGCGTATTAAGCTACCATGGGCACGCCATACTTTTTTTATTGGTTTGACATCTGTCAACATTAATCAGTGCACATTAACAGCAATTTAGTATAACAACATAAATTTTTTCTTTGGTAATCATGTCTAGTTTTGTGCCAGAAAAAGAGCATATGCGGGAAGCTCTGCTTTTCTGCTTCAATTTGAAGAAATCGGCTGCTGAATCGCATTGAATGCTTATGGGGGCCTATGGTGACAGTGCTTTATCGGAAACAAGGTACCGAGATTGGTTTCGTCGGTTCAAAGACGGTAATTTTGACTTGTGGGACAAGAAGCGTGAAAATCGGCCTAGGAAGGTTGAGGACCATTAATTGCAGGCTCTTTTGGACGAACACGATAGCCAATCGCAAAAAGTGCTCGTGGAGCCATTTCCATATGTCTGCGTGCCATAAGGAAGATTGGAAAGATCGGAAAATAGGTGCCGCATGAATTGAACGATAGGCAGACGGAACGACGCCAAAACACATGCGAAATCTTGCTCGCCAGACAAAAAAGAAAGTCGTTCCTGCATCGGATTGTGATAGGCGATGAAAAAAGGGTATATTTCGAGAATCCTAAGCGCAAGAAATCGTGGGTTGATCCCGGCCAACCATCAACATCTTCCCCAAGACCAAATCGCTTCGGACGGAAGGCGATGCTGTGCATTTAGTGGGATCAGCAGGGTATCGTCTACTATGAGATGTCGAAACCTGGTGAAACTGTCAAATTGCACCGTGCTCTACGTGAAAAAAGGACGGATTATCAACAAAGACATGACAAGCTGATTTTCCTTCACGACAACGCACCATCGCACACGGCAAAAATGGTCCGAAACTACTTAGACACTCAACTGGGCGGTGCTACTCCACCCCGCTTAATCACCAGACCTGGCCCCTTCCGATTACCACCTGTTTTCGTCGATGGGCCATGCGCTCGCTGAGCAGCACTTCGATTCCTTACGAAGACGTCCGAAAATGGCTTGATGAGTGGTTTGCCTCGAAAGAGAAGGAATTTTTTTTAGCGTGGTATCCACAAATTGCCCGAGATATGGGAAAAATGTTTAGCTAGCGAGGGCAAGTACTTTGAATAAATTTGTTTTTGCTTTTTATGAAGAAAAAAAACATGTGTTTTTTTGACTAAAACACAGCGGATTTAAGCTTATACATCTGGTTATTAATAAATTTTTCTTTTTGGAATTAACAGGAAGAATTTGCTTATAATAAATATAGAAAATTCCAAACAAAAAAATGGTGAATTTTTGAATTATTATTTTATTAAAATTGTACCCAAAACAAAATTTTCCTCCCAATTCATATTTGGTAACTATAAAATCAAAACGAAATTTTATTAATAGTTTATAATAATCTCTAAATGATTTATTAATAGCATATTTAAAAACAAACAATAAATTTTCACATTTTATATAACACTTAGTATTTCAATTAAAAATATTTAAAAAAAAAACTACAAACTTAATACCTTTCAAATGAAGGTCAGCCTAATTCAGGGCTAATCAAACTGGCAGTATTGTCTTTTCTTACTGCATAACTCTAGTAGCTCTACTAATACTTAGGTGTGTAAGTCTTCCAAATTGAGGTGATTAACGAATTTTCTGAATTGTTTCCCATCGCTATTAAATTGTGAAAATCAAAGTCAACGTCGATCAATGGCCCCCAATCTGTTATGAACCTATTTGTTTTTACTATTTGTCAAGGTGAAGTATAAAAATATCAATCATTTTTGTTTATCATTTAAAAAAATTACTTCTGACATTAAAACGTTATATGTTCAGTGTACAATTTTGGTTAAAAAAAACCATTCAACTTTATATCCATGACAAAAGTTTTGATTTACCTTTTCCACTTTCTAATCAAATATTCGAACATCTCATCTTATAACATTAAGCCATGGATTGTGTTATGTTCATTTAAAAGCACACTTATTAACAAATACTAATAATGTAAAATAAAATCACTTAATCCGTTTGTAGCAATTGAAATTATTTACCAGAAATTTGAATTTTAATTTGTAATATTTCGGACAGTTTTTCTTTCTTCATTTTTACTACAGTCAAAATAAGAATTTTTATACACATTTTAGATACGCACAAAAACCAACTAGGAAATATTAGATGAAATGACGACGCGTACGTACTTCCTCTAAAATAAAAAACGTTACAATTGCTTTTTTTCCTCTTTTCTATATGATTTCGTTTTTTTTTTTTCCAATATTTAATTTATGTACACTTCAAAGTGGGAGCAGGCACATATTTATATATTTCCTAAATCTAAATTTGACTTATCAGATTTTATTACAACATAAAAACTTATTCTGCTAGCTTAAAGCTAGTGTAGTATTTTTAGAGGAGAAGAAGAAAAAAACATCCGGAAAAGTTGCTAGTAATATTATTTAAAAAGGTGGTGGACATATTTTATTGACATTAATAGTTTTTGTATAGAGAATGATAGGTCCAGCATTGAATTTAATCTAAAATTAAATCAACAGTTTTTACTCGCAATCAAAAATACATATTAACTGATGGTAAACAGAATAAATCTGTGGTTATATATCGTGGGGAGCCCCATTATAAGTGTAAATATTGAATAAAAAATCAAAATTGTAATATTTCAAAATTACTCACAGTTTTATTAAGAAATCTTTTAAAAATAATTACAAATTACATAGAATATTTATTTTTTTGGCTTGTCATTTAAAATGCTTACTTTTGAAAATATTTACTTTTTCACTAAAAATCATTTTTTTATTTATTTTTTTTTTAATTTTTTTTTGCTATTAACATTTACTAACTACCAGAAATAAAAATTGTCATGAGATTTATTGTGGTACTCATAATTAGATAGAAACAATTCAATTGTTTTATTATTAATGGTGACTACTGTTGCTGACACAGCAACACTTCACTCCCCAGGCTCGTATTTGATTAATTGAAAATTTTTAGCATATTTTTTGGATATATAATTTTTCTTAATTTATATTTTTCTCTAGAATTTTATTATACGAGGTCTGATCAAAAAGTATCGCGAATTTTCAATATCCGCGTTTTACGTATATTAGATTTTCAATTTTTTGTCACATTATGTTGGTACTCATATCTCTCACTTATGCCGAGAAGTTCGGCCATTTTGAATGTTCATTTAATTTTTGACAGCTGCTTTGCTTGCACGTGTTTTGGCTCATCTTAGATTTTTGCCTCAATTTCGACCAAAAACAGCATCGCATTAATATTGCTACGGAGTTGTTGGACTCTGTCCGCGACGACCCAAATTTGCTCCAGAGGGTCATAACTGGTGACGAATCATGGGTTTATGATTATGACGTCATCCCAATGGAAGCTGCCGCACGAGCCAAGACCGAACATACCGCGCCAAGTTCGGTCGAATGTGAAGATTTTGCTTACAGTTTTCTTCGATTGCAGGGGCGTCGTGCATCGTGAGTTCTTACTACAGGGTAGAACGATCCATAAGAAATATTACCTGCAAGTTATGCGCAAGTTGCGTGAAGCAATCCACCAGAAACGCCAGGATTTGTGGAAGAACAAAAATTGACTTTTGCACCATGATAACGCCCCTGCTCACGCATCCTTGCTTGTGCGCGAATTTTTGGCTAAAAACAACACACTAATAATGCCGCAGCCACCGTATTCCCCAGATCTGGCCCCCTGTGGCTTTTTCTTGTTCCCGAAACTGAAGAGCCCCATGAAAGCACGACGCTACGCTACGTTTGCGGAGATAAAGACGGCATCGAAGGTGGAGCTGAAAAAGATCACAAAAAATGATTTTTGGAAGTGCTTCGAGGATTGGAAAAAACGCTGGCATAAGTGTATAATATCTGGTGGAGATTACTTTGAAGGGAACAAAATAGATATTCATTATAAAATAAATAGTTTTTGAAAAAAAACACAAAATTCACGATACTTTTTGAACAGACTTCGTTGTTTTGATTTCTAGAATATTTTATCTTTTGGATGAAATAATTTTCTGTCCTTTAAATCTTTTGTTACCTATACGGACGATACCGGTATTCTTGCATTCCATTCTAATATCCAAACAGCCTCGAAATATCTACAATTCTATATTAAAAATCTTCATGACTGGCTTAAGAGGTGAAGAGTGAAGGTAAATGATTAAAAGGGTGTTCATGTTACCTTTAACTCTCTGCAAAGAGTCCACCCATTCCTATATACCTTAATGGCAATACCATTCCACCAAAAGGCGAAGTAAGCTACTTGAGAATAAGCCTAGACAAACGACTTACTTGGAATCCTCACATGAAATTAAAAAGTAACAACACAATTTTAAAACCAATCTGGACATACGGTCTAGAACACTGGAGTCCTACTAAGCATTTCAATTTCCCTCTAATCCAATTCCTCTCTAATCTAAGATCCTTCGAAAAATCGTTAATGCTTCATTTTATGTTCGTAACAAAGCAATCCATCATGACCTAAATGTTATGTGTTTCTCGTTATAAAAAGTTTCAATCCACCGAAAAAAAATCTTGTCACTATAATCCTCTTCCTCCGTTACTTTCCTCATAAATAGTCATCGGCGTTTAAAGAGAAATTGGCCAAAAGATCTCTTGCGGAGTTAATATAATATGATTCGTTAAATAGAGAAACACCGATGGGTGTTTACTCTGATTGTACCTTGCCTGTCATTGGAGTGTTTTTGTCATAAAATCTGCTTATTACAATGTTGATGTAGTTGCAAAAAAAAAATATTTTATTAAAATAATAGTCATGATTCATAATAATTCATTATTTAAGTAGTTAAAATTATTAAGCAAATAAAGTTTGCACTTAGCAGTTTTTTCTCATATATTACGAGTATTACTAATTGATATGGTACCATCGTCATGATATTGTTAATGTAAAAAATCCTTTAGCTTATTTTTTAAGACTTGTCATTACAAACAATTAATATGTAATTTAACTTGATTTGTTAGTTTTTATATAATAAAATTATCCACGCTATAGTATAAATGTTAAAGTTAATATTAAAAATAAACTATTATCCAATTTATATTTTGGAAAGTAAAAATTCATAGAGTATATTTTAAATTAATATTTTTATCAAAATTTTATTTTATTATATTAAAAAAATATTTCTATTAGGTATCAAATATAAAATTATTTAAATAATTATGAAAAAGCTACTTGAAGGACTTGAGAAATCTTCACTAGCTTCGATACTTTTTACCTTATAATAAGAACCGTGGAGCTTCTCAAAATAGCCATTAATAACACCTTCTTTTTCAGAAAATGCGGTTGTTTTCTTCTTGAGTTCATCATTCAAACGCTGCAATAAGTTCACATAATAATCGGCGTTAATTGTTTTTACTTTTTGTGAAAAAAATCAATGAAAGTTAGCCCAAGTGCATTCCAAAAAACTGACAACATGACCTTGCCAGTAGATGGGATTTTCCCTTTAAATTCATTGTTTTGACTGTTCCTACATCTCAAATATGAGGTAATGGACTCATGTTTCATCTATGATAATGAATCGACGCAAAAACTTCACTTTTTTGCTGTAAAACATCGCCAAACATTTGATAGAAACATCCTCGCGACGCTGTTTATGTTCCATTGTGAGCAAACGCTGCACCCATTTTACGCTCAGCTTTCTCATATCCAAATTTTCAGTTAATATGCGACGAGCACGATTTTTTGAAATTCCTACATTATCTGCTAGCTCGTCCACTAGTAGACGAAGGTCATCCAATACCATTTTTTTTAATTTTCTTCACCATTTCTGGCAGCTTGTACGACCTTGTTTAAACTCTGTCACCAAATATTTTATTGTTGTAAACGAAGGATCAGATTGCCCCAAAGTAGAGTCTAGCTCAACTTTGATATTGGTTCGACTGAGACCTTTAACGATGACCAATTTTTTCCATGTTTACAAATTCATTGAAAGCATTCCCTATTAATGTCTGTCAAACAAATACTAAACAACGCAGCCTCAACAAACTTTCAACTTAAGCTTTATAACGCCGGTACTTTCGTCAATAGTAATATTTTTCAAACAACAACCTCCATTTATACGTAAGGTCAGGTACTTCTGGGACTACCTTCGTATTCATAAGATTTTATATAGCCTCATAAGAAAAATTCTAACGGCGTCAAATTGCACGATTTTGGATGTCAATTGAAATCACTAAATCTGGAAATTATACGTGGTGGAAACTTTTTGTTTTTATACAACATTCTTGGAATTTTTTGTGCAATGTGGGGTAATCTTGTTGAAACCACATAAAGTCCAGATTAAAACCTTCAAATTCAGACCCTATAGTCAGTTTTCATGGATACAATTGCTTATCCACAGTTATTTGAGAGTTTTCAAAACCTCATATACGGCAATTTGGCTTATTGAAGCTTCCACGAAGCGCAAAATTGGCATCATTGCTGAAGAAAACTTTGTGCAAAATGTCGTTAAGGCGAAATCATCACTTTTTTTAAAATTTTGTACAATTTTATCACATTATTTGGTGGTAAAACAGTCAATAAATTAAGCAAATCTTGGATAATATATACATTTGACAGATGTCAAACGGCAGGACTGTACTTCCTATTTTTTCAAAACACAAAATGGCTACAGCCCAATATGTCGGATTTATTAAAATAAGACACACTTACGATCACAAAATCCCACTTTCATGCAAACAAGTGTGATTATGTGAGAAATCATTTTATTTTTTCTATCTCATAAGCTGGTGACTCCAATCAAAAGTGGAATTACGTAATTTTCTTTAAAAAAAAACTATTTATAGTTAATGGGTAATTTGTTGAAAATTTCTTAATCATCAAAATATTGCTTTTATACTTTTTGTCGAATATTTATCAAACTGAATTTGAATTAAAATTGATTTTAGTAAAAATATTTTTAAATAAAAACTTACTGACAGAGTTTCAGATGATAACAAAATGAGAAAAATTGTATTTACAAAACAAATAAAAAATTAGGGTAAAAATCCAGATAATTTTATATTAATTATAATTATTTAATTAAGATTAAGATACTTACCAAATTAAATATTAGTCAAATCACAAAATAAAAAATTGAATTGTTGGTAAACTTTATTTTTCTAATCAAACACTTGAAACTTTAATCAATTTTTACGGTCTGTATTATAAATATGTATGTACGAGTATTATCAATATTTACATTTAATATATTTGTAAATACAAATGAATGCAAATATGAACGTTTGCAACGGAAGCACGCCTAAATACGATAGAATGCGAAACTGTTCTAAACTTACATGACGACAAACTGTTAGATTGTTATACAAGTTATAAATGGAAATAATAGAGAAAGAAGCTAAGCATTTTCTAAAATGGGCGAGAACGAGAGAGAATGTTGGGAGAGCTTTAAATACAACATTCGAAGGGGTTCTTTTCGAATTTTAGTTTTTTCTCTCCATTTTATAGATTCTTTTTCCGATGCAAATAGAAAAATGATTTAATGGAGATTACGATAATCAAACACGCTATTAAATTGTTTACATTTACCTACATACGCACGTTCATTTGCACATATGCGTACAAGTTATATTGTATTTATGTAGGAGTATGTATGGAAATTTATAATGTACGATAAAGCTGATTCGATGGAAATCAATGCCAATGTTAATGGTCGATCAATCTTGTTTGATCGTCAATAAAAACCACTGTGAAAGTGCATACAGTCGATTACAAAAAAATTACCGGTTCCGTTGACCATCCACTTGACAGAGTGCTGTTCTACGATAATTGTCGCCCCTTTCGCCTAATATGGCAACAACTGAGACCTGTTTTCAACCGGAAAGCTCGATATGATCGTATAAAACGGTTGCACGGGCATTACTTTGGCGCAGCGTGAAAAACTGGCATTAATGTAAACACGAGGGTGCGAAGAGTGCGATTAACTAAATGCTCTGCGACGCGACGACAAAAATCTGTTCAGCTTCGTTGCATATGAGAATACTCCCGTACGTATCAGCTTCTCCTCGATCCACATGCAAATATTTCCCAATTACGATGACACGGAACATGCTTCTGTTCAACTCATTGCATAATTTCGTCTCTTTCATATTAACATTTCTGATATAATATTTTCTCTTTGTTAATTCTCTTCCTAAACACTTCTCCTTTACCTCGCGGCAAATAAAATATTTTTCGAAATAATATTCATCACTATCGCTTGATTATAATTACTCACTCATAATAATACGATCAAGATTAATTTACGAGATCGCATCGCACGTCATCTTTCTAGAAAATTGGATATTTTCCAAAAAATTTCATCTACCAACAATTTCGAAATTCATTTTCTTTTCGTTCTATTTATGAAAAACAAAAACCGCAATAACGTTTTTTCTTCTGCTTTAGGTAATTTTAGTTTTTATCTCGATTAATTGTTCTACAAAACAAATGCATGTTCAAATACACTCGGTACATATTTTTTTTACACTTGTTTTTTTTTCTAATTTCCATAAATTTATATAAAAAAAATTTATAGACATTTTTTTTTTATTTTAATTATTATTTTTTGTTAAATATTAAGAAAAAATAATTCTTGACATTAATTTGCAAATTTGCTGTCTATTCTTTCAAATAGGAAAAAAATATAAAAAAATTTGAAATAAATTAAAAAATTTAAAAAAAATTTGAAATTTATGAACGTTTTGAAAATATTTGAAATTTGAAATTTATGAACGTTTTTTTATTTTGAAAAAATTAATTTTTTAATTGGAGATGTGATAGAAGAATATTGAGACTGATAACTCACCATTCTATTGAGACTGTGCAAGTCTTTCCGAGATGTCCAATACAACACAAGTGGAATCGTTTAGAGAAACGATTTGTTAAATTTACGATTTGTTCGCTAGATGGCTGTAGTGATACATGTCTCGTAAAGTATTAATCTAAAAAAAGTCAGTCGGAAAAGTGACATTTCGTAGTAAAAAAAATTATTTTACAGGTTTGTAATTGTCGATTCAGTTGTGAGTTATATTTTGTAAAAGATGGAATTTAACCGAACAAAAGTCGGTATATTTTACAATTTTGATTTGATAATTGGTTTTGTCGATTCCGTTCCGGTATTTATACCCCTCGCAAAAGTAGGGAAAATGTCGATAAAATCATGCAAATGCACGAAGTAGACCGGCATGTTAGCAGTCGTAGCATCGCCCAGGAGCTAAGGATCGACCACAAACCAGTTTGAAAGCATCTGCATAAAGCTGCTCGATTAAAATAAAACCTCGATGTTTGGGTGCCATACAAATTGGCATCCAATATCCAGTCTTTGCCAAACGGAACGAAATCGACTCATTTCTTAAACGGGCGGTAACTGGGGATGAGAATTGGCCACATACGATAGTATTGTGTGGAAAGGATCGTGGTCAAAACGCGGTGAAGCGGCTCAAACAGTGGCCAAACTAGGACTAATGGCCAGTAAGGTTTTGCTGTGCATTTGGTGAGACTGGAAATGAAGCATTTACTATCAGCTAAATTTGGACGTCTGTTGTCAGCAATTGGAACCGATTGATTATAAGCGATTAAAATTAGCCAGCAGGAGAGGTGTTGTGTTCCATCAAGATAACGCTAGGCCACACACATCTATAATGACTAGCCAGAAACTCCGGGAGCTTGGTTGGGAAGTTTTGATACATCCACCTTATAGTACAGACCTGGCATCAAGCGATTACCATAATTTTTTATCGTAATAGGGACCAGAGCTTCTATGAAAGAGGAATTATGAAGTTTATTTTAAAATTGAAACAATGTATAAAACAAAATGGTGCAAATTTGACCCAAATCTGATAATACGAACCATGTTAAATAGGCTTCAAATAAACGTTAAAATAATGGATTTATTTTTCCTTAAACTATTATTAGACACGTCAAATTGCATTGGATTCTCGGAGATGAAGGCGTCCTGGGTACTGAATTGGCTGATAGTTAGGTAGAAGAGGCTCTCCACCGTCCGCACTTGTTAATCCGTAGACAAAGAGACTGGACCAACGATGGGAGATTTCTTCGACCGACCTGTCTACTCAACAACCATTCTCGAATTCTGGGCAAGAAAACTTCTCAAAATTCGGATTGGACATTTTTCACTCCCAAATGATTTCCTCTTCGGTAAAACAACCTCCCACAGACGTCATTCGTGTGGGGTTTAACTTACTATCTCTCCGTCTTTCATGCCATTTCGGTAGCGTTTCTCATATTCTCAACTTACTATCAAATGCCACTTAAACCAGAATTTCTTTTTGAATAGAACTCCTTGCAACGTGAAGCTCGTAGACCCAACTACTTTTTTTCCAAGTCCTCTCTTTAACTTTCTAAAAGAATCTAATAAGTTCAATGAAATTTAAACACTACTAACTGCTCCCTTCAACTTACTATCGATCAGTTTCATTAGGTAAGCTGGCAATGCCAACCCCCCATATTAAAGGGTATTTTTTATTTATATCAAAATAGAATAACTATCAATTTTTATTTATTAAGAACATGAACAGCTTAAGTTTTTCGGTGGCATAGAGCATTTTTATAGGGTCAAGGAGCAATGGAATACGAACCTTGCTCAGGGAGGCCTTCAATTGAGAACTGATTAAAATGTGCAATTTATAAAAAGGAATTTTTCTTTATAAAAAGGAATCTTTCTTTATAAAAAGGAATTTTTCAGAAAAAGATTTTTCATGGTAACGCTCCTTGTCATACGGCGATCTCCATCAAAAAGCTTTTGTCGAAAAAAGTGATGCGTGTGGTAATCCCCAATAATACCCCATCCCTATTCAGCTGATCTACCTTCTTAAGATCAAAAAATACTCCAAAGAACTACTTTGAAGGCGGATAAAAATAAAAGAAAATTGTTGCAAAAAAAAACAGTCTCATTAATTTTAGTTCCGTAAAATAAAAAACAATATTTTTTTTAGTAACACAGTGAATCTTGGTACTAAAATTTACGGCAACTCTACGCAAGTAGTTTCAAGAACTATTTAATATCTGACTCAACCAATTAAGTTAAATATCTCGAAATAAATAATAGAAAAGCACGAATATTAGTTTTTATGTGTTTAATCATATTTTTAGGATTGTCATAATTATTTTTAATTAATTTATTTTTTTATTAATAAATAAATGGTGTCCCAAACTTCGCGCAAAAATTAATTTTGATGGAAAACATAGGTTTATAATTAAAAATTGTACGTTTTTTATTAATTCATAAAGTATACGAGGTGTCTTCAAAGAGTATCGCGAATTTTGAATTTCCGCGGGTTACGTATATTCGATTTTCGATTTTTTGTGGCGTTATGTTGGTACTCATGCCTCTCACTTAGGCCGACAAGTTCAGTTAATTTTTGACAGCTGCTTTGCTTGCACGTATTTTGGCTCGTCTTCGATTTTTGCCCATACCAAAATATGTATCAAAGAATCTGTTTCGGGAACAAGAAAAAGTCACAGGGGGCCAGAGATGGGGAACACGATGGCTGCGACATTATTAGTGTGTTGTTTTTGGCCAAAAATTCGCGCACAAGCAACGATGCGTGAGCAGGAGCGTTATCATTGTGCGAAAGCCAATTTTTGTTCTTCCACAAATCCGGGCGTTTCTGACGGATTGCTTTAAGCAACTTGCACATAACGTGCAGGTAATATTCCTTATTGACCGTTCTACCCTGTGGCATATACTCATGATATATCGCGCCCCTGCAATCGAAGAACTGTAAGCAAAACCTTCACATTCGACCGAACTTGGCGCGCTTTTTTCGGTCTTGGCCCGTGCGGCAGCTTCCATTGGGATGGTTGAGCTTTGGTTTCCACTACTGACACAAACGTAGTTGAGGAAATGACTCAAGCAGTAATTTAATTATTTTTCGGGCTGTATGGCATGTGGCACCGTTTTGTTGGAACCACATATCGTCCACTTCCATGTCTTGCAATTTGCGATATCGCGCCTTATTAACTGGTATTACCTGACTGACCAGCTGCATTTTCGATGAAGAATAGTCCGATGATGCCTCCAGCCCACAATCCGGACCAAACATTAACACGTTGTGGATGGATGCATTTGTTTTTCAACAATCACTCTTGGATTTTCTGAACCCCACAAAATGCGAAAATTTTGTCGATTAAACAAGCCATCAAGATGTAAATGAGGCTCATCAAAAATCAGCATCCACTTGTTGTTGTTCCCTAATCCTTTCAACAAATTCCATTCGCTGTACGTCATCAGTAGGCTTCAGTTCTTGAGTCAAAATTGAACTTTGTAAGCATGAAGATGCAAATATTTTGTGAGCATACGTGTACACTGTTGAGAGCTTCTCGAAATTGCCAATTCATTTTGTGTGAACTTGTTCCATTGCAATAATTTAACAAAATATTCTAAGAATTTTTATTAAAACTTTTTTTTTCAGTCATGATTTTACAATATAAACAAAAAAATATGTAGAAATAGTAAATGGCATCAGCTAATGTATAGATTACTTGTCAATAAACAAAAAACTAATTTCAATTTCATGACATCATTAACTATTAGTGGTGTGATTTGTGGCTTACACTAATTTCCGGCAACACCTAAACTCATGATCGTATAATCGATATATGCTTGGATTAGTAATAATTAAAATGTTTAATAATAAATATTACTTGCTCTTTTAAATAAGGTAAATTTGTAATGATTTTAGTATTTTGATCACACTTAATCTTTATGCTCTTAACTGAATTGAATCTGAGAGCAAACTTTTCTTTTATGCTATCTGAAATTGCAAAATGGAATGGCAATAAACAAGTGCACCGTCGTCCACATCAACAAAATAATAAAATAAACATTCTTGATGGTAGGTTGTTGTTTTTTTTTACCTTCTGGTTATAACAACTTAAATCATTAAATTTTTTTAGTTGTAATATTCGTTCAAAGTTGAGTAATAACCAGTGATTATAATCGATTTTGATTATGTTGGCCATAGGCGATCTGTTAAATTCTCGCACTCAACAATTTACTAAGTATTGCTTTCATTCAAATTCAAAAGTGCATTCATAAAATTTATCTACATAAAAATAATCTTAGTAAGTATAATCATGGAAGTTTATTGAAATTAACTTGTAACCACATGTTTTAAAGCTTCTGTAGAATTGGTGTGCAATATAAATTTTATTACATGTTATACGAACTATCTTCATACTCGTATGTACAAATGTCTATCGATAAAATGGAATGTTAACACTTCAAAAATTTATTGCTGTATATTGAGCAGATTTGCCGTATAAATACGATCAATAATCATTTGATAATGAACTGTAAAGTTATTATTATTTGCATCGTAATCTGCTGACATAAATTAAAACTAATCAAAATAGAACTTGAAATAGATAAGTTCGATAATTCCTATTTGGAAATAAGAAAAAAAAAATATTTTTTACTGACTGAAATCGTCAAATTAAACCAATTTATTTGGAATGTAAATTATTTTTTACCCATGCAACTACAATATAATTAAGGACAACAGATACAATTACTGCCAAAACTGTTTCAACACTTTTTTAATTTCAAATTCACTTTAACTGGCACTCCTTAAGAATGCACTTAATAATCGCTGATGTAGAAAAAAACTACATAATTCTACATACTATAATTAAATTTAAAAACGTATCTACAAAAAAAGTTTTTTGATTCCAACATATAAAATTCTATAAATAATATCTAAAGTAAAACAAAATAGCGAGTCTTACAGTGGTCGCCCATAATGTGTAACATCTAACCTCGATAACGAGCAAAATTTTTCTGAAAATATTAGAGTTCGGATATTGATTGAAGTTATTTCACATATTTAATACTAGTTCTTTTATGAAAATTTTATTGAATTTAAGTTTATCTGCTTCCAATTTACCCATCTCTATAAATTAGGAAATAAACAAAATTTTATACCAGGTATATAAGCTTAAATCCGCTGTTTTTAAGACAAATTTATTCAAAGTACTTGCCCTCGCTAGCTACAGGGGGCTCCAAGTAGTTTCGGACCATTTCTGACGTGCGATGGTGCGTTGTCGTAGAGGAAAATCAGCTTGTCATGTCTTTGTTGATAATCAGTCCTTAGCAATATTAATGCGATGCTGTTTTTGGTCGAAATTGAGCAATTTTGGTACGTATTTCGCGGCGACCCGTCTCACGCACAAATCATTGATAAAAATCGAATGGCACGAGACAATCAATATGTGTATGTTTAAGTCCTCAGAAGCTTCACTAACGGTGACGTATGGCTAATATCAATGCTTTCGTCTGTTGTTAACGTGCTCGGGCGTCCGGCACGCTTTTTGTCGTTCACATCTTCTCAGCCCCCTGAGAACATTTTGTACTACCGATAAACGTTGCTTCGGTCCAAGGTAGCTTCACCATATGCCACAGTCAACATTCGGAATGCGTCCGCGCAATTAATTTTCTTTATCACACAAAATTTGATACAGATTCTTTGATCAATTTTTTGAAATGGGCAAAAATCGAAGACGAGCCAAAACACGTGCAATAATCACGATAAGCAAAGCAGCTGTCAAAAATTAAGTGATTATTCAAAGTGGCCGAACTTGTCGGCATAAGTGAGAAACATGAGTACCAACATAACGCCACAAAAAATCGAAAATCGAATAAACGTAACCCGCGGAAATTCAAAATTCGCGATACTTTTTGAACAGACCTCGTACACTAAGGTCATAAGGTGGCGGTAATGATCTTTTTGAGTTCAAAAGCTTCACGTATTTAATTAGTTCATCTATTATAGAATTATTTGCCCAAATACATAAACGAGACCAGATCGAGATTATTAGTCCAAATACGTAAGAGAAACCAGACTGGATGAACTTGTAGTGTAGGAAAAGTCCAATGGCATATGCAAAATTCTGTATTTCATTATAAATGGAAATAAGTTAGTTTATTGCTAGAATAATTTTAACAAAAATACATCTCAGTAGAGATTTTGCTTGTCTATCAATAGAATACTAAAGCATAATCAATGCGGATATCAACACCTGTTCAACCATGCAGTTCCAGTAGATGCATTCTTAAACAGTTCAATTCCGCATCCAATAATTAAATCATATTTAATTGGAAACTTATAAAAAAAATTCACAATACCAAAGGCGATTTTATAAAATAAAAACTTTTTCTTTAAAAATTCAATATAAAAACTAAGACTATAAAGGTCAATTTTCCTTTCTAGATATGGTAAAACTATGATAATTCTAGTATATTAACCGAAAAAGTAATAAATAATTATAATTATAATCTGACTCAAAAGAATTTTAACAATTTGGTTAATAGTAAATTATAGAAAATTGATCTAAATTCCGTCTTATTATTTCCAACGAATGGCAATTATATGCAATCGGTTGGGGGAAGACAGGAAATATATTGAAAATTTTCAATAAAATTGTGGGTTTAACATTGGTTGTATGTGTATGTGTAGTAATAATAACGTTCTAACGCCAATTGAAATAATTTCGAAATATTGCAACAAATGCATTTCGATATGACAGTTTATGAGAAAGGAAAAAAACACAGGCACCTCAAAGAAAACAACCAAGTATGTGGGAATAAAAACTTGTTCATGGTTTGGCTTACACGATCGAACAAGGATTATTTTAGCGTAAGGATTTCATCATAACATAAGTGTTTCAATGATTTTTTTTTTTTTGAACAAACCTAGTTTTTTAGAAGCGGAAAAATAAAGATCAATGAACATTTAAATATTTCAGTAAATTATATGATCTGTGGGAGTACATGAATTTATAGTTTGCATTCGACTACTCAGTATTCTGTAATAAGAATCTATAAAAGTAAATGGATATTACGATAGTATATAGTAGGTAAATAATATCCACTTGTACAGGTAATTATTAACAGAATATTTAGAAACAATGGAATAAGCTGTCTCAGACCAATATGAAGGTGAGGCCGTCGTCTAATTACTTCAGCTTTGATCAATTCGATTGTCTACTATGGAAATTGAATGTATATTAAAGCTTTATAAAAAAAAGAAACCAGAAAGTTCAATTTTGATATGATTACGAAAAAAATAATTGAACTATATAAGATCCAAAAAATGCTAAAACTTTTGGAATCCGAGTAAACAAAATTTAACAAACGCATTCTTCTGGCAAGGTTTTTTCAAAAATTAATATAAAAAGTAAAATCTTTTTTATTAAAAAGTCATCGAGTCTACTTAATTTTTCAATTCTTTCCTTCAAAATGATTTTTTTTTTTTAAATTTAAATTCATATATTTTTACGTTATTATCTGTAATCAGATAAATCAACGATAATAACTCCTACATGCAAGGTAATTTACGCAAAAGTGCACGTAAGATTTCATTTCAATTTTTGTGCAGTTTTATCTCGATTTTAAAAAAATATAAAAAAAAAAATTTTATATTGATAATGACATATATAATTTAAATAATTAACTTGTAAAGTATTATTTCGTTTCTGCTTCTTTGAGTGTGGGTGGGCTGATACCTTGAAGTGAAAAGCTTAATTCCCGATCGAATTCATGTTAGTTCAAGTGAATAAAAATTCCCCATAAAAAAAAAGTCTTGTAAAAAAACTATCTAAATAAAAATTTAAAACTGTTAAATTAAATCTTAAATATTATTTAATTAATATTCTTTAATTATTATATTAAAATTCATTTACTTTTAATTTACTAAAAAAAAATTACCATAAATCGGTTAAAACGGATGGCATTTTGAATGAGCACTGCAATTTTCCTTATTTTGATTATTATTTATAATTTCTTTTTTCTTTTTGTGATTAATATAATATTTTAAAAGTATTTAATTTTATTATAAAATAATATATAAAAACACAAAAACTAAAGAAACGAGAAGAAAAAAAACAGCTGATGTGGACCGTCGACGTTGGTGGGAGAGACCTAGGTGGTCCATCATCCGTTGCCTATACCCAATTCCACCCTATGGCACTCCACGGCCAAAATGTATTTGTAATGAAAATTTTCTCCTCCCGAATTTTTATACCTTCCTTCGCAAATCCTATTCCTTTCCCTTCTAGCTTTGTTAACTTTTCTTTAGTTTTCTTTTTGCAATTTTTTTTAATTTCCACCATTTTTATTTCTTTTCTTCTTTTTTCCCTCCCATAGAGAACTAAAGACCATCGGGTGTGTCCATTAGCCCCTGTATGTTCAGGCATGATTTTTTCTGCCTATAGTGGATGGTGTGGGAGCACTTAACAGCAAAACAATTTCGAACGCCATGTAATCTTCCCATAAAGCTAGCGACAAGCATGCCTAGCTGAAACATGTGCTCTCTGAGTATGGTCGTCATTGACTATATTCCTGTAGAACTTCACGCAAAGTAAATTTTAATTTTTATCTCTGACCATCACCCAAAGAATTCTTCCAAAAAATGTCCATGCCCTAACAAGGCTCCATCTTTAATAACCGCCATTTTTTTTTCGTTGACAACACTTTACCGCATAAATGGCGCAAAATTCAAATTTTTACAACCACATATATTGCAACAAGCAGATATCTTAATAGGGGTACATTGACGAGAAAGTATGATGCAGGATTAAACACCCATCGATGTTTCTCCGCCTGTCGTAATTATATTACGAGGTTAATAGGTCATGAGACCATCGCTTTTTAAGATGTCGTCGGGTGTTCATTGGGAGGGTAGTTGAAGATAGTTCTTTAACGGTGGATAACAATATTATTCACATAATAAGGGGCATTAACGATTTTACGCAGGATTATAGATTGTAGTGATTGAATTCGGAAGGAGCTGGACTCATTTGTCAAACATCAAAGTTCAAGTCAGTACGTCCAGATTGGCTTCAAGAAAAAATAAATTCAATTTTAACCACATTATTGATAGTTTCCCAATAACTCGAAAAGAAGTGTCGCTATTGGTCCTTGTGTCTAATGGAGTTAGTTAATCAAGGATGATTTCTCCAGCCAGCCATGCGGCTTATTTCTTACTCGGTGAATATGTCAGACAGTAAAATTGCACTGTACGGGGCTTTATAAACCCACAAGTGACTGTGGAGAAGTCATTGTCCTTGCGAACAACGACTGTCCGGCGTGCATTTTGTTCTGAAGGTTATGTCAGTTGGCCTTAAGGTTCTGAGGCCTTTGTATTTCTATTTTTTTCGCGCGGCTACGGTAACGACCGTATTTACGCAAACCATCCCTGAACTAAGGAGCATTTAAAATTGAGTGATTACATCTCAAAAAATGTGCAAAAACGTTTTTAAAAAATTACCGCCATAGGGTCGATTACTGAATAAGTACTCTGGCGGCCATTTGAATTAGGTTAAAGTGGTCCAAGCAATACTATATAAGGTAATAAAAATTTATTACTAAGTAGGCTTCATGGAATTATGTTAAATACTGGGTCACTCCATAGACCACGAAAGGCCTTAAGGGCAGCAATGCTATCGCTTAAAATTTGAGCATTTCCTTATCTGCGGATATTGATCGTAATCTCTATTGCCGTTTTATAGCACACAGCGCTTTATAATATGTGGTTGCCCTATAAGACATATAGTTCTAAGAAGTTTGACGACCGCAATACACACACAGACAAATTCTGTTTTGGCCAACATCAAGTATTAATCGAAACGACACTCAATGATAACAAATTAATCATATTGCCTTTTTTCAATTTTTGTTTTTAAATTTAGAAATAAAATTATAAATTTTTTTTAAGAAAAATTAACTATTTTGGTAATATTTTTTAATTGCATAAAAATATAGAAAATTTTTAAAAAAAAGTTTGATTATAATTTAATAATTTTAAAATTAATATTTTTTAGTAGTTAATATAAAGTGTATAACTTAAAGATGCGGGATTGACAACAGATGGCATAACTTTTACACATGGTTTGTGTTAATAATAACTCATATGGCATTTTGGAGGTTAAACATCTGTCATTCATTCTCGATTAGTTATTGAACGAAATATGTTAGTGTAAACAACAAAGTTTTTTTTTGCTTCAAAAATGTCGAATTTCGTACCAAAAAAGTCCCATTTGCGGGAAGGGTTGATTTACTTCTTCAATTTGCAAAAAAATGCAGCTGAAGCACATCGATTGCTCACCGAAGCTTATCCTGAATATGTTCCATCGATTTCAACGTGCGAGAGATGGTTTGTGCGGTTCAGAAGTGGTGATTTTGACACGGAAGACAAAGAACGACCAGGTCAGCCAAAAAACTTTGAAGATGAAGATTTGGAGGCATAACTCGACGAAGACTGTTGTCGAACTCAAGAAGAAATTGCAAAATCATTGGGAGTCACTTAAGCAGCCATTTCAAAACGTTTGAAAGCAGCAGGATTCATCCAAAAGCAAGGAAATTGGGTCCCATATGAATTGAAGCCGAGAGACGTTGAAAGGCGATTTTGCATGTCCGAAATGCTGCTTGAACGGCAGAAAAAGAAGTCGTTTTTGAATCGAATCATTATTGGCGACGAAAAATGGATTCAATACGACAACCCAAAGCGCAAAAAATCGTATGTGAAGCCTGGCCAACCAGCCAAATCAACGCCAAAGCCAAATATCCATGGCGCCAAGATAATGCTCCGTATTTGGTGGGATCAGGAGGGTGTGATCTATTATGAGCTATTGAAATCGGGCCAGACGATCACAGGCGACCTCTACCGAACACAATTAATCCGTTTGAAGCGAGCATTGGCCGACAAACGCCCAAAAAAAATAATGCGACCAGACATGAAGCCATAATTTTCCATCATGACAATGCTCGGCCTCATGTTGCAAGACCGGTTAAAAATTATTTAGAAAACAGTGGCTGGGAAGTTTTGCCTCACCCGCCTTATAGCCCAGATCTTCCCCCGTCCGACTACCATTTGTTTAGATCCATGCAAAAAGCCCTCACCGGAATACGCTTCACTTCAGAACAGGGCATCAAAAATTGGCTCGATTCATTCTTGGCCTCAAAACCGGAGCAGTTTTTTTGGCGCGGAATCCATATGTTGCCAGAAAGATGGGAAAAAGTAGTGGCTTCCGATGGACCATACTTTGAATAAAATATATTGTAACAATTTTTCAAAATAAACACTCAAAGTTTGCCAAAAAACCCGCATTTTTAAGTTATACACCCAATAGTAAAAAATTAAAAAAAGAAATATTAATAGTTTGGAACCAAAAATTTTTTAAATTTATTATAGTAAAAAAAACGAGTGTCAGCCACAAGATTTAAACTTAAATTTCTAATATGAAAAAAGGAAACAAAATTCCAATATGAAAATGCAAAAAGATAAATAAAATAAATAAGTTAGAAAATTTCCAATTTTATAAGTGTGATCAAAAAAAAATATAAACATCACTTTTTACAATTATGTTAATGGTAAAAAAAGCCTATAAAAATATTTGCACATAATAATAAATAATTACAATTTAGATTACAATAGCAAAAGAAAAATCTTAAGAAATAAAATGGAGGAAATAAACTGTAACTTAAAGGCAAATACGATATATACAATTACAAGAAGTATGACAGTGTTAATAATAATAATAACAATAATTTCTTAAACAAAGTCTGTAAATTATTCGATAATTCGTAGCAATTTACACTCGTTCCGTAGCGATTTATTTGAATTATGAACTCTTGTTAATACTTAATTTTGCATTGTGGTTACCCCCTGTGCGTGGGTAGGTACAGTTAATAGGTATTGATCTGGGGTATACATACTATACACATACATGGGATAACCTGCATCGGTGAGTGGATGCTTAAAGTTATGTAAAGAAGGCGATGTAAGCGACAGCATTGAGTACTGGCTTAAATAAGTTGTGCGCAACGTCGCAGTGAGGCGAAGTCAACAAGAGCGTAATGGATTGCATCGTATCGCATCGGATCACAACGGATTGTTCTGTTCTTCGATCGACTGTCCATTCTGGCCGTTTAACAGCACAGTCATCAGGAATTGGCCATTGAAAAAGCTGCAAACGTTCGAGTCAATTGAGCGTAGAATTCATTATAATTTTGTGTGCAAATTAATAATGCACCATTAAACGTTTTCGGTAATTTGTATCACAATCATTTTCAATTAGAGACGGCGATTTAATCGAAAAATATGCGACTTACCTGATCGGCTATGATCGCATGTTTTTTAACTAGTTTCGAGCGCATTCCAATCAGCAACATACTCGAATTATCATATAAAGCTCATACAAATAAAATTAAGAACGAACACACTAAATATCATTGTGCAAATTAGTCAATTGCTTAGTAAATTATTATTTAGACAAAGTATGCGATTATGAATATGTGTATAGGGCATTTTTTAATATTTATATACAAAGTCGTATAATGGCGACGTATTTTATTCGAAATTACTTAAATTATAATCTTTTCGGGAATATTTCATGGGGAAAATATATTATCCAAAAAATATCGTTATGCTGGTATCTTGTTAACGGGTGATTTTTAAATGTTTGAAAAATTGCAAAAGTGTATGAAATCTTTATTTTGAATCACTTTTTCGTGACCCTCGGCTAGTATCTTGGTAATAACACATGTAATGTTATCTTCGAAGACTGCAAGTGACGCTGGTTTATCGGCATAGAAAGGACGTAGTCCTATAAAAAATAGCCTAGAGGCGTCAAATGGCCCGATCTAGGCAGTCAACTCACCGCTAAATTGCTCACCAAACTCATCCCTAAATATGTCCATTGTTTCATGTACTGTGTGTCATGTAGCGCTGTCTTGTTGAAATCACATGTCGACCATATGCAGTTCTTGTTAATTGATCCAGTCTCCCTAAATTTTTTAATAAATCTCTTCACAGCTGATGCAGTTTAATCACTATTCCCAATATATTTTGTACAAAAATTGCGAACTTTAGCTGCCAAACATTTATATTTTTTTAAATAATGCATAACAATGACAACGCGTTGTTCTTTCGTATAGCGCTCCAGTTTTAATAACCCTGAACTGTCAGTTATCAGTTATGCTGTCTTTTTTTTGTGGGCAACATTTTACCGCAAAAATGGCGCAAAATTCAAATCTTTTTGTTCATTTTTGGGACACTCTGTATATCAAAAATTTCTTAAATTAATTTTTTTCGACTAACACGATTTTTCAACTTTAGTTTTGCCATTTTACATCAAATATAACACAATTCAAATGCGACTTCTTTCAGGACTCGATACTGTTGAAATAATTTTTAATAAGTTTTTAGTACATTTTGTGAGGCGATTCGGCCATTACTTGACGAATATTAGTTTTAAAATGATCTAAAGTTTAAGAATTATGTACGTAAATATGATATTTTTGCATAATTTTAAAAGGAATAGTCCAACGGTCTTAAATCGAATGATCTTGGAGTATAATTGACAAATCTCGTAATTGCGCGACCTGTGAACTTTTCGTGCAATTAAACCAAAATTTGTCATGTTTTTTTGTTTTTTTTTTGGCTTGAATTTAGCTTAGGACACCATTTTATTTAAATCACTTACGCTTTCTATTAAAATCTTAAAGTTTAGGCCAAAAAAAAGCCTGTTAGCATATAGGCATAGTAAAAAAAACGGGGAATTATATCTTCAGACCCAAATGGCTTTTCCATAACATAGTCATTTGTAGATTTTTTTGTAGAAGTAGCATACGAGGTCTGTTCAAAAAGTATCGCGAATTTTGAATTTCCGCGGGTTACGTATATTCGATGTTCGATTTTTTGTGGCGTTATATTGGTACTCATGTCTCTCACTTATGCCGACAAGTTCGGCCATTTTGAATGTTCAGTTAATTTTTGACAGCTGCTTTGCTTGCACGTGTTTTAGCTCGTCTTCGATTTTTTCTCAATTTCGACCAAAAACAGTATTGCTCCAGAGGGTCATAACTGGCGACGAATCATGGGTTTCGAATGGAAGCTGCCGCACGAGCCAAGACCGAAAAAAGCGCCAAGTTTGGTCGAATGTAAAGGTTTTGCTTACAGATTTCTTCGATTGCAGGGACGTGGTGCATCATGAGTTCTTGCCAAAGGGTAGAATGGTCAACAAGGAATATTACCTGCAAGTTATGCGCAAGTTGCGTGAAGCAATCCGCCAGAAAACGCCCGGATTTGTGGAAGAACAAAAATTGGCTTTTGCCAATTTTTTGAAGTGCTTCAAAAAATCATTTTTGTGGATTGGAAAAAACGTTGGCACAGGTGTATAATATCTGGTGGGGATTACTTTGAAGGGGACAAAATAGATATTCATAAATAAATAAATAATTTTTGAAAAAAACACAAAACTCGCGATACTTTTTAAACAGACCTCGTAACTCTTTACTATCATAAATACAAACGAATAATGCCCAAACTATAATCTATTATAAAAAAAGTTTTTACCTTGCAATTATATGTGAACTGTACTTAAATACTGTATGATCCTTTGCCACCAATTACTGGCACGCTTTCAGATAATATCAGACAGTCGCACCCTTAATTACGCGCTGAAGGTCTTAGACACATTTCATATTGTCGGATTCAAAAATCCACTATTTATAGTGATGAATGCTAATCTAAAAAATATTTTTTAAAAAAAACAGAAAAAAACGAAGAATTATTGTTGGAATAATCGACTTAGTTTGTACACGAGTACATACCCGACTCCACTTCATAGTGATTAACTTCCAATTTCATGTATGATTCGAAATTAGAATAAATCGCCAGTATTTACAACAGTTCAATTGCTCATTAAGTTATTCCGTCTATCCAGCCACTCACCAACCAGCTCTTCGTCCTCTTCATGATCCTTCTTTTCAGCATAAACCAGCGAATAATAATCCGTGTCCGTTCATGTGTGATGTGAACTCACGGATTGTGGTGCTATGCTGCTTCCATGAACGTTGTGGTCGGTCTTTCAACAAAGTCTCTCGAGCCATTAATTGTGTCAAACGTGAGTTAAAAATTGTGTTGATAAATCAAATTAATTGAAAATGTTGCAGATTTTGCAAAACTGATGAAGCGTAGTTGTTGAACTTGATCGCAAATTCTTTTCATTTTTGTCGTAAAATTTCTTTACGCAACAGTTGAGACAATTTTCCAATTTCTGTTTTCTATTCTACGAGTATTACAAAAGATTTTAAGGGAACCACAAAATATTATGTCATTCTATGATGTCAATTATTTTCAAATCTTTGGTGAAGGTTTGTTTTCATTCAAATTCACCTTTCTATCTTAATTTAGAAATCAATCAAACGGAAAGAGAATGCAAATATCAAAAAATCGTACAATGCGTATTTTATTATTTCCGTTGAATTTTTGGCAAAAGATATTCTTGACTTATTTGATGGTTGTTTTTAAAAGATATTTTAAGGTTAGAATGGTTTCGAATAACAAAGTATTTTTGATAGTTAATTGCAGCCATGTTGGTTTTTCTTTTGACACAAGCTTTTGACAAATAGATCAGTGCTTATATTAAAGAACTACTGGAAAGGCTTGTTCGTCAAATTTCTTAAAGTTTTTTTCTTATTTAAAATAGTGATTTCTGGAAGTGTTTAACCAACAACAAACTTTTTTAGAATATTTTACTGAAGATCATTAATAAGATCAGATTTGAAATTAAGTAACTTTTCTAAGTAATTTGTACAAGTACCATTTAGACCCTTTAAAAAAAACCTTTTTCATATAGAATTCATGAGGTATTTTTTTTTAAAAGGGTGTTAAAATTTGTCACTCGGATAAAAGAAGAATACGCTATGGGCCAAACAATATCATCAATGGCAAGAATCCTACCCTGCGGAGCACCAGTAAGTACTTCAAAATCTCTTGATAAACACTTGCAAAAAAAAAACGTTATAGGTCCAATCAGATATTGTCAGTTTGCAAATCTTTAGAAAAATTATAAAATCTATTAAAAGGCATAAAACCATGATGATTAGGTGAGATTAAGCAACTACAAAGTGCATATTCTAGAGTTCAATAAACTGACTGTGGTGGCGTTGCAATAAAAAGATCTATATTGAGGTGATATATTTTCCAATGGACCATGTGGCCATATTAGAAATGTCAAAATCTTCTGTCACTATCAATTGTATTTAGTAAGGTATGCAATTTAATCATGGAAAGATCGTGACAACGCATGGAAATTATCCAATTTTTTTTATAAAAATAATCGTTATTATTTTTCTTTATTAAATATTTCTAAAAAAATTCAGATGAAACGCATTTTCACTTTTACTGTGAAAATCGGTCGTTATTTTTTTCAAAATGAGGAAGGTGTTTCCGTTACTGTCAATGGGGAGCGATACAGATCGATGACAATGAACTTTTTTCGACCTGAATTAGAAGATATTGATTTAATAAATATGTGATTTCGACAAAACGGCGCTATGTGCCACACAGCCCTTGTCGCAAGCGATTTATTGCGGGAAAAATTTGTTGAGTCGATAATATCAACCAATGCAGATTTTGTTTGTTACTTAACACATTTCTTGTGGGGCTATAATATTAAGCCATTGGCCTATGGTATGTCAATAAACCAGATGCACTAAAATTGAATATTGAACGCCAAATACGTTAAATAAGATCGGTTTTATTTCAAAATGAAATCGAAAATTGGAACCATCGTATTCGGAGCAGAGGCGACCATTTAAATAATATTATTTTCAGAACACAATTTCATCGATTTTTGTTTGTTTTATTTAAAGAAAAACATATTACTTTTATTGAAAATCCCAATATATTTATATGCAAGATACAATCACTCCATGCGGCTTAATATAATCAGTTAATACCAGACAGTTATTCAGATGAAACGCTTATCGTTGAGCAGAGCATTGAAATGGTTGAACTTCACTTCTTCCGAAAAAAATAATCCTTAGTTCTGAATCTCATTTATGACTTAATGGCTTCGAAAGCTAATGAAATTGTTGAATTTTGGTAAATAAAAATGCTCAAAAAACAAAAACAATAGATCAGGAAAACAGCAAATTTATTTAAAGTTTCTCAATTTCCATACTTGAGAAGGATTGCAATTTACCAGGGGTATAAGCTTAAATCCGCTGTTTGGTCATAGATGGCGTGAGTGAGCATATAAAGCTACTATGGGCACACCATACTTTTTTTATGAGTTTGACATCTGTCAACATTAATCAGTGCACATTGTCAGCAATTTCGCACAACAATATACATTTTTCCTTTGGTAATTATGTCTAGTTTTGTTCCAGAAAAAAATCATATGCGAGAAGCTTTGCTTTTCTGCTTCAATTTGAAGAAATCGGCTGCCGAATCGTATCGAATGCTTATGGAGGCTTATGGTGACAGTGCTTTATTGGAAACAACGTGCCGAGATTGGTTTCGTCGGTTCAAAGATGGCAATTTTGACTTGTGGGACAAGAAGCGTGAAAATCGGCCTAGGAAGGTTGAGGACCATAAATTGCAGGCTCTTTTGAACGAAGACGATACCCAATTGCAAAAAATTTTCGCAGAGCAATTGGGTGTTACTCAACCAGCCATTTCCATATGTCTGCGTGCCATGGGGAAGATTGAAAAGATCGGAAAATGGGTGGCGCATGAATTTAACTATAAGCAGATGGAACGACGCCAAAACACATGCGAAATCTTGCTCACCGGACAAAAAAGAAAGTCGTTCCTGCATCGGATTGTGACAAGCTATGAAAAGTGGATATATTTCGAGAATCCTAAACGCAAGATCCCGGCCAACCATCAACATCTTCCCCAAGACCAAATCGCTTCGGACGGAAGACGATGCTGTGCGTTTGGTGGGATCAGAAAGGTATCGTCTACTATGAGATATTGAAACCTTCCAACTACCACCTGTTTTCGTCGAAGACGTCCGAAAATGGCTTGATGCGTGGTTTGCCTCGAAAGGGAAGGAATTTTTTTGGCGTGGTATCCACAAATTGCCCGAGAGATGTGAAAAATGTGTAGCTAGCGAGGGCAAGTACTTTGAATAAATTTATTTTTGCTTTCTATGAAAAAAAACATGTGTTTTTTTTACCAAAAAACAGCGGATTTAAGCTTATACACCTGGTATGGTCCCTCGAGTTTATGTTATTTAACACTAGCGCACTATTTTTTGGGGATTATTAACTTAAAGTAAACAATCTATTATATATTGAAGATAGAAAAGCCATTATATGAAAAAATGATGAAGACTCATTAAATGAGATTTCAAATCCAAATAGTTTATTTCCAATCGATTTGCTTTTATTGCAATTCTACGATATATTTGAAAATCCCCTAAGCCTACGGTTGGATATACCTATTAGTATAAAAGGTAATCAAAATTTTTATAGGTCATAAATTTAATAGATTTGCGATTTTGATTGTACACACTTTTTTTGTCCAATTTATTATTAGTTCAAGCAAAAATCCAAATCAATCCTTGAAAATATAAGACATCATTTTAGATAGTATTTAATAGAAAAATTACAATTTTTTCACTATTTGTACAATAAAAATCGAAAACTATTTTTAAAATATAGAAAATACCATTACACAAGTAAATGCTAACGAAACTCTGCTAATCTAACAATAAATTATTATTAAAGTATATTAGACAATATAGAACAGAGACAGTCCAGAGTACATTCATTTTCTACAATTTATACAATTTCATGGAATAAAAGTAAAGGTTTTGACGAATATTTTCATTGCTATAAAATTTGTTTCTTTGATTTTTCTTTTCATTTATATCCAATTGCAAATAAATCTAATTTAACTACTTAAGATAAACTATAGTCTAAAGTAATATATAAATGTACAATAAAATAATTGAGTGTTATTGTAGGCTAGTTTTGAAATAATTTACATATGAGTACGAGAATTCAGTAAATAACGTCATACTCGTATGTGGACAAGGTTCTCTACTAGTCAATTTAGATTGATCGCTTGTGAACACTATGGAATGTAGCCCCAGTAGAAGACTGGAAAAGTGCAATAATTCGAATACTCTAGGCTGATACTCAGGGAAACAATGGGTCTCCCTAAATCCCAATCATGAGAAAACCTTGGCTAGTAGCTTAAGGCTTCTGGCGTTCGGTTTCTGGCTACCAGCAATTCAAAACTGGCAGTTGCCAATTTAAAAGTTGCAACTATTGCTTACCTGTTTCAACAATGGAATATTGATTGTTGACTGCCGACTTACCTTTAGCAAAAACGACTATAACCAGAAAGTGGTAAAAAAAAATTTATTTCTTATTAGTGGATAGAAATTCCTTTTGGCATTACGGTAATAAGGTGGCAGTTTTCATTTGTTTTTTTTTTAATAAATAATAAATTTCAGCAATTTGTCTTAGCTTATCAAAAATAAGATCAAGACACGATCAACTTGACACTGTCAACTAGCTAAGACACCGTCAGCAGCTTACAATCCGACAGTCACTCCCAATTCATTACGCACACAACCAATTCCAAAACAATTTTTTTTTTTATTACTGAAAGCTATCTCCATTTCTTTCTTACAGCCAATTTCCCTTCTTCATCTGTTCCGTTTTTTTTTTTTGGTTTAGTGATTTTCATGTTTCGGAAACCTTTCTCTCTATTTTTTTTTGATTATTTTTCTTATTCAAATGAGATTAAAAACTTTTTAAATTCAAGTGTAAATATTTTCTTAACATTCTCAATTTTCGGCTTTCAACAATACTAAATTGGATAATTTGTCAAAGACAAGTGCGGCCAATTAATCAAATAAGGTGAGTTCTTAGTAAGCTTAATAAATAATGATTATGTAATACGACGAATAAAGTAATCTTGAGAAGCAAACTTTGAGCGTAATTTGTAAGTATGTATTTGTCGATATTTCATGTATTGCGACTAGTTATAAATCAATCAGATTTGATTAAATTCATCCTCGGATTCGCAATGATCTCTGAATTGCTCTTGACTTTCAAACTTGCCTCCAACGCCCGAATTGGAAACCATGGTTAGAAGTTGGGTTTGTAGGCGTCTGCAACACTAAGTAAATGTAAAAAGGCAAATACCGATTCATCTTTATATAAGAAAGTTTTTTTAGAATTGGTTTATGGATTAGATGATTCCCCTCCACTTATGTTGACAGTAGACCATACAGCTTGTTGACGGGATGTTTCCTCAGCAACAAGTGACTATATGGAAAGCTAGCTCGAGGGCTAGCAGCGATCAGGTCCCACGAACTCATTTGTGCATATAGGATAATCGGTGATAAAAAGGCATCTGGGCCCAATGCCATTTATATCGCGCCGCATCCAAATTTATTTTTGAAAATGTATAATGCCTGTTTGAGTGAGGGAATTTGTCCACAACTTTAGAAGAGGCAACGCTTGGTACTACTACTAAAGTGAAGGGGGGCACTTGGAACCCTTTATTATACCGCCCAGTCTGTCTTCTAGATATGGCTCGTAATGGAAAAGATTAGAGGAATTCACCGAGGTGTAGAGGGGCTTATCAGCAGACCAATTTGGCTTCAAGGGGATACGCTCCACCTTGGGTGCTATTGATTTGGTCGTTGGCACAGCTCGTAAAACTAGCGAGGGCGAAAGGTAGAGAACAGGC
The DNA here is from genome assembly GCA_958298945.1 of Atherix ibis. Taxonomy (NCBI): domain Eukaryota; kingdom Metazoa; phylum Arthropoda; class Insecta; order Diptera; family Athericidae; genus Atherix; species Atherix ibis. Next base: position 4,018,282 of record OY282607.1, on the reverse strand, counting down.
TACATAAAGTACTGCGCTATTATAACACTTGATGTGAAGAATTCCTTCAAATCGGTGAGATGGGATTGTATCCTTGATTTCTGGGGCTCAATGGATGTTCCCGCGTATATTACCAGGACAATAGAAGACTACCTAAGTAGTCTAATTCTGTTGTACAGGACGAACATTAGGGAGATATCATACAGAATCATAAAGGGGTCCCACAGGAATGTGAAGTATGATGGTATTCTCAGGCTCCATATCCCAGAGGATACGAGAGTTATCGCATTCGCTGACGATGTTGCTGTGGTCGTAATGGCCAAATATGTGGGAGAGGTTGAACAGATCTGTATGAGACGGTTGCTTTTGTTCGAAGTTGGCTGCTGGCAGCTGGTCTTAGCCTTGCGGACCATAAGATGGAGGCAGTCCTTATCACGGGCAGGAAGAATAGATAGAATATCACTATTAGGATTGGCGAACATGAGGTGATCTCGGAACCATATCGAAAGTACCAAGGATTGATGATTGACGCGAGACTGCGGTTTCAGGAACACCTTATATACGTTAGTGGGAAGGCTGCGGGGATAATGATGGCGGTGGCGCACTTAATGCCGAACCTTGGGGGACCCAGATAGATTTGGAGGATCGTGCTGTATGCTGCGCCAATTTAGACGAATGGGTTGATTAGAGCAACATACATTTGTGGAGTTATCTCAGTCTACCGTAGGAGTGCATTGCATTCATTTAGGCTTTGGCCGAAATGATACCGATCGAAATACTGGCAGATGAGCGGCAGAGGCTGTACCGATGAAGATGTCAGTGTGACGCTATTTCGCAATCAGAGGCTCGTACGAAGGAATGAGCTTATTCCAAGAGAAGGAGGCAAAATCGTTGGGATAATGCCAAATGGACTCACCGTCTCATCTCGATGGTGGATCCGTGGATAGACCGACGACATTATAATGTTGGCTACTACCTATCCCAATTTTTATCAATACTGCTTTAAATTGAATTCTAGCCCGATGCACCCTTCTTGTGATGGAATGGTGGAGTGTCCGGAGCCCGTATTCTATTACTATGCCCGATTCAATATAAAAAGAGAAGAGGCTTAGAAGTGAGCTGGCGGAACACTAACACCAGAGAATGTAGTGGCCCTGATGTTGGACTCGAGAACGGCTTGGGAAGCACAATCCTAAAAAAAACTACGTCTGGATGAGTGCGAAAGAAAACGGTAGTAATAATTCACCAAAGTAGTGATTTCGCTCAAAGCTTGACGGGTTAAAGCTCCATATTTTGTCCTTCGGTAATTTCCATCTTACTATAACAAAAAAAAAAGAAAGTGTAAACTCTTACCAAACAAAAGTTCCCTTTCCATGGCAAACAGTGGGCAATTAGAACACAGCTTTAAAAGAGACTCTCATAGCCTTAAAGTACATTCGTGGCTTTTCGATCGATATAGGTTGCTAAACAACCAAAATATTGAATTGCATTGGGATCAGGGCAGAATGTACACGGTACATGCAGCATCTACTGACCAAATGGCATTTAACAAAAAGACTAAGCCAACGGTGGAAGACTTCCCTCCAAACATTGGCCAAATATCAGTAACCCATTCTACCCAACAACCACTCTGCAATTCTCGACACGTAAACTTCTCAGAATTCGCATTAAAATGATTTCCTCTTCGGAAACAAACATCGTTCCTTATGCCATTCCTGTGATGTTAAGCTTACTAACTGTCATATTCACAACTTCCTATCGAATGCCACTAAAACCAGTATTCCTTCTTGAATACACCTCCTTTCACTATGGAGCTTAAAGACTTAACAAGTCCTCTTGTTACTTTCCTAAAAAAATCTAAAATAGTCCATAAAAAAAACTAAACACCCTTAATTTCCTATAAACTGGCTGCAGGCACATATCTTCGGGACCTTATAGACAACCAAACAAACAATCAGATTTGATTCTTATTTTAAAGACGAAATTAGAGTTAGTAATAGCCATTGGCGATCAGTCTTTTATCAGTAGTGTACCGCCGATATACCAGTTTTGGTGAATGAGTAAAAATCGTGTCAATCGAGCGATTGCGTTCATGACCTTGATCAGAGCACATGTGAAGTGGGCTCCAAAGACCATGTATGACCGCTGAAAGTGAAATGTTCTACCGGCAATGAATACTATACTAACCGACCACATTTCTACAACATATTATGAACCTTAAACCATATGGAATACCTGTTTAATTTTACGTCGCCTTGCATACATTCCGTATTGCCGCAATCCCATCACGGACAGTGGCGATTCGGAAGCAAATAATCGAAATCGAAACGTTGGCATTGCGTGCCTTTTTACACTACTTGCTATGCGTTGGCACCTTTTTTTTATAATTACCTTTAGTATCTAGATTGTATTACAAACTATTGGAACGTACTAGTATATATAAAAATTTGCACCACCCAAATTGGTAAGAATTACTGATGGTGATAATAATTATTGTTGAATGGAAAATTTCCTTAAAATAACGCTGCCATAAAAAACTAAACCAACCAACCTTCTGCTGTTTTCTAACCAGCAACGATTGGATTTATCCAAGAATGAATTATCCCAGTTGAAAAAATAATTGTTGTCTTTTTGTCAATATATAATATGAAATATTTAAAAGTTTCTATTTTCATTGACAGTTCGATCTTTCTTGTCGAATAAGACAATAGACAACAATTTTAGCAATCTGGTTTTTAGATTACCTTAAGGCATTCAAACTAATCGTACGTACTAATTATTATTATGAGGTCTTAGATGTAATTAGTATTTAATAATGTATAGCAAGAATGTGAACGTATCATTTTCTGTTGATAATACAATATTTACAATCATTTATCTTCAACACATCGACTTATTGTATTTTCGTTGTTGTATGCAATCGGCTTTAATAAAAATGAACATGTTTTAGAGAAAATTTTCCAATATCATTTTTTTTTCTTATTTGCTTTTAATATTACATTTTAATTACCATCTAAGACTTAATTTAATTCGGTTAACACTGTACGAGTGTACTCGTTAATCGTATGTACGAATACACAATATTTTTTTGTTTGTCGTTTAAGCAATTTGTTGTGGACATGATTTTTTTTCTGCTACTCTTTACTATCTTGTCTCCATAAAAATATGAATTTGTTTTTTTTTTATTCTTAATATTATTATTATTATTATTAATATTATTGTTATTATGAAAAAAATATGCCTTTACGTACAGAAGAGATAGAAAAAGTAAAACAAAAATATTCGAAGCAGGAAAATTTATCTGTTCAATCGGTTCAATTTTAATATAAATTAGATTAGTGTTGCTTTAGTTTATTTCCTATTTCTATTTCGGTTTAATTTATATTAATATCATTTTGTCGCATGATCAATTTTCTTATATAGTAGTTTTGATAAATCCAAATAATCTATTCCTACTTGAGGTTTTTTTTCCTTTCTGTTTTAATTATTATTGTTTTTTTTTCATTAATATTCTTTCATTAGAATTTTTTTTTCTAAGATATAAAATTGTTGTTTATTAAAATAACATTTTTTTTCTCAATATAAATAAATACTTTTATAATGATTATTAAATTATTTTACGTTTAAATAAGGAAATTCTGTAGGGGTCAATTGCAAATAATCTTTCCTACAGAAAAAGACAATTGTCATCTATTCATCTAAGTGTGCAAAAGTTAAATGATGCCCAGTTACCTATTTTAGAGTTTTCTATGAGGGTTATATGATAAATACCTGGCATTCGTAAAAGACCATGTTCTATTTTTTATAATAACTCTGTGAAATTTTCAAACAGCTTCGTAATTTAGTTTGCGAATGACAGTTATTTAAAGTGAACAACTTTTTAATAAAACCATTTTTTTAAATAAAAAAACGAATTATGGAATAAAATCGAAACTCGGAGATTTATTATTAATCATAAAATATTAGACAGTTAAATTTAAATGTTACCGTACAATTATGTTTGATAAACAACGTCTAGATTGTTATAATGAGGTTAACATATTAGAAATGATTGAAAAAATGCACAATACTATTGTAGAAGATCTTTGAATGAAAGTGCACGAGATTGCTAAGGCTGTGGGCACCTCTTTTAACTGGGCACAGAGCATTTTCTAATAACTCATTTGGATATAAGAAAGTTTTACGCAAGATAGGTGGTGTGATTGTTCACCATTGACCATAAGCAAGCACGTGTTTCAACTGTAAAAGAATATTTGGCAATGTTAAAACACAATCCGAATAATTTTTGGCATCGATTCATAATTGTTCATGAAACATTGATTCATCAGAGTACACCACAGACCACAGAACATTCCAAACAGAAGGTTTTTGGTAGGGAACCACTGTCAAAGAAGGCCAATAAAGTTATGGCCACAGTGTTTTAGGATGCACGCGGAATAATCCACATCGATTACCTTGAAAAGAGCAAATCAATTTATGGCGAGTATAATGCCAACTTATTGGATGATTTGTACGATATTGTAAAAGAAAAATATCCGCATTTGACGAAGAAAAAAGTTCTCTTTCATCAAGACAGTATACGCGTGCCCACTTGTATTATCGGCATGGTAAAATTTCATGATGTCGGATACGAATTGATTCCGCATTCGCGATATTCGCCAAATTAACCCTCCTATTTCCTACTTCAAGAATATAAAAAAATATCCCGATGAAACAAGATTTGGCTAAAATCATGAGGTGATTGCTGAAATAAAGGTTTATTTTCAGGGTTAGAGAGATCAAAAACTGTAAATGGAATATAAAATATAGAAAAACATTAAACTAAGTATACCGAAAGTACATTTTGTTAGAAAACAAACCAATTTTACACATAAAAATCTTTACAAGGTCAGGTATTAATCATACAACCCTCATATTTTTACAGATAATCCGTGCTATTTCGTTAAAAACTTAAAAAATGACTTAAATTTATATGAAAAAGCTAAATAAAAAAATTTGATGTAATTTTATGATGTATTTTGACTTTTAGAATTTGAAATAGTTAACGTAATCGCCTTTTTAGTTCTAGTCTGTTCAGTCTTATTTCCGTATTAAGCATTTATTTTAGTTTAGTTTTAGGCACCGAACTTTAGTGTCTTGTTGTATGATACTACCTTTTACTACAAAGAGTAAAAGTTATGTGGTTAGATTTACTTTTATTTTTTACTTGGTGAACCAGTTTTGGATGATTTGTGGATGAAAAAAATAAAATTAATCTCTTTATTTTTTAGCCAAATATAAGAAAAAATATTTCCTGGGTAAAGGAAAAAGTTTTTCCTTTTTTTAGAATGATTTCACTAGTGGTACTAGATTCATCTTCGATTTGTGTTTAAGGTGATTCCTGAAATAAACACTTATTTTTCAGGGTAGGAAAATTTTTTCAAATATAATACAAAACATCAAAAAACATTAGATTAAGTATACCGAAAGTAGCTTATGTTGTAAAAAAAATCAATTTTACACATAACAATTTTTTTTTCTTGACAAGGCCAGGTATTAATCAGACAACCCTCATACTTTTACAGATAATCTGTGCTATTTCCTTAAAAACTTACTTAAATTCATCTGGAAAAGTATAATCAAAAAAATTGTTATTAAGCAAATAATGAATTATCCAAAAAATATTTCTCTTCAATTTAGTTTCTTCCTTATTCTTAGAGGATTACAAAAAAATGTATTTTATTAATTGTTTGTCGAACAATATATCCCATCGAAAATAATGCTAATAAAATTTTATTTGGCCTTTTATATTGAATATTGTAAATACCAGAACTAAGAAGCTTAAATAAAAATAAAAATAAAATAGGAAAAAAAGAAAAGCCTTCATGAAAAATAGAAATTAATTCTTTCTCTTCTTTAGTAAATATTTTTATTACCTAAATTTATTACCTCACAAAATAATTATCATAAAATATTTTTTTATTAACTGTCAAAATTATCAATATTGATGATTATATCGTTTTGTAGAGTATACGCAAGTTTGCTATTCTCAACTGATGAATGCGTGCATAAATGGGAAAAATAAAAAATGACTAGAAAAGGAAAAGTAATGAGTTATCTCCGAGGATAAATATGAATGTAGGTAAATACGAGTACATAAACATGAACAGGTGGGCGGAATTTTCATTGACACCTGAGCTCCGATATTGGCGCATTTCCTGACACTGATCTGTAAGTTGCCGTGCAGCTGCGAATTCCAATAGGCATGAAGTCATGGCAATCAGAATTGCCATGTGGTGGTCACTTGGTGATTTCGCAACCTTTTAAACCATTGACCCTATCCATACCGGGTTCTGATCGTATATCGATACGTGTCCATTAGCGGGCGATCAGTCGTGGAAACTCACCACCACCGTAAGTCTTAGGTCACAGGTTGGAAATGGTGGCGACGGCGGTATGCGCACAACAGATTTGCCAATATTTAGATGGAAATGGATCTGAGACCGGCGGAGTGCTGATTTTATTATATTTTTCCGGACCAATGATCAAGGGCAACTTGTTACGTTGTACACGATCGATTAATTTATAACGTAAAAATTCTTTCTCCATTTTTTTGCTTGGCTCACTGATTGGCTGGTCGGCAAGTTGGTTGACTGACATACAGACTAACCTACTGACTAGATAGCCAGCCACTTAGCTGCTGTTTACCGCTATGGCAATGAATAATGCAAATATCGCTCCTTAGTAGATGTGGTCGCGGGACTTGTATCTGCAGTAGTGGCGATCGCACCAATGATGTTTAATGTAGGCTTCAAAATATGGCATGGACACTAATCCAATGTCGTACTCACTCCCCTTCAACTATCTACCCGACCACTACCATAATTTTATTATGATTTCGACAACTGGTACTCGTTTAAGGGGTAGGGGCAGAAATAATACGAATCACATAAACTACCACAAACACACTATTTACAAAGTCACCACTGAGCCCCGGCTATTACCGAAAGCCTACCTAAACGACTACGAACTATTGTAACCGTAACACCACAAGTGATACAGTTAGGCGCACACATCCAAAATCATCAAAAACTACTATGTCATAATGGGGCCATGTGAGAATAGGAAATATTATCACTTATACACATTTACTCTTATTGATTGAAAAGCTTTCCTGGGCATTATCTCATAAAATAACGATATCTCGACATGGACGACTTTTTTTCCACTCTCATTTTCGATCGATCCCAAGGGTGTGGTGTACGTATGTATTGGTGGTAATGAATTTTGTCGATTGAGAACTTTTTAGATATAAAAGCGACCGATTTCTGGTGATTATGCAGCAGTTCGATACCGACTGAGTACAATATTGGAAGTTTAGTTATTTCTAACTTATAGTCCAGTTAATAAATAAATTTTTATACCGAATCAAAATGTTCTCAAAATTGGTAAGTGAATATTAAAAATAATATTTGCCAAATAAAACACAAGAAAATGTGAAGAATAATTTTTTTTTTTGATAAATACACAATACGAAAATGGTAAAAATTCCTAATGTGAAGATTATAAATCGGATTGCAATTTCAAAGGATTTAATATTTATTTGAAATTTTTTTTAATAATCGATATTATAGAGAGTGAAGTTATCGTTAGTTGATTAATTAATTGGATTAGTTTTGTAGTTGATGAAAAAATGAGAGAAAAAATTTTCATAAAAAGTTCATCTAAAGTGCATATGATTGTTATTTAAAAAAAACATTTTTTTTTCAGGCAATTCTTTCTCTCATCGCTTTGGCCGCAGCCGCACCACAGCATCCACCAGCAGCTCAATTCCCAGCTGGCGTCAACCCAGCCCTATGCCCAGGATATCCAAACTGTGACAATGCACTTTTGCACAACCCACAACCACACCAAGGCGGACATTGGGGAGCACCAGCACCAGCACCATACTATCACGGAGCACCAGCCCCAGCACCAGCACCATACTATCCAGGAGCACATCAAGGACACGCTTACCAACCAGTTGCTAACAACCATTTATCCGCTGGTGGTGACAAATACCCAGCCGGTGTCGACCCACAGACATGCCCCAACTATCCATTCTGTGATAACGCTGGAGTCCATGCTGCCCAACACGTTGCTCCTCTCCCAGGATGGTCTGAACGCCAATACCCAGCTGGAGTCTCACCTCATCAATGCCCCAACTTCCCATATTGCTCGTAAGCGAACACCTACACAACACGATCAGCACTGTCACTGCCATAAATCCATCTCGATACATTTTGCATCCTGATCCTGAATGATCTTTGTCGCCTCACTATAGCAATTTCTGTACACAATTTCAAATTCTTTTTCTTTCTTTCTTCATGCTATTAAATATGCTGTTGATGTTCTCTGCTAAAATGCTGTAATATAAATAGTTAAAAAACAAATATATAAAAAGATATTTTATATATTAATAAATAGAAAAATTATTTAATTAAATGAGAAAAGAAAAACAAAACAAAAAAAAAAATATTGTATAAAAAATATATGAGAAAAAATTATAAATATTTGCATTTTCCTTCGAAATATTATTCGCTAATTCGAGTGTACATCCTGTTTGATGAAGATTTCAACGAAAAAAGATTTTTTTTTATTTTCTACTCTAAATTAATTGGAAAGAGTGCAGTATTTTTTTTTAAATCACTAACACATACAATATTGAAAGAAAATTGGAAAATTTGTTATTTGTGAATCAAACTGGGTGGAAGGTGCAATTACGAATGTTGGCAATTCTAATTTGGAGACGTACTGGTAAAACGCAAAACGCAAAGGAACTCAAGCGTTTCTTTTGGTGACACAGATTTTTCTAAGAAACACACCGTCCATCCATCCATCAATAACGAAGGTTGTGAATATCTCAATACGAGAACATGTTCGACGATGCCATAAATTTGCTTCGAATAGTGCCGTGCCTTACCATGGCGGCAACTGCGCTCGTAAATGAGAGTAGATGGCCACAACTTTGGTAGTGGCACTATTGGCTTAGTTAGGCAATGAATGAAGGTGTTCACTGAGGGGGAAAGCCTTTCATTTAACGAAATATTAGGCAATTTTTGGTTTCAGTTTAATTGGTGCATTCAAGATTTTTATTTAAAAAAAAACATTTCATTTCATACGAGGTGTGACAGAAAAGTAATGCGACTAGTTGTTTTCTTATTAAAGCAGTTCTCTTGGTGCAACTGAAATCACTTTCAGTTCCCTGATTACACTCCTTTAGATTTAATCGACAGTAGCAAAATGATGTCCTTTAGAAAAAACAATTTTTGTCAAATTTAATAACCGACTTAGATCAGGTAAATAGAAGGGGCTGAAGGGGAGAGGGGTTGTACTGAAGAGCAACAAGAATCTCTGCTTCCAACAAAACTCGTTGATGAAGGTGGCCATGTGCCAGGTCAAAGCTCAGAAACAATTTTTCTGAGCCTTTCAAAGACTTACTTGTGTTATGGAACGAATGATGTTAAAATCGTCAATAAGGAACGAAGTAGAGGAAAGCTCTTGAATAAGAGGATTATTTTTATAACGAGACACAGTCACATCAATAACAATTGCGTCTTTAAGATGACGATTAATTATACTATTACGAGCATAAAAGAGAGCGTCGACAATTTTATGATATATTTTGTACTGAAAGGATTTGACGGGAATAGATAGATTTGGTTAAGCCCCAGCGTTCAAGTCTGTAAGTCCATATTGATTTCAATAACGCGTTTTAAACAAGTACTCCGCTTTGAACGTTTATCTAGAAGTTATAGTAGTTGACGGTATCGCCTATTTAGTTCTAGTCTTTTCAGTCTTATTTCCATATTCCTTGTTGTATGATACTTCCTTTGAGATATAAGGGTAAAAGAGTGAACCAGTTTTGGAGGATTTGGATGAATAAAAATGAAATCAATGTCATTATTTTGGCTTTCAAAATGTCAACTTCAAAATATACTTTATTACTAAATTTTTCAGAAAATTTCTATGGTAACGTATAGTTTAATAGATGAATTTTACGGCAATTATTTTGATGTATAGTTTATTAGATGAATTTTACGGCGAGGTGCCATCGAAAAAATTCGAAAACTCCGAATTGTTAGAATTACTTGATATAAATCTAGCTCAAAGCCTCGAGGACATATCAGCTGCTTTAAATACTGATAGATCTACTGTCGGTAAGCGTTTACATAAAATAGGGATGGTCCAAAGAGTAGGAAATTAGATTCCATAGATACGTTTGATTACGGATGAAAAAAACGGTTTCATGCATCAAATTGTTATAAGCGATGAAAAATGGAATAATTACGAGAGCCTTAAACGAACTAAAGTATGGGCATAGCTATGAGAATAGAATAATTCTCTTAATTAACGTAATATACTTATCGTTAGACATAATATCACGGGTCGCCTTTGACCATCGGGATTGAGATACACCCAATCAACGCGCAAAATAGACTTGTCCAGTAATGGATTTTGCCAGTTCAGCTGACTAGATCCAGGTAGTTAAACGCATCTCAATTACTTAACAAGACTCAAGCTCAATTGAATCCAACGCATTCTTCTTTGATTTTTTTGCTTGGTCCACTCCATGCATGGAACATTCTCTTAGGCTCCCTCTTTTTCTTCTCTTCTTCTTTTTCCTCTTCATCTTCTTCATCTTCTTCATCTTCTTTATCTTCTTCTACTTCTTCATTTTCTTCTTGTTTTCCGTCTTCATCTTCATCGTATTTTGTCTTCTTCATATTCTCCATATTCATAAATTTCCTCTACTTGTTCCTCTTCTTCTTATCATATTCTTCATCTTCCTCTTCTTCTTCTCCTTCATCTTCATTATATTCTTTGTCTTCTTCATCTTCTTCGTCTTCTTCTTCTTCTGAATTATTTATTGTGCCCCATGCATGAAGTAGGCATATCTTCTAACTTCCGTTAACTTCTGCGGTATGCGGTCTCAACCAGCAGACCGCCCCCTCGTCACTCCACACATCTTTGTTCAACTACCTGGTCCTGCCTCTAACCAGCTCTATCCATCTGAACAATTGTTTTCGAACAATAGTTACTATCCATCTGAACAATAGTTACAAGCTCGTCACCTAAACCTCTACTATCATCTGCAATGATAGCACCACAGCCATCCACGTTTCAGCCAAAGGCTCCTCACCTTGGGCAGGGACGGCAGACGAACCACCGTGTGGCTCGCAACCCCCATGGTACAAGTTTTTCTTGTTTCAAGAGTATCTCTTGAGTACTCTTCACTTTAAATGAGAAATCAAAAAGCTACATTAAAGAAACTTGTAATTTCCTGATACTGCTAGACCAGATCAGGACCGCGGAATCGCCCGTAGGCTACTTCTGGTATGTACACCCAAAAGCGTCTTCCTTGCGAGTAGCCAGGAGAACAGAAGAACCATATCCTTCAACGCCAAATCACAATATCCACGGTTTGACGATTTCACGTGATCATTATCGACTGTAGCTAATAATATTGAATCGAGCTTCGAAAGAAAAATAACCGGAATGAGAAGATAGATTCTGTTACACCACAACGCCAGGCCCGACATTGCAAAAGCTGTTAAGAAATACTTTACAAAAGTTAAGTGGAATAGGACTCCTTCAGTTTTCCACTTGTTTAGGTCCACGCAATCGGCCCTTTTTGAAGAGCGGTTCACTTCTCATGAAAGTATCGAAAAATGTCTCAAAAAAAGAAAGTTTGAGTCAAAATTCATCCTGCCACGATATTTTTAAATAAAATCAACTAACTGCATGGTATAATAAAAATAATCAACAAAACTTTATTCAAAAAAAAGTCAAGAACTTATTCTCATAACCAATAAAAAATAAAACAAACAAAAATCCATAACCGAATCCTATTAAAGAAAAGCTTCTTTTCATAATTTACTTTGCAATATTTAAATCTATTTGTTATGGAACTAAATAATTGATTGTTTTGAAAGAAATGAAAATATATGTTTCTAATATAGTATTTATTTTTTAAGTTTAATAATCGAAACGTTTTGGGGAGATTTTGTCAAAAGCACATGAAATTTTCCATAGCTTTCTCTTCTGACACAATATTTGCCTTTTACCATGTACGGACCCAAATAGTTTCCGCATTTTCTTTAGTCTTAATTTTATATAAATACGCTCGAAGACGATTGCACTAAATCTCCATTCACCACGATGTGTATCAATGATGTCGATGTCACCGATGTCACCAATGTCACGGTACGCTAATTTGAACGCATGTCGAACGATTCACATTCACAGTCTGCAGAGTTCAACCAGTTATGATTTTTCTAAAATTATTTTATAGAAAAAAAAGAGCTTTTCAACAACTGATCCGAGTGCTGAAAGGTGTCATTTTTCAGTACAAACACCTGAAAGAAATCACCAAAAATTAAAGTCCAATCACTTTGTTCATCGTTACATTGTTTTCTTGATTTAAGCACGCGCTGAAAACTAATCTTTGCTGACATCCGAAGAAAAAAATCTTATAAATGAAATGAGCAAAAATAAATTATAATAATCAGAAATATTGTACATGAAGAGATGTGAATAAACGAAAACAATTGTTCAGCCAGTAGATAAATCACTGTCTGTGTCACATACCCGAAAAGGAAATTATTTCTCAATTACCAGGCATTACCGTTTAGAAAAATCAACCACTGGAACTAAGAACTCGGAAGGGTTAGAGCGTCGGAGTCATTGTGAAATTGTGGTGGCAACGGAAACAGCATCGTTGGATGGTATGTCGACTACAGCAAGACTACACAACAATTGCACTGCTCTGATTTAGATGCAAATCCTGTTCAAAAAGTATCGCGAATTTTGTGTTTTTTTCAAAAATTATTTATTTATTTATGAATATCTATTTTGTCCCCTTCAAAATAATTCCCACCAGATATTATACACTTGTGCCAACGTTTTCCTAATCCTCGAAACACTTAAAAAAATATTTTTTGTGATCTTGCTCAGCTCCTCCTTCGATGCCTCAATCGTAGCGTAGCGTCGCGTCGCCCTTTAATGGAGCTCTTCAGTTTCGGGAACAAGAAAAAGTAACAGGGACCCAGATCTGGGGAATACGGTGGCTGCGGCATTATTAGTATGTTGTTTTTGGCCAAAAATTCGCGCACAAGTAACGATGCGTGAGCAGGGGCGTTATCATGGTGCAAAAGCCAAATTTTTGTTCTTCCACAAATCCGGGCGTTTCTGCTGGATTACTTCACGCAACTTGCGCATAACTTGCAGGTAGTATTCCTTATTGACCGTTCTACCCTGTGGCAAGAACTCATGATGCACCACACCCCTGGAATCGAAGAAACTTTAAGCAAAACCTTTACATTCGACCGAACTTGGCGCGCTTTTTTCGGTCTTGGCTCGTGCGGCAGATTCCATTGGGGTGATTGAGCTTTGGTTTCCATGCCATAACCATAAACCCATGATTCGTCACCAGTTATGACCCCTTGGAGTAAATTTGGGTTGACGCGGACAGAGTCCAACAGCTCCTTAACAATGTTAATGCGATGCTGTTTTTGGTCGAAATTGAGCAATTTTGGTACGAATTACCAAAAGTGCTCAATTTCGACCAAAAACAGCAAAATTGCTCAAAATCTCACGACCAAATCATTGGTAAAAATCGATTGGCACTAGAACTTAATCGATATGTTTAAGTCCTCAGCAACGTCCGCGCCATTAATTTTGTTTTTCACAAAATTCGTGATACTTTTTGGACAGACCTCGTATATCTCCAAGCCGACTTCTGACAAGAATTTGGCTACGCAGAATTGCGTATTTTAGATAATATAGAAAAATAATGAAATCTGAGAGATGTGAACGGTAGTGGTGGTGAGATGAAATTCCCGCCTCCCCTATAGTGATTTATGCACTCTCAGAACCGGAACACGTTGAGGAGGAAACGTTGCGCACAGAATAACTTGCGGTAATGCTCGTACGAGAATGTATGTTCATTTTGCGCCCACCCTGATTCCATGAGTCAACATATTCAATGTGTAGACACGAAAAGGTAACATTTTGTCTTTAAGTGGTTCCAAATGAGTGCGCAGATGATCCCCCATTCATGGAATAGAAACTTCTTCAAATTTATTTACTGCCAGTTGGAAGTTTTGTGTAGAATCGTTCGGAAGTCTCATGTCCGCGATCAGTTGTTAGACTTCAATTTTCCGACGAGCTATTGAAGTTCTACCAAATTAATTTGTGCTCATACAATATTGACCAAACCTAAAGGATATTGTGAGGAACCATCATTTTAAAGGATATACGAATAATGTGGATTCTGTTCGCCGTAATCTTGGTCACGTTTGACTTAAGCAATGGACAATCGTACGAGCTTTACGGAGGTTCTCAGGTACTTGTAATACTGAAAAATTGAAGAAAAAAATTACTAAATCTCGCGTCAAATGCAGTTTTGACCACACCTTTGCCAAGATCATATTCCTCATGAATAATTAATTGAATAACAATTGGTGGTCAGTTAAGAATAGTTTGCTTTTCCGGATAAACGTTGGAATTCAGTTCCATTTTTTTTTCTCTATGGTTTTTCCACTATTGTGTCGATGTGGAATTCGTTCTCGCTTGGGCAACTATTCCGAACGTTATATGGTCGTGTACTGTCATAGTCGGTAAACAATTTAATAGTTTTCAGATTTTAAATTGCTTAAGAGTTGTTGTCATCTTTAAGTGATGAATCTTCCATAAATAATTAGGCCAACAAAAACCATCAACGTTACGATGAGGCTTAATAACGTACAGAGGAGACAAAAGAAGACTTTTTGGAGCGTCGTTGATTATTGGAATTTTTTAAGATTTTTTTCCCCATTTTTTCTGTTAAAGATTATTTTCCTAAAATTTAACAAAAAATATTTCATCATTTAGGATAGTTTGGAAAAATGTTAGGCATCGTCGTTTATTTTTAAGGTTCTTTGAAGAAAAAGAAAATACCATAAATAGAATATTTGAAAATTTTCAGTCTTTTGCGATGCAGAAAGAGATTCTCATGTTTCTTAAGGACTACGATCGTGAAGCGTCCGAAATGTGCAATCGTGTAGCAAATGCAGAATGGCGTTTTGCAACCAATGCAACCGACTACAATAAAAGGAGAATGCAGGAGCAGCAATCGGTGGCCACCAAGTTCGAATGCCTTAGTTGGCGTAGAGCGCACTCCATCAATGGCACTGTTGAACTTGACGAGACTCTAAAACGGCAATTCGATCGAATCCTTAACCATGGACACTGCGCTCTGGCAGATGCGAAATTCCAGGAACTCAATCATGTCATAACACAAATGAAGGATAATTACAATAACGTAAGGATCTGTCCGTATATGGCCAATAATACCAATACGATGATGAGTAATACAACCACCGATTATCTTAAAGTGGCAAATTATCTAAAATCATCCCCAATGTCATGTGGATTAAAATTAGATCCTGATATAAATCGGTACGGGTTCATTAGATTAATGCACATTATTCCAAAGTATTGACGAGTGCTTATGGAGTAATTTTTCCAATCTCCTTAACACTTTAGAGTTATGCAACGCAGTAGGTCGGAACCAGAGTTACGCTATGCCTGGAAAGCGTGGAGAGATAAAACTGGTGCCCCAATACGGAACACATTCATGAGATATATAGATTTGGCCAATCAAGCCGCTAAACTGCACGGTATGGATTTGTGCTTATCTAAAAACCAAATCAACATTGATTAATATTAAATACGTTTTGTTTTTCTTTGATTTCGATTTAAATAAAAAAAAAGGCTTTTCCGATACCGGTGAACAAATGCGGTCACTATACGAGGATAAGGACTTTTACTTTACGGTACAGGATTTATGGAAGAGAATACAACCGCTCTACAAGCAATTATTTACATTAGTACGACGAGGATTAATTCGACAGTATGGTGAGAATATTATAAGAAGTGATGGACCAGTTCCAGCTCATTTGTTGGGTAATATGTGGGCACAGAACTGGAAAAATATTATCGACTTGGTAAAGCCTGGACCATTAGAAACGCCCGATCTGACCGGTGAACTGGCTAAGCAAGGATATAGTCCGTTACGAATTTTCCAAGCCGCAGAAGAATTTTTCACATCTATAGGAATGCCACCGATGACGCCAGAGTTCTGGAGAAATTCCATGCTGCAAAGACCAGCCGATTCGTTTATGCAATGTGCCGCTTCCGCATGGGATTTTTGCAATAATGCCGACTTTAGGTAAATTATTAAACTGATTTTTTTTTTAAACAGAAAAATAACGCAAATTTTCTTTCAACAATTTATAGGATAAAACAATGTACACAAGTCACCATCGAGGACTATATCAGTTCTTTTCATGAGATGACGCACATTCAATATTTTATGCAATATGCAGTACAGCCGTTCGTTTTTCGAGAAGGACCAAATGCAGGTATAATTAAATTCTTCTTATCGATTTGGATTAGAATTTGAACGTGGAATTGTGATTTTGAAATTTTATTAGCCTTTCATGAAGCGATTGCACATGCTATCGGGTTAAGTGTGGCCGGACCAGTTCATCTACAAAAAGTTGGATTACTTTCTCAATCGGTGGATGTACAGAACCCAAACTCAGCGGTTAATATTGAATTTCTTTTGGGGTTAGCTTTGGAGAAGCTACCATTTATGGCTTATAGTTTAGCTTTAGAAAAATGGAGATGGCATGTTTTCGAAAATGGTCCTATTGGTATGAATAGTCAGTGGTGGGAGCTGAGACTCAACTACCAAGGAGTTATTCCTCCCGTAATGCGTACAAATGAACACTTTGATCCTGGTGCAAAATATCATGTCGTATCTGATCAGGATTACGTTAAGTACTTCATCGCAACCGTGCAACAATTCCAGATGTTCTCCGATTTATGTCGAGCAACAAATCATGTTGGTCCTTTGCACACTTGTGACATTTACCGATCAAGAGAGGCTGGACGTATTCTAACGTACGATAATCTAAAAATAAAAAACATCTAGAATCATTGCTAATTTCGGATAAATATTTTTAATTTTTTTTTTTAGGGAATTTATGCAAAAAGGAGCATCAGCATCGCCGGATCAACTTCTTAAAATTATTAGTCGTGGAAAAACAACAAAAATTTCAGCAGATGCTATTCTTGAATACTTCCGACCACTTGAAGACTGGCTTCGCGAACAAAATCGTAACGAATCCGTAATCGGTTGGAATTCGAATATGCAAGATGTTGCCTTGTATCAGCTTCTTCAAAGTTCAGCCCTAACCACCTGGTCATATGCATCAAATTTCCTCATTATATCAATTGTATACACTTTGTTAAAATTATTTTAGTTTAAGTTTATTCTATCAAAAAAATCATTTTTATTGTTTTCGATTTTTAGTATCAATTACAGATAGTAAGATAAATTTTAGTACACAATTCATAATTATAAAATATATAAAAAATAAAATTAAAAAAAAAAAACATAAAAATTGTTTTTTTTTTGTATTTTGTTTTAATGTTATTTGTCATATTTTCGTGCTAAAATCATCATCTTACCTTGGTTGAATAGAATTACAATTAACAGGAAATCTTAAACGGATATGGTGTATAGACTATTATTCTTATCGGATTTTTATTATTTATTGTAGTTAGATCGTACTTGATTCAAATGACCTTCAATCTAATTAGAACAAGAAAAAAAATCGTCTTTAAAATATTATAAAAATTTGGAAATCTAAAGAAGAAAAAAAATCTTAATTAATTCATTTGAATGAATCACGCACGAGTGCACCGAAAAGAAAATATTCACTTCCGAACATTGTGGTAAGACGGTTGTTTTTATTTTTTTTTTTAATTTTACTTCTTCCTATATTTTAAAAGCCAAAAATTTTATTAAAAATGCTACGTTATGAGTTGTTTATAATTATAGAAATCTAATAATCATTGGTGCTGAATAATTTCAAATACGAAATTCTTACGATTTCCGTTTTTCATTATCGCATACAAATGAAAACGAGTATTTTAAATAAAGAATGAATGAGAACGAACAAAAAATCCAAATTCAATTTAAATATGATTCGAACCAAAACTATAAAAATTTACTACAAATTATTTCCTATCAAATGTGAATTATTTGTAAATTATTACAATACAATTTTGGATGGTGGCTATACCAGGTTAAAATCTTAATTTCGCTGTTTTTTAGTCAAAAAAACATATGTTTTTTTTATAGAAAGCAAAAACAAATTTATTCGAAGTACTTGCCCTCGCTAGGTACAAATTTTTCCCATTTCTCGGGCAATTTGTGGATACCACGCCAAAAAAATTCCTTTTATTTCGAGGCAAACTACTGATCAAGCCATTTTCGGACGTCTTCGTAAGAAGCGAAGTGCTGCTCAGCGAGCGCGTGACTCATCGCCGAAAACAGGTGGTAGTCGGAAGGGGCCAGCACCTCCCAGTTCAGTGTCTCCAAGTAGTTTCAGACCATTTTTGACGTGTGCTATGGTGCGTTGTCGTGGAGGAAAATCAGCTTGTCATGTCTTTGTTGATAATCCGTCCTTTTTTCACGTAGAGCACGGTGCAATTTGATCAGTTGTTGGTGGTAGCGGTGGGTATTGACAGTTTCACCAGGTTTCAACATGCCATGGTAGACGATACCCTGCTGATCCCGCCAAACGCACAGCATTGTCTTCCGTCCGAAGCGATTTGGTCTTGGGGAAGATGTTGATGGTTGGTCGGGATCAATCCACGATTTCTTGCGTTTAGGATTCTCGAAATATATCCACTTTTCATCGCCTGTCACAATCCGATGCAGGAATGACTTTCTTTTTTGTCTGGCGAGCAAGATTTCGCATGTGTTTTGGCGTCGCTCCATCTGCCTATCGTTCAATTCATGCGGCACCCATTTTCCGATCTTTTCAATCTTCCGCATTGCACGTAGACGCATGGAAATGGCTGGTTGAGTAATACCCAATTGCTCCGCGAGCATTTTTTGCGATTGGGTATTGTGTTCGTCCAAAAGAGCCTGCAATTGATGGTTCTCAACCTGCCTAGGCCCATTCTTTGAACCGACGAAACCAATCTCAACCTGCCGTCTTTGAACCGACGAAACCAATCTCAGCACGTTGTTTCCGATAAAGCACTGTCACCATAGGCCTTCATAAGCATTCGATGCGGTTCGGCTGCCGATTTCTTCAAATTGAAGCAGAAAAGAAGAGCTTCTCGCATATGCTACTTTTCTGGAACAAAACTAGACATGATTACCAAAGAATAAATGTATGTTCTTATACGAAATTGCTGACAATGTGCACTGATTAATGTTGACAGATGTCAAACTCATAAAAAAAAGTATGGCGTGCCCATGGTAGCTTAATACGCTCACTCACGCTATCTTCGACCAAACAGCGGATTTAAGCTTATACACCTGGTAGATTTCCTAGCATTTAAATGCAAAACATTAATAAGGATCCATTTTTATCCATTGTTCTTTAACATCGTACAGACAACAGATTCGATGTAGGATATGGTTTCTCCTGAAAAATAACAGTAGCAACCCCTTTTTCGATTGAAATTCACAAATCTGGATCAAAGTTCATAGGCAACTTCGATGAATGTTTACTCCCAATAATCATAAACGTGAATTGCTAGTGTTATTTAAATCTGTTTATTACTGTTTTGTAGTTGTAAAAAAAAAATTCAAAAAATTGTAGTTAAGAAAAAAAGCAGTAAAATAATGTTTATTTGAACCAGCCTGAAATTATGCAATTTTTTTTTAAACGACATTTTTTTATATGAAATCGTCTTCAAAAAAAAAACATTGCTAAGAAATTCCCCAATGTGATATATTAAATAAACTGAAGAAAATCAAACACACACACCCATAGAAAGTAAATAACAAATCAGTATTATAGAACTACAGAAAGGATAAAAATTTCATCAAAAACTAAAAACAATAAAAAATATTGAAATAATTCATTTTTGTACGAAAGGCAATTAGGCGCAACTTATTGGATATTTGCTAATTGGACGGAACAATTGAAACGAAACACTTTTCATTTTTCGTACACCAAATTACAGGCAATCATAATTTAACCAGTAGTCTTTATTATGATTACAGGCAAATATGGTCTGAGACCAGACAGCGTATCTCTCGTTTTATGAATTCATACTATCTAAAAGAGTATACCAGTTAATTTGAGGTTAGGTCTCGAAAATTTGACATTTAAACAACTTGTTTTATGTATGTATGGGCACATATAACCATGGCCAACAAAACCATGTATTGTACATATGTGCCAATGCATATATGAGTGTCTAATTGGCAAAAAATCTATTTAAGATAATATTTCTAAAAAAGTTCCTATTATAACCGATTTATTCAAAATAAAGCCCATTTAATGTTTATTCAATTTTTTTTCTATTTTCGATTTATTAAAAGTATTTAAAATTTTTATTGTCATCAACACAATTGAGAGTCCATCAATTGAGGTGGGTTTGCACTTAAAACAGAAAATATTCTGCAAATATGATTATGGCCGTCTCTTAATGTGCCAAAATACTATGAGTTAAACCCCGTACACAATGCTGCACCAAATGCAAACGGCGAAGCGTTTTCGCTGTCAAAATTTCTAAGCCCTTCACAATCTCATACGAATGCACAACATTCCGTTCTGTAATTTTGCATGTTCTTACCTTAGATTAAAGAATACCTGGATAAACCCGTAAGTCAGATTTCCGTATTTTTGCAGAAGCGTCGAGAAATTGCAATTATTATATATTTTTGTGTACATTTTTTATGTAGACATAACACCTACTGCCATCTATTGTAGTTTACGTAATAGAAATTTATTGAATTCACTTATTGAAAACAAAAATACAATTTAAACACAACGATAGGCAATTTTTATTTTTTGTACAATCTTTTGATATGAAATGGAATTCTATTTTAGGTTTATTATTAATTTCGTAAATATCAATCAAATATAAAGCGCCTCAATTTTGTACACTTCGGTATGTTACCAATTTCATGGAGAATGGCGCGATTTTTAAAACACGTTATTCTCCATGAAAGTGATAACATATCGAAATAGTTAGCTTTTCTTGTCATTTTTCAACTATTTATTTTGGCACATCGGAAAGTGCTAGTAAAAGTGTAGTTTTTATTTACGAAAAAGTAAGTATTTATATAAATAGTAATATTGTTAATAAAACTTAATATGAAATTTTGATTTCAGAAAATGAAGTGTTTTGTCAAGAATTGCTTCTTATTCAATAAAAGGAGGAAACCGGGAATTTCTTTCTTTCGGTAAGTTGACATCATCATTTTTACTAAAAAAAATAGCAAAAATTTAGTTTGTAATGTGTCTAAATGGCTTTTAGTGATTTATTTTGTCCAAAAAGTAGTCAAAAAGTGAAAAGTTCGTCATGCAATAAATGTAAACAAATGTGATGTTGACAGTTCAATGTTTACCAGAAAATAGTTCAGTGCCGGTGTATGTACAGTGTGTGTAAGAAAGTTTAAGGGAACGAATTTTTCAGTATGTTTTAATTGTGTTAAAATAAATAAAGTATATTCGGTAGGCTTATTATTTAATTAAATTTGTTTGCATTTGTGCTTTCATTTGCTCTATTATACCATATTAAAATGCATTTACTAAATAATATTGTTTTCGTCTTTTTTAAGAATATTAGTTATTAATTATTTAAGTACATTAAATTTTTCATTTTGTAATTATAGTTTTGAAGCATTTATTATAGTGTTGTATACGATTAACTTCTATATTATAAAGAATTTAATGTAATGTTCTATGTAATTAATGCCTTCTTTTTTAATTTAATTTAAATGCGCAATACCTATTTAAATTACAATTTCCATTCATAAACATAAATTTATATTATAATGAAGCTTTTTGTATCTACTTATCCTTTTTTAACAATAAAATTTATATTTACTAAGTTTCGTTATGGTTTTATTTCGACATAAACATAATAGCTGTATTCCATTGGACCAATTTTGCTAATAAGCAGTAGTTCTAGCTGTCATCATCCACTCTACCTCGTACAAATCAGTACATTGCAATAGTATATAGTTACGCATACAATTTACGGTAGGGGGATTTTTGTTCCCAAAATGAAAATAGATAGCTTAGCGGGTTCGTCGGTTATGTTGAAGTGTCATATTTTTGTTATGTTTACTTTATTCGTGCAGCAAAAGCGAAAAGAAATGGAATCAAATATTACTCGAGTGTGTTTTTACATAAAAAATAATTGTACATTTATTAACTGACTGCTTTACAGGTTGTTATAGAATTGTTTGACGATCTGGAAGATAGTGATCTAAGTTTATTTGATTCTTCAGACTCAAGCGACACATCGCTTTCATCAGATTCTGATGATGATGTGCCTCCATATATTAAAAAAAACTAGAGTTGAAAATTATGTACATATAATTGGAAATTACACAGATTTGCAATTTAAGAAACACTTTAGATTAACAAAAGTTGTCGCTGAAACGATTATCGGTATGTGGTTTTCATTTAAAACAATAATTTAACGAATAAGTGTTGTAAATATCACTCTTTAAGCTGAATACAGTATGTTTTTACACCGTCCAAGTCATGAAGGACGTACTGCAGTTGGTGTTGAAATATACATCACGTTGTGGTTTCTACCAAATACTGAGTGTCCATCGAATTTTGTACCGCGTCGTAAAATGGTTTGTTGAAGTGAGTGCTAATTACATAAAATAGCTAACAGCATCCGAAATGCAAAATAACCAGAACAATTTGCAGCTATGAAAGATGTACCCGGTATTGTTGGGGCTATTGATGGTTCTCATATTAAAATCAACCCTCCTTAACGTTAAAAACAAGCATACTGCAATAGGAAAAAATAGATTTACACTGTGGTGAACCTGTTGCAATGCACGATGCACGGCTTCTACGAAAATTAGCGTTTTACAGG
Organism: Atherix ibis; assembly: GCA_958298945.1. NCBI lineage: Eukaryota > Metazoa > Arthropoda > Insecta > Diptera > Athericidae > Atherix > Atherix ibis. Next base: position 3,995,359 of record OY282607.1, on the reverse strand, counting down.
CGCATTACTAAGGATGAGTGCATAATTCTATTCACTGATATAGAATATTTAGATAATGAAGTCAACAACATACAGAATTACGCAGAATATGAAGGAATTGACAGTAACAATGGTGCATATGCGAGGCAGCAAATGTTTGAAAATATGGATAATAATGGATTGTTAATTTAATTGAAACTCACAATTGTAAATAAATGTCTCCTTGGCTAACAAAAATAAAAAAAATCAATTTATTACATATATCAAATATCTTAATTGAACTTATTTAATATATTCAAAAGAGTAGAACGAGTTTCAGCCCGATCAATCACTATTGTTGTTGACTATTTTGAGGTTATATTTAACTGCTGTCAGTAAATTTTGCGTTCCGTAGGGAATCTACTCCGTAGTATTGATCAGTAACAAAATTGGTCCAATGGAATACAGCTAATATTACATTCTCTCATTTAATTCATTTTGCATTTTTCGATTCTATTTTAATAAATAATATATAGTGAAATATAATAATATAGTTTAAAATAGAAGTCTCTGTTTTATTGCAAATTTCCAATCCTAATTCCATCAAACAACAAAACCCGAATTGTTTACGCATAAATGACATCACATATGAAAAATGGTTTTAAACGAACCGCTTCTATCGCATACTGAACTTTAAAATTTGCCCCCAATGATTTACGCAGTTTCTGTTATTTTGCATGTGTGTGCGTTCTACGAATGTATTGCCAACAAAATTATGCCACAATTTTTGTGTAGAGACCTATCTAGTTCTTCTATAATCTAAGGTTCTTACGAATGTATTGTTTACAAAAATTTTGACAGAGTTTTTGTGTAGAGTAGAGACTTAATCTAGTTCTACAATATAATCTAAGAACGCCTGCATACATACTCATTTTGATGCCATCGCAAGAAAATCTAAACTCAATTATTTCGTATATATATATGTATATATGTTATCAATAAACATGTATGCCGTGACAAGATCTCAAGCCGGGTATCTCCAAATTTGAGGTTAAATTTTGTTCATTTCGTCTTCATATGCAGAATAAAGAAACTTTCTTACGTTTTTAGCGAAAAGAATTTCTTGAACATGTCCCAAATAAATTTCTTTCTATTTATCTATATTAGTTCAACATGTCGCAAACAGTGATTCCCCGAAATATATACACGATTTCTTGCACACTATTGCAAAATATGCTGTTTTTGCGCATGATATTTTGTTAAGCGTGCGCATGTTAATTTCTTTATTCTGAAAATATGTTTTTTTTATTAAAGCGAGGGTCCGCCGATGATGTCATTTCGTACATATAAAAACTTTTTTACTTATTAGAATTTACTTATAGAAATATTTGCAACTTATGATTATTACTGAGGGAAACACTTATCACCACAAATATGGATCTTTTTTAAATAAAAAAAAAATAAAAATTCTCAACATAGTGTTTTGTACAAATGTGTGTATGGCTGTATGCATTTATGTCTATTCAGCATAAGTAAGAGTTTTGACTTGAGTTGTTTATCCTATTTATGCACACATGCGGAACCTGAAGAGTTGCGCTCTTGGACAAAAATCACAAGTGGTATTGGTCATAGCCTTAAAACACATTAAGTTTGGAATAATAAAAATAAATACGATTTCATTATATCCGGCCAATTGTGAACACTGCAATGCATAATAATGTTATTATTGTGTAGGTTCGATATGGATGTATAAGAATTATATGTGGGGCCGGTCGGCTTTTGTTGTGTTTTGTGACTCCGAATATGATTTTGTATGTGCATTCGTATTTAATCAGTGTATTCTGGTTAGATTTTCTTCCTTCGTTTTGTTTATTTTTTTATATTCAAGTGGGTACACACATTTAAGAAAGTCGATTTGCTTAGTTTATATTGGGATTTCAAGCGGTAAAGTATAAGGTCTGTAAAATAGTTTTGCATAAATCCTGGCAAGATGGGAGGAATTTTTAGTAATCCGGTATAGTATAATAATTTTGTTTTTAAATTAAATAAAAATAGGTAGTTATTATTTTTTTTTTATACAAACAGAGAAATATCACATTTGAACTATTGGAAAGCTTAGATGAGAAATTAAAAAATACCACCTGTAAGATTAATCGGTTAAAATCGCAACAAAATACATTTCGCATTATTTTCTTAACTTCAATGCCAATATTATTAATTGCCTATATTGCATTTTATGTGATAGAATTTAAATCTGAATCACACTATATATTAGTGTATGGTCTTCCAATTCTTCTGATACCATTTATGTAAGTATATTTTTTGCATATCTGATAATATTTTTTAATTAAATATGCTTATACAAATATTATATAGAGGAATAAGTATTTATAAAAGATTTCATTCATTTACAGTGGATTTATTATTTACAAACTAATTTGTAAATATTTCATTAATGCAATTAAAGAGAACTCAGAACAATATATGAGCTTACGAATACAGAAAGATTTAGCATTAGAACAAGTCAAAAATGAAGAAACTTATCATGTAAGTATATAAATATGTATACATATATTTCAACATATATATATGTATATAAGTAATACAAGTTGTGTGATAAAAAAAAGTCTACAAGCACATAAAATAAAATAGAAAACAAGAGTACCACTCGAAAAGAAATATTTTTGGTTCTTGCGATATCGAAATTTATGGTAAACAATTTTTTTTTTTGCAAACCGAAAATAAATAAGAAAATATTGTGGCCTGATAATTTTACAAGAAATATTCTTGATTTACGCATAAAAAGAGAAAAAGAATATTGTGTTATTGGAATTAAAGTGTTATCAAAATTGTACTTTGGAATTAAAGTGTGTGTAATCCTTTCCATTTTGGAAAAAAAAAAACAAAAAAAATATTTTTTGAATCAAATGACTTAAATGAGACTTTTGAGATAACTTTTAATGAAGTTTCCGCACATTTTCGATCTGTTATTATTCGGCCATTACTTGACGGGTGCCGATTTTTGAATGCTCATAATTTTGAGAAAATTTCGTTTGTAAATTTGATGTTTTGTGAATTAGCCCCACAAGAAAAAGTCAAACATCGTCAAATCACATGCGCTTACAGTACTTTTCTTCAAGCTTAACTAAAAAAAAAACCGGTTATCATACGGTCATAGCGCTCAGAATTAATAAGAAATGAGCCTCATCGCTGGAGAAAAAGGGCCACCTTTCTAGAAACTTTTTACGATTTAAACGCATTATTTGGTAATTTATTAATCTATAATATAAAATGAGAAATCTAAAACTAAACAAATTTTTACCTTAAATGATATATATTATATAATTAACAGAGCCTTACATTTCAAACCATAAAATGCCATAATCCTGTTATAGTTAACTTATACGAATTTTAAAAAATTATACTGTTTCGTAAACTTTTTGAAAATAAAATTACTTTCAGAGTTATAAATTAGCATATGAATGTATAAAAGATAAAAATACTTTTCATTCTGTGGGTTTTAAACGCAGATAAACAATCTTAAATATTATAACGATTATTTTTTTTTTCTACTATACTTGATATTATTTTAATTTATTTCTTTTATTCCGCTTTTGATTTTTTTTTTTGTAAATTAATTGATAGAAATTTTATTTTTAAATATTACTGCGTCTTTGAAAAAATATATGAAATTATCGGAACTTTTAAAGAATAAACAGAAATTCATTCAATACAATGAACTGAAAAAATATGATTTTTTTCTTTCTACAATATAATTTAATTAATAAAAATTTATTAAAATCATTATTTTTAAATACTTGTTTTTATATTTGTTTTTTTTTTTTTTCAAATTAGGTTGCCAACGAAATTTTACAACGTTTTGGGAATACATAAAACTTAACCAAATATATACATTTAACTTGCAATATTATAAAAAGAAATGGTAATAATATTAAGTTAAATTTTACCTTAACATTATATTCATTTAACGATATTTTTGTACTTTGTTTTTTATTTTTTTTTTGAAATTATTTTAATAAATAGAATTATATAAATAAAGTGATGTTTTTTTAAAATTAATTTTATATAATTTTTGACGTGTTGTAAATTACGGTATGCTGATTTAAAAAATTAAGGTCACGAAAATCAAGGAGGATTTAAAAATGGAGTAAGATGTAAAGCTCATGGAGTAAAATTGACAGATGTGCTATTAAAGAAGGTTTTTTGGAAATATTCAAAGGTATTTATTCTATGAACAATTGATAGCGTACTCTTCGGACCGCCCTTCTATTTGCAAAAATGTAATTTGATTATGTATTTAAATGAGCTGATATAACTTTTGGTATTGCAATATCTTCAACTGTAGACTTATAATATGCGAAAAAAAAATATTTAAAAAAGCAACATTGGACCAGAGGAATATAAGGAATTTGTCGAACTTTGTTTTTGTATAATAAAAATGACGCACATGACTAATTTCAATATGCAACAGAAATTGAAGTTGACCTTTTCAATTTGCGTCTAAATTGGTAAAAGAAAAAACCTTTAGAATATAGAATAGAAAGCAACAACAAAAAAATTGAGTTTGTAGTTAAGACCGTACGACCAAAGTGAAAACTTCTCTGGTATATAAAGACTGAACCGTTGTGAGTTTCAGTCTTTATATATAATATAAAAATCTCCGCTATTTCCTCACAAATGGGTGCTTTCCCATTTGTGAGCAAATATCGGAGGAGATTTTTATTCTACAAAAAACAATATCATGTGACCATTAGGAGTAAGCTTGCAGGCCTGTATCCGAACGCCGAAATTTTTGATGACTTCTTGTATGATTAGCGTACGAGCTCTGTTCAAAAACTATCGCGAATTTTGTGTTTTTTCACAAATTATTTATTTGTTTATGAATATCTATTTTATCCCCTTCAAAGTAATCCCCACCAGATATTATATACTTGTGCCAACGTTTTTTCCAATCCTCGAAGCACTTCATAAAAGTGATTTTTTGTGATCTTGTTCAGCAACTGCTTCGATGACGTCTTTATCTTCTCAATCGTTGCGTAGCGTCGTCCTTTCATGGGGCTCTTCAGTTTCGGGAACAATAAAAAGTCACACGGGCCAGATCTGGGGAATACGGTGGCTGCGGCATTATTAGTGTGTTGTTTTGTGCCAAAAATTTGCGCACAAGCAACGACGCGTGAACAGGGGCGTTACCATGGTGCAAAAGCCAATTTTTGTTCTTCTACAAATCCGGGCGTTTCTGGCGGATTGATTCATGCAACTTGCGCATAACTTGCAGGTAATATTTCTTACTGACCGTTCTACTCTGTGGGAAGAACTCATGATGCCCCACGCCCCTACAATCGAAGAAAACTATAGGCAAAACCTTCACATTCGACTGAACTTGGCGCGTTTTTTTTCGATCTTGGCTCTTGCGGCAGCTTCCATTGAGATGATTGAGCTTTGGTTTCCACGTCATAACCATAAACCCATGATTCGTCACCAGTTATGACCCTCTGGAGCAAATTTGGGTCCTCGCGGACGGAATCCAACAGCTCCTTAGCAATGTTAATGCGATGCTGTTTTTGGTCGAAATTGAGCAAAAATCGAAGACGAGCCAAAACACGTGCAAGCAAAGCAGCTGTAAAAAATTAACTGAACATTCAAAATGGCCAAACTTATCGGCGTAAGTAAGTGACATGAGTACCAACATAACGACACACAAAATCGAAAATCGAATATACATAACCCGCAGAAATTCAAAATTCGCGATACTTTTTTAACAGACCTCATACACCTTTTCTTTCAAATAGCCACAAAGAAAAAGGTCCAACATTGTCAAATTGTAAGATCTTGATGGCAAATTGCCATCAGCGTTTTGTGGGATACTTCGATCACCGAATTTAGTGTACAATAAATCGATGTTTTGACATGTTGAGTAGCTCGTAGCGCAGTCGAGTTTTTTTTCTTCTAATTTTTACTCAATAAATGTGATATAATTCAATACTAATGTTACCTGCAATCCATAATTCATAATTTTTTATTGTAAAGCATTGAACTGATAATTTTTTTTATCAAGAATTATAATCGCCTATTGATGGAATCGGTATTACCAAGAAAGAGAATTTCGCAAATATTATTTTTTTTTTGTATTTAAAATAAAAATCGTACACTTAACTTATCATCATTTGTGGAATTATTATTTTTTAAATATATTTGCTTATCTTACATTATATCCTCAAATTTTTTTTTTTTAAATAGAATTAATAGGAAAAAATTTGTTTAATCTACTTTATTATAAAAAAAATTATTACTTTATGTATGACAATTAAATTATTTAAAATAATTTTAACAAAATTATATATTTTTTTTGATTTTGCAACGATTGGAAAATGAGAAGAAATAATTTTATGAACATATACACTAATAAGCTTATTAAAGTAAAGTTTCTATATATTCAGCTATATTTTAAACAACTTTTTCTTAAATGTTAAAGAATATTTTTTTTTCTGATAATATAAATTTTTGATTTTATTTTTATTGTGTATTAATTAAAAACTAAAAAAAAATGGTAATTAAACAAATTCTTTTATAAGAAATAGACTTCAATATTTTATTAAAGCAATGCAAATTGTAGAATTCGAACAAAAATTTATAATTGAGAAAAACTTCATTATATAGCATGAGTTTTAAAACTGTTAAAAATTTGTATAGATAAATTTTTAAAAATCGACAAATATGAAAAACAAGTTATATGTTTGTGATAATCGAAAAATTCAAATAGCATTATTTATTCATATATAATTAAAAGTGCAGAGAAAAAAAAATAAAGTAATAAATATAAAATTTAATCTAATATTAACACAAAGCAGGGGCTTGGGACAAGCATTCACCTTCAGTTGGAGACTAGATCAGACTGGCAAAATAACATTTTTTATAATATTGTAAAGCCTTCCAATTGGAAAACGAACAATCAAAAATTTTAAAAGTAAACAATCCCTTTTCGCGACCGGGAAAATTTTTGCCAATACAAAACATGATTGGGACACGCTTTCACCTTCATTTGGAAACAACATCAGACTGGTGAAATGAAATTTTTTTTAAATATTGTAAAGTATCCCAATTGGAAAATCACCAGTTAAAAATTTTAATAGTGAACAAACACAGTTGGTGACCAAGAAAATGTTTGCCAACACAAAATAGGCTTGGGACACGCCTACACCTACAGTTGGAGACTAAATCAGAGTGGCGAGACGACATTTTTATAAAATATTGTGAAGTGTCCCACTTTAAAAAATTAGCAGTTAACATTTTCAAAACCAAATAATCCCTTTTTGTGACCGGGAAAATTTTTACCAACACAAAACAGAATTGGGACACGCCTACACCTTCAGTTGAAGAGAAGTTCAGACTGGTGAGCCGACATTTTTTTAAATATAATGAAGCATCCCAATTGGAAAATCACCAGTTAAAAATGTTAAAAGTGAACAAACACAGTTGGTGACCGTAGATATGTGCCTAAGCTAGTAACCGATCCTGAAATATAAACAGCGTCGCACTTGATGGATGGAGTGTTTTGTAAAATTAAGGTCGCTTTTTGCCTTTTTTTTTCCTCGGGTGGGTGAAAATCTCAAAAGAGATTAAGAGGATATCTCTTAATAGTGTGGAACTCTAACTCACTAAAAACGCCTCCCTGCAATGTGCCATGACCAATTTTACTTATAATCGACTAATAATTAAATTCTATATTTACTTATGTCACCGCTTCACCACCGGGGAATATCCCCACAACTACATAGACAGACAAGTGTGGTGAGATTGAGCTCGAGAACGACACGTCAGTCGAAGAACGTACGTGAACGAGAACGGGTGAAAAACTATTTTTGTACGCTACATTAAATAAAGCCGTTGAGCAATATTATTTTATTACTTTAACTGTCGCCTAGTATTTTTATTTATTATTAACGTTCATTCTTATAATTCCATCTTGACAAATCAGAAGTGGGATCGAAGTAAAATAATTAAGCGAGAGTGTAAATTGCATACGATTGCCGGTATTGCGTCGTAGCAAAATCATTTCAGTGTCCCGTTACGTCTGTGCTGCTCACTACACCTAACACTCACATATATTGACGTTGGCACACAAACAGTATAATTTTGTTGCTTATGTGTGTTGTGTGTGGTGAATTTCATATGCGCGTGAGTGAGCGACAAGAAAGGGGGAAATAAAGGGAGATTTTGTGCGCGGCTATTTTTTAAAAAAAAAAAAACTTTGTGTACGTAAGAACGAAACGACAACGAACGAAAATGTCACTTACTGATGTATGGGTGAGAGACTCTGATAGTATTTCGGGTGAGGCGGGCGCCGTATCAGCCGCAGCCGCGTCGCCAAAAGCCACAGAACTAACACTAAAATCGCTGCGAATGAAATATCAGTCGTATACAGTCAAACAGCTTCAAATTAAATTAAGAGAAGCTGGACTCGGCATTAAAGGGAAAAAATCTGTGTTAGTTTCAAGAGTGGTGCATCATGTGTCGGGTAATCGTACCGCAACATTGTTGCCAGATGATAATGATGACAACTATAGAACAGCAGAACGCGGATTAAATGCGGACGATGATGAAAATAGTTTACAGGAAATTCCAATAATTTCATCCACGGTGGTTGGTAGACCTAATAGTCAGGTAAATTTTCATAATATCCATTTTACACCGAAAGAAATTATGGATATACTGCCGGACTTTAACCCAAACGACGAAAAAGGGTTGACCGCATCGGAGTGGATTCGGAGGGTGGAAAAATTAAAAAAATTTTATAGATGGGCAGATTCACTCGTTTTAATATCGATTGGGCCAAAGCTGAAGGGTAATGCTAGATTATGGTATGAACGACTGGAAGATTTATGTACGAACTGGAGTGAATTTGCACAACAATTCAGAGACAAATTTACTCCTGTAATGAACGATGCCGATGTCCATATGGCGATGATGAACCGGAAACGTAGGGCGAACGAATCAATGTTAGAATACGTTGACGAAATGGCAAGAATTGGTTTAAGGGGTCGTGTAAACGAAAATGCGATCATCAAATATTTTATTCTGGGCATGCGTGATGAGGAGTTGTATTCGGCATTCCAGGGCCAGAGAATTGAACGTTTAAGCGACTTGAGAGACCGAGTGCAATGGTGCCTGAGTATCCGAAAATCATCTAATCGAGATGATAAACCGAAACCAGCAGCCACAACACAACCAGTTCCAGATAAAATAAAAATCGAACACAAAGAGAAAAAACCGAAGAAAAACAATATCAATAAAACCGATTGCTATAATTGCTACAAATCGGGACATTTTGCTAGGGATTGTCCCGAGCCATCACGTAGACCGCGGTGCACGAAATGTAATAAAGTTCATCGCAAGGGTGAACCAGTTGAATGTCCTGGACAAGCGTATGTGGGGGTGATGAATTGTCGACAATTGCCAACAATATACCACAAATTAATATATATCGGTGATTCTGAATTGGTTGGTCAGATCGACAGTGGCAGCCCATGCACATTAATAAGACGACATAATGCGAATCACATTTCTACCGAGCGTATTCCGTGTCGATTATCAATCAGCGGATTTTTGGGGGGAACGTATGTGGCGACTGAAAAAATAAATGTCGAAATCAAAATTGATGACGTAAAAATCCAAACACAAATGTATATCGTCAACGACAATTGTTCGCCTGAGCCAGTGTTGATTGGCAGGGACGTGCTAGACTCACCCAGGGTTGGTATGATTAAGGAGAACGGTACTTTAAGGATTTTCATGAACCAACCGGTTAAAGTGGATTACAAACTTAAGTCGGACAGGCAGGAGATTGAAGATACCGAATTAGAATGTGGATCATTAAATGATCACGATAAAAGTTTAATTTTGAATTTGGTTAATGAATATAATGATCTCTTTCCTGTAGAACTTAAAAATATTGGATTGACTGATCGGGCAGAGATGGAGATTAAACTTGAGCCAGCTAATCCAATTCAGCAAAGGGCTTTACGAGTGCCATACGCAAAACTGGAGCGAATCAACGAATCAGTACAAGAACTACTCGATAACGATATTGTTGTTCCATCGAAATCTGATTTTGCTAGCCCAGCATTGTTAGTGGAAAAAAAGAACGGGAAAGATTGACTGTGTATAGACTATCGATTATTGAATGCTTGCACCAAAAAAGAAATTTATCCAACACCGAATATAGAAAAGGAGCGAGAACGAGAAAAGGAACGGGAACGAGAAAAGGAACGAGAACGAGAAAAAGAACGGGAACGGGAACGAGAACGAGAAAAAGAACGGGAACGAGAACGAGAAAAGGAACGGGAACGAGAACGAGAAAAGGAACGGGAACGTGAACGAGAGATAGAGACCGAGATCATGATCGAGAGAAAGAAAGAGTTTTGTTACGAGCAACATAGGTTATTTAAAAAAATCGATGACACCAAACGATGGGTTGTGCCAAAAGCGGTACGGTGGAGAATTGTACGAGAATGTCACGACTTGGCGGGACATTTGGGTCTGGAAAAAACACTTGACCGATTGAGGAAATGGTACTGGTTTCCCAAGATGCGCGACTATGTAACAAAATACTTAAAATCATGCGTTGAATGTTGTTACTTTAAAAAACCAAGTGGCAAGGCAGAAGGTGAGTTAGATTACGATTTAATTGAACCTATTCCATTTAAGTGTCTACACTTGGATCACCTGGGACCGTTTCCGAAAAGCAGCCGTGGAAATTTTCATGTGCTGGGGATATCGGATGCTTTCAGTAAATTCGTCATTCTGCGTGATGTTAAAACGACGAATACTGCAGCTGTAATAAAAATCTTGGACGAAGTTTTCAGTTATATGGGTACCCCAGAAACCATTATAACCGACCGAGGGACGGCTTTTTCCTCAAAAGCATTCGAATCTTTCTGTCAGGATCACGTTATAAGACACGTGAAGGCAGCAGTACGGACACCCAGAGCCAATGGGCAGATCGAGCGTGTTAACAAAACAATAACTGCCGCAATATCTTCTGCTGCAGTAAATGAACGAAAATGGGACGAATCGTTAACAAACATTCAATGGACGCTAAATACAATGACGTCATCCACGACCAAGAGAAGTCCTCACAAAATTATATTTGACTTCAAACCCAGAGATACGTTGAAGAATAAAATAATTCTTCATTTGCATCACGAGATTCAGGATACCAGCATCCCATTAGATGGCGTCAGGAATGAGGTGGCCGAAAACATAAATCAAAAGCGTGAAGTATGGAAAAAACGATATGATCACCAACACCGTAAACCAACGCTTTACTGCGTTGACGATTTGGTGATGGTTGAAAACGAGCCCAGCAGTACGGGGCAATCGCGCAAATTGCAGCCCAAATACAAAGGCCCATATATCGTTACCAAACTGTTGGGTAATGATCGATATCTAGTTGAAGATATCCCAGGCGCTCCGAGAAAGCAGCGACAGTACGCAGGCGTTTACGCCACCGACAAAATAAAAAAATGGTGCGTCCTCCCACCAGATGATGCCGAAACCGACCGAATCGAGGACGATCCGAATGGTCAGGAAAGCCGAGTTGTCACCGCTTCACCACCGGGGAATATCCCCACAACTACATAGACAGACAAGTGTGGTGAGACTGGGCTCGAGAACGACACATCAGTCGAAGAACGTACGTGAACGAGAACGGGTGAAAAACTATTTTTGTACGCTACATTAAATAAAGCCGTTGAGCAATATTATTTTATTACTTTAACTGTCGCCTAGTATTTTTATTTATTATTAACGTTCATTCTTATAATTCCATCTTGACACTTATTTAGTCGCAAATTGTTAGGACTTGCTTAGGACAAGCACTTAATAAAATGAATTGTCTTTGCGGTTGCTACTCTACTAATTCATGAGGTGTGGTCCTTTTAAGAATGTAATCGTTGATCATGTTTAGCAATTCTCTTTTTTAATTTGGACATTACTTTGAAGATCTTTGTTTCTTGTATACCATCGAGCATTTGCCATCCCACGTGGTACAGTTCAAATGTTCTCCCCAACAACCAATACAATTTTCTATATTTATTATTGGGGTCATCTTTTTTCATCTTTACCTACATACTTAGATGTATTGGGATAAGGTGTCCATTAATGGTAATATATACAGGATAAACTTTCCTGTAAGTAAATATAATGTGCGTTAATTTTGCGTCATTCAGCTAATGCGCCATAGCTTCATCCAGTTGACCTTATTTAATACATTGTGCAGTTTTTTAGTGGCTCGTCCAATACATGAATCTACCGCCATTAATACGGTGTCATCTACAAATGTAGCCATTAATCATCATTTTGTGGGATGTCTCTTGTATATAATATGGGATTGTTCGGAAAGTAATTTCGTTTTTTTAAATAAAAATAAAAGACAATTTTCTTATAGAGAATTAATATTTTATTCAATTAAATATTGCCCAGTCTGATTCAATACTTTGTCATCTTTCTGGCAGTAGCATGATTCCACGCTCATAAAACATTTGTTCTTTGCTGGAACAAAAACTGATCCAAGTCTAAAAAATTTTGTAGAGACCGGAACAAATGATAATTGGACGGTGCTAGGTCTGGACAGTATGGTGGGTGTGGCAGTATATCCCATCGAAGCTCTAAAGGTTTTTGCCGAGTGCTCAAACTTGTATGTGCTTTCGCATTATCCTGTTGGGACACTACACCTTTCCTATTGACCAATTCTTGCCCTTTTTCTTTAAGTGAATCATTCAATTTGTCGGTAAATCGAACCACCTGTATATTAATGTATAGAATATCTTTTTTCTAGATATAACCTCAACTCACATCTAGATTTCGTAATGGAATTTTTCTGACTTCTTAAAGTAGAACATAACGTCAGTCAATGATATTTACAATCTTTTGATATTAAATAGAATCTTATTTTGGTTTATTATTAAATTTTTACGTTAATTTTGTAGACTTTCGGAGAGTTTGAAAAATGCCATTCTTCCTTTAAGAAGTTGCTAGCACACCGAACACCGAGCATATTTAAGCTTTGTTTACCTTTATTTTGATTTTATTTATAGATTTGGAAAGTTGAGTTTCAAGTTTGTTTTTATTTTATATTTAAATTATTTTCGAACAAATAAGCTTAAGTATATTATCCATTTTCACAAATAGTTTAATTTGTTAAGTAAAAATCTGTTATTTTGCAAGCGTGTACGTTCTTGCACAAAGCTATTATTCTTATAGATCAACACAAGGATATATATTGTTCTTTTTTTTTGTAAAAAGAAAACTTAATAATTAAAACAATAACGTTTAGTGTTTTTTTTAAGAAAATTTATTTATTAAAATCTAAAAATTTGTACTTCAGACGCATAAATATTCTATAAAACTTAAGAAATGCTGCTTAAAAATAGCTTAATATTTAAGAAATTTTACTTCAATAAACTTATAAGTAAGTTATTTTTATTGTGTTCCTATCTTCTTCAAATCGTGTTAAAATATCTTTAGCGGCCTAGAATAAATCAAGAAAAAAAATTTGTTAAAATTTTTTTTTCAGATAAATTCCATTTATTTAAAAATAAAAATTTAAGGATATAATGTGAGATGAATTAATTTTTTTAAATTATTTTTAATTAATTTGTTTTTTTTTCTTCTAATTTTTAAACACTTCTACAAATAGAAACACTGACTGTTAGTAATAATTTGTGATGATTTGTAACCAACCAACCACTGATAATTACACCACAAAATTTATTTCCTCGGAACATTGTATTTTCGATTTAATTTTTTTATTTCAACGTATGATTTTAAAAAAAAATATTGGCAATCTTGCAAGTGACATCATTTTATGTTATTCAATAATCAGTTTTTGTTTCTAATCTATTGGCAATATGAATTGCTTTTTGTAAATTTTTACTTTTTTCTATTGAATTTAAATCTTAATCATAAAGTAAAAAAATAATAATAACTTTCACAAAATATACTTACATTATAAGGTTGCTCATTTCTCACTTGTTCTAAGGTCATTTTCTTTTCTATTTGGAGATTTTGGAGTTCCTTAGATTTCACTTCGATTTTAACTGAGAAATATTCTTGATAACATTTGTAAATAATAAACCCTCTGTAAATCAATGAAATTTAATAGCACAAAGAAAACAGTGTTTAAATATGTATACTATATATGTATGTACGTACACAAAAGAAATTATTAAAAATATTAAAACACAATGTAATATATTATTTTGTTCAGGATTATAAAAGATCCCATATAATCCAATGCAAATAATAAATGAAAAAAATGTTTTAATCGAAAATGTGTAACATGATTTTTTGTGCGATTTTAATTGTTCAATATTATGTTTTGTATCGTTGCTTTCGATCTCTAACCTTTCCAATCTTTCATATTGGCTCTTTTTCCTCTGCAGATGGAAAAATTTATAGAATTATTTACAATATATAAAATCATATTTAACCTCTTTACTGAAAATTGCTCCCATATTTCAATATATAAAAAATAGATCGTAGTTATTTAAGAATATTAATTGAACTGAACTGTGATAATACTGAATAGAAACTGAAATACCTCAATAAGCATCTCTCAGTTTATATTCAGTATTAAATTGTTCGTATTCGTATGCCTTATCAACGTTTAAAAATTCTTAATGCTTCTCTCTTGAATTTCGATATCGAAAGAAATTTGTCCAGCTACACAATACACTAGAAATAATTTGTTCAAAAATCTATAGATAATGTGCAATACCTTTTAAACTTTCACATACACAAAAAAATTTTTTTGGTTGCAAATTGTGGCCACGGTCAACTCGAAAATTCCCATTTCTAAAATGAGTGGTTATATGTGGAAGCGATTAAAGATGCTCTGTTGTGTTGAACTCGCCTAAGTAATTTTATTTCAGTATGTGTAAATATGGTTTCATTATTTTACCAGCCTTTCCTATCCAGTTCTTTTCTATAATCTATGATATAAATAATATATTGTCTCTATTGCTTATTTCTCTAGTTTTTTTATATAAAATAATTATTTGAAGATTAAACTTTAGAGTTTACATGGTAAACTATAAGATTTTAGAGTATAAGGACAGACGATCGCCTTATATACATACCAATTTGATTGAAGTCAAAAAAAACCCGCGGAATTGCAATGAACCAAAAACCTTCTCCGCCGTGCCTTATTCATCTATAAACTAAAATTAAGCTACGAAACCTGTTGCTTTTTAAATATATTAAATTTAATACAAATGCTTTGAATCACAAAAAAAAAAAAATCTTTTTTAGCTGCTATGCCTGACATCTATTTTTCTACTCATCGAACTAAAAACCCTACATTTTTCCATCAATTTGTTGTTTTTAAGGAAACTTCAAAAATCCATCAATTTGTTATTTTGTATGTAAACAATCGGTTCATGTAAGTTCAATTTTTTGATATTGCGTTTTAAATCGTTTTTAAAGTAAAATTATTATAAAAAATGTGATGAAACTAGTGAATATTTATGTAAAAAAAATAAACTTAATAATTTAATATATTCAAATATTTCCAGAAAAAAAGAAGTGTTCAGTTATAATGTGTGATTAGTTATTTTTCAGGTGATTTGTCGGTAAAAACTTAATATATATTTGAATAAAGGTTATAGGTGACTATTATTCAACAAATTTTAATTAGATTTCGAGTGCTCTAAGTGCTTAATTTGTGACCAGATTGACTTGTTAAAGACGGCCGTCTGATTACTTTCCAAAGGGGTTTTTATTAATTTTATATTTTCACATAGTCAAAAATTTTACCTATTAATGTGCAATTTTCATATATGTAAAAATATATATAAATATATATTCTTATAAATGATTGGGGGAAATCATTTATAAGAATATATTTTTGAATTTATGAATTTTTATAATAATGTCAGCTTTAACATTGTAATCCTTTTTTTGGCTTCAACTCCTATGGATAAACTATATAATCTAAAGATTATAGAAGAACTGGATAAACCTCTTCATAAAAAATTCAGTCCAATTATTTCGAGAATACATTCTTAAGAACGAACACTCTTGCAAAATAACACAAACGGCGTAAATCAGTAGGGGCCAATTTTCAAGTTCAGATGGTGTCATATTTTACGTATTTCATTACATATTTATTATTAAAACAAAATTATAAAGTGTATAATTTTAAATTAAATACTCTTTCACACATTCTACGTGTACCGGCACTGAACTATTTTCTGGTAAACATTGAACTGTCAGCATTGCAGTTGTTTACATTTATTGAATGACAAACTTTCACTTGTTAATCACTTTTTGGACCAAATAAACCAAATTTTTCGTTAATTTCTGTCAACTTACCGAATGAAAGAAATTCCCGGCTTCCTCATTCCGTTGAATTACCAGCAATTTTTTATAAAAACACTTCATTTTCTGAAAACAAAACTTCCTATTAAATGTTATCAACAATATAAATATTTACTTTTTCGTAAATACTTCAAAAAACATAAAAACCGTATTTTTACTTGCACTTTTAGATAAATGTCAAAATAACTACTTTAAAAATATCAACAGTATGCAAGCATTTCGGTATGCTACCACTTTCATGGAAAATGGCGTTTACACATAACTCTCTGAAAGTCTATAAAATTAAGACGCTTGATATTTACGAAATAAATAATAAACCTCACATACAAATCCATTTCATATCAAAAGATTGTACAAAAAATAAAGATTACCTGTCGTTGTGTTTAAATTGTATTTTTGTTTCCAATAAGTGAATTAAAATGAATACAAATGAAATGTTTTTGGAGTTCAATAAATTTCTATTACGAAAACTAGATGTCAGTAAGCGCCATATCCACATAAAAAAAATCTACACAAAAGTATGCAAGCGTTACGATTTCTCACCGATTTTGCAATAATTCGGCCAGAAAATTGTGTATACATATAATAAAATCTAACTTACGGGCCTATCCAGATATTCTTTAATCTAAGGCCTCGAGACAAAAATCTGTCATTTTTTCGACAATACATTAGTAAGAACGCACACACTTGCAAATATAACCTTTCAAGAAACACTTCTTATTCCGAAATTTAAAAAAAACTTCCTATCCACTGTCGTGAAAAATAAAATTATTTATGCACATGTATTAATTTATACTTACTGGTTTTGTAAATTATGTAAAAATTTAATAAAAGTGCACTTAAACTTTCACTTCGCAATTAATATCTGAATATCCACAAAAGTATGCAAACATTTCGGCATGCAACCATTTCATGAATAATGGCGTATTTTAAAATTCGACAAAATTAAGGCATTTGATTAATATTTACAAAATAAATAATGAACCTAAAATACAATTGCATTTAATACCAGAAGATTGGACACAAATTAAAAATTACCTATCGTTGTGTTTAAATTGTATTTTTTTTTGGAATAAAATATTTGAAATGAATATTATTTATGGGTTTGGAATTTAAAAAATTTCTATTACGAAAACTAGATGTTAGTGGGTCTATCATTTCTACATAAAAATATCTACATAAATGTATGCAAGCAGTTCGAATTCTCGACTCTTTTGCAATATTTCAAACTGAAAATTGCGTATACATACACGAAAATCGCAAGTTAGGACTTTTACAGATACTCTTTAATCTGAATGTATTCTCTTAAAATTACTCTCTTTATTTGATGAACAATATTTGCTCGGTAGTGGCAGGACTATCTGAAACGTCAGCGGCCGTGTTTTTATGATTGCGATTCGCCGCTCACTCGTAGCACTTCAAAATTTTGATGAAAGAAGTTTGAAGTGTTTTGTTGGCTTTCGGCGGAGTATTTTGTGTTCTATTTACAATAATATCGGAAAGGATTATTTCAAAATAATGCATTATTATGTACAAAGATCCATTATATATTGTGCTAATTAAAATAATTTATTGCAAAAATAATAGCTAGCCTAGTCGAAGCTATACAGCTACTGCTAGAGTAACAACAAGTTTCGATGGGTGTGAAAATAAATCATTTCCGTACGTGACAACAAAATTCTTTAAAGCCAATTTTCTAATCAAATAAATTATTATTAATTTTATATTTAATTTTTACATTTATTTGTGATACAGAATATGTGAACGTTTTGTGAAACAGTTAATTAAAAAAGTTTTGAAATTTATTTTCTATTTGATATAATTTTCTTATACGCGGTTTTCTGTTGTTTTTTTTTTCATTTAAAAATATATATTTTGAAGCAAACAAAAAAGACTTAGTGATATCACAAAAAAACCAATAATTTTGCTTTTGGCACAAACAAATTATTACATTGGATAAATTTTAAAAATAGAAATGACCGAGTGTACTTAGGAATAAAATTGCTAAAATTCTAAATATAAAAATGTTTTTGAAGTAAAAATTTGTTTGAAAAAACCACAGGAGGAAGGATAATCGAATTATAATATAAATCGAATTTTTTCAATTTTATTGAAAACGTTAAAAAAATGGGAGCTATTTTAGCAAAATTTCGAGTAAGTTTTTAATTGGAATAATATTTTTGATAAAATAAGCTATGGGGAAAAAAATTAGCTCGTATTGTGTTGTGCACTTATCTTAGTATGTATCTATAAAAGATTGCTGTTTGTTGCGAAGAAAAAAAATTTATTAAAAATAAAATTGTGTACCGAGAGAAAGGCATTTTTTGCCTTATCCCATTCCGATTATTTTCTCTCCATTTAGAAACCGATTTGAAAGTCTCATTCCATTTTCTATTTTTCCATTTATCTATCTATATACAACACAAGTAAAATAAAATTATTTTTTTTAATCGTTCAATATGAGCGAAAAATAAGAAATTAAATTGCAATCTACGAACATGATTTGGCAAAACAGGGAGAAAGAGAATAAAAAATCGTATTTTCAAAGCTTCAAATAAGCTTGCTTGGTTCGTCCGGTTCAAAAATTGAATTTATTTGAATTATGATTAATAGCATTCGAACGCATCAAAATTTATTTACTTTTATTTTATAGTCTAATTAACAATATAATTGGTATTTAATGCAATTTTTATCATTTCCCCAATCAAATTCGAAAAGGTGAGAAGAAAATAAAATTAGGGAAACAATAACAGACCAATTTGGTGAAAGGATTCATAAAATCTTGTCGGTAATGCCAGCACCAAATTGTGACTGTATTGGTTTTTTACTTATTTTTAAATTTTCGTGGCAATTTATTGGAAGTAATGCCATATTTAAGACCAAATGCTTGCAGAAACAGTCAATATTAATAAAGAAAAAAATTTCTTAAAATATGATATTCTTAATTAATTCCAATTGAGAAAACTTGGAAATGACTCAGAACAGGTGTCATGACATAATAAGTCGGACAATACGTTTTGGTTCGTTTCTTTTCTTTTTGCGTTAAAGTTGAGACGTTGTGCGCAAATTTATGGTTGGATAAATCTTTTGCCTTGACTATATTCAAAGTGATCATCTTTGTTTACGCATTTGCTGATTTGCTTTATTTCTTTAAATAGTTTACATTAAAAATAACCATTTTCATTTCTCGTATCGTAGATCTTATGAATTCTTTGTTTTGAGCTGAAATATACGAGGTCTGTTCAAAAAGTATCGCGAATTTTGAATTTCCGCTGGTTACGTATATTTGATTTTCGATTTTTTGTGGCATTATGTTGGTACTAATGTCTCTCACTTATGCCGACAAGTTCGGTCATTTTGAATGTTCAGTTAATTTTTGACAGCTGCTTTACTTGCACGTCTTCGATTTGTGCCCATTCCAAAAAATGGATCAATGAATATGAACAAGAAAAAGTCACTGGGGGCCAGATCTGGGGAATACTGTGGCTGCGGCACCATTAGTGTGTTGTTTTTGGCAACGATGCGTGAGCAGGAGCGTTATCATGGAGCAAAAGCCAATTTTTGTTCTTCCATAAATCCGGGCGTTTCTGGCGGATTGCTTCGCGCAACTTGCGCATAACTTGCAGGTAATATTCCTTATTGACCGTTCTACCCTGTGGGAAGAACTCATGATGCACCACGCCCCTGCAATCGAAGAAAATTGTAAGCAAAACCTTCACATTCGACCGAACTTGGCGCACTTTTTCGGTCTTGGCTCGTTCGGCAGCTTCCATTGCGATGATTGATCTTTGGTTTCCACGTCATAACCATATACCCATGATTCGTCACCAGTTATGACCTTCTGGACCAAATTTGGGTCATCGCGGACAGGGTACAATAGCTCCTTAGCAATGTTAATCCGATGCTGTTTTTGGGCGAAATTAAGCAAAAATCGAAAACGATCGTGCAAGCAAAGGAACTGTCAAAAATTAACTGAACATACAAAATGGCCGAACTTGTCGGCATAAGTAAAAGACATGAGTACCAACATAACGCCACAAAAAATCGAAAGCGAATATACGTAACCCGCGGAAATTCAAAATTCGCGATACCTTTTTGAACCGATCTCGTACTTGAAAATACTTTATTGATATTGTTTTGATAGGAATTTCCACAATCATCATTTTTATTTTAATAAAAATGAAAATGCCGATAAAACTTAAAAAAAAAATTTGTAGATAAAAAAAAAATTGAAGAAAAAAAATTTTGTTGTTGCCATTTTTATATAAAAGGCCTACAAAAATCCATGGCTTTCCCGAAATATTGGCTTTTTCGGAAGGTTCCATAGATGTAGCAGCAACCCAAAGAGTTTGTCGTACGGTGCGATTGGTCTCCCGTTGGCCTCAAACCGAAGTGCATGGCCAATTACTTCATTCAACATTGGGGGTACCAAATCTCTAGTTTCACGTTTTCGTGTCGTCGCGTGGAAAAGTTCTGCAAGTCTTCAATTCTCTTTGCATCCAAATCCAGAAGATCTTGTATAACGTTTCCCTTTTCCATATTTAAACTTTTGATCACACAAATCACTAGTTATGACTGAGTTTAAAATTAAGAAAAATTATTTTTTTTTGGAATAAAATCCTACCGGTTGCGTCAATATTATATTATTTTTAATTAATTATTGATATCTTCAGCAGTTGCTTTAGGCGAACTGAACTCTGAGCACCGTTATACTCTTCATCAGCAGCTGATAACTATAGAAGAGTACAAAGATCCTAAATTTATACCGTATTACCATATATACCAATATTTTTTTGTAATTTTTATATTAAACGCCCACGAAATTCTCTTAGATGATTTGGGGACATTGCCAAGAATCGCGTCGAATTCCATCCAGACTCCACCCCAACAGTTTCTCTCTCCTCGACTCTTAAAGGACTAGATCAAGCATGGTTGTGTAGACACGGAGTCATGGCAATGATCGTCAGAATCCACCCCAATAGCTTCTCTCTCTTCGATCCTAATAGGACTTACTATCGAAAGACCTCTTTCAAACAACTTCTCTCTTCGATCCTTAAAGGACTAGATCGAGCATGGTTGTGACGACACTGGCAATGATCGGCAGGAGAAAAGCATCTCAATCAAATTAAAGGCCCACGAAGTGCGGTGGGTGGTTTAGGGACATGACCACGAACAGTGTCGCATAATATAGAGACTCCTCTACAACAGTTTCTCTCTCCTTGATCCGTAAAAGACTAGATCAAGCATGGTTGTGACGACACTGAGTTATGGCAATGATCAGCTGGGATTTTTTTAATGTAATTTTGGTACCAATTTCCAAAAAAAAAAATTTACCAGTTATCCGAAAATAATTTAATATATTCTTTTCTTCCCAATAATCAACACATTTTTTCCCACTTTTTTGCCCAAGTCTTCCACTCTCCTACTCCTTCCCTTTGTGGAAATTAACACAAAATATATCCCCAAGTAAAAGAATGCGGCATGATTAAATTTTTTTGTTAGTTTTTAAGTGCAAAGGAGATGGTGGCACATTTAAAAAATTCCTTCCCGCAATTAATCACAGAATGGTAGCCTACAAGCATGTCAGTCACTACCTTGATCAGTAATCGGGTTTAGATACCATGCAACTTAACATCTTCAATAAATTTTATCCCACTATTCAGTCGACAACAGGAAAATATGCCTTCGAATTTTTCTTTTCTTTATTTATAATTTAATATAATAAACAAAAACATAACAAATTGCATTTTCTTTTTTGTACCCATACTGGTTACCATTTGTGTTTCTTTTCATAATAACAGATGGCGCAAAATCATCACGTTTTCGGAAGATGTTCTAATTTTTTGCAAATGGCATCTTATAACATACGCCGAATGTTAACAAAAACATAACACTATGTTTGTTTTCTCACGAAAGGGATGGTTTATTTGATAATTTTAGATATAAGTCCCCTCCTTCGACGTCTTTACTAGAATTAAAATCAATAAATTCTTGATTATATTTCCGAAATTGGCTGGTGTTCCACAGGGAAGTTTACTTAGGCCCATCATCTACAACATTTATGCATACGATATTCCAGTCTATTCGAACACCTTCTTTACTAGACATGATGATGATACGGTCTGCTTTGTATCTAACGAAAATCACGTAAATGCTTCCAAATTATCCAAACCTAAATTCCAAATCTCCAGATCTGGTTCACCGAGCGGAGAATTAAAGCAAACAAACGTAAATTTATGTACGCATCTTTTACCAAGGACAGAAACGTATAGAATCCACATGCACGACTTAAAAGACTAGAACTAAACGTTCTTAACTTACCAAGGACAGGAAAGTTCTTCTGCGCTACTGAAACCAATATGGACTTACAAATTAGAACTCTGGAGTTCTACCATGCTTTTCATTTCCATCGAATCCAATCCCTTCAGTCAAAAATATGCCATAAAATCATTGATACTCCATTTTAGGTTCGTAATAGTCTTATTCACCATGATCTTAAAGTCACATTTGTTCGTGGTGTGACTATGTCTCGTAATAAAAAGGTTATGTCTCGTTTTTTCAATCATACTAAAAATCTGAACGTCATAGCCATTTTAACAGCATTTTAAAACGGCTATAACGTTCAGATTTTTAGTATCTAAAAAACTAAAAACAAGCACTGAAATTTTGTCCATGGATTCGGGATTGTAAGATTTCGATTCAATAGAATAATAATAATATAAGGAGGATATGAAGAGGCACATAGTCTCAAAAGCACTTCTACCATTAAGGTCTTTTGTGGTGAATAACCCTAACTCAGATAATAATAATGGTGATGCTTTTAGCGAACCTCAATAGCATATTGGTTGGTAGCCGAAAAATCTTGTAGGGGTCAGACAATCTAAAACCAAGATGCCGAAGTCTCTGGCGGGCAATGGCATTACAATCGCAGAGTAGATGCTCCTGAGTTTCATCCTCTTTGGAGCAAAAACGACATATTGTTGTGTCAGATTTACCGATCCTATAAAGATGATATACAATGACCAGCTTTTGGTCTGATTTGTTGAGTTTATTCCTGCCCGAAGAATTATCCCAGTATGAGCTTTAGAACCCGCGTTCCCAAGGACTCTATAATGGATCCCAGGGCGGCCTTTGGATAAGCATAGAAGGGTTCTGTTCTAATGAACGGAGTATTTGTCCCTGTTTTGACAAGTTTATCCACTAGTTCGTTATCCTCAATACGCTCATAATCTAGCATCCACAACAAAGTTACTTTGTTGTATCTAGTCAGATTGAGGATATCCCCATACAGCTTAACGGTATGAGATGATGTAGATCTTCACGTTACGAAAGTACCTTCTGATACCCTCTCTAGCGCAAAACTCTATGGCATATGTTTCTGCCTGAAAAATGGATAAAGATAGACACCGATGATAATAGAATAGATGTCAGAATACCTTATATTTTCAGCTACCTGATAATATCAGTCTATGAGAAGGATTTGGAAATTACCAGAGGGTAAGATAAGCTACAGCTTACAAAGCAATCCAAGATGTTTTATCATACACGGTCGAAAGCGTGCCAAATATTTTATCAAATATCTATAAAAAAAATTTATCACTTATAAAAAGTTTCAAAACGATTCTCCGATTTATTCAGAAAAATGTTTTTTATTTCCAGAGCTTAAACAATCTATCCCAGCTCAACTCATATTCAAAAATACCTTTAATATTGAGGCAAAAAATTATAGAAAATATACGAGGTCTGTTCAAAAAGTATTGCGAATTTTGTGTTTTTTTCAAAAATTATTTATTTATTTATTCATGAATATCTATTTTGTCCCCTTCAAAGTAATCCCCACCAGATATTATACACTTGTGCCAACGTTTTCTCCAATCCTCGAAGCACTTAAAAAAATCATTTTATGTGATCTCGTTCAGCTCTTCCTTCGATGCCGTCTTTATCTCCTCTATCATAGGCTAGCGTCCCTTTCATCGGGCTCTTCATTTTCGGAAACAAGAAAAAGTCACGGGGAGCCAGATCTGGAGAATACGGTGGCTGCGGCACCATTAGTGTGTTGTTTTAGGCCAAAAATTCGTGCACAAGCAACGATGTGTGAGCAGGGGCGTTATTATGGTGCAAAAGCCAATTTTTGTTCTTTCACAAATCCGGGCGTTTCTGGCGGTTGCTTCGCGGAACTTGCGCATAACTTGCAGGTAATATTCCTTATTGACCGTTCTACCCTATGGCAAGAACTCATGATGCACCACGCCCCTGCAATCGTAGAAAACTGTAAGCAAAACCTTCACATTTGACGGAACTTGGCGCGCTTTTTTCGGTCTTGGCTCATGCGGCCGCTTCCATTGGTATGATTGAGCTTTGGTTTCCACGTCATAAGCATAAACCCATGATTCGTCACCAGTTATGACCCTCTGGAGCAAATTAGCAATGTTAACGCGCTGCTGTTTTTGGTCGAAATTAAGCAAAAATCGAAAACGATCCAAAACAAAAATTAACTGAACATTCAAAATGGCGGAACTTGTCGGCATAAGTGAGAGACATGAGTACCAACATAACGCGACAGAAAATCGAAAATCGAATATACATAGCCTGCGGAAATTCAAAATTCTTTATAAAATGAAAAACTTTAAGAAAAAAAATAATGCTGAATATCTTTTTAGAAGGAAAAAACCACTTACGAAGTCCTCGAAGATCTTGAGCAAAAAATCATAGATATTGAAGAGTATACCGTGAGTACGCAAGCGCAGAAAAAACGCTATGTGGGTAATTTGCTTGTTGTGTCGATAGGCCTCTATGTGATCGGATTCCTAGTCTTCTATTTTGTTTTCTTCCCGCCAACATGGATGGAGAGGATAACATATTCAGTGCCTCTACTCATATTTCCAATGCTGTAAGTTCAACATAACAAAATCTAATCGTAATAATCGAATTTTTTTATGAATTAATTTCTTTCTTTCATTTTTTTTAATTATATTTAATTTATAGAATCTTTTTCCTGAAAAGATTAGTTGCTTGGTATTTTCAGAGGCAATTAAATCAAAATTCGAAAAAAGTCAATATACTCAAAGCGGAGAAAAAGAAAGTTATTGAAAAGGTGATGGACAAAGAAACCTACAAAGTGAGTTATTATTCGTATTATTCGTCGACTGATTGATTTTTATATTAAAATAGAAAATTTACTAATATTGTGAATTGATTTTTAATTTGCTCGTATAAAAGGTTGCAATTGAAATACTCAATCGATTCGGTGATAAAACAAATGGTTTCAAACCTCCAACAACACGTAAGTATTATAGCGAAATTGATGAAATTTTTCAAATTGAATAATTTTTCAATTAATTATCCTCAATTAGAATATTCACCTCGTCCAATTCAACCACAAATTACACCAGTCAAAGCAACGAATACTGCACCTGTGGCACTTGCAAGGCCGTTAGCCTCGAATGTTAGTACGTCGCCAATGAGATTGAGCCCGTCGAATCGAGGTCCTGCACCCATAACTCCAGACTCTGGAGGAGTTTTACAACGAAAAAATGTAGTTGGTCTTTCAGAGTTTTCTATGAAAAATCGAACGCCTTTTCCAATTATAAAACAAAGCGATAAGAGCGTCCTGGAACGAATGGTAGATTATTTAATTGGTGATGGTCCTTACAATCGTTTTGCGATGATATGCAGAAAATGTTTGGAACACAACGGTAAGCAGTTTTTATCAAATTCGCATAGAATATTGACCTAATAAAAATTTTTGCAAGAAAACATTTTTACCGAAAAATTTTCATCGCTAATAAATATTCGAAAAGAAACGTTTTTCATGCAAATTGTTTTTAATAAAATTTTATTATTTTAAACTTATTTTTTACTGATTTAACTTATATATATATTTTTTAAAAATAATAATAATAATTTATTTATTTAATTCAGAAAGTATTTATGCAAATAAGATATTAACATAATTCGACTAACAATAAAAAAAAATTGAATTGTAAAACTTATTTATAAGGTGTCCCGAAATTAAGTTAATAAATATAATGTGACAATTATTTTGATATTTGTAGGAATGGCGTTACAGGATCAGTACGAATACGTGTCATTTCGATGTGCATTTTGTGGCGCTGTGAACCCGTCTCTAAAATCACGGCCAAAAGCTCCAATGCTGCCTTCGCAGACACCCACACACGGTTTCTCGCATGTTAAGGATTCCTCCTCAACATCGACATCCGAAAAGGAATCTGGTATAATATTTTTATTAGGAAATTTATCGCGAATTCGATTTTTATGAATTATCTATCGTATAAATTTGATTAGGCTCTGATACTGAAAATGAGGTAAAACCTCAAAATGAAGAGCATCCAATAGTGACAAACTCATATTCAGAGGATGTTGAAATGAAAGATGTTGAAACAATAAACGGAACTGATTCATCTGAACCGGAAACAGCAATATTGGAACCTGAAATAGAAGCAACAATCGGCAAAACGGATGTCGAAAAGAAAACTGATTAATTACCTATCATATATTTGGCCATTTTTGATTGATTTGGTTTTATCTCAAATCGGTTATTTTTCTTGATTTTTTTTTTTAATTAATAAATGAATTTTTCTATTTAATATTTTAGAATAAAAAATTAATATGCTAAATTGCATCATTTTTTTCCTGTTTGTAGATAAAATTAACGATGGATGATTTTCAAATAGGAAAAAATTATTTCCTTTTTTAATTTGATTTCTTTTAGACCAAATTTTTTTGCGTTTTCTTTTTATATGCGAGCATTTTACTTACGCTAAATTTATAAATATTAGTAATTTAAGATATCAAATAACGTATACAATATTTGTGTTAGCATAATTCGTTTTGATTATTGCGTATAAAGATAATCAAAATATTTACTACTAAAAACTTTTATGCAACAAAAATAAGGAGAAGAAAAAACATATTCCTAGCCGACTGAAATATTTATTTTATACCTCATGGAATACATGTTATAACATTATACCCTCTAAGCTGCATTTATATGAATTTAATCTATTTTGCAATTATTATCAATTTATTTACTCTCACAGCATATCTATCACAGCATATTCAATTTACGTATGAATTATTTATTAGGATTTTTATTTAATAATTTCAACAAAACAAATAAAAAAAACCACTAGTGAATTGTAAAAAAAAAATATTTATTTATATACAATATATATACACACACATATATAGTAAAAATTTATTATGAAAGAAAGTTAAAGTAGGCAATTTTCGAAATTAATAAAATAAAATGTTCAAAAATGAAACTCATTAAAGACTACTTAATTAATTATGATGAAATTATATTATTGTTATTTCTTGTATAAATTGATTGTTTTCGAAAGGAAAAATGTATAAAATAAAATCTCATTTAAATTGTTTTTAAAATGTTATTTGATCTTTTCAATATATATTTTTTTACGAAAATAGATTATATATTAATTGTAAAGGAAAAATAAATTTTTGTGTGAAAACTCCTTTACCGAAATGGATTTTTGTTTTTCTTTTCAATAATTCTGTTATATTAATTATAAATTTACCGTCATCGTTTATATTACATCGTCAGCGCTTATTTTACGTGGTCAGTGTTATTAATATATCGTCAGCGTTTATATTTGTACCGTCAGTATTTATATTACATCATCAGCGTTTATATTTGTACCGTCAGCGTTTATTAATACGTCGTCAGCGTTTATATTACACCGTCATCGCTTATATTTGTACAGTCAGCGTTTATGTTTCTACCGTCAGCGTTTATATTACATCGTCAGCGTTTATATTACAACTTCAGCGTTTATATTTGTACGGAAAACGTTGATATTACATCGTCAGCGTTTGTATTACACCGTCAGCGTTTATAATACAATTTCAGCTTTTATATTACATCGTCAGTGCTTATTTTAGGTGGTCAGCGTTATTAATATATCGTCATCGTTTACATTACATCGTCAGCGTTTATATTACAATGTCAGCGTTTATATTTGTACCGTCAGCGTTTATATCTGCACCACCATTGTTTATATTATAAAGTCAGGGTTAATATTACACCGTCAGCGTTTGTATTACACCGTCAGCGCTTATTTTACTTTGTCAGCGTTATTAATATATCGCCAGCGTTTATTAATACATCGTCAGCGTTTATATTACACCGTCAGCGCCTATTTTACTTTGTCAGCGTTATTAATATATCGTCAGCGTTTATTAATACATCGTCAGCGTTTATTAATAGATCGTTAGCGTTTATTAATACATCGTCAGCATTTATATTTGCATCGTCAGCGTTTATATTACATCGTCAGCGTTTAATAACAAGGTCAGCGTTTATATTTACACAATATTACTTGCATGGTCTGATGATACACTATACCTATAAGCACTAGTTTGAGGTGGTTCAGGTTGGAACAGGCTCTACCAGAAACAGCTAAAATCAATTTGCGTTTTTAAATCAACAAAAAGATTCTAATGGTATTCAAAAATAGGCAAATTCGACAACAGATAACTGGAAAATAGAAATACCGAATTGAAGTGGTTTTTCAATCCTTTCAACAGAGTTGCCAATTGGTAGTAGATTGGTCCGTCGGTTGGTTGCGCATACACTCATTTGCCAAACACAATTAATAAAAAATTCCATATATTTACTTTTAATAATTTATTTATATTATTTACCATTTATTCTCTAATAATATGCCTTGTATAATAATTTGTAAACAATTCAAAAATAATATTTTACATCATCCTCTATATGATGATGATGAGTTGAAAATTTCAGTGCACTTTTAAAAAGCTAATTAATAGATTTAATTACTCACAGATTTAACAAATTTACTTCTTTCTTTTGTGCAAAAATTTTAACAACACAATTCTTCAATTTATTTATTATTAGATTTATTAATTTTTTCCCATTGGAATTATTGGCTATGAAGTAAGTTTAGTATTTATTCGGATTCATTATTTTTTTAATTATATTTACTCGTATTTATAATATATTCTTCAGTTTTAATTGTTTTTAAACAGTTTTTTTTAAGCATTATTTTATTATTGATTTTCTTTGTTATTTTGAATGTTTTTTTTTCTCTTCTTCTTCTCTTTAAATATGTCCTTTTACAACAACTAATCAAACATTTTTGGTGCATAAGTCGTTTACTCTATAGGTGCAGATTAACATTTCTATATGGTAAACAATAACGTTTTTAATTATTTATATAATTCATATAACATTGACGAGTAGCAAACTCAACTTAATTGTTGTAGTTGTAATGGAAGAAAAGAAAATTTTTTTTATTTTCAGTTAATTCGTTTTTTCTTTCTTTCTTGGGAAAATATTTTGTACAAATTTTACACCAGAAAAATAAACAAAATATAAATGTAAAAAAAAAAGTTCTGAAAAAATTTAAACATTGTTAAACAATTGATATTTTGTGAAAATTTAATAATTCTGTCTAAGTGTGGATTCGTTTATGATTTTTGTGGGTACTTATTTGTAGTTTTCGATGTAAAAATACACAAATAAACAAAAAAATAAAAAATACAACTGCATTTAACAACAAAAAAAAACGTAAGTAAATTTATACTTTTCCACATTAAATTGTATATTAAATAAAAAATATATATAAAAAGGAAGAAAAAATAATTATTATATCAGATTTTTATTTCTTAATAATTCTTTTGTTCCTCTATCCACACTAAGAAAAGCTTTTTTTTTTAATTAAGGACTATTTTAACTTTTCATTTTTACCTACATTTTCCTTCTTTTATAGTTTAAAATTATAGTTTATCTTTAAAAAAATATATAAAACCTTACAAATTATTAAAAATAATTCATCTTTAAAAAAAAAAAAAAAACAATAGAAAACCTAACAAATCGTTTTATTTCATTTTATTGTTGGTATAAAAATTTATTCTTTTTTATTATTTCTTATAAATCCAAGTACTCTTTTACAGAATATATTTTTTTCCATTATTATTTTAGAATCGACAGACGAATATTTTTTTTTATTATGCTGTTTCCGAATGTCTATCGATTATTATATTTCTATATGCTTCAAATACAAATTGCATATACATTAAATTAAATGCAATCAAATAAAATTATTATAAGAATATATTCAAATAATAGGAAAAAAAGTGTTTTTACAAAAAAACTAGTAAAATTAAAAACAAAAAAAAAGAACAAATGAAAATGGAAGAAATTGAATAAAAAAAGAGAATGTTTAACCTCCATTTTTAAATGTAGCTGATCGTATATGAACATATGTTCGTTCTTATTTTATTTTTAATTTTTTGTTGTGATTTAATTTGTGAAGAAAAAAATTCTTTTTAAAGTTTCCATATATTCATTGTTTGTTTCAATTATTTTTCTTATCTCGGTTATTTTCATGTAGAGAGGGAGGACTTAAACGATACCTTAATGAAAATATATTTTTTGTGACAATGTTGTTGAGATGACTTCATTTTTTCTTTTGTTTTTAATTGTACTGTTCGGGTAGAACGTATGAAATATCATCCCATGGATGACGATATAGGCCTTGTTTAAGACGTTTCTGATCCATATAATGTCCAATGAAACCTATACTGCGACCAAGCACAAATAGTGAATTAATAGAGCCGATATTTATATATTCCTGAGCTTCCTCGCTATGTTAGAGAATAAATAAAGAAGAAAAAAAGAAGATTAATTACAACTTCGATGATTGTTGATGGCACAATAAAAATGTTCACCTTGTAAATGATCCACAGTTTCTGAGCATATCAACAAATGAAGTTGCAATAACACCATCAACATTTAATATAAGATTTGGTTTTTTACTCGTTGTAATTTTTTCAACTTCAAGCGCATATGCGAGCAATGGATATGATGGGAAATTTTCTATTACGAACTCTTTTATTATCTTAACACGCACATCTGGATTATTAATCGATTTAACACGATGGCCAATACCCATTATTAATTGTCCATTTTTTCGCATTGCATTAACAAATTCCATTGGGTGCTGATTAGAATCGTAGGCCTCGGAAAATTGTCTTGCAGCACCATCCAAAGCACCACCGAAACGATTACCCTGAAAGTTTTAAAAAAAAATATTCCCTTTATTTTATTGATTAAGAGTAGATATATGAGGTTTTATTTAAAAATATAGATGTACGTAAAGATATGCAATCATTACGGGGAAAACCATTCGAAAACTTACAATAGTGAGTAGCCCGCTGACAAGCGAAGACACTAAATCTTTTCCAGCTCGCGCACAAACAATTGTATTATGTGCACCTGATACGGCTGGTCCGTGATCGGCGGTAACCATTAGACACATTTCAAAAAATTTGCATACGTATGGAGGCAGACAGCGCTGGAACCATAGCAACGAAATGACTCCGCCAATACCAACATTCTTATTGAGCACATCGCTGATCGGCATACCGGCATACAGTAGCTCTTGGCCTCTTTCGTCACAGATGGACGTCATAAAGGAAGCTGGCTTCCTGATCAAACCCAACTCTCGTGCCCACGAATAGTCCATTGGTACTGTTGGTGGGGGTACCTCTTGTACAGGCACAATTTGCCCAGTTTTGACTAGTTCATTGTAAACACTACCAATCAGATCGCCCAGCGTATCGAACGATTCCGGCACGTAGGCACCAGCTTCTTTGAGCGCCTTGTTTTTGGCCAGGGCGGTTTCTCTGTCCGAATTGGCACAAGAGCCTGCATGACCAAATTGGACTTCTGCCGAGAACATACCAGCACAAGTACCGATACACCAAGCAACCAAAGGTTTTGTGATTCTGCCATTGCGCAGCGCCTCACAAACTTCATACTCTTCGACACCGCCAACTTCTCCTAACAAAACAATCAATTTCGCTTCGGGATCGGCCTGGTATCGCATAATGTGGTCCATGAATGTTGTTCCTGGATATCGATCACCACCAATAGCAACACCTTCGAACACACCATCGGTTGCTTTCGACACAACATTGTTCAGCTCGTTAGACATACCACCGGAACGTGAAACGTATGCCACACTGTAAGAAAACAAACAACAACAAAAAACAAAACCGTAAAATTAGTTTTATTAAATCTTCTTTAAAAATTGGAAAACTATTTTTTTAAATAAACATTACCTTCCCGGCCGATAAAGTTTCGAATGCAAAATATTATCCAACATGCCACCAGTGTTGCCAATTTTAAAGCATCCTGGCTTCACTCCGCCCACGGTGGCTGGTCCGATAATGGACACACCTTTCGCATTTGCGGCAACAATCATTTTTCGCGTCATATTCTCTGGTATACCCTCTGCGATAATTGCAACTGCACGAATTTGCGGATATTCCAATACTTCCAAGGTTGACTCATACGCTGATCGCAAAGATGCAAAATTGACAAGAACATCGGCCTCTTTATGCTTGCTAATGGCGTCCTGCATCTTTTTGTAGACCGGAAGTAGTATCTCTTTGTGTCCCCAGTAATATTTTTGCTTATGATCACCAGTAAACGGATACACCATAGCAACAACAGATGGCTCCGGTCGTCTATTAATTCAATTAACATAGTTATCATTAAATATAATGTAATTTTTTTTTAGAAAAGTAACAAATTATTTATAGGATTAAAAGCGGAATTCTTTTTTTTTGTTCTCACCTGCAAATGAAGTCAAAGTCCAACATTGATTGTACAGCCCTTGTCTGCATACCCCAGACAATGGACTTTGTGCGATTCGTAAACATTTTCTTGAAGTCACCTTTCGATTGGACACCGTCGAATCGATGAGATTGCAACACTCCTGTCGAAATAGGCGGTAATTTAATTGGCTGCATGCCTACCGTTTTTATTTGGTTTTTGTTTTATTTTTTGAATTGTTTTTTTTTTTCGTTCCATTAAATTTGTTTTGAATTTATCCGAAATTTTTTTTTTATTCAATTTTATTTCATTTCGAGTATAACAGTTTAGTTGGAAGTGTTGTCATTGTTATCGATTATAACAGTTTAGTTTGATATGGTGTTGTGGTGGTGGTGGTGGTGAGATGGTGATTGGTGGTAGGTAGTTGGTAGTTGATATTAATTGGCGACAAACAAATTTAACGAATTTATTTCCAATAATTTATGTTCATTTTTATATTTAATTATAAAAAATTTTTT
Source organism: Atherix ibis (assembly GCA_958298945.1). Taxonomy (NCBI): domain Eukaryota; kingdom Metazoa; phylum Arthropoda; class Insecta; order Diptera; family Athericidae; genus Atherix; species Atherix ibis. The sequence goes on along the minus strand of OY282607.1, from coordinate 3,961,858 downwards.
ATTTACAAAAAAAACAGAAAAATATCATATAATCGATCATTCATAATTAGTTTTATGTGCAATACCGGACATAGTTTTTTATAAAAAAATTATTTATAATTTGAATTGAGAAAAGACATCCAACCACGAAATCAATGAATGCAACAACAAATTTCGTACAGTATTTATAATTTGTTTCATTATTATTTTTTCGTTATGTCATATCGTTACAGTCCATTTAGAATGTTGTAAAATTTTTTAAAAATTATATTTAGTTTAGTTTTTGTTTTTTTTTTAGTAAAACATACGGACGAACGAGGACAATAAACGCACATACAAAAAAATATAATAGTTTATATTTATGCGCAGGCACATAAGATGATAATTTTGATGATTTATCGAATATAGCACAAAACGTACAGGCGGATAATCAAGCACAGGCGGATAAACATAAAAATATAAAAACAAAAACAAACAAAAGTAATAAAGGAAAATAATAAATAAATCAAAAATTAAGTATAGTTGAATTTTTTTATATATTGTATAAAACATTTAAAAAAAAAAACAAATAAAACAATATTGATTAAAGAAAATATAATTTATCATTCTAGTTAGTAAAAATAATAATAATAATAATAATATTAGTAATAATAAAAATAATTATTGTACAAAAAAAAAAATATATGAATTTTGATTTGTGGATTAATTTATTCGATGGAAGAGAAATTAATTTCGTCTATGAGATTGATTGTGAATGGAGTATGATTTGGAAAATAGAAAAGTTCATAATCGGATTATGTTAATAGATGGCACTAGTAGTTTGATATACGAGGTCTGTTCAAAAAGTATCGCGAATTTTGAATTTCCGGGGGTTACGTACAATTCGATGATTTTTTATGGCGTTATGTCGGTACTCATGTCTCTCACTTATACCGACAAGTTTGGCCATTTTGAATGTTCAGTTAATTTTTGACAGCTTCCACGTGTTTTGGCTCGTTTATCGATTTCTGCTCAATTTCGGCCAAAACAGCATCGGATTAACATTGCTAAGGAGCTGTTGGACTCTGTCCGCGATGACCCAAATTTTCTCCAGATGGTCATAACTGGTGACGAATCATGGGTTTATCTTTATGACGTGGAAAACAAAGCTCAATCATCCCAATGGAAGTTGCCGCACGAACCAAGTCCGAAAGAAGCGCCAAGTTTGGTCGAATGTGAAGGTTTTACTTACAGTTTTCTTCGATTGCAGGGGCGTGGTGCATCATGAATTGTTGCCAAAGGGTAGAACGGTCAATAAGGAATATTACCTGCAAGTTATGCGCAAGTTGCGCGAAGCAACCGCCAGAAACGCCCGGATTTGTGGAAGAATAAAAATTGGCTTTTGCCATTTTTGGCCAAAAACAACACACTAATAATGCCGCAGCTACCGTATTCCCCAGATCTGGCCCCCAGTGACTTTTTCTTGTTCCCGAAACTGAAAAGCCCCACAAAAGGTCGACGCTACACTACGATTGAGGAGATAAAGACGGCATCGAAGGAGGAGCTAAACAAGATCACAAAAAATGATTTTTTGAACTGCTTCGAAGATTGGAAAAAACATTGGCACAAATGTATAATATCTGGAGGGGATTACTTTGAAAGGGACAAAATAGATATTCATGAATAAATAAATAATTTTTGAAAAAACACAAAATTCGCGATACTTTTTGAACAGACCTCGTATTTTGAAATTGTTATCATTTGAAAAATAAAAACTTTTTACACGAAATTTAATTTTAATATTTGCTAAATTATTTTGTTAGTAAAACTAATAAATCAGTTCATTTGTGTTAGTAAAAAAAAAAAAATTCCAAAAAAAATTAGTGGTCAAAAATTGTACTAAAAGAAAAAGAATTTTTAAAAATGTACAAGGAAAAAAACCTGATTTTTAATCACTTTTATATCATTTGAAATAATATTTTTAAGCACCTTGTTCATTTTATGACTTTTAAAAACTAAAATTTTTAATGGATTTGTTTAGAAATCAATTCTAAAGATCATAATTTCCCATTAGTAGTAAAAGACCAATAAAAAAATAAATTTAATTTTTTTTCTGCTTTTTCCTTGACATAAATTTTTTTTTAGTAATTCACATTAAAAAAACAAACAAAAAATCGTAACGCAATTAAATTGGTGCAAAGATAGATTAATTTAAAAAAAAAAAAATTAATTAATTTGTTTGTTTTGAAACTGAAAGCGCCTAAAAGACCATTAATTTAATTGCTACTTTCTGTAAAGGTTTGTTTAAAATCTTTAAACGAAAGAAAAAAAAATCAACAACAAATACCAACCCCACATCATATCGAATTAAGAAAGTGGTGACATAATCTTTACCTAGCACATAATACAAATGATAGAAAGTTATATAGTCCATCAAACCATGCCTGATCAATTTAGATGAAATAATCTTCTTCTTTGATCATATAAATACGAAGATATTCAATTAATGATGAATGATTTTATGATAAATCATTTTTAGTTAAATAAATAATTAAATACCTATAATAAAAATTAGGTCTTACCATTAGAAGCAGAGCTGCTAGCCGCCTCTGTACTGCCAGACGATTTCTGTTCGGCTTGTTGTTGTCCTCCTGGTAATAAAAAGTTTGCTGTTGCAAAATCAACATTACACGATTGAGGAATTGGTTTATGGCCAAGTGCCATTCCGCAAATTGCTGTCATATGTGTCTCTGGTCCAAAAACGTACAACGGTATACCCAAAGTGCCACCAAATTCTCTCATTCGACGTAAACCTTCCTGATAGTTGGGACCAGCTCGCCGTACAAATATCGAAATGTTATGTTCAACTAATTTTGGCTGGAATTCTCTGAGTGCTGTTATTATGCCTACAGAAGAAAAAGAACAAATCCAAAAATTATAAAAAATGAAAATAAAATTGAAATAAAATTCGAAGATACCTCGAAATGTGGCTGCAACATTGGTGAAATTAGCAATACCACCACCAGTAATTAATATTTTCCCGTCTTTGTGCTTTGGCGAGGATGTCATCAAGTTAAGAATTGTTTTTGCATATTCGTATGTCTGTTGTTCAGACGGAGCACCACTGTATTCACCGTAATTGGCTAGCTCATCAGCTCCTCCTAGATCACAAATGGTGTCCGAATATATAACACTGGCGCCACCACCAGCAACCATGGTCCAAATACGGCCGCTACGATTCAGAATTGTTAGCTGTTCAAGTAGACAGAAAATAAGTGACATGAATTCTTAGTTCTAATCATAAAAATTGTATTTTATACAATATAATTTTTTTTATTGTTAAACAAAATCGGTTTGGTATTGGAGATTTACTCACTTTTAGTGATGCTCCACTCTTTGCATCAAGATCAGCAATGTATGCCTCCTCTGGGAATGCATCACGTCCGAATGGCGGTGGATATTCGATATCGCCCCATTTTGGACGGCATACAAAATCAGCAGTTGAATCAAGCTTAGCAGCCAAATCAAGTATGTAAATATTATCATCGGTAACAACGAGTGGATTTATTTCTAGATATGTGAAATATAAGTCTACGTAGGATTCATAGAGCGCTTGTATGAATTGTCCAATTCGATTCTTTTTAATATCTTGGACGTTTGTTAGAAGATGCTTAATAATAAGGTCAATGTTGGACGTTTCGCCCACTGGAATGTCCAATTTTAAAGCCTTCGAATCAACATCGCCAATATCTACACCGCCCTGATGGTAAAATAGGATCGTATCAGCTGCTCGATGCGAATAAATGCAAACGTATGCCTCTTCTGGCTGTGATGGAAATATCATAAAAAATCAAAAAATCAATTTGATTTTCTATCTTACATGAATAATTAAAAACTTACATCTTTATGGGGAATAAATGGTTCTATAATGAAATTTCTCAATTTTCCAACAGCGGCGCCAATATGCTGATCTATTCCCATACGTGCATTTACCCATTCTTTAACTTCTTGGAAATTTTTATTTACCGCAATTAATCCAAGCTTTCCGCGTCGTTTTATCAATTGATCTGGTTTTACGACAAGTTGCTATAATGAAAAGCACAATTTTTTTTTAATAAAAATTAAAATAAACAAAAATTATTTCGATTAACGTAAGAAAATTATCCACTCTAAACACTGAAACTGTAATTAACTAATTAGTAATAGACCGAATTATCACCTGTAATAGACCAGGAAATTAAAAAAGTAAATAATTGATTCGTCATCTCGAATTATTAATCTTTTTTTGGGAAAGTGATTTTTTTTACATGTTTTTAATTAAACTTTTACTAATAAATAAATAAAAATTATATCATGACTAATATTGGAGAAACAGCAAGAATGGATTTATTACTGATTTATTATTACCAGTTTATCTTTATTTATTGCTAATAAATTATTTATAGTAGGTAATAAATAAATCATCCTATTCAGTTGTAATAATAATAATTAAAAATTAATTTAGCAAACTTGCATGAATACAAGTAATTCCAAATAAAATGATGTTTAGGTAAAAAAAAAAATCAATTATGGAAGAGAATGGTTGGTTATTAAACTCATTTTACCTGAACATTTTTTTTGTCATTTCATCAAATAAATTATAAAAAATCAAAATACAATCTGATGAGAATTTTTAAAATTAGGAAAGAGTATGCAATTTCTAAAATAGCCAAAATATTTTTGGCATGAACATCTTCTAGCATGATTTAGAATGTGTGATTTTCAATCACTGAACGTATATAATTTATAATTGTACATAAAATAATGAATAATTACGAAAGAAATATATTATTTAATGATGAAAATGAAATGATTTGTAATAGTTCAATAGTAAAAGTGTTCACAGAATACATACGAAATTTTTGTTCGGTCTAATCTTGAAAATCTTTTATCAAATTTAAAAAATTATAAAAATTAAACGAAGATTTTAGTTTTTTTTTTTAAAGTTAATTAGATGTAGTATATAAACGCTTATTCACAGAGAGTGGAGAGGCAGTACATCTATTGGAAGTGCATTAAAAAAAATGAAACGCACTATTTCTTCTTAAAAGTAAGTACGGGGTATAAAGGAATAAAACAAAGTTATCCATTTCATAATTTGGAAAGTATAGCTCTATCATTTGACAGCTGTCAAAAATATATGACATATAATCTGCCAAACAACGCATTAAAATTGCATAAATTTCAATAGCGTTGGCACTCATCTACAGCAATTTTACTTATGGCTCTGAAGTCAAATTGCTGTATACTGGGCTCTTAAAAACTCCCAAGTGACGGTGAGGAAGCTATTGTATCCGCGAAAAATGACTAACTAGTGTGCATTTTGGTCAAAAGACCATATTTCTTTGAAAATGAAGAGGCATAGGCAGCTACCGTCTATTCTAAGCGCTATGGACCTATGCTAATTGACTTTTTTTGGTCTGACCTTAAAAATTTTAATCTCAAATCACGACAAATTTTGGTATTTTTTTTAAAAGCCTCAAAGCATGACAAATTTTGGAATTATTTTATTACGCGTCAACTAACCTTCAAGATCATGCAATTTGACGCCGTTGAACGTTTTCTTGTAGTGGCAAATTTTTTGCTTGAACAAAGTTTTTAGGTCTTAATTCTTATCTAGAAGAATAAAACCAATTCTATACAATTTGGAGGCCTATTTTTTTATAATGAATATGCTTTGAAGCAAATTTTAAGTTAGGAAGAAGTCTTAAAAAATGACAATTGGAAGATTGTGATTACTGGAATGTGTTTAATGTACAAGTTTAAGTACGTAACTCACTTGTGAAAGTGATTCCGAATTGGAAAGGGAGATTAGCTTCGAATGGAGGAACTAAAGAAAATAATACAGTGATACCTCGACTTAAGGACCGCTCTACGTACGCACTTTTTTCATATTCCATTTTGAGCCCAACATACGAATCTAGATTCGATATACGAACCGCAACGTACATGAAATATGAACCTCGAGCACACACAATTGTTATTCCAACTCTTGATATGCTCATTGGTACACGTATATCAAGAAATTTGACAACAGATTTCTGGAACTTTTTGATTATTAACAACAGGTTTTTGGAACTCCTCTACAAACCCCCTGAATGGACAGTACTTTTTATTGTATTAAAAAAAATGCTTTCTCAAATCTTTATTATTTGAATATTTATTTTTTTAAATTTTCGATTTAAGCATTGATTAATTGAGTTCAAATTAAAGTAAAGGGACAGTGATGTAACTTTAAAAAAATATTCATTTATTAATAATTAAAAAATATATTCTTAGGATTTCTTCTGTGCAACAAAATCAAAACTTAAAAGAATATATAAATATAAATACTCGAATTGTTTCCAAATTCAAAACGTCTGACAATTATTGAGAAAATAATCGAAAAATCTCAATGAATTAGAGATTTATGGCGCAAAACATTTTTCCTCTTCTATTATCCTATAAATATTCACTTAAAATTTAGTATAACTAAAGAATAAAAAAATTTTGTTTGGAATTTTTGAAATCAAAAACAACAGCAATAGCAAGAGTAAAAGCATAGCAATAGCAATAGCAACAGTAACAGCAACAGCAACAGCGGCAGCAACAGCAAGAGTAAAAGCAACAGCAACAACAGTAACAACAACAACAGCAACATCAAAAGCAACAGCAACAGCAGCAAAAACAACAACAACAGCAGCAGCAACAGTAACAGCAGTAACAACAACAACAACAAAAGCAACAGCAACAGCAGCAAAAACAACAACAGTAACAGCAACATCAAAAGTAACGGCAACAGCAGCAGCAACATCAAAAGCAACAGCAACAGTTACAGACAATTTATTAAGATTATTATCAAACTCTCGACTAAACATTAAAAAAAACCATCATTATTCTTAAATATCCTAAAGTAAAAAATATGCAAATATTTACACTTGCTGATAGAATGAGTGAGTATTAATGGGAATTTCTTCCTCATATTCAATTTTTGCAATAAATCCTAAAACATTGCATACGTTCTCACGTATTTATCTATACGAAAAAAAACCAAAACGAAATCTTCTACAAATAGTAGCCCCCCTAACAATTATTAATGGCCCCTAGTAGTTAGGCTTACAATAGCTACTAGGGGCCATTAATACACATATGTGCGTTGTTCAAACGTTTGTTCGGAAATTGTTCTTGAAATTTGTCCGTTTTTATAAAAATTTTATTTGTTGTTTGCTTTTCAGAATTACCTTGCGTCTATTATATGGTAGCTTAGCCAATCCATTTCTCCTTTAACTCTGGCACCCACCCCTCCTCCAAATCGATCCAAATCACTATATGGAAACCGATTTATATGGAATCTATCACCGTGTCGATAAACTTGACCCTTGATCGTTTGAACAAATACTCGCACAAATGATAATATGGTAGTGGTGGTGACTTAGAACAAAACACTTTAAAAACGTCAGCAGCAATCATTTTGCATATTTTCTTTTGCATTCGAATAAATATTGTTTCGATATTATTTTTGTACTCTTTCCAGAAGTTTTATTTTTTATTTTTCGTTAACTAATTAAAAAGATAAAGAAATCTTATACTAAGCTCTTTATTTAATAATCTTGTATTGAGTAAAAGTTGAAACTGTTCTCCTATTAGAATTATACAATAAGACGAAAATGGAGAGAAATTCATGAAAATCATCCACTAAATTTTTCCATTCCATTAGGAAAATTTGAATCTTACTTAATGAACTAATTACGCAAATTAGTGATTTTTCTGTATTTTTTGTTATAGAGTTCAACTTTCTCTCAATATGATAATTATTGTAGTTAAATAAAAAAAAAATTATTTGAATACGAATAACAGCAGGTGGAAATTCAGTTTCATCGGTGCTATTTTTATCTACTGCAAATTTATTTAAGTGATGATCTCAATTAGTATACCATCCCAATCATAAAGTTATGTATGTAATTATTATTAGTAGGAAAAAAAACATCAAAAACAATTTTAACTTATACTCGTGTGTAAAGAAAAAGAAAATTTACAACAACAAAAAATGATAAAATAAATAAAAGCTCTTTAATATTATTTCAACAATAATTCCTAATATTATATAAAAAATGCATTTGAAACCAGAAAAAAAACGTTTTGACAGAAAATATGGGCACACTTCAGTTTATGCCTGCAGATAGCAGAACGATCGTTTTCAAGAAAAATGGTAGGAAAGTGTGAAAATGAATCCAAAAAAAAATGTCAACACAATTTCATCAACTTTTTTAATAAGTAAATATCAGAAATGTTATTACAAAAAAAAAGAAAAACGATATTAAAATTATTATTATTTTTTTTTGCTTTTATAATTTGCTGCCATAATTTTTATAGTTAATTTTGTTAAAAAAAAATCAACTACTCGTACTTTTTTGATTCAAAGAAAGCTCTATCAAAATGAAGTGAAATTGACTTTGATAAGCTTTGATGAGAAAATAAAATAATCTCGTTTAAAAAAGTAGAAAGAGAGGAATTCCGCGGGACAAGCAAATAATATACAAAGAATTATCGGTCAAAAAAGTATTTTTTTTTTTTAAATTATAATTAGTAATGTTATATAATTATAATTTTTAAGCATAATATTCTTATTAGAACAATCAATTGGTAGCATACTTTATTTTATTTTTTTATTTAAAAATGGACGTGTTAATTAATTCTTCTTTTTCTACTTTGTAAAAAAAATTTAATCCGTTTCGGGGTTTTGCAAATACAGCCCTGTCATTTGACAGTTATCAAACATATCATTCAAGTTGTCATTTATTTAGTTTTAAAGTGGATTGTTGAACCGACCATGAAATGCGCATAAAATACGTCGCTTGGGTGCTGTGCAAAAGGATTTGGATGCTGATTTTTCGAACATAATTTTTTTCGGCGATGCGACTCATTGCTGACTCTAGAATATTTCGATAAGCAAAATTATCGTACATGGGCTTTGAAAACCCACAAATGATTTTGTAAAAGCCGTGATTGTACGAAAAGTGATTGTATGGGGTGCAATTTGGCATTTTACTTTGAAAATTAATCGAGGTATGATAACCGACTCTTTTGGCCTGATCTTGAAGATTTCAATCTGAACATATGTGGTTTTAATGAGACGATAGCATAACATATTTTGGGTTTATTTCGCGAAAATTTACCAAAACAGATCATATCGAAATTTTGATGATGTCAATAGAAAGCTTCCACAATATTATATAAATTTAATTTTTTCTGTAAAATTCTGTTAGAAATCTCGTAGTGGTCATTTAAATGATGTTTTATTCTATTGTACGAGGGTCGTTCACTAAGTCCTTAGGAAAAGATGGAAAAAAACTGTATATTTAAAAAAAAAAATTTATTTCTCAACATAATCTCCTTTCAGCTCTATACACTTTTCCAACCGTTTTTCCAAAATTTTTATCCCGTCCAAAAAATAGGATTTCGGAAGTTCTGCAAAATACTCATACGTTTGAGCAATGACGTCCTCGTTGGAAGTGAACCGTCGTCCGCCAAGCCATTTCTTCAGATTGGGGAAAAGAAAATAGTCACTCGGGGCCAAATCTGGTGAATAAGCGGGATGCTGCAACAATTCCAGTCTCAATTCCACAATTTTGGCCATGGAAACAGCGCAGGTGTGCACACGCGCATTGTCCTGATGCAAGAGGATTTTTTTCTTCTTCAGATGGGGGCGTTTCTCTTTGATTTCCTTGCTCAACCGTTGCAATAAGGACGCGTAATACGCTCTTGTAATTGTTTTTCCTTTTTCCATGTAGTCGATAAAAATGATGCCCTGGGAATCCCAAAAGACCGTGGCCATCACCTTGCCGGCCGATGGCACAGTTTTTGCCTTCTTCGGAGCCCGTTCACCCTTGAAAATCCACTGTGATGACTGTCTCTTCGTTTTTGGAGTGTAGTAGTGTATCAGGGTTTCGTCCACAGTGATATATCGACGAAGGAATTCGGTAGGATTGCGATGAAAGAGTGCCAACATAGCCTCAGAGTCCACTACACGATTGCACTTATTCTCCTCTGAGAGCAAACGCGGCACCCATCTTGCCGAAATTTTTTTCATGCAAAATTGAAGCGACTGTACCTTGTGATATGCCCGTGGCCTCAACTAATTCGCGCACTTTAATTCGCCGATCGTTCAAAATCAGATCGTAGATTTTGTCGATGATTTCAGGAGTAGACACCTCAACTGGGCGTCCTGAACGATGTTCATTCACCCAATTGTAAACTGTCGCAAACACAGGTGCAGATGTGCCATGAACTGCATCCAACTCGGCTTTGATTTCTTTCGGGCTAAAGCCTTTCAAATGGAGATGTTCGATGACAGCCCCAAACTCGATTTTTTCCATTGTTATGCAAAAATAAATGTCGTTAACTTTAATCGACGATAGAAATTGACCTACGCTATGGATCCAGCTGAAATTTTGACAGTTTTCCTTTCGATAATGCTACTTACAAAAAAAAATCTTTACCGATACTACGAGCGCAATTTCTCGGATTTTATTGAACGACCCTCGCTACAAGTATAATGCCAAGGTTTTGGTAATACGAGGTCTGTTCAAAAAGTATCGCAAATTTTGAATTTCCGCAAGTTCGGCCATTTTGAATGTTAAGTTAAGTTTTGACAGCTGCTTTGTTTGCACGTGTTTTGGTTCGTCTTTGATTTTTGCTCAATTTCGACTAAAATAGCATCGGATTAACATTGCTGTTGGACTCTGTCCGTGACGACCCAAATTTGCTCCAGAGGGTCATAACTAGTGACGAATCATGGGTTCATGGTTATGCGGTGGAAACCAAAGCTCAATCATCCCAATGGAAGATGCCGCATGAGGCAAGACCGAAAAAAGCGCGCCAAGTTCGGTCGAATGTGAAGGTTTTGCTTACAGTTTTCTTCGATTGGAGGGGCGTGATGCATCATGAGTTCTTGCCCTAGGGTAGAACGGTCAATAAGGAATATTACCTGCAGGTTATGCGCAGATCTGGCCCCCTGTGACTTTTTCTTGTTCCCGAAACTGAAGAGCTCCATAAAAGAACGACGCTACGCTACGATTGAGAAGATAAAAACGGCATCGAAGAAGGAGCTGAACAAGATCACAAAAATGATTTTTTGAAGTGCTTCGAGGATTTTGAAGGGGACTAAATAGATATTCATGAATAAATAAATAATTTTCAAAAAAACACAAAATTCGCGATACTTTTTGAACAGGCCTCGTATAATGAAATAAAATAATCAAGATCTGAATGTATTTTTATTTATTTTCCGAACCACAAATTGTATAGCCTTTTATTTGAGCTAAAAAGTGTACTTCCATCTAAGCAAAGTCCTTGGGTCATAATTCTTATCCAATGCTTTACAAATGAATATTAGGAATTCCGTTTTTTTTAATCAAAATCTGAATTTTAATTATATTTTATTAAACTTTACTTTCCGAAGCACAAATTAAATAACCCTTGAAAAATGAATCCAAAAAAAAAATTATTTAAATAACCATCAAACTAAAAATAATTTTTTTTTTTTTAAACGAAGAAAACAATTTTTAAGTATACTTTTAGTTTGTCAAGAGTAAATTACAAAAGCACCATAGACACGCTCTCACTCAATGATCTTTGCTATAAAATATATTAAAAAAAAAAAAAAAATTTTGGACACATTTTTCTGTTGTTACTTTATATTAATTTTAAAAATAAAAGATATTTTGAAAACATCTTGACCTCAGAAGTGAAAGGTGCCATAAAAGCTTTTTATGGATTATCTTTAACCTAAATTCTTCTTCTTTATTATCTTTTATTTTTTCTATTTTTTCTATTTTTTTTTTTTTGAATAGGTACTGCTTTCGAGCACGTACGTGCATACATAAATAAGCATAAATATCCAACTTGAAAGTATACAGACGAAAGTTGCACAAATATTTAAATTTTTTATTTTAATTTTGGCTCTTGTGCATCAGTTTTAGACGCTTTAAAATCTTTCTCATTTCTTATCACATAAATCTGCTGTATTAGCCGACATTTTTAAGTACATACTCGTACATAAGCCGAAATGAATTTCTTGGCGTTGCGATACGACATATTGGCGCGCGGCATGATACTTTCTAGTACAAGTTTTGCATGTTTTTCGATGAGATTCGCCTTTTTTATAATGATTTGCGCGTTCGTTTTTATGTGTCAGTGTATCAACATTTGATGACTGAGTTCTCGGTCGCGATCTCGGCCTCGGCCTCAGAGAATACCGGCCACATCACACCGGCTTCGATGGCGTAATCGAGCCTAATTGGCGACCCCAGCACGTGAACAACAACTTCAGCTACGAAGCAGTCCGTCAACCTTCAGAATTTTCTCAATTCGATCCCGCAATGAGTGAGAGCGTACGGGAGAGTAGAACAACAGCCAACAGATAGCAGTGCGGTGTCAGGAAAGTACTCGTTCGTGTATGCCGGAACGGTGTAAGTCGATTCAAACACGTGATTTTACTGACATGCTGTATCTCTCGTTCGTTCTTTTTGTCAGCAAGGGAACACTAAGCGAGATGCAAACACATCGCAAGATACGATTTGAATATCGGACGATGTCAGAGTCTCACACAAACTCGTCGTTCGATTCTATTTGGTTTCTGTTGATTTGCTGCAACACCTTACATTGTACTATGTTACTTTCCCCCCCATTTTATAGAAAAATTAATATTTTTTTTAAATATTTATTTCTGATATTCATAACATATGTAAGATTTTTTTTTCTACAATCTTTTAAATATTTGAAAATATTATTTTATTAATATTATTTTTTAAAAAACCGCATATGCGATTATGATAATGACTAACATAAAACATCAGATTTGGTTGAGTTTTTGAAGGTTATTTACTGTGAATCTCTGATGAAGTCACATTTTATTTTGGCAACAATCGACCGGCATATGAACTCGTGTTAATGTATTTGTGCCAATTTTAAATTTCTGTTTAAATTTTTCTTTCAAATTTAATAACAACATTTTTTAATAAACAATTGAAATTTTGGTTATAGAAAACTAGGAAGCTTATGTCCTTACAGAAAATTATTTCAAATACTTGACCGTAATAATATTTGGCACAAATCGCATAATTCATTGCAATAATGGTAAATGTGTTGGCAATGCATTTTTAACCAGGATATGTTGAAGTTGTCGAATTGAAGGATATTTAAATCAATGCGCACCATTTGGAAATATTCGATTTACAAATTCTAAACCGAATATCTGGTTTTTTGGTGACGCAATAAAAATATTTATAAATGCGCACCATTTGGAAATATTCGATTTACAAATTCTAAACCGAATATCTGGTTTTTTGGTGACGCAATAAAAATATTTATAAATTCTCATATGTAAGTGATTCTAGAGGGGATTTTTTCGAAAATATTCAATTAGATTTTTTCGAAAATAGGTCATAATTAAAGTACAGACGATGATTGGGTATCGTCTTCGTCCAAAAGAGCCTGCAATTGATGGTCCTCAGCCTTCCTATGCCGATTTTCATGCTTCTTGTCCCACAAGTCAAAATTGCAGTCTTTGAACCGACGAAACCAATCTCGGCATATTGTTTCCGATAAAGCACTGTCACCATAGGCCTCCATATGCATTCGATGCCATTCGGCAACCGATGTCTTCAAATTGAAGCAGAATAGCAGAGTTTCCCGCATATACTATTTTTCTGGCACAAAACTAGACATGGTTACCAAAGGAAAAATGTATGTGGTTATACGAAATTGCTGACAATGTGCACTGATTAATGTTGACAGATGTCAAACTCATAAAAATAAAAAGTATGGCGTGTCCATGGTAGCTTCATACGCTCACTTACGCCATCTATGACCAAACAGCGGATTTGTGGATGTTCAGAGTCCCATATTATAACCTGGTATATGGGGCTCTGAACATCCGCAAGTGAGCGTATCGGTGAAAAGTGACTGTCGCTATTGTATCGGTAAAAAGTGACTGTCTTGTGCGGATTTTGGTCTAAAATATTTCCTTGAAAATTAAAGGGAAATCATTACTGACAATTCTAAGCACTATGACCATATGAGAACCAATATTTTTGGGGTCTGAACTAGAAGATCTGATGTGACTTAGTCTGCAAAATTGTGTGATTTAACACAATTGAAAAATTTTTCTTGTGAGGCTACACGAAATTTCGTGTTTAAGCAGACAATACTCAAGTTTAAGAGCATTTAAAAAACTACAATATACGAGGTCTGTTCAAAAAGTCTCGCGAATTTTGTGTTTTTTTCAAGAATTATTTATTTATTCATGAATATCTAATTTGTCCCCTTCAAAGTAATCCCCATCAGATATTATACGCTTGTGCCAACGTTTTTTCCAATCCTCGAAGCACTTCAAAAAATCGTCTTTATCTCCTCAAAACTTAGCGTCGTCCTTTCATGGGGCTCTTCAGTTTCGGGAACAAGAAAAAGTCACAGGGGGTCAGATCTGGGGAATATGGTAGCTGCGGCATTATTAGTGTGTTCTTTTTGGTCAAAAATGGCAAAATCCAATTTTTCTTCTTCCACAAATCCGGGGGTTAACTTGCAGGTAATATTCCTTATTGACCGTTCTACCCTGTGGCAACAACTCATGATGCTCCACGCTCCTGCAATCGAAGAAAACTGTAAGCAAAACCTTCACATTCGACCGAACTTGGCGCTTTTTATGGTCTTGGCTCGTGCGGTAGCTTCCATTAGGATGATTGAGCTTTGGTTTTCACGTCACAACCATAAACCCATAATTCGTCACTAGTTATGACCCTCTGGAGCAAATTTGGGTCGTCCCGGACAGAGTCCAACAGCTCCTTAGCAATGTTAATGCGATGCTGTTTGTGGTCGAAATTGAGCAAAAATCGAAAACGAGCCAAAACACGTGCAAGCAAAGCAACTGTCAAAAATTAACTGAACATTCAAAATGGCCGAACTTGCGGAAATTCAAAATTTTCGATACTTTTTGAACAGACCTTGTATACGTTACGTTACGAGTATGGCCGAATTACAGTCCGACATACGTGGAAGAAATCATCAAAAATTAAGTCAAAACTTTTATTTAACTTTACTTTTTACGAAGCGCAAACTGAACAACTTTTTTATATTATCATATTCACTAGTTAGATTCGAGATTATTACAAATGCATTCTAAACGAATATGTTATTGTAGCTGCTAAATCAGGTCATTTCCATATTTTTTACTAACAAAATATAATCTATAAATTTTTTTCTTTCAACAAAATTATTTCAAATATTGTATTTTTATTTTTGTTATTTATTTCATAGATTTCATAGACACTACATTAAAGTAGACTTAAATTAAAAATATTGGTTTTCTCAGTACAATAGAACACAAAAAATTGTCTAAATAAAATTTTATAAAATTCACAAAATATTTTACAGCCAATTAGCATTTCTGAGCCAAAAACTCATTTAAGAGGCTATTATACAAAAGTACAGGACCAAAACGAATTACTTTCATTTATATTTAATAAATTATTTTTCTAAAGAAGAAAATAAAAAACCCCAATTACGTGTATAATGTCATAAATAAAGATTTATTTACGGATTCAATCAAAAGAGCAGGGAATATTTTTTTATAGCCTTTTCAGTTTCAATTGTCAGTTGATGTGATTTTTTTATTATTTCATTTATTGTAGCTTGAGCGGCGCAACGACCAAAATGTGAATGAACGCGTACACAAGAGCGACAACCTTCAAGTATGAATTGTTTCGGCTCTGATAGCGTTGAACTAACAAAGAAGAACGAATGGAAAAGAAAACATTACGAAAAATGACAATTGGAATATGAAAGAGAGAAAACAGTGTGAGAGTAGAGAAAATCCAAAACGTTATTTGGTTAATATTTATTCGCAAGCATGGATACGTATATGTCTGTATGCGTATGTACATGAGCATTTTTGCATGTACACAAAATTTATGTAGGCATTTGCCAAAATTAATAACGCTTTAATGGATTTACACAAATTTTCAAAATTATTACATCATTTTTGTATAGACTCACGTATGTATAAATGTTCTATTAAAATTATATTTAGAGTTAGTTTTCGTGATGGAATTATTAGTAAAGAAGGAATAGATTTATCGCTACATTTATTTTGGAAAAATATTGATTCGGAAGAAAGCAATTTCGAATTGTTTTGCAAAAGTCATTTTCATTTGTTAATGCGCACTCATCCTATTTACATGCAAATAATCTCAAATGAAAAAGGTGTGAGTGTGAGTGAATGAAATTAAGAAATTCAACAATAATTCATAAATTATAAATATTCAAATAAATAATTATCATAATTTCTATTTACGATTTGTCAAGTTCATTGATTTAATAAAACAAAAATATTTTGGTGAAGCTCAATTCAAGGTTTATTATTTTATGGTAAATAAAATTTTTTTTACTTAATTTTTTTTTTTTTTAAATACTTTTATTAAACGTTTTTTTTAAATCTTAAATGGAAAAATATTTGACCTATAATTAAACATGGCGGCTCATCGATAATAATTTTGGGTAGTTACTTTAAAAGCTAGAGTTGGAAATATGTTTTTTAAATACATAATTGTGAACACAATTACATACCTGCATTTGCATAATGATAATTTGAAAGAAATTTTTGCAAATATGTAAATTGCAAACAATTTTTTAGTTCTATCAGAGTAACGGTTCCAATTGTGGTTATTGCATAACTATTTAAAAAATAATAAATACATCTCCACAAATTCCTGCCATTAATCATTTTACACAAAAATCCAAGACAAAGGATATTTTCTTCGAAGAAAAAACAATTAAAGACTGCTTTAATTAGAATATAATAAGTTATTGAGACTATTTAACGACGCGATCCTGGAGCGTTGCCGTGACAGTGCGGTTGTGAATAAAATTAAGCTCAATAGGCTGCGGTGGACTGGGCACTTAATCCGTATGGTCCAGTAAGATGCTGCCCATAAAGTCTACACTATCTCCATTTATGGTCCCAGAAGACGAGGTAGGCCCTGCCTTCAGTGGAGCGACGGCGTTAAACAGGACGCCAAAAATACTCGTATGCTGAAAGTGTCGTACTCGTATTCTTTAATTCAGCAGGCCTATGTACGTCAGCTTTTTCAGGTGGTCGTGAACGGTCCAATGTTTCTGCAACCTCTCGCGTCGTGCAACACCGGTTTGACACAATTAATGCCTTTATAATCAACCTCGATTTTCCTTCCTGACAGAGAAGTGCCGTTGAGATCAAAGTCACCAGCACAGAATTTTGTGAATCATCGGTGACACTGACGCTCTTATAGAGCATTGTCACCGTAAACTTTATGCAATTTTTACGAGCTTAAACCGTATCCTTCCCTTGACGAAAGTACAACAATAAAATATGTCAAAAATGCAATGTTTGGTCATCAATATTCTACTTGTTGTAAAATCCGTACAAATAAACAAAATATAAGAATTTTGTTTTAAAAATAAAGCTTTATGATATAACAATAACACACACATATGTGTAGATGCAAATAACTCTAATCCTTCCAAAAATGAAAATGCGTCAAAATATTTATTTTCGTTTCTTGGCGTTTTTTCTCACTTTTTTCGTTTTTTTTTGTTGCATTTTTTTAATTATAAAAATTAAGTTTATGTGCGTTTTAAACATTTGTTTCCCGTTATTTTTGTTTGTTCTTGTCTAAACTATTTATAAGTTTTTACGATATTTAAATCCAAAAAAAAATATTCACTCACCAAATGGTAAATTTATTCAAGTATAATTTCGGTTAAAATTTGGTTCTCCCAAAAACATTAAAAGAGACTTCAAGAATAACACGCTTGGCCTTAGCTCCGAAAAATGATGACATCAACAAAATAAACGATCAGATTTAACGAAATACTATAAATTTGATAATTGGTGCACCAATAACGCTCCTTTGAAATTTAGATCTGCCAAAGTTGTGCAACGGTGGAACCAGACCTGCCGTGAAAAAAACAACAATTATCAGGTACTGATTTCGCGCATTCCAATGGTTCCCCACAATTTGCCCTACAATTTCTTTTGTCATCATCAACCTCGATTTTCCTTCCTGACAGAGAAGTGCCGTTGAGATCAAAGTCACCAGCACAGAATTTTGTGAATCATCGTTGGCACTGACGCTCTTGTAGAGCATTGTCACCGTAAACTTTATGCAATTTTTACGAGCTTAAACCGTATTCTTCTCTTGACGAAAGTACAACTATAAAATATGTCAAAAATGCAATTTTTGGTCATTCATCTTCTGTTTGTTGTAAAATCCGCCGAAATAAACAAAATGTATAAATTTTGTTTTAAAAATATTTATTTGCGTTTCTTGGCGTTGTTTCCGCTTTTTTCATTTTTTTTTGCATTTTTTTAATTATAAAAATTAAGTTTATGTGCGTTTTAAACATTGTTTCCCGTTATTTTTTTTGTTTTTGTCTAAACTATTTATATGTTTTTACGATATTTAAGTCCAAAAAAAAATATTCACTCATCAAATGGTAAATTTATTCAAGTTTAATTGCGATTATAATTTTGTTCTCCCAAAAACATTAAGAGAGACTTCAAGAATAACGCGCTTGGCCTTAGCTCTGAAAAATGTTGACGTCAACAAAATAAAGGATCAGATTCAACGAAATTCTATAACTTTGATAATTGGTGGCATCAATAATGTTGTGACAAAAACAACAATAATCAGGTGCTGATTTCGCGCATTCCAATAAGTCCCCCCAATTTACCCTACAATTTTAAGCGACCACACTTTCCAGTGCGCCTTGCCGTCCGTAAATAAAATCAACAAAGAGAAAGGACAGTCGCTAAGTGTTGTCGCATTGAATTTAGAAAATGCTTGCTTTATCCATAGTCAACTGTCAACTACACGTTGCTTGCTCCTGAGTAGAAACGCCAAAAAAATTGTTCGGTTTTGCACCAAATGGAAAAACCAAAAATATTGTATTCTCATTGCAATAAAGACTTTTTCAGTTAAAAATAAAAATCTTTTATATTTTTTATTTATTGATGGGTATTTGCTAGTATTAAATAATTAAAAGAATTTAACTTTCGACCAGATACGTATATGACTACTTTTCTCGCCTGATATTTTTCTGGCATAAAAATAAGGCGTCATTTTATAGTTTATGAACTGTACGGGGTATGTTCAAAAAGTATCGCGAATTTTGAATTTCCGGGGGTTTCGTATATTCAATTTTCGATTTTTTTGGCGTTATGTTGGTACTCATGTCTCTCACTTATGCCGTGGCGAAGAACAACACACTTATAATGCCGCAGCCATCGTATTCCCCAGATCTGGCCCCTGTGACTTTTTCTTGTTCCCGAAACAGATTCTTTGATATATTTTTTGAAATGGGAAAAAATCGAAGACGAGCCAAAACACGTACAAGCAAAAGCAGCTGTCAAAAATTAACTGAACATTCAAAATGTGCGAACTTGTCGGCATAAGTGAGAGACATCAGTACCAACATAACGTAACCCGCGGAAATTCAAAATTCGCGATACTTTTCGAACAGACCTCGTATCTATAATGGCTGAACCGAAAAGAAAAAATGCAGAGGAAAACTGTTTGCCACATAAATAAATAAAATTTAATAATATACGTATAGAAAGTACATTGTAATGCGAATTAATTGATAGCTTACACCTGTTGAAGAATATTTTCAATTTACACATACTTGAAGAGTAGTATAACTCTGCAGATTCTGTAACCCGCGGAAATTTAAAATTCGTGATACTTTTTAAACAGACCTCGTATATGGTATGACTACTTTTTCGGCCGGATATTTTTCTGGCATAAAAATAAGGCGTCATTTTATAGTTTATGTATTGTATTCTTTGATTTTCTTTTCTCAATTATTGTATTTATAGTACTTTAATATATTAGTAACAAATCTCTTAAAGAAATAATTTTTTTTCGCAGTGGTATTGACACATTAACAAAATTTCTTATGTGGACTTACTGTATTGATAATTTTGTGACTTACTGTATTGCACTCATTTCGAAAACAATCCCAAAAAAAACAAATACTTGTTTTTTATATGAAATCTTTTTTTTTCCTGTAATTTTAATTATTTTAACTAAAATCTTTGATTAAATAGAATGGAAAAGTACTAAAAATAATCAAAGCAATAAAGAGAAAAAAGCGCCCATTTTAGACGAACAAACTGTCATAAAATTCAAATCAAATCGTTTATTTCGTTTATTTTACAGTAAAATTATTATCAAGAAAAATTATCTAAAATAAACAATAATTATTCGTACAGTTTAATAGTAATCAAAATTGTTTTGATTTTAATAAAAATATCCACCATTTCAGAAAACAAAATCACATAATTTATTCTGTTGATCGGTTGCCTTGAAAAATTCATTAATTTCACGGTCAATGTCAACAAACATTGGACGGAAGGAGGCAATGACATTTTCGGAAAACATTCCCCCACTCAAATGATCTCCTCTTTTTATTTCAATTTGTTAATAATAATTTTTCATATTTTATATTTGTAAACATTTTTTATTTATCGAATGAAATTTTTAATAACAAACTTTTATAATATTTTTAGCAAGTTTTTATTGATAAGAAAGAAACTTTACTCAAAATAACAAACAATAAAACCAAAAATTTTCTGATAATATTTTTATTTTCGTTTTTTTTTAGTTTCTCACCTTTTTTTTAGAATGTTTTCGTCTTTGTTTTTTTTTTTGTTGAATAACTGAAAAAAGAAAACTATTTTCACAATGTTTCGTTTGCGGTCATCAACAAATAATAGACAGGAAATGTGGGTGAACGGATGGGTTCTGTATTGTAAGCAATTTTCCGGTGCGTTGTTGTCATGCTTAATTTTGGAGGATGTTCAAAGCACACATTTTTTTTTATTTTACTACATTTTTATTAATGCAATTTTAACAATATAATTTTATCAATAAATTATGGTCAGTAATTTTCTTTAATGACATTTTATTATTGATTCAGTATTTATGATAGTTGGAGGAGAATAAGAGAAAAAATACAAATTGACGATATCGTAAAAGACTTTTGTTGCCATAAACTGGGTCATTGTATAGTGTTGTTGATGATACTAAAAACAATATGGATGCAAAACCAGAAATTATCTCTTTATGCAACTCTTATTAAATAAAATTAGGAGTTGTATTGAGTAATTTGGCAACACTGCGGACATATCTTGTAAGTTATTTCGTCTTTCCTGGACGTACAATACATGTTTCAATACCGTCAGATAACTTCTCGATCCTCTAAGAAACAGCGAAATTTGAGACATCGATGTCTCATCAAATTTTATGTTAAACTTGGTGAATCCGCGAATTTGACTTACAAAACAGCCAATTGGGAATATTCCTTATTTAAAGCACCAGTTTTTCGGTGGAACAAAGTATTTTTGTAATGGACAATAAGCAGTGGTAGACGAACCTAGCTAAAGCAGGCGTCATTGTCAAAAACTAATGAAAATGTGGAACCATTAAGAGCTCTTGTGATGTTAAAGCGTGAATTAAAATTAAAGCTGATGAGTGGTTCTTGAAAGGCTCAGATACTTAGATGCTCCACCATGCCAAAGCCCCCTGTCTGTCACACGACAATCTACATCGACGATTTTTTTCAAAAAAAAGGTATTACTGTAATTGCTAAGCACCACTATTCACCTAATCCAAATTTGTTTAACTCTTTTTTCTTGTGGTCAAAGACCAAAAAACTACTTAAAGGAACGTTTTCTTGGTACTGTCGTTAACAAGAAACTGAAGGCGCTTTCATTTGAAGGCTTTCAGTACTGCTAGCTAAGAAAAAGGCAAACAACTCCTCCGTCGACGTATAGCTGGCCAAGCAAACAACTTTAAAGATGATAACATTGATGTTTAAAAATAAAATGAAATTGTTTTCTGCCTTTCCTCGTATAGGATATGAACGAACAATTTAATTTTTTTCCCCAGTTTTTCATGTTAGAAAAAATTTATTCAAACTTAACCACCCACTTCAGATATAATAAAATTTCGTGGCAAAAGTAAGACAGAATATGCAGAGCTATACTACTATTTATGTACGTGTAAATAGAAAATATTCTTCAACAAGTGTAATCTATCAATTAATTCGCATTACAATGTACTTTCTATATTATTAAATTTTATTTATTTATGTGGTAAACAGTTTTCCTCTGCATTTTTTCTTTTCGGTTCAGCCATAAAAGATACGCGGTCTGTTCAAAAAGTATCGCGAATATTGAATTTCCGCGGGTTACGTATATTCGATTTTCGATTTTTTGTGGCGTTATGTTGGTACTCATGTCTCTCACTTATGCCGACAAGTTCGGCCATTTTGAATGTTCAGTTAATTTTTGACAGCTGCTTTACTTGCACGTGTTTTGGCTCGTCTTCGATTTTTGCTCAATTTCGACCACAAACAGCATCGCATTAACATTGCTAAGGTTGGACTCTGTCCACGACGACCCAAATTTGCTTCAGAGGGTCATAACTGGTGACGAATCATGGGTTTATGGTTATGACGTGGAAACCAAAGCTCTATCATCTCAATGGAAGCTGCTGCACGAGCCAAGACCGAAAAAAGCGCACCAAGTTCGGTCGAATGTGGTTTTGCTTACAGTTTTCTTCGATTGTAAGAGCGTGGTGCATCATGAGTTCTTGCCACAGGGTAGAACGATCAATAAGGAATATTACCTGCAAGTTATGCGCAAGTTGCGCGAAGCAATCCGCCAGAAACGCCCGGATTTGTGGAAGAACAAAAATTGGCTGTTGCACAATGATAACGCCCCTGCTCAAGCATCGTCGCTTGTGCGCGAAATTTTGGCCAAAAACAACACACCAATAATGCCGCAGTATTCCTTAGATCTGACCCCCTGTGACTTTTTCTTGTTCCCGAAACAGATTCTTTGATCTATTTTTTGGAATGGGCAAAAATCGAAGACGAGCCAAAACACGTGCTAGCAAAGCAGCTGTCCAAAATTAACTGAACATTCAAAATGGCCGAACTTGTCGGCATAAGTGGGAGACATGAGTACCAACATAACGCCACAAAAAATCGAAAATCGAATATGCGTAAACCGCGGAAATTCAAAATTCAAACGCGATACTTTTTGAACAGACCTCGTATTTAAAAATTCACATTTCCTGCCTTTTCTCTGATCATTGAATTACTGAAAACGTACCAACTCATTTCATGATTGGCAGTATAAATGGAAAAAATTAGACCCTGTGAAAACAGCAAGCAAAGTGGACCTTTTATTTCATTTTTTTTTAATTGAATATAAAAAATGCATGTACGTGAATGAACTATAACATCTTAGAAAGTAAAAACTTACAAAAGAGAGTCAATTACTTTCGATTTTAGTCTAAAAAACACGATAATATGATAATGTGCCTATTTGTTGATCAAAAATTAAATATCGTATTTTGCTGAGATTACAATCGTCAGAAAACAATCGAAAGTTGTTTACATTTACCTGATAAGAAAATCAATAAGTTGACTGTTCTCACTAAAAGTAGTGAAAGAAAAAATAAATTTACGATCATTTTTAACAAAAAGGATTATTCAATTTATGCTTGGAAAAGTAAAAGTAAATAAAAAAAACTTAAAATTTAGATAATTTTCTAGTGACTTTTTTGCACATTATAATAGAAATTAAAATTTGTCGTATTGTATTACTTGTGGCGTCATCGTGTTAAAACCACATACATATGTCCAGATAAAAGTCTTCAAGTTTAAGCAAAAAAAAGTTTTTCTTCATTGTCAATAACATTTTCAGACCCAAATGCGCACCAGTCAGCCACTTTTAGTGTATACAATGGCTTCTTCATATTTACTTGTCGGTTTTCAGAACCCCAAATATGGCAAGTTTGGTTATCAACCTAACCACCGAGCAAGAAATGGACCTCAACGCTCCTCTTAAAGCACGTAATATGGAACATAAATGATTAAAATAATAATTGTACGATTTTCTTTTCTTTTTAGGTTTGCAAATGATTTTTTTTCATTGTCCTACCCCTTACATTGTGGTTGTATTAGTTAGTCGAAAAAGTTCGTGGGATTTTGATTGATTTTACTCAAAAACACCACTAACTTTTTCGACCAACCATTATATTTAACTACAAAATAAATAAGACAGCATGGCAAATAGACTGTTGCATAAGTTTTGATAATAAATTGATAAGTAACATCTTTTTAGTTTTTTTTTTAAAAATAAATTTTTGTAAAGTTGCAAAATAATCAAAATATAATTTTTTTAGACAAAATAACCAAACTCATTTTGGAAATTGTCATAAATATTCTGCATGAAAATTTGCTTACGCATAACATATGTTTTATCTTATCTTTATGTGGAATGATAATTGCAACTGAACGAAGTACGTATGTACATAGATAGATGAGTATTGTATATTCGTAATACATGATAATAAAAATGATAACAACAACATAAATAATCGGAATTTATCTTTGAAATAATCATAAAACCTTTCAATAGCTTATCTAAATTGAGAACTGATAAATTCATACAATAAATATGTACATTTAGATATTCGCAATTATCTCAAATTTCATAAATATAGCAATTGTTTGATTTTTTCCTTTTATATATTATTAATATTATTTGTAAAAAAAAAAACAAATTTCGTTACTTACTGTTGTGCCTAACCATGGATGATCAGTGACTAATTGAGACCAGTTGGTATCAGGATCAACGCTGGCAAATCTGCATCGAGCTGCGCCAGATTCCTTACCCAACAGCCGATTTAATATATCCTTTCCGGTTGCTTCTCGTATAGCTTTGGCTGACATTTTTATTTAAGTTTATTTATTTATTACTTTTGGTGCTGTAATTAATATTAAATTAAAAAAAAAAAATATTAAAGGACTTTTTTTTAATTATTAAAATAATTAAAAAATTTCACAATTTTTTCAAGTCTTTTTTTTTACTAAATTAACTTAAATTTTACAGAAAGCCGAATTTTTTTTTTAAAAATTATTTACTAAGTCAAGAAAGATAATATTTTTTATTGTCTTTTTAAAAAAAAAAATAACTTTTCAAATTTCTTTTAACGCAATTACCCATTTACGGTAGGTAAATTTCTCTTTTTAACATTAAAACTGGGACAAAAACCATAAAATATGCTAATTGACGCTTACGTAAAGTTTTATTTATACTGGCTGGTAAAATATGCTGACAAATATGGGAATAAATTTTATTTCTTTTTTTTGTTTTATTATTTCGATAAAAATAGATTGTAGTAGTTCGTTTAATGTGGGATGATTACACATATTTGTGGATAGATCAGGTCAGAAAAGATTTTTTTTGCAGATAAAAATTTCTAGTACAATATACAAAGCAAAATCGATCGAGACTGGAATATATGTACATATGATTATAAGTGAAACGACATGAGTTTTTTCTCTTTTGAAAAATGAAAGTCGACCGAGTCTCGAAGATAGCGATTTTCTGTTGTTTGTGCAAATTTCGCAATAAATGAATACGAATACAAACGAATTATAACCAAATAATAGGGTAAATGTGAATGTGTGTATTTTTGACTATAAACTTTATAAAATTAATGAAATTAATTACGATTTGTACTATGTGGGTTCTGCCTTACTTTTTGAACAATTATTGAAAAAAATAGTCCCGGATCCGTCAAATATGCTGCATAAGTCAGTGTTGCGTCAAATTTGCTGCATTGATGTAAGTCTTTGCAGCAAATTTGACGCAATACTGACTTATGCAGCAAACCAGTAAAGCAGCAGTAAAAGGCTTACCCGGAGTATAAGCTTAAATCCGCTGTTTGGTCATATACTTTTTTTATGAGTTTGACATCTGTCAACATTAATCAGTGCACATTGTCAGCAATTTCGTAAAACAAGATACATTTTTCCTTTGGTAATCATGTCTAGTTTTGTGCCAGAAAAAGAGCATATGCGAGAAGCTCTGCTTTTCTGCTTCAATTTGAAGAAATCGGCTGCCGAATCGCATCGAATGCTTATGGAGGCCTATGGTGATAGTGCTTTATCGGAAACAACATGCCGAGATTGGTTCCGTCGGTTCAAAGACGGCAATTTTAACTTGTGGGACAAGAAGCGTGAAAATCGACCTAGGAAGTTTGAGGACCATCAATTGCAGACTGTTTTGGACGAAGACGATACCCAATCGCAAAAAATTAAAGCGGAGCAATTGGGTGTTACTCAACCAACCATTTCCATGCGTCTGCGTGCCATAAGAAGATTGAAAAGATCGTTCAAAAGACCGCATGAATTGAACGATTTTTCTTTGTCGCTAGACAAACAAAAAAGACGTTTCTGCATCGGATTGTAACAGGTGATAAAAAGTGGATATATTTTGAGAATCCTAAACGCAAGAAATCGTGGGTTGATCCCGACCAACCATCAACATCTTCCCCAAGATACTACGAGATGTTGAAACCTGTTAAAACTGTTAATACCCACCGCTACCACCAACAACTGATCAAATTGCACCGTGCTCTGTGTGAAAAAAGGATGGATTATCAAGAAAGACATGACAAGCTGATTTTCCTCCACGACAACGCACCATCGCACACGTCAAAAATGGTCCAAAACTACTTGGAGACACTCAATTGGGAGGTGCTACCCCACCCCGCTTATTCACCAGACCTAGCCCCTTCCGATTACCACCTGTTTTCGTCGATAGGCCACGCCCTCGCTGAGCAGCACTTCGATTCTTACGAACACGTCCGAAAATGGCTTGATGAGTGTTTTGCCTCGAAAGTGAAGGAATTTTTTGGCGTGGTATCCACCAATTGCCCGAGAGATGGGAAAAATTTGTAGCTAGCGAGGGCAAGTACTTTGAATAAATTTGTTTTTGCTTTCTATGAAAAAAACATGTGTTTTTTTTTGACTAAAAAACAGCGGATTTAAGCTTTTACACCTGGTACTGGTCTGTTCACAAATTGCATCAAATTTGATGCAGCGCTCTGAAGTATTTATTCACATTGTCAATTAACTGAAGCAATATTTACAAAACTGTAAAAATTGAATTGTTAAAATAAGTTTGTTGTTGCGTCATTAAAAAAAAATCCACTTATTTTTTAGCTTGACACTGCACTAAGTCACTTGAAGTCTTTTGAATTTGTGATTTGTGCAAAAATCAATTAGTAAAATAATATCAGCGATACAGGAAAATAGTTTTTACATAAAAATAATTCAATTTAAGTTCTTATTTGTAAAGGAAATTACAAATAATGTGATTACGAAAAAAAATTTGCTAACTAAAGAGTAGCTGACGATAACTGACAAAAAGTGAAGATATTAGACGGTCAGCCAATTTGTTTGATTTGCCAAGATAATTTTGCCAAAGTGGCTGATGCAAAAATCAGGCTATTAGACAATCAGTCAACTAATAATTTCTACTTGGCAGACAACTATAAATTTTGGCCAAATCAGTTGTATGTCAGTCATTTTGTACAAAAGGTAGAATCTCATGAAAACGATCGTAGTGTAAGTCAAAGATTCCAGTTTTGATATGAAATCTCGAAACGCGATTATTTCCCCAGAAACAACTTTAGGTAGACTCATTAATTATCAAGCATATTTGGACTAATTAACATGTTTCTCTAGACAAATACATGAAATTTAACCAAATATTTATCATAAATAGCTTGAAATTCATAAATAACTAAATAACAAAAATACCAGTTTTAAAAAAAAGATTTTTATAAAATTGAACAATTCAATGTGAAGCAATTTTTTAAAAAAAAACATTAATTTATGAAGAAAAGAATGTGCTTTCTACAGTGGAAGTAGCTGACGACATCATTAGCCATGTCACAAGTTCGTCCCATGGCCGACAGCTTGCTAGACGAATTAAAAGTGTGTCTGACGTTGTCCAAATGTCCAAATTAAATGCTCAGTTAAAATTGGTTAATTCGTCAGACATATTGTCTGCCAAAATTAGTCGGCCAACCCCCAGGCGATCAGCCAAATTTGTGATCGATTTTATTTCCAGATTGGCTGATCGTCTAATGGTACCTTAGATGCCTGTGTCATATCAAAAAACTAATGAAGATAACATACAATTTTTTTAAAGAACACATTTGAAGTTTTCTCGCTTATAATCTATTGTAGATGTTAGTCAAATGTATGTATGACCTTTATATGGAGAAATATAGGTAAATTAAGGAAACAAACGTTAATGAGTAGACATACAGGAAAATATTTAATGCAGAAATCAACTTAAATACCAAAAGTGTAATTAATAAGACTTTAACACAAAAGGGGCTGGCCAAATATGCATACATACGAGGTCTGTTCAAAAAGTCTCGCGAATTTTCTGTTTTTTCACAAATTATTTATTTATTCATGAATATCTATTTTGTCCTCTTCAAAGTAATCCCCACCACATATTCTACACTTGTGCCAACGTTTTTTCCAAGCCTCGAAGCACTTCAAAAAATCATTTTTTGTTATCTTATTCAGCTCCCCCTTCGATGCCGTCTTTATCTCATCAATCGTAGTGTAGCGTCATCCTTTCATGGGGCTCTTCAGTTTCGGGAACAAGAAAAAGTCACAGGGGAGCCAGATCTGGGGAATACTGTGGCTGGGGCATTATTAGTGTGTTGATTTTATCCAAAAATGGCAAAAGCCAATTTTTGCTCTTCCACAAATCCGGGAGTTCTGGCGGATTGCTTCGCGCAACTTGCGCATAACTTGCAGGTAATATTCCTTATTCATCGTTCTACCCTTTGACAAGAACTCATGATGCAGCACGGCCCTGCAATAGAAGAAAACTATAAGCAAAACCTTCACATTCGATCGAACTTGGCGCTTTTTTCATTTTTGGTTCGTGCGGCAGCTTCCATTGGGATGATTGAGCTTTGGCTTCCACGTCATCACCATAAACCCATGATTCGTCACCAATTATGACCCTCTGGAGCAAATTTGGGTTGTCGCGGACACAGTCCAAATGCTCCTTAGCAATGTTAAAGCGATGGTGTTTTTGGTCGAAAATCGAAGACAAGCCAAAACACGTGCAAGCAAAGCAGCTGTCAAAAATTAACTGAATATTCAAAATGGCCGAACTTGTTGGCATAAGTGAGAAACATGAGTACCAACATAACGCCACAAAAAATCGAAAATCGAGTATACGCAACCCGCGGAAATTCAAAATTCACGATACGCTTTGAACAGACCTCGTAAAAGAAATTATTTAATACAGAATTCAACTTAAATGCCAAAAATGTAATTAATAAGACTTTACCCCAAAAGGGGCAGGCCAAATTTGCATACATATTTGGGACTAACTGATTACTTCGATTATATACAACAATTAGACTAATAACAAAAGAAAAATATAAAAAAATTTAATGGATTTATTAACTGAAATTCGGGCAATTTATTCAGTAATTTTTTAAATATTTTGTACTAAAACGCGAAGTTCCATTTCCAAAGAAGGTGAAGAAAATCAGAAATGCTTTGAACTTTTTATATCCAATAAAGTTTATTATTATTAAGTGTTACAATACAAGTCACTTTAAAAACATTCTGTTCATTTTGAAAATGGTCTTAATTATTTCGAGCTTCCAAAATCACACTAAAAATTCACAATAGTGAAAATATTTTAAAATAAAAATATTATTTTAATTTTTTCAAATATGTCCAAACGATATATAAAATATATTAACTTAGACCATTTTCATAATATATTGTATAATAAATTTTATATTTTATTTATTAGAGAGAATTTATCATATTTCCACTACGTAATAAAATGTTGTATTTAAGATAAAGAAGCAGAAAAATATAATTACAATAATATGCTTAAATATTTTTTTCAAGTATATCCGATAAAATTAAGTTTACTTTTAAAATATTTAAAAATTAAAAAAAAAATTAAAAAATATACATACAAAAAGTTGTTTAATGCTTCGAAAATAATAATAGTTTTATAGAAATTCCATTACTAAAATCTTCAACGTAAATTATTGCGTCCAAACAAACAATCTTATAAGAAAACCTCTTAAATGAACGATTTTTATTGATTTTTCCCACTTTTGTTATACACAAGAATGAACACAAAAATATAAGCTTATTTTTACTATCAAATTTATACAATTGCAAGACGAATGGAATTTTTTTTCCTAAGAAAGGGAAATTTCACTAACCAAAAATAAACAAGAAAGAAAACAACACTTAATGACCAAAAAAAAATTACTTTCATTTTCTGTATGCCATATTGGAATTTTCGATGAAAACGTTATGATTTTTTCGGTTTCATTTTGAATATTTACTAAATAGACGACTGACTTTCACACTTTCACATCGATAATATGTTAATAATAATAAAATATTTCATATAGTATAATCGAAAATAGATAAAAATGTATTTATTTATTTTTATTTCTTTTTTTGGTTAAAACTCATTTTAATTTTAATACAAAATTATTGAATGAATGTAAATAATGATTGAATGAAAAAGTGAAGCTAACTTCATTCAATTTCTGCTTCAGAAATAACTTTAAATAAGTCACACTTAATACTTAGGATATCGAAAAAAGTTGTTATTTTATTATATTTCTAAGATGGTGTTACTATTATAAAAAACGTTTGTCACGAGATCCCTTGTCGCAGTACTTGATCCTTTCTCAGGTAATTTTCGATGAGTTTTTCGAACAGTTCGAGATGTATTGGGTTGTCCGGGAAGTAATTTCGTTTTTTTTGACAATTTTTTTATATTGAATTAAAATGAAAGACAATTTTTTTATAGTGAATTAATATTTTATTCAATTAAATATTGTCCAGTCTGATCCACATACCCTTTGCCATCTTTTTGGCAGTAGCATGATTCCACGCTCATAAAATGTTTGTTCTTTGTTGACAAAAAACTGATCCAAGTGATTTTTGACCTTCTTATTTAAATTAAATGTTTTACCGTCTAAAAAATTTTGTAGAGACCGGAACAAATGATAATCGGAAGGTGGTAGGTCTGGAGAGTATGGTGGGTGTGGCAGTATATCCCATCCAAGCTCTAAAAGCTTTAGCTTTTGCCGAGTGGTTAAACTTGTATGTGGTTTCGCATTATCCTGTTGGAACACTATACCTTATCCTGTTGGAGCACTATACCTTTCCTATTAACCAATTCTGGCCTTTTTTCTTTAAGTGAATCATTCAATTTCTTCAACTGATGATAGTACACTTCAGAATTGATCGTTGTGTTGCTCGGCAGAAGCTCAAAATAAACGATTCCTTTGAAATTCCACCAAACAGATATTATAATCTTTTTCTGATGAATATTGGCTTTCGAAGTGTTTTGATCCGGTTCATCTTTTCTACTCCAGGATTTTTTGCGCTTAATATTGTTGTAGAAAACCCATTTATCATCCCCAGTGATGATACGCTTCCGGAAATGGATCATTTTCTTGGCGTTTGAGAAGCAAATTACAACCGTCAATGCGACGGCACAAATTTTTTTCCGTAAGAAGATGAGCAACCCATATATCAAGCTTTGAGATAAAACGTAGCCGTTTCAAATGATCATGAACGGTCGAATTCGGTAAATTTAATCTCTCAGCGATCTCATGAGTTGTTATTCGCCAATTGCCGGATCGAAATTTTGCAAACCAGTTTTGACACTGACGCTCACTTAACACACCTTCTCCATACACATTCGATAATTTTTTTCTTGCTTGAACAGCATTTTTATCTTTTCTATAGTAAAAAAGTAAAATATACCGAAAATGCTGCTTCTCACTTTCCATATTTAAAAGGATATCAACCAAAAACTACTGTGCAGAATCAATCGAATTTTTTCACAAGCAAGCCTTGTTATGTCAGCTGTCAAAATACACATGATTATGCGGCTTAAGTGTGAAGTTGGTTGTGAAAAAATACAATTAAATCCTTTGTTGGGAAAAAACGAAATTACTTTCACAATAATTCGACCACTACTTGACAGATGTTGGTTTTTAAATTTATCTAAAGTTTGTTGAGGATTGTCTGCATAAATACAATCTTTTAAGTGGGTTTATAAGTAAATTAAATATTTTTATTCTTTATTATTATTAATTTCTTTGTTTTTTTTGTTGATGTCGGTGGGCCATGGAAATTTAAAAATTGCCAGCCAAAAGTTAACTGGCCAACGAGAATAAATGAAAGAAGTCTTTCGTATTGATTTGACAATTTTATTCAAATCTTAATTACAATTCATTTAGCCTATTTATACAAAAGTCGATCATTACCAAATATATTATATTATGCTTGCTCCATCGGCAAATTCATGAGATCGACAAAATAAGTAAATTTTAATTCGCTAATTTTATTTTAATAAATATTTGCTAATGTGATTTTTTAATAATTATTTGATTATCACATTTCTAAAAAAATACAGCATAATACATTAGATGACTACATTCTATTATTATCCATACGTGGTGTTGCACTTCATATAGTACAAGCATGGAACGAGTCCAACAGCGATAAATCGCAAAATCTTCGAGGGCAATTAGTAGCACCAAATATTGAAATAACATAAAGCGTCTTGGGAACTTTTCACGCAACAAAGTCAAAAGTTGTCGTGTTGTGGGGCTTGAGGCGCTGTCTTTTTGAAATGTTCAAGTGCAGGTCAAAATAAGAGGGTTATCGTACGGCCATAGCGCTCAAAATAGATGGTAACGGCCACCCCTTCTACATTTTCAAAGAAATACGGGTTATTGATACCTTTAGCTCAAAATGCATACCACAAAGTCACTTTTCGCACATACAATGACTTTTTAACAATCACTTGTGGGTTTTCAAAGCTCCATATAAGGTAATTCTGCTTTTTCACGTATCCACCAAGCGAGAAATGAGCTATTTCCACCGCTGATGAAACTTTTGTACGAAAAATCTGCATCTAGAACCTGTTATTCCAGCAAGTAAGTTTTTACAAACTTTAATGTGTTTTTTGATGGTTAAAACGATTTTCATAATGTAAAATGGACTACCTCAAACTAAACAAATGTCACTTATATTTTTGACAGCTGTCAACTAGCTGGACTATACCTTCCAAACCACAAAATGGATAATCTGGTATTTTTTTTGGATTCAATCCTCACAATTATTTATAAATCAAATTATTGGTAATTATGAAAATTATGTAAAAATTATTTAGGTTTAATTTTTCGGTTATTATTTTTTAAGTTTAATTGCTAAATTTAATTTTGTCAAAAAGATAAGATTTGTTCAATGTAAAATAAGTTTTTTTCAACTTATTGTATCATAATTTTTTTTCTATTTAAGATTGATAAAAATTTACTTATTTTTAGTTTTATCTTTGCTTAGTTTTATAATTATTATTATAATTTTTTTATAACAATAAATTTTTTTAAATTTCCTAGAAAAATGTTAAAAAACATCGTAAAATTCTTCAATTTTATTTTGTTAAAAATTGTGGCACTTACGTATTATAACATTAAGTAAATAGCACATAAACTGAATATAAAAATCAAAATATGGCAACACCGAATAACGATCTTAATTTTCGACAGTTTCGTTCGATAACATTTTCGTTAAGATTTAAATTCACAGAAGTTCTAACAGTTGTTGTTCGATTTTTTTTTCTTTTGTTAAATTACCTTTTTTCAATTACTTACAGTCTTACTTCATATTATTTTAATTAACAATTCTTTTCAGTAGAACTAATAATTGCGGTAATTTTTTTTTTTTTTGACAATAATAATAAAATGTGTTTTTGGGAAATGGAGAATTTAGCTTTTTTGCCAAATTTTAATATTAAATACACACACTGTATTTTATGGAACGGCGATCTTTTACAGTCTGACAACAACCTCATAACAACTGAACAAAATTGTCCTCCAAACTGTGCATCGAACAGGTTAGGCTTTATCGGTCGTTAATGAAGAAATTTTTATTTTTGCGGTTAGTCATTATCACTCTATTATGTTATTTGGAATAAACATAATCTAGTTAATAATAAAAGTGATTATCGAGTTAGCTGGAAATTATTTTTCTTTAATGTTTTTTTTCTTCAAATCATTATTTGCGATTGAAGGTCGACGTTGGTACGTTGAGCAAGATCAACTATTATTTTTTAACTTACAGGTGAGAAAATAATTTCGACGAGAACCAAAATTGTTAAAAAATCTCTCCTGGATCAACCAAATTAAATACAATAACAACGTGTAAGGAAACGTCATGTGATCCGTTTATTATTTAAATTTTTAGCTTAATTTAAGTTTTATGTGTACTTAACCTCATACGTGTATATGCATTTAACTTAGTTTTGCCACCACATAACCAAACACTGAAATGTGGGGCCGTACTAAGGACTACGAGTAGATCGAAAAATTATAAAGAAAAGAAATTATTCGACGAGTAAATCATTACTCGTTCTCTTCGTTTTTCGCAATTGTGTGCACATCCATAAAATTGTGAATATTTGAAAAATTTTCAAAGCGATGTATGGTAGGCACACAATTCCGCTGTCAAAATTTTAAAATCATCAGAATCTTATGGGAATGCACAAAACTTCGATGTTTTATCGCCGAATTAGAACGTGTTTTAATTTTGCTATTGTAGTTCAAATACGAGGTCTGTTCAAAGAGTATCGCGAATTTTGAATTTCCGCAGGTTACGTATATTTGATTTTCGATTTTTTGTGGCGTTATGTTGGTACTAATATCTCTCACTTATGGCGACAAGTTCGGCCATCTTGAATGTTTCGTTAATTTTTGACAGCTAATTTGCTTGCACGTGTTTTGGCTCGTTTTCGATTTTTGCTTAATATCGACTAAAAACAGCATCGCATTAACATTGCTAAGGAGCTGTTGGACTCTGTCCGCGACGACCCAAATTTGCTCCAGAGGGTCATAACTGATAACGAATCAAGGGTTTATGGTTATGACGTGCAAAACCAAAGCTGAATCATCCCAATGGAAGCTCCCGCACGAGCCAAGACCGAAAAAAACGCGCCAACTTCGGTCGGATATGAAGGTTTTGCTTACAGTTTTCTTCGATTGCAGGGGCGTGGTGAATCATGAGTTCTTGCCATAGGGTAGAACGGTCAATAAGGAATATTACCTGCAAGTTATGCCCAAGTTGCCCGCATTTGTGGAAGAACAAAAATTGGCTTTTGCAGCATGATAACGCCCCTGCTCACGCATCGTTGCTTGTGCGCGAATTTTTGGCAAAAAAATGCCGCAGCCACCGTATTCCCAAGATCTGGCCCCCTGTAACTTTTTCTTGTTCCTGAAATTGAAGACCCATGAATGAACGACGGCATCGAAGGGGGAGCTGAACAAGATCAGAGAAAATGATTTTTTGAAGTGCTTCGAGGATTGGAAAAAACGTTGGCACAAGTGTATAATATCTGATGGGGATTATTTTGAAGGGGACAAAATAGATATTCATGAATAAATAAATAATTTTTGAAAAATCACAAAATTCGCGATGCTTTTTGAAAAGACCCCGTACTACCATATATATCGGTGTTTTGTTATGTGGCAGATTTGTTGTTTGACAGTTTAAATTCAAATAGAAATAGAGTAAGTGCAAATATTATTTTTAATACAACAATTTTTGTATATAATTAAAAATAATATGTGCATTTACTGTTACCAACGGAATTGTGCTCCTACAATAAAAGGTTATCTATCTCCACGCGAGGTTATGCTGTAGAACAATTACGAAAAATAATTCTATTTAAAAGTGCTGCACTCTATTGCATTTACAAAATAGCGAGCTTATCAGTTTTTTTCGTTTAGATTTCACAACTTATAACTTATAAAGTCTATATCTTTTTATAGACAGATTACCTTTAAAAAAAATATTGGGTTACTAGTAATAAATACTTTGATAATAGTAAATTGTTGTTGTCAAATTCGAAATTCTTGTCAGAAATTGCTCGGAAAAAAATGTAATAAACAGAAAATCGTGCACTCCATAAATTTCTACATATTATTAAAAATGCAACTTTTACATTATTTA
Organism: Atherix ibis; assembly: GCA_958298945.1. Classification (NCBI taxonomy): domain Eukaryota; kingdom Metazoa; phylum Arthropoda; class Insecta; order Diptera; family Athericidae; genus Atherix; species Atherix ibis. The sequence goes on along the minus strand of OY282607.1, from coordinate 3,925,873 downwards.
TAATACAAAAAAAAATTATATTTTATCATATTTAATATACTTTACTCACTGGCTATTTGTAAATTCTTGTGGTTAGGTAATAAAATTTTATAATTGTAAAAACAAAAAACAATTAATAAATTTAAAACTAAACAACAACGAAATAACACAAGTTTTTGTTTTTATATTAGTTTATTCGCTTGATTGTTAGTTCATTTATTTTTACGAAGGAAAAAAAAACTCTTGATTTAAATCAAATAAAAACCGTTTAAATTGCGGAAGAAATTTTAAATAGCAGTTTAATCTGACTCAAATAGAAAACAGTTCAAATTTATTCCTGTCAAATTGTACAAAAATCCCAACATAATCTTTTAAATTGATTACTAATATAGGGTTTTCCAATAAGAGTGATATGATTTCTAAGTGACGTTTCGGTCATGATCTGTCACTTTTTTTTTATTGTATTCAGTAATGTTTATATACACAAAAACAACGTTTACAAAGTATTCAATTTGATTATCAAAATAATCGTTCTCCAATTGCAACTTTTCGTGCGCTTTTGCAATTTTATTGTCGTAATAATCGTCCAACTGTTCTCGCTATTCGTCGAATTGTTAAAAATTTCGAGCGTACATTTTCTTTACATAATGTTCAAGTGCCAATAAGAAAAAGAAACGCTCGAAGTAATGAAAATATTGCTGCCGTTCAGGCAAGTGTAGCTGAAGACCGCAATTTGTCGATTCCAAGACGTTCCAAGACAGAATTGGGACTGTCTCAAAGCACAACCTGGCGCATTTTGAGAAAGGATTTGGGCTTGCATCCGTATAAAATTGTTATCACTTAAGAACTGAAGCCATTGGACCACCGTAAACGTCGTGAATTTGCTGATTTTCTCTTGGAACAACTTGAAAACGATAACGATTTTTTTAAGAAAATCATCTTCTCCGATGAGGCTCACTTTCATCTGAGTGGTGCGGTAAATAAACAAAACTGTCGATTCTGGTGCGAAGAAAATCCACAAATTATCCATGAACACCCATTATATTCACCTAAATTGACAGTTTCGTGTGGTTTTTGGTCTGGTGTAATCCAGACCCCACCTTACTTCTTTCAAAATGAAGCTGGTAACACCGTTACTCTCAATGGAAAGCGGTATAGATCGATGATAACCAACTTTTTATGGCCGAAATTGGAAGAAGTTGATCTTGACAAAACCTGGTTCCAACAAGACGGGCCTACGTGCCACACAACACGTGCAACAACCGAATTATTACGAGAAAAGTTTGGAGATTCGATTATTTCAAGAAATTGTGACATTGAATGGCCTCCAAGAAGTTATGATTTAACACCATTAGACTTTTTATTGTGGGGTTATTGGAAGTCATTGGCCTTTAGCAATAAACCAAACTCTCTTCAAGCTTTAGAAATCAATATTGAACGACTCTCTTCAAGCTTTAGAAATCAATATTGTAAAACGAAAAATATTATATAATATAATAGATTTTTATAATAATCATAAATAAAATGCAAAAATAATTATTTCTAATTTATTAATTTAAAAAACCTTCAACTTTTTCATTAATATTGTCAAATGTGTTGGAAAAAAAATTAATTAGAAAATTTCAATAAATAATACTTTTACAATTGTTCCAATTACTATTAAAATAAAAATAAATATAACACTTGATAAAATATTATTAATTTGAATTAGAATGGAAATCGTGCTGTTACAAGGTTTGGACATTCGAGCGACAACATATCAACAAACAAACCTTTCTCTTGCCTAACCTCTAATAACAATTTAAACAAGAAAAATAAATTCCAATATTACTAGTAAAATACTTTGTATAAATTATTACATTGATAGAAAATAAAAATTACAAAAAATTCAAAATTATTAAAAATTCACAAAAGCACTTATATAAAAAAAAACATTTCTTTATTTTAATTTTATTATTTTATAAGATTTGATAAATAATTACAACGTTCAATACAACTTTACTAGTAATTTTTGATATTTTTGTATAATTTGATAAATTTGAAAAGAAAAACTTTGTGGAAAACGTAAAATACACGGTTATCCATTTACAGCCGTGTCATTTTGATGAAAATAAACCCGCATCATTTTGACAGCTGTCAAACATTTATTTATTTAAGATTCACCATTTTGCATTAAGAATAGTTTAGCCAATCATCGAATGGCTAGAAAATATGACGAGTGGTTTGCTGAAACTATTGGGTTGTCCGGAAAGTAAATTCGTTTTTTCCCAACAGACGACTTAATTGTATTTTTTCACAACCAACTTCACACTTAAGCCGCATAATCATATGTATTTTGACAGCTGATATAGCAAGGCTTGCTTGTAAAAAATTCGATTGATTCTGCACAGTAGTTTTTGGTTGATACCCTTTTAAATATGAAGTGAAAAGCAGCATTTTTGGCATATTTTACCTTTTTACTATATAAAAGATAAAAATGCTGTTCAAGCAAGAAAAAAATTATCCGATGTGTATGGAGAAAGTGTGTTAAGTGAGCGCCAGTGCCAAAACTGGTTTGCAAAATTTCGATCCGGCAATTTTGATCTCGATGATGCAACACGTTCTGGAAGGCCAGTTGAAGCTGATAAAGACACATAAAGGCATTGTGAGGTTCAATTTATCGAATTCGATCGTTCATGATCATTTGAAACGGATTGGTTTAATCTCAAAGCTCGACATATGGATTCCTCATCTTCTTACGGAAAAAAATTTGTACTGTCGCATTGACGTTTGTGATTTGCTTCTCAAACGCCAAGAAAATAATCTATTTTTGAAGCGTATAATCACGGGACGAGAAATGGGTTTTCTACAACAATATTAAGCGCAAAAAATTCTGGAGTAGAAAAGATGAACCGGATCAAAGCACTTCGAAAGCCAATATTCATCAAAAAAAAGGTTAAACTATCTGTTTGGTGGAATTTCAAAGGAATCGTTTATTTTAAGCTTCTACCGAACAACACAACGATCAATTCTGAAGGGTACGGTTATCAGTTGGACAAATTGAATGATTCACTTAAAGAAAAAAGTCCAGAATTGGTCAATAGGAACGTATAGAGTTCCAACAGGATAATGCGAAACCACTTACAAGTTTAACCACCCGGCAAAAGTTTTTAGAGCTTGGATGGGATATACTGCCACCACACCCCCCATAATCTCCAGACCTAGCACCTTCCTGTACAAAAAATTTTAGACGATAAATGAGGAGGTCAAAAATCACTTGGATCAGTTTTTTGCCAACAAAGAACAAAAATTTAATGAGCGTGGAATCATGCTACTGCCAGAAAGATGGCAAAGGGTATGTGGATCAGACTGGACAATATTTAATTGAATAAAATATAAATTCACTATAAGAAAATCGTCTTTCAAATTAATTTCCGAACAACGGAATTACTTTCCGAACAACCCAATACAATTTTATTCAACGATAACGCTCATTTTTCGCTTGGTAGGATACGATAATAAGCATAATTACTATTATATGGGACTCTAAAAATCCACAAGTAACTGTAGAGGTAGCCTTTTTAAATAGTATAAAGTTTGCCATTTTATATTATGGTTTGTTCAGTCACCGAAACCTGTAGGTTCAGCAAACCAATCTGAAGAAAATACCACAGACTTTTGTTGCTGATTTTTCAAACAAATTTTCTTTAGCCATTAACTTAATTTTTTGTTCGATAAATACTACAATAAGCAATCTTGCGGTATATAGACATCCGAAAGACTCCAAGTGACTATGGAGAAGCCATTGTATTTACGAAAAATTGCTGGCTGGTGTGCCCTTTTGGTCTGAAGATGTTATTAGATCGTATGAAAATGAAAAAGAGACCGTTAACGTGATTTCTGAGCCACTATGGCCGTATGATAACCCTATTTTTTTTAGCATAAACTTTGAAGATTTTCTTCTGCATCATATGTGATTTCAACGAAACGGCACCATAAATTCTCTTTTTATTGCAACAAAATTTCCCAGGACGCCTAATTTCGAGACATGGTGATGTCATTTGACCTCCATGATCGCGCGATTTGATGCCGTTGGACTTTTTCTTATTGGGCTACTCAACAATCCTCAAACTTCTCAGGCATTTAAAAACAAACATCCGCCAACTAATGGCCGAATTACAGCCCAAAATGTACGAAAATGTTAACAAAAATTACTTCAATAAGATCAAAAGCTCTCGTAACTTTCTCTGTGCATGCTGGCAAGATTCCAGGAATTTAATGAAATTTTAATTGTGTTTTATTCAACTTTACTTTCCGAAGCAAAAAGTTGATAACTTTTTATTTACTTATGCTGGATAGTGAATAATTTATTTTATATAAAATTATATCAATAGCATAATTGTATCAGGACACTTATTTAGATTTAGTTTTTACTAAAGAAGCAACCTCGAAAGAGTAGCAAACAGAAAAACCAGGTAATACCAAATATTTTAGCTTAAAAAGACAATGTTTACAGGAATTTACACCTAAAATTTTTTTTATATGCTTTTTCTTATGTAAAAGAAAAATATCTTTTGTAGAAAATAATAAATAACAAATAAATATTTTAAAAACTTAATGCACATTACTCTACGGTTGATATTTAATTTTGTTTTATCAATGCAACTACTACTTATAATAATGTAACGTAAACTATTAACAGTAATTTAACAAAATTTAAAATTTTAAATATTACCGATGATAAATTTAATAAGCCGTTGTGACTGAAATTGTCTTTAAAATAATTAAGACTAAAAAAAAAAAATATATTCACAATCAATAAAACCAAAAAAATAAAAAAAATAAAAAATATAAGATAGTTAAAATCTTTCCTAGTTAAAATATTTCTCAAAATTAATTACGAATAATTTTCGGAATAATTTTTAAAAATATTTAAATATAAAAGATTAACTATCTTGAAAATGAATGTATGTTTGTGTGTATGTTCTCTATATGCTCCTTTGAAATGAAACTTTACATACTTTTCTAGTTCGGTCTGGCAGAGGTAACGAAGGTTTTCTTTTGTTGATAGCATTTGCGGTTCCTGTGGAAAAAAAACCCAAAAAAAAACCATCGAAATGAATTGCGATCTATTCTGACCGCGAAATGTTGGAAATTTAAAAGCATTAAATCGATTTGCCGCCGATCCATCAATTTTGAAGCGCTAATAAGTTGACCATTTAAAAGGGCCCACACACAGGCCAACTTGGTTGGCCAACTAGTCAAATTGTGTCGTGCGTGGGGCAGTTGGCCAACTATTTTGATGGTTGGTGAGTTGGTTGGAAGAAAATCAAAATATTTTGATTTTTATGGGCGGACTCAATGGTTGGTAGTTGAAGTTGGCTGTGTATGGTCAACCGTATGTCAAAAAATCATTTGTTTTTCGGTTTTTGTGTTGAACACATCGCAGTGTTCGACAAATGGCTGTTGTTAATAATGAACTTTGGAGAGAGTTTTTTGAGGAGTTTAAAAATTTCCCAGAGTTGTGGAAAGTTAAAAGCAGTGTTTATAGAAATAAGAAGAATAACTGGCTATTCTATTAGATGAATTTTTATGGAACCAACTAAATAAACTAATTTCAAAAATTTCTAAACATAAAAATAAATATTGATACAATATGGTTAAGGGCTTTAAAAAAATGAGTGTATTCCAAAGTTTTAAAAACTCTTTAACTTGTTGCCGTTCTTTCTGTCTATTCAGTTCTTTTTTCACTTCGCATTGGATCATAGTAGACAATTAATTTGCATTTGTAAATATTTATCACTTTGCCTAGATAGTGCCGCTCTACTTGATATTTATAGGATTTTCCAATAAGAGTGATATGATTTCTAAGTGACGTTTCGGCCATTTGATCTGTCTTTTTTTTTCATTGTATTCAGTAATGTTTCTAATTTCATCATGGAGAGATATACGCAAGAACAACGTTTACAAATTATTCAATTTAATTATCAAAAGAATCGTTCTCCAATTGCAACTTTTCGTGCGTTTTTACCATTTTATGGTCGTAATAATCGCCCAACTGTGCTCGCTATTCGACGAATTGTTAAAAATTTCGAGCGTACATTTTCTTTACATAATGTTCAAGTGCCAATAAGAAAAAGAAATGCTCGAAGTAATGAAAATATTGCTGCCGTTCAGGCAAGTGTTGCCCAAGTGAAGACCGCAATTTGTCGATTCCAAGACGTTCCAAGACAGAATTGGGACTGTCTCAAACCACAACCTGGCGGATTTTGAGAAAGGATTTGGGCTTGCATCCGTATAAAATTGTTATCACTCAAGAACTGAAGCCATTGGACCACCGTAAACGTCGTGAATTTACTGATTTTCTCTTGGAACAACTTGAAAGCGATAACGATTTTTTTAAGAAAATCATCTTCTCCGATGAGGCTCACTTTCATGTGAGTGGTGCGGTAAATAAACAAAACTGTCGATTCTAGTGCGAAGAAAATCCACAAATTATTCATGAACACCTATTACATTCACCTAAATTGACAGTTTGGTGTGGTTTTTGGTCTGGTGGAATCCAGACTCCACCGTACTTCTTTCGAAATGAAGCTGGTAACACCGTTACTGTCAATGGAGAGCGGTATAGATCGATGATAACCAACTTTTTATGGCCGAAATTGGAAGAAGTTGATCTTGACAACATCTGGTTCCAACAAGACGAGGCTACGTGCCACACAGCACGTGCAACAACCGAATTATTGCGAGAAAAGTTTGGAGATTCGATTATTTCAAGAAATTGTGATATAAAAATCTTTTTTGACTTATCTGCCAAAGGGCAAATAATTTATTGCAACTGGTAAATTCTGAAGTAAATAACTTCCTTACTTAATTTGTTTTTTTTTTTTATACCAGAGAGAAGATATACCAGAGAATATAGTAAAAAAAAAAACAATAAACGATAAAGAGATTTCCTCTGACCAAAACATTCTTCTCATGCTTCTGAATATAAAATTTTTGACGTTTCACACGAACACAGCTAAAATATGTGTGTGGCGTGGTTGGCCGACCAGTTGTCGAACCAAGTTGACCTGTGTGTGGGCCCTTTAATAGTCATTGAAAATTGACTTCGATCTCCGATCACCGAATTTAAGCCAGGACTAAATAGTCGCCAAATAGCGTTTAGCTAGTGTAGTGGTACTTAGAATTTACATTTCAGTACTAATGTTGCAATAATAAACAAACAAACAATTGACGTCGAACAACTTTTTCGAAAATCACAAAAAATACTGTCAACTTCAAATATTTTGAAAGTAGGAAGTGAAAAATCGTGGAAATTACCAACGCAAAAATCAAAATATATTGATCTTTAATACAAATAATCAATTAAATCCGTGAGAATTAAAACTTTGTGAATTTGTTGGTCAAGTTTGATCCGTCGTTCACCAGATGGAGCAAAAAACAAATTTTTACTTACCGGGCAAAACTAGTTCATCAAAAACGAAGCAACTGAAAAAAAACACCAGAGTCCTTCTCTAAACAGGCTATATACTAAATTATTTCATAAAACAGGAATATTTTTGACAGTTCAATATTTTGGCGCCAATCAGACGAAAATATAAAATCTATTATTTATATCGACCATGATGAATCATTATCGAAAAAGTTTTGTTTTTTTTTCTTATTTTAAATGTTTTGATACTGTAGGAATAGAGGAATAATGAGTATTTAAGAAGCCATAACTGTTTATTTGCTGCTAACTAATTTTATTTCCTTAAGAGATCGATTTTAATTAATGATGATGCTGAATATGGATAACTGTTTTATTAATTGTGTAAAAATAATAGGACATGTATAAAATTACATAAGGGGTAGAGAAATATTCGTTAATTACAAATTAAATGAAGAACGAGTAATGCAACTTGTAAATATGTAGAGATATCAACGCTGTCACAAATTTTTTGCTCTGTAATTTCAATTTCCATCATGAATATTAATTAACAATAAATATGAGTATCACCATCGACGGTCGTTTCACTGACACTAAGCCTTCGTCTGACAAAATATCGAAATTCCACACAACATTGGACAATTTGACAGGGGCTCCCCTTTTTAGTAAGTGACCGATAATTATTGCCCTCGAACGTGCTTGAAAAGAATACGTTCCCGTTTTCGTTACAAACAGAATTATTAACCACTTTGATCAAAATCACACCAAATTCACCTGTTCTATAAAAGCTTGAAAAAAGTGCAAGGGTACCAATATCGAAATGACTAAAGTTGAAAAATTTATTTAAAGCAAAGAAGGAAAAATAAAAGCTCGAGAAATTGTTCTCAAACAACACAGGACTACAATAAATGCAAATACGTGTATAATATTACATATTACACTTAGAGTTCAATTAATCGAATTTAAATTAATTCTATTTGTAAACACACCGAGCAATTATTAAAATTAATTATTCGCACAATCTTAAAAACTAAAAAAACAAAAAGAAGGCGATTAACTAAACACATACATTTGTATACAAACGTTCGAACCAGATTTATTAGAAGCACACACACACACACACAAACCCATATGCATATATATGCATAAATGTGCACTTTTTTTAATATTTTTTTTTTTATAAAATAAATTATTACTTTTTGTTGTTATAGTTATAATGTTGTTGCTATTATTGCCGTTTTGTATATCCCCCTCTTCTTCTTCTTCGATCTGATGGTAAAATATTCGATTTGACAAAATGAAAATGAAATCCACGCAAAAAAAAAAACTATTTCATGAATTATAAACTGATTACAATGACGGATAACCGACTGACTAACTGATTATTATTATTGTTTTTGGGTCCGTTAGTCTGTAACACTACCGATTGCAAAAGATACTGTTTGTACTCGAAATTGATTTTTTCCGATTTGTCAAAAAATATCGTATTTAACACTTTCACACGTTGCAAATGTAGTTTGTACGATTTAGTTTGTGTAATTATTTTCTCTTGTTATAATAATTTTATTAGTTTTAAATATAATGTATTGAAACAAAATTGAAATATTTGTAAAAACAAAAATAAAACAACTTTACATTAACATTCAGAATAAATTGGAATATAACAATGTTAGAAAAGGAAAATTAACCAGTTATATTTTCTCAAAAATAGAAGAAAGAAAAATAACTTGGTACACTAAATAAAATAATTAATTAATAAATTTTTCGTTGGCACAACGCGACATAATATGTAAAAATTCAACGAACTAAACAATTGGAAATCACACAATAAACTACGCTCGCACAATGAGGAATGACAATTTTTCCCAAGAGAAAGTACTCAGCAATTTTTTCTCGTTTCACCCGCTCCTTATTTCTATAACTGCAACAACAATACTTATTCAAGCATAAGTATATGAAAGAGACGAAATGATCATTCAAATGGCGCTTAATCTACGCGTGATCATGACGTCCAGTATTGTTTTGCTTTAAATAGCGAAAGCGAGAAAAGGTAAGACGTAGCAACTAAAGATGCACAAAAACAAAGTCAAATCAAAGCATGCGCCATGTTGGCGCAGTAAATCTAGTACGTTCAATTTGATTTGTTTTGTTTTTTAATATTTTGAATATGGTAATGCTGTTTGTATTGTTGTAGTGTGACAAAGCATTTGTTCATTTCTTCTTCTTTTCATGGTCAATATTATTAAATATTCATCATCACATCTAATATTCTATAGAAAAAAAAATTATTTCTTACCAATTAACTCTAAATATTTTCGATAATCAGTTTTGTTAAATATATTAAAATCACAATTTTCTTAAATTTAACTAAAATGACTGATGTTGATTTGCACCCGGTTTTTTGACAACTCCAACTCACCGATAAATACTTTTTATAGTACTAGATTATTGTTCAACAAAGGTAATATATTTTGTAATCAAATTTTTATAATTGAAAATTCTTTTTCTATAAAAAAAAAATCAAGATTTTCTCTAAAAACAAAATCATTTAAGAGGACATGTGTTCGTGTCATATTGTATGGTTCAAATAATGAAATTAATTTATGATTAAAATAAAACTTTGAAACATTAACTTTTCTTTTAAGAAATGTATAATTGAAATTTATTATATTGTATTATTATACAAAAATATGTACCCCCGTATATATAAATTCGTTGTATATATATTTTTTTTTAAATAACTCGCCATAAACGTGTTCTGACAGCTGTACTAAATGTATAACAGTCTGTTAATGCGTTCTGAATCAAACACTTACTGTTGATTGACGGTTTCTGTAATCTGTTAGAGGTAAATATCTATCCGATAGGTTGATATCTATTTTGATTAACTTTAAAATTATTTCTCTTTGATGAAATATATGTATATGAAATAAAATATCAATTTTGTGTAATTTTTTTAAAAAATTTCTTTTGTAGTCGATTTATTGTGACAAAAGTTTTAATATTTACATATTAGACCAATATGGAACTAAACAAATTACCAGCACTTCCCCAAATTAATACTTATTCCATTAAGGAAGGAATAAAAATGATAGCCTCCAAAGACGGTGGTTTATTCTATATAAATGAAAATGTGGTCTTCTATATATCTGGGGTTCCTACAGTAAATTTATCGGCCCCAATTCGAACGTTCGTTAATAAGAAAAGGTATGCTTATGAAACACAAAATATATTCCACAAATTGAATAAATTTTCACCACTAATGAAAATAGGAGCACATGTAAAATATAAGTCTTATATTTATATATTTAGGATAAAACACATTGATTGTGATATTGAATGGAAACAAAACAAATATTTTGCACTTTCTACCGAAGATGATTTGCTTGTCTATGATTTCAATAACGGAAAATATAACGCCATCAAGATTGATAACAAGGTAAATAAATTTATGGAAATATTCAGCATTCAATTTACTTGATTAAAATCTAAGATATAAGTATATAATTTATTGTATTTATTTTCATACTGTATTAGAAATTAGGCAATAACCGAATGCACTACATACCATTTTGCTTTCTGAATAAAAATCGAATCCTAACATTTGATTTGGAAAATTTTATAATTTATCATATAAATAGTAAAAAATATGAATTTATTGAGAGCGAATTGTGCTGTAATATTGAAATGATAAAATCTGATCCATCAGGACAATTTGTGTTAGTACTTGGAAGTGATGAAAAATTTACTATTATTGGATTTGAAGGTATATAAACTACGAGTATTATTAAAAGTATAAATTTGAGTTTTATATTAATTTTATACAATTATTATAGGTACGAAATCTGAATTTTATAATTTCTCAGTACCAGACTATGATAAAAATAATGTCATGTCAATTAGTTTTTGGGTAAATTCTTTACAAAAATCGCAAACAAGTGTTAAATCAAAAACATCTCAAAATAGAAAATCAATTAATGATGAAATATTTGATATATATGATTTTGGTGATGATATTGAAGAATTTGGTATACCGATAAGGAAAAGAATTATATCTACTAGTGATGAAGATCAATTGGAGAACGTTGAAAACGCGACTTGCTCAAATTTTAATGAGAATTTTAATTATGCTGAAGCATGTCAGAATTTAAAAGATGATATTTTAGCAAACAAAAATAGAAAAGTAAGCGAGGATAATAAAAATGAAGAAGCCAATGATGCTGTATTACGGGAAATCAATGCAAATTCTGAAGAACGACAAAATTTGGGATCTGTATCTGCATCTGATGAAATGGTTTCATCATATTCGGTTTCTTTAAAATCATTCGAATCGAATCAATCAATAAAGAAAACAATATTTCAGGATGATATTATTATAGTATACACAGTTAACGCTGATACTATAAAGATAATCGGTTGTAATAATGTAAAAAATGATCAAGAACTATGCATTACACATTACAAGTTCTTAGATAGAAATGACGTAATATGTAATTCCATTTCAAATGAGTCTGTAACCGGACTATTCAGTATACCTACTTGGATAAACAAAGAGAAAATTTCCTTTCAAAATTTTATCTTGCATATACAAAGTGTTGAAAACGATATTATTAACTATGAGACAATTAATTTAAAAGATGTACAGTATGCCTGCAGTATACCAGAGAGTAGTCAAATTTGGTTAGTTCGCCCAATGACATGTATTTGCTTGTATGATCATATAGTAGGAAAAGAAATTGTACAATATGATGTTCTAGTACCCATGGGAATAAACACTCTAGAACCTGTAAATCAATTGCCTAATATGTAAGATATAAATATGATTTATTTAACGACAATTTTCAAAATAAACTATTTAATTTTATTTTTAGCATTGCTTTTGCAACACCATCATACAATCTTCTGCAAATAAATGCTACGACATTGTCATCAATTAAAATTAGCCACATAGAACCACTTTATCCTCTTGAAAAAACTTCGGTTTATGCGATAAAGTGTTCTCCTGTTAGATTTGATCTATTTGCTTGTTCAATAAAATATACAAATCGCTCAGAGGTACAAACACAATTATAACAAAATCACTTAATAGCAACTAATTAAATAATATTCAATATATTGTGTCAGGTTCAAGTTGTTTCAATGACAATGAATCAGATTATACCAGTTAGAAGTGGTTTTGATGTAAACCAATGTCTAAGCACGGTGCCTTTCGAAAATACTATATATTCCTTAGATTGGATGGATGACGAAACACATATATTTGTATGCTGTAATTCTACATTATATGTTTTCAACTGGTTGAAACCAGGTAATAAAATATTTCAAATTTTATCATAAATTTTTGCACGGAAAATATTTCTTTTTAACATTGAGTATAAATGAAAATAATTTCCTATTCTTAAGTTCCAGTTAAAATGTGTATTAATCACATAAAGGATGTAACATCTGTATGTGTTAGAGGTGACTATTTGCTTACAGGAATGAATTCTGGGTCAGTTGCCCTTTACATGATCAATATAAAAGATTCAGAAAATGAGACTGATTTTATGGATTGTCGAAAAAATTTCATATTAATGAATTTGGTTAAAATTGGTGTCAAATACATTAGTGAAATTAGTTGGTGCAGAAATGATGTGAAAACATTTGCGGCCTGTTCATATAGTGGCGAATTTGCCGTTCTTAACGTTAACTCAGAACGAAATATAGAAATTTATAGGAAATCTTTTGTCAAAAAAAATACTTCAAAATATATCTCCGGTACTACATCAATACGCTGGAACAATAATAACGATAATAAAAAGTTAGTCACGTGTAATATTAATGGGAATATAAAAGTTTGGAATGTTTCGGAAAATGGAATAGTGGAAATTTTTAAAAAGAAATACAATACGGCAATGCTGTGCGCTATATTTTCACCAATCAATGATAATATTCTACTATGTACAGGAAGATGTACAACTATAGATTTTGTTAAAATTGAAGCTGAAAGTAATGAAAATGATACACCAACGGCGACACACAGTCGTGATGATCAAATGTATTTGAACAAATCGAATACTACAAATTTCGATGCTTCAGGGCAACCTATCACAGATATATTGAAAAATCTAAATTTAAATGCATCTGTTAGCATTATTAACGAAACAGATAATTCTCATTGTCAGCCCAAGTTGAATGCGGACGCAATTAAGGTAAAATAATTGAATAAATCTTGTCAGTAATTTGTCTTTATTCTTTTTTTGGTACAGAAGCAAAATACTATTTGCTATTTATTGCGGAAGGAAATAAACAGAAAACCATTATCATGTCTATATGATATTTTGAAAGAGGAGTCAAATGATAATCGAAGACAATTTGCTATAGAAAAACTATTTGGCGATCGTGGACAAATTCAATCTCTTTTAGAAGATGAACGTAAGTATCTAATATATAAAAAAGAAATAAAATATTCAATATTTGCAAATTTGAAAAAAAAACCAAACTGATTACAGTACAAAATCATCGAGCATCGAATACAAATTCCATTGGAGTCACTTTGATACCACAAATTGCTGGAAATCTAAAAGAACATATTTTGGAAAAAATTCAATATGGAAAACTAACCGAACACGATATTGCTCTAGCGCCAACCATTTCTTTTAAGTAAGTACTATTCTTACTCTAATTAAAGTTTCTCAGTTTTGATTATAAGCAATTTTTAATCGTGTATTGTTATTATAATTGTTTTTTCTTATTTAAGCTTTTGGCAAAATTGTTGTACTGCATATGCTGAACAACTTTTAGCAGACGATTTGAAACTTTCAGCAATTCCATATTTATTAGCTACACATAAGGTTAACGAAAGTATTGAAAAATTAAGAACAGAAAAGTTATATCGTGAAGCTTGGATTATAGCCAAATTATACAAACAAGAGGATGATCCTGTAATTGAATCAGTTGTTGAAGAGTGGATCAAATATACGGAAATGACCGGAAATCTGGAGGGAGCTGCTTTATTGTAATGAATTTTTAATATTTTTGTTAAATATATTAGAAATGTTAATTATATTAAACACATCTAGATGGTATCTAAAAGGCAACTATACTGAAGCGAAACGCGTTTTGCTGACTCGCCGAATACCTGTAGCGGCTGAAATTCATCAAAAAGTCTTAAATCTTTTGACTGAAAAATGCTCCACGTAGTGATATGATAATAAGTAGTGCTTCTTTTCTATTTATTGATAAGAAATATACTTTTCTAAAATGTATTAAAATGAGAATTATTTTTTATCTCTGATACTACTATGAATAAATATGATGAACAATTAAGAACTGTGTTATTAATTTAAAATACCAGGGGTATAAGCTTAAATCCGCTGTTTGGTCATAGAGGGCGTGAGTGTGCGTATTAAGCTACCATCTGTCAATATTAATCAGTGCACATTGTCAGCAATTTCGTGCAACAACATACATTTTTCCTTTGGTAATCATATCTAGTTTTGCGCCTGAAAAAGAGAATATGCGCGAAGCTCTGCTAATCTGCTTCAATTTGAAGAATCACATCAAATGCTTATGGAGACCTATGGTGACAGTGCTTTATCGGAAACAACGTGCCGAGATTGGTTTCGTCGGTTCAAAGATGGCAATTTTGACTTGTGGGACAAGAAGCGTGAAAATCGGCCTAGGAAGGTTGAAGACCATCAATTGCAGGCTCTTTTGGACGAAGACGATACCCAATCGCAAAAAATGCTCGCGGAACAATTGGGTGTTACTCAACCAGCCATAGCCATGCGTCTGCGTGTCATGGGGAAGATTGAAAAGATCGGAAAATGGGTGCCGCATGAATTGAACGATAGGCAAATGGAGCGACGCCAAAACACATGGGAAATCTTGCTCGCCAGACAAAAAGAAAGGCGACCAAATCGCTTCGGCCGGAAGACGATTTAGAGGGATCAGCAGGGTATCGTCTACTGTTGAAACTTGGTGAAACTGTAAATGCCAACCGCTTCCACCAACTGATCAAATTGCACCGTGCTCTGTGTGAAAAAAGGACGGATTATCAACAAAGACATGACAAGCTTATTTTCCTCCACGACAACGCCTCATCGCACACGTCAAAAATGGTCCGAAACAACTTGGAGACACTCAACTGGGAGGTGCTACCCCACTCCGCTTATTCACTAGACCTGGGCCCTTCCGACTACCACCTGTTTTCGTCGATGGGCCACGCGCTCGTTGAGCAGCACTTCCATTCTTACGAAGACGTCCGAAAATTGCTTGATGAGTGGTTCGCCTCGAAAGAGAAGGCATTTTTTTAACGTGGTATCCACAAATTGCCCGGGAGATGGGAAAAATGTGTAGCAAGCGAGGGCAGGTACTTTGAAAAAATTTGTTTTTGCTTTCTATGAAAAAAACATTTTTTTTTAACCGAAAAAATAGCGGATTTAAGCTTATGCACCTGGTATTTGCAATATACGAATATGATCTGATTAAAGTGTAAAAATATGTTTGATTAGGTTTTAGAGTTTTATTGAAAAATTTCACAAAATGTCCTTTTTTAATAAAAAAAAAAATTCTGTCAAGATGTTCTCAATAAAAAGAAAGTTTTTATCAAAAATTTGTTTAGTGAAAAATTTTTTTTTATCACTTAAAATATGTTCAATAAATTTTTTATTATAGATTAATTTGTATACAAAAATATCAGGTAAAAACGGCATTAAAAGTATTAAGAGAAGTAGAAAAAGACGGTTGCAAAAGTATTTGATGATTTTAAGAGAATTTGTATCTGTGTGTACCACAAAAAAAACATTCTCCAAAGAGACTCTGGAAGGCATTGAAGCATAAAATGACATTCACAAGACCTACTATAGCACCTTAAGATAACTTCACTCGGTATATATACTCTTACAGGTGATCAGTGAGAATTCAGCACTCCATTTAGTTGGCTGGCATAAAGTCGAGTTCCTCGCTTAAGTCTTTCGTTTCTGTCGACTTTCAATATTTCGTTCGCGTATTTTTATTTAATTTTTATTTTTATTTTAATCATTTTTAAGTTTATCTAATAGTTTATTAAATATATATATTTTTTCAATTCATTCTTAGCCTGTGAACATATTTATAAATGGTTTTTGTTAATGTAATGTCGTTCATAATGTTTTTTGTTTCTTCAACTCAATATCTACACTATGCACAATTGTAAATATTTACAAAAAAATTGTTTCGAAAGTAAGCAGAGATGTGTCAATATAAATAATTTAAATTATAAAAATTATAACAAAAAAAACTAAATGAATATATTTAGTGAAATGTAAAAAAAAAAAAACAGAATCATCTTCTCAGACATGTTAGAAATAATAAATTTTTTTTAAGTTGAAACTAAAGTGAAATCGGTAAAAGGAATTTTTTTGTTTTGGACAGACAGTCTAGGCTAGTCCATGCCAATTGACCAGTTTACCTGTTTAAATTCGTTACACGTTCACATACAATATACCGTATGTATGTGTTTACACGTGAAATTCGGTAAAAAAATATATTAAATTATCACGAAAAGACTTAAAATTTGCAATTTAATGAAGATTATTTTTAGTTTGCTTTGGATATTTTTTTTTTGCATTTAAATCGAAAGAATAAAAAAATATTGCAGTTGGGGAACGTCTTAACTGAACACGTCATTTAATGATAACTCACTTAAAAAGAAGGGAATGTTCTTTTTTTTATAATAATACATAAATAATATGTAAAAGTTTATTTTTGATTAATTTTAAAACTCTTGAGAAAATTTCGTATTGTGTTAATAATTCACAAACGCGCGCGTTTAAATGTTGAAAAACAAATGGGCGCAGATTCAGTGTTGTTGCGTAGAGTTAATAAAAAAAAATTTAAGCGGCCTCCTCCTCGATCATATTTTTGGCCTACCTGTTTAAGTGGCCTACCTATTTATGAGTACGAGTATATATTTAAAAAAAAAATGTGCCAATGATTCATTAAGTAAATATTTAATAATAAATAGTTTTCGTACGCGTTATAAGAAAATTTCACTTGTGCGATTTTAATATACATAATTATGTATATCCGTTTTGATCAATCTAAACACTAAGAGTTCAAATTGGATTTTTGCTCTGAAAAATTTGGAAAACCAACAAAAATAAAAGCGAAGAAAACTAACCGAAAATAATTATTTTGATTAATAATATGAAATATTAGGTATGTAATGTATAATTTTTGTAAATAATTAGTTTATATTTGAAATTATAATAATAGTAAACTTATACGATAAGCACTAGGCATAGTTTATCGTTTGTGCACGTACACGTATATGCTCTCCTATCATATATGTATGTATGGTATGTTAATCATGATAAAAATGATGGAAAAATTGTTAAATATATCATATCAGGGCATAGTTATTCAATAAAGTACAATACACCATTTAGATTACGTAAATTTATAAATTAACATCTATTATATTACAGAGACGGACAGCTATCTGAAACTCTAGCTGAATTGTATAATATTTCAATATCGTTTTATATTTACTATTGCAATAGAGTAAATAAGGCAGCACCTTTAGTGTTTCCCTGGGAATTTTTTCTTTTGATGCATTTTCATTTTCAAAATTTCTTGTGAACTGTTTTATTCAATAAAACAATCACTTGTTGTTGGTAATGACTATATCTAAGAGGAGAGGAGCTAATCAGTTTTTTTTACAATTCAAGAAAAGGTATAATTACGAAAAGATGATTTTTTTTTATTATGTTTATAATCGCATAATATGTATGAGTGATAGATAGGCTAGTATTTGTACCTAGCTCACATTTGCTGTTTGTTTGTATTCCTCTTCTTTTGGACTCTTCCCTTAGTTCATAGCATGTAAGTGAAAGTAATTTATAATAAATTGACATACTCGTAATATCTATATACATATTCACCATAAATTCCGATAGTAATTCTTAATTACAATGTCACATAACTGAGTATTATGGTCATTATAGCTACGAGTACAGTAATTATTTTATGCTCATGTGCATGATTTGTAAATCGATATGAACATTATAGAAAATATTTTGTCCATTAGAATTAATAGTTTTTTTTTTGGAATGTGTACGTTAAATGCCTTCATTCTGTTAGTTATGAAATGTAAGTACTTTACCAAAGCAGTAAACCATACACTGAACAATTATACAAACAAAGTCTGGTAGTTGTGATTACCTGATATGGCTCTACTTTCGAAACTAATTAAATTACTATCTTGCAAGACATGTTTTTCTTTCTCTCTACCAATTAGCAAAAATATTTACAGAACATTTTCTAATAATATTCAAAACTAATATTAATTTAGTAGAAAAATTTTATCATTTTAAAAAGTTTTCTTCTAAAAGAAAAAATTAATTTAGTAGAAAAATTTTAAATAAATTTTTTTAAGTAAACATTTTCTTAGTAAAAAATTTTTTCAGTAAATAGAATTCGCAGTAAACTTTTTTTTTTTTGGTAAAAAAATTTTTTTCACTAAAAATTTTTGGTAAAAATCTTTAGTTGAAAAATTTTCTTAGCAAAAAATTATCAGCAAATTAATTTCAGTTAAAAATAATTTTTTTGGTACAAAATTTGTGTAGTTGAGTGTTTTTTTTGTTATTGTGGAAAAATTATTCAGTAAACATTTTTCAGAAAAAATTTTCGGTAAAAATTTTTTTACTAACTTTTTTGGTAAACATTTTTAGTAAACATTTCTGATTAAGAATTTTTCATTAACAAAAATATCAGCAAAATAAGTTTTCAGTAAAAAATGATTTTTGGTAGAAAATTGTTTTAATAAAAAATTTTCAACTCTTTCCAGTCAACGTTTTTTGAGTAAACCTTTTTTCACTTAAATGTTCTCACTAAAAATATTCCAGTAAAAATGTTTGCACTAAAAATTTTCTCAGTAAAAATTTTCTCATTAAAAACTTTCTCAGTAAAAATATTTTCAGAAAAAATTTTTTTAGTAAAAATATTTTCAGTAAAAATTGTTGCACTAAAAATTTTCTCAGTAAAAATTTTTCCAGTAAACATTTTCTCAGTAAAAATATTCTCGGTAAAAAATTTTTCAGTAAAAATTGTGTTAGTAAAAATTTTCTCATTAAAAATTGTGTCAGTAAAAATGTTCTCAGTGAAAATTGTTTCAGTAAAAATTTGTTCAGTAAAACTTTTTTCAGTAAAAATTTTGTCAGTAAAAACTTTGTCAGTAAAAATTTTTTCGGTAAAAATTTTCTCAGTAAAAATTTTCTCAGCAAAAATGGTCTCAGTAAAAACTTTCTACTAAAATGGACCAGTAAAAATGGGTTCACTTAAAATTTTCTCAGTAAAAATTTTCTTAGTAAAAATTTTCTCAGCCAAAATTTTCTCAGTAAAAATATTATCAGTAAAAATTTTTTCGGTAAAAATTTTCTCACTAAAAATTTTGTCAGTAAAAATGTTGTCAGTGAATATGTTTTCAGCAAAAATTTCCTCAGTAAAATATTTTTTAAGTATCAAAGTTTTTACTAAGAACTTGTTTTATTGTAGTTAAAAAACATTTTTTAAAAAATGTATATGCAGTTAATCCTCAATTTTTGTTCAGAAAAAAATGTATACAAAAAAATTTGTAATGAAAATATTTAATAAAATTTAAAAATAAGCACACATGAAAAAATAATTTTCTTAAAAAAGTGAGTAATAAAAGATTTTTTTTTGGGTTGATTGGTTCCAAATTTAAAATTTGGCACATTTTTTTACAATCAGGGAAATTTAGTTATTAGAAGCATATTTTATGTTTTATATAAACTTATATGCCAGCGCAATAGACTAATAACCTTGATTTTTTTAATCAATACAGAAACACAAATACATATTTTTAGTTATCTTTGCTGTTTTCTAAATTTTTTTTTAAAGAGAAAATTGGGAAAGCAAAAACAACTTATTGAAAAGGAAACAGGTTTTTTTGTTGTTGTTGTCACATTCTTTAATATTTTAATCAAAACTAAGACAGGCAAAAAAATACTAATCAAAATTAGCCTTAATACGAATGTTTTTGAGAAAAAAAAAATTCTAACAAATAAAATTTTGTATATAACAGAATACGAGAATTAACCGATTAGCCATCGTTGTTTTTTCACCTTTTAGCAAATTATTGTTGAAGTACTAGAATATGTTAACTTACGATTTATGATAATCTATTACTAACTTCAGTATTTCTTTAGGCGAATATATTAGTCTTTTGACACATTTTATTGATTCCTTGCCAAAGAAGCTACTACCGATTAGGAAAATGCAAAAAACGCACCCGTTTTTACATTGATGTTCAGTATTTTCAATATAAGCACAATAGTATAAGAAAATGACTTAATTATTACGAATTCTGAATAGGATTGTAATTTTTATAAAAGTTTATAGATTTTGTAATTTGTAAAGTACAGCCCTATCATTTAACAGATGAAAAACATATATCATTTTACATTGTGGATTTTTAGGAAGTTTGTCTTTTACATTGTGGATTGTTTACACGTAGGTACCAAAAAATATATTTAAATTATAAAACCTTTCTATAAAAATGGTGAATCTGTCGTAACCACGTTTCGCGTTTTTAGAGAAGATTACTATGTGATAAGTCATTGAGAAAAAATCCCTTATATGAAGCTCTAAAAACCCTTGCAAACACTTGAATTTTTGTATCCCCATAAATTAACAGTTTGAGGTGTATTTCCTCTCTCCTTTTTCATTTTCAAAGAAATGAATGAACATGAAGGTATCATGTTCATTCATTTCTTTGAAAATGAAAAAGGAGAGACCGTTACCGTAAATTTTAAGCGTCATGGCCGTATGATAACAGTTTTTATTCGGAATTAATTTAAATATTTTAATCTAGACTAAATGTGGTTTTGAAAATCTTGAAAATTTTGGTTTTATTACCCAATAAGTTTGCAAGACACGTATTTTAAGATTTGGTGATGTCAATTAGCTTCCAAGATCTTGTGATTGGACGCCGTCTGACTTCTTTCATTATAAGATTATACAAAATAAAATATTTACACAAATAATCATTAAACTTTAAAGCATATAAAAACCAACATCTATCAACTAGTGGACAAATTACAGCCCGAAATGTGCGAAAAAGTCATCAAATATTACTTCAGAAGGATCTAGTCCTGTAAGAAATTTTATAGCCATTATTTAAATAGTATTTTATATAAAAATGGCAAATTATAAGCAATATAAAAATTAAAAATTATTATCAAAATTTGATTTTTAAGCGAATTTTATTGAATTTTATTTCTTAAAACACAAATGGGATAGTCTTTTCTTTGGGGCTTAAAAATGGATTTTAATATTATTTTTTTACATTAAGATATTGTATTTTTTCTTATATAATTTTTTTTTAAATTTTTTTTTCCCAATCTGTTGAAAAAGTATCTCGAATTTTGAATTTCCGCGGGTTACGTATATTGGATTTTCGATTTTTTTGTGGCGTTATGTTGGTACTCATGTCTCTCACTTATGCCGGCCATTTTGAATTCCGAATTTTTCAGCCATTTTGAATGTTCAGTTAATTTTTGACAGCTGCTTTACTTGCACGTGTTTTGGATCGTCTTCGATTTTTGCTCAATTTCGACCAAAAACAGCATCGCATTAACATTGCTAAGGAGCTGTTGAACTCTGTCCGCGATGACCCAAATTTGCTCCAGAGGGTCATAACTGGAGACGAATCATGGGTTTATGGTTATGACGTGGAAACCAAAGCTCAATCATCCCAATGGAAACTCCCGCAAGAACCAAGACCAAAAAAATCGCGCCAAGTTCGGTCGAATGTGAAGGTTTTGCTTACAGTTTTCTCCGACTGCAGGGGCGTGGTGCATTATGAGTTCATGCCACAGGGTAGAACGGTCAATAAGGAATATTACCTGCAAGTTATGCACAAGTTGCGCGAAACAATCCGCCAGAAACGCCCGGATTTGTGGAAGAACAAAAATTGGCTTTTGCCATTTTTGGCCAAAAACAACACACTAATAATGCCGCAGACGCCGTATTCCCCAGATCTGGCACGCTGTGATTTTTTCTTGTTCCCGAAACTAAAGAGCCCCATGAAAGGACGACGGTACGCTACGATTGAGGAGATAAAGACGGCATCGAAGGAGGAGCTGAACAAGATCACAAAAAATGATTTTTTGAAGTGCTTCGAGGATTGGAAAAAACGTTAGCACAAGTGTATAATATATGGTGGGGATTACTTTGAAGGCCATAAAATAGATATTTATGAATGAATAAATAATTTTTGAAAAAACACAAAATTCGCGATACTTTTTGAACAGACCTCGTATTACTAAACTTAAAAAAATATGAATATTGAATAATTTTTCTTTTTTTCTCATCATATAAAAATATTAATAATCATGCCCTTTTCAGAAAACAAGAAAACAAAATTTAAACCTATAATAGAGTTAAGCATACTTTTTATAATAGATTTCGAAAATATATAAAAAAGGAATTTATTAATTTATTAAATTTTTTCTAATCAGCAGTGTTGTGGGAACTGGGAAAATTTGACCCAAAAAAAATAAAATTTATTGCAATAATTTTTATGTTAGTCTATTCTTAATTTTCATATGACATTTTTATGTTCGAATAACTGTTAAATTAGTAAAATTTTATGAATATTTAACAATAAATTAACGATATATAATAGTAATCAATCGTTGAATATTACCCAACCGTCATATTATACGTATACTTGTAGATTAGAAAATCTTACTGACCTGTATAGTTTTCAGAATGTTTTTGCACCTCTTTCGGGTAATATGAAATTACCCTTTAATATTTTCAAGATTCCCATTTCTTTTAGAGTATTAATTAAAGTTTTTTTGCTATTTCAATTATATTTTCGTCTAATATTTATGGCTTTTCGTTATTATTCTACAATGATTTATTATTATTAAATAGTTAAAATATCTGCCAAACCTGCAGTTACATACTTTTTTTTACTGTACTTGCCTTATAATGTAGGCTTTGATCTAATAAAAATTCTAACATCACAATTCAAGTATTCACTTTTTAATATTTTATACATAAACATTTTACGAGTATTAAACTCGCAAACGATTATTATTATTATTATTATTATTTAAAAAATTTTATATCGAAACGTTTTTAGAATGGAATCAATAAATACTGTACCGCATATTATCTGTTTAATAGACTCAATTTCGATCGAATATCATAAACCTATATAAATTAATTTGCCCATAAATTATGCTTTTGAAGTGTTATTAATTGGAAAAGTGAAGAAAAACATCTATCAACAATAAGACATAATTTGATAGTATATGTGTAGATATCTAGTAAAGATGAAAAGTTCTTTGAAACTTTTGCAATTGACTTTTCCAATTTATTTTTAAAACCACACAGAAAAGTAAGGATTATTATGAAAAAAAATTAAATTTATCGACACAAATAAGTCTATTTCTAATATTAATTGAAAATAGACATAATAATAATAATAATCATAATAATATTGGGTTGTCCGGAAAGTAATTTCGTTATTTCCCAACAGAGGGCTTAATTGTATTTTTTCACAAAATATTACTTTTCTGTGCGTTAGGGTTATGCACCACAAAATACCTTATTGATTGAAGTGGTTTTGAGACTATGTGCCTCTTGCTAACCTTCTTATATTATTATTATGATTATTGGGTTGTCTGGAAAGTAATTTCGTTTTTTCCCAACAGAGGACCTAATTGTATTTTTTCACAACCAACTTCATATTTAAGCCATATAATCATATGTATTTTGACAGCTGACATAACAAGGCTTGTTGTGAAAAAATACCATTGATTCTGCATAGTAGTTTTTGGTTGATACCCTTTTAAATATGAAAAGTGAAAAACAGCATTTTTGGCATATTTTCCTTTTTTTCTATAGAAAAGATAAAAATGCTATTCAAGCAAGAAAAAAATTATCCGATGTATATGGAGAAGATGTGTTAAGTGAACGCCAGTACCAAAACTGGTTTGCAAAATTTTGATCCGGCAATTTTGATCTCCAGTTAAAGCTGATGAAGACACAATAAAGGCATTATGTGATTTGCTTCTCAAACGCCAAGAAAATGATCCATTTTTGAAGCGTATCATCTCTGGGGACTAGAAATGGGTTGTCTACAACAATGTTAAGAGCAAAAGATAAGAGTGGGTTAAGCGCAAAAGATAATATAAGAAGGGTAGCAAGAGACACATAGTCTCAAAACCACTTCGACCAAAAAGGTATTTTGTGGTTAATAACCCTAACTCAGATAATAGTAATATTGACAAATCTTGTAGCGATCAGGTAATCCCAAATCAAGTTGCCGAAGTCTCTGGCGGGCAATGACATTATAATTGCAAAGTAGATGCTTTGACGTTTCATCCTCTTCGGAGCAAAAACGATATATTGTTGTTTCAGATTTCCCCATCTTATTAAGATGATATTTTAACAGACACTTGCCAGGCTTGTTGACTTTAAGGACCTCTGCCGAACTTTTCTTTTAGAAAAGGCAATGTATTTTTTAGAGTGATTTATGGCCAGGTATTACCCCATTGTAACACAAATAGACGGAGTATTTGCTCCTCTTTTGGCAAGTTTATCTGCTAAGTCGTTACCCTCAATAACCCCAAAGGTACTTTGTTGTATCTAGCCAGTTGATTTAGGACCGTAAGCATATCTCAAACTAGCTTGTATTGGACATCATATGGGGCAAGAGCTTCCAATATAGCTTGACTGTTTGAGGTGATATTAAAATTTGCGTTAAGTAGGTTCCGTCTGATACCCTCTCTAGCACAAAACTCTATGGTTTTTTTTTTGCCTGAAAAATGGACGGGGATCTACCAATATATAAAGTCCCACTACACCTGCCCCAACACCCTCATCCGGTTTAGAACCGTCTGTGTGAAAGAAGAGAGCCACTTCTTCGAGTGAGGGCCAACCCTCCTTGCAACCTAAGCGCTTTGTGGGAACTACTTTGAAGGACTGGTTTAAGTTAGGTTTCCCTGGAGAATATATTAAAATTATTATCTAAAATATTTGTTTTCTAATAAATAATAACTAATTTTATAAGTACTAACAATATAAGATTTATCTGTAATAAACTTATTAGAAATAAAACGGTTTGAAAATTTTCCAGTGACATTTTTTAAGAGTCTCTAACCATACAAGATGGCAATTAGAAGAGTGAATGAAGTTTTTATTTATGGATAGGTATTGGCGCAGGGTCTGCCGAGTATCTTGCGGTAGTAAAACGTGAACTATGTGAATCTTGTATGGAAACACTTTTAAATTCAATTTCAAATTCTTCCCCGTGGAGCAGTGCGACAACGGATAGAGGCAGATGGATCCTAAAGGACCGGATTATCGCCGATTGATCTAGTTCTTTCAAATTGGGTGTGTGTTCTGAATCATATTACCAGTAGAAGATACTTTGATATGAAGATTTTCCCTGTCTTTCCTCTGATTTTTTTTGAATAATTGATCTTTCGTCGCTGGACATCATGCATAGATATTTTCATCTCAAAAAAAAGATGCTTTATAACCTATAAAATATTGAAAATGAGCAAATTATGATTTTTTTTAGAGACGTCAGTTTTTCAGCGGACATCCTGTATAATACGAGTAATAATAACGTTTTAATTGTTTTTATTCAAAAGTTTACATGCTCCAGAAAAGAATTCGGACTAGTAACGGCATCACGGCTTACTCGTATATGCGACTGTTGTAAGGTTTAATAGATTAGCACTACAACAGCGCTTCCAGATTTGCTAAACGGTTTTTCACTGATAGTGCAGCAATTATCATTGCAAGAAACGCTAAAAAAATCCTAAATTACTAATATTTATAAATATGAACTTTTGCATAGAATTTTTATTTCAATTCAAATCGACCATAGAAGATTACACCTGATAAACCAGTTCTGTAAGATTTGGATTCGGAATTGGAGAATTTCAGTAGCATGTTGGGATGTCGGATCTGTAAATATTGTAGAGGATAGGTCCAAGTAAACTACCGTGTGGAACACCATCCAATATCGGAGAGACATTGGAGAGTTCGTTAGATTCGTTTACTTGGCAGTGTCCGTTAGAAAAGAATGATATTAGGAAATAGGAGGACGGAAAAATTCTCTCGATTTTCCAGAGTAAGCCCGGGTGCCAAACTCTACCAAAAGATTGACTTATGTAAAGAAACACACCGGGACAGTACTGTTTTAAGAAAATCATACACTTTTTTAAAAGCTCCATCAAGTTTACAAATATAAAAAAAAATATTTTTAGAAAATTTTAATTGTATTTTCGTTTAAGTAAGTGAAAGAATTTAATTTAATAATCTTTAAAAATGAATGGTTATCTATTTTGTAGATATAGTACGGAAAGTAAAGTTCTGCTATTTAATAGATATCAAATATATTTATTATTTAAGGTAATATTTAATTAGTGTTAAATTTGCCATTTATTATTACGAATTTTTTAACTAATAAACAAAACGTTTAAATTATAAAAACTTTCGCGAAATTTGACTTTTTGGTCTGAACGTGTCATTGGCTCATATTTCTTTAAAAATGAAGAAGCGACCTTTACCCTCAATTCTGAGCGCTATGGCCATATGATAATTGATTTTTTTGTGTGTCTAATCTTGAAGATTTACATGTTAACCTAATTTTGATTTTAACAAAATGATGTCACAACCCATATAATAAAGCAATTGTTGTCTTTATTAGACGAAAAGTTTCCTAGAACGCGTAATTACGAGATTTGGTGATGTCAATTCGGCTCTTAAGATCGTACGATTTTGACACCATTCAATTTTATAAAACTACACAAAAATATATATTAATACAAATAATCCTTAACCTTTAAAATATTAAAAAAACCAAAATCCATATCAAGTAATAGCTGAATAACATATCAAAATGTATGAAAATTTCATTTAAAAATTAACCTGCAAGAAGGCTTACCGCAGTTATTTGAATAACATTACTTTTTCTTTAATATATAATGGCAAAGTTTATATAATATAATAAAATAGAAATTTAATCAAAAAACTACTTTAAAATATATTTTAATTAAGTTTATTTTCCAAAGTACAAATTGGATAATTATTTACGAGGTATGTTCAAAAAGTATCGCAAATTTCCGCGGGTTACATATATTCGATTTTCGATTTTTTGTGGCGTTATGTTGGTACTTATGTCTCTCAGTTATGCCGATAAGTTCGGCCATTTTGAATGTTCAGTCAATTTTTGACAGCTGCTTTGCTTGTACGTGTTTTTGCTTGTCTTCGATTTTTGCTCAATTTCGTTCAAAAACAGCATCGCATTAACATTGCTAAGGAGCTGTTGGACTCTGTCCGCGATGACCCAAATTTGCTCCAGATGGTCATAACTGGTGACGAATCATGGGTTTATCATGGAAACCAAAGCTCAATCATCCCAATGGAAGCTGCCGCACGAGCCAAGACCGAAAAAAGCGCCCAGTTCGGTCGAATGTGAAGGTTTTGCTTCCAGTTTTCTTCGATTGCAGGGGCGTGGAGCATCATGAGTTCTTGCCATAGGGTAGAACGGTCAATAAGGAATATTACCTGTAAGTTATGCGCAAGTTGCGTGAAGCAATCCGCCAGAAATACCCGGATTTGTGGAAGAAAAAAATTTGGCTTTTGAAATTTTTGCCCAAAAACAACACACTAATAATGCCGCAGCCATCGTATTCCCCAGATCTGGACCCCTGTGACTTTTCCTTGTTCCCGAAACTGAAGAGCCCCATGAAAGGACGACGGTACGCTACGATTGAGGAGATAAAGACGGCATCGAAGGAGGAGCTGAACTAGATCACAAAAAATGATTTTTGGAAGTGCTTCGAGGATTGGAAAAAACATTGGCACAAGTGTATAATATATGGTGGGGATTACTCCGAAGGGGGCAAAATGCATATTCATGACGAATAAATAAATAATTTTTGAAAAAACACAACATTCGCGATACTTTTTGAACAGATCTCGTATTTTCATTTATCTTTTAGTAAATTAAGTAGGACTCGTATTTAAAGACTGTATTTTAAGAATTTATTTAAAAAGATAACTTCAAAAAATTTCTTATTTATTTATTATTTATTAAAAAATTAAATCTGTTATTTTTTTTCCCCAAAAATAATAATAATAATAATAATAAAGAAAAATGATGAACTTATTTAGATGAGAAGAAAAAAAAAAAAAAAAAAACTGAGTTGATTATAATCTTATCAAAATAATATGAAAAATCTCAATTTATCTAGCACATACGATTGTGTAAAAACAGATTTTTTATATTTAATGACATGAAAACAAATAAAAGTAGTGCAGATATAAAATATCTAGTTTTATAGAGATACTTAGATAAATCATGTTAAATACTTTAGGAAATTTAGAAATTTCAAATTTTTTTTACCACAAATTAGCCTAAGTACTTTTAATCGTACTCAACTGATTGTGAATATGACATTTTCCAACAAGTACGAAAGTGTTTGTATTTTTCTAGATTTTCTATAAGAAATTTTATGGAAATTGTTTGCTCTAGAAAATTAGAACCGTACCGGACTATATGGAGTAGTGGCTCTTGCAAGAGAATGCATATTCATAAAAGTAGACCTAGTAAAGATAGATACTCTAAATCTAATGATAGACTTTATGTTATTCTCAATTTCAGAAATTTCCCCATTTAGCAAGATTTTGATCTCGTATTTAAATACAGGTTGGAGGTCTTTTGGATGGATGTACTGTTCATAAGAACCATTCACTCCACCCTGCACGAGATAAATTCGTAATTCTACAAGTAAATACGTACGTCGTTTCCGGTTTTACTGCTCCATTATTAGTTGTCATCTTTTTTACTATTACTACCATGTTTCTATTGCGAATACCTTTCCATTTTTGTAAAGCAAATCTTATTTCTGGTTTATCTTAAAATCGAAAGCAAGCGCACATTTGTAAGTCATTTGAACTGGAAAACTGCCAATCGTTAAGAAGAGCAGCGCACGTTATCCGCAGAAAGACCAAAACCAAGAGACCTACTCGCGCGTATGTTGGTCATTCGGACTATTCGGTCAGTGATTGAGAATTCTCTCTGTTCGCCAATAAAACGAATTAATTCGCAAAACTTATAAAATTTGTCTATACATACAAATAAAAATGTTTGTATATTCTTATAAACAACTAGTTTTTTTCCAGTATAAACGGGGAAGACCAGTGTAATTTTATAAAGACTATTGGACTGTTAATCGACCCAAAAAAAATTTCATTTTAATTGAATTG
Source organism: Atherix ibis (assembly GCA_958298945.1). Taxonomy (NCBI): domain Eukaryota; kingdom Metazoa; phylum Arthropoda; class Insecta; order Diptera; family Athericidae; genus Atherix; species Atherix ibis. The sequence goes on along the minus strand of OY282607.1, from coordinate 3,896,196 downwards.
AGGAAATAAATACAATTTTTATGTAAATCTTCTTTAATGTGTTCAAAACTTTCATTCAAATATTTTATTATTATTAATAATATAATGAATGTTTTTAAGTATTTAAAGAAAATAAAAAAATAAAAAAAATATTGACCACATTTTTTCCTTCTGTTTTTTATTATTTTTATTTTTTATTTTTGATATTATAATAAAAACTAATTGTGTTAATTGTTTTTATAGAAATTAAAAAATCTTCAATAAGATGATTTAAAAAAGAAAAATTTTTTTAAATGAAACTTTCCCAAATGTTAAAAAAGAAATCGATAGAATATAAAACAAAAAATTAATTATATTGTAACATAATTTTTACAACAATTTGTCTAGTTTTTTTTTAAATTTTATATGCAATCAAATGCATTTTATTGCATTAAACAAAAAAAAATTTTCTAAAATTGTTATTATTTAATACTAGAAAGACAAACGATTATCCAATTTGTATTTTGGAAAGTTAAATTTAATAAAAGTTAAACTATTTTTATTTTATAATGTTTTTCTTTTCTTTTATTTAAATATTACATTATTGAAATTTTATGTATGAGAAGAGATTCTTGCCCTTTTTTGAACAAAGTTTGTTGTTTATTTATATTGAGTTGTCCGGAAAGTAATTTCGTTGTTTACCAACAGATGACTTAATTGTATTTTTTCACAACCAGCTTCATACTTAAGCTGCATAATCATATGTATTTTGACAGCTGATATAGCAAGGATTCGATTGATTCTACATAGTAGTTTTCGGTTGATATCCTTTTAAATATGCAAGAAAAAAATTATTCTATGTGTATGGAGAAGGTGTGTTAAGTGAGCGCCAGTGCCAAAACTGGTTTGCAAAATTTCGATCCAGCAATTTTGATCTCGAAGATGTTCCACGTTCTGGAAGGCCAGTTGAAGCTGATGAAGACACAATAAAGGCATTAATTGATGCAAAACCGACGAATAACAACTCGTGTGATTAAATTTATCGAATTTCACAGTTTATGATCAATTGAAACGGCTAGGTTTAATCTCAAAGCTCGACATATGGGTTTCTCATCTTCTTACGGAAAAAAATTTGTGCCGTCGCATTGACGTTTTCGATTTGCTTCTCAAACGCCAAGAAAATTATCCATTTTTGAAGAGTATTATCACTGGAGACGAGAAATGGGTTGTCTACAATAATGTTAAGCGCAAAGGATCCTGGAGTAGAAAAGATGAACTGGCTCAAAGCACTTCGAAAGCCAATTTTCATCAAAAAAAGGTTATGTTATCTGTTTGGTGAGATTTCAAAGGAATCGTTTATTTTGTGCTTCTACCGAGCAACACAACGATCAATTCTGAAGTGTACTATCATCAGTTGGACAAATTTAATGATTCACTAAAAGAAAAAACGCCAGAATTGGTCAATAGGAAAGGTGTAGTGTTCCAATAGAATTATGCGAAACCACATAAAAGTTTGACCACTCGGCAAAAGCTTTAAGAGCTTGGATGGGATATACTGCCACACTCACCATAGTCACCAGATCTAGCACCTTCCGATTATCATTTGTTCCGATCTCCACAAAATTTTTTAGACGGTAAAAGGTTTAATTCAAATGAGGAGGTCAAAAATCACTCGGATCAGTTTTTTGTCAGAAAAGAACAAAAATTGTTTGCTACTACCAGAAAGATGGCAAAGGGTATTGGATCAGACTGGACAATATTTAATTGAATAACATATTAATTTACTATAAGAAAATCGTCTTTCATTTTTATATAAAAAAAACGAAATTACTTCCCGGACAAACCGATATAATAAGATATAAAAATTGATTTTATTCTAAATATCCTCCATCGGAAGTGACAATTCCATCGAAAGCGACAATTCTCCCATCGTTGGGGTAGTAAGAAGATACTCAGAAGAAAAAATTGTGGATATTTTTTGATTCCATCGATTTATGAAGCCATATTTTGACACTTTCATGAGAAGTGAACCGCTCTCTGAAAGGGGATACTTTCAAGACTGCAGAGAACTTCGCGAGTGAAAATCTGAAGGAGTCCTATTCCCATTTTACTCCCTTAAAGGGATTCGGCCTGGCGTTGTCGTTTAACAGAATCAGTTTTCGGTTGTTTTTCTTTGCAAAGCCCGATTTAATCTTATTAGCTATAGCCAACAACGATCGCCATGTTTTGATGGGTTCGGATGGTTTTAGGAGTTCATAATAAATATCACCCCTTTGATCGCAGTAGAACTGTGGACATAGTATTTTGGCGTTTATGGGCCTGGTTCTCCGGTTCTTCTAGCTTTGCAGAAACTCTTTGTTTTCTGTCGTCCGATTAGCATAACGGACGTGACCAAATGTCCACTGATTTGTCCCTCCTTCAATTAATATGGGATTCAATTTCCTACTTTTCAGACCATTTATATTCCATGCAAACGCCAAACGACAGTAGATTTATCGAAATTTAGCACATTTGGCAAATTTTCGAGCATTTGAGTTGAACCTTCATCAAATAATTCTAAAGCTAAGATTAGTTTTGGATAATCTAAACATCAAATTTCCCCTTTTTTGCGCGTCTGGCATTTTAATATATGCGCAAGCACTTACGCACTTTGCGATTGAATGGGTTTTTGCAGGTTCGCTGCAAACAAAGTTGGTGTGTTCGACGATCAGTCTAAAGCTTAGATTTTACCGTGCGTCTAATAGACAATCTAAATGTCAAATTTCCCCTTTTTGATAGCCTGGCTGTGTAAAGTATGTGCGTGAGCACTTACGCACTTTGCGCGTGAATGGGTTTGTGCATGTTCGCTTGTGTAAAATATGTGCACGGGCACTTACGCACTTTACGCGTGAATGGGTTTTTGCAAAAGGTTTTGTATTTGACGATCAGTCTAATCGTAATGTAATAGCTTGAATGACCATCTGCAAGGATAATTAATTGCAATGCACGCGCAATTTAGGCGAGTAAAAAGAAAATTTCAACATGTTGAAGCCACCATCTTTATTGCATTTTTTCGAAGCCACGGCGCAACCAAAATACTTTGCGGCTTACGTTTTTTTTATTAATGGATGCTCGTCTTTGTTTTTCTCCTAGTCGCTATCACTCGGTAATGAAAGTCTTGCCGCAATGGCTTTTAAATGTTCCATTGGCACTGTCATTTTATAAAACTTATTTATAAATTTATACGCGAACGATTTTTTTGCTATACACTACACTGCACTAGTTTTTACTAACTTTTTTTAAATTTTCATCAAGTAACCTTCATTTTATATATATTAAAATAACTTTATATTTTATGGGAACTGTCACATATCGAAGTAAACGACGGGCAAATGATGAGCAACAGGTCGACTACATATTTAATATATATTATCTCTGAGCAAGCACGATGAAATCATGTATATGTGTAGGTTCGCCAAATTTCCCCTTCTAAATTCTTGCCACAAGGAAAATTTGTGCGCCTACGCGCAAACATCGTGCACTTACACGATCAATGAAATATACACTATTAAATATTTCGTATAGTTAAACGATTCGACAGCGAACCATTGGCTAGTGCCTCTTCGCATTCTTTATCACTCACGTTGAAATCAGCGTCTGTTTTTATGTCATCAAAACCAGTTTTTACATCTTCCATTTAATGGGGGGTGACTACCATAAGAAGTTAGTAACGAAAAATAACTTCCAGCAAATGATACTTTGTCGGCACAAATGTTGACATTTTCAGCGCCAAAATAAAAAATGTATTTTACGCTACGAACGATTGTTTGAAAACTTATACATATACTTCCAAAATACAAGTACCACCAAATCCAGTTCCACTAGCGACATCAATTAAAAAATGGCAAGAACCTATTCCCTTACCCAATAGGTACCCACAAAACTTTTTACAGGACTCGATTCTTTTGAGGTGATTTTGGATGACTTTTTCCCACAGTAATTTCCAAAGCTTTATAATTAAAAATTGTATAATCTCCTTTATCCAAAAATTTTTTTTTTAAAATATCAAATAATTCTGTCCAAATAAAATTAAAATCTGTTTAATGTGCACTTTCAAACATATTTAACAGATAATAAAAAAAATTTAAATACGTGCCCAAGATGTTAGGTGTAAGATTTTTACGAAATCGTGTAAGAATCTCTTTTAATTTTTTTAAAAATATTATTACTATTATACAATAATAATAATTTGATTTATTATTACTATAAAAATAAAAACATGATCACATGTCTAATGTTTTTATGTGATTATTTAAAACAAAAGTTTCCCACATAGAAATTATTATAAATTACGAAAGAGTTTTAAAAAAATGACTCATACCTTTATGAAGAAGTTTGATAAATTAATTTTTTTTTAGTTACTGATTTTTATATTGTTTTTATGTAAATGTAAATAGTATTTTGTAATTGAAGATGAAGAAGCAAATTTCAAAATAATAATTATTTTAGAAGATATTTATTCTGTCTAAAGTGTAGGAAGTTAAGTAAATAGTTATTAAATATGTTGGTTTTTTTTTAAATATCTGAGATGTAATTTAATGTGATAGAAAAATTACGACTAATGTGCAATATGTATTTATGTAGGAAAGTTAATATTTGCAGTAATACGTGTAGGTAATCAAAGAATGACACCATTTCAATACTCGTATACTCCTAATATAATTCTCAACGTAGACCATTTAAGGTGAAAATTTGCTAAAACAAATACTATTTAGAGCATTAGTAAATATTTTTAAAGACTTTTTAAACAAACAATAAAAATTAAAAAAAAGTTTTAAAAAATATTCCTAATAAAACAATAAGGATAAGCCAATTATTAATTATTCATAGTGTAATGGAAGAATTCCAATAATAATGCTGTTGTAAGGTTTTTGGGTAAATCATACTTGCAACCGTATAAAAGTATTATAAATTTATCTACAAATCAAAAGCGTATTTTTTTGGCAATTTATACTCTATGCATTTATATTTTATTCTAAAATAAAATGAAAAATTGTTAAATTAGGAGATTTATTGATAATTTTTTTAAAAATGTACCAAGTGTATAAGCTTAAATCCGCTGTTTTTTTTTGGTCAAAAAAAACACATGCTTTTTTTATAAAGAGCAAAAACAAATTTTTTCAAAGTACTTGCCCTCGTTAGCTACCCATCTCTCGGGCACTTTGTGGATACTACGCCAAAAAAATTCCTTCTCTTTCGAGGCAAACCACTCATCAAGCCACTTTCGGACGTCTTCGTAAGAATCGAAGTGCTGCTCAGCGAGCGCATGGCCCATCGACGAAAACAGGTGATAGTCGGAAGGGGCCAGATCTGGTGAATAAGCAGCGTGGGGTAGCACCTCTGTGCGATGGTGCGTTGTCGTGAAGGAAAATCAGCTTGTCATGTCTTTGTTGATAATTCGTCCTTTTTTCATGCACAGCACGGTGCAATTTAATCAGTTGTTGGTGGTATCGGTGGGCATTGACAGTTTCACCAGGTTTCAACATCTCATAGTAGACGATACCCTGCTGATTCCACCAAATGCACAGCATCGTCTTCCGTCCGAAGCGATTTGGTCTTGGGGAAGATGTTGATGGTTGGACGGGATAAACCCATGACTTTTTGTGTTTAGGATTCTCGAAATATATCCACTTTTCATCGCCTGACACAATCCGATACAGGAACGACTTTCTTTTTTGTCTGGCAAGCAAGATTTCGCATGTGTTTTGGCGTCGCTCCATCTGCCTATCGTTCAATTCATGAGGCACCCATTTTCCCATCTTGTCAATCTTTCCCATGGCACGCAGACGTATAGAAATGGTTGCTTGAGTAACACCCAATTGCTCCACGAGTATTTTTTGCGATTGGGTATCGTCTTCGTCCAAAAGAGACTGCAATTGCTGGTCCTCAATCTTCCTAGACCGATTTTCACGCTTCTTGTCCCACAAGTCAAAATTGCCGTCTTTGAACCGACGAAACCAATCTCGGCACGTTGTTTCCGATAAATCACTGTCACCATAGGCCTCCACAAGCATTTGATGCGATTCGGAAGCCGATTTCTTCAAATTGAAGGAGAATACCAGAGCTTCCCGCATATGCTCTTTTTCTGTCACAAAACTAGACATGATTACCAAAGGAAAAATGTATGTTGTTGTACAAAATTGCTGACAATGTGCACTGATTAGCTTAATACGCTCACACACGTCATCTATGACCAAACAGCGGATTTAAGCTTATACCCCTGGTAAGCTGTTTTCTTTTAATAAAAAAAGTGTTTTTTACCAAACAATACGTTCAAATTGTAAAAACTTTTATGAATTAGTATTAGGGTAATCCCAGAACTACCCAATCTCTCAACAAACTTCAAACTTAAGCTTATAAGGTTGGTACTTTTGACCAGAGTGAAAAAATCACTCTGGTCAAAAGTACCAACCTTATAAGCTTAAGTTTGAAGTTTGTTGAGCTTACGTTGTTTGGTATTTGTTTGATAGCTGTTAATAGTGAACGCTCTCAGTGAATTTGTTAACATGGAAAAAATTAGTTGAAAGGTCTCAGTTTCACCAATATTAAAGTCAAGCTAAACTCTACTCTAGGAGAGTCTGCTACTTCGTTTACAATAATAAAATATTGGGTGGCAGAGTTTAAACGAGGCCGTATGAGCTACCAAGTGGAACGCCAGAAATGGTGAAGAAAATTCACAATATGGTATTGGATGACTTTCGTCTAATAGCGCGCGAGCTAGCAGACATCGTAGGCATTTGAAAATTTAACATGATAAACCTGTGCGCAAAATGGGTGCCGCGTTTGCTTTCAATGGAACATAAAACGCGTTGTGAGGATGTTTCAATCAAGTATTTGGTGATGTTTCGCAGCAATAAAGCCGAGATTTTGCGTCGATTCATAGCTATGGATGGAACATGGGTCGATTACTGCGAACCTGAGATAAAGGAACAGTCAAAACAATGGACTGAAGGGATCTCTTTTGTTGACGAAGACCATCTCCTGGCAAGGTTATAACGTCAGTTTTTTAGGATGCGCTTGGGATAACTTTCATTAATTATCTACAAAAAGGAAAAACAATCAATTGCGAGTATTATGCAAACTTAGTCCAGCATTTGGAGTGATGAAATCATGAAAAAACGGCCGCAAGTGTTGTTCACCAGTTCACACATTCGTTATCGCATTGCCCAAAATCAATGAGTTAAAGTTTGAATTGCCCCTCGGATCAATTTTCTCTTTCTAAACTTGAAAAATAGCTCGGTGGTAAAAGATTTTCCAACAATAATGTGGTGGAGTCTATTGTAAAAATTTCGAGCGTACATTTTCTTTACATAATGTTCAAGTGCCAATAAGTCAAAGAACCGCTCGAAGTAATTTCGAAATTTTTACAATAGACTCCACCACTTTATTGTTGGAAAATCTTCAAACTTGAAAAATAGCTCGGTGGTAAAAGATTTTCCAACAATAAAGTGGTGGAGTCTATTGTAAAAATTTCGAGCGTACATTTTCTGTACATAATGTTCAAGTGCCAATAAGTCAAAGAACCGCTCGAAGTAATTTCGAAATTTTTACAATAGACTCCACCACTTTATTGTTGGAAAATCTTCAAAAATAAAGTGGTGGAGTCTATTGTAAAAATTTCGAAATTACTGGTGCGAAGAAAATCCACAAACTATTCATGAACACCCATTACATTCACCTAAATTGACAGTTTGGTGTGATTTTTGGTCTGGTGGAATCATCGGTCCGTACTTCTTTCGAAATGAAGCTGGTAACACCGTTACTGTCAATGGAGAGCGGCATAGAGCGATGATAACCAACTTTTTATGGCAGAAATTGGAACAAGTTGATATCGACAACATCTGGTTCCAACAAGACGGAGCTACGTGCCACACAGCACGTGCAACAACCGAATCTTTCTAAACTTGAAAAATAGCTCGGTGGTAAAAGATTTTCCAACAATAATGTGGTGGAGTCTATTGTTAATGGTTATTTTAACGAGCACGATGGCTCTTACCATAAACAGACTATCGAAGCTTTTGAAAATTAATGAGAAAAGTGTATCTAGCTAAAAGGAGACTGTGTTGAGAAATAAAAATATTTTTTCCCAAATTGTTTGTGTTTTCTTTTGTTAGGCCAGGTACTTCTAGCACTACCCTCGTAACTATCCTATACCCGCGCTTAGTACAAAATTTTCTTCAGCGATGAGGCTTATGTCCCGTTCGGTGATTAACCCACAAAAAATTTGAATAAGCCATTGTATTCACGAAAAGTGCATTTTAGTGTACGACGAGCATACACTCCTCTTTAAATACGAAACGTGGCTACGGTAGAATCAACACTATTGTAGGAAGTTTTTACACTTTGTTTGATAGTTAAAAAAAATGTATAATAAAAAATGGCAAATATTAAACAAAACAAATGTTATCATGAAAGACATATATACATATAGAACATTTGTTAATTAACAGGGCTGTACTTTTTAAACTATGAAATAGATAACCCGTTATCATACTCTTGATTTTGACTATAATAATCGAATGTTCATTAAGCATTGGATTAGATTTAATTTAAATTTAAAATTTTAGTAAAGCATTTGTAGGGTTTTCATAATTACAATATTTTTTAATATTATTACCTTCTGCAGTGCACCATAAATAATATACTGATAAAAAAATTCTCTTTTTAGTATCCTAAGCATTTTTAAGTTTTATAATGAAAAAATAATCTTTAACAAATAATTTAGTTTCTAAAAATTTAGATTATATTATAAGTTCTATTGGAAAAGAAAGAACAGTAATACTTAACCAAGGAAACATGTAGTTTTAATTAAATAAAAGTAATATCGACAAGGTCTTGGCGTCATTATTCAATGGTATTTAAAATTTTCTAATTTACCCTTTCTTTCTAATTAAAAGAGTATATTTTAACTATTTTTAGGACCTATTCGAAAGACAATAGTTTGTTTATTTATTGTTTCAAGAAAATAATTTACTTCTGTCTGTAAACACTAATTTTCGTCACAGTAATAAACCATTTATTAAGAGATTAATAATGATTTTATACTGACTAAAAAAAATAGAAAAACTATGGAAATAATTATTATTTTTTTTTTTTTAGAAAAACATTTTTTTTTAGTAATCGTGCTCAAAACTGGAAAATTTTTGTTCAAAAATAAGCAAAATTATCAAACGAAAAAACAATACTTTGCTATGCGGCATTGACTAAAGACAAATTTTCTTTTATTCGTTAAGATTTCATTTTTTCTATCAAAAATAATAGTAGTGATTTTTTTTTCATTTGCAGGAATGCGTTGATATCGAATGTGAAGGTTAAACGAGCTGGAAAAACGATCATAAATGATTAACTCGAAAACAATCTGAAGATTGTAAAATTGTTGTGCATTACGTACGAGAAGAAAACCTTCAAGTTCACGTGTATTTTAGTGCTGTTTTAAAGGAATTCAATAATACAAAAGGAAATAATTTATGTTGAAAAGATCATTCATCGTTTCTTATGATAGATTTCGATCCGCTTAATGACGCTTTCCGGTAAATCCGGAAAATAATGTGAAATGGAACCATTCAACACAAGGTACTGGTTCCAGCGATAAGCTCGAAATACACAAAAAAAAGAAGCTCGTGTATTTCTTGAATTTGAAGCTATTCTTGATTACCGTGATCTGATTGCACTATTTTCGATATACCATATTTGTCGCTGCATCATTATTACTGGTTGTAGGTACAGTACATCACCATGGATTTTAGTGATGAGGAGAAAATGGAAACGAAATTGGATGAGAAACGATCGATTCCGTATGGCCAATGCTGCAATGGTGGACAAATTATGGAACAGTTCAGCAAGGCGAACCTATTTTCGGTGTGTTGTATAGCAGCCGGTTTATTACTGGTAAGATTATGAATATGATGAAATTTATGGGCTCTTATTTTGATAATTACATGATATTAGTATTATTATGAAGTCAGAAACAGAATCCATATTATCACAGCTGTTTTATTTGATTTTTTTTTTTCAATAGGAATTATCGATATTCTTTTTTAATTTTATGTTTGCATATCCCAGCTTTTAATTCTTTACGAGCAAATGTAAATATAGGGTTTTCCAATAAGAGTGATATGATTTCTAACTGACGTTTCGGCCATTTGTAATATGTCATGTTACATGTGACATTTTCATTGTATTTAGTAATGTTTACAATTTCATCATGGAGAGATATACACAAAAACAACGTTTACAAATTATTCAATTTTATTATCCAAATAATCGTTCCCCAATTGCAACCTTTCGTGCGCTTTTGCCATTTTGGGTTAAAATTTTAAAAAATTTCGAGCGTACATTTTCTTTACATAATGTTCAAGTGCCAATAAGACAAAGAAACGCTCGAAGTAATGAAAATATTGCTGCCGTTCAGGCAAGTGTTGCCCAAGTGAAGACCGCAATTTGTCGATTTCAGGACGTTCTCAAGAATTGGGACTGTCTTAAACCACAACCTGGCGGATTTTGAGAAAGGATTTGGGCTTGCATCCGTATAAAATTGTTCTCACTCAAGAACTGAAGCCATTGGACCACCGCATACATCGTGAATTTGCTGATTTTGTCTTGGAACAACTTGAAAACGATTTTTTTAAGAAAATCATCTCCGATTAGGCTCACTTTCATCTGAGTGGTGCGGTAAATAAACAAAACTGTCCATTCTGGTGCGAAGAAAATCCACAAACTATTCATGAACACCCATTATATTCACCTAAATTGACAGTTTGGTGTGGTTTTTGGTCTGGTGGAATCATCGGTCCGTACTTCTTTCGAAATGAAGCTGGTAACACCGTTACTGTCAATGGAGAGCGGTATAGATCGATGATAACCAATTTTTTATAGCCGAAATTGGAAGAAGTTGATCTTGACAACATCTGGTTCCAACAAGACGGGGCTACGTGCCACACAGGACGTGCAACAACCGAATTATTGCGAGAAAAGTTTGGAGATTCGATTATTTCAAGAAATTGTGACATAGAATGGCATCCAAGAAGTTGTGATTTAACACCATTAGACTATTTTTGGTGGGGTTATTTGAAGTCATTGGTCTTTAGCAAGAAACCAGACTCTCTTCAAGCTTTATAAATCAATATTAAACGTGCTATTCATGACATACGACTTGATTTAGTGGAAAAAGTGCTCGAAAATTGGCTTCATCGAATTCGTTCCTGCAAAAGAAGTCGTGGAGGCTTCTCCACGACTTCTTTTGCAGGAATTGGCTTCATCGAATTAATTGTATCGATTGTACTTCACATTTAATAAAAAACATTTTAATTTCCTTAACAATAAGTGTGTTTTTTTTTTGAAAAGAAATCATATCACTCTTATTCGAAAACCCTTTACTTGTTAGTGAAAAGAAAATAGTGCCGGTAATTGACTGTTTGCATGAATTCCGGTTTATAACTTCGATAGCATGACTTACTGAACGGTGAGCCTGTGGTTGAAGTTTGAGTAAAATGGTGTAAATCTTTGATAAAATTCGGTTTATGAAGAAAATATTGAAACAAAACGAACAGATTTTTTTTAGTGACATAAAAATTTTAAGAAATTATTTTCAAATTAAAATTATCTAAATTAAATTAAAAATAATAAAATTTTCTATTAAAATTAAAAAATTTAAAAGAAAATAAGATTTTTACGTTAAATTTTATAGCGAATAGTAAATTTTTTTTAATACGGGTTTTTTTAGCAAAAAAAAACAATAAAATTTTAATTTTTTTCTTTTTAAGATAATTTTATGTACAATTATTTACTTGTAAAGGGGGATTGTGGCCCACGGTAGTTGGTCATACCATGTCCGACAAAGGTTAAGGTGCCTTTGGCTGCAACGTGGGAGCTAGATTGATACCCAAACCACATATATGTGTACGGTGTTCTTCGTTTTTTTGTTATAGTAAGTTAGGAATTCATTGAAAGACAAAGTGTGGGACTTTTACCTACTAAAACCACCTTACCTGGTCACATATATATTGGGTTGTCCGGAAAGTAATTTCGTTGTTTCCCAACAGAGGACTTAATTGTATTTTTTCACAACCAACTTCACACTTAAGCCGCGAAATCATATGTATTTTGACAGCTGTCATAGCAAGGCTTGCTTGTGAAAAAGTACGATTGATTTTGCATAGTAGTTTTTGATTGATACCCTTTTAAATATGGAAAGTGAAAACAGCATTTTCGGCATATTTTCCTTTTTTTCTATAGAAAAGTTAAAAATGCTGTTCAAGCATTATCCGATGTATATGGAGAAGATGTGTTAAGTGAGCGCCAGTACCAAAACTGGTTTGCAAAATTTCGATCCGGCAATTTTGATCTCGAAGATGCACCACGTTTTGGAAGTCCAGTTGAAGTTGATGAAGACAAAATAAAGGTATTAATGGATGCAAAACCGACGAATAACAACTCGTGAGATCGCTAAGAGATTAAATTTATCGAATTCTACCGTTCATGATCATTTGAAATGGCTAGCTTTTATCTCAAAGTTCGACATATGGGTTCCTCATCTTCTTACGGAAAAAAATTTTGTGCCGTCGCATTGACGTTTGTGATTTGCTTCTCAAACGCCAAGAACATGATCCATTTTTGAAGCGTATCATCACTGGGGATGAGAAATGGGTTATCTACAACAATGTTGAGCGAAAAAAACCGTGGAGTAGAAAAGATAAACCGGCTCAAAGCACTTCGAAAGCCAATATTTATCAAAAAAAGGTTATGCTATCTGTTTGGTGGGATTTCAAAGGAATCGTTTATTTTGTGCTTCTACCGAGCAATACAATTCTGAAGTGTACTATCATCAGTTGGACAAATTGAATGATTCACTTAAACAAAAAAGGCCAGAATTGGTCAATAAGAAAGGTATAGTGTTCCAATAGGATAATGCGAAACCACAAACAAGTTTGACAACTCGGCAAAAGCTTTCAGAGTTTGGATGGGATATACTGCCACACCCACCATAGTCTCCAGACCTAGCACCTTCCGATTATCATTTGTTCCGGTCTCCACAAAATTTTTTAGGCGGTAAAACGTTTAATTCAAATGAGGAGGTCAAAACTCACTTGGATCTTTTTTTTCGGAAAAGAACAAAAATTCTTTGCTACTACCAGAAAGATGGCAAAGGGTATTACATAAGACTGGACAATATTTAATTGAATAAAATATTAATTCACTATAAGAAAATCGTCTTTCATTTTTATATAAAAAAAACGAAATTACTTCCCGGACAACCCAATAAATCTCCCCACGGAACTTCGAGGGACAGGGTTTGCTCGAAGTCACTACTCTGGTGAATTATTTCTAGCATTTTCATTCAAGCTTACCAAGACGTGGTCTTTTTAGAAATGTTGTCATAAAGACTTAGACAGCCCCTGAACCTGTCCACGAGTACAAAATCGGGGCCAGTACATTTTCCGGTGTCTATCCACGAATCCACCATCACAAGAAGATTACATTGGGATAGAATCTAATTTAAAGCGGCATTGGTAAGTCCGAACACATCCTTCTCCCCGTGAAAAATTAAGATATGTAGTAGCCAACATCACCATATCGCCGATATATCCACGAATCCACCGCCGAGATAAGACGGTGGGTCCATCTGCCATCGGGGGCATTATTCCAATGATTTTGCCACCTCCTCTTGAACTCGTTTCTTTCCTCGGGTATCATTCCAGCCACAAGACAAATGGCCTCGTAAGATACTGTCCGGAATGCGCAAGCCATCCTCAATGCCCCCTATGGTAGACTACGACAACTCTACGTTTGTAGGTTGCCTTGATCAACCCATCCACCCAAATTGGTGCAACATACAACAGCATTGACCCAACCTCGGCCTAATACTATTGCTGCAGATGATAATAAAGGTTTACGTAAGCCATGCTTGTAATTGGCTACTGACTTTAAGCACATAGCTTACTGGTGATGCACTTACTAACTTACTGGTTCACTGACTTCACTTCAAAAAAGGAGTATGGTAGAGTTTGCTACCCTAAAGGAGAAGAATTAATGGCGGAGTTGGATGATACCGCTTACTATTAATATGGATTGCTTAATGAAAAAAAATGTCCAGAATCCGAGGCTGAAGGAAATGGCAAAGTAAAGGCAGCTTACCACGAAAAAGACTTGATATGAACAAAGGCTGGGAGCAACCATGATAGCTGGATGAGAAGTGTAAGTTGGATTTGGAAAACCTAGGTCAGAAGATGAAGCTGCAACCATCTGGTTATCGTTGGATGAATTGACGAAACCCAAAACTATCTCTATGGTCATATCACGTCTAAAAATAACTACGCCACGTTAAATAATATAGTAGAATACTGTACATTTATTTATTATACTTTAATATTAAATAATGTTTACTAAGTTTGAATTTCGAAGAAAACAAATCTAAATGTAATTTCATAAAATGAAACCAAAAGATCTAACCAACTACGTCGACTACTTAGATGGATAATTTTATGATAAATATTCATATTTAAATAAAAATTAATATCTACTTACTATTTATTTATAATACATTTGTTTTTATGGTCTGTTTAAAAATAACGTATTAATTATTTTTATTTTCTTTAAAAAATAAAAATTTCTCATTTAATTTAAACAAATTTACTAGACCGGTCTATAATTAATATGCACAAAAGTCAGATTTTTCAGATTAAAATGATATATTTAAGAAAAAAAAAATTGTTTTTATGATAAGTGGTCCCAGTAAATAAACAAAAAAAATTAATAAGCGGTCCAGTAAATATGTATAAATTTAGTAAAAAAAAAATGCTCATTTTTAATTGATGTGTTAAATTTTTTTCATTTAATTTAAGTAATTTTTTGTTAATATATAAATAATCATAATAATTATCCACATACACACTTCACAAAATAATACAAGAAAATAATATGGCTTTTTATTGAAGAAGATAATATTCTAGAAGAGAATTTACTATACTCGCAAAGTATGATGTCTGGTCAAAGGCAACTGTTGTTGTCTTATAAAGCTGCAAGTCAGAGTTCGTTGATAATTATGTACTTTTTTTTAACCTTAGTCCCGTGTTCACTTTGACTTGAAAGAATTAATAACACTTTTTCGTATTTACGGTAATTGGTTAAATGAGAATAAAAAAAAATTCACAAAAATTAGAATCAATTTTTATCTGATCAACTATCAGAATAACTGCATTGCTCAGACTTTCACCTTAAAAAAGGTATACTAATAGTTTAATTATTCATATATTACCTTCTTCTTGTTTAAAAAAAAGGGGAAAATTGAGAAAAAAAAATTTCCATGTACGAATATACGAGTAGTATGCTGGTTACGCTTATTCATTTATGTTTTTTTTCTGTTGTCTTGTCCGTGTTCAATTATGATTACGATTTGTTAATGAATAACGGATGATATGAATTATTTCCTGTTCACGTGCTATACGGAATTTATGTATTGGACATGCAACAAAAACTACCGGTATACTAAAAATATCATAATTTTACAGTGAATTTTAATTTTAATTTTTTTTTAGCAAAAGTTAACATTAGTATGAACTTAGAAGCGTTTTCAGTTGAATATTGAAATAATTCAGTTTTTCCATGTGATTAATTAAAAATATTAATCCATCCATTTCGTGGTCTAGAAAGATACAGAGCCCTATTAATTAATTATTTTACACGCTGTCAAAGAGTATCTATACGAGGTCTGTTCAAAAAGTATCGCGAATTTTGAATTTCCGCGGGTTAGGTATATTCTATTTTCGATAAGTTCGGCCATTTTGAATGTTCATTTAATTTTTGACAGATGCTTTGCTTGCACGTGTTTTGGCTCGTCTTCGATTATTGCCCAATTTCGACCAAAAACAGCATCGTATTAACATTGTTAGGGAGCTGTTGGACTCTGTCCGCGACGACAAAAATTTGCTCCAGAAGGTCATAACTGGAGACGAATCATGGGTTGATGGTTATGACGTGGAAACCAAAGCTCAATCATCCCAATAGAAGGATCCGCACGAGCCAAGACCGAAAAAAGCGCGCCAAGTTCGGTCGAATGTGAAGGTTTTGCTAACAGTTTTCTACGATTGCAGGGGCATGGTGCATCATGAGTTCTTGCCACAGGGTAGAACGGTCAATAAGGAATATTACCTGCAAGTTATTTGCAAGTTGCGCCAAGCAATCCGGATTTGTGGAAGAACAAAAATTGGCTTTTGCACCATTATAACGCCCTGTGACTTTTTCTTGTTACCGAAACAGATTCGTTGATCCATTTTTTGGAATGGGCAAAAATCGAAGACGATCCAAAACACGTGCAAGCAAAGCAGCTGTCAAAAATTAAATGAACATTCAAAATGGCCGTAGTTGTCGGCATAAGTGAGAGACATGAGTACCAACATAACGACTTACAAAATCGAAAATCGAATATGCGTAACCGCGGAAATTCAAAATTCGCCATACTTTTTAAACAAACCTCGTATATATTTTTTTAGCTTTTATTTGATATCTGCAACTCCATAAACATTGTAACAAGCTGATTTTAGGACCATACCTTAAATATCCATCAGTTACTGTAGAGAAGCCATTATATTCGCAAAAGGTGTGGTGTTTATTTTGGGCTGAAAGTTTCATTAACACATATTTCTTTGAAAATGAAGAAGAAAAGACGGTTATCGTCAATTCTGAGTGCTATGGCCCTATGATAACCAACTTTTTTGGATCTTAACTAAAAGATTTGACTCTGGGCCCATATGTGGTTTATGATAAGAATAGGACAAATTTAAGCTTTATTGCGCGATTAGTTCTCAGGGTGTGTTATTTTGAGAGTTGCTGATGTCAATTGACCTGCAAGATCATGTGGTTTAACGCCATTTGACTTATTTTCTTGAAGAGCATTGCTTATTTTTGACTAACTTCAAACTTTTTGAGCATATAAAAATCAACATACATCAATTAATGGCCGATTTATAGTTCGAAATATGCCCAAAAAACAGTCACCAAAATCTACATCCAAACAGAAACAAGTCCTGTAAAAAGTTTTATGACGGCCATTTATGTGCTGTTTAGGCAAACATAATAAAATAAAAATTACATCAAAATCTAAATTTAAAGCATCTTTTATTGATCTATTACTTTTTAAATCATAAATTAAATAATCCTTTGTTTATAAATACTCACAATATATCCCATTGGAATTTATATTTATATAAAAATATAAACAACCGCCTCCACAAGACAGAATTGCAACTCTAAGTCTTAAGACTTTAAAGAATAAAGAGAAATTTCGATATTTAATTAATTCGTTCCATTGTAAATTTAAATCTACGAAAATATAAGTTATGTGCAAATATTTATTTTTTTAAAAAAAACACCCAAAAAAATGTAAAAGAAAAGCAAAAGAATCACGAACATTTAATTTAATTTATTTTTTTATTTTTATGTTGTCATTTTCAATCGTGGTTGAACGTTTCACCCATTTAAATGATAGAGTAACGTGCGTGATAAAATGAATTCTAGATTGTCGTCTTAGTCTTTGGTTTCACCCTTTTGAATAATATCTATGGACATAATACGCACATGCTGTGATGAATTTAACTAATCAAAATTCAGTTGGCGTATATCAAAGAAAAGTTAACAAAAACTAATGCTTTATGAAGAGGATAACAAAATGACCAACAAACACACTACCAAGACTACGTACAATGACCAAAAAATTACTAGTACGAGTAGTGCAGTATAAATCATAGTTGATCCACTACTATTCTGCCTTTCTTGGTGTCCGTCAGAATTCTTTTCTAACATAGCACTTCCGTTTTTAATAAGTGTGCAGAGTGTGACTGTTCCGTTTATGGGTAAACTCATACTAATCAGTGTTAATGTATTCATACCGATAGTATGGCATAGATCGTAAGCCGAGCTTAAAAAATAAATAACAAATGACCACCACCAGCTCCCCTAATTGGTTAAAGTGTGTTAAGCCCGCAGTACATTTTGTTCATACACAATAGAATTGTTTATCGTTCAGTCTGTGCATGCACCCAATACAATCGATTGTCTTTGTTAAGTTGGTTGACCTCACTAGTCTACCTGTAATAACAGCAGATATTAAGAAGAAGAAAAACGAACGATAAGAAATAAATACAACAAATAATAATTGTTCAGTTAGTCCATAATAAATACTTTCTTTTAACTTAATTCAACTGAAGTCGTGAAATGATTTTCTTTTTTTCTTACAGATCGGATATTTGGCAGCATTTTCATGTGAAGTATCCTGGCTTCTGGAAGCGCATGGTAATCTCCCAACAGCATCCTATCTACTATGTGCTGGCTACTTTATTATGTTCGTTGCAACGACTATTCTAATCCATGGCTTGGTAACTGGATTGTCATGGGGTTTATTTAGTTGGTCGGCGATAATAGGTTGCCTTTCCATACCAGAATTGGCTTTTGTAATGGTCATGACAACGCAATATTGGGTAAAAACCGTAAAAAATTTCTCTTTTATTTTTATATATTATATGTGAAAAGAAGTTTTATTAAACAAAATTTTTGTTTAAAAAAAAAAAACTACCAATAGACTAAAGAAACTTCGTAATGTATTTTTTTTAGGGTCTTCAATCAACTCATGGTCTCACCGAACTTATAGGATATTTAATACGTTTGATAATTAATTGTATTGCATTGCTGTGTGTTATTCCAACAGCCTTAAAGTGAGTTAGAATTAGTTAAATGTCTTAAAATTAAAAGGACATTTTAAAATAATTTTTTTTTATAAAAAAAAAAACTATATTTAGATGGCGTCGGGAAATTCGAATATTATCACAGTTACAAACTTTAGCGACACGACTGCAATTGCAGACTCCACCACCAAGCATTCCGATATCAAAATCGGATTCGTTGCGTGGCAGTAAAAAACGACGACGAAGCCGACGTTCCAGCGGTTTCGATAATCCAGGATTTCTAGTGAACGAAAATGGTATGCCACCGGGTGGCATTATGCCATTCTATCATGCGTACGGATCGCAGAACGAGTTCAATGCTAGTATTTTTGGCTTACATCCTAGTCAATATATTGGTCCGTATCCACCGGTTGTATCGAAAGGTATGTGCAATAATTTATTAAATAATTCAGATTTTATTTAAACTTACAACAATGATGGTATTTGTTTTTTTTTCTTAGATAAGCGAACACAATCGTTAATGGATTTACGTTTTGCTCTACCAAGAACGTTACCGGAAAAGAAGTCTGGAATTGATGAAACTGATATGAATCAATATATTATTAACAATTTGAATGCATCGAGAAATGGAAGCATTCAAAAAAAGCAATTAGAAGATTTATCAGCAATCGAAAGCTTATCACCTGAGCCATTGTATTGTACGATCGAACAAAGTAGTAACATGAAATTGGCGCGAAATTGTGTTTCACTAGAGAATTTGGGGGGAATTACGAAAATAAAAACTGATATGAGTTATGGTAACAATTTGTTACAAAACTATCAATATTATCCAATAATTGGTTACCCATTCACTAATCCATCAAATCCATATATTTTCCAATACTTCAATTATCCAATACCGGTTGTCGGTAGTGGCGGTGTTGGTTATGGAGGATATACAAATCCTTATGTGAATCGTAGTACTACGACTAGTAAACAATCACTAGGTAACGAATCTGATGATTATAGAAAGTACAGGGACGTTGCTCTCTAAATAAACCAGTCAATCAATGTGTTCAACGAAACGTTTTTCTATTTTCAAAAAAGGTGTGGTGCTGTTGGAATGAAATCATAATCAACTATAGCAGAAATTAATTATCGAAAAATAAAAATAGAACACACAATAATATACCAATCACATATCCTAGTCTTGAAAAATAATTTTTTTTAGGTGCGCGCGCATTATAAGTCAAAACCAGGTGTATAAGCATAAATCCGCTGTTTTTTAGTCAAAAAAAACACATGTTTTTTTCATAGAAAGCAAAAACAAATTTATTCAAAGTACATGCCCTCGCTAGATACACATTTTTCCCATTTCTTGGGCAATTTGTGGATACCACGCCAAAAAAATTCCTTCTCTTTCGAGGCAAACCACTCATCAACCCATTTTCGGACGTCTTCGTAAGAATCGAAGTGCTGCTCAGCGAGTGCGTGGCCCATCGACGAAAACAGGTGGTAGTCGGAAGAGGCCAGGTCTGCTGAATAAGCGAGTTGGAGTAGCACATCTCAGGTGAGTGTCTCCAAGTAGTAGCGGACCATTTTTGACATGTGCGATGGTGCGTTGTCGTGGAGGAATAACAGCTTTTCATGCCAAACGCACAGCATCGTCTTCCGTCCGAAGCGATTTGGTCTTGGGGAAGATGTTGATGGTTGGCCGAGATCAACCCACGATTTCTTGCGTTTATGGTAGGATTCTCGAAATATATCCACTTTTCACCGCCTGTCACAATCCGATGCAGGAACGACTTTCTTTTTTGTCTGGCGAGCAAGATTTCGCATGTGTTTTGGCATCGCTCCATCTGCCTATCGTTCAATTCATGCGGCACCCATTTTCTGATTTTTTCAATCTTCCCCATGACACGCAGACGCATAGAAATGGCTGGTTGAGTAACACCCAATTGCTTGACGAGTATTTTTTGCGATTGGGTATCGTCTTCGTCCAAAAGAGCCTGCAGTTCATGGTCTTCAAGCTTCCTAGGCCGATTTTCGCGCTTCTTGTCCCACAAATCAAAATTGCCATCTTTGAACCGACGAAACCAATCTCGGCACGTTGTTTCGATAAAGCACTGTCAGCATAGGCCTCCCTCCATAAGCATTCAATGCGATTCGGCCTCCGATTTTTTCAAATTGAAGCAGAAAAGCAGAGTTACCCGCATATGCTCTTTTTCTGGCACAAAACTAGACATGATTACCAAAGGAAAAATGTATATTGTTGTACGAAATTGCTGATAATGTCCACTGATTAATGTTGACAGATGTCAAACTCATAACAAAAGTATGGCGTGCTCATGGTAGTTTAATACGCTCACTCACGCCCTCTATGACCAAACAAAGGATTTAGGCTTATAGCGCTGGTATACCATATATGTATGTATATTAGATGAAATTTATGAAAGGATTTTATTTGTACACATCCATACGTATAATACGAGTATATATATATATAAATATAAAATAGAAATATATCAAGTTTGTACATATGTACGAGTATAATGATATACCATATGTTATTTAGACTTACAGATAATCAATATTACATTATTTACTTTGGATATAAGTTAAAAAAGGCATTTTTTATAATGGGAAACTAGTGCAATAATATTCGTTAATCATTTACATAGAATGAATATATACGAGTATATATATTATTTTTACAGAATATTTATTTTATGTAGATATATTTTTTTTTTAAATTAAAATTAATTAAAAATTTTACTCGATTTGTTTCGTAGTATGTGTTTAAAATTATGTTGTTCACCTTGAAAGAATAAACATTAAGAATAGAATCAAAACTAACTGACATTTGATAGGCATTTGACAGAATATTCAAAATGGCGAGTTGTAAATGTCACAGATATGCGACATTTGATATGCTTACTGCATAGTATAACAACTACTGTTTCTGACTTGATCAAGTGGTTTTTTATTATGCAGTTATTTTTCCAAAATATTTTATTAATATAAGATGTAATGAGTTATATGCTAGCATCTTTAACAGAAAACAAACACATCGAAATAGAGGATAATATTTTTTTTTACCATTAGTTTTAAGTTTATTTACCTAAAAGACAAATATTTAATACAAAAAAAAAACCACAATAAATTAACAAATTTTATTTATTTCATATTTCATATTTTATTTATTGATTTTTTTTCTTTTTTTTTGTTATCAAAGACTTAATAATTTTATTTAAATTGTAAATATGTTGATTTAATGATAATAATATGTAAATAGAGATGTATTTTATTATTTTAACAAATTTTTTTTTAACGATAAAAAATAATATTTGTAATTATAAATGGATAATATACACGTACAATATAATAAATAGAAACTTATTAAGGAATGTTATAAATATAATTAAAAAAAATCAAAATAAACCTTTCTAAATTGTTCATAAACATTTGTATTTTTTCTTCATCAACAATTTCCTGAACAAACGATTTTTTTATTTTAATCCTTTTCTATTCGTTTTTTTTTAATCAAAAAAAAAGATTTTTTTTTACTTTTTTAAGTGTATAACATTCCATTCATAAATTCATTCGATTTTTCTTCGTATTATTATTTCATCAATTGAAATATTTAAAAAAAATGCATAAATAAAAAAAAGTTTTGCATACGAGTATGTCACCCACCATTAATTATTCGTTTAACAGATCTGCTAGCGGATTATCACTTACACCTTTTTCAGAACTGATTGTTTTTGTAGGTATTTTCTTATACGATGAAATTCCGACTTTGTTTGCTATAAATAAAATGAAAAAAAGAATAGATATTTTTTATAAGACATTTCTGTACATTATTTTTAATACACCGAATTCTCTTTTTGCACGAATTTGATTTAACACGAGTTAAAATGAAAAAAAATTCTATTTTTACACGAATTGTTTTGTTTCAACACGATTTTCAATATTCTATGAACTTTTTTATGAATTTTTCCGAGAATTTTTCTGATGAATTTGTTTCATTCTCACTCCTCACAAATATGTGTATGCATTGTAACTTCGCGTTCAATTTTTCACAATTCAGTTAGATTATATCGATTATATGAGTGGGATTCCCCGAATTATGCGTAGGGTAAAGACTTAATGTATTTTTTACGCAATTTAGTGGGGTTTTGAGAGTTGAAAAGAAAAGACGTTTAGTTAATGTGGATATTTAAAAAGTTATAAGTAAAATAAAGTTAGTGCTCGTATAGACTTATTAACTCAATAACAGGTAAGTTTTAAATAATTTTCAAATCTTTGCATTATTAATATGAAAAATATTATTGGTGGCCTTAACACAATGTCAAATAATTCACTTGTAATAAAAACGAAGAGGAAAGCAATTAGTTTAGGTACTATAATTAAAATTTTAGATTAACTTGCAACAGGACAAGGGCCAACGGCTTTCGGAAAGCATTTTGGTATTCATGAAGCTATCATAAGAACGATTAAAAAAAAATGAAACTGCGATCAGAAAATCTGCATGTTCTGGGAGAAAAATAAGTGCTAAATCATCGTCTTACATAAGAGATGTTGTCAAAGAGGAGAAAATTGGAAAAGCTTTGGTAATGTGGATTGAAGATAAATCACAAAAAAGAATACCAATAGATGGAATTAATCTCAAGCAAACAACATTAAGAATCTATAAACGTATTAAAGAAGTTGAGCCAAACACTTCATCTCAGTCAAAACAACCTGAATTTTCTGCAAGTACAGGTTAGATGATAAGTTTTCTTAAACGACATACTCTCCATAATATAAAAATTAAGGGAGAAACTGCGTTTGCAGATGAATTGGCTGCCAAAGAATTTCCTCAAAACCGTAGAAGATGGAGGATACACCCCAGATTAAGTTTGGAATGTAGATGAAAGTGGCCTTTTTTGGAAAAGAATGCCTAGGAGAACTTATCTTACAAAATCGCAGAAAAGTGCCGGTGGTTTTAAAGTAGCAAAGGTGGTTTTTAAAGTAGCAATATTGTTGTTTTGTTCCAATGTAGTGGTTTTAAAGTAGCAATATTGTTGTTTTGTTCCAATGCTTCAGGAGAACGTATGTTAAAACCATTTTAAGACCACGATCGATGAATAGTTTAGATATCAATAAATTGCCAATTTACTGGACAGCAAACAAAAAGGCCTGGGTGACCAGTGCAATCTTCACAGAATGGTTTTAGAAATATTTCATCCCAGAAATTAGACGCTACATGAATACAAAATGTCTAGAATTTAAAGTTATTTTAATTCTAGACAATGCACCTGGCTTTCTGGTTTTGGAACACCCAAATGTGCAATTTTGTTTTCTTCCGCCTAATACTACATCTTTAATACAACCTCTAGACCATGGGATAATTGCTACTTTTAAAACGTACTACATAAAACGTTCATTCGGATACATGCTAGACAAACTAGACCATAATGCGGATTGAAGTGTGGAAAAAATTTTCCATTATGGACTGCATTAATCAAGTTGGGCTAGCGTTAGCTGACTTAAAGCCATCCACGCTAAACTCATGTTTTGGAAAAATATTTGGCCAGAATGTATCAAAAGCAAAGATCCTGATCCTGATAATAACGCTGCTTTTACTGACATCACAACGCTGGCACATACAATTGGTGGAGATGGATTCGATGATCTATCATTTGCTGATATATTAGTTGATAAAAGCTTGAGTGAAAATGATAAAAGCTTGAGACTCATGATAACAGAGAAGATAGCGATAATGACGAAGAAGATCCTCCCATTTTAAATGCAACTCTAATTAAAGAAAGTCTTGATCTTGCCAGGAAATTAGGTAATCATTTTGAACAACATGGTCTTGATGAGGAATGAGCTGTAAAATTTAAACGTGATCTGAAATCATAAATGCAATCTTACAGGGAACTTTATAACGGTTTATCACGAAATCAAACACAATCTTTAATAACTGATTTTCTTCTAAAAACTACTGAATTATCAACACAGGAGAATAGAGATGATAATACAAAAATATTTTCACAAAATAATTCTACTGATAGCAGTGATATTGTAGTCAAACGTCAGAAACTGACAATGCATAAAATTTTGTTATGTCTATATTATTTTTATTTTTTTTATATTCATGAATTTCAGATATTATCTTCTTCTTTTTTCAAAGTATAAGTTATTTTTTATAATATATTTAATTAATTAAAATGTGTAAGCACGAAATAAATTCTTAAGTGAACTCTATCAAGATTGCTTTAATATTGTTTATTGTACTTTTCAGTTGCATTTTTAGGTCTTGAAACAATTTACTATTCTTCCATTTAGCCAATATCTTTTTTTACACGAATTTTTTTTGCACGAATTTTTTGGGAACGTATCTATCGTGTAAAAAGAGAATTAGGTGTATTCACTATAAAGTTAATGTTAAATGATGTGTGGCAATTGGATTAAAAAACTAAAACATTCATACAAACAGTTATACAAACATGCACACAACCTGCATACTACACATACTACACATACACATTAGCATTCACTTGAACACAGCTGAGCACCATGGCAATAAATGTGCGTTGCACAGTTAGTCGCACGATAGCACTCAGCAGTAACACGCGCTAACTTAACATAAAGTCACATACTTAATTGACGAATAGTAGTTTTTTTATATAAGAGATTTTCTAAGAAACAATTAAATATATAATATTAAAAAGTAATATTTATTCATTTATGTGAAATATATTTATCATATTTAGTTGGTTATATTAAAAACCACAGATGTACTGTCGTTTTGATTACCTTTTGTTTTGTTGGCGCTTCCACCAAAAAGATTATCATCGTCGTCATCATCATCACTATTCCCAAATAGGCTCTTCGAATTTTTCATTTGAACTGTTGTTGCTACTTGAACGTTCTGTTTCTTTACTGGCGCTGTGAATAATTTGGCATCGTCGAAATCATCCTCCTCATCACTACCAAATAAAGTGGTCAGCTTTTCGAGTTTCGGTTTATTTTGAATAACCTTAACAATTGATTCTGTTGAATTTTTTGTTTCTTTACTTTTTTTATCACCAAAAAGATCATCATCATCATCGGATATGTCTTCGAAAAGTGACTTATTTGTTTTTAGACTTGAAGAAACTTCTGTACTTTTAGATTGTGTACTAGTAGCGGTAGAATATGTTTTCGATGATGAACTAATTGATATTTCCGGTTCATATTCTTCATTAGTTTTAGAATACTCTCTGGCAATGTCTGGTTTTGTATTGCCTACATTTGGAGGTGCTTCCGATAGCCAATCATCTTCGCCACTATCGGAGTTAGCAAAAAATGCATCTTCAAAAGATGTTTTAGCTCGTTTCTGTGATGGAGTACTTTGTTTAGAATCAATATAACTCGGCTCAAGTGTATTAATGTAAGCCATTTTTTGAGTTGCTACGTTATCGGTTTCTTTGATAACAGTACTTTTAGTCGCTTTTGTAAGCCAATTATCCTCATTGGTATCTGTCTCTACAACAAATGAAGGTCTCTGTTCCGTTTTTTGTAGAAGCGCTTCACTTTTGATTTCTACAACTATTTTAGGTACATTATTTGGAGGAAAACTATTTGCCATGGAAGTTTCTGAGTCTCTCTTTGTAGCATTTACTAACCAATCATCATCATCATTTTCATCATCACCGTCAAGCTCAGCCCCATCTTCACTACTATTTGTATTCTTTTCCCCTGGAGGCGAGTTTTTCCGATCGTGTACTGGAGAATTTTCGGTACTCTGAAATGACAATCTTTTACTTGAGTCCACCAAAAACGGCGATTGGCGATCATCCATTATACTACTTGCTTCCTCCTCTCTACTTTTAACAGATGTACCCTCAGTAAAACTTTTCGATATATTGATGCTTTCATCTTCTCTGTAGCTACTGCTTATGCCAAATTCGTCGTCATTTGTTAAAGACTTTAAGTAGTTGTTCTGTC
Source organism: Atherix ibis (assembly GCA_958298945.1). NCBI lineage: Eukaryota > Metazoa > Arthropoda > Insecta > Diptera > Athericidae > Atherix > Atherix ibis. The sequence goes on along the minus strand of OY282607.1, from coordinate 3,869,569 downwards.
TACCCTTTCTAGTTGACGGATTACGTTTAGCCTGAATTTTTGGTCTTGATTTATTCAAACTTGTTAGGCGACTTGCATTAACTGCTGTGGTATCGGTTGGTGTTACTTCACTTCTATTGTTACTCATTTCTTCAATTTTTGACACTTTCGGTGAATCTTCTTTAGTTGAACTAGCAGAAACTTCTACATTAGGACGTTTAGCACCTGGTAATAAGGCAGCTACATTAATAACTAAATTCGTGTTTATTTTCTTTGGTGATGGAAGTTCTCTGGTCTGTTTTTGCTCTGCATTATTCGCCTCCATTATTTTATTTGCAATACCAGTGATACTACTCGACCGCAATGGACTCTTTGGAGAATCTTTATTAGGGCTGAGCATATTTTTATTATCCGATTTTTCTAACTTTTTAGATTCAAAATTAAAAGCATCTGGTGGTGGTTCATCGCTGAAAATGTAAGTTGACGGAGATTTAGCAGTCGCCACGTTTGGGACGATCGTTTCCGCAATATCATCGTAGAAAACGTGTTGAAGGCGTTTTACATTTTCATTGGGATTGGGTAAAAATACATCGTCATCAGGTGGGATATCTTGAAATAAACCGAAATTGCTAAAATTCAAGGCACTTGGATTCGGATCGGTTTTTTCCTCATTGGGACTGTCAGAGGTGAGCAATTTTTCTTCGATTTTATTTATGAACAAATCATCATCCGGTGGTTCAGCAAATAGAAAACTATTTATTGGTTCATCTAATTTTAAAGCATTATTTACGAATTGCTCCATTATTTTAGGTTCAGTCGCAATTTCATTACTAACAGAAGTACTAGGCAGTACTGAATCATCAGAGTTTGGAATTGTTTCCAACGACTCTTCTTTTGATTCACGTACATCCGACAACGCAGCAGTAACTTTATTAGAACTCTCAGATTCCTCAGGCTCAATCAAATTCGAAGGCGTATCTAATTGAGGAGGAATTGCATTGGTTGCATTTCGTAATTCAGTGTTTTGCAATTTTTTTGCTTCTGTGGAAGTTAATTTATCAACAATACGATCGGATAAATTGGATACTTCCTCTAAGGAGCTATTATTGTTACCCTTATTGGATGGCACCGGCGGTGATAATATTGTCTCTAAGTCATCTTCAAAGACCAAATTTTCTCTATTCGATTTTAGAACTTTGGGTTTGTCTTGTTCGATCACAGGTGATATTTTCCCACTACCATCCTGTGAGTTATTTGAGAACAGATCATTTTGTGCATTAAAAATATTTACGGAATCTTTAATCACATTTGGCACAATTTTCTGAACATTATCCTCCTCAAATAAGCTAATTTTATGGACATCATCAGTTTCTTTCAATTGATCAACAATTTTCGAAGAAACATTTATTTCTGATCGATCTTTCATATATTCATCTGTGAATATATTTTTCAAAAGTTTATTAGAATTTAATTTTGTAACTACATCAGTTGTAGCTGTACTCATTTTTGATTCCCCGGATATATCGCTTTTTCTATGCTCTATTTTAATATCTTCTACAAACAAATCCGATTTAAGATTAGAATTTTTAGTAATTATTTTCTTATCGCTATTTGAAGGCAAATCTAATTCTGGTGGACTCATCCAATCGTCATTTAAAAATAAATTATTTGATAATTTTTCTGATATTAGATTAAAGTCTGTGGATTTTTTGGGATTTTCTATATTCTTTTCTTTTGGCTTTACATTATCATCATCGAATAGTTTATCCGATTTAACTTTTGATGAATTTTCATTAGATTCATCTTCATTAGTGAAAATATCATCGAATAAATTAATTTTCCGAATGCCTATCTTAGTATCACTTGTTTCATTGGTTTTTAATTGACGTTCTAGTTTATTTGTGGGCTTGAAAAGAGTATCAAAATCATCGTCTGGGGGATCATCATCAAATAAATTCGATATAATGGTTTTCGATATGTTAGGGATTTTATCTTTTTTCTGAACAGAGCTACCATCTAATTCATCTACTTTCGAAACGTTAGATTTGTTATTATTCGAAAATTTAAAAAGATCTTCATCCTCAGATAAATCATCATCAAATATGTTTCTTTTCAAATTAAAGTTCTTTCCTTTGGGCAAAACTTGTGGTTTTTCCTCCAATGTACTATTCTTTTCAACCGGAACATTATTGGCACTTTTTTTACTAGAGGAGAGTCCTTCTGTAGATTTTTCAACTATTATATTTGGTTCTTTTACGACTTTCTCAGTAACTTTAATCGGACTTTTAATCGCCTTAATAAATTCTTCGTCACTCTCCTCATCGAAAAGTTTCGGTTGTTTAGCAATATTCGGTATTAAATTATCTTCTTTCTTAATGTACCTGTTTTTTGTTTTTGGAATAGCTCCTTTATTCACATTGGCATTCTTTGCTAAAGTATCTTTTTTGTTGGAGACTTCATTATCAGTGTCATCATCGAATAATTTTTGCACATTTGGTTTGGTTTCTTTTGTAAAAGTTTTTGTTTTCGTTTTGTGTTCCAATTCTTTCATAAAAGAGTCAAAGTCATCACCAAATAAATTAACGGTTTTTACTCGAAGCGTATTATTAGGATTGCCGGAATTCTCTTCTGATACAATCGAACTTGCTTGATTGTCTTTGGAAATTTTATCGTCCTTTTTTTTATTAGTTGGTATCGTTTGAATTGGTTGGTTTTTATTTGTGGGCGTTGCAGCATCTTCTCCATCACTTTGATAAAATAAATTAATTGGTTCGTTATCTTTTTTTATAGGCTCAATTAATTCCGGTGGTTCATCATTAAATACGTTTGAAATTTTATTTTCTTTCTTAGAAGGTATAATTATTGAATTTTTCCTACTATCCGATTCATCTGAACTTTCATCAAATAAGCCCTTGTCTTTCGGTTTATGAATATAGTATTTATCAATATTTTCAACAACAGGATTAAGGCTTTTCGATGGTATTTCTTTTGAAACAATTGAATGTGCTGTTGAATGCAAATTCCGATTTTCATCAGATGAACTTTTCGATACAAATGTATTTGTTGAAACTTCTTCATCAGACGACACTGCAAAATTTTGCGATCTTTTCGTCTGAGCGGTGTTACGATGCAAACCCCATACAGAGCACTCTGATTCTGACATGGTCGGAGCAATGCTGGGAATCGATGCCGACATCGATACACTAGGAGCTGAATCTGATGAATAATCTTCTCCAGTTTGATCTCCTGAATACTCTTCATCGGAATCTCCTAATCCAATATGCCATTTATCCTTCCACTCTTTTGACCCGATTAAATATGGCAACGGCCGGTCTTGATATGGATCTTTTGGACGATATACAATACTGGCAAATATAAAAAGTTATGATTTTGCTTACATTATAATGTTCTTCTTTTCAAATTTATCCTCTTCTTTGCTTACCTATTCAACGGACCATCCTCATCATCAGAATCATCGATATCAATAACAACTTTTTCGTAACACTTCTCCATAACACTAATACTATTTTTTAAGACGGTTTTTAAAGTTTCCATTGGATCGGTTATCTTTTCTTCCTAAAATTTATACTTCTATCATCATACAAATTTTGTTTATAATTTCTATATGTTACCTCATCGAAAGTGTTTGGAACATCATCGACATTCGCAATCGTTTCATCATCATCGTATACTCGATTTTCAACAAACTGTAAATGTTGTAGACCAGCTAATTCATTTGCTGCATTCTGTATTGATACACTTGTAAATCCAACGTTGACCGACAATTTATCTAGGGCGGCTTTAGTTTTATCAACCCGACTTTCTATATTCTAAACATATTATTCATTATTGATGATTAATCATATTTATTCGTTACAATATAAATATATACATCTGTATACTATGCAATCGGATCGAATTAAACTTTATCTTACCTCAGATATTTTCTGCATAAACTTCAACAATTTATCATCATCTTCGAGACTCCATGAGTGCGCATTTTTTAACAAATCTTCTGCTGTTATATCCATCTTATCATCCTGTATATACAAAAAGATTTTCATTAAAAATACTCCATTTAACATTACAATAATGCACATTTATGCCATCATATATAAAATGTCTTACCATCGTTAAAAAAATGAATATCACAAATTTAAATCAGCCTAATTGATTTGTTATTTATTAGATAAAAAAAAATATTTTTTTCGAAGAAATAGAACCTCATTTATTATACCAACGGGATTTAAAACTGATTAAATGACAACAACCCTCCACCACAAAGTGCATTTTAATCTATGAACAAGTGTGAGATTTAATATTGTGGAAAGATTCAGCTGATGTTTCTGTTGTGTTGTTGTTGGTAATTTTGACATATCACCGCTTTAACTCTAAAAAGCTTGTTTGCATGTTTTGCCGGGATTGGAAATATTTAAAAAAATTATTGTAATAAGGATACAGGCGAGAAATGATTAAGAACAAAATCATTAAAATAAAATAGAATTTTTTTTTGTCGTTTAATAGAAACAACAATTTTATTGTACCAAATCAAAATAATCATCTTATAACCCATTTGCCATTGAATCAATCAGCTGATATCTGTCATTGGCAGTCAAATTCGCAATCGAGTACATTTAAAGGAGAAAATTTTGTTTGCCGTTTTCTTTAAAAAAAAAAAATGGTGAAATATTTCCCCTTCAACAGATAATCTTAAGCCATCGTCCACATTAGAAGCGACCGTAAAAAAGTTGCATTTGGTCTTGTCCTATTGATATTTATTGTCACTTAATTTATAGAAGACCTATTTATTAATTATCCCATATTTTTTCAAATAATGAAAACCAGAGAGAAATAATCAGAATTTGTTTTTTTTTATAAAATCCAATTTTGTGTAATAAAAAACTTATTAACTTTAATCAAATTTTAAAAAAATATTCTAAATAAAAAACCGAAAGAAATATTGATTCAGCTACAAAATAAATTTAAAAAAAAAAATGTATACAATCAGCTACAAAATTTAAAAAGGAAAGAATATTCCAGTGTATATTGAAAAATTTTGTTCTATTATTGCTGTTCTCGTAGTATGGACAAAAAGAATTTTTTATTTGCCAATAATTTCTGAGTTCATCAAAAAATGTGTTTTGTACCTTTTTTGTTTTAAAATATAAAGTCCATTTTAACGATTTCTAACAATGCTATTTACCCAAATATATAAATCAGTATTTTCAATAATATACTCGCCGGCTAGACTTTGTAATAACGATAATTTGAAGAAAAAAATATTCAAAAAGCTCCTATTACAGAAATATTTACACTTCCTTAATTGTACAAGGCAATATGACAACTCAATGATAAGTGGGCAATAGGCGTTTTCCTTTGGAACATTTTTGCTACTAGTCGGTAGCTATGAGTAGATGACCAAAGGAAAGCCAAATTCTAAACATTAGTAGAAATATAACCTCAAAATAGTCAGCAACAATACTGAGTTTACTCACACATAAACAATAAAAACTGAGTTTATTCACACATTAACAATACTGACAAAAATTTGACTCTTCACATAACCAACGAACCCGCAAAACTATCTTTTTTCACTTTAGCAACTAGAATCCACCTAACGTAAATTGTATGCGTAACTGCACGTTCAATGTGCTCGTTTGTTCGAGGTAGAGTAGATGATGACAGCTAGAACTACCGACTAGTAGCAAAATTGTTCCAAAGGAAAACGCCTAATATGACAACTCAGTGATAAGTAGCAAATATGACAACTCAGTGATGAGTAGGCAATATGACAACTCAGTGATAAGTAGAATAAGCCATACAAAGTTTTATAAACATCTGTTCATTGGTTTAGTTTTGACAGCCATTCAAAGCTAAAACAAGTGTTTGCGTTTTTTTATAAATATGGAGAAAAGTGAATTTCGCGTATTAATAAAGCACTATTTTTTAAGGAAGAAAACAATATCTCAAACAAAAATCAAACTTGAAAAGTATTATGGAGACGGCGCACCATCATATGGTATGATTCAGAAATGGTTTAGCGAATTTCGCTGTGGCCGTACGAGCACAAATGATGCTGAACGCTCAGGACGTCCAATTGAGGTCACCACCGAAGAAATGATTAGTAAAATCCATGATATCGTATTAAAAGACCATCGAGTGAAAGTGCAGGAGATAGCTGATATGGTAAACATTTCAAGAGAACGTGTAAGCAACATCTTACATAAAATTTTGGATATGAGAAAGCTTTTGGGGAGAAGGGTGCCGCGTTTGTTAACACCTGACCAAAAACGCGTACGTGTAACGACTTCAATGGAGTGTTTGGAAATTTTTAGGTCTAATCCAAATGAATTTTTTCATCGATTCATAACTGTTGATGAAACATGGATTCACTATTACACACCAGAAAAAACAGTTGAGTCTGTTGAGTCGAAAGAATGGAGTCCAACTGGTGAAAGTGCACCAAAGAAGGCAAAAATGGTCCCATCAACAGGAAAGATTTTGACTACCGTTTTCTGGGATGCACATGGTATAATTTTCATCGACTATCTTGAAAAAGGAAAAATGATAACAGGACGGCATTATAAAACACTTTTAGACCAGTTGAATAGTGAAATCAAGACAAAACGACCGCATTTGGCAAAGGGAAAAGTTCTATTTCATCATGACAATGCACCTGCATATTCATCGGAAATTGCAACTGCAAAATTAGCCGAATTACAGTATGAATTGCTTCCCCACCCACCGTATTCTCCAGATTTGGCTCCATGTGACTTTTTCCTATTTCTAAACATGAAGAAATGGCTTTGTGGAAAGAAATTTACATCTAATTCTGAAGTTATTGCGGAAACTGAGGCCTATTTTGCAGAGTTTGACAAATCTTACTACACGGATGGTATAAAGGAGTTGGAATATCGTTGGACGAAATGTATCGAACTAGAAGGAGACTATATTGTAAAATAAATCAATTTTTTATTGTTGAATAAATTAATTATTTCTTTCATTTATCACCAATTTATCATACTGAACTCGTAAAAATACAATAAACAATGTGATAAAAAAAAACACTTCTGTTTCAAATACTCTTCAAATTTATTTCTCACATTAACTCTGTATTCAATTATAATCAAACAATTCTCATTTTAGTAAAAAAAAAAAAATTTAAAAATAAATAAATTAAAAACAGTATTTATTTCAAATTAAAATGATGAAAAAAAGCCAAAGTAAAAAATACATTCGATCGACTGATAAAATAAAGGTAAATTAATTAGAAAATATATAAAAATATTGAAAAATTCATTATTTGAGCGTTCTGACAGACAAGATCAGATAAATAATATTAATTAATAAGAATAATATAATTAAATAATGATAATAATAGTAATATCAATGATAATAATATTTAGTAAAAAAATCAAAATAAAGAAAATATAGTATGTTTATATTCATGTACGTGTACAGAAATCAATGTACACATATGCACGAATGTACATCATATTGTATGTATGAAGATAGACGACATAAATATGAATTTTGTTAGATTTTGAATGTGATTGATTTCGTTCGTATTCTTCCAATAATTTTTATTTTAATATCATCAATTGTTCATCAATTCAATATAAACACACAGTTAGATAATAAGATATCCGATGATATTGTTTGCAGAAATAAATCACATACAATAACTATTTAAGTGAACGGATATAAAATGGTTTATTTCTTTTCGCCGCTCTTGTCCCAATTTAAGGAGCTCGACCAAACACGAAATGAATCGAACGGATCGAATGGCTGAATATTAACGTTGCTGTCTTTTGGCTGCTGTGGCAATGGTGCAACAGAGGTCTGTCCATTATCCGTTAAGACTTTATGGCCTGGGCTGTTCGATTTCCGGAGACTAAGACCTGGTGGTGGTCGAACGATCTGAGGTCGTGTCCACGCATTCTGTTTGTTCGCCAACATTGAAGTCGAATCCTCCTGATATCCCATCGGTGTCCAAGATCGACCTTCGGATGTCCATCCTGTCGTCGGTCTATGCATTTGATCACGCATCTGCGGTGCAACATAATCACTACCGTTTGCATGCCAATTATTCGGATTTTGTTGAGAAAGATAGAAAAAGTGATTCAATAAATTTGAAGAGTATTCACCTGTTGCATAAAATAGATTTAAAATTAGTGTACTTCTTTATAATAAAAATACTTATTTAAAACATTGTTTTCATTCATTTATCAAATATTTTTAGTCTGTAGCTGGCAGAATGTTTAACTTGTAAAAAACGCTAATACAGCTTCATGATAAGATTCTATCCGCAGTCTAAGTTATCGACATGATTATGCTTGGCTATAGGTTTTGTTTAAAGGGCGATGACGAACACCCACTCTGTAGATATTTTTATCGGAAAAACACCTACAGTCATTGGATAATTCTAATAATGGCAATTTTCGATGTCGTGACAAGAATTTAAGGAATGCAACAGGGTCAAATATTTGATAAATGAAATTAGAGAAGAATAAAAGTAACAGCAAACAACGTACCAAAGTATTGCTGCTGATTTTCATTTGTGTTGTATTCCAGATTTGAGCCAAATGAAAAATTGTTCGAGAAAAGACTCTTGTTGGCAGCATTGTTCAAATTGTCAGTCATATTTGGAGCTGGCGATAATGGCTCCCATGCTGGTGTCGATAGTGGTGACTTTCTGGTACCAATTGGTCCGAGAACCATTAAATTCCGCTTGGGATCTGGTTCGAGATCGAATGTTTCATGATTTTTCAAATCTGCTTCATTCCATTCGTGTCCATTATTATTGGTATCCTGTTGCTCTTCCATGTAACTTTTCTGCTTGTAACCATTGTTTGGTGGTTCCATATTAATAGCACCAGATACGATATTGTTTTGAGAAACGACATGACTAAATGTTGCCTGATTGGGATCCCACGTGTTATTGTTGCATCCTCCGAAAAGTCCATTTGCACCAACTATAGGTGCTGCAAATTGAAATGCGTTCCCCTTGAATTTGGGCGCTTTTCGATCAGGACGTTTCGACTGATTACTCTCCTTCTTTCGTTCCCGTCCTGGTGTCTTGCCGTATTTTCTTTGTGCGGATGTTGTTCCCTTACTCATCGACTTAATGGGACTTTCATTTTCCCGATTAATCTCTGTTGGCATCTGCGTTGGTCGCGTTCTCAAATCGTCTACGTTGGGTGAAATCTGATGCGTTTGCCGATGTGTATGCAATTGATTGAACGACGAGTTTCCTTTCTTTTCAGAATTATGAGGTCTCTCGCTGTAATCAGTCTTCTCTTTTTGATACTTTGAAAGTTTATTCGATCGCTCGGTTGCACGTTCCGGTCCACAAATATTATTTGGCGATTTAACAAAATTGTGATCCTTGACTTTAACTTGCTCTTCAAATGAGCACTCCGAGGCACTACTCCCTATTTGAGTAGGTTTTGTTTTACGAACGGAGCTCTTTGTTTTCCTTACATCCGGCGATACAGCCGACTGAATGATTTCCTGTTTAGCATCACTTCTTCTGTCCGAATGTTCTTTATCAGTCTTCTCTGGAGTATGTCTTCCACTGCTCGTTGAGTTACCATCAATAGAATTGATTTCCTTATTTATTTTTTTCGATGGCTGTAATTTTTCCTCTTTTGGTGACTTAGACGCTGTAACAGTCGCAGTCGTAGTAGCAGCGGCGGTTTGTGTTGTTTTATTTATTGCCGAACTATTAGTACTAACTGGAGATGTTCGCGCCATTTCTATCGAAGCAGTTACAACTGGAGCAACTGGAGTTGCATTATTCGCATCGGGAGAACTTCGAGATATAGCGCTTATATTTTTAACAAATTCATCGGCCCAACGTTTTTCTTTCGACACAGTGTTTGGGAAACAATTTCGTTTCGCATTTCGTTTTTTTACTGAATTCGTTGCATTTGTAACCATCATTTTACTTTGGCTCTTTTCACAGCTTGATGTACCACCACCAGAACAACCAACCCCAACGGCACATATACTTGTGGTGTCTTCAGTCCCAATCGTGCTCTTCATGCCAATATTTCTGAGATCTAATGGTGGCTGTGTCGGTCCTTTGTATTTTGAAAAGTTTTTTATATGATCATTGAGAATTTTCTTTGAGTCAAAATACGCTGAAATTAAAACGAACATGAACGCAACTATTAACATTACCAACGACATCGCCTTTATATGGTACTCCCAAAAGGGTCGCATCAGAGATTTGGCGCATTTCTCAACGCATGTCGTTGGTATTGTCGCCAACAGTGTATAGTTAACTGTGTAAGAGAGATTCGTTCCCAATATAAGAGGTCTGGTCACTCTTGTCATTGTAAAATCTGGTGTAAATGCAATGTCGACCTTTTTCGAACTATTCGCCATAAGTTCGAAGCTAGTACAGTCAAGAACTTTAAAACCGTACCCTTCGCAAATCCGATCGCCAATGTGAAATGTATCGATTCGAATTGGAACTTCACCCGTATTTCTTGCTGTAAAAGTTCTTTTCGTTATTATGGAAATTTGCTCCTCACTTCTCTTTGCCTTTTCACAGAACATCAAATGATATTTCTCATTAATATCAAACAGGAGCGGCGTGTTTGAGCCTGGCTTCCTATTGCCAAATCGAAACTGTGGTTGCACCGCTTTCCCAATTATCCATACTGCTTCATAAGATGTTAAATTGTTCTTAATGTGCAACAATGTTGAAAACGTACCCATTTCTTTGCCTACGAATCTAACAGGAACTTCCAGAAATGAGTTCGGAGGAATTATATGAGCGCTAGGATAATCTGCTTTATGGCCCAAAAAGAAAACAGTCTTATCCGTCGGTTCGCAATTAACACAAACGTCGAGTACTTCTAATGGAAGTGATTGAGCTGCCGCTTTGGTCTTAGCTGAATCTACTAGACCGATTTCTACTTGAACAAATTCGTTCGATGGATTTGTGACATAAATAAGTCCGTTGTGAACTTGTCCCACTTCGATGGCTGGAAATTTTTGCGATTCCTTAACAAATTTTGGCCATATAACATCGATGGTTGTGTTGAATTCGAATCGCTTCACTTCGCTTGTATCCAGTGTGAATGCTATTGTCTGCAGACTCCATTTAAATTGACGGAAACTTTCTGTTCGTCTTCGTAATTCTGTCACATTAAAGTCTAATTCACTATTGGTATATGGTCCCATGTCAAAGTCTTGCTCATGCGGAATGTAGCAATTTTTTTCACAGACGAATTTCGGATCGAAATGAATTCGTCCAATGTCTGTGACTGTGCTGGGTGCTATTTCTGGTAAACCATTTTGAGATATTGTGTGGTATTCAAAATCTAAACCAGGCACGCTTCTCGTTATCGATTTCACACGCATTGGTTTTAAAAATGTCGAATGAATCGAAATATCTGCTGAACACCTCTTTCCAGGGAAGCATTCGCTGAAGTGCAACCGACTTTGATCAACCTCCAAGCGACCTCTTACGGTTGTGAATTTCACTAAAATTTCCAGTTCCTCGTTTTCACTCTTAATTCTAAATGTCCCCCGACAGAGGCTTGTATTGTATGACTTCAAAGACAACTGAAAAGTAACAGTCGATTTCGCCGGTAGACTTCGAAGTAAGCTAAACCTTTCGGTTCCCGACAAGTTCTTACTTCCAGTTGTCACACCAGTATTCGTATATCCTAAAAATACTGACTTCGAATGGATACCATCCGGTTTAGTGAAATTCCAACTCAAGATATTTATTGGAACTGGATTTGGATTTTCTATATGTATATACCCGTAATAGGAAAAGTGGCCGTAAGGTATGACACCAAAGTCGAGCACTTGTTTTCCTGCAGAGCGCGACACGTTCGACGATGCATCAATCGAAGCGTAAATCTTAAGTAATCCTGTGCACACCACAAGTGGAGACTGATACGATGACAAATTCGTCGTTATTGTCAATATTGTCTCAAAGTTTATTGAATCATTTAATATGAGCACTTGGAAGAGGTTTGCCTCTTCTCCAGAACCTATTATTCTCGGTTCGAAATTCAATAAGCTAAACAATTTTGTATCATTATCAGCGGCTTTCACATCTGTTATTGCCACTGGTACATCAAAAGTATTCCGGACCATAAAATCTCTTTGGTTTTGTTTGGAGTCTCTTCTATGCATTATAAATACAGCATTACTTCGATCGAACTCTAGGGACCCTTTGTAGATTTCAGCTCGGATATTTATCGACACTTCCATGTATTGATTGGAGTACTGACGACTTTGCATCGTGATTATCATTTCACCATCGATGATTGTATCCTCTTTTGCCTTCTCTGAATTAAGTATCAATGTTAGATTAAATTTATCTAAAACAACTATGTTGGCGACATTGTTTAATCGAAAATCGACAACATCGACTTTTTTCTTCCCGGAATTAGTCAAATTGACTTTAATTATTTTGGCAGCACTATCTGTAGTCGTCTCACCGAAATCAATAATTGGACTTGGTGAATATATACCATATCCGGTGAGCACTTCGAACTCAACCGGAACAATAAGGGTGCTGTCCTCTTCTGTTGCCTCGTCGATACTGTTGATTTTTATTCTTATGTATCCGGTATGATTACCCGATTGTGCAGCATGAAACCTTATCCGTATTATCGGCTTACTCGAATACGGAGGTATCTCCCAAAGTGTTTGTGGACCTTCTTGGCCACCACTTGGTAACTCCAGTTGAAATTGTCCCCCACTACTATAGACTTCTAAAATTTGTATTGGATTTGGATGCGGGTTATACATGAATATTTCTTGTTTAATAGTTGCATTATAGGGCACTTTAATGCCTTCCAAACTCCGTAGTCTGTACGGACAGTCACGTCCCTCACCGCGCACTGGTAGCTTGGTTTGACCAAAAGATGTGTGAATGAGAAGATTTGTCTCAACATCACCATTACTTCGTGGTAAAAATACCACATTGAACGTGGTATTGCCCTGTGGCGGAACTACTTTATCTTCGAAAAATGAGCTATAAAAATGGGATGATGTTCCCGATATCGAACTCAGATGTACACTACGGTTGGCGTTCTTATTGACCAAAGTCACTGTGTGAGATCGCGGCGTTCCTATGGCCCATGCACCAAAATCCAACCTTGGTGGATAAAATGCCAAGAACCTTTGCAATTCCAATGCATTGTGGTCCTCGTTCATAACTTTCTCAATGAAAAATGTCTGCGTCTGTAGCAGATTCATTTTCGTCATCTGACACCCAATTAGGCTCCATTGCAGCGCCAATACATATACCAATGCAAACATAACGTTGATTCTTTCTATTTTATGCATAAATATCCTTGACAATAATGCATTTAAAACGAGGTTATCTACTTTCCTGGACACAGGCAACTTCTCAACATTTCTTTCTTTTTTTTCAATAACAACCGATCTGCTCTTTGATATCAGCAAAACAAAATTAAAATTATTCAAAATTCACCAAATTCTTTTTTGAATTCAACTATATCTACTGTTATGCGATTTTTCGCGTCACAAAATTCGCTTACATTATCATCGGACAACAGAACTATTTAAAAAACTATCCAATATATCTGTGCGCGTTCTCTACGACTATTCTCTACGACTATTGAAATCGACACTATTATGCATCAAAGTATTTTGTTTAAATGATGTACTCAGTCTAAGAATATAGTTGCATTTAAAAATTATTTTTATTCGAATGTATTTTTTATATATTTGATTAAAAACTATCCCCAAATAACGACACAAATCTTTACTGAACTGTTGCCTTCTTTTTTTTATTTTTAGGTTAAAATGCAATTGTCACTTTTCAATCTAATATCAATCTGAGTTTACATGCATAATTCTCTATAAAAACATTTGTCACAAGATTTGCTTGAATATGTATGCGGCCTTCTTCGTTCAACTCGATTCACATATACATGACCATTTTAAGTCAAATTATGAATTTGATTTCAAGCATCCACATGGGGGGTGTCCTTGACAGTTTTCAATATGAAATTTTAGCGCTTTACTTGAAATTGATTATTTTTTTCTGTTATACTATATACAAGAAATTAACAAAATAAGTACTTTTATAAACAAAAAAAAAAGCAAATATAATACGGAATGCATTTAAAAAAATTATAGCTACCAATAAAAAGATAAATCTTTTTAAAAAAAAAATTTTAAGCATGTATACATATATTTAAATTTTATATAAATTGTTTTTATAAATATTTACATGTATATATATAAATAGGATTTTTTGTTTAAATTCATTAAACATAATTTTTTTTCGGCAAACATATAAAAGACGACGAGCAAGTAACATTAATTATACAAATATTAATTTTACTATGTTTCAGCTTTTTCTTTATATTCAACTAGTCCTTTTTCTATCAAATCAGGTATCTCCACAGCCAACCATGGTGCCAACTACATTATGTATTATTTGGAGGAGGAGAAAAAAAAGATAATATTACGAAATATTTTGATGATTTTTATCAAAAACTGTTCTAGCTTACTCCCAAAGCCATAGCATGTGCAAGTCCAAATTTCGGAACGTTTTTTGCCCATAACGGTTTAAAATGATCTGTTAAACATATTTTTCCACCGCGATACATTTTCGCCGTCTTACCATCTAGACCAGGCAATGCTATTTCGGGCGCTGTTATTGGATATGCTACTGGAATCTATTGTGAAAATAACTAGATTTATCTTTTTTTTTCTCGAAAAATTTGTAAATATCATTAATATAAAAAAAAACTCACGTCGAATTCAACGTCAAATTCATATTTTAATAAATTGTGAATGTACCAGCATTTGCCAAACCATTTTGTTCCTTCTTTATTTGATTCAAGTCGGAACCAATCTGTACCTGATTCTTTATTGGTTTGTACGTACTGTAAGAAAATATATCTTTATATTACTCAAAAAATTTATGTTTTTTTTTAATTTTTACTTGAATTAAAGCCTGATATTCCTCTTTTAGTCGTTGTACCCACAATTCCTTATCACGGGGACCAGCTTGTGTTCGCAGCAACGGAAGACTTGATAGGGTTTTTCGAGTGCCCGCATCAACCATTTTCCTTAACAGATCCTTAAAGGATTGCACAATCTAAATATTGACGGTACTAAAATAAGGTAACTTTCACCCAATAAATTTTGGCCCAAACAACATTCACTTGGTGACACTTACACGTCAGATTTCCGCATCTAACGACATCTCGTTTGCATTGGCGAAATCAATTTGTAAAGTGTCAACCAACTAACACGTGTGTTGGTTGTACATACCTTAGATTTTGTAAATAAAATAAAATTGAGTTTAAAATTTGTTATAAATCAAAAGTTAAAAAATTATTTTATTTAATATGTTGGCTGAACGCCGCTCAAAATCACATTATGTATTGTTTCCCCGAGGAAAGCCCATTTATGAAGGTAAATTAAAGAATTTCTTTATTCAGATAGACTTTATGATAGCAATGTTTGTGTTTTTCCTAAAATAGGTAACGAAAGCAGTTTTGGAACTCGAATGCTGGAGAAAATGGGTTGGTCTAAAGGAAAAGGACTTGGATTAAAAGAGGATGGCGAGAAAGATTTCATTCGTGTGAAATATAAGAATAATAGTTTGGGCTTGGGATTTCAAGATAGGAATGATCAATGGACAGCAAATGAAGTCAATTTTAATGGTTTGTTAAAATCTTTAAATGAGAATAGTTCTGATTCCATTCCGGAATGCACAAAAAATTTACCTTTTTCAAAAAGTCATCTAATGAGCGGAGAATCATTGGAAGAGAAATCGAAAAGATCCCGTTCGAGAGTACACTATAAAAAGTTCACCAAAGGCAAGGATATATCAAAATATAGTGAAAAGGATTTAGCAAATATTTTTGGCAAAAAGTCTCTACACGAAGTTATAGAAAATACTATAAAAGATTCGGTTGGTTCCAAATTGTCTATTATTAATACTGGAACAACAGTAAATGATTATTTTGAAAATAAATTAAAAACTAAAAAGATACTATATGAAAATAGTGAGCCCAGTAATCAATCAAATAACGATTGTATGACTAGTTATAGTGGAAATACTGAAAATAATATTAATGATTCTTTACAGATTAGTGACCAAAATCTTGAAATAGATAATATAAATAAAAATATTGAAAGTTATGATTACAATTATACTATTACTCATAAAAAAGACAAAAATAGCATAAATACTGAGTTAGATAAAAAAATAAAGACTAAGAAGCGAAAATTAGATGTTAATGAATCCAAACAAAATATAATAGAACAATATTCAGTTAAAGATTATCAAGAAACAAAGCAAATATGTGAATCTAAAAAAAAGAAACGGAAAAATAAAGAATTACAAAGCGAACAATATAAATCAGAGTCAGTCAATGATGATAATATGGAGAATTTGCACGAAGAAATTGTATTGCAGAATTCGCACGAAGAAACATATAGTAATTCTGAAAATATCCTTTTACAAGATGACAATCAATTTAAGAAAATTAAAAGAAAAACTGAAAATTTGGTGAATATTAAAAATGAGACAGAATTAAAAACATCCAAACGTACTGGAAGTAGATGTAATAATGAAAGGAAAAAAACTAAATCATCCTTGACAGTTGAGGAAAATGTCGGGATTTTGAAATCCAATGAGATTAAGATTACTGTGGATGATATTGATATAGATAAAGATCGAAAACTGACAAAAAAGAAAAAATCTAAAAAAGAAATAATTGCAAAAATAGACGAGGATATTCCAACAAAAAATTCGAAACCTTTAAAAAATACAAATAGTGAAAAGGTTGCAAAAATAAACGATAATATAGATGAAAGTAAAATTAAAGGAACTTTGGAAATAGTTGAGTATATCGAAAAAAATGCATCTAAATCTGAGAAAAGAACAAAATCTAAAAAGAATAAATTGGGACAGGATGTTACCGAAGAAGCAAATTGTTCATTAAAAGTGGGTGAAATTAAAGAAAATTTCATAGAACCATCTAAGGAACAAAATAGCCATGAAAAAATATCTCAAGCAATCAATAACATTGAACTACTAACCTTTAAACAAATTGGTGAACGCCACAGCATGATGGACTTAAATATACAAGATTCAGTCCCATGTAAAACAAAAGATAGTAACTCAGATTTAAATGAAAAAAATCAACAACAACAAGATACTAAAAATAAGCAGACTTCATTAAAATTATCCACTTTTAATGCCCTAAAATTTCGAGAATCTGACTTCGATTTATATGTTGGATCAAATATAAAAGATATTGTTGGTTATGGTCTAACTACTAATATAAAAATTTCGGTTTGTGAAAAATTTATGGATACATCGAGAATAGTAAATCTATTTGATGAAGTATTTGTTGCTGAAAAACATAAAAATATTAACCCAGAAAAAGAAGGTGATGAAACTCAAAATAAATTATTTACAGGAAAAAATAAAAGTAAAAATATTGCAAACACTTCAAAATATAGAAAATATGTTAATACGTTACGAAAGAAAAACTTATTTACTGGAATATAAATTTGTAATACAATTTCCAAATAAAATTATACGTATAAAAAAAAATGTATTTTTACATAATGTACCGCTAATTAATATAAAATAGTTAAGTTGGTACATATTTTGTACAAATATCAACAAATTAAACTTTTCTTCGGATGAGCTAATATGCCACATATTCGTATAGGCATTGTTTTGTTATTATATCGTAAATTCTTCTAACGGGAAATTTCGAAAGAAAAATATCTAGAATACTGTTTTTTTATAAATATTTCTAAGCACATGTTAAAAAGACATGAAATTGAAAATAGGTAACTTGTAAAATTGGTTTATTTGTAAATTATTATTTTAACAAATCTTCCTCTTCATGTTCGGCTTTATTGATGCTGAACTGGCTAGATTCTGGATTTGGTGACAAATATATATCCGCAAGGCCTAACTCTTTAAGCAATTCAGTATTATCTGTTGTTGGAGCAAATAAATTCAAATTTTCTAAATCAGCTATTAGACTATCTGATTTAGATGTGGTTGGTGAACTTGTAGAATCGATGTTTATTTCTGTTGCTTCTTCCGCTGTGGCTAGCTCTTCATCTGTAATCTCTTCCTCGGGATGAAATATTACGTTACTCTTGTACTGGAATGCGCTTTCTTTTAGATCAACTTCAACAGGAAATAGATTTGGATGCTGATTCAAATGATTGAGCGTATCATTTCCAAGTGTTGCTAAACCCTCGATAAAACGTTTTAGCTGGCCGGCTAAATCTCGTGCATGTTTACTTTCAAGCAATTCCATTTTCTCTAAGACATCATTTCGTAACTTAGCAAATTTAGTACGTGCTTCTTGTCGACATCGTAATATTAATCGATATTCATAATTTCCAGTTTCGACACGATAAAGAGGCTCCTGTAAGGCAGCGTAACTGTGCTCTTCATCGTCCATTTCTTTAACTTTAAGACAATACGATAGGTATGTGAATTTTGCATCAGCATAACGTCGAATTGTCATTTTTGTATCTGGAATGGCTTTATTCAAATATGTGCCCAAATCCGATAATACCGGCTTAACAGATTTCAACATTTTTACTCCATCTTTGTCCATATTTCGATGCATTTCACCAAATAAACGAAAAGCTTCTGAGGCTCTCGGTTGTGGCTCACGTACACTTATTTCAGCAAATGCACTACCAAATGCTTGAAATGTTTGCAAAAGATCAAAATATGATTTTAACATACGTTTGGCATGCTCTACTAGCCCTTTGTACATTTGCTCAGTTGCCTGTAATTCTTGTAATCGTTTTACAAGAGAATCGTGGCATAAAATTGCTCTAGAAAGACCCAATGTATCTGCTGTACTACTAGACATTGCCTCAACAAGACGATGCTTTATTTTTTTCAATACAATGTCAAGCGATTCACCTTGAGCGGGATCAGCGTGCAATTTGTTATAATGTATTGTCACTTCATCGGTTGCACTTTGAATCATTTTTGCTACCTCAACTTTTGTTTTACCCTTTACTGAAGTGCCGTTGACACCAAGCAATTCATCGCCACTCTGCAGAATGCCCTCACGAGCAGCTGGAGTTCCATCGAACACCTAAAAAACAAGCAATTATAAAATATATACACGTATGCTTAAGAAAATTCAAAATAGCTAACTTGTACTATATAAAGGCACGGACATAACGGCGCTCCACCACCAATACTGATACCAATTAGATTTGTCTGGTCCTTTTTTATCAAAACCGAGCCTGATGATACTGTCATGCCCCTTTTTTTAAATATATAATAAATTAATAATTGTATTTACTATAAAAATAGAAGAGTAATTAAACGTAATAAGAAAACTAGCGTAATATGTATTTTAATTTTAAAATTTTATGTATGCAAGTGCAATTTGAAGCCCTTACCTTGTCTCAATTAATGGATATGTCTTAAAATATATGTATGCAAGTGCATATACTCGTTTAAATAAAATTTTACAATATACTTTAAAATGCATACTTACATAAAATTATATCATATAATACAGGTAGAATTAAGATTAAAAACGAAATCATTTGAAAAAATATCAAATTCTAACTTACTTGGTATTATTCTGCAATCGAACCATCAAACTATTGATTACCATTTAGGATAATTTCTCTGGATAAATTCTACAAATAAAACATATTAATACGACGAAAACCACTTCCTTAACTTTTGTTATAATCTGTAATATAAAATCATACGAATTCTAGTGAGGTCTACCAATGAAAAATTATTGAAACACTATCGATTTCAGAATATTATTGGGCTACAGTTGCTAAGAGGATCTAGCGCGGTAAATGTACGAATTCATTGCTAAAGTACAACATGGGTATAGATTTTACCGATTTCTTTCTTCACTTACAGTCGTTCCAGCTCTACTTCCTGGCATGATAAATTGGCCATATTACGGTCATCAGTGCTGCATTTGCCCGCAAACCAAATAGGTTCGACTGTTGATTCTTCAACCACGACTATCTTATCACTTTCTGTGATTTCACTTTCGACAGTTGCACTAACTTCGGCAGCTGCTTCCTCATCTTTTAGAACACTTAATATTTACAAAATAAAAAATTTTTATTGCTCCATTCTTTCTTGCTATTAAAAACATCAAAACGATATGTATGTATTTATATTAGAAGAAACAAAAATAATACAAAAAAATTTCTACCATATTATTTGAATATTTTCGATTTTTACAGTTTCCACACAAAGTCAATAAATTATATGTCCTTACCCTTTATTTTTTGTGATGTTTGCCAGTAACAATTAATAAATAAATAGATTCCCTTCTTAAAATAAATATACAGTAATAAATAAGCAAAAAATGGACTATTGTGTATAAAATTCACATGCCATTTAAAAGCCATTTTATAATCTAACACATATTTCACAAAATTTGAAATCAAAACATAGGGGATTAATTATAAAACAATCAATAAAAGACTGTTTGCAAAAAATTTTACAAAGCATTTCAAATTGATTAACATTATAAAATTTTTAAAAAACAAACAATTATATTAAAGTTAAACGGTAACACATATTTATTGCAAATTAAAAAATAAAAATACTTCTGATCCTCGCTGAAAAAATATCGTCTCTGTTCGTAGTGCCCACAGGGATCAGGATACAACATGTATGGATATCCGTGGGGCCACATAGCTTGGATTTGTAAATTCGTTTAAACGGTCTTAATTTCGTTGATAAAAACGTATTAAATTGTGTGCAAAAATAAAACGATTTAATGTGTTAACGATAACGGAAATAATTGTATATATAAAAAAAATTCTTTTATTATTTATTTTTCTTTTACACGACAAAATAAATAATTAAACAAAAATATAACACATGCACTAACTTGAAATTGTTTCGCTTTAATAGTGCAATTATAATTCTATTTTAAATAAAATGATTTATTAACACAATTGTTTTATTTTAATTACATTTTATCTTCTTCGAAAAAGAAATCGTCCTCGTAATCAGTCAACATTTTGTTCTCAAAAAATGTGGAAAAATTCTGCATAGAAAAATGGCACTTTTATCGATCGGATTTTAATTTACAATACAACAATAAAACAACAAAATAAACAATATACAAACGTCATTTCGTATTGTGATAAGGAATCAATGAATACTGTTTATGTGGATGACGTTTAACCGGCAATATGATTATTTGCGGTTAAAAGTTAAAAATAATCGCTTTTGAAAAAACCACAATTAAATGAGAAATCAAAAACCACAATTAAATGAGAAGCAAAATTTCGAAAATAACCCAATTCATATTTTTAGGTTTTAAATGTTTAAAGGATGATTTATTTTGTTTGCAATTTGTATATATAAAGAAGTCAAAAAAATTTATTTCCAAAATATTTCGATTAATTTTTTTTATTTTTCTATATTCTTCATATCTATAATTTATTTTTGCATATAATTCAAATAAGTTTTGCAAAATTCCATAAGCTTTATAGTTAATTTCAATTTCATTTCTAAATTAACAATTTTGGTTAGTCGAAAAAGGTCCTTAGCCATTTGATGTAAACAAGAGACGCTTAAATTATAGTTTTAAAAGCAATTTATTCAAACCGCCATTATTATCAACAACGTTTTGCCATTTTTCGGACAGGGTCATGATTCTACCTGCATAGAACTTGTGTGTTTTTTGGTTGAAAAACTCAACCAATTGGTTTTCGCAGTCTTTTCTTGGTCAGCTTGGTTCCATTAAAATAATTCTGCAGAGATCGAAACAAATGGTAGTCTAAGGATGCCTTCACAGATAAACTGTCTTAATTTTTGGCAAGTCATCAAAGATGTTATCGTGGGGGAAGACTACACCTTTCCTACTGATCAATTCTGGCCGTTTTCTCTCAATTGCTTGGGATAGTTTGACCGAACGGTAGCAGTTCATAATGAACGATTCCATTCCAGTCCCACCATACATACAGCATAATCTCTTTATATAGATTATAGAAAATTATTGGTAGAAGCACTAGAAACTGGTGCTTCTACATGAGCTTTCGGTAACCATAAAAGCACCAAAAATATTGGTATTTTAACCAAAAAAAATTAAAATTATACTAAAATATAATAAATTAAATAAATAACTAGTTTTTCTTAATAAATAAAAATTTATAGTTTTTCTATTTTTATATAAATAAAAAATACCTACTAATATTGATAACGAAGCCAATAAAGTATAAAATAATAAATATACACCTGCTTGTGTAATCGTTCAAGTTGATACCCGAAACTTAAAATTAAAAACAATGTAGGAATTAAACTTCTTTCAAAAAATAAATAAAATATAAATAAACTTATTCTTCTAAAAGTTAAGTATAAAAATATTAATAAAAATAATACATTATCTAAAAAAAAATAGAATAATTTCTGTATTTAAAAATTTTAATAAAATCATCATCACATCCCAAAAAATAACTTAAATATATACAAAAATTTCTAAAAAAAAAATTATTCAAAATAAATAAAAAACTTAATAATAAAATTATATTTTGTACCATTCAAAATATTTTTTTATTAAAACAACAAAAAATTAGAAAAAAAAATTGCGAATAAAAATTTTTTACATTGTAAAATATATTAAATGATTGAAAATAATCATTTCCATGAGTTCGAATTATAGAAACTAAATTTTGATAAACCTAAGGCACCTTGACAAACACAAAAAGTTAAAAATATTATTCTAAAAAATTTTTCATAATTTATGTTGTTTAAAAAAAAACAAATATAAAAAAAAATAATCTTAATACTATAAATTCTAAACTTAATAATATTGAAATTAATTGTTTACAATTTGAAATAAAAGATATAACTCCTATAATAAACATACCTAAATAAAATAATTAATCCATTAAATAAAACTATCATTAGTTTTAATAGTTTTATAAAAACATTGGTCTTGTAAATCAAAAATAAGAACTTTTCTTTTAAAACTTCAGAAAAAAGATATACACCCTATCATTAATCCCCAAAATTAATATATTATTTAAACTATTTAATGATATTTACCAATTAATTATTTATTTAATAAGAATTGTTTCAAAATTTACCTTTTTACAAATAAATCACCCATTAGCAATAGGATTATTATAATTAATTCAAACATTTTTTAGGAGGAATATTAGTTTTATTTATTTATGTAACTTCACTGGCATCAAATAAAATATTTTCAATATCAATAAAATTAACATTAATAAATACAATTTTAATAATAATTATAATTCCATTATTTTCAATTATAGATAAAACTTATTCACTATCATTTATAAATAATGAATTAATTTCAACAATTATTTCTTTTATAAATTATGAAAATACATTAAATCTAAATAAATTATATAATTATCCAAAAAATATTATTACTTTAATTCTAATTAATTATTTACTATTAACATTAATTGCAACAGTAAAAATTACTAATATTTTTTATGGACCTCTACGTCCAATAAAAAACTAATGAATAAACCATTCCGACTACAACATTCCTTATCAAAATCATAAATAATGCTCTTGTTGATTTACCAGCACCAACTAATATTTCAGCATGATGAAATTTTGGTTCACTATTAGGACTATGCTTAATTATTCAAATCTTAACTGGATTACATTTAGCTATACCAGGGATATAAGCTTAAATCCGCTGTTTAGTCATAAATGGTGTGAATGAGCGTATTAAGCTACCATGGGCATGTCATACTTTTTTTTATGAGTTTGACATCTGCCTACCATGGGCATGTCATACTTTTTTTTATGAGTTTGACATCGAGATTGGTTTCGTCGGTTCAAAGACGGCAATTTTGACTTGTTGGACAAGAAGCGTGAAAATCGGCCTAGGAAGGTTGATGACCATCAATTGCAGGCTCTTTTGGACGAAGACGACACCCACTCGCAAAACATGCTCGCGCAGCAATTGGGTGTTACTCAACCAATTATTTCTATACGTCTGCGTGCCATGGGAAAGATTGAAAAGATAGGAAAATGGGTGCCGCATAATTGAACGATAGGCAGATGGAGCGACGCCAAAACACATGCGAAATTTTTCTCGCCAGACAAAAAAGAAAGTCGTTCCTGCATCGGATTGTGACAGGCGATGAAAAGTGGATACATTTCGAGAATCCTAAACGCAAGAAATCGTGGGTTGATCCCGACCAACCATCAACATCTTCCCCAAGACCAAATCGCTTCGGACGGAAGATGATGCAGTGCGTTTGGTGGGATCAGCAGGGTATCGTCTACTATGAGATGTTGAAACCTGGTGAAACTGTCAATGTCCACCGCTACTACCAACAACTGATCACATTACAGCGTGCTCTGCGTGAAAAAAGGACGGATTATCAACAAAGACATGACAAGCTGATTTTCCTCCACGACAACGCACCATCCCACACGTCAAAAATGGTCCGAAACTACTTGGAAACACTCAACTGGGAGGTGCTTCCCCACCCCGCTTATTCACCAGACCTGGCCCCTTCCGACTACCACCTGTTTTTGTCGATGGGCCACGCGCTTGCTGAGCAGCACTTCGATTCTTACGAACACGTCCGAAAATGGCTTGATGAGTGGTTTGCCTCGAAAGAGAAGGAATTTTTTTTGGCGTGGTATCCACAAATTGCCCGAGAGATGGGAAAAATGTGTAGCTATCGAGAGTAAGTACTTTGAATAAAAAAAAAAGTGTTTTTTGACTAAAAAACAGCGGATTTAAGCTTATACACCTCATACACTATACTGCCGATATTAATACTGCATTTAAAAGTGTAGCTCAGATTTGCCGAGACGTAATTTACGGGTGATTATTACGAACATTACATGCTAATGGAGCATCATTCTTTTTGTATTTGTGTTTATTTATATGTAGGGCGAGGAATATACTATAGATCATACTTATATACTCCTACGTGATTAGTAGGTGTAATCATTTTATTTTTAGTTATAGGAACAGCTTTTATAGGGTATGTTTTACTATGAGGACAAATATCATTTTGAGGAGCTACAGTAATTACAAACTTACTTTCAGCTGTACCATAATTAGGAACAGCTTTAGTTCAATTAATTTGAGGAGGATTCGCAGTTGATAATGCAACTTTAACACGATTCTTCACTTTTTATTTCATTTTTCCATTTATTGTTTTAGCTATAACTATTGTTCACTTATATAACTTAAGATTTCTCAAATGAAACAATAGAACTACGCAAAAATCTACAGCGACAATTGAATCAAAGAAAGATAATAAGGGTATGAAGCATACATTAAGAATAATAAACTCATATTAAAAGGAAAAGCAGAAGTTGAAAAAAGAAAAAGGGACTCGTCCTTGTCACCTGCGAACATTCAAACACCAACATGCCCCACGGAAAAGGAAAAATTACCTTACCCCTTCCCAGTTGCACAAAACATATGCATTTGCTTATATGAGAGCCAGATCTCATTCACTCTCGGAGAAACACCCACAACAACAAAAAATATAGGAAATACCAGACACCGGAAACTTGAGATAAAAAAAAACAATAAAGAAACAACATTAATGAAAAACTAACTGATTCAAAATATGACTGGTCACCGCAGAATGATAGACCATTACTCCCAAGAGCTTACAGAAGAGAAGTCCAACGAAACACTACGCAAACAACAATACTCTGAAAGTACGAAACAAAGAACTAGGAATAAATTCAACATAGCTACACTTAACGCAAGATCGATAAAGTCACAAGAATCTTTAGTAGAGCTAGAACATGCATTTGAAACCGTGAACTGGGACATTATAGGCTTAAGCGACGTAAGAAGAGCGGAGGAGAAAACGGAAGAACATGACAAATACATATTATATCACTTTGATGTAAATGCTGGGATATACGGTGTAGGGCTTATGAGTAAAAAGTATTTGAAAAACGAGATAACAGAATTCCGAGGAATATCAGACAGGATTGCCATTTTGAATGTCAAACTCCCTGGATATAAACAACCAACTTCAATAGTCCAAATATATGCCACAACTGAAGTTACTCAGAAAGACTTAAAAGATGAATTTTACATTAAATTTAACCAAATTATGCCAAATTTAAGTAAAACAATTATTTTAATGGGAAAACGAGGATGTATACTCGGACCTTACCCTACTGGAAAAAGGAATGATAATGGACAAAGACTGATAAATTTTGCATTATAAAATAACCTACACATCATGAAGAGCTACTACAATAGAAAACACAATAGAAAATGGACGCGGGTGTCACCAGATGGGAAGACAAGAAATGAAATAGATTATATCCTCACCAACAAACCTAAAATATTTTCGAATATTGATGTTGTTCATTAACTCAACTACAGCACATATCATAGAATGCTTAGAGGACAAATGTATACACTAGAGCCAGGAAAATTATTCATAGTAGTAAAAAACCAATACCTTTCCCAATTGTAAGCGATATTCTAGAATCATTGAAATGTAATTTGAAAACAAAAAACAATGCCAAATATGTTCAGGAGAAATATGACGCTCTTAAAAACGAACTAAAAAAAGTAGAAAACGAATCTAAAATAAATAACGAAACTAAGGACAAAATAGGTCCAGAGGCAAGAAGTTTGCTTATGCAGAGGAAGTCCATATTTAAAGACAGAAAAAATAACAGGAAGGAGATCGAAAGTCTAAGTAAAGAAATAAATCTACAAATCAGGAAACATAGACAAGAAAAAAGGAACAATATAATAAATGATTATATATTATAGAAAAAACAGGACGAGTTAGGATAGCATTAAAAGAGCTACGAGAAACTACAAATTGGATAGACAATATGACACACCAGAAAGATAAGAAAAAGAAAACTGACAGAATCGAAATATTAGACATAGACACGGATTATTACCGTGAGCTATACGACAACGACAAAACACCAGACGAAAACGATCAACTAACTGAAAACGATACAAATAGTAATGAAGAAATCCCAAGTATACTGAAAGAAGAAGTAGAAAAAGCTATTAAATCTCAAAAAAGAGGCAAAGCACCGGGAGAGGATGGCATATCTAACGAACTTATGATAGGAACATCTGATATTATATTAGACACTATTACAGATTTATTCAACCAAATTTTTGAGACAGAATGTCTACCTCACCAGTGGACCAAGTCAACTATAATACTACTACATAAAAAGGGAAATAAAGACAACACAGCTAACTACAGACCCATCAGCCTGATGTTGAACGTTTATAAAATCTTTTCCAAAATACTATTGAATCGTTTAACAAAGAAAACCAATCCACAGAGCAAGCAGGCTTTCGCAAGGATTTTTCAACAATCGACCACATAAACACCATACAAACAAGTTACCCAGAAATGTACAGAATATGGTATCAATTACTATTTGGCGTTTGTAGAAAAATTACTAATATTTTTTATAACAGTAAAAATTACTAATATTTTTTATGGACCTCTACGTCCAATAAAAAACTAATGAATAAACCATTCCGACTACAACATTCCTTATCAAAATCATAAATAATGCTCTTGTTGATTTACCAGCACCAACTAATATTTCAGCATGATGAAATTTTGGTTCACTATTAGGACTATGCTTAATTATTCAAATCTTAACTGGATTACATTTAGCTATACCAGGGATATAAGCTTAAATCCGCTGTTTAGTCATAAATGGTGTGAATGAGCGTATTAAGCTACCATGGGCATGTCATACTTTTTTTTATGAGTTTGACATCTGCCTACCATGGGCATGCCATACTTTTTTTTATGAGTTTGACATCGAGATTGGTTTCGTCGGTTCAAAGACGGCAATTTTGACTTGTTGGACAAGAAGCGTGAAAATCGGCCTAGGAAGGTTGATGACCATCAATTGCAGGCTCTTTTGGACGAAGACGACACCCACTCGCAAAACATGCTCGCGCAGCAATTGGGTGTTACTCAACCAATTATTTCTATACGTCTGCGTGCCATGGGAAAGATTGAAAAGATAGGAAAATGGGTGCCGCATAATTGAACGATAGGCAGATGGAGCGACGCCAAAACACATGCGAAATTTTTCTCGCCAGACAAAAAATAAAGTCGTTCCTGCATCGGATTGTGACAGGCGATGAAAAGTGGATACATTTCGAGAATCCTAAACGCAAGAAATCGTGGGTTGATCCCGACCAACCATCAACATCTTCCCCAAGACCAAATCGCTTCGGACGGAAGATGATGCAGTGCGTTTGGTGGGATCAGCAGGGTATCGTCTACTATGAGATGTTGAAACCTGGTGAAACTGTCAATGTCCACCGCTACTACCAACAACTGATCACATTACAGCGTGCTCTGCGTGAAAAAAGGACGGATTATCAACAAAGACATGACAAGCTGATTTTCCTCCACGACAACGCACCATCCCACACGTCAAAAATGGTCCGAAACTACTTGGAAACACTCAACTGGGAGGTGCTTCCCCACCCCGCTTATTCACCAGACCTGGCCCCTTCCGACTACCACCTGTTTTTGTCGATGGGCCACGCGCTTGCTGAGCAGCACTTCGATTCTTACGAACACGTCCGAAAATGGCTTGATGAGTGGTTTGCCTCGAAAGAGAAGGAATTTTTTTTGGCGTGGTATCCACAAATTGCCCGAGAGATGGGAAAAATGTGTAGCTATCGAGAGTAAGTACTTTGAATAAAAAAAAAAGTGTTTTTTGACTAAAAAACAGCGGATTTAAGCTTATACACCTCATACACTATACTGCCGATATTAATACTGCATTTAAAAGTGTAGCTCAGATTTGCCGAGACGTAATTTACGGGTGATTATTACGAACATTACATGCTAATGGAGCATCATTCTTTTTGTATTTGTGTTTATTTATATGTAGGGCGAGGAATATACTATAGATCATACTTATATACTCCTACGTGATTAGTAGGTGTAATCATTTTATTTTTAGTTATAGGAACAGCTTTTATAGGGTATGTTTTACTATGAGGACAAATATCATTTTGAGGAGCTACAGTAATTACAAACTTACTTTCAGCTGTACCATAATTAGGAACAGCTTTAGTTCAATTAATTTGAGGAGGATTCGCAGTTGATAATGCAACTTTAACACGATTCTTCACTTTTTATTTCATTTTTCCATTTATTGTTTTAGCTATAACTATTGTTCACTTATATAACTTAAGATTTCTCAAATGAAACAATAGAACTACGCAAAAATCTACAGCGACAATTGAATCAAAGAAAGATAATAAGGGTATGAAGCATACATTAAGAATAATAAACTCATATTAAAAGGAAAAGCAGAAGTTGAAAAAAGAAAAAGGGACTCGTCCTTGTCACCTGCGAACATTCAAACACCAACATGCCCCACGGAAAAGGAAAAATTACCTTACCCCTTCCCAGTTGCACAAAACATATGCATTTGCTTATATGAGAGCCAGATCTCATTCACTCTCGGAGAAACACCCACAACAACAAAAAATATAGGAAATACCAGACACCGGAAACTTGAGATAAAAAAAAACAATAAAGAAACAACATTAATGAAAAACTAACTGATTCAAAATATGACTGGTCACCGCAGAATGATAGACCATTACTCCCAAGAGCTTACAGAAGAGAAGTCCAACGAAACACTACGCAAACAACAATACTCTGAAAGTACGAAACAAAGAACTAGGAATAAATTCAACATAGCTACACTTAACGCAAGATCGATAAAGTCACAAGAATCTTTAGTAGAGCTAGAACATGCATTTGAAACCGTGAACTGGGACATTATAGGCTTAAGCGACGTAAGAAGAGCGGAGGAGAAAACGGAAGAA
The DNA here is from genome assembly GCA_958298945.1 of Atherix ibis. NCBI lineage: Eukaryota > Metazoa > Arthropoda > Insecta > Diptera > Athericidae > Atherix > Atherix ibis. The sequence continues at coordinate 3,839,732 of OY282607.1, read as the reverse complement.
CATGACAAATACATATTATATCACTTTGATGTAAATGCTGGGATATACGGTGTAGGGCTTATGAGTAAAAAGTATTTGAAAAACGAGATAACAGAATTCCGAGGAATATCAGACAGGATTGCCATTTTGAATGTCAAACTCCCTGGATATAAACAACCAACTTCAATAGTCCAAATATATGCCACAACTGAAGTTACTCAGAAAGACTTAAAAGATGAATTTTACATTAAATTTAACCAAATTATGCCAAATTTAAGTAAAACAATTATTTTAATGGGAAAACGAGGATGTATACTCGGACCTTACCCTACTGGAAAAAGGAATGATAATGGACAAAGACTGATAAATTTTGCATTATAAAATAACCTACACATCATGAAGAGATACTACAATAGAAAACACAATAGAAAATAGACGCGGGTGTCACCAGATGGGAAGACAAGAAATGAAATAGATTATATCCTCACCAACAAACCTAAAATATTTTCGAATATTGATGTTGTTCATTAACTCAACTACAGCACATATCATAGAATGCTTAGAGGACAAATGTATACACTAGAGCCAGGAAAATTATTCATAGTAGTAAAAAACCAATACCTTTCCCAATTGTAAGCGATATTCTAGAATCATTGAAATGTAATTTGAAAACAAAAAACAATGCCAAATATGTTCAGGAGAAATATGACGCTCTTAAAAACGAACTAAAAAAAGTAGAAAACGAATCTAAAATAAATAACGAAACTAAGGACAAAATAGGTCCAGAGGCAAGAAGTTTGCTTATGCAGAGGAAGTCCATATTTAAAGACAGAAAAAATAACAGGAAGGAGATCGAAAGTCTAAGTAAAGAAATAAATCTACAAATCAGGAAACATAGACAAGAAAAAAGGAACAATATAATAAATGATTATATATTATAGAAAAAACAGGACGAGTTAGGATAGCATTAAAAGAGCTACGAGAAACTACAAATTGGATAGACAATATGACACACCAGAAAGATAAGAAAAAGAAAACTGACAGAATCGAAATATTAGACATAGACACGGATTATTACCGTGAGCTATACGACAACGACAAAACACCAGACGAAAACGATCAACTAACTGAAAACGATACAAATAGTAATGAAGAAATCCCAAGTATACTGAAAGAAGAAGTAGAAAAAGCTATTAAATCTCAAAAAAGAGGCAAAGCACCGGGAGAGGATGGCATATCTAACGAACTTATGATAGGAACATCTGATATTATATTAGACACTATTACAGATTTATTCAACCAAATTTTTGAGACAGAATGTCTACCTCACCAGTGGACCAAGTCAACTATAATACTACTACATAAAAAGGGAAATAAAGACAACACAGCTAACTACAGACCCATCAGCCTGATGTTGAACGTTTATAAAATCTTTTCCAAAATACTATTGAATCGTTTAACAAAGAAAACCAATCCACAGAGCAAGCAGGCTTTCGCAAGGATTTTTCAACAATCGACCACATAAACACCATACAAACAAGTTACCCAGAAATGTACAGAATATGGTATCAATTACTATTTGGCGTTTGTAGACTATAATAAAGCTTTTGACTCATTAAAACATAAAAAAATATGGGAAGCGCTTGCAACACAAGGGGTTGAAAACAAGTACATACAAATTGTTAAAAATATATACAAGAACATGAAAGCGAAAAACAGAACAGAAAGGGTAGGTGTATTCTTCCATATAAAAAGAGGAGTCCGTCAGGGAGACCCACTATCACCCAAACTTTTCTCGGCGGTGCTTGAATATATATTTAGACGTCTCGAATGGAGTCAGTATGGACTAAACATCAACGGAATGCAACTAAACCATTTAAAATTTGCAGACGATCTAATTTTTATCTCTGAATAAAATAAAGAAAGGGAGGCAGCATCTGAAATGGGAGGACGATATTCGGAAAGTAGCTATTGTTACTTGGAAGAGGACGACTCACAACCGGAAAGTGTGGCAAGCTCTAGGGGAGACCTTTGCGGAAACGCAAGACAATCTCAAAACCGGTGTCAATTAACATAAGTGTAATAGTAACTTTATTTATGTATTACTTATCAATAAGATAATTTATAGGTTTTGTGAGATTGTTAAATAAAGGCTATTATTATTATTATTATTGTTCACCTAATATTTCTTCGTCAAACAGGGTCAAATAATCCATTAGGAATGAACTCAAATATTGATAAAATTCCATTCCACCCATATTTTTCTGTAGTATATCGAGATATTGTACACCCAGCCATGACTATAAACCGGGTGGCGTGATGTTTCACATACATCAATGCCACACAGCAATGGATGAGTCAGTCATGTAGACACCGTCATGCAGTTTACATGTCTCTATATAAATCATAAGAATTATACATAAATAAATAAGTCTAATATATTACATTGGCGACGAGGTAAAAAGTAAAAAGTGAAAAAAGAAAGTTAAAAGGTGTAGTGAAATCAGTGCGGTAAATCTCGTAAGAAATGAGTTTGTAATTGAAGTCGAAGGCAAAAAAAAAAAAAAAAAGGTTCATACAAGATGGATGAAGCCCAAGCACGAGAATTACAAGAACAGCTTAGAGAGGCCCAAATCACGCTGGAAAGAGTCAGAATGGAAAGAAACAAGGCAAATGCCGTAATAGAGGATATGGAAAAAGATTTGCTGAGGTTAAATAACCAGCGAGGAACGCACATGGACACAACACAGAATAACGCAACAGGCGGAAACGGAGGAACGCCGGCACCGATACAAAACGTGCAAGTATATTCAGCCACAGTAGGGTGTGTCGCAGAATATAATGAGCACGAGGATTGGAAAAACTACCAAGAAAGATTAGAACAATACTTTATAGTAAATAACATACTGGAGCCACGTAGAAAGGTGGCTACGCTCATAACGGTCATTGGGGCAAAAGGTTATGGAGTACTCGCAAATTTGTGCGACCCAGTATTACCATCGCAAAAAACATACGAGGAATTATGTGCTATACTGAAAAATCAATTCTCAAAGACAATATCGGTATTCCGTGAACGCACGGAATTTTTTGACTTAAAGCAAGGCGAGAATGAGTCGATTAGCCAGTGGTATATACGCTTGAAAGATAAAGCCAGCACGTGCCAATGGGGTGCGCAGCTCGACTTGATGATTACGAATAAGTTCATAGCGGGTCTAAAGAAAGGCAAGATTTTAGATCGCGTATGCGAAGAAGACCATAAAAAGGGGTCTGAGCAAATCGTCGAAATTGCGAAGAAGAAAGAGGCAGCTCTTATACAATCGCATCAGGAAATTAACGTACATAGGGTAAGCTTTGACAGAAAAAGTAAGCAAAGTGAAGCCATAAACCAAAGCAAAGCCGGTAAAGAAAGCTATAAAAAGAAATTTAACAAGGAGTCAAAAGGCGGCAAACAATGCAATCATTGCGGTTATAGCAACCACGAGTCCGCAGACTGCAAATTTAAATCCTATAAATGCAACCGTTGCGGTATAATAGGGCATTTAGGAAAAATATGCCAGAAAAAAGGAAAGGAACAAGCTAAACAGCACTTCGTGGAGATAGAAAACCACGACTGGACGAGCGAAGAGGTTCACTTTCAAGCAACAAAGGCAGGATACGTCAAACCGACGCAAATCCAAATAAAGATAGGAAACAAGCAATTGCTAGCTGAACTTGATTCAGGAGCAAGCAGATCGGTAATTCCGGAGGAATTATACAAAAGGCATCTATCACAACATAAATTGCAACCAGTGAATACTACGTTAAGATTCTATGACGGGAGCGCAATTGCACCAGAAGGTCAGATCTACGTAGAAATAAAGGCAGGTAGAAAAAAGGCAAAATATCAATTAATAGTCGTAAAAACAGGCTGTAGATTATTGTTGGGTAGAGACATGATGGAAGCACTAGGATACAAGATTGTGGAAATCAACCATGTTGGATTAAAAGTACCAAAACTACAAGAAATAATCGACAAGCACAAGACACTTTTCGACGGCAAGTTCGGAAGGTATAAATACGGCAAAATAGACATAAAGATGCAAGATAATGCGAAACCAGTGTTCTGCAAACCCAGGGCGACACCGTTTGCTTTCAAGAAGACAATCGGAGATCAGCTAGACCAACTGGAAAAAGAAGGAATACTCACCAAGGTAAAGCACAACGAGTGGGGCACACCATTAGTGCCTGTGCTAAAGAAAGCAGGTGGAGTAAGGATCTGTGGCGATTACAAGGTCACGATCAATAAGTACATGCAAGATGTAAAACACCCCGCACCAAAAGTGGAAGAAGTATTCGCAGAACTGGGAGGTGGAGAAAGGATCACGAAATTGGATATGTCAGCGGCCTACAATCAGCTAGAGCTGACTGACAGATCAAAGAAATTGTGCGCATGGAGCACACCTAAGGGTATTTATTTGCACAACCGATTACCCTATGGAACGAAAACGGCAGCAGCAGAGTTCGACAAGGTAGTAGAAAAAGTATTACAAGGGGCCAAAGGAACTGCAGCATTTCGAGACGACATAGTGGTGACGGGCAGAAATAATAACGAGCATATGCAAAATTTAAACGAAGTTTTGCAGAGGTTAGAGGAAGCTGGACTAAAGCTTAACCTCAAAAAGTGCCAGTTTTTCCAGGAAGAAATCAGATACCTGGGGTACATCATAAGCAAGAATGGGTTGTCCAAGGACCCAGAAAAAATCGCAGCAATGGTCGAAGCAAAGAGACCAGAAAACATAACAGATGTAAGAGCATTCACAGGACTGGTGACATTCTACGGAAAATTTGTACCGAGATTAGCTAAAATGTTGAAGCCGATTTATGAAGTACAAAACAAAGAAAGATTTCAATGGACAAGAAATGCAGAAAAGGCATTTATTGAAGTCAAGAAAGAACTAGCATCGGACAGCAATTTGGTACACTATAACCCAGATTATCCGATAAAACTAGTGACAGACGCATCTGACCAGGGCATAGCAGCAGTACTAATGCACGAAATGCCAAACGGGGAGGATAGACCAGTTACCTTCATATCAAGGACGCTAACAAAAGCGGAAGGTAATTACGCAATTTTGCACAAAGAGGCTTTGGCCATTTATTGGGCTTTTCGGAAATTGTACCAATATTTGGCAGGTATGCATTTCAAGTTATGCACCGACCACAGGCCATTGATAACGATTTTTGGCGAGCATAAAGGCATACCACAGATGGCAGCAGGAAGGTTGCAAAGATGGGCTTTGTTTATGAGTGGATTTGACTACCAGATAGAGCACATAAAAGGCAAGAACAATGAGCCAGCCAACACATTATCGCGTCTACCCAGAAATAAAAGAGATTTAGTTCAAGAGGAAGAGGACTATCTACATTTCACGGTGGAAGACCAGCTACCGCTAAGGTCAGAAGACTTAGCGAGAGAAACTAGAAAAGATCCAGTACTGAGCAAGGTATTTTTATACACGACAACTGGATGGCCTAGTCAAATTGAAGAGTCAATTAAGCCTTTCGCACAAAGAAAGGATGAAATCTTCATAGAAAAAAATGTGCTAATGTGGGGATACCGAGTAATGATACCGGAGAACTGCAAGCAAATATTGCTGAAAGAAATACACGGAGGTCACATGGGCATCAGCAAAATGAAGGCGATCGCTCGACAATATTTTTGGTGGCCAAAGTTGGACAAAGACATAGAAGGCTATGCAAAAGGTTGCATGGCATGTCTGACAGAATCCAGCAGTCCGGAAAAATCAGGATTAAAGAAGTTTCCTGACAGCAAATATGTGTTCGAAAGGGTGCACATAGACTTTCTAGGACCACACAGGGGCAAGATGTATCTGATACTGATAGATGCATACTCCAGATGGCCAGAAATTGTCCACATGACAAAAACAGATTCGACAAATACGATCGAAAAACTGAGGGAAATATTCGCAAGATATGGTATACCGGACACACTAATCTCAGATAATGGAGCACAGCTGGTGTCAGAAGAATTCGAAAGATTCTGCAAAATGAATGGAATTTTGCACAAAACGGGTCCGCCATACCATCCACAAACAAATGGATTAGCTGAGAACGGAGTGAAATCTTTTAAAAAAGGCTTAGAAAAAGCATTAAAAGATAACAAGGCTCACGACAGCGCAAATAATCTAATCAGCAAGTACTTATTCGCCTACAGAAACGCACCACACCTAACAACGGGCGAATCACCAGCGAACAAATTTTTGGGCAGAAGCTTAAGAAGTAGATTAGATTTGCTAAAAATACCAAAAACAGCAGAAAGAATCCAAAAGCAAATACAGTATTTCAGAGGACACAGAGATGTCACATTCTCAAAAGGAGAAAGGGTGATAGCTCGGGATTATAAGAATCCTATGAAGCCGGGTTGGCAACCAGCAACTGTGGAGGAAGTAATGGGGGAAAAGACATACATATGTAAACCCGACTTTCAACCAAATCTAAGATGGAAAAGAGGTGACGATCAGATGCGCAAATCGGGTCAATTCTACGAAGCAGCTACAAGAGTACTCCTGGAACAGGAAGGGGCAAACGAATATGAAGAAGAGCCTGACACAATGGAGGAGCCAATCATATCTGAATCGAACCTAGAGAAAGCAACAGAAGACTCAAAAGGAGTAGTTGAAGAACCAACCGCATTCCAACAAGAAGTACAACAAGATGGCAATCATCCAAGGGAAATCCAGCCGACACCCAAGAAAGGCAGACCCAGAATCAAGTACGAACCGGATCCAGGTTTAAACGTAAACCAAAGGGAGCCTCGAGTTCGAAAACCCGTCAACAGGATGAATATGTAGGGTTCAGGCTAAGCGGGGAAGAGTGTAGTATATCGAGATATTGTACACCCAGCCATGACTATAAACCGGGTGGCGTGATGTTTCACACACATCAATGCCACACAGCAATGGATGAGTCAGTCATGTAGACACCGTCATGCAGTTTACATGTCTCTTTATAAATCATAAGAATTATACATAAATAAATAAGTCTAATATATTACATTTTCATTTAAGGATATTGTTGGATTTATATTCCTACTAATACTATTAACATTATTAAGTCTTATTAATCCATATTTACTAGGAGATCCAGATAATTTTATTCCCGGAAATCCTTTAGTAACACCAGTCCATATTCAACCAGAATGATATTTTCTATTTGCTGATGCAATTCTACGATCAATTCCAAATAAATTAAGGGGAGTAATTGCCTTAATTATAACAATTGCAATTTTATTAATTTTACCATTTTACCATTTAAGAAAATTCCGAGGAATTCAATTCTATCCAATTAACCAAAATTATTTTGATTTATGGTAATTAAATGTAATTTTATTAACTTGAATCGGAGCCCAACCAGTAGAAGACCCCTATATTTTAACAGGACAAATTTTAACAGTTTTATACTTCTTATACGAGGTCTGTTTAAAAAGTATCCCGAATTTTGAATTTCCGCGGGTTACGTATATTCGATTTTTGTGGCGTTATGTTGGTACTTATATCTCTCACTTATGCCGACAAGTTAAGCAAAGCAGCTGTCAAAAATGAACTGAACATTCAAAATGGCCGAACTTGTCGGCATAAGTGAGAGATGTAAGTACCAACATAACGCCACAAAAAAATATACGTAACCCGCGGAAATTCAAAATTCCTGATACTTTTTGAACAGACCTCGTATTAGTTAATCAACCCAATTATTACAAAATGATGAGATAATATATTAAATTAATAAGTTAATGAGTTTGACATAAGCATATGTTTTGAAAACATAAGATATAATTAATATTTCTATTAACTTTGTACTAAAATTAATTAATAACATAAAAGAAATTAATAACAATTTAAACCCTAAAAAAACGAACATAATATAATTTAATGAAATAGGTAAAAAAGAAACTCTTTCAAGCTAAATACATTAATTTATCATAACAAAACCGGGGTAAAGTTCCACGAACCCACAAATAACAAAATGATAAAAATACTAATTTAAAAAAAAAAAATAGAAAAATTATCACAACCTAAAAATAAAACAACAAATAATATTCTTATAAATCAAATTCTTGCATATTCAGGTAAAAAATTTTTCATTGTACGGACTGCAAGATCATTGCGGGAGGTGATCTAAACTCCAGAAATACAATCTGGGGGGGATACTTTAAAAAATACTAACGGCGTAGTAGCAATCGAGAGATGGCTACATCTAAACAGCAGTATTTACTGCATAGACATTATCAGTCTATTTGAGTCTACAAGCCCTAGTAGCGGATCAATTATAGATATTTTTATTGTATCCTCTAATATACACAATTTCTTAGGATGTACAACTATATTAAAAACTTCAACATACCATTCAGATCATTTTCCATTCCATCTTAGTTTCAACCTGACAGACCAAATCAAGTTTTGTGCAATAAGACCATTAATCAAAACGATTACAGAAGCACTAATTGGAATGCCTTCAAAAAACAATTGGGCAAACACTTAAATAATATCGTTATATCGTCGGAGACAAATTATTCCAATAAAGAACTGGATTATCTTTTATCAAAATTTAACGGATTAGTTAAATCTACTCTACAAAAAAGTATAGCAAAAAGTAAGTATTCTTAAACTTTAAAAAATAAGACAAATTTGGAGAAAGGAACTGAAGAAAATATTCCACACAAACTTCAGTAAAATATCAGATGATTATAAGACGCAGCTTTCCAAAATAAACTGTCTATCTACACTGATAAGGGAAATGGTTTCGGTACGATCAACTTAATCAACGCTTACAAAAAATACAACCGGGACCTGATGTTTACAGCGAAATAAACCGTACTAGGGTAGCCAGTGGTCGAAATTCGACCACACATTTCTTCAGCGATTGTTAATAATGAACTAACAATAATTTTTATTTTTTTTATTTAATAATTTGACTTTTTTTTCTGTAATTCAAATGTGATTAGTAATTTATTGTAGCACATTTAACATGAAATAGATTGTTAATTTTTTTTCCCATAAATATTTTTAAATTTTTCTTGTTCTTCCCAATCTTTGCCAATCATGTTCCCTGATCTGCCTTGCGCAATGATTCTTCCATCAGCGAACAGATTTATTATGTAATATATTATAAATGTTTTATATTATTTTTGAAAAAATTACCAATGAATTCGCATAAATTCGAACCCTTTCCTTTAAACCTGTACAATACGCTGTGTATCTTTTGGTCATTTTAATGCTGTTCGCCCTCTGCTCGAACTGGGTAATTGTCAACCCTCTGCTCGAACTGGGTAATTGAAAAGGCTATCATGTTTCTTTCGAAAGGTTGCTCCCCATCAACAGTCGTAAATATAACAGCTACATCAGTCTGTGTTGTATCGTTATACCTACGTAAATATGTTTCTCGATTCACTGTATTTCTCTATCCGCATTATCTATACTTTCACAGTGATCTTTCATTGTGCGAAAAGAACGAATAAATTTATTAACTCTTTCTAATTCAAGAGAAAGTTCTCTCATCAAAATTATATCGCATGAGCTATTTGATTTTTGTCGCATTCTAAAATTCACTGCAGTATCTACATCATAAAAGTATAATTGTGCATACAAAGGCATGCGACCGTATGGATTTGTCAATGGTCCAGATCTATGATAAAATGTATCTTGAATTTTAAAGTGATATACACCACCTAAAATCGCTTCAGAAATATTCTCTTCAGAACTAACCATCGCAAATGCTGAATTATAGTTCCGTATATAATTGCAATAATTTTTATTTTTTATTTTTTATTTGTGCATCATTCGATGTGAGCCTATGATAAAGTTAATTAAATTTGTCATTTAGTGTGAATGCCGGCAAATTTACTTTTCCCTTATGACAACACATGGTAAATGCTGTTCTATCGCGCATCTTGATTTCTGATTTAAAATGCATTGCCTTACAGTATCTGCATTGTAAATTCAACAAACCAATATAAAAACTTTCAAAATTAATTGGAACCACTTGCAATGCACATTTAAACGAATTTTTCAATAAATCAATTGAATCAATAACACCATGATCATCATTCTGAATTAAATTTCCAACACTTGTATTTGTTACATTAGTAGTTCTACGAAAAACTTGACATTCCCTGTTTCTTTACCTTTCTACCCGCCCCGAAAGCGTTCGACGCCGTGGCATGAAAATGGTTTGTATTTGTTTCTTCGAAACTATATATATTAAAAAAATACAAAGCATTAACATTGATGGAATAAAAATATTCGAAAGGCTTTTTACTATTTTCGTTCAAAAAATGAAATCAAAAGAAACTCTCCGAATTTCAATACGTAACGAAACGTTTGTCGTCTGTACTCTCTCGATGTCAATCTGCGTTGTTCGAAACTATGATGTTTTCTACATTTAATAAAAAAAAATAAAATGCATCAACATTGATTTGCAACAAACAAACTTGAATGCTGGTTTGCTCATGTGGTTTGAAAAATTCCACATTTGACACGTATACAAACAAACAAAAATGACGTACTTGATGTTGTATAAGTTAATAATTCACTTCAAAAAATGTAATAAATAAAACAATTTGAAGTTTCTGTTAAGTTCAGAACAAAAGAATGTATTTTATTGCAAGACAAAATTAGACTGACTATTCATATCGTTACAATTATGTATGTAAGCTCTACCTGTGCCTCGCGCGTTAATAGCCAGACGCATCGTCAGCATATTCCGTGGGAGCGATTTAGTTCTACAGTTCTCGTACGAAATATGAGGTTTCAGGAATGTTAAATTTTATGTTGGCGAGTTTTTATGCCGTTATATTTAACTCTTCCCTTCTTAATTTCGAATGTCCTCATTCGATTATAATTCGTAAAATTTTCGCCTTGGTTTCTCTGGCGGTATTTGGTCTAAGGAACCTGCTGTTTCTGAGATGGAAGGACGTCTAGCTCTTTGTGGTGTTGTGGTGACGTTAACATCCTTGAGTTCGAACGATTCTTCTGCTTTCCCTTTAGGAATTGTTTTATCCTCCTTTCTGTTGCCAGCGAAAATATTTTTTACTAACAGGATCAAAAGTGTGATCGAAATTATAGAGATCAAACTGTAGCTGATGACCTGGTGAATGGTTTTATCTGTGTGTAATAGGTCGATCTGGTTGGTGTTGTTAATTTGGAGTTCCTTCATCATTTCTAATGATGTTACCTCGCGATATTGCTTTTCGTAGGTCGTCGGTTGAAGTATGGCAGGTAGGATTTGCAACGATGTTTGTTCCTTTGACTTATAGGACTTCCCTTCGATTGATACAGTTGCGTTGTGGAACTTGATTAAGAATGTTCCGTTAAGCTTATGAGGAACATGTTCAATGTTGATGTTCCCGTAAAATTGATTCAATAACAGGACCCCTCGAGAGATTTCGTCTACTGTCGGTACGTGTTGATTGTTGACTATATTGCATGTGGCGTTAAGGCTTTTTAACAGATTTGGAATACAGGTAGAGTTTTTTATATCGACTAAATTAATTTGATTACAAATTGTGAGAGAATTAAAACTTTTACAATTTTTTACAATTCCAAACATATTCTCATTATTTCTTAAGACTAAATTATATAAGATTGAGTTAATTATGTGATATCGTTTAATTGGTTTTAACAATAGTTTCGAAAAAATTTCATTTGTAGTCAATGGTATGTAAACAATATAAAATAGACAAAATTTGCTTGTTATTATTTTTACTTCTGCGAAATCCAATGCCTCTTCGGGTGTTGAATAAGGCAATTTTTCATTATCTAAAATATCCGTTGCAAGTCTAACTTCTGATTTTGTTAATATCATTGAATTTATGATTCCTAATTTAGCCCAATGTATGGCATATCTAATGTTAATTAATTCTTCTTTAATCAGTTTTAATTTATACTGGATGCTTAAGGCAATTCTGTCATTAAAATTATCATCTTTTCTTATAGTTTGTAAAATTTTATTAGTTATATCGGTAAGATTATTAATTCTGTCATTGTGGAGTTGATTGATTATTACTTGCTTATTGTTATTTTTTAATACATTATTAGTTTTATCTTTAATTATTTCAAAATCCTCGTGATCAGGGCTCCCCGCGATCCATTTCCAAGCGGTACCAATAAAATTGAAAGATCTTTTAGCCCTATGTGGTTTTAGGTTTTTTAACAGGCTATCGACTTGATCAAGTTCATGTGTGAGGTATGGAAATAAAGAATGTTTTTTGATTATTTCGTTATCGAGGATCGATTTCATCTCGTCCGTAAGATTTTGATAGTTCTGAAGATCAACGACATGAATTAATTTAAAGTTTCCCTCTTGAATTTTGGCCTTTCCCAAATTGATTGCAATGATTTGAGAATGGGAGTAGTCAAGGATTTGAGCTTCGCCCAAAACAGAGCGAAACGCACATCTGAAATAAAAAAGAAAGGGTTTGAATTTTAGTTTCTGATGTTGGTTTTATGGACAGTTTTTCCCAATTCAGTAATGACGACGGAATTCTTGTCCTCTTTGACTATTTCTTTTTTGTAACGGATTGTTAGTTTAGATCCTAATCGTTTGTTATGTTTGACAAAAATAATCTGTCCTGGTTGATACGTTTTTATAGGTTTCTTAGTTTAATTATGAAATTTAAGGTCCTTGTTTTGTTTTTCTACTAATTTTTCGATATTAATGAGACGTGTCTTTTCAAATTCGTCTGGGTTGATGTGTGGAATTCTTCTAAAAAATAATTCAATCGGTTTTTTGCCTGTGGTCGAGTGAATGGTGAAATTATATTCGTTAACGGCTCTTTCTAACAGTTCTTCAAAATTGCGTGATATTCCGTCCGATTGGAGACATCGCATAATTTCAGATAGGGTGGAATGGAAACGCTCTATCTGACCGTTAACTTCGCTCTTGTATGGAGGTGTTCTATAAATGGTTATTTTTAACTCATCTTCCATCATGGACCTTATTGATGCGGAATTTAAAGATTTTTCGTTGTCGATCACCACAAATTGTGGAATGGCATAGAAAAATAATAAATCTCGCAATGGTCGTCGTATATCTTCTATTGATCTTGAATTAATAATACTAGCTCTGGCGAGTTTCGTAAATTTGTCAATTAAGGTTAAAACTAAGTGACCTTGTGTGGAATAGATATCGATATGTACCGTATGACCAGGATACGATGGGATAGGAGTCGGGTTAAGGACTTGGTTATTTGGGTGTCTGTCATATTTATTTTCTTTGCACACGGTGCACTGTTTAACTAAACGGATAATTTTTTTAGTCATCTTCGGAAAGTAATATCTTTCCGAAAGCTGAAGTCGATTTTCTTGTGCGTTTCGATGTGCTCTTTTGTGACAAGTTAAAATAATTTCGTCCTGTTCGTTCTCATTTTGAATATCTTTTACTATTGTTTGAGTGAATCGAATTTGATAGCTATTAAAATGAAGTGGGTAAATTTGCTGAATTTGTCCCATTAAGGGCTCTGTCGTGTAAAGTCCGTTTAGGATGTGTGGATTGAGATATTTTTTGAAAATGTTGATTATGTCGGATTTTGAATATTGTTGTTTAGTAAAAATGTGTCTGGTGACATTATGAAAAGGATTTTGCAGTTCGTAGTTTTCTACCTCACCGATTTGTAATATCAGCTGATTTCGAAAGACATTAACTGGAGATTCTACAGAGGGAATCAAATTTTGTGCCGAACTATCATCGCTATGTTGTGTTACTGTCATTGAGTTTACTAGAGATAATTGAGGAGGTCTTGATGGTCTAATTATTCCGTCTTTAAGCAGTTCATTAACCTGCTTTTCAACTTCATTTTTTAAACACATGGGATAAGGATATGACTTAGAATAAACTGGATCTGTATTATTTGTTCTAATTTCACCTTCGACCGTAGACGTGAAGGTTAATTTTTCGTCAGGGTCTGAGAAAAGAGTTGGGCATGTTTGGATGGCGTTGTTTAGTCTTTGTTTTTGTTCAACACTCATATGAGAATCTCTGATATCCAAAGAATTAACTGAATCTGAAATATGTTGTTTTAGTGGAATTTTTATATTTGATTGGATTGTCATATAATTTTCATCGGTGTGAATCACTGCTCCTAGTATTTTTAGTGTGTCGTTGCCGAGGATTCCGTCGAAGGAAGTTAGGTTTGGTAAAATAAAAAATTTAATTTTCTCGGCTTGAAGGTCTGGTAAATTTATAAAAGCGTGGTGAGTTACGCGCGTATTCCCTCCAATTGAATTAGCATGAAAGGGTTTTTCGTTTAATATTGGGTTTCTAATATATTTTTTTTTATATAATTTTTATTTGAACCTGTATCTACTAAAATTGTTAAAGTTCTCCCGCTCTTCGCTACATGTTCTAGGTAAGGAAGGGAAGAGCGTTTTAATCTAAAAAATGAATGTCGTCGGATTCTACGTCCTCCTCGATGTGGCTCTCTTGGGGACAATCGTCATCGGTCACGGCTTCATTGGTATTTTCTAAAGCGTTATTGACTTCATGGTCGTAATGCTCGAGTGCGTCAGCATCATGGTTTTCTAAAGATTGTTCGGTATGGAAAACTCGTTGGAATTTGTTAGGTTGATAAACCTGATTTGACGACAATCTTTTGTTGTCAAAGTTTTGCATTTGTGGTCTATTTTGATAATTAACCATGCGCGTGCGTAGCGAAGTATCGACTTCCATAGGCTCTGGTTTATTAAAAAATTTATTATTATTTGGATATTGTCTGGTTTGGGGTTGAAAGTGATTCGGTCTTGGTTGAAATTGATTTGGTCTGAATTGCTGTTGGGATGAGTAATTTGGTCTAAATTGCTGTTGGAAATGGTTTGGCCTAAACAAATTTGGATTTCGTAATTGCTGTGGATTATTGACCAGTTGAGGGAAAAAGTTTAATCTTGGCATTGGTGTCGCATTAAAGTTATTTTTCCTTGGTGGTATAGAGGGAACTGGTTCAAAAGATCGATTATTTTGTGAACTATGGCTGTGGTGGATGCGATAGTCCATATTTTGAAGCTTTAAGCAGAGATGTAGAGCTTCAGGTAAATCTGATGGTTCTTTAACGCTTAGAAGTCTTGGGAGGTCTCCTTTGAGTCCCCGAATAAAGGTGTCTAAGGCCTTGTCTCTGTAAGCTCTGGTCATTAAATTTAGTGATTCTTGCGTCATATCATCCATTGATGAGAGTTTGTTAAGAATCAGAGAAAGATGTTGGTAAACTAACTGATAGAATTCCGGAATAGAAGAATTTCTTTGAATCAAGGTGGTCATTTGATATTCTAGCGTACCAAGATCCCTCTTGTCTGCGTAATGCAGATTTAAACACTTAGAAATTTTTGGCCAATTCAATGGTGTATTGTAGGATTCAAGGGCCATATCGGCGTGACCGGTAATCTTATTCCTAATGACGCTCAGGATACCATAGTACTTTGTGGTTCCCTTTAAGGAGTCATAGATGTTCAATATCCTTTCTACACTCTTTTTCCAGGAGCCATATTCCCCAGCCTGCCCTGAAAATTCCCTCAAACTTTTTACCACGTCCGGTATTTTGTCCATACCAGTCAAGTTTTTAACTTGACTAACATTATAAGATTGGTCTACGTCGTTAATATTACCGAGGTTATTTTCACCATTAGCACCTCTACTCATTTCTGTGATAATATTTTTTAAAGTCTCGAAATCGAAACTACTAGTGGTATTGGGACGAGGACTATCGGCAGTTGAAGTGCCTGGGTTGTCAGTTGGATTTACTAATTTACTTGGTTGGATCATGTTTAGGATTTATACTAAATTCAACTTCACAATAACGATAAAAAAATGGAAAAAAATATGAAATATAAAGTAAAAAAAAAATTGTTCTAAAAGGATGATAATCTTAAAAAGTTCTTTCAATTTTAATTGAAATCGATATTTAAAATAAATTGGTATTACATTAAAATTTGTTTATTAATTTAACTTAATTATTTTTTGTGTAACAATCTTAAAAAGTTCTTTCAATTTTAATTGAAATCGATATTTAAAATAAATTGGTATTAAATTAAAATTTGCTTATTAATCTAACTTAATTATTTTTTGTGTAACAAAGAATACGTTCGAAGACTATGTCTTTACCGGTCTATACTTCCATTACAATAATAATAAAAAATTAGAAAACTTAGTTATTTATTTTAGATTTTTTTTTTTTTTTTTTTTGTAATAATTTTTCGTTTAATTAACTTATTTATTTAATTTAATATTAAGATTTCAATATTTATTTTTATCTTTAATTTATTTTACTTTAAGTATGTTTATTTTCAAGACTAATTATGACTTTACTTTTTTTTTCTTCAAATTATCAAGAAGTAGGTACATGTACTGATTAAGAAATTTTTTTTTTTTTTTTTTTTGTAAATATTTTAATTTTACTTTTACTTTACTTAATTTTTACTTTACTATACTTATTTCTATTCATTAGTTTTCAAGACTATGTCTTTACTTTTTATTGAGAATAACTTGTCAGACAATAATAATGTAAACTGAACTTACAGAAACATTAACATATGATAAATCATATTTTCCGGGATCGTGAAACCGCTCGTGGTATTTTCTCCCAACGGATAAGGCGGCTGTTGACAAACGTAATTTTGGTTTAGCAACTCCGTTTTTTTCTTCAGCTGGAGGTGACTCCGGGGCCTCGTTTCCTTATCTTCTCTGTTGGATGAAATTCAAGGGATTTTATCCCCTCTACTTGCCACTATGTTAATAAGTGCACACAGGAACGTTGTTGTAGCTAATACGAAGCTAACAACAAATAAAATCACTGAATATTTTCACAGGGATTTTTTTTTTTTTTTTTTTTTTATTAATTTATTGTTTGTGATAAATATTTGATGAGAGATATTTTTCATCAAAGTTTTAAATATTTTCACTAAGTAATTTTGTTTAATTGGATTCACTAACGTTCGCAATAAAAATTACTTTATTAAATGTTCACTGTATTTGATTCACTTTATTAGCACGAAAGCGGTCCCTTCTCGGGCGCCAGTTAATAATTCACTTCAAAAAATGTAATAAATAAAACAATTTGAAGTTTCTGTTAAGTTCAGAACAAAAGAATGTATTTTATTGCAAGACAAAATTAGACTGACTATTCATATCGTTACAATTATGTATGTAAGCTCTACCTGTGCCTCGCGAGTTTTAGTTTTAATTTTAAATGGAATGTTTATTTAATAAGGACTATAAATGAAAACAATCTATATTCTCTAGGAACACTATATTAATATTTTATTTGCAAAAAGTAATATTATTTATTTGACTTTACAATAAGAGGACTGAACTAGAACTACCTTTACAATGCGTTGTTGAAATTGGGAAACCAATTTTACTAGCGAGTACTGTTAGAGCTGCACCGGTTTCATTGTAAAGCCAGTCGATGGAGTAATTTTAAAATGTGCATCTACTTATAATTATTACAATTGGCTTGGACATTTATATGCTGAGCTATTCAAATGTGCAACGGCGATTTTATTTATTAAATTTCAAATGTATTAAGTGTCAGTTTATAGTTCTATGAATTCTACGAAATGTTGTAGATTGTAATTTATAAAATCTAAAAGCGTGGGATGATATGCTGATAAAGAGAAATATGAAATTCTTATTATTTGATTCCATATTTCTGTTTTAAATCACCGACATTTGCATTCCTTAAAATATTAAGTTCTATATCGTTATCCGATATAACTCCTCCCATCTTCGTTTTAGGATTCTCCTGGATCCTATTTTCTACTTTAACTTTAACATTTTGTTTTTTTCTTCTACACATGATAAAAATAATAATTATCAAAATTAATATAATGACAAAGGTTTCAAAACTATAATTTACAATTTTATGATATTTAAGTTCTTTGATCAGCTTTATATTCTCAATTGTTTCCATTTCAAAATTTTTTTAAATTTAATGCTTTCGTTAAAATTAGATACAGTAATTTCTTTGGGAATAATAAATTGTTCCACATACTTAAATACATTGTTACTGTATATATTATTATTAATTATCAACGTACAATTGCTGTAAGTTATAAAATAATTACCATTTAATAAGAACTTTCTTTCGTCACAAGTTGAATTGAAGCTTTTATTTTTAAAGTTTTTTATAATTAACATATAATCATCTAGCTCAATTATTTCTTCTTCGTTATTTTCTTTTGTCTTACAATTACGTTTAAGAGCGCAATGTTTGCTTAATTTTAGTTCTTTAAGAGATGAATTTTTTATATAGGTATAAGTTTTATTTTTATATTCTACAATATATTCTGGATCTGCATTAATTTCGATCAAATACTTATTTGAGATTGGAATCAATAATTTTTTATTTAACTTAATTACTTCTACAGGTAGTTTAATTGCAAAAATGATTAATTCTTCATTGAATCTCGCTAAACCTAGCTTAATATCGAGAAGTTTATTAAAATCTATATTATATGTATTGATTTCCTCACTAGTTAGGATATTTGGCTGAAATATACCTAATCTAGCCGAAGCAATATTTTGTTGAATTAAATCTACATGGTCTTGTATTATATTAAGTCTAAACATATATTCTATGAATAGATTCTTAGCTATTATATTTTCAGTTACTTTTTTAATTTCCTTTATTCTTAAAGTTACTTCTTCTCTGTCCGATTGAATAATATTTTTCAAATTTATAAATGTTTTATTAAAAGCATCGTTTATTTTTATTTGTTGATTCATATTATTAATTATTTGGTTATTATTTTTGTCAGTTATTAGGAAATGATTTTCTATGTCCTGTCTATCGTCGTCATCCATTGTTCCATAAATCCATCTCATTAAAGTTCCCATACCATTAAATAAACCACGTTTAAATCGATGGGGCATTATGGTGTGAATTTTATTTTTAATATCATTTACTTTACGTTTAAGCAATTCTTTCCGGTCTCTAATGAAATCTAATAAGTCAACTGTTTTTCCAAAATCGTCAAGAATTCCCGAGATTTCCATTGGATTTATTACGTGTAAAATTATGTCGTACTTACTTACGACTTCGACTACGTCTACCTGGATTTCCACATAACCTAAGTTTGAATCAATTTTCTCTATTGTCAGAGATTGTTGTGTCAGCGGTATTGTCGTCAATATTAATAAGCATATTATCATCTTCAATACCTACGAATTTTAAAGGCCTTTTAATATTATTTTCATGTACGTTTTTTAACTTAAATTTTCTAAATTTAGGCTGTTCCTTATGTCTTAAACTAATATAATTCTTAATAAAACCTTCCTCCCTGTTTTCTTGATATTCCTCTCTATCATTATTTAACTTATCTATAACTTGTTTCTTTTTATTATCTATTCTATTTTTAATAACAGTAAAATCAACTCATTTGTTTTGTACATTTAAAGGGGTTGTTTTAATTGTAGAATGATAGTTTTTATTATAAAATTCTAAAGCGTTCAGAATTTGAGTTTTGATATTTACTTTATTTTCTAAATTTAATACTCTTATTCTTTCCGTCAAAGTGTTATTTAACCTCTCTATATCTGCATTGCCTGTATGACTGTTTGGCTTTACAAAATGAACTTCTATATTTTTTTCTTTGAAAAAATCTCTAATGTTAATGGTATTAAATTCGTTGTCACATACAAACTTTGTAATAGTCCCTTTAATGGCGAGAAAATGTTTAATTTTTTCGATTAAAGTCTTAGAATTCCTATCTTCTAAATAAAAACATACGGCATGTTTTGAAAATTTATCTATAAAAATTGTAAATGCATGTTTACTGTTTACGTAAGTATCTACATGTACTATTTCGTTTATGTCGGAAGGCGTTTCAGTAAAATGAAATTTTTTCTTGATAGGGTTTCTATCATATTTGGCAGCAGTACATAAATCGCAATTATTGACTACTTTATTAATTAAAATTTTTAAATCTGGATAATAAATTTTATGCTTAATACCCTCGTAAGTCGCTATCATTCCTGAATGTCCTGCTTTATTTTTATGAAACAGTGAAATCTGTTTAATTGCTTCTTCCTCAGTTTTCATATCCTGTGCGTAATAACTACATTTGATAAATTTCAAATTTTTATCGTTTTTAAAAAATTCAATTAATTTTGTTTGAACTTTATTATAATCTGTATCAGGCAATTCAGAATAAATTGCAATCTTACCTGTATTGATATATCTTCGGATAATATCTACTAGGCTTGTAGATATTATCCGAAGATATATCAATACAGGTAAGATTGCAATTTATTCGGATAATATCCCCCGAAATGTCATTTTTGTCAATATAAATTTTTTTCTTATTTAAAACTTCCTCATACTCTTTTTCCTTTAGTTCTACTATAATAATCTGAGTTTTGAAGCGATTAACGATCGTTTCAAGTATGGGTATATGGTCAATTAAATTTTCTTGCTGTGAATGCACCGTTTGCACTTCCATTGATTCGTTAGAGTTTATTACGTTTATTTCTTTACTATCTTGATTAATTCTACTTAAAAAGTCAGCTACTTTGTTTTCTTTTCCCATAATGTAGTCAATTTTCATATCGTACTCTCCCAATTGTACTAACCACCTCTGTAATCTAGGATTAATATCTTTTCCAGCATACTTTGCCTGTAACCATTTAATAGGTTGGTGATCGGTATATAAGTCGAATTCTTTACCAAAAATATAAGGCCTAAAGTAGCTAGTTGCCCAAACTATTGCCAACAATTCTTTTTCAATTGTGGAGTAGTTTTTTTCGTGGTTATTCAACGTTCGTGAAGCGTAACATAAAGGATGTCCCTCCTGTGTCAGAACAGCGCCCAATGCAAAGTTGCTCGCGTCCGTAATTAATTTAAATTTTTTTTTATAATTTGGATATTTTAAAATGGGCTAATCAGTTATTAATTCTTTCAATTTCTCGAAAGCAGATATGTAATTTGGGTCGTTTAAATTTATTTTAATATCCTTTTTTAAATATCTTGTGATAGGATACGCTATTTTTGCGTAATCTTTTATGAATTTCCTATAGAATCCAGTAATTCCCAGAAAAGACTTAATCTGTTTTTCAGTAGAAGGTAATTTTAGATCTCTGATAATTTGGATTTTGTTAGGATTTGGTTTTACTCCTTCCGCAGTTAGAATATGTCCCAAATACTCAGTTTCTTTCTTTAGAAAGTTGCATTTGTTTATTTGTATTCTAAGTCCTGATTCTTTTAATTTGTTGAATATTTTTCTTAAATTAACTAAATGTTCCTCCAATGATGTACTAAATATTAAAATATCGTCCAAATATACGACACATATTTTATTGATGAATTCTCGCAATACGGAATTCATTAATCTTTGGAAAGTTGAAGGGGCGTTTTTAAGCCCAAATGGCATTCTGACGTATTCGTAGTGCCCAAAAGGAGTGGAAAAGGCTGTCTTTGCGCTATCTTCAGGTTTCATCATAATTTGATGAAATCCCTTAGCTAGATCCAGCGTACTGAAGTATTGTGACTTCCCTAATTTACCTAATATGTTCTCCATATTAGGAATAGGGAATTTGTCACAGATAGTTATGTCGTTTAGTCTCCTGTAATCTATAACTATTCTCCATTTTTTTCCCCCGAATTATCACTTTTTTCGGCACTATCCATAACGGACTATTATATGGTGAGGAACTTTCTCTAATAATACCCTGATCAAGCATTTCTAAAATCTGACGTTCAATTTCTTTCTCATGAACCTGGGGATACCTATATATTTTAGAATATATAGAATTGTTTGTTGTTGTCACGATTTCGTGTTGAATCTCGTGAGTAGCCGTAAGTACATCTCCCTCTCTAAAAAATAATTCATCAAACTCAGATATTAAGGGTACTAGTTTTATTCTCTCTTCATCATTTAAATGATCGAATAATAACATGTCCTCAATTGTACTATTTATCGGTTCTAATATTTGTATACTATTTATATCAAAAGGGTAATCACTATTTATAAACATTATTTTATTTCCGTTTACTTCAACATTTTTGTTAGCTAAATCAATTTTTGCACATAATGGCTCTAAAATATTTTGACCTATAATAGCGTCGTAGTTTCTATCTTTTAATTCAATAACCTTCCATGATATTGTACCAATAATTGTAAATTCTGAAGGAATCGGAGTAGCTATTTTATTCGTTACTGTGTTCGTTCCATTAATGGTAGTATAAAATAAAGGTTTTTCTAAAGTTTCTTCCTCAAAATTATAAAGTAAGTTTGGTTTTATTATACCAGTATCAATTAAACACTTAATTGTTTGATTATTAATTGTTATATTAATTATGGGAAGTTTACAGTCCGAGGCTCCTCTTGAAAATTTACAGCTTGTTGTAAGTTTTCAATCTCCATCGGTTCTGCGTTATTATTTCCCCGAAACACCCTGTTTTGTCCAGAATTATTCGAGGTGTTTACGTCGGATCTGTATTGTCCCGAATTTTGGTTAGAATATTGATTAAAATTTGGATTTCTATTATAATTTAAATTATTATGATTCGAATTATTATGATTAGCATTAGAAATATTATTATGAGAATTGTTATTGCTGCTATTATTGTTATTGTTATTAAAATTATTATTGTTATTATAATTATTATGGTTATTATAATTATTATTCCGATTGTAATTATTATTATTGTTATTATAATTATTATTACGATTGTAATTATTGTTATTATAATTAATTTTCCGATTGGAATTATTATTATTATAATTGTTATTATTATAATTAGATTTTTTGTTATTATTATTAAAATAAGATTTCCGATTATTATTATTTTCATAATTAGGATTTCTATTATTATTAAAATTAGGTTTTGTGTTATTTTTATTATAATTGTTGTTAACATTTCTAATTTTTCTGTGATAAATATCGATGGTTCTGTAATCATCTAACATTTTTAATTTACCGTACTTATTACAAATTTCGGACAAAGAAGAATTTTCTGGAATGTGAGCCCTAATATTACCATCTATTTTCTCAATTAATATTTCAACTAAATCTCTACTAACATTTTCAGGTTTATAAATTTCGGGTTTTCTTTCATCGAAAGCATAAATCTCATTAAGTTCAAAATTAACACTTATAAATACATCAAATAATTCTCGCAAATTGCCCACCTTAACTAATCTGCAATGATTGAATAATTCTGAATAACTTTTACGAGGTTGAAAATGTTGTCTCAGCTTCTGTTTTAAGGATTCCCACGATGGGTCCTCACCAAGTTGCCGGATACACATTTCAGCTTCACCTTGGAGTTTCTGGTTGAAAATGATTTGATGACAATAATTAAGTAGTTGTACATTTGTACCACACAAAGAATTCGTATTTTCCACTGATTTTATGAACGGTATAAGTCCATAATCGTTGGATCCACTAAAAGATTTAAGTTGACGGAACTGGTTAATAATATTTTCTGTTGATAACCGAAATGGATCATTTTCATTATTTGACTGCTGCTGCTGCGGCTGTCGTTGTTCTTGCTGCTGTTGCTGTAGTTGAACTGCTTGCAACTGCAAGGTCTGCTGTTGCGACACTTGCCTATATGAGTTAAGTTCACCCTCCTGATGTCTGACAACTTGTTTCAACTCATCAATTTGTTGAATTAAATTTCCGATATTAGTAGCCATTTCGAAAATTTTATGTTTTGTGAAATTACTCGATTTAGATCGACTTTATCACGATAATTTTTCACTATAGTCACAATATTCTATTTTATTGATCTTATTTTGTTCGATTTGAAACACTGGATTCTATTTCTTCAGAGACAGAATCCTACCGACTGCGCCAGTTTTACTTTTAATTTTAAATGGAATGTTTATTTAATGAGGACTATAAATGAAAACAATCTATATTCTCTAGGAACACTATATTAATATTTTATTTGCAAAAAGTAATATTATTTATTTGACTTTACAATAAGAGGACTGAACTAGAACTACCTTTACAATGCGTTGTTGAAATTGGGAAACCAATTTTACTAGCGAGTACTGTTAGAGCTGCACCGGTTTCATTGTAAAGCCAGTCGATGGAGTAATTTTAAAATGTGCATCTACTTATAATTATTACAATTGGCTTGGACATTTATATGCTGAGCTATTCAAATGTGCAACGGCGATTTTATTTATTAAATTTCAAATGTATTAAGTGTCAGTTTATAGTTCTATGAATTCTACGAAATGTTGTAGATTGTAATTTATAAAATCTAAAAGCGTGGGATGATACGTGTATGCTGATAAAGAGAAATATGAAATTCTTATTATTTGATTCCATATTTCTGTTTTAAATCACCGACATTTGCATTCCTTAAAATATTAAGTTCTATATCGTTATCCGATATAACTCGCGCGTTAATAGCCAGACGCATCGTCAGCATATTCCGTGGGAGCGATTTAGTTCTACAGTTCTCGTACGAAATATGAGGTTTCAGGAATGTTAAATTTTATGTTGGCGAGTTTTTATGCCGTTATATTTAACTTATATTTTGTTCACTCTGTTAGCTTCCATTGATTCGAAAAAATTCCACTCGCATACAATGCAAAAAAGTTCACTTAGTTCACCTACTAAAGTCATGCTCATAATCAGCTGTTCTTTGAGAACATAAACAGACGTTTAGGAAAAAGTTATATGCATTTCTTTTTCTTAGAGAAATGTCGACTGTAATTATTCGTGTTTTCATGTACAATTGTGATGTTTTTTGTTCAGTTGTGTTGTTTTATTGCATTTCACAGTCATCCGATATATTGGCTGATACGTATGCTCGTGCATACCGAATAAGTTTGTATTGGGCCCGTGTATGTGTATTTTGTTGTTGTAGCGCTTTGCATCTTTCAAAAGTCAAATTTACCTGCTTTATGTTCACGTATAAAAAAAAAATTATATTCTGCACTTCTACAAACGGTTACCTATACAATGATATTTTTTTTTTCCAATACGTGAACAACAACACACTCAAAAAGGTACCACAAACTTTTGTGTTTGCGTATTTATATATAAGATTTCTGAACGCAACCGTTTAAAGCAAACTACAATTTCTGATGAGCTAAATAATCCTATCCAAGGAGGAACAGAGGGTATAGTCAATTCATTTGGGGATTATTATCCCCAATGAATTAACTCAGTCATGAGCTGCCCGACGCAAGGCCAGAAAAATCACACTGCTTGAGATCTGAGTTGAACACTTTCTTTAATAATAATTCTAAATATCGTCAAACTATCTTTCATTGCAAAAATAAGTCTACTATACCCCAAGGTCTACCAGTGGCACAATGTTCTTTACATTTGGAGAAGTATACCACTATGTCAGACACATAAACAACAAAAAATCATCGGGGCCAGATGGTATTCCCAACAGTGTTATTAAAAAATTCACAATGAACGCTATTTGAACTTTGTTAATAATATTTAACAATTGCTTAAATAACTTTTACTTCCCGGATGCATGGAAGATAGCCAATATCATAAATATTCCAAAAACCAATAAGAAAACCAAAATATCTTAACACAGACCAATATCACTATTATCAAATGTTGGTAAAATTCTGGAAGCATTTATGTGTACGTACAACTGACTGTTGGTTGTACATAAAGCCCAACCAATTCGGCTTTAGGAAACAGCACTCAACAACGGATGCGTTGTTCAAACTGCACTCAGATGTATCAGCAGCACTGAATAGTAAAGCTACTATGCTGATATGCAGTTTAGACATACAAAAGGCTTTCGACACAGTCTGGTGGGATGGTCTTCTATATAAACTCTTATAGGCTGGTGTAGATACAAACCTGCTGCTCATTTACCGATCTTTCTTTCAAAATCGAAATTTTAAAATACAATACGGGAAACTCAAGTCCAAAGAATATGAAATGCAAAGGGGTGTTCCTCAGGGTTCAGTCTCGGGTCCATAACTATATTCCATATTTATTTCTGACACCAGATTCTAATAAATATCAAACAATATTTTACGCAGATGACACATCAATATTATACGCGCATCACCCAAACCCAAATTATGCAAAACTGACGATATAGAGGGGCTTAATAGCCTTGTAGATTATTATAAGACATGGGGAATCTACATAAATAGGGAAAAAACCCAAGTAATATGTATTAGAAATTCTATCCAGCAATCAGTCTGGAAGAGCCGTGTAAATATCATTACCAATAACACAGTTGTGAAAACTTCAAAAAAGCTCAAATACCTGGAGATGAATTTCTCAAACCTATTTAAATTTAATACGCATGCAGATTTCAACATTCGTAAAGCGTGCTGGGCCTTTCATAAAATAGCGTTCCTCTTCAAAGGGAGACACGGCTTATCCACCCAAACGAAGCTGCTTTTATATAAGCAATTAATAGGACCTATTCTAAGTTATGCCTTTCCCATCTGGTTCTCTATCTCAAGAACTTACATAAATAAATTAGAAGCCTTCGAGAGGAAAATTCTCAGAATCTGCACAGGACTATACAGGAGAGAAAACCTAAAGCATTATCCTAACAGCGTTCTATATAAGACTTGCGGAGAAAAACCGCTTCTTCAATATATGCTACACCTGGCAGAAAAATACCTATCCAAAATGTGTAACCACCCAAACCGCCGACTAATAAAGGATTCCGTAAATAAATACAAGTCCACTCAAGTTACCCTACCTTACTGGTATCCATCTCCTCTAATGAAAACTGACGAACGTTACAAAACGCAATTGAAGACACCGCTGCAAAAAGGAGGCAGCTCCATTTTTTGGCGATTTTTTTCCAGTGGATATAAATTATTCCAAAGCTGCTCTATCAATCAGTGGAAAAACGAGGCAGCTGCCTTAATTCACTGCGGAAATATAAAGGATATGTAGATGGCCCCTTATTGAATCCCGTACAAAAACGTGCCTCGTTTTTGCACTGAATGAACATGCATGATAAATGCTTGCAATAGTTTATAATTTCATATCAATGTGAAAAACGATCTTGTAACTGAAAAAGAGGTGCACGAGAAAAAGCAAAATATTTCTATACAAAAATGAAAGAAGATACCGCAGAAATTTCAGAGAACAAGGATGAGATGGAGCTGTTAGCTTTCGATTTCCAACAAAATATGCCTCTCCCACATGTAACTAGTGGTGACGTTTTATTTAAACGGTAACTGTGGGAATATAACTTTTGCATTTTTGCATCTAGTTCTAGGAAATCGTACTTTTTCATGTACGATGAAACCATAGCCAAGAAAGGAGCTAATGATGTAGTAAGCTTTTTACACTATTTTCTTGAGAACTTTTCAACAGTCAGAAAAATATACCTTTATTCCGATAACTCCACCTCACAAAATAAAAACAAAGTCTTGGCTCAGTACCTTTATACACTTCTTGCAATTACTAAAAGATTTTCTGCAATAATACACAGATTTTCAGAACCGGGGCACAGTTTTCATCCATGCGACAGGAGCTTTGGATTAATCGAAAAAGAGAAAAGGAAACGGGAAAAAATCTATTTGCCAGAAGAATGGGTTCAACTGGTTAAAAATACATGGCACAAATTTATATAATAGTAGTTCCAGTTTCCCAAGATATGATTTTAGATTTCACTGGTCATTTTAAAGGGGCTTTCAAAATAACCGTTTCAAACAAAAGGAAACAAAAATTTGGGATATCTTCCTATCGTGTCATGGCATATACAGCAAAAGGCGTAGAATGCAGCAGTGTTGCCTCTGCCTTGCTAAAGGACTTGTTACGTTAACTTTACCTGCTTCTACATCTCTCTTCTACTCTGGGCCGTTACCACTTAAGCGCCCCAAATATCTAAATGTCCGAGAACTCGCAACAAAATATGTGCCCCCAGACGGTATGTGGTTTTATGACCAGCTGAAGAGCCAAGAAAGAGAGCAAACTGTTGGGCACGGAGAAGATAGCTTAACAGACTAATGTAATGTTACTTTATTATGTACTTTTGAAAAAAAATTGTTAATACATAACTTGAAATTTATTATTGACTTTTTTTTCGCATCCTTCGGTGCAAAAAGGGGGCAGCTCCGTCGTTTTATTTTTTATATTATTATCTATCCAAGTTTCCAAAAGGAGTAATTTGAGAGTATATTATGTATTAAGTAATAGAGTATAACTCCAAATATGAATAAAGTAAAAAAAATCCACAGAATTCGTAGTGATACAGTTTTTTGCTTCTCTTAATGATCCAATAATAATTGAAAATAAAATAATTAATATTAAATATTTTTGCAAATTAAAGTATGAATATAATATTATTGAAGTAAATTTTTGTCATGTTATTAAAATAAAATTATTATTTCAAGAAAATCCTTCTATAATTGTAGGAAATCAGAAATGAAAAGCTGCAGCACCTTATGTTAATAATAATGCTGAAATAATAATTATTAAATTTAATAAATTATTAAAATATAATTGAAAGATAAAATTAAAATTAATTATTGAAATAATAATTGAAAATAGTAAAATTATTGAGGCTAATGATTGAACTAAAAAAAAAA
Organism: Atherix ibis; assembly: GCA_958298945.1. Taxonomy (NCBI): domain Eukaryota; kingdom Metazoa; phylum Arthropoda; class Insecta; order Diptera; family Athericidae; genus Atherix; species Atherix ibis. Next base: position 3,811,215 of record OY282607.1, on the reverse strand, counting down.
TTTTAAAGATGCTTCGGAGGGTATTAAATTATTTTTATCATTTATTAGGGGAATAAATCATTAGTCTCAATAGCTGTTAATCAAGAGTTTGATGATATTGTAATTACAAATAAATAAAATATTTTATTCAAGAGTTCCTATACTAATATTCAAGAGTTCCTAAACTATATATATTGAAATAAATAAAATATTTGAATTATTTTTTATAATTAAAAAGAAAAGGATTAAAATCTTTATACTTGGGGTATGAACCCAATAGCTTAATTTATCTTATCTTTCTAAAGCAAATGTATATATGTATTGGGTGTATGCAAAAGTTTAGACCGTTTTTTACATACACATATACAATTAAACATTTTTTTTTATCTTTTTATCAACTTATTAATACTATTAGTGTAAAATTCCGTGGATTTTGATGCGAAAAATGTAGTAAGGGATCAAATTTTTTATCATTAAAAAAATTTATGCAGTGATCGGAATAAATTAAAATCGGAAGGAGCAAGATCTGGAGAATACGGTGGATGCTTGATAACATCCCAATTCAACTCATTCAGCTTGTGTTGGGTCATCATAGCCACATGTGGTCGCGCGTTGTCGTGATGAAACACTACCCCTTTTCTGTTTACCAATTCTGGTCTATCCTTTTGAAGCGCGATGTTCAATTTGGATAATTGCTGACAATATCGTTCTGCTGTAATTTTCTGATTGCGTTCCAAGAGTTCAAAATACACAATATCCTTACAATCCCACCAAACACAAAGCATAACTTTTTTTTGATGGATTTCGGCTTTCGAAGTTGTTAATGGGGCTTGTCCAGGTATAGCCCAATGTATTTTTCTTGTTACGTTATTGTACACGACCAATTTCTCATCTCCCGTTACCAAACGATGCAAAAAAAGGTTCATGTTTTTGTCTCGCACTCAAAGCAACGCACGTTGAAACACGATACAATAAATTGGCAGCCGACAATTGATGAGGTATCCAAACGTCGTCCCGTGAAACCATCCCCATACGCTTCAAATGTCTTAATACGGTTGTTTGGTTGACTCCCATCATCGACGCGATCTCCCTGGTGGTGTCAATTATGGCTTTAAACTTGTCGTCATCAGACTTCAATGGCCACCCGGTACGTGGTTTATCAATTAGTGAAAAATCCCCAGATCGGACTTTTGTAAACCATCTTCGTACCTGTCGAACTTTGATGACATCGGCTCAATACACTTTGCAAATGTTTTTGGTTGCCACACTCGCGGTATTGTCTTTACGGAATTCATAAAGTAAACAATGACGTAAATGCACTTTATCGATCTGTCGAAATACAAGGGCTCTATGAAAAAATACAAGGGCTCTTCACTGTACTCTGGCCAGGTCAAAACTGAATAGAAAGTAGAGGGAAAGCATCCTTTATACAATGAAATCATTTAAAAGAAGATACTATTCATCATTTCTGAAGAAAAAATTCTTTTACCTAGGATCATAAAAAACGGGCATAACTTTTGCATACACCCAATATATTTTAGTGTATGATGCACAAAAGTTTTTGATACTTTTAGAGATAGTTTAATTCTATTAAATATAAATAAATTTATAATTTAATGAATATGAAAAATCATATTATTTATCCTATCAAGATAATCCTTTTTATCAGGCAATTCATTTAAAATAATATTATTAAAATTATATGTAATGTAATAATTATTTTTAGTTAAATTAATTACAATATTATTGTTTTATTTCTATTTAATATATATTAATTATTTATAAATCCATAAATACCAGGTGTATAAGCTTAAATACGCTGTTTGGTCATAGATGGCATAAGTGAGCAGATTAAGCTACCATGGACACGCCATACTTTTTTTTTAATGAGTTTAACATCTGTCAACATTAATCATCCATTTTTCCTTTGGTAATCATGTCTAGTTTTGTGCCAGAAAAAGAGCATATGCGGGAAGCTCTGCTTTTCTGCTTCAATTTGAAGAAATCGACTGCCGAATCGCATCGAATGCTTATGCAGGCTTATGGTGACAGTGCTTTTTTGGAAACAACATGCCGAGATTGGTTTCGTTAGTTCAAAGACAGCAATTTTGACTTGTTGGACAAGAAGCGTGAAAATCGGCCTAGGAAGGTTGAGGACCATCAAGAGCAGGCTCTTTTGGACGAAGTCGATACCCAATCGCAATAAATGCTCGCGGAGCGATTGGGTGTTACTCAACCAGCCATTTCCATGCGTCTGCGTACCATGGGGAAGATTGGAAAGATCGGAAAATGGGTGCCGCATGAATTGAACGATAGGCAGATGGAGCGACGCCAAAACACATGCGAAATCTTGCTTGTCAGACAAAAAACAAAGTCGTTCCTGCATCGGATTGTGACAGGCGCTGAAAAGTGGATATATTTCAAGAATCCTAAACGCTAGAAATCGTGGGTTGATCCCGGCCAACCATCAACATCTTCTACACTACCAAATCGCTTCGGACGGAAGATGATGCTGTGCGTTTGGTGGGATCAACAGGGTATCGTCTACTATGAGATGTTGAAACCTGATGAAACTGTCAATGCCCACCGCTACCATCAACAACTGATCAAATTGCACCGTGTTCTGCGTGAAAAAAGGACGGATTAACAACAAAGATATGACAAGCTGATTTTCCTCCACGACAACGCACCATCGCACACGTCAAAAATGGTCCGAAACTACATGGAGACACTCAACTGAGAGGTGCTACCCTACCCCGCTTATTCAACAGACCTGGCCCCTTCCGACTACCACCTGTTTTCGTCGATGGGCCATGCGCTCGCTGAGCAGCAGTTCGATTCTTACGAAGACTTCCGAAAATGGCTTGATGAGTGGTTTGCCTCGAAAGACAAGGATTTTTTTTGGCGTGGTATCCACAAATTGCCCGAGAGATGGGAAAAATGTGTAGCTAGCGAGAGCAAGTACTTTGAATAAATTTGTTTTTGCTTTCTATGAAAAGAACAGCGGATTTAAGCTTATACACCTAATATATGTCTAAATAATTAATAATTATTAAATTTATTACAATAATTTAATTAAGTATATCATATATATAAATATAAAATTTTAATATTGTAATATAGAAATATATAATATAATGTTGCAAGTTTTTTTAGTCTATAAATATATGTATATATATGTGTATATATAAATAATTTATATATTATATATTGTAATATATATATTTATATCTACTAATATATATATTTATATATTAATTTAAAAAAAATTAATATTGTTATTTATTATTATTTTTATAAGTTATTAATTATAATAATATACAATAATTAATTATAAATTTTAATTAATTTTCATTATTTTATTATAATTATTTGATAATATAATTTATATTAATTTATAAAATTTTTATTTAATATAGGGGATATATTTATATGTGTACTATACTATAATAAATTATTTAATAATAATTATTAATTTTATTTTTTATAATATTTTAATTTATTTTTAATTTTTAATAGTTATTCTTGAAAAGTTTTATTTTTGTTTAAAAATTTATTATAAATTTATTTTATATATAAATTTTTGTGTGTATCATTAAAAAATTTAATATTTTTAAATTTTTAATAAAATTTTAGTAATTTATATTATTAATTTAAAGAAATTTAGATATAGTAATATTTTATAATATTGACTAATTTTGTGCCAGCAGTCGCGGTTATACAAAAAATGTAAATAATTTTTTTTATAATAATAGCCTTTATTTAACAATTATCTTATTGATAAGTAATACATAAATAATGTTACTATTACACTTATGTTAATTGACACCGGTTTTGAGATTGTCTTGCGTTTCCGCAAAGGCCTCCCCTAGAGCTTGCCACACTTTCCAGTTGTGAGTCGTACTCTTCCAAGTAACACCGGCTACTTTCCGAATATCGTCCTTCCATCTCAGATGCTGCCTGCCTGTCTTTATTTTATTTTGTCTTGGACACCATTCGGTTGCATCCTGAGCCCATTTTCCTTGTTAACTCCTCATCATATGACCTGCCCAACTCCATTTTAATTTTCTTATGCAGTATGTTACATCGTTAATTTTAGTTTGGTTTCGTAATGTTCCTAGTTTTACTTTGTCTCTTAACTTGACTTTGAGCATACTTCGCTCCGTACTGTGTTGACAGGTTTCTACAATAGTTTGTGTAAATTTTGTTTTGTTAGACTTAGATTAAAGAAGAATCTTTAATCTAAGTTGTTAGACTCCAAGTTTGACATCCGTATGTCATGATAGGTAGAATACAGCAAACAAATAATTTTTTCTTAGCTTTAAGTGGTACCTGCGGGTTTTTGACAATTTCTTTAAGAGACCAGTATCTTTTCCATGCTAATTGTATTCTGTTGTTCGTTTCTTTGGTTGTAAGGTCTTTTGGCGATATTATCTGTCCTAGGTATGTATATTCATCGACGTATTCTATTTTGTTGCCGTTGACTGTAATGGTGATTTTGTCGGAATTAGTCATTACTTTGGTTTTTATATTATTCATGGAGAGTCCGACTTTATCACTTTCGTACACCAACTGTTCAAGCATTTCTTGCAGGCTTCTCGGGTTTTCAGAGATTAGAATAAGATCGTCTGCAAATTTTAAATGGTTTAGTTGCATTCCGTTGATGTTTAGTCCATACTGGCTCCATTCGAGACGTCTAAATATATATTCAAGCACCGCCGAGAAAAGTTTGGGTGATAGTGGGTCTCCCTGACGGACTCCTCTTTTTATATGGAAGTATACACCTACTCTTTCTGTTCTGATTTTTGCTTTCATGTTCTTGTATATATTTTTAACAATTTGTATGTACTTGTTTTCAACCCCTTCTGTTGCAAGCGCTTCCCATATTTTTTTTATGTTTTAATGAGTCAAAAGCTTTATTATAGTCTACAAACGCCAAATAGTAATTGATACCATATTCTGTACATTTTCGGGTAACTTGTTTGTATGGTGTTTATGTGGTCGATTGTTGAAAAATCCTTGCGAAAGCCTGCTTGCTCTGTGGATTGGTTTTCTTTGTTAAACGATTCAATAGTATTTTGGAAAAGATTTTATAAACGTTCGACATCAGGCTGATGGGTCTGTAGTTAGCTATGTTGTCTTTATTTCCCTTTTTATGTAGTAGTATTATAGTTGACTTGGTCCACTGGTGAGGTAGACATTCTGTCTCAAAAATTTGGTTGAATAAATCTGTAATAGTGTCTAATATAATATCAGATGTTCCTATCATAAGTTCGTTAGTTATGCCATCCTCTCACGGTGCTTTGCCTCTTTTTTGAGATTTAATAGCTTTTTCTACTTCTTCTATCAGTATACTTGGGATTTCTTCGTTACTATTTGTATTGTTTTCAGTTAGTTGATGGTTTTCGTCTGGTGTTTTGTCGTTGTCGTATACCTCACGGTAATAATCCGTGGCTATGTCTAATATTTCGATTCTGTCAGTCTTCTTTTTCTTATCTTTCTGATGTGTCATATTGTCTATCCAGTTTGTAGTTTCTCGTAGCTCTTTTAATGCTATCCTAACTCGTCCTGTTTTTTCTATATAAACATTTATTATATTATTCCTTTTTTCTTGTCTATGTTTCCTGATTTGTAGATATATTTCTTTACTTAGAATTTCGATCTTCTTCCTGTTGCATGTTCTGTCTTTAAATACGGACTTCCTCTGCATAAGCAAACTTTTTGCCTCTGGACCTATTTTGTCATTAGTTTCGTTATTTATTTTAGATTCGTTTTCTACTTTCTTTAGTTCGTTTTCAAGAGCGTCATATTTCTCCTGAACATAATTGATTCTAGAATGTCGCTTACAATTGGGAAAGGAAATGGTTTTTTGGTACTATGAATAATTTTTCTCGGTATTTTCGGAACAGAAAGACTTCGGAACAGAAAAGATGAATTTTACAATAAACTTAACCAAATTATGCCTAATTTAAGTAAAACAATTATTTTAATGGGAGACTTTAACAGCCAAATTGGAAAGAGAAACAAGAACAAGGACAATATACTCGGACCTTACCCTACTGGAAAAAGGATTGATAATGGACAAAGCCTGATAAATTTTGCAACAGCTACTACAATAGAAAACACAATAGAAAATGGACGCGGGTGTCACCAGATGGGAAAACAAGAAATGAAATAGATTATATCATCACCAACAAACCTAAAATATTTTCGAATATTGATGTTGTTCATCAACTCAACTACAGCACAGATCACAGAATGCTTAGAGGACAAATGTAGACACTAGAGCCAACAATAAATTTTTTTAGATATAATCAAATGTAAATTTTATATTATTTATAATATATAATTATGTATATAAGTGAAATTTTAATTATATTAATAATGATTTATAAGATAATTGAAATTAAAAAAATTTAATAATAAACTAGGATTAGATACCCTATTATTTAAATTATAAATTTTAAATCTAGAGTAGTAATAGTTAAGTTCTTGAAATTTAAAAAATTTGGTGGTATTTTAATCTATTCAGAGGAACCTGTTTTATAATCGATAGTCCACGTTGGATCTTACTTAAATTTGTTTTCAATTTATATATCGTCGTTATCAGAATATTTTAAAAGAAAAATAATTTTCTAAAATTTATATTTATAATGATGTCTGATCAAGGTGCAGTTTATATTTAAGTAAAAATGGGTTACAATAAATTTATTTAAACAAATTAAGATATGTAATTTATTTTATAAAGGTGGATTTGATTGTAAAATTTTAAAGATTATAAATTTGATCATAGCTCTAAAATATGTACACATCGCCCGTCGCTCTTAATATTAAGGTAAGAAAGTCGTAACATAGTAGATGTACTGGAAAGTGCATCTAGAATGACAATTTGAAGTTTATTTAGTAAAGCATTTCATTTACATTGAAAAGAAATATGTGTGAATCAGTTTAAATTGAATTTTAATATTTATTTATTAATTTTTAAAATTTTAAATTTATTTATTAAAAATAATTTTAATGTAATTTTTTTAGTATTTTATATAGAAAAAATATTATTAATAATAGTTTATTTGTATTGTGAAAGAATATTGAAATAATTTGAAATTTTTTTTTTTAAATAAGAAAATATAATTTGTTGCATCTTTTATATCAGGGTTTATTAAATAACGAATTTTTATAAAAAAAAATTTCAATTTTAAATGAGTTAATAAATTATTAAATTTTATGTTGCATTATAATTTTATATACCAGGTGTATAAGATTAAATCCGCTGTTTTTTAGTCAAAAAAGCACATGTTTTTTTATAGAAAGCAAAAACAAATTTATTTAAAGTAACATACTTGCTATACATTTTTCCCATCTCTCGGGCAATTTGTGGATACCACGCCAAAAAAATTCCTTTTATTTCGAGACAAACTACTGATCAAGCCATTTTCGGACGTCTTCGTAAGAATCGAAGTGTTGCTCAGCGAGCGCGTGGTTCATCGACGAAAACAGGTGGAAGTCGGAAGGGGCCAGGTCTGGTGAATACGCAGAGTGGGGTAGCACCTCTCAGTTGAGTGTCTCCAAGTAGTTTCGGACCATTTTTGACGTGTGCGATGGTGCGTTGTCGTGGAGGAAAATCAGCTTGTCATATCTTTGTTGATAATCCGTCCTTTTTTCACGCAGAGCACGATGCAATTTGATCAGTTGTTGGTGGTAGCGGTGGGCATTGACAGTTTCATCAGGTTTCAACATCTCATAGTAGACGATACCCTGCTGATCCCACCAAACGTACAGCATCGTCTTCCGTCCGAAGCGATTTGGTCTTGGGGAAGATGTTGATGGTTGGCCGGGATCAACCGAGGATTTCTAGTGTTTAGGATTCTCGAAATATATCCACTTTTCATCGCCTGTCACAATCCGATGCAGGAATGACTTTCGTTTTTGTCTGGCGAGCAAGATTTCGAATGTATTTTGGCGTCGCTCCATCTACCTATCGTTCAATTCATGCGGCACCCATTTTCCGATCTTTCCAATCTTCCCCATGGTACGCAGACGCATGGAAATGGCTGGTTGAGTAACACCCAATCGCTCCGCGAGCATTTATTGCGATTGAGTATCGTCTTCGCCCAAAAGAGCCTGTAGTTGATGGTCCTCAACCTTCCTAGGCCGATTTTCACGCTTCTTGTCCCACAAGGCAAAATTGCCATCTTTGAACTAACAAAACCAATCTCGGCACGTTGTTTCCGATAAAGCACTATCACCATAGGCCTCTATAAGCATTCGATGCGATTCGGCAGTCGATTTCTTCAAATTGAAGCAGAAAAGCAGAGCTTCCCGCATATGTCTGCTCTTTAAAGTATCGCGAATTTTGAATTTCCGCGGGATACGTATATTCGATTTTCGATTTTTTATGTTGGTACTCATGTCTCTCACTTATGCCGACAAGTTCGGCCATTTTGAATGTTCAGTTAATTTTTGACAGCTGCTTTGCTTGCACGTGTTTTAGCTCGTCTTCGATTTTTTCCCATTCCAAAAAATGGATGTAACAAATACTCCTATTAAACAAATATCATGAGAATTTCTAATATTACGAACAATGGCACCTGCACATATAAATAATAAAGCCCTAAATAAAGCATGAGTTAATAAATGAAAAAATGCAAATTTAAAAGAATCCTATTGATAAAATTCTAATTATTAATCCTAACTGACTTAATGTAGATAAGACAATAATTTTCTTTAAACCAAATTCAAAATTTCTCCCTATGCCAGCTTTAAATATGCCCAACAGCGTATCGCAGATATCAAGTCGGTACATTTTGTTTTTCATGAAGTTTCTTTTTGATACTAAATAACAAAAAAAAAATTATTTGTTCTTGTTATTGAACGTAAATAAAAAAAAAAATTGATTATTAAAGTGTTAAAACTTGTAGAGAGTAGTTAAAATAATTTTAAATTTTCGGAACGTTTAAAATAATGTGTAGTGTTGCCAAATTATTAACTTAACGAAATAATTATAGGCAGCTGTCATAAATCTAATATCGGTTATGTTCGGTTCTCCAACGAAGATGTAATTGACGTTTGTAATTGAATCAAATGTCTTAGAAAGTTGGTCGGGACGGGGAAAAATATAGAATTTTGGGTTTTGTGTTCATAACAATTGAGCTATTTAATTGTGGTGAAATATTTGTATAAATAATATTGTCTTTTATAACGTAGAATAAAAATAAGAAACTGAATGTTAATAAGAAAAGAAGCGAACGCTTCAAACTATATTTAATATTTATTTCCTATTCTTGTACATGTAAGTATATGGTATACAATAGTACTAAAACGCAGACGTAATAGTTTTTGTATTTATGTCGGAAAAAAATGTAAATAAAACAGAAAAAAATAAAAGTAAAAAAAACACATTGAATTTAACTAAAACACCTTGAAAAAGTAGTTTAGTTACATTTGTTAAGTTCGACATTCTTTCAGAATGGTTTATTTGCAGTTTCGAAAAACAATGTATTTGGAGACGTAAACAAATTTAAAAAAATCTCACAACATTAATACGTAATTAAATTGTGAATATTCTCAAATTGATATGCAAAGTGCTTGAAGAGATAATTATTTCTTTTGATATTTTTTTCGTCATCGATTAATTTGTGTGTTGGATGAAATTTTTTTTTGTAATTACAAACAACTCATACTCTATTAATGAAGTGAAAAATATAATCATAAAGCAATTATAAACTAATGGAAGAAAAAGAAAAAAATAAATCTTATCACTGATAACTATATTTGCTGTCATATTTCATATTTTTAATTGTCAATATTCTTTGTCTCTTGCGAGTATAATTGTTGATTTATAAAAATAAGTGCCGAAGTACAATTTAATGTATTCCTTTCATTATTAGAACTTCTCGTTATAAAATAACAAGTTCATTTTGAAATCTTTTCTAATCATTTTTAAAGGTTATTTTTAATTAAACAGATGAAAAGTTAGTTTTTTTATTTTTTCATTTGGTGTACGGTCAGCCATTTTGCATAGCAAATATAAAAAAAAATTTAAAAATAATTAGTTTTATTTGGAATTTTTAATAGTTTCCACAAGAACAAAAAATAAACAAACGTTTTTAAAAAAAAAAATTGTATCCAAAATAAAAAGGTTTAATAATAAAAACAAAAGTAACAACTTAATTAAAATAGAAAAACTGCAAAATTATATTTTAATGACAATCAAATTTATGAAATAACTAAATTTTCAGAATTACTTTTGTCCAATGGGCAATATGTATTCAACACGTGCCGATATAGATGATATCGATGGGGTACTATTTGATTTGGAAGGTGAAGAGTATAGCTATCAGGACAACCTCATTCATGTTTTGCATTGTATTGCTAATCGGTAAAATATATAATGTTTATATACATATGTATAATTAATGTATGTGGATAATGTTTCGGCAGATGTACGATGAAGATGCCCGTCATAAAAAAGCATCCGGATTTGAATAAGCTTCTAGTGAGGATAATTGGGGACGGTTGAATTAATTTATATCTGAATTTTTTAATTATGTTTTAGATGACTAATCTATATAAAGAGACAAAAGCATTATCAGGATATGCGGATGATAATATGCCAAGTACGGAAAAATTGTGCGTGGATAAAATGCTTCGCAATCGTGAAAATGGTTTAGGTCGATGCCGGCCGGGTGCATTCACATGGAGCGAAAGTAGACGGATTGCGAACATGTACGTTCCAAATCGAAAAATTGATTCATTAATGTCTTTAGAGTCAAAAGTTTTTTGTGGCTTATTCAACAAAAGCGGAACACGTTTTATCACTGCAAGTCAAGGTAATGGGCTGATCAGTTAATATGTTTTTAATTTGTATTAAACATGAATTTTGATTTATTACAATACACTATATAAATTTAGGACATCTTATAAGGATTTACGATTCATCCCGTGGATTATATAATAAAATACATTCAATCACAGTAACTGATGTGGGATGGGGTGTTTTGGATATTGACTTCTCGCCAGACGAACAACATTTTGTTTATTCCACTTGGTCTGATTATTGTAAGTACATTTACTATTTGTAATTTTGTAAGATATGTATTATTATTTAGAAAAAATATTTTTTTTTAGTAAACGTTATATCAGTTAATAATAAAAATGAAGATATACAGTCGTTAGCATTGTCACCGGAGCATCCTCGTACGTGCGTTTTTTCAGTACGATTCTCTCCGTGCGGAAATGTTTTAGTAGGTGGCGCAAATGATGGATGCATTTACCTTTATGATAGAACTGTTGATCATCGAACAACAAGATTACAAGTAAGGAAAATTTTCTCTTTGATGCATTAGAATCAATAACAATTCTACATGATAGTATTGATTATTAATTTTTATTATATAATATAATATAGGCTAGCGGATCTGAGCATTCTGATATAAATGCTGTTTCGTTTATTGGAAGTTCGCCTCATTTGTTCGTGAGTGGATGTGATTCTGGAATAATGAAACTTTGGGATAAGAGATCAGTTGATTCGTCGCGTTCGGAGGCAGTTAGTGTGTTTTTCGGCCATTTCGACGGGATTACATACATCGATCCGCGAAACGATGAACGTTATTTGCTATCGAATTCAAAAGATCAGAGTATAAAAATTTGGGACCTAAGGTCACCGTCGCCAAAGGAAAAAGAAGGAGCTCCGTATAATTTATTTTCATACAATTGGGATTATAGATGGGATAATGTGCCAAGAGAATGTAAGATCATTAGGCTACTTATGTTCAAAAATAATACAAAAATATTTCCCATTATAGTCTATAACCCGCAAAGAGAAATAGATGGTGATGTAAGCGTGATGACATATCGAGGTCATCGTGTTACAAAAAGTCTTATTCGGGCGAAATTTTCACCTTCCGAACAAACTGGCCAACGATACATTTATACGGGCTGTGGAACTGGTCGTGTTATAAGTAAATTACATTGCTGTTTTGCTTTTGTATAATTTTTATTTAAAATCGACTTTTAATATTGTTTAGTTTACGATATTTTAACTGGTAAAATACATCAAGCCATAGAAGGTCATAAAGATATTGTCCGTGACGTCGCATGGCATCCTATTCGTTCAGAAATAATCTCCAGTTCGGTAATTAAAATTCACATTTACCTATTTAATATGATGCAAAAAAAACTTGTATGATTTTTTATTAATTTATAGTGGGATTGGCGAGTGAATATTAATCGATTCAATTCGCCTGTAGCAAAACGTTTAAATTCGACTGTCAATATTGACGTACCACTAAGAAGATCACGTCGTATTGCTCACCGTAAAGCGCAAAGTAGAAAAGATGAAACCGAAGATTGATCAGTGAACCGTTCAATTTGATCACCGAGCTGTACATATAAGAATTAGATTATATTTCATATTTCATATAGTATTTAAGATGCATCTCGGCTAATTGTGATGCTCGAACTTATTGTGATGAAAATTTCATTTAGACTATATAATAATTTTCATCTTCTTAGAAAAATAAAACTGCAACTTTTTATTAACATGATTTTAAGAGTATATCTTTCAATTTAATATTATTTTATATAAATTTAATATTTGTTACATTTCTCACTTTGAAGATTTCTTAAGTAACTGTAAAAATCAAATATTTTGTGAGTAATTTCATAAAAATTGTGTTTTACTATTTTTTATAATCAGCTTCTTTTGTTCCAAAATAAGTATTTTTTTTTTTAAATTCAAATAAATATTCTAAAATAAATTTAGATTTTCAGTTTTAATATTTTGGAACTTTATACTACCATAGAATGTAACATACAGTTAACGATGTTTAATTTTAAGCTAATTCCAGGTTTATTTCTTTATTGAAAAAAAAAAAAAAAATAAATATTTTGCGTTTATAAAATTTACATTTATTTTATTTTTATATGTGAACATGTAAGAGAGAAGAAGATCATGATTATTATGTTATCCTATGAGATGTTTTGTAGCATATGCCTCTATAGTACCGACATTCTAGCAAATCGCATCAATTGTTCATGATTAGTTGGTGATTCTGATGTGATTTCCACGCGCGTCCAAGATCGTGTTTCGCTAGATTTTCGAATTGCCTCTAGCACAGCTTGGACATAAAGGCCATCCTCGAAATTGGCAGCAGCTTGAACAGGTTCTTTAACCCAGCCTGATTCTTTTAAAGCGAACGCTTCTCGAAGTGCCGTTACCATTTTGCACAGTCCCTTAATGTATGGTCGAGGTAATGATGAATCTGAAGTGGAGAAGTGCAGGTCTTGTACATCGACGTAGATAGCTTCTTCCTTTATTTGTGAATCCAATTTAGGACGCAAAGCAAACAGGTCGCCACCACGAACAACGAGATGACCATCCTGTCCACAAACTAATACCTCTTGTAGGAACGTACCCGTAGATACTCGATGACTGTGCAATGACGCTGTGACCAATGTTCCATTTTCGAGTTCCATTTGGAAAGTACAAAAATCTGGCGCTGAAATTTGTCGGATACCTTTTACCGTATTGGTTGACTTGGTATATGTACGCACCAGCCCATGCACACGGATGGCTTTTTTGCCCAGCAGAAATGTTACTAAATCGATAACATGGCTACCTATCAAATTGAGCGCTCCACCACCCATAGAGGCATCACATAACCAATCATATTTTTCATGAAGAAGGGAACCCATTTGTACTCGAATATCTATAAGAGATATTTCTGCCGGAGGTCCTATAAAGCCATCGTGTATAGCTCGTTTCATGTGCGAAATTGCGGGCAGAAATCTTAATGAATGATTGACAAGTGAGATCAATGTAGGGTAATATTGTGATGCACGAACCATCTTTAATGCATCCGCTTGGCCCAGACCCATCGGCTTATCACAGACAACATGTTTTCCAATACCAAGTGCCTTAACCGATATTTCTGAATGCAAGTACGGCGGACATATAATAAACACTAAATCAACATCTTTTTTCAATAAGACATCGTCAATTTTATTAGTGAAAAAAATTATATTCAATTCACGAGCGACTTCCTCGGTTTCTTTAAGGGTTCGACCCCAAATAGCTTCGATCTGAAATCCTTTTTCCCGTAATAGGGGCACCAACACTTTTACTTCGGCACCGGTGCCGAACACCCCTATTCCTGGTAACATACTTTTCATTATTGAGTCTATTATTTAGCAAACATATATTTCAAATAGCAATTGAATTAATAGTCTTTTTCTATATTAAACGTTCTTAAAATTGTAAACAATTTTTGTTTTGACATCTAATTCATTGTCAAATTTGGCTTAGTCAACAAAAACTTATGTTTTATAATCAGTACCCGATTTGAAAATTTTCAATAGTTTAAGAAGAAGAAGAAAATTATTAAGGTAAACAACTTCGAAAATAAAAAGTAAACTTGGAGAATTTCAAAACTCAGCAAAATATTCTAAGCTACTTAATATATAATAAAAAATAAATTCGAAATTATATTGAAAAAATATTGATGATCTTTTATAGTTATTCTTAAGAGACTTTTCGAATTGTCCACTTTCGAATTGTTCGAATGGTGTAGTATAAACGTGTACAAGTCCTATTGTATTAAAATGTTGTCAGTACTGAGACTGGGATACTGTTTTTAGATGTCAAAACTGTTAGAAGAATTTCTAAGTTGAGTAATTGTTGTGCTGCGTCTGCTTTTTTAGTAACGCGGATTTGGATATTATTTTGCTGACAAATTAATTCAAGTGAGTCGAAATATTATAAATAATAGTATTGATATATGTTTTATGCGAGGGAATTGCATATTTGAGTGATTTATATCGTTTATTTGATTAGATATAAGGAAAAATGGCGGCAACGCTACCCGGCGTTTTCGCAGAAGATTTACGAAAAAAAATTTTGCATGGCAAAATTCTGGTTGTCGGCGCAGGAGGAATTGGATGCGAAATATTAAAGAATTTAGTTCTCTCCGGTTTTGCCGATATTGAAATAGTAAGTTTTGAATATTTGAAAACTTGCAATTTAGTTTATGGTTTTTTCTTTTGATCATAGATTGATTTGGATACGATCGAAGTTAGTAACCTAAACAGACAGTTCCTTTTCCACAAAGAGCATGTTGGCAAATCTAAATCTAAGGTAGCACGTGAGAGTGCGTTGCGTTTTAATCCGAATGTCAATATCGAAGCCCATCACGACAGCATAACCACGTAAGTTAACTTGTATTAATTGAGTTTTTGTATTCATAATCCCAATAATATTATTTTTGATTAGAATAAATTATGGAGTTAGCTTCTTCCAACGCTTTAATCTGGTATTAAATGCGTTAGATAATCGCCAAGCTCGAAACCATGTGAATCGCATGTGTTTGACTGCTGACATTCCTTTAATCGAAAGTGGAACTGCTGGTTATAATGGGCAGGTTGAGTTGATTAAGCGTGAATTAACGCAATGTTACGAATGTACGCCGAAATCGGGGCAAAAGTCATTTCCGGGTTGTACGATTCGAAACACGCCATCTGAACTTATTCACTGTATTGTTTGGTCGAAACATCTTTTTAAGTGAGTTTAAATACGATTCAAAATGATCAGAATGATAAAAAAATAATTATTATTATAGTCAATTATTTGGTGAAACGAATGAAGATGAAGACGTTTCTCCAGATACTGCGGATCCTGAAGCGTCTGGTGAAGCTGGTACTGATGCGCTAGCAGCTGAGCTTAATGAAAAGGGTAACATTGAGCGCGTAAATACTCGACAGTGGGCGAAAAATTGTAGATTCGATTCTGAGAAACTATTTAACAAATTGTTCTATGATGACATAAAATATCTATTGAGCATGTCGAATCTGTGGAAATCACGAACACCACCGGATCCTATAAAATGGGGAGAATTTACTGAATTAGATTCTCTGAACGAAACAAGTGTGAACACATCAGTTCTACCTCATCACCGAATCTGGTCAATTGCTGAGTGTGCAAAAGTATTCGCTGAAAGCATTACTGCACTAAAAAATAAACTAAACGTATTGCCAGAAGGGGATAATCTTATTTGGGATAAAGATGACAAGTTTGCCATGGATTTCGTTGCTTCGTGCGCTAATATTCGAGCCAATATATTCCATATTGCACAAAAATCACGATTTGATATTAAGGCGATGGCAGGAAACATAATCCCAGCGATTGCGACAACAAATGCAATAACAGCTGGTATTGTTGTTATGCATGCGTTCAAAGTATTACAGGGACAACTTGATAAATGCACATCCGTATATATGCGATTGAGGCCAAATGCCCGCAATCAACTTATTGTTCCGGAAAAAGGTTTCTATTCTGAAAATAAAAATTATAAAGATAATAAATAAACTAAATTTTTTTCAGCATTAAACCCGCCAAATCCAAAGTGTTATGTTTGTTCACCGGAACCGAAAATTGTTCTCAAAGTAGACACTAAAAAAATTACTTTAAAGGAATTCCGAGATGATATTTTGATAAAATCACTTAGTATGGTTGAGCCGGATGTGCTTATTGATGGCAAAGGTATTATTGTATTGTCATCGGAGGAAGGTGAAACTGATATGAACAACGATAAGTTATTGGCCGACCTGAATATTGTTGATGGTACGATCTTAAAAGTGGATGATTTCTTCCAAAAATATTGGCTCGCCATCACAGTCTTCCATATTGATGCAGAACGTGAACAGCCATTATTCGAGGTAGTAGCCGATCCGGAAAAACTAAAACCGCAAAAAGATACTGAAGTTTCAAATTCAAAGAGTGGTAAAAATGATGCCGAAAATGAAAATGATGTAGAAATGGAAGACGGACCCGTTGCTTCTACATCAAATGGTCAACCAGCTACTAAGCCACGACTTGATGTTAGCTCCGACGAGGAAGATTGCTATATTGATGAAAGTTTCGACCCGGAAGCTGCTATATCATCTGCATCTACATCTGTGTCTGCATCAGCCAAAAAGCGTAGACCTATCGGCGATGGAAGCGATGTGGATGAAAATAGTGGCCAAGGGCCATCGTCGGCGAAACGTGTTAAAGTAACCATTAATAATGATGATGATGATGATGATGATGATGACGATGAAGATGATGACAGTGTTAATCTAGTTAACGACGTCGATGATGAAGATGATTGCAAAAATAAAAATAATGTAAAAACAGATGAATCTGTGGTTATAAGTCTCGATGATGATGACGATCTAATAGTGCTAGATGATGATTAAGACAACATGATGAATTTATTTTTGTACAATAATCTATAAAATGTTTATTGATGCAATTTAATTTAAAAATAAAGCACACAAAATTCTATACTGATAATATTTTCATTTTGTTAACGAAATTTTGAAAACGTATGTTAGGACTTTTCTTTTTTCTAATTTGATATCTGATTTATTTTTTTAAACAATTAATTTCATTAAAATACACTGGGAAATGAAATTTGACTGTTAGAACTTTTATGTATGATTTAAAATAAAGTACTTTGAAATTTTTATGAAAAAGACTATTAAAAATAATTGGATAAGAACCAAGTTCCCATCCGGAATGAATTTATCGAATGCTCATTTTGATGAAATTAAGTCCGTTTAATAGTTCCACCTAGATGGTTGTTAGTTTTTGATTGAGTTTTGAAGTTCTCCTCGTAATTGTTGATTCTCTTCTCCAAGACAATTGATTATTTTACGTAAGGAATCCACTTCGGCCTGATGTCTTCGTTCAATTTCATCGTAATCCTGATGAATATATTAATTTTTCATAGTTTCGAAATCTAAATTGAATAAAATTGATTTTGAAACTTACCGCACAGGCTTTGTCCAATTTCTGTTTCGCAAGTGGTGCTGACAGTGTCTTTTTACCAAGTCCTAGTATCGATTCCATATTGGCTATTTGCTTTCGGGAATCTTTTAAATGTCGTCGGAGATTATTTAACTCTTCGAGTAGAACGACATTTTCGTTGACGAGCTTGTTTATTGATGAAGACTTATTCTTTTTGTTATTCTTCAATTTACAATTATTGGCCAACTTTTCGATATGCTCCCGTTGACGGAAAAACTCTGCTTGTACTTCGGCGTCGAGTGCAAACGATTTTTTCAATTCGCTATTATCGGAATATTTGTGATAAAGCTTTTTAATACCATCTTTGAGTACATCGGGTCTATGTATATTTCCAGATACTTGATAAATATCGCCACATATTCTTGATATGTGATTGCGAGCGACACGCGCTCGAGTTCTTTCGATCTTCAGTTCTACTTCGGAACCATGGAATTTATCTTTCAGCTCGGAGAGTTGTAGTTCCAGTTGGAGAATACTTTGATTGGAGCTCTCTAGCTCACGTTCCATTTCGGCTATTTGATTTCGTTTCTCTTTGATTTGTCGCTCACGTGGTTCTATTTGGGCTTTCAGTTCGATGATTATATGTCTGAGGACCTGCTTATACTTTTCCAGCTCTTGATTTTTATGTTGCAATTCATTTATACGTTTTTCCTTATCGCCAATAGCGTTATCACGTTCTTCAACTTCCTTACGTAAACCGTCCATATCTCGCTGATAATACGAAATTATTGTTTTATATTTTCCATGCTCCTCTTTTAGTGTATCGATTTCTTCTCGTAGATCTTCTGCTTCCTTTGTCATAGAAGTGTATTTCTTCTTCAATACTCCAGTTTCCCCACGCCATTTGAATGTGGCTGCTTGTTCATCCTTCAATCTTCTTTCGTATGATAGTTGAGACTCCACCATATTACGGTCATTTTCAATTTCCACTTGCCGGCAGTATTCAATAAATTCGGCTTTCTTATCTTCTAACTCTTGCATTAGCTGGCAAATGATTGTTTGCCTTTCTTGCAGTTGCCGTTTAAAATCCGTTTCTAACGCCTCTATTGTATCCTGTAAACATCCAGCGGATTTTCGTAATTTTATTTCATAGTCCTCTCTCATTTCGTCCATTTTTCGTGTAATATTTGCCGATTTTTCATACTCAATAATGATCTTCTCGTGGAACTTACCCTCTAGCTCTTGTAATGCTCTTTGGTGTTCCTCTTTCGTTTCGGCAATATTCGATGTGATAACATTCAACTCTTCGATATGGGATGATTCCATTACCTCATTCTTAAATTTTAACTCTTCAATGGCATCACCATAGCCCTTATGAATATCTCTGAGCTTTTCCGAGTGGAAAATTTCGCTCTGTTCCAGTTGATATTGAAACTCATCCACTTGTTGTTGCATACGTACTTCGAGTGAATTAATGGCATCCATTTTGCTTAAAAGCGCACGTCGTGGTATGAGAACTTCTGTACATTTTCCCAAATCAGCATCTAAATATGCTATTTTACCAGAGTTATTCATAATAACCCAAACGGCTAGTGTTCCTCGACTTGAAACGGTCACTAAAAGTGTGTCGTCATAGGTTATTTGAGCTTTTGTTATTGCGCTATGGAAGAATCTGTAGTTTGTGCATGTGCCACCACCGGCTTCCAAAAATGGTAATTGCACATTGTACAAATGACCTTTGTCCGATGTCATAAACATTACTTGATCCGATCGGGATAATGTTAGCGACAACAATGATCCATTCGATTGCGGTTGGATTTCTCTCACTATTTCTGAATTGCATATTTCCCTAAGGATGCCAGAATTTGTGACCACATAAATGGAATTCATATCAGTCGACAAGGTAACGCCAAGGTATTCTGTCCCCTTAAAATAATTAGTTAACGGTTTTTTTTAAAAAAAACTCATCCTCTAGAATTGAATTGTAAATGCACATAATTACCTTTTGAACCACTTCGTGAATGCGCTCTCCACTTTCTACATCCCATTGGTAAACGGCACCATCACTTCCGGCAGATACGAGATATTTATCATTATTAGACCATGCCACACTACGTATTGTTCCATTGTGACCCTATCGCCATTTTCGGTTGAGGTATTTGGAAAGGGAAAATTATAAGAAATTGCCCACATTTGAAAAAAATGATTATACCTTAAGGGTTTTTAGAACTTCGAAAGAGAAAACGGATATGATCGCTATTAGATTATTGTATGCTGCTGCAAGAAAATGTCCATAATTGGAAAAGAGTGCACTATGGCAGCGTGGAAAATTATATGTTTTCATTATCTAAACCAAAATGTTCAAAGTTAATAAAAAATTAAAATCCACATTAAATTTGATTAAAAAAAAATCAGACTTTCAAATCATCGATAAATATTTCCATTAGCCGAAGCTGATCTGAGAATCCCACCGCAGCTAATATACCGGATGGATGAAGTTCAATTCCGATAATATCGACTTGATATTTTTTTACCAGTTCGGTTTTTTCCGTTTCGTAATTCCATATTCGAATCGTTTGATCCTTTGCTAAAGAAATAATCAAACAATAAAATTTAATATCATATTGGGTATATCAACACCAAATTACATGCAGTCATTATAATTGGTTTCCAAGAGCACAATGATAAATCAATTATTTCATCGGTATGTAATGGCTCGCCGAGTATACGGAATTCTAGTTCTTTAGCTTTTAATGTTTCTGGTACAAAGAGTGTTCCAACGTAAATTTGTGCATGTAAAGTAGTCGCGACTATGGTGTCTTGTTGGGGATTTATGGCAATATTTACAATTCTGTACGATACCTCCGAATACATATCGACTTTAATCTTGAGAATTGTTTTCCTTTCGAATCGAAATTTAGATTCCCTTTCGTAAGCGTAGACACAATTCATTATAGCGAACGCAAATCCTTTCTGAAACGAACTTAAACAGAGCACTTTTGCATTGGTCCTTTCTTTATCATTCTGTTGTAACGTTTGTTGAATAGTTTTATCTGAATGTTCGAAACTTTCCTCCGATTCTAGAATTTGTGATAAATCAATCACATCCGCATCGATAGCATCTAGTTTCAATTTTAAATCGCCATTCTCGACAAATAGCAGCTGTCCTTTATTAGTACCAGCCACAAGCATATCAACCGATACCCATGTCAGTGAGCATATCGTAATGCCTTCACATTTTAAATTACCGCTCAGACTGAATCCTTTTTCAGATCTAGCCATTAATTTGAACACATTCTCTCCACCAACAGCAATTAAACCTGAATCATTTGGATTACACGAAATACATTGTGCAATGCCACGCATATTCGTATTAGCAGCTTTTCCTTGAACAACAGTTTCTGCTTTATCGAAGAGAAATAATATGAGCATCTCGTCTGGAGGATTTGTTAATAGAGCAACCCCTTTAGAATCATTAGTGAAACAAATACTCTCAAGTGGTGGCATAGTAACTCCATTAGGTAGTTGAAGATTTTTTCGTTTCTTTAGTGTTAACAAATCGTATATAATTACGGAGTATTTACTGAAATTTGAGAATTTAATTTGGAAATTTTTTTATAAGCAATTCAACTAACACTCCATCAAATAATTCACAAACTGCCAACAACTTTCGATTCGGACTCATGGCTATTATCGATGGAACTGTATTATCTGGAAATCTGAAAACAAAATTCTTTCTTCTTAATACCATTTTTTGTTTATTTGTTAGTGAAGAAACCAAAATTCAAAAACCTAAGAAATTTCTGCTTTTTTGTGACATAATCATGAAATGCCAGTACACCCTCGACCGGATACAGAACTTCTTGTTTTATAGTGAAATGTACGTTACCGACAACATCAGTTCGTAGTCCGAAGACATTTCGCGGTTGAATAGTTATTGGTATAACAGGTGATGTTGTTTCTTCCATTTTTACAAATATTATTGATCAAGAATAAAATTCCTTTATATTTCCGAGTGATTAAAATCCCATATCCGTATTGATCGATTATGAATATGTCAATATATATTTCCAAGGCAATATTGATTAAACCTTATTTACAAATATTTTTGATAAGGAAAGTATTCAATAGCGCATAAAAAATAACAAATACTATTTTTTTTTAATAAAATTTATTAATTAACTTAGAAAAAATAAAACTATTTTGTTAAAATTGTTTGCATCTTAAAAACACAATTAAGCTTGTCCTAGTGGTATGATAAAACTAATATAATCGGCAGCTTCACCCCATTCGGCGCGTTTCATTTGGAAAATTGATACCCAAGCAATGATTACTGCTGACCATAAAAGTGTGCCCAGAAACGAGAATATAACATCTGAAAAAATTGTACATGTTTAATATTACTGCTAAGATATGTAAGAAATTTTAGTAAATAAGAGAAGCGTAGTGCTTGTTTATTGCGGCATACATTTTCGGATTTCGGATTGTTCTTCGTATGCTGGTTTTCGGAATGCTTCGTTGAAAAACCACAATGTGTTAATAGCCCATACAAATGGTAAAAAAGCGAATCCAGCTAAAAAGAAAAATGTTTAAATATTTAAAAATGAACTAATCAATTTGTGTTTAACACTTTTTACCTTTGAAGTAGCACTTGCACAGTTCCAACTTTCTTGGATTAGGAACTCTTGCCAAATCCATAATTATTCCTTAATCAGTACTAAATGATGTATCACAGATAAGATTTAAGATATTTTAAAGCAATTTAAGAAATTTTGTCTAAACTATAAATAAAATAAGCTGTTCTTCATGGAAACTTTGTTTACTCCCACTTCTCTTCGATTTTTGACATTTCACAATGATTCATTCTAGTTTGAAACGTTTCCGCTAGTTGTCGCTAATGTTTGAAACATTTGCAAGTTCTTCGTTGAGTATGGCAGCTCAACTTTAAGTGATTTACTAAATTATTAAATTGATATTGAAAAATATATCGGGATTTTTTTAAATTATGTAATATATCAAATAAATCATTTAAAATAATATGAATAATTATTTAGAATTCCATTTTTATGTTATTTTATATTGATGCAAGTTTCTGAACGATGAAAATTCAGTAATCGTTAAGCGGTTGCTGCGTATATTAAGAGAATATAAAAAAAAATTTCGTGTCGTCATTTCCTTTGGAAAGACTCTTTTATTCTTTATAAAATTATATTTGGTTATTAGATAGTAAAGTATATATGTTGATAAATATATTCGTTCACATAGAACGATATCAGTTTTCATAATGTGGATGCGTTCGTTCATTCTATTCAACATAAATTTTTAGAGTAAATTTAAAGATTATTATTATTTTTTTAAATAAGAATTTTCACTTTTGTAAATATAACTTTTTATAAGCGGTAAATTTAATTTATATTACAATTTGTAAATTGGCTTTTGAAAATGCAGAGTTTATTTATGTAAAAATAACGTTCAACATTTATAATTGCCAAGTGAGAATATACCGAATTAGTGACAACTAATAAGTCACTCTAGATAGCTACCAGACGAATATTTACCGGTAATAAAGACGGAACCTTAGCAAAAAAAGCCCGGCAGCTTTGGGAAACATTTAGCTAACACTTTTAAACCACACGAATATATCCAAGACATTTAACATGAGGAAACATTTATCAATCTACTAAGTTTTTCGTTCCTTTCGAAGTTAAATCCATAATACAACAGGTATCCAATAAAAAAGCCTCTGGAAATAACCTGATAACTTCGGAAATCCCTAAGCAAATGTACAAGAAAACTCTCGTCCTAATAACGTATATTTATAATAGTCTCTTTCACGCATAATTTTTCCTTCCCGTGGAAGTTTTCTAGTATCGAAATAATCCCAAAACCCAAAAATCCAAAAAATATCAGACCTCATATAGACCTATATGTCTTCTTCCCATTTTATTGAAAATACTTGGAAAATTAATCATAAAACGCCTTTATCCCAGTTTTGAAACCAATCCTAAAACAGCATCAATTTGGAGTTCGAGTTGAGCATTCCACTATCCAGCAGTGTCATCGCGTAGTCGATTATATAGCGTGTTCTCTAGAGCAAAAGGAATAACTGCCCAGGCGTATTTCTTGAGATTTCACCAGGCTTTTAAACATGTAGGCATGCTGGATTACTGTGGAATTCGCAGCAAGTCCTACCCTCTGGTTATATCCGCGTCCTAAAATTCTATATCTCAGACCAATATTTTCAGGTAGCTAAAAATATTGAGCATTCTAACAACTATCCCATTATCGCCAGTGTCCCTCAAGGAAGTATACTAGCTCCAATCCTTTACAATATTTATATCCATTACAATTCTTGTTACAGTGTTATCCTTACCGTGACATATGTTGATGATATAGCCATCCCGGCACATTACAAAGATCCTTCAACAATCTGAACATGTTACTTTCACACTCTGCCGAGAACAGATTCCCGATATAACCCTAAATGGCAGTAATATTCCATAAAAAACAATCGTGCTTTACCTTTAACTCATATTCGACCAACGGTGGTTAGCCTGGAACTCTCACACGTAAACTAAAAGAAGTGAACTGAACGGACGATATAAACAATTACTACAACTCCTACACAGTAGGTCAAAAGAAACTTTCAGTATACAATACGCTGCTGAAACCGATATGGACATACGGACTCGAACTTTTGAGTTCGACTAAGAATTCAAATTCTCTTTTAATCCAAATCCTACAATCGGCAATCCTTCGAAAAATTGCCAATGCTCCCATTTATGACCGAAACAGTGTTATCCATCGTCAACTTAACATTTAATTGGATTGTGAACTATGCATCTCCCGCTATTAAAAATTCCATTCGCGTCTATCCTACCATCCTAATCCTTTCATAGCAAAGCAAAATCGAGATTGTTTTGCTTACCAAAAGGCGAATAACTCCAGTGGTAGAGTTTCTAGTGTGAGACGAGATTATTCAAACTCAGCCAGCGATCAGATACCTTGGACACGAAAATGACATACTGGACGCATTTTCAAATCTGCCACTGAGAAAGCTGCCAAGACAATGGCAGCGCTCTCAGTAGCCCATTCCTAATATAAGCGGACCTTCGCCTAGCAAACGACAGCTCCTTATATCCACCAACCCCACATCATACTCTTATACGGCTGTGCGATTTGTGCTGATGCTTGTAAAGAAAGAAAAGTATCGGAAACTTATGGCTGCAATGAAGAGAAGAGGTGCCCTTAGAGTGGCTTGTTCCTCTAGGATGGTGTCTGAACCGGCGATTCTAGTGATTGCAACAGTAATACCCATCAACCTATTGGCGCAAGAATGGAAGCGGATATATGAGATAAAGAAGGGCCCGCGACCTGAAGAAGCGGAAACAAAAGCTAGTGAAGAAATCCTCAATAGGTGGCAAGACCGATGGTATAACGAGATCAGAGGAAGTTGGACTAAAATACGAAAACGCCGTGTATCATACGTTCTTCCAGTGTAACAGGTGGACAGCGGAAAGACAGATTCTAGAAACTGAAGTTAAAACATTAATGAAGTTATGATGACGGACAGAACCAGTTGGGAGAGAGTTGAGGTTTACAAAGCGTGCTATGAAAGAAAAACTGGAGGTACAAATATAAAAAGAGCTAAAACCGGAAAGGGCCCATAAGTGACAAATAAAGACTCCACCTTGAAATGAAGCGAAAGCGTTGTCAGGGTGGTTTTTAAAACATCAACCCGGAAGAGGAGTGAGTCTCACACACCAGGTTGTCTTCAGAAGCCCTGACGGTGCATAACGCATTTTCGTCTGATTTTAATGAATGGGTTTCAGATTTTAATCCGCATCATGATGTGGTTTTAACAAAATGGCACCATAAGCCACACAATGATACATATTTTGACTTTATTTGGTAAAAATTTAATTTCCATATTTGGTGATGTCAAGTTAATCATCAAGATAGCGCGATTTAATACCGTTGGACTTTATCTTGTTAGGCTATGAAAAAGATTGTGTTTATGCAGATAATCTTCAAATTCTAAAATGTTTAAAAATCACTATCCGAAATGTGCAAAAAAGTCATTACAAAATACATAAAAAGCTTCGTTTCTTATGGCCACCTTCATTGAATAATGTTATATTAGGATGTTCAGAAAGTAATTTCGTTTTTTTTTATAAAAATGAAAGACGTTTTTCTTATAGTAGAAGCTCAAAAAACGATTCGAAGCTCAAAATAAACGATTCCTTTTTTTTTTTTGATGAATATTGGCTTTTGAAATGTTTTGAACCGGTTCATCTTTCTAATCCAGGATATTTTGTGCTTATTATTGTTGTAGACAACCCATTTCTCGTCCCCAGTAATGATACGCTTCAAAAATGGATCAGTTTCTTGGCGTTTGAGAAGCAAATCATAAACGTCAATGCGACGGCGCAAAATTTTTTTCTGTTAGAAGATCCTAGCCGTTTCAAATCTAATCATGAACAGTTGAATTTGATAAATTTAATCTCTCAGTGATCTCTCGAATTGTTATTCGCCGGTTTGCATCAATTAATGCCTTTATTGTGTCTTCATCAGCAAACGAAATTACGTTCCGAACTATACAATATTTAAGTTTAAGAAATATTATATTATAAGATTTTAGTAAAATCTGAATTTCACATATATTTTATTTAGATATAATTTCCGAAACTACGAAATTGGATAATCATTTATTGATGAATGAACAAATCAAGTTTGCTAAAATGATGATTTTTATTGTTGTAAAAATTTTATGGTATATGGGAAATATTTTTATCATACTCTGACGAAAGTATTTTTTAATTTTAATTAAATAGTTTTTTTCTTTCTGTATGAAAACGTTATTTACGTAATTTAATTTATATATAATATTATCAAACATCTTTACTTCTTTCGAGCATGATTTATTTTTCAAATTAACACGGTTTTAATACATTCTCCATATTTATCATTTGTATTATAAAAATTATTTTTAACTAAACATATTTCGTATCATATCTTTCCACATAATAGTTGTTAAATAATTTCTTTCACAAAATATTTTATGCACAATTGTGTAGATATACTCGTATAATAAACCAGAAATCAGACATTATATGCACATTTTTTTTTCAAATTTATTTATCCTATTTTGAAAAAAAAAATTTTCAAAACGTTCTTTACTCTTTATAACACAATCCAAATATGTACTGAACTAGTTCTTTATAGCTTAAAGGAATGTTTTTCTTCTATTTGTCGACTAGACAAGCACTTTGTCTAAGATTCTTTCACTCGAGAAAGGTACATAAATAATTACTATACCATCTTGTCTTGTATTCAATTTATGTCGCTTAAATTTTTATGATCATGTCGGAATTCTTAGGGACACGATCATTTGAGATTTCTTGTGACACACCACCGATTAGCAGCTACTTCGAAATTCCAAATCAACTATAAAAATGATGAAACTGTACTACAGACACACAAATGCTAATATAATAAAAATAATATATGTACTAAAGCCAAATTATAAATAAATAATAAAGAATTTTTTTATTGTTTTATTTTGTTTAAATAAAAAAAAAAATGTACATAATAGAAGGGAGAGGGGAGATAAAATATGAGGATAAATATTAAAAAGAATACATTGAGCGTCATTAAAATCATTAACACGTTCTCATACCACAAATACCAGAGCTTAAAAATTTTTTCAATTCAGAATATATTTTCCTAGGAAAAACACCTTGCAACGGACGAGTTAGGCTATTCAACATTTCTGCAGGAATGTTAACATGCGTGTTGCATATGTGTTACATGAATACTCTAAATGCGATTTGCAGAAGTCAAAACAAAAATACAAATATCCCAACAATTTTTCCATAACTCTCTCCTCATAAGTATGTACGATTATGTCGATGGTACTTGTATTTCTTTAAATACCCCATTTTGGCTACTTACAACAGCGCTCTTATTACCATTACAATGTGGATGGATGATGATGATGACCTGCACTTACTTACAGCGGTATTTTTATTCTTTTTATATTTATAAAAAAAAAAAAATATTTTCCATATAAAACTTGATAATGGATTCAACTTTAGAACAGGTTAAATGGACAAAAGAAAAACAATTAAAATTTATTTTTATCATTTCCATATGTAATTTATAAACAAAAGAAAATATTCAGTCATTTTCAAGAAAAAAAAACAAAGAATATTTTAAATTAAAATAGTAGTTTTGAATCCTTTTCTAAATGCATAATTTTGTTGACTTATTATAATAAATACAGGATTGTCCATTTTGTTGTTTAAAAAGAACAAAACTATAATAGTATCCATATTATAAACAAGGGGTATAAGCTTAAATCCGCTGTTTGGTTATAGATGGCGTGAGTGAGCGTATTAAGCTACCATGAGCACGCTATACTTTTTTTTATGAGTTCGACATCTGTCAACATTAATCAGTGCATATTGTCAGCAATTTCGTACAACAACATATATTTTTCTTTTGGTAATCATGTCTAGTTTTGTGCCAGAAAAAGAGCATATGCGGGAAGCTCTGCTTTTCTGCCTCAATTTGAAGAAATCGGCTGCCGAATCGCATCGAATATTTATGGAGGCTTATGGTGACAGTGCTTTATCGGAAACAACGTGCCGAGATTTGATTCGTCGGTTCAAAGGTGGCAATTTTGACTTGTGGGACAAGAAGCGTGAAAATCGGCCTAGGAAGGTTGAGAAACATCAATTGCAGGCTCTTTTGGACGAAGAGGATACCGAATTGCAAAAAATGCTCGCGGAGCAATTGGGTGTTACTCAACTAGCCATTTCCATGCGTCTGCGTGCCATGGGGAAGATTGAAGAGATCGGAAAATGGGTGCTGCATGAATTGAACGATAGGCAGAAGGAGCGACGCCAAAACACATGCAAAATTTTGCTCGCCAGACAAAAAAGAAAGTCGTTCCTGATTCGGATTGTGACAGGTGATGAAAAGTGGATATATTTTGAGAATCCTAAACGCAAGAAATCGTGGGTTGATCCCGGCCAACCATCAACATCTTCTCCAAGACCAAATCGCGTCGGGATCAGCAGAGTATCGTCTACTTTGAGATGTTGAAACCTGGTGAAACTGTCAATGCCCACCGCTACCACCAACAACTGATCAAATTGCACCGTGCTCTGCGTGGAAAAAGGACGGATTATCAACAAAGACATTACAAGCTGATTTTCCTCCACGACAACGCACCATCGCACATGTCAAAAATGGTCCGAAACTACTTGGAGACACTCAACTGGGAGGTGCTACTCCACCCCGCTTATTCACCAGACCTGGCCCCTTCCGACTACCACCTGGTTTCGTCGATGGGCCACGCGCTCGCTGAGCAGAATTTCGATTCTTACGAAGACGTCTGAAAATGGCTTGATGAGTAATTTGCCTCGAAAGAGAAGGAATTTTCTTGGCGTGGTATCCACAAATTGGCCGTGAGATGGGAAAAATGTGTAGCTAGCGAGGGCAAGTACTTTGAATAATTTTTTTGTTGCTTTCTATGAAAAAAAACATGTGCCTTTTTGACTAAAAAACAGCGGATTTAAGCTTATACACCTGGTAAACAAACTATAGATACTATTGTAGTTATCCCAAACCATGTGTCCCAAACTATATGCAAGAAGTAATTTTGATGGGCAAGTACAATTTTATAATCAAAAATTCTAAATTTAAAGAGGGATTGGTAAACCCGGAAGCTTTCGTGTTCTATCAAAAATTAGGAGACGGTGAGTCCATCTGCCATCTCCTCTTGTACTCATTTCTTTTCTATGTACGAGCATCAAATCGCGCCACAGCGTCATACCGACCTCGCCTGCGGTACGGCCTCTGCCACTGGTTTGCCGGTATTACTATCGGTATCATTACGGCCACAACACAAATTGTCTCATATGACACTGTTCAGAACGCTCAGGTCACCCTCAATGAGCTCCTGCGATAGTTTGAGATAACTCCACGAATTACAGTCGGAAATGAGCGAAAAAGTCATTAAAAAAAGTACGTCAAAACAATTTAGTCTTGGAAATAATCTTACTGCAGACATTTAAATAATGTGTTTATATAAAAAATTGAGTAAAATTTAAAGTTTAATTGTATTTAATTTAACTTTACTTTTGAAAGCACAAATTGGATAAGCCTTTGTTAGCTTATTAATTTTTATTGTAATTAATTAAAATAAATAAATTAGATTATTATCCTGTTAATTATGATAAAAAAAATATTTTCACAAATTGCTTTTTATAGTCAACATAAAACTTAAACATCTTCGTAACTGATCGTATAGCATTTAAATATGTTTTTATTGTATTGGAAAATTCACAATTATTGTAGTTTGATTTAACGAAAGTAATATTGTATATTTTCTTTAAGTTTTTTTGTGCACATATCCTACCTACTAGCGCATGAGTATGAGAATTTTGCGGCGTTCCTTTGTAAAATATTTAAAAATATTTATTATTTCTGAAAGTTGTGAATACTACTTAAATTTATATAGAAATATTTGATAAATATCGTATTCCATATTGAAAAATATTTTAATCGTTCCATTTTACGTTAAATAATTGCTTTGAAAATATGTCGCGTCGAACATTCATCATAAAAATACCATACAAACGAAGAAACATTTCTCATGGTTTTGCTAGTTGGACATTTTTAACATCTGCAGAACGATCGTGATCGGGATCAAGCTAGTTGTTGATGGTGATCCTGATGGGCGATGGACATCCTATTCTTCTAAATAGTTTATGTGACTATCTTAACTATTTGATCTTGGCAAGTGTTCAGTGGTGTATAACTTGTAAATGCGAAGACAAATCGTTTTTATTCTCTCAAAATAATTGAAGATTTGCTTGTGTTTTCGGATTAATTTTTACACAATATTGAAATGGGAAAATAGTTTCTTTTTTTAATACTTTTGTTTAGTTTTTAGTAAGATTTTTATATGCTATCAAACTACCATCATAAAAATATATTGTTATTAATTCATGTCATCATGCAATATTTTATCACGAATATCAGAACTTGGTTGTCTCTGATGATGATGGTTTTGTGAAGAGGATTAGTACTTTTATTATGGAACCCGGTATACGCAACCTTAACGCAATATTTATTATATGATAGGAAATACGAATGACACTGGTACACTGATAAGATAAAATAGTTATTCTTATCAATGCAATGAGTCCTTGCAGAAATATGTCCATTAGATGCCAAGAACTCTTACTATCTGAGCACATACGAACTAAGTAGTGTCTATAAAATATCATATAAGATCTTAAATTTTTTTCTATATAAATAATTTATTGAAAAAGAAAAAAAAAGAAAATTTCCCAACAGTAATTATATTTTGAGTACGTGTATTGCATGGTTTTGAATTATTCTTTAACCAAACCGCTCTGAGATTATTAAAATTATTACGTATATTGTGGTTTTTATTGAATAACAAATTTCGTATACTATTAATTGGTTAGTGAGTTAATGAATAAATGCTCACAAATAAAAAAAAGTATAAATTTTATATTATTTCCTAATAATTTTTTTTAAATTTTCGGTAAAACTTTTCGGTAAAATTTTTTGGTAAAAATTTTCGGTAAAAATTTTCGGTAATAATTTTTGGTAAAAATTTTCGGTAAAAATTTTCGGTAATAATTTTCGATAATAGTTTTCGGTAAAAGTTTTCGGTAAACATTTTCTGTAAAAATATGTTCGGTAAAAATGTTCGGTAAAAATGTTTGGTAAAAATGTTCGGTAAACATTTTTCGTAAAAATATCCGGTAAAAATTTTCCACAAAAATGTTTGGTAAAAATTTTTGGTAAAAATGTTCGGTAAAAATTTCCGATAATAATTTTTGGTAAAAGTTTTCGGTAAACATTTTCTGTAAAAATATGTTCGGTAAAAATGTTTGGTAAAAATGTTCGGTAAAAATTTTTGGTAAAAATATTTGGTAAAAATTTTTGGTAAAAATTTTCCATAAAAATTTTCCACAAAAATGTTTGGTAAAAATTTTTGGTAAAAATGTTCGGTAAAAATTTTCGATAATAATTTTCAGTAAAAATGTCCGGGAAAAATGTTCCATAATAATTTTCCGTAAAAATTTTCGGTAAAAATATTCGGTAAAAATTTTCCATAATAATTTTCGATAAAATTTGCGGTAAAATTTTGAGGTAAAAATTTGAGGTAAAAATTTTCGGTAAAATTTTTGGTAAAATTTTTGGTAAAAATTTTCGGTAAAACTTTTCGGTAAAAATTTTCCATAAAAATTTTCGGTAAAAATGTTCCATAATAATTTTCGGTAAAAATTTTCGGTTAAAAATATTTGATAATAATTTTCGGTAAATATTTTCTAAAAATTTTGGTAAAAATTTTCGGTAAAAATTGTCGATAAAAATTGTTGATAATAATTTTCGGTAAATATTTTCTAAAAATTTTTGGTGAAAATTGTCGGTAAATATTTTCGGTAAAATTTTTCGGTAATAATTTTCGATAATAATTTTTGGTAATAATTTTCTGTAAAAGTTTTTTTCGGTAAAAATTGTTAACAATTGTGTTTGTGAAGATTTCAAATTTGTACAGCACTTTTACGCAATTGTGTTCGGTTAATTAGCGATACTCAGAAGTCTGAATCTCGTACGCAGTGGCGCTGAGTTCGAATCCACCTGGTGATATAGCCAGGCTGCCCTTTGGTTGTCCCACCAATAATATTCGTTGTTTAAAAAAAAAAATCATTCCATTAAAAAAAAAATGCTAATAAAATTGTATTTTCTTCTAAAATACAATAACACTTTTATTATAGTATTTTTGTTTGTAAGAATATTTATTTATATTTAGTTAAATATCACAGATTAACTCAAAGTGTTAATAATTTTTTTAAAAATGGAAATGTAAAAAAATCATTCAAGCTATTAACTGTGTGCATTGCTTATCATCAAATCATAATTTAATTAGTCCTTTTGGCAATATTTCTATTCTAGAAATCAGAACTATTAATTAATATTTTTTTTTGTTGGAAACTACTACGTATTCTTAATCATTCATAGAATATTTGCATATATTCGTGCAATAGATTCTATTGAAATCAGATTCACACGAAACCAAACCAGAGTGGTTGAATAAAATGTTTATCAATTTTTCCATAGTTCAGGCGATGATTTTAATCATACACATAACATAGATACTCGTAGAATGGAATTTTTCATATTTTTTAACGATTATTTTCATTTAGTTTTTAGTGCTATATCGATTCTAATTTATTTGTATTGATTTAACTATCATGAATTGTTAATATTGTATTTATTCCAAAATATCGATAATAAGAGAATAGAGAACAGACGATAGAGAAGATAGTAGATAGTCTGTTCCGGTGTTGTTGGAAAGTTGAAAAAAAAATTATCAATTTTGACTATACAAAAGTCACTCAATGATGGTGATGTCTGTAATATTATTGAAATTCTTGTATAAACATCGACAAATTAAGTGAAAAAGAACAAAGAGGAGAATAACTAACGAGTTGATAAATTGCCAATATAAAAGCGTAATTTATTCGATATTCATAAGTCGTTGATACTAATTTAATGTATTTGGGGTTTTTCTATTCGTTTTTACTCATCCTCCTGTATTAAACAACATTTTTTTTCAAATTTTTCGACTCTCATGATTGCTATTAATATTTTTTTACTTTGAATATTTTTTGTTCTCTCTCTCTTTCTCTTCCTTTATAATCTCGAAAAATTGCTATTCTATTTTCTAATTTAAACTACAAGAAATTTATCTGTTTTTGAATAAAAGTCTAGTTAACAAATGTCGAAGATCTAAGGTAATGGTTAGAAATTAAAAAAATTCATTCAGTTTCGTTGTATCATAACAAGATAGGCTATTTACTATGAGTACGCGGACTATTACTAGAATGCGCCGTGCCGTTTACTTCTACTACACTACAGTGGTTGGATGCGTTGTGATGCGATTGCTGTCTGTAGACTCAATCAAATCAATTCATTTAAAAGGTAATAAAAAATATTATCAAATATCAACATAAATTTTTTAAATATTTTAATAGATCTTTTAATAGTTTTTATTTCAAAATTTGAGTGTATCTAAAGAAAATGAATAAATTTACCTAAAAATTTTTAAGTATTTCCATACATGAAAAAGCAAATTCGAAAATATTTAAAAAAAACAGAAAAATTTGTTTTTATTTTGTTCTTTTATAAATAGGAGTGTTTTTTTTTCGTTTGGATTTAAAAGAAAATAAAAAAAATCCTCATTTGTTGAGGTATGGCAGAAAACTGGCATTACTGACAGCGATCTGGCCACACTGCGGATTTCACCTACACAACGCTTGTACGTTTGTTCCTCCTAGACGGGCTGTGGACGTTTTCCGCTTTTAATTATATATTATTTTCCTAAGCGATGATGTGCATTTCTCTATCGGTGGATACGTTAATAATAAAAAATGCCATTTATGGGGCTCTAAAAGCCCACAACTGACTGTTGGTTTGTTGTATCGTTGAAAAGGGTCTGTCTAATGTTTTTTTTTGTGATATAGAAGGTGGAAATTAACGAAAAACAAAGAGTCTTTAAGCGTGATAAGGGAATTTGTGTTTTGGTAGTGCCTTTTAACAAATGATACAGCGAAATTTGGAGCAACGATAAGCTATCGGAGAGGCTTTCAACATCAAAAGCGGATGAGAAGAAGAAACATTTCAAAGGCTTTTTTATAAAAAGTACTTCTTTTTTCCTTGTAAAGCCCTTGAAAGACTGAGAAAAAGGGATGGTTCCAAAGAGTTGTCGCGAAGTGTATACCTGTCTATTTAAATTTAAACCTAATTCATTTATTTAGTGTATTTTATGAATAATTATTTTTGTTAATTATTTAAAATTAGGC
Organism: Atherix ibis; assembly: GCA_958298945.1. Lineage (NCBI taxonomy): Eukaryota > Metazoa > Arthropoda > Insecta > Diptera > Athericidae > Atherix > Atherix ibis. Next base: position 3,776,535 of record OY282607.1, on the reverse strand, counting down.
AAATTTTTTAAATCTTTTGAAGCAAATGCAACTGAAAAGGTTTTCTGTCGTCGATTTAATTCGGTCAAAACCTACAACAGCAACATGAGAATTTCTCTAAACGGAATTGACCACAAATTTTAAATAATTGGAATTGATTGAGTTTGTTCAACAAGTTGAACAAGAAATTGTGTGATCATCATTTTCCGGTTGAACTATTTACATGTTAACAGAATACCCCAAAAAAAAGTACCATTAATGTGGAAAAATAAAATAAAATTGTTGCAAACAAAAACTCAATGTTGGAGAAATGCCTAAACACAAGTGCACTTTAATGATTGGAGCAGGGAGCGTTCAACTGTAAATAGATTTGACCAAATCGATCGTAGACAATGTATTATAGATTATTGAATATTTTAATTTATCATAGTACAGTAATACGTGTACGGCCATTTTTATGCGAATTCGTTTGTCAATTGGAGTTAGTTATTGGCAAGTGAGATCCTCGACGATATACGTTTGGCACTGTTTTAAGTGGTCACAGCTCCAATCATACTTACTCTAGTCGGTAATAAATTAAATAGATTAACTTCACCCGCTCGTCATATGGTTAAACGGTTATAAATGTACTTGCCATTCGGTTCTAACAAGAAAGCACTTACCAATCATTGGCGTTTGATCGGCGGATGGTGAGTGCACGAATGTCATCAGTAGAAATATGAGACGTTCTATGGAGGAGCAAAAGATAACTAACACCCAAGTCGGATTCTGGCCTATATAGTTAGTTCAGTCTAGGCTAGACCAAGTACATACTCTTTTTTCGTGACCATTCAGACACGGTACGCATATGAACATTTGAATTGGACTCCTTCAATTTGCCCTCGGACTACTTGTGTTTTATCGCACAGAAATAGCGCTTAGCTCGACGTCGCTTTTAGATTTTCATATTTGCGCAATTCTCTGAAAGATTCTGGAGAAGATCCTAATGAAAATATCATCATACTTAAATCATACGTTAACATGCGCAGAAACGCTTTTAAAAGCCCGGCATACATCGAAATTCCCTGGATGTGAAGAGATTATATGTCAAAATTCAACGCACAGTAACGCAATGATAGTCACCAGCACAGATTTGGTTATGATGGATCTTCAGTTGGATTTGTGAATTTTTTAAATGGGTATCTAAGGATGCACAAAAATCATATATTGAAGGTTTTGCTGAATTTGCAAATCTCTGTTTCCGCATGTAATGTTCAACTCGATATCATATGAATGTGTCCAACCAATGATTTATTATTTTCGATTGATATGTTGTCAGTTCTTGCATTCGAAATGCTTCCTTCAAAAAATTATCTTTTGATTAATATGCAAAGTCGTTTTGGTTTTCAAATTCATTTTGTTTAGTTTCTTTTTCTCTTTAAAAATTACAGCCTGTCATTTTTAGATAGTTGCCAGCCATAATTTAATGCATTTCGGTCTTTCGATGGAATTCGGCCTAAATTGATGGGTAACAAATAAAAAATCCAAAATACACATACTTCAAAAATAAGAAATAAATCGAGAAAAATTTTCATTAACAAAAAATTTCTCCAAATTTTTACTCAAAATGTTTTTTTTCTAAAAATAATTTTTACCGAAAATAATTTTTCCTGATTTTTACTAAAAACAGTTTTGACTGAAAGTGATTTTTACTGAAAATAATTTTTCTAAAAATGTTTTTTACTGATAATGATTTTTACTGAAAATAATTGATTTTACTGAAAATGATTTTCACCGCAAATAATTTTTACGGAAAATAATTTGAACTGAAAATAATTTTTTCCAAAAATTATTTTTACTGAAAATAATTGATTTTTCCTGAAAATGATTTTTACTGAAAATAATTTTTACTGAAAATTATTTTTTACAGAAAATGATTTTTACTAAAAATAGTTTTCACTGAAAATAATTTTAACTGAAAAAAGTTTTTACTGAAAATTGTTTTTACTGAAAATAATTTGAACTGAAAATGATTTTTACTAAAAATAGTTTAAATGAAAGTGATTTTTACTGAAAATGATTTTTACTCAAAATGATTTTTACTGAAAATGACTTTTAGTGAAAATAATTTTTACTGAAAATGATTTTTACTGAAAATAATTTTGACTGAAAATTGTTTTACTGAAAATGATTTTTACCCAAAATATCATAATTTTACGAAAACTTAAGTTTTTACTAAAGCATTAATAAATAAACGGTTTTTGGGTATATTTATATTTGAAGTCTCTCTTCTGTATTCTAGATAGATTAGTAAACGAAATCATCTTTACACATTTTAAGCTTCTATGATTTATATTTTATACTAATTTTAATCATAAATATTATTTATTTATAAAATATACAAAAATTCGACAAACTTAAACTAATGATATTCAATAAAACTACATTAAATTATTTCAAAAATAGGCATTTTTCTCGATTCGAATTTTTTTTTGATATTTTAATATAAGAGAATAACATTCTTAATTTTATACTCTAGTTATCTTGAATCCATTCACAAATTCACGGATTTACATACGAGCATATGCCATTTATTCTATAGTGTATTCGAAAAATATGCTTTCCGATTTCTGAGAAGGATGATAGCACAAATACATAAAATATCTAATGTAAATATCTTCAAATGATTATTTTTTAATCTGTTATTATATGGTCGGAATAAATAAAATAAATTGAAGGCTTAAGTATGAAAAAAATAAAAATAAAAAAGTAACAACAACAAAAAAATCACTGAAGAGACAGTCGCTCTTCGATAAATTTACATGAAACACGAACAAAAATGACTGAGAACGATACAAGCCACTGATTTGGATGGTGGAAAAAAAACATCAGATGTTTGCAAATATTTAGTCATCTAGCATAATGATGATTAATAATCTTCTAGAAATGTTCACTAAGGCCTCGGCAACAAAAAAAAACAAAACAAAGCGATTAGGACACACAAAAATCATATTGTCTGCCAAAGACGCACACCATCCAACACCGAGTATCTATCAGTCGTACGCAAGGCGTTACGTTATATCGTCGCTTTTATTTTGAATATTTTTCAATTCGATAGTTTAACGTGTGTTTTATGTGCTATTTGGAAATTTTGTTGATGGAAACCATCTCACCTGTGTATCCCAATCGTGCCCATCAATGCTCATACAGAATCCAGTTTAATAAGATTAAATCGAAATAAATAAATGGAACCATGAAAAATGTATTAATGAGTTAATTTTAAATCACAATGAACAGAAAAAAAGACAACCAACAAAAAAACAACAACAAAAAAATAAAAAATAAATAAATGAATAAATAGAAGAGGAAAAAATTATATAGGAAATATTCAAATATCTTTAGCGGTTGGTATACGTAATACTGTCGATGGCCGATCATAATGCGATTCGACGCCTCAGCTCTGTCTGTCTACACCTTTGGCTGTCTATCGCTATCTTTGAATAAATTAAACAATTATTTAAATCAACAAATTTCCATTATGAAAACAACCGAAACGAACACTCATTCTACAATCGATTAATATCCAATGATGATGATGATGATGATGATGATGGGGATGGTGATGCTGAGTGAGGCTAAGTTAAGAGGACTCTTTTTAGAAGCACGGACCCGTAAAGTAGGAGAGCTTCGTGCGAGAATTGCAATTTTCCGCCAAAAGATATTTCGAGCTACCAATCGATATGAGTAGATGCATTTTGAGGTCTTTTACCGTCTAGCCGAGGAGATTTCAACGCCAAGTCGAAGGTTCAGAGAGATTCGCCAGACCGATATGCTGAGTGTGCCTATCTGACTATTAACCATTAGTTCTTGTTTGTAGTCTACAATATTAGCTCAATAGTGGTTAGGATGACTGAGATAGCAGCCGTTGACGATGGTGAAGACAACAATCATTGCGATGATGAGTCTGAACGGATTAGTGTTGTTGGTTGGTAATTGTACTTTTACTAGTTATGACCATTATTGTCGTCTTGTGGATTGCTCCTTGAAGCTACGCTACTGGTTCCCACATCATGTCCAATACCAATATTGTGCATATTCTTCGCTGGCTCTTAAGAAAACGTCTTCACCGTGGTAGATAGCAATTGCATTATAAGATCTCCGGAGAGTAGTTGGTTTTCACACCAGACCGATGCTGGTACTTGTTCGCGCAGTGGTAAGTACTTACCTGGGCACTTAGGATTTGGTGATACCGATTGCGTTCAGTTGGTTGGTCTGGACGATGGAATTGCAACTGCTTCACCACAACCAAGTCGAACCGAACCGACGATAAACGCTTAAACCGCAAATCAATTTATTTGCTCAGTACAGAAGCTCACGGAAATAATTGATGGCTCGTGTGCATTTGGCTCTTGGCCTGGCCTCATTGGCAGTCGACCATGCAGATATCTGCGGTTCCCTCCATTCCAAACGTAATCGTAAATCCCAGAATATGAGGATTATTAGAAATGTACAACGAAGGCCAAGGCGACGGTATGAGCAAGTGCGAACATTCATAACAAACCCAACCGAACCAACAAAGAGTTGGATGGCTTTCCTTTTACTTATTTGGTTTCAGGAATATTTTCTTGGATTGCTAGCAAATTCTTCACCAAGTGATGACAATAACTTTTGTCTAGAATTCCAAATATCTGACAGCCATGAAGTTATTTCTACTCAAGATTATTATGGCGATAATTGCGGTGAACACACAACTTTTTTTTTGCCCCGGTCGTGGTGTGTGAATGCAATCGAGTTTGTTGAGAAGATTTGTGGATTTTCGGTTCTTCGAAAACAGAGTTTTTGAAAAGTTCACCTCATATTCTATTTTTGAGAAAAAAATCTACTGTAAACAAATTTTTTCAGCAAAAGTTTTTACAGTAAAAATTTTCTCAGTAAAAATTTTCTCAATAAAAATTTCGCAGTAAAAATTTGTTCAGTAGTTTTTACAGTAAAAGTTTTCTCAGTAAAAAATTGCTCATTCAAAGTTTTCTCAGCAAACATTTTCCTAGTAAAAATTTTCTCAGTAAACATTTTTTCAGTAAAATTTTGCTCAATAAAAATTTTCTCAGTAAAAGTTTCCTCAGTAAAAATTTGCTCAGTAAAACTTTTTTTAGGAAAAATTTTTTCAGTAAAAATTTTCTTAGTAAAAATGCTTCTAGTAAAAATTTCCTCAGATAAATTTTCTCAGTAGTTTTTACAGTAAAAATTTTGTAGTAAAAGTTTTCTCAGTAAAAATTTGCTCAATAAAAATTTTCTCAGCAAAAGTTTTTTCAGTAAAAATTTTCCACTAAAAATTTCCTCAGATAAATTTTCTCAGTAGTTTTTACAGTAAATATTTTCTCAGTAAACATTTTCTCAAAAAAAACTTTCTCAGTAAAAATTTTTTCAGTTAAAGTAAACATTTTCTCAGTAAAACTTTTCTCAGTAAAAGTTTTATCAGTAAAAGTTTTTTCAGTAAACATTTTCTTAGTAAAAATTGTTCTAGTAACAATTTTCTCAGTAAAAATTCTTTCAGTAAAAGTTTTCTCAGGAAAAATTTGCTCAGTTAACATTTGCTCAGTAAAAATTTTTTCAGCAAAATCTTTATCAGGAAAAGTTTTCTCAGTAAAAATTTTCTCAATAAAAATTTTCTCAGCAAAAATTTTGTCAGTAAAAATTTTCCAGTAAAAATTTTCTCAGATAAATTTTCTCAGTAGTTTTTCCAGTAAAGTTTTTTCAGTAAAAATTTGCTCTGTAAACAATTTCTCAAAAAAAAATTTTTCAGCAAAAATTTTCTCAGTAAAAATTTTCTCAGTAAAATTTTGCTCAGTAAAAGTTTTTTCAGTAAAAATTCTTTCAGTAAAATTTTGCTCAGTAAACATTTTTTCAGTAATAATTTTATTAGTGAAAGTTCTTCCAATAAAAGTTTTCTCAGTAAAAAGTCTGCCAGTAAAAGTCTTATCACTTTAAATTTTTTATTGAAAATTTTCAAATAAAAATTTTCTCAGTAAAAGTTTTTTCAGTAATTTTGCAAATTGTTCACCGAGCGGAAAATGAAAAGTTTTGTTCTAAAAATCAGCATCCAAAGCTTTTTCATCTCTGTAAAAACTTTTTATAATTTTAACGTTTGTAAATACTTAGTATTTTAAATATATATAATATAAAATGACAAATATTAATCTAAATAAATAAAACCTCATATAATATATATATTTAAGAATTGTTGAGCGACAAGCTTATACTTTCTAAATTATCAAATGGATAATTCATAATGTTTGTTGTACTACGGACAGGATCTAAAATTAGAGATTAAAGTCGGCGAATAAAATTTTAGTTGCAGATACTAATTATGAATACTCCCATAAGTTTGCGAAGATTTAAAAAATTTTAGCAGCCCTATTTCATTCGGAACGTTTGTGTCATTCAATGAAAAACGTTTATCCAATTTCCAATTTGGAAAGGAAAATTTAATAAATTACACATAAAATTCAAAATTTCTAAAATTTAATTTTTTTTATATTAAATAAATTTCGCCATTATATAACAATTATAATATTATTTAAAAACTTCACAAATCTTCTTACAGGATACGAATTTTTATCAATATAATTTTTCATGAGTTTTTTGCAAATTTTGGGCTGTTATTTATGCATTAATTAAGTGATGGTATTTTTAAAAAATTAGAAAAGTTTTAGGATTATTTATCTACTAGAGAGAAAATTGAACGACATCAAACTGAATGATCTTGTAGGCCACTTTAAATCACCAAATTACGAAATAATTCATCCTGTGAATTTTCCGCACAACAAAGCCAAATTTTATCATATTATGTCGATTGTGGTGCCGTGTTCTTAAAACCACATATATTCTTGATTAAAATCTTTAAGTTGAGATTAAAAACAGTCGGTTATCATAACAGCCGTAGCGCTTAGAATTGACGGTACTGGTCTCTCTTACTTCATTTTCAAAAAAAAAAAAAAATATAAGCCAATGACACCTTCAGACCCAAATGCAAACCACGTATTCACTTTTCTCGAATACAATGGCTTCTTTATAGTCTCTGGTAGGTTTTCAGAGCTCCATATATAACCAATTTTATACGGAATTCGGGAAATGGCCCTCATATTTGAAGACATTATTTTGTTCGAAAAAGCAGTTGTTACAGTACTAATTTGACGTATCTTCTATGCAATAAAAAAAGGGGAATTTTACACTAAATAAATTATATAACAAATAATATATATTTTTAATAACTGTTAAATGACAAGTCTATATTTTCCAAATTACAATACGGATAACTCATTGCATCTTGTCTAGTTGAAAGCTAATTTTTAGTGAAGAACCAAGTTTGGTGGTTTATTATTCCTTAAAAAAATGGAAGTCATATTTTTACTTAGTATATAATTTAAATGATAAAATTTCATTTCAGAATACAGCCAAAAATGAAGCCTCAATATTTTTCTACAACAACTTAAAAAGTAATTTAACAATTTTATGCCGATGATAATGTAGCGACAATTTTGTTAAGGTTAAAATACTTACTTATAAAAATAACTTAAGTGCTTTCAATAATGTCCGTACATAAATCTAAATATTGAAATATCTTAATGTACTCATCTTGGATCGTATTTGGTATTAATATGACCTCTTTTAGTGCTTGCTGGAGTATTACACGAACTTGTAGAATTTTGAAAGATGGTAGGTTGGTACCCTTGAGGCTTTTGTGCGTTTTCCAAGCTGAACACATTCAAAAATTGACTGCCAAAAGTGTATCATAAATTTTTCATGGCGATTACATCTGAAAAACATTTGTCTCTGGGAATAAAGAGAAAGCACCATATGGCCAGAAAGTTTAGTTTTTCTTTGCATTATGAAAAAGTTGAAACAATTCACTTAAAGACGTCATTAAAAAGTCCACTTTGTCACAAGATGTATGAATAAACAGACAAGGGACATGAATCAGAAAAACGCCTCGCGACAATGTCGATGATGATGCCGATTACGATGGATACAGCCAAATATTCCCAATGTTTTTGATTCCGTTTATAGCTACTTTACAGACGCTTGTGCCAGAAATCCCCTAATACTGGTGGTGGAAGATAATCGTGATGAGAAAATGCTCTTCGAAAAGATGACTAACATGATGACATCGATGAAGAAGATGATCATGCGTAAAATCCATATTTAAGAGGCTTAAGAGGGTAAGCAGGGAACTCGATTCGTGTCTATAGCCAACAAATTCTGCTGACAAAAAACATGAATCGAATCAAGGAACCGGTAATCGATAACCGGTAAATGTGATGTATGGGAGCAGACGCGGAAAGAGGCTACAATGCACTGGCCATACTTACGGCAGAATAGGAATCCGACCAGAAAGTCAAAGCCTTGTTGTCCTAAAATGATCCATTCGGTCTAAATCTTAATACACGTACATGAGTAAACTTTACTGATGATGGGTTTTTATAAAATTAATGACTGCCAACGCTATGACTGGCCCAATGAACTAAATGCGCACCATTTTTTTTTACTTATTGAAGAAGATAAATCGATCTTATTCAAAATTGTGTAATAAAAATTAGATGACTTTATATGAACTTTTAAAATATTCAAAAGAAAAAACAATAAAAAAAATAGGATATTTTTTCTTTCGTTAAATTTTCAATTAACAAACAATTATTCACTTACAAATGTACTAATTTTCATAAAGATTTTTGCGATATAAATTTCAATTACGATTCGTATAACTTTTTAACCAGAAATTATTAAAATATTGTCCTTAAAAATAATCAATTCGATAAACTTTTTTTGGTAAACTATTTTATAATAAATATTTTTGAAATACTGATTTTTTTTTAGTAAATATCAGTAAAATTTATTTCAATCAAAATTCTATCAAAAATTTGTAAAGAAAACATTTTTTAGCAATAATCTTTTCGGTTAATAATTTTTCGAGTTAAAATATTTCATATCAACAGGTATACTGTAAAAATTTGTTTAGTAAAAATTCTTGCAGTAAAAGTTATCTCAGTAAAAAAATTCCAATAAAAATTTTCTCAGCAAAAACTTTCTCAGTAAAAATATTCTGAGTAAAAATATTTTAAGTAAAAATTTTTGCAGTAGACGATTTTTTAGTAAAAATTTTCTCAGCAAAAATTGTCTTAGTAAAAATTCTTCCAGTAAAAGTTTTCTCATGTAAAATTTTTTTAGTGAAAATTATTGAAGTAAACGTTATCTCAGTAAAAAAATTCCAGTAAAAGATGTCTCTGTAAAAATTTGTTTAGTGATAATTCTTCAACACAAATTTTCTCAGTAAAAATTTGTCCAGTAAAAGTTATCTCAGTAAAAATTTTCTCAGCAAAAACTTCCTCAGTAAAAATTTTCTGAGTAAAAATATTTTAAGTAAAATTGTTTGCAGTATAGGATTTTTCAGTAAAAATTCTGTCAATAAAAGTTTTTCTAGTAAAAATTTTGTCAGCAAAAATTGTCTGAGTAAAAATTTTTTCAGTAAAAAATTTCTCAGTAAAATTTTTTTTAGTAATAATTCTTCCAGTAAAAGTTTTTTTAGAAAAAAATTTCTCAGCAAAAATTTATCTAGTATAAATTTTTTAACCAAAATTTTCTCACCAAAAATTGTCTCACTAAAAATTTTCTTAGCAAAAATTTTCTGAGTAAAAATTTTGTCGGGAAAAGTTTTTTCAGTAAAAATTCTTCCATTAAAAATTCTCTCAGTAAAAAATTTCTGAGAAAAAAATTTAGTCAGCAAAAATTCTTCCAGTAAAAGATTTTTCAGTAATAATTCTTCCAGTAAACATTTTATCTGTTAAAATTTTTTAGTAATAATTCTATCAGTAAAAGTTTTTAAAGCACATATTTTTTAGGCAATCATTTTATCATTTAGTATTTTTTTTTCAGTAAAACGTTTTTTAATATAAATTCTCAGTAAAAATTTTTTTTGTAATAATTCTTCCAGTAAAAGGTTTTTAAGAAAAAAATTTCTTAGTAAAAATTTATCCAGTAAAAATTTTCTCACCAAAAATTTTCTCACCAAAAATTGTCTCACTAAAAATTTTCTCAGCAAAAAATTTCTGAGAAAAAATTTTGTCGGGAAAAGTTTTTTCAGTAAAAATTCTTCCAGTAAAAATTTTATCAGTTAAATTTTTTAGTCAAAATTCTATCAGTAAAATTTTTTAAAGCAAATATTTTTTTAGACAATCATTTTATCAGTTAGTATTTTTTTCAGTAAAATGTTTTTAGTATAAATTCTCAGTAAAAACTTTTTTTTAGCAATAATCTTTTCGTTTAATAGATTTTCAGTTAAAGTCATAACTTTTTCACCAACATTTTTTTTAGTTAAAATTTTTTTAGAAATGGTTTTCGTTTAAAATTTTTAAATGAATATTTTTCTAGTAAAAAAATTTTTCAGCTAAAAATTTAGTTTTTCAGTCGCAATTTTTTCGGAAAGTAAAAAATACAGTTTTCAATGTACAAAAAGTTAATAAATTTTTAATTTATTAGTGAGTAATGATTTACGATCAGTTACGTAAGCTATTTTATTTAGATTTAAATTTTGCATTGTTACAGATAATCAATTAGCATCGACCTATTTGGTAAACAAATGGAATCGGCAGTGACAGTCGTATTATACTAAGACCTATTTGGACATTGATATTGTTACCTTGATGAATAATAATTAATCTGATATATCTTTATTGGTAAAAAAAAAAATCGGTATATAATTTCATGATTTAGGGCCAGGAGGTGAGGTTGACAATTAAGATTTTTCTCTTTGACTAGTCAACGGCACGAACACTACTTATTTTGATGAATGATTGTGCATTCATAAAATATCTACTTTAAGTGATCTATCTTTAAATAGTTCATATTTCTTAAAATACCGACAACAATTGCAACCGATTTCGAAATTTGCCTGGAAGCGTTTGAAATTTGTCCAAAGTGTGGAGTGTAAGTACTTGCAACTATGAGCGTTTATTAGTCAACAAATGGATTTTTCCTTCTGTAATTAATATCTGAATGTATAATTCACGGTTTATAATTTTTTAGCAAATGAAATAATTTTAATCCCTTTATTTACTACCGTTTTCGTATAGCAGATATTATTTGATTTGAATTATGACGGAGATTAAAACGTATTCGTTGAGTAATAAGAACTCATGGAATGCAGTACTTTGTTAATAATATTTTGCTGGCATACTTTTAGTTGATAGTCGTATTAATTGTAAATTCATATTACTTTTAAAATAAAAAAAAATGGAATCTTTTCTCATATATTTATTTTCCATTTCTTCTTAATAGTATGATTTTCAATGTTGCAATTTAATTTTTTCATAAAAAATATCCCTTATTTATGATTGCGAAAATAATCGGCGAAAAAATTATCTTAACCTGGGATTTGGTAAGATTTTACTATCTCGATGCAATGTTGAATCGAGCAGTTCTCAATAATTAAATGGTGGTTAAAGCAGGTAGAGAGCTGTCATTTCAAACGTCAAAGTAATAGGCTGTGAAATATTCAACTGGAATCGCTCGGTTACACTCCTTTGAGTATTATCGACAGTACCAAAATGTCGGAAGAAGAAATCCTCTGTTTTTGTCGGAAAGCCCCATTTTGACTGTTCCTGAAGGACTAAAAACCATTTAAAGAACGGCATCTTTGTGCTGTCGATAGTATCGACTGTTTTCCATTTGAAGCCTTTTAGCACTACTTAGAAGAGTGAAAATAACGACTCTGCCGATGTTTAACTGCACAAGCGAACTACTTTGATGGAGATAACATTTAATGTAAAAAAAAATAAAATAAAATTGTAGAGAAAGAACCTTGTCGCTTCCATTATTTTTCTACCACAATCAGAATTTTGTTAATGGACTCAACTAGTTGTCGTAGTTCTGTTAGATATTTTTTAAAATTATAAATTAAAAGAAAACCACTTAATAATCATAGGAATTTCTGTGAATTTTGCTTTAATCGGACTTACCGTTTTACTTGCTCACAAACAAAATTTTACAACAATTCAAAAGTATTAGTAAAAATGTTTGTGGTTCCAAACAGTTGTCGGGCAGTATATGTATATCTATTTATATTTTGTATACAATAATTTTTTTAAATAATTTATTTTAAACATATTTATAATTGGGTGAATTTTTTAAATATTTTGAAAATGTCTGCTGCTGTCTTCGATTTCATTCGGTCAAAAGCTTACAACAGTAAAAACGAAAATTGCTCTTGATAACAAACTTTAACAAATTGAATTGATAGAATTTGTTCAACAAATTGAACTAGAAATACAATAGTTACATCATAATTTTGTTATTAAACTATTTGCTTTTAAATAAAATTTCACCAAAAAAAACTATCTATAAGACCACACAGATTAATTAATTCGTAGTTTTTACTGAAATTTTTTAAAATGGGCGTGTTCCGAAATCGATTTGAATTTTGCGTCAGTTGTACGGTAAAGTGTTGCCAATAAAACAAATACAGCGTGACAGCTGACAGTTGAGGATTATTAAATATAGCATAACAGCTGACAGTTCAGGGAGCGCTGCACGAATGAACAAGGCGTTTATTTTTCGAACACAATCATCTTCAGCGATGAGGCTCATTTTTATCTTGATAGCTTGATTAATCCAGTTTTTTGTGCCTAAATTGCACGGTATAGACGTGGACGACATATGGTTATAACAGGACGGTGCCATATGCCATACAGCCCGAGAAACAATTACTTATCGCGTGTAGTTTAGGATACCATATAGTTTGATCACTAGTTTCTTATTGAACTTTTTACAATTAAATAGTATTTCGCAAAGAAAAAATCTAAAAGACCACACATATTAATTAATACTGACTATTTTTAATATAACTTAACAAAATTTCTAATATAACATATTCAAATGATATGTATATTAATAATTAAATAAAAGTTTTAATCAAATATAGACAAATAAATATAAGCTCATAATTCTTTTGTATCCCGCAATCTATTCAGATTAGATTTACTTTCTCGATTCCCGCATTTATGCAGTAGAAAATTTATGCTTTCATCGAAAATTTATATCTTCACATTATGACCATAGCAAAACATCATGTTATCAAATTAATTTTATAGCGTTAAGGTGTGGCATTTTTATATCTAATTAAAATTACATCTACAACGCATACATAATGATAGAAAAATTATGGATTCTATTTTGTTTATTTTCATAACTCGCATATTTTTTTGTAAACAATTCTTCTGTAATACTTATAATTTTACCTTCTCGTCTATACACTCATTTATATATATAGATATCATCTTTATTTTTATATGGAATTAAATGAATTTAAATTTGTAAAAAAAGAAAATCATGCTCATTTTTATACGAGAAAATGACATTCCAAAATTGGAAAATCAATCCATAAACGTACGATACATTAAATTAATATGCCTGAAATTAAAATAAACTATCGATAAAAATTAATTGATCTTAATTGATGGGGTGATCATTGCAAAGATGATGAGACCATTTCGATTGCATTTTTTTGTGTGCAGTGAGCACTTCAACAGAGTGCAGTTTTTTTTTTTTGCCATCATAAGTGGAGGATGCATTTAATAGGGAATAGTGATTAACCAGACATTCATAGAGATCTGTAATCAAACAGGTCAGTTAATATAACGATTGGTAATGTAATAATAAAACTAGTCACAACTAGTAATGTATCTTATTTAAAGGATATCGTAAAGGATTATGTCTGACAAGCAGAAAACTGTAATAAAAACTGCCCGCACCTTTAAGTTTGTATGCTCAAAACAACTATTAATTCAATTCTCATAACTAAAATGGTGCACATACATTCAATAGACTTATTGGTCATAAAATTTTCAAACAACAATAACTTATACGATGATACCATTTACACCCTAAAATACCAACAGGATCACAGCTGAAATATAAAAATTACGTTGGTAAAAGGTTTTGTAAAAAAAATAACAAAAAAAACTTTGCGATAGTATTTTTTTGCAAATAAAGTTCTGACAGAATGACGGACTTATCCATATCCACCTACAGGACTACAGAGGATAAATGAAATGATTTGATTTATAAAATTTCCACAATTTCTTAGATAAAAGAGCTAAGAATAGATGACCTATGCTACAATAGTACTTAACGAAATTTAATTACTCAATAAACTGGCAATAAAAGAAAATTCTTTTCTGTTTCGACCAAATGTAAACTTTAGAAATAGTCTGTCTCTAGACAATCTATTGCAACTAAAATCGTTTGCAAAATGAACTCAATCCAATTCGGAATTGCATAAAAAACACACCTCCAAGAGTACTTTGCATACATAAAAGCATCATAACTCTGTCGGTCACATTAGCTGAGGTTTATAAACAGGCTATAAAAGAATTTTTATTACCGTAGACAGCAAAACACAATTCATTTTTATATGAAAAACTTTTTTAAAAAGTTTTTTTTTCTTAAAATAAAAAGAAAATTGAGTTTATTTAAAATGACTCTCAAAATTTATATCGAAAATTCCATAGTATTTTATGCACTAATAATGCTTGAAATTTTCATATAATTTACAGAGAAAAGTAGAAAAAAAATAATGGGATTCGCATCATCGATAGCAATCTGGCAACACTACCGATTTCCTCCTCTACACAGCTTAAAGGTCCGATGATTTCCTCCTCTACACAGCTTACCTCATCCGATGACTATGTGATCCTATAAACCCTGTAATTTTGTGGATTCACTAAGTTTAACCCAAAAGTTGATAGCAACTTTTGAACTAAGCGAAAGTTGCTATCAACTTTTGTGTTAAACATTGGTGAGTCATCAAAAAATTTTTTTTCGTAAAAAGGGATTCCCATGGTTCCTCACTCAGTCTTCTATGTATCTGATCCGAGGTTGTTTGACTTATTTTTGTTTTCGAAGGCCAAAAAAACACTTAAAAGAAAATAATCTTGTTACTGTCGATAGCATTCAAGGGAGCGTAACCGATTCTATTTGAAGCCGTCTAGCAATGATTAGTTATTATTTTGACCGACAGTCTCGCAGCCTTGGAAGAAATTCGTGGCTCATAAATTGATCCGGTGCTCAACGAGATTCATTGTAATCTTTTAGAAAATAGAAACGTCGAGTTGAACTGAGTTTCAAATCACGATGGTATCCTTGAAAACGAGCGAGCTGATCAACTAGCGGGGGTGTAGCTGCACCCTCCTGTTCCCACTGAAATTCCAAAATTCTAACCGTGCATAGAGAAACACAGTGGGCTAACACCACAGAACCAGTCTACTCACCAACTATTCCGAAATTTTGTCCAAGGAAACTTTTCAGAATTCGGATCTGGCATACCGCACTTACTCATGATTCCTCTTCAGTAACCAACTTTGTTCTTCATTCCTGAGGCACTTAACTAACCATTTCCCATGTTTTACATGAATGCCATGAAACACAGAATTTCTTTATTAATAGGACTCCTTCCATTGTAGAGCTCTGAGGTCCTACAATTTTAATTCCAAGCCTTATTTTTAACCTTTTTGAAAATCTTAATTTGCTCCATAGAATTTAATAATGTCTGACTTTTCGCTCCAACTAACAAGCGACCAGTTACATAAGGATCGCCAAATAGCCGCATGACCTCTGGCTCTTGTCTCAGAGACCTTACAAAAAAGTAAACAACCAGGAACAAGCTATAAGCCACAACTGTTGGTGACAAGGCCTAGCGGAAACTCTGCTGTCATAAGCAGTGACAGCACCCCAGATAAGAGCCGGTGTCTCCTACCATAGTCACCACGTTGCAGCCTAATAATAAGGCCGGTATAGGGCTCATAGTCTCAAAATCACTTCGACCAATAAGGTCTTTTGTAGTAAATAACCCTAATTCAGATAAAAGTTATAGTGAGGCTTTTTGCAAACCTCAATATCATATTGGTTGATATCCGGAAAATTTCGTAGGGATCAGAGAATCCCAAACCAATTCCCGAAGTCTCTGGTTGGAAATGGCATTGCAATCGCAGAGTAAATGCTCCGACGTTCCATCGCCTTCGCAGCAAAAACGACAGATTGTTGTGTCCGATTTGGTAGATGATATCTTAATAGACAGTAGCTAATGAGTAGACCTTAGGTCTAGGTTGTTGAGTTCAAGGACTTCTGCCGCCCTTTTTATTAAAAAAAGACGATAATATTTTTAGAGTGATTTATGCTCGGGGAATTATCTCAAGTGTGGAGTTTTAACCCCACGTTTCCAGGACTCTATAATGATCCCAGGTGGTCCTTTGGATAGCCAGAGAAGGGTTCTGGTCCTAGGAATGAATTATTAGTTTTGTCTGCTAGTTCATTGTCCTCAATACCTTCATGACCTGGCACCCACAACAAAGTTACTTTGTTGTATCTAGCCAGTTGATTTAAGAGCTTGGCTGTCTGAGATAGTGTAGATCTCTGCTTTACGTAGGTTCCTTCTGATACCCTCTCTAGTACAAAGCTTTATGCCAGGAAGTTTTGCTAAAAAAATGGATGCAGATTTACCAAAGACCTTAGATAGATGGTATCAATGTCGCTCTGAGTGTGTTTTACCACCATGGACCTCCCGATTCTCGTGGCAGCACTTTTTCATTTTAAGAATACTTCGGTTTGTACTCCGCTCATTGAGCTACGGTAAGAAGCCTTGTAAATTTCTAGGCACAGCTAAACCAGCTCAAGTGTTAATGGTTTTGAAAAAACCATCCTAGATTTAGTGAAAAAATCATCTTCAGCGACGAAGCGCATTTTTTGCTGAATGGCCACGTAAGCAAGCAAAAGTGTCAAATCAGGGACAAAAAGCAATTACAACAGTTCAAGGAGATTTCTTTGCATCCAGAAAAACTTGCTTTTTGATGTGGTTTTTGGTCATTGGGCATCATCAGGTCGTACTGATTTCGAAATGACGCCGTCGCAACCGTAACTGTCAATTCCGGGAGGTATCGAGCGATAATAACAGATTTTTATTGCCCTCAATTAGGTGATATGGACTTTGGTACCGAAGCCGTTTTTCTATGGGGTATCGTTAGTAGTAGGGCTATGCGAGGTCCGCCTCACTTTTTTTTTGCAAAATTATGAAGTCCGGATACGTCAAATTTGCTGCATGTATCAGAGTGTTGCGTCAAATTAAATGTTTTGGCGTGAGCCTTTTACAGGTCTGTCACTGGCAGCTGTAAAAGGCTTACTGGTGTGTGTTCACTGGTGCTCACACCAATCCCACAAAAACAAACAGTCCTATTAAAACGGTGTTTATGTAGTTAAGAAATTTTTAAAGATGGCAATTAGCCTAATTAGGATCGTATCATATGAAGAAAAATGATGATAACTGTGACGATTTGATAATTTGTAAGATCATTTTGGCTCTCGGTGGTGCCATGTTCAAATATTAATTTCAAGCACAAATTCAAGCATTAAAAAATTATTTAACAAAAAAAAAACAAAATTTATTAAACTACTGGAAATAATATAAAAATCGATGATTATTGAATGAGATTTTTTCTTGTTTTAGATAAAAGGTGCCGAACGGATATAAATCGTATTGCAAACACGATCGACATGATTGCCGCTGATCGAATAACGATTTATTGTTTGACATGCTGTCAAATTGCGAACACGGACCAAAAGATTGTCCGTTCACCTTATTAGACTTTCCATAGAGACTAACGAAAAAAAGACCAAAAACTAAATAAAAACAATATTCGATATTCGTATTCATTAGTCAAGAAGTTTTACAACTGTTCACGCAGGTAATTCGATATAAGATATGTCATCAAATTTATATTTACGATATATGTACTCATACTAGTATGAGCGAATTCCTGAATTTTATAACAAACAAGAGAATATTATGCAAAAATTCACTGGCCATACACAGATATATATATATATTGTATGCATATGAATTTTTAATATTTTAACGATTAAACTTTATGAGTATTTATTTTATGCAAAACTAATATGGTCGGT
Organism: Atherix ibis; assembly: GCA_958298945.1. Taxonomy (NCBI): domain Eukaryota; kingdom Metazoa; phylum Arthropoda; class Insecta; order Diptera; family Athericidae; genus Atherix; species Atherix ibis. The sequence continues at coordinate 3,758,571 of OY282607.1, read as the reverse complement.
CAGGTGTTGAATAGAGAAAAAAATTATTATGCTATCGTGATACATAAATATAAAGTTTCTTTTATTAATTTTGTTTTTTTTCCCTATTAAATATTTACATTTATAATAGAATCAATGTACAATAGTTGATAGTATACGAGTATGGGGAAAGATGAATTTTATATAAGATAAAAGATATGGCAAGTAAAGAATTATTCAAGTTGCGCTTTGGAAAGCAAAGTTAAACTATTTAAGTATACATAAAATTAGGGTTTTAATTAAAATTCTTATTTGCTATAATAATTAAATTATAAAAAAATTATAATTAAAAAATAAACTGTTTGCGTAGCCTCATTAAAAAATGTTCAACGGCATAAAATCACACCAATTGACATCACAAAATCTTGTAATTATGCTTTAATAAAGCTACAATATGTCGCGTTGTATAGTTTGTGGTACTTTCTTATAGAAATCACAGATGGCTCAGATTTAAGTTTTCAATTTGAGGCAAAAACAATTTGCCAATCATGCGGCCATAACAGTATCTCCTGCATCTTTTTTAAAGCAATACAGGCCAATCAAACGAAAATGCGTACTAGACAGTTATTTTTTGCGGATACAATGGCTTCTCCATAGTCACTTGTAGGTTTTTAGAGCCTCATATATGACAATTTTGCTTATTACCAATTCCATCAAAAGAGAAATGAGCCCCACAGCTGCAAAAAAAAGGCAAAATTAGAATACAGCAGAATCGAAAAAAGGCGAAATTAGAATACAGCGAAAAATGGCGAAATTAGAATACAGCAGAATCACAACTTTTGTAGAATATTCTCATAATTTTAACGTATTGGTTAGTAGTAAAACAATTTACAGTATAAAATGGCATATTTAATAATAAAATTTTTTTATTAAAAATGATATCTATAAATTTATAACCATCAAATAATAATACTATACTTTCCAAACTATAAAATGGATAATTTACTCTAATTTTAATAAACGGATAATTCACTCTATAGACATAATTTTGATAACTTTTTTGGGAATTAAATAGAAAGAATTTATAATTTTTTTTTCAAATATTTTATAATTAATACAATAATATTTACGAATAATTAAAAATACTGGTTTTTTATAATCTGTTCACAGTCGATATAATAGATAGTTTGAGCTAAAATGAATAATATTCCCAACTATTGTATTTAGATTTATTTTTATAAAATCCATACAAATTAATAATTATATGGGTTCAAATTAGAAAATACTCGTAAATATAAAAAGCATTAAAATTTAATTCAAAACCTATAAAAAAATAAAAAACTATAATTTATGCTTAATACACTCACTATGAAAAATGAATAAAAAGTTCATTTTTGTTGAAGACTAAATAAAAATTTTACCTTAATTTTAACAAATCATTTTTACTGATATCATAGTAAATTTATTATAAAAACGTCAAATTCAAAATAAACCTTAAAATTTGAAAAAAAAAATACAAAAATATAAAAAAAGGTAAAACTAAGAATTTAAAAAAAAATGGTTGCAAAAATTCTGAAATTTTTATAAAAAAATCCTAAAATTTTGAAAAAATATCAACAAAAAAACTATTAAAAATTTTAAAAAACAGAAATTAAAACAAAATTGTAAATTAAAAAAATACGCTTTCATAAAAAGCTGAATATTTTAAAATAATTAATAAATATTAAAAAAATGCTAAAAATTTATTTACTAACCAAAGATTTTAACAGAATTCTTAAAAATATTAAACAACTTTTAAACATTAAAAAAATTATATAAAAAGTTCTCATAAAATATCTCTTTATCTATTTTATTATACTCAAAGATAAAGTCGTCAATTTTCCAAATAGAAATTCACTGCCCCAAATCGTCATTTCTTAAAAGAAAATTTACGCTGCAAAGAAGGGAAATTTCAAATAATAATTGTCTTAAGGAGAAATTTCAGGAGACGCGTCTCTTATATACACTTACTTCTACTATAATTCAAACAAGGTTTCACATGTGTAAAAAAAACTCTGAAAAAAGGGGAAAAGCTCCAAAAATGATACATGGTCATATATGGCAATAGTTAGAGCGGCTTTCGTTTGGTGGCATAAGGCTGAATTGCGTATTACAGGTGCCCTAAGCCAATGCTCGTGAAGTTATTTTAGATTTGCTACCTTTGCATTTACATATTAAAAAGGAAGCGGCTAAAAGGACTCTTCCAAAACCTTTAAACCAGGCGATCTGTTTACATATCTTATGATTGTCTCGGACCTGGTTGAAAGAATTCCTGGAAGCTATCTATCTCTCGAACGCAATACCGAGGAAACATAACTTAAATCAGTCTTTCAAAGTAGTTCTCACGGAGCGCTTAATTTGGTAGAAGGGTGGGGGGGGGGGGCGGCTTAAACATACGAAGAAAGAGCACTCGCATTTTATAGAGTCAGTCCCTTATTTCAGTCTATCTAAGGCCTTTTGTGAATGCCCATCCATTTTTCAAACAGAAATACATGACATAGAAAAAGTATCGGAAGGAACCTATGTGTACGTAACGCAAAGATCTACTTTGAAAACTCTTGTCTCCTCTGATGTCAAATCTAAGCTAGTTTGGGATATCCTCACGATTCTAAATTAACTGTATAAATACAATAAAGGAATTTTATTGTGGGTGCCAGGTCATGAGGGTAACGAACTAGCAGACAAACTTGCCAATCCGAAGCACAACCTGGGCTTTATTATAGAGTCCAGAGAACGCGGGGTTAGAAGCTCATACTGAAGTAATTCCCCGGGCATAAATCACTCTAAAAAATTTATCGCCTTTTCAAAAAAGGACAGTAGAGGTCTGACACAACAATCTGTCATTTTTGCTCCGAAGAGGATGAAACTTCAGAGCATCTACTCTGCGCTTGCAATGCCTTTGCTCGCCAGAGACTTCGGCATCTTGGGTTGGAATTCCCTCATCCCTACGATATTTTCCAGCTACCAACCAATATGATATTGAGGTTTGCTAAAAGCCTCACTATTACTATTGTCTGAGTTAGCGTTATTCACCACAAAAGAACTTATTGGTCGACGTGGTTTTGAAACTATGTGCCTCTTCCTACCCTCCTTATATTATTATTATTATTAGGGAAAAAGCCAACATTTGCTAAAAAAATCAATAGGGTTACCCCTAATTAAGTTAAAAATTTATCCAGAAAATTTATTGGGGCCAAAGTATTTTTGCGGCGCTTTCCAGTTGTTAATGAGATATTTTTTTCCGAGCACTTTTTTTATTTTCAATAAATTTTTTTTTTTTAATTTGTTTTTTTATTTTTTATTTAAGACTATGACAAATAAGAAATGGAACTAATTTTTAAACACCTCCAGTAGCAACAAAACAAAACCTTTGCCATGGAATCTGTAAATGTCAAGACTCTAGTCAGTAGGAAATGTTGGTTAAAACAAAGTTAAACTCTCAGAATAACCGATGCTCTTTTAAATAATAAAAGTAGAGCTCAAAAAAGTCTAATTGTTGCATAAGACGCTCACGTAGCGGCTAATTGTTGCATAAGACTAGCCCGTACAGAATATTGAACCTGTCCGATGGACTCCATTCTGATTGAAACTGGTCGTAAGACCACTTTCTAATACTTTCTAATATAAAAAACTCTATTTAAATTACCTCTAAACGGTATCTGAACTTGAACGGGTGATAGTCTTGCTACTCCTTGAAGCTATTCGTGACTCATCAAATGACCCAGTTCTCAACAACATTCGACATAACCTCCTGGTCAGAACTCCTCCTGCCTTGTCAGTTCACAAACTTAATTTAACCTTGTCTGTTCACAAAATGACATTTAACATCTGTTCAATAGACTGGATATTGAACAAATTTTTTTTTATTAACATATTAACATCCTTAACGAGAGTTTGGGCACAAAAGCTGTTCAGAATTCGGATTCTGCTCAAACCATATTTTCCTATTGGTTTGTCAAGAAAGTAATTTCGTTGTTTCCCAACAGAGGACTTATTTGTACTTTTTCACAACCAACTTCATACTTAATCCGCATAATCAAATGTATTTTGACAGCTGACATACTAGCATGGCTTACTTGTGAAAAAAATCGATTGATTCTGCACAGTAGTTTTTGGTTGATACTCTTTTAAATATGGAAAGTGAAAAGCAGCATTTTTGGTATATTTTACCTTTTTACTATAGAAAAGATAAAAATGCTGTTCAAGCAAGAAAACAATTATCCGATGTGTATGGAGAAGGTGTCTTTAATAAGCGCCAGTGCCAAAACTGGTTCGCAAAATTTTGATCCGACAAAAATAATGGCATTAATTATTGCAAACAGGCGAATAACAACTCGTACGATCTCTGAGAGCTTAAATTTACTGAATTCGACCGTTCATGATCATTTGAAACGGGCAGGTTTTATCTCAAAGCTCGATATATGGGTTGCTCATCTTCTTACGGAAAAAAATTTGTGCCGTCGCATTGACGTTTTTGATTTGCTTCTCAAACGTCAAGAAAATAATCAATTTTTAAAGCGTATCACTGAGGACGAGAAATTGGTTGTATAACATACAACAATGTTAAGCACAAAAGATCGTGGAGTAGAAAAGATGAACCGGCTCAAACCACTTCGAAAGCCAATATTCATCAAGAAAAGGTTATTCTATCTGTTTGGTGGGATTTCAAAGAAGTCGTTTATTTTAAGCTTCTACCGAGTAATACAACAATAAATTCTGAAGTGTACTGTCATCAGTTGGTCAAATTAAATGATTCACTTAAAGAAATAAGGTCAATAAATAAACTATTGGGTTGTGCGGAAAGTAATTTCGTAATGAAACGAAATTACTTTCTTGAAAACTCAATATTTGGAAACTACTCTCATCGCATTTGCCAATCCTGTGGCATGCATGTTACCATCTCTCTAAGCAAATGCCACCTAAAGCTGCATTTTGCAATAATGTCATTTTCAAGTCCTTTATTTAATTTTCTCAAACAAACTACAAACTAATAAACTTCATTTAATTTAAATAAAAACGGTTAATACTCCTAATTAATCTACCATGGCTTTCGTTCTTAAGAAAAACTGGATAATAGATTAATTAGGAATATATTCTTTATATAAAAAAAGAAAATTTATAACTTTTCGCACAAGTGGCATATAGTCGCCAAAAAGCCTCATGGTCGTGGCGATCTATTTCTACGGCCTTTGGCACATGTCTAAAGGACCTTACAAGCAACCATTCGATGGGCAGAACAAAAAATACAATTGCATGGTTTAACATTATATCCTATGCTTAAACCCAAAAAGGTCTATAGCGTCATAAAAATATTTACTGATTTTTAATTTGGATAAAAAGCTACCTATTTCTGATTAAACATAATCGCCATATTGGAAATTTAAGCGATTTCTGTATGTAATTATAAATTTTTTGCATTCTTAATAACGATTAAGATATTAGTTAGTACAGGAACCCAAAATTATGCATACTTTCTTAAAGAGAGGTCACTGATCGAAAAATCCGAAATTTTTTTTTTGTGTAAAATAATATTTTTATAGTAAAAAATAATTGAAAAAAAAAGATTTTTAATGATAAAAATTTCTTTTGCTTGCAACAGAATTTCGTACCCGAGGAAAATTTATTTGTGGACAGATTCGTGGGCAGTCATCATCACCCACGTAGAAGCATTAAATTTCCAAAAAACATTCAAATATCGTGTCTAGAACAGATTTCTTAGCGGAATGAATAGGTCAAAGTGATAGATATGTTATCTATCGAAGCATGTAAAAGAGTTCAGGCATCAGACTATCGAATACATTTACGATTTGACGACTACCCCCCCCCCCCCCTCCCCCCCCGTGTGTTGGAAAATTGAATATGAATAATGCAGCAGCGACTGAACCATATGCTTTCGGAAATCTGTGCTTTTTCCAGAATATACGAGCACACTTCGGAACAGAATATGATGAATGCTAGGCTCTGGCTTATCTAATTGTCTTATCGGCACAATAAATAACTCACCTGGACCAAAGTAATCGCAATTCGTCCGGATGATAAAAATGGATACGAGAAAAAATTCGACGCCAACTCCGTTGTGGTGTTATACTTTTTTCAAAGTTATTCTTTTACCTTTAAAACCGATTTTTTTGTTTTGAGTTTTTTTTTTTTTTGGCTTTAATGGATTTTTTGAAGGAGATTGGTTGGTTGGGCGATGGGCGACATATTCAATATGGCAGCTATGTGTATTTGGGGATGCCTAAGGGGTTTAGTCTTGCGACACGACACACTACTAATAAATACTTGCTTGGCTTGAGAGGAGTTGGATGGATGTGGAAGAAAACGATGGATGGATGAATGGATGGATGGATGGATAAATTTTATGTATGCTCGTTCATGTGAATTAGGATTATTATTGTTGACTGGCTAAAATAAAATGTCTTTATGGTTAGTCGGTTGGAGTTATAAGCTAAAAATATCGGAAAAGGTGTTAGCCGCAGCATAAATCATATCGCACCCATTTGAATAAATGCTAATGGGGCATACATATGGTAAGCCCATAGAGATGGCAGAATATCATTTAGAACGCGTGTACGCGCCTAAAGTTCAAATTTTGTTTACTCGAGAAAATCTGCTCTACGATTCCCACAAGACTTTGCATACTGGCTTGTCGCGTTTGTCCTCAGTCTTAGTACCTTTGTTAACTCTCATATGCGTCTGTTGCGTTCGTTCAGTTTTTTTTATTTCATTGCACGCCTTTAAGATCAATTTCTGTACCAAAGAGTTGTTCTTATTTTAGTTTTTCTTAGGTTAGAATTTGGTTTTATGTTTTGCCGCACTGTGTGTAGTTCTGTCTCATCAGCTCCGAAACGTATCATATTCTATGAGGTAAGAATCTCGAACACCTTAATGGTAGTATACCTTTATGCATACGTTTAATATTTTTTTTTTTTACATTTAACAGAATATTTGGTGTATTTTAGTTGAGAAATTTCGAAAAGTGTCAATTTCAATGCACTGACACCATAGTTTTTGTAGATTTACATATGTTATTCTTGAAATGATAAATTTCCTAAACGCTTAAATCAGTTTTGAAAGAAAAAAAAAATATTGTGTGAAAAAGAATAAAAACTAAAACGGATCTCACCGGTAAGATTTGTTGTTTGGGCGGCTTTATGGAACGGTTAGCCGTTCTTTGTTGGATTGTTTTCGTAGTTTCTTCATTTATTCGATTTCTCCCAAAGGCATATTGCCGAATGGATATAAGTTTAGAGATTTCTGGGGACTTAAATCATATAGAAATATTTGTACCTCGGGCTGAAATGGAGTTGTGAGAAGGAGCAGGTATTCAAATAGTCAGTTCAGTGATCTCTCTAACGCCTAAGAGATGACATGTATTTACATTGGTGCGCGCATATATAAAACATCCGCCCGTCATGCACAATGGTGACAAATTTAACATAGTGTTGCCGTTTCCATAGAAATTACCAAAAAAAAATAAAAAATACAAAATTCCAGCTTAACGTCTATAAATAGTACACAAGATAGTACAAAACCTAAATGGATGGCATACAAATCGTCTTAATCAATTATTCTGATGCCAAAGAATTAGAAAAGAAAAATTGCTTCTCCTTTTATTATAATAAGTATTATTTCTTTCTTTGGCTTTGTTATCAAAAGTTTTTTTTTTTTTATCCGATTATAATTATTTTTGTTGTTGTTGTTGTTGAAAAATGGCATGTATTTCTTAACAATATTTTGAAGAAAAAAACACCTACAATACTTTATTTAGGAATAGTGAATATTTTGAAAGATGTTTTCTATTTTTTAACTTATGATTTTTCTTTCATTTGTTATTTTCTGTGGTAATTTATTATAATTTTTTTCTTCTTCTTTAATTAAACATGTAATTTTGGATTAATTTTAATATTTTATGTTATGGTATATTTGTGCGAAAAAATTGTCTGGAACAGGAGCAGATATGAATGAGGAGTTTCTTTAATTATACAATATAAGACAATCAGTCAGTATTGTCTACACCATAGATTCTATAAAAGTCCCGTGGAGGATAATGTAATTTATAGATTAACAACAATATTAACAAAATCAATGCAGAGAGAGACTATTAGGGTAACTTAACGGTACGTTGCTCTATTCCCTCACTTTATGTGTCAGAATGCCAATAGCAGAGTCAAGAAAGCAGCTGTTAAGCGTTGCAGCAGTGGAGCTCATTGGACTTATGCGGTGAACTCATTTCTAATCAAAACTGGTCGAAAACTCATCTCTCTGTATTTTCATTAAGCCCGAATCAGAATTACTTATAATAATCTTTCCTTCGATAATTATCCACTCCCTAATTTAGTCAAAACTTTTATAACTACCCCCAACTGGGAAAGAAATTAATCCTCCTTATCGCTAGTAGTTTCAACATTAGAGATATATCCTTACACTCTCTCCCTCCACTTCGAAACTTCCCTTCCTCATCCCGATGCTGTAGCCAATATTTATGTCCCTAAATTATATTGTATTAAGGTCGATTTACCTGTACGCAACTTTTTTGGAACAATAAGACAGGCTCAAAGAATGTGTACTTCTTTTCACGGCTGCGGTGAGCGACCTTAATACAACTTGATTTGCAGTTATTGAGGTCAATGGAACCCAAAACTGTGATCTACACGTATATTGCGGAGTCTTCCCTTATAGGGTGTCTCCGTGAGCTATAATTAATCTAAGCAGTATTATCATATTTACTAATAGCCAAGCCGCTCTCAACGCTATTAGCAGCCCATTCAATGACCCTGTTCTCAATGAGAATCGATATAGCCTACTTGTTGCGTTGGGTACCGGATCATGTGAGAATCATGGGAAATGAACGTGCTAATCAGTTGGTGGGGAAAATTCCCCGGATGCCTGTGCTCTCCACTATCCCTAATATACCTCGCTTTTTAACAGAATGCAAACATATATCCTCAGACATATATAGAAACACAGTCTGGACTAACAGTGAAAGATTTTTAGCATCTCATTAACCAACTACTAATAAACCAGTCTATTCAACATTCTTACCGAAATTCTGCGCATGAAAACTCCTCAGAGTTAGGGTATCCATAATATTTTTTTTGGAAACCACACTCGTCCTTTTTGCTAATCCGGTTCTAGTAACTATTCGACACATTTTGAGCGAATACCAGCAAACTAAGTTTTCCTTCCCGAGCAGGGTTTCTCCTATTGTGGAGCTCCTAGATCTTTTTAACCTGATCAAATACACTAACATGCTCCACAAAATTTAACTAACTCTAATTAATCCAACCTACTAAAAACAGACCATATTCGTTTAGAAAACTGGTTAACTCATATGATACTTGAAGTCACCAAATAGCCTCATGGTCGTGGCGCTATGAAAATGCCCTCTGGCTCATGTCTACAACTTTTTTTTTTTAAAACTCTTAAAAAAAACTTTTAATCAAAAAATAATTATTTTTTATTATAAAATTTTTTTTTCTTTTTTTCAAAAATAAATATTTTAAAAATTATCTTTGGTTCGCCTGCCTTGATTTATCAAAAATTAGGCGTAAACTATCGAGGTTTGACAAAAACTGATTTTTCGTTTTTTTTCTGGCAAATTCATATTTTTGATAATGGACTCACGCAGTTGTCCCCATGCCAGTAAATATATATCAGCAGCGGCGTTGTTTCCACTCTTTGTAGCAGTAATGGAAGGTTTCTACTGGAATCGTTTACTGCTCCTCAGCTATAATCTTTAAGATGTTATTGACAGTGCCAAGATGATGTGTTTCAAGTGTTTATTTGATTTTTGGGAACAAAAAAAGTCATACGGACTTAGATCAGGTGAATAGGGAGGCTAGTAAAATACAGGAATATCTTTTTTGGACAAAAATTCTTTGATGGAGATGTCTGGTTTTTTGGCACCAACTTGATGCACATCTTTGCCGAATAATAATGGATTGTTAAATATATTATCAACCAACGACAAACCTAAATTTGATTGAGCTTTTTTGGTATAAGCTTGAGAGTTTTTGGTGTACAAATATCTACGATTGATAATGTATGGTTGGCTTTGAATTTAGCCAATCGAATATCTGCGTTTCCTACTTTATAGATTTATCCATTTTGCACTTTGGAAAGTAAAGTTTAGCAAAATGTTGGAAAAATTTAAATTTTAATAAATATTATATTTTTTTACATTTATCAAACTTTGCCATAATAAAATTCAAATAGTTACTTGAAGATTTCTGACAGGACTTGATCTTTTTAATGTAATCTTTGATGACTAATTCGAACATTTTTGGCTGTAATTCTTTCATTAATTGATAGCTATTTGTTTTCAAATACTTTCTAGTTTAACGATTGTCTATTAGTTCTTTAATACTGTTGAAATTGATAAATATTTTTTCTTGCAAAATTTGATAAGAAAAAATTCAACTGCGTGAAATCGCACGTTCTTGGATACTAATTGACATCACCAAAACTCGAAATTACGTATTCTGGTAACTTTTTCCAAATTAAAGCAAACATTTTTTAAGGAAAAGGAACTTTAAAATTACATATAATTTAGATTAAAACTTTTAAATTTATATTTAAAAAATCTGTTAAATAGGACCAGAATTCGAGGAAACGAACGTTTCTTCATTTTCAAACCAATATGGGCTAATGGCAATTCCAGAGCAACATTCACTTCAAAAAGTCACTTTTCGCAGATAAAATGGCTTCTAAATAGTCATTGGTAGTTTTTCAGAGCCCAACAATTTAGCTTATTTACGTATCCGCTCAGCGAGAAATTAGCCGAATTATGACAACCATATTCTCCCATTAAAGCATAAAATGTGACTACATCAGAATCCCCTCTTTTATAAAAAATGCCTTTTAAATTTAAATACATTTTTTTTGTAGTTTAAAAATCTATAACATAAAATGGCAAATTTGAAAATAAACAAATAATTTCTTTGTTATATTTATGTTTGACAGCTGTTAAATAATATAGGACTATACTTTCCAAACTAAGTAATGGATAATATCATAGAAATTTTCGGAGCATTTAAGATTTATCATATTATCTTAAAAAAAATATCAAAGAAAAATAATTTATGAATATTCGAAATAGTTAAAATATATTTTTGCTATTTGAAACTTTTATAAAATCATTTTTTAATCGAGAAAATATATTTTATTTAATTGCTCGATGATATTTAATTAGCTTTGGTTTGGTGGTAGCCACAGGGGCACTAATCGTCATTTTAAAAATGTAGAAAAAAATCTTCAGGCCTTGACCATGAATCTGTCCATTTGTCCATTCGTCCATTTAATCATTATTCCACTGCCAATGCAATATATTTGAAGAGTTGGGGGACACCGAACGTATTTTGTATATGGTGGCCGTGCGCTTGGGGCAAAAAGAATGCACTTCACTCACCTGAACGTTTGATTACAATGACGGTTGTTATACTGCAGATCTTGTCTAACTAACTCCTGTCCATCTATACATTATTATTATTATTATTACGAATATTATTATATGAAAGGAAAATTTCGCATATAATTTCAAACTATATCAACGCATGTATCGGATCGGATTGTATCGGATAATAACGCGTATTGCATCGTATCACTAAATATCAAATTCTCTCTTTTACTTTACCTAAATTGTTACAAAATCCCCTTAAAAAAAACAGCATAAAAACTTTATATAAAAAAAAAATGGGTATAGTATATTCCATAAATAATATTTTTATGCATAATTTTTTTTCAATATAAAATAATGTAGAGAGGAGCATTTGTAGCTTCGGGGAGAGTTTACGTAAAGAAAAACTGAATTTGTAAATGTATGCGTTGGAGAATTTTTCCTGCACTTCTTTTTTTTACCTCTTTCTTATGGAGCCTTCCTGTTATTGGAGGGAATATTTTTTTTGCTCTTTTTTTATTTTAATAAAATAACGTAGAAGGTTGAATTTGTGTATAAAGATAATTTATTACCATAATTATTCTACTAAAAAATTATGCACAATTGAGCTGGTCTCTGTTCTTGCGGCTGTTTGTCAGGAGCATAGCTTGAACCAATTTTCTTGTCGCATATTGGAAAATTTATTTATCGATCGTTCGTATTTTATATATCGTATCACAACTGAGAAAATCGGGACTACTTATGCTATTGTTAAGTTTAGAAATACTGTATGGATTTGTTGGGCTCTTTTGAAAGGCTGTAGGCCATATTTGAATATCACTCTATATCTGAGTGTATCCATTTGATCTAAATGTGTTGGCAAATATTGAAGATAAGAAATATACAGAAAATTTCTTATCGAAATTGGTAGGAGTTGAGTTACTCTTAAGTGGGCAAAAATAAAGTTTTGAAATGCACCATTTCAATAATAATTTATTAGTGATTTAGATACTTTTGTTATAATTCAAATTTTTTGTTGTTGATAAGTTAAAAAATTATTTGTTGTTGGAATATTAACTAAATAATATTGATTTTTGCATCATTTGGAATTATGATAATAATACAGACTGAAACTTATAATACTGCTCTCAGAAAATTATTAGATACTTTTAACTATTTGTGCATTTAAAAAAATGGAATTTATCAGATTTTTATCTGACATAAAGGAAATGTCGATTGGAAATGTTATAAAATATCTAAAATTTTTATAGAGGGATAATTAAATAAAATATCTTTACTGAAATTATGGGCTATTTTTACTCATAATAATTTTCTATTTTGTTAGTCACAACCGTACTATATGGCAGTTTTGCGCCACTTTTACCAACTGAAGAGATTATCCACTTTACGTTTTGGAAACTTACATAAAATAAAATATATTTTAAATATAAATATTGATAAAATTTATATTTTTATATTATAATTAAATTTTGTTATTTTATAAAACATATAAAATTATTCAAATAAATATTAAAAAACTTTTTGAAAAACTCAATCTTTTAGAAGTAATAATTTGATGACTTTTAGGAAATTTAACAGATTTTGAATTTTAAATGCTCTAAAGTTTAAAGATTATCTACAAAAATAAGATGTTTTATAAAGTTTTGTAAGAAAAAATCGAATGGAATTACAAATCAGACGATTTTTGGATCCAATTGACATCACGAAATTATGCTTCCTGTGAACTTTTGGCGCAATAAAACAAAAATTTGTCAAGTTGTGTAACTTATGGTATTATCTTATTAAAACCATATATAATCTAGATTAGAATCTGTATGCTAAGGCCCAAAAACAAAATAATGCTCAGAATTGATGCTAACGGTCAAATTTTCCAAAAAATACGGACCAATTTCTCCTGCAGACCAAAATGCATACCAGCAAAAAATTTTGTGGATACAACGACTTTTTTATAGGTATTTGTAAGTTTCTTGAGTATTTTGTATAGTTCAGAAAATCACAAATACCTATAAAATCATCATCGGTAAAGAAAAGTTTTGTTCGAAAAATCACTATCCAAAGCTGGTTGTTCCAGTATTCTCAATCGGCATATCTTATATGTAATTTTAATATAATAATTATTAATTAAATTAAATTATAAAATGGCAAATATTAAACTAAACAAATTTAATTAAAAAATAATATATTTATAAATTAATTTTTAAAATAACAGAGTTATACTTTTCAAACTATAAAATGGATAATACTTTACTATACAGAAAGGTTAAGAAATGAGTTTATTTTCTCCGTTTTTCTTTTAATACAATTACATAAATTATATTATATAAGAAAAAAAGTCTATAACTGATTTCATAATTTTTTTATATAAGCATTTAATATATCCAAATACTCATAAAGGTGTTATTAATATAATTTTAGATCTCCCATGTTTGATCATTTAATATCTGAATTACTCAAATGAGGGTATTATGAAAGGAATTATCTAAAAATATATATTGTAGATTACCTTACTTTTAAGCTACTTAGCTACAAAGTTTGCATAATTACTTCAATAAATACATAATAATAAATCTATAGTAAACAAAACAAAAATAATTTTCTTAGTGTTAAATAATATTGCATATTTTGAGGTTATTTTTTCTATAGATTTATTCGAACATCCTAATGTAAAAATAAAAGAATTAGAAAAGAGTTAAACCGAATCTCAGATAATCATGTTATGCAAAATATTCTGAAAGTAAACGACACGGAATAGGGCACAAAAAGACTTCATGGCAGGCACTTGTACTTTGTCCAAAAGACGATTCCGAACAGAACAGTCCAGCATCGAGGAGACTACAAATAAAAGCAAATTGCGTTCGGAAAAAGGCACAAGGAAAAATGTAAAAGGACTGAAAAGTACCAGCCCATATTGGGGCGGATGGTGTATTTTGCATTGCGCGACTTAATTATCGAATTAGCCAGTATCGGACCGCTGTGATCTTCGATTGCTTCCAAGTCGGGTCCATCGAACCGCACTTGTACAGATCGACTGTTCGACCTGTGGTCCCATCTTGTACACTGCATGTTAGGATCGACCAGAACACGTGTAACCATCGGCGGATCGATCGTTCGAAAGGACTAAATGACCACAAGGTGGGGCGCAACGGAATTACAACAGCGTCCAACAATCTCGAATAGTATGCATGAGTGCAACTTGTTATACCTCATACCTCTGCGAAGGTACATAATTGTAACTGCTGCCGATAATGCTGTTGTGAACAGTGGTCAATATGCATATCCCCGACTACCTACAAATACATCCATTCGAGATGAATGCGCTTAGATGCCCACCGTTTCATTTTCCGCATTAACATGTGCATTTCAGAATGATTCCCTAATGTGCACTCTACGCACTTGATGATCATCATACCTAGAAGTGCATTTAAGGTACAGAATTTAACACCGTAAGGCATTTAAGTGTTTTGCTGATGATTTTTCCTCCATTTTCCTCTTCTCCAACGCACTCAGCATGATTCGGTTTTAACAAAATGCTCCTCATATTCTCCTCGAAACGCTTTTAAGGCTGAAAATCGATGCAAATCTGTCGATATTGAGCAGACATAATAAATAGCAATAAGACGATTTACTATGAATTCGAACAGCATAGAACAGAAGTCATTCAATGCACGTACCTTAGTAGTACTGATATCAATGTCTAACCATCTAAATAAGTACTCGTACTTGTATTTGAGCTGGAACCTATGCAATATTATGTGTAATTCTCGTCTATCCATTTATGATAGATGACAATGGTTTTATTAAATTTTATTTCGTAAACTTCTGTTCGAATAAGTTATAATTTTTATTTTTATTAATATTAATAAGCTCTTGTGCATATTTTGACTTATGCAAACTAAACATAAAACAGATACTTAGACAGATAGAACGCTTTTGGTCGACCACCACAAAGTTTTTCGACAGACATTCGAGAAAAATGTTTTAATTTGCTGCTTCAATAAATATCCTTTGGGGATGATTAATGCTATAATATTTTTATAGATTTAATTTATAAAAAATTGTTGTTGTTATTTTCCAATATTTACATTTTATGCTCAATCAATCCAAGCAGTTTTTACATTTTTTTTTGCCGATTACTCTTTTCTACTTAAGCACTCTTGGACAACAATAATGGTTATTTATTTGTAGAATATTTATTAGTAAGACTTTACAAATTATTCAATATAATCTACCCTTTTTTTGTGTATGAAAATATCATGGGTAAAAAAGTAGTATTCAATAAAGTTTTCTATGCAATTTTTGCGTTTTTTCGTTTGTTTTGCAATTTTTAAAATTGATAAATTTTGAAACATTTTATTTGAACGGTGGTCTGATGATGACTACGGCTAATATTTACTAAAGTTAGACAACTGTACGAGTACGCTTATACTTAGGGATGGGCCCATTATTATTAGTTTTCTAATCAGATAGGAATGGTTCTAAAGGCTTAATAGTAGTGGTATGGAGATCTTTCTTTTTAAGTATTTGATCGAAGAATTGTCGCTATTGTGAAGGCAGATTATTGCCATTCCATCATTATTGTACACAATAGTAGCGAGTAGTCAGTCACCCAACTATTCCTGGGAACATTCCAAATCTATTCAATAACAATATACAATAGTATAGTTTGACAAAGTTAAGAATAGTGGGATTAGAAGAGGTTGGGAGTTGTGGGATTTGAACAAATTTCTTTGTTTCCTTTGTTGTTGATTTTGTTGCGAAACTAACAAGTCGTGGCTACAAATTTGCATAATGAGACTGAGAGCAATATGGCAATCTACATAAAAATTCTACCTAGGCTCGCAGTATAAGTTTCCACCTCATCCAATAATTAGGGGACTCTATAAAGCGTGTGGAGGTGAAGTTTTATGTTGCATTATGAAAAATGGAACAATAAAATTTTGGAGCAATCATGTTCCCTTAAATTTTCTGTACTTTGTGAATCGATAACTCTTAGAGTCACGAGAAGGGATTAGAAGACGACAAACCCCGCTCACGCCGGCCTTTAACATCGAAATCCGTTTTGCAAATGTGGAACGATTGGTGGCTCTTGTAAGGTCAGACCATTAATTAATATTGAAGCTGATGTGTAGTGAGTTTAATTTGAATCTTTTCACCATTCATCCGATTTTAACTAAAGATTTGAGCATGTAAAAAGTGTGTGCCAAGATGGTGCCAAAAATCTGCTTCTCCATAAATGCATTTTTACCGAAAGAAGCGATTTTTAAGTTTATTCAGCCTCCTTTATTCACCTGATCAAAGTTCGTGAAACTTGTTTTTATTTCTCAAGATCAAAAATACATCAAAGGACATTATCTTGGTACTGTCGATAACATCCAAAGTTTTCCAGTTGAAGCCCTCCAGCACTTTTAAGAAGAGTGGAATTAATAACCTCGCCGCTGTGTAAATGCCCAATGGAACTTAATAAAATAAAATTGTACGACAAAATTCTGTTACACACGTGTTTTCTTCCAATGGACTCAAACAGTTGTCGCATTTTCGTTAGATATTTTTCCACAAAAAAATTTAAAGAAGAACTACATAATCATAGAAATTTCACTGAATATCACTTAAACTAAGCTAATCCTTCCAAACTGGCACGCACTTTTTTATATTGGATTCAAACAGTTGTCGTTTTGCCGGCGGATATTTTTCAAAAATATTTTTTTAAGAAAAATCGAAATAATCATAGGAATTTCTTTAAATGTCATTTTAACTAAGTTAATCCTTCCAATTATTATGAAGCACACATTTTTTTCTCTTGCATTTAAGCAGTTGTCGCTTTGCCGGCAGCTATTTTACAATAAAAATATTTAAAAATTTAAATAATCGTAGGAATTTTACTGAATTTCACCTAAACTAAACTAATCCTTCCATTCTTTCACACACATTTTTGCTAATGGACTCAAACAGTTGTCGGTTTATCGACAGCTATTTTACAAAAAAAGTTTTTAAAAAAAAAGTAAATAATCATAGGAGTTTCACTGAATATCACTTAAATTAAACTAATTCTTTGACTTGTTCCCAGAAAAAAACTTACACCAATACAAAAATACTATATTCATAAAAATGTGGGTGGTTCCAAAAAGTTGTCGCGAAGTCTATTTAAATTAAAATCGAATTTTAAAAAAATATTTATAACTTGGCAAAATTTTAAAATATTTTTAAGCAAATGTAACTGGCAAATGTTATTGGCCGCAGACTTTATTCAGCCAAAACCTTACAACAGCAATATGAGAATTGCTCTCAGCGGAATTGACCACAAACCTTAACAAGTTGAATTGATTGAATTTGTTCAACAAGTTGACCTAGAAGTAGTTAGATCATAATTTTGCTGTTGAACTACTTGTATTTAGATATAATTTCACCAACAATCTTATCTATAAGACCACCCATATTAACTTATACGAGATAAAAGTCAATAATTCAAACAATCGTTTATTATTTATCCAAATATAAATATGTGTATTGTATTTGTTTTTTTTTTAAAAAAGCATGTTTTATTTTTTAGGAGTAGTTTTTTTTAATGACTTTTATTATATTTTCATTTGATTAAAAAAAAGAAACCAAATAAAATCAAGATAAATGTACAACGACTAATATAGATAAAAGAAAATTTTTCTCTCTCTTGTTTTTTATTTTAATATTATGTTTTTCCTTCCAATACTATGATCTATTGATGCTAGTTAAGATTTATATCTTTACAGCTCTATTAGCTGGTCTTGTAGTTGTTTCCTTGTTCCAATAATCTACAGTCTAGATATATTTTTGAGTCTATGTATAAGCCTTTGACTTCTGTTTCTACTCTTCTCTATACTCTAAACTATATATGCTACTACAATACAAATAAATACACCTACATTGGCAAAAAATTGCCTAAAAACAGAATTCATAAAGTCTCTAGATTCAGATACAATATTGGCCTAACTTGTATGGCGGAGATCAACAGTCTACGAGGACAGTTAAAAAGCGAGAAATTAACTCCCCTGCCCCCATTCTACGACAATAAACGACATTGCCTTCTATAAAGGTGGAAAAAGCATTACGAAACACACTATCGTGACTTAATGCAAAATAAATTCCATCGTCAAATAAGTTTTTAGCGAAGACAAATAACTTACCAGTTGGTAGAGATTAGTGACTTTAAATTGACATCAGCCACAGAGCCAGCGATCGGTAAAATAATCCGAGTATAAATTTCAGCTGGCGGGCGTTATATGTTACATACCAGGGGTATGAATATTGACTGAATTTGTTTTATACACTCTATAGTTTGCAGTGATTATTTTTTATACTCCAGTCACTGAAGTCTTAACATTATACACAGTTGTGGGAGTAGATATGTAAATAATAGCAGAGAAGATTGGAGAAGAGTGTTACGCAGTTGAAGGTAAAAGGGTGCCCAGAGAGAGAGGTTATGATGGTGACGATAGAAATGCTGACGAAGATGTCAGTTACTGACGTTGGCAGTAGATAGCGGCACTGTTGATGGCGTCTTTCAGTTTTTGGTGTCGGCAGCTCCAATCCAGACGAATATATTACCCAATCCCAGTAAATATGAATAGCACCACTTTTATGTTGTGTAGTTTATAATAATATATAATCGTATGTCAACGCACTGAGTATTCTGGTAGTTTCTTTAAAACAATTTCACTCATGGAACAGTTCACGCAATATTGCTCGTATATCATCAGCTTATGGTCGATTGCTTGTACGGATATCGGTTCCCGTTGACGCAATATATCCCATTGTGTCTGGCAGTAATACTCATACCTCCATTCCTATCTGACTGGATATCTTTTCTGTACGCTTTTCGAACTAGATTTGAGCGTAAATACATTTTTTGTAGGTGGTTAAGTCCAATCGTAGCTTAACAGACAGGGTAAAAAACTAATCCACATCGAAATAAGTAATGTACGAAATGGCGTTGTTATGCAATTTCCGTGAAATTCTATCGCCGTCATTTAAATATTAATCTGGAGAATCGGCCCTAATTCAATTTCTATGCTTTTATTATTATTATTAGTTATTCATGTTTCAAATATATTCACAAAACTATGCTACAATTCATAGTCTATTTATTTATTTTTCGAATATTAAATAAATACAAATTTGTCCAGTTTTATTTGATGTCACATATTTTGTTTAATTTAATAAAATATATCAGGCTCCTTTCTCTACAATATTTATTCATCCGATTATCTTATCTGTCTCATGATATTATTTATTCAGAAATTCATTTTTCTGATAAAAATCCGTAATACAAATGCTTCAGAATTGGCTTAGCAAGCAATAAAAAAAAGTTGACGAATGCAAATGTGTCCATGCAACTTTTACTCTTCGCTGTGAATCATGCACTCCCATATATATCAATGGCAGTGAAACACCACAAGATACTGAAGTTCGGTACCTAGGACTGAATATAGATAAACGTACTTTTAAGCAAAAATACTTTTAAAAAATGTCCTACAGGAACCAATATGGACTTATGTTAAAAATACTTGGAAAACTTTCCGATACTCCCTTTTATGTTCGGAATAGTGTAATTCATCGTAACCTTAAAGTTTCATATGCTCGTTAAGTATTTCCATGTCATTATAAAAAGTTTTATTCAAATCGTGTCCGAGAACTATCCTCCACTTCCTTTCTTAGAAGCACCCATCGATGACTAAACCATCACTGGTCCTTATAAAGAGCTATCCAATTTATGATTTTGAAAGAAAATTTTAATAAAATATACTTAAAATTTAGATTTTGATAATAATACTATTCTATAATATAGTTTGTATATTCCCATTATATATATAATAAGATATAAAACTATTATAATTGATATCACGAGTCCGTGCAGGACTCAATCTTTTTGAAGTAATTTTTTAATGACTTTTTTGCACATTTCGGGATGAAATTCGTCTATTATTTTATAACTTAACGGATGTTTGTTTTTAAATGCTCTGAAATTTAAAGATTATCTATTTTAATACGATTTATTCTGTAGTCTTACTAAAAGAAATCCAACGACAATTGACATTACTTGGAGATCTGAAGTTACGCGTGCTAAGGACTTTTCGTTGACTGAGAACAAAATGTGTTGTTTGGTATTTCGTAATGTTGTTTGGCTTGTGGTATTGTTTTGGTCAAGCAAAAAATTAGACTGGGTATCATACGACCACAGCACTCAGAATTGGCGGTAATGGTCTCTTCTTTTTTAGTTTCAAATAATAATGGACCAATGACACCTTCAGACAGTCTTTTTGTGCGGATGCAATGGCTTCTCTACAATCATTGGTGGTTTTTCAGTGCCTCATTTATATATATGGAAATTTCGTATTGACGTATCTGCAGGGCGGCAAAGAGAGCCTCATAGCTGAAGAATTCTTTTTGAAAAATCAACATCCGAAGCATGTTGTTTTTTCGTAAAATGGCAAACTTTAAAATAAATAATTGTTGCTTTAAATGATATATTTATTTGGAAACTGTTCAAAAAGTATCGCAAATTTTGGCTTTCCGCAAGTTACGTATATTCGATTTTCAATTTTTTATGGCGTTATGTTGGTACTTATGTCTCTGACTTATGCCGACGAGTTCGGCCATTTTGAATGTTCAGTTAATTTTTGACAGCTGCTTTGCTTGCACGTGTTTTGGCTCGTCTTCAATTTATGCCCATTCCAAAAAATGAATCAAAGAATCTTTATCAAATTTTGTATGAAAAACAAGCTACCTTGGACCAAAGCAACGTTTATCGGTGGTACAAAATGTTCTCAGAGGGTCGAGAAGATGTGAACGACGAAAAGCGTGCCGGACGCCGGAGCACGTCAACAACAGACGAAAACATTGATGAAGGGAAGAAAATAGTATTGACCAATCGTCGAATCACCATTAGAGAAGTTGCTGAGGACTTAAACATATCGATTGGCTCGTGCCATTTTATTTTTACCAATAATTTGGCGTAAGACGGGTCGCCGCGAAATTCGTACCAAAATTGCTCAATTTCGACCAAAAACTGCATCGCATTAACAGTGCTAAGGTGCTGTTGGACTCTGTTCGCGACGACCTAAATTTGCTCCTGGTGACGAATCATGGGTTTATGGTTATAACGTGGAAACCAAAGCTCAATCATCCCAATGGAAACTGCCGCACGAGCCAAGACCGAAAAAAGCGCACCAAGTTCGGTCAAATGTGAAGGTTTTACTTACAGTTTTTTTCGATTGCAGGGGCGTGGTGCATCATGAATTCTTACCACAGGATAGAACGATCAATAAGGAATATTACCTGCAAGTAATGCATAAGTTGCGTGAAGCAATCCGCCAGAAACGCCCGGATTTGTGGAAGAACAAAAATTGGCTTTTGCACCATGATAACGCCCCTGCTCACGCATCGTTGCTTGTGCGCTAATTTTTGGCTAAAAACAACACACTAATAATGCCACAGCCATCGTATTTCCCAGATCTGGCCCCCTGTGACTTTTTGTCCAAGAAAGGACGACGCTACGCTACGATTGAGGAGATAACGGCGGCATCGAAGAAGGAGCTGAACAAAATCACAAAAAATGATTTTTTGAAATGCTTCGAGAATTGGGAAAAACGTTGGCACAACTGTATTATATCTGGTGGGGGTTACTTTGAAGGGGACAAAATAGATATTCATGAATAAATAAACAATTTTTGAAAAAAAACACAATATTCGCCATGTTTTTTGAACAGACTTCGTTCCTTCCCAACTACATAAAATGAATAACATTTTATTAAAATATGATTAAAAAACTTATTAATCTCTGCTCCCAAAAAATCCTTTAAATTTATTGTATTAAAATGATTTTTGTTAATAAATGTAGTATTAATTTTAATAACGCTTTAGCAGGAAAAAATTCTCAAAAAAAGTGTATTTGCTTTGATTTATGAGACATGAATTTTTATAAGAAACTTTGCGGTGCACAATTTATTTAATCTTTCGCTTATATTGTAGTATTTGAAGCACAAAAAAACAAACTCTTCAGATTTAAATTTAACACCAAATAAATTTTAATGTGGCTTGACCATTAATGCAATTCCACCTGTGTTGTATAGTAAATTGTATTGGCAATAAATTTTCGATTGATGTTATTTGAAGACTATGGTATGATATTAATTTGATCTAGTTCAGAGAAGAATTGCTCGGTCTTAAATATTTATTGTACAACATTACAACGAATAGAATTCAATCCGAAATCCATAATCGTTTTCAGAAAAACTGTCGCACTCTTTAATGATTGATTTCGATGCGCAATTAAGTTGTGGATTTATTAATGCATTAACAAATCAGTGAGTGCACATTTGCCAAAGACGGTTTGCCCCCAACTAATAATCACAAATTACTTTTAATTGTTTCAATTGATTTTTTTTTATAGCGTTTGGAAATTTTTTTCAATTTCATTTCGATTTCAAATGTTTGCTTTCGAATTGCGCCAACATAGAGAAGAAGTAGCTATGATCGTCGAGCTATCGGATGCTAAAAGTGATCGAGCTCCTAGTGCGTAGACGATCTTGGTCAAGAGTGACCATACACCTCATATGTGTCGCAGCACGATAACAGTTCCTCGTAAATACCATCGTTTGAAAGTATCATATCGAGTCTGCACAGTGTGCTCAGATTATTTTCTGAAAAAAGTGGATTCCTTCAAGTTCAATTCGATTACCGATCAGTAAGGAGGCATCTCTCACTTAAGGCTATGATACAACCAATACTGGTTAATGTCTACAATTACTCGGACCAGAATCCAATCCTTTTGCAGTGTTTATACTGGCTGCGAACTACGAATTGCCATTTCTAACTGCCATATTGCCATTATCGTTCAATTGCTGTATAAAAGTTGCTATGATTACTACTGCCAACAGATACGATTGGTATTATTGAATTTGGACTTAGGGGCTCGAAAACGAAATCAAAATCCGATTCAGATTGCAATTGCTGCTGTTCGCTCATTAAAGAATTCTTTAGTTTTCAATTCGCATCTATTCGCGATGTTCTCATATAGAAATTTATATATTTTTGTCATTAAATTACACAGCAAGCAATGAAATTTATCACTCGCTCAATAAACAAACCATAAATCCTACAAATAACATTGGCTAAATGCAATAGGAAAAAAACCCAACAAAGTTTCTGCAACAAAAGACCCTTCCCCCATTGATGCTACGCAACAACTATGAATGACGAAGCGTCGATGAAATAAAAATTACTGCGGGCGTGTGGATACTGCACTACGGCTTTTGGATACTAATCAATGCAACAACAAAAGTGAAAAACTTCAGCTGATACAGAAGAGAAGTTAATCGAAAGGGGTAATGAGGCAACGAAAGTCTAACTAAATTGTTGCAAATCAATAAAACGTCTATAAATTAGCGGATGGCGGTCGCTTTAACCTTTTTTTGCTTCAGTTTATTGTCCATCGGTTTTGTTGCTGATCAACTAGTTCCCAATATCACACAGAAATTATAGATGAGAGCACATTGATTACCCCCCACCTTATAATCAAAGGATAGCGAAAAATAAATACCATTCGATTTACTGAATAGTCATCATCCAGTTGGACACCGAACAAAAACCGGCCACCAATTGAACACAGGATACAGAATCGTCTATGGGATCAGTGCTCATTTTTCGATCTTGGAAGGCAACTATTTATACCATTGATGATCAGAGAAGTACATCCATACTTGCACATATTTACGCATTTGGACTGCCATAATCTTTCTCTTCAGTTTTTGAATTTGAAATAATTCCCGGACGACCTTTAAGAAAAATCGTAATCTTTTCAGAGGGGGGGGGGGGGATGTATGGTGCGTTTGTATTGAAAATTCAATTTAGGACGAATCTCAATTTGGTTATTATAGTTAAAATTTTAAAATAGTTTTAATAGAAGAAAATTGTTCAATTTTTTTTTTAATTTCGAACAGGAGCGAAATTTGTCAGCAATTTTTTTCAATTTTTTTTTGTTATAAATTTTTTTTGCGTATTTGCCAATAAAAATGTTCATGTTACTTGTAGGATATATAAAAAAAATTTTATTGGCCTAATATATTATCATAAAAATTTACAAACTCTCATATGTATTTATACAAACTTTATCCTTGACAAATAATATCGCAAGGTTGTTGAATGCTTAATTAAACTTACGAATATATAGGATTATCCATTTTATAGTTCAGAAAGAGCGGCTCTGTAATACAATGAATATTAATTATATATGCAATTAACATCAAAAATTGATTAGCTTAAAGTTTGGCATTAAATAATAAATTACTTAACTATCATATTTTACAAAAAAAATTGTGATTCTCTTTCAGCCTCATTTTCAATAAAATTTTCTTGACAGATAAGGCTCAATTTTTGCTCAGTGGATGAGTCTATAAAAAAAACTGCCATTCATGGGGTTCTGAAAGCTTAGAAACAACTATAAAAAAGCCATTGGTATTTGCAGAAATTGAATGTCTGGTGTGCATTTTGATCTGAAGTTGTCATTGGTCCATATTTCTTTGAAAATGAAGAAGGAGAGACCGTTACCCGTTGGACGCTATGATCGTATGACAACAGACTTTTTTTTAATTTGTACCATATATTATTTTAATAAAATAATTCTATAAGCCACAAAAAGTATGGCTTTTTGTGAAAAAAAGTTTGGGTTTTTTTGAGAAAAAGTATGGCTTTTTGTGAAAAAAAGTCCTGGGACGCATATTTTTTGAGCTTTCATAATATCCAAATTGCCTTTTTAGATTGTGTGATTTGACGCCCTTAAAATTTTTTATTGTGAAGCTATGCAAAAAATTGTGCTAAGAGAGATAATCCTTGAGCATTGAAGTATTTAAATAGCAACACCCATAAAGTTTTGACCAAATTACAGCCCGTAAAAAATTCTTCAAAAATTACCCCTAAATGTATCGAATCCTGCAAGCGGTCTCATCGCAGTTATTTAAAAATATTTATATTCTATGCAAAATTGCAAGGTTTAAAAAAAAATAATATGAGAAAATTTAAATTTTGTTAATTTTACTTTATGAAGCACAAATTGTTATGCTTCGAAAATATAGAGAATAAATGATAATTTTCCATTACAAAATTTCACAAAACATATTTGAAATGGAGTAAACTCAAAAAAAAGTGGATTTTATACTAATTGGAAAGTAGAAAATTGATAGAACGATAAACAAGAGTAAACTAGTGTTCAATATAATAGAGAACAGCAAACAAACATGATCGAATATTTGTATTTTATTTTAGTTTTTCATCGGAAAAGGGGGAAGAAAACCGTAATGTGAGATCCCATCCCAATCCGATGGTGATACAAGATTCGTTCTGGGCATAACTTGTTATCGGGCATATTAAATTCTTTACATTTAATTTACATAAAAAAAAGTGTAGGATAAATTAAAAAAAATATGGACCACAATAGTGGCCAAGAGACTATTCGATAAGAAGAGGACCGGGAATGAGTATAGTTATCCATCCCAAAACACTGTGTTTGAATTGTTCAACTAAAAAAAAATCTTTTCCGAATACTTAACATGCTGTTTTGAGCACTGAAGTCTAAAAGCTGAAGACCGAAAAATCAGAAAACCAACATAAAAAAAAACAAAACCAAAAACAAGGTAAACAAAAATAAAAAACGAAAAACCATAGTAGAATATGAATATTGGTGACACTCTGAGTATGGTCAATAGTGTACAGGTGCGCGGGCGCAAGTTGGGAACACGATGGGGCTATGGTGTGAAAGCAACTAATCGCGTCTCAAATTTTCAGTTTTCGAAAATATTTTTGGACACTTAAATGTCAAATGAACGGGTATCGGGCAGTTTCTCATTTTCCTCGCAGCACGGGCACATCATTGCTTTCGATTTCACAAAATATTCTAAAATGACCACAGAATTCAGATTAAAGCCGTTCTTTTTGTTGGTTTTTCTCTTCATCTTTTATTTTCTTCTTCTTCATACCTTTTGTGTACCTCCTTAAATTTTCAATAGACGATATTATGAACTCTCTTCTGTTTCCTCTGAAATTTTTTGTGTTCTAAGCAAATAGAGAAGAAAAAAAAACAAATCATTTGTATCTGACAACAAAATCAAAATCATATAAAAGATAGAAATAAGAATACTTAAAAACAAAAAAATCCAAAACGAATTTTAAAAAAAACCACACAAATCAGTGGCTCTGAATGGTGTACACTTTTGGTCATCATTAAATTTCCATAATTCCCCACCAAAAGAGAGAGAGAAAAAAAAACCAAAAAAAATAGCAAAAAACTTTTATTGTGGTATGTGATATTTATTATTATTTTTTCTATTATTATAATAAAATTGGGCACCCACTGACAAAAATGCAATTTAAAATGAATAAAGTGTAATTTAAATTATGAAAATTATTTTTTATTTGACTACGAGTATGAGTATTTATGGAAGACGTTCCAGATGGAAGAATTTGGGGAGAGACGATAGAGCTTTTAGCATTTTTAATAATATTGTTATGGCAATGTATACATACTCGTATTTGGTTGATATAATAGTTCCTGTTATAGTTGAATGCACCACCAGGTATCCTTATTCAATTTTTTTTAAATAATTTAAAAAAAAAAAAACGAGTAATAAAATTTGATTATTTAATAATAATTTTTTTTTGTTCAAATTTATGGATTTTTTTCTATTTGAAATTTTTTTCAAAGCTTTGCAAAATTCTTGCTCAAGAATTTTTTTTAAAAGCTGGTTTGTTTGTTTATGGGAAAGGTTTCAAACGCAAAGGTCCAACAAAAAATCCCAACTTTTTTAAAGCTCTGCAAAATTCTTGCTGAAGAACTTTTTTTGAAAGCTTGTTTTTTGTTTGTTTGTTTGAGGGAAAGGTTCCAAACACGAAGGTCCTAAAGAAAAGTCCCAACTTTTTTAAAGCCTTGCACAATTTTTGCTGAAGAACTTTTTTTAAAAGCTTGTTTGTTTGGTTGTGGGAAAGGTCCCAAACACAAATGCCCCAAAAAAAGGTCCCAACATTTTTAAAGGTTTGCAAAATTCTTGCTGAAGAACTTTTTTAAAAAGCTTGTTTGCTTGTTTGTTTGTTTATGGGAAAGGTTCCAAACGCAAAGGTCCCAAAAAAGGTACCAACTTTTTTTAAGCTGCAAAATTCTTGCTATAGAATTTTTTTAAAAGCTTCTTTGCTTGTGGTCAAGGTCCGAAACACAAAGGTCTCAAAAAAAGGTCCCAACATTTTCAAAGGTTTGCAAAATTATTGCTGAATAACTTTTTTTAAAAGCTTGTTTGCTTGTTTGTTTGTTTGAGGGAAAGGTCCCAAACACGAAGGATCAAAGAAAGGTCCCAACTTTTCTAAAGCTTTGCAAAATTCTTGCTGAAGAATTTTCTTTAAATCCTTGTTTGCTTGTGGTAACGGTCCCAAACACAAAGGTCCCAAACACGAAGGTTACAAAAAAGCACCCAACTTTTTTAGAGCCTTGCAAAATTCTTGCTGAAGAATTTTTTTTAAAAGCTTGTTTGTTTGTGGAAAAGGTTCCACATTTTATGTGGTCATAGCCGCTAAAAATATTGAGGAGGCTCAAAGGAAGCTACCCAAAGGATTAAGTCTAGCAGCTGAGAAAACGGATATGGTTTTGCTTAGGAAAAGATACCTTTAGTGAGGGAGTTTCTAGTGGGAGACGAGATTGTTCCAACTCAGCCAGCGATAAAATACCTTTGAGTAAAGCTGCCAAGACAATGGCCAAGACTAGTCTGGACGCAAATCAAAGCTGCCACTGAGAAAGCTGTCAAGATAATGACAGCCATCAGCAGGCCCATTCCTAATGTATGCGGACTCTAGCCTAGCAAACTAAAGCTCATTATGTCCAACAGCTCCCACATCAAAATTTTATACAACTGTGAATGAGAAGTATCAGGAACTTATGGCTACAATGCAGAGAAGAACGGAAGACGATATATCACCTAAATAAGGGCCCGTGACCTGAAGAAGCGAAAACAAAAGCCAGGAAAGAAACCCTCAATAGGGGGCAAGACCCGATGGGATAATGAGAGCAGTGAAAATTTTCGGGAATAGCTAGACCGAGGACATAGTAGCTTGGATTATTACATCATAAAGTTTGGGACTGGACATGAATACTTCTATAAGTACTTATTCCGGATGGGTAAAACTGGGAGCCCAGAATGTCCATATGGAGCGGAAAGACAGATCTGTTACACTCATAAGTTCTTCCAGTGTAACAGATAGACAGCGGAAAGACAGATGCTAGAGGACAGATGTCATACTGACCGATAGGACTAGCTGGGAGAGAGTTGCGGCTTTTATACAAATTATGTTACGAAAGAAAAACTGGAGGTAGGAATATAAAAAGACCTAAAACCGGAATGAGCCAATAAGTGGCAAATAAAGACTCCATCTTGAAGTGGTGCAAAACCGGTGCCAAAGTGGTTTTTAAAACATCAAGACGGAAGAGGAGGAGGTTTTTAGTGGGTGCGAGCCTCACAAAGCAGGGTGTTTTGAGACGTCCTGACGTTGTAAAACGCATTCTCCCCCTTCATACAGAAAAAAAGTCAATTATGCCGAAAGGACCATTTTGTAATTTGGAAAATACTGCCTTGTGATTTGCTAAACGTTAAAGTTACTTTATATTTAATTTAAATATTAATCGATACGTTAATAAGCAAAATTACCGTATATGAGGCTCTGAAAATTCACAAGTGATTCTAAAAAAATAATTTTGTCCAAAAAAGTGAAATCAGCTTTTTAGTACCGAAAATTGCCATGTGGTGAAATTTCGAGATTTGGTGTTTCAAATTTGCCACCAAGATCTCGAGATTTGACGTCAAATCTTAGACGTTTTTGCAGATAATCTTTTATTTAAAAATGCATCAAGTAATAACTGAATTATAGCCGGAAATATGGAAAAAAATCTTAAAAAATTATTTAAAAATGCTCGAGTTCTCCAAAAAGGCTTGTGGTAGTCATATGAATGATGTAATATTAAAATCAAGTGTGTTATAAGTGCTTATGATTCAATTTTATATTTTAAAGCATAATTTAGATACTCCTTTAAGTGTGATTATTTAAGAAAAAAAGAACATTAAAAAATGATTTTTAACTTATATTTTCCATACTTTTGAAAAAAATTTAAATGTATAATTTTTAAGCAAGACATTTCTTTAATTAATGGTAATTATTAACTATTGTATAATTTAAATTTTATGTAAAAATAAATGAAAAAAAACTGTAAAATTCATTTACACTGAAAAAATTAATTACAAAAAGAGAAATTATCGATATATGGATTTAAAACAGTTTCTAATGGTTAAATAAGTGCATAAAATCAATTAAAAATATTTAAAACTTTAAATAAAAAAGCAATTAATGGTTAAAAGAAAAACTAATAAACAATAACGTAAAGAGTGGAAAAATTAAATTTATTGCCATAAATTAGTACTCCTTTAAGTATCCAGAAAAAAAGCAAATGCAAAATTATTCATTTCCGGCTGTAAAATTAATATATTTATTAGCAAGGTCACAGGGATCATAGTTTTATAACTTTTCCAATCTATCCAACAAATGAAATGTCCCCAATTTTTGATTGCACAATATTTATTCGATGATATGTGTTCGTGCTTTTAGGTATCACACTAAAACCAATACATAAGTTTTAATAATCAATCTATAGTGATTTATTTGAATATTATTCATAATAGGAGTTAGATTTTTTTTCTCAATTTCTTGCCATTTATCTTTTCTTGACCTATAAAAATATTACTACTGATAAGATACGAGTATGTAAGAATTTTCGAAACAGACACAAAAAAAAACAACAACGTGGGCTGTACAGGTATTTTTACTTGCTGAGAAAAATATGAAATCTTAAATGACTTACTATAATCGAGAATAATGCTCACCTTTGTCATATTTTTAATTAGCATAAATTCATTAATTTCAACACATTTGCAACGGTACGATTGGTGTTTTTCTTATTGAGAAAAATTACCATATTTACGACAACGGTCAGTTGCATTTAATAGGAATCCACGGATGAGAGAGGTTATGTATGCATGTGTATATTTATGGAAATGCACAAAAAAAATATAAATGGATAAATATATTTATGTTTCAAAAATGGTCGTATCGTATTTGAAAAAATTATCTCTAGCCATTCACCGAATTTTTGACATGGCCGATATTTGAATGGAATGACACAGTGGTCTGCAATGTGGCCAGATATATTCACCATTCTTGCTTGATTTGTATCCAATTTATACAAATATTTGCTAAGAGAAATCGTGTTGTGCTCGTATATTGGGTTCACCTTGTATGTGATGTTCGACGAGTTTGTAGTAGTATTCGTGAATATGGCCGGTTTCGTGCGTGATCGCTAACCCCACAAAATATGCAGCTGGCGTTGGTGCATTTTATGCACATACGAAATAAAATATTGCAATTTTCGGTTTTCTCCTAGACGATGCTATAAGAGCATAACACAATCAGGCACTGAGGGCTTAAGTCTACGCAAAATTCGTTACCGAGATCAAGTTCCTATTACCCCGTATAAGCCGTCTATAGTTATTTAAAGT
Source organism: Atherix ibis (assembly GCA_958298945.1). Taxonomy (NCBI): domain Eukaryota; kingdom Metazoa; phylum Arthropoda; class Insecta; order Diptera; family Athericidae; genus Atherix; species Atherix ibis. Next base: position 3,727,566 of record OY282607.1, on the reverse strand, counting down.
GGGAAAGGACCCAATTTAATACTAGATCTGTATTATCAACTTTGTGGTATTAATAGATACTCTTGAGCAACCATTCTTGTGGTTAAACGCATTTAATTTCTGTTCGGTGCGCACGTCAATTAATTAATTTGATTGATTTTGATTATTATTGAACTAAAGCCTAGGCTAGCCCCCCAAACGTCAATAGGATCACAGTCTGGTTTCTCTGCTCTGCTCCAAATGCGCTAAAGTATAGTTGAAAGTGAAACGATTTGTTCTCTAACACGCAGATATTCATATAAGGAGCCTATAAGCTGGAAACTATAAAATTTGCACCATATGTGGCCCCATTTAATTTTTCCTCTCCAATGGCATATTATTTGGAAATCGAATTTTATGGCTGTAATTAATTTTGATTACAGATTTTTAATTTTTTTTTTAATTTTAAATATTGTATCGCGTTTGGTTGAAGATTCATTTTCTTTTTCCATATAACAAATTCTTGTAGTATTCCTTTAATTCGGTTAGTTTTATATATACTTTTTCCTCTAATAGAAAAAGGTAAATAATAATTTTTTTAAACCATAAATTTAAGATTAACCGAAAAAGACTGTTCTATTTAGAGAAGATGTTGCAGTGCTTTTGTAGTGCCGATAATTTTGCCGGATATTAAAAACGAATTATTTCCACTATGTACAATTTATCAATTTTTTGATGCAAAAACATTTTTTAAGTAATAATTTAATATACATAAGAAACCAACACTAATTAGTGTTGATTAATTTGAGAAAAAAAATTCAAAAAATTAAGGCAATTTTCCAAACAAGAGTCATCAATAATCTTAATTTTTATAATGGTCTATCCAATTTTTGCTTTGGAAAGTATAATTACACTAAATACTTTAAAAACTAATGTTTTGATTAAATATTTTTTTATTATTTTGATAATATTTTGCCATTTTACATAAATATAAAATTATTTAAATAATTAATGCTAAACTTCTTGCAGTACTTCATTTTTTTGGAAAAATTTTTATGACTTTTTCGCACATTTCCGACTGTAATTTGGCAATTACTTAACAGATGCTGTTTTTTGATTACCTTAAAGTTTAAAAATTATCTAAGTTAAAATCGATCCTATATTTTTAGAAGAAAAAATCCAATAATATTTAATTGTATGATCTTAGAGGCCTGAAATTATGCGGCTTGGAACTTTTCACGCAATAGAGCGAGAATTTATTGGGTTGTGTGGCTTGCATTGCTGTCTTGTTGAATCTACCTACACGTATACCCCAGATGAAAATCTTTAAAATATGGTTAAGAAAAATGCATTTTTATCATATGATCCTAGCGCACAGAATTGTTGGTAAAGGTCTTTCCATATTCATTTTTAAAGATATAATGGTCCAATTATAAATTCACAATAAAATGTGCACCACACAGTCACTTATTACAGATATAATAGCTTTATTATAATTACTTGAGGATATTTAGAGCCCCGTATATGATAATTTTGATTATTTTTGAAGGACGAACTTCATTATAATTAATGCAACTAACTGAATTATATTTTTAAAAAAATCTTTTTTCTAGATTTTCTTATAGCAAATAAATACTCATTTGCCATTCGATAATAAAACAACAAAAATCATAATATCTTATCAGAAAATCGTTTAGAATTATTATTTTAGATACTTAAATTTTAATCAGCCACACATGGTGTTATGCATGGCTTAATAAGATACGTGAAGTTTTTCATAATAATTTCATTTCGATTTCTTTGCATGTTCAAATTTATTACTGAATTACTGAACAGGTTATGCTTAATAAAATTCGAAATGGACACTAAATTCATCTCGTAATCATATAAAAATTTATTACCACCTTCAGGAATACATTTTGGCTTTTCGGACTACCAAAATATCAATTAGCAAATTAGATGGCAGACAATAAAAATAATGCGAATGTTATTATCTACGTGATTCGTTGTGTTTAGCTTTTTCTACCACCTTTCAGATTTAATATTTAATACCAATTCGGTTTTAGCTGATTTTAAATCTAGTCTATGTCTAATAATATAACTATCGACAAGAAGTACTCATAAAATGCCGCACCTTAGTGCAAATCCATCTAAACAGTTTTGAAGGCGTCAGAAATCCTTCCTTTTGGATTAGGAAAGGAATTTCTGTCATTTTATGATTTTTTTTAATTCATTCGGTAGTGGATAAATCTCATCCGGTAGTAAATGCTATCGTATTACTCATACTTAACTCTAAACAAAATATATGCATAGGTATCTTAATAGGAAATTTTATTAAAGAAAATCTCAAAATTTATTTCGAAAATATTTTTATGAATCCATTGAAATCGTGATGCAAGAATGTGCAAATTTGCTTAAAATCTGCTATTTTGTCTGTGATATTCACATGTAAAAAGATAATCTTCTGCAAAACGATGAAACAACATTTATTAAGCAATTTCTTCAAATGCTGAAAGAATAATTTCATTCTATTTTAAGTAAATTATTGTTTAAATTCTAAAGAAAATCATTTGAAATTCTAAAGAATCGTCTTCAGTTAAGTTCTTTTATAAATTAACTATATTATTAAGAAGTTCTTATAAAGCTTATAATTATTGTAGTAAAATACAATACAATGTTGAAAATTTGAAGAAGAAAACCATAAATTTTTAATGTTCAGTAAACATAATGTCTGAAATTTTAGTGACAATGAAATTTTTCTTTAAATTAATTGCATTAAGATGAACTTTTTTTTATATTTTATTTAAACAGGTAAATATGTAATAATTGCTTCCATGCAATTAAGTTGAAAAACTTAAAAACTTTCTATAACAGTTAGTCTTAACTGCTGTTTTGACCTTTTAACATTATGGGAATTAAAAGAATTTGTAATTAAATAAATAGAACCAAAAATAAACTCATAAAAATAACATAATTTTGTAAGAATATTTGGAGTGCTCATTTTTTTTCTTTTCCAGCATTTACATATGTGTTAACACGTTTTAATTTAAAAACTAATATAAAATTGTCAAAACAAAAACAAAATGAATTACTTATAGTAAGTACAAATAAGATGAAATTTTATCAAATTTTATATTTATATTTTTAAGCAGCTGATTATGTCAAATTCTCTGAGATATTCCATATCCTCAGTGGTATTCCTCAGGGTAGAATTCTTAGCCGTCTCTTGTACAATATTTATATTTACGAAACTCATTCCTACAAAGCTTTATATTTGTTATGACATTGTCATACTGTCAACTCACAAAAACCCGAATACTGCATTCTATCATTAACAAAACCATATTGAGTCACTTCAGAACTAGTTCAGAAAGTGGAGAACGAAAAAGTATTCATGCTACTTTTACTATTCGGTCAATAGAAAATACTTCGAAGTATCATCGATGCAATTTTTTATGTAACTATTCTAATAGTGTGCTCTATTGAAAACTTTACGTTTCTTTGGTTCGTAAATTGTCTATTAGGTGTTACAAAAAATTTCTTAGTCGACTGTCATCTCCAATAAAAATCCTCTTGTAAGACAATTGTCCGTAATTTCCCTCCTCGAAACTTGTGTTTAACTTTTCCTGATAGAGTAATATTATAAAAAAATCCTTTTAATGCATATAATATTCATACTTGAGAGCTTTTAAAAACCTACTACCCGTTAAGTTATGGTCGGATTATAATCTGAAATATGCGAAAAAGTAATTCAAAAATATCTCAAAAAGATCGAGTCCTGAAAGAAGTGGTTTAATAAATATTTAAAAATAATATTTTTAATATTTAATGACTAAGTTTAATAAATACTAAAAAAATAAAATTTTATAAAAATATAAATTTTGCGACTTTTCAAAAGTCAAATTGGTTGAACCTTTATTGTTGAATGGCGCTCACTTTCCGAATAAAATAGTTCAGTCAAAATTTTTCAAACCTTCACAAACTTATGAGAATGCACATAATTGCTAATTGTAACTAAAACTTTACTCACCAACTTTGATCTCTAATTTTAGGTTCTGTTCGTTGTACAGCCAATTTGAGGTATTATCCATTTTATGGTTTTAAAAGTACAATTCTGTTGTTCAATAAATCTTATATATATTTATTAATTAAAGTATTATTTATTTATCATAATATTTGCCATTTTTTAATATATATTTTTAAAAGTATTATAATATCGATTAAAATTTTAAAAACTTTCTACAAAGATGAAGAAACTTTGCATGCTGCTTTTTTTAACTAAATTTTTCATTTCTCGCTCGGTGATTATGTACGTCAATTAGCAAAATTTTCATAAATATAGTACTTTAAAAATCTATATATAACTGTAAAAAAATTATTATATCAGCAAAAAATAATTGTATGGTATGCATTTTAGTCTTAAGTTGTTATTGGCCCGTATTTATTTGAAAATAAAGGAGCGAATACCGTATGATTATCAAATTTTCTTAGCCCTAACGCCTAGTTCAGCCAGAGCACTCCATCTGGCTGAACTAGGCGTTAGGGCTAAGAAAACTAGGCATCCCGCAGGCCATAATCGATCAAATCCGAGAACTATACCGCGAGGCCCCGTGTAGAGTGCGTCTCAAAGGACGAAACAGCGATACATTCAACATCTCGAGAGGAGTCAGGCAGGGTTGCATAATCTCGCCTATCCTCTTCATAATCGCCCTAGACCTAGTTCTTCAACGCACTAACAGCACAGCCAGCAACGGTATACAGTGGACACTGCGTGAGAAGCTCCACGACCTGGACTACGCCGACGACATATGCCTCATGTCCCACACCTTCAACGGCATTCAGGAGAAACTGAATGCACTGGCCTCCAACGCAGAAAAATTTGGGATGAGAATCAACATCAAGAAGACTAAATTGATGCGTGTCGGCGCCACCTGCGAGAGACCCTTGATGCTACACGGTACCCAAGTTGAAGATGTCGAAAAGTTCTGTTACCTTGGAAGCATGCTCAGCAAGGATGGTGGAACTGAAATAGACATCCAAACGCGCATCAACAAGGCGCGACAAGCGTACACCTCACTTGGGAACGTATGGCGTTCCAATCATCTCTCCATAGCACTCAAACTTCGAATATTCAACTCAAACGTCAAGCCATTCCTGCTGTACGGCTGCGAAACATGGAAAGTAACAGACAGCACGACTCGTAAGCCTCAGGCATTTGTGAACAGATGCTTGAGGCGCATAAGCAAGATCTTCTGGCCGAACTGGATAACGAACGATGAGCTGCTTCTTCTCACGAAGCAAATACCCCTGCTAGATAACATCAAGCGCAGGAAATGGAGTTGGATTGGCCACACCTTGCGAAAACCACCTACGGACATAGCAAGGATGGCACTAGATTGGAACCCACAGGGCAATCGCAGCAGAGGACGTCCAAGGACCACTTGGAGAAGATCAGTCGAGCGCGAACACCAACAAACTGGCAAATCATGGTCGGAAATAAAAAGGCTAGCTCAAGACAGAAGCAGATGGAGAGAATTCGCAGAGTCTCTAGTGCCGCTATATGCTCCATAGGAGTGACTGTGTTCTCATGTCTATGTGTAACATAGAAATGAAAACCTGTCAAATAAAAAAAAAAAAAAACGTAAAATTTAAATATAAATTTTATAATTTAAAAAAAAAAATGGTAAAATATATCCAATATAATAAAATTATTTTTTAATCAAAACCTATATTTAAAATATAAATTATTTAATTTTACTTTCCAAAGCCTAAATTGATTAATACATTAAAATACGTGTATGGTTTTTAATTATAAATTATTAAATAATTATATTCTACAGCAAAATGAATTTCAGAATTTTCCCATACTCATATATTTTTTATACGTAAAGTATTGCTATCATAAGACTTCCGGTCAACCCCCCCCCCCCCCCCCCCAAAAAAAAATCCGTCCTTATTATAAGCGATTTCTTGAATTAATTGAACAGGTAAAAATTATTTTTATTTACGTTTGCTTGGTGAATTTTCAGAAATGATCGGCTATCAAATTTCAATGTCGGTATCACCATAGACAATTATTATTTAGCTGATCATTTAAATTTCAATTGAAATTTACAAAAGACCTTCTGACGAATAAGAGAGAAAAGTTTTTACAGGTGAGAAAATTCCATTCACAAAAATCTGTGCGCAGACCAACAAATCCGTTCGTGACACTTTGTTCAGACTGCAAAAGAAATCATTTTGCCTATCGATCGTGTTGTGAATTTTTATTTAACCGATTTTACGATTTCGAATGCAAATAAATATAAGCAGACAAAAAAAAATAATCTATCGCAATCGATTTATTTCTTCTATTTTTTACACTGAAATGGTTTGTAATTTCTTAGGAAATTTCATCTAGATGGAAAATCTATTCTTAAAGGTGTGCATAAATTCTCTGTGAAGTTGGAAACAGTTCTTATCGTTATTTGTCGCTAACATCATCACCAACGACGTAACACAACCGCTAACAATTCACAATTATTCTAATTTTTACAAACTGAGTACATAGATTCATTTCAAATCGGATAATGTAATAAATAATAGAGTTGAATGGAAAGACTTCATTTATTTACCATAAAGTACCTGAGACCAAATATTGTCCACCAGATTTTTATCTCTTCCCACTGTAGTTTTATAACGAAATCGGCTTAATGCGCACTATTGGGGAATTGGAGTTTTGCAGTTGATTGCTAGTTGGTGGGGGAAGGTTGTTGTAGAGAAAGGATGACTATTCACATATCTGCTGATTATGGATTCTGTTGAAGTGCGTTGAGGTGAATATGAAATCACTGGTATTGTGAGAAATTCTTTAACGTAGAAAACTTGCTATTGTGGAGGGCTGAAAATCTTGATGAAGACAAAATAGTGGTTGAAATAGTCGAAATGGCTGGAGTTCTCTAATGGAAGAAATTGAAAAACATTCCAAAATGAGAATCAAAATGTGTTTTTAACTGATCAGCGGCGAATAGCCAAAGTGTTGGGGACTGTCGCAATCCGACTCGCCGCCGTACAGATTTTGTAGCGATAATTTTTCCATTATTTTACAAGTTGTATAAATTGAATTTTTTTTTTTAAATATTCTCAACAACGTGGTTTGTATTTATTGTACTCGTATTACAACTATTTTGCGGGTACCGATCCGTTGTTCAAAAAGATCTATAATGTTGCCACGTAGCTTTCCACCTTAACCAAATTTTATTAGTTTTTTTCTTTAACAAAACTGTAGAGAATTTTTCAAATTTCAAAATGAAAAGAGCCACATTATTAATGTACGTTATCGTAAAGTATTCTTCTATAAAATTGGAATCTGCTCCGGCTGTTGTATCTGCTCCCCATCAACAATTGTGCATGCTTTACAAGAGGTACTAAAAGACTGAATGATCTAAAACAAAAATAACTTTTACAAGCACAATATTTTTAAAAAATTATTTATTATTTTATTTTGAAATATAATTAATTGGTTCCTTTTCAGCATTATGTAAGAAGAATAACATCCCGTAAATAACCACCATTATTCTTTCCTAAAAATATAGGCTCTTTAAGTAGTATTTTCCATGATCGTATGCAAGGTCTGAGGTCCTCAATATCGTCAAATAATATTTCCAAAATAACTACCATATTCCTTTACTTAGTATTTTCCATGACAATACACGTGTTTTGAGGTCCTAAATGTCCTAGAACAATATTCTTCAAATTATCACCATTTTCCTACTCACAAAAAAGGGTTCTCATCACAACATTTTCCATGATGGCACGCTAGGTCTGAGTTCTTAAGCGTCCTGAAACAATATTTCTCAAATGACTACCATTTCCCTGCTCACAAATATAGGCTCTTTTTACAGGTCATCAAATCACATTCCCAAAATAACTACCATATCTCTGCTTACAAATATAGACTCTTTTGGTAGTATTTTTCGTGACCATATACAAAGTCTGAGGTCCTAAACGTCTTCAAAATATATTCTTCAAATTATCACCATTTTCCTACTCACAAAAATGGGCTATTATCACAGCATTTTCGAGGACGATAGCTAGGTCTGAGATCCTAAACGTTCTCAAACAATATGCCTCAAATAGCTACAATTTTTCTGCTCACAAATATATGCTCTTTTCACATCGTTTCGTATGACGGTACGAGGGGCTTGAGGTCCCAAATATCGTCAAATATGGTAATATTTCCAAAATGACTATCATTTTCATGTTCACAAATATAAGCCTTTTTCATAGTATTTTCTATTATTGTACGCAAGGTCTGAGGTCCTAAACGTCCTTAAGCAATATTCCTCAAATTATTACCATTTTTTGCTCATGGAAATGGGTTCTTTCGATGTATTTCCCATTCTCGTACGCAAGGTCTGAGGTCCTAAACGTCCTCAAGCAATATTCCTCAAATTATCACCATTTTTCTGTTTACGAAAATGGGCTCTTATCACAGCATTTTTCATGACGGCACGCTAGGTCTGAGGTCCCAAATGTCGTCAAACAATATCCCTCAAATTATCACCATTAACTTGCTCACAAATATATGCTATTTTAACAGCATTTTCCATGATGGTACGCAAAATCTGAGGTCCTAAACTTCCTCAAACAATATTTCTGAAATTATAACCATTTGCTTGCTCATGGAAATGGGCTCTTTTCGAAGCAATTCCCATTATCGTACGCAATGTCTGAGGTCCTAAACGTTCTCAAACAATATCCCTAAAATGACTGCCATTTGCGTGCTCACGAAAATAGGCTCTTTGTACAGCATTTTCCCTGACCGTGCATAAGATCTGATGTCCGAAACGTACTTGTATTGGCTCCAATGTTCTCCTTATGTACTTGTATTGTTCAAGGTTCATTTACGTAGACCAACAAAAAGAAGTTCGATGCCATCAAATCATGTGAACGCAAAGGCCAAACCAATTCCGATTTTTTTTTAAATTATTCATTGACCGAAATTTTTTGGAGGTCCGGCATGCACAGTAGTTTTATCCTATGGGAATCATAGCTCCTGATTATCTTCGAGCGCTGAGAATATAAATTTTTCAAGTATTGTTCTATACAGGCCACCTTCTGGCTGACTTTCCTCATTTTTAAAGTAACAGAGCCGATAGCTCTTTTAGCCATAATACAGCTCCAAATAGTACATTTTTGTGGATACAATTGATGCTGATTTAAGAAAAAAATAATATAATTGATGCTGCCCAATTCTAAACGTAGATTGAATATTTTATTGGTAGATTTATTACAATACTCTGTAACATTTTCTAAAATTACTTTATTTTTCGTTTACTAAAAATTTTATTCAGCTTTAATGCGATATACTACAATATAATTTGTATAAATTAATTTTGTTACACTAACTACTCGTTATAGATAATATACAAAATCAATCAAAACTTCAATTATGACAAAGTGTACCAATCAAGAAATATACGAAATTTGTTAAATTTTTTACTGTCTTTTGCAGGAACTTTGTTGAAAACAAAAACTTGTTGAGGCTTAGTAATAGTAAAAATAATATATGCATGGATGTGCCCGTATCTACTTAAAAGTATTTATTTAACCAGTTTAACCTGTGAAATTACACATAGTCAATAGTCTGTTAGTCTAGTTGGGATTTCCTAGAACTGAAGGGCAAACACATTGGGTTGATTATGCATGGCAGTAGGACGTCAGCAGTAGCGCTGATAAATTCGATATGCAAGACAACAAGACATTGATGTATTCATTGTCAGTTTGGCCCCGATTAGCCTTTGTGGATGGGCATTTGGGTAAACATTCTCACACATGCGGATCTGTTGATGCCATCCACCACAAACGTGTATGCATTTAAATGCATCAACAAGGCGCACAGCACGTGTTGAGATGAAGTAACTCATTTTATACCATCTACTGATAGTATAGACCATAGCATAATCACTATTTTGTTGCCAGAAATCGTATACCCGTAACCAATTATAGATTAATTATAAATGATTGCAACTTTCACTGCGGCGGTACTCCTCATTGTTAAACTCTACGAATAATCTCTTAGTCAAATTAAAAATGAAATAAATTTTAAATAAAAATCTATAATCGTGATAATAACAAACCATAAATTTTATCCCATCAATTAAATATTAATGACATTCTTCTTTACACAAACACACTTAAGTGATTGTTATCCAATTTGGGCTTTTGAACGTAAAATTCATTCAAATATTTTTAAAAGTTAGATTTTGATAAAATTTTTATTTAACTATATTACATAAATCTTGGCAATATTTTAAAAAAAAAAACTGTTACTAATTATCAGTTATTACTTGATGGATGTTCATTTTGAAATACTATTAAGGTACAATAAGATTTTTTAGTAGTTTAAAAATAACAAGTATTAAAGCGTTATATGAGTTTCCAAAACAATTAACATCACCGAATCTGCAAATTGCGCGTCTTAGAATCTCCTGGTGTGGATACCTATAAAACTACTTATAGTTTTTAAATAAAATCTCCTAGTTCAGGTTAAAATATGCGAGTTATTATACTAGTATAATACTTAGAATTGAATCTCTCCTTTAGAACCAAATTCATACTAGACAGTCATTTTTCACGAATACAAAGGCTTTTTTATTATAACCAGAGGGATTTAAAAGTTTTGTATATAGAAATTTTGCTTATCACTAGAGAAATTTTTGTTTAAAAAATTCACTTTAAAAACCTTTATTTTTATATATTGGATCCACATTACCAAATGGCAATATTTATCCTAAGTAAATTTTTTATTAATTTATTTTTATTTAGAAAATAAATTTTATAAAAAAAAACTGTACTTTCCGTACTATAAAATGAATAATTTCTTATACTTACGAGGTCTGTTCAAAAAAGTATCGCGAATTTTGAATTTCCGCGGATTACGTATATTCTATTTTCGATTTTTTCTGGCGTTGTATTGGTACTCATGTCTCTCACTTATGCCGACAAGTTCGGCCATTTTGAATGTTCATTTAATTTTTGACAGCTACTATGCTTGCACCTGTTTTGGCACGTCTTCGATTTTTGCTCATTTATGACCAAAAACAGCTTCGCATTAACAATGCTAAGGAGCTGTTGGACTCTATCCGCGAGGACCCAATTTTGCTCCAGAGGATCATAACCGGTGACGAATCATGGGTTTATGGTTATGACGTGGAAACCAAAGCTCAATCATTCCAATAAAAACTGCCGCACGACCCAAGACAGAAAAAAGCGCACCAAGTTCGGTCGAATGTTAAGGTTTTGCTTACAGTTTTCTTCGAGTGCAGGGACCTTGTAGCATCATGAGTTTTTGCCACAAGGTAGAACGGTTAAAAAGGAATATTACCTGCAAGTTATGCGTAAGTTGCGCAAAGCAATCCGCCAGAAACGCCCGGATTTGTGGAAGAACTAAAATTGGCTTTTGCACTATAATAACGCCCCTGCTCACGCATCGTTGCTTGTGCGCAAATTTTTGGCCTAAAACAACATACTTATAATGCCGCAACCACCGTATTCCCCAGATCTGGCCTCCTGTGACTGTTTCTTGTTCCCGAAACAGATTCTTTGATCCATTTTTTGGAATGGGCAAAAATCGAAGACGAGCCAAAACACGTGCAAGCAAAGCAGCTGTCAAAAATTAACTGAACATTCAAAATGGCCGAACTTGTCGGCATAAGTGAGAGACATAAGTACCAACATAACGCCACAAAAAATCGAAAATTATACGTAACCCGCGGAAATTCAAAATTCGCTATACTTGTTGAACATACTTTATACGCTGAAATACTATCTTCTATTAAATATATCTAAGAAATCCTCAAAGAATATTTTTTTTGAAAAAATGAACAAAACAAAACTCAAACAAAGTTTATTTTCTAATTAATCTTTTCATCTCTGAATGATCCGCATTTCCAAATTGACTGCATTAATCATGGCGAACCAAATAAAATGTCTTTGATTTGTAATAAATCCAAACCAATTATTCCCTGATAGAAATTGATTTCTTTTATTTTAATTTTTTTTTCGTATTTTTTTAAAAATTCTACTTAATAAGTCAAATAAAGTCTTGCCAAAACTCCCACCAAAAAAACAAAAAACAAATTTATTTAAAATACTACCAGAACTCAGACTAAGAATGAACTAATAGCAAATTAATGAGTAAACGCATGAATCAGAAATCGTCGATAAACTTGAATAAAACAAAAATAAAAGCAAATAAATTAAGATAAGAATTTCAACACCAAAAAAAAAACTGAATTTTTAATAAGAGGTAAAAGAAAATTGGAGGTAAAAAAAATCAAAACATGGAAATAAATAAGAACAGAATCGAACGGAATAGATAAGAAATGAAAACCATTAGAATTTTAAGAGGTTATTATTAGTAACATGACCAATTTTTAATGGCTTGGTCAATCGGCCCACCTAAAGATTAGCGTAGTACTCTCGTATAGAAGGAATATATCTCCTCAGTCGGCCACTTACCACCGGATCCAGAAGCACCAATGTCTTGGCCATCGCTGCGGAATTAAATTTAATTGCGAGTTGGACAGCGCCAGTCGGCGCAGCACGACGCATCCAATACCAAATGACAAATTGATTATTGACGTCTTGTGGTCATTCATTTTTTTAATCCGACGGTAAGCCTCTCAGATCCATTTCGATATAAAATGTTCTCCTCTTATTCATCAGCAAAATGATGCAATATCTATCGAATCGCTTATAGCCAAAGAAATTTGTTTCAAATCGAAGGGGAGATAATTATCCTTCAAGTTCGAATTCACACGGTCGTCGTAAACTATCGACACTTTTGTACTATAAGTATTGCTCCGACTAACTTAGAATTTAAGGCTTTAAAATGCTATTATCATTAAATATTATTGATTACGAACTGATGAATATTTGTCGCCCATTTCCCAATAAATTAACGATATTGAAAAGACCTCCCCTCATAAGCCATCTTCAACTGTCACAACCAGGAAAAAGTGTTAAAAAACCAATCAAATATAATAAAAGAAAAATGTGTAGAAAAAAATCGTGTCTTCGGGTACATTATTTTAAGTGTGGTCAACTGATAAGGACCAACTTTTTAAATGGATTCCATTTCAGACCAGCCCATTGTTGATAGTCCACTTGAGTTCTGTCATTTTTACTGTACGCATACTTTAATCCTTTCGGAAGTTTTGAATTCGCTTTATAGTAGAGAGTTTTTTTTCCAATTTTTAAAAAAATATTTTTAAATTTTTGCTGTGCTAAATTTTTATTTTCCTAAAAGCCGAATTATTCATTTTGCAGTTTGGAATAGTATTTTTTAGTTAAAAATATGCCATTTTATAAATTTTATTGTAAATTTATTAAACTTAACATTTAAATTATCAAAACTTTTTACAAATATGGTGATTCTGTCGTATTAACGTTTTGTGTAAAATTTCCTTCAGCGATGAGGCTCATTTCTTGCTTAGTGGATATGTTAATATGCAAAATTACCCTATATTTGGTTCTAAAACCCCAGAGATAACTATGAAAATAATATTATACATAAGAAAAGTAACGGTTAGGGTGTACATTTCAGTCTGAGGGCCCATATTTCTTTAAAAATGAAGATGCGTATGATAACCGATTTTTTTTGGACCTAAACTTAAAGATGTCTATCTAGACTGTAATTATTATTAATAATACCATGCCGCCACTAGCCATACAACATAATAAATTGAAGCTTTATTGTGCAAAAGGATCACAGGACACGTAGTTTTCTGATTTGGTTATATGAATTGGACTCCAAGATCGTGCAATTTGACGTATTTCAATTTTTTTTTAAAATTAATTTTTGCCAAATATTATAATTTCAAAGTTTTTGAACATTCAAAACTAAACATCCTTCATGATATGATCAAATTACAACCAGAAATGTGTGTAAAAATCTTAAAAATTTCCTTTTAAAAGGATTAAGTCCTGCAAGAAATCTAATGGTAATTATATACCAGGTGTATACGCTTAAATCCGCTGTTTTTTAGTCAAAAAAACCACATGTTTTTTTCATAGAAAGCAAAAATAAATTTATTCAAAGTACTTGCCCTCGCTAGATACACATTTTTCCCATTTCTCGGACAATTTGTGGATACCACGACAAAAAAATTCCTTTTCTTTCGAGGCAAGCTCATCAAGCCATTTTCGGACATACCCGTAAGAATCGAAGTGCTGCTCAGCGAGCGCGTGGCCCATCGACGAAAACAGGTGGTAGTCGGAAGAGGGCCAGGTCTGGTGTATAAGCGGGATGGTGTAGCACCTCCCAGTTGAGTGTCTCCAAGTTGTTGGTGGTAGCGGTGGGCATTGACAGTTTCACCAGATTTCAACATTTCATAGTAGATGATACCCTACTGATCCCACCAAACGCACAGCATCGTCTTCCGTCCGAAGCGATTTGGTTTTGGGAAAGATGTTGATGGTTGGCCGGGATTGACCCACGATGCTCCGCGAGCATGTTTTACGATTGGGTGTTGTGTTCGTCCAAAAGAGCGTGCAATTGATTGTCCTCAACCTTCCTAGGCCGATTTTCAGTCTTCTTGGCCCACAAGTCAAAATTGCCATCTTTGAAACGATGAAACTAATCTCGGCACGTTGTTTCCGATAAAGCTCTGTCACCATAGGCTTCCATAAGCAAAATTACCATCTTTGAACCGATGAAACTAATCTCGGCACGTTGTTTCCAATAAAGCTCTGTCACCATAGGCTTCCATAAGCATTCGATGTGACTCGACAGCCGATTTCTTCAAATTGAAGCAGAAAAGCAGAGCTTTCCGCATAGGCTCTTTTTCTGGCACAAAATTAGACATGATTACCAAATGAAAAATGTCTGTTGTTGTACGAAATTGCTGACAATGTGCACTGATTAATGTTGACAGATGTCAAACTCATAAAAAAGAGTATGGCGTGCCCATGGTAGCTTAATACGCTCACTCACGCCATCTATGACCAAACAGCAGATTTAATCGTATACCCCTGGTAAATAAGCATTATTTTAATTAAAATCTGAATAGAAAATATTTTTTTAATAAACTTTACTTTGCAAAGAGCGAATTCGATGACACTTTAAAAGTGAAAATTACAAAATTAAATTGTATCAAACTTAAGAGGACTCAAAGTTGTGTTAAATTTTCCAATTTTATGCTAAAGTAAATTGTCCAATTCTATTCCTTCATTTAATATTGATAAATCCTTTCTTTTGGACATCATCATAATTTATAAAAGGTTAAAGAAAAATTCCTCTTCAATTTCGTAAAAATAAACAAATTGAACAGCATAATTCCATGTTAATCTCATGTTTGCTTCTTAGAGAACATTCTGTTCAACAACCATACAACCTATTATCAACAGCAGCCTACTTATGGCCTCCGAGTGAACCAAGTGGATTCCATAACATCATACCGATACCTATGCACCTTCTTGCTAAATAATGTGTTCCATAGCTCCATTTAGAAGGTTAAGTGAGTATCTAAAAAAGAAGAAGACAAATAAAAAAACGAGAACAAAGATAAAAAAATAATATTTTATTCCAAATGGTTCTCGAATGGATTCTGATTTTTTGCCAATGAGCTAATCTCCGAAGAGGCTCTATAGGAATGCATTTATTATATTTATCCTCACTCGCAAAACGATTCATCCATTCTGAATGAGCGTATGCAAAATGAACGAAGGCGAAGATAGTGTTTAAAGTGCCATCGATTCAACAATACTCGGTACTGGAGGATGCGCACGGAGAACTTTGATCTGTTGACTAGTGCGCGCCTGGTCGTCGCGATCTCTTCAACTTCAGCAGCCCCTGACTTCAATGTGCCCGTGAGCCGTTAATCTGTCGTTGGCCGATCGGTCGTTGATGTTCGATGCCGAACTAACTGGAATAAAATTGTCAAATCTTATCGACCATTATTAATAATTTGCTTGAGGACTTATAGGCTTTGGTAAAATATTTTACGATAATTAGTCAATTAATATGCCGGGATCGTTTATAATGTGAAACTGCTTGTTAATTATTTAATGATCGAAATTATTGATAAAATACAGATTTTCCCTGTTTTTCGTGTTCGCTTAGCGAACATCCCGAGGTGTCGCTGACGGTGATGATGGGATTTCGATCGATGCCATGAATGACTTTATGAGGATACAGTATTTGGATTCGATGTTTTCGCTCAGTCCTTTGTCAATAATAATGTTTTAGGATTTTTTTTCTTCTTAATTTTCTATTATTCTATTTAATTTATTTAATACGAAAAGTTTATCCAAACTGTGCTTCGGAAAAAGTTAAGCTAATTTAAAATATGTTTTTTTTCGTTTTTTTTTAACTTTTTTAAATTTTTACAGATATTTATAACTCCAACGAAGTTTCTCCTGCCAGCGTATGTTTATCTTAACCCTCAGTATTTGAGTAAATGACGCGTCCAGTGACGCTTAAGTCTTGACGCTTAATGACGCGACCAGTAATGCATAAAAGGGAGCGTCGACAATTGTGCGGGCTATTTTTGATTGAAGGGATTGGATTCGACGGGAATTGGATGGCTTAGTAGGACCTCAGAGTTCTAGTCCGTAAGTCGATATTGGTTTCAGTAGTGCATTGTATAGAAGTACTTCAATAAGCTTAGAAAGTTTGCCTAGAAGTCGAAGTAGTTGTAGGTTTAAGTTCTTGTCTTTTAAGTCTTATCTGTGTGTTACATGTCAAGAGTTTGTCTATGTTTAATCCTAAATACCGAAATTTGGTGTGTTTTTGTATTCCACTGCCATTTCCGAACTTTAATTTATATTCTCCTTGCCCAGAGTGGAAAGCGTGGTTGGGAGCGAAGTTGAGGGGGTTTACGTCACTTAGCAGATGTAGTAAGGCAAATACCGATCCATCTAGCTACAGGAAATTGTTCCTGATCTGCCTTAAATATCAGAGCGTAATTATTTTTACTGATAGTCTCTCTGGCATCCTTGGCAACGAGCAAGTTGATCAGGGGGGGGGGGGTAGTCACTCCACAGTCCTGTTACCACTGAAATTCCAAATTTCAACATCTTTAGCCATTCGTAGACAACATATTATCCTAACATCGCAAACCCATTCTACTCAATAACGATTCCGAAATTCTGGACAAGAAAAATTCTCCTTGTCCATGATTTTATCTTCGGTAACCAACCTTATCCTTCATGCTATTGCTGTGGCAATCACTATGAAACCCAGAATTTCTTTTTGAATAGGACTTCTTCTATTGTGGAGCTCCTAGATTGTACAATTCCATTTTCAAGCCCTATTTTTAATCTTCTTACACATCTTAATTTGCTCCGCAGAATTTAACAATGTCTAATTTTTCGCTCCAATTAATAATCAACCAATATCATTAGGCAATATCGGATGTGTTAATGTTGTAGAGGATGGGCCCAAGTATACTTTCCTGCGGAACGCCAGCCAATATCGGCAAGATATTGGATAGTTCGTTGAATTCGTTTACTCAGAAGTGCCGATCTTAGGACTAGCAAATAGGTAGAAGAACCGATTATCTTGAGTTTCCAGAGTAAGCTCGGGTGCCAAACTCTATCAAAAGCTTGACTTATATCAAGAAACACATAGGTAGAGTACTCTTTTCTTTCTAAAGAAGATACAATAAAATCGACGACTCGAATTCACTGCTGCATAGTGGAGTATTTGGAGCGAAAACCGAATTGATGATTAGGAATTAAATTTGAGGATTAGAGTAGGTAATGTGAGCGACGGAGGACTATTTTTCAAAGATTTCGACAGAATTGGAAGGAGGCTTATTGGTCTATAGGAAGTAGGGAAGTTTATTAGGTTTAGGGTCATTTTTATAATAGAAATTTTCTAGAGGATTGAGAAATATATTCTTCGTAGAATAGAGTTATATAGTTCAGCAAGGAAGCCTATTTTTCGTTGAGGAAGTTGTTGGAGTATCTTGGAGGTGATCAGATCATAGCCATGACCTTTGTTTTTGGGAAGGAGTTTGATTAAATTGGCGACTTCGGAAGGAGGGATTGCCTTTGGGGGAAGACTCATAGCTAAGCAAAAGGATAGTTCTCTATCGATTTGAGTAGGATAATGAGTTCTGTCTAATATGTCCTCATATGGAGTAAATTGGTGTTCCGCAAATGCTTTATGTTTGTCCGGTTTGGCCCAGGTGCCGTCAGTTTTTCGTAAAGGGTACGTTGTTTTTTTATAAGATAATATTTGTCTTGTCGCAGTCCACAGCGTTCTATTTATTTGTGGGTGATGAAGTGTAGTTTTTGAAGCGTTCTTTGTTGTATTTTGAGATTTCGTCATGTAGTTCTTTTTGTAGTTTGTTCAGTTTTGTTGCCATTGAGCTTTTGCTTTGCGTTTTTCTGTAATTACTCGTTTAGCTGTTAATGGCTGATTTGTCTGGTTTTGTGGAGATTTTGTATTTTTAACTTTATCTGAAGAAGCTGTAGTATTTTGTAATATACATCTAGTTTCTGGTCTGTTTTTAAGCTCTGCCGTAAGTCTAAATTTTTTATCAAAACGAGATCTGTTCAAAAAGTATCGCGAATTTTGTGTTTTTTCAAAAATTATTTATTTATTCATGAATATCTATTTGGTACCCTTCCAAGTAATCGCCACCAAATATTATACACGTGTGCCAACGTTTTTCCAATCCTCGAAGCACTTCAAAAAATAATTTTTTGTGATCTTGTTTAGCTCCTCCTTTGATGCCGTCTTTATCTTCTCAATCGTACCGTAGCGTCGTCCGGGAATAAGAAAAAGTCACAGGGGGCCAGATCTGAGGAATACGGTGGCTGTGGTATTATTAGTGTATTGTTTTTGGCCAAAAATTCGCACACAAGCAACGATGCGTGAGCAGGGGCGTTATCATGGTGCAAAAGCCAATTTTTGTTCTTCCACAAATCCGGGCGTTTCTGGCGGATTGCTTCACGCAACTTGCGCATAACTTGCAGGTAATATTCCTTATTGACTGTTCTACCCTGTGGCAAGAACTCATGATGCACCATACCTCTGCAATCGAAGAAAACTGTAAGCAAAACCTTTACGTTCGACCGAACTTGCCGCGCTTTTTTCGGTCTTGGCTCGTGCGGCAGCTTCTATTAGGATGATTGAGCTCTGGTTTCCACGTTATAACCATGAACTTATGATTCGTCACCAGTTATGATGCTTTGGAGCAAATTTGGTTCGTCGCGGACAGAGTCCAACAGCTCCTTACCAATGTTAATGCGATGCTGTTTTTTGTCGAAATTGAGCAATTTTTGTACGAATTTCGCGGCGACCCGTCTCACGACAAATCATTGATAAAAATCGAATGTTACGAGCCAATCGATATGTTTAAGTCTTCAGCAATTTCTCTAACGGTGATTCGACGATTGGCCAATACTATTTTCTTCACTTCATCAATGTTTTCGTCTGTTGTTGGAGTGCTCGGGCGTCCGGCACGCTTTTCGTCGTTCACATTTTCTCGGCCCTCTGAGAACATTTTGTACCACCAATACACGTTGCTTCGGTCCAAAGTAGCTTCACCACATGCCCACGCAATTAATTTTATTTTTCACACAAAATTTTATACAGATTCTTTGATCCATTTTTTGGAATGGGCAAAAATCGAAGACGAGCCAAAACACGTGCAAGCAAAGCAGCTGTCAAAAATTAACTGAATATTCAAAATGGCCGAACTTGTCACCATAACGTCACAAAAAAATCGAAAATCGAATATACGTAACCCGCGGAAATTCAGATACGAGGTCTGCTCAATGAACAGACCTCGTATATTGTAAAGCATACTTAAAATTTAGATTTTAATAAAACTAAAACTTTATTTTATTCAAAGGATACGATCAAAAAAATTGACCGACCGATTGTGTACAATAGAATTGTACAGTGTTAACACCAAACGTAAAGGCAACTTCATCGACAAAACAAGCATTTTGAGAATTTTTTCCTAATATTATATTTTTAAATTGATAATAATAATAATATATAAATTATATTTAAGTTCATAATAAATTATAATTAAAAGAGAAATGCCATTTTTTTCTCAAGTTCACTTTAATTTCCTAGTGTTCTCCTTGAAATCAAAGTGGTCGCATATTTTTAGCCTACAGTGTTACATTCAATCCCATTTATAATGGGATCGATTAAAATGTCAAAGCAAGGTGAAAGTGTACAAAATACGTGTAATATTTATGATAATCCGAATGCTAAATAATGGATGCCATATTCTCTCTTCAATTATGTCATCCGTTTCAATAAATACAAAAGCTGATAAAATTGAATTCCACGCTAAAAATTTTTCTCAATTTTATACGAAAGTCTATAGTGTGAGTATTTTTTAATACGTGTAGGTGCATGCATGGCTGTTGTGCATATGCATTGAAATTAATCTTATTGGATTTTCTAATTATTCTGCTCTTAAAGGTATTTAAAAGCTTCATTATTTTCTATCAAAATAAATTTTTTTTTTTCCAAATACTATTTAATTTTTCTTTACTACAATACAATATTTATTTGCAGTATCTTAATGTCATTAAATAGTATTAATAATTTCTTATGTTCGGACATTTTTGCATTTTGTTCAACTTTTCATATGATTTATTGTGAATTTTAAGAAATTTTCTGTTATATGATGACTCATTTGTTTTATTTTTGTTTTTGTGAATTTTCTATTTATTTCTATGCATACCATTTTTAATATAAAAATGCAACTTCATAAAGTATACAAGCACAACTTTTGCTGCAAAATCTAAATTCTATTAAATAGGAAAATATCCAATTTATATTTTGGAAATTAAAGTGGAATAAAATATATTATAAATGCAGATTTTAATAAAATTTTTCTTTAACTATATTAAATAAATATTGTTATTTCTTTTTTTAGTTTAAAAACTATATGCGTAAATAATTTTTTTTAAAAATAGTTTAATAAGAAAAAATTCTTTGCCATCAAATCGCATGGTTTTGTGGACCAACGTGTCCTGGTAACTTTTCGTGCAATAAAACCAAAATGATCATGATTTTTAGCTTGCGATACCTTTTTGTTAAAATTAAATATGTTTTAAATTAAAATCTTGAAGTTTAATTTAAATAAAGTTAGATATCATACTGCTATAGCGTTCAGAATTCACAATAGCTGTCTCTCCCGCTTCATTTTGAAAGTAATACCGGCCAATAATACCTTCAGACCCTACTGCGCACCTATGCAATGTATTTTTTGCGGTTATATGTAGATTTTTAGAGAGGGTATATATATGAAAATTTTGAAAATTTACAAACATATTCATCGAGCTAGAAATTAAAAATTTTGTTAAAAAAATAAGCATCCACAGTTTTTTCATATTTGTAGAAAGTTTTTAAAACTTGGACGTATTATTTGGTATAAAGCATCCACAGTTTTTTCATATTTGTAGAAAGTTTTTAAAATTTTTACATATTATAATATAAAATGGCAAACATTGTACTAAATAAATAATATTTTTACAAATATATATATTTAAGACTTCTTGAATGATAGAATTGTACTTTAAAATTTATAAAATGGATAATCCGTAATGTTGACCTAAAATTAGAGAACTGAAGTTTTAATTATGGTTAGCAAAATTTGCATTTTGGAAAGTAAAATTACATAATATACACGTACAATTTATAGTTTTATAAACATTTAATTTTTTAATATTACTTAAATCTTGCCATTAAGTATTAAAGATTCAAATATATGCTAAAAGACTTCTGTAAGGATTCGATTCCTTGGAGGTTCTTTTTGATGACTTTTTCGCACATTTCAGACTTTAATCGGACCTTAACTTGACGGATATTGGTTTTTACAGGCTTTCAAATATGAGAATTATATGAGTTACTAGGATTTTTTATATTGCTCTATCAAAAAAAGTCCAATAGTGTGAAATCACATATTTGGAAGGAGAACTGACATAACCCACTCTAGGAATTTCTTAAACATTTTTTTTAAAAACAAGAAATAGTTCATGACACATGATAGAGAAGCAAACATCCAATGATATTTTTCTAAATCTTGAAATTTACTACAAGTTTCATTTCTTTAAGTTAGAAAATATTTATGTACACTTATTGAGGAGGGAAAGTTAGGACAATTCTTTTACAAGAGGATTTTTATTGGATAAAAGCCAAGTAAGCAATTTTTTGTAACGATTAACCGACAAGCGAAAGGAACTTGTAGTTTTCAATGGAGCACATTATTAGTCATATAAAAAATAGCATCGATGATTGCTCGAAGGATTTTCAATTGACGATATTAGATTTGACCGAATAGTAAAAGTAGCATTAACACTTTTTTGTTCTTCACTTTCTGAATTAGTTTTGAAGCGACTCAATATGGTTTTGTTAATGATAGGATACAGCATTTGGGGTTTTGTGAGGTGATATTATAGCAATATCATCAGCATATACAGCTATGGAGGTAGGAGTTTCGTGGGTATAAATAATGTACCGAAGGGGGCTAAGAATTCTACCCTGAGGAATACCACTGAAAATAGGAAATATGTCGGAGAATTCGACATATTCAGCTACTCGCAAATATTGATCGGATAGGAATGATTTAATGATGAAAAAATAAGTGAGTACACTTATAGATTTTCTGAGCTTTATCGAGTGAGAAATCCGCCTTATTTTAACAACTATAATCTGCATTAAAAGCTCAAACTCTGCCTACAGTTTTTGTGTGCAAATTTAATATAATTCAAAATTTAAAATGACAAAATCTATTCTTACAGTATTTAATTGTAAATTATATATTTAATTAATATTTATATAAAACAATTGAACTATACTTTACAAACTATAAAATGGATAATATGGTAGTTTTCTAAACTAAAATTCATCCAACATTCTAATAAAGTCCAATGTACATTTTCAAATTAAATACAAATAAAAATTTCTATGCACGTAAAAAGTATATGTAAAAATTTATTTGAATTAAAATAGAATACAGAAAAAATATATTATAGAAAAATGACACTTTTCATAAAAAGTTCTAAGCTTTTCGACCAACATCATAGGCGTTTGATTTAAATTAAATGTCACATAAAGAGCACCTTTAGTAAATCTGATAATAGACTACGAATAAGTGGATTGCTTAACAAATAAATTTCAAAATCTATACTTGAAGATTATCTAAATAGTAAAAGAGATTAAGTGACAGATCTTGTAGTGGTTGGGGAAAAAAATTTCTAATATGACGGATCGAGTGGAGAAGATAATAGTGGGCTATGATCCTATGAATTCCAACAAAAGGTAATATGCACTACGACGCATTAAGTTTTGTATAGAAGGAGACAGGCACGTAAAAGTAATTAGAATTAGTTGACAGAATCCGACAGGGTCCAAATAAATGTTGATGTATTCGTAAAAAGAAAGCTTTTTCTTCGTTGGTTTTGAATATTATTGAAAAAGCAACAAATACTTTATGGAAATAAATAAAATTACAGATTAGAAATATTGTAGATCTCATATCTTTGCTGGAAAAGAGGATAGTGTAGAGGTTCCAAAAAAAAATAATAGAATAAAAATATGACCAAAGAAACATTCACGTCCACCTCTATCCGGATTGTATCCACCAAAAGACCTAATAAATTACATTTTTACGTGTGACATTATTGTTGACTGTATCCAAGATATTTGTGTGAGTGCGAGAGTAAATACCTTTTTATGGAACAAGCGATATTTTTATGGCAAATATTTTTTAAGCCTTTTTATTTACCTTAAGTATGTTAGATAATATTGTATATATATTTGCTTTTGCTAAATAAAAATCCTTTTTTATTGCTTTGTATTTTCTACAAAAAAAACTTTCCTAACAAAAAACCCAAAATATATAAACTGAATAAGTAAGTATTAATTTGGTTTTTTGTGACGCCCTCTTTAGTCTTCAAAATTTTCGTTCTCTAGTCTAAATTTTAGTCTAGATTTAGTTTGCTATCTTTACGATTATTATTATTAAGATTATGCTTACTTCTTGCGAAGTTATGAATATATTTTTAACAGAAATCAGCTAGAGAAAAAATAGTAGTTACTCTTTGTTAGCTAAGTAATATTGACTGATCTCCTGTAAGGTTTTTTTCCAGCTATTCTTTTTTTGGTTGTTATTTGAAATAGTAAAGAATATTATAATTTTTCATGTAAAATTTATTGCCTTGAACCTTTCTTTTCAGTTTGGCTAAGTCTATAGATTCAAGTATAAACTGAATGGGGCCGTCTTAGACTATAAAAGACTGCTTTCATCTGTACAAATACTGCTCATTCGTATATTGCCACGTATTTTGTGAATACATCATTTCATAAAAAGACACGAATAACAATGAAAATGCATACGCACCTACATGGTCGCCTATTGATTCCCATATTCTACAATATAATTCCTATACACAGATTAGGTTGTTAGAAAGTTTCAATACAAAAGCTTCACAGTGTTTTAAAAAATTGAATTTTTTCTTTTAATTTCTGTTCAGTTTCTTTAGAGTTTATTTTATGTTAACTTTCATGAGATTATTCATACCAAATCCATTCTTAGTGCAAATTCCCTTGAGAGTTTGTTGAAAATCAGAACAGTTCTTGTTTTTGTGTTGTTCACATTCAATTTTCACTTTTAGCACGTATTCAACAAATACTTACCACTTACTTTCCGATCAGTACTAACTCTTTACTATTTGTTTAAGTTATTAAATATGCGCGTAAATTGTGTAAATTTGCAAAACGTGCCCCAATACGTATCACTTATAATTAGCGTTTAGAAAAATGTGTTTTTTTTTAGTAGTAGACGATTTAAAATGCAGACTTTACAAAAGACAATTCAGACGGCAGTTTTCATTTGACGCTTTCACAAGAAACTCAAAAATCTTGTAAGACATTTCATAAATAAGTAAAATTTAGAGTGATGAAAATTTCCTTAAAACCAAGGGTTTAGATATTTAAGTAGCTCAACTTTGAATTCTACAAATTTCTATATTTTCGCAAAGTAAATACGGCAGGCAACCATAAATAACGAATGATCTCAGTTTCTGCTAATCGAAACGTGTCAGTTGCATGGGATCTTAAAGTAAATAAACTGGACCATTTCTAATAGGCTATACTGCACATGAGCTCGTACCAGAGAAATAAAGTCAAACTGAAATAATAGTAAATAAACAATTCTAACGTCTAGGTTATAGAGTTTTGAGCCTTTCTGTCATGATTCTATCCTTTTAAGGTTAATGCGATATGTTCGGAATACATGGTCGCAATTTGTTGTATTGTAGTAATTGAAGACGTGCCTTTTCAAACGAACGTGGACCATTCAATATTCATAAAAGAAAATATTTTTAAAACGCGCAAATCCGAACAAAAGTGAAGTTCCAATTTTAACTGATTAGTATTCATATAAGGTTTTGTTTCCTTATGAACCGATATCTGTTTTACCATTCAAATGTTCACATCATAAGAAATATTGAAAGGCGCTCTGTTAATAATAATAATAATAATAATAATCATAATGTAAGGAGGGGGTACCAAGAAGCATATGGTCTCAAACCACTTCGACCAATAAGCTCGTTTGTGGTAAATAACCCTAAATCAGATAATAGTAATATTTAGGCTTTTGCCGAACCTCAATATCATATGGGTTGATAGTGGGGAAATCTCGTAGGGATCAGGGGGGAATCCCAAACCAAGATGCCGAAGTCCTCGGCGGGCAATTGCATTGCAATTGCAGAGTAGGTGCTCCAACGTTTCATCCTCTCCGGAGCAAAAACGACAGATTGTTGTGTCCGATTTGCCCATCTTATTAAAAGATGATACCTTAACAGACAATAACCAGTGGGTAGCTTATGGTTTGATTTGTTGATTTGAAGGATCTCTGACGACCTTTTTTTGGTTGGTGCGCTGAATTTTTTAGAGTGATCCATACCCAGGGAATAACCCCAGTGTGAGCTTCTAACCCCTCGTTCCCAAGACTCTATAATGGACCCCCCAGATAGCCCTAGGAAAAACCACAGAAAGGTTCTGGTTCAATGAACGGAGTATTTGCTCCTCTTCGGCAAGTTTGCTTGCTGGTTCGTTACTCTCAATACTCTCATGACCTGGCACCCACAACAAAGTTACTTTGTTGTATCTAGACAGTTGGCTTAGGCCTCTAAGGATAGCTTGGATTTATTATTAGATGAGACAAGAGCTTTCAATGCACATTTGCTGTCTGAGATAATGTAGATATTTACGTTACACAAATTCCTTCTGATAACCCCTCTAACACAAAGCTCGATGGAATGCATTTCTGTCTGAAAACGGGATGGGGATGTACCAAGGAACTTAGAAAGATGGTAATAAAGTACGACTAGACCCACTATAACACCCACATCCGCTATAGAATTATCTGGGTAAAAGATGAGGGTCCCTTCTTCGATTGACGATCACCCCTCCTCCAAAGTTCAGCGCTCCGTGAGAATTACTTTGAAAAACTTGTTTAAATTAGGTTTCCCCGGCATTGCGTCTGAGAGGCAATTGGCTTCCTGGAATTCTTTTATGTCTGATACAACCTTACGATGTCCAAACCGATGGCTCTTAGGTTAAGAGGTTCTAAAATATTTTAGAACCTCCTAACCTTAGAGCCACTTTAGCCGCTTTCTTTTTAATATGCAAATGTTAAGATAGCAGGTCTAAAAGACCTTCGAGAGCTATCGTGGGGTATGTTCTTAGGGCACCTGTACTACCTAAGCATGGCAGCCTTTGAACTTTACGAAGGGTTGCTTGAGCCCACCAAACGAGAGCCTCGTAGGTGATGATTGGCCTAACTTTTTCCAGATATGACCACTGTATCATTTTTGGTTGCAGACCCCAGGTTTTATCGAAGAGCCTATGACAAGCCCAAATGGCTCTTGTTGCTCCACCAGTAACGCTGGTAAGGTGTGAGTTCCAGGTCAATTTTTGGTCCAAAATGACCCTTAGATATTTGACCTCAGTAGAAAACTCAAGTTCAGTTCCATTAATTGTGACCTTAGTGAGTTTCAGCTTATGATTCTTTGCGAATGGAACTAAGACAGTTTTGTAAGGGTTTATATTAAGTTTGGTGCTGCCAGATGTTATAAATTTCACTATCTGGCAATGTGCAAATGCCTATATATATTCCGACAATGGTCCCAAAGTGTGATTTCACGGTTGCCAGATATCGCCTGTAAATATAAATGATATGTAGTTGTCACTGTCAATATTTTAAAACCTTCAGAACATATTTATGGGTTCAAATTAGACCCTTTGCATAATTTGGTCGTTGTCGTTGTAGTACAATCATTGAAATTGAAGTCAAAGGCAACATAAGATTAAGTGAACTTAAAAATTAAATTAACCATTAAATATAAATAATAACCTAATTAGGTGACGTCTCTGTATTCGTTTAAATTATGCTAGATTTGTTGATTTAGCCAGAATTCGTAAAAGATTCTAGTTGTCGTCGGAATTGTGTTCGGGGCTTACACATATGAGATGTGCGCCTGCAATCGTCGTAGATATTTTTGTCTGCAATTTAATCGCTACTAAAACTCTTGCAATTTCGAATGCCGCAATCAGTTTTTTTTGTCAACATTGGCGATAAAAATTCTTGCCGTAAAGAATTGGAATATTTACAGCATCTTGCGCAATCAACTTGTTGAGCGTCGTACACCAGCAACCTTTTTTTTGGTTTCAGGTCTCTGAGACAAGAGCTAGAGGCCATTTTGCAGCGCCACGACCATGAGGCCACTATGCGACCGAGTGGCATTGTCAGATTCCCTAATAAAATCGATCGATTGATAGTTGGAGGAAAAAGTCAGACATTGTTAAATTCTGTGAAGTAAGTCAGTTTCTTTTAGAAAATAAGGAAATAGGACTAGGAAAGGAGTTGTTGAATCTAGAAAGAAAGAGAATTTCTTTTTGAAAAACTGTCCTATTCAAAAAGAAATTCTGGGAGTCCTTTTAAAAAAAAAAGTCTTGTTTTAGTATAATTCAAGGAAAAAATGAGGAATGGTGAGTTAGACGGCACCAGCAAATTCTGTTTTCGAAATCATCTTGAGCAAATTTGTTTTCATGTGTACGAGGTCTGTTCAAAAAGTATCGCGAATTTTTTTTTTTTTTAATTATTTATTTATTTATGAATGTCTATTTTGTCCCCTTCAAAGTAATCCCCACCAGATATTATACACTTGTGCCAACGTTTTTTCCAACCCTCGAAGCAATTCAAAAAAACATTTTTTGTGATCTTGTTCAGCTCCTCCTTCGATGCCGCCTTTATCTCCTCAATCGTAGCGTAGCGTCGTCCTTTCATGGGTCTCTTCAGTTTTGGGATCAAGAAAAGTCACAGGGGGGCAGATCTGGGAATACGGTGGCTGCGGCATTATAAGTGTGTTGTTTTTGGTCAAAAATGGCAAAAGCAAATTTTTGTTCTTCCACAAATCCGGCAGTTCTGGCATATTGCTTCACGCAACTTGCGCATAACTTATAGGTAATATTCCTTATTGACCGTTCTACCCTGTGGCAAGAACTTATGATGCACCACGCCCCTGCAATCGAAGAAAACTATAAGCAAAATCTTCACATTCGACCGAACTTAGCGCTGAGAACATTTTGTACCACCGATAAACGTTGCTTCGGTCCAAGGTAGCTTCACCATATGCCAAAGTCAACATTCGGAATGCGTCCGTGCAATTAATTTTATTTTTCACACAAAATTTGATAAAGATTCTTTGATCCATTTTTTGGAATGGGCAAAAATCGAAGACGAGCCAAAACACGTGCATGCAAAGCAGCTGTCAAAAAATAGCTGAATATTCAAAATGGCCGAACTTGTTGGCATAAGTGAGAGACATGAGTACCAACATAACGTTGCAAAAAATTAAAAATTTAATATACGTAACACGCAAAAATTCAAAATTCGCGATACTTTTTGAAAATTTGCGACCTCGTATAAGGGCGTTAATGACTTCAAATGTGGTCGGACAATAGTTTGTCTGGCAACGTTTGCAGATAAAAATTGCGCGATTATACCTATTCTCACACTGTTGGGACAAACTTTATGTAAAAAATCTGTAAAATTATTCAAAGTAACTGGCAATTGTTAATTTTTATCAGTAAAATTTAAGGTCGAAATCTGTTTTTATGTCAAAGGATATTACTTTAGTTAAAGTAATTAATTTTTATTTAGTGCAAAAATTACAATCGAATTAAAGTTTTTTTTTTAAATATTGAGTAATCTCAATTTTTTCTACAGCAATAAATACTATTAAGAAGTAGAAAAATTATCTAAATATTTGTCAATAATTAAACATGCTTTTATTTGGATAGATGGAATTGAAATTTAATTAATATGATAATTCGAATATCAATTAGACTCTAGATAAGATTATAAAGTGATGACAAATCGTTTGTCTTTAGTAAAATTTGTCCTAAAAAAAACCATTTGCATATGAAACAGATTAGATTCATATAAATATGTGTAGGTGTTCATTTCTTTATAAATGTATAAGTACATAAAATCTATTAAAAAACTAATATTTCTTGCAGAGACAAAATTCTTTTTGCAGTGGAGTTAATTTTAATGAATAAAAATTTCAATTAACTTTTTTTTACTTTACCTCATAGAATATTAATTATTTTTTAGGAAAACAATTTTTTTTTGCCAATTTAAGGTAAGTTAGTAGTGTTTTTTTTCCAATTTTCAAAAATGTCAAATTTTCTTTTTCTTTTGACAATTCGAATTACTAACAAGCTTAAGGAGGGGTGCCTTACTAATCGTAAAAAAATTAAACTTAATCCACCTTCATACCATTGAAATTATATACAAAATCATGTGTACAATGGAAAATTTTGCATACAATATCCCCCCATTAAAATAAGAAAAAGAACAAATTAAATCCAAAGTAAATAGCAAAATTTCATTTGAAAATCTTCGATGATTAGAAACTTTGACGCCTAGGAAACTATGAGAGTCTTATTTAAATAAAATTAATTTAAATAAAGAAATACGAAAACAAAATAAAAAAAAAACAGAAGAAATCTTTTCATTTTTTTTTCTATTAATAAGAATACAGAAAGCTGATTAATCTTTTTTATGTTTGTTTTGTAGATAAACGAAGTATTTAAGTTGGAGGAGAGTTTGCTTTAGCAGCTTTTTAGACAGTAATAAATAGTGTTGAATAATAAAACAGTGACGATGGTTTCTTAGCAACTTTAAATTGAATACTAGATTAGTGATGGTGGTGATGTTTCATCAGCTCCTAACCATTATCATCATCATCATCATCATTAGTAGCAACAGCAAACAAACAATCGCAAGTGAAACTGAGACCAAATTTGAATCAGAATCCGACTCGATGGGGCCATATCCATTCTCTACTATCCAGTTGGACTATTTAGATGGAGTCTCGTTTTGATTGAAGATCCAAAGTGACAATTGAATAGATAAAACCGGATTTTTTTTTCTCAATCTGACACAGAGTTTTGAGCCTGCGAAAAAGTGCTCGTGTTTGGAATTATATTTTTCACAGTTCGATCGCGACACACATTCGCTAAATAGGATTTTTTTTGTTCTTTTTTTTTTTTTTTAAATATGATTGGAGCTGGAATAAATTTTGTGTTGAGTTGGAATCAATTTTGAGAAGATGTGAATGGATTTTATTAGTCCAAGAACCGGGCATTAAAACTATGCATGAATGATTCGAAAAGGTTTAATTATTCGTATCGTCGTATTAATATCTATACTGACAGGGATAACCAATGCGCAAATTTTCTGTTGAATTTAGCACATCGGGTTTGTGGGGCTGATTTTGAAATGGGATAGTTATTCGATTGCATAACAAACTGATGGAAAAACTGTTGACAGTAAGTTTGCTCGTTGCATTTGATTATTATAAAAATCCACCCACATAAAAGTTGGATGACGACGAGCAATTTTGAATGGAACCGCACATCAAGAGTGAATTCGTTGGTGTTGCAACAAACATTCGTATTCTATCTATTCTTGCAGTAATGATGAAAATAAAGGCAAAGACGATTATTGCATATAATTTGGGAGAGAATCATTGCATTATGCAAAATTATTTGCGCAACTACGGTCGCCGTCTGCACATTTATTCGGATAAGCACTTCACAAAGGTGGTTGTAAATAGTTTTCTAAAAGCATTTGTTTTGTTATAAAGCAAGGCCAGAGTTATATATTTACCAAAGAATTAATAGAAATGAATATCTTTGATCGGTTGATAAAGAATAGGAGCCACTAAGCTTCCATAGAAGTAGTTGTTGCAGTCACACAACTTTATTGACTCTGCAATATCAAATAAAATCCAATCTAAAGTGTGGTTACGAATCCAAACTGAATTGCACCTAAGCAAATCGTACAAGAATCGACAAATAATCAATTTGTTATCAACCACAAATGATCATAAATTAAAATGTTTGATTTCATTTGACTGATCGGTAGTCAATTCGATTATTGTTTGTATTTGCGGCATAGTTTGTGGTCGTTGCTGAAACGTTTCAATAAATGAAATGTACTCAAAAGTAAATTCAATCGAAATGTTCACCATCAATAAATTGTTGACAACAGAAAAAGAATTTGAAAAGAAAAACAAATTATAATAAAATTAATAATAATCTAATTGGAAAGGTAGAGAAGAGAAAAATCTTAAAATATTATTGTAGAAGATTAGAATTGAAGTGGAATGTTGGTAAGAGAAAATGATTTTCAAAAAAAATTTTAAGGACGAGCGAACTGGAAATGATTGCCAAATTATAAAAAAAATAAACTAATTATAATTAGGTTATAAAAACTGTAGTAAAATTTAAAATGTTCCGATTTATCCATTTTGCAATTTGGAAATTATAGCACTGTCAGTAGATAATTATTGAATATAAATAATATATTAAAAATAATATTTATTTAGACTAAAATTTGCCATTTTACATAACTATTAAATAATACGTTAAAATTGTGAAAACTTTCAATGCGTTAAAATTGTAAAAACTTTCAACGTGTTAAAATTGTAAAAATTTTTTGAATATTTTTTGAAGTGATGACACTTATTTCCCGCTCGCAGGATACGTTAATAAGCAATAATACCGTATAAAAGGGGGTTTTGAAAACCTACAAATAACTGGGAATTAGCTATTTTATCATCGAAAAAGTGCCTATCTAGAGTGCACTTTTGGTACGTAGGTTTTTGAAAATTAAACTGGAATGACCGTTATTGTCAATTTTGCGTATTATGGTCATTTGATAACTGACTTAAAAGGACGTTATAAATCTATACAATATGAAAATTTTTGACTTTATTACTCAGAAACTTTCCGGGACGCATAGAATTGGAGATTTGGTAATGTCAATAGGCCTCAAAAATCATTAAATTTGACGCTGTTGGACTTTTTTTAAATAAAATAATCCTAAAAATATGTTTATGCAGATAATCATTAAAAGTTAGAAAATTTAAAAATTAAAATGGATTAATAAGGGCCCGAAAACTATACATTTCAAATTATAAATTGGATAACAATTTAGTTTAGGAGATAGGAATAAATAAATAGTACGAGGGTTACGTATATTCGATTTTCAATTTTTTATGGCGTTATGTTGGTACTCATGTCTCTCACTTATGCCGACAAGTTTTGCCATTTTGAAAAAAATTTTGATAGCTGCTTTGCTTCCATGTGTTTTGGCTCGCTCATTCCAAAAAATGGATCAAAGAATCTGTATCAAATTTTGACAAATTCCGAATGTTGACTATGGCATATGGTGAAGCTACCTTGGACCGAAGCAATGTTTATCGGTGGTAAAAAATGTTCATAGAGAGCCGAGAAGATGTGAATGACGAAAAGCGTGTCCGGCGCCCGAGCTCGTCAACAACAGACGTTTGCAGGGCCGTGGTGCATCATGAGTTGTTGCCACAGGGTAGAACGGTCAATAAGGAATATTACCTGCAAGTTATGCGCAAGTTGCGTGAAGCAATCCGCCAGAAACGACCGGATTTGTGGAAGAACAAAAATTGGCTTTTGCACCATGATAACGCCCCTGCTCACGCATCGTTGCTTGTGCGCTAATTTTTGGCCCAAAAAAACACACTAATAATGCCGCAGCAACCGTATTCGCCAGATCTGGCCCCCTGTGACTTTTTCTTGTTCGCGAAACTGAAGAGCCCCATGAAAGGACGACGATACGCTACGATTGAGGCGATAAAGACGGCATCGAAGGAGGAGCTGAACAAGATTACAAAAAATACTTTTTTTAAGTGCTTTGAGGATTGGAAAAAACGTTAGGTGGGGATTACTTTGAAGGGTACAAAATAGATATTCATGAATAAATAAATAATTTTTGAAAAAACACAAAATTCGCGATACTTTTTGAACAGGCCTTGTAGAATATCTTTGAAATTTTAACAATGGACTGAATTTTCCTTAAAATGAAGACTTTTTCTTCGTTCTTTTTGTTACAATCATTTCAGTTTTTTTTTAAGGAATAATCCCTCAAAATATTCACAACAAAACACATAACAAAACCATGTAAAATTACAGGCATTGTTGTAATATAAATTCATTTACTATTATTGATCGGACCAAGATAGTTTGAAGATATATAAAAAACTAATTCTCATCATCTTCCGGAAACATTAAAATTTTTGTGTAATTATTTGTGACCGAAACGGTTTTTGATCAGAACAAGTTAATGCATCTGCAAATCTAGCGAATGTCCTACCACAAATTTTATCCAAATAAAAATACCACACCATTAAAACAGAATCAAATAAAATACTTTCATCGATTTGGGGATAAGGAAATATTCTTTTAGTACTCGTAAAAGAAAGGAAGGACTACCAACAAACAAACAAAAAAATTTAAATATACAAAAAAAAACCATTCAAATTACATAAAAATGAAATTTTTTCTTAAGCAAAAGGAAGAAGATAAACTCTTCTATTTCTCTCACATACACACATAAGCAGATTGGCATGCATACCAACTTAAATAAAATGAAATTCGCACAAAATAAAAAACCAATTTACTCAAAAGTGGAGGCAACACGGAAAAAACTTACAAATCAAAACTTTTGGACTTCAGTTATTTAATGCGTGCTTTTGAATTTTTATTCGCAAATTTGTATTGTAATTTTTATTTTTTAGTTTATTTTGTTTTTTTCTTTTTAAAATTTTTGACTGTTTTTTTTTTTTGTTAAATTTTATTTTGTACAATAGTCATTTTGGGCGGTTTTTTCTGGTTGTAATTTTGACTTGTTCAAAAATATTTACCTTCATTTGGTCACTAAAAATGAAGAATATTCAGTGGCTGTCGCTAAGGTTCCAGAGACAATTCTCTACACTATATAACTGGATGGATGGATGGTTTGAGAATCCCAATATCGGAATACCTAAAATCGTAACTCCTTGCTTGACTGACTGACTGACTGACTGACTAGCCATTCTCTCCAAATTCTAGTGTTCATTTGATGTTTTAGTAAATTTGTCTTTACCTTTAGTTGTCTGAGAGTTTGTACGTTTGTCCCTTTTGGCCTACCGTTGTTTTATCCAAAATGAATCTCGTCGATCGGTCTTCCGTTCACTGGTCAGTCCGAGACCGAGAAACGCGCGCAACGCGATTTTGTCAAATTAAAATGCGTGTACACGTCGGATTTTGTAAACTCTTTGAATATTCATACAGTTGACGATTCTAAAGGTAATGTGGCAACCAATTCTTCTTCCATTCCCTTTAATCAGTAACGAAAATTGCATTTTTCTCTTACAAAATTTTTTCCAAAGAAATTTCTTCACTTTTCTTTTAATTTTTATCGAATAATGGTGGAATTTAAAAACCTTTTTTTCTTCTTTGTTTTTGTTGATCCTCCTTAGTATTGAGAAAAGGGGCTTGAAAAGTCATTAATTTGCATTTTATTCATTAATCTGGTTTAGCTAAAAATGATTGAATTTAATTCCTTTAGCAGAAATTGTTTTTGTGATTTTAATCAAAGTGTAGGTTTTTTGTTTTTAAAATCTAAAAAGATGTTTTTTTTTTTAACTCGAAGATTATATTATATATAATATAAACTAAAGAATACGACTAGTTGGTGATTAGGATACCATACTTTTGTGGGATAGAAGTTTTTGGATAAGAATTAGTTGCCTTAGCAGAAAATGTATTCGAATTGGATACGTTGGACCTGTTGGGTCACAGAGGAGAGTGCTTTTAAACGGTGACTGTACTGGTACTGGTCACAAGAAAGAAGTAAACGCCATCACGACAATGATGACAATGGACGACGTTGATGATGATGGTAATGATGACAGCCAAGTGCAGGCTTCGCACGATGATCAGGCTGTCGATGGGTTCAATCACTGTTCCCATACATGAATTCTTAAATTCCACCAAGTTAGCTACCTGATTCTGTCTGGTTTTGTCACATCATCATTTTGGCAGTGTCTCATCATGAAAAATACTATTACTAAACCAACCAGCCCAACTATAGGGTTCAGGTGTTCGTTTGCAATTGTTTTCGGAAACTGTATGTGTTATTATACGAACAAACCACCTGACTGCCGACACTCTTCTGTTGATTCTACTCTGACGAGACTGTTTAGGTTCCAACAATTGCTGGATGAGGAATTTTATAAGTTTCGTCTGTGACAGCATTTCTCAAAGTTGCATTCACCCGCCTTAACCGAATCCAGTTAAGACATGCCGAATCCGACCATGTCCAGGTATGTTCAACCAAATCAAAACACTCCGAATTGAAGCGAAAGGTACAACAACATCAAAATATGTCAAATGAGTTGTTTTAGTCGTTTTGATCGATTTAATTAATGGCTCATATCGCATATTGATGAGGCACTGATGCATTTTGTCTGAGCAGCTCCTCTCCTCGCCAACTAGTCAATGTCTTTAACAATAAATTTGGCCATTTGCTAAACTGGACCTTCCTGCGACTTTGACTCATACAATAACGATAATATCTACATACAATATGTGTAGTCCTTAATCATACTTCAATAAAGATGTCTATGAACCAGACAGAGATGAAAGATCCAACAACAGGTACGCAAAAACTGTGAAACGTGCAACGATCAAAATAAAAAAATATTCATACACATGCACATATGCATATATGTATATTTAGCAAAAATAAATGCAATCCTAACATGGTCCTAAGAGTGGGCAATTTTTCGTTTTGGAAATTCTTCGATCGATGGTCATGGAAATTTTTTGTTTTTAGGTTTATTATTTTATGTTTTTTTATTTTGGAACTAAATGGGAAACATTGCTCAGATGGTATGATTTTGCGCTTTCGACTCTGGGGATTTTCTGTGATAATTATATCCTTTCCCCTTAGCCAGCAGCAGCACAGAGACGAGTTCGTTGAATCAGAAATTTTTGAGATGTTAATTACTTTCAAAATATCACATTCTATAAGAATTCCGTTCAAATAAGATCACAGTAATGGTCTTTTCAAATAACATAAATTCGATCACGTATGCTGGTATGATTCCGTCAAACAGTTAACAATTTATTCTGCACTGGAATGTTTACAAGTTGCAAAATTTGCAGTTTTACGCTTTTAATTACAATCTTTCCCAAATATGCACATATAAATTTTTTCACGATTCTTCTTATAAAAATTCGCACATTTCTAAAATTAACTAATTTTAAAAACATTAATTTTAAGTGCTCATATTGATATAAATTAATTTTTAAATATTAAAATAAAATAATTTAGCTAATTAATGATAAACGATAAATTTACAAGTGCAAACAAAACCCCTGCAGTTCAATTTGTGCTTTAAAAAGTAAAAATCAAATAAATAAATTTTGAAATCAGATTTTTAGAAATTTTTTTAGAAAATATTATATTTCACAAACCTTACCCTATATGTAAGCCTTAACACTATTCAAATGGTCTTGTAGGACGCAATTATTTCGAGTGGTAATTTTTGGCTATTTTTTTGCACATTTCTGGGCTGTAATACAACGATTACTTTAGAAATTTTTATATGCTCTTAAATTTAGGAATTTTAAAATGATATTTTTTTATATAATTATAGCGTCACTTGAACTTTTTATGCAATAAAGCCAAAAATTGTCGTGTTGTGTGGCTTGGGGTGCAATGTTTTTTAACCACGTGTGATCATATTTAAATCTTGAAGTTTCGGTCGAAGAATTCGGTTATTATATGATCATAGTACTCAGAAATACAGAGCAATGATCTTTCCTTCTTTTTTTTTTGAAGAAATACAGAGCAATGAGAACTTCGGCCCAAAATGCTTTTTCTCAACAGTCAGTTATGGGTTTTCAGAATACAATGGCTTTTCATTAGTCAGTTATGGTTTTCCATAACAAATTACAGATACAATGGTTTTTACACATTGAACCCCAATTTTTCAGAATGATTTTCGGATACAATGGCTTGCCCATAGTTATTTGTGGCTTTTGAGGGAAAAACGGAAATACGAGGTCTGTTCAAAAAGTATTGTGAATTTTGAATTTCCTCGGGTTACGTATATTCGACTTATGCCGACCAGTTCGGCCATTTTGAATGTTCAGTTAATTTTTGACAGCTGCTTTGCTTGCACGTGTTTTGGCTCGTCTTCGATTTTTGCCAATTCCAAAAAATGGATCAAAGAATCTCTATCAAATTTTGTGTGAAAAACAAAATTAATTGCACGGACGCATTCCGAATGTTCTCAGAGGGCCGAGAAAATGTGAACGCCTAAAAGCGTGCCGGACGCCCGAGCACGTCAACAACAGACGAAAACATTGATGAAGTGAAGAAAATAGGATTGGCCAATCGTCGAATCACCATTAGAGAAGTTGCTGAGGACTTGAACATATCGATTGGCTCGTGCCATTGTATTTTTACCAATAATTTGGCGTGAGACGGGTCGCCACGAAATTCGTACCAAAATTGCTCAATTTTGACCCAAAACCGCATCACATTAACATTGATAAAGAGCTGTTGGACTCTGCCCACGACGACCCAAATTTGCTCCAAAGGATCATCAATCATCCCAATGGAAGCTGCCGCACGAGCCAAGACCGAAAAAAGCGCGCCAGGTTCGGTCAAATGTGTAGGTTTTACTTACAATTTTCTTCGACCACAGGGTAGAATGGTCAATAAAAAATATTACGTGCAAGTTATGCGCAAGTTGCTTGAAGCAGCCCCCAAGAAACGCCCGGATTTGTGGAAGAACAAAAATTGGCTTTTGCACCATGATAACGCCTCTGCTCACGCATCGTTGCTTGTGTGCAAATTTTTGATGATTCACATTAAAATCTTTAAGTTTAGGCAATAAAAATTTGGATCTGATATCTCCACGGGGTTCAAAATTGACTGTAACGGTTTCTTCTTCTTAATTTTCGAATAAATACAGATAAATGACCACTTTAGAGCAAAATACACTCCAGATAGTTACATTTTGCGGATACAATGGCTTTTTTGCAGTTACCTGCGGGGTTTTAGAGCACACATGCGGGTATTTTACTAATAAACGTATCCACAGAGCAAGAAATGAAGCCTCGTCTGTAAAGAAAATTTGGTTTTTTAAAGCGCAAAATGTGCCTACGACAGATTGCACTGTTAGTTATGGGTTTCTAGATCCTCATTAACGAGTATATTAATTTGACTTATTGATATATCTACCGATCAAGAAATTGGCCTCATCGCTGCAAAAAATAAACTCGTTATAAAGCACAAAGTCTGGGGTTAAGGTAGATCTTTCAAACCTGACTACTTTTTTTATAGAAAGTCTTGACTATTTAAATAAATATAATATAAAATGGCATAGCTTATGTTAAATAAAATTTTAATTGATTGACATTCATAATCTTTGGCTGTTAAATAGCTTTATTTTCTGAACTGCAAAATGAATAATCCATTAGTCTTGGCGATACCCATTTAGTTGTCGCAATAAATAGTCTGTACAAATATTAATCGAAATGACCTTGAATAAAAGTTATTTATAAGTTTTAAAAAGGAAGAATTTGTAAGAATAATTATCATAAACTTGATATGTAAACAGTTGAATACACTCTAGAACATTTGACAGGTTTAAGTGAAATCTTTCACCATCTGCCCTGCTCACCTTCTTTATCTAATCACTATCATCAGCAAATTAACATTTCTATAAAATTGCATAAAATTCTAATGAAAACATTTTTTTTTACTATTGAAATTAAATACAAACCAATCATAAAAAAAGATTTAAGAAAAATTTCAAAAAAAAATAATAATAAGACAAAAGGTAAAATATCACAGAATATAAACGGATTCATTTAGGATTTAATTACGGAAATACAACTTAACGAAGATGTTCTCTCTGTATGTGTGTGTGTGTATGTTTTTGTGTTGAAGCCTAGAGAAATGGATCTGGTTCATATTGCCGCCGTTTTTAAAGGCAATTAAATAACTACAAGAAAATGCAATTATTTTATTACAATATTGCTACTGTTAATGTTGTTCCTTTGTGGCAAATAATATATCATTTTGTTCAATTAATTTTATTTATTCAGTCGCATTTGACTGTTTTTATTTTATTTAATTAATTCATTTTCAATTCACAATTCGCCAATTCGTAATTCTCTTCTGCTTATACGAGTATCAATGAGATCTGTCGTGTCGGAGCAAAGTATCTGAAGCAGATTTGCCAACCGAAGAGGATAACAAGGCCTATGATCAGATTTGTATAGAATGTCTACATACATACACAAATGTTTGTGTGTATATGAGTACATTTCCAGAACCAATGGAGTTGCCAGCCATGGAAGTGTGAAACCGCAAAAACGAGAACTTCTCAAATGGGCCTTTTGAATGGAATCAGTGCACAGTAAATTGAAATCACTTTCGTTGATTTTGCGGTCAATTAAAACTATTCGAGACCGAAAGATATGGAAACGATCTGCAACAAATCGGATCTGAGATCTCAGATCTTTGGTTAGCGGATATCTCGCCCCACTTGTTTACGAGAGCTCTGACGATGGCTCTTATGGGTGCGTAATCTTACA
The DNA here is from genome assembly GCA_958298945.1 of Atherix ibis. Lineage (NCBI taxonomy): Eukaryota > Metazoa > Arthropoda > Insecta > Diptera > Athericidae > Atherix > Atherix ibis. The sequence continues at coordinate 3,687,587 of OY282607.1, read as the reverse complement.
TTCTGCATATTTGCCAGCTACAATATTTACTTCTGTAGATGTTCAGGTAGCTTGTATCTCAAAATGACAAAATTCAATCGTGATAGCACAATGCAAATGAAATAATTTTATTGACATGTGTACTGTCATGATTACTTGGTAATTTAATCATCAAGGCGGTTGTAGTTGTTTCGGCTATTGTCGTTATTTTTTTTTCTGTCTGCATTTAAAACAATGGATGGATTTTTTGGGAAAATATCATAAAAAATTTATTACAATTGAATTATTTGTCTATTAAAATAAATTCCTTTTTTTAAATATAATTTGTTTTTGTTTGGTTAAATAGGGGGAGAGGGGGGTATTAACATATTGAAAAATCAGTCAAATTAGAACCGAAGAACGGTGTTAATTGAATTCTAGCCAGCATTATTTATAGATAAGTGTTTACCTGTAAAAAGAGTTTGTTCGTTTGTTTATTTTTAAAGTCCCTTAGACATGTGCCAAAGGTCACTTCATAACGCTTCAACCGTGAGGCCATTTGCCGACTGCATAGGTCGTTTGGGAAGCTATCTAAATGAGACTGGTCTGCGGTTAGTAGTATAGAATATTGATTGAATTTTGTTTACAATATTTTGTGGAGTAGATTAGTATATTATTTTTTGGTGTTTCCAAAAAGGAAGTTATGAGTGAGAGCAGTATGTCCAATATGCTCAGAATTTTGATTGGTGGTTATGCAATGAATTGGCAGAAATTGTGTCTGCGGACGGCTAATGGTGTTACTTGCCATTCTGTTAGTAAACCTTCGCCTGATTGGGAATATCTGTGATAACTGGTCGACAGAGTGTTTCTCCAGCGAACTTGTCAGCACTTTCATGGCCCAAAATTCCCACATGGCCCGGCACCTATCACAACTCGACACGAATTGGCTAAGAACTAGATCACTCGATGAGCCACAAATGGCTTTAAGGGCAGGAAGGATGTCGCTGAAAATAATAGCACTTCGTTTGTTGGGAATATTGATCGTAATTTTTATTGTTATTATAATATGGGGTCGCCATATAAGGCAATATTCCACAACCTAGTACGCGAGTGCTGCAGCCAAAAAGATGTAGTATCGGTGTTGGCGGTGGTATCCATGAATAACAGTCGATGATCTTTTAATCCGTCTCACTACTGTTCAAGGAAAAGTTTTCTTTACATGAACGGATCAGTACTAGCCTTTTTAAACCTGTCAAGAGAAGCAAACTTTACTCCCAACCACGGTTTCCGATCTGGATGTGGAAGAGTAATTTGGAATATTACACTGATCGTGTGAGTGCACGATTTTTGCGCGTAGATTGTGTGTGTGCACGATATATAAATTTTTAAATATATTTAATAAAATGACAGTGCCTGTGGAACATGAAACATAATATGAATGTTAAATTTAATATTGAATTAAATGTTAAAATAAATAATAAAATATTTACTAAAATAAATAAAATAATTCAAATAATAAAAATAAATAAATAAATGTGAAAACATTATTCATAATACAAAGTAAATAAATTAAGAATAGCAGTGACCAACTAGAGAATTAACCAATAAAAAATGCTCAAATCATCACGCGATCAAAGAGGAATTACAACGTGCTGAAATTTCTTATTACTCGCCTAAATTGCGCGTGTGTCACGTTGAGTGGGCGATTTTTGTTTGTGGCAAACCTTCACAATCCCGGACACGCGCAAAATTCGTTCTTGCTCGCGTATATATTGCGCTGTCAGACGCTGAAAAAGGGAAATGTTTTTAATCTAAGCATAACTATTCCCAAATTGTATTCTTGTTGGATGAGTCAAAGTTTTCTGTTATTTGGGTCCAAAAGAGGAGTCTATGTGCGTTCGAGTACTGGAGAAAAATCGCTGCCGGAAGCTGTGATGCCAATCATCAATCAAGGCGGTGGCTCAATTATGGTTTAGGGTTGTTTTTTTTTACAAATGCGGTAGGAGACTTGGAATTAATTGAAGGAAACTTGATATGAATTTATAATAAAAAATTAAAAAAAAAAAAACTTTTTCCGCTAATTCATTTTAATTTCCGAGTTATTCTTTAACTTTTCCGTAAAAACCCATAGACTGCAGGTCGCATAATTTTAGCCTGCAGTGTACATTCATTAGCACATGTAATAGAGCATAAATTTGAATTTCTTCCTCCGAGAGCCGCCTCAGTAAATAATCTCGAGCCTCAGCACTACTTAAATGTTATTAATGTTGAGGAATTTTAATTGTGAGGAACCGACCTAAAACGTAACCTAACTTTCCTAAAAAAAACCGTTTTCTATAAAAGTTTCCTAAAAAATCCTTTCCGAACAATAACAAAAGATATTTTTCTTTTTAGAAAACTATCCATTAAGGAGAATGTATAAAAAAAAATTCTGTATAGACAAGCTCATCTGATGGTGGCCTTTATTTTGTTATCATCACTAAAAATGGAAGTGAATTTCAGAAAGTGCTTCTCAACTGATTGTTATCGACAGCTATTGGGGCTTTTATAACAAATCTTGGAATTCTACAATAAACCATAAAATTATCAGTGGCAGCTGCTGTTCGACGTGATGCGGCCACCTTTGACCCACTTTGTACACCTTCCGTCAATAGAAATTGCTGAAGCCTACTTTCCGTACTACAGTTCAGTTATCTTCATTGCACATAGTGCAACGGTCGTACTACTGAATAAATACATCCGCCAGCCGAATCTCAAGGCGTATCTACATCTTGATCTGCATCTTCACTTGAATAGACCTCGTCATGCTGAAGATGTGTGGAAGTGGAACCGTGCAGCTTCTATCAGCGCATCAATAAACTAAGTGTTGAGTAGTGAGGTCTGAGCCAGTTCAACTGTATCAGATCTCACCTAAACCTATGAATAGGACGCGATTTGTTAATGCAGATTACTTGTACGATGGCTTCTGCTGACTGATTTTGATAGCTTATAAAGATTCGCTAAGATCCGTATGGGTAGGTAAATTTGATTCTTTACCGTGCTGGATGGTGAAATTCTGCAATATCAAGACCTACAATTCATTATTAGAGATTCCGTTCGACATGCGAAATTGATTATTGCAACAACAAAATGCTTTATTGAAAACTTACGATCATGAGCCACTTGGTCATAAGTTATGTATGCACTCTTATTAACAATAGTTACTATTGCCATTATTCGCTTAGTAGAAAGATTGTATGGTAAATGATTTGAAAAGGTGAACCATAAAACTATGGCCTTAATATGAGAAAACTATTATTTTTTTGTTTTTCTTTTTGGAAGAACCGAATGGGATCATCCATTTTTTAGTTTAGAAAGTATTGATCTATTAATATAAATTTGTTCAACAAATAAATTATTAAAAAAAGGTTTTATTTAGATTTAAATTGTGCATTCAAAAGTTTATATCAAATTATTACTAAAAATCTGTTTAAGTTAGGAAAAAATGACTCAATATGTAATAATGGTATATACTTTTTGCGCTATGAGAGAAGACTGTTTTTTTTCAAAGTTCAGGCTCATTAATTCGTCAGTAGATACGTCAATAAGTTATATGAGGCTCTGATAACCCACAAGTAACTATAGGAACCTATCGTAGCCATGGACTATTTTGGGTGAATTTTGGCCTAAAGCTGTTATTGGAAATGAGGGGGGGACTGTTACTATCAATTTTAAGCACTATGGCAAATAGATAACTGAATTTGGTTTTGGCTTGAGCTTAAAATTTTTTAATTAAACTATACCAGGTCTGTTAAAAAAGGATCGCGAATTTTTTGTTTTCTCAAAAATTATTTATTTATTCATGAATATTTATTTTGTCCTCTTCAAAGTAATTCCCACCAGATATTATACACTTGTACGCCGTTTGTTCCAATCCTCGAAGCATTTCAAAAAATAATTTCTTATGATCTTGTTCAGCTCCTCCTTCAATGCCGTCTTTATCTCGTCAATCGTAGCGTAGCGTCATCCTTTCATGGAGCTCTTCAGTTTCGGGAACAAGAAAAAGTCACAGGGGGCCATATCTGGGTAATACGGTGGCAGCGGCATTATGAGTGTGTTGTTTTTGGCCAAAAATTCGCGCACAAGCAACGATGCGTGAGCAGGGGCGTTTTCATGGTGCAAAATCCAATTTTTGTTCTTCCACAAAGAAATTTTATTTCTAGCGGATTGCTTCACGCAACTTGCGCATAACTTACAGATAATATTCCTTATTGACCGTTCTACCCTGTGGCAAGAACTCATGATGCACCACGCTCCTGCAGTCGAAGAAAACTGTAAGTAAAACCTTCACATTCGACTGAACTTGGTTTTTCGTCGTTCACACCTTCTCGGCGCTCTGAGAACATTTTGTACCACCGATAAACGTTGCTTCGGTCCAAGGTAGCTTCACCATATGCCACAGGTAATATTCGGAACGCCTACGCGCAATTAATTTTGTTTTTCACACAAAATTTGATACAGATCCTTTGATCCATTTTTTGGAATGAGCAAAATTCGAAGACTAGCTAAAACACATGCAAGCAAAGCAGCTGTTAAAAATTAACTGAAATTAGCCGAACTTATCGGCATAAGAGTGAGACATGAGTACCAACATAACGCCACAAAAAAATCGAAAATCGAATATACGTAACCCGCGGTAATTCAAAATTCGCGATATGTTTTGAACAGGCCTCGTGTGTGGTTTTAATAAAACGGCATTACAATCCTCACAGCATGATAAATTGTTGTTTCATTGTGTGAAAAGTTCCCAGGAAACGTAATTTCGAGAGTCTGTGATGCCAATTGGCATTGAATTTTTTTGAATAAAATTACATAACAAATATATTATGCAAATAATCCATAAAATGTAAAGCATTTAAAAAAACAACATCCGCAAAGAATAGCTTTACATTTGTTAAAAAGTCATCAAAAATTATCTCAAAACGATCGAGTCCTGCAAGAGATTTTGTGATATCTTTTTTATAAAATGGCAAAAAATTTTCAATATATTAAAATAAAAATTTAATTAAAATTAGTATAATAATTATAATTAAATAATATGTTCTTTTTAAAGCCTAAGTTGGATAACCATTTTTTGGAGCTTATTTTGAAAATAATGTTGACATTGTCTTCATGTGAACTTCAATTTTGAATAATGTCGTTTTTTTTTAATTAGAGTAAACTTGGAATTTCTATATTTCTGATTATTGATAAAGGACTTTTGGTACGGTATTTAAAAGCATATTGAATAAATTCCGGTGGTATTATTATTGATTTAAATGCAAGCGGAGTAGTTATTTCGGATTGATAGCTTTTATGTGGCTGTTTTGTACCGACTCGACCAACATTGGAATTTTTCCATCATTCCATAATATCAAATCCGAAGGACAACGAGTTATTGTTCTTTCAATTGATGGGGTCTCTGCGTAGCCCAGAGTACACCTAATTCAGAGTAACTGACTAGCATACTGACTAACTGATTGACTCCCTGTTCGTTCGACTGGCTCCGAATCTGAGCGCTTATAAGCAGAACACACTGTGAATGGTATTGCTATCATCATCACCATCGCATCGTTATCACCATCTGCATCAATAAACGCAGCCATACCCTTCACGAAACCGTGTCGTTCCATTTCCTTTGGGTATTCTGATGCCAACGTTACCATTATTCGATGATGAATGGTATTAAAGGAGCAACATTTCTAAGCGGAGAGCGTCGAACCCATTCCGTTCGGAGGTGCATTCCTTGTGGGCTGGCTGCTCTTTGCGACAAATGACGCTGTGACAAAGATTCAACGCTAATTATAGAAGAGTCTTTTTTTTGCACACGGCATAACTAGCCTTTCCTGAGTGATCTTTTTTTTGCCATGGATTAAACGGAACGCGCAGACTAAACTGCCACCAACAGTCTGATCAGCATTACAATCCATCGAATTGTTTTAGGTTCCCATTTATTAATTCTTTTGAAAATTTTTTATATGAATTTTTTTAATAAAATATTTCATGTCTGCGTGTGGATATCATAAAATCATTCCAAAGATCAAAAATGTCCAACAATTGATGAACCAAAACAGGAAAAAAAGCAACCAAAAATGTCACTTATTTCTCTAAAGTGGTTTGCCGAGAATCTCGGTGCGGGAGGGGACCTGATATAAATCATATAATAGAGATTTGTAGAAGGAAGGCAATATCTAACCAGTAAAATTCTTAATTATTTCAGGTATTTTACCAGCGGACAGTATAGTGGTGAGGCCGTGGAGTGATTTACAGGAGCTTATGGACGAGTATTCGGAGAGGGGCTATTTTTTTAATAAACAACGTTTAGATTTGAGTAATAAATGCTGGATATCAGATAAAGTAAAACCTTCTAGATTATTACCTTTTTAGTAAAATAATAAATTTGATTGCTTTTAATTACAAAGAAAAGAAGTTTGGCGTTATTTGTCAAAGAATAAATCCTTTTCGCTTTTATCAAAGCAATATCCACTTTGGGCTCTGGAAAGTAAAATTAAATAAAATATTATTAAAAATTTTATTTTAATCAAATTAATATTTATTTGATATTAAAAAATTTTGCCATTATTAACAAATTATATTATACTATCAAAATATTATCATATAACTTATTGCAGGATATGATTCTTTTAATATATTTTTTAATATCTTTTCGTGCATACTAAGCTTTAATACGTCGATTACTTGATTGATGTAGGTTTTTAAAGGCCATACAGATTAAAAATAATCTGCAACAAAATGTGTTTTATATACTTTTATAAAAATATGTTTAACGGCTTCAAATCTCATGATCCTAAAGGTCAGTTTAAATCACAAAATGCCAACAGTACGTGTCCTGAGAATTTTTCGCAAAATATATCCAAAATTTATTATACTGTGTAGCTAGTAATGCTATCTTATTAAAATTATTTGAGATTGTCAAATCAAAATACACACTAGACAGTAACTTTTCGCGGATATAATGGCTTCTAAACAGTTTTGTTTAGGGTTTTAGAGCCTTTTATATGACAATTTTACTTATCAACGAATACAACTGCGAGAAATGAACCTCACCGTTGAAGAAAATTTTGTTCAAAAAATCGGCACTCAAAGCCAGTTATTTCAGCACCTACCCATACAATCTGTGTTCCTTTATGTATTTTATAATTAATTAAAACATTTATATTATTAAATGGCAAATTTCATTTTAACATAAATAATTTTTATATCAAAATAATTTATATATTTATAAAATATAAAATTACAATTTTGTATTTTCCAAACTGTAAAATGGATAATTCGGTATTCGTAGGGAATAAAATGTTTAAACATTTCAGGATGTTCTTGTTACTATTTATAGTAAGTGTTGAATTGAATTTATATAACAGCAAAATCCAACTTTAAATCTAGTCAATTTTTCTACAAGTTAACTTGAAATCATTAATTTTTTGATTAATTGCATAAATTGTTGTATTTTCTTGTGGCTTTATGGCCTGCTTTCTGCGTACATATTTACAACAATCTTGTTAGTGTCTTCACATTTTATTATCTACGATGTTATTGAGAAACTCTATAGTGGACAACTCTACAAGAGATACATAGTATTTTATGGATTCGAGAAACTTGACAAATGAGGAAGAACCCGATCGGCTTAGAAGTTGGAATGTTGCAAAATCGGACAGATTGGGTGGACTGTCGGCAAGCACATGCAACAATGTACGTGAACGTGTATTTTGCTTGTTTGACAGCAAGTCGGCAGCTTATTCATGTTCAGGTTCAGAATTGAAGTCAGGTTCAGGTTCAGGTTTAGGTTGGGATATAATGAACATGCAATCTCGATTGCGAGACTCGCAATATCGTCCTGATCACTCCATTGCGTAACTTGAGTATGATTTCTTTCCAAGTGTACAATACCCTCCATGTCCGGAGACGAATTTCGAATAAATCGTCATTAAAACAGACCAATTCGAAATATATCTATTGATACAGAAATATTAAAGGCGTATCATAATTTAGAGTTTTCAGACAAAGTGTGCCAGATAAGTAATAAGACATAATTTTTTGTTGCCCAGACTAGGACTCCGGAACCTACTAAGCCTTACAATTCCCCTTTAATTCAATCCGATCAGTACTATTATCCACCGTGATCTCAAAGTTCCTTTTGTTCATGATATTACTGTGTCTTGTTATACAATAAAAAGTTCCATTCTCGTATCTCCAATCATACTTATCCCCTTGTTTAAGAACTGTCCCCTACCAGCTTTCCTGAAAACACCCATCAAAGACTTAGGCATCACTGATTGCATAATTTACTAAAATACAGAGGCTTAAAATAAAGACACGCTAACAAGATAAACTCCGATGGATGTTTACTCCCCATAACCTTTCACTTTAATTAATACTATTGTTAAAATTTGCTTATTACTGTGTTGTAGTTGCAGATATCTGTAAAAATTTAAAAAAAAAAGTTATTCCCTTCGAAACAGTTACTTTGGGCAGCCACACTTCGGCGGATGCGTCCGTTATCACGCTTCAAATGGAATCGACTTTAGCCACTGGGCTACACTTCTTTGGATTCTATCGACCGCACCAAAATGATGTCATTTCAAGTGATTTATGATGTTGGGGAACAAACAGGTCATACGGACTTCGCTCAGATGAATAAGGGGCTAGAAAACCACAGGAAATCCCACTTTCGATCAAAAAAAAAGTTGATGAAGATGACCGATGGCAATGAAGCGTTGTTATTTTCTGAGCCTTTCTAAGAACTTTTGAACCTTTCAAGGACTTCTTTAGAAAAATCCTTTTTATTGAAAATTTCTTGAAATATTTCACATTTTTTTGAAGTTTCCATTTTGAGGCTTTGCTGGACGAGTGTTGAAGGCACATCGTTGCTCGTAACACACAAAAACAACACAACTTCACTTATCACGCCCTATGGGGTGGCGTTATTACCGGTGCGAGGGTGGTCTTGTACTATACTCCTATGAAGATGAAGGGAAAGTCTGCAATTTTCTTAGATCTTTCTCAGTGATGTTGGGATTTATAGGAAAAACGATGCCCAATTTAGAGCCGAATTACGCTCCTCTAGTTTTGAGAATATCCTTTGTTTTTTGCTAGCTAAAGTTATTTTTTTTCTAACGCTGGTTCTAGGATGAATCAAACTCAAGAATGCTGAAGAATGGCTCTAAGCTAACTTACGACTTGGTTGATGATTCTAAGAATGCGTGAATTTGTGGATCTGTCTAAGACCCTATTCGGCTGATAGTGAATTTCCTAATTACTCAAAGTCGTTAATCCTTTACCCTACCTGAAAATTTTTTGACTGAAGTTGCCGGTGACAACAACGATCATATCTCTTCAAGAACCGGTGATCTTCTGGATGGGCGTAACCTTGAATATTAATTTTCAAAATATTTTTCTTTTCAAATTTTAACAAAACTTTAATTTTCGGTATTTATCGAAAAAAAATTTTCACATTGTTTCTTGAAACTTTTAGGAAGTTTTGTCATTGGGAAATCCGAAAAAATGGGTCACTCCAAAATTATTTGGCCGAGTAGTGCAAAAGTGACGATTTGGTGAAAGGCCATGGAGAGACTAAGTAACAACTAAGTCCCTGCCATCAACGTCGGCGATCGGCTTCACACATTTGCCATTTCCTTTTGGTCCTTTCTTTGATATCTTCCTTTATTCTTTTATTATTTCAGTTTTTTTTTCTCCCTCCCAATTTTTATACTTCTCTCCTCATTTTCTATTCCCTTCCCTTAGCCTGGATGGTTTTATTTCTCTTCAATTTTTTTTTTCTTTTCATAAAGCAGATAAATTTTTTTTCTTTCTCCTTTCTCCTTCTTCCCCTCCCAAGAAGAAGGTGACAACACCTTTGGGTAACTCCATTTTCCCTTAAATATTTTTCTGTCATGAAAATTTTCTGTTAATGGTTGTGTGAGAATACAACTTCAAGCTCCCCCGCAAAGCAACAAGCATGCTTGGCCATCGACCACTCAAGGAGACACACGAATCCATATTTAAAAACCATAACAAATATTCTATATGCGTTCTTTCATAATCAATTGGGACGAACGGATAAATTTATCAACAAGTATGTACGAGTATATATGTCCTCCTATATTAAATCACCAATACCGGTACTATTTGCGTTTATAAAATGTGGTATGGTGGGCGACAACTATAAATCACTTCATTTGATTTGGTTACAAACAAATTTATTGATGTTGCACGCATCTCTTTGCTTTAGGAAAACTTAATACGCCATGAGATTTTTGAATAAATGTGCTCGTGGCCTCAGTTTATTCAGTTTCCATGCCGCCGTCTTCAATTGTACGAGTACAACTATGATCGGAGCAGTCACAAGGCATATTATTCAGTTGGGCAACCAGCCTAAAGTGGAAGATCGATTGGGCAAGCATGAGTTTATGCGCGCCAGTTTACAATGTTTTACGAGATCTTCACAACATCGTTGTTGCAGTTTCCCCATCGCAGACTACGAGTATGGCTTTATACGCACGTTGAGATTCGGTTATGTAGGATACCCATCCATCCATATATCCCACCTCGTTTGTGCTCCGGAAACTTGCACTACTGACTGAACATGGTCGCACTGCTGTCCCCCTCATCCCCATTAGTTCCTCATAAACTCTTCTTTTTTTGTTGCTCCTTGGACAGGTATGCGCATTAATACGGTTCCAAATGGAAGACATTTTTTCTTTCGCATGTTTGAACTTCCATTCCGCAAGCATGTGCAAATAGCTCCATTCTTAATACATTTTTTCAACGCTAAAACCAACTTGAATAACTAATATTATTTTTTACAAATAAGCCAACATTTTTCTAATATAATAAATTCAGAGATTAATACCTACACTTGTTCAAATGTTATTTTTACCTTATTAGTAAAATTTGTAAATTTCATAAATAGTTTGAATTAACTAGAAATTCCATGAAAATTATTAATTTTTTTCCGCAATAATTTTCTTTTTAAAATTATCCATTTAAAAAAAAATGTTTTTAACTTTTTATTTTTATAATTTAATTTGTAAAAATATGAAAATTTTATGATATTTTTCGCTAAATATTTATTTCTGTTCAAAAATGTTTGTTTTTATGTGATATTGACACAATCGTTACAAATGCTCTGAAGTGACGTTCGCAACTTTTATTTGACGCCATTTTGAACAGCTGTCACTTTGGCCGTTGGTATTTGACAGTTATAGAGAATGGATTCAGAAAAATTATTATAAAGCGTTATAAATTTGTAATTATTGTTAAAATATTATAAAACAATTTGTAATTATTAGAAAATTATTTAACGAAAAAAAATCATCAATTACTGTGACTTTTAGAAAATTACGTGCAAAATTAAATCGGAGAAATTTACGCACTGTTTCTCGTATACATTCATGGTGTTTCTGCTGTAGTTTTTTCACAAAATTAGCAAACTCTCTCATATGCACAAATCTACCAACTGAATTAACTATTTTCTGCTCGGAATCCTTCTCTATTCTTTCCGCCATTAACATAGCAGCCAATATTTCTGCTCGGTGCTTCATCCATACAGCCAGTCTATCCATTCTAAAAACAACCTTAAACCCTTCCAATACCGGTCCAATTATTGTACAAATCAAATCTGGCCTCATAAATCAAAAATGTGGGACCACATTGCGTTGGATTCCCTCACATAGTCAAATTTTAGGAAATATAGGGACCCATGCGTCGATAAAAAAAATTACCACAACACCCTCCAAGCTATTCATCCTTTATTAAACTTAATAAAATATTACCAAGCTTTGGACTTAAATAATATTTGGAAATCTTCAAAATCACCTAATTGCAAGTTCTCTGGAGCAATTGTCACTTCGGAACACTTTCTTTTTAATTGTAATCACACCAAAGTTTTTCTACAGGACTTTTTTTTTATAAAAACACATTTTTTCTACTATAAGGTGATTTTTTTGCTGTTAAGTTTTTCATGTTTTTATTTTTGACAGATGATGAGTGACACATGACGTTTGTCAAAGTCAAAAGTGTTCAGTTAGCATTGTCATTTCATTGTGGGAAAACTTACATCCGAACAATGCTTACAAATTATTGCATTTTATTATCAAAATTCTCGCTCTTTGAAAAATTTGTTTCGAGCACTTGGACCATTTTATGGTTGTCATATACGACCTACTGAGCAAGCAATTCAAGCCATAGTGACAAAAATTTGACGCTATTGGACATCAAATCACCAACCCGGGTGCGTAGAGTGCATATAGAGGAAAATATTTCTGCCATAGCGTCCAGTATTGGTGGAGACCGCGGTTTGACCATCCATTACAGTTCACAGCAATTGGGATTGCGTTACTCGACTATGTAGAAGATTGTACGCAAGAATCTTGGTCTGAAAGTGTGTAAAATACAAATTGTGCAAGAACGACCTGTGTTTCGGACCGACAATTTTTTATGGGGCTACGTGAAGTCGCTCGTCTGTGCTGATAAACCAACATCACTTTTAGCCTTGGAAGACACCATTAAACGTGTTATTGGAGAGATACCAGCCGAGATGGTCGAAAAAGTTGTTCTAAATTGGACCCCTCGCATGGATCACTTAAAACTTAGTCATGGCCAACATTAACATGAAATAATCTTTAAAAATAAGGATTTATCAATTCTAATAAAAGTTTCATGTACTTTTGAAATTTTTCTGTATTTTTTTGGAAAGTTAAGTAATTAATCAAATTTTAAAGTTTTCAGTTAGTATTGAGAAAATTTATACAAATTTTGTAAACATTAAAAAAAAAACCAAAAAGTTTTGTTAAAAATTTAATCAGCGCATTATGAACTTGCAGAAAAGCCACCACAAAAGTGTGGTTGACCACTACCTCAATTTTACGGGGACCTACCTTGGACATTCTGGCACACAGAGTAAGGCAATAGAGCAAGCTGCCATCGAGAAGAGAGTTAGTCACTCGTATTGCTTCATCCTGTCTGACCTTACTTTTCCTGCCGACAAGAACCCGAACTAACCTGTGGATTGATAGAACCTTATCAACCGGGGAGGTGTTTGTTTCCACCAAGCGATATCGGAGAATTTTTCCTGTCATATACATGTAGACCAGGACCTATTTCGATGGCGTATGGTACGAAGTTTTGAGGCTGCATTCACTGTGGTTTTTTTTTTTAGCGACCAATACTCAGATATTGTTTGCGTATATAAGATGAGGAATATCGGCCAAAGATGAGGATAGAAAATGCAGAAATATATTAAATATAAAAAAGATCCCGTGCTCCATATTACGATATGTGGATTAGTAGCCATTCGCTCTAACCGTAAAAATACGAATTAAGTAAATGGATTGTTTGGCTATCGATGCCCTATTCTGCCAGCTGGACAAACGCTCTGTGACGGAAAATCCTGTCAAAAGCCTTTTCCAAATCTAGAGAGAGATAAAGATAATGTCGATCATTCTTATAACAGTCAATCATGGAGGAATTGAGTGCCTCGACCGGTCCTATTATTGTAGCATGACGAATGTGGTTTATTTGTAAATTTATACTAACACATTTGTGAGGTGTGCCCTGTTTGATTTAGCGATACTCAAAAAACATCTGAGTCTAAAGCGAAACGCTTCTGAGTTCGAATTTAACTAGTTATATAGCCAGGATGTCCTTTAGTTATCACCAAATGGCACTTAAAAATCACATTTCAGTTCAAATTATACTAAAAATGACTATTAAAAAAATAGAACATTTGTGAGGTTTATCATTGTAACTCCAATTTTCCTATAGTCAAATTCTTCGTTTTTCATATTAAATTATTACAACCATTTTTAAATTCTTTTCAAAAAAAAAATTATAATAAAAATTATTTTCATTAAAACTTTGATTAAAATTAATTGTTCAATACAAAACATGAATCCTTTTAAATTGAAATGGGGTTTTTTTTTTAAATTTTGCTAGCTAAATTATTTTTTTTTAGTAAATAGAGCCACGTAAGGAAATTTATATATCCTGAGAATGACATTAATGAATATTATTCTAAGAATTTTTTTTTTGCTTGCTTAAGAAATTTCAGAACATTTTAGATAGAAAATTCATGGTAGTTTTGTGACAATTTGTCCACTTTATTTAACTACGGATATTATTCACCATTGCGAATTGAACATTTATGTAGGTCTGTACTTTTGTTGAATTAAGACAACGTCCAAGAAAAAAGCCTTTTAGTATTTATCCTATAGAATTCTTATGGGCTCGTGTACACTGTTCAAGGGATACTAGTACGTGTATGTACACTAGCTGCGGCACGTTTGCGCTTGGGTATGGCACTCAATCGAAATGGGAGAATTTCTAGAACAGCAAATTGCGACCAGAATGAAGTATGATCGCATTCTTATATTTATGCGAGTTGTGCACGGTTTATTCGATTCTGACTCAGTGTCCAAGGCACTATACTACAATACAATATAACTTAAACCCGATGCAATGGCGAGTAGATAGATAGATACAAGCCCAACCTCAGAAATTTATTGCACCTTTAAAAGTTGGAAAATTTTATTCAACCAATTTGATCCAGAATTTATTTCGCTCGATTTTATTTCATTCTTGGTCTCGTGTCCGAACTGATTTATATTCGCGCATTTAGGAGATGATCAACACCGTGTTGTTTTGGAATTGTTAACAAATTCAATAAAATGATGTACAAACACGCTGCTCCTATAAGAGTCAATAAAATTAAAATTCAAATACTCCAACTTGTACATATGTATTTATGCGCAAAATGCAAATAAAATTTCTGGAATTGTTGGTGGTGGTAGTATTTATAAAAGTTGATGTCGAAGTGTGGCAGAGACAAAGTGGTCACTTTAATTCTCTCACCTTTAGTGCTGTTTAAAACATGGCTACTCGTAAATTTAATTATAAAATAAGTGAGAAAAATTGTAAAATAATTTATTGACTTTTTCTTCTTCGACAAACCAAATAACACTGAATTGTATTTGAAGTAATTTAAATTTGGTAAACGTATATGATCTATAGTACAGTTGAAGTGAATTATTTGCTGTCAAATTACGTTGTTAATAAGGCCATCAGGGATATTGTAACAGGGGAAAAAAATATGAAATTAACTTAATTTTTTTTAAGAACATTGTATATAAACTGGTTATACTTCAGGGTGGTAGAAATTAAATTAAAAGCTTTGCCACCCTAAAATTTAACTTTTCAAAAAAATACAAAAAAAAAATTATACAAAATTATCCATTTTTTAATTTTTAAGGTACAGCCCAATTATCTGACAACTAATTAACATATTGTATATATTAATAAAGATAAAGATTATTTTAGCAATAAGTTTGCCATTTTGTTTAAAAAATAATTTTATACTATAAATTGTAGTCAAATATTTTTAAAAAAATCCTAAAAAAATAGTAACTTTTTCGTTAGTAGCCATATTTTGCGCTTTTTTAAACTAAATTCGATAGATAAGTCAATAATAAAAAAAATATTATATATGAGGCTTTGAAAACCTACAAGTGACTTTAGAGAAGCCATTGTATCTGAGTAAATTCTGCATTTTGGACCGTATTTCTTTGAAAATGACAGTTTCCGTTAATTCAGAGCGCTATGGATGTCGTGTATGATAATCGACACTCTTTTCACGTGAAATTAAAAATTTTAATCTATACTACAATAGATATGATCTTAAAAAAACGGTACCACATGCTATACAAAATTATCCATTTTGGCTTTATTGGGCAACAATTTCCCAGCTGCGTATACCAGGTGTATAAGCTTAAATCCGCTGATTCTTAGTCAAAAAAGAACATTTTTTTTTCATAGAAAGCAAAAACAAATTTATTTACACTACTTGATCTCGCTAACTACACATTTTTCCCATCTCTCGGGCAATTTGTGGATACCACGCCAAAAAAATTCCTTCTCTTTCGAGGTAAACCATTCATCAAGCCATTTTTGGACCTCTTCGTAAGAATCGAAGTGCTGCTCAGCGAGCGCGTGGCCCATCGATGAAAACAGGTGGTAGTCGGAAGGAACCAGGTCTGGTGAATAAGCGAGGTGGGGTAGCACCTCCCTGTTGAGTGTCTCCAAGTAGTTTCGGACCATTTTTGACGTTTGCGATGGTGCGTTGTCGTGGAGGAAAATCAGATTGTCATTTCTTTGTTGATAATCCGTTCTTTTTTCACGCATAACACGGTGCAATTTGATCAGTTGTTGGTGGTAGCGGTGGGAATTGACAGTTTCACCAGGTTTCAACATCTCATAGCAGACGATACCCTACTGATCCCACCAAACGCACAGCATCGTGTTCCGTCCTAACCGATTTGGTCTTGGGGAAGCTGTTGATAGTGGCCCGGGATCAACCCACGATTTCTTGCGTTTAGGATTCTTGAAATATATCAACTTTTCATCGCCTGTCATAATCCGATGCAGGAACGACTTTCTTTTTTGTCTGGCGAGCAAGATTTTGCATGTGTTTTGGCCTTGCTCCATCTGCCTATCGTTCAATTCATGCGGCACCCATTTTCCGAACTTTTCAATCTTCCCTATGGTACGCAGACGTATGGAAATGGCTGGTTGAGTAACACCCAATTGCTCTGCGAGCATTTTTTGCCATTGGGCATCGTGTTCGCCCAAAATAGCCTGCAATTGATGGTCCTCAACCTTCCTAGGTCGATTATCACGCTTCTTGTCCCACAAGTCCAAATTGCCGTCTTTGAACCGAGGAAACTAATCTCGGCACGTTGTTTCCGATAAAGCACTATCACCATAGGCCTCCATAAGCATTCTATGCGATTCGGCAGCCGATTTCTTCAAATTGAAGCAGAAAAGCAGAGCTTTCCGCATATGCTCTTTTTCTGCCAAAAAGCTAGACATGATTACCAAAGGAAAAATGTATGCTGTTGTACGAAATTGCTGATAATGTGCACTGATTAATATTGAAGAATGTCAAACTCATAAAAAAAGTATGGTGTGGCCATGGTAGCTTACAAGGATCACTCACTCCATCTATGACCAAACAGCGGATTTAAGCTAATACCCCTGGTAAAATTTTTAATCTGTACTAATTAATGATCTTAATAAAATGGTATCATAAGCTACGCAAAATTACCCATTTTTTATTGGGCAGAAAGTTTCCCAGGATGCGTAATTTTGAGATTTGGTGATGTTAATTGACCTCAAAGATCGTGGCATTTGACGTTATCGGATTTTTCTTTCTTAAACTACGTAAAAACTATTCTTATGCTGTAACATTTTAAACTTCAAGGCATTTAAAAATGAACATCCGTCAATTAATGGCCAAATTACAGCCCGAAGATATACGAAAAAATCATTAACAACTACCTTAAGTCCTGTAAGAATTTTTTTTTATTACCAATCATTTTAATGTACATATTTTTATTGGTAAAATTTTATCAATATAATGCAATAAAAATTCTATTAAAATCTGCTTTCAAAGTATATTAAATTTTATTTTACTTTCCAAAGCATTTATTAATTGATACTTTTACCTTTGAATAAAAAAAATACTTTTTCTTACGAAAATTACCTTTGAATTGATAATGACTTTTCTGAAAACCGTTGATAATTACAAAATATACCGAATAATTCAACTTATTCAAAGGCTGTTGTCAATAATGATAATGTCACCAGCGACTGTAAAGTGGATGCAACAAGAAGCCATGTCAGCATTGAAACAAGCAATTAACTATCGTATCCAATCCATTTCACCTGTCGTGATCGATTACGGAGATTTAAAAGTTCAATTAAATTCAATATGACATTTTCTGTTCATGAAAAGTCAAAATTTTGTCCTTTCTTTCGCACCCCAGACACTTGTGCCAGTGCATCTAGACGAGTTGGAAAACAGTGTCACGACTAATAATCTGAGTGGAAAATATTTGATACGTTGTCCAGCTATGCACCGATGGAGAGAAGATCTTCTAACACCTTTAATTGTATTCCTGTGTGTCGTCATAGTGGCTTACATGTACTTACAATCTGCAATGATGTCTTCTGCTTTTAATGCGTTCATCTACTTGCGGTGAGGAAAGACAAACTTACAATGCCTCCCTGATCCACTGGCGGTGTACAGAGCACCCCGTAGCGATTTAATCGGTCTATTCAAATATGGGGACTAACATATTTAATACAGTGATTATTATTTTTTGGTTTTAAATTTATTTTCTTTTACATCTTCTGCGGATCTATTTACCAATTGCTTTTTTAATTGCTATTCGTACGCAGGTTACTAGCTTCTGCAATATTAAATACTTTATAAGATGAAGTATTTGGCGGAAGGTGTTGTTATTAATGTCAGCGTCTTTAGGGTTATTCGTTTGTAGATTGACAGACTACAACCACATCCAGTTAAATAAATGTAGTACAAGTTTTTCTGAAAGATTCACTTGTTATCAACTTAATATAAACAGTGACTTCTCGAATCAATTTTTTCAAATTAATTTTACTTAAAGATAGATTATTATCAATAAAAATCAACTTTTAGTAAAAATATTACAAAGTTCGCTCAACATTTTTAAAGAATTTCTTTTTTTTTTTTTGTTAAAATTTTACTCAATTTAAATTTTTTTTTTAAAAATATTTTCAGCAATAATTGTTTCAGTAGAAATTTTTTTAAAAATTTTTTCTATAAAACTTTTATCAGTAAAAATTTTTTTGTTAAAACATTTTCCAGTAAAACTTTATTTATTGAACATTTTTTTCAGTAAAAATGGTTACAGTAAAAGTTTTCGATAAACATTTTCGGTAAAAATTGTTCCATAAAATTTTTGAGCAAAAATTTTCTGTAAAAATTTTTAATAAAAATTTTCAGTAAAATGTTTCATTAAAATGTGTTAGTAAAAATTTTTGGTAAAAATTTTGTATAAAAAATTTTAGTAAAAATTTTCGGTAAAAATGTTCGGTAAAAATTTTCTGTAAAAATTGTAGGTAAAAATTTTTAGTAAAAATTTTTGGTAAAAATTGTAGGAAAAAATTTCGGTAAAATTTCAGGTAAAAATTGTAGGTAAACATTATAGGTAAAAATTTTCTGTATAAATTTTTTGTGCAAATTTTCGGTGAAAATTTTCTGTAAAAAGTTTCAGTAAAAATTTTCTTTTCTGTAAAAATTTTCGGTAAAAATTTTCTTTTCTGTAAAAATTTTCGGTAAAAATGGCTTCAGTAAAAAGGTTTCAATAAAAATGGCTTCAGTAAGAATGGCTTCAGTAAAATGTTTTCAGTAAAAATGGTTTCAATAAAAATATTTTCAGTAAGAATGATTTCAATAAAATTGGTTGACAATAAAAATTGTTTCAGTAAAAATGGTTTCAGTCAAAATGTTTTTGTAATAATTGTTTCAGTAAAATGGTTTCAGTAAAAATGGTTGCAGTAAAAATGGTTTCAGTAAACATTTTTTCAGTAAAAATAGTTTCAGTAAAAATAGTTTCATTAAAAATGGTTTTAGGAAAAATGGTTTCAGAGAAAATGGTTTCACTAAACATGGTTTCAGTAAAAATATATCCTGAATAAATTTTTTTGGTAAACATTTTTTTTAGTTAAATTTCTTGAGTTTAAGAATTTCAACTGTGCTTTGTGACTTCAAGTTTCCAGTTGTGATTTGCTGTTTTAAATTCCTTTCTTTTTAGAAGAGGTTGTAATGGGACTAATTTTTAGAAATAATTCATTTTAAAACAATTACAATGAAATTTTCTGACCCAGGCTTTGTCCAATAATGTTCGTGTCTCGGAGCAATTTACAAATATTACCGAATGTTAAAAGGTTAAATTATTTTGTTTCTCGAAAATTTATTGCAAACACCCTGGGACCAAATCGTTGTCGATCTCTGCAATTAATGACTTTATTTGGAAACAATGTACTTTGATATTGGTTTGCAATGGTGTTCATTAAAAAAATAAAACAACAACAACAAAAAAAGCTTATGAACAGCGAAAAAAAAAGTTTTGCTTCAAAATTCGAATTGAAATAATAAAAAATAAATTATTTCGAGTCTCGAATTTCGATGTTTCTTTTGTTTCACTGGAATTCTCTTGTTTCATTACGAAATGTTCGATGTAAAATCGAAGAAAATAAAAGCAGAAGAAAAAAATAATAATCGATAACTTTGGTAAAAGAACAAGAATTAATAAAAAAAAATATCATGAAATTCTGTTAATTTGTGTCGATATTGAATTTGTTAAGCAAGATTTGACTAAATGACTCTACGGTGCCAGATTTAGATCGAAATGTGAAAAAGTTGCTTATTGGGGATGGGGTGAAAGGGAGATGCTAGGTACCTATTCGAATGAGTATTAAATGGGTTTTAAGAATGGGTGTTCATTGGAAAAATGAGTGACTCCGTCAGCTTCGAAGCGGTATTAAGGAGTTTATCAGATCAATTGGCAACAATTTCCCTCGGCGATTCTCGGGCTTTTGTGTGAATATTAAGAGCCATGAAAATCCAAGGTACTGAATTCTGCATGGAAGTACCTGTTGAGATATTTTTAGTAGAAGGAGGCCAATGCCATGCAGGGATTGTTGATGGAAAAACAACACAAATTCAGAATTCAGAAAAAGCCACGATCTCAGACTGCTGCACAAAGAAACGACTTTTCGGGTCTTGTTGGCGTTTCCTGAATCGATACAATAATTAATGCTACTTCCAGTGCATTGCATTTTATCATTGGCCCAGATGCCATTCTGAACATTGGAGTTCGGATGGTGCTGAAGCACCCCAAGTAATCGGTAATGACTACAAATGCGATCAGACTAAATGGAGAATGTAGCACCAAATCGGACAAATTTGATTCTATACCGGAAGAGGAGCAGAACAGATAATCTTTTCATGGATTTGTAGGGATTTTATGAAATTCTGGTAGCGTGTTCCACTGACAAATAATAAAATATTCCCTACCGTAATGAATCACATTGCAGGGTGCGCAATTGCCGATTATATGCATTCAACGTGACGGTGTTGCCCCCAATACATCGTTGACCGCTTTCGCCAGTACACCACTGCACAACAATTCTGTTTGTTATCAAGCCCAATGGACATTTTTCGTAATTTTTTTTAATCTGAATTTTCAATAATACCTACAATAAAACTTAATGAATTCGTGTGTGTGTGTATTGTGGATGTGCTTGTATATTTAAAAAAAAAAGGAGTGGAAAAAAATAAACTCCGATATTTATGATATTGGCAGAATTTTTTTAAAACAGAAAATAATGTGTCAGTTCGATGAGTGTTTCTTATTGCGATCGACATTTTTAAAAATTTGACGCTTTCGAACTGACAACATGTAGAGTGCAAAAACAGGGCGTGGCATCGAAATTGATTGCACTCCGTGATAGCAGACAGCATGCATTTGGTAATTTTATTGTTATTGACCGTGTGATCTTATTAAATGATACAAAATATCCAAATTCGTTCGTTTATTAAAAATAATCTTACCGAAAATAAGATCGAAATCGGCCGAAATGCCATGGGCAACAAGTGAAAGAATAAAATATTCGAATTAAGATTTTTGTACGAGCTGAAAAACAACAACAAAACGGGTCAAACTATTCTTATTGAAATATTTTGTTTTTTTTTTCAAAAATATATTTTATTTTTTATTTTAGTGTGATTTTGCTAAAAGTTAAAGTTATTTTGCACAAAAAATATGGGATAATTCAGTTTATAGTTCGGAATATAAAGTTCTTTAATTTGACAGATTTTAAATATGTATATTATTCAAGAAAGGATTAGTTTAGTTTGTAATTTACCATTTTATAATAAGAATCGAAATTTTTGATAAAAAATGCGTGAAAATTTTAAAAAATTTCTGCAAAAGTAGTAATTGTTCCGTAGCACCGTGTCGCGTTTTAAGAGGAGGTTACGGAGGCTCATTTCTCCCTCGGTGGATACGTAAATAAGCAAAATTTTTATATATAAGGTACCAAAAACCCACAAGTATCTATGAAAAAGCCACTTTATCTGCGAAAAAGATGGTCCGTATTTCTTTGAAAATAAAGAAAGAAGACCGGTTTCGTCAATTCTGTGCCCATCATGGCCGTATGATAACCGACGGTTTTTTAACATAAACTTACATATTTTAATCTAAGTTTTTAGTGGTTTAAAAAAGCCGATAACAAGCTATAGAAAATTTTGGCTTTATTGGGCGAAAATTGCCTAGAACGGGTGTAGTTTCGAGAATGGGTGATCTCCATTGGCCTCAACGATCGTGCGATTTGAAACTCTTGTGTTTTTTGTTATTGAAAAACTGTATTAAATATTATATTTAAAACAGATAATTTTTTAATTAAAGAGTATTTAAAAGCCAACTTTCATCAAGTAAAAGTTAGATTATAGCCAGCAATGCGCGAAATATGTGTAGTCTTCGAAAATTATCGGAAAAAGATCAAGTCCTATAAGAAGTTTAGTGATAACTATTTGAATAATATTATAATTAATATATAATGGCATTTTATAATAAATATAATAAAAGAAAAACATTATCAAAATATAAATTAAAAATATACTGAAATTATCTTTACTTTCCAAAAAAATAATTGGATAATCCTTCATCTATCGCAGCGATAATTTTTTCTTGTAAGGCTTCTTATCCTGTACTTTTCCCTGAAAATGTACTTTCACTGTTTTCGAAAAAATTTATATATATTTATCAAATCATACTTTATGAATATAAAATTTATCTTCAACGTGAAATTTTTTAGTGATCTAGTTTTAATACACAAGTAAAAGTTCTGTAAATGCTTGAAAACTTTCTTAACATTGCCCTCATTTTCTGTTGATTATTTTTGATGGCCGCTACAGTTAAATTAATTTAGGAACCATCCCAAAATGAAAATTCCAAAACATGTTCGTGTAGTTAAAGTGCCAATGGTGAGTTTTGGGTTGCATCCGATTCATTGGATTTGCGACAACGCCCTTCTTAGCTATCAAAATTGGATCACAACTAATGAGACTGGTACCTGTCCGTCAATCGTTTGTGTTCGTGTTCATGTCGCTGTAAAAATGTGGAATCCGAAAAACAAGGTTTTCGTGTAATGTTGAAAAAAAACCTCCTCCGAAACATTGTCCAACCCAAAAATTAATACCCAGCCAGCCATGCATGGCGAGCATAAATGGATGTTGTGCGTCGCCGTAAAAAACAAGACATCAACCATGCAATCTTCGGTAGCAGAAACAATCGAATGCCAGCTGCTCGATGAAAAAAGGCCCAACTTGTCGCCGAAGCCGTTCGTTGGATGTCTTCAATCGATCAGAGACATCCTCAAATTACATGAACACCTCCCAAAAGACATCCATCATAACATCGGGTGCGGGCAAAAAGCGAGCGACGACCAACGAAGCCGCAGGCAGCCAAAAGTTCACCGATGGAATCCAGACTTGGAATGTTCTTCTCGGTACCGAGTATGCAGTTGTCCCAATGTGCAGTGGTCTCAATAGGTGAAGGTTCTGTTACTGTGTGTCGTTGTACGTTTGTGTAAGACCCTCAACTGAAGTAGTAAGTAGCCGACGAAAGTCTATAAGCGAATTCACGTTTGATTCGAGCAAACATTGGAAAGAGTCTACGGAGATCTCTTCAAGTTCCGCAGAGGTCTTAAGCAAAGAGAATAGAAACGCTTCGTTTGGAAGGTTTCGCAGGGAACAGGTTGACAAGTTTCGAGGTTTTGGATGTGCTTGTATACTAGTGCGAATACGTGTAAGAACATTTGTCAATGGAACAAGGTTCGAAGGTGACTTGAAGAGTGCGACTTTGACTCTAGCGCCAAATTCACTTCTGACTTTAGTGCTGAGCAGAGTCTCTAAAGCGTTGAGCGTCGCACACAGATGGCATCAATTGTGCGGGACCTGCGTAAATATGTGCATAAATGATCATCAGATCACGTTAATGAGGATTCAGGTTTTCTTTTTTCCATCGATTTCCATTACTTCGTCATCGTAGCCAGGCAGGCATAAGCAAAATGACTTCAGTCAAAGTCAGTTGAATTGTTCTTTTTTCATCGCTTAACGCCATACCTTTTCTTTGGCACATGATGCTTGTTTCACTTGATAGAAGAACGGTAGTAGGTTCTTGGTATGCAAATTTAAGGCAGGGTTTCACTAGAAGCCATGCCCAAGTAATTGAATCGATTTCAAACATCTGAGCGCATACCCATTGGAAGAGGCTTCACTCCTCTTTGGCTAGTTGCATGTCTGTATTCGTACTTTGATCGTTAATGATCATACTGGACGAGTTCTCAATAACTGCTCGTAAGATGACAATTTGTTTGTTGGTTGTTAGGCTTCAGAGGAGGTACGGATAGATTAGAGAATAATAAAAAAGGTGCAACACGAAATCGGATTAGAGGGGCTGTGCCGAGCCAATTCGATTCTGTTCTGTATTCAAAATGCATCACTGATCGTATCTTTAGCATCTCCGGCCTTACTGTCACCACTTTGATCAAATGTGAACTCAATCGAAATTGATACAAATTGAGTGGAAGACAACTCTTCCATCATGTGCAATTGGTCAACATCTCCTGCATGTGGGAACTTTCTGTATTTCCCGTGGAAGCGTTCAACTTATTAGCGGACATAAGTTCTTTTTATGCTTTGTTTAGCCATTGTCCAGTTGAGTGTATATTCAATCTAGAATAAAAATTAATAATTTAATCGTTCAGTTGAATTTTATTCATCCTATTTGGAACTTTTTACTTATCGGCTTGGTCAGTTACTGTAGTTGCATATAAAGACGACCTGAGAATTTATAAATTGTTCCGCTTAACATCACACATTGCCTCAAGACATTTGTAGTAGTATATTCGAGTATATCACAAGCGTAGGGACTTTATTTTCAGAGTTGAGATTGTCTTTTTTTTTATTTATTTTCTCAAGTTTTTGGCAACGTGTTAAGGAGAGACTCTTACCGTTGGTAGTTAAATTTGTTTTCCATTTTTACATATTTACATCTTGGTTTATTATATCTTTTCAATTTTTTATGCTAATTTTGTTGTATTATAAACGGAAACCGTGTTCTGCACTGTTGTGACAATCATTTTACTAAACAAGACGACAAACAAGACAACAAATTAGCGAATGCTTCGATGATCTCTCCTCAACTTAATTATTTACCACAAAAAGTGTTTTTTTCTTTTGCAATGGATCCATGGTATTTTCAGCATTTACCCATAATTCCCCTTTAAAAACATGCCGTTCATTTTTTGATGACGATCGTATCATAAATCAAAACATTGTAAATAAGCAGTCGCAATAGCCAAATTGAACAGGAGTAATAGGTGCAGAAAAACCAAACCATCAGCAATCCTTGTTTCAGTGAGAACTTAATTTTAGATGGAAAACATAAGTAAAAAAAAAAAAAAAAATTCAATCTTTTCGCTTGAATGCCCAAGTATTGATATGAGAAAAAAAAGTCCTTGTTATTTTTTGAATTTCTCTTACCGAGTATACGGTCTACCGAAAATGTGAAAATGTGATCCAAATAAAAGGTCGGATCCGCTCAGCAGGACAGTTGTCTCGAAATATAGTAAGGATGGGCAATGTCCATCCACTTTGAATCCATGCGCTAGGATTTTTATTCATTCGGTTTTTATTTTCGGTCGAATGTGATTTTGCACTCCTCAAATTTCAATATGGTCTCAGGATCGGGTATTACAATTTTGTCACCTCATGTTCCGCTTGAACCAATAACTTTGGAGCCGTCTCAATGGGGAATATTACCGATCCGAATATGCTATGGTGTGGCCAACCAGTTGCGCCTTATTCGCATGTTGAACAAACACTTCCCGCCAGCAGTAATCATCGGCAGCAGCCATATTCGTTAATGTTTGGCTATTTGTTTTACGAAATCCCATAAATTTCTGTGCTCATTTTTCACTTTTCCAGGAAGGGTTTTATTAGTTGTTCTGTGCGAATGGATTTTTTTTATTCATTCCCCATTGCCATCTTCCCTTTTTTTGTTTTTTTTTTCTTTTCAGGTGGCAACCAACCGAGATGGTTAGATGGCGGCAAATTATACTTTTATTTTCATTTCATTTTGTTTGATTTGATTTTTTCTTATTTTTTTTGTTGGTATTTTTCAGTTTATTTTTTATTTTTTTTTGGAATTTGATTTGATTTAGTTTTTGGCCTGTTTGTAAAAAGGAAATCTCCTGGTGAGAAACGGAATCGATTTATGTAAATATGTTCCCGGCATGCAAAACGATCGCCTTTTGTAATCCAAGTGGACATGCATTTATGTATCTTCATTTTTCATCTCATCTATTCCCAAAGATTTCACTAGTACAAATTTTATTACTGCTGTAAACATCAAATTATATTTTTGGCATATAAACTATTAAATATTTATTTTATGATTTCTCTTCTAATATAAAATATATTATTTTATGATATGAACCTTTTCATAATTAATAGTAGTTAAAGTTCACATTTTTTTGCTGTATAATTCTTAAGTGTATTTAGATTGCATGATAAAATGTTATTAATTTGAAAATTTATAAAAGAAATTAATGTGTTCGAGTAATTTTTATAAATTATAAGTACTTTGACAGTAAGAAAAGTAAAAGTATACGCTTTTATAAGAAGCTCACCTTTTTAAATAAAATTAATTTTGGTTTAAAATCAAAAAAAAAATACTATTTGGAAATTTTTAAATTATAAAAAGGAGTTATTATGATTATATTCCCCATTTTCTAGATTAAATAAATCGTTTCATTATCAAAAAAAATGGGAAAAATTCTTTCGAAAACATTTGGTAGGTTTAATTGCTGGTGATAACATTTAGCAAGTTTAATATTTATAGAAAAAAAATTTTTTCTATTTTTATTTTAAGATCGTTATTTTAAACTTAATAAAAAAGATGAACATTTTCTAAGAAGCACTCATTTGACTGTTGAGGTTCAAAAGATCCGTTGCTGTTGTAAGGTTTTCTCAAAGTATATATTTTCTAAAGGATTATCTAATTTTCAGTTTGGAAAATTCTGTATTGTTGTTTAATATTTATTATATATATATATAATTAAAAAATATTTTTAGATAGCATTATGATGCCATTTTTTATTACAGGTAGATTGTTTGCTAAAATAATGTGCTAAAATTGTAACAATTTACGTGCCGGAGCCACGTTTCGTGCATTAAGAGGAGAAATTTCTCTCAGCGATGAGGCTCATTTCTCGCCCGGTGAATATATTTATAAGCACAACTATATATGGGATCCTGATATCTTACACGTGACTCCCCAAAAGCCATTGTAATAGAAAAAAGTGATTGTCTGTTATGCATTTTGGTTTTAAGATAACATTGAAAATGTAAAAGGAGAGATCATTATGTCAACAAGATGATGCCACAAGTTATATAACATGGCAAATTCTAGCTTGATTGTGTAAAAAGTTCCTAGAATGTGTAATTTCCAGATTTGGTGATGTTAATTGGTCTCCAAAATCACCCCAAAACAAGTAATTTGTAAATTACAGCCTTGATTTGTGCGAAAATTTCTTTTTCCAAATTATTAAAAATGATCGAATTTTGCATGAAGTTTTTTCGTAGTTATTTGAATAAAAGATGTAAAAAAATAATATAATTAAAGCTTTTAATCAAAATCAGAATTTTACGAGGGTCGTTCAATAAGTCCTTAGAAAATCCAAGAAATTGTGCCCGTAGTGTCGGTTTTTTTGTAAGTAGCATTATTGACAGGAAAGCTGTCAAAATTTCAGCTCGATCCATAGCGTAGGTCAATTTCTATCGTCGATTAAAGTTAACGGCATTTATTTGTGCATAACAATGGAAAAAAGCGAGTTTAGGGGTGTCATCAGACATCTCCATTTGAAAGGCTTAAGCCCGAAAGAAATCAAATCCGAGTTGGATGCAGTTCATGGCACATCTGCACCTGTGTTTGCGACGGTTTACAATTAGGTGAATGAATTTAAACGTGGCCGTTCATCCACAAAAGTGGAACATCGTTCAGGACGCCCAGTTGAGGTGTCTACTCCTGAAATCATCGACAAATTCCACGATCTGATTTTGAACGATCGGCGAATTAAAGTGCGCGAATTAGTTGAGGCCACGGGCATATCACAAGGTACAGCCGCTTCAATTTTGCATGAAAAATTGTCTGTGAAAAAAATTTCGGCAAGATGGGTGCCGCGTTTGCTCTCAGCGGAGAATAAGCGCAATCTTGTAGTGGACTCTGAGGCTATGTTGGCAGTCTTTCATCGCAATTCTGTCGAATTCCTTCGTCGATATATCACTGTGGACGAAACCTGGATACACTACTACACTCCAGAAACGAAGAGACAGTCATCACAGTGGATTTTCAAGGGTGGACGGGCTCCATATTTTTTTGCCTTGTAGAGAGCAGAATATTACGGTAGTGCTATACGATTTTTGTTGGTACATTTTTGTTGGTACAAGTGAATTTAGTACAATTCCGTTTAGTACAAATTGAATAAAGTTATAAGTGCTAGTTAAAACGTATAAATAATTGTTTTTGTGGAAGCTATGGAGATAGACATCATTCGGCCGATGGTATTTCCCTTCTCCTCCACCCTCGATGCCTCTACCTTAACATCCACTAAAAGAGCCAAATTGAACCACTCCAATAATACTATAACCAATAAATAATCATAAGAAAACAAACCAGATCTTTCGAATGAGATGCCGAAAATGTCAATTGCTGGGTCATACACAGAAGCATTATTGGGCTGCAGAGTTATGTGCCAAATATGGACTTGCTCCACATTTGGAATAACCTTGCACTCAAACCTTCTGTATTAACAGTAAAACTAACACTGAAGCGTCAGAAGACAGTTGTTGCCCGTCTTATGCTCAGAAAAAAACGTTCAACAAGTGCTCAATGGAAAAAGCAACTGAGCTTTTTAAAACAGAAATCGATACCTCCACCATTAATCCCAACACCTCATTTGCCGAAGCACCCAATATATCAATGCCAATGCTACCTCTTCCAACACCATCAATCCACTCCCCTCAACTAAACCATCCACTACCGAAATCTCGTATACGTAATTTAAAAAAAACGGTCTCCAACCATTTTTAACGAAGCCCCTTCTAATAAAACTAACAATGTACACTCAAAAAATACCTCCAAAAGAATACGAATACTTCAACCTCTCTCCGCACTTAAAAAGATGAGTCGGGAGGAGCACAGTAGTGTGCTAAATTGAGTACAGAAAATAAAGTCTGGGAAATCATGCTCAAGTTCCGATAAATAACAATATTATTTTTGGCAGTACAAATTTGCAATTTTGCTTTTTGCCTGTAGACCATATTCACAAAATAATAGCATAGAACCTATCCACTATAAACTAAGTCCACCTTGCAAAAAGCCTTCTTGGCGCTAGACTTATTTGGACTCTAGCTGGCCCTATCTTCAGTATGATTAATAGCCACAATCAAAGATATTAGAAATATCGACAAATATTCCATTCTTTAATAAAAGAAATCTGGAAGGTTTGCGTTAGATCAGTACTCTCCTAAGATTGTTGCTTTGTACGAAACTAAATAACGCCCCGTTTCTAAAACCAATATTTTATAAAACTTTACTTTTCAAAGTACAATTTGGGGATAACTTTCGAAATAAATCTCTTTATCTGCTTCTTGTAAAAAAAAAAAACAATAAAAAAGCTATAATTTAAATTTAAAAAAAAATACTACATTTTTTTAATAAATATTATCCCTTTTTCTGATAAGGATAAGTTTCACTAAATATCGATGGAAAAATTTTCAATATCTGAGCTGTTGTTGAATTCCCAGAAAATTTAATATATTAAAGAATAACAATCTTCACATCTACCTAGTATTTGATGCATTTCCCCCTAAGGTATGCTGCCATCACAAATATATTATATTTAATATTAACTTTGCTCGAGTATCGAAAAGATCAGTAATCTCAACAGAACGCCGAAGACCTTCTTCTGCAAGATGAATCTGATAGAAACTCTCTTCAATTAAATTTGGATTTTGTGATGCAATTCCTTCCCCCTCACTCGGAGGATAATATAAGAATATGGCCCTGAATGATATGGTCAAGAAATTCTGCTCAAGTCAGAGTAAAATCCTCTCTAAGTGTATAAATTGTTGCAACTGATCATCTGATCACAATCGGAAAATCGTTTGACGGAATATAATGATTCAAAAAGATGTAGTAATCATATCGATCAAATTGCAATAAAATTGTTCATAGCTGAGAGCGACAATAACGGCAAAGGTTCTTGTCCTTTTGAGTTGATGTTTTTGTGTTCGTTCACTTCTCCTGGGCTTGGGATCGTTTCTTAATAGTCGCGGTAGCTTAAGGCAGTGAGTGAGTGAGTGGCTTCGATCGATTAGTGATTGACTTAATACCGGATGGTCAGAATCTGAATTGCTGAATTCCTTCTGCTGGATGCCATGATGCCTCCCAAATAACGATGATAATGTTATATTATAAGAATCCGAAGAAATGATCGCCAAATCGCACTCACTATCATCGTAGCATCCGAAAAAATTTCCCTAAATTATAAGTTATGGCAATGGAAAATATCGTAATAACAATAATCAGAATAATAATGCACATGATGGTGATTGCAGAGTAAACCGTTCACCATCGATACACAACCAATCTTGATGATCAGCACAAATCCTCATCACCATCTAACAAGTTACCACGTTTGCTTTTGATATGTTTTTTCCTTCTCCACCATACAGTCAACATAAAAAAAATCCAAATATTACTCCACTAAAATGTTATTATCCTTGGACACATTACATTATCGGCAATAATTTAGAATGGCCTCAATCCTATTCATACAGTCTTATTACAATCATCCAGTGTCGTCAGCGCTGCTTCGTAGCAAAAAATGACCGAAATGATTACAACTTCAGATTATGTTCTCTTTTTTCCATTTAAAGATAATAATTATAGAAAAAATTCCACCAGTCTTAATCGAACAACTGCGACTTTGCAGCCATAACTTCGGGAAGCATTTAAATACAACTGAACAAACAAACAAAAAATTTAACGAAAAAGTGGATTTTTTCCGAATACAAAATGGCTTCCGACATGATCGTTTCTCATCGCTGGTAAGTACGACATGATCGTTTCTCATCGCTGGTAAGTAATTGTATTTAGGCGTTATTCCAATTATAATAGTGCATCGTCAACCAATCGCATAGCAGAATCAACAGTATCTGAGGTGGCTGGTGCCATAGTCGACAGGTGAGCAACCATAGTTGTAAGGTGGCAGTCGATTGCCCTTAGAAGCTATCCTCCCCATTCTTGTGGCTATTTTCCGATCATATAATTTTGTCTTGAAAAGTAACCGAAGTAAGTTAGTAGCTATTATCATACCTATTTTCAGTCAACCATCATTCAGGTTCGACAGCAGTATCCGAATCCGTATAGTTGTTATCGGTGAAATCTTCCCAATATACACTATTACTCGCAGCCTAATTGGTCCTAGGCCAAGTGGGGCCGACATGTCAAGATCTCATAGTAGGATGATGAGCGATCTGTACTTGAGATTTTAGTAAATGCCATCAACTGTAGTTATTTTACTACAATTCATGTCATGGCTAATCATTCATCCACACTAGTTTCTGAGAATAAGGATTTAATAGATCCGGCTAAGACCTATCCCATATTTATTGAATCATCCATTGTTAATCCTTCGTTTGTATCCATCATTGCTGGTCAATTTACTTGTAGCAGAGCAGGTCTTAACTTGTAGATGCTATCAGCACGAGGCCCCAGTTGAGATCTAGCCCAATACAAAAATTCTATGCATAGACACATAACCACACACACTAGCACTTGGATATCATCTGCCATCTAGTAAATGCAGAAGCAATTGGCTAATAATAATCTTGGATAAAATCGGGTTCGGGCTCGTTTGCATCTTCAGGCTGCAACTTGGCAACAGGTTCAAGTACCAATCGGAGAACCTGGTTTGCATGCTCCGCCTTTCCGCAATGTCTCCTGTTCAATCCCTAGCGTCTCTTCACTGCATTTTTACATATTCAAGCTGGTCAATATAATGTACATCACAATTCATATTTATTCAACTAGGCTTTAGTTCTGGGCTTTTCGGTTGCATAGTCACTGCTTTTCACTCACTATTCGCTAACCACATTCCTTCCTACCTTAAGAGTTTCCCGTTCGCATTTGATGTCATCTTAATTTTGCAGTGAAACATTTTCATCCCAGTCTAATGGTAAAGACTGAAAACCACCAGCTAACTCTATCAGAACAAAATACTTGATTTGATCAACTTTGCCAATCCTCCCTCGTCTATAATTGCGGATAGGCCTAAGCGACTCAAGAATTATTACCTACCGACTCAAAGGAAATTGCTCAGCAACAAGAAAATCTAAGATACTTACACGAACATATCGTAGAATCTTTTCCTTTCTCTTTAAGTACTTTGAAATTTTATTGCTACTTCTGCAACCGCTCCCATTTTCTCCGCATTTAATTTTGCAGTATAAATTGCCTGATTGACCTCGATGATGGGCTCATAACCGTCATTTTTCTTCGCTCAATTAAATCATTTGCCATTAAATACTGCGAAAATACCAAACATACCAACAACAACAAAAATGGATTTTTATTTGTTTGTATATATAACGTCCGGAAGATGTATGCCAGGGACCAGTATATAGCGCCATGCCATGAGGCCATTTGGCGACTTCATGTCACGTGTGAGTTGGCATTGTCAGCTTACCTAATGCAGTTGATCGGCCATAAGTTAGAGGAAACAATTAGGAGTTGGAAAAAATTTTATGGAGCAAATTTAATCTTTTTAGAGGATACAAGAGACGACTTGGAAAAGGAGTTTTTGAATCTAGGAACTCCACAATCAAAGGAGTCCTATTTAAAAAGATTTTCGATGTTTAGTGGCACTCTTTTAGGATGTGAGAGATAGTAAGTTGAACACCACTGGAATGCCATGATTGACTATATTTTGGGGTGATCACTGGGTTGATATTTTGCCAAAACGTGGAAAGTTATCACATCCAACCATGATCGAAGATATTAAATGTCATTTGGTCGGTAGATGCGGCAAGTTCGGAATCTCAATAGGCCTAAAAAAAAAATTATTTTATAATTTTTTTTATGTATAATATTTCCCTTTTCTTATTAACTGTTAATAAGAAATCAATTATAAAATAATTCTTTAATTTAATAAGAATATGTAAATCTAATTAAGAATTATCCAACCTTCTTGTGCTTTAGAAATTAAAGTTAATAAATCAACATAATTAAAATTTGGATAATATTGCTTGAACATTGCTATTATAAGAAAAATGTAATATTATTCAAACTGCTCTCTGAGGATTTTTTGCAGAATGCCATGCTTTTGTGGTAATTTTTTTATGACTTTTTCTCAAAATTAACAATACCTAATATCCGGATTTTTGGTATTAAATGTGTATTATCTAGATTAAAATCTTCAAATTAAGGGTAAAGAAAAACTTAGTTATCATACGGCCATGACACTTAGAACTGACGAAAACGGTCTTCCTTCTTCATTTTCAAACAATACGGATACCTTTAGATACAATGGCTTTTCCACAGTTAATTATATAGGCAATTTTGGATTATTCACATATCCATTATGCCGGAGGGCCTAACCGTAGTGTACACTTGCTGCCAAGAGGAAGATCTTAATATAAACCCTCACAAAACGGTCTCAGTTACATTCACTAAGAAGCATAAGTTGAACGTCATCAAGGTGAAGATAAATGGAACTGAACTTGCGTTCGCTACTGAGGTTAAATATCTTGGGGTCACTCTGGACCAAAAATTGACCTGGAACTCACACCTTACCAGTGTTACTGATAAAGCAACGAGAGCCATTTAGGCTTGTCATAGGCTCTTCGATAAAATCTGGGGTCTGCAACCAAAAATAATACAGTGATCATATCTGGAAAAAGTTAGACCGATCATCACCTACGATGGTGGGCTAAGACTGAACAGGGTACTGGTAAAGCTGAACAGGGTTGTAAAGTGCAAAGACTGGCATGCTTGGATACTACAGATGCCCTAAGAACATACCCCACGACAGCTCTTGAAGCTCTTTTAGACCGGCTACCTTAACATTTGCATATCAAAAAGGAAGCGGTTAAAGTGGCTCTAAGGTTAAGACATTCCAAAACTTTTAAGCCAGGCTACCTGTTTGGACATCTTAAGGTTGTATCGGAATTCCAGGAACTATCTCTCAGACGAAAAACCGAGGAAACCTAACTTAAACCAGTTCTTCAAAGTAATTCTCACGGAGCGATTAACTTCGTAGGAGGGGTGGCCGTCCATTGAAGAAGGGGCCCTCGTATTTTACACAGACGTTTCTAAAATGGATGCGGGCGTTGATACGGGTGTAGTCATCTATCTAAGCCCCTTCCATTTGTCAGGCTAGCTTTATACTAGAAACGGTATCAGAAAGAACCTACGTAACGCAAAGATCTACATCATCTCAGACAGCCAAACAATTTTGAAAACTCTTGTCTCATCTGATGTCCAATCTAAGATAGTTTGGGATAACCTTATGGTCCTAAATCAACTGGGTGCCAGGTTATGAGGGTATTGACGGTAACGAACTAGCAAACAAACTTGGCAAAAGGGGTGCAAATACTCCGTTCATTGGACCAGAACCTTTCTGTAGTTTTACCAAGGGTCACATGGGGTCCATTATAGAGTCCTAGGAAGGCTGGTTATAGAGTCCTAGGAACGCGGGGTTGAAGTATGAATCACTCTAAAAAATTCATTGCCTTAACAAAAAAAAAGGGCGGCTGAGGTCCTGAAACTCAACA
The DNA here is from genome assembly GCA_958298945.1 of Atherix ibis. Classification (NCBI taxonomy): domain Eukaryota; kingdom Metazoa; phylum Arthropoda; class Insecta; order Diptera; family Athericidae; genus Atherix; species Atherix ibis. The sequence goes on along the minus strand of OY282607.1, from coordinate 3,652,807 downwards.
AACCAGACCATAAGCTACCCACTGGCCATTGTCTGTTAAGACATCATCTTAATAAGATGAGCAAATTTGACACAACAATCTGTCGTTTTTGCTCCGAAGAGGATGAAACTACTCTGCAATTGCAATGCCATGTTGGTTTGGAATTCCCTGGTCCATACGAGCTTTCCCGGCTACCAACCAACATGATCTTGAGGTTCGCTGAAGCCTCAATTTTACTATTATCTGAATTAGAGTTATTCAACACAAAAGACCTTTTTGGTCAAAATAGTTATGAATGCTCCCTTATTATCCTCATATGGTATTATAATTATTATTATTATTAATAATAATACAATAACAATATGAGGACAGTAAGGGGGCATTCATTACTTCCTTATAAAGCGCGAAACGTGGCTACGAAAGAACTACCACCTTCTTTAAAAGGTTTAAAAATTTAATATTAATAAATGGCAATATTTGAGCTAATCAATTTTTATTTATTATAATATATATTTAAAAAATTCAATTAATCAAAGTACTATATTTTCAGTACTTTAAAATGAATAAACGTCTATTTTATTGTAAATATGGTATTTTATACGATCTTTTTTTTGGACATGCTCAAATCGAAGATATCTTTAATCTGCTCACATACCAATAAACCATTCGTTGATAATTCTTTTTTTTTTTTAAATGAAATTTATAAATAAACCCATTTCGCATATAAATTGAATATTTTCTTTTTGAAAAATATGTTAAGAAAAGCAACGAAAAAAAAACAATTATGACCTCCTTAAAAAACAGTAGTTTTGTTAATTCGTTTCTGAATGGTAGAACTTTTGTACATAAATTGCTCTGCCTGCACCTATTAACTAATTTGCTGTAAAAATATTATAACCTTTTGAACATACATTTTACAGGCCTACACGAGTCAACAGGGTACAAAACATGATCATTAATGGAATCTTCACACAGCATAGCTTAAGATCCAAATATGTACAGAACATATCCAAGCATTTATCGGGAACGGTACGGATAATCCGAAGATGGTAAAGGAGAAGGTACACAAAGTTGAGATCAGCGAAGAGAAGAAAATTGATCGGCGTTTAGGTACTCGGGGCGTGAAGAGAATAGAAGCCTACGGAGCACATACATCGACAATCAATGAAGGAGCACAGCACTGCGATACTGTATCGTCCGGTGGATCTGCCTAGCTTCGGGGCACATTTAACATAACTCTAGATAATATTTTTTTTTCTAAAGCATAGCCATATGACCACTATGAGTATTGGTCAGATAAATTCGCAACAGATCGTCAAGCTTCTTCTGTGGCTACGAGGGTTTAATGCGAACAAGTGCAAAAAGGATTCTGATTTGGTTGAGGTCTTTTATGGAGAAAGTATACTAAATATTGGCTACGAACTGAAATGTATCAAGGATGATCGCAAAGCCATTTGCATATTCTCGACTCGACAATAATCGATTGTATTAAATCGGAGGGGTAATGGGGAAAATAGAAAAAAGTAGCATCGACATAGGATTTCGAAAAATCAAATAGGCAGACTTGAAAAGTGAAAAACTATTAAGTGTGTCTGCCTAGGCAGGTTGAAGGCGATCTTCGGAAATGAAGACTGTTGGTGATCTTGCCCTTACCAAGGTTCATTTTAATAGTCCATAATGTCTCCAGTTGTGCTCATAAGTGTAAATGAAAATTATTTATTTTAGTAGCAGAAAAAAAACCGAACTGTGCCTTTGGGCATTGCCGTGCCATGTTTATACTCGTTGCAAGGTGAAATGAAAGGAGTGCCCTCAATAGTGGGACTTGTTGAAGCGCTGATTTCGCTTTCGGAGTTTCTGTTGCAGAACCAACACGATGACGATGACGATGCAGTTTGTTTATCCATTTGCACAGAATTAACAATTTGCCAAGTTGTACAGTCCACAGTCCATCATTGGCGTTTCTCGTGTGCATGCTAATCGGTCATCAAGCATCAACTTTAGACGTTCAATATTTGCGCATATTTATTACCAGTGCACATTCGATATGATGAGTCCGTTCGGACAGGATTGATATACATTCCATTGAATATTTCTACTAAAGACCAACCAGTTCAGCTCAGTTTAGTCCAGTCGAATGCAGTCAAATACTGGGTTGGTTGTTGGTTGATTGGCGACTGAAGATATCCCAAATCGAAAAAGCTGAGAAGCATTTTTACATTTCAGAATGGTTGATTGATGAAAACGACAAGATTTTCGATAATCCTGACAATAATCTGCTCCTCTATGCCCTTGTATGGACTATTATTTATTGCGCAAATTGAATTGTGACCGATCAACAGAGAAGTTTCAATGTCATCATCATTTCTGCTTTTGCATGCCATCCTTTGAAAGGCGCTCGCCATGTTTGTTGCGTTATATTCGAGTCATTATTATCCCTTAAATATGAGCGCTGATAAAAATTAACTAATATTTGTAAATTTTTCTGCCCAATTTATTTACATAATTATTTATTATTTTAAAGTTTACAATCGTTTTGTTCGGGACGCTTTCAATTTTGTACAATTTGAATTTTTTTGCTGATAATCTTTTTTTCCCGTTAAAATAATTTGTTTTGAGAGAATGTTTACGTGTGTGTATATATTTTTTTATCATTAATTGATTTAGTTAAATATTTAAGGGGAATTTAAATATTTCATAAACGTTGTTTGGTGTCCTATACATTTTCCTTAGCACTTGAGCAGAATTTGTATTTTTTTCGCCCCTAATTTTTTCTAATTGATCGGAGATTTTTTTAAACTGGATTACAAATAATATATTTTCAACATTATTTTTCAAATCATATACTTACCTCCATTCATCCGATAAATAAGGTATCTAATATATTTCCATACTATCAGTTTTACTTTACAGCAGACTATTCCACTATCCAACAAATCCATCGCGTAATAGATTATATTATTATACCTACTTTGAAAGGAAATATTACTGCCCAGGTGTTTTTATATTCCTTCCCTTCACTAACCATTATAAAATAATCATCTTTATCATAACAATGTGTATTTTATGTCGATTGTAAATCTGCAATACTTCCTAATATCACCTAAAATCGTTGGTGTTCCTCAGGGAAGTATTCTTGGGCCTATCCTGTAAAATGATGAATTATCCATTTTAAAATTTGGAAATTATAACCCTGTCATTTAACAATTATTTTAAAAATATTATATTTATAATAATATTCAATAAGTATTAAGTTTGGCAATTTTAAATTTAGATTTTTTCTTTATTATATTGTGCAATATAATTCGTTAAAGTTGTATTAATTTTGCTGTAGTCACATTTTCGCTCTGCTTCGAATAAAATTTTCTTCGACGATGAGGCTCATTTCTCGCTTGGTGATTATGTAAAAAAGCAAAAAAACTATATATGGGTCTCTAAAAATTGATTTATTACGTCTGCAAAAATTGACTGTCTGATGTGTACGTCGGTCTGAATATTCCCTTGGTCCGTATTTCCTTGAAAATTGTGAAGGAGACAACCGCCACCGTAAATTCTGAGCGCTGTAGCCTCATAATAACTAATTTTTCTAATTTGAAATTAAAAATTTTAATTTTCAATATATTTAATTTCAAGAAAAAATCAATATTGAATACATAACATAATGAAATTTTAGTTTTATTGCATGAAAAGTTTCCAGAACGCTTAATTTCTAAATTTGATGATCTAAGCTTACTTCCAAGATCATGCGATTTGATGCAGTAATACTTTTTCTTATATGACAACAACAAAATTTTAATTTACATAAAATATTTTTAAATTTTAGAGCATTTAAAAATTAACATCCATTAAGTAATGGCAAAATTGCACTCCAAAATATGCGAAAAAGTCATTAAAAAATTATCTGGAAAGAATAGAGTTCTGAAAAAAATCTAATGGGAATAATTTTAATACATTTTAAATATTTATATAATGGCAAAATTTATTTAATATAAATTAATAAACGTTTTATCAAAATCTATATTTAAAATATGTGTTGTAAAACTTTACTTTCCAAAGCGAAATTTGAATAACCCTTTTACTAAGGCGGTTGGACTCACATTTAAAGTTGTAATAACATTCGCAAGTCAATCTGGACGTACGGAACAGAACTGTAGGGTTGCATAAAATCTTTCAATTCCCATTATTTCTAATCCATCTAGTCAAAAAATCCTTTGTCACACATTGTGTGCGGTGTGGCAGCCCTGGGCAGATGATCAAGTAGTTCAATTCAATCTGATTATCTCTATGGCTGGCTATTGCTTCCTCCCCATAACACGGCATCTTCCTTTTTTGTTGGGTCGTCGGTTTTTTTTTATTGTCAAACGCTTTTTTTTTTTTTTATTACCCAGTTTTATAATTTGCTGCATTATTTCCCACATGAACAGCGAATGATTTTTCCTTCTTAATTTTATACTTCATACCCATTTCCCCCCTACCCTCTCTAGTATTCGTTACTACCACTTTCCCATTGGGGAACATTTACTCTTCGATGTAAAATAATAATTGCGATAGTAGCAAATTCTGAAAAAAAAATCCCCTCCTCATCCCTACATATAAATGCTGGCCTTCCAGCATGCCTGTCACTCCCTCGTCTTTTGAGTATTTAAGCTACTCCTCTGGAAATTGACATCCAATGTAAAGAAGAAAGTTTATCTCAAAAAAGTTTTCATTGTTTGTAAGTTATCTATTGCTCGTTATAAAAAGTCTTATGATTGTTTACGGGTCATCCCAATTTTCTTGTAAAAAAAATTATCTTCCGTATAACTTTCCCAGATACACGCCTCGCCGCTTCAACAAAAAATCCCTTTCTAATCGAAGCAAACTGTTCATAAACTTTTTTTTAAATATACAAAAAAGGAAATGTTTTTGTTTTAAATTAAATTTTTTTTTGGATTATAATTATTTGATAAAAATTATTACTGAGATAATATTCGAAAATGTTCACACCCAAAACACTTGCTTGCACAATACGAATATGGACAATCGAAGGAAAAATGAATATTCGAACCGAGGAGGAAGCTTCTGTGCTGACGATACATTAACAATTAACGAATTCGGTTGTGTACGATGAATAAAATGTGATATTTATGAATGAAATGTGGCAACGGAATCGTCCAGGTGGAAGTTAATTAGTTAAGAACATGTTTCGCTGTGAAAATTTGCACTTCGCGCCATAATAGCCATAAATTTAAAGCAACTACGATTCTTACTTGAACATCGCCAACGGAGCAGCAGATTACTCGTACTGGACATCTCAAATGCCAAGTGCTGTTGGAAGCGAAGACGTCTTTTCTGATTCTTCTGCTGTACTTTCTTATATTATAGCGACTGCAAATTTCCGAAACGAGTCTAGTACAAAGTGAGGCTTCTGCAGTGAAGATGCTTCGGCGAACGAACGAAATTGGTCTACGGACGTTCTATGAGTACTCGTAACATAGGCATTTGGGGATACGAAAGTAACTATGCAACGGTGTAGTCGATGGCTGAACAGCAAAAAAAATAAGTCGCAGTTTTTTCTTGTGCGTACGTTATTATCGCGTAAAGTAGTCAACTTAACTGGAACTAGCCCCTCATCTTTCCATCGAAATGACCACCTCTTCTATGCTGTATTTAACACGAAACGTTGTTGTAATCTCGTCAAATGAAGATGAGCCAGTGTCCAGACACCGTATCGTATCCATATCCGTATCCGTATTTCTACCTTTGTGCCTGTGGATTCTCATCAGATGAGAATGGAACTAAAATGAGCTAGCCATGAGACACATGGTTCACAGTTTATAGAGTGTATAGACTTCAACATATTTCCCCCCAGTGATAATCGTACTATTTTCCAATGTTGATGCTCGTATTAAATAAATACTAAACGATGAAGATGAAAATGACTGAAAACGATGGATACTTTATGAAGATAAGGTAATAAGCGAAAATACAATCTACTAATAAGTGAACATACCTACCTATATGTACGAGTACGTAAGTGAGTACATGAATTGGAGGAGACGGAAAAAATTAAACTGAAAATAGTTGTTTTATAGGAATACGAAAAAAAACCAACAATAACAGAATAGATACACAGGTATTCATTCGTACAATAAAGTCCAGAATACAAAGTGGGAATAGTGTTCACTCATAGAGACTCGATCGGATCGAGTTTGTTCTGTCGAACGTATCAGCACGTAAGAGTTTTGCAGAATAGAAGCGCGTAAAAAAGGCAGACAAGATAAAAAGGCGCAAACGAAAAAATTACTTTAATGATTCACCTGACACCAGACAAAGTGGATTCTCCTAAATACAAAAAACCTATTTATAATAAAGATTTTGTTTTTTTTTAATATAAATTTATCTACACTCGTTGTACGGGTAAGTACTCGTATGTGTTGTGTACGAGTACGTCCGCGGTCGTATGTGATGACAGTGTTCAGTTTAAGTGTACATCAGATATTTCCGTGGAACTTTTTGTATCTACGTGTATTCTGTCTGAAACTTGAATTTGATAGAGAATTTTGCACGTGCAGTTAGAGGAACTCAAAAAAGGCAAACAAAAAAAAACATCCTCTTTAATAGTGTTGAGGATCGGTTGGTGGTAAAGTGACAATTCCAGAAATAGAAACTGAACTCGTATGCGTGTTATTATTGCTTTTCAACTATCTAGCATTGATACGACTGCTACTGACAGTAAAGGTATTGGGATTTTTTTATTGCATTTTAAAGTTCGCACAACAATTGCTCTTTTCTAATAGGAAAAAGTGGCTTTGCTTGGGGCCGTTGCTGCTAGCCTGGTTGCATTACAGTTCTTCGATATGGCTGCCCGGCGAATGTCTTGTGCATTCGAAGAATATTTTTCTTTCTGTACTCATCGTTGTTGATGAGAGGTAAATTTTACTGTTTGCAATTCTTCTTAGAACTTTTATCCATTGTGCAATACACCAACTAAATTTTGGTCTTTAAGAAAATTCTCTGCAATTCCAATAATTTAAGTATGATATTATCCAATTTAGGATTAGAAAAGTAAAATTAAATAAAATAAAATTAAAATTTACATAATAATAAAATTTGTATTTTATTACAATTCTCCAACGTTGCCATTATATGTAAACTATAAAAATATTTAAATATTTATTAAAAGACTTCTTTGAAGACTCAATCTTTTTTTGAGGTATTTTTATCAGACTTCATTGCATATTTTGGGCTGTATTGCGTACAATTATTTAAGGATGTTGATTATTAAATGTTCTTTAATTTAAATTAATAAATATTTTACTTAATTTTATTGACAAAAAAAAAGTTTTAAAAAGCGTCAAATTGCATGATCTTGTAGGCCGATTGGCATTACCAAATCTTGAAATTAATTGTCATAAGAACTTTTTGCATATTAACGCCAAAATTTGTAGTGATGTGTAGCTTAAAAATATAAAATTTTTTTATAGTGACTTGTAAATTTTCAAAGTCTCATAATATATGGTAATTTTGCATATTTAAATAACCACAGACTCAGAAATGAACCTCATTGCTGGAGAAAATTTGGTTCGAAACAGTGCGAAAACGTGGCTTTGGTAGACGCATCGCTTTTGGAGAAATCTTTTACAATTTCTGTGCATTTTTTTAGCAACATATAAATATTTTATAAAAAATGGCAAACCATTTTTTATATAATAAATATACTAAATAATATTTATATAAATATTACTTGCCACATTATTGGGCTGTACTTTACTAACCACAAAATGAATAATCCGATATTTATCCATTTTCGATGACCGTTTTTCTTTATTGCTGTTATTATTATTATTGCAGTATTATTACAGTTGTTGTGGTTCTATTTAGTCTCAATTACATAGAATATATTGACCTTATATGTAGCTATTGTTTGGCGACATAAACACCAACATTGGCATTGGTAATGGGATTTGTACTGGGCACTGGTCATAAGGTATTCGTAAGTATTGTTCAAGTTCTCTTCCATTGCTGCGGACACAATATTTTCCACGATATTATCGAGAATTATCACTTCAACAAACTGTGGTTACAGTGTCGTCAATCGATTGGTGTATACGCCAGCATTCAGTGAAGAAAAGTTAACTGAATTGACCTAATGTAGCGATGCGACTGTAATCAACCGAAACGTCGAGGAACGAGGCAGGTGTCTAGAGGAACGCGGCTAATGGGATCCGGTCTGGTCAGAACTGGTCAGTCTAACGACTTCTTTAACACTAGTTTATTGTTTGCCATCGACTATATGACTTGGAACATATGCCGAAAAAAACATTCCACAGACATAACAAGTTGTTGGGAGATTTTCGAACATAACAGTTAAATTAATACTTCATGTTTAGGTTTATTCGCGCTAGATCCAACCACACATTATCCCCAGTTTTGGACAGTCAATATTAATAAATAGGGTGTCCTACAAGTTCTTGTTTATTATGATTGTACCTTATTTTCTCATAATTAGGTAGTAGGTTAAAAGGTTTCTCAGCTTTTGACCACTTGTACATCAAACAAATTTCCGTTTTCATTGGTAAGAAATTATCCATTTTATAATTTGGAAAGTGTACTCCTGTTATTTATGTACTTATGAATAAATAAATTTATTTGGGAATAAATTTATTTAGCCTAAAATTTCCCATTTAAGATTTTGAATTATTTAATTGTCAACCAATTTATTAAATTATCGTAAAAGATAATTTAATTAATTGGTTGACAACCAGGGATGTGGCTCATATCAGACTTACCCTCTATGGGGTACTAGAAGTCTTCAGGTAACTGTGGAAGGATGTTGTATCCCTAAAAAGTTACTGTCTGGTATACATTTTGGTCTAAATATGTCATTGTCCCGTATTTCTTTGAAAACAAAGAAATAGAAATTGTTACAAAAACTGTAAAAATTTTGTGTAAAAGTTTTCTGTAAAATTTTATGTAAAAATTTTGTGTAACCATTTTGTGGAAAAATTTTCTGTAAAAATTTTGTGTAAAAATTATTTGTAAAAATTTTGTGTACAAATTTTGTGTAAAAGTGTTCTGTGAAAAAGTTGTGTAAAAATTTTCTGTAAAAATTATTTGTAAAAATTTTGTGTAAAAATTTTGTGTAAACATTTTGTGTAAAAATTTTGTGTAAAAATTTTGTGTAAACATTTTGTGTAAAAATTTTGTGTAAAAATTTTGTGTAAAAATTTTCTATAAAAATTTTGTGTAAAACTTTTGTGTAAGAATTTTGTGTAAAAGTTTTGTGTAAAAATTTTCAATAAAAGTTTTCAGTAAAAATGTTCTGTAAGAATTTATTGGTTTTAAAATAAAGCAGGATACACCTTTACCTTCAAATTCTGAGCACTATGACCGTATGATATAAAATTTTTTTAACCTAATAAAACTATACAACAATGCACAAAACCAGAAAAATTTTGACTTTATTGAATAAAAAGTTTCCAGAATTCATAATTTCAAAATTTAATGATATAAATAGGCTTCCAAAATCGTGCAATTTGACGCCGTTTGACTACTTCTTATAAGACTATGCTAAAAATTATATTTACGGAGACAATTTTTAATTTTACGATAATTTAAAAAGTTTTGAAAGTATATTTTTCTTAGTTTTACTTTTCAAAGCGAAAATTGGATAATTTTTGTTTGTTTGTAATATGAAAATATTCAATATTGATTGTATTAAATGTTTCTTCAAAAGCTAACAGAAAAGTCACCTTTAAATAAGAAAGAAATATTTTAGGTTTACTTAAATATTGTTATTTATGTTTTTATTAAATTAGGGAGTTTTTCTTTTGCTAAAGTTAATTGCGAAATTATTTTACCTGTTGGAATTCTAATTAGAAAATTGGCACGATCAATAACCTTCTCGCATAGCATAATCGTTTTATACCAAAATGCAGCTAATCAATTTTTTTGTTGTTGTTGAATAGAAATAGAACAAAATAAAAATAGGTAACCTGTACGGATTAGTTACCATTTTGTTGATGAAGTTTAAGAGTCGTTTATTCATGATGATTTTTAGCTGGACTCTTACACGGAATCATTGATCTCGAAACGAATCAATTTAGAGGTATTTTCATGAGTTACTTACTCTTGACCATTTGTATCGAATTTGTTGTTTTTAAAGTTGAACGATGGATTTTTTTATTGAATGCGATTTTTCCTCCTCAAAAAATTCTTCTTATATTATCTTAAGATTTGTATTGTTTTTTTTTTTTTTTAAATTTATTTTCCATTCAGTTTATATAAAAAAAGTATTTTTATTTTTATCAAAACAAAAAAACAAAACAAAAAATTGGTGTAGAAAAAATAGATTCATTACGCTTGGATTAAGCGCATTCATCACAAGCTAGAGAAGAGAATCTTACATAATTTTCACTTCATTCCTGTTTACTACAACACCATATTAGGTAAGTTCTCAAACAAATCAAAAAAAAAGAAGTAGAAAAATCTGAAAAAAAGTACACTAAAATTGCACAAAACCGGTGAGAAATCAGTACTCCAACAAGGAATTGTTTTTAATTAATTTAATGGAACATGTTATAAATGCGTGTAAGGGCAATGGACTGTGGTAATTGTTAAACAGGAAAATTTCACAAATTAAAATGAGACTTTCTTTAAATAAAATTGCTAATGAACAGTTCTTTGTATCTACTGGATTTGAATTTTTTTTTAGTACAGCATGAATCAATTTTTTTTCCTTCTAATTTCACACCGAACAGTAAAATGTTGTGGATGCATTTGCTTCTCAACAATCATTCGTGGATTTTCTAATTTTGCCGATTAACCCAGCCATTTAAATAAAAATAGGCCTCATCTTTGAAGATGATTTTTTTCATCCCTTAATTATTTTTAAAATATTGCTCAACAATGAAAACGCATTCTACTTTCGCGTAGCGCCTCATTTTTAATAATTCCGAACTGTCAGCTGTCACGTTATTTTTTTGTTGGCAGTACTTTATTACATAAATGGCGCAAAATTTAAATTTTATGTATTTTAGAACACCTATTATATATTAAAAAGTTATTAAATTATAGGATTTTACTTTCTAAACCGTAAAATGGATAGTTAAGCGAATTGACACACACACAAAGAACTTTTATATTTATTCCTACCAAAATAGAAATAATTTCCATTTATTTCTAGATAATAACCTCGACAAGATATTAATTAAAAGATAATTCGCACAGCAATAATGCATATAAACAGAGAATAAAAAAAAGAAAGGAAAATTATTTTTAATTTTTTATACAAGAACATTAATTTATTATTTGATTGAGAATTGTTTGTTTTTTTATTCAATTTTATTTTATAGAGAAAAAAAAATTTAAATTTTTATAAAGAATATTCTTTATTTGGATATGGAAACGAAAATAAAAATTTGCTTAAACCTATTATATTCATGTTTTAAGCGATGGATAGCCATATTCTGAACGAATGAATACCTGTCCTATTGGTAAATAGTTGATTGCCTGAATATGTATAGACGGGGGCCCCAGAATCAGTAATATGTGTGCATATAATTCACTCAGAGACTGAATGCTATAGTGGAAAATAATTTACAAATTCTAAATCGAACGATCCCCAAACCTGAATCTCCAATAATCTTGGCCTTAGCTTGTAGCCGTTTGTCACTTCAGTTCGACGAGGTATCATGTTACTGTCACCGGTAACAATCCGTCTGGATTTCGAGCGGACAATTCTAGCAGGGGACGACCAAATCGGTGATGCGATTCCTTCGCCTTTGGTCATGTCCAGTCGGCTCGATTCCTTCACACCAACTTTCAATGCACTAGATTCGTCGGTTATGATTCAGATTCGACTGTACGTACTCCTCCCGTACGTCTGGCGACTATTAACGGTCGTTTATTATCGATTGCCATTGACACTTTTGCGCAACAAATTTCTCTAAGCTTTCTATTCGATTGATTGCCTTAACACACCTCAGTGCTCATATTCTAATTGAAGCCAATTTCTCTGTCTGTTCTTCTATTTTTTTAAATTTTATATTGTAACAACTATCGAAAGCTTTGAATATTTTTCATTAACTCATCAAAGTATAACTTTTTTTACAGTATAATTTTTTATTTCTTTTTTTTTAATAATAAAATTTTTTTTTTATTAAAAAAAATCTGTAATATTGCAGGATAATAGCAAAAATATCAATATCAATTATGATCGTATGCGAAATGTCATTAAACCTCACAATTGTTTACTTGAGCGTAATTGCAGAGTAAACTACAATTACAAGATGGCGTACTACTGTCATCATGTATTGAAGTTGAGCGGCAGTTGATTAATTACAGAAATAAACGAGATTTGGAGCAAATAACTGCTTAGAAGGAAATTTTGCGGCATATAAAAGTGTTGCCAATGAAAAAAAAGACAGCATGACAGATGACAGTTGAGGTGTATTAAAAATGGAGCGCTGTTGTTCACGAAAGAACAACGCGTTTTTATTGTTGAGCAATATTTTAAAAATAATGAAGGGATGAACAAAATCATCTTCAGCGATGAGGGTCATTTTCATCTTCATGGCTTGGTGAATCGGCAAAATTGTTGCATTTGGGGTTCAGAAAATCTACGAGTGGTTGTTGTATCTACAACGTATTATTGTTTGGTGTGGATTTTGGCTGGAGGCATCATTTGATCATTCTTCTTTGAAAATGCATTTGGTCAGGCAATAGCAGTTAATGGTGCTCACTATCGCGACATGACAATCTAGTGTTTTATATCTACATTGCATGATGTGGATGTCGACAATATGTGGTTTCAATAAGCCGGTACCAGATGCCATACAACCTTAAAAACAATTCAATTACTGCGTATTTTTTGGGAAACCATTTATATACGAGGTCTGTTCAGAAAGTATCGTGAATTTTGAATTTCCACGGGTTACGTATATTCGATTTTCGATTTTTTTTATGGTGTTATGTTGGTATTCATGTCTCTCACTTATGCCGACAAGTTCGGCCATTTTGAATATTCAGTTAATTTTTGACAGCTATTTTGCTTGCACGTGTTTTGACTCGTCTTCGATTTTTGCCCATTCCAAAAAATCTGTTTCGAGAACAAGAAAAAGTCACAGGGGGCCAGATCTGGGGAATACGGTGGCTGCGGCATTATTAGTGTGTTGTTTTTGGCCAAAAATTCGCGCACAAGCAACGATGCGTGAGCAGCGGCGTTATCATTGTGCAAAAGCCAATTTTTGTGCTTCCACAAATACGGGCATTTCTGGCGGATTGCTTCACGTAACTTACGCATAACTTGCAGGCAATATTCCTTATTGACCGTTCTAGCCTGTGGCAAGAACTCATGATGTACCACGCCGCTGCAATCGAAGAAAACTGTAAGCGAAACCTTCACATTCGACTGACCTTGGCGAGCTTTTTTCGGTCTTGGCTCGTGCGGCAGCTTCCATTGGGATGATTGAGCTTTGGTTTCTACGTCATAACCATAAGTCCTCATTCGTTACCGGTTATGACCCTCTGGAGCAAATTTGGGTCGTCGCGGACGGTGTCCAACAGCTCCTTGGCAATGTTAATGCGATGGTGTTTTTGGTCGAAAATGGACAAAAATCGAAGACGAGCCAAAACACGCGCAGTGGGAATTTTTGCAAAATAAAGCCAAAATAGCTTGTGGCGTCATTTTTGTCAAAAATCACTTATTATACGGTCTTAGCATACAGAATTAAAAGTAACCGTCTCTACTTCTTCATTTAAAAAATATGCTAAGTAACCATGAAGATACTTTCTACAGATACAATGGGTTCTTTACAGTCACTTGTGGTTTTTAAAGCCCCAAATGTATTGACGTACCCATCAAGAGTGAAATCAGGCTGTAACAACGGCATAATTAACACGTTTGTTGTGCCTACATTATAAGATATGGATGTGGTTCAATAGTACGGTGCCACATGCCACACTGCCCGAGAAACAAATCAATTACTGCCTGAATGTTTTCTATCAAAATTATTTCTTGCGTACAGTTTGGGATACGCTTTATGCTATTCCTATTTTTACTTTGATAAAAATTTTGAAAATTATTTAATGTAAAATATTAAAATTTCAAAATTTTTCTAAAGAAAATATTTTCGAAATAAGCGATTTTAAATACCAAAAATCGACACACAACCTTTGATGATTGAAAAATAAATCGTCGAAAAATAAAACGATCAGCACGGAAACTATTTCGATTTTATTTTCATTTATTTTAAAAGTACTTTTATACTAAAAAAAATAGAAAAAATCCGAATGTTGTTTTGATGGATAGTAGCAGTTGTGGTAGAAGAGGCGAAATTCCATTGAGACCGGGACAACGATGAAAACGATGATAGCGGCACGATAGTAGCATGGATCATGATCCGGCCATCTCTGCATCTAACCATCTATCGTACAGTACTCGTTTGGATGATTCCAGAGCTAGATGAGGAATTTAGTGTAAAATTAAAATTAAAATCGACGACTTTTCGATTCATTTAATTATCGGAATAGGAAGGGAAACACTTTTCTACAAAAGAAAGCCATTTCGGGATTCGTCACAGTTGCGGAGGTTCGATCAGAAAATTTGGAACATTCACGGAATGGTCTGTAGTCGGAGTCGGTTTTGAAATCGATCGACCAAAATAAGAATCCGTACAAAAGTGTGCATAACAAGTTGAGCTATCGAAAAATGAATGTTTCTAGGACAAGCGCACAAGCAGTATTAGAATTGTTTTGATGATGGAAATTATAGTGATTGATAGACAACAAAGGGCAGGCGGCAGGTAAGTTGGTCAACATCATGAATGGTCTGATTCGATTGACTACCACTGCTGCAGATGATGATGATGATGATGATGATGATGATGATGATGATGATGGGGATGTCTGAATTTGTACGTTTTTTCTCATCTTTTGGCTAAGTTCAAATTCATTTCGTGCTTGATGAATTTTCTATTTTTGTGTTATTTCGGATACTCGTATCAGTCATGAATACTCGGTACCGTGTTCATGGGATATTAACTAATTTCCGATCAAGGTAGCTTATTTCGATTGCATCTGCGTTTCAAATGAAATTCAATACAAAAGGCTAGCCGAGTAATTAAATGGGAAACTATTCGAAAAAATTTGGTCATTTTTGTTCGATGAGCTTCTATGAAAAGAAAATGGTGTGAACAAAATTCGAGTTTACCACCACCATAGGACAGACAATGAGTCACATGATTTGATGAATTTCGTAAAAAGGACAGTCCCCATATACTATTCCAGTTCAATAGTTAAACCGAAAAAATAATTACAAATTTTCGTTAATCTGTTTGTCATGGAATTATAACATAGTAAATAGAAAAATTCATCATACCAAAAATATGTGTGAGAAAAAATTGCTTCCGTTTTTCAAAAGATTCAAGTCACTTCCTATTGACATTTTTGTTCTACCATAAAATAATTTATTTTTTTCGTTAAAATTAGTTACAGATAATGCATCCATAAATAAACTGTTCTGACGTGAAATCATCCATTTCCGGGGGTGAATTTCCTTATCAAAATTTTTGTATATTTATTTTCAAAAAAATTTAACCACCCATCAAGTTCTTTTTTTCTATTACCAAATACTTTCTAATCCCATATTTCTATTGGATAAAAATATTCAGGATCCTTTTCTAAATTATTTCTCTACTTATGGACGATCCTTTCATTATTAACATGTATTTTTCCATTAGCACTCAATATAAGGATTGGAAGCTGTGGATGAGATCAGTACTGAATACCATATATTAACCGAATTGAGCAGTTTCAGGAAAAAGGATACTGACTCTCTCTTATACAGAAAAAGTTTTCTTCTACGAGCTTAAAAAGATAGAAAATACCATCAGTGTGGGTGATACTTTCTTACATTGTTGCTGTTATCCAACGCGCGGGCAACTATTTCTTTGAGGCAATACACGATATTTTTCCTTCTAAAATAGTATCTTATTTTATTAAAATTTAAATTACCAGTACTGCCATTAATATAACAATTAATTTAAATACTCAACAGCCAAAAACTTAAAACAAAATTTTTATTCATACTGAGTCGATATCTGTAATCAATAATAAACACAATGAATTTCAATAGAATCCAGGTCATGTGAGTATTTTCTATGACTCAAATTCTTACCAAATAAGAAACTCAGAGAAGACCCGAATCCCAGACTTTTCTTTCAATACACATGCTTCGTCAATATATTCAAAAACCGATCCAGTAAGGATTATTTGGGCAAGAAACATTCTCAGGATGAGGATTCAATGACTTTCCATTTAAGAATTTTCAATCCTCATCTGCGCCTAGAGTTTCTGTAACAATTTCAGCATATCCTTCGACTTTTCTGACTACTTGACCTTTCAAGCTACCATTATAAACTCCTAAGCCACCTAGGGTTTTACCAATAAAATATAAGCTAAACTCTAATTTCTGCCTAACTACGAGGTCTGTTCAAAAAGTATCGGGAATTTTAAATTTCCGCGGGTTACGTATATTCGATTTTCGATTTTTTTGTGGTATTATGTTGGTACTCATGTCTGTAACTTATGCCGACAAGTTTGGCCATTTTGGGTATTCAGTTAATTTTTGACAACTGCTTTGCTTGCACATGTTTTGGCTCGTCTTCGATTTTTGCCCATTCCAAAAAATGGATCAAAGAATCTGTTTTGGGAACAAAAACAAGTCACAGGTGGCCAGATCTGAGGAATTTGGTAAAAAATTCGCGCACAAGCAACGATGCGTGAGCAGGGGCGTTATCATGGTGCAAAAGCCAATTTTTGTTCTTCCACAAATCGGGGGGTTTCTGGCGGATTGCTTCACGCAACTTGCGCATAACTTCCAGGTAATATTCTTTATTGATCGTGCTACCCTGTGGCAAGAACTCATGATGCTCTCCACGCCCCTGCAATCAAAGAAAACTGTAAGCAAAACCTTCACATTCGACCGAACTTGGCGCGCTTTTCTCGGTCTAGGCTTGTGAGTCAGCTTCTGTTGGGATGATTGAGCTTTGGTTTCCACATCATAACCATAAACCCATGATTCGTTACCAATTATGACCCTCTGGAGCAAATTTGGGTCGTCGCGGACAGAGTCCAACAGCTCCTTAGCAATGTTATATGATGCTGTTTTTGGTCGAAAATGGGCAAAAATCGAAGACGGGCCAAAACACGTGCAAGCAAATCAGCTGTCAAAAATTAACTGAAAATTCAAAATGGCCGAACTTGTCGGCATAAGTGAGAGACATGAGTACCAACATAACGCCACAAAAAATCGAAAATCGAATATACATAACCCGCGGAAATTCAAAATTCGCGATACTTTTTGAACAGACCTCGTAATCGTTCCATCTTGTGAACTTATTTCGCTAAATTTTGTGTTGCCATATGACCTTCAAGGTGGCCTCTGCCTTATATTAATGGGGTTTCTACTACAAATAGACAAAGAAAAGGTATTAATACTATACTCAATATCATCGATAATATGTACGCGGTTATTTTAACCAAAACCTGATTTATTCTGAATCATCCTAAAACTGATTATTTTAGATAAATTGAAATTGAAATAAATGCTAAGCTTTTATCTAGAAAAGGTCATCTACGGATATGGCGGATAGACGAAAATAACCGTTCAATAAATGTTCCATTGACAAAAATTTCTATTCAATTTCGATAGTTGTTCTGTTTGTACACACGTATTCGACAATTAGCACAGGTGATTTGGTAAGAAATAATCTTTAAAATATCTAAGAATAACGGCTCCAGATAGTTAATTTTAATAGTCGAAATCTATTTACAGTGTGAAGTGTGAAAACTGGATTTTTCTGTGACATACCTGGACTGTAACTTGAGTAGATTTGTCCTCCTTCACTCATGTGTGCTTATCTTTAAAGAAATCTTAGATTGATTACAAAATGATCGCTAAAAAGATCATTCGGACAGTTACTGTCATTTATTCGTTGGTAATTTTGTCTATTCGGAACGGTTTTTAAATATTTTTTCTCCTTTCCATGTGGTTTGATATTAAATGGCCGAGTAGCGGTCATTTTTAGGGTTAATTTTAAATTAAGTGACAGGTAGACCCACATACAGGTTCAATTACCTACAAATGCCATATTACAGGCGGCTATTGAAGAGCTAGTAAGTCTTTTAATAAATTCAATTCAATCTATTTGATCATTAACAGGTAAACATAAGTTGGCGTAGAGTAATCGGAAGATCGAAAAAAAGAGAAAAATTCACCATAAAAAATATGTGCAAAATGCAGTCTGACAAATCGATCGACATTAATTAAACGTAAATAGTTGTTAGTTAACGTAAAAAAAATTACTTTTACAAAAATATACTCAACCGCATTGGACACGAAAATGTTGTCGAGTTTATAGTAAGACGGCTAGTCAAAGCGACAAAGCAGCCGGTATGCTGTATTGCAGCTGGTCTGGGTCCAGCATAGCCTGTCTACGGGCAACATGTTGCGATGCATTGTAGTTTGGGATTATGCAAGCGTGCAGCCTTACTTTGCGTAGAATTATCGAAGCCAAGCGTACAGTCGTCCAGAGGTGACACGTAAAATTTATTTCTTGATTTTTATAGTCAAAAAGGTGTTGAAAGCCGACTCGGTGTCTTTTACAAATGTTTTGATTTTCCAATTTCATTTCCAAGACTATAATGCAACGTTCTTTTCTGAACTGGGTGCTGGTAACTATCGGTCCACAAGAAAAACTTCGGAATGAATGGGCTACTAATGAAAACAAACATTGTTGAAAAAATTTGAAAATCAGAGAAAATGTCGTATTATTAATTAGCTGATATCTAAAGGTGCGTGTGTGGTTCAATATATTAGAAATTGGAAAATGTAAGATCTGGAATGTTGGCACAAGTTTCATAAAAAAATTTAAGGAAAAAAAGAAGGTGAAAATTATCAATAAACAATTTTCGGAACGAATTTCCAGTAAAAATTTCCAGTAAAAATTTCCATTAAAAATTTCCATTAAAAATTTCCATTAAAAATTTCCATTAAAAATTTCCATTAAAAATTTCCATTAAAAATTTCCATTAAAAATTTCCATTAAAAATTTCCATTAAAAATTTCCATTAAAAATTTCCAGTCAAAATTTCCATTAAAAATTTCTAGTAAAAATGTCCAGTAAAAATTTCCAGTAAAAATTTGTGTTAAAATTTATTTGTTAAAAGTGAAAACTGTCAGTAAAAATGCTCAGTCGAAATTGCCTGTAGAAATTTACAGTAAAAACTTCCTGTAAAAATGTTGAGTAAATATTTTCTGCAAAAATTTGTCCGTAAAAAAATTTCCGTGAAAAATATTTAATAAAAAATTGTCTTCAAAAAATTATTTGTAAAAATTTTCTGTTACAATTTTCTATAAGAATTTTGCGAAACAATTTGTCCTTCAAAAATTTTCTGTAATATTTTTATGTAAATATTTTATGTATGATAAAAACTGTCAATAAAAATTTCCAGTAAAAGTTTGAGTTAAAATTATTTGTAAAAATTGACAGTGAAAAAAATTTAACAAAAATTTTACGTATGAATTTTCCGTAAAACTTTTTAATGAAAACTATTAGTAAAAATGTAGAATCGAAATTGCTTGTAAAAATTTTCTGTAGAAATTTTCCGTACGAATTTTGTGTAAAAATTTTCAGTGAACACTGTCAGTAAAAAAGTTTAGTCGCAATTGTCAGTAGAAATTTCCAGTCAAAATGTTAAAAAAACAGAATTTTCTGCAAAGTTTTCCGTAAGAAATTTTTTGTAAAAATTGTCTGTATAAATTTGCAGTGAATACTGTCAGTAAACATTTTCAGTTGAAATTGCCTGTAGAAGTTTCCAAAATTTTTAAGAAAAATTTCAAATTTTTCTGTAAAAATCTTTCTCTGAACAATTTTCTGAAAAAAAATTTCCATAAAAATATTTGCGTAAAAAATGTTTCTTAAAAATTTGTCTGCAAAATATTTTCCCCAAAAAAATGTTTCATAGAAAATTTTGTACAAACATTTTTCGGTAAAATACTGTCTGCAAAAAGTTCTCGGTAAAATATTTTCCGTAAAAAATTTTCTGTAAAATTTTTCTATAATAATTTTGTGTACAAATTTTCTGTAAAAAAATTTCTGTACAAAATTTTACGTAAGAAATATTTTGTAAAAAATTTTCTGTAAGATTTTTGTACAAATATTTTGTGTGAAAACTGTTAGTAAAATTTTTCAGTATTTTTAGAATTACTTTCAGATTATAAATTAATATTTTCGATTTGAACATTGAATTTACTGAAAATGAAAGGTTGTGAAAGCCATATCAAATTTGGCAACTGCTGAATATTAGCTTAAGTTTTAATTTTTATTACTTTATAAAATTAATGATAGACTCCATTTTAATAGAGGTCTTTACATAATCGATTAAGTCAGCCAAATGACCTTAGTCGGTGATCAAAATCCAATCGAGCATTTATTAAATCGCAGCAAGGAAATGTCTAGCAAAAAAGCTATACTCACACTCTAACAAAAAGCACAAATAAATGGTAATCACATTAACCAATACATGAGAAGGTAAATTTCATTTTGAAGGTTGCCTATTTTATTGAGCTTTATTGACTATTGGCAAATGGAAAACACCAAACGCACCGCTTAACTCTACTTACAATTTTCAAGCCTGACAGTTATTAATGTTGGGCACCTAAAAATCGAATCGTGAGGTGCCCGTCGTAATATGTCATTCGAATCGATTAATTTTCAATTTTTTCCCTTCTTTTTTTTCATTTTGTAAACTATTTTGCTATAGTTTCAATTGTCTTCATTGTCTTAACAGTTGCCTTTATGGAAAAGTCAAAATATCCGAATTAGTTTGTGTTTCGCTAATTCGGTAAGTAAAATGGTATACAAATTTTGTTCAGGGACTTCTGTAAATAAAACGGTTCACAAAATTTCTATTTTTTTTTCAAAATATTATATAAAAGAGAGATTATTGAAGTAAAATATTATAGACAACCACGCAATTATTTCGAAAAAAATTACTTTTACAAAAAAAAGTTTACTTTTTTTTAATTTTTACCTTAAAAAAATTTAGATAATAATTTTTAAAATAATTTTTTTTCAGAATAAAATTTAACAAACGTAAATCTGTCCATGTAACTTTTACTCTCTCCCGTGAACCATGCCCTCTGATATGTTTATCTAAATCGTAGTTCTAAGCCATTTGAAAGAACAGCACTTTGGTAGTGCCAATAATATCCTCCTGCAAAGGAGGGAGATTCGTACCACAGGATCGATACTAGAAGTAGCCTATGGGTCTTGGCGAACCCACGATCCTGAGCAGATCTAGCAGTGCCAGGAAATTACAAGTTTACTTACTGGAGTTCTTTAAGTGAAGAGTACTCACCATGTACTCTTTAAAGCAGAACTGACTAGTACCATGGTGGTCGAGGTCCGTGCCAGACCGAGGTGATGAGCGTTTGTCTGAAACGTGGTGGCTGTGCTGGACATCTACGATTGGAGCGGGTATGGCAGAATCCCGGGTATTGCGGGTACAGTCTTAGGACTGGAGCTGAGGGATGGCAGAATCTCAAGTACTATCACTGCAGATGATACTAGAGGTTTAGGTGGGCCTTCCTACCAACAGTTAGGGTAACTAGCTTGTAACTGGTTAGTAACTGTAAGCAAATGGAATTACCTGTGATGGATGAAGCTGGTTAGATGCAGGATCATGTAGTTACACAAAAGTGTGTGGAGTGATGAGTGAGCGGTCTACTGGTTGAGACCGCTTACCGTAGGAATTGACGGAAGATTGAATGTTTGACAGCTTCATGCATGGGGCACAAAAGATGGTTAAGAAGAAGAAGAAGTTGAAAAAGAGGAATAAGATGAAGAAGAAGAACTAAATGAAAAGAAGAATAAGATGAAGAAGATGAATAAGCAGAAGAAGATGAATGCGATGGAGAAGACGAAGAAGATGAGGAAGATGAAGAAGATAAAGAAGGTGAGGACGATAAAGAAGATGAAGAATAAGAACAAGATGAAGAAGATGAAGAAAATTTATAAGATGAAGGAGATGAAGAAAAAGAAGAAGATAAAGAAGATGAAAAAGAAAAATAATCAGAAGAAGATGAAAAATATGAGAAAGACGAAGAAGGTGAAGAGATGAGAAGATGAGTAAGATGAAGAAGATAAGGAAGATGAAGAAGATAAAAAAAAGAAGACCATTATGAAAATAAAGGAGATAAGGAAGATGAAGAAGATAAAGAAAAAGAGGGAACCTGAGAGAATGTTCCATGTTTAAAGTGGTCCAACCAAGAAATCAATGAAAAATGCGTTGAATTGAGGCCAGCTGGGTCAATAAATCGCTAGTTTATAGCGACCTAGGGTATCGATTGAGATACGTGCAACTGCCTGGATCTAGTCAGCTAAGCTGGCTAAATCCATTACTGGATAGGTGTGCTTTGCGCGCTGATTGGGCATATCTCAATTCCTATGGGCGTAGGCGACCCTTGATATTATGTCTAATAACATGACATAATCTCGAGAACATTCAAAGGGTTGTAACTGAGAATATAAGGACGATTCCAGTTGCATTGATCCGCCACACGGCTGTCCAAAGTAACTACTTTGAAGAGGGTAACATTTATTTACAAAAATACAATAAATGCAACATGAATAAAAATCCGTCTCATTACTTTTATGCCCCTTACTTTTATGCCACTTCTCGTACACCTGTTCCAGGTATTTGCTGCCATTTTATAGTTAGTTGATACAATCAGAAAAAAAGAAAATAAAAAACAACTTATTATTGCCGAGAAAAAAAACGTAGGTAGTAGAATCTAAAATCTGAAAATGATCCCCACCAAAGCTCACGACCAAATCGTGTAAATGATAAATTATGAGTGGAGTTGGCCGTGTAATTAATTTAATTGACGTGAAAATGGTAGATCACGTTAATTGATGTTCGATTATAACAAATTATTAGGCATTCCATTGGTATTATACTAATCTAAGTAAATAATCGTAGTGGTCTTCCAGGCATAGTTGCATTTACCTTAAAAATTCACTATTAGATGCGAAACGATATAAGCTTTCCAATTGAGATATTGCCTGCGCCTGCATTTGAGTAGAGAGTAGCCTCTAACGTGTCTCATTACAGTTCGGTTGCTAATTTATCTGAAAGGTGCGTTTTATGTTTTGTCAACTATTTAATGTTATAAGATGAATGGTTTCCCGCATACATTGTATCGAACGAGATCACTAAATCTGCAGTTGCAAGAAGCCTTTTAGCAGTAGACGAGATCGATAGCATGTTAAACCGATAGAAAATGAAAATAAAAATTGCAATAAGCCACAAACGAGAGGCGATTAATCACAAATGCAGTAGAATAAGTTATTTTGTTTCGTGTTTATCGGCACGGAGAACGAAACTGTGTCATACCCTATGACCGATTTTCTATTAACCCAATCGGTTTTTAATTTTTTTCTGGTAGCATTTTTATTTGCTGCGCAAGCCTTTTTTCAATGCTACTTAAAATTTGTACTGTTTTTGCATATAAGGCCCATTAGACCAGTCTTTGGGGTCTATTTTATAGTACCATGACCGAGAGCCTTTTGAAACTAGACTGATCTTCGGTAAGTATGGTTAAATAGTTGGAGTTTTGTTTGATTTTCTTGAGCAGTACACATATGTTGTAAAAGATTAAAGAGGGGACTTGTGAATAGAGGCTCCAGGAGCTATAAAATAGAAGGAATACTGCTCAACAATGGAAGGTGAATGATGATAAACTGGGTACCAAATGATTGGAATAAAGGACGGTTGGTGTTGCTAAAGTAAAAGTCATGCGGAGGACTGAGGGAATTTAGTGCCCAGCCGATTGGTTTATCAGTGGTAGCCCAATGCTTCTATAAAAAAAGTGTCACTATTCATCCAATCAACGAGTCTGAGTATGACTAATATGTTAGTATACGTGGCAGATTAGGGATAACTATGAGCACTGGTAGACAGAGAGTTTTTCCGGTGTTGCTTATCAGTACTTTTGTTACCAAACGTTTATAAATACCTTGTTACGCAATTCAATTCAACACTCCTATTGCTAAGTGGGTTATGTTGCATTGCAAAAAGTACTGGGCCACTCGATAAGCCACAAATGGTTTCGAGTGCTGCAATGGTAAAGTCGCTGTCTCAATTGCCTCTACCTAGCCCATATTCTAAGGGTCCCGAATGGTATTGAGAGCAACTGTTGGTCTCGGTAAAAAATGGGGTCTGCAACCAAAAATTATACAGTAATCATATCTGGCAATACTTAAACCCATCATTACGTAAGCAATCCTGTGGTGGCCTAAGGCTGAGCAACGTACTGCTTAAGCAACCTTCGTAAAGGTCAAAGACTTGAAGTTCTTTTGCATCGGTTACCTTTTAATTTGCATATTAAAAAGGATGTGTCTAAAAGGGCTCTCAGGTTAGGACATTCGAAAACCTTTAAGCCAGGCGACCTGTCTGGACATTTTAAAATTGTTTCGGACCTAAAATAATTCCAGAAAGCCGAGAAAACCCAACACCTAACTTGAGCCAATCCTTTCATTTAGTTCTCACGGAGCATTTAACTTGGAAGGAGGGAGAAGGCGTGCCAATCGAACAGGAACCTCGTCTTTAATGCAGATGGTTTATTACAGAAAATTATTACCATCTATCTGAGGCCTTTGGTAAATCCCCATTAATTTTATAGGCAAAAATATATTCCATAGAGCTTTGTGCTAGAGAGGGTATCAGTTGGAACCTACGTAACACAAAAATCTACATTATCTCAGACAGCCAAGCTGCACTGAAAGCTCCTATCTGATCTGATGTTCAATACAAGCTAGTTTGGTATACCCTTTTCGGTCCTAAATCTACTAGATGGATACAATAAAGTGACTTTGTTGTGGGTGCCACGTCATGAGGATATTGAAGGTAATACACTTGCAGAAAAATTTGCCAAAAGGGGTGCAAATACTTGGTTGAACCAAAACCCTTCTGTGGCTAAAGGTCGATTATAGAGTGCTTAGAATGCGGCGTTAAAAGTTTACACTGTAATATTTACCCGGGCATGAATCACTCTAAAAAATTCATTGCCTTTTCTAGCAAAAAGGGCAACAGAGGTCCTTACACTCAACAAACTAGACCAAAGGCTACTCTCACTGGCTTACCCTCTTAATAAGATGGGAAAAGCTGACATAACAATCCGCCATTTTTACTCCGAAGCGGATGAAACGTTGGAGCATCTACTCTGCCAATGCAATGCCATTGCCCGTCAGAGACTTCGGCATTTTGGTTTGGGATTCCCTGATTGATTTGGGACCAACCAATATGATTTTGAGGTTCGCTAAAAGCCTCACTATTACTATTATCTGTACCTCTTGCTACCCTCATTATATTATTATTATTATTATTATTATTAAGGTAGTATTCCATAACGCAGTTTGACCACCAAAAAATATAAATTATGCTGTTGTTTTTTTTTAAATTTTTCCCTCAGTTTAAAATTCATTGAAATATATTTGGCAGTGAATAACTCAAATTCTCCTCAAGAATAATCTCTTAAAATAATTGCCTCAGGATGTCAATTGACTCCTACTTTACTAGAATGAGTTTTGTGGATGGAAAAATTAATAATTTACATTGCCACAAGGTTTACTTGTTACGCAATTTTCATAATCAAAGATACCGTCGTCATCTAGCATTCGGCTTAGACATTTGAGCATAGAAGGGAATGCGCAGCCGTCACCAAATGAAAATTGGAGTCGACTCGTCGATCTTTGGACATGCAGTTGAAAATCAGATCACGATCATTAATCGATCGATTATAAATCAATCTCGACAAAACAGACTGAATTCAATATGCACTCGCAAAATACATAAACAATTAATAAAAATAACAACAACAAAAAAACGAAAATGTTTTTGCTCAAAAGGCTTAAAAAATAAATGCTGAACGCCTAAAATAAGACGTGTGCACATGCATGTACACGTTCAACTGTCCAGCAAAGATTTACCGGCGCACAGCCTAATTATTCCAAATAACAAATCGTCGAATAAATTCGTTCAACTGAACATGGTTTATTGTATAAATAAAAAAGTTTCAAAAAAAAAAATTAAAGAGAACGAATTCCATGCAGAAAAAAGCTCCGGAATTGCAATCGGAAATATTTACTTTCATAAAAAGTTGTAGTCTTCGCCTTTTGTAGTTCTTCTTATTCTAAGTGGCTTGTGGTTGAAACTGTATTTAAGAATTTGAATAATTGCTTACGCTACACATTCGTTTACAGGACATTAGTGTAAGGAAACGAAAGCGGATTCGTAATAATCTCGGAAAGGGGACCTGCAATATCAGGCGGTGTGGTGAAACAGCTTCTTTTTAACAGATGCAAAAGGAAAAAAATTCTCCGAAATCGATTCATTTATAAACGAAAACGAATCACCGTTTAAACGGTGTACTTTTTAGGATTTTTTTGGAGGTTTTTTTTGGACCGCAATGATAGGAGGAAACAAAACGGACACATACCTACACAAATTATGGTGATCAATCAAATCGCTTAATTACTTTAATTCATTAAACACGTTTCGCACAAAATCGACTTGGCTGACTAATCTCTGGGCTCGAATTAATCGCATCCAAACAATCTGCAGCAACAACAGCAACAATAACAGCAGCAGTTGTGGTTCAGTGTCGATGGTAACGATTTTGGCCAATTTCATTTGCTGACGGAGGAGGGCATAATGGCAGATAAAACATCGCCGTCTCGACTAATTGATTTTTTATGTCCGACGTTTTCTAAGTGAACTGAAAACAACTGCCGACCTCTTCATCTGATTCCAACCAGCGCCTCTATTCGGACCCATTCAACAGGCATCAACGGCAAACATGTAAGGTGCTGCGATCCCAATCATCGATAGGCCGGACGGAACGCTTACGAGATGGCAATGCTTTCTGCCATTCGACTGACCTGCTTGCCATGGCTGACGGAATCTTCTAAAAACTTAATTTTCTACTCCCACTTCAGATCAAGTTCATTTGCTTTTCTCTATTTTATTAATTAGACGCTGACCAGAATACCATTAAAGGGCACTAGATAATCAGTCACCAAAAACTTTCCGCCAATTGTTCAGCTCCTGTTTCCGTAGATGTTAAATGAAAAACTAGATCAAAAAAAGGGTTTATTACAAAAATTTATTACAGAAAATTTTTACTGAAAATTGTTTCCAAAAATTTTCACTGAAAATTTTTGGTGATAATTTTTACCAAAAATTTTTACTCAACATTTTTACCGAATATTTTTACCGAACATTTTTACCGAACATTTTTACCGAACATTTTTACCGAACATTTTTACCGAACATTTTTACCGAACATTTTTACCGAACATTTTTACCGAACATTTTTACCGAACATTTTTACCGAACATTTTTACCGAACATTTTTACCGAACATTTTTACCGAACATTTTTACCGAACATTTTTACCGAAAATTTTTACTAAAAATTTTTAACCGAAAATAATTTTTACTGAAAAGGTTTTTTTTACAGAAAATGATTTTTACTGAAAGCAATTTTTGCTGAAAGTGAATTTTACAGAAAACGATTTTTACTGAAAATGTACTTTACTGAAAAGGATTTTTACAGAAAACGTTTTTTACTGAAAGCGATTTTTACTGAAAGTAATTTTTCCTGAAATGATTTTTACTGAAACAATTTTTACTGAATGTGATTTTTACTGAAAATGATTTTTAATAGAAATAATTTTTACTGAAAATATGATTTCCTGAAAATTATTTTTACTGGAAATGATTTTTACTGAAATTGATTTGTATAGAAAACTATTTTTACTGAAAGGGATTTTTACTGAATGTAATTTTTACTGAAAATGAATTTTACTGAATGTAATTTTTACTGAAAATGCTTTTTACTAATATTGGTTTTTACTAAAAATGATTTTTACTGGAAACCATTTTTACTGAATGTCATTTTACTGAAAATAATTTTGACTGAAAATGACTTTCACTGAAATTTTTTTAATGAAAATTATTTTTACGGAATATTTTAATGGAAAATGATTTTTACAAAAAACATTTTTATTCAGGAAAAAAAAGTTTAGTTTTATAAAAAGTATGTCTGCATTTTAGCAATGCTCACATAATAAATTCGTTCCAAAGTCACTCAGTAAAATGTTGTTCATAATTTAAATAAATACCTTAACTAGTTAGTTGAACGGCTTTTAATATTGGACAGAAAATATCGCGAATGACTGACACTTTTGGAGCAGTTTTGTGCGTGAAATCCGTAATCAAAACACGGTGACAGGTTATCGGCTCATATCAGCAACATTTCTCTAAGCGAAAATTTTTACGTCTTCAGTATTTGTTGGTTGAACAAGAACAAATAAAGTACACGTTTTAGGTAATGGTTTGGCCGCATTCTTCAATTAATCAAGTATTCATAAAAAAATGTGGAATATTCGATTTTCTATTCCACCGAAGTGACGCATAACAAATCGAAGTTAACCTTCGTCTATTCCTTAGGAGAATAGTCCCATCACATCGAATCGGATCGACTCAGTTCAGTGAGTTGTTATTGTTTTCGAGACCCTGTCAAAAGTGGCTGCCGTAAAGAAGTTGAAAAATGCCGAGTTCCAAATCAAAAACAAAGTAAAGTTTAGACTCAAACAATACCGAGTGTCGGCAACTTTCACTTCACTATCATGTGCCACCCCCTCTTTAACGGTGGCTCTTAATCCTGTTTCCACTGTAAAAGTACTCCACATAGTCTAATTCCACGTACAAATTCAATTTCGGAACTAGAAAAGTCGCATTTTAATGATGTGCACGAGTTACTGGGATGCAAAATGTGTGTGTGTGTGTGGGGGGATTTGAGTTTTTATATACTAAAAAGCAGATATAATTGTTGAGTAAAAAATCATTTGGAAATTATTAATAATACTATAATTCCTTGTGACAGATTTCAATTAGGTCTGACTATTTAATTGCATTATTTATGGTTGTCCGATCATCTAGATATGCGTTCTCTTTAGTTTTGCGATCTTGAACAATGACGGGGCTCTTAACTGGAGCATATGAACTGTTTAACGTTGCGATTTCCTGCAATTATGCAACCTTTTCTTTTTAGAGTTTAAATTTTCTAAGCTATTCATTCGGGGCTATGAGCACTGACAACAAATGCATTTGCTTTTAGTAGGCGAGAGAAAAATATTTTTATATTTTTAATACTGATTTTATTTAATATTTTTTTTAATAGCTTTCTGCTAAATAAAACGTATTTATTTTTTTTTATTTTTTATTTGTAATGTATCTGAGATAAGTGTGAGAGGCGTTTGGCTAGCTTCCCTAATGAAACTGATCAAAAATAAGTTGGGGACAGTAATTAGAAGTGAAAAATAATTTGATGGAGCAATATTTTTAAAAAAAAATTAAAAAGACTACTTGGGAAGGTAGTTATAAGATCTAGGAGCTCCACAATGGAAGAAGTCTCATTGAAAAAGAAATTCTAAATTAAGTGGCATTCGCTTAGGACGATGTTTGACTACCAAAATGAGAATCCTAGATTAGTGATTTATGCCAAATTCGAATTGTGAGTATTTACCTTCCCCCCTTTTTTCCGACATTAAATTGATCAGGTCGCTCATTAACGACGAAACCAGTACGATCTGGAACTCAGTGCAACTCAGGGTATCGGTTGTTCGGTAACCAATAGCAAATGCAATTGAGAATTGGTTTATTTGATGTGCCAGGTATGACTTTAAAGGTTCCGACAATATCATTGCAAGGTTCGGAGAGATGAATTGATCCTTATTGCCCGTAGTTCTCCATGGAATAGGAAATTTCAATTTGGTAAGATTGAACACTTCAGTTTGAGATATTTATTGCCGAATAGCAGGATGATAATAGCGGATGTTTTATAGTCATTACTGGCAGTCCCCCCAATTCTAGGAATAGTTTCCTATAAAAAAGGATCGGTGCTTTTTTTTATAGGAAACTAATTCGGATATCTACTTCACTGTGTGGATGCAAAATTTCCCTTTTGCATCCACACAGTGACTTAGATATCCTCAAATCTTCTTCTGAGCACGGTTTCAAAAACCAAGTGCAAAAAGGAAGGTTTAAAAATCGAGAAAAAAATGGATGGGTTCCTATCTTGTTCATGGATTAATAGGAAAAAGGAGGATGATTTTTTTTTAGTTCTAAAATATTTTGAAGAGGATAATCTCTTTTTAAGATTAGGATTAAACGGGAATAAATAAAGATATCGGTTCATCACCCACTGCTATGAAATTCCCTTTGCCTTTCTACTGGCAGAATTTAATTTATTTTTATTCACTATTCAAAAGAGTCATAAATAAAATTAAAGTGTAAATTATAAATTTAAATAAAAAAAATGACAACAACAAAAATACCAGTTTTATATTATTTACGATCATCTAAAATACAAAAAAAAAAAAATTACACTTTTTTTTCTGAGTAAGGTGATGAGGGGGAGGGTTTTTGAAATAATAAAAATAAAATTCATTTTATTTTCTGCTTTTATGTTTCAGCACACGCCAGTGATTTTATTACTCGAAACTATAAAAGTCAATGTATATTTTTTTTTTTTATTGTAACCAAAAACTCAATTTATACAATTTTATTTAATCTCACCTATAAGATAAAATTTCAAAAGTAACAGGGAATTTTTTTTTTAATTTTTTCATATAGCAGGTCTGAAAATAATAAAAAAATTTATTTTTGGAAAAAAAGAACAACAATAAAAACAAGAAGCTGACGACAATACGAGGAAACACTCTGAGTGTGTTTGTGGTGAAGACATCAAAGAAGTCTGATGAGAATAAATACCGGTAAATGTAATAAAAAAAAGGTGAATTACCGTGTTACTTATTTCACACCTGAAGATCATCTTCTCAATATGGTAGTAAAAGTTTTCAGAGCTTTTAGGTGTTGTAAAAATCGTCCAAAGTCAAAGAAAAAAAAAATAAAAAACCGTGAAAATCGAAGGTAAAAAATTTCTACAATAAAATAAAATGTCAAACATTCACTCTATATGTACAATAGAAGAGGCATGGCGGATTTTATGTAAAACATGAGAAGGGGGATGGGGGGAAAATCTTTAAATAAATAAATCGAGAGAAGAAAAAAAACTTAATAAAATTCTTTGTGCTTTTACAGCTGTCGGCACATGGAAATTAAAAGCAAAATTACAATCGGTAGTAATGTGATGAATGTGAGAAAAATCCTTTTTTTCCATGTTTTAAACATATTTTTTTCTTGATTGTTTTGTTGTTGATGGTTTTATTCGAAAATGAAAATTAAAAAATTAAATAAAAACAAACTAGGAACGGAACGACAACAAGAAATGATATTAAAATGATACGTAAACAAAGTGTTGCCAGAATTGATCGAAAATCGTTTTGGTTGGCTCCCTTGTCTCTTTATGGTGACGGTTGATCTCTTCTTATATATTGCGAAGGTCTTTTTGATGGAAATCTCTCAATTTTATTACGTTTTTACAATTTTTTGTTTGTTTGGTATTGTATCATTTATGTTTTTGTTCTATTTTCAAATTCAATTAAATGACGGTTTTTATTGTTGGAGTAAATAATTTACGATTTATTTGACGAGACAAACACGAGGTGAAATGTGATCGAAAATGAATGACGCCGCCATGCGGAATTGAATGGAAAAGAATTCTTAGAAAATCACTTTGCGCCCAGGGGTCCAATTACGAATTTTCACACGTTTATGCAAAAATGTTTACACATTCCCAAAATTTTGACCACAAAAAAAATATTTTAATTACAATACAAATAATATTACCAATAGATGATTTTCTTTTATTAAACGGATTATGCATTTGAAGGTTTTGAAACTATAATTCTGTTATTTAATAGATTGTTGTTGTAGATTTAAAATTTCCATTTTTAATTTACGCTATTATAACTAACAGATATACGTAAATCAGCGGTGGATACGTCAGTTAGAAAAATTACCATGTATGGGGCTTTAAAACTCCACATGTGACTATAGAGAAGCCAATGTATCCGTAAATTGTTGTGAAAAATTGGAGTTGCATATGGAAAAACCATTGTACTCGTATCTGTACATTTTGAATACTCAGAACTGACTGTGGAGAAGCCATTGTATTCGAGAAATTTTTGGAAAAATTGGGGTTCAATCTGCGTGTTGTTTTGGAAAGCCATAACTGACTAATGAGGAGCCACAAGTGATTTTCGAGAAGTCATTGTATTCACAAATTGTTCTGAAAACCTATAAGTGATTTTAGAGCAGGCATTCTATTCGGAAATTATTTTGTAAAATTGGGTTTCAATGTGAAAAAGCCGTTATATTAGCAATTTCCTCCGAAAAGCCACAACTGACTGGAGAAGCCATTTTATTCGCGAATTGTTTTGAAAAAATGAGGTTGAATGTGTTATCTATCTGCAATTTATTCTTCAAAATCATAATTGACTAAGATAACGTTATTGTGTCTACGAATTGTTCTTAACACCCACAAGTTATTTTCGAGAAGCCACTGTATCCACAAATTGTTCTGAAAACACATGTGATTTTTCAGAAGCCATTGTATTCGGAAATTATTCTGTAAAATCGGGTTTCAATGTGAAAAAGCCGTTATATCTGCAATTTGCTCTGAAAAGCCACAACTGACTGTGGAGAAGCCATTGTATTCGCGAATTGTTTTGAAACAATGAGGTTGAATATGTTTTCTATCTGCAATTTATTCTTGCAAATCATAATTGACTAAGATAACGTTATTGTGTCTACGAATTGTTCTTAACACCCACAAGTTATTTTCGAGAAGCCACTGTATCCACAAATTGTTCTGAAAACATATAAGTGATTTTTCAGAAGCCTTTGTATTCGGAAATTATTCTGTTAAATTGGGTTTCAATGTGAAAAAGCCGTTATATCTGCAATTTGCTCTGAAAAGCCACAACTGACTGTGGAGAAGCCATTGTATTCGCGAATTGTTTGGAAACAATGAGGTTGAATATGTTTTCTATCTGCAATTTATTCTTGCAAATCATAATTGACTAGCACGATGTCATTGTATTAACAAATTGTTCTGAACACCCGCAAGTTATTTTCGAGAAGCCACCGTATCCACAAATTGTTCTGAAAACATATAAGTGATTTTTCAGAAGCCTTTGTATTCGGAAATTATTCTGTTAAATTGGGTTTCAATGTGGAAAAGCCGGTATATCTGAGGTTGAAAATGTATGTGGAATTTGTTTTGAAAAATCAGAAGTAACTACGAAGAAGCTATTGTATCCACAAATTGTTCTGGAAACGCACAAGTAAGTTTGGAGAAGCCATTGTATTCGGAAATTATTATTTGAAAAATTGGGGTTTAATGCAGAAAAGCCATTGTATTCGCCAATTATTATGAAATATTGTTGTTCAATATTCGAAAGCCATTGTATCTGGATTTTGCTCTGAAAAGCCATAACTAACTAATGCAAAGATATTGTATCCGCGAATTGCTTTGAAAACAGGAGGTTGAATATGTGATAGCCATTGTATCTGAAATTTGTTCTGAAAAGTAATAAGTGACTATGGAAAAGCCATTGTATCTGAGAATTATTCTAGAAACCTACAACAAATAACTATAGACAAGCCATTGTATCCAGAAATTATTCTAAAAATTGGAGTTTAATGTAGAAAAGCCATTGTATCTGCAATTTACTCCAGAAGGCCATAACTGACTAATAAGAAGCCACTGTGCTCTGAAAACCGACAACTGACTGTGAAAAAGCTATTTTATTCATGAAAAATGACTATTTGGTATGCATTTTTGTCTGAAGGTATCATACGGCTATATTTAAAAAAAAAAAGTATGAGTGATCATTATCGTGATTTCTGAGCACTATGATCGTATAATAATCGAATTGTTTAGAGCTAAACTTGAGAAGCTATTGTATCTGTAATTTGCTCTACAAAGCCACAACTGACTAAAGTGAATCCCAATTTAGTTTAAAAGAAATGGTACAAATTTTTGCTTTATTGCGTAGAAAGTTCTCAGGGCACATAATTTTGAATTCTGAAAAAAATTTATTTACGCAGATAATCAAGCAATGGCCGAATTACAGTCCGACATATGCGAAACAGTCATTAAAAATTGCCTTAACAGGATCGAGTCTTGTTCAAAGTCTCGTGCCAAATAATTGAAAATTATTAAATTTTTTATATAATTGAAAAAAGATATTAACTTTTTAAATGTAAAATAAATAATCAAAATTAAATTTTTAAATTAATTTCATTCACTTTTAATTAACAAAACCCAAAATATATAATCCTTTACTCTAAGAGAATTTTTTCTCTCATTTTTTGTATAAAGAAAAAAAATTGCCCAATATTTATATACTTTTATAGTTTAAAAGTCGTGTCATAATTATAATTAGGTTAAAAGTTAAATATCAATTTAAAAAAAAGAACTCCTCAAATTTTCGAATTTTTACAAAAACTTTCCATTCTATACCAAGCAACTCTAACTGCTGTGCGGATTGCGTTAATAGATAAAATTCACAATAAACTGACAGATCCGTCAATCTTGATTTTATGTTAATTGCTTAACAAAATCCAAAAACGATTCAACTTCCGAAGTTATTATAAAAAAAAAAACAAATGTTAAAAAAATTAACGATTCGATTTTTATGATTGTTCTTTCCATTTTATTAACCTGTTTAATTATCGACATGATATTTTATTGTTTTACTTTTACAAAAAAATTTATTTGTATTTTATTCTATTCTATTTGTTTAATTCTATTATTAGATGGTGTCGCCTATTTTGGAGGTATGTTTGGTGGCTCTTTTTCCCCATATTTAACTAATTCAACAAACTACAACTACTACTGTTAGTGCCACTGCGGCTAATAACGATAGACGATGATACAAACGCCCAATATACTTAGTTAAAGTCGAAATTATTACTGTCAATCCATTCAGCCAATGTTCTACGAGTAACTACTTTTGGTATTCTTTTTTAGTTTTCTTATTGTTTAATTTGGAGATTAAATTTCTCCATTAAAAGCTAACCGAATCAATAAACAGTGCCGAGAAAAAGCTGTTAAATCAAACCGAAAAGAATGAGATTATTTTTTACATTAAACCATACTTCACACTATCAAATGGTATTAAATTCCTTAAGTTTTTATTGTTTTTTTTTTAAATTTTTTTTTATTAAAGCAATGAAAAATGAACTATTTTAGGAAGAGAAAACATTTTAAAAAGGTAGGATTACCGAAATAAATATTAGTAAATAAAGAAAGTGCGGGAGAAAATTAATTTTATTCGCTTTAATTGTATTCATTCGAATGTACTCTAATAAGATTATGAAGTGACTACTAAAATTTACTACTGAACTGTCCACTATAACTTTATTCTGTAAATTACTGATCAAAAAAATTTTACTAAAAAAGTTGAACTAAAAATTCTTACTGTAAATTTTCACTGACACCATTTTTGCTTATAAATTTTACCGACGCTTTTTGCTGAAAATTTTTACAGACGATGTTTACTGACAATTTTTACTGCCAACTTTTGTTGACAATTTTTACCGACGATTTTTAATAACAATTTTTTCTGAAAATTTTTACTGAAACCATTTGTACTGAAACCATTTTTACTTACAAATTTTACCGATGATTTTTGCTGAAAATTTTTGTTAAAAAATTTTACCGACGATTTTTACTGACAATTTTTTCCGACGATTTTATTAACAAATTTTACTGACAATTTTTTAGACTATTTTTACCGACAATTTTTGCTGGCAATTTTTACCGATGATTTTATTTTTACTGAGCATTTGTACTGAGAATTTTTTTGACCATTTTTACTGACAATTTCTACTTTCAGTTTTTACTAATAGTTTAGACTGAAAATTTTACGGACAATTTTTACTAACTATTTTTAATAACAGTTTTTACGGGCAATTTTTACTGACAATTTTTACTGACAATTTTTACTGACAATTTTTACTGACAATTTTTACTGACAATTTTTACTGACAATTTTTACTGACAATTTTTCTTGAAAATTTTTGATGACAATTTTTACTTACACTTTTTACTAAAAGTTTAGACTGGAAATCTTTACTAAAAATTTTTACTGACCATTTTTAATAACAATTTTTACTGACAATTTTTGCTGACAATTTTTACCGAAAATTTTTACTGAAAATTTTTACTAAAAATTTTTACTGATATTTTTTTACTGTCAATTTTTACTGAAAATTTTTACTAACAATTTTTATTGACAATTTTTACTGCCAATTTTTACTGTCAATTTTTACTGAGAATTTTTATTGACAATTTTTACTGACAAATTTTGCCTACAATTTTTAATGGCAAGTCTTACTGACAATTTTAACTGACAATTTTTATTCACAATTTTTGCTGACTATTTTTAATAACATTTTTTATTGACAATTTTTGCTGATAATTTTTACTAACAACTTTTACTGATAATTTTTACTGCAAAGTTTTACTCAAAATTTTTACTGAAAATTATTACTGACAGTTTTTCCTGCCAGTTTTTACTGTCAAATTTTCCCTACAATATTTAATGGCAAGTCTTATTGACAATTTTTACTGACAGTTTTTGCTGAACATTTTTATTTAAAGTGTTACTGGCAGTTTTTTCTGAAAATTTGTCCTGACAATTTTTACAGAAAATTTTTCCTGAAAATTTCTCCTGACAATTTTTACCGAAAGTTTTTATTTATAATATTTACTGAAATTTTTTAATGAAAATGCTTACAGAAACTTATTATTTTTAAGTATTGAGCTAATTATGTTATGGGAACAGGATATTTCAAGGCTCTTTAGTTTGCATGTGAGTGAACGATAAGACCCAGATAGTCCGTAGCGAATATATTTGTAAAAAGAGATACATAAAAAGGAACTTATTCCTTATTATAAGAGCAATGAACTATGAAATCAAAAGATTCGATACACAAACTGGATTATTTTTGGTAAAAATGCTGAGAAAAGCTTAAGTCGTTTTCACCAAATTAATATTAAGATTATTCGTATCATTAGTGGTGACTGAACTCATATTAAAATTGCAATAATTTTTAGCAATTTGCAAGTACACATAAAAAGGTCATTGAACAATTGAACAAAATCCCAAAATAATCTTATTGAGACAACCAAGTTCGATTACATGGAAAATTAACCAAACTGAAAGTTCGCAAATTCTGTTAATTTTATTTATTACAAAGTCTTTTGGCGAATTACAGTAAAAAAAAAATATTCTGTCAAAAATAAAACCAGACATCTTAAAGGCTACGAATTAATTAAGAGAAATCTACTATTTACGTGAAGCCGTTTAGAAGGAAGAAATGTATCTCAGTGTTGCGATTAAAATTTAATTACAGCCAATATTAAGGCGGCATATCTCACGATTTTAACTCACATTTCATCGATTAATAATTAATTGAAATTTTCTTAAATGTCGAAGTCGGAACAGTTTTTAGCAATCTTCATGTTGCCATGGTTCAATGTTTTAATCTGTCCAAACGAAACAGAGCTAAACTGAGGTGATTTTTATTAACAATATCATCATAAATATAAAAAAAATATCCCAGACAAATGTTTCGTTTGACACAAATAATTACCATCGACACGATTCTAAGCTTTGTTTACATCTTTTCGCAACTTTAAATGGCAATAAGAGCCAATAAAACTTTAAAAAGGAAAAGGTGAGTACTCTGGTGGCTAAAAGACCCCGTTTCTCCACCCGCAAAGAAAATAAACTAAAAACTAAGCAAAATAAAATTATGTGCTTTTAAGGACATTTCCATATGAGCACCGGCAACACATATAACACTACTGTACTTTGGTTAGTGTTCGTATCTATGCCAAAGTCTAGATACTCTTTGATAATAATCAAAAATAGAAGTACAATAAAAGAAAAAAAAATAACCATTTTACCGGGGGGGTGAGGAATTGGAGGGGATTTATGGAGGAAAAAAATACTGGAAATAACTTGTACGTGTGGTTAGGCGTATCTGTATCGTATCGAACTATCGGAGACATGCGAATTATTCGACGATAATATCTTTAAGGAATTTTATAAATAAATCGCGCTTTGCATGCCATTAGCCATTCTGCATCGTGAATTTAATTGCTTAATTAATTGCTCTGAGATCAAGACTGTGTAAAATTTCTTATATTTTTTGTTAAAGATTTTTACGATTTCGATCGGTTTTTGTGAAGATTTTCATTTTTTTTCTTCTTCTTTTTTTTTAATTTATTTTTATTTTTAAGTATGAATTATAAAAATACAAGCACATTCACGTATGAATATCGTTAATGAATTTTACCGATGGGACAATTGTCGATGTTTTTGAATATTTTTCCTTTTGGCAAAGTGAGGTCTTGATCTCCGCCTTCGAATTGCTGTTGTTGCGGCCATATTGTAACTCGTTGTAAAATGGTATTCGAAATAGGCACAGGTGTCTGCTATGGGAATAAGCATCGATACTTTCGGAAAATGTGAACAATTTTGCCTTATTGGAAATGTTCGAGTGTACAATTTGAATATTTCTGCAATTGATGATGTCCATCGATGGCGATATAAAATTTTTTTGAAGAGCCCAGCAATGTTGGAAACGAATTCTTATTCCGTATTTGATTAGCGCTGAACAAACTGGTGAATCTAGATTTTTGTGGTGATACTAGGTCTGGAAATGAATACGATTTCGAATATGACTAGCTGCAAGTTAGTTAGGCAAGTGCATACATAGTTGTTGTGGATAAAATTGTTAAAATATTTCCATCTTAATCAATATACATAATCCAAGCCCCATTTTACAATTTGATGTTTATGATATTCAGGCGTTTTTCTATAATAAAGTAGAGCACACACAACAACAACACTAACGAAAAAATCTAAAATTATCCGCAATGCATATTAATGAAATGTAATTTATATCCAAATAAAGGATATTCGACTTAGTATTTTTTCGCATAAATTGAATGCAACAATTTTGAATTCAGGAAAAGGCATACGATTTTTTTTTTGTTATTGAGAATTCAATTAGCCCCTCAATTAGACTTGTTACTGAAATTTGTTAACAATTTTTTCTCTTTATTTATGGTGGTATGTGATTACAGCAGTCAATTCGATTGGAAAATTTATTTATAATCGATCGATTGGTTAAGCATGACTATTATTGGTCGCATAAAAATATTTGGTTGTAGTACGAAGCATCGGAGATAGTGAAAATCTCTTCAATTCCCCCATTTTCGATGAAGGTAATAGTAACTGGTTAGTTGGTTGTGCCCACCTGGCCAGAGTAAATTATTAACTTGTTTGGCTAATACGTGATCATGCATGTGCCTATGAATACGATGGCAGTGCATTAGCTGCAGAGTGTAATGGCTTAGTTGTGGCTTAGGTAAATTCTTTTCTGTTTGCATAGTTTAAAAGTGAACCGCTCCCAAATCTCCAATATTTTGAATACTGTTCGTACACACTTGTCCATACTCGTTTCTTATCAATAAGGGCAAACTATCTGGTCAATTCGGTATGATATTGAGTCGATGATTTCTTGACCTTTTGTCTGCCAGCACAGAAAAAATATTTTCGATCATTGATAACAACCGAGGTTCGAGTAACAATACTATGACCTGAACCTGTACTAATTACTGGGATTTTCGATAACAAGGAGCCCAAAGGTGCTGTAAATCAATGATAAATCTATGAGAAAATTTCTTGGAATTTTTCTGAAATTGGAAGCGAACAAGTATATACTAGAATAAAGGAATGCTCATAATTGGAAAGAAACAAAACGGACCATTTAGAAAATTTGGAAGATAGGTGGACAGGTAGACGTGTCTAAAAGGTATGTTGTTGGTAAGGGAAGTGGTGGCACAAAAGAATCCAAAAGATTAACAAGAAGCAAATGGCCATCACAAAGTCATTTAAAGGGAAAGAAAAAACAAATAAAACCGATCTAGAGTAGTCAATAGGAAAATTGAAGGTAAATATTTGGCAGAGGGAAAATTATGTGTTCACTAAACTACTTAATAGTATTTTAACGATGTCTGAGGTAAAAGAAAAAAGGTAGATATTATAACTGCAAATAAGAATAATCGCCAGGATAGATTTTTATTTATGGACATGTGTATTCAAAAGCAAATTTTGCTCGAGTTCATGTAAAGGATTATCAAATTTATACGTTTATTAATTTTAATAAACTTAATTTAAGGTATAGATTTTCCTAATAATTTTATATTATTTTTCAAATCTGGAAAGAACGTGTCATGGGAGCTTCTCGCACAATAAAACCTAAATTTGTCATATTCTATAGCTTGCGATGCCATTTTTTAGAAACCAAATAAAGTTAACATTAAAATCTTTAAGTTTAGTCAATAAAAATCAGTATGCCCAAACAGCTCAAAAGTTGACGACAAAGATCTCTTCTTCATTTTGAAACCAATAAACTCTTACAGAATATTTTTACTGTTCATTTTTACCAATAAATTCTTGGAGAAAAATTTTACGGAAAATTTTAACTGAATATTTTTACTGACAATTTTTACGGATAATTTTTACACAACATTTTTTAAGAAAATTCTTACAGAAAAGTCTCACAGAAAATAATTACAGAAAATTCTTACAAAAAATTCTTACAAAAATTTCTTACAGAAAATTCTTATAGACAATTTTCACAGAAATTTTTCTTTTAGACTTTTTTGTAAGAATTTTTACTGAACATTTTTACTGACAACTTTTACTTATAATTTTTATAGAAAATTTTTACAGAAAATTGTTACAGAATATTCTTACAGAAATTCCTTACAGAAAAGTTTCACAGAAAATTCTTACAGAAAAATCTTACAGAAAAGTCTCACAGAAAATTCTCACAGAAAATTCGTACAGAAAAGTGTCACAGAAAATTCTTACAAAAAATTCTCACAAAAAATTCTTAAAAAAGTTTTTACAAAAAATTCTTACAAAAAATTTTTACAGAAAATTTCCACAGAATGTAACATAGAAATTCCTTACAGGAAAAGTCTCACAAAAAATTGTTACAGAATATTCTTACAGAAATTCCTTACAGAAAAGTCTCACAGAAAATCTTACAAAAAATTCTCACAAAAAATTCTTACAAAAAATTCTGACATAAAATTCTTACAAAAATTTCTTACAGAAAATTCTCGCAGAAATTTTTCTGTGGAATTTTCTGTAAGAATTTTTTGTAAGAATTGTTATTGAACATTTTTACTGTCAACTTTAAATTATAATTTTTATAGAAAATTTTTACAGAAAAGTTTTACAGTAAATTCTTACAGAAAAGTCTCACAGAATGTAACAATTTTCTTATAGAAATTCCTTACAGAAAAGTGTCACAGAAAATTCTTACAGAAAAATATTACAGAAAAGTCTCACAAAAAATTCTCACAGAAAATTCGTTCAGAAAATTCTCATAAAAAATTCTTACAGAAAAGTGTTTTTGAAAATTATTACTGAAAATTTTTATTACAAATTTTGACTGTAAATTTTTACTACAAATTTTGACTGCAAAATTTTTTTGATTATTTTTTAAGGAAAATTCTTACAGAAAATTCTCACAGAAAATATTTACAGAAAATTCTCACAGAAAATTTTTATTGAACATTTTTACTTACAATTTTTACCGCCAATTTTTTCCGATAATGTTTACAAAAATTCTCACTGAAAATTCTCACAGAAAATTCTTACAGAAAACTTATACAAAAAATGTTTACAGAAAAGTCTTAGAGACAATTTTTACAGTTTCTCCTGTTTCATTTTCAAACCAATATGGCCCAATAGAAACTTTCTGCAGATACAATTTTTTTTACAGTCATTGTTATATTTTTGGAACCCCATTATTTTGCTTATTGATGTATCCACCCCATTATTGACGAGAAAATAACCTCATCAGTAAAGAAAATTTCTACGACAGAAATGTTACATATCAAGGAGGTTTTTTTTAACTTTAACGCTTTTTTAATGAGTTATGTAATATTTTTTATTAAATGACAAATTTTATCCTTAGTAAATGTTTGATTAAAAAATATTATTTTATAAAAATTGTCAAATGACAAGCTTGTATTCTACAAACTATTAACTGGATAACCTTTAACCATTACACCTATTATGTTATTTACTAAATAAAAATGTACACTTTAAATGTTTTTCTTTCTAAATAAATATAAAAATCTCCATTATTTTTAAGAATATATTTTCTCTTAAAGGTGAGAAAAAAATCTTTTTATGTTCTATTCATTTTGAGTGTGCATAGTAAAATTTCTTCAAACAAAATAGCAATAAACTTAATGACTTGTGCAATAAAAACGGTTTCATAGAAAATCAAATATTTCAATGACGATTTCTCTATTTTGATGCAATAAAAAGGTTATAGGTGGCAAAAAATGTCCTTTCAAATGACTCATATTTAAGATGAATTTTTGGTCGGAAGTATGGACTGGACTGGAGTTAGAGCTGAAACTGGTTTCTGGTCCTATTCAACTTATGGCTTTTGTTATGTTAAAGACAAAAGGCCTGTTTCTATGGTTCGAGAATACTTCTTCACACCGATTTCATTTTATGCAGGTAAACACATGTGAAACGGTATTGTTACCTCCTTTATGGCTGGTTCTTTGGTGGACAGAACGTCTGCATCGTTTTATTATTTTGTTCACTGACGAAACCGTCTGCATTCGTGTTGCTGTTCGGCACTTGCTGCTGTAAATGCCAAATTTCACTTCAATTTCGCTTTGGCACGTAACACTGACCAGTCATAGTTTTTTTTGCCGTTTTCAAAAAAAAATTTTAAAAATTCATAATGCAAGTAGATGCGTTCAACTGTGGAAGTGTTCTCTTCAAAGAATACCACCTTCTGCCAAAGACCATTGCATAAAACCAGCATTGAACATAAAATGATAACGACAGCGAAGGTGATGGAGTTCGTTCGAGTAATAGTTCTTTGGTCGAATGGATGGCAGTGCGGAAGAGACGTGGACACGGCATGGCAAAGGTGGCGGTGTGTGGCGTTCTGCCGCCGGCATTCATTCAAAACAAGAGCTGCTCTCGGTTATCAACCTGACCACGTCGTCTACGAAAAGTGTGCGCGTATCTTCGGACAGGCAAACTGACCACTGGAACAATTCATTCATCCAATCACCTCAGGCCCTAAAAATTTCTGAATTTATGCATGCAAGAAAACCACTAACCATCCATCCATCCATCCATCCATCCATCCATCTAACCAACTATCGATCGATGCACCACATTGACCACTACTAAACGATTATATGTTTTTCAAACGTCGATACCCTCTTGTCTATGTGGTCTTTTATTATTATTATTATTATTATTAGTATTTTTGTTTTGTTTTTGCAATAAGAATGTTTTGACTAAACTCAACTTTCCTCATAAACACTTCGATTCTAAGATGACTGGTGGTCAGTATGGCGATTGTATTTGTTGTTGTTTTTCATAATTTAAACAAATTGCAGGTTTATGTCTTTTAATAGTACTTTTGTGCTGAAACGACTGTTAACTGAGGTCAAAACTAGCGGAGGTTTTCTTTAAAACTAATATTTAAATGTGCCCTTATTTGGACCCCTTTGGTAGGTAGTACGTGAACGGTTGTATTTATGTTTGAGTATTTAAAAAATCGCAAATTGTCATACGTTTTTTCTTAGAATAATAAGAGTTTGGTAATTTTTTTTTTTGTGGTTAAATTTATACCAAGTAGAAAAAAAATGTCATAATACAAATTCGTGCGTG
This sequence comes from Atherix ibis, assembly GCA_958298945.1. Lineage (NCBI taxonomy): Eukaryota > Metazoa > Arthropoda > Insecta > Diptera > Athericidae > Atherix > Atherix ibis. The sequence continues at coordinate 3,609,000 of OY282607.1, read as the reverse complement.
ACCATTTTTTTTTCTTTTTTTTTTAGAATACTTTTAAGTATATTTTTCCTATTTAAAAAAGATTTGAGCGAAAGTAAAAAAAAACAGACAAATTTCGACTACGAAATGGGGTCAAGCAAACGATTGTCGAGCCTCGTAAAACGAGTACTTCTTCCCACATTGAAGAAATTTTACTTTTTCTACCAAAGTAAACGGACAATTTCCATAGAGCTTTTGTACTTTTCTAAACTGTTTTTCTATTTACTATTTAAAAATATTTGAATATGCTCGTAGTAGATAAATGGAGAAAAACAATTTAATAAAAATTCTCTTTAGGAATAGGAAATGTTACAAAACTTATTATTCGAATAACAAAAAAAAATAACAAAATAATTCGAAATGAGCTGAAAATTTGATTAAAATAAATCGACGTGATCTTAAGTAAAATTGCGAGAACAATTCAACGAAATCGAATTATTAGAAAGTAAAGTAAGTGTAGGCATATTCGTTAACGTGGGCTGATGCTTCACCCTATTTTAACCACGTTCACCTTTCTTTCGTTTTGAGCTATACAGAATCGTGGATATGTCTTGGAGACGCGCTGCGATCCGATCATCCAAAAATTACTACCGACTAGAAGATAGATTTCGTTTTAGCTTATATTTATACCATATTAATTATATTGCATTCACTTTGGTTAAATAGACTTTTCAGTTAATTTAGATCAGTGTAGATTTTGATTTAAATTTACGAAAAAAAATTGTGAAATTTACTTATTACCAAGAATGAATCTACACAAAAATTATTCAAAATTACTGTTTTCTATATAGAAAAATTAATGTTTTTTTTTTCAAATAAAATTTAAAAAAAGTGACATAACAAAATTTATTATTTCATATTTGGAGTATAATCAATACAATTTATATGCTGAAAATAACAGCATACAAATGACCGTCTCTGCTCTATTTACAGAACCGAATACGATGGATCCAATTTACGACTAGCTTGTGCAATAAATCCGCCTTATTTAACGTATTTGGCGTTTAGTATTCAATTTTAATGCATAAATGCCCAATTATCAATTCGGGTTCCGCTCCGAACATAACACTAGACGGCAACAGTGTCATCGATTTGCCAATCATTGTATCCACTTTAGAGTACTGTCGAAGTGTGTAAGTCGAGCTTTTCATAGAGTTTGGCACCAGGGCTTACTCTGGAAACTCAAGAGCATCCTTCCTAACGCCTATTTGCAAGTTCTAAGATCATTCATTTCTAACCGACACTTGTAACTAAATGAATCTAACGAACTTTCCAATTAGCTAGTGTTCCACAGGGAAGTATATTTGGACCCATCCTCTACAATATTTACACATCCGATATTCCAATCGGTACCAATACCTTCTTTGATATATATGCCGATGATACGGTTTGTCTTGCATCTAGCGAAAATGCCTAACATGGTTCCGAAATTCTCCAAACCCAAATTCAAACTCTCCAGAACTGCTTTAACAGGTGAAGAACAAAAGTCAATGAACTTAAATCAAAATTAAATTCACACACAAGACTTAAAGCACAAAAACTAAAAAGACGATATCTTCAACTACTTTGACTTCTAGACAAACGTTCTAAATCTAAATATAATGTTATACTGAAACCAATATGGACTTACGGACTACAATTCTGTGGCCCTACTATGTTCGCAATTCTGTTATTCATCGTGATCTTTGCTAGAAAAACCCATCGAAGACTTAAGCATCACTGGTTGCGTGATTTAGTATGGTTGCTAGTTTATTGACTTCAAATAGCCCCATAAGAAGAAGTCCAAACGTGTTAATTTACAACTTCTTAAACGCAATTGCACATCAGCATTTCTTGAAATTATTGACTTACCAGACTTTTTCCACAATAAATCGATTGTGGCGTGGGCTATGTGGCACTCAGAGCCGTCTTCTTTAAACCACACATTCATTAAATCAATATCTTCCAATTCGGGCCGAAAAATTAATGTCTTCCAATTGAGTTTGTTATCATAGATCTGTACCGCTCACCATTGACAGTAACGGCAACTCGTTCATCATTTAAAAAAAAAAAATAAGGACCGACGAACCACACCAAATGGTCACATTTTCGGAATGTTAAGATTGCTCATAAGTAATTTGTGGATTGGCTTCACCACAGTAATGACAATTTTGTTTATTCACCGATTCAGAGAGGTGAAAAAACGCCTCATCTGAGGAGATTATTTTCTTAGAAAGTGCTCGATAAGTTGCAATAAAAGAACGATTATTATGATTAAAAAATTGGATAATTTCCAAGCGTTATTAGGTCATGTAACTTTTCATAAATAAATTGCAAATCTCACTAAATACAACAAACAGTGACAAAAAAATTTCATATTTCAACTATGGCCACACGGTCTTCTTTATTGAAATCCCCTTACATGTGCGAGTCTATTTTTATTTGCTCATTTATAAAAAAAAAATTATTTAAGTCCTAAATGGTAACCGGAAAAATTATATTTTCAAAAGGATTGCAACTTTTTATAGAGTATTTAATCAGCGACTTAGAAATGCTATATTTATTAATATTTGAAGGTGAAATTGCATAGAACTGATTTTTATTATCCTGTCTCAAGGAAGATATCATATAAATTTACTATAAAATTTCAAAAATAAAAGTAACTTTTTATAATAAAAGATAGTTAAAAAATATATTTATCAAAAAATTTGATTAATTCAATTTTCGGTAATTTATTAGTATGTATGGTGGCATGAATCCATTTTTTATTCCCTACAATCAAAGTTATTCCCTACAAATAAGTTTCCTTGGGTAGCTCTTCATTGGTAGAGAGGTTTAGTGCCAGCCCTTTTAGCACTGCTGGAATGCTCCAACGGGCATCGCCTTTAGTTTCTGGGGTTCATTACTGTGTATGCTATCGACAGTAGCAATATGTCGTCCTTTGAAGGGTATTTTATTTTATTTTGGTGATTAAAAAATGGTCACAGAAGCTTAGATCAGTTTAATATGAGCTTGGTGGTTGGGTCTGCTGAATTAGCTGTGTCACGTGTGAGTTGGGATTCCTAGGTGCAATTAGAAGCGATTAAATCTTGTAGAGCTTATTAGTTTCTTTTAGGGATTTAAAAAAAGGTCTTAAGAAGGGTTGTCTTTTTAATTCCCTAGAAATTCTGGATTAAGTGATATTCGATTATAAATTTAGGGTGCATGCTAAAAAATGTTAAATGGCATTTGATGAGTAGATGCCGCAAATTCGGAATTACAGTGAGTGCAGAATATTGGAGAGTCATCTTCAGTATGACCTCGCACCTGACACACAATATCGAATGCAGTGCAGAATTGGGTCAACCTCAAAAACTGCGAGACTGTCGTGAAAAAAATGTTCTCTCCGACGTTTTAGAACATTGATTGCAAGTCCTAATTGTCCTTAGTTTGCCATAGAGTGGTAAACTTCTATTTGTTCAGATTCCAGTTTTTTAACTCACTACTGATCAGTTTCAGTGTAAATCGATGGTCCGACCTCACAAAAGCACTTACTCGATCCACATTACATTAGTTTTCGATGTTAAAGGACTCCCTGACCCTCACCGAGATAGGTTTTCCACTGCTTCACACCTCTCCAAAAATACTTTACTCAACCGGAAAACTTCTGATCTTAAAAGGAGGGAATACTTTTCAGATGCTTGTCTGAAACACTTTAAAATTTGGACCACTATCGGGTCGTGTAATTACCGAATCAGGGTGAAACTTGTACTGCACGTCTAAAAGGGACTAACGCATAAGCTATGTTTAAAGTTAATCCGTTGTTTTTTTTAAGCCGCTCAAAATTATGAGTGATGATCTCAATACTTTTCTGTCATACGTAATACACACGTGGTTTTTAGAAATTTCTAAATACATTATAAGAAAAGCTCTATAAAATTTTCCTGGCCATTTCTTATCATTTGTTTCGTATATTTCTAATAAAAACCCATTCAAAATAAATTACTAGATCAAAATATATGAAATTTGAGCAATTACGAATTTTTTATTTATATTTTTTATTGTCATTATAAAAGATTATAAAACTTACCTTGATTGAAAATAGACCAACAAATTCAAGATTTCCTGGAAACATTTCAAAAATGTTTAGTTAAAAATTATTTTCAGAAAAAAAAATTCTTATTTTTTTTTTCCTTCACTATTTATATAAAATTGAATTAGATATTTGCAATTTTTATATTACGATACCATAAAAAAAAGCCTGTTGTTAACTGAAATGTTGATAAAACAAAATATAAAACATTTGTGGACGCACTTTTGTTCCCAATTTATTTGCAACAAAGAATGATGATGCCCACAATGGGGCAAGGTAGAAAGATTGTCAAATCGATGGAAGCAAATAGTATAATTTTGGTCGTGTCAATTTTGGAGATTTCTAGTACCACCGAAATTGATGGTTTATATTTAAGAAAAAAAAAACATTTGTCCACCGGTTAAATTTCCCTATACGCACACACACACCTGCCATGTGCTCATTTCATAGACAATTTTTAAATGGCTGCCCATGAGTAGCACGAGCGATTCCACTGGAACAAGTATTCCATTCCATGTTGTCTTTTCGGTATATTCATTTTTTTTGTCGTCTCATTTTAAATAACATCTTTTCATTTCTTATTTATTTATTGTTGATATAATTTTTTTTTCACCGTCATTTCTATCTTAGCTTCTCTTATTACAATTTTTCATAGATACTCAGTGAATCGAATTGTTTTCTTTTCTCTTCGAATCGTTCCGTTTCATTTCATCTCGTTTCGTCTTGTTTCACTTCATTTGGTTTAGTTTGATTTGGATTTGAATTGCGTCGCCTCGCCCGGTTTTGGTCTTATGGTCCGTTGTGGTTGGTGTTTCTTTGAAGAAAAAAAAAATCTGTACACACCGAATGTGTAAGCAAGTACAAGAAGGCATAAATAATCTGGCACTTCTTTGAGTTTATTTTTACGGCTATTGAGCATTCCACTTATAGAATCATAGAAAAATACCTTGCAATGTGATCCAATGTTTTCTGTTTTCTAAAAAAATTTATGACAGTCAATTTAGGAGACTTATAATCCGACATTTTTCTTCAATTTTCCTTGTGTGCACGGACATTCCTCCGTTTGTTCCCCTGTATTTTTTTCCAATTTTTCTCCTCTCTATAAGTGGAATATTTTTGTTATTGCAGATTGGATACATCCAAACCTCCCTATTCCCCATTCCCAAACTCGTATAGAAATATTGGTACTCACAGTATACAAATTGTTATTGTTTATTATTCTTTAATATACTTGCACATAAAACAACCTTTCTTTTACTCTCGTCTAAGCATTATCTTCACAATCGTCCCTCCACCTCCAATCGCCACACTACTTTTATTCTTGTGCATACATAAAATGTTTCTTCTAAATCTTATTTTCCTATTTAATAATAGTATTGTATAAATTTACCTGTAATTCTTGGCTGGCTGTCTTCTAGCTAACAAACAAACATATCTCTTTGAATCGCACGCGGTACCTCATCCATCCTGAATCTGTGTACGAACGTGTAAATCTGAACATCTCTCACCTGTTCTTAAGAAATGAGATAACTAAAAAAAATTGTTGGTTTTTTTTTTAAATTTCTTTTCAAAGTTCTACATTTTTTTAAACCATTTTTGTTTCACTTTCTTACAATATCAAAAGAGCGAGTATGTTTTGGTGATATTTGTTATTTTTTCTTCATATTTACTTATTACGTTTTTTTTTTCATTTTTTGATTATTATTATTGTTTTTTTTTTTAGAAATTCCTAAGATAATCAATCGGATATAAAGAGTATTAATTTGATTAGTAATTTTATTATAAGGATTTCCAATTATTTATTTTTTTTCCCATTTTATTTTTCGTGAAATTTGTTAAGAATTTTTGAAAATTTTTGTGGAATTTTTTGGTGAGGAAGTTACTTTTTTTTTTTTTTTTTTTTTAATATTATTGTAAAATATATTTTTATAAGTTTCATGCAATGTAGGGCTAGTTTTGAGAGAAGATTTGTTAATAATCGCAGAAAAAATTCTGCTTACTCATTTACACCAACCGTTTTTTTTTTTGCAACTTTAAAAATCAAGAAGGAAATTATTTTGATTAATTTAATTGGAAAATTCTATTGAAAATATTTGTTTACCTTTGTTTTTATATTTTTCACGCAATGTGGCGCTACTTGAGATAGAAGTAGGGTTCATGTTCGCACAAAAAATGTTGCTCACCCATTCTGACAATTTTTTTTTTTTGAATTTTAAAAATAAAAAAGGAATTTTTTTTATAATTTTTTATTGAAAATAATTTTGTATCTTTTGTTTTTGTAATTTTCACGCAAGGTGGCGCTAGCTATGACAGAAGTAGGGTTCATGTTTGTAACCAAATTCCTGCTCACTTATTAGCATGAATTTTTTTTTTTTTAATTTTAAAAATAAAAAAGAAATTTTTTTAAATATTTTTTTTATTGAAAACAATGTTGTTCCTTTGTTTTTATAATTTTCACGCAATGTGGCGCTAGTTGCGATAGAAGTAGGGTTCATGTTCGCACAAAAAATGTTGCTCACCCATTCTGACAATTTTTTTTTTAATTTTAAAAATAAAAAAGCAGTTTTTTTTATAATTTTTTTTTGAAAAAAACTTTTTATTCTTTTTTTTGTAATTTTCACGCAAGGTGGCGCTACCTATGACAGAAGTAGGGTTCATGTTTGTAACCAAATTCCTGCTCACTTATTAGCATGAATTTTTTTTTCAAATTTTAAAAATAAAAAAGAAATTTTTTTAAATATTTTTTTTATTGAAAACAATGTTGTTCCTTTGTTTTTATAATTTTCACGCAATGTGGCGCTAGTTGCGATAGAAGTAGGGTTCATGTTCGCACAAAAAATGTTGCTCACCCATTCTGACAATTTTTTTTTTAATTTTAAAAATAAAAAAGCAGTTTTTTTTATAATTTTTTTTTGAAAAAAACTTTTTATTCTTTTTTTTGTAATTTTCACGCAAGGTGGCGCTACCTATGACAGAAGTAGGGTTCATGTTTGTAACCAAATTCCTGCTCACTTATTAGCATGAATTTTTTTTTCAAATTTTAAAAATAAAAAAGAAATTTTTTTAAATATTTTTTTTATTGAAAACAATGTTGTTCCTTTGTTTTTATAATTTTCACGCAATGTGGCGCTAGTTGCGATAGAAGTAGGGTTCATGTTCGCACAAAAAATGTTGCTCACCCATTCTGACAATTTTTTTTTTTAATTTTAAAAATAAAAAAGGAGTTTTTTTTATAATTTTTTTTTGAAAAAAACTTTTTATTCTTTTTTTTGTAATTTTTACGCAAGGTGGCGCTAGCTATGACAGAAGTAGGGTTCATGTTTGTAACCAAACTCCTGCTCACTTATTAACATGAATTTTTTTTTTAAATTTTAAAAATAAAAAAGAAATTTTTTTAAATAGTTTTTTTATTGAAAACAATGTTGTTCCTTTGTTTTTATAATTTTCACGCAATGTGGTGCTAGGTGTGACAGAAGTAGGGTTCATGTTCGCACAAACAATTTTGCTCACCCATTCTGACAAAAGTTTTTTTTTTTAATTTTAAAAATAAAAAGAATTTTTTTATATTTTTTTAATGAAAAAAATATTGTGGCACTAGTTGTGAGAGCAGATTTATTAATATTCGCAGGAAAATTTCCGCTCAACCATTCACGCAAACATTTTTTTTGCAACTTTAAAAATAAAGAAAAATTTTTAAAAGTTTTTATTAAAGTTTATTGAAAATAATTTTGTATTGCTTCTCTAAATAAATTTTACGTAAGGACAATTATTCATATTCACCTCAAGAAATTCTGCTCACTCACTTAAAAAAAAATACTGAGCTCCATTACAGGAGCGTTTGTAATGGAATGTCAAGTAATTATTTAAGGATTAAATCTGTTTTTATATTTCTGAAGTATTTGTTTTGTTTTTATAATTTTTAAATCAAATTAAGAATAATTTAATTTCAAGTACTACTGATTAGGATGTGTTCCGATACTTTGTTTAAAAAAATGTATGGAGAAGGTTAAAAAGAAGATTTAATAATCGTTTATAAAAAATACAAACCTTGACCTTCTTTTTTGAAAGTAAACCGCTAACTTTATGGTCTTATATGAGCCAAGCAAGTTCATGTTAGAAGCTTCCTTACCTTAAGCTTAACCAAATCCTTTGGCTTAACCAAAATTTAATTTTATTTTAGTATATTATTTTTGTAAATTTTGGTATTTTTATGGGTTTTTTTTTGGCAGTTGCGCAGTGCGTTACGAAAAATGAAACTGGGAAAGTCGAAGCGATGATGTTTCATTAAATTTTATTTTTTTTCGGTGGCATAAGACATCTTTGGACGCTCGAGTAACAATAGAAGATAAACCCCGCTCAGTGATGCCTGCAACATCGGAAACTTATAAAAATGCGGAACGAGTAAAAGGGATTTTGTATTGGCAGACCGTCGATAACATTATAGTTGATAAGCAGCGTTGGTAAGGCTCAGAAAAATAATTCAGGCATTTTAAACACTTAGATGCTCCACCATGACAGCGCCCTCTATAATAAGGCATCTCCATCGACGAATTTTTTTAATGGAAAAGCATATTAATGTGGTTCCCCAGCCCGCCAATTTATCTGTGATCTAAATTCATATGACTGTTTTTTCTTCCTCGGGATCAAAAGGACATTGCCTTATTACTGTCGAAAACATCTAATAGAGTGAGTCCGATAAGCACTTGAAAGGACATTGCTTTGTTACTGTCGAAAACATCCAACAGAGTGAGTCCGATAAGCTAACGAAGATTCCAGTTGATGCCTTCCGCTGATGTATAGCTGCCCAAGGACTTTGAAAAGGTTAAAAAAAAATCAGTTTCATTAAAAAATTTTATATATAAATATTATGGAAGGTCCTTGGGTCAAAAATTATTGTGTTATGGAGCTTTACAATTAGTTCTAATCAGAAAAAAATGCTGAGTTCAGTGATAATTCATTCAAAATATGCTAAAAGGTCAGTGGAATACCGCAGGGATAGCACAACGGCCGAGGTTGATTATCGCCCAGGACATCATGAGTACCTTAGTATAAACATCATGAGTACCTTAGATCTTTTTTTTAGTATAATTTTTTCCATAAAAAAAGAAATTTTCTTTTTTTGCAGCAAAGCTGATTTTTATTAATAAAATTTATTTGGGGTCTTAAAATCATTATCAGGACTCTCTTTTGATTACAGATAAAATGGTCCTTACCTCTGATGATTGTGTTTTCTCATTTTATCTAATAAAGACAGAATATTTAGGATATGTTTTTTAAATATATTTTCCATTTAGTTAAACTAAGGTAATTTTTTTTTATCTGAAAAAAATAAAAATAAAAACGTTAATAATAAAAATAAAAATCTGTTGCACAATATAAGTCGAGATTTTCTCTTATGAATAATATAAAATCTTTCCACTTTTTTTTCTTTTCTTTCTTCTGATTATTGTAATTTTTTTTATAATTTAATTGCATCGATAACACGTTGAAGGTGATATTTTTCTCAGATTTAGTCAAGTTTGTTTTTTAAGTTATGAAATTTTTTGATTCTTCTTTTTATTTTCACATTAATAAAATTTTTATATTGAATACTTTTTAAGAATGTTTTACTTTGTTTTAGTTGAAATTTAATTTTGGATAATTTTTTTTTCAACTTTTTACTTTATTATGCGTTTTTTTTTTTGGTTGTATATTCTAAATGTACTGTTTGCTAAGCAATTCGTTCGTATAACAGTGTGCAGTGTTCAGTGTTCAGGTGAATTTGTTTTAAGGCCTTGAAACGAGAACAATAAATTTCGTTCAATAAAATACTGGTTATTGGCTAGTCGGCTGCCTGACCGACCACTAACCCGTGTTGATCTTGTAAGAATTCCTACCAAAATTGGAAATGAAATTTTTTGGTTTGGTTTCGTTTTTTTTTCAACTCTAGAATGGATGACGGTCAGCTTGAAAAATTTTTGGAAGTTGAATAGGTGACAAATATTTAAAAAAAAAAAATATTTATTTTTTCCATTATTTTGATTTTTTTTCCAAACAAAGACTCATTAGTGGGCTCTTCTCCTGCTTCGTTCTCTTTACCATAAGTCCATTTTGGTTCGATTTGAGAATTCCCTTCTTAATTAATGGTGCTTATATTATTTTGTATTATTTGGTAAAAATGTGCAAAAATCAATAGCGTGTAATATTTCCAATTTTAAATTCGATAGGTTTTTTGTTGATTCTCCTAGTTCATCCCCCCCCCCTATCTTTATCTTAATTTCTCGACCTTTAATGTTAATATGAGGAATAAATAATAATAATAATAAAAAAATGTTCGCTATTAATTCATTGATGAACAATTGAAATTGTATTGAAAAATATTCTGATCGATGTTTGGTAGAAGATTTTTGTGAAATTTCCATCATATTTTCTTTTGAACATTTTTGTCGTCATTGTCGTTTTGATTACGAAAAGAATGAATCGTCGTCTCAGCTATTTTCGAAGCTGAAATTCCAAAGAATATTCCATCAATGGTTAGACATAAATCATACAAAGCTTGAAAATAATTTTTGTTTTTGGCATTTTTTTTTTATTATATTAGTATAAAAGTTATACCTTAAAAATTCTGATAAATTTAGATTTTTGTTTCGTTTGGTATCATAATTTTGTATCTTCCATCATTTGACAAATCTCCATCTTAGCACATTTGACAAATCTTTGTGGCCAGTTGAAGATTTCCTGTTTACGCATACCATTAACTATTTGGTGAGATTTGATTTTTTTTTTGTTGCCCTCTCTATATTGCCTATTATGAAAAATGATAGCAGAGAAAAAAGATAAAAAACACCTTTACAGTTGAAAAATATTTTTACCTGTCCCGTTTTGTCATAGTTGAGGGTCATACATACTCACAGATAAGCAGATTCTTTTCAAATTTAAATGCCATTCTTCACTTTCGGTATTTGGATTTTATGAATATCTGAATATCCATTTTTGTATGTAACTGGATTCCATTTGGGTAAATTTATTCCTTTATATAACACAAAAATCACTTAGCAATTTTTCTTGTTTAATTTTTTTTTATTGCTTATTTATTAGGATTTTTTTAAAAAGAATTTATAAATCGAACGTGTACAAATGCTATCGTTTCACAAGTTTACTGTTTTTACATGAAACAAGGGGGAGCAAATATTTCTATTGTGAATTATTATTATTATTATTTTTTCTTCTGCTCCCATCAATGGGGGGAATTGAAATTTTTGCTAAAAAATTTTGCATATTTTGCAAATAAAGTCATCTCTTTTGTTTAGTTTCTTTAAACATCAAAGATAATGACTTATGCGAGTGTATTTTATTGAATTTGAAGATTAAGTTTAAATCGTTTTGCCTTGGAGGGTATTAGATATAATCCTTGGAGAGGATTTTAACTTTAAAAATTTTTATCGAAAAATATTCTTAATAGACTTTATGGTGTTTTTAAGTTATTTGTGGCTATTGGATTTAGTTTAGTCACACATTTTAGTCTTTTTGTGGTGTCTTCTTTAAAGGATTTTTAAAAAAAAGGAGTTCTTATGGATAAAAAATTGAGGAATATTTTTGGAAAGAAATCTAACTAATACGCCTTTGATCGTATGCAGCAATCTGTATTGATATGGAAACTTAAATGCTTATTTCTCTCCATTTATAGAATTTCCCAAATATCACGCAACAACTAATTCTGAAAAAAAGTACAGATTCATAATTACAAATTCTTATTTTAAGGTTATGCGTATATGCTAAATTTTAAGGTTATGCGTATATTAGCACATCGGTTAAATAGCCCCCACGGCTCTGCTAGCACATACGCAACTCTTTTCTTAAAATTTTTCATGATCCTTCAAGACGTGGATGGTTATGGCCTTATTGGCATAACACTTGAATTTTTAAAAAAACTCTAAAGAAAAAGGTCCAACGGTGTTAAATCTCATTATTTGGGGGCCAATGTTGATCACCAAAACGGGAAATTACACGACCAGGATATGACTCATGCATTAATTGAATTGTTTCTCGGGCTGTATGGCATATAGCACCGTCTTCTTAAAACTACATGTTATGCACATCCAAATCTTGCAATTTAGATACAAAAAACTTGCTAGTCTTGTCGAAATAGTGTGCACCATTAACTGTTATTGCCTGAACAGTTGCATTTTCGAAGAATAATGGTCCCATGATGCCTCCAGCCTAAAATCGATACCAAACAGTCACACGTTGTGGATGCATTTATTTCTCAACAATCAGTCGTGGATTTCCTGAACCCCAAAATGCGACAATTTCCCTCATATTTTTTGCTATCGCCACTTCTAAGTATCAGTTAAGATTGACTGTTTCGAAGAATCCTCTATTAAGGCTGGTGTTCCTCAAGGCTGTAATATTGGTCCTATTTGCTATAATTTTTATACCTATGACAACTAATCGCTTAACCATAACCGATTTCTATAGGAATAATATCGTTTTTTTTTTACTTACCATTTGAATATCCATTTACAATCTCATATAAAAAATCTTCAATACTGCGTAGGTAAATAGGAAGAAGAGTGCTTATGTTACCTTTACTCTGTGCAAAAATTCACCCATTCGTAGGTGCTCTGACTTAAAAACAAAATACGCTTGCTGTGAAGAAACCTAGACAAACGGCTTACGCAGAACCCTCAAAATTTACGCTGAAGACCATTCTTTTAATTTAGAATATAATTTTGAAACCAATTTGGACTTATAGCATCGAATTTTTGAGTTACACTGATTGTTTCAATTCCTCTTTCTAAAATACTCCGAAAAATCTTTGATGATCCCCAGTTCTATATTCGTAACAAAGTTATTCCTCGTGAGCTAAATATTCTCGTTATTCATGATTTATGTGTTGCTCGTTATAAAAAGTTCCGTTCTCTATTACCCTACGCCACCCCTCTAGTCCTTTTGTTAAAAATTTCTTTTTCTGTAGATACTTATTAGCTTCTAAAGAGATTGCTTGAAACGTATCTTAGGTAGAGAAATACCTTCATAAGTATGGTACAGACGAGGAACCTGCTATGTCAGTGCAATTACTGAATAAAATTTAAAAAAAAACTAACTGAAAATTTGAAAATTCTATTAAAGTAAAAATATAGAAAATAAGGAAAATTTTGACTGCAAATTAAAGTTACACAATTCGATACTGAATTTATAAATAGTAAAATGATATGAAGACAATTACAATGTGGGCGGGGATAGATATGTTAAGATAATTCGGAGACAAAATGATTAATAAGAACACGTTTGACCTCGAAAACGGTTTTTCTTCAAGTACAAATTTTTCGACATGTTCTACTTATCATCGGCCTATTAATAATTTTTCACGTTCAACTTTCTATTCAACTTTGTGTTGATAATTTGTACGAGAACCATTCGAACTTATATTTTTGATAAGTACGAGTATTTTGCTGAATCTAATCAGTTCGTATCGAATCAAATTGCGAATCGAAATGGATCACATAGCATCCAATCACATCACCTCACGTCATATCACATCCGAATCGCATTCCATCGTATCGTATCGAATCAGAATCAAAAGTTACGAGTAGAAAAATCGAATTCAAATTAATAATAGTTTGGACGAATAAGAATTGCGATTTTTTTAGTGTGCAGGCGCACGTCGCCTTGTTTATTAAATAAAAAAATAAAAAAAAACTAAAAAGTTTAACCAAAAAAAAAGAAGAGTTTTTTTTTGTATAAGGAAAAAATTTGGTATCATTTAAATAGTGTGGAAAAAAGTAGAGTAGAAATAGAAATTCGAATCCATAGCCGGCAATGGGACTGTTTCTTTCATTGATCAAATTCATACCAGCAGGAGGTGATCAGCTCAGAAACGAGACCGAATAAAATCCAACATCGCCGCCACCATAAAATCGAATTCATTCTGTATACGCAAATAATTGGAATGCGGTGGTGATCGGTGATGAACAATTCACCGATCAACGAGGAACGAGGAACGATCAACGATCGCCATTTGGTGTTTAGTTATCCGTATTCGGGGATCGTCATGGATACCATTGCTTAACATCTGCAGAGTAGCTAAATAATTCCAATATACAAATTCGGCCAAAACTATGAACCTGTAGTGATCAGTTTGTCTGGTATTTAAGTAAGATCCAAGGTCTGACTGCTGAGGTCCAACCGATCTTAGATCTAATATCCAAAGTACTGCTATCCTCAACTCCGTAATAACTACATTTTCATTGAGTGAAATTCACCATTACTTATGTGGTTGGTCTATCTTTAAATCTGAAATTTTTTTTGCTTCCATCTATATGGTCACTAAGTTTGTTACTCTAAAATTGAATTAGGAATAATTGGTAACCATTTAGAAGAGGAAATATTATCTTGTTTGCCCACTTGACTGTTCTCTTTCTATTTTATTATTATCAGCAGTATTTCTTACTATTATGGATTGAGATTTTTTTCTCTAATTTCCTTTCTTTTGTTTGTTTGTTGTTTTTTTTTTTTTTTGCTATCAACTTTGATTTTCTTTCTATTACTTTCTTTGTTTTCCGAAAGATCTCGTTATCGATATGTTGTATAAGTTCAAAACGATGAAAATTCTTCGTCGACCATCTTCTATCTACCTTGACCTGTAACTCTTTGAACAGCTGTAAAGATGATTGTTTGTTGTAACTGATTCTGGCGGGAGGGGGTTGATTTATATTCTATTCGGAATACCACATCTTAACTATGGTGGCTAAAGAGCATCAAATGAACTTGGCACAAAATATAATATTTCCTAAACTATTAGGTAATAAATTGATAGACCATATTTAAGGCATGAACTCTACTATCGTGGATATTATATAGAAACAAACTTTACAGTATATTGAATGGTTAAACAAGCAATGAAGAAAAATGTCTTAGACGATGCATAATAAAAGAAGAACAAGAATATACATACATGATCAATTCACACTCGGTTCGTGTTTTTTTTGTTGTTGTTGTTGTATTTCTTGTAAATAGAGAAGAAATATTTTTCTTGTAAATTTTAACGTCATGACATCAGTGTGTCATGATGAATGTGCATTAATTAGCAAAATACACACTGAGTTGTAGTTTTGTATATTTGGTATTTTGACCACATGTGTTCTCTGATTAATTCTTTTATTTTCTATAATATTTTTATTGGTGTTTTTTTTTTACTTTTAAAATGTTTATTTTAAAAAATATTTAATTTTTTTTTTGCCTATTTCGAAATGAAAAGGAATTCTTTCATCTTTATTTTTAGTCTTTTCTATTTTTTCATTTAATGGACAAGAAGTGTTTTCTTATTATAATTTTATGATTGTATATTTTATATATTGATGCATACATGCATGCTTAAAAGTTTTGGTTAATAATATAAAAGGAAATTCGGTGGCTAGTTTGTATTGTATTGAATTTTGGTGAATTATTGAATTCATTTTTAAAATTACATTGAATTCGGTAAATTTGGTGAGATTCAAAAAAAAAAATATATAGCTGCAATAAAGAAGAAAGTCTCTTTATTCGCGTTTAATTCTTAAAATAAGAAAAGACAAACAAAAAAAACAATGAAGAAAGAAACAAGAACAAGATTTTGGCGGAATTAAAGAAAAGTTTTCAATTCATAAAAGCATCCGTACAAACATTATTACATTGTGACAGTGTATTTTTTTTTTAAATTTAACTATTATTAATTTTTTATATAATAAATTTTGGTATTTTTCTTACAATATGTCTAACTGCAGATATTATTGCTGTTCAATTGGATTAAATTAGTTGTCAAGCAACTGGTGATCGGTTGGAGTTCTATGAACTGGCTCGGCTGAATTGCATTCAGTCGATTTCAATGACATTTGATTTGAATGGCTGAATGACATATTAGATTATTTAGAAAATGGCGACGAATTGCTTATAATAAAGGCTTATCCATTTTGCACTTTCAAAAGTAAAGTTAAATCAAATATATTTTACTTACAGATTTTGATCAAAAACTTTCATTTAGAAATTTTGCCTAAATATTGCCATTTTTAAAAACAAAAATCCATCCTTTTCCGGAAAATTTTTATAGCATTTCCGCACATCACTTGCAGTAACCCGCATATTGCTTAACGGATATTCATTTTTAATTGGTTTAAAGTTTCAAAATTTTCTGCGTTATTACATTTTTTTGTGCAACCTTACAATTGACATTATCAAATTGTGATATTATGTATTCCGAAAATTTTCTGTAAAATAAAGCGAAAATTTATGGTGTTGTGTGGCTTGTGACATTATTTTGTTGAAACCACATGTAGTTCAGATTAAAATCTTTAATTTTAAAAGCAAAAAAAAGAAATGGTTATCATACGGCCATAGAGGCTCCGAATTGACGTTTCAAAGAAATACGGGACAATAACACCTTCAAACCAAAACGAACAACAGAGAGCAACTTTCCGAAAAAAAACAATGGCTTGTCAATAGTCACTTGGGATCTTTTCGAGCAAACCAATCTGCGTATTTTCTTCACACTCAATGATCGGTTAAAGCATCCTTAATACAAAATGGTAAATCTTCAATTAACCAAATGCTAAGTTGGATGGCATATTTGTTTGACAGCTGTCAAAATGATAATATTTCTTATTATTGTTGTATATATCGAGCGGGAAATGAACCTCGTCGTTTCAAAGAAACATGAACCAATAACACCTTCCGATGAAAGTACACATCGGAGAACAATTTTTCACGAATACAATGGCTTCTCAACTGTCACTTGGGATCTTTTCGAGCAAACCAATCTGCGTATTTTCTACACATTCAATGATCGGTTGAAGTATCCTTAATACAAAATGGTAAATCTTTAAATAACCAAATGATAAGTTGGATAGACAGCTGTCCAAATGACAATTATTTTTCTTATTATTGTATATATCGTGAGGGAAATGAACCTCATCGCTGCAGAAAATTGTATTTTCAAATTGTAGGGAAATGAACCTCATCGTTTCAAAGAAATACGTCCCAATAACACCTTCAGACGAAAATACACATCCGAGAGTAATTTTTCAAGAATACAATGGCTTCTCAACTGTCACTTGGGGTCTTTTCGAGCAAACCAATCTGCGTATTTGCTACACTTTCAATGATTTTCTGCCTTGGATGGCATATTTATTTGACAGCTGTCAAAATGACAGCGCTCTACTTTCTCAACTACGGTATTTTATGTTTTCCGCATAGTTTTTCTTTTCAAATTTATGTCAAATTATACCAAAATATCAAAAATTACTAGTAAAATTATAATGAACATTGTAACTATTTAACAAATCTTTTGAAATAATAAAATTCAAATAACAAAATATTTTTTTATATAAATAAGTGCTTATTTTGATGTTCATAAAATTTTAAAAAAATTCAGTAATTACGGCAGCGGTCGACACTTTTTAATATTCAAAAAAAAGTATGGGCCAATGACATGTCTAGACCAAAATGTACAATAGACAATTAGTTTTTGTAAATACACCGGTTTGTTCACAGTTGTTTGTGGATTTTAAGAGCCACATATATAGCAATTTTACTTGTTGACAAATTCACTGAGCGAGAAATAAGCTGACAAACATTTTGCGCCGTTTTATGCATATAATTAATTAGTCTATAATAAAAAATGGCATACTTTAGGAAAATAAAGTTTTAAAATAAATTGATATTTTATTAAAAGAAATTTTAAATGACAGGACTCTCTTTTCCAAACTGTAAAATGGATTTCTCTTTTTAGGGTCATGCCCCATATCATCATTGCTACAAGCGACAATAAATTGCTGTCAAAACTTTTAAACCTTCACTATCTTATGCGAGGGCATATATTGCAAGCAGCAACCAAAACGAATTACGTGTAATACTTCCTTCATATTTTCACATTTTTATTGTATTTTCATGTGGCAGCATTGTTGAAATTACAATCAAATGCAAGGTAAATATTTAGTTAATTTAAAAATCAAATTTAACCTTACCACTTATAGAAATAATGAATTTATTAGTAGCCATTGCTATACTTGTAGAAATTATGAATGGGTTTTGGGAACTTTTCAGGCTGAAGTTATGAGATAACACTCTGTCTCTGTACTTACTCTAACGCCATCTGTTTTTTTAAAACTCTAATCAAGATATTTTTGATTATAAAACTTTATTTTTTTAAGTATAAATATTTTAAACAAGATCATTAATAGAAGAAACAGCACAATTGTCATATTTTTAAATAATGCCATAATTTTGTAATATTAGCAAACGAAAATCCATTTTTATAATAAATATTTTCTCTGAAAATAAAAATCTCATAAATAAAGTAAATTTAGCATAGAAATTATCTGAATAAAGGTAGTTTTCTTTGAAGAATAGTTTTTATTTTTGATTGTTATTTTTTGAAAATCTTTTTGAAAATATGAATATTATTTTTAAACAATCTCTTTTACATTTCGCATAAGCTTTCAATAATAGTTGAAAAGGTCTAATCAAAATGTATTGAGTATTCATTATTTTATTATAAAAAACTTATAAATAAATAGAATAAAATTTCTTTCATCTATAAATACTTCTGTAGAGTAACTTATAATATATTGACATAGATGCAAAATGAATACTCCAGAAAAAAGAAGAAGATCAATCGTAATTTGTTTTAGAAAATAAAGGCAATCGATGAATTGGAAGTTAATAATATATAATTTATCTAATTTTTCTCTTTAGAAATATTTAGAAATATATAATAAATATTCACTATTGAAATATGATATTTTTATAAATAAAGATTATGGACGAAAATTCGGTTATAATTGGAAATTTGACTTTTATAAAAACTATTTAATAAAAACAACATTTATAAAAGAAATAATTTAGCTTGATAATATTTTTTATTTGTTTAAGAGAAATCAAAAATAGAAGAAATTATTAAATTAAATATAAAGAAAATTAAGTGCATTGAACGAATATGAATTGAAGACTATTTTCTATAAAAGACGTGTTTATTTATTGTTAGAATTTTTCCACAATACTTTCTCTTACAAATATATTATTATTTTTGAATATCAAATATTATCTTTATATTCTATTATAATTAGAATATTGCTTTTCAATAGAAATTTATGATATTTCTTAAATGGATAACTGCATAGATATTTGGTGAAGAAATTTTTTCTAATTATCTAGTGTGCAAATGGTTTGTAAATTCAAAGAAAATTTCTAAGCAATCACAAAGAGAGTTTTAAAAAATATATTTTTATTACTTAAAACTGGATTTTCCAAATTATGTGTTTTATTATTTGACAATTTTTTTAATTCTTAAATCTATTTATTTAAATACATTTCGGTTAATTTATTATTAGTTATTAAAAATCTTCATATTGGTATAAATTATATTTTTTTTTATATTAAAATAAAGAATAATTTCAAATAAAATTTGTAGTCTGTACTAAATATTTCTATAATCAAACATCATTTAAGAAAATTAATTTTAATTTTACTTTGTTCTTTTGATTGCGACAACAGCACTCTTCTTAGTCTTCTGAAATAATTTACCCTTTAAATTGACAATTCACTTAAATAGAAGAAAAAGTGATTTATTATAAATTATTTATTTATGAAAATATACGATAAATACAATAAGTTACTAATAGTTATTGTATGCAGTGTCATAAAATTTTACAAAAGATTTGATATTTCCGCCATTTGTGCGGTAAAGTGTTGCCAACGAAAAAAAAGACAGCTTGACAGCTGACAGTTCAAGGTTAGTATACGTAAAAATGGAGCGCTAAACGGAAGAACAATTCGTTTTCATTGTTGAGCAATACTTTTAAAAGTAATTAAGATTTGGTAGCTATAGTTTGCAATTTTCGTACAAAATATGGCTTTAAATGCATCAACTGTGAAGAGGTTAATTAAAAAATTTAGCAAAACTGGATCAATTAATAATCTTAAATACTGTGGACGTTTTTCAACAAGTTGCTTAACATAAAGTATCGAAGCAATTCGTGAGAGTGTACAGAAACATCAATTTGACACTGAGGTCATAAATTGGACATTTCGAAAAGCTCTCTACAGCGAGTTCTCACAGTTCTCACAACTGACTTGACACTTTATGCTTAGAAAGTTCAATTGACCCAAGAACTGAAGCTTGCTGACCACACATAGTGAATGGATTTCGTTGAATGGATTATGGAACAACAACAAGTGTGTGCTTGTTTAATCTTCAGTGATGAGGCTCATTTACATCTTGATGGATTGGTTAATTGACAAAATTTTCGCATTTTGTGGGGTTCAGAAAATTCACGAATGATTGTTGAGAAACAAATGCATCCACAACGTTTTACTGTTTTGTGCGGATTTTGCGTTAGAAGCATCATCGGTCCATTCGTATATGAAAATTTATCGTATCAGGAAATAACAGTTAATGGTGCTCACTATCGCGACAAAACAATCCATTTTTTGTATCTAAATTTGATGATGTAGATTTGGACTATATGTGGTTTCAAGAGTACGGTGCCATATACCGCTTTGGTGATCATAATTCGCCGCCCAAATAATGCGATTTAACGCTGTTGGGTTTTTTTCTTTGGAATTTTTGGAAGTCTTAGGTATAGGCCAATAAGGCTATGATCAGCCATGTTTGAATGAGAAAATTGAGCGCTGTATCAACGAACATCAGCGGCATTCATGCAAAACGCTACATGGAAAATTTCAACAAAAAATTGCAGATATGACAGAAACGTTGTGGAGGTCATTTATCCAATATATTATTTTATACATAACCCTATACTATATACTTTATGAATTAATAGAAAATAATTTACAATTTTGTATTTGTAAACTTTTGTTTCCTATTAAAATAACTTCATGCGTATAGCTTGGGACATCCTATATAGTAAAAAGTAATTTGATATGTTATCTATTTGGTAAATATATTTTTATTTTGAAATTAGTTGATGTATTGTTGATTATAAAAAGCTAATTGATTACGAATTATAATATAATCTGCCAGAATATTCGATTTCTCCAATAAGGATTTATTAGTGACAATAATTACTTTTAACAAATCCTTCCGATAAAACCTATTAAAAAACAACACTTTAAAACGATTTCTGTTACCCAATACCACCCCCCCCCCCCCTACCCCGCACGATCCTAAAACAAACCATAAAATCTCCCCTAATTAAATAATAGATTTTTAAAAGCAAAAAAAAAACAAGAAATTTTCATATGATTTTTAATTAAATATATTTTTCTTATTTACGATTCATTTACTTACAAATAACAAAATTTTCTTTTTATATCACATGATTTACAATATTTACAATAATATATACTTAATATAATTAAATAATATTTATAATTTTTATTTATAATATGTTTTTTTTCACCTCACCATAAAAGAATTTATGGACTCTTCTTTTTTTCAGCGGAAATTATTTTACATCTTCTTTTTTTTTTAAATTTTAAGTTTCGTATTTTTATGAGTTAGTTGTAATATTTTTTTTTAACAATTATAATTAACAAATAATCTTTTTGTTTTTGTTATTAAAATATACTGACTTAAGAGAGAAAGTTATTAATGCATTCTTTTGAATTCGTTACAAAATTGTTGCAATAAGAATCTTTTCTAGAAAATAGAAAAGATTTTATCAAAATTTTCGATGAATTTTGGATGATTTGAATTATTTTTATTATTATTTTTTTTTATAAAAAACAAAATGCATCTTTCTCATATTTAATTTAAATAGAACTAATTTAAATCTTAGACTAATTATTTACAAATTGAATACAACAAAATTGTTGATTACTTAAAAAGAGGTTTTGTTGTAGTTTTTTTGTTGTTGTTGTTGTTGTGTAAATAAGGCTAGAAAATTCGAAATGATTGTGAATAAATGTTTTTTTTAACGATTATTATTGTATTATTAATTTATTATCATTAAAAATATTCAAATTGACAGTGTATAACATAAATTAGATTTAATTCGAATTGTGTGACATTGCAACTGTGTTACGGACGCCTATGTGTGTACGAGGTTATTTAAATGGTCGATACTGCAGTGCTACCGTTGCGCTATTAGCATAGTTGCGGCATTCAATGTTATTGAAGTTGTCATATACCGCCTGGTACTATGATTAACGAACGCAGTCGACATTATGCCTTTTTAAGGCATGACGATTGTCGTTGTAATGTTAATATTACTAATAATAATACCAGTAATAATAATAATAATAATAATAATAATAATAGTAATAATCGTTACAATATTATATAAATCAAATTCATTGAAAATGATCATAATTTATTTTGATTGGTTTTTTTTTTTGGTACGAAAATAATCTTAAATTAATTGATTCGAATTTCATATTTAGTTGATTGGTTGACATTTTGTCTAAAAATTGTGGTTTCATTTTTTTTTGAGTTTTTTTTTACTGTTGGTTTTTATTATAAAACCTCTCAATTATAATAAAAAAAAAATCAACCATTTTGCGTCCTTTCTTGGTGGATGATGCGTAAAGTTTCTGTTCGAAATTTCTGCCTTTTATATTTACTACCGAATCAATATATTATGAAATTATGAAAAATAGTATCTATTAATTTATGGCTATTTACATGAAAATAATTTTTCTAATATTACTATAATTTCAGTTTCGTCTAATTTTATACGCAAACAGACTATGCTGTTTTATTCACAGTACAATAAAATATGGTTTTTTTTCTAAATAAAACTAAAGTTTAAAAAAAATAGGATATTTTTTGAATGATTCTTTAGAAGAAGAAAATATACTTTATAATTCTACGAGTTTTTTACAGATTAAAAATGGGGGAAAAATTACAATTAAAAATGTTAATTTTGTCCTAATTCAGTTATTAAGTTTCATTTTGAATAAATTCCTTTTTTGTTTTGTTTATTTTATTTGAAATTAATGAGATTTATTAAAAAAAATTGAAAAGAATAGAAAAGAAATTATAAAAACAATTCTGAAAATGAGCATACCTTTTTTTGGTGCAATAATTTAGTCAGCGCCGTACAAAAATGTTTCGTTCAGTTTCGTTAAGCTGATTAATTAATAGCAGTTACACATATTATTTATCCGCTTTCATATTTGTTTCGATTTAAATTAAGAGCGTATTATAAGTATTAGTTTTTATGCTATTAAAGAACTGAATAATTTTTACACATTTTTTTTTAAAATTTTTAATAAAACTGTTAGTGTAAAGTTTTTTAACGAAAAATTTCTTAATTCTACATTACGAATAGATATAATTGAAAAAAATATTTACAAATATTTATTTCGATTAGATTAGATTGAGTTAGTCTTATTTTTTTTTTAGTTTGCCATCTGTTTTAAATTGAAATAATTATTTTTAACATATCAATAACGAATAACTTAATAAATAAATAAATAAATTAAATTAAATTAAATAATATAATTGAATTAGGGTACCTAACTATATTTAATGATGATAGACTTTTTTGTTTTTTTCAAATTTGTTTTTCTTTAGAATTTCATATTTTATGAAATGGTTTTTGCATACTTCTATTAATAAGTATGGCGACAACGACTATTTCTTAATTTGTTAATATTTGCTTTTATTTATTACTCTGTGGTTTATTAATATTGTATTCAATCACAACATGTCAGTACTATCTGTCGGCAAATAGATCGCGACATTTTTGCACTTGACCTAATACCCGATCGATGCGATCGACTAGAATTTTTATGGATTTGTCAGGCAAGGATGGAAGGACATCGCGCACCTGCGCATTGGTCGATGACTCGAAGAGCTGTTGTAGTTGGTGTCCTGCACCGTATTCCCTGAGCGATTGAAGGGCGACTATTGTTGGCCGCCGGAATACGCATAAATTATCGAGCAGCAGTCCATGGTAGGCTTCGTATTTTTTCAGTAGCCGATATCCGTGCAAAAGTCCAGATTCATTGTCCAAGAAGACGAGAAGCTGTGAATCGGTTTGCCGGGCCAAATTGTGTGCTGGTGCAGCCATTATATCGGCATTCCATTGGTAATTGTATAAATTGTTGACCACTCGATCCAAGTTTGCGATCAGGTAATCGAAAACAATTAAATCCGACCACTGTGCCAGCTCGATTAGACGGTTCAGGATTGCTGGGTTAATCGATCGATCAATGTCGATGCCGTTGCTGTTGTTGTCACTATTACTGTTGCTGGCGCTGCTACCTCTGCCGTTGCCATTTTCGTTGTCATTTACGATGTCGCGCTGGTCAACATTGCCGACGCCATCAGTGCTCTCATCAACGTCACTGGCAAAAGCATTATTGCCATTTTTGTGACCATTTCCACTCTTACGACCATTGCTGTCATTATGATGTGTCGCTGACGTTGTTGATGTCATTGTTGATGGTCCAGCCGCTGCTGCCGCGAAACCCGTTGCTACCGCATCCAGAACCGACACGGACTGCATTGGCTGACCGAGACTGCCGTCAGCTGATCGTTTTGATTGATCAACGGCACCCAACCGATCGAGTAGTCCTTTCTGTGGCCGTGGCCCATCCAGTCCCAGCGTGATATTCCAAATGTCGAACTTGTTCAGATGCCGTTCGAGCGGTTGAAATGGCAACGGAATTCCAGCTGGTTCCAGATCGGGTAACCATTTTGTCAGTACAACTGGTCGTGCTGACTTCCATTGGGCATTGGTGATGTCCTGTGTCGCCAACGACCATGTTTCACTTTCAAGATCAATAACTGAAGCGGCACTCGGGGCTAGATTCGTTAGGTTCAGCAATTGGCCCAAATAGAAACTAAACAGTTCACCTTGAATTTGATCGGTGTTCTGGCGGTATCGGGCACATGCCCGTCGTCCATCACTGAATACTACCATGCGATTCTGCATGCGGCCACAGCCAGTCTCCAAATGTGTCACAACGCTCGATTTCACGTATGCGTTCCAGTCGTCAGCCGCAGTTGTCCCAAAACCACGTGGAAGTGCCTGCTCAACCCGCTCCCCCCAGTAAATGTCGCTGTCGATGACTCCGCGCGAGAAAACCGTCCGTTTCTCGTGACCAGCGACTTGATTTGTATTGATTGGAAGTTCAGCGAAAGTCCGATTTGGTCGTGTCCGGCCTGATGATTTGAGCATTTGTTCAGCTACCGACGGCTTTGACAGTCTAACTTCGGGGCCTTTGCGGAAGAGACCATCCGCTGTTCGCTGCACTTTAAACTCTTTGATGCTGCCGTCGCTGGCGTCCAACTTCTTTACTATCATGGTATCCTCGTGCACTTTATCCTGTGCAAGATGGAAGGCATTGCGGAACACCTCCTCGGCTGGTAATTTCTCGTCACGTACAAATGACACTGAAAATGAATCCTTTTCCGCTTCTGAACCTCCTACTTCCGGTTGCCGATAGTCTGGCAACCTTGGGAATTTTTGTGAAATTGAATTAGTGACACTGTTTCTTCGAATTGAACCATCTTCTTGGGCGGAATCGTTGATGCGGTTGCTTTCTCCAAACACTTCCGCACTGATCGCAGTCGACATACCGATCATCGGTAAAAATACACCCAACGCTAATCCCAAAGAAAATGCAATCATTACGCTAAGAAGGCACGCTTGTCGTTGAAAAACTCTTCGTCGTCGCAATGACATAATCATACTGTTGGCACCTGTACAATCCGTAGCTGAGATCGACAAGGATTTGACAAGATTCGTCGTATTAGCACCAGCAAAAAAGTTGCTACTGCTTTTATTGTTAAAACTATTGCCACCAATTTTATTGGTGTTCTCGTTTTCGTTAGTCGTTATAAAATATGCTCCTCTCGTTATGATATTTTGATCCTTTTCACCAGATTCAATCGATTTAATGTCGTACATGATTTTAATCCTTGGCTTGATTTCAATCGGAATCTCTTTTCTCTTTCTCTAATTCCCACTATAAATAGTTGGATTGATTTTTGATTAAATATTTTGTTTTTTTTCGCGATCATAAGGTTTTTCCCACTTTGCAAAGTGGTCGTCGTCAGTCAATGTTTTTCACCTTTGCACGTAGTACACCTTCAGTTCTATTTATTATTATTTACTTGAATTGGTTTTTGTATTTAGTTATTTTTTCACTGTTAATCGAAATCAAAAACTTTTCGATACTCTATCAAACTGGCCGTTGTTCATTGTTTACCATGACTTCCATCGACGTCCGATTTAGCCAATTCTGATCATCGATGATGACGATGATGATGATCACTTCGATGATGCTGATGCCGATATACTGATGGTCAAATGGGGATGGCTAGTTGGAGGAAACGATGATGATGGCGATGACGATGATGCTGGTGATGATTAGTGTCGGTTTATGATCAAACAAAACGCGATTTCAATTTCTAAAGATTCATTTGCGAATTAGACTCGTATTCCATGAAAATCGTAACTGGCGCGCACGTTATTCGACCGAAATTCGCCCACAAAAACACAATATTTTTACACGTTTTTAACTTGATTTCTATTTAATTTCTGTTTTTTTTTTATAACTATTTATTTTTCCAATAGGGGTTGACTGAAAATCTGTTTAGAATTTTTTTCTTCCTGCTTTTCTAGTTTATTTTCGATTTTGCTCTTTTTGTATTGGTAGTAAAGTTTTTATATTTTCGTCGAAAGTTGTTAGTTAAAAGTTCATAATAAAAATTTAAAAAAAAAATTCTTAAAAGTATCGATTTCTAATAAAAAAAACCAATATTTTTTTTCTTTATTTATTATTTACTATATAGAATAATGGTGATTTTGCAAATAATTCTCTCAATCAAAAGATTTTCTCATCTCTTTATAAAATTGACTCTATTTTCTTGTTACAATTTCATTGGTAGGTATTTATTTAGTTTTTTTTTTTAAATTATACTCTATTTATATATTTATATTTTATGTAATTATGCACAGATATGTATTGTTAGTAAGCATTTATAGATTGTATTTGATTGGCTTTGATTGTTTTTAGATATTCTTTTTGAATTAAATATTTTTTAAGCACACATTTTCTTACCAAATATTTAAGATAACATATGGGATTTCTTCGTTTACCCCCTTTCCCCTCAAAAATAGAAGGAAGCAAAAACATTAAATTCACCAATCTCACTTAAAATATTGAATAGCACACGTTGTTTTTTTTTGAGGTAATAACTTTTTTAACCAATTTTTGTTTTTTTGTTGAAAGATTTGTTTTGAATTTCTTTTTTTGTTAACTAAATTAAACAGAAACTCATCTGATTAATTGTAATTTCACAGGTAATTTCTTCACTGTAGATAAATATCTTATTATTTTTTTAATTTTTATTTGACCATTTATTCATTCAACAACAACAAAAAAAAGAAGTTTAGATTTAGGAATTTTTAACTAATCAACTAAAAATTATTAGAATACACCATTTAAAAATCATCGATCCTATATTATAGTAAGTACACTTTTAAATATAAATGAATCTATATTATAACACTTGAATATATTTTTTATTGTATTTAATCGTGAATATTGTAGAAACTTCTTCTTTTATATGAGAAAAGAACAAATTTTCGTGAACAAAATAAACACACACTGTTGTTGAAATAGTTAACAACAAAACAATATTATGTATAGTCAACAATGATGATCGTAAATTTTGATTCTTCTTTATCGAT
This sequence comes from Atherix ibis, assembly GCA_958298945.1. NCBI lineage: Eukaryota > Metazoa > Arthropoda > Insecta > Diptera > Athericidae > Atherix > Atherix ibis. The sequence goes on along the minus strand of OY282607.1, from coordinate 3,581,307 downwards.
TAATCGAAAACGAGAAAAATCGATTTTCAGAATAAAAAATTCTTTCTTGAAAAAGACGAAAGAGAATCTTGTATACGGAATTTATTTTTAAAAAAAAAATATAAAATAAAATTTCTGAACATAGATAGACTATATTATGATGATGATGATGATGATGATGATACTATACACGTGCAAGCACCACTTTATAAATTCAGTTTTATTCAAAAATAAAATATAAAAAAAATCCAACAAAAAAAAATTGTTGAATAATCTTTTCCCGTCTTATAAGAAAATGCACTTCACTTGAGATTCCAAAACTTTACTCTTTATTCGTACTTTACTGTTTGTTATACTACATGTGAACTCTTTATTGTTGTACGAGAATTGAGCTTGATCCGAACTATGAACTTGCTAGCATATACAATCTAGTAGAATATCTTCTAGAATCATATTGAACCGAACTGAACTATAGTGAAGCGAATCACATCATCCATAAAATCCATAAAGCAAAACCAGTAAAGAATCCGAAAAAATACACAAAATAATAATAATAATAATAATAATACAACTATAAAGATTAAGTCAAAAAAATCAAAAAAAAATCAACAAAAACTAAACAAAAATCGATCGCGATCATAGACATTAAAGGTCCGCACTGTTTTCAATATCAAGCGTACACGATCTTTTACTTTACATAAGATCCATAAAAAAATGGTGGGCTGAGGGGAGTTTAGATTTTTCACCAAAAAAAAAAAAAAAATATCACCCTCTCCTCCTTCAATATGGTCCAAGATCAATGTTTTAGTTGAAACACCCACTGTCTCGTTGTCGATATCAAAACGTTAAATATAAAAAAAATCGATCGATCGGTGGCCGATCGGATGGTTCTATCGGTTGGTGAGGATGGCTGGTTGGGTTGGTTGGTTTGGTTTGGTTTGGTTTGGATAGTTTATAACGAAAAATGATCACAAATAATAGACGACGATTTATCGTGAAGTGAAAATATTGGACTCTATTCGAATCCGATCGTGGACAGAGGATGAGAGGATACTTAAACTGCCTCTGTTGATGATGCTATTTGCAGATTGCCGATGTTCCCGTAAGTAACTAAGTAAGTGAGTGAGTATTTCTTCCTTTTGCGCCGACAATAGATCGTGGCAACCGTGGAAATACTGGCGATAGTGCTGGTTATAGTGACCTTAATGGTTGGTGATCGTGGAATCAGTATTGATCGTGCTCGATTCTGCTATACCCACATAGGGAGTTTATTTTATTATGAATCGATCTGCTTATATGACGATTAACGATCAGGATCCTCTGCAGAGCTATCTATCTATCTATCCACTTGCATCAAGGTTGTACTCGGATCCGCACTGTAACAATAACAATTCACCCGTTGTGAGAAAGCATGTGCTAAGAGGGTCAGCCGAACAGTCGAGGGACACACTCGAAACGGTGAACAATTAAGTGCTGGATATTTTATGATCGGACGTAAATTATTTGACACTTTTTATGATATGCATGCGTCTCCACAATTTCCACGTTAAGATTGGGGCTGCGTCTGCGTTTTAACTCTGAAAAGTGTGGGCTCCTTGATTTTTTTTTCGTTTTCAATTTCGAATTATACGAGCTCTTATGATTCTGCAGAAATTACGCTTAAATCCAAAATGTTTTTTTTATTTTTTTTTATTAATTTTTATTTGACTTTCCAAAAACCGATCGTAATAATATTAACTGAATCGATCGAAAGTCACAAAATTGGAAAAAATCGATTTGTTAAACTTTTAGTGATCCTATTTTAACAGCATCCGGTGGTGGTAGTGTTGTAGACTTTTCCGAAGAGATCACCTTCTTTTTTAAACGATCACCTTTTATTTGATTTGATTTCGTTCTGTTTTTGTGTTAAGTTTGAAATGGTTTTGTTTCTTCTCTTTAATCACAAAAAAAAGAACACAATATCACCTTTTTTTCGCGAATGAAAATTAATCGATCGTATTTACTTGATTTACGCAAATTTCATAAACGTATCATCCTGATCGCAGTTGTATTTCACGCACGGAACAATCACGACAGGAATTTTTCGTGTTTCAAATTCATTTAAATTCATTTTGATGAAAATTGTCTTTATACACATAATCGGTAATAGTGTCCTTGGTACATTTATTCTTTTCAAATTAATTTTATATTTAGTCACTTTTAATTGTTACACGATAGTTTTTAATATCTTAATCCGAAATCAATTTGTTAATTCGGTATTGGTAAATGTTTGACCATTTTTGTTTTTTTTTTGTAGTTTTATGATATTTTCTGGTAATTGGTTTTGGTCCAATTTGAACTTAGAAAAACTTTTTATTTGAAAAAGAATATGAGCAAATTTTTTACATGTTCTTTCGTGTGTAAAATTTTTTGAAAATTTCAACTTTCAAGAGACTAAAACTAAGTCCAACCACTCTAGACCGTGCTAACTTGAAGACTGAAAATTGAACAGTGCTGCTGGTACTATTGGATGTGTCGACGAGCGAGAATCGAGCGCACCTTGGCCTAATGTGCGCAGGTATACATATTTTCATGCTAATACAGACAGGTATGTATCCAAAAAACAGCTAAAGGCAGAGGAGGGTAGTCGATGCCATAATAGACACTACCGTACCAACACAATCAATTCCAGAGTTCGAAATGAACATGCTCAAGCGTGGTAGATCGCTTAAGAGTTTGCATAGACCCTATAGGATAGGGTCTTCATTTAATTATGCGGCAAAAAATTTAATTGTATGGGTCTTTACCTGTTATGAAAAGAGATTCTTTTTGTGTATGGGTTTGTGGAACTTTGGAGCTGTTTACCTTAAGAGAATCGTACCAAGATCTCAAAGAGAATACCCGATAGACTTGGAGAGAATCGATGATAGAGAATATTACTTTTTTTTTAAAGAATTCATTGCTTTTTTCCTTCTTATTCCACATTCCTGAGATAATCGGCTACTGTTAAAAATGCTAGTGTATTTGTGACAACTATAATGTTGAGATGCCTTAACTCGGGTGCTCTTATATGTTTGGTGTTCTCTTTTGTTGAATATTTGCGCGCGGTGGTTAGTCATGATTTTCGAGATACTCCTTTTTCACCGGTTGAGAAGGCTGCGCTTTTTTGACATTCACTATTAATCTCTTATTTTGACCGAATGTTATCGCTGGCAAAGCGAAGAGAACTGCTGAGAGCCCATAAGAAGAAGTGGTGTCCCAAGTCAGTGGTTTGTAACAATAAAACACTTTGTCGCATTTTTATGTTTACCTGATCTTTAACATGTGTTCTACACATATGTGATCAGGGTCGTCGTCGCCGACGTTGTTGTTGCTGTTGTCGTTGTTGCCGTTGTCGTTGTTGGCGTTGTCGTTGTTGGCGTTGTCGGTGCCGGTGCCGGTGTCAGTGTCAGTGTCGGTGTCGGGGCCGACGTCGTTATTTAAGTGGTCGATATTTACGGTTGTGCTCTCAAAGTAGCTAGCTTCCCCTTTCAGATCCAGTAATTCTTTACGTTCTCCCTTTGCGTGATTTACATCTGCTTCATAGTATGCGTCAGAGTCGTCATGCGTTAGAATCAGCGCCATGTTTTCATCATCATTCATGCGGTGATACTGCAATTCTAATGGTAGGAGCGGCGGCGGTGGTCGTTCGGCTGCGTTCGGTTTGGTAGGTTCTATTCAGGAAGAGAAGAATTGTCCAGGGCTGACTTTCTTAGGAAAAGGAATTTCATGGGCATGTGTTTTTTGTGATTTTGCGCACCAGAAACAAGACATAATAAGACACAAGCCTTAACTAAGAGACCGGCAGCGATCAGAAAAGGTGGATGACAGGCGGAGTTGTATAAAGGCAAGCGTGTGTTAAGAAAAAGCTACTCCGGCTCGATTCCTGAGAAGTATGAGGTATGCCTGCAAGCATGGTCGATTGCATATACTCGTACAACAAGTCGAAAACCAGACGAGGTTGAGGTTGAGGTTGAGGTATGTTGTCTAGATACGGACCTCTCTTCCAATACAATATTCGTCCATGTAGTGCTCGACTGTCCCACACTTAGTCTGCATTTCTTCTGAACTGCACTTCATAACAATGCATTGCTGCTCTGTTGTTTCGAAAGGATTGTTGTCCACAGGTATGTTTGACCATTCCTCGGTATAAAAGATCAAGTCAATAGTTGTAACCATGTGCAATTCTGAGCTGCCTCTTATAGGATCATCATTCCGAAGTTTGCTGTTTACCGGCGCTGTTCTATCCATTCGTATGCCTTCGGGAATTTTTCATTTTTCAGACAGTTTTTTTTGCCCATTTTAAGTTGTTTCGACTGCATTTCTACTCCCATTCCTCCATTCCTCCATAATTCTCGTATCCGATTTTCTACAACTCTTTCATCTATCATTCCCAGTTTCGTTTCCATAATATCTTTCTGCTGCTATCCTCGAACTTAGTAAGCATCCACAGTCAAGTTGAAAAAGGGATAATGAATTGTATTGAAATGAAATTTTTACTCGAACATTTTTCCGATCAGAACAGCATTTTTCATTTGTGTATGATTTGAAAAATTAATTTTCTTCTATTTTTTTTTATAGTAATAACATTTTTTTTTGCTGTACTTCTGTTCTCTTGGGCTCATTCGTATAGTGATGTTTCTCTTTTCTAGTATCTTTATAAAAATTTTCTCTTCAATATCGGATAAGATTTCTCTTTTAAAAAAAGATTTATTCATATTTGATACCAGATATTTTATGGCCTTATTGCCCTAAACGCCCTTGGCTAGGAAAGGGAAACTGTTCTGGATTAGGCTTATAAAAACTCGTAGTAGAGTTACTAGACTTGATTTTATATCCAGACAAAAGTATATACAATAAAAAATTATTTTGGTTATTTTTATAAAAATTTATTACCCACAATAAAATTGCAACAAAAGGGTTGATAGTAACTATTTAAAGAAATAGGTTTTTTTTCCAAAATTCATTAAAATTGTCATTTTTTCACATTAAAAACATATATAAATTGTCCATTTGGGAGGAACTTAACTTTCAATTATTTAACAAATATTTACCAAAATATTGTACAAACATCTCAATTATCCGATAAATAATGTTTCGGCATACAACGTTTAGCCAAACAATTAAGCTAAATGAATGACGAATACTTGTCGGTAAGTTTGTGAAAGTCGTCCAACAGAAATTGTTTCTTTGGAGAATGTTTGAAAATAAAATTGTTTCTTTGGAAAAATGTCAAACATACTAAATGGTCTAGAACGAAAAAAAAATCCATAAAAATAAAAATCATAAGGAATAAAACAAGAATTAACGAAAAAGGAAACGAAATAAATACGATGAAGTATTGAACAGGAAGGAGGTAACTAGCCAATAAAAGGGCAAAAAAAACCAAATTAAATGGGAATGAGGAGCTACAAATATTTTCAAATAAGCCCTAAAAAACAAAGAAAACAATTACAAAAGGTAGCCCCAACGCCAAAAAAATAGATTAATATAGAATAAAACCAAAAAGAGAAGACAAGTAGATGAAAAAGGGAAAAAAACGTTCCGAGTAAAAATGAAGGGGAAGAGGAGAAAAAACGATTGGAAATAGATGGAATTTTTTAGGTCCATTTCACGACGGTACTTGGGATAGCAACAAATTGGTTCAGGCGATCGAAAAATTCCCTGTACGTCTGACTGTCGCATTCCTTCGAGCTGAGCTGCTGAGCCGTGCTGGCCAACAACGTAACTTCGAAAATAGTTTAGAACGCATACACGCCCGCATTACGACGGCTACTTGACGTTTTCGCTTTCGTCATTTCCACCTTCCACCTTCCTCTTCTGTGCATCCACTTTTTATTCTTTTCATTTTCATCTACTTCCTTCCCCACATAGCATATTCCTTTAATATTCATGTGTGCTAGTGCCATTGAAAATCGTGTTCAAATTTGCCGCTATCGCTCCCCGTTTGGTGTTAATTTGCTTGCTCCCCTCTCTGCATGGTCAGTGATTGCCTCTTTTCTTTGTCGACGCCACTGGCAGTGCAGTTGAATTGTTATCATACCTAATGTACCTGTGCAGTCAGAGTGAGCTCCGGTTTGTTCTGTTCCCCTTACTCGAGTGTGAAGCTTATGATCGTGAGCGCTGTGCTACAGTCAAGCTTAAGCATAAGTCCGTAAGCCAAAGATAACCAAGACCCTGAAAATTATTGTAGATGGTCCGGTAGCGTTTCAGCAAACGATTTGAGGTACGAGTATCTGCTCTGCACAGAAAGTCTCTGAAGAATTTCCTCAAGCAGCCTACCCCCGCCAGTTGGTCTTGATGCAGCGTTAGTAGGGATGGCTCCAGTTTTCGTCGTGGGAAGACTATTCGTTTCTTTTGGAATATAGATAGACCCGGAGGAGAGATCGATTGATTTGGATGGCCGGCTAATTTTACATCAATCGAGTTCAATTGTTTGCTTGTTTTTGGCGTTCTTCCCTACCATCCATTGTGCAGGTTAAAGTGATTCTAATATTGATACTTGGATCGTTCTTACCTGTTAATTTCTGATTGTACACGTGAATATTTTGAATAGAAATCCCCCTTAAGGAGATATTCTTTTTGTAATAGTTCCAATCTTTATTCCCTTTATTTAAGTAATGTTATGCGATGCTGTTACTTCGTAGTTTATCAGAACTTATTTTTAATACCGTTTGGAAAAACCTAGGACTAGAAGTGCTGATTGGCGCTCATAAACCCTTGCTTTTGTAAAAATTGTCGGTAAAAATTTCCAGTAAACATTTTCGGTAACAAATTTCTGTAAAAATTTTCAGTAAAAATTTTCAGTAAAAATTTTCAGTAAAAATTTTCAGTAAAAATTTTCAGTAAAAATTTTCAGTAAAAATTTTCAGTAAAAATTTTCAGTAAAAATTTTCAGTAAAAATTTTCAGTAAAAATTTTCAGTAAAAATTTTCAGTAAAAATTTTCAGTAAAAATTTTCAGTAAAAATTTTCAGTAAAAATTTTCAGTAAAAATTTTCAGCAAAAATTTTCAGTAAAAATTTTCAGTAAAAATTTTCAGTAAAAATTTTCTGTAAAAATTTTCAGTAAAAATTTTCTGTAAAAATTTTCAGTAAAAATTTTCAGTAAAAATTTTCAGTAAAAATTTTCAGTAAAAATTTTCAGTAAAAATTTTCAGTAAAAATTTTCAGTAAAAATTTTCAGTAAAAATTTTCAGTAAAAATTTTCAGTAAAAATTTTCAGTAAAAATTTTCAGTAAAAATTTTCAGTAAAAATTTTCAGTAAAAATTTTCAGTAAAAATTTTCAGTAAAAATTTTCAGTAAAAATTTTCAGTAAAAATTTTCAGTAAAAATTTTCAGTAAAAATTTTCAGTAAAAATTTTCAGTAAAAATTTTCAGTAAAAATTTTCAGTAAAAATTTTCAATAAAAATTTTCAGTAAAAATTTTCAGTAAAAATTTTCAGTAAAAATTTTCAGTAAAAATTTTCAGTAAAAATTTTCAGTAAAAATTTTCAGTAAAAATTTTCAGTAAAAATTTTCAGTAAAAATTTTCAGTAAAAATTTTCACTAAAAATTGTTGGTAAAATTTTTCGGTAAAAATTTTGAGTAAACATTTTTTGGTAAACTTTTTCGGCAAAAATGTTCAGTAAAAATTTTTACTAAAAATTGTTGGTAACATTTTTCGGTAAAAATTTTCACTAAAAATTGTTGGTAAAATTTTTCGGTAAAGATTTTCAGTAAAAATTTTTTGGTAAAATTTTCCGTAAGTCTTTTAGTAAAATCTTTCAGCAAAAATTTTAAAATTGTCGGTAGAAAGTTTCTGTAAAAATTGTCGGTAAAAATTTTCGATAAAAATTTTCGGTAAAAATTATCGACAAAATGTTTCGGTAAAAATCGTCGATAAAATCTTTCAGTAAAAATTTTCAGTTAAAATTTCCGGTAAAAATTTTCGGTAAAAATTTTCAGTAAAAATTTTTGGTAAAATTTTTTGGTAAAAATTTTCGGTAAAATTTTTCTGAAAAATTTGATGGTAAAAATTTTCGATAAAAATGTTCGGTAAAAATTTTCGGTAAAAATTGTTCCAGTAAAAACTATTTTATTAAAAATCATCTTCAGTAAAAATATTTTCACTAAACATTTTTTCAGCAAAAATTGTTCCAGTAAAAATTGTTTAAGTAAAAAATATTTAATAATTTTTTTAATTTTTAGTACAAATTAACATTATAATTAACGTGTTCATTTTTGGATGTAATGAAGCCATTTAAAAACTTTTCCGATACTTTCATCGAGTGTTTTTTTTTAATTGAGCCCAAGATGTATATACCCAGATCTAGACGAAATTAAGAAGACGACCGGACCTACACCTAGACGAGATTTGTAGGTCTGTAATATAGCTACTCAATTTGTAGTAAATGGGATTTGTAGTGCAGACTCCGAAGCTTATCACATTTAACTGTGCAGAAGAGGCTATGCGAGATGACGAAGACTGGCTACAACTACTCCAGACTGTGACTCTGGCCTCCTTTGATCATCTACTGCACCTTCTTCAAGATTTGTTTACCTGCATAAATTCAATTATCTCGTTTAGAAGCCATTCATCATCGTTTAAACAGTTGAGAAATTTGCGTATGCCACAGGAAAGATGAGGCCGAGCACGATTTCTGCGCGGGCGCATGCGACTAAGCAAAAAATCAATCGCCGGCGCTGTCGCCTACAGTTGTGGTCGTTGCGGTCGTTATTGCTTCGGTTGCCGACGGCGTCGATGTTGTCGTTTTGCAGACTCGCAGAAATTGATTATCGCCGCATTCACCTTCGATTACATGCAAATTTCCCCCCCTCAACACAGTCACTGAGTTTCGATAGCCGTCCAAGGATCACGTATAAGCTAGTTAGGTAAGAAGTGTACTAAATTTGTCCTTTGATGCACTACGTTCTAAGACGCAATATTCATCTATTATTACACCATAAATTTGGGACTGTCCATAAAAATGAACACGAATCAATAAAGCATTGAAATTCTGCCACTGTAGACAATTGCAGAAGGAAGCTGTGCCCGAAGTAAATCTGTTGCAGCAAATAAAGTCTCTGATCTTAGTGAAAAAAGGTGATCTTTAAAAATGATTCCATTCCTTTTCTGTTTTCGGAATTTATATGCTTTTTATTATTTGCATTATAAAACATTTATATTCGATTTTAATTTATTGTTTATTCATTTTAGCACACATGAACTTGATCTTGACAGGTTGTCTGTGCAGTGCAGTTCGTCAGCGTTACGAAGGAAGGGGTGGGGAATGCGAGTACAGATCGATCGATCAGTGGGAATTGGTGGGAATTGTTGGGCATTTGTGAGCATCTGATGGTATTCACAATAGTAAGTAGCAGTAATAATAATAAATATTTGTAAAACGTTTTCACCTCTTTTTTTCGCACTTGTAATTGCATACATTCAGCATAAATGCAACACGACTACCTCTTTCGATTATTGTTTGTTTGTGTTCTCGTAATTGTTAATGAATTTTTAACAACCAATTTTTTTTTTATTAATTTATTGCCTACTAATTTTTTATTGAAATGCTGTGAATTTTTACCAAAAAGTCTGCTTATTTTTTCCTATTTTGAATACTATTCAACTTAGTTCTATAAGTTGTATGACTTAAAGTTTTCAAAGGATTGCTAAGAACTTAAAATTAAACTCTTTTTATTTCGATGTATTAAGGAATTTCGAAAGTTTCTCACCATAAATTCGGGATGGTTCGGTGCTTTTATTCAAGTTTCTTTTCTGGGCAGTATTCCCTGTGATTATATTAATTGTTTTATTTCTTATTTGATTTATTTATGTAAACATTTATCTGATCAATTTTATAAATGTATATTTGCATGTTGGACTATCTGCTGAGCGCCTTTTTTTTGGCCATTCGTCACTCTAACAATCAAGGCAATGCCATGCTGACTGCCCTCATTTTAGTGGTAAGGCCAGCGCGCCCAGGTTTGCATATGCCTGCTGCTGTTCATCGAGCAGGCACTCCTGTTGGACCAGTGCTGTTTGCAACAACCTTGCACAAGTTTGACTTTACAAGATCAGCATGTGTATACAAAGCGAAATCAGAGCGAGCTCTCAGCTTCAAGCATACGCGTAAGTGGACATTAAGGTATAAAATCGGGAATCCGGGAATAAAATAAGTGTTCGAGTGCAGTGTCAGATAAATGTGAGTAACTTGTACGTTTCCTTTTTTCCATTCCATTCAGTATCAATTGGAAGAGAAAAGGAGAGTTAGTGCACAAAATTAACGCAAATTGCTAGAATCTGCGAGGAGACCAGAAGAAGAGAAAGAAAGAGATCGAAACTGAAGAAAACATGAATAAAGTTAATAAATTTTGGTGATTGAAGTTATTACTTTATTTATTTATTTGTTGTTATTGCAACTGAAAAAAGTGCAAAACCGATTAAGACAGAAAACGATGAAGAGTATCTTCACTGGAGTAGACAAACCAGCATCTGACCGACCACCATTCATTCTTGGGATACTCGTACCTGGAAGCTTTTCATTCTTGGGGTTACTCGTTTCGGAGCAGTTAAGAAATTGGCCGATGATGCACTATTCGAAAGAGATCAGCATCGCCTCACCTGTGCCACAGCATGTGCTGTGCATTTGTTTATTTATTTATTCATTTATTTATTGCGAACACATACTGGGGTCGATATATTTTCCGCACGGTAAGACAAACCAAATCAGGAACTCTGAACGCCTACATTGGAGCACAGGAATTTCTGCTGAAACATTTTTGTTTTATATTCGTTTATTATGCGCAATATAATGTGTTGGTTGTCGCTTTTTTGGATAACTGGAACTTCTTATTTGTATCCATTTTTATATACTTTTCTGCCTCATTTGTTTAATTCACTTCATGCTAAAAAAAAAAACAGAAACTCAACTTAAAAACATCACGTTTCTCCCCTTAAAGAGTCTGTTATCGTTTCTTCCACTTTTCTTTTGGACTTTCCATCACTGTTTCTATCTTCAATATTTATTGAACATTCTTGGATCAGTTTTCATTTTGTTCACAGTAAGCGATTTCGAAACTAAAAAGAATCAATAATCTTGGAAATTAAGAGGTGGCCATTACAACAAGTTAATATGAACAACATAAGAGGCAGGAGTAAGGGAAAAGAATCAACTAAACTTTTGTAATAAATTCAAGCTTTACAAAAGAGTTGTGACAGTGGGAATTTTTTCAATATTTCTACTTTATTTTTAAGCAAAATTTTAAGTGTTCATATTGCAAAAAAAAGACGAACAACAATTAATTTTCGCAATAAGCAATAAACCAATCTATTCAATACTAGATTGGTTTATTTATGCCCGAAATTCTGGGCTTATATTCTTTTTGGCAACACCACTCGTCCTTTAAGCCAATCCTGTATTCACCATCTCTCTTCCAATTCCTCTTTATAATCTTTAACAAAATTCTAATCTGCTTCATAAAAACCTAACCAAAACTCTCACTATTCAAGCCTACCAACCGTAGACCATTCTCGGATAGATAGCTTCCCACATGTAAAATGAAGTCGCCAAATGGGCGCATAGTCGTAGCTCTATAAAGTAGTCTCTGTCGCATGTTTAAGGATACACGAAAGTATTTATTTTTTGTCTGAGACTTTTTGTAGCGCCACGACTGTGAGGTCATTTGGTGACTTCATGTTACGTGTGAGTTGACTTCTCTAATGAAACTGGTTGATAGTTGTTAAATTTTGTGGAGCAAGTTAAGATGGTTCAGAAGTTTTAAAATAAGGCTTGAAGATGGAATTGATGAATGTAGGATCTAGACAATATAAGGAGTCCTATTCAAAAAGAAATTCTGCGTTTTATGGCATTCGTGTTAAATATGGGGAATGGTGTGTTGAACGCCACAGTAATGGCATAAAGGACGAGGTTAGTTACCGAAAAGGAAATTATGGGTAAGTGCGGTATACCCAATTCGAATTCTTCTAGCCCAGAATTTCAAAAAGGTTGTTGAGGAGATTCGTTTTGCAGTGTTAGGCCAATTTGCTTATGTAGGAATGGCTAAAAATGTTGCATGCTATTTGTTGAGTAGATGCGGCAAGTTTTGACTTTCCGTGGGAATAAGATGGTACAGCAACTGCCTCACTAGGTGATAGGCTCATTCTTTACCAAGGATATCAGCGTGATCTGGAACCTAATCAATTTGACATTTTTATAGTTAAATAGATTGCGATCAATCTCGTTGGGCACAAGATCATACGATGAGCCACAAAAGGATTCGAAGACTGCAAGACTGCCAGTAAAAATAATTACGCTGCTATGTTTGAAGAGATTAATTACAGTCTCAAATGAAATTGAAAGGGGTACTTCTACCTGATACGATTCCATACTTGATCTCACCAGCAAGCTGGATTATAGCAAAGGATGTTGTGTGGTCATCGACAGATGCATCTGTGAACAAAACTGTGGAATCACCCAATTCATCCAAAAGTTCTAGGAACAATTTCCTACAGTTAGATGGATCGGTGTTTGCCTTACTCTACCTGAGACACCCTTAACTTCACTCCAAACCAAAGTTTCTACTCCGTGTTGAAAAATCGAAAGAAAAGGGTGGAAAATGGAGGATGAATAGACGGTGGAAGAGATTTGATTTAGAAGATTGTGAAGGGGATACTCTGTAGAGCAAACGTTTTTATTTTTAAGGTTAATGCGGAATGTGTAAAGGTAGTGTGCGATGGGTTTTTGCCAAGTTTCAATAAAAATAGAATCCACCAGGGAAGTTCGGTGTACTCCACTGGCTAGTTGATCGCACCGATTGACCGCTCTTTCAACTTACCTTTGCCTTGTTACTGACATTCTGATGAATAAAATGAAGGAATAAAGGAACGTTCTATGCCTAACTTTGTCTAATCTTACATTTTCTACCAACAAGAATCTTCACTATATAAAAATGGATATTAAGACCTGAAAATTCACTCTCTCATCACGTATATTACCATTACCAAAAAGACAGGATTTTCATGGAATCAAATGAAAATTTATTTTTACCAATTTATTGTGGGTTTATTACAAAAGAAAAAATTTGATTTAATAGGGTTGAAGCCCAAAAATTCAACTCAACGTCATTCCTCTTATAGACAAGCAAGCTTACTCCCAACTCTTACCAAAATAGTAAAGGAAGTGATTCTAGAATGGCTTTATCCTATCCTAGAAAAGGAAAATGTGATCGCCCATCACCGATTTGGCTTTCGAAGTGAACACTGCACTATCCAGCATGTTTGTGGACATAGCTCATACTTCCTACCGAGTATGGCATTCTACGCATTTCTGGAAGCTTAAAAGAATCCTTCCTACCCCATATTTGCTTATAATCAAATCCTACCTATCGGATGAGATATCGACTATCTCGAGCAGGTATTCCTCAAGATATTATCCTTGGTCCTCAATTATACATCATCCACACTCATGATATTCCAACCAACAATAAAAACCTAATAGCAACATATGCTTATGACACTGCTATCTTAGCTTATCAATAAAACCCTATCATAGCATCCACTGTCCTGCAAGCCCATAGGAACGTTATATAGAACTTAAGTTTGACAAACAATTAACATGGAATGCACACAAAAAACTATAAAGATTTAAAATTTAAGGGACGATGCAAGCAGCTGCTTCGCTTTTTAGACGCAAGATCAAAGCTAACAATCGACAGCAAATTAGTACTTTACAATACAGTACTAAAGCCAATCTGGACGTACGGACTTGAACTTTGGGGTTCGACGAAACATTCCAACTCTCTCTGAATTAACTGTCCATAACCCGTTACAAAACATTTTATTCCCGTCGAAGTAGACATTATAATCTTTTTGTTTAAGAGCTATCCTCAATCACCCTCGCAATAAAAACCCCACAACATCGAAAAAATCAAAGGCCTCGTGATCTTTTAGTCTCTTAAAAAAATATCGATGGGTGTTTAATCCTTCATCATACTTTCCTGTCAATATGTCCCTGTGAAAATATCTGCTTGTTATAAATACAAAAAAATTTAGTTGTGGATATAAAGAAAAAAAATTAAAAACTATAAAGTAAGTGAAAAATTGTTAATTGAATTTAGAGCAACAAAAACATGTAAATTTTTAAAGCCTACTTTCAGTTAATTAATTTGAAACTTTGAATTTAATTGTTCAGGCATGTTCCTAGTTATATCACGTGCTTTGGATCGGGTATGGTACTCTGGACTGCTCTGAAAACTCAAGATTATCTTGTTTTAATTCCTCTTTAATCCAATCCCTCCCCAATCCAAAATCCTTCGAAAAATCGTTGATGCTCCATTTTATGTGCGTAACAAAGTGATCCATCATGACCTACACTGTTCCCTTTCTTTATAACTTATGTGTTTCTCGTTATAAAAAGTTTCACTCCCGATTATCTACTCACTATAATCCTCTTGTTAGAAAACTCATTTCCGTTACTTTCCCCATAACCACTTATCGGCGTTTAAAGAGAAATTGGCCAAGAAATTTCTTGAGGTGTTAACATGTCTCGTTACGTAGAGAAACGCCAATGGGTGTTTTTTCTCATATGTCCCTCTCTTATTAAGTGTTTCGTCATAAAATCTGCTAGATAACATGTTTATGTAGTTGTAGATACAAAACAAAAAAATTGAATTTCTATTAAATTTATGAAAACAAAAAAATTATCTTCCAACCGAACTGTTATACATAATCAGGCGTGGTAATTTGAAGTTACTCGTTAGATCACTCAGCCGAGACATGCACCAATCCTTGTCAATAAAAAAATGTTATTTTGAAATGTGGTGAAATTTTCTTCTACGTTTTCTTTAGGGAAAAATTTATCTTTTCTTTAATTTTGACCAAAATTAATTTAAAAAAAAACTCGATTTCAATTTTTTTTATTGAATTTATATAACATAACATATTATGAAATAAGTGAGAAATAAATAGAAATTAACTGATGATAAAACACACACATACACGTACATTATTTACAGCGTCAAATTAATCGATTAAATCGAATGCGTTATAATTAATGTTACGAAAACTTTTAATTAATTTTCCAATTTTCTATTTTTTTTTGTTTTGTTAAGTTTCTCTTTCTTTTATAATTATTATGGATTTTACAAGAAAAAGTTTTGTTTTAATTAAGAAATTTCAAAGGCTACAATTTGTTAATCGATAAAAATAGACAAGTTTTTTTTTTTTTAAAAAGGAGTATCGAAATTTGTTTGGAGTTACATGATTTTATCTATTATATAGCAGCAATACCTCAGTATTTTGATAAATTGAATCATTTGTTACGCTATTGATAATCAATTGCTTGTATTTACAGATTTTACTATATCATTACTTTTGAATTATTTTTAAATAATGGGTTATGCATTACGTATTTTGAAAAGTACTGCCCTGTTTTTTGACAGCTGTCAAACATATATATTACTTAATAAAATATTTGTTCAACTTTGAATTTGCCATTATACCTTTTTGGACCTTTTTACCGATCGTTTGAGTGCGCTCAAATTACTCAGAATACGATATGATTTGAATGCTGATTCTTCAAACAATATTTTCTTTAGCAATGGGGCATATTTTTTGCTTAGTTGATATATCAATAAGCAAAATGGTCGTGTATAAGACTCTGAAAACCTACAAGTGAATGTGAAGAAGCCATTGTATTCACGTAAAGAAACTTCCTGGTCTATAGGTGTCTGTTTTTTTTTTTTTGAAAATAAAGAAGCAGAGATCATTACAGTCAATTTTAAGTACTTTAAGCAAATTTTTGGGTCCTAATTTGAAAATTTTCTTTTAAGTATTTTGTGGTTTAAATAAAATTGCACCAGTAACCACACAACTCAGCAAGGTTTAGGTTTGATGCGGGAAAATGTCTCAGATTTTCATTTTAAGGACATCTCCAATTGAAAACAATTTCTAAATTTAACCCTCACAAAGCCCTAAGAAGCATAAGTTGAACCTCATCTATGTCAAGATTAATGGAACTGAACTTGAGTTCTCGACTGAGGTCAAATATATTGGAGTCATTCTAGACTAAAAATTGACCTGGAACTCACATCTTACCAGTGTTATTGATAGAGCAACTAGAGCCTTTTGGGCTTGTCATAAGCTCGACGGTAAAACCTGGGGTCTGCAACCAACAATAATACAGTGGTCGTATTTGGTAATAGTTAGACCCATCATCACTCTTGTTTAGTGCCCTACGACTGAACAACGTATTGCCCAAGCAACCATTCGTAAAGTTCAAAGAGTGGCATGCTAAGGTGAAACAGGTGGCCTAAGACCATGACCCATGACAGCTCTTGAAGGTTTTTTAGACCTGCTACCTTAAAATTTGCATATTTAAAAAAAAGGCTTAAGGGATTCTGAGGTAAGGACATTTGAAAACCTATAATCCAGGCTACCTGCTTGGATATCTTGAGATTGTATTGGACCTAAAAGAATGCTAGGAAGCAAACTATCTCTCGGACGCAATGCCGAGGAAATCTAACTTAAACCAGTTCTTCAAAGTAGTTCTTACGGAGCGCTTAATATGGAAGGGGTATCAGACGGTTTTAAAACGGATGTGGGTGTTGAGACGGGTGTCGTCGGACCTTATTACCGCCGAACCTTAATCCCCATTCATTTTTCAGGCAGAAATACATGCCAAGGAGTTTTATGCTAGAGAGACTGCTAGAAGGAACCTACGTAACGCAAAGATCTACATCCTCTGAGACAGCCAAGCTGTTCTGAAAATTCTTGTCTCATCTGAAGTTCAATTCAAGCTAGTTTGAGATATCCTCACGGTCCTAAATCGACTGGATAGAGACAATAAAGTAACTTTGTTATGGGTGTCAGTTCCTGAGGCTATTGAGGGTAACCAACTAGCAGACAAACTTGCCAAAAGAGGAGCAAATACCAGAACCCTTCTGCGATTATCCAAAGAGGAATCACTCTAAAATATTCATTACCTTTTCTGAAAAAAAGGAGCAGAGTTCCTAAAACTCAACAAACCAGACCTAAGATTACTCACTGGCCTACTGTCTTAATAAGATGGGCAAATCAGACACAACAATCTGCCGTTTTTGCTCCGAAGAGGATAAAACGTCGGAGCATCTACTCTGCGATTTCAATGCCATTGCCCGCCGGAGACTTCGGCATCATGGTTTGGGATTCCCTGATCCCTATGAGATTTTCCGGCTCCCAACGAATATGATATTGAGGTGCACTAAAAGGCTCAATATTACTATTATCTCAGTTAAGGTTATTCACCACAAAATACCTTATTGGTCGAAGTAGTTTTGACTCTATGTGCGTTTTTCTGCCATCCTGTATTATTATTATTACTATTGATAAACCTAAAAATATTTAAAAATGAAGGAAAAACAATTTAAACTATGCAAATGGCTTTAGTACAATAACATTTGTAATTTTTTTATTTGAGAAAAATTATATTTTTGAAGTCACTGATTTATTGTGTTTCCAGTCAATTTGCGGATAAAATTGCACAAATTGACGGGCAAACAAGATAAATAAATTTTGCAAAATTAATAATTTCATAATTATATAGTAAATGGATAGGAATTTTTTTTTATGCTCGATCTTGTTAATGTGATTTTAAGGGCTGGAAAAAATTTGTCGGAAACTGTTTTTTTTTTGCTTAATGTTTTATGCCATTTTACGGTATTTTGGTATGTTCTGATAGAGTGTGTGAAAAATCTTGAAAAAAGATTCTCTGCAATTTTCGTGGTTGTTGGCGAAGATGGTATACGATTGGTATCCAGTTCTGTGCTTAGTGTGGCTTAAGTTGTAAAACTCGTAAATTTAACTTTGACTGCCCTCATTGGAAAATCATTAGTAATCGACGAAATTCGAAAAATTTGCATTAACGCCAGCCGAGAGTACACCCAAAGTACTCAGATTCAAGATCAGCATCTGCGATCATCATTAGTAAATCTGGAGTCGCCCCGGTACAAATGCAGTTGCAGCAATAGCTACAATCGCGGCCACATCAACTTCACCTGTATTCGAGTCAGCGCACAGGGATTGCCATGCGCACCTGATCGAAATGCATGAGGATTTGGTTTCGCTTCTTGCATCTCATAAATCATTCATAGACTTGGGCGAATTACAGAATAAATCAACCTTTTTAGATGCAGACGATGCAGTATAATTGTACCTTGATTTCTGTTGTTGCCATTTTTTACTTCAATTCTTCGTATCCTTTTTTTTCCTCCTCAAACGAAGAAATAATACTCATGAAAAAACGGATACAAAAGTTCCCCCAAAACATATTACTCCCCCGAAGAAATGTCCATTTCTAGCTGAACATATATACATATATGGTTTAATTTAGCATTTTGTAGTGGGTAAATATTTATTATGGAAAAAAATAATAATAAAACTCATCATGTTCGATTAAAGTGAACTGTTTCCATTGCACAGGTGTACAAAAATTATCTCAATTATTGCAACCGAATAGACTACGTGATATCTTAATTAATAAGGCAAAACCATAGAATTTTATTAACTGATCCTTGGTCGTTTATTGATTAAAACAACATAATTTACACAAGAAAGCAATTATTTTCATAGGTAAAATAAATTTTTTTTTTTTGGATTTTACTATTTCATTTATTTTTAATTAGTTTTTGAATTTCTTAAAATCAAAATAAATTTAAAATTAAAACTGTGTTTTGCCTAGGGAAGTGGTTTTTGTTTTTTATTGTAAATTTTATGGTATTTTTTTTTAAAGAGAGCCAAGGATGGAAGAGGAATTTTTATGGGAAAAGGTACGATTTACCGATGATACTCCCACCAGGCATAATAGAAGTTTTTGTATAAAACGAGGATATGTCTATGAATTGAATTTACAGTTGTTATCTACGATTAGAATTTTGAAAGTGATCAGAATTTTTTTACATCAATTTTTAACCGTAAAATTCGACCAAAATTAAACTACAGGATTATTTATTTATCGGTTTTGAAAGTAGAGCCTTTTTTTTGATAAATTTTAAATAAAAATATATTATTTGGGATATTATTTGATTAGCAAAAAATATGCCATTTTATAAAATATTATTATTTAATTATTAGAAAAAAACCTTTTTAACAAAAAGTGGTAAATTTTTGTTCTTACGTTTCGTATTTTAAGTAGAAAATTATTTTCACTGATGTGGCTCATTTTTACTGCTCGGTGAATATGATAATAAGCAAAATTGTCATATATGGGGCTCTAAAAATTCACAAATTACAAAGAGAAACTATTGAATCCGCGAATAGGGACTTTTTGGTGTGTATTTTGATCTGAAGATTTATGCCTGTATGATAACTAATTTCTTTTAAACCTCAAAAGTCAATATGGTAATTTGAAATAAATAATGTTTTTAAGAAAATGGCATTAAAAACTGTATAGCATGATAATTTTGGACTTATTGTGTGAAAATTTGCGAGTAAACGTAATTTCAAAATTTTGTATGGTAAATTGGTATTTAAAACCGTGCAATTTTAGGTATTTGAATTTTTGGCCTAATAATGCTATGTTAAAAAATTTATGTTTAAATAAGTGGTTTTTAAACAAAAGAGTATTTAAAAATCAACATCTTATACGTAATGAACCGAAAAAAACTTCCTCAACAGAACCGTGTTCTGTAAAATGTTTTGTTGTAGCTGTTATGGCAAGCTTTATGCATTATAATACATAAAAATATAATCAAATTTTAGTTTATTTATTATATTTCTATAAACTTTACTTTCCAAAGCGCAAATTGGATAATCATTTATTAGAATGATTTTTTCTGGAAATGATTTTACTGAAAGTGATTTTGACTGAAAATGATTTTTACTGAAAATGATTTTTACTGGTGATGAATTTTACTGAATATTATTTTTACTGAAAGTTATTTTTACTCAAAATTATTTTTCCAGAAAATAATTTTTACTGAAAACAATTTTTACTGAAAATGATTTTGACTGAAAATGATTTTGACTGAATATGATTTTTACTGAAAATGATTTTTACTCAAAATAATTTTTACTGAAAATGATTTTTACTGAAAATAATTTTTACTGAAAATGATTTTTACTGAAAATGATTTTTAACGAAGATGATTTTTACTGAAAATGATTTTGACTGAAAATGATTTTGACTGAAAATAATTTTTACTGAAAATGATTTTTACTGAAAAAATTTTTACTGAAAATTTTTTACTGAGAATATTTTTTACTGAGGAAAATTTTTACTGAAAATGACGTTGACTGAAAATGATTTTTACTGAAAATGATTTTTACTGAAAATGATTTCGACTGAAAATGATTTTTACTGAAAATGATTTTTACCGAAAATTATTTTTACTGAAAATGATTTTGACTGAAAATGATTTTTACTGAAAATGATTTTTACTGAAAATGATTTTTACTGAAAATGATTTTTACTGAAAATGATTGTTACTGAAAATGATTTTTACTAAAAAGGATTTTTACTGAAAATGATTGTTACTGAAAATGATTTTTACTGAAATTGATTTTTACTGAAAATGAGTTTTACTGAAAATGATTGTTACTGAAAATGGTTTTTACTGAAAATGATTTTTACTGAAAATGACTTTTACTGAAGCTAATTTTTACTAAAAATGATTTTTACTGAAAATCGTTTTTACTGAAAATGATTTTTTCTGCAAATATTTTTTACTGCAAATAATTTTTACAGAAAATGATTTTTACAGAAAATGATTTTTACTGCATATGATTTTTACTGAAAATGATTTTTACTGAAAATGATTTTTACTGAAAATAATTTTGACTGAAAATGATTTTTACTGAAAATAATTTTTACTGAAAATGATTTTTACTGAAAATAATTTTTACTGAAAATGATTTTTACTGAAAATGATTTTTACTGAAAATGATTTTTACTGAAAATAATTTTTGCTGAAAATGATTTTTACTGAAAATAATTTTTACTGAAAATAATTTTTACTGAAAATGATTTTTACTGAAAATGATTTTTACTGAAAATGATTTTTACTGAAAATGTTTTTACTGAAAATGATTTTTACTGAAAATGATTTTTACTGAAAATGATTTTTACTGAAAATAATTTTTACTGAAAATGAGTTTTACTGAAAATGATTGTTACTGAAAATGGTTTTTACTGAAAATGATTTTTACTGAAAATGATTGTTACTGAAAATGTTTTTACTGAAAATGATTTTGACTGAAAATGACTTTTACTGAAGCTAATTTTTACTAAAAATGATTTTTACTGAAAATCATTTTTACTGAAAATGATTTTTACTGAAAATAATTTTTACTGCAAATGATTTTTTATAAAGTTTAACTAAAGGTAATATTAAATAAAATCCGTGACTTATTATCCAAATCGTTGGTATATTTATTAAATAAAGTCATTTTTACAAAATTGCTTTCAAAAATTCAATCTTTCAATGCTTACCACAAGAAACCCCTCCTCCCTGCGGCACACACACACACATACGCAAAAAAATTTCTACAAAAATAAATATGAATAAAAATAGAAGGATTTGAATATAAATTTGCACGAAATCTATTAAAAAATGGAAATTTTTCAATTGCAAAATTTTATTTAATTATTCAAAAAGTGAAATATCTAATTTTGAATAAATTACTGGAAAAGTACGAGACCATCTGAAGAAATCTGGGTGTATGTTTAGTTTGTTTTATTTTAGTGGGTTTTTTCCTCTTTTTTTTTGGTTATTTTTTACGCTTTCTGTTCCAGGTTATGCCTTATTGCCGAAGAATAGTCTTTCGAACACAATGGCTTAAAATGTTGCTATTCCATAGGCATGACGTTGAAGTGTTTGGCTTAAAGTGCGAAGAATGGATTATTTGCCGCCTAAGTTGGATGCCATTAGGTGCCAAGAAGTCGTGACAATTGACACACGGAGAATTATGCGGGAATTTAGCACATTAGCTGCATTATGTTAAGAGTTTTGGCTAAAGCAGCTAACGCCAACACCGTCTGGACATCAATCACGTTTGCATTCTTATTCTCCCACGGACAGATCCACCAGAGACCACCACCACATGGACATTTGAATGAGTTTCAATTCCAATGTTGTGACAGCCAGTGCAGATACTCGAGCACCTATTGTGAATCGATTAAGGTGAACAGGTAGCGCCGGTCGCACTGACACATTAAGTCATCGAAAAACTACAATATTGCTCCCCATTTGCACATTAATATACACAAATTTGCAAAATTTTACAATTTCGCGCTTAACCGGAATTAAATAAATTTTATAAAAAAATTGAAGCATAGCTCATCCGAACTTATCGTTGATTTTCCACTGACAAACTATCACATCACAGGTAAATTACCCATAATCGCAAATAATGTAAATAAATTTAGCAATAAATTTAATCAAATGTGTACAGTACTGGCCAAAAGTATGCAATACCTTTTTTTAGGTGACTTTTAGATAAAAATCGGAAATTTAAATGAAAATGTGAAGAAAAGTTTACTTTTTTAAAAAATTATATTTAATTTTGATCTTAAATATGAAAGAAAAATATTTTTCAAACGTTTATTAATATCAAATTAAAAATAAAATATAAAAAAATTAATATGCTCATATTTGCCTCTTTCGCCGCAGAAAGCTTTTTTAAGTTTGATGACAGTTTGTACAATTATAGGTGTTCGGTCCATTAATTTTTTTTATCGCATTCTTTAAAATACTATTTGGGTATTGCAAAAGAATCCTCTAGAAGTCTTTCTGGGAGTTTTATGCAGTGTTCCTGTACTTGGTTGCCTACCTCATTCCATAAAATTTGATGCAGGGATTAAATACGGGTCATATTATAATTTCTAATTATATTTTATTTCATATTTAGTACACAACAATGCTTAAGAATAAATTACACCGTGCGCCTAATAGACGATCGAAACGTCAAATTTGCCTCTCTCACACATCTGACAGTGTAATATATACGCGAGCAATCACGCACATTGCGCGTGATTGGTAATGTACAGATTTACCGCAAACAAAGTTTGTGCATTTGACGATCAGTCTAATCATAGTGTAATTGCGTGAATAAACATCTTCATAAGCAATTAATTGTACAATTCAAGCGAGTAAAAAGAAATTTCAACATGTTAAAATTCCTTTTTGATCGCGTGATGGTTTTTGCATATTTTATTGGTGAATTCTCCAGTTGGTCGCTGTTGTTTCCTATTTTATTTACATTGTATTATGAATGACATTGTGTTTTTACATTAATTTTTTTTTTATTTTGACTATTTCAATTTGTTTATTTCTGTTTTAGTAAACTTTTTTTTAAAAAAATATTTAATTCAATATTAATTTCCGTATTAATATTTCATATTCCACTATTTATAAATTTAAACGTGATCGATTTTTCGCTTATACTACAGTACGTTTGGCTAGTTTTGTAAATTTTCATTAGGTCATCATATTTTCATTAGATTAAATACTAAAATATTAAATTATATAAAATTTATCACAAAAAAAACTAAATACGAATGAATGTTCATGCACCTACTCAGTAAATAGCGGAACTGTCAAATGTCAAAATAAACGTAGCGCAAATGATGAGTTCGAATGAAGCAACAGGAACGTTGTCATATTTAATATATCTACCGATAAACACCTAAAAATGTTTAGGTTCGTCAAATTCTTGTCACAAGGAAAATTTGCGCGTCTACGCACAAAAATCGTGCACTCTTACGATCATTTTTATATACTGGTGAACTGTTTGTAGAATTATGACAGCGAACAATTTGCAAGGGAAAATAGTTTATTAGATGCATGGTGTAAGCTATGCTTTAGGATCTTTGTTCTGCGGCAGAACAAATTCATACTCATTAATCTCTGAAATTTTCAGCTGTCTTAAAATACTATCGATCCACACCAATTCTCTTACTTCGTCCCCAGAGAAGTAGGCCCAAATAAAAAAAACCCTAAATTCACGTATTTTTTTCTTCCCTATTGGCATTATAGCTTCCGGTGTCAAGTTTGCTTCAGTACTGCGACGCACTTTTTTTTAATGTTCACCAATGTCTACAACTAAAACATAGTAATAAATAGTATTAATTAACGTGAAAGGTTATGGAGACTAAACATCCATCGAAGTTTCTCCTGCGAGCATATGCTTATGTTAAGCCTCATTATTTTAGAAAATCATGCGACCAGTGACTTTAAAGTCTTCGATGGGTATTTTTAGGAAAGTAAGTGGAGGATAGTTCTTGAACAAAGGGATTAGTATGATTGGAGGCACGGGAATAGAACTTTTTATAAGGAGATACTGTAACATCATGTACAAAAGCGATTTTGAGACCATGGTGGTTAAAAGTACTGCGAACAGAAAAGGGGCGTCGACATCAGTAGTCCGTAAGTCCATATTGGTTTTAGCAGGGTGTTGTATAAAAGTAAGTTGCTGTCTATTGTTAGTTAAGAACGTTTGTCTAAAAGGCGAAGTAGTTATAGGTGTCGTCTTTTTAGTTCTTGTCTTTTAAGTCTTGTATATGGGTTCCATGTCAAGCGTTTGTCTAAGTTAAGTCTAAGGTACCGAACTTTGGTGTTTTGTGGAATGACACTGCTATTAAGGTATATAGGAGGATATGATCTACCGTAGAAAGTAAAAATGACGTGTATAGATTAAGTTCATTGAATTTTATTATCCATCTGGTAAGCCAGTTTTGGAGGGTATGGATTTGAGTTTTGAGAATATTGCAAGCATTTTGGAGATTTTTGCTAGATTCAAGGAAAGCGGTTTCATTAGCGTATGTAGCAAAAAACGTTTTGGGATGGATTGGAATATTGTATATATAATTTTTTGACTATTTTCAAGTAGACTTCCCTGAGGAATATCAGCCAATATCGGATTCGTTTACTTGAAAGCGATACGGAATATATTTTCACAGCCTCAACAGTCCTCTTTTGATAGAACAAAGCCCAATACAATTTTTTATTATTTTTTTTAAGGGCGTATTTACGGTTATCTTCCCGTCAAGGGGCCAAATATACTAGCAGCTTCCAATCATTTTTTTACTGCTACTCTGCATACTGTTTTGTCATTGGTTTTATTTAATTCGCATTGAACGTGAGGTGCTGAAAGTCTCCGATTCCTTTTACTTCTTGTACAAATATTTTTTATATCTTTTCGGAAACAATTTCAAGTATTGTAAGTCTCTGATTATTATTATTTATTATGAAAATTAAACGATTCTCACTTAAACTGATAATTAGAGAGTTATCAGGCGCTGATGACTTCCGGTTTGGCTATGAACGTAACTAAACCCCATTAAAAAGGTCTAATTCACCTTCGTTAAATAAAGGAATAATAACAGCACAATAATTTTACTTTTTTTTTGGCATATTTTAGAAATTCTTATTTATCTAATACTAAATTGTATGACCAAAGAAAAACAAAAAGTTTTCAATTTAAAAAGATTTTTTCGCCAAACAATTTCTAGAAATTATGTTGTATTTCAAAGGCGGTTGTCAATTACTTTCGGCCTGCACTGTACCCTATTGAGGTGACAATCATTCCCCCCTTTTCCCACACCTTTATTTAGTAATTTATCTCCGAAACGATATTCAAGGACTTTCAAATCAATCTGCCTACTCGGCCTCCTTTGCGTTTACCTTCTTTAATCTCAATGCACTACTTACTAAGTAATAATATTGTGGCGCCATTTGATTAAAAATAGATAAAATTAGTCAAACCAGTCTGTCATGATATGCATGATCAGCTGTGATTAAATAATAATTATTACTCCCAACTTGGATGAAGGCAGTAATAATAATGAAAAATAAAAACGATCCCAGAAGGGTAAGCATTTTCCATATTCAAATCGTGACAATCGTGATTAAGTTTGGTTTGTTGTCAGCACAGTTTTTTTTTTTCAATTATTTCATTTTTATTCTTTTTTTTTTAACTAAAGTTTATTAGATAAATTAATGCTAGAAAAGATCATTTTTCTTCTAATATATTTTTTTTTGGTTAATTATTTTTATAAATTTTAGTTAAAAATAGAGAAAAGTTCAGCTTTTTTTTTATTTATAATTTTACTAGAATTTTTATTAAAATAAATACCAAATCCACCCACATACGCGCTATAGTGTCAATAAAATATTATTCATTATTTTTATTAGCTTGACCTTTTTACGATTGGATTGGAAAAATAAGGTAGAACTGGAAATGTGGTATGTCAATAGCGATGCCTATTTAAGGAGTCACCTTCGTTCTTGGTTCTAAATTAAAAATGCACAATTCATGTGGACTTTTATCAATTCGACGTTAAAGAATACATCAAAATAACACTAAATTATATCAATAATTTTTTATTGGAATTATTTTTTTCACTATTTACTATTGGTGTAAGTTTTCATTTTCAAAAAATAACTTCAAAATGACTATCAATTTCATAGTTTAAAAAATAAAATTCTGTTATTTAGCAATTATTAAATAAATTCAAAATAAAAGATTAAATTTATTTAAAGCAAAGTTTGCCATTTAATGCATTATTTACTGAAAATTTTCTTAGTACGCTTAAATTGTAAAAACTTTCCTAAAAGAGGTGGTAGTTCTGGCGAATCCACTTTTTGAGCTTTAAGAGAGAATTATCGAGGCCTATTTCTTGCTCGGTGGATAGTTTTATAAGCAAAACTTCCGTGTTTGAAATTATAAAACTCATAAATGACTTTAGAAAAATTATTGTTTCATCAAAAAGTATTTTTATCTGAAAGTGTCATTATAAAGTGAAGAAGTATAGACCATTGCCATCAATTCTGAGCGCTATTGCCGTATGATAACAGATTTTGTTTTTGCCCTAACTTCAAGATTTTAATCTAGATTATATAGAATTTTAATAAAATATCCCAAAACATGCAGAATTTTAGCTTTGTTATATAAAAAATTCTTGGAATGCGTAATTTCAAGATTTTGTTATGGCAATTAGCCTCAAAGATTGTACAATTTTATGCCATTGGACATTTTTTTTCTTTCGAAAATTTCTCTTGAACAAATATTTTTTAATTTAATTTTTACATCATATAAAATCCAATATCTGTCAATTAATGGCTAAATTAAAACCCAAAACATGTGAAAAAGTCATCAAAAATTACCTTGAAATGATCGAGTCTTTGAATAAAATAGTCACTATAAATTGAATATTTTTAATTTTTTTAGATAATGGCAATAATTATGCTATATAAAAAATAATAAGTTTTATTGACATTTTTTTTTTAAAATTTAGTTTTTGGAATTTTACTTTTCTAACCATAAATTGGATAATACTTTATATTAAAACGGTATGACAAGTACTTTCCGGACTGGACCACCAGGTGGAAAAGTTTTTAAAATTTTTTTATGTTATTATATTGGCAAGCCTCTTACTATCTATTTTTGTAAACGTCAAATTGATCGGCCATATTGATTTTTATTTTGACAGTTGTAATTTTGAAAATGGAACAAATTGATATCAGAGCAGTCGTTGAAAGGAAAAAAAAACTATTAAGGATATAAAATTAAAATTATAAAAGTATACTAGGAGATTATTCACCATCATTTTCCGTAGTTAGTTTTTAGTTTCGCGAATATTGACAGGATAGGACACACACAAATTATAAACCATGTTTGGGACGATCAAAAAACGGTTACAACGCTATTAGAACGGACTGAAATTAAAGAAGATTTAGAAATATCATTTGAATGAGTGTGTTTTATCTTTAATCATGAGTTGGGTCTAAAAAAGCTTTCCGCTTAGAGCAGAACAAAAATGCTTTCAACTTGAAAAATCTGCCGGCGGTTTCGAAATTTAAAAAAAAATCCAACAGATTTCGGGAGACGTTTTCTTATTATGAATGAAAAGTGGGTTAAACCCAGTACCTCAGAAATGAAAAGGGAGTCTAATTGGTGAGAGTACATCAGCTGATCTGCTCTGAACTAAGCAGATCAGCTGATGTACTCTGATGTCAATAATTTTTTGTGGATGCAAAAGGAATTCTTATAATTGATTACCTTAAAAAGGAAAAAGTTTTTATATAATTAATTATGCAGAAATTCAGCAATAGTACTAAACAGGTATTTTGAGGACCTTGAAAAAAAACCCACTACTTGGTGAGAGTCAAGAAACTTCAGAGATCTTAAATAAAATGTATTATTTTTAGGGATCATAGTAGATTTGAGTTTACATTGAAAAATTATTTATAATTTTAAAAAAAAATGAATTTGTTTGAACTTTTCAATCCACCCTCGCATTATAAGGGAAAAATCCTATTTCTTGGTTACAAAATCAACTACGATCAAGTTTTTGGTTTTTAATAAATTTTTTTGGCAGACATTTTTATGATTTCCGGAAGAAATTTTGAACATTTTCTATTGCACAATAAGAAAGTGAACTTTTTAATCGGTAAAAGAAAATCGGAAATGTTGGTGATTGGTGGATTTGGTGTTGACGTACTCGGTACATTATGTTGGTTTAATATCAGTTAAGAGAGACTTTCTTAATAAATTTAAAAAGCCCTAGTCATATGTGGACGCAATACTCGTAAATATGGTTTGTGTTGTTGAATTGTTTACGATTGGAGGAACGCGAATACGATGGGAATTTGAAAAGTGGTCTTGCACCGAGAAATAATTTTTTTCTCGAAAATGTCGTAGGCCTCGGAAATGGCACAAGTAGAACACCACCGGTCGGATACTGTTGTCTGGAGTTTCATTGACAGTTTTATTGTTTTGTCCAGTTCGTTTCTTTTACCGATTTGAATATTGTAATGTCCAGTATCACGAGTATTATTATTAGACTGCCACCGCCTGCTTGAAGTACGACCATTCAATTCGGTACGGTGGGATTTGTGATTGGCAGCGTTTCTTTGCTTTTTCACTTTTTGATCTGTTCTGACTTTTGCCTCTATTTTCAATGGAATGCCGAACGCATAGAAAAAATTAGCTTTTTTGATGTAAAATATTTCGGCTTGCATAGTTGAGAATAGGCGAAATGGCCTTGTGTGTATGGCCAAGTTGGTAACACGGTGCGCGCAATCAAGACATTAACGTGTGAACGACTGCTAAGGGAAATATGCGAAATTATGAACGACTTTTAAAACAAATTATCACTTTAGGAGAATTTGTTTTTAAGTGACGAAAAATTAAAATCCATGTAAAAAAGGAATAAGATGTTTTGAGAGGGGAAGAAAATTATTATCACCTCAGTTGAGTTAAGGCAAGCGTCTGAAATTATTTTGCAAAGTTGTTAAATCTTCCTGGAATATTTAATCTGCAGTGAGATGTGAAAAAGTCGCAATCGCCAAAGAATGATATTGTTTTGACGTTTGGTGTAATGAAGCAATAAACGCCATGTCGGTTAGGTTAAAACCGAACACGATCCCAGACCGAGAGGATCTTGTTGACAGTATAACATGGGTAATGGAACTGGTAGTTCGGCATGACAATAGAGAGCGAATATTCTTCCACACCTAATGCGGCTTTGCTAAGTGAATACTTGAAAAGCAGAAGCTGTAAAGGGACAGCAACAGCAACGACATCATGATGATCGGGCCATAGGCAGCAGTATCAGCGTTGTTGAGATGAAAGAAGAACCAACATTCATAGGCATTCAAATTGCCTGCAGCTATCCAAGGTCTAGTAGACGTTCACGATCAACTGACGTGGAGTGCGGAATAAGAAAAATTCGTTCAGGCAATGAAGTCTATCCTCCTTGACTGCACCAGCGGATCCACAGAACACTTTGTTACTTAGTATCCACTTTCGAATGTACAGTTTAGAATTTGCGGTTCTGAGTGGAGTATCACTCGGGCAGAATGTGATCGAAGATTTTGCAGAATATCAGCGACATCTCGTGCATATTGTCAATTGTACACGAGTTAAGTCCACGTCCGATCGTCTTGCCAGTGGAAATTTATAAATCAATTGCCTCTTGGACCATTTTGTAATGTGATATTGGGAAATGGTTTATGGAGTCCCCGCCACCGTCGATATATTGACTTGACCAATTCCTCAAGACCGTGTTGTATGGATTTATATATTTTAGGACAATGTGGTGGTGTGGTGTTTCCAATCAATTTGGATAATTGTTTCCAAAGACGACTTTCCTTCTCTGGGTAGGTGGTTGGTGTCGTGTACATGTCATCAACATAAAGTACCTTTTCCGTATCGCTGGGTAGTGTCCGCATTCAGACTCTTCAGATATAAGCTGGCTTAAAAATTGGTGAGAAAAAAGAATAAGGGGACAAAAAAAAATAATGGAAATCTTAAGCAATACGTTGACATTGGTTTTATTGTTCTTTGCGATTGGTGCAAAATGGTCTACACGAGATAAAGATGTCCATTGACTTTAAGAATAGCAAATCGGCTAACTTGCATTTCGATGGGATTATTTATGGTGATATGATGCCTTGTAATTTATGCAACACATTTACACAATAAATATTTGTTTTCTTAATCATTTTTCTTTTAATACAATAAAACGAACGTTTTTTTGAAACTATAACTCTTTTGAGTTGTTAAAAACGTTTATTTTTTGTTATTACGCATTCAGTATGCAATAATTGGTTGATTATAATTTTGGTTTTTATAATTATTTTTTGTTGGTAAAATGTTGCTAATACAGGGTGTTCTGTTGAGATGTATACAAAGTAGACATGTCGCCATCTTGGTACAGGTGGCGAGAGGTACTCCCACAGAGCTTGGTTCTGGGGTCTCTGTTGAGGAATCTGATATACGAGGTCTGTTCAAAAAGTATCGCAAATTTTGAATTTTCACGTATATTCGATTTTCGATTTTTTGTGCCGTTATGTTGGTACTCATGTTTCTCACTTATGCCGATAAGTTCGGCCATTTTGAATGTTTAGTTAATTTTTGACAGCGGCTTTGCTTGCACGTGTTTTGGCTCATCTTCGATTTTTGCCAATTCCAAAAAATGGATCAAAGAATCTGTTTCGGGAACAATAAAAAGTCACAGTAGGCCAGATCTGGAGAACACGGTGGCTGCGGCATTATTAGTGTGTTGTTTTTGGCATAGGAAAAAGCCAATTTTTGTTCTTCCAAATATCCGGGCGTTTCTGGCGGATTGCTTCACGCAACTTGCGCATAACTTGGAGGTAATATTCCTTACTGACCGAGTTATTGAACTCATGATGCACCACGCCCCTGCAATCGAAGAAAACTGTAAGCAAAACATTCACATTCGACCGAACTTGGCGCGCTTTTCTAGGCTCATGCGGCAGCTTCCATTGGGATGCTTGAGCGTTGGTTTCCATGATTCGTCACCAGTTATGACCCTCTGGAGAAAATTTAGTTCGTCGCGGACAGAGCCCAACAGCTCTTTAGCAATGTTAATGTGATGCTGTTTTTGGTCGAAAATAGGCAAAAATTGAAGACGAGCCGAAACACGTGCAACAAAGCAGCTGTCAAAAATTAACTGAATATTCAAAATGGCCGAACTTGTCGGCATAAGTGAGAGATATGTGTACTAATATAACGCGATAAAAAATCGAAAATCGAATATACGTAACCCACTAAAATTCAAAATTCGCGATACCTTTTGAACAGACCTCGTATTATGGTATTCTCAAGATCCATACCCCTGAGGAGGCGAGAATCATCGCATTCTATCCTTCAAATATGACTACCCCTTGGGAATACCGGTAGGTGTTACTTCATAGGAGGACATGCTTCACCTTGGATGCTATTGATTTGGTCGTTGGCATGAGGTGTAAAGTTATCATAGGCTAAAGGTGGAGAAGAGGCTCCATAAAGTACTGTGCTATCTCATAACCCTTGATGTGAAGAACACATTCAAATCGGCGAGATGGAATCGTATCCTTGATGCCCTAGACTCAATGGGTATTCCGGAGTTAATTACCGAAGAGATCATATAGGATCAAGACGAGGGTACCATAGGTCACGGTTCTGAGCCCTTTGTTGTTGAATGTAATGTATGATGGTATTCTCAGACTCTATATTCCCTGAGCAGGTGAGAATAATCGCATTCACTGACGATGTTGCTGTGGTTATAGTAAGCTAAACTTAAGCTTGCGGACCATAACACGTATGCAGTTTTTTCGCGAGTAGGAAGAGTAGAGAATGAGGTGATCTCGGGACTATATTTAAAGTACCTAGGGGTGATGATTGACGTAATGCTGAGGTTTCAGGAACTCCTATTATGGTTGGTAGAAAGGCTATGGATATAATTATAGTATTGGAGTGCTTAATAACGAGCTTTAGGAGACTCACGCAGAGTAGGAACACCCTGTTAGCGACCGAGGTCAGGTCAATTCTACTGTACGCTGCGCCAATTTGGACGGATGGGCTGATAAGATCAACCTACACACATGGAGTTGTCTCAGTTTACCGTAGAATCGCATTGAGCTTTTTGAACAGTGTAATACGAAGCCATTTATATTGTGACCAGAATGAAATACTGGCAGATGAGTGGCAGAGGCTGTACTGCCGGCGAGGTTGGTGTGACGCTATCGAGGGGACACAATACTACTTATCCCAATTTTTGGGGGGACACAATACCGCTATAAATTGTATTCTATCCCAATAGGCTCTTCTTGTGGCGGAATGGGGGAGAGCGCAGAGCAAGAGTTCTTTTACTACACCCGATACAATGCGAGAAGATATGAAGCAGAGAAGTGCGCTGGAGAGTCCCAACGCCGAGAAATATCGTGTCACTGATGTTGGACTCGGGGGTGGCTTACGAGGCCGTCGAAGTCTTTACGTGAAAAGTGCTAACAATACTAAGCCTAGATGAGCGTCAAAAAGAAGCTGGAAATAATTCACCAGAGTAGGGATTTCGATTAATACTTCCGATTTTATACGAAAATATATAAATGTGACCAAGTAAGGTGGTATTAGTGGGTTAAAGTCCCACACTATGTCTTTCAATAATTTTCACCTTACTTTAATAAAAAAAAATCTTGGTATAGGGTTCTGAGTAGAAAAAGCTGGCAAACCGCCATTTTGATATTACCTACTGGACAGGAAAAGCGCTCAAACCGCCATTTTGATATTGTATTGGCTACTGGACAGGAAAATCTGTCAAACCGCCATTTTGATATTGACCTGCTGCATGGGAAAAGGTATCAAACCGCCATTTTGATATTGGCTACTGGATGGGAAAAGCTGTTAAATCGCTATTTTAATATAGATTACTGTGTCAAAACTAGTTGAAATCTTCAAGTTATATTTACACACTCTGTAAAAAATGATTATACCAAACGAAGTAAAAGTACTAAACCAAGGTTAATAACATCTTATTGTATTATCAGATTTCTCAATAAAAGGAAAATTTATAAATGAGTGTTTTTATGAAATATTTTAATGTCCTTACCATTTTATTATTTTGATATGCTTAATTTTTACGAAATAAATACAAATCATCAATAATTTCAGTTTTATTTTTGTCAATTTTTCTCTTTAAAGTGTTTCCCTTGAGCAATTATACATCGGCGGACATGTTTTTTTGTAGCAATGTTGCAAAGTTTAAACTAAAATCGCCTTGGTTTGGATGATGAACCTTTGAGTATTTTTGATCTTGACGAATAAAAAAAAACATCACACAGACTTAGATGAACAAAATAGAGTTGCTGAGAAACCATCGAAATCGCTTTTTCCGATAAAAACTCATTGATAGAGATCCCATCTGAAGCGAATAACACTTTTCCTGGATTTTTCAAAAACTATTTTATAAAAAAAAAGTATTTTTTATAAAAAAAGGGTTTTTGAAAGGTTGCAAATTTTCATGCAACTTTTTATAAATTAAGCTGGCAAAATCCACCAAGCCTAATTGGAAATTTCTGGACACATTGTTGTTCCTAATTTTGCTGTTCCCACTTTGTGGTAACGCACTATAAAAATACACATTCATTAATTACGCTCCATAGTTTATAAATAAAAGTGAAACTTTCCTCCACATCAAGTAGGGAGTGACTGACAAACTATAAATATGGGAGCGTAAGTTTGCACTGTTGCCAGATTTCTTTCAGTGATGCCTGTTTGCCACACCTTTTTCTTTGAACTTTCTACAGTTTTCCAAATAAACTGCGTATAATACGCGCTGTATTTATTTATAAATAAACAATTATTATTTTTAATTTTTATTACTAATATTTTTAAATACTTTTAATTAAATGAAAAGTGGTTCAGTAAAATTACTGTGGTGGTATTGTAATAAAACGACGCAAATCAGAACCTTTATTTATAGTCACTGTAAACAATAAATCAATGTGTTCTAGTAGTGATGTTACAGCTTATAAATGATAAAACTGATTTTCATGAAAAAATATTAAAGTGCATTTTTTATTTGAATGATTTTATTTGTAGGCAAAACGAGCTGTTCTTGGCAAAAAAATCCACAAATTTTAAGGAGCAAAGTGTTACTGTTATTACTCGTAGTACTGGAGCTTATTATGGGCACACGGTAACTAGTACTGGATAACGATTTTCTTATTAGGGACACCCTAGTTGATAGTGCTTTGGTCCAGCTGAACATATGGTCTAAACAGGCCTGTACGTCTCAAAACTATATTCCTTCCTGCCGAACACCCTATAATTTATAAAAATTTCCTATAAAAGTGAAAAAACTTTCGTCAAAACTAAGAAATTCCGAATTTTCTCTTCCATTTATTAACTTTGATTGAAATCTAAGAAATATTTTACTGTAATTTCTAATTTATTATTTAAAAAAGTTTTTTTTTTACAGAATTTATTAATCCATTAAATATTAATTAAATTATATTCAAACTGTTTAGTATATTTTAATTGTAATAATAATAATAAATAAAGAAAGAATATTTTTATAATTTCTTAACGAAAGGTCAACTTTTTAAAACAGAATTTATGTGAAGAAAAAAAAAACAAGAAACGATAAACAAAAATCACATCTGAATTGGAAAAAAAATTAAAAGAATTTCTTATCAATTATTAACGTTTATCTGTCATTTAGTATGACAAAGCACAGATTCACTTAAATAAATAAAACAATTTCAAACAAGAGAAAAATGTTACAATAAAATATGATGATATGTCCCAAAAACATTTGCATGAGAAAACCCACAATTATATTAGAAATATAAACAAATCATTAGAAAGGGAAAGGTGGATGGGCAGGAAAGAGACGAACATATGATAAAAAAACAAGAAACAATAAAAATCGAATTAAATTTATATCTTCTTCAGATGGTCTGGGGGCCATCATATCCATATCATATTGTGTTCGGGTAATGATTTGAAATGATTCCAAAAAATGATGATCGGATCTGAACGAACGTTTCTTACTCGTTTTCCTATTCGATGACATCGAATCTGATCCACCTAACACCTAAGATACGAAAGAAATGTTATTGAGATGAAAATCTGTCGGAATTTTATTGGCCAATTCAGTATATTATCGTGCCATACTGAAATCTATCGTCTTTGTTGTCCGTCCACATCACCACCAACGGTTACCATCGTCGTCATCATCGGCAGGCATCCGGCATTGTACACCGATACGATGATCGAAGATCAAATTGAGCCGGAATTGACCAACACGATCTCGCCATAGATTTATTCAAATTTGGAAAATTTATTGGTACCACCTGAAATGCATGAACGTTGCGTAGAAGGTGTGTTCTCTGTCCGGACAAATCTTTGGAGACCATCACAAAATCCATAAGACACCGTTTCACTTATGGTATGGTATGGGGACTACACATATGTCACTATTGTAGAGGAGATGATGGCCTCCCTCCATGTTCACGCCAACTTCTGCGACTCCGCAACAAAAAAATCGTTATCTTCTGTTCTCTTCCATCTTCATAGATACAAATCCACTAAAAAATCAAAAACAACAACAACAAAAAATGTTTTTTTTTTGTAGTAATTTTTCCTTTGATTCTATGTTATCATTATTATTATTATTATTATTATTATTAATATTATTATTTTATTTATTTATTTTTGTTTTCATTTGATTATTTTTGATAATTTTTTTAGTTATAAATAAATTGTGTTCAAGTTAATTTT
This sequence comes from Atherix ibis, assembly GCA_958298945.1. Classification (NCBI taxonomy): domain Eukaryota; kingdom Metazoa; phylum Arthropoda; class Insecta; order Diptera; family Athericidae; genus Atherix; species Atherix ibis. The sequence continues at coordinate 3,545,283 of OY282607.1, read as the reverse complement.
TTCATCAAAAATTAGAAAGCCATTATTGGTCAACATAACATGAAATTTTATTGGTTTTCGATTGAATAAAACACTATGAGTTAATGTTATTTTTTCCGTCTATATTATTTGTTTTATTCAATTTGTTTATTCTTAGTTTTTGGTTGTATTCGTATTCTTGTTCTTATAGTTTATTGGTTTTTAGTCTTTTCAAAAAAAAAATACAACAACAAAACTTATCACTTTATTGAAGTTGATACTTTTCGATGATGAAATTTAATATTGAATTGCTAAAGTTGTTAATTTACTGCCTGTGATCCAACGCAGACCAGATAGACACATTCCAAATGGGATAAGAGGATCGCGTCGTCTAATCGAACAGAAATGAGAAGGAAAATAATCGAAATTAATTGAATATTGAAAAGGGTATCTTAATGGTGATATTTCTGATCACAATCAAAATTCTTAACTAACAACTGAAAAAAGCACATCAAATAAATAACAAATTTTTTCATCAACGAATCAAAATCGAATTTAACAAATTGAATCTGTTCCTTTTTGGTGCCTCGATTGATTGGTGTCTCTGCAAAAATAGTGGTTTGCGTCTTTGTGTTAGTGCGTTCACCAACCCAGCTAGAGCGATTTTCGCACAGTTCAAAAATGGCCAAATTATACCGGATTTTATCGATTTTATTACAATTTTCAATAAAATTACAAATCAATTAATTCTTATTCGAAAAATTTTCAATCGCCTTTTTTAGTGGATTTGGTTTTTTACGACTTTTAAATTTGTTTTTTTAATTGAAGTTCTATTTAAATCATGTCATTCAATTTAAATGTTTTGAATAGAACACGTCGAGTGGATTTCAATTTAGATCTAATCAAATTGTATATTACTCGTCAGAAACGGCTATTAAATTTTTAGTATTAAACAAAAAGAAATAAATTATTTTTTCGTTAATTTTTCAATAAAATTTTCACAGTTTCGATTGAGTAATGCAAATATTTAAAATAGTTTTATTTAAAAAAAAAAATTACATTGCTTATTTTTCTACTACATTTGATGTATTATTTTAGTTTCCAGTATCGCATTTGAGGTAAACAAATTTTTTAAAAAGTTTCACGTCACCCTAAAAACATTAAAGCCTAATTTATGATGGTCTGTTGCATGGAGCCAACTCAACACTACGGCTTGAATTAAGCAATCACATTACTTGGACTTAACTTCTTGTACTTCCCCAAATACTGTTCCTTTTTTTTTTTTAAAAAAAGTACAAATTTTATATCAAAGCTTGAGAAATTCACTTTCCAGGACAGTCAGTCCTTGGTGCCTTTTTGGATATGACTTCTTCGAACGTCTTTCAATTCTGTCTGATTATGGGATTATCTGTTAGCCAATCATACTTTTATTATGTAAAATGTAAATATTGTGGCCACTTTTGAACTTTGTCTGAAAAGAAAATGGCCGCCGCAATGACTTATTATTCAGTTTTAAGAATTCGTGAAAGAATTTGCTTTATTTGCAGTGAAGACAGTTTAATAGAGTTTAGGGTCTCTTTTTGGATATTTTAATATTTAATTAATGATGTTATATTCTTTAATTTAACATAAACTAAGAATTTTTTACTGAAAAGGATTTTTCGTGAAAAAAATTTTTAGTAAAAAAGATTTTAAATGAAAAAGATTTTTACTGAAAACAAATTTTACTGAAAAAGATTTTTAGTGAAAAAGATTTTTAGTGAAAATAATTTTTACTTAAAATTATTTTAACTAAAAATGGTTTTTACTGAAAATAATTTTGAATGGAAAAGCTTTTTACTGGGAAAGATTTTTACTGGGAAAGATTTTTACTGAAAAGTGCTTTTACTGAACAAAAATTTTACTGAACAATTTTTTTCTGAAAAATGTTTTTGCTGAAAATTACTTTTACTGAAAATTAATTTTACTAAAAAAGATTTTTACTGAAAATTATTTTTACTGAAAATTATTTTTACTGAAAATTATTTTTACTGAAAAGGATTTTTATTGAAAAAGATTTTTACTCAAAATATCTTTTACGGAAAATGATTTTTACTTAAAATGACTTTTTTACTGAAAATTATTTTTACAGAAAAGAAGTTTTACTAAAAATTACTTTTACTGAAAATTATTTTTACTGAAAGGCGTTTTTAATGAAAATGATTTTTACTGAAAATGATTTTTACTTACAGTAATTTTTACTGAAAAGTATTTTTACTGAAAAGAACTTTTACTGAAAATGATTTTTGCTGAAAATATTTTTTACTGAAAAGGATTTTTATTGAAAAAGATTTTTAGTCAAAATATCTTTAACGGAAAATGATTTTTACCTAAAATGACTTTTTTACTGAAAATTATTTTTACTGAAAATTATTTTTACTGAAAGGCATTTTTACTGAAAAAGATTTTTACTGAAAAGGATTTTTACTGAAAATGATTTTTACTGAAAAGGATTTTTACTGACAATAATTTTTACTGAAAATGATTTTTGCTGAAAATTATTTTTACTGAACATGATTTTTACTGAACATGATTTTTACTGAAAATGATTTTTATTGAAAATGATTGTTACTGAAAGTGATTTTTACTAAATGTGATTTTTACAAAAAATTATATTTACTGAGCAAAACGTTTACTGAAAATGATTTTTTATAAAGTTTAACTGAACAAAATTTGAAGTTAATTTTTTGGTGGAATATCTTCCAAAAACAACTCCGAAATGAACAGACTTTTCCTAGTGAACTATTAACATTAATAAATCAATTTCGGTTCTGTTGTGAGGGCTCGGTGCTCATTGAATAACAATCAATTAATGAAAAGAATGCGAAATTTCTTCTTCAAAGAAATTGTCAAGTAATGTGCCGACATGATAAAAGGTGAATGAATGGGCGTTTTTTTTTGTCCTATCCTCGTACGATTGGAAGATGGTCGATGGATAGTCTGAGCTATTTTAATATGGATAACTTGAAAGGTTAACCAAATCGAAAGGCGAACAGATGAGGTGAAAATCATTTCGAAGAGTAGTTTGTTACTGGACTGGAACTGGGCAGAAACCGGACAAAGCCGAGCGTAAATCTATCCGAACGCACTAATTAAGATAAATTGGCCGATTGCTACCGTTTACAAACTAATCACAAGGTATGGTGGTCATGGAGAAGAGGTGCAAACGATCCATTCAACACCGTTTGGAGCCGCGTCGAGCGTACCCACCCATTAAAAATGTTTCTTTATTTACTATGATTATGTGATGTTATGTTTTCAGTTTGGAGGATTATTATTAAAATTGTTCTCCTTCGCCCTCTTTCCCTTTCCCTAAATTCAGTTCTTGGACTAGTGTTCGGTTCGTTTTTGTTATTAAGTTCATACGTGCTTATTTCGAAATTTTTGAAATAATTTCGTGCATTTCTTTTTATGTTTTGAGTCGTCTGCTATTGTTTACTGAAATAGTGGGATCACCACTTGCTTCTTATTGTGCGTTCCAAGTCTCGGTATCGCCAGCCAAACCAGTGCACACTTGTACGAGCAGACAAAACATCTACAATTTAGCAAAGTCATGTTTGCCATCATTTTTCATATTACAAACGTCCAGTTATTATCTGCCCATAAAATGGAACCTTTTGATCGGTACGAGTTTGAGTACAACTGAGACTGGATCAGTGGTGTCTGTGTTGTGCACAGTCCACGATGGCATGTACTTTTGGTGCACTGATTGTAATTTTGGGGGCGTTGATCTATACAACACCTTAACAGGTATCGAAGAGGTTGTGAAGTTGTAAATAAAACGGCAGCTATTGTAAATAATAATTATCGACAATGGTTCTGTCGAATGTCCAACTGTGTTTGACCAGAGCCGATTGTTAGTTTGTTGATTGATTCGTTATCAATAGGAGAAGAACTTGGTGTGGCCGCTGTATTGGTTTTGAAGTTGCAGATGCAGGCCGTATCGGTAGCGGTGCTTTCGAGAATATCGCAACAATAGCCAATATCCTTTGGAGTTGTTACCCAGTAAAAGTTTAGTTTCCGTCATGACTATGAGCACAGTTTTTATCACAGATGTTGGCTACGTGAACATCCAGTATTCCAGGGGATCAAACAGGCTTACGATCATCTCCATAAAACAATCTGATCAAGTCGCAACGTGTCTATTATACTTTATGGCTTGCCGTAATCCTGACCGTAACATATCCGAGCACCGTGGAGCCTTTTAATTAATTTAAGATGGCCAAGAAGACGCACCCAAACTACGAGTACGATTCGAAAATTGTTTTCTTGTTAGTCGATCGATTATGGGCGGACTTCCCGCATGAGCTTGTCCACTGATCTACCACCAACTTTCCGACACTTGGTCCGTAGGCTTCGGCTTCGGTTGGCTTCGGTTCAGCTAAAATTCTAGACAGCCAAGATGTATTGTGTTAAGATTCACTTTCAGTTGGATTTCTCACCTTTTCGACTTGGCCAATTTTCCTAGTGATGAATTCGTTTTTGATGTACTCCTCGTTTTTCGCCTCCCATTTTAGCCTTCCCTATTAGCACCGATTACAACTTTATTATTAGTCGGCTAACTCTACCACACATCGTTTTATTGAATTTCAAAGCAATTATTATGTTGGATTTAAGTCTATTTTGTTCAAGAAACTTCTGTTCGTTTCGTTTTTACGAGTATAATGTGGTCTAAAGTAAATATTAATAATCGATTATATAGAATGTGTGCTTCGGTAGTTGGTGGTTTTTTTTTCGTTATATAATTTTTTTTCCATTTACACGAAGCTAACAATGTCAAAAAAATATTTGCAAACTTTACTTGTGAAATGAAGATATTTGGCTTTTATCGGAAGACATTTCTGAGTTACTCTTTCTTAATTATTTCCAAACTATAAGGTGAATGGGTCTTCTTTGTACGTATGGAACTATTGCATTGCCAAGAGATTAGACTAATAAAAATTTATTTACAATAAAAAAAAATATTTAAACAGTCCACCTTATGATCTGTTTTGTAAATTCCCACGATTTATTCATTTAGTTGTGCAACAATAATTTGAATACATTACTCATCGGATTAAGGGGCCAAAAGACGGTCAGATGCGATGGAAAACTGTTGAAAATCTAATCACAACAACAATTTACGAATAGTAGTTGTACTATTCCGAGCTCTAAACAATTAAACTGTCCACACAAGACAATATCCACACGATAATATGCGCCATCTTGTATCTTGTATCCAAAAGCTCTGGAAATTTTTTTTGAACTGTTTTCGATTCAGTTTGTTGTATGTAATTTTGTTGATGAATTTATGACTTGAAATATTTTTTCCTTGTTTCAGAAAGAATTGCTTTCTTTTAGTTAAATCCAAAAACAAATGTAACCGTTTTTGGGGATTTTTGTATCTTTGTTTTATTTATGAGTATTTTTCTTAGGTAACATTTTCTTTAGATCTTCCCATTTTTTGTTTTTTTTGTTTTATTTTGCTCTTTACAAATTTCATTATTTCTTTATTCTTTTGATTTTGCTATGTAAATACAAAATGAATAGAATAAATAATGTTAGAAATGCTCAAAACAAATGCAAATTCAAAAATTCCAAACTCTTTAATAAATTGTTCAATATTAACATCGATTTACGGTTTTTTCTTCTCCTATCATTTTACATTTCTTTAATTTAACACGACTGCGAATAGGTTTGGGTATTGATAGTATCTGATTAAAAAAATGTATCAAAAATAGAAAATATCATAGACAAGCGCTGGTTGAATGGAAGGGGAGCAATTTCTTTTAATAAACGGAGATGGTGATAGAGGTTCTTATAAAATTTTCAGTTTTTCTACTCCTCCAAAAACCGACTTTGGATGAATAATTACGAAAACAATCCAAATTTGTAGCAACATGTACGGGACGATATAAAAATTCACTAGAAATCCCAGAAAAGTCACTAAATTAATACAAGCGTCTTATAAATATTAATAGGAGAAGATGGCAAGCGATTACGAGTGGGCTCCATTCAGTCGACGGTTAACAAATCCAAAAGTCTTGTTTCTATACGAGATACTGCAGTTTAACCAGAGTGCCTATGCTAATTTAAAATTCATATTCTTTAGAAGCTTTGCACAATAGAAAATTTTTACATAAAAAAATTAAGTGAAATTGAATAAATAATCGTAAATAATTAATATAATTTAATGCCAACCAGTTTGTTTAATTCGAAGGACTACAAAATTGTGTGTTCAAAAATTTCCACTACCAAATATTAGCGGTAAAATTTTTAGTTTCAATTATTCCGTAAAATAATTAAGTAACAAAATTAATTTTCAGCAAAAATTTGCGGTTGAAATTTTTGGTAAAAATGTTCGTTAAAAATTAAATTATTTTATTTTTTACTACCTTTTTGAGTAAAAATAATTGTTCGTAAAAATCACATTCAGTAAAAATAATTTCCGGTAAAAATTTGTTCAGTAGAAACTTGATCTGTAAAAATTTGTTGTTTTTTACTGAATTTGTTGTTTTTTACTGAACAAATTTTTATCGAACAAATGTTTACTGAAAAAATGTCTACTAAGAAAATTTTTACTGCAAAAATTTTTTTTTGGTAAAATTTTCGATTAGCTTTTTGAGTAAAAATAATTTTTCGTAAAAATCACATTCAGTAAAAATTTTTTTTTTTTTCGTAAAATTCACATTCAGTAAAAATTCATCTTTCAGCAAAAAATTTGTTGGTAAAAATTTTTGGTAAAACTGTTTAGTCGAAATTTTCAGCAAAAATTTTCTGTACATATTTGCGATTAAAATTTTCGATAAAAATTGTGGGTAAAAATTGTCGGTAAAAATTTTTGGTAAAACTTTTATTGTCGGTAAATTTTTGGTTATATTTGTTACTACTATTTTCAGTAAAAATAAAAATCACATTCAGTAAAAATAATTTTCAGTAAAAATTATTTTCAGTAAAAAATTTTTTGGTAAAAATGTTCAGTAAACATTTTTAGCAAAAGTTCTTGGTAAATATTTAAAAAAAATTTCGGTAAAAATTCTCATAATTGTTGGTAATATTTTTTACTTCTATTTTCAGTAAAAATAATTTTCAGCACAAATCATTTTCAGGAAAAGTCATTTTAGGAGAAATCCAGTAAAAATTCAGGTTCAGTAAAAATTCTTTTCGGTAAAAACCATTTTCAGTAAATATCATTTTTAATAAAAAATTATGTTCATTCAAAATCATTTCCGGTAATAAGCATTTTCAGTGAAAAAAAAAAAAAAAACGAAAATAAATATTTTCGGTAAAAATGTTCGGTAAAAATATTCGGTGAAAATTTTAGATAAAAATTTTCGGGTAAAAGTCTCAGTAAAAATGTCTAGTGAAATTTTTTTTTTAAAAGTTGGGGTGAATTTTTTTTTTTAAAAGTTCCGGTAAAAATTTCCTGTCAAATTTTTTTATAAAAAGTTCCGGTAAAAATTTCAATTATAATTTTCAGTTTATAATTTTCAGGTTAAATTGAAAGATTTTTAGTAAAAGTTTTAAGTAAAAATTGTTGGTAAAAATATTCCGTAAACGTTTTTTGGTATAAATTTTCAAAAAATCGTTTCTGTGAAAAATATCCAATTGCAATTTTCCAAAATTTTATTTATGCACGAATATTAGAGGGATTTTTATTAATTTTTCAGAGTGCACTTTTTTTAAAAGTAAATTTTTTAATGGCAATTACGAGTACATCAACTTCTTATCAAAATAAAAATAATTTAAAAAAAGTCCAAGTATTCGTCGCTTTCCGGAATGACATACTTTGGTCGCTTGGTTGCATGGAATATGGAAATATCTGCTGATTGGAGTGCGAGTGTATACTCTGTAAACAAGAGTGGGCAGAGAGGACGAAGTCAAGGAATCTGGGGGATATCAGCTCATTTGGACTCGCACGGATCACGCGGGCTTGGACCTTTTTCGTTAGTCCGATAATGCTCAGGCAATTTACGAGCTCTTCAACCGCAGACGGTCCGAGGCCATCGGGAAAGACGGTGTCCATTATCTCATCGAGAAAGGTTTCGCCAGACATTCGGCCAGCCTATCGTTCATTTATTTTGACATTGCAAACTGATCAGTTCTTCGTAAAGTCGTAAAGTGACCAGTCTCCCTTCGCAAAGCTAGTCAATATAAAATATTCACTCCGACACAAATGCTGCCAACACATCCCCATTACCACCTTTTCTGTGTACAATGCGGTCGTTTCTGCTTTCCTCGTTTCAGTGTCCAAATGGACATTCGCAAATTGCTATCCAAAATCGACCGAATTCGGGGCTTATTAAATCTGTCCAACGGACATACTCGAGCTCTTATCAACTTCACCAAAATGGACTCAATGAATTTTTTGATATTTTCGGTTCATCTTAACTTTTTTTCCCTTTTCTTTTTAATGAAAATAAAACGAAATTTCAAAATTATTCACACCATTTACCTTTTTCTGCAAGTTTAAATTTCATGTCGTTGATTTTTTTCCCCTCCAGTCCACTTTATACTAAGTGCACGAAAATTCGAAATGTGATAAATTTTTGGCATCATTTAGGCAAATTTATTACGAACTGTGAAAAAGGTGGTACCAATTATGTTCTAAATGTAAATATTAAAAATTTTATTAATAAAATATTTTGTTTAATTCTCTACTCTTAATATTATATTTATTTATTACCGTGGATATTAGTTAAGGGTTACTGTGCCCAGGAAATTGTGTAAATGTGATCAAATATGTTCAAAACCCCAGAAAATATTCAAATTGATTATTGAATTTTAATTTCAAAATTTTCTGTCAAAAGAACAGGAATGATACCTCATAGAATCCATTTTACTTTTTAAGGACAAATTTTACATAATTAGAATTTTTACTGATATTAATATTTCTGTAAATTTATTTGGAATAGGTTTTTTTATTGATTTTTTTTTAAATTCTAATTTGAGTTTTTAAAGTAAGGTTTTTGTTAAAACTACTGCAACAATTTATTAGTAAAAGCTTTTTATAAAATTGTCGGTAAGAATTTATGGAAACATTTTTCGGTACAAATTTTCGATTTTAATTTGCCTTACGAAATTTTTTGCTAATATTTTTGGTAGAAATTTTCGGTAATATTTTTTAAATAAAAATTGTTCATAAAATTCGGTAAAATTTTTTATAAAAATTTTCGGTTTAAATTTTCGGTTAAAATTTTTGGTAAGAATTTTCGGTAAAAATTTTCGGTAAGAATTTTCGGTAAAAATTTTCGGTAAAACTTTTCAGTAAAAATTTTCGATAAAAATTTTCAGTAAAAATTGTTGGTTAAAATGCTCGGCAAAAATGTTCGGTACAAATGTTCGGTAAAAATTTGCAGTTAAAATTTTTGATTAACCTTTTTGGTTAAAATTCTGTTAAAATTTTCGGTAAAATTTTTTTGTAAGAAATTTCGTTCAAAATTATCAGTAAAAATATTTGTTAAAAGTTGTCAGTAAAAATGTTCGTTAAAAATTTTCAGTAAAAATGGTCGTTAGAAATTTTCAATAAAAATGTTCAATTAAAATGTTCGGTTAAAATTTTTGATAAAAATGTTCGGTAAAAATTTTCGATTAATAGTTTCGTTAAAAAATTTCAGTTAAAATTTACGGTTAACAGTTTCGATTAAAATTATTTGTAAAATTTTTTTGTAAAAATTATAGACAGAATGAAATTTTCATTCTTATTAATTTTATGTATTTTTGATTAGCGAAAAATGGTTCGTTTGATATAGAATTAAATTACGAGTGCTACCAAAAATCCTATAAATTATCATAATTGTAGGTGGTATTCAAAAGAATTTATGAAAAATATTCTTTCCCCATTTTGGCAATTGATTTTGAAATAATTTATTCATATTCGATACCGAAGCGAACCAAACATTGAATGGTATTCTATAGTTTAACAACATTTTCTTTATGTGCTTTTAACGATGGAAGTTTCGAGCGAGTATAGAGCATTCGTTTAGGGAAAATCTCTTCGTTTATGAATAGTAAATTTAAGTGGACGCAGGTCTCCCCAGAAATTGTTTCAAAAATCAGGTATGTAAATGGCTATGAGGTCAAGTGGAAATAAGCTCCCCTCTTATGCGTTTTGATCTTTGGTGGACATTAGCACGCTCCCCGGCGGCACACTCTTGAATCTACTTACCAGTCATTTTCAATCACAAAAATCTCTCCCCGCATCCCATCCAAAAAAATGAAAAAATCCAACAACAAGAAAAACGAACTGTAGGAGCAGAAAGTCACTCGTTTCGTTTTATATTTGTTCGCGATCATTATTATTGGTTTCACAGTTCTTCCCGATGGCTAATAAATTTCCCAATTGACAGTTTTATAAGCAAAACGCACTATGAAGGCAAACAGTTTTAATGTTAAATCGTTCTTCTGATCAGCAGCAGATATGCTGTATAACAGTTGCGCAGATATGCGAAAAGCCGATGCAAAATTCCATTTCGGATGAAGTGCCATGGAATCTTGCATCATCTATTCTGGAATGTGCCCTTCGAAGACATTTGCCATTTAAATATCTAAATTACCCTAACTATCATGATCATTACACTAATGCCTGACAAGAACACGATATGTGAACTTGTCGCAGACCTAAAAATCGAATAGGCACGTTTTAGTTAAAAATGATTATTTAAACGATAGTCACTAAAAAGTTGACGCATACAAATAAAGGTTACTGAGGGTAATGCAACTGCAAAAATTAGTTACATTTTGGAGTTCCTTTTTATGAATTACTAGGAGCGATCTGGCAACACTGCAGACTTCCCCTTTACACAACTTTTACGTTAGTACCTCCTAAATGCACAGTAAATGTTTTAACCTCGTTTGGAATCTACAGGATCCTAAAAACTATGAATTTGCGGATTCAATGAGCTTATTACAAAAGCTGATAGCAACGGAATACGAACCCAGTACAGGAAAGCCTTTAACATAGCAAACTGAAGAAAATTTGGAACTTCGCAAGGAATTGTTTATAAAAAGGACCAGAAAAAGGGTTCTTCGCATTAGATCGGAGATTGTAAACGCTTGGGTGCTCCACTATGACAACAACCCCGATCACACGGCCATCTCCATCGATAAGCTTTTGTTGGAAAAAAGGATTCCTGTGTTTCTCCAACCCTTTCCTATTCACTGGATTGTGTTCGCCAAGATAAAAAACAACTAGAAACGACAATGTACTGCCGATATCATCCAAAGAAGTATTTTTGCTTCCGGCATTGTATAGGAGCCCAAGGGCGTTTTTATTTTTGAAGGGAATAACATTGACATTCAAAAATAAAATATAAATTGTTGCAAAAAATCAGTCTCATTACTTTTCATAGGTTCTTTCCAGGAGAACCTACCGTGTATCCTCAACCATGAGGGAACTTTTTTCATTCTGCTCTAATGTTCCGATAACTTTTTGCCTCCTAAAGACGCACATTATTTTATATGCAACATTGTGAAAGGTGCAGTGTCGATACTCTGAAATTGTAGGTGATATAAAGTCAATAAAAAAAATTAGTATGGAAAGAAGAAGCAGGATTTGATTAAAAGGAACGAAAACTGGAAAAGGCCGACGGTCTTACCAACCGTCGGATGGTAATTTTATATAAAATACCGCGACACTAATAGCTGTTGTCGAATGCAGTTTTGTCGGAGTCGTTCGAAGTGTAGGGTTGGTTGGATCAAAGCGATGGTCTTATTGATCGGTGAGTGATACCAGCCCGGCTTCATCTAGAGTTGAAGAGTTAAATTGCCAGCCGCCGCTGTTAGTCTCCTGTAATTTGTGAGATTCAGTCAACCGATAAATAGTGTTGTTCGCCTTCTTGTTGTCTTTCGATATTCAAAAATCCCTAATAATGAAAAGTTATGATCTGGAAAATTTAGCTCAGAACTGAGGGCTGATATGCAGAGAGCTAGCTCCCATGTTAAGGCTCATCACAGAAATGCCTTCGAGTGTCCAAATAAATAAAAGAAGTGAGTACTGAGCTCTCCTTTCTTGTGTCTATTCTTTAAAGTTGATTTTTTTTCTCTCTATTTTCTTTGAGTGAAATGAACTGTATTAAGTATAAAACTAATAATAGTATAAATGTGGACAGAGCGAAAAGCCCCCGGATATGAGGTACACATTTTATTTTAGTTGAATTTTAATTTATGCGAAATTTGAATCGAGTCCATATTCTAAGAGGATAGGATCAAATCACCGAATGGACAGGAATTGAACGCTTTAAGCTTGGAGCGAATCGAAACGGATCGAAGTGGCGTCTTCTTAACGTCGAGCTAACAACTGATTGCGGACTAGATAATGTCGACATTTTGATCGATTCTTATTTGGACGGGAGACATAAAGAGAATGATTTCCTACATCGAAGGTCTAAATGCCATGACTTCAACCTAGGAGTAACCAATGATAATCCATGTCTACAATGCAGTGGGAAGTGCATATGTTGTGGGGGAACTTGTCGCGTTTTTGAGTCTTCGGATTGTTTGGATTTTGAATAAATTTGATCAACTTGGGATTGCAACTAGTCCCAAACCGAGCCAGCTTTAGTAAAATCTCCTCGAGGTAAGCGGTGGCACTAACCTTTCCATATGAATATCATGAATCCTAACAACAATATTGATGAATGCATGATAGAAGATGGACGGATTAGTGGTCTTGATCAACTTACAAATAATATCAATGGGCGGATGCTCTACAAGGAAGAATATCACGTAATAATAGGATGCACTAAATCGACAGTGGTAGTGGCATAGACAAGCCCATAGATCAATCTTGAGAGGCGTAGATGATTCTGTGAATAAATGCCACAGGAAGGCTCCTCATTGATAAGATAAAATCCTCGAAGTACAGCCATGACACAAGTAATTATAGGATAAGACCATCATCGGAAGCTACCTTGTCACCAGTTTCATAGATGATTATGACCCCAAGCGAAGAATTTACCTTTACCATGTCTAAGAAAAATTTCATAAACAAAATGACGACATAAAAAATGGAAAATTCTAAAAAATTATCGAAAAATATTAATTAAATCATATTTACTGCAAATGTTTTTAAAGAAAATATTTTTAATTAACAAATTTTTATTGAAAAAATTTTACTGAACTATATTTTTACTGAACAGATTTTTACTGAACAAATTTTTAGGGAAAAAATTTTTATTGAACAAATTTTTATTGAAAAAATTTTTACTGAACAAATTTTTACTGAACAAATTTTTACTGAAAAAATTTTTAGGGAAAAAATTTTTATTGAACAAATTTTTACTGAAAAAATTTTGACTGAACAAATTTTTACCGAACAAATTTTTACTGAACAAATTTTTACTGCACAAATTTTGACTGAACAAATTTTTACTGAACAAATTTTTATTGAACAAATTTTTACCGAACCAATTTTTACTGAACAAATTTTTACTGAACAAATTTTTACTGAACAAATTTTTACTGAACAAATTTTTACTGAACAAATTTTTATTGAACAAATTTTTACTGAAAAAATTTTTACTGAACAAATTTTTACTGAACAAATTTTTACTGAACAAATTTTTACTGAACAAATTTTTATTGAACAAATTTTTATTGAACAAATTTTTACCGAACCAATTTTTACTGAACAAATTTTTACTGAGCAAATTTTTACTGAGCAAATTTTTACAGTACAATTTTTTACTGAACAAATTTTTACTGAACAAATTTTTACTGAAAAATTGTTTACGGAAAAATTTTTTATTGAACAAATTTTTACTGAACAAATTTTTACTGAACAAATTTTTACTGAACAAATTTTTACTGAACAAATTTTGACTGAAAAAATTTTTACTGAACAAATTTTTACTGAACAAATTTTTACTGAAAAAATTTTTACTGAACAAATTTTTACTGAAGAAATTTTTACTGAAGAAATTTTTACTGAAGAAATTTTTACTGAAGAAATTTTTACTGAAGAAATTTGTACTGAACAAATTTTTATTGAACAAATTTTTAACGAACCAATTTTTAGTGAACAAATTTTTAACGAACCAATTTTTAGTGAACAAATTTTTACTGAAAAAAATTTTACGGAAAAAATTTTTTTTGAACAAATTTTTACTGAACAAATTTTACTGAACGCATTTTTAATGCGCAAATTTTTACTGAGCAAATTTTTACAGTACAATTTTTTTCTGAGCAAATTTTTGCTGAACAATTTTTTGCTGAGCAAATTTTTACTGAACGCATTTTTACTGAGCAAATTTTTACTGAACAAATTTTTACTGAACAGATTTTTACTGAACAAATTTTTACTGAACAAATTTTTACTACACAAATTTTTACTGAAAAAATTTTTACTGAAGATATTTTTATTGAACAAATTTTTACGGAACAAATTTTTACTGAACGCATTTTTGCTGAGCAAATTTTTACTGAGCAAATTGTTACTGTACAATTTTTTACTGGGCATATTTTTACTGTACAATTTTTTACTGAGCAAATTTTTACTGAACAATTTTTTACTGAGCAAATTTTTAATGAAGGAGTTCTTACTGAAAATTCTTAGAGAAAATTCTTACAGAAAATTCGAACAGAAAATTTCAGTCAATTTCATTTGATATAGAAATTATGATAAAAACATTAACATGAATTATCGACATTTTATTTTATATTTTTGAAAGATATTCAAGCAAATTTTATTTAAAAAATGGTAACAAAACTTCGTAAGATTAAAAAAATGAAGTTTAATTATTGTAGTTCCTGTAAATGAGGAAACTGAATAAAAATATTATCAATGGAATGTGGAGGAAAATGATTAAATTATGCACGCATTAAAGATGGTCTCAGATAGTTGAACGCAAAGTGCATGACTATAGGTGCTGAGGGTGAAGTGATAGTAATGTCGGGGGAAGCCGCAATTGTGACCACGGCGGCTATACAGAAATATATTTCCGAACTTCCAGACCATTTGCTGGGGTAAAAGAAGCGTTTTAAAGGTGGATAAGTTGGTTCATATCAGGTAGGTTATGTTGGGGATCTGCACATCGATTTCGCAAAATGTTACGCTTCAATCTTATATGGTGTAATGATATGTTTGGAAGATGATGTCCCAGATCGCGATTATAAATAAAGATTATGACGACGATGACGATGAGGATGAGCAGTGTTTTATGAACGTGCACCTCATTTGCATACGTTATTCTTCCTGTTAAGAATCGATCGCATTCCATCGATTAGCTGACATGACTTAGTTTCGACGAGACGATAACGTGCGGATCACCGCAGCCTTAAATATCGTCAAGTATTTGTGAATACACTCGAGATGGAAATTCGCGATCGTAGGTTCCATGGGCCTGAAACATTCGCCAACACAATAGAAAATGTGCACTCTGAAATGCTTGGCATCTAATTCTGTCTCAACAGAGAATAGGGAAACACGTAAGCAAGATGTGCAGTGGAAGTTCTCGGCCCTCTGGCTTATTACTATGTAAATCCCTTCTATCTTAATTAGTTCGCGATCGCATCTTTGGTTAACAATAGTACGCGGTAATGTATCCTGAGTTCATGGTAGCGGACCGCCATCCACTAGGCCCCACCACTTCCCATTGCAGCAATCCATACCAGATAATTGCCACCAATCCGAGAACACAACCCGCTTTGGCGTGGCCATTTTCTTTTGCATTGAAGTGTGGACTCCATTCTAGTCTATTGCATCTTATGCCATTTTGAATCCCAACTCCGATGGGTTGTGTTATAGTATATTTTTTTATTCATTTGATATTTTCCACATTCACCTGTTCGTAGTTTGTTCATTTGCACAAAGTAATTTGCACTTTTTGCGCCCAATTTACCTGGTGAAAGACGGAACACCACAAATTCCTCAGCTCTTGTTATTCGTTTTCTGTTCTGTTTTTTATTATTCGAAAAAATTTCATCACAAAATGCAATATTTTGATATGATGAGAAGATTAGACAGTACGGATATGGTTGAGTTGTCGCGAAAATTAGTCCTCCCCGGAGCTATTTAGATACAAGATATTACTTTAGTTGTGATCATTTCCCTGAGTTTACTTATCACAAAAATCTACAATATTTTGTTGATTTTCACATCTTTGGGAAGAGTCTGTAAACGAAATTTTATGATCGTAAATCAAAATCAAAATTGACTGTAATTGTTTCATTGATGGTAATTAGCACCGAAAAGTTGAATTCCTACAAGTACGGGCATCTCAGGTAGCCATTTTGACGCAATTGAATTTTTAAAAAAAGCCAGCCATTTTAGGTAAACACTTTTTCTCCATCTTTTTAATGTAAACTTACTCTTTTTAAAAGAGTGTTTCCCTTACTTTTTGATTGGAAAAAGTTTATTTCGATATAAAAAATTGATTTGACGACAATTACTTCGAGCGTTTTATTCAGATTGGATCACATTAATACGAGTAGGTAGAACTTTTATTTGTCAAGCTATTTTGTTTTGGAAATAATTTTTCTTATTTGGTTTTGATCGCCATCTTTTTTTTATTCGAAATTGACAACAACATATGGTATACTAGATGTCGCAGTTCCTATATAAGATGGATGGAACGATGGGGAAAGGGGGCTGGATATTTTTATATGATTAACTTTTAGGCCTCGGTATATCAGAATATAGTGTAATGTTATTTAATATATCGTACCAATCGTTAGACATTATAACACGGGCCACCTATGACTGTAGCGATTGAGATTCGGCCAATCAACACCCAAAGCAGACCTTTCAAGTAATGGATTTCGGCAGCTCCGCTGGCTAGATCAAACCAAAATTTTATCCACCCAGCTCACTTCAATCCGACACATTCCTGCTTGGGCCACTTCGGGCATGGTTCTTCTTCATTTTCTTCATCTTCTTCATCTTCTCATCCTCCATCTTCTTCATCTACGTTATCTTCGTTATCTTCTTTATCTTCTTCATCTTCTATATCTTCTTCATTTTCTTCATCTTCTACATCTTCTTCATTTTCTTCATCTTCTTCATCTTCTTCATCTTCTTCATCTTCTTCATCTCCTTCATCTTCTTCATCTTCTTCATCTTCTTCATCTTCTTCATCTTCTTCATCTTCTTCATCTTCTTCATCTTCTTCATCTTCTTTATCTTCTGCATCTTCTTCATCTTCCTAATCTTCGTCACCTTCTTCATCTTCTTTATCTTCTTCATTTTTTTCTCCTTTTTCTTCTTCTTAGCCATCTTTCCTACTCCATGCATAAAGCGGGCAAACATTTACTCTTCCATCTAGTCTTGCTATAAGCGGTCTTAATCAGCAGACTGCTTCCCCATTAAACAGACATTTGTGAAACTACCTAGTCCTGCCTCGAACCAGATCCATCCAGCACAGATAGATCCATTTGCTAACGGTCAACTACCTGGTCCATTTGCTAACGGTCAGCTAATTATCCTCATTATTGGTAGCAAGGCCTACCTAAACCTCTACTATCATGTGCAGTGATAGCACCCAGGATCATACCATCTCTCAGCTACAATTCTAAAACTGCACCCTCGATGTAGGTGACAACCACAAGTACCGGTGATATAGGGTAATAGTCATCGGAAAAAATTAAGTATGATATTTATCTATATTTACTAATTTTACCTTAAGAAAAATGTGGTTATCTAAAATATTAGAGACTATGAAGGGATTCTTTTGGTAACAGTGACAACCGGGATGATATATAAAAAAAATAAATGTTAAATATAGGATATGGAATACTTTCTTGAGGAACACCATCTCCGGAGTATGTGGGAGAGTACATACGATAAGATGAAGCCATAATTTTCACCAGAATAGGTGGGGAATCATAGGAATTTATAAAAGGAGAGGACAAATTTCACTAGAAGGGGTAGTAAACTGATAGGGCTTTATAAGATGAGAAGCCTGTTTCCCCCGGAATGCATAGAAGACTCATAGAATAAGATGAAGTAAGAATTTTCAGCAAAATATGTGGAGGACTCAAAGGACTTTATAAAAGAAGAGAACATATTATACTAGAGGTGGTAGTATACTTATAACATAGGTCTTCATAAGTGAAGGAGCCTGTTTCCTCCGGAGTATGTAGGAGACTCCTAGAATAAGATGAAGCGACAATTATCATCCAAATAGGTGGAGGTAATTATAAAAACCTATAAATCTACTGCTTTATCTAAACCAGATTAAGTAGAGGAGATTATATTGCCAAGAATAAGAAGTAGATTTATAGACCATTTAAATAGGAGGGGGAGAATAATTTTCCTTGGAATAAGTAGTTACATTATAGATCTTTATGGGGTAAAATTTTTCCCAGAAAATGTGTAAGACCTCTGCATCTACATAAGAACGTTTTAAAGCTAGTCGAGATGATTTGATATTCAGGCTATTCAATTCATGACAATTCGGTCATTAAATTAAAATTTCAGAAATAATTATGAAGTTCTTCTAATTTGATTTTATTGTTTTCTTCTCCTTTACATATTTTACTACTCTTTTGTAACAATTTTTAGGAGCTATTGTATTAAACTGTACAATCCCAAGCTTTTCTGGTCGTAAAACTATCGGTGTAATTGCGTACCAAGAATCTTTGGTAAACTAAAAGTGTGCATTGAAGTTTTGTCTGCAATTGCCAATCGCTTTTCTTATTATTAAAGTACGATCTGAAACATGAAATAGAGTCGAAAATTGAAATCTTTTCAATGAAATAAGCTGAAGGTAAATAAGAAAATCCAGTAAAATCGTCGAGTGGAAATAATCCAAAGAAAAGAAGGAGGAAAGAAAAAAAGCAATTTTTTTCTCAACATTTATTAACTGATATTGGCTACCCGGGGTCGGCTGATCTTCATAAGGTCACAACTCCTCAATTTTATCGCCAAACTAATGCTCGCGATCGTCTGTTTCGATTTTTCTCCGATTCCCCCCCATTCGATGCTTTGCGATTTGTTATGATTTTTTTCCTCTTCAATAATTCAATTTTTTTTTTGTCTTACTTTGCTTTGCCCCAAACGATCTTTGCGTTATTTCATTCGTTCGAAGATCAATTGCGATCAATTAATGATCGCTAGCTCCTCTGCGTGAGTAAATATTTATACTTCTTTCAATTTTTTATCATCCCATCCACTTATGTGAATGCGTATAGACCTGTCGGTGGCCCCATACTCAGTTTAGTTTGGATTAAAGCATCTGGGGGGATGTGTGTGTAAAAATGATACTTTTGAGATTCTATTCCACTCATTGTAGTAACGTAGCCAGAGCCTCCGAGGCCTGTGTTGCTATTACAACAGCGTTTAGATCCGAATTAAATGTTGTGGCTTTACGTGAATAGGCAGAGGGATTAGCACAGCATGGCTGGACAAAGCGTGTCACGGCTAAACTTATTCTATTCAGAATATTATGATTTGTACGAGTATTTTTACACTGGACTTTTCCCTTTCAGTTTGCAAGGCAGGTTTAGGCGTTCGTGTATTCTTTCGGTTCGATCCTTCAACAACTCCGGAATTTTTTGTCCGGATAACGATTGCTTCAAAGAACAAATACTGGAGTGGAGTATCTTGAATATAACTTTAGCTACTGATACGGAGAACTTCATGATATTCTTAATACCAGTACAGATAAGCTTACAGCTACAAAGTTTACTTTTTCAGGTAAGTAAACACAACCTTTAACGAATTGTACTCACTAACGAACTGGTACTATTTTTCTTGATTTGTCGATGCTGAACGATCTTCGATTGTACTGCTACCACTCTGCTTATGTGAGAGCAAAATATAAAAGCGAATAAGATGTAGATTAAAGATTTAAAGATCTAAGATCTTAAAAATCCATGAAACTAAGCATTGGAAAATGTGTAAAGTCGGGAATCTCATGAGCTCCAATCATAGGTAAGTCGACTGTTTCAATGATCCTCGAAATATGGTCGAGCAGAAGACTATTTTCTTGTTTACTTTACTTTTGTATAATCCGTTGGAAATTTTCAGCAAATTCAACTATCTATAATGCTGTACTAAAAGTTATTGGCAGACAGCGATTCGGTGGACTATCTACAACCTATCGTATTGTCTTCCTTCTGTTCTTCACTTCGCAGAACCTTTCCATTTCCACCAGAAACTCACTCACCCACCCTCTTAAGATCATCGTAAACATTTTGTATAATTACAAGTACTTTAACTACTCGTATAAACTCCAAGTACACTGGTCCATTTGTCTCTTAGAACTATTATTCTGGTTGATTTGTTTTTTTTCTTTCTTCTCCTGCTGATTATTCGTTGCAATTTCAGCTCAATTTACAACCGAAAACCGATATGATCGTGGACTATTGGTTTGTTGTGATCGCTATCGATCAAATCAAGATTAAATTGCATGAAATTGATTAGAACGATATACGATCAAATCGTTTCATTTCGATACTCCTATTCGACTACAATATTTACGAGTATAGTTAGCTATGAACTAGTCAGTTTGAAGTCCGCCTGCCCATTTTGCAATATTGAAATCGATTCGGTTTCGATTTATTTGCTATGAAACAATTTAATATCGCCTCGATTTATCGATTTTTATTCCAATTTCATCTTTGTTTATAACTCAGAGTAAGTTGGCTCTTATTTTCAGTTCAATTTTTATATTTATTATTATTAATATTATTTCCTTTTTTTTTGGTTTTATTTATCTTTACATGTCGATGGTGTTCTCCAAAATATTGTAATGGAATTAACTACTATCGATCGTGATCTTCACATTTTTTTTTTTACAATATCTTTTCGTTAGCGAATTGACTCGTTTACTATACTTCACTATGCAGTGAAAATTTATTTATTTACTTTAATCTGAGTTGGCCTAAGTTATGGCTGAAGTTTATGATTGGTAAATGGGAAAAGAAAGAAAGTAAAAATTATTGAGAATAAAAATTTTCACATAGTGGGAAATTAAATTTTTTCATTGAAATTTAAATAAAAAATATTGTTTTTATGGAATTTTTATGATTTTCTGAATTTTTTCTGCCAATAACTGGACAATCGGGTACTCTATTAAAAATCCATTCAGATCCTCATTGTACAACGGTCATTTAGTAAACATACCAAAAAATGTCACAAAGGGTATAAAATGGTTTTTATTAAATTTTAATTATCTTTAGGAACATTTTAAAAATTCCTTATCGTTTTATTCCTATTTTAAATAAAAGTATTTTTATATTCATTGTTTTTTTTTGTTTTTAGAATTCTTATAAATATAATCCAAAATATTTTATTAAAACTACCAGGTGTATAAGCTTAAATCCGCTGTTTTTTAGTCAGGAAAAAACATGTTTTTTTCATAGAAAGCAAAAACAAATTTATTTAAAGTACTTGCCCTCGCTAGCTATACATTTTTCCCATCTCTCGGGCAATTTGTGGATACCACCCCAAAAAATTCCTTTTCTTTCGAGGCAAACCACTCATCAAGCCATTTTCAGACGTCTTCGTAAAAATCGAAGTGCTGTTCAGCGAGCGCGTGGTCCTTCGATGAAAGCAGGTGGTAGTTGGAAGGCGCCAGATCTGATGAATAAGCGGAGTAGGGTAGCTCAGTTGAGTATCTCCAAGTAGTGTCGGACCATTTTCGACATATGCGATGGTGCGTTGTCGTGGAGGGAAATCAGCTTGTCATGTCTTTGTTGATAATCCGTCCTTTTTTCACGCAGAGCAGGGTGCAATTTGATCAGTTGTTGGTGGTAGCGGTGGGCATTGACAGTTTCACCAGGTTTTGACATCTCCTAGTAGACGATATCCTGCTGATTCCACCAATCGCACAGCATCGACTTTCGTCCGAAGCGAATTGTTCTTGGGGAAGATGTTGATTATTGGCCGGGATCAACCCACGATTTCTTGCGTTCAGGATTCCTGAAATATATCCACTTTTCATCGCCTGTCACAATCCGATGCAGGAACGACTTTCATTTTTGTCTGGCGAGCAAAATTTCGCATGTGTTTTGGCGTCGTCGATCTTTTCAATCTTTTCCATGGCACACAGACGCATGGAAATGGCTGGTTGAGTAACACCCAATTGATCCGCGAGCATTTTTTGCGATTGGGTATCGTCTTCGTCCAAAAGACCCTGCAATTGATGGTCCTCAACCTTCAAAAAGAGCCTGCAATTGATGGTCCTCACCAATCGCGGCACGTTGTTTCTGATAAAGCACTGTTACCATAGGCCTCCATAAGTATTCGATGCGATTCGGCAGCCGATTTCTTTAAATTGAAGTAGAAGAGGAGAGCTTCACGCATATGCTCTTTTTTCTGGCACAAAACAACACAAAGGAAAAATGTATGTTGTTGTACGAAATTGCTGACAATGTGCACTGATTAATGTTGACAGATGTCAAACTCATAAAAAAAGTATGGCGTACCCATGGTAGCTAAATACGCTCACTCACGCCATCTATGACCAAAAAGCAGATTTAAGCTTATAAACCTGGTATTTGAACGTCTTCAATGAATGAACGCTAACTTTTCAATGACACACCGCGACGAAAAATTAAATTCTTACAAATTAAAAAATGCTTCAGTTTATAATAAAATATTCTTAGAAAAACTGGAGTCGATATGATTGCCAATAAAATGCATTATGGCGACAAAAAAATATGTAGAAATTACAATAAAACACAAATGACACAATAAACTAACTGGTACCTAGCCATGGGTACGATGATATCACGGATTATTGAACAACATCAAAAAAGATTGATTATTGACAGAAGGACCAAATCGTCCTAAATCCAAAAAAAAACTACAAAATTATCCTATGCTTCCAATCTGAACACTCCACAATCCAGCAATGTCATCTCAGATATTAGATGCTCTTTTGAGAGAAAAGAGTATTGCCCAGAAGTATTTTTGCATATATCCAAAGCTTTTGATCATTAGTGGCATCATGAACTGCTCTTGATATTCAAAATTCCTCTTTCTTCCACTTACTATTTATTATAAATCCGTATCCCACAGAAAGTTATTTCAAAATAGCAGTTAACTCAGTATTCTCAGGAATAAATACTTTTCTAAACGAAGTCCCGCAAGGTAGTATTCTTGGTCCCATCTTACATAATATTTATGCCTATAATAGACCTTTACTTATTACCCATATAAATCGTGATATAACTTCAATAGTTTCTAATCCCATATCTACAATTTCTTATACTAGTTTAGGAAATGGAAAATAAATGTGATCACATCACTTTCACTCTTTGTGAAGGACCAAAATACCCCTTTAAATTTGAATGAAACCAATATTATATAAGTGCATTATCGAGGACTGCATTTAAACAAGAGATTAACATGGAGCCCGCATAATAGACTAAAAAGCCGTCAACCTAGCAGACATTATCGACTAAGACTACTGGACAACCATTCCGATTTAACAATAAATAGTAAACTTTTAATATACAATGAAATCATTAAACCTATTTGGACTTATGGAATTGAACATTGGCATTTCAATTTCTGGCCCATCTCCGGGTTTTACAATACAAGATCCTAGGTTAAATCACTTTCATTTTATCCAAGATCGTCCGTTAAATTATCAAACAAAAATTAATCTTGTTTATCCTATCATCATAATCAACTCGTAAGAGGAGTGTTTCCTCCCTTATCCTCCCTAAACACACACTCACCAGTGACTAAAGGGACAATGATCTTCAAATTTTTTAAAGTCATGCCGCACAAAATTTTTCATTAATTATTGATACAAATCTTCTGGTAACAATAAAACTCCTAGTAGATCTGGCCCGGTACTATATTCGTTAGTGTAGGAGACTACCATTCAAGAGATCATGGGTTCGAATCTTACTGAGGCATGGCCTTAAGTTATTTCCCAAAAATCCGGATTTCTTTTCCATTAATACATGGTAGTTTTTTATAGTCCAAGTCGATTTTGGTAAGCCGGCATTTTAGTTTGGATTACATTTGTCTGTTGATATTTAACAGTCCTAGAGAATGGTCCATAGCAATTTTTAATAAAGTAACTAATGCTACAATAACGTATTAAAATTATTTAAAAAAAAACCATTATATTTATAAAATTCAATTGACTGCAGGAAAATCACCATGAACAGTGGTGAGACTGGAGTACTCACAATTTGCAGGTCGGTATAGACGACCGTCATTTTTGGCAAAAAATCATTATGAGCGACGAAGTACACTTATACTTGGCTGGCTTTATTAATAAACAGAATAGCCGCTATTGGGGCATTAAAAACCCTCAACTAATACATCAAAGACCACTACACCCTTGTAGAGTAACTTTATGGTGCGTTATTTGGTCCGGCGGCATCATTGTGCCATATTTCTTTGTGGATGCTGGAGGCAATGCTGTAACGGTTACTGGTGACCACTATCAGGATATGTTGGAAAACTTTCTTCTGTCCGAATTGGATGAGTTCGGCGTACAAAATACGTGGTTCCAAGAAGATGGTGCCACGTCGCACACACCTCTTACTGCAATGTAAATTTTGAGAGAAATTTTCCACGACCAAATAATGTCAAAAAGTGATCATATAGACTTGCCCCTACAATCCCCTGATTTGAATCTGCCCGATTTCTTCAAACGAACGTGCTAACAAACCTAATTAACCTAAGGATAACATTCCAAACAAAATTGCTGAAATAACACCAGAAGTCTGCGAGAATATTCTGAAAATGTGCCTAAATTAGCTCGCCTACAGACCATATAATTAGTCAATAAAATATAAATTATAAAATTATTTTTCATTAAAAAGTTATTAAAAAAAATTTTGACCTGAAACATAAAACCCATTCTGTACTATAATTTCCTTATGCAGATATCCTTTGTCATCAAATGGCCTTTAGTGGCGTGGCGCTAAGAATATACAATTAAGGACTAATGTTACTTGAAATAATGATTAAAAAAAAAATATTAAAAAAAAATTCCTGGTAGCAGATATAAATAAAATTTTTTTTAAAAATGTCCTGCGACCCATTTTCTGTTGAATTGTTCTCCACAAATCTTACCGAAAATTCTTACAGAAAATTCGTACAGAAAATTTTTAAAGAAAATTCGTATAGAAAATTTTTATTGAAAATTCTTACAAAAAATTCGTACAGAAAATTCTTACGGAAAATTCTTACTGAAACTTCTTACAAAAAAATTTTACCGAAAATTCTTACAGGAAAACCTTACACAAAATTCTTAAAGAAAATTCCAAATCAATTTTTAGTGAACCCATTTTTACTGAGCAAATTTTTACTGAAGCGATTGTTACTGAAGCAATTTTTACTGTAACAATTTTTGCTGAAGCAATTTTTACCGAAACAATTTTTACTGAAGCAATTTTTACTGAAGCAAGTTTTACTGAACCAATTTTTATTGAAGCAATTTTTACTGAAGCAAGTTTTACTGAACCAATTTTTATTGAAGCAATTTTAACTGAAGCAAGTTTTACTGTAGCAATTTTTACTGAAGCAAGTTTTACTGTAGCAATTTTTACTGAAGCTGTTGGAATGATCACCGTACCTTTTTTAAATATAGATTTTTGAAGTCAAATTCGAATAGTCTCCAGTCCATCAATTTTGAATTAAGTATAAAAATTGTTCGTGTAAGTGTGCTAAAAAACTGCAGCGGGTAATGCAGTCCATGTTGAAGGAGCTCTAGCATGGATCATACGCAGCTACAGTATCTCTTCATGGACGGACTTCTATAAGCACTTGTAGAAAAGCAAAATCTACTACCTATTGGTATTAAGTAAAGGGGATCTAATCTTGGGGCACTGCGTGATTGCTGTTGTGTATCCGTTTTAATGCATGATGATTTATGTGATCGATTTATTATTTATTATTTTTACAAATGTTGTCATATGCGATGGTCATTAATTATTGATATGCGTTTTTATAGGCGATATCAGTCATACGGTACTCTGGTACTCGGCACTAGTGTTCAAGTATTGAGGATTTGGCACTCGATGCTTTCGTATTTAATAATCGATGTTCCCAACGTTCCTCACATCTCTCAGTACATTCGGATGCACTTTAAGAAGACGACAGTGCAACCATGCACATATGTATTACTCGTACCCTGCTATCGTTGGATAGCCGGAGAGAAGCAAAGATTAAAACGAGAGAACATTGCTAATCTGCGGTTGCCACATTCTAGACCATCGATCTCGGTAGCCATACTTGTTGGCGACTGTGCATCTTTGGGGAAATGATAGGCCAGCTAATTTACAAGAAAATGGAATTCGCCCATGTCTGATCGCTGTTGTTGGGTCTTAATTGATTCCTTACGGGGATGAGTAACTGTATAATAATACAGCAGATGTCGATGTTGTGCATTAACCGATCATCCATCTATTTTCGAAATTCTGATTAAAATCCACTGTGAGTTATTTATAGTTTTGGAAATTCTCAATTGACTGTAAATTAAGAACTCAAATATCGAATGTTCTGAAATTAATGCTTAAAGTGACGAAAACTAAATTTAGTGCAATCTAATTTTAGCAATTTTGCTTTTCAATTTTTTTTTTATTTAGGGACACAAATTTCGAATTTTTTGATAAAACTTTTTGCGTTTTTTTTCGAAAGTCCTAATTTGAATATTATTTCTATAAGAAAAATAGTCTTAAATGTTTTCTCTAAATTATATTTTTGGATAATAAGTAATTGATCGATTTAAGTGGAATAGTACAATAAATAATTTTACTGTATCAGCGTTAAAGAAGAATTGCAAATAGAAAAAGATGTTTTGTTTTTATGTACACATACGAAAAGCCATGAGGAATAATGAATCCATTTTTGATATCTCGGCTAAGAGTAAAAATCCTTTTATTTTCACTGGCAATGCTCTATCAACAACAGACGCATATAATGTCCGTAATTATTTCCACTTGATCGATGGTCACATCATCAGAATCTGATCATGCCATTTATTAAGGTGAGCAGATGGAATTCCATCCATCGCCGATCATAGCTGAATACCACACTGGCTTTTTGTCAAAACATTTCGCATCCGCATTGGGTCTTGCGCTGGGGTGGTTGTGATATTCGCAGGAAGCGAATGCATCAACCGACCAAGCGACACGACGCAACGCTGGCTCTATGGACTCACCCTGGGGGATAGGCTTATAACGTTGATCGCGTAGACAAACTTGACTGATTTTATGATGGTTTCCTGCATTTGCAGCCATCGGGATCTCATTAATTTCGTGAAAACACAGCTTGAAGAATCATTTGGATTTGAATTGAATCGATTCCTAATGAATCTGTTTGCGTCAAGTTACTTGTACTAAAGAGTATTGTGCGCAAATAGTTGCACCATCCTCATGACATTGTATCCATTTTTGCTATAATGTTCAATAAATTTATCGAATAATTATTATTATTTATAGAAATATTTAAATATTTTGCTAAAAAATTAATTTTCTAAAGACCTTAAAGGCAAATATCTTCAATTGAAAAATTAATGAAAATCGGTAGATTATTTTGCAGTTTTGAACAAAAGACCCGTACAAGAATGCCGCTTTAATGCAAAACAAATGTCCACTATATAGCAAACATTTAAACTGAACCATAATTTATAAGAAATGTTGTTTACCTGAAAATTATTTTTACAATTTTTTTTTACTGAAATTTTTCCTGCGAGAAAATTTTTACTTACAGAAAATTTTTATAAAAAGCCTTACTGAAAATTCTTACAGAACAATTTTTACTGAAAAGTCTTACAAAAAAATTTCACTGAAAATTCTTACAGACAATTTTTACAGAAAAGTTTTACAGAAAATTTTTCCGGAAATTCCTAATAAAAATTCATACAAAAATGTCTTACTGAAAATTCTTAGAAAAATTTTTTATAAAAAATTCTTACGAAAAATTTTTGCTGAAAAATCTTACTGAAAAATTTTACAGAAAATTCTGGCTGAAAATTCTTCCAGAAAATTCTTAAAGAAAATACTTACAAAATTGTCTTACTCAAAATTCTTACAGAAAATTGTTTAAGAATATTCTTACAAAAATGGCTTACTGAATATTCTCTGAAAATTCTTATTAAAAAATCTTAAAGAAAATTCTTACGAAATGTCTTACAGAAAGTTCTAGAGAAATTTCTTACAGAAAATTCGTAGAGAAAATTCTTATAGGAAATTCTTACAGGAAATTCTTACAGAAATATTTTACTGAAAATTCGTATAGAAAATTCTTTTTGAAAATTCTTACAAAAAATTCTTACAGAAAATACTGACTGTAAAATCTTAAAGAAAATTCTTGCAAAAAAATCCTTATAAAAAATGTTTACAGTAAATTTTTATATAAAATTCTGATGGAAAATTGTTACAGAAAATTTTTACTGAAAATTCTTATGGAAAATTCTTACTGAAACTTTTTACAAAAAAATCTTACCAAAAATTCTTACAGGAAAATTTTACACAAAATTCTTAAAGAAAATTCTTACAGAAAATTTTTAACTGAACCAATTTTACCAAACCAGTTTTTAGTGAATCCATTTTTACTGAGCTCATTTATATTGAAGCGATTTTACTGAAACAATTTTAACTGAAGCAATTGTCACTGAACAAATTTTTACTGAACCAATTTTACTGGACCAATTTGACAGAACAATTTTTACTGAAGCAATTTTTACTAAAGCAATTTTTACTGAAGTAATTTTGACTACAGCAATTTTAACTGAAGCAATTTTTACTAAAGCGAATTTTATTTTAGCAATTTTTACTGAAGCAATTTTTACTAAAGTAAGTTTTACAGCAATAATTTTTGCTGAACCAATGTTTACTGAAGCAATTTTTACTGAAGCAATTCTCACTGAACCAATTTTTACTGAACCAATTTTTACTGAAGCAATTTTTACTAAAGCGATTTTTACTGAAACAATTTTTACTGAAGTAATTTTGACTAAAGCGATTTTTACTGAAGTAATTTTGACTGCAGCAATTTTAACTGAAGCAATTTTTACTTAAGCGAATTTTATTTTAGCAATTTTTACTGAAGCAATTTTTACTAAAGTAAGTTTTACAGCAATAATTTTTGCTGAACCAATGTTTACTGAAGCAATTTTTACTGAAGCAATTCTCACTGAACCAATTTTTACTGAACCAATTTTTACTGAAGCAATTTTTACTAAAGCGATTTTTACTGAAACAATTTTTACTGAAGTAATTTTGACTAAAGCGATTTTGACTGAAGCAATTTTTACTGAAGCAATTTTTATGAAAGCAATTTTTAGTGAAGCAATTTTTACTGAAGTAACTTTGACTGAAGCAGTTTTTACTGAAGCAATTTTTATGAAAGCAATTTTTACTGAAGTACTTTTTATGAAAGCAATTTTTACTGCAAAAATTTTTACTAAACTAATTTTTACTGAAGCCATTCTCACTGAATCAAGTTTTACTAAACCAATTTTTACTGAAGCAATTTTTAGTGAAGCAATTTTTACGGAAGTAATTTTGACTGAAGCAATTTTTACTGAAGCAATTTTTACTAAAACGATTTTTACTGAAGCCATTTTTATTGAAACAAATTTTACTGAAGTTATTTTTACTCATACAATTTTTACTGGGACAATTTTTACTAAAGTAATTTAAGCACCTTAAAATAGAATAGTTCCATCGAAAAATTTTGTTGTTTTGGTTAAAAAATGTTAAATGATTTTAGGTTTATTGCCCTTTAAATTAACAAAATAATCATTTTTTAAGATTTAAGTTCAAATAAATTTTTATATTTTCCCTTAAATAGAAATTTTTCAAGAAATTTTTTTTAAAAACGATTACGTTGTGGGAAAAAATATAGTTGGTTTTGTTAGCACTTTGACAATTGTAAGAAAATACGTACGATTTCTGATAAATATTCCACCCACTTTTATGAAAACAAATCCATATTTTGATTAAATATTTATGAAAAATAATTTTGTTATTTTTTGTCAAATTATTGATATGAGAAAATTTTGAAGGGGAATTTTTGTGAATGGATTCTCCCAACTACGCATCTTTTCTTCCGCCAATAATACAGAAAATTTTACCGATTGTGTGAAGAAAAATGTCCTCGGTTTTGTCAAAAATGATATTTTTTATTATGAAATTTTTGTATTCAATATTTTGATTGAACAGAAAAAGAAGAATCGCATATAATCTGAGTGTCCATTTTTCTCTAATATTTTCTATTATACTCTGAACACGATTTCGTTTTGTTCGCTTCTGAACTGTGAGTAAATTTGCAAAGAATGAAATTCCAAAACTGGTCGAACAATTATTATATAAGAAAATTTGAATCTTTTCCAATTTCATACAATAGATTTGAATTCAACAATATTTAACCTTATATGAAAGGAAATGGAATTCTTGGAAAGAATTTTTACTTTACCTGTTAAATCACCCTTTTATATGGTGGAATTTTTTTGGCTGTTCACAAAATGTGCACAAGACGTTCTTGGGAAGCTTCTGTTCGGATATTGTTACGAAACCCAAACGATATTCAAATGGCATCCGATATTAAAGATATTCATTCAATTAATAATAAAGAATCAAGTTTGTTTGTAGTCATTTTGGTATTAAATTATTAAAAATTATTTGTTCAAACTTGTTCTACTCAAAGAAGAAGTCAAATTTCAGTTATGAGAACGTTTTCTTCATGGCGATTTGTAATAATTTCATTTCTATTTGGACAGAATTTGGAAAGATTGAAAAGTAGCTGGATTTAAAATGAAGAAAAAAATATACTCATACAAATAAAATTAATAATAATAATAATAATAATAATAATAAATAACTAAGTAAGTGGATTAACAAATTGCCATTTTGAAAATTGCCTAAACTGAGCGTAGGTTGGAATAATTCGTTACCATTACTGGTAGACATATTACTTGGTGTCTTTTGAGATTTTGTGTGCCTTTGAATTAAACCAATTTGTTTGTTATTCTTTTTTAAAAAAATATTTTTGATCTGTTATTTCTTAAAAAAATAAGATTATTTTATTCTTCTATAATTTAGAATAAATATTGTCGACGAAAGCAAAAAAAAATTTAAGCAATCGGAATTAATGCGGACTCAAGCGTGTGTACGATTATTCTGGAAAAAAAATTTCTGCGTCAATATTGTGAATGGTTTTTTGCTTCCTTTTCCTTTTTGTACGAATTGGATTGTTCAACTCAAAATCTGAGACCATAAGTAGTAGATGTCATTTGAGAGACGAACACACCTCATTTAATGTGACATTATCTCGTTGCGGATCTGCAAATCTGTAGGTTCATGTGCTGGAGTTCTTGGTGGGCATGGTGAACTTAACGACGACTTTGTCGCTCCAATCCCCATTTTATGAGTCAACTATTCAGACTCCCTCTCAAGCCCTGCTGTTGACTTAGGTGTCTTGCAATGGCAATGAGTACGGGTATGGGTTAGTCGTCATAATGGGACTATTTATCCGGAAAGCTTTTTCAAAAGAAATTAGAGCAAGTCGAGATAGTTTTTTCATTTTATCCTATTAGATCATAAGATATTTTTGAATTTTTCTTTTGCCTAATCTCTATACCAATAAAAAAAGAATATGATTAAAAATAGTCAAATGTATTTAGTATAAAAGCAAAAGCTTAGAATTATGAGTAACGAATACAAATTGTTATAATTTTTCAATTTCAATTAAGAGATTATTTATTCTCATGTCAACTTAGGAGAATTTCGGCTGAAATAAATTTCAAAGGTTATTTTTTAAGAAATTTATTAGAAATAATTTTCTAGGGAGTTTATGAGAAATTTGTTGAAAATAAATAACTTGAAAGGATATTTTTTAACAATTTTATTAGATGTAATTTTTAAAGGATTTTATGCAAAGTTTTTGAAAAATTATTAATTTCAAAGGATTTTGTACGGTATTTTTTAAAGATTTTATGCCAAATCAATTTGAAATGACTTAATACAAAATTTTATGAAGCTAATCGATTTAAGAAATATCATTTTTAAAGGATTAGAAATAATTTTTTAAGTTGTTTATGCGAAATTTGTTGAGAAACTTTAAAAGATTTTATGCGAAATTTATTCAAAATAATTAACTTAAAAGGATATTTACTTAGAATTTTATTACGGATAATTTTTTAGAGATTTTATTTGTAGTTTTTGGCAAATTATTAATTTGAAAGAATTTTGTAAAAAAAATATTAAAGATTTTGTGCGAAATCAATTTGAAAGAAAACTTGTGAAACCAATAAATTTGAAAGGAATAGTTTTTGAAGCATTAGGAATAATTTTTGAAGGATTTTGTGGAATATTTATTTTAAAAAAATGTTTTCTAAGAATTTTATTTGGAATAAATTTCTAAAAATATTAAGCAAAATTTTTTTAAATTATTAATTTGAAAGAATTTTGTTAGAAAATGTTTAGAAAAATTTTTTGAAGGATTTTGTGGACTCTTTATTTTAAAAAAATTTAATGAGAAAAGATTTGAATAAATTTCTTATAAAATCTTTATTAATATTATTTTTAATAAATATAAATATTTTGCATAAAATCCTTAAAAAAACTATTTCTAACAAATTTCTTAAAAAAGTATATTTTTTAAGAAATTTGTTAGAAATAGTTTTTTAAGGATTTTATGCGAAATA
This sequence comes from Atherix ibis, assembly GCA_958298945.1. Classification (NCBI taxonomy): domain Eukaryota; kingdom Metazoa; phylum Arthropoda; class Insecta; order Diptera; family Athericidae; genus Atherix; species Atherix ibis. The sequence continues at coordinate 3,512,743 of OY282607.1, read as the reverse complement.
TTTGGAAAGTTATTAATTTGAAAAGATTTTATAAGAAATTGTTTAGAAATAATTTTGAAGGATTTTATGGTATCTTCATTTTAAAAATTGACGGAAAAAAATTTTATGAAAAATTTGTTCAAAACAATTAACTTGAAAGGATATTATCTAAGAATTTTATTAGGAATAATGTTTTAATGATGTTATGCAAAATGTATGAAAAATTATTTATTTGAGAGAATTTTATATATGAATTTTTGAAAGATTTTATGCGAAATCAATTTGAAAGTACTTAATTCGAAATTTTGTGAAGCCAATCAATTTGAAAGAAATAATTTTGGAAGGATTTTGTGGAATCTTTATTAAATAAAGTTGATTGGAAAGGATTTTATGAAAAAATAATTCAAAATAATTAACTTGAAAGAATATTTTCTAAGAATTTCATTAAAAATAATTTTTAAAGGAGAAATGTTAAGAAAATTAATAATTTGAAATGATTTTATAAGAAATTTATTCAAAATAATCAATTAAAAAAAATTTCATTAAAAATTTTTATAATACAATATAATTTTAAGAATTTATAGGGAAATTTAAAAAAAAAAATTTGTGAAGGATATTATACGAAATTCATTGAATTAAAAGGACTACATACGCAAATTTTTTCAGAAATAATTAACTTGAAAGTATTTCATAAGAAAAGTTGTAGAAATAATTTTTAAAGAATTTTATCCGCAATTTCTTTAAATAATCAGCTTAAAATTATTTTATAAGAAATTTTTAAGAAATAATTAAATTGAAAAGATTTTGAGAGTAATTTACTATAAATAAGTTTTGAACGAATTTGTGGGAAATTTCTTCAAAATAATCAAATTAATTGAAGGTGTTTATGAGAAATTTGTTTCATCTGAAGAAAACTTTATAAAAAATATATTCTTGTAGAAACATATTTTTAAAGTATTTATAAGAATTTTTTTAAAATAAATAACTTGAAAGAATTTTTAACGATGGTTTTGTAAAAAAAAAAATTATAGAAACACAATTTTTGAAGAATTTTATACAGAATTTATTCAAATTGTTAACAAGGAAGAAATAATGTTTAAATAATTTTATAAGAAGTTTATCGAAAACAATTAACTTGAAGGGATTTTGTAGGAGAAATTTATTCAAAATTTTTAACGAGAAAGGCGATTTTATAAGAAATTTTTTTGAAAGGTTTTATACAAAATTTATGGAAAAACTTGAAATAATTTCATAAGAAATTTACAAAAAAAAAATAAACTTGAAAGGATATTTTCTAAAAATTTTATAAGGAATAATTTTTAAAGAATTTTATACAATATTTATTCAAAATAATTAAAAAAACATCTCTTAAATATAGCGAAAAAAGGATGTTTATATAAAAATGAATTTATTTAAAGAAATAAAAATAAAAATCGATTAAGTTTGAATTTATATAAAAGAATTTTTTATCAGGAGAAAAACAATGTTTTTGCACTTCATTCAATAGTATTTTTGGAAAATTTTATCACTAAATGGGGTATTAAAAAAGGATAATCAAGTACTATTATCCTAGTGTAATTAGTTTTTTGAAATAAGAACTGAGACTTAACGCTTTATATTGAAGGGTTTCTATTTCGAATCAAAGTGGTCAAGCAGCCACGATAAATTCAGAATTAGTTAAATAATTTTTGGTACCTCTCCAAAATGCGTCCTTTTCACAGAGTATTGATTTTGTATCATAATTTTTGTATAATGGGAAACAATTATTATAAAATATAATCAAATCACCTCTGAAATATTTGTAGACCCTATTTTGACGGAACAGTCTTGAGTCTTAATAGGTGATGAAACAGGCAAGATGTCCTCAGATTCTTATTGTTTTCAAAATTAAATATTGCAGGCAAAAGTCATTAGATTAAATTTAGATATTTTAATAATGAGAACGTCTTTAAAAAATGTATAAAAACATTACGTTTTTTCTGCCAGAGTTTTTAAATAGAATTCAAAGACCCATAAATTCAAGATTTTCTTTTTTTTAAAGATTTATCCAATTTGTGTGCTGGAAATTGCAATTTTTATCAAACTTCCAATTTTGATAATATTTTAAAATTATTATTTTGCATAAATTTTGCCATTTTTTTATCAAGAAATATTTTGCGGGACTCGATCCCTTTGAGGTAATTTTTATGATGCTTTTTAAATGCTCTTAAGTTTACGAATTGTCTGCGTAAATGCAAAATTTTGCATAGTCAATATAAGAAAATGTCGGGCTTTACAACAATGTCAAATCGCGTATCTCATAGACCAATTAACATGACAAAATCTTCTAATAACAAGTTCTGGCAACTTTTCGTACAATAAACCTCAAATATGTCGTATTGTGTGCCCACTATAACTGTTTTATTAAAACTACATATGACAACTATAAACAAAAATGCACCCCATACAATTACTTTCACGAATACAGTGGCTCCTCCACAGTTTTTTTCAGAGCCTCGTGTACGACAACTTTTTTTATTAATGTATCCACCGAGCGGGAAACATCCAAAAACTCTATTTAAATGGTCCAGATTAAAATCTTCAAGTCTTGGATAAAAAAAAAGTGGGTTATCATATGGTCACAGTGCTCAGAATTGATGGCAACCTTAATTTTGTTATCAATTCTGAGTACTGTGATTATATGATAACCTACTTTTTAATTTTCAAAGAAACGATACCTTCGGACCAATATTCACCTTAGGCATTCAGTTTTTGCAGATACAATGGCTTCTCCAAAGTTATTTTTGGCTTCTCAGAACCCCGCATATAGAAATTTTAATTAATGAGGTATTCTTTGAGCTAAAAATGAGCTTCATCATTGCTGTAGCAATGATGAAGCTCATTTTTGGCTTCGGCAGAAGAATGATGAGGCTCATTTTTGTCTTCGGCAGAATCATGAAATTTGTAGAAAAGTTTTCTTATAAGTGTAAAATGATATTTGAAAATTTTTAACTAATAATAAACTATCTGAATTAATAATTTTTTATAAACTTCATAAACAACACGTTTATACTTTCCGAAATGTTAAATGGATACTCCATTGTATCAAATTGATTATTGCACATTTCTCATTTTAGTTTTTTAACCAAAAATATCTTCTTCAGTTTGAAAATGCTAGGCTCAAATTTAGATAAAAGAGAATTACTTAAAGCTATTTATTTTTATAATAAAACTAAAATAAACAGAAATTTCATGAGCAAAATATTATTAATCAAGTGGAAAAGAGCTATTTTCTTATATCCACACTATTAATGGTTAAACGTTTCCCCCCATTGTTGTCAGATTAGAGTCCATCTTATTTTCGATATTCTTCCATTATAAATTGTTGTGTATTTTTTTTTTTGCTAGAATAAAGAAAATCCTTATTTTTTTTAATGAGAAAATATGAGAATTTTATAAATAAGCTCCAAGGCATGATGATAAATTTTGTTAACCGGAAGAGTGAAACAATCTTGCACTGATTTTTATGATCGCATTGTTGAATTTGCTAGTAAAATATGAGATTTTCCACCTTTTTAGTATTAGAACCTAACCCCTCCTTTTCCCTCCGTTCTTCTTAAATAAAAGACAGAACAAAAAAAGACACATTATTTGTTTTATTTATTTAACCTTTTTTTTTTGGTCGATTTAAAGTCAAATAGTCAGAAAATAGAGAACAGACCATAAATTTGATAGCTTGTTGAGTATGCGTTTTTTTTCGAAATTTATTGCCACGACGACTACGATTAGTGCGGACTTCTTGGTTCGATTCTCGGTTAAATCCAATAAAAATGGTGCTGGTCAAAAGGAAACATTGATTCGGTATTCTTGTGGTGTTTTGTAGCTATTTGACGATGATGGTTCTATTACGTCTGAATAAATAAATATCGGAACAGGAAATACTCGGTAATTACCAGAAAATACTTAAAGCAAACCAAGATATCACATAAAGAACAATGCTTGGGCAAACAAAAGTCACTCGGCTGTCAAAGACGAACCGCTTTTCTGAGGTCACAAAATCTGTAAATACTCTGCATACCCGCACTTTGTCGTACGAGTATTAACCGACCGTTTTATGACTGAATAAGAAATCCAAACACAAATTTCTGTCCGGTATTTGGTGGACATGGGCTATCTTAATTTTAACAACAACAAAATATCAAAAAACCCAAAATAAAATTAAATAGAAAAGAAACCGAGAGAGTTACATGTGGACGGACGAGTAATTGTACGAGTACCGACGATGGTCAAACGTACCTCAATTCATTCGGATTTGTTTTTCCGCAATAAATTTACGGTATTTTTGATTTTATTGTAAACTTGGTGGAAAACAGTCAAAAATACGAGCAAATAGAGACAGAACCGTGTAATTTCCGTAAAGCTATCGAGATTTGGAGGTGATATCGTGATTCATGGCATCAAGAGAACGAACTGAATCGTGACAAAAGGCATGAATCATTTGGAATTCATGAAAAATCCCTCGACCACCGATTTGGAGTCCGGCTATTGTTTAGGACCAGGTGGAAAGCAATGCGACACTTGGCCAGGCCGGGGTGAGAGATAACATGAAACAAACAGTCGTAAATTTAACCCCCGAATTCGGGAAACGGGGAACAAAAAAAAAACGGACAAATTCAAAGAAGCACGTCCGCGCAAACGATCGAATGTTCGCTGGTTCAGTTTGAGCACTTCCTGAATCCTACTGTGCCATCGTCTAATTTATATTCCCCATTACCATTGATTAATTCCACAAAAATGCTAATACAAGAATCGTTACCACCGAATCGAATCGAATCGAATCGGATCGGATCGGATCGGATCAGGGCCACCTCCGGCCTTGTTACGTAAATTAAGTAAGTGCTCGTACGTGAGCCGCTCGTGCGTAAGAGTGTTCGTCGGGGCCCAGCAGTAGTACATTTGTCATTCCTGATCGTATTTTGGGCAGCAGTAATATTTCCTTATCCTATTGTTGTTGTTATTGTTTCTGTAAATATTTTTAATGTTGTCAGCGCATGTTTCCAAATTGCATTTGGGTTCATTTTCATGTTTTGTGTGCATCAGCGGAAAGTTCCGAACCGGACGAGTTTGATTGCATATTGGCGGAAGACGGATGGCTCTGAACCTCTTGGAGTGAATCAATTCCAGAACAATTCGATGACCAATAGACCCAAACTGTCTGCCCCCTCTACAGGCCCAGATCTGACAAATGAATTAAAGAGGAAATTTATTTCGGAATAATTGTAATTTCTCCGAGTAGATCTGAACGGTTTTGCTAGACTCATTTTTGGTTATGGTTACATACTTTGAATGGAAAAAAATTTGTTGGGATCAGTTTCTGGTAGGGATTGTTGAGAACATCAAAGAGGCAACGCTTGAAATAGAAATTGTTTGAACTGCGCCTGGCATGGCAGCATTATCACTGAGAACTTGGAAGTCTTCGTCTTCAGTTTTGGATTGCATCGCTAGCTATCTTGGCATTCTCGTATCTGATCATTCCATCTTTTCGAGGGATTAAGATACCGATCTCGATTTGAAAGTGACAGTTGTATGGGAAATTCTTAGCGTTTCGGGTTTCATGTTGCAGGGTATGTGCGCTTCTTGGTTCATGGTTCGTGGTCCGTGGTCCATGTTTGACTAACCCTTCGTGCCAAGACATTTGACTGACACATCTGCTCCTACATTGTCATACTGCATTCGAAATAACATGCCGGAATTTGTTTCTTCTTCTGGTTATGGATAATTTTTTGTTGTTATCTGCTTTTATAGGTTTTTTTTTTCATCGGGGAAGCTTATTACATAAAATTAGGCACTGACTGAGCATTTAATATTAAGAACTTGCTCATATCAACATTTGAAAAAAGATTCGAATTTACATGGTCTGTAATCCCCCCATTAAATTGTATTCAGTGACGACTTTGGAAGATTATGCTAAATGGCATAATGTGTATTTTACTAAATGGAACGAAGAAGTTGTTGCCTCTTATTAACAAGGAATAATAACGCTTGGCCCTATTCAATCGTAAATGTTATTTTCAAAACAAATTTTCAATGTTCTTAAACACCAACAGTCCATTTTTAATTCACGAAATTCAACTAACAGAGTATAGATGAATTAAATTAAAGTTAATTGGGAAAATTGTAGGGAAAATATTGAAAAAGGCCACATTTTGTTTTGGTGTAATTTATGCTGAAATTTTCCAGGGTTAGTTGTTAATTTATATTTTAAATATTTAAAAATACGGTCATGGGTTTTTCTGAAAAATTTTATTACATTTTAGAATAATAAAAAATTAGTTTTTCTCATCTACAATAGATTGGAAACCGTGGTTGAGGAGAGCAAAGTTAAAAGTGTCCGCGTCTCTTGATGAATACTTTAACCGAGATTTATGAACACTTTAACCGAGCCGTTACACTTATATTACAGTTTTTCTTGAACATCTGTTAGGAACTAGTAATTATATATTTTTATTCATGGATGCTGAATACAATAGCTTTCTTAGTTATAAATTGTTTCGGCTCCAACAAATTTTTTTTTCATTAATATCCTTTAATTATTACCGAAAGTCTTGAAAGTCATCCAAGCCTACTTAGTAATAGAAGTGTTGAATTGCATTGGGTGCCAGGGCATGTGTGAATTTTGAGCAATAAAAGTGTTGATAGGCAAACTGGAGAAAGTCTCTATCTCCCAGTACCCATAGTTATCCCCAATCTGCTTCAGTACTAACAGAATGGCACATTACACCATTAGCTATTTGCAGACACATATTTACTAGACCAATAGTGACACATTTTTGTCAACTCATTGGCTAACCACCAAAAAATAATTTTTTACCAAATTTCTGTGTACGAAAACTCATCAGAATCCGGGTAAGACAAAATGCTCGCACCCTTAACTTTCTTTCTGGCAGGACCAGAAATACCGGTGCAGTGGCACACAGTTCAGCATAATTGACATGCTATATGAACGCCACTTGGCCGAGTCATTATAGACATCCTGGATTCAACAACTCCATTTCCAAGATTGCTCTTTAATATTTTTTAACACAAAATCTAACAGAACTCCATCTATTCGACTCTACTAACCACAGGCCAGCCTGTCTTTAGATAGTAGGTGTGGCAGAAACAAAAAATAATATTGGCATCACTAATATCAATCTGGCAACAGTGCACACTTCTCTTCCACATATCTTGTACATTAGTTCTTTCTAGATGACCCTAAAAAGTGTGATAAGTAAAGTTGTATTTTTGTTGTGCGTTTGGCAAAATTGAACAGCGAAATTCGGAGCAACGATTTTTGTATAAATCTTGGGGTGAATCAGCAAGTTAGCTTTAAAAAAAAATTGTTAAGATTCTTTGGCAAATAGGCCTTATCAATAGAACTAGTTTTTCAACGGCATTACGCATATCTGAAGGGTCAAAAAGTAGTGGAAAATGAACCTTGCTCAAGGAGGAGGCTCTTGACATTGAAAACTGATGAAAATTAGGAACCTTTTAAGAAATTCTTTTTATATAAAAAATGTCTCTGAAAGTCTCAAAAAAAGTGTTCTCAGTTTTTGCAGATCACTTGGATACTCTGGCATATCACACCGCAAACTAGTTTTTTTTTGAGACCCCTTGTATGATTTTAATTTGTTCCCCAAGATAGAAAACCAATTGAAAAAATGTTATTTTGATTCTGTGGATATCATCAAAAGGAGTGTAACCAAGTACTACTCCGGAAGTGTCCTGTACCACTCCGAAACGTGGAACTTATCACCTCCACCGATGCAGAGCTGCCCAAGAAAACTATTTTGAATTAATCAATTACTACTCCGGGGTGTCTTGTACTAATCCGAAGTATGGAAACAACGTCTCCACCGATGCAAAGCTACCCAAGAAAACTATTATGAAAAAATACCATTGATGTATGAAAATTAAATAAATTGTTTACACGAAAAAAAATCAGTTTCATTACATTTCTACCACATCTCGTAGCTTCCCACACGTAAAGTGAAGTCGACAAATATCCTCTTGATCATAGTAGTGCTATAAAGTGGCCCCTGGCATATGTCTACGAGAACTTATATACAAACAAACCAACAAACATCTTAAATTAAATTTAATCTATAAGAACGTGTCTTCTGCTAGCAACAGGACTAACCCTGCAAATGCCCGTCCACATTCGGAACCTTTCAAAAATCAAACTGTGCACCAAACTGCAAAAATTTCTTCTTATTATTTTTCATCTTCTTCGAAAAAAAAAACTAAATTAATATTAAATAAAAAATTACGAAAAATTTTCATTTAAAGCCACTGTAACAGGGGCGGAATCGATTGAAATTAATTTTATTTAACGTGTTGTACATTGGCACCATTAATTCTTCAAAGAGAAAAAAATGGTCAAAAATATTAAATTTTCTTCCTTGCAAATTTATAAAAGAAAAAGAAACGTGTTTTGCTTAAAACAAAAAAATTAACAAAAATTAATTTAAAAAAATATAAAAATTTTCAAAAAAAAAAAAAAAATTGTGTATGTTCTGCGTGGGATTTTTCTGGTAATATTCATACTTTAGAGCTTTTTATGAGTTCACCGTTATAAGGTATTTTATTAATGATGCTTTCTCTGCGTGCATTCGCATTCGAAATTTGATTCACAGTATCTTACCTGTCCTCATATATTTTCCTGTCTGCAAAATCAAATAATACAAATCAAAACAAAAAACCAACCGAATAGAAATAAGGAAGGAATTGGGATACGCGTTCTGATCTGTTTGGAAATATCGTGAAAAATAAAGAATCTTTTTGAATTTATTTATTTTATTTTCGTTTTTTTGTTTTGTTTAAGAAAAAGAAGGTGGACAGTTTGATATGCCCGTGCCCGCATTACCAAAGAAATAGAATTAAATGGAAATGATTCAATATGGAGCAGAGGCTGGTCAATTTGCCATAAAAGGTCAAATAGCCTCAGAGATATGGTCTCAAAATTCTGGAATTGTAAAATAGTAAATTAAGTGAAAAATATTGAAACTGTTATGGGAATTTGTTCCATTAGTAAAATTTGTTTCTGTTTTTATGTTCAGTTCGTAATTCCTTCCTCGGAATGACCAAATTATTCTGCAAATCATATTATTTATGGTTGAGATCTATTTTCAAAGATAGAAAAATGCAAATGTTCGAGGATTTTAAAGGAAACCTTTCGCCATATGCCTAGGATCCCAAGTTTGGTTTGGAAATGCATATTTTCCTTGAAGGTGATGGACGTGTCAATTCAATTATCTCACAACCTGCATTTTAAAGATTTTTGCTACAAAACATAATTGTGTCGAGCGCTTTGAATCCTCACTACACCAAAGAGATGGTATTTGAAGAGCCTAAGAGAACTGTTTTTGCCGAAATACAGCATATTGCATATTGTAAATAGTTACCGGCGATGATTGAGGCAGACATAATGAGAAAATTTTATGTGAATCCAGCAATACGCAATAAATTTACATGTGCCGCTTTTCAGTTTATTCACTTAAAAGCCTATGAACCATAAAAAAATAGATTTTTTTAAATTGAGGAAAAGTAAGATGACACATAAGATAGGAGTAAACATCCACTGATACTCCACTAAAACGTGGGATTTATTCTAGGTTCAATTTCATAAAGTTAGGAAATCTTGTGGCCATTGCCTTTTGCCAAGCGTCTTTGTATATTTTCGGGAAGGGTAAGTGAGGGCAGCTCTCTTACAAAAGGATTCTTATGGGACTATGAAATTTTTTGTAACAACTAACAGTGATGGCTCACACTATAACGTGTACAATAAGAAACATCGCCAATTGCTAGGAGAATTTTCGATTGGTGGAATTGCATTCGAATGGAATTGGTATGGTTGGTTGAACCCCAAATTTCTATTCTGTATGTCCATATGGGTTTGATTACTGTACGTTTGTCAACTGTCAGTTTTGATGGTTTTTCTTAAAGTTTTCGTAGTTGTCTGTTCGTTTCTGATACTAACTAATAATGTTGCCATTAATAAGTATGAAAAGGGATAGTTATTGGCAAAGAGTAAAAGTAACATGAACACTCTTTTTCTGAACCAGTTTTAAAGGGTGGTTTCGTTAATGGTGGGAGGCAGTATTTTGGTTTCTGTGTTGCAGTATCATCAGCATACATAGTAGCTATTAAGATGTTGTTGTTAGAAGGAATATCGTAAATATTTAAAATTCCAAAAGGAAATAATGCTGATGCTGTGATTAGACGATTAAATTTCTGATAAAATTTATCTGCAACAGGTCGAAACCTTCATAGTTTCAGAGTTGAGTAAATTTTGATTTCGTGGTGGAAATCTTTTTGCATTAGACTAAAAATTCAACGTGGTCGTGATCATGCTATCCGTCATCATCATAAACGGTGCGACAACCGGCATTTTGGTCTAAGCTTGCTGAATCAAAGAACTCTAAACATCCCGGCTTCGCACCGCGGTTTTTCAGCAACATACTTTCATGTTTTTGGCATCCTGCCTAACGCCATAGCTCCAACAAAGGCAGGGCCTACCTCATTTTTTGGGACCATAAATGTAGCCACTATAAATTTGCCGCAAAGGATCCTTCTCATTTATAGGGATTAAGTGCCTAGTCCACAGCAGACTATTGAGTTTAATTTTAACCACAAGCGCGTGGTCGCTGTAGTGGAAGGAGTAATGTTCGAATTATGGCGAAAATTTTATACTGCGATGTTGGATGAGATTGATTGAAGTCCTAAATGATGTCCTAATTGCCCGCAGTTCATCATGGGAAGGGTAAATTCTATTGGTGTACACCGCCAACCACCAACTGCTTGATCACAAAAGATACTGCGTGGTAATCGACAGCGACATCTATGAACGAAAACGTGGAATCACTCAATACATCCACCAATTCAAGGAAAATACTTCTATAGATGGATGGATTAGCTTTACACGTACGTTGCTGTCTGCCACATAGCCTATTTTTCGTCCTGGCTAAAACAACCGCTTCACCAAAGGCGCGGCCTCCCTTGTTTTCTGGGACCATAAATCGAGTCACTGTAGAGTTTTCGGACATAATCTACCTCTTTCTATGGATTAAGTGTCCATCCCACTGCTACTATTGAGTTCAATTTTACCCATAACTGGGCGGTCGTGGTATCACTTCAGGATTTTATCATTAAATAGGCCATCCCCATTTAGGGGTCCAAAATTTTTTCGAAGCATCCTCCTCTCGAACGGGAATAGGAGTTCGCAATGGTTTTTGCTGATAGTCCAAGTATCCTAATAGTGGATGAAAGGAAAGTGGCAAAACTAATATCCTGAACAGTAGTAACTTTGAGGTTATGGTCAAAATTTTCGAGTGAAATAGTTTAGATTGACTGAAATAGGCTCCGTCGGTTGCCAGAAACTGTGCGTTTATTTCGTCCTCTATGCTGTTATCACCTGCGATTCTTGCGTCAAAATTAGCCAGCATTTATCGAAATATAGAGGATTAATGGTTTTTTTGAATTTACAGCGAGTAATGGCCCTTGTTGATTTAATAGTCACTAAAATAATCGCCGATCTAGAGATTATTCATTTTGTAATTTGGAAAGTACAACTGCATCATTTAGCATTTAATAATAATTTATGTCATAAAAGATAAAAATTATTTACAATATAAAAAAAATTGCCATTATATATTGTGGATTGAAAATTTATTAAACAACGCAATAAAATTTTAAGATTTTTCTACAAATGTGGTGATTCTGCCGTAGCCACGATTCGCTATAAATTTTCTTCTTCGATGAGGCTCATTTCTCGTTTGGTGGATACGTCAATAAATAAAATTTCTATATTTGAGGATCCAAAAACCTACAATTTTCTATAGAAAACCTATTGTATTCATAAAAAAAGATTGTTTGATGTTCATTTTGGTTTGACGGTTTAAAATTAAAATTCGTCAAGTAATTTAAAATTAAAACTCGTCAAGTAATTTAAAATTAAAATTCGTCAAGTTCGAAATGCATGCAAAAATAATTAAAAAATTACATCAAAACGATCGAGTCATGGAAGAAGTGTCTTTATAGATGCTGGAGTTAATTTATTTTAGTACGTAATGACAAAATTTTTGAAATAAAGTAAATAAAAAATTCTATCAAAAACTATATTTAAAAAATAATTAATTAAACTTTACTTTTTGTACTATAATTTGGATAATCCTTTATATTACAGACTCAGACGCTATGATCGATATTTCTATAAGCAATCAGGTTCTATTAATCTAGGATTTTTTTTGCAATTAATCTATTTTAAAAGCTGAAGATTTTTAGGTTCCGATTCTTTTGCAAATTCATCCCAGTTCCATGTGAACGCCATGAAATCCCAACAGCCGATTTGGCACTGCATGGAAAGAAGAATAAAACTTTTTAATTCGTTTATTTTTTTATGCATTCAGTTAAATTATTATTTTTAATATTACTAAAATTATTTTAAAAAGAATTAAAATTCTTACTAGTTATTTGTGAAAAAAAATAAAACAGAATCATTTAAAGTGCATTTTTTGAAACGATTCTTGAAGATTTTTCTGTTAAAAATTTTTATTTTCTATTTAAGTTTTTTTCTATAAATGCATTAAGAAAATCAAAAAAAAAGTTGTGGAGACACAAATTAAATGCTTTTTTTGGCCACCCAATAAATAAATAATATTTAAATTCATTTTGGAAAAAATGTTGAAAAAAACTATGAATTAAATATGCTCTATTTACGATAGAGAATTTCCCATTGATTAGTTGTCAGTCTACTTACCTGCGGGATGGAATATCTCAAAACATTTGTTCAGTCAAAGTCACAGTGTTCGGAACACGATGTACTTAATTTTTGGAATGCACCATAGAAGTGGTCTGCATCGACAGTACAACGAGTAATCCGAAAAATAGGCTGTGATGAGATGCCCTTTCGATGATTGAACCGTTTTCGGTCCATTTGAGATAATCAAAAATTTAGTAATGCATCGGCGAACAAACAAAGTGGTTTTACGTATGTGTGCAACTATCGCGTTCTAATAAGGTAGAATTGAATTTAATCAAAGACCATAAGGGCGATCGGGTCTACACATACCTAAAGGCACATGGTCCCGACATTTTGAGATTCATCCGAAATGAATGGTGGACTAAAATCAGGTAACATCCTGATGAGGTGTTTAGGCGACAGAAAATAAACGTCAAATACGATGTTAAGCCCTCTGCGAACGCGTATCTCATTACTCAGGCTTTGTGCCAAGTTATCGAGGGTATTGTGTAAAAGTAAACTGGTTTCCTAAATTTCATTTGCATTCTGCTTGAAGGGGCAGAGGGATTGGAATAATTTCAGGCCCATTACGATCGGTATTAGCCAAACCTGAAAGCGCTCATAAATATTTCGATTTCGTTGTTGGAATACAGAAAATTTAGTCATAACATGCGGGATTGTTGTCGTTGTAGTTTGGTTCAATTCTGGGTTCTCTCCAATTCCGAATCGGTTTCGGCTAATACTCAATGAATGCCATCGGTTCGGTCTATTGTTATTTGGAGGATATTGTTATGAAATGATTCACACATCAATAAAAACCAGCGATGGGCTGGAAACCAGCGAATAGTGTGAAAACGATACTCAACCAGAGCCGTCCAACATTTTCAGATTCGATTTCATTCTATTCTCATACGATTCAGGCTGCGATTACCTTTGACCTGTTTTTTTTCCATTCGTTCTAATCAATCTGACCGAAGCTGATTTCTTTTCATTTAACACTAAAAAAAAAAAAGTCTGACCGGATCTGGTACAGGCAATCATCAGTCATGAAACCGAAAATGAATAGTCAGACAATTTGAACACATTAAGGGAACGTATAAATGCTTACAAGAAGGATGATTCATAGTCTAGTTCATTATGTCCACATTTCATATCCATTATCGGTTGTCATTTGTTTTGGGGATCACTTAATCAAGAGAAAAAGGAACAAACGTCTGGCGATAAGAGAATCCCCCAACTGAGAGTGAAAAAAATAGTCAGCTCAGATCACCTACTCGATTTAGGTTTGGAATTGGATTTTCTAGTTCCTAATCCCTTGTTCGAGTCCGTGAACTAGTGAACTAAAATGTCTAGCCTTGTTACATGATTTTACATAAACAATAAAACAAAACAAAAAATGTTTTTTTTCCCTTTTTGTAAGCCATACATTCCAATGTCCAAATACTCGTAATATTAACGCTCGGATACACTTCGAATTCTCGTTGCATCGAGACCAATTTCTGATCATCAAATTTCGTTTGGCGTCGTCCTTCGTTTTGTGTGCTCCTCTCCTCTCCCCTCTCTGTATTAATATAACCATACATACATGCACAAATATTATTTCAAAAGAATTTGAATAAAATTCCACAAAAATTTAATTAATCAATTTCGTAGCAATAAATTGATGTCAGTGGACATCAGCTCTTTGGTGGTACTCGTAGAATTGAATAGGAAGAAAGAAAAACGCCGAGACCCACAAACAAACAGACGAGAACTAGTCGCGCGATTAATCATGGAATTAGGATGTTGTTTGGGTTTGGAATAAATTTTCCATTTTGGAGACATACTAAACTGCCAAATAACAAGAAAGCCTTTTAAAAATCCAAATCGACAAAAAAATTACCCTACAAGATAGAAAACCGAAAATAGAAAATACAACACAACAAATTCGTATATTGGCGAGGTGAGCGGGTTTTTTTTCCGATTTGATTTGTTGGCCTCCCATTTGTGGGGATAAAACCAAATATCTGCGTGCGCGCAAATATACATTTTATAACAATTCCCAAAAAGAAAAAAAATAATAATATTTATCGCTAAATCAAATCGATGGACTTTTGTTCGTTTTGGGGCCAGGCCATTTAGACATTTTGGCGATTTAGAGTTTTGGCGATTTGGATGGATTTTTGGGTGATTCTGGCGGGTTCGATAGCTGCGAGCATTGGGCTGTTCGGTCCACTGGTTGGATGGATTTTTGTTCTGCCCAGCGGACAGCCATTTGTCGTGAATTAATAAAATCCATTTGGGCCCGTCGATGACATAATTCGTTGTGGTGGCGTAGCTCGTTTTTCTTACCTAGTTGGGAATATTTCGGGGCCGTGACTAAGGTGCTTTGGAAATTTGTCCGATTTCGAAGAAAAATCACTGTCCCGATTTGTCACCAGCAAATCGCAATCGTCGCACATAATCAATTATTTTCATACCTTGACTGTTTAGACTCTCAAGTACTACGGAGTGACTTTTTCTACGTAGTAACGAAATCCATACCTTATTGGGGCTTATCTATGCAATTTTTCGACATTCTAGGATAAGTTCAACAACCTAAAAAATTAGTAAATATTTTTTTCAACATTTCTCTTTTATTATTCAAATCAATATGATTTATTATTTAACAGATTTTTGAATGTTTTCTTTTATTTTTTTTTATAAGAAATATATTCTGATACACGTGGAAATGTTCTTTTTTTGTTGTTGTTGTAATAATTCATTTTTATTATAATTTTTATAATAATTTAAATAATTTGATTTGTAATCAAATACAAAAATTTGTATTCAATTTGTTCGTCCCAGAAGAGTTCAACTTGGAATTAGTCTAATACGGTAGTATTTTTTTTTTAAATTTATTTATTGTCTTTGCTAATAAAAGAATTAGAAAAATATGAAAAAAAATTGGGTAGCATTTCATACAAAAAAAAGGATTGGGGAGAGTTATTTTGTTATAATAAAGGTCGATAAAAATGTATTTCTAAATATTCTATTGACAATTTTACTTAATTTTTCTTAGAAAAGGAAAATTGTCAATGAAATGTTGGAAAATATTTTATGATTTGTTTGCTTATACACGTATATAAAGTCCTTTAGACATAACCTAAGGGCCATTATGCAGTACCAAGTCCTACGAGTTCAACGATGCTTATTAGATAACATTTGTATAGTTTTGTTAGCTGAATGCACTTGTTAGAGGTGGATTAATTTTTGCGAGCACATCGGTTTATTTTTGGAAATTAAAAAGATAATTTAGAAAAGACTTTTCCTCCCCTTAAAATTGTCAGCCCTCGGAAATATAATCTACTATTCTACGCCTTCCTGATAAAAATGCTTCTGGTTATGATTTAATAACAGATGTCCTATTCTGAAGCAAATTTTCCGAAAAATTTTAGTTATCCTGCGCACAACCTATTTACACTTACTCTGAAAATTTTCTGTAATTAAAAGGATTCCTAAGCCAAATAAACCTATCAATTCTCTTTCCTCCTATAGACCTATCAGACTCTTCCCAATCCTTGGTAAGATATTTGAAAAACTCCTATTAAAACGACTCTATCCAGTCCTTGGTTAATGAAAAAATTATTCTTGATCACCAATTAGCTTCCGATCTGAACACTCTACTATCCAGCAATGCCATCGCATTGGTGATCATACTGCATCCTCTCTTGACAGGAAAGAGTATTGCCCAGGAGTATTTGTATATATCTCCCAAGCTTTTGATCGTGTATGGCATCCTAGACTCCTCTGGAAATTCAAGAGCTTCCTTTCTTCAATATACTACCTTATCTCTCCTAAGGACATTTTCAAGTTGCAATTAACTCAGAATCCTCGGAAATATATCGTATTCTAGCTGTAGTCCCATAAGGTGGTATTCTTGGTCCCATTTTATATAATATTTATACCCATTACATCCCATCTGATCCTTATACGATCATTGCTCCTTATGCAGACGATATGGCCATACAAATCTTGACATAGCTTCCAACGATTTACAATCCCATATCCACAACTTTTAATCCTGGTTCAAGAATCCTGGAGAGTGTGGGTAAATGAACAGAAGAGTGCTCAAATTACGTTCACACTTTGTCAAGAAAAACCTAAAACACTTTATACCTTAATAGCAACATGATTCCACAATATGATAAAGTGCGTTATTTGGCGCTTTACCTAGACAAGAGACTAACATGGAACCCTTTTACTAATCTAAAAAAAACTTGAAACTACTAGACGTTACCTACAACTTCTTAGAATACTTGACAAACGCTCGAAACTAACAATCAAAATAAGCTTCCAATATACTATACAATTATAAAACCTATTTGGACATATGGAATTAAACTTTGGGGTTTAATGAAACGTTCCAATTCCTATCGCGTCCTCAGGCCTCACAATCCAAGATCCTACGTAAAATTTTTGATTTTTTTTTATGTTCGTAAAAACGTAATACATCGTGATCTAAATGTTTCCTTTGTTCAGGACCCGCTATAAAAAATTTCACTCCCGTTTATTCTATCATCATAAAAATTTTAGTGAAACTTGAAAAATTTTTACTGAAAAATTTTTACTGAAAAATGTTTACTAAAAATGTTTACTGAAAAATGTTTACTGAAAAATGTTTACTGAAAAACTTTTACTGAAAAATTTTTACTGAAAAATTTTTACTGAAACATTTTTACTGAAAAATGTTTACTGAAAAATATTTATTAAAATGTTTACTGAAAAATGTTTACTGAAACATTTTTACTGAAACATTTTTACTGAAAAATGTTTACTGAAAAATGTTTACTGAAATATGTTTACTGAAAAATTTTTACTGAAAAATGTTTACTGAAAAATGTTTACTGAAAAATGTTTACTGAAAAATGTTTACTGAAAAATGTTTACTGAAAAATTTTTACTGAAAAATTTTTACTGAAAAATTTTTACTGAAAAATTTTTACTGAAAAATTTTTACTGAAAAATTTTTACTGAAAAATTTTTACTGAAAAATTTTTACTGAAAAATTTTTACTGAAAAATGTTTACTGAAAAATGTTTACTGAAAAATTTTTACTGAAAAATGTTTACTGAAAAACGTTTACTGAAACATTTTTAATGAAAAATTTTTACTGAAAAATTTTTACTGAAAAATTTTTACTGAAAAATGTTTACTGAAAAATTTTTACTAAAAAATGTTTACTGAAAAATGTTTACTAAAAAATGTTTACTGAAAAATGTTTACTAAAAAATTTTTACTGAAAAATTTTTACTGAAAAATTTTTACAGAAAAATTTTTACTGAAAAATTTTTACTGAAAAATTTTTACTGAAAAATTTTTACTGAAAAATTTTTACTGAAAAATTTTTACTGAAAAATTTTTACTGAAAAATTTTTACTGAAAAATTTTTACTGAAAAATTTTTACTGAAAAATTTTTACTGAAAAATTTTTACTGAAAAATTTTTACTGAAAAATTTTTACTGAAAAATTTTTACTGAAAAATTTTTACTGAAAAATTTTTACTGAAAAATTTTTACTGAAAATTTTTTACTGCCCTTCCCGGAAACACTAATCGGAGACTTAAGAGACAATGGCCTAGAGATTTTCGAGAGGAATATAACTTCCATTAGTTGGAGAAACGCCGATGGGTGTTTATTCCAATTTCATGATGCACAAGATTGCACTCCCTATTCATGATGTAAATCTGCTTGTTACAATAAAATTGTGTCTGCAAATAAAAAAAAAGAAAAAGCTTTGAAGGATCTTAGAGCTGATTAAAAAATGAAATTTCTGTGGACAAATTTCGGCAGAAGGTGGCGAAATCGAATATGTTAGACTGGAGTTCGAATACGACTTAGGATATCCTGTCTTTAATGTTATTTTATTTTGAGTGAGAAGCTATTCCATTAGAAGATGAGCGATCGTGACTTGAATATTTTAAGATGGGCAGATGGGCTGGATACTAAAACGAAAATTATGTGTGAGGGTAGAATGTCCTCTTCAAATTCTGAACTGTTTTTATTCATACAATTTTGGTAAGGTTTTTGAGTAGACTTATTGAACAATATTTCGAAAGTACCATTTCTTTACTTAACAAGTTTGTTTGTATTCAAGCAGCTACGAATGTAATTTTTCAGTTCGCAAGGATCTTCTGTGAATAAAAATTTCAAGTTTATTTGCAATTATACGTTTTGGGGGGATTAAAAAAGGTGTAACTATTTTCACAACTTATAAATTGGATAACTCAATTTTATTATTTATCTGAATTGTCAACGGAAAATCTGGTCTGCACCTCTTTCAGGATTTAAAATCAGGTGCATAAGTATATGTTCTCAAAAAGACTCCACTACAAGTCCTCCTTTTCGCAAGTACAAAAAAAAAACATATTTCATGTTAGTTACAATAAAATTCCTCGAGCTCATCTTTTTTATCAAATAAATTCCCTCATTTTATGTACATCTTCAATTGAGCAAAATGCATTTTTTCTTTAATCCAAAAAAGTCTTTTTTGTTTTTTTATCACACTTAAATTTGTCCATACTTTTTAAAATTATTTTAAATAAATTTTGATTATTTTTTTTATAGTTTTCGATAATATTAAAATATGAAAGAGAATCAATTTTTCACTAATAAAAATGGATTTGATCGAAATATCAATAAAATGAGTGCAATCAGAATTGTGGTCGATGCACTCTCACTTATCAGAAATTGCAAAAAGAGATAAATTGTCACAACTGCAAAACGATTTAGCCTTTCCGGTTTGGGTGAGGGTGTATGGATAAAAATATAATTTTTCAATAATATTCATAACAAAATTGGTTAAATAATCGCTGATGGGAATCAATAATAATTTCGTGCGATCGATAAAAATCAATCCGAAATTACTTTAATTTTTGGAAATTTTGATCATAAATAACTGCTCACATTTAATGACGCATTCCTGCTAAACCATTCTTTAGGCATTATCGTAATAAATATGCATTTTTATTGCATTGGACAACAAAACAAAAAAAAAACAATAATTTCTTTTATTCCACATTTTATTCTTGTGGAATATTTTCATTTTTGGAAATGATGGCATTTCTTACTTTTAGGAGTTCACACCTCTGGTAGTAAAATAGGAACATCCCGATTTGTTCGGAGCGTAAAGAATGGAGCTCCTGTTACCTATTACTCCTGAACATCTCAAGCCTAATATGAATTTATTGAGCATTATCGACATGGACCGATACGAGTCTGATAATAGTCTGAGAACAGTCTGAGAAAATGGTTGGACAAAAACAAAATAAATTCCATCCGTCCTGGTTAAAAAAGGTATTTTTTTTTTGCCCCCAAAAATACTGAATGGAGATTTTTGTTTTGATAATTGATTTTGTTGCCGGTTCTTATTCTTTCCGATCGTTTTGTTATTTGCTTTTGGTGACTCCTTTTTCCACGAACCAAAATGGAATTATCGATGATAGTCTTCGTTCGATAAGAAACAAAATTCCACTTTTGAGTAAAAAATAATTTCGATTGTAAATTTACTAAAAATTATAGAAACTTGACTATTTATTTAGTCGATAGTATTTAGGATGAACGGAGAGCAATGGTACTCATATAGTCGATAGATAGATAGATAGATAGATAGATAGAGATACGAGTAGATAGATGGCAACGGATAACATATGGAAATATGAGTAGGGGCTAAGACGAAAATCCATATCGTCTCATATTCCGTTGGGATCTCCTTTTTCTCAAATTTTATTAACCAAATCCTCTGAGCATGGTGTGCTATTCAAATACAGAAATTCCACTACCTTTTCTGATTATAATAATTTCCATTGAGATGATACTCTTCTTTATGACAGCCATTATTGTTATTCTTATTCTGATGATTATTTTCGAAACATTTGAGAAATTTTTTGTATACGTGAACATTATTTTATAGACTCATCCGAGATTATGAAGAGTTCGACCGACGACGGTGGAGTGGCTGATGATGATGATCCACCATCAACATCGTTAAGAGATGATTGGCTTTTCATATGCGTTGTGCATTGGAGAAGGCATCATTTTCGGAATCAGAATCAGAATTGGAATCAGATTCAAAATCGATTTGACCACTGTTAACTATGCGTGTAGACTTGATTAAGTAAAGCATTTGTAAACCAAAAACGCCAACATTAAGGATGGCATAAGATCCATAATTTATTGGTGATAAAAGTTCAAGTAAAATGGATTCCATCAGATATGGTGTTCTCTTCACCATTTATATCCAAAGAATGTTTGCTCAGTAATGGCAAGGACTACTCCCGAGTCGTAGTACCCATCATTCTGATCTTTCCGTGTTTACTCACATTTTTTTCCCTTTCTTATATTCTTCTGTGTAAATATTCCATAACTGATCATAATAGTTGGCAACTTCTTCGATGCATTTCTTATTAAGTACAACAAATTTGAAGCGTGTCTATCTTTAGCTAAAAGTATTTATTTACCAATAATCATACCCAGATGACCAAATCATCTGTTGGAATAGACTCTTTCGTATTAATACTCATTTAGAGCTGATAGCTTCCCAGTGATGTCCACTAAAATTGATCTTGTAATAGCATTATGATCATGTACTAGCTGGTTATGGTTGTATGCTACTATCCGAACAAGCCCGTACTTATGGGCGGCTGGTGGTGGTGGTTGCCTTTTGGACACCTGGAATGTCAACTACTCACCTCCTAATGGTCGCTAAACGGAACCGTTTTAAGCTCTTCTTAATCTTAAGCGAATTGGTACTTCTTGAGAGCTGAGTACAATCTGTCGTTCGAGAAAACTGGATTTAGGTATTAGCTCGATATTATTATTGGTTCTTCATTCTCACCTTCCCTTCTTATTATGATTGTCTATCGCACATGTTTTATGTGGTTTGTTTTTTTCTTTTCATTTCATTATTTCTTTTTGCAATTTCGAATATTTTGATTCAATAGAAATTCTATTTGAATAAATATTTCAATCAGTTTATCTACGGAAAATTTCAGATGTGAAGCTTATTCTTAAACGTAAAATCGTGATGGGAAAATTATTCAATAATTGCGAATGAATTGTTCTATTATAAAAACTATCCTTTTAAATACATGTTCACCGATGTGGACCATATTTTTTCTTTGGTGGTTAGTCAGTAACTCACTCCTGTTAAAAAAAAATTATAATTTTTATAAGATTTCAATGGAATTGAATATATTGGGTTTTCGGAAAAGTCATAACGCAAGATCATGCGTCCATTTTTTTTTTTTGATATTACCGACACCTCCCGCAAGAGGGTCTCTCATTGTAAAACGATAAAACTATAATCAAAGCCTGAAGTGGCCTACGGATCTTGGCAAATTTGTGATACTGAATAAGCCTAGTAGTGCTTAAGAGTGTAAATACCACGGGTATCAGGTGTCCCCACGATATTGAAACACGCTGTGCCTAATCAGAGAGATGAGGTGCTTTTGGCTGAAACAAGGTAGCTGTAATTTATTACCTACATAGAGGGGAGAGATACCAGTTAGTTTGGATACTATCACTGCAGATAGTAGTAGAGGTTTAGTTAGCCTTGCTACTAATAGTTAGGGTAGCTAGCTTCTGATTGGTTACTCTACTATTAGCAACGGTTGTGAGGGGTCCGGTGTATCGTTTGAGTATCAGAGGAAATGATTGGTATACGAATAATTGGGAGGATAGTGTGAACGCATTAATGGATGAATTCTTTTCTGGGATTGAAATGCAAGAGGAAGTGAATGTTGGCAGGAGGTGAGTAAGATGAAATTAATACGTCAGTTTGGAGTACGAAGGCGCGAAGTGCCCCAGGATTGGATGGCGTGACTGTTCAAATGATGAGGAGTGAAGGTAGGAGACACTTGGTTATCCTTCCCAAGTCTCCGGACGGGATACGGACTGACCCGTCTTCCTATAGGCCTATATGCTTACTACCAGTATTCGGCAAGGTGCTTGAGCGGATAATGGTACATCGGCTGAATGTGAAGTTGGCAGACTTCAATGTATCCGGGTCTCAGTATAGATTTATGCGGTGGTATGCGAGAACAATGGGAGGGTTGTTCGCCAGATGGTGCGTGGCTACCCACAGGGATCTGTGGCCGGCTTCGCCATCTGGAATATGATGATGAATGCAGTTGGAAGAGGCCGGTTGCGGTGTGATCGCCTATGCGGATGACCTTCTACTTTTGATTGAGGGGGGGAGTAGATCTGCAGTAGAGATAGCGGGAAGCCGCTATATGCAAATGGTGTCTGAATGGGGGAATAGAATGGAAGTGAATGTTTCCGAAAGTAAAACTATGCGTATACTGTTGAAGGGTCTTTTGGCAGCCAGTAGGCCGCCCAATATTTGTTTTAGAGGTTTGATACGCGCAGAAGTAAAGGTTGCGCATCTAAGGGGGCGCGTGGCCGGTTTGGTTGGTATGCTGGTGCGAGTATTTCGTAAAGAATGGGGACTTCGATCCAGAACGGTGAAAGTCCTGTACAAGAGTGTATTCGTTCCGTGTGCAATGTATGCGTCGTGTGTGTAGGCTGACATTATACGCCATTAGTATAAAAGGATTGGCATAAATTCGGTCCAGCGTCTGACTCTGTATGCATGTTTGAATGTATGTAGAACCGTGTCAACCGAGGCATTGTAGGTTTTTATGGGAGAAACTCTATAGGAACTGAAGGTGCTGCGTGGAAGCATCCACTACCGCCTACGGCGGGGCATCCCGCTTGCTGGTTGTCCGGTTACGAATGAAGAGGTTCAGAATCTTAGTTTACGCTAGCGGCGTCTACCGGTCCTGAACAAAATGTTTATTGTTATGACGTGGAAGCCAAAGCTCAATCATCCCAATGGAAGCTGCCGCACGAACCAAGACCGAAAAAAGCGCGCCAAGTTCGATCGAATGTAAAGGTTTTGCTTAAAGTTTTCTTCGATTGCAGGGGCGTAGTGCATCATGAGTTCTTGCCACAGGATAGAAAGGTCAATAAGGAATATTAACTGCAAGTTATGCGCAAGTTACGTGAAGCAATCCGCCAGAAACGCCCGGATTTGTGGAAGAACAAAAATTGGCTTTTGCACTATGATAACGCCCCTGCTCACGCATCGTTGCTTGTGTGCGAATTGTTGGCCGAAAACAACACACTAATAATGCCGCAGCCACCGTATTCCCTAGATTTGGCCCCCTGTGACTTTTTATTGTTCCCGAAACATATTCTTTGATCCATTTTTGGAATGTGTCGGCATAAGTGAGAGATATGAGTACCAACATAACGCCACGAAAAATCGAAAATCGAGTATACGTAATCCGCGGAAATTTAAAAGTTTTTGAACAGAACTCGTATGCCTGTTCTGCGCGGATTGGATGTATCCTAATTCCGATGGTCGTACGCCTTCTGTGCTATTATGTTTAACGATAGGTGTGATACGTTAAATAACTGAATTATTATTATCGATAGTACCAAGAGTCAATTTAGGGGAACTAAGAAATTGCAGGAATCAATTTTTCAAACAAGAATCAATCTGACACACAAAACCCATATTCTGGGCTTTCAAGGACTTACTTATTATCTTTAGCGTTAATCGACGGTCTGGCTTTATAAGAGAGCTAATTAATTCTATATTTTCAAAAGTTTTCATAAGTATAATTAAACGCACGGATTCATCAGACTGAACATAAAATTTGATGGTTCATCGTTGCTCTAAATTTTGCTGTCCAATAATTCGTAAAAAAAAATCAAAAAACCTAACTTCACTTATCATCACTTTACAGGTTGTCTAATAGGGACTATCGTATAAGATATGTGGCAGGAAATAAGTCTCCATAGTCCTGCGTAGAGTGTGACGCTAACCTAAACACTCTTCTGTATCACTCTTGTAGATTTTTGATAAAGGATTATTAATTATTGAAAGTGATTTTGATAGTTGAATAGGTTGCCAAAAATATTGGTGATATCATCCGTAAAGTTAGCTGTTATAGTTTTAGGATTAGTTGGGATGTCTAAGATATGAACATTATATAGTAGTGGATAAAGAAAACTGCTTTAAAGAACACTAGCTGAAATGGGGGATATTTTGGAATACTCAATATTAACTCATAGTTGGAAATGACATCGACAAAAAAAATGATTTAAGATAAGAAAGTATGTGAAATTAAAATATTCTCTTAAGTTTCCAGAGAAGATAAAAATGCCACACATGATCAAAGGTAAATGATATGTCTAGGAACATGCTCAAGACCATTCAATGGTATTGTTGGACTTTGAAGTGTTCTTATCGAAAACCGAATTAGTTTTTGAGGGATAATTTTATGCATTTTCATTCTTTCCAAATTTTGCGGTGCATTCTCAAAAGTTCTCGTATCAATTTCATCGCAACTATAAAATCCCAAAGTTTATTACCTTCAACTGAAATCTTACTAATGAGTATAATCCGAATTGCACAATATACCATACTGCTGGATGACCGTTGAATATGATATGAATCAGATTTTTCGTTTATTTATAAGGCAATTATGAAATGATTACCAGAAATTCAATCTCACGCTTCCGAACCAAAATATTCATCCTTCCCGGGGTATATAGTTTAAGAAAAAAAAGAACATCTTTTAATGACTACATTTGAATAAGTCTTATACGATTGAGATGTGCAACTTTACCTTAAAATTCAGCAAAATTCAATCTATGCCAAAATCGAAACTGGGAAGTTAAATGGCCTGGCATATTTATAAATTGAATAATTGAGAATCAAAAATCGAATAAGAAAATTTAAAGAAACAAAAATAAAAATGAGCATTTCGGTAAGAATAAATAAAAAAATGTTTTTTTTTTTTGGTAAGTAAAAAAAACTACCTACAATAGAGAAGAAAAAAAATTTGTTTTGTAATAAGAGAAATGCACGTGGAAGAAAAAAACGCTTAAATGGAAGATGAACCATTCAGAGTGGCGGGTTAAACTTGAGAGTACACGAGTATACCTCTGTGGGAGAGGTGAAAAACAAAAGACTCAGCAGAGGACGTGGCTGAACTTGAAATTGAAGAAAACTTTTTAACAGAGCGTACAGTGCTACCAACCACCCGAAGACGTGCTGCTATTAGACATTCGAAAACAATTCCGAGTGATCGATCACGTCCGAAATGACAAGTTTTATACATGTTACTTCTCCGACTGACCATTTACCAATACCATCAGCACTTTGGGCTTTTGGGCTTTTGGGCACTCACATCTTCTGCTGGCCTCCCAGAATCTGTGGCGTCTTCAGCAGGGTCCGTAGCACTTGGAATAATTATGATCTTGTTAGACGCCCTCGTTTAGACCTTTTGCAGAGTGTTGTGTCCTCCTACTGTATCTCTGTCCGGGACTCTCTAAGCCCACAATACATCGCTCATCTGATTTAAATATTTTCCAAGTCTACATCTACAAACGCATCTAGTATCCGTCTGCATATGAATTTATCAAGTAGCACTTGTGAGGTTAGATTTACTAGGCTAAATGTGCCGAAAATCAGTTTTGATCATTTTTGTTTTTTGTTCCTTTTCGTGAATAGAGAGACGCTACGATGGCGCTCATCTTTTTAACACCAAAAAAAGTAGAGTTTTTTTCGGAGGGGATTTGTTGTTGTTGGTGACTGACCACTGACCATCTTCTTTTTTGGAGATGCCAAAGATGTTAAACGTTTCGCTTGGATAACGTCTCGCTTTTTTGCGGCTATTGTCTTCCTGTCTAGCAGGAATCGTTTCGTTTTGTTTTCTTCATCAAAATCAAAAATAAAAATGAAACATCTAAAAAAAAAATACCACTCAAACATCATGTGCAGCCTTAATGCCCGTGAACTAGAAGACAAGCGATTCGAAACTATGCGCATGCATACCGGAACACTGGTACTCGCACTCGTACTCATAGTCGTACTGCCAGTTAATCTATAGTCGTTCAACTCGTGTTTTTATTGAACGCAATCAGAGATTTTTATCTTCGCTTCAATAGAATAAGTTTGAGGAGTCACAGTCAAATTTGAAGTTGCCACAGAGAATCCCTCTTATCCGCCGAGGTGTTTCTTGCCCAGCCCACGGATTACCAGCCTGATGATCGGTTCGATATTACAATATTGAACAGGTAGCCTCATAATCCGTAGCGAAATGTGTGTTTTTGAACTTTACTATTATTCAATGATGTGAATACATGACTTTGAAGTTAGACACCAACTCTATAACAAAAAGACAGTAGTCCCTGACCATTGGGGTCTATGGTCGGCGGTAGCTGGAGTATTTAGCAGTTGTCAGAGGCGCATACGGTGTTTTTCCGATTTGCTTGATTACCAATAAAATTTAATTAATCTGACATTTTTATATCAAAGATCACAATCTATCTGGAATTTACAATCGAACAAAAATCCAAGAGTTCAATGCCGATCGGTATCATTCGCCGATATTTGTACAACATTCATTTTTGTTTAATTTCGTTTGGGTTCTTTTTGTTTTTGTAAGTTCGTTGGTAGAACAAACTAACAACCGCGTCAAAAGGAGAACAGCAACAAAGTTTATAGTGAAGAGAAGCCATCGAATCGGGAATGGAAATGTGGTAAACTTAAACATAATCGTGTTAGGGAATATTTCTCAGGCAGTGAATTCCATCCCGGAGCTAATGATTGACTATCTCTGGACGACCCCTGGTTGTGGTGGTGGTTTGTCTTTGCGAGCTTGGATAGTCTTGGGATGGAATTTTGCTAAAAATCAAATTTACATGCGGCGAACGCACTCAATAATCAAAAAGTGTATCGATTATGATGATCTGATCTGGTGTACTCGAATGTGGAGTGTAGACTTAATTGTGGTGAAGCCGAACTTCATCCTCAGGCAGTATGCTCTTATGGGTAAATCTGCATCGTAGTTTGTGCATTCTGGGCAATCGAGCTGAGTATCGAAAGTCTAAGAAGACGAATTTGAGTTATTTTTTTATTCTATTTGGATCAGTATTGCTTAGAGTTGCATTTCGATTTTATTTACCTCTACTACTCTAGTACATTTGAATAATTTTCCATTGTCTTGTAAGCTACTTTCCAATACTTCGGTTATCCCAAATCGGTAACCAAATAACTTCCATTTTCTTGCTTCTACCTTTCCTTTTACATCTTCTTCTAATAATAATAATAATTATAATCCAGATAATCAATATTATAAGAGTAGATAACAGATTATTATCGTTTTGGAATGCACAATCGATGGTAAAATGCAGTTTAAATAATAAACGTTCTTCCTTTTTATGGTATGGTAAATATCCTTCCAGAAAAATGTACTAAAAATAAACGATGACTAAAAGATGATAATTTTAGTGATTTTTCGGTAAAATTAACATAAATTTAATCGAAAAATTACCGCTATAAAAAAAAATATCAAAATTTTTAAAGTTGACAGAGTTTAGTGACACGTGAACGGAACAGTTTAAATTTAAGCAACAAAGCCAGGATAACTTTAGCTGTCGTAGCTAATTATAAGTTATCCGATTTTATATTTAAACCAAACATTTGAAAAAAGTGACTCTCAAAAATGTTTTCCCAATAATGTTAGCGTAAATTTTATTCAAAATAAAATAAAACCTAAAATTTTCTTTTTAAAAATCACCCAAAAACTCATGCGACAAAAAATTGGATAATTTTTAGATAACAAAATAATTTCGAGGTAAAAAAGGACTGTAAATAGTGTTTTGTAAAATTAATTATTAGGCAGAAAATATATTTTTAATTGGCAATACATTTTTTTTTAAATTACCGCTTAAGAAATATATAAAAAAACCTGAAATTCGTCGGGATTTAGTGGCACCTAAACGGAACAGTTTAAAGTTAAGCTGCATAGCCAGGATGCCTTTAGCTATCGTAGATAATTTAAAGTCGTCCGATTTTATATTTAAATAAAAATTTTATATTTTTTTATATTATTTCGAAAAAAGTAACTCTAAAAAATGTTTTCCTAAAAATTTAGTGTAAATTTTATTCAAAATAAAATTAAACCTAACATTTTTTTTTAAAAATCAATTTAAAAAATCACGAGATAAAATTGTGATATTTTTTAGTTAATAAAACATTTTTGTGTAAAAAGGACTCCAGATACTCTTTTATAAAATTCATTATCGGCTAGAAAATATAGTTTTAATTGGCAATATTTTTTTTTTTAAATTACCGCTTAAGAATTAATATAAGAAAACCCTCAAATTCGTCGGGGTTTAGTGGCACCTAAACGGAACAGTTTCATGTTAAGCTGCAAAGCCAGAACGTAACTTTCGTGGTGATTAAATGCCATTTGCAGTTAATTTTATATTTTAACATTGAAAAAGAAAAAATAATTATAAAAAAATTTTTCTTAATTGATTTTAGTATAATTTTTTTTCGAAGTAATATAAAAACTAAAAAATTTAAAAAAAAATCACCAAGAAATTACGCCACAAAAATTGATAAAAAATTCTTTAAATAATTTTTATTTAATACATTTTTTTTGTGGACAAGGACTCCCAGTACTTTGCCGTAAAATTAATTATTAGGTTATAAACTAATTTAGGACTCTAAGGATAGAGATGGTCTCAGAGACCGTACATATGTGTACGCACAAACAAAAGTAGCTGCCATGTGGTTTCATGTAGCTTGACGTTGCCAGAGTGTTGCTCGTTAAACTGGTCGATATTTATTTGGAGGGAAAAAGCAGAGATGCTTAAATTTAGTATAGAATTATAGGTCTAGGAACTCCTTAATGCAAGGTGTTCTATTAGATTATCAGTTGAGGATTTGGTTAACTGGCATTCAATAGTCAGTTGAGGATTTCAAAGATAGTAAGTGGAAGCTACAGGAAGATGAATTCGGTATAACCAATCCGCATTCTGCAAAAGTTGTTATCCCCAAGAATTTCATAAAATAACTTACAACATTTGGCCAAGGAGAGGAAATCGATTGTCTCCACGCATGGCAAAGGATGTTGCGTGCCATTTTATTAGCAAACGAGACAAGTTCGGGATTTCAGTGATCACTTACAATGAAAGCAATTTTTCGAAAATTGCTTTCATTGTAAGCCAATTAAGAGTAAAAATTGATTATTTTTTTTTGAAAAAATTTTACTTACAAGATTAAATTTTTTGTAAATTTTATAATAATTTTTTTTTAAGTTTATTTGTGGTAAAATAATTTTATAATTAACTCACTTTTTTGGCTAAATAAATAAAAATTGAATATGCAATTGCAAATCACGAAAAAAGGTCTTGTTGAAAATGCTTCCTTAACGATCGTGCTGATGATGTCCTCTGCACAGTCGGAGTTGCGCTTTTGATACACTCCTCAAGAGCCACTTTCAACGACAACTGATTCTGTGATTTTGTGTACTCCGTACTTGAACTTTTCACAATAATCCCACATAGGATGATGGTCATGATCTTAATCGTTATAAAAGTCATATTTAAGTGGTTCTAAAAACAAGTAACAAATTACGTGGCAATATTAAATAATTTTGATGGACACATATTGATGGAGTAAGTGCGCTAGACTCCAAAGTCATCGCCTCTTGCCGTGTACAAGGGGGAAATGATGATCGGATAAGACAAAGAAAGGATTGGTTAGACACTTGTACGTTAATCATTTGTCAAGTATTGACCATACCTCTTAGTATTTATTTAACTGATATTTACTCACATATGTATGCTTGTACTCCAATTGTATGTATGAATCCTCTTTTTAAGATCATCTAAAATATTTGAAAGCAATTCAATTTTAACTGCCTCAGTATTTGTCATCTTTTTCTTAGCGACTTCTGACCATATTGTTATGCTTACCTTACTTACAGTTTAAGTCAATTTAATTCCGTACACTTGACATTTTTAATGTAAACATTAAATTTTTTTCTCCAAGTATCTGATAGGAAAGATGTCCTCTACAATTTTCTATACTCTTCGTAATTATTACTTTTATTTGGTTGGACTTTGAGCTCTTATTTTACCTTTTCTGTTGGATACCGTCCACCCGACTATCCCTCGAAGAATATTGCCACAAATTTTCAATTCTCATTGTTGATA
Organism: Atherix ibis; assembly: GCA_958298945.1. NCBI lineage: Eukaryota > Metazoa > Arthropoda > Insecta > Diptera > Athericidae > Atherix > Atherix ibis. The sequence goes on along the minus strand of OY282607.1, from coordinate 3,481,965 downwards.
TAAATTTCAGCTTATTTCGTTCCATTTCTTTTAGAATTCGAACTGTTTTTTTCTTCTTCTTATTTTTGTTATAAATTTTTTATTCTAAATCAATAAAAATAACAGTCGAAATCTTCAGATTTTAATAATCATCTCACCAAATAGAAATTTCGTGGGATTATTTCGTTGACGAGGGATTAAAATTATCCTATCCATCGTAGATTTAGATTATTACAATTATTTTATGGTACCAATTTGAATTGTGCAATTAATGAAAATCTTGTATTAATAAGAGTGTAAAGTTGAATTTTTTTTTAAATTAATTACTTTTGAGGTTAGAAATTAATTTTAGGTAGGCAACATGATAAGTCATTGGCTGATAGAAAAATTTAACTGATATCAGCAGATTGATATTTTTTTTATGATCAACAATATTTAAAAAGACGTTATTCAAAATGTCATTGATATATATTAATTAGCTTGGTTTTGACAGCGATTGAAAGCAGACAAGGTTTGTGTTTTTTTTAGGTAATATGAAAAATACTGATTTTTGTATGTTAATTAAATGCAACTTTTTGAGGAAAAAAAACGATATATCTAAAACTAAATCCAAGCTTGAAAAAATAATGATGACCTGAGCTAACAATTTAATAAGTGTAATTTTTAAATAGTCTTATTTGAGGTTAGAAATTAATTTTACGAAGGCAACATGATAAGTCATCGGCTTATAGAAAAATTTAACTGATATCAGCAGATTGATATTTTTTTTATGATTACCAATATTTAAAAAGACGTTATTCAAAATGTCATTGATATATATTAATTAGATTAGTTTTGACAGCCATTGAAAGGAGACAAGGTTTGTGTTTTTTTTTCTTTTGGTAGTATGGAAAAAAGTGATTTTTGGATCTTAATTAAATGCAATTTTTTTAAGAGAAAAAAATTATACACCTGAAGTTAAAACCAAGCTTGAAAAGTACGAGGTCTGTTCAAAAAGTATCACGAATTTTGTGTTTTTTCAAAAAATATTTATTTGTTTATGAATATCTATTTTGTCCTCTTCAAAGTAATCCCCACCAGATATTATACACTTGTGCCAACGTTTTTTCCAATCCTCGAAGCACTTAAAAAAATCATTTTTTGTGATCTTGTTCACCTCCTCCTTCGATACCGTCTTTATCTCCTCAATCGTAGCGTAGCGTCGCCTTTTCATTGGGCTCTTCAATTTCGGAAAGAAGAAAAAGTCACAGGGGCCAGATCTGGGGAATACTGTGGCTGCGGCATTATTAGTGTGTTGTTTTTGGCCAAAAATTCGTGCATAAGCAACAATGCGGGAGCAGGGGCGTTATAATGGTGCAAAAGCCAATTTTTGTTCTTCCACAAATCCGGGCTTTTCTGGCGGATTGCTTCACGCAACTTTCGCATTACTTGCAGGTAATATTGAAGTCATGATGATGTACCCTGTGGAAGGAAGTCATGATGCGCCACGCCTTTGCAATCGAAGAAAACTGTAAGCTAAACCTTTACATTCGACCGAACTTGGCGCGCTTTTTTCGGTCTTGGCTCGTGCGGCAGCTGCCATTGGGATGGTTCAGCTTTAGTTTCCACGTCATAACTATAAACTCATGATTCGTCACCAGTTATGACCCTCTGGTTCAAATTTAGGTCATCGCGGACAGAGTTCAACAGCTCCTTAGCAATGTTATTGCGATGTTGTTTTTGGTCGAAATTGAGCAATTTTGGTACGAATTTCGCGGCGACCTGTTTTACGCCAAATCATTAGTAAAAATCGAATGGGACGAGCCAATCGATATGTTCAAGTCCTCAGCAACTTCTCTAACGGTGATTCGACGATTGGCCAATACTATTTTCTTGTTTTCGTCTGTTGTTGACGTGCTCGGGCGTCCGGCACGCTTTTCGTCGTTCACATGTTCTCGGCCCTCTGAGAACATTTTGTACCACCGATAAACGTTGCTTCGGCCCGAGGTAGCGTCACCATATGCCATAGTCAACATTCGAAATGCGTCCGTGCAATTAATTTTGTTTTTCACATAAAATTTGATAAAGATTCTTTGATCCATTTTTTGGAATGGGCAAAAATCGAAGACGAGCCAAAACACGTGCAAGCAAAGCAGCTGTCAAAAATTAACTGAAAATTCAAATTGACCGAACTCGTCGACATAAGTGAGAGACATGAATACCAACATAACGACACAAAAAAAATCGAAAATCGAATATACGTAACCCGCGGAAGTTCAAAATTCGCTATACTTTTGAACAGACCTCGTATAAGGATGACCTGAGCTAACAATTTATTAAGTGTGATTTTTAAATGATTTTGTCGTTAAAAGTGCTTAATTTTTTGTTGTAAAAAAAAACAACAAAATTTTCTAAGCCTTAAAAATAATGTGTGTATTTTTTTAATAATAACTAATACAAGTTTTAGTATAATAATATTTTCTCTTGAATAAATGAAAGTCTCTGAATAAATTCATTTTTATGAGTATAAGCAGAAATTATGATATTATAAGTACATAATTTTTCCAAGTTATAAAAATTCCGTAAACTTTCTCTTATGAAATTATGCCAATCTAATTTGAATGTAATTTTTAACCAATCAACTTTACTTTAATAGAGAAAATCATACATAATTCAGTAATTTTCTTCTACCACCGGTTGAACATTATCTTAGTGCGTCGAGTACTCAAATCCAAAGTTATACCGCTTATCACCCTCGAATAATTACTAAACGACTAGGCATTAATATGCATTGACTGTGTTTGTCAGTTCCATTGCCGGTACAAAAAAAACCAACTACTAAATGCAATATGTGCATACTAGTGGGTATAGGATATTAAGATGAAAAGGCTTTAATCTGTTGACTATCGCCAGACTCTGACCATAGTTGCATTTGGTAAATCACGCACGTTATATGACTTTTTTGGTCGCAGATACAAAAATTGTCATACTTTTACTTGGTGTTATCGACACTATAAGGCGAAACCATTAATATCTAGTTGATCAATCGATAGTGACGACTATCTTTCAGCCTATCATCATTTGATCAACAGATAAAAAGAGTCGATCTTGATACTAATCATAGATTAAACGGAAAAAAAGTGTAATAATTAACCATAAAAAGAATGAACACATTTGCAATTTTAACACTTAAAAATTTCTTCATCCAACCGTTTGAAGGCTTTTTTATTGGAATTTTTTTTTCCTATTTTAACCAAGACTGTGGTTATACTTAGTTTTGGTAAATCCATTCGCTGACATGTCTATGGGATCGTATAGATTTTTATTGAATTTCCTGAATGTTCATGTTGCCATTTAGCAATGTTGACGCATGTTTGAATTGACCAAATAGACACATTCCGTATGTCCAGTGACCGTTCAAAGATTGTGTCCAAGGGACTGGCTGGTCGATATTCCTACTTGGATGGAGAGGTATAACGGCTAGATTGGAAGAGACACTGTCCATAGAGACTCGTTGTCGGAATACCATTTTTGTCCAAATGATTGGTATTTAGTAGGCTAGTCACATCCATACTTAATTATTTGTGTGGAAAATCTCCAAGTCAGTGTACAAATTGAAAAGCGTCTGTCCGAAAGTAATCTCAATTCTGGATTCTTCCGTTCGACTTTTTCGAAATCAAAGTCCCTTGCGGCCCACGATCATCCATTACGATCAGCCACTGGCAGCTCTTCTATGGTCCCATATGGTCCATTTATAATAACTGACTACTTACTGCCTACGAACATTGCTTAACACAAGATTTAGAGAGTATTCTATGGATTGGGTGTGCCCGTATCGAAATAAGGCTAACCAACCAACCAACCAACCAATAATCTACAAATTTGCTACTACTCGTACCATGAACCCAACCAGACAGTGGCAAACTGCATGACTGTATTAAGTAATCAAAAGTTTGATGCCTTATTTTAGAAACATCTTTTCTATTCAATTTATGAAACGATTTTACCAGAAAAATGGATACATCATGGTCATTATAATCAATTTGAATAAAATATGAAATAATAGCTTTAAAGTGACTGATCCCAAAAGGCAAATGAAGCAAGAAAAATGGTTTGTTGTGAAAATAAACAAAATAAAAAAATTTCTACGATCGATGGAGATCTTAATAATAACAAAAATTAATAAATAAAAATTACCATTATTATTATTATTATTATTATAAGTGTGAATATGATTAAATCTTAAAGACGATTGGAATTTTTTTGGATCAAAAATCGGAAATTATTTGGAAGAAAAAAAAACGCCTTTAAATGAAACTGTTTACCTACCGCAGAGGAACTGATCGCTTAACGCGTTCGAAATTAAATTTTATTAATATTTTTGGATTTTTATTCGCTTAAGTATTATGAATAATATTTTTTTTCTATTCTGTCTTATTTGTTGTTGAAATTTATGAAAAAACCATACGACTGACCAGTCAAAAGTTTTTGTTAGAAAATCGAAAAATTATTGAATTAATCATAAGCCAAAAATGGAAAGATAAAAAAATGGTACCATAGAACCCAATCCAAGGAGATGAGTGGACGTGTCTATCTGGCGATGGTTTTTATTTGAAATTTTCTGGAAATATTTTAGAATGGAATGATTGGTTATTTTGAGAGGAGAATTACTGATTATGCGGTAGGTCAATAGAAGAGGTGTTTTGAATACTCGGTGATATTTCTAACACGTAAAAGTTAATGGGCGGATTCAGTAGCAGAGAAAAATTTCTGACTAGTCAAAAATATATTAAAAAAATTATAAAATCAAATTTATTTGTATTTTTTAACTCAGAGATGACTATAAATTTCATAGAATCAGAATTCTGGAAATTTTTTCCAAGAAAACCTTTTTTTTTGTATGCAAAACTTTTACACAATTAAAATTTTAAAGCTCGATTATTTGGAATAAGGTAAATTTTCATGATAACAAAATCAAATCGATCAAGGATATTTTTTTTTATATATAAAATATTGTTCAAATTGTCTTAAAAAAAAGAGAAATTATACTATTGATAGTGCAGAGTGAAAAAAATGTTTTTTCTCTAACGCAAACTGTTGGACTATCCATTTGCTAGTTTGGAAATTATAGTTTTGCCATTTTACAGTTATTATACAAAAATTTTAATTAAAGTTTTATTTATTTAAACAAATAAAAATGCCATTTTCAAAACTTAATAAATTGTAAAAACTTTCTGCGGATGTGATAATTCTTTGTGGAAAAGAGCCACGTTTCTCGCAAAATTTTCTTCAGCGATGAGGCTCATTTCTTACTCACTAGATACCTTAATAAGTAAAATTTTCATATATGTAAGCCTTTAAAAACCTTATGTTATAAAGTTATTGTATTAACAAAAAGAGACCTTTTTAAAAAAAAAGTGGTCCGTATTTCTTTCAAAATTAAGATATATATTATATGGCCTATGGTAACATATTATTAAAATATTAAATTTATATAACCAATTAAAAAAAATTGGTTATCACATGGCCATACTTCCTTAGTTTGTTACGGGGAAAAATATAATTTCGAAATTTTATAATATTAATGTTTTTTTCAAGATTATGCAATTTTGATGCCATTAGATTTTTACTTGTAAAGATATATAAAATATCATACTTTAAATTTTAAAGTATTAAAAAAAAGAAACGTTAAATAAACGAATTACAGCCTAAAAATTGAGAAAAAATCATTTGAATTTTACCTCAACAGAATCCAGTACTGCAAAAAGTCTAATGGCAGTTATTTGAAATAATTTTATAATTTATACATAATTAGCAAACATTTTTTTTAAACCAAACTCAATAAAAATTATATTTAAATCTTTACAGAAACTAGATTTTATGTAACTTCCTTTTTTTCCATGCAAAAATTGAATAAGATTTTTGAGAAATTACATATATTCTCCTCGTATACTCTTAATATTATTAGCAATGTAAATTATTTTTATATAAATATATTTTATATAAAATGGCAGAGTTTATGCATTATAAAATTTTCTATATTTACTTCATAGTTAAATAAGAAATTTATTGCAATAAACTCTACTTTTCGAAGCGTAAATTGGATAAACCTTAATAACTGATGGAAGCCAGAATAGAAAATAAAAATAATAAGAAAAAATCTCCCCAATACAAATATGTACATATGTAAAAGAGGAGTTGAAAAAAAATCTCCTGTTTTCTTTAGTAATCTTTGAATACAAGGCACAAATATACAAAACACACGACCATCACATTTCTGTTGATCATATTATCGTTCGTCTTGCAGGAACCAAAACCCTCCTCCGACCACAGATCAAACCAAGAAGAGGAATTTGTCAAACGAACGATATATCACAATTTTATTGCCTCATTCGTACGGATTAAATTTCTATTTCAATATTTTATACCCAAAACATTAAAAAAAAAAACTATGCAGAGAAGATGGAAAAGTATTTCTGAACGATATTACCTAGACTAGCACACGAACGTAATGCCATCTACCAATCAGTTCGATAACACTGTATGTTATCAGAATCGGTCGTAAACGATTTGATCTTAAGCAGATCATTTTTTTTGTTGCCTCTCTCTCTTTTATCGCTTGTGCATCTTTAAAACTTTTCTCTTTATTACTTATTTATTTAAATTAATAACCAATAAAGCAAAATGAAATTATTAAATTATTATTATTCAAATATTCTATTTTTATATAATTTTCGAAGAGATTTTCAAACATGTTCAATACGAAAAGTGGAAAGGGAAAAATAGAAAGGTAAAAAAAAAATTACTAAATAAGAGAAGTAAAAATCCCCCTTCCCCCCTCCAACGGACCTAAAAATAATTTTCAAATAATAAAAATTACGCTTTATACACTTTGCAGGTGTGAAACTGGTAATTTTTGCAATTCTAGTAAATTGTACTGTCTTGTCCGTTCTAGGGTCATAAAAATTTACCATTTTATTGATGAAAAAGAAAGAAAAGAAAAAAAACTTTTCAAAAACTTGGAATTCCAAAATCTATAATAATAATAAAAAAAATAATATTATTAATAATAATAATAATCGTGATATGCTTTGACCAAAGACGAGAGCAAGGTGAGAATGGTTTATCAAGTTTTTGTGATTTTCATACAATTCCTATCCGATTTCATCTGGAGACGAGGATTTAAGCTCTGCGATTATTCAATATATTCTAGACGATTGTATGGACGATTTGGATATGGTACCTGTATGGGTGTGGATCAGGGAATATCTGTCGTATGGAAATCTGATTATCTTCGCGTATATCTTTAATTAATGCGCGATAAATAATCGAACTGAATAGGTTTGCCACATTCATTCACGGGGAAGAGTTCATTTACATACGGGAATCTTGGACATTTCGGAATTTCAATTCTTTGACTGTGACTGTGTATCATAACGAATCGAATCGAATTGAATCGAAAGCCTTCGATAATCCAAGCGAATTGTGGAGAATCTGTCCAGTAGACTTGCATACCACAACCGATCTATAGACCATCTTAATGGGGAAAATAGCTTCATCTCGACGACTCTATGCTTATATGAGAATCGATAAAAATCAAATCAGATATCGAATCGCGGAGTATCGCATCGCATCGTATCGAATCGTATCGAATTGTTTGGAATCGTTTAGATCGCACGCTTGCGGTGATACGAGTAATAATTGTCGCTTTGCAGACGAAGACCGCGCACGATGACCACGCAAGGTGTTTCTCCGAATGGGTGGTCAATAGCATTTATTTATTTATTTACATCATTTTCCCGTTCAATTTCAGTCATCTTCATACATGTGGATTTTTGTTTCCTCATTTTTGTACGACTCTTATTCTTTCTGTATCGGATTTTCAAGTATCCATTTTTTTTTATTCGTTTTGTTTCTGTTCCGCACTAAATAACTAAATACCATCAAATCCAAATGGTTAACTACAGCCACTTGAAAAGTGGTCAACATTTAACCATCTCTATCTCTATCTCTACCTGGACTGACGACCTGTACTAAACTAAACTTCAAGTAACGATAACAAGCTACGTCAAAAAAAAAAGAGAAGAGAAGATTCTTACAAAATTCCTTTGCTTTGTAAAAGTGCTCCTCTTGATCTTCGGTCTTGAATCAATTTCAAGTCGATTTGACCAGAATCGGCCTTTTAAGTAGTACTCGTGTCTACCTGTTCAGTTTAGTTGCTAGTCCGGTCAGTGTCCAGAACGATGTTCACCATCGTCTTTTCGTCTATGAACACGAACGTGTGAATGAATGGTCTATGAAATGTCTTTCGAATGCTGTTGTTTTCGTATTCAGCTCCGATTCTTAACACTATTTTTATTATAATTGGTATTGTCTACCGCCTACCTTGACTCAATACGTTCCACTTCTTTGCATTCAAACAAATACTTTACTCCAAAAAAAAAACCTTCTCCCCATCCTCTGTCGTAACCATTTTACCCTTTTCCCTCAAATCCCAATGAATTAGCTTATCATAGCCTTATATTAAATCTAGTATTTTATTTATCAAATATTTTCCCCAAAACAAGTATCTTTTGGTAAATGGTTTACTTAGCGGCCATCGATTCAATCGCATCAATTCATTTTCTTCTCCCACTAAAACGAGTTAACCTGTCCTAAATCGAACCAAAAATTAAGGTGTATTTGTTATTTCAACAAATCTGACAAATTTTCAAATATTTCCATCACCTTTTTATATCTTTTTCACTCGCTTTTTATGAGATAATTTATTAAAGAATTTTTTATTCAAAGTGATTTAGTTTTTATACCATTTGTGAGCAACAGGTAAGTTTCTACAGAAAATTCATCAACCAAATGAGTTCAAAGAATATTGATAATTTTAATTAATTGTATTGAATTTTAAATACCAAAAAATGAATAATTGTTTTGAGTGAATAAGTTTTTTTTTAATATTAATTTAAATAAAGAAAAAAATTGTTTATTAAAATTATTTCAGTAGCACAGATTTAAATTTAAAATGTTTTTTCTTTTCTTTCTAAATTAGTGAAATTCTACCATTTATGAATCTTTTTTTCTATTTTTTATGGAAGCGTTTATTTTTTTATTTATTTATTTAATAATTTTTAATCATAAAAATTATTTCGTAAAACCAAAAAACCAGTGTACGGGGTCTGTTACGTATATTCGCGAATTTTGAATTTTCGCGGGATTCGTATATTCTATTTTAGATTTTTTGTGGCGTTATGTTGGTATTCATGTCTATCACTTATGCCGATAAGTTCGGCCATTTTGAATGTTCAGTTAATTTTTGACAGCGGCTTTGCTTGCACGTGTATTGGCTCGTCTTCGATTTTTGCCCATTTTTGACCAAAAACAGTATCGTATTAACATTGCTAGGGAGCTGTTGGACTCTGTCCGCGATGACCCAAATTTGCTCCAGAGGGTTATAACTGGTCACGAACCATGGGTTTATTGTTATGATGTGGAAACCAAAACTTAATCATCCCAATGGAAGCTGCCGCACGAGCCAGGACCGAAAAAGCGCGCCAAGTTCGGTCGAATATGAAGGTTTTACTTACAGTTTTCTTCGATTGCAGGAGCGTGGTGTATCATGAGTTCTTGCCACAGGGTAGAACGGTCAATAAGGAATATTACCTGCAAGTTACGTGAAGCAATCCGCCAAAAACGCCCGGATTTGTGGAAGAACAAAAATTAACTTTTGCCTATGATAACGCCTCTGCTCACGCATCGTTGCTTGTGCCCGAATTTTTGGCCAAAAACAATACACTAATAATGCCGCAGCCACCGTATTCCCTAGATCTGGCCCCCTGTGACTTTTTATTGTTCCCGAAACAGATTCTTTGACCATTTTTTGGAATGGGCGAACCAAAACACGTGCAAGCAAAGCCGCCGTCAAAAATTAACTGAGCATTCAAAAGGGCCGAGGGACATGAGTACCAACATATCGCTACAAAAAATTGAAAATCGAATATACGTATCCCGCGAAAATTCAAAATTCGCGATACTTTTTGAACAGACCTCTTATATTGCACTGTCAAACGCGTAAAAAAGGCAGAATTTGACGTTTGGATCGTCTACTACAAGGGGTATAAGCGTAAATCCGCTGTTTGGACATACTTGTATTTTTCATTTTCATAAAGACCTATCAGCTTGTTAGCAAACCTTGTAAAAAACCCCTTCAAAGACTACTCTTACACTTAAAATGCTTTTTTCCTATCCTTGAAGATGCCAAAATTATCCTCGTTCATCAATTGGGTTTTCGAGCAGAACACTTCACAATCCAACAATGCCATCGTATAGTTGATTTCATAAAATACTCTCTTGAGCGAGGAAAGTGTACTGACAAGGGGTATTTCTTGATATATCACATCGAGTTTGGTACCCTGCAATTCTGATATGGACTGATACTTGTGCGAGTTACTTGGTATGCTCAGACAAAATTATAAAATTCCTAAACTGAACAGACCAAATTGATATTAAAGAAGAAATTTTTAATCTACCATATAATTTTAAAACCAATCCGAACATACGGAATTGAACAATTCCTATCGAACCGAATTCCTTCAATCCAATACTCTTTACAAAATCCTTGAGGTCCCATTTTATCTTCGTAACAAAGTTATTCATCGTCTTTTGTTCGAAATTTATACATTGCTCGTTATAAAAAGTATTATTTTCGTTAATTTAATTAATCACTACGATCAATCCTCTTTTTAGAAAACTCATCAGCATTTAATAAGAAATTGGTTGAAGAGTCTCTTGAAGTGTCAAAATGACTTCTGACTTCTTTAGGTAAAGAAACGCCAATGGGCGTCTTTATGATAAACTCAGCCCATTACAATGTTTATGTAGTTGTAGATATCAAATAAAATTTTCAAATAAAAATAAAAAACTCTACCATACAAAATACGAAAAACAGCTAATAAACTTATTGAACAAATCCAAACAATCATAAAATTAATGGCTTTTTAAAAACAAATTGAATACAAAATACTAAATCGAAAAGTGTTTAAACCAACAAATAAAAAAAATATAAATTAACTACGAAAAAAAAGAGAAAAAAAACGGGTAATATTAAATTATAAATTGGATCTCCGATTGTGGTCATAATCAATTTATCCGATCGACCGCAATCGATTCTAAGGCATAATTTTTGTCGCCATCCCGCAGTTGTGCGAGAGCTGACGTGGTACGAGCATAATTTCGAGGTTACAGCTTCCACAGTTCACAGTGACTGCGAGACCAAAACATTTTGATCAATTTCTTCACCAGTTTCAGCAACACCATCAGCTAATTAGCATTAATTAATTAACGTAATTGACTTGTTTGAGAAGGTCTTTCGAGACCGAAATGAGAAAATCGACTGAATACAAACTCCACTTGCGATCGAGTCTGAGTCTGGATATTGTGTGCCCACATGGGCGACGGCTGTGTGACTTGGTCGGTATCCGAGCACTCGATCTGTGAATGGGGCTTTACACATTCCGAGGCAGGTGATCACCAATAGTTGTGCATATACGACTTTAATAGAGCATATAGAAATGAGGCATGTTGGAACTTGAAGCTCTAAAGTCACAACTATACTCCGATACGAGTACAGGTGTACACGAGGTCATAAATGTATATCCGTAATATCGATTGGGATAATTACTTGTACCATATCCATACTGAGTGTCTATTTATTTCGTTAATTCCGAGCCCCGGACTGCAGCAACCATTGTACCTTGTAATCATAGTCGGTAGAGTGACTAAGAGTCTAAATCTAAGGGCCAGAACGATCGACTACGATCCGTGTTGTCGCTTGTTTAGAGATCTAACGATATACGAGTAGTATTGACCTGAGCCAAGACAGTTGGTCACATAGCCCAGATTGGCACAACGGATGCCAGTTCCTGTACGGAATCAGTTTCAGATCCAGAGTTAAATTCGAATTTGAAATTTCTGTTGCCATTACCAATGGAATCGGAGACCTTGTAGCAAAAGTGTCCGATATCAATCTCGGTGTTTCGTCTTGTAGGATTTCTCCAGCCCGATCAATTATTCGCCTCCATACTACGAGTATGTAGGTTCCTCGTTGTCGGTGTCTAACGCTAATTGGTCTGAACCGATTGCGATTAAGATAGAAACGGACCAAATGGAATTGCACGAATATGTTCACTTGTACTATATACACGACCCGCATTAGAAAACCATCCACATACCCCTCTAACCATTCAACTATTCTGATCATCTTCGTTTTCCCCACTGCCCAATCTAATATTCAGACCATCCGAAAGACTGAAGACGTTCCCATTTTATTTTTATTATATTGTAGTACGTGTATTTTCACTGTTACTAATCTGTTGTTATTCATGATGCCGTAAAAAGTAAAATTACACCAGCAGACATCGAATCAGAAATCTTTATGTTATTTGGAGTCGTGTTTCTAGTAATTACAAATGTACACGGGACTATTTTCGCTACTGTTTTTGGTTGCCAAGACTATGTGAACAGTACAGGTTCGAGTAGGAAGATTTTCATTTCATAGAATTTTCTTAGAACGCCAGGAATAATTTTTGAAGCAAATTTTTTACAAAAAAAAATGTCCACATATCATATTTGGTCTTATTTTTATTTGTTTTATTCTGTAATAATTTATACCGAGTTGGAACATCTATAGTTTTGCTCAAGAGCGGTTTCTCTTCCATATAAATGACAGCAACCACAATTCAATGCCTCTACGGTCTCCCAAATGCGCTCCTATTCAGCTCCCGACACTACAAGCCGTGCGCAACAATAGTAAGATTCCTTCCGTTACTTTTTAAGTTTTCCATTATGAAAATGATCTAAAAATCCAATGATTCTAGAAACTGCTCTAGCTCATATCGACTGATAAGTCTGCTTCTCATGTTATTGAAAAATTTTTCAAAAATTATTACCGAAACGTCGTTATCCTATTATGGAATTCGAAGGTGTTATTCCACAGCATCAGATACTATTTAGAGGTGTTATAGCGTAGTTGATTGCAAAGCGTGCTTGCTGGATCGAAAGAATTACTGCCAAGACGCTTGATGATACAGCTATTCTCTACCCAGCATCAAAATCCTTCCACAGTCCCGAGCTACGAGGTATACCAGACTGGTTTTTTTAGGCATAGTTTTATTTTGTTTTTATATATTAAAGTGATCCCCTTCGAAACAGTTTTCTTAAGTAGCTATAAATTGGCGGAGGCATTTTGTCCACTATTTGTATTAGTGCTGGAAGGTTTTTAATGGAATCACCTTCAGGGCCTTGGTTATACTCCACAAAGTGGTTTTTGATCTTGTGGAACAAAAAAATTTCACACAGACTGTCATCAAATAAAAAGGGAGGCTGCGGAATGCTGATATTGGTTGAAGCATAGATGATATTGTTAAGGGGGAGTATCTAAGTGTATGCAACGTCAAGGACTTCCATATAAAAAAACTTGATTGACAGTTTATCCTAGCAATCACTCGTTGCAAATTTTCACCAGTTTTTGATATCGAAGGCTTTCCTGGGCAAGGTGCGTCTTCTACTGCTCAATCATCACAACAAAACAACCCGATTTTTTATGCTTGGAACAAAATCGGATGGCTCAACGTTGCTCAAAATTTCGTTATTACATTTTTCGAAGCCCACTACAAAAACACAACTTTACTTATCACTCTCTATATGGTCTAGGAGTTAGTCGTATAACTTATCTGGCTAGAAGGTCTACACTATTGCCAAATTGCTCTCAGTATTGTATAGATCGCTCTCAGTTTTGCCATATCCCTTTAATTATAACGTAACGATACGATTCTTACTGGATTTCATCAGATTCAGCCCTGCGTTGTGATATTAAGTATATATCAGCCTATCATCTCAATGATAGCCTGTAGCTTCTAAAGGTCACCAATGTATTTCCCATTTGAACGCCCATGCAATTGCAAATACAATTTATAATCACATTTCTATGCAAAAGCGCATAGACCATGGGAGTAAAAGTCAAATAGTAGTTTGGAAATGTGAGACCCGTAATCTGGTAGATACTCGTATATTTTAGGAACTCGAACGGGTGACTGAGCCGATCTTGGTTGAATGCATACGCCGAGAGTTAGGGATACATACTTTGATATTCTGGGTCTTGCGTTGAATGAATACCGTGACACTTGGCGTTGTACTCAAGCTGGTTGAAATGTCGACTTGGTGGGGTCCCAGGATAATGTGTAGGCATTGAGAAAGATTGCAATCTTTCTCAATAATCATCATCGGTTTTTTTATTCCATTCCATCGAAAATGTATAGTGTAGAATCGCAAAACATTAAAAAATGTCGAATTCTTAGAACAACTGTCCACAAAAGAGTGGACAGCGTAGGTAATCTTCGGTGTTGTTGTATAGAAGAGGCTTCCATCAAATTATTGTACTTATAGCATGCTGCATACGAATTTCGACATACGCTTTTATGACATACCACACCTTAGAGAAGGGAATAATCTCAGCACCAGACTCCGAAATTATGGGCACGGACACTTCTCAGATTGGGAATACCACATTTATCCTTGATTTCCTCTTCAGTCCTATATGATGACATTGCTGTGGTGTTGAACTCATCATACCCCTCACATCTTTTTAAATAGGACTTCTTCCAATGTAGAATTTCAGTCTTATTTCCAAGCACTATTTTTAAGTATAGACAGAATATAACATTGTCTGATTTTTCCCTCCGAACAGCAATCGACCGGTTTTATTAGGGTAACTATAACCTTATAGTCGTGGCGCTACCGAATAGCATCTAGCTCTTGCTGCAGAAACCTTACAACAACAACAAAAAATCTAAGTATCAAAGTGAGTCACCATGACAACCGCATCTTAATGAGAAGAAAGAATTTTGCTATTAATCAGAAACTTACCGTCAAGCATTGCTGTTATCGTACACTTCATAAATTATTACTTACAGAAAAAGGAAAAATGTCGCCGCCCTAGATTAAGCTAATACCAATCAGAATATTTAAAATTCCAAAATTGAACCTTTCCCAAATTTAACAATGAATATTTTCAACTCAACTCTTAGAAGAACCACCGAAGTTTATTACGCCTTATTTTATAGAAAAGTAATCGACATAAAATAATTTTGAGATGATCCAAAAATCCATTTTATACTCCTTACCAGACAAATTCGAATTTAAATAGTTCAAAAACTTCAATGTCCTAGCATCATTTCAAATTCTTAATAATTTTGCGAGTTTCAATTCCAATCTATTCATCAATCTCTTTTTTGCCAAAATATATTTTTTTTTTATTCTTTTTACCAAGAATGTCATACAAATATGCATAGTCCTTGGAGGTTAGCCAGAAGTTGTTTGGAATACCGAAGGGAATACGTTCTATATTGTCCACTGTGGATATTTTTCTGTTTCCTCTCATCATCTATTCTTGGCTGGCTGCGCTTTAGAAAAGAAATCGAACTGCACATCTGTGAGCATGTATCCCTTGTATAAGGGACAATTTAAATGAATCCATTAAATTCACTCCTGACACCTTCAGACAGTACGACAAAAATACCGACCAACCAACTAAATGGCCGACGGATGTTTCTAAAGAAAATCATTTCACATGAACAGATCCCAAGGAACACACACACTTTTATGATAACTGCAGTAACCACATTAGCAGTTTATATCCTTGTCCTTATTTTAGGCTTCCCATTCGAAAATTAATTTTGTTTTTGAGAAGAAGTGAGAAAGGACTATGGACCTGTCACGAAACCAGTTTCTACTCCTTTAGAGTAGATAGTGT
Source organism: Atherix ibis (assembly GCA_958298945.1). Lineage (NCBI taxonomy): Eukaryota > Metazoa > Arthropoda > Insecta > Diptera > Athericidae > Atherix > Atherix ibis. Next base: position 3,466,208 of record OY282607.1, on the reverse strand, counting down.
CGATGTCTACACTTTCGATACGAATGCGCCTTTTTATCGGATTTAACAACAAAACCGACTTCCGCTCTTCAAAGAGACAATTCCAAAAAAAAAAATACGTTCTTGTGAGAAAATGTTGAAAATGTCCTTTTTCGAAGATCAAACGGGAAGCTTCAAATCTATTGGAAATGTTGGGCAATGTTAACAAGTTTGATTTGGGAAACAAAATTCCCTGACAGATTTTTTAGTGTCACTTTTATTCCTAATGACAAATATTGAGGACACGATCGGATCAGACAGTTCTTTTCGAGTTCTATAATCGGATTTTCTGTACAAATCCCTCAGGATACAATTTGTAAAGCGTTCGTATGGAAACATGTCTGTACACAATCACAGCGAACGCAAATCGCATTATCCAAAAGGTTAGTAATTATTGGTATTGTTGTGTGTCGCTAGAAAATATCCTGTAAAAGTTAAAAATTCCAGAACGTAAACATAACCGTTGACATCTGCTTGGAATTTTTCGGTGATGAATTCCCTTTTGTGAGACGAACAAAGCTGCCAGTGACAATGACAGGCCGAATATCCTGCTGAACATGAGATCAGATTCAGTGAATGAATGAAACCTTTCAGAACTAAACAGGATTAGTTAGGGTAGAGGATCCCTTTGGGCTTTCTTGTGGAACAACAATTGAGCCATTATGCTTCGATGAGGATATTTTCACGTCACCGACAAATAATGAAATTTACGAATAGAAATCGGCCAGGAAATCTGACACTGTATTCATCGGCGAATCCATTATTTGGGAAACGTTTTACCCGAAAATGATTTATCATCCATTTGTCACGTGCATTTATCTTAATATCTGCCAAAAGAACTGCACAAATCCTTCAACCGATAGTAAAAATGTGATTTTGTTCAGTCAATACTCTGTAAATGCAAAATAGCCAAAATTAGGACTCTGTTTACACGAGTCCTATCTGTAATGACCACTGAGTTCAGTAGAATTTTTTTTTTGGGAACCTGAAAATATCAGTTCCTGTTAGAATCGTAATTATTTTCCTCCTAGACACAATGTTACATTTCGAAGAAAATTTTCTAGAAGTACAGAGACGAAACTCTAACTAGGTGGCCATGCGGTAGGTGAAGTGACCATTTCAAGAGGAAGCCGATGCCACCAACTGAAGATAATTTTTGGAAAAATACTTTTCAGCAAAGTAACGCATCCGATAAGGGTCAGCGGTGCATTTGCTTGTACAATAAATTGGAGGCAATGAAATTGGGAAATTCAGTTGGAAAGGTCTTGAACCGATGCGATGGCCAATGACTCTGCAATTTGTTTAATTTCGTTAACAAAAAGAGGGGCCTCCTCTCCATTATACACCAGCGTCGACATAATCGGCCTTTCAGTCAGATTCTTATTCGTAAATTTGTATCACCGAAATAGTTCCTGTGCTTGTTTGTACGAGTATTTTTGAAAGTTTTTTTCCTCCTCCATTTCTTGATAAATGAAATTTTTTCTATATTAGAAATGTTCGCTCAATGCTCTTGTTTTGAAGAGATCACTCATCATTTACACAGCCGTCATTCACGATCCAAAAAAGGGGCCTTCGAGATCTTGAACTTTAAGTAACCAACTCGGCAAGAAAGTAGTAACTATGCGAGTTTTATCGGACAGAGTCGCCGAATCATGCTGATGATGCTAACATTTCGATTGATTTCAAGTTCTGTTATTGTTGGCGTTTTCATCTCTCTTGACGATAGCTGCTCTTCAAGGAACCACCAAGACTATCCACAGTTGTTGGCACGGATCGGTTGAGTCAATATACCGTGAAACTGGCAGCGCCCAGCTGTCCGAACTAAATCCATCTCGTTACTGTGGACACTGAACACTTTATGAAAGTTCGCAGCCTAGCCTAGAAGAGCGGGAAGAGCCTCCGAAACGCTGATAGCTCTGAACTCCGAACAGTTCAGTTCAGTTCCAATTGACTTTATCTTAAATGAAGGACTTTGTTGTTGAAAATTTAGCGTCATTGTTTGCATTTTGGATTCAACGATGAATCAAGCACTTGTGATATCTTAAAACAAATATTCACATTGATTGCGAACTAGTATCTATTATGACCGTTAAGATGAGGAGGTGGAAGCCATCGAAGTGCTAAGATATTTATACATATGTGTAGAGAAGGGGGCTATCCATGTTGTGCTTTGGAAAATAAAGTTTAATCAAATAATTTTTTTTATTTGCCATTATAATAAAATATAAAACTATTTCAAAAAAAATCCCCAAGACCACTTGCAGGACTCGATCCTTTTGAATAAAATTAAGTTAAATAATTTTTTTTGTTTAAAATTTGACGAACAATTTTTTTTAAATTGCAAAAATTCTGCCATTTTAGGAAAATGTAAAACTCTTTGAAAATATTCCCCAAGACCTCTCTTGAAGGACTCGATCCTTTTGAATAAAAATTCAGTAAAATAATTTTATTTATTTAAAATTTGATAAAATTTTTATTTCAATAAATTGCAAACATTTTGCCTTGTAAGAAAATATAAAATTCTTAACAAAAATGTTCCAAGACCTCTTGCAGGACTCGATCCTTTTGGGTAAAATTCAGTAAAAAAATTAAAATTTTATGAACAATTTTTATTTTATTAAATTAAAAAAATTGTGCCATTTTAAGAATATATAAATTTCTTTAAAAAAATTACCAAGACCTCTTGCAGGACTCGATCTTTTTGAGTAAAATTCAGTAAAAAATTTTTGTCTTATTTAAAATTTGATGACATTTTTTAAAATTAAAGTGCAAAAATGTTACCTTTTAAGAAAATATAAAACTCTTTAAAAATTTTCTCCAAGACCTCTTACAGGTCTCAATTCTTTTGAGTAAAATTCAGTAAAATAATTTTTCTTTTATTTAAATTTTTTTATTAAATAGCAAAAATTGCGTCATTACAAGAAAATATAAAATTCTTTAAAAAAATTTCCCAAGACCTCTTAGAGGACTCGATCCTTTTAACTAAAATTCAGTAAAATAATTTTTTTCTGTAAAATTTTACGAACAATTTTTTTTTAATTGCAAAAATTCTGTCATTTTAAGAAAATACAATATTAAACTCTTCAAAAAATTTCCCCAAGACCTCTTGCAGGACTCGATCCTTTTGAGTAAAATTCAGTGAAACAATATTTTTTGTTTAAAATTTAACGAATAATTTTTTTTTAAATTGCAAAAATTCTGCCATATTAAGAAAACGTAAAACTCTTTAAAAATGTTCTCCAAGACCTCTTAGGTCTCAATTCTTTTGAGTAAAATTCAGTAAAATAATTTTTCTTTTATTTAAATATTTTTATTAAATAGCAAAAATTGCGTCATTACAAGAAAATATAAAATTCTTTAAAAAAATTCCCAAGACCTCTTGCAGGACTCGATCCTTTTGAGGAAAATTCAGTAAAATAATTTCTTTTGTTTAAAATTTGGTAAAATTTTTATTTTATTAAATTGTACAAATTTTGCTATTACAAGAAAATGTAAAATTTTTTTAAAAAAATTCCCAAGACCTCTTGGAGGACTCGATCCTTTTAAGGAAAATTCAGTAAAATAATTTCTTTTGTTTAAAATTTGGTAAAATTTTTATTTTATTAAATTGTACAAATTTTGCCATTACAAGAAAATGTAAATTTTTTTTAAAAAAATTCCCAAAACCTCTTGCAGGACTTGATTCTTTTGAGTAAAATTCAGTAAAATAATTTGTTTGTTTAAAATTTGATAAAATTTTTATTTTATTAAATTGCAAAAATTCTGTCATTTTAAGAAAACGTAAAACTCTTTAAAAATTTTCTCCAAAACCTCTTGCCGGTCTCAATGCTTTTGAGTAAAATTCAGTTAAATAATTTTTGTTTTATTTAATTTTTTTCTATCAAATTGTAAAAATTCTGCCATTATAAGAAAATATAAAATTCTTTAAAATGAATCCCCAAGACGTCTTGCAGGACTGAATCCTTATTGAGTAAAATTCAGTAAAATAATTTTTTTAGTTCTAAATTTCCTGATAACATTTTGTTTTTATTAAGTTGCAAAAATTCTGTTATTTTAGGAAAATGTAAAATTCCACAACACCTCTTGCAGGACTCGATACTGTTGAGTAAATATTTAATAATTTTCTTTCACATTCTGTACTATTATTGTATCAATATTTCACATCAGTTGTTTTTTAAATGATCGATATTTTTGGTATCCTTACAAGAAAAAGTCCAACAATATCAAAACGTACGATTTTTGACGGTCATTGACATTAGAAAATGTCGAAATTTCGTATTCTGGGAATATTTGTTGCCATAAACTCAATATTTGTCCTGCTGTAGAGCTTATGGCATTAATTTGTAGATATTAAACATGGTCCGAAAAACAAAAATTCTCGAGTTCAGGCTAAAAAAAAGTTAATTATCATACAACCATAGGATTCAGAATTTATGTGAACGGTCTCATTTCCTCCTTCATTTTCAAAGAAATACAGCCCATAGATAAACTTTAGGCTAAATTACATACCAAACAGTCGGATATGTTGCGGATACAATGGCTTTTCACGGTTATTTGTAGGTTTTCTGAGCCCCATATAAGGAAATTGTGCCTTTCACGTACCCACTGATGATAAAAAGATTCAGCCTCTTAAATAGCGACACGTGGCTATAGTGAAATCACCACTTATTTATCCTTTTACCTTAAAATAATGACAATACTCCATTTAACTTTAACTGATTTAAGACCTACTCTGATCGTAACTATTAAAAATATTGTTTTTCCTTCAAGAATGAAGCCGAAAATGACAGTCAACGACAAATAATTTAAGCGCCAGTTTTATGTATAATCTCAACCATTGACACTCGATTTACAGGAATGCACAGAATTTAACCGACTCTGACTCCCTAAGAATGTCATTTTGGACGTCATTACAACACCACGCCAGCCATGAGTCTTCTTACAAATTCTTTAAATTCAATTGAATTCAAGGAAATACCAAAAATATGTAAAGGAAATTAATCTTAAAGCAAAAAAAAAAAAATCCAGTAAAACCTTACGTCTTATTTACAACAAACTCCAATTTGTCCATTCGTAAGCCAATTCGTAAACATGGAAAAAATTGTCCTCAATTTCATGAAAGGTTCGTAGACTTATAATTTCGTTTGATTGTTCCATGTTCTCGTTTATTTCATAGCCGTGTCACATCCTTGGTCTATGTGAGATGTGAGTTCTGCAATAGAACGTTCCTAACTTAATTCTCGATTACATTGCATAGCGTGACAAATGAGCCGAAAATGATTTCTTAGAAGAAATTCCGTACCATAACAGAAACGCACTCGTCTGCGAAATAAAATTCCATCCGCTACCTTACACCTGGATGATTGAATAGATGACAAACCGAAGGCAGATACCTGCCGTAGGAAATTTGGTGGCTAAAGGGATCGTTATGATGGAGACGATGGTATAATTTTGACCGCGAAAATCCGAAACTGGCCAGCACCGCAAGTCTCCCCCATGTCGAGAGCGGCTCGATTCCAACCAACTCACTACACTGGTCACATCATTGGACCAAACGGCCGGCATCACTTAGTATTAAATAGAAGAGACCACGGTGTTGCAATTTGAATACGGTCCAACACTTTGACAACATGATTTATTTTTTAAATGGCGAATCTTTCTGTATTCGGTCGTGTCAAGTTGGCTACTGCAGGATTCCCAGATTATTTAGGAGTCTCTAATGGAAACTTTTCATTATGTTCGGATCCATTTCATTTTGTTCTCTTCCCTCCGTCATTTTTAATTTCCTTCGTTTAGCCTCTTCCACTTTAACGTTCCACCATTAATATTGGAATCGAGCTCAGCTCCTTAGTCAATCCAATGTTCGTTTGTTCTGTTCGAATGGTTCTCGAATGGTTTATTTGGTTTTCGGGTGTGATGTGTCCAATGCACATAAATATGACGTACTGACGATGACATCGTGTATGTGTACAGATTTATGCTGTCCAGTTCGCATGCTCTCATATCAATTTTTTTTTTTTGTACATGCAACAGGATCCAGTCAATGGCAACAGATTTACACGTGTTAATAATTCTAACCGTCAAAAGAGGTGTAACTGCATTGAAAACGATTTGGTATGATCCAGGATTTTCAGCGTATCCTATTCTCAATGAACAACGTCGAGTATAGCATTTCAGAAAGACTTGAACTCGTAATTATAAAGTTCGATATAATTGCGTATCTACGGGCACAGTAGGAATGGTCCAGCCACTCACATAACCGAATAGACAGCAATCTTTGTACTGTACTAAAAAATATCTGCAAATATAGCCAGTCTACTTGTTTGAAAGGAATCCGCGTTAAATCAGTCCAAGAAGACAATCAACAAGAGGAATGTACTCTTGTTGTTGTTGGTAGCATGTCTGAAAGGACACACTCTTATTCAGAAAAAGAATCCAACGATTCTGGTTCCACATCCAATGGTGTCCTGCTGTTATCTTCCGCCATACTTAAGATCTCGTATCACTTTAGCAAACACAATCAAGGAGTTTGGAAGGTTCAAGTTCTCAGGTATCGTGTTCAGAAAAAAACAAAATCCCAACCTTTATCAAAAAATAAGAATAGTTTTTTTTTTTTACATTTTCTCATTTATTTTCTGTTAATTTCTTTGATCTTCATGCTTACTGATCAATAATAGGTGAAATTGTTAAAAATTCAGATTTTATTTATCAAGTATTCTGAACACCAATTAAATTTTATCATAATTTCAGGAAGCATTTTTATTTATTTCAATCGAAAAAAAAAATATTTAACTACATCGTTTTTTTAAGTCCTTTTTCGAATTGTTCTGATTAAAATTAAAAGAAAACAACTTTTTCGTCTTATTTTTTGTCTGCTTTTAAATCAATACGGATTATTTTGAAGAAGCAAAAAAAATAATATTTGGCTATTACAAAAAAAAAAAAATTAAGGTCCTAATGCCAACAGAAGTTTTGGGTATTTTTCTATTGTTGTTGTGGCAGAACGAGTTTGGAAGAATCTATTTATTTAGTACTACCGACTATAGATTAACCATGATGGGTTTTTTCATTTTTTTTAGTATGAAAAAGGGACAATTCAAAGGACTTCTGAACCTCCCATATTTACTTTCGATTAGTTGAGGGTCAAGCCAGCAATACCATTAATTATCTTCAATCGAACAGTTGCTGCTTAACCTGTCAGATCTTTAGGGAAGCTGAACATGTCATCGAAATATGCCAAGTAATAATAAATTTCAATTAAAGTGAAAGTTTGATGATCCCGTTTTTGTTGAGTTTTAGTTCTGAGGAAACCAAGAATCTGAGAAGTCCTTTTTTCAACTATTGCTATTACATCAGCCCTAATGATGAGTGATGATAGATGCCAGTTTGGAACCATTTGTCCTGGTTATTATTTAAAAACAGATTGAATCACCTTTCAATTAAAGGATTATTTTCGAAAAGAAATTATTGTAAAAGAATCCTTTTTTTTTGTTGAAATATCATATTTTTAATTTTTTCCTTTAACGTCCCTATTTGGTTCTAGAATTTCTTGACTTTATATAAATTTTGAATATTCAAATTGAAGAGAATCAAAACTCTTTGATAATTTATGACCTAATCGATGTGACGACGTGATTTGAATAAACATTCCTTCACAATACCACAACCTTGAGTAAATTTCTTTAATTTCCTTTCCACTTTGATATATCAGTATGAATTTTTTTCCCCATTTTTTTGTTGTTGATTTACGATCGTAATGTAATTGCTTGTAAAAAGTTCATATCAAATGCATTGAAATTTCAATAAATTCGTATGCAGGTGTTCAATTATAATTCATTTTATTATCGATGGTAATGAAAAATACATCAACGAAATTTGGATTTGGTGATGAAATGAATTATGTACAAAGGAAGTGATTGTTAATAAAAATTCAAATCGCATTACTTGAATTTAAATTTAGAAAAAAGTGTATTTTATCAACAATCAAGCATATGGAAAATATCGTACAATAGCAAAAAAAGGAAAAAACTCCATTCAAAATTTTGATCGATGATAGGTAAAATCGGAAATTTCATTCTGAATTCTTGTCAAGATTTCGAATTTCATAAAATACCTGCTAATCCTAACTGGAATGTTATTGTCTATTTGAATAATGGATTTTTGTTTGTTTGTTTGTATGTAAGGTTAGTAAGACATGTGCTAAGGGGGACACTTTAAAGCGCCACCTTTTGGTCACATATTATTACCTGTGAGCTGATATTGGTATTGCCAGTTTAGCTAATGAATCTGATCGTTCTTAATCTGGAAAAAGTGATTAAATTTTATGGATAATATAAGATTCTTTTGAAAAATTAAAAAGATTATTTGACGAAGATAAAGGAGCTCTGAAATGGAAGGTGTCTTTAAAAAAAGGATTAAGTGGCATTTGTTAAAGATGAAGAATAAAGTTGGTTACTAACGAGGAAATTATAGGTAAGTGCGGTATGCCCAGTTCTATAATAATTCTGAGAAATATCCTTTAATGAGTAATAAATATCCATACAAGCTCAAAATCTCAGTGGGCACAAGATGGGAAAGAACCTCTCTCATCAGCACATCAACTTGCTTATTGCCGAGGATTCTAGCATGACCTGTAAACCAAATGCAATTAGGAAATTCATTTCTTCTTGCTTGGGTGGTGGAAATAACTTTTTTGTATAGGGGATATTTTATAACAGAAAGATTCTGATTCAGGATATATAAAAATGGTGTTTTTGACCTGTTTCAATGAAGATTGAGTCCACTAGAGATGACCAGTGTGCTCCACTAGACAATATAATGAACTGATTTACCACTGTTTCTATACGCTTTACTCATTCTACTGGCATCCCAACATATAGTCTGAAGAAATTAAATAATGTCCTCTAAGTATTCAAATTCCTCTCAAATATAATTCCTTCAACCCAATATTCTTTTAAAATTGTTGATGGCCCCCTTTCATGTTCATAATAAAGTTGTTTTTATCATAACTTCAATGTTTGTTCAAAATTTATATGTTGCTTGTTATAAAAAGTTTCATTCTCTATTATCTTACCACGATAATCTTCTTCTTTAAAAAAATTCTCCTCTATTACCTTTTCCTTAATCCTATAAACGATAATGCTTCAAATATGATTCAAATAGGAGTGTTCCTATTATTCTTTCTTCCTGGCAGAGCTTCTATATTACTCGGATTGCGTATTCAGCTATCAAAACCCAGCATTTCTGCGAAATTATCATTTGTGCAATGATGCTTGCTTTCTTCGCTAACGCTTGGATAGTTTAAGAAGACATGATCCGCATGATCAATTGTAACTTCCACCTTAAAGCGAGGTGGAAGTTACAATTGATCATGCAGATCATGTCTTCTTAAACTATCCTTACGGCCTAAGGCACCCATGTTCTAACAGAAATTGAGCCATATAGCAGTCCACTTCTTCATGGTCTCTTTTGTCTCACGTGCCTATATCAGAATTGGGATGATTCGTCCATCTTCTTTTAATCGATAAATTCCAGTGTCGCCACTATCTCGCGACTGCTTCATTTCTTTCCTTCCTGATGGCGAATTTTATGTCCCTCCCCTCGTCGTTGATATATTCTGGCACTTTTATCCACAAAAAGCGCGAGTGGCTACATGTAAGCGTTATACGAGACAGAACAAAAAGCTCCCGAGACTCAAAGTCCACTTCGACCACATCGACCACATACCACGTATCACCTGATACTTGTACTTTTCGGTTTCCGCAACCTGGACTTTTTTGGATGTAGATCCGTACCATAGTATTGAAAATTGTAGAAAATTACAAGTTTCTTTACTTTTACCTCTTTGAGCGTAGCTCTTTGAATGAAGAGTACTCACCAGCTACTCTTAAAACTAGAATTAACTGGTATCACAGGGGTCAGGAGCCCCATGGTGGTTCGTCCGCCGTGCCTGATCAAGGTGATGAGCATTTTGTTGTAATATACTTCGCAGCTGCAGTGTTAGGACTGGAGCTGAGAGATGGCTGGATCCCGGGTGCTATCGCTGCAAATGATAGAAGAGGTTTAAGTAGGCCCTGCTGCCAACAGTAAGGATGACTAGCTTGTAACTGGTTACACAAATGTGCGTTAGGTAACGAGGGAGCGGTCAGGTAGTTAAGATGACGGAAGGTTGAATGTTGTCTACTTCATTCATAGGGCATAATATATGGTTAAAAGGAAGAAGAAGAAAAAGAAGAAGATGAAGAAGATCAAGAAGATATAGAAGATGAAGAAAAAGAGGAAGAAGATGAAGAAGAAGAAAAAGAAGAGGAAGAAGAAGATGAAGAAGATAAAGAAGATGAAGAAGATGAAGAAGATGAAGAAGATTAAGAAGATTAAGAAGATGAAGAAGATAAAAAAGAAAAAGAATATGAAGAAGATGAAGAACGTGAAGAAGAAGAGGAAGAAGAAGATGAAGAAGATGAAGAAGATAAAGAAGATGAAGAAGATAAAGAAGAAAAGGAAGAAGAGGAAGAAGAGGAAGAAGAAGATGAAGAAGATAAAGAAGCAAAAGAAGAAAAAGAAGAACAGGGAGAACATGAAGCAGAAAATGATGAAGAAGATGTAGAATATGAAAAATATGAGGAAGATGGAGAAGATGAAGAAGTTTTTTAATCATCCAGTTCCAGGCCCACTGAAAATAGCCAGTGCCGGATAATGTACATTACCATGTTCCGTGATCCAAATGTTCCATTTCTTCGGTAAATATGTATCTTCTGTAAAAAAAAAAAACCCTGAGCATCTAAATTTACCATTTAAATTCTTAAGCAATGAAAATATTTACTTCTTCCCCTGCATTATCCATCCATCAACGTTTAAAATGATAATGACCTCGAGATTTTCTTTAAAAAAATTATAAGAAACTAAAATATGGCAAATTGAAATGTCCAAGAAGACACTACTAAGTTTGAGTAAATTGAAGATTTTTATGGAAATTAATTTACTGTATTTGTAGTTCCGATTGCCACCACACTTTTTCAACAATATTTTAAGAAAATGTTTCTAGTCTCTAAGATAAATATATATTTTTTTTTTAAATTGAGATCTTTAAAAGCTTCTACAACATAATATTATACCCGAAGCTAACCAATCTCGTATGATTTCCCAACTCTCCTGTGGAAGAAATTGCTTCAAAGTTGCAGATTTTACACAATTTTTGTCTTATTCAAATTTATTCTAAATATTGAAAAGTGTTAAAAATACATTTATACTTAAGAAGTAATTTTCAAATCTATTAAATTTGAAAATTTATAAACCTAAACGATTCTCATTTAAAATTTCCAGCACTCATTAGGACAGAAAACAAAAAAGTATTTTTTTTTTCGTAGAAACCCATGCAACGATAATCATTTAACTGCGAATATCTTCACTACTGCCACGATTCAATGTCTTAGGTCTAAAATATGCGTTATAGTCACGATCGTTTTAGTCTGGCATTCAAATGGTCAGTGATAGTGAGATGACTTCAATGATAATCTAGTCTAGAAAGTTGAGTACTCTTCTTCAAGTGTAACTTACTTAAACCCTGGCCTATGAGTATTTGTATGTACATACAAACATACATACATAAATAGATCATTTCACTTAATGTTCATGGTGGAAAAATGCGTCGTTTTAAACGGGACAACTCCTTTTCCAGGCAATTATGACTAACTCAGTGGCAGAATTACTGCCACCACTCCAAACATAGTGATTTGTTTCTTGGCCAATGCATATTTTCATGTTCATAGCCACTAAAAATACCATTTTTCATATCAGGGACAGTTGTCTTCTCTACCGCATTTGCAATTTACTATTTAAAGGTTACTCTCATAATGTAATCTTCATTTCCATGAAGGCTATTCCATATCGGAAGCAGTTGTTTATTTTCATTTTTTTTTTCTATTTCCTCATATAATTTTTTTTTGGAATACATATTTATTCATTTGGAAGAATTTTCTTACACATTATTTATTATATTTCAATAAAAAAAATTATATTAATTTTTCCATAGATTATTTTTTAAAAAATGTAGTTTATTAAATATTAAAAAATCTTGAAGATCACCTTAAAAAAAACCTATTTTAAACAGGAATTTTTGATTTTCTTTGAAGATTTTCTAAAATTTTGTAAAAATTTCTCAAAGAACAGCCTCAAGATCACCAAAAGGCCATAGGGTTGTGATGCTACAAATATGATCTCGTGCATGTATCCTAGACACCCACTTTTAAAAATATCTACATTAGAGAAAATTAATATTTTTAAAAATAAACTCGCATAAATTAAATTGGAAATTTTTTGTTAAAAATTTTGTAATGAAAAATGTTCATGCACTGAAACTTTTACTGTTGCTGCTATTGAAGGATTTCTGATAATATAGCAGTATATCTCCCTGTTCCCCTTTTGGTGATTGCGTTCATCGTCACCGGACGACTTTTATCTTTACCACTGAAGATGATCATTTTCGTGGCTGATCGTCTCTCTTGGTGCACATGTCCCTTTAGCTAATCGAATAAAACTTTTAAATTTAATCTCAAATATTCACAAAATGCTTTTATACGACATGCTAAAAGTGCCCTCGTCGCTCATCATTTACATGTTATCTTTTCGCGGTATATAAGAGTGGTTTTTGGATTGTTTGTCTTCCCGTTGCGATCCCAGAGACAGAGCATCGCATTCGAATAGTACTCTGTATAGTATGCCCATTGAATCGCATGCCATAGAATGACAAGCCCTGCCTGCCATAGTACTCCCCGGATCTTATAGTCTGCTCTGATCTGATCGGGTCGGTTCTGATCTGGTCGACTTCGACTTTGAGTTCGAGTTCGAGTTCGAGTTTGGTTTTGGTTTGGTTTGGTTATATTTCTGATAAAAGCGTGGACTAAACCTAAACAACTATAATCGTGGAGTTTGATTGTCCCGAACTTACCTGCAATCACAAACAAAATAAAATGCTTTCCGTAATGTTCTTATTTTGCTGATTTCAACTTTTAGCTTACTAACTAACTGGCTAACTATCACCTTGACCGCTGTGTGGTTCTTAAATTTTTCTTCAATTTACTTAAAACGTTTTTTTTTTTCTTTTTCTTTTGACTGTTTTGACTAACTGGATAACTTGCAAAACTGACTCGATGGCATTCTGATTTTTTCTTTCTTTAGTCATGATTATATTTATATTGAGTATTTTTTCATCGTTTTATCAATTTTCAAGATGGGAAAAAATGAAGTTTTAATGGACAAAAAATGATGCGAAGGTGTGCAAAGAAGGATTAACTGGTTGCCTTTCAAATAAAATTAATCGAAAATTGAAAATGATGAAGGAAAAACGAATGTTTTTTTTATTTTCGTTATTTGTAAAAACAACATAATAGTAATAATAATGCTAATAAAAAGATTTGTATAAAGACAAATAAAAAACTAACTAAAAATTTCATTTGTAAAATCAGACCATACGAATGGGAGGATGGATAGTACTGGATGGTGGATGGTTGTTGTTAAGATGGTAGATTAAGACTTACCTTGGCATTTTTTTTTAATCCTTTTTTCTATATAACTCAAAAAAGGGAATAGTCTGATTTCTTCATAATTAACTATAAATAATCGTTATTTTTTTTTTTTGGATTCAATTTGACCAAAAATCCTAATTGATCAATCAATTCGTTTAATATGAGCAACTCAGTGGAATGTAAAAAGCGTGACGAACTTTGATAACTTTTCGCTTTTATTATCGGCAAAGTGCTTAAATTTGTTTTATTGTCGGTTTTCTGAACATAAACACATGAGGTAGTAGTGCATTAAAATGTTCTTTATATTACATAAGTTTAAATTATAGCTAGTTGTATGAGGTTGCATTTTAAGTAAAGAAACAAATAAACTTATTTTAGATTATATTATATTAAAGGGAAATTCTGTTTAAAAAGTTTTCTAATAAATGTTCCCTTGCTTTCCCCCTACCTCTGTACTTTAGTGTTGAGATGAGAATTCAATATTTTTTGCTAAAATGCTGCCATTTTTCCAGCGGAAAGTTCACGTTTTCAGGATGAAGAGTAGACAATTAGGGCTGGCAGTTGAGACTGCATTTTGCCTTACCTAATATTCAGGGACAACTTCACAGACTTGAAAATCACCCGTGATCAGTCAATTATCGCCGTTCACAACAGCATTCGATTCGGATTAATACTGACTGACAAAATGTCTTGTACTATATTTGTAGACAAATGTATAGGATAATGAGTTCAATATTGTTTTTCCATGCATTAACCAGAATTCCAAAAATCTGTACTATTTTTATCAACATCCATTCGCTTTCTTAATTCATTCCTGGCTAGGAAATTTTTTTCTAAATCCTGATTGGCCTTACACATAATTATATCTTTTTGGTAATCAAGCTTATCTTTCATGCCCTTACAGTGATGTTCAGCTTTTTCTCTAAGTAGGAGTATTTCGACTATAGAGATCCTAAGCCAAATAACTAGAGCCCTTCATACAAGGTGTGGCGAAAGTAACGAAACTGGCTTCATAACGATCAATCTCGCAACACAGCATATTTCCACCATCCCAGACGTTCAATACAAGGGTTTCTGAACCTCGTTCGGTAACTATCCGACACTATTCAGCGCGATAAATGAGGTTACGTTTTTATAGTGTGTTACGAAAAATGAAACAACAAAATTTGGAGCAACAATGAATGTGCTATTAAATTTTTTGTTGAGCTTGCTGAATCTGCGAGTTTTACTTACAAAAAGTCGCAACGAGCCTATGACAAACATTACTTATTAATAGCACTAGAATTTGGGTGGCATAAAGTATTTTTGGGAGGGTCGAGAAGAGGAAGCCTTTAACATAAAAAACGATTGCAGTTAAGGGATAAGTGACGAGTGTTGTAAAATCGGATCATCCAGAAAAAACTATCATCTAAGTTTTTTATAAGCAAATTCTTGAAAGTATCAGAAAAAAGGTTCTTCGCGTCAGATCGGGCATTCATGAATTTTTGTCGGGAAAAAAGATTCCGATAGTTTTCAGTCCACTATTCACCTGATTACAGTCCATGAGGTTTCCCAAAACCAAAAAAGAAGTTATCTTGGTGCTATCGATGTCATCCAAAGAAGTGTATGGGAGAAGCTAAAGGTGATTCCAGTTGAATAGTCAAAATTATTGAAAAAAAATCAGGCAAATTACTTTTCTGCAACACCTCGTATAAAGTTTTCACAAGCAATTATTATTCTCCAATTAACTATGCACCAATTTCCTTAAGCTATGGGTGCACTATAGGGAAAAATTGGTAGACATCTACCAAAAAACATATTCGGTAAGGCTCTACCAATTTTTCTCTACCAAACCTGTTTTCACAGCGTGCATCTCTACAATCAAATTTATACACGTAGTGTACTTGTAGAGAAATTTCTAGTAGATCTCTACTTCGAGATATATGATAGAGCGCGCAATAACAGTCAAATCAAATAGTAAAATTGAACAAAACAAACTTAATTGAATCAAATTAAAATTTTGTCGGAAAACGACCACCCAAATTGAAATGAAAATGTCACAATAGACAGACAAAAAAGAAATTTCATCAGAACTATGCATCCATATCTGAGAAAAAATCTATGTAGAGCTCTACGCTATATTAAGTACGTTGAATAGAGTGTAGAGGTGATCTAGCACGCAAGCTCAAGGAGTTTTCTCTACAGAAAAATGTCGCCAAAAAACTCTCGCGTAGAGTTTCTGTACTCTACATGAAGTTTTCGTTCTACATGAATCACATTTCTCTAGCGAGATTTTTCTCTAAAGCCTAAGATTTACTACTATATATATGTCTAATATATATCCTGTCAATGGTTTGCTGTCAAATCATTTTATTCTACAAAAATTTCTCCGTTATATTGCACTGATCGTGTGGATATACGATATTTGCATATAGATTTGCAAGAATGTACAATAGAAGGGCAAATTCCTAGAAGGAAGAATGTAGAAATCTTTACGTATAAATTTTAGATATGTTTAATAAAATAACAGTGACAGTAGAACATGAAATATTAATGTTGAAACTAATATTAAAAATAAATGTTAAAATCAATAATAAAATATTTACGAATATAAATAAACGTACTCAAATAATCAAAATAATTTAATGAATATGAAAACGTCATTTATACTATAAAATAAATAAAATAAGACCAATTAGAGAATCCAACCAATTAAAAATCCGTTCACACGATTAAAAATATAATTCGGCATCTTCAAATTACTTTTTTAATAGCGTAAAAAAAATTTAATCACAGTCTCATTTAAGCGATTCGACTATGATTAGACTGATCGTCAAATACACGAACTTTGGTTGCACAATCCTATTCACGCGCAAAGTGCATGAGTGCTCGCGCATACGAGGTCTGTTCAAAAAGTATCGCGAATTTTGTGTTTTTTTCAATAATTTTTTTTTTTTATGAATATATATTTTTTCCCTTTCAAAGTAATCCCCATCAGATATTATACACTTGTGCCAACGTTTTTTCCAATCCTCGAAGCACTTAAAAAAATCATTTTTTGTGATCTTGTACAGCTCCTCCTTCGATGCCATCTTTGTCTCCTCAATCGTAGCGTAGCGTCGTCCTTTCATGGAGCTCTTCAGTTTCGGAAACAAGAAAAAGTCACAGATGGCCAGATCTGGAGAATTCGGTGGCTGCGGCATTATTAGTGTGTTGTTTTTGGCCAAAAATTCGCGCACAAGCAACGATGCGTGAGCAGGGGGGTTATCATGGTGCAAAATCCAATTTTTCTTCTTCCACAAATCCGGGCGTTTCTGGCGGATTACTTCACGCATAACTTGCAGGTAATATTTCTTATTGACCGTTCTACCCTGTGGCAAGAACTCATGATGCACCATGCCCCTGTAATCGAAGAAAACTGTAAGCAAAACCTTCACATTCGACCGAACTTGGCGCTTTTTTCGGTTTTGGCTCGTGCGGCAGCTTCCATTGGAATGATTGAGCTTTGGTTTACATGTCATAACCATAAATCCATGATTCGTCACCAGTTAAGAGCCTCTCGAGCAAATTTGGGTCATCGCGGACAGAGTCCAACAGCTCCTTAGCAATGTTAATTCGATGCTGTTTTTGATCGACATTGAGCAAAAATCGAAGACGAGCCAAAACACGTGCAAGCAAAGCAGCTGTCAAAAATTAACTGAACATTCAAAATGGCCGAACTTGTCGGCATAAGTGAGAGTCATGAGTACCAACACCCGTGGAAATTCAAAATTCGCGAAGCTTTTTGAACAGACCTCGTATACTACACTGTCAATCGAGCAAAATGGGAAAATTTGACGTTTAGATCTTTATTCTCTACCACTTTTTCTTTACAGTCTACACAGTACTGTGCGAACCTGCACAAACTCATTTATTCGCAAAGTGCGTTAGTACTCGTGCATATATTACACTGCGGCAAACGGTACAAAAATGGGAAAATTTGACGTATAGATCTTTATTCTCTACCACTTTTTCTCTACAGTCTACACAGTATACGACACATAATGTTGGCCCTGCCCCTTGTCTCAGACACTTTGCATACAAATAGCCAAATAAACTTTCTACTATTAAAGTGAAAAATTCCAAAAGGATATAAATATCATTAATCCAGCTTACATTGACTCTTAAATATTCGAAAATATTGTAAAAAAATAAAATTTTAAAAGTTTTGAACAATTTTTGTCAACAGATTATTTTGTTTCTATTCTAATTTCGACACAACTCCAAAACGGAAATACGAATGTAAGTTTTGGAATGTCGGAATGTGACATTGCTTTTCAATTGAAATTGATCACCAAAAATTTGCTTTGTTGAAAGGAAAATTCTTGAACCTACCTGTTGAACTTGATGATAAATAAACCATTTAGCATGTTTCTTAATCATACAAGAAAATACCACAAATCTTACATCATGTTTTCTTCGTTTTTTTTTCTGCCTATACTCTATCGTTTTGTTTAAGGCAAATGATAAATATTAGCGATTTCTAATATGATAAAAAGCAACTCTGAACAACATCAACTAAGAAGCAATTTTATAATGGAACAAATTTTTTTTTTTGCAAAATACCAAAATGAATAAGGCATCAGTAAATAATAATAAATCGAAAAGTTCTTTTACACGTTTTTTTCTGTTAATATTGCATATCTTTTATAAAATTACAATAGATTAAAAAAAATGTGCTTCAAGCAAATACACTCTTAATTTTGGATTAATGAATGACGAAAATGCGAAGAGAATTGAGAATCGTCATCTATTCATAAGTGACCACCACATTTCCTGTGTTCCCAAAAAGATTTAAATTTTTGTGGCATAATTTTCTATAATTGATAATTACGTGTCAAAAGACAGGACACATAAAATAAGTTTTCCTTTTTACTTCAGTTCTTGATAAGCATACGAAAAAATGTTGATTTCCGCTATTTTTTATGTTGTTTTTTTTTTTTGGTTAATGTATCACAAATTTACCTGCAGTCAGCAGTCGAAAATTATTTTTTTTTTAAATAAACTAAAAGATATAAAAAAAACCGATGAGATAGCGACTCATTATAAGTGCAATGAAAAATAATCTAAATCAGCGGAAAGAAGAAATAATGGAAAATTTTTGTAGGTGGTAGAAGGCGAGTGCAAATATTAATAATATTTATTAAAATTATAATCATGACTAAAGAAGAAATAATCAAATTGCAAACATATAAATTTTCACCTTTCAGGCATATTTCAGAAGCAGACAGTTTACCATCGCCGAATTGCAGTAGCCAAAAGTGGCACAGACCAAAAAAAAAAAAAATACTAAAAATATGTCTTCTTACTTATTTAACGAACCTTAAAATTTAGTAGCACTCAGGTCAATTAGCCAGGCGTCCTATCCATCTTCCAATGCTAGCCTCTGAGAGAAGGAAAAAAATCACTCACGGAGGCATTGGTCTCAGACACCAAAAATGTGTCCAAATAAATATCAGGAAATAAGAGACAATAAATAAAATTTTTGCTAGAAACGGCAGGTAGGAGATTTTATACGCTTGACAATAAAGAGAGAGAGTTCCGAAAAAAGAACAAAGGGCAGATTATTGTGACTATAGCGTCTCATAGAGGTCCCGACGCAGGTAAGAGAATTCCTCTTTTTCGATATGCAGTTCGGCAGGGATACAGTTTTGGCCAATTCCGGAGATCTACCATCGTAGTAATGAGTGTCACTATGTGTCCTTAGATAACAGACTAAGTTATGTGATTTTAAGTAGGTTTTCGGGATTTCTATCGAATTCCTTTAGTTTTGTCCACTCTTCTTACGTCTCAAGGCAAATGGGTCGTAGAGAAATACTGACAGCAAAAATAGTGAGATTTTTTATCGAAGATAGTCTGGAGAAATTTCGTCCTCATTGGAATGTTATTGGGAAAGAAAGTCTCTTATCACAGCCCAGTTTCCTTTCACTTAATCGTGTCGAATCTATATCGGGGCTGGGATCAGACACACAAGCATTACCTGCACAATGTTCATATTTACCGTCAGCAATAAATCGTTGATGGTCGATATCTATGACTCATCATTGTCGGCATTATCCAAATTCAATGGGTTTTTTGGGTGCCTCTTTTTTCTCCGTTCTTTCTCATATTCAAGTGTCCCATACAAGGTGGGGATGGCGATTGGATTAATAATTTTTCTAAGAGACAATTTGTGGGAAGGCAATATTTTTTTTCTACTAAAATCAAATAAATTGAAAGTAAAGAGACAATGTTGAAAATAATTTTTCTGATTGGGACCAACCAAAACCGTGAATTTGTTATTCTGCAGATCTGGTGTTGTGAGACGGGAAGATATTGATTGATTTGCGCTCTCGACTTTTGTGTGGAGCAGCGATGCTGTAGCTGTTGCTGTTCGGTAGAGACCTGGGAATCATGTTAACCTGGGAATTCACAAAATACTTGAAGAGCCGATTACCAGATTCTATGTGCATGTTTGGATGCTTATCGGATCCACTTGCATTAGAACGATTGCCCCGCCGATATCTTCCAGTGCTGATACTGGGATTCCGGTCGGTATCGTTCTGGCGAGAATCCATTTCGAACTCATCTGATTCTTCTACCTGTTCGTGCGACCTTTTTCGCTCACTTTGCAAAAGCATCGCAGCCACTGCATCTCCCTGCAAGACCGATGTCCACCTCTGCACCAAGAATCCATTTCCAGATCGCAAAAGAAGAGCAGCAATCGATTTTTGAAGATTTCCCGTGTCTCTGCCGTTTTGCATTTCGAAGAGTTTTGCGGAATTGATTTTTTTCACTGCGATTTGCTCAGACATTTCGTGTTATTTGGTGAACTTGCAGTGTCCCTGCTCCAATATGAGTTCGATTCCTTCTTACTTATTTATTTATTCACCGATATACAATATATTTCGTCGTTTTTTCTTTTATCTTTAGTCTCTTTTTACCTTGTTGTTTCAAGAAGATCATTCAATTCAGCATATGATACTGAATGTATGGAATCGGGCAATCGTCTCTGTTCATCTCTGTTTGAGCTCTGGTCGAAATTGCGGCAGACAAATTCAAAAATTCAAAAATTTGTCTGCCGCTTAACAGGAGAACGCCACTTGCACGATCGATGGTGGCATGCAAATATGCACATGGGATCGGCTCTTTTCTGTGTCCACCCGCCATTCAAGATGGTGTTTTGAGATGTGCAGCCTGTCTGTCCAAATCGTAATTTAATGGGATCCCAAAAAATGGATAAATCTCTTTCTTTTGCCGATGACCACATTGGCCACAGCATTAAGATTTCTCACAAATTCACGTCGCCTTTTCGATTTCGTTTTGCTGTGCTCGTTTTGGAAATTCGGCTCCACGTTCAATTGGCGACATAATTTGTTTTGCGGCGACAAATTGGCACTAAAAATTCGAACAAATTTTACAAAATTATTTTAAATTGTGGAATTGAGAAAATGTCTACAGATTTTGTGGCCATTCCGAATAAGCATAAACGATTTTTTTTCTAAACAAATTCGACTTTATATTATATGTAGAATTTTTTATATTTTTCTAATTAGGTAAAAAGAAGACGATCTTATTAAAAAAAAATAGATTTTATTATAACTCGACCTATTTTTATCAAAAATTCTTAAAAATATTTTTAAATTTTACCTTAAAATATTTTTATTATTATTTGGTATTTTCCATATAGTTTTTAATAATTTACATATATTTAGTTCTCTCTAGAAAATTACTTATTTATAAGACTGTACTTAAACCTATATGAACTTATGAACTAGAACTATGGGATCCTATAAAGTCTTTTAATTCCAGTCGTAACCAAAGCATTCACTCAAAAATTCTTCGTAAAAAGTTGTTCTCTTGTAAGTGAACTAACTGTTTCTCGTTATAAAAAGTTTCACGCTCGTTTGCCATATCTTTAGTTACTCTTCCCAGTAACAGTACGCCTCATGGCTAGACACTTGCTAGGTTTTCTCCCACTTCTGTTATTGGTCCGCTCTACCTTTTGGGGTCGTTGCTTTGATTTTTCTTATCCTCTTTTATAATTTATTTCAAATAGTTTCCTATCTCCACCACCAATTAATGTATCATTCATATTTTTTATTGGCCTTGGATTTTTTTAAATTATTTGTTTCTTTGAATAAATTTGTAAATTTATATTTTTTGGGGGTTTTTAATTCCCTTCATATTTATCTATCGCAAACAGTGAACCAATTGTTTCTCGTTATAAAAAGGTTCATGCTCGCTTGTCATATTACGAGTATCCTAATTCCTTTGTAAGAGAATTATCCTCAATGACCCTTCCCAGTAGCAACAACCCTCATGGCTTGAAACTTATTATCCAACGTCGGTCTGCTCCACCTTTTTGGGATCCGTGCTTTGATTTTTTTTACTATTTCTTATAATTTATTTCAAATAGGTTTCCATCCCCATCACTAATTAATGTATTCTTCACATTTTCCATTCCCTTTACACGTAGCCTTGAATTTTTTTAAATTATTTTTTTCCTTTGATTAAATTTATATTTTTTTGGGGTTTTTATTTCCCTTCAATGCAGAACTTAACATCTTTTAATGTCTCCATCAACTTTGTGTTACCAGAATGATTTGTTTATTGTAATATCGATGCGCGGATACCTACCTCACTTTCCAACATTCTCACAAATGCTAGCGACCAGTATGCGATGGTAATATTCAGGTAACCACCCTTACTCCCGTTGAGCTTAACATACATTAAATTCAAATATTATTACCTTCCCTCTCCTTCCTTTAACACCCCGCCAATATTAAAATATTCCGAACCCTACTAACCAAAACTGAACTTTTCTCAACCTCTTTAATCATTTCATGAAAAAAATTTACTCATTCAACTGATTTGCGAATAGTTCCCATTTAAATTTCAGACCCACAAAAAAAAGGTGGACTCGTATTAAAATTCAAAGATCTATCAACGGCATTTATTATCCAAAACGATAGTTTACATCTAAATTACTTAATGTGCTGACTGCATGCAGACATGCACTTTCCTCCCATTATCCTAACGTTAATCACTTACGGCTATAAAACAAAACACCCACACTACTGAGCAAATGCTGAAATATTTACCTTTGAACATCCTAACCTGAGTTGACTTTAATTGTGTACAATCTCCGATCTCCATTGTGACGTGCCTCACGTACCTCAATTACCAAAACGACATTTTGTTCGAATCCAACTCACGTACGGTAGTTTGACGCGTTTATCCATAAAACCTCCCAGGCTGCTCTTTCAACTCACATCAATTTTTAGCCATTTTACTACTGTTTGACATTTTTTTTTATTAACAGAAAAAAAGGAAAATATTATGAAGTCCAAAAAAGTTGTCACAAAAAGGAATCATTATTTTTCTCACCAGGAGTTTATATACTGGACGGTAAGTAGCGATGGGAAAGGTGGGCTTGATTCTTTCAAATAACAATCAACAATGCCTAGATTTATTACTCAATCTACATACGAGTAAAAGAATACAATAAATAAAATGTAGTATTTCATCAAAAAAAATATTCCATGTGGTCAGTATTGAACAAAAAATATTTTCTATCATATTGGAAAGAGGGCTCATATGATTCTAGTGATTGTACGAGTAATAAATTCATTGTTAATCGATTTCGAGGAGCATAGAAACCATTCGATGCACACACAAATCATCTGCTTAAGAAATCCTAGTTAACTACTTAAAACTCATTGCATAGATAATCTGGAATTTATGTCCCTGAAATTCCATCATAACATCTTTTCGGGGGAATTAATCTAAAAAAGAACTAAAATTTCAAAACGCACTTTATTCTATTGTCCGGAAAACAAACTTGATTCTGTGGTGCATAATCGAGATTTTTTCTTCTGTTCGTCTAAAGAGTTATTCATTTCAAAGTTTGGAAAGGAAAATTTAATAATATAAATTTATAATACTACGTAGAAAAATCTTTTATTTTATTGTATTGCTTATATATTGGCATTATTTATATAAGATAATATTAATTAAAATATTGCCACAAAATTACTAGAAGAATCAATCAATTAGAGGTAATTTCTCTCGAATTTAATCGTCGATTTTTCTGCACATTTCCGGCTGTAATACTTTGAAAATCTCGATTTTTACATATGGCCATAGAACTCAGAATTGACAGTAAGTGCCTTTCCTTCTTTACTTTTAAAGATATATAGACCAAATAAATATTCTTCTCCAGAATACAATGGCTTTGCCACAGTTAGTTATAAATTTTTAAAACCACATACACGAGTATTTAAAAACTCATGAATTAAAAACCGTTGAACGTGGCTCTGTTCGCTAGACATTAAAATTACATTTGACAACATACCACACTTGATATTTCCAAAGTATCTGATCAATATAATAATTAGTTTTCTAGCTTATAGAAAAGCTAGACTGAAATGTGGAGACGAATATTCGCGGCTCGTCGAGGTACTGTTCGGAATACCTCAAGGATCATTAATCGGTCCTAACCTATATAACCTTTACATTTCAGATATATGTAAGTTTCAACTAAGGAGAAATATTCATCCATCGCTTCCAATACTACTTTAGGTCACATTGATACACTGTAGATACTTTTTCTACTGTCAAGGCGGAGATATGGGTGACGCAAGAATGTTTAGAAATACGAGCTTAGAGATATGTGTGACTCAAGAGTGAGACGCATAGATAATCTTAAGTATCTAGGCTTAAATCCCAACAAAAACCTTAAAGTCAACTCCTTTATCAGGGTCTGAATTAAAAAAACTATTCACATATATTGTAGGGTGCTGAGAATGTATCGCACAGAAAACTATATTATAACGTTAAATATCTTAATTATAAACAATTTATAAGAGCATACTTATGATACAACTTCCTCATCTGGTTATATTTGTCCACGTAACTTCTACTCTCTGCTGTGAATCATATCCTACTATATACCTATTTGGCAGCAAAATACTACTGAGGTTCGGAACTACTCCGACTTCTAAACAAACGTTCTTAACTTACTATAGATACTATAGACAGCAAAGAGCTTCTATACAATACCCTAGTGAAGCCAATATGGACTTACATACTAGAATTGTCGACGCCTATTTATGTTCGCAGTACTGTTATCCACCATGGTCTCAAAATATCTTTTGTACATGATGTTACAGTGTCTCGTTATAAAAAGTTCCATTCCCGTGCCTCCAATCATACTAATTATATTCCCGTGCCTCAAGAACTATCCTCCACTTACTTTCCTAAAAGCACCCATTCAAGACTTTAACGTCACTAGTCGCATGATTTATTAAAATACTAAGACTTAACATAAGCTTCGATGGACATTTACTCCCCCTTAAGCTTCCGCGTTTAATAATAATAATACTATTATTCAAATCTGCTGATTACTGTGTTGCACTTGTAGATATCTGGAAAAATTATTTAAAAAAAATTAAATAACTTGAAATATTGCAATAATTTTAAGATATGAAAACCTTACAAATGCACACAAGTCGATTTAAAAGAATTTTAACGAAAACTATCCAAAATTGTAATTTTTTTTTGCAATAAAATCCAATAAAAATATCTTAATTGGATAATATTATTAAATGAAAATTTTTTATGCTAAACAAATATTGACAACTGTTAAATACCATAGCAAAATGGATAATCCGGTATTATGTTTATTATAAAGTGAAAAAAGAAGAAAATTTCCTATTCAATAAGGTAAAAATCATCGTATTTCTTTAAAAAAAAACAGTTCATATTTTTGAGTATGAACACATTAAAAAATAAAATTAATTTTCGATACCTAAAAGCATTTTATAAGTTAATTTTTATCTGTTTTCAAATCACTGAAAATTTAAGAAAATTTTCTATTAGGTAAATACAATAAAAAATGTCATTTTTTTTTTAATAATATAACGCTTTATACCATTTCTGTAGGTTTATGCAAGAAGTAATTATTGAAACTACATGTCAACAAAAAAAAACCTCATTTTAGGCACGAAAAACTGGATTATCATATCGCGATAACGAGCATAATCAACTGTTATTGGCTGACCAGTTGCATTTTCGAAGAAGAATGGTCCGATGATGCCTACAGTCCAAAATCCGTAGCAAAGAGTAACACGTTGTGGATGCATTTGCTTCTCAACAATCACTCGTGGATGTTCTGAACCCCAAATGCGAAAATTTTGTCGATTAACCAATCCATCCATTTGAAAATGAGCCTCATCGCTGAAGAGGATTTTGTTCGAAGAATCAGCATCCACTTGTTATTGTTCCATAATCCATTTAACGAACTCCATTCGGTGTGCGTGGTCAGTAGGCTTTAGTTCTTGAGTCAGGAAGCTTCTCTAGAATGTCCAATTCATGACCACGATGTTCCTAGACTATCAGCAACACTATCACGAACTCCTTCGATGCTTTATATTGAAGAACCTGTTGAAGGATGGCTAGAGTGTTGAAATTCACTAATTGATACAGTCTCCCTAAATTTTTTTAATTAATCTATATTTTGTACGGAAATTGCAAACTGTAGCTGCCAAACCTTCGTTATTTTAAAAATATTGCTCGACAATGAAAACGCATTGTTTTTTGGTGAGGCGCTGCATTTTTAATAACCTTCAACTGTCAGCTGTCACGCTGACTTTGTCTTGTTAATGCAAAAAAATGGTGCAAAAGTAAAATATTGCATAAAATATTGGGAAATCCAATATTCAATAGAAAAATTATAAAATTAGAAGAAAAATCTTAAAGATAATGTCAACAAATCTGCACTAATTAAATTTTATGATGACATTCATTCTAAAAGATCTGATATCTTCGAACACATCTTGTATCAAATAAATAATAATTATTTAAGATCATTGGTTGAAATTATAATTAAAAAGGATAATAAGATTATATGCGCTAATAATTAACAATAGAGAATTTAGAGCAATCACGAAGGATTTTATAATTTAACTCGCTTCATAAAAATACCCATTTCTGTGCAATTTAATAGACGTTAATATGAAAATTAACTAATTTTAGTATTGGTTGAGTACTATTTATGGCATGATATCATTAAGAATAGATTCAGAGTATTTCGAAGCAATGTGAAGAGTTACCGTAGTTTATCGGAACGTCTATTCATAAATTCGATTCGGCATCATAGAAATGCAATCAGACTAAGAATTCTGTAATTGTCCGAGGACGAACATACTTTGTAGCCTTTTCAGATTATCTGCAATACCCTCGTATTTTTATGTACTAGATTTTCTTCCATCGAATAGAATAGAATCGGTACCAAATAGTCGAATTTATTACAAAGTTAGAGAGAATTTAAACGTACTTCTTGGCCAAAATCGAAAACCTTCCTTCATCATTTGAACGAAAATTACACTTCTTTTCTGACTAGATAGAGACAAGCGTTCGCAGAAACGGAATTTGAGCTGCTATAAAACATACTGAATATCATTTAAGACTGTTGAAAAAGATCGTTTCCTTATGTCAGAATCTCAAATGAGATTCCAGCCATGCTTCAACATAATCGAGTGTGTAGTTTTGCGATTGGACATTTCTCAGACAAGAGGACATAAGTTCTTGTTTATGGTCCATTGTAAGGTCGTTTGGTCGACTAGTCACCGTCGGCTTTAGTCTGCAAATTCGACCACACTATTCATAGCCGCGACCACGTTATGATGAAAATAATCATAATTTACAATAAATGTCACCTGGTTACGCTGTGATCCATTTCGAGCTGACGCTGAATACGTTTAGCTTCCTTTTCGTATTTTTCATATTTTCACCAATCCAATCGAATGTGTTGTCAGCTATGAGCAGTGGTGGGCTGTGCAATTGGAGAAGTGTGACCCTGTTCAGCTTAAGCACAATGGACGCAAACACAATGGATAATATACGTGATCGCCAAGAGAAAAGACGTGTCCCCATAAGGAGCAGCAAGAAGATGAACGATGACCATGGTAATGGCGACGATGATGGCCATGGCAATTCCGATCTTGAAAACGACTACACCCCCCTGTGTCCGCTTATGCACATTTGGCGAAATCGCCTTGATTATCTATACATGTCATCCAGAATGTATTACTATGACAGTTGGATCGGTTTGCAGTTCATTCATTCCTCGAGAATAGAACCCTTCATTAGGCCAACGCATTATATAAAATCCTCTTAATACACGTTCTTATATTGAACTCCTCGATTACGCCTACGAATTCATTAGTTAATCGTTTGTTATTTCCCTTCTCTGCACTTATGGAGGGAATTTGCATCGGGATTAGTGGGGACAAGATGTTCCATACCAAAAACATAATTGAATGTTTGCCAACTTCGGAAAAAACAATTTACGATTATCCCCACTTGGGTGTGCTCCCAAAAACCTCCTGATTGATACTCTTATGTACACTGTACCATGAATGCAACTACAGTTGATGATACTTTCTAATCAAACAGAATTATGATATCAACAAGAGATGATAAACAAAAGTGCTCCTCGGTCAATTGAATGTGAAACAAGCGAAACGCAAACGTTTTTGAACTTTTGAAAATCCGCTTCGGCTTCGGTTTGTCCAACACTGTTGCGGCCAACCAATCAATTTCGGTCCACTGACATATCAAGAGAATCCGCTTTAAACACTCGGAACCTATTACA
This sequence comes from Atherix ibis, assembly GCA_958298945.1. Taxonomy (NCBI): domain Eukaryota; kingdom Metazoa; phylum Arthropoda; class Insecta; order Diptera; family Athericidae; genus Atherix; species Atherix ibis. Next base: position 3,438,011 of record OY282607.1, on the reverse strand, counting down.
GGGAAAAGATCTCCAAAACAACACCACGAAGAGGAAATGCAAATATTTGTGGAATAAGTTGCGCCTGCCCGCTGCCCAATATTTAAACTACTCGTAGAATTCCAATTTATTTGTTCTTGAGGGAAGAACAGGTACTTCCATAAATATTACTAAAATGACATAACATTGGCTCTCTGTGAAAAGTTTGTTTTTACTTGTTTTTTTGTTGTTGTTGTTATACTCGGAAGACAAAACTAAGTCGTTAGAGTCATAAGTCGAAGAGTCTGTAAATTAGATAAGGGGCGCTGCTTTTTGACAACACATAACAAAAATTATGAGATGAAAATGGTCCATATCTATGTTTGTAAGAGGGGCATCATCAAGCTAGAGGAATGGTCTGAGGTTCACAAGACTTGTTAGTCGCTCGGAGCAATAAAAGTCTAACGAGACCCGAACTTGGCCAGGACAAGTACAGACTTCAGACAGGTACATTCACACACATTAATGTCCGCACCTCTAGCAACAAGTGGAATTTTACAAATTTGTTTACTTGTCAAATAATCACACAATTATTTCAGTTTGTTTTTCGATTTTCTCCATCTCATTATCATTTCCCAACCATTAAGGCGAAACGTTCAAGACATTATAATGAGGCTGGCCTGCCCGTTCATGACAGTCAAATTTGTGTGACGATCCAAATATTGATGTCCCAAAATACGCAAGTGCAACGTATTTTTAACCATCGCAAGTGAGTTTAACTCACCTGCCACACCGTCATTTGTATGTACATACTCGTACATAACATACCGAATATGATTATCGGAAAAATAAAGAAAGCATCAACAACAACAAAAATCCACACATAAATAAGATCTACCTGAACTTCTTATAGTTTAGGAAATATTGTTTATATTGTATGTAACTCAATGTGGATTAAGATCAGCCATATTATGACCAAAAAAAAAACTAAATAAATAAATATTTAAACTTTACTTTTTACTTTATGTGTACTCAAATTTTGACAGCAATTCGTTAAAAATGAAAATGAGGCGTTTAATGTTTTCTTTTCAGCTTAGACCACTCAGATAAATGGAAATTATTTTGATGGCAATGGTTTTGTTTCATAGAAACTATGGCATTATTATTCGAAGAGGTTTTTTGTTATTGGAAAAAAATTCCTTTTAGATTCCTTTTGTCATTTCTTATTATACAATAAATACCTCATAATAGAAATGTCTTTCAAAGTTAGAATTGTTTTGATATTCGTTGAAATTTCTTTTATTTCAAATTATAAAAGCAAATTACATTCAGCATACTAAAAATGGTATGCAAATTTTTTTTCTTTTTGAACTAATTCAGAGTAACTACAAGCGTATATGCTGCATAGCATATGTCGGGTAATTTTTTTGACATGATAGAACTTTCAAAAGTTCTGCCAAAGCATATTTTTTCAGTAAAAATTTTTTAATGATTGTCACTCAGTATACTGTGCCATTTTATTATAAAAAATATTTTTAACTTATCTATTATCACTTTAAAAATAAGTAGTAATTTTGGTAAACGCTCAATTGTATTTTATAGCATAATTGTAGTTAGTGATGAGGCCTATTTGAGCATTATTGGATTTGAAACTTACGATAATCTCTGAAAAAATATATAAAACATAAAGTCGCCAAATGGCCTCACGGACATGGTGCTACAGAATGGATTTCGGTTATTGTCTCAGTGACCTAATCATATACAAAAAAAATAAACATTAAGGATATACAATAGACCCGGCTCACATTTAGTACCATTTCGATGGCGATTCTGCCCATATAACTTGCGAAACCATCAATTTGAGACTGCTCAGTTATTTCTTGTGGCAATATGTGAAGTCATTGGCATACGAAAAGTATTGAGACCTTCATTATTGACTGTCATTTTCCCCTTTACATAGCTAAACGTTAGTGCCTCCTAGACGTACAGGACAAGTTTTAATCTCGTCTAGTACCTATGCAACCCTGTAGAGCGTAATAAGTAAAGTTTAGTTGAACAGAAAAATTTAGAGTAATAATGTGCCATCAAATAGTGTGTTAAGCTTGATGAATCCTCAAGTTTGACTTATAAAAAGGTACAACCCGCCTATGGACAACATTGTTTATCGATAAAAAAGTTTTTCGGTGCATTAAAGCATTTTTAAAAGATCGAGCATTAGTGAAAGACGAATTTTAATCAGAAAGACCTTTAATATCGAAACTGATAATAATGTGGAACGAGTAAGAGCTCTTTTGAGGTTAGACCATCCTGGATAGTTTTGTAACCAAGTTTTTTATAAAGACGTCTTTGGAAACCTTAGAAATAAGGTTGCATCAAATATCTAAATGTTCCTGCATGACAACGCTTCTGTCACGCAGTCATCTCCATTAACAAAATTTTGGCGAAAAAAATTGATTGCTGCGGTTCTCCAGCCACTCTATTCATCCGATGTTAGTTCGTTGGACTTTTTTCGTTCCGTAAAGTCAAAAAGCACTTGAAGGGACATTATCTTTATACTCTCGGTAATTAGTGCATATCTCAATCCCTATGGCCATTTATGACCATAGAGACTGAGATACGCCGAATCAACGAGCAAAATAGTCCAGTAAAGGATTTCGCCAGCTCAGCTGACTAGATCCAGGTATCTGCACTCATCTCAATTACATGATAACACCCCAGCTCGCTTCAATCCAACGAAGCGAGCTGGGGTATTCTATCAGGTTCTCTCTTCTTCTTCTTCTTGATCTTCTTTATTTTCTTCATATCCTTCATCGTCCTAAACTTCTTCATCCTATTCCTCTTCATCATCTGCTTCATCTTTTTCATCTTCTTCATCAGCTTCATCTGCTTCATCTTTTTCATCTTCTGCATCTTCTTCACTTTTTTATCTTCTTCATCTTCTTCATCTTCCTCGTTTTCTTGTTCTTCTTCTTCTTCTTCTTAACCATCTATCCTGCATAAAGTTCTTCTTCTTCTTCTTCTTAACCATCTATCCTGCATAAAACATTCAATTTTACATTAATTCCTGCGGTAAGCGGTCTCAACCACCAGACCGCTGAGTCATTATGCAACTACCTGGTCCTGCCTCTAACCAGCTTCATCCATCACAGATAGGTCAATTTGCTAACAGTCAGTAATCGGTTACCCTAACTGTTGGTAGTAAAGACTACCTAAACCTCTACTATCATGTGTAGTGATAGAACCCTGGATTCCGCTTTTACTCAGCTTCAGTCCTAAAACTGTATCTACGATGTAGGTAACAACCACAGCCACCCACGTTTTAGCTAAAGGCTCCTCAACTTGGCCGGGTACGGCGATTGAACCAACATGGGGCTCCCGATCTCCTTGGTACCAATTAGTTCTACTTTTAAGAGAAGCTGCTGGGTACTCTTCACTCAAAGAGCTATAGTAAGCACACTTATAATTTGCTGCACTGATAGACCAGCTCAGGACCACGGGTTCGCCAAGACCAGTAGGCCACTTCTGAAATCGATAATATAGTACGGAACTACACCCAAAAGTGTCCCCCTTTCCGGGACGTACTGTCGGTAATATGCAAACGAGTGAAAGTGAAAAGCTGACTGCGATTCCAGTTGTAGCCTTCCAGTACTGCTACAAAAAGTAGAAACAACGCCTCCGCCAATGTAAAGCTATCCAAGGGAACCACTTTGAAGAGGATTGATTTGAAAAATTATGTACTAACAAACCAGCAATAATTGTCGCCTTATAATCTTCATTTAACGAGTTCAATCAGAGATAGAGTCGGATTTACTTGTCAAAAATTGGCCTGATCGAAGAGCTCTAGATTAGCTCAAAAAAGCGGTTAAAAAAATATGCTAAAAATAATTTTTGAACATTAAAAAAAAAATTATCTTTAGAAAAAATTATCTTTTGAAAAAGAAAAAAAACAATAATATTTGCCAAAATATAATTAATATTTTTTAAAAATAAATGCTTTTTTTTGGGAGTCAAACAAATTTTAAATTAAACTATTAGAAAGAGATAGATGTTTAATGATCAAAGAATCGTTTATTCAACATTGTTTAGGTTTATAACACATTTTTAATAGGATTATATAAGAGTAACAATTTATCTTCGGGTATCCTTTTCTTTTTACCAAAATCGTCCGCATTACAAAATGATATGACATCCTAATTTTTATTCAAATATGCAATATAACATAACCGAATATCCCATCTTAGTCAGTCTTAGTTGGAATCAGATCGTTCCAAATGAATTGACAACAATCGGCTTTGGGGCGTACAAAATATTAACAATTTTTTCTGTTTCTTCTGCTTTTTTTCTTTGTTGATATTATTAAAGGCAAATTAATAATAAATATAAAAGGAATTTCAAAATAATTTATTTGACTTGAGGATAAAAAAATAAACAGTCACGGTCACTTATAAAAGATGGAAAAAATAAACTGCCTTATTATGACTAACACCAAATGGTATGGTACACAAGAGTACGATGATAATCAAATCAAATAAAATCAAAAGGAACGAGGCAACGTTAATTTCCCACAATTTATTTCACGTTCAGATAAAACCATGTAATCCTTAAACTGCTAAAAAGCCACACTCAAAACATTCATTTGCCATTGAATCCTCTCGTTTTCATTAAACCGGTTTAAAGTCCTCTTCAGTTGCCATTGTCGTGTCGTCCATTTAGTCGCCTCGCCTCCTTGCCTAATACATTTGACAGTTTTGCTGGCTGTCGTTTGTCCGTTTGGTTATTAATCGTACAGTCGGCGTAGAAGAAGTCTTCGAGTGCCTCCGAAGGTGTTGGCCATTCAATATTCACCACTTCGTACAGAGAACAATAAATGTCTGCGATTCTACTATAACCTCCGCAATCTACTTAGTTAAATAAAAACTCTTCAGAAAACTAGAATATTTACACCTTGAAATCTACCCTGACTTGGTCACCATCACTAACACTTTATTATTATTGTCAACCCTATAAACGTTCGATATTCAATATTAGTCAATGCAGCAAATTGGAACGCAGCCTTTTTCCGTAAAGCATACTTTTATCTTCCATAAATAAGATTATTAATATATAAAAAGGGTTATATAAATATGTATAATCATATTTAGCAAAAATTTAATAAACAAAAAATAAAAAAAAACGTGTCAAAAATTTTATTCAAAATCGCTTAAAGAACGAATCGAAAAAATGCAGAAGCCACGATCGCGAGAACCTAAAACACAACCGAATTAATACCCCAAAAAAAAACTACTACTACACTTTTGTTTTTGTTTATTTCTTTATTTTTATTGCATTTAAAGAAAAACCAAATTGCGCAACGTAAGAAAAAAAAATTCAAATTAAAAATAAATTTCATTAAAAAGATGCAAAAAAAAAATTAAAAATAATCAGAAAATTGGAAACCAAGGAAGAAGAGTGTGAAAATAAATAGAGAGTTAACGAAGGAAAAAGATTAAAAAAGAACATAACGAATATGAACATATACACACAAATAAAAAAGCAACGAAAAGAAAATAAAAAAAATTTACAAAATGTTAAAGGAAAAAACTGACGTAAAATGAAGTGAACTGAACGAACGAACACAGCATGTCATGTCATTTTTGCCACCAAATTTTTGCCGTTTAGCATAAAAACATGTTTTTTGTTCGAATACAAAACTTTAAAAAAAAAATTACAAACAATCAAAATAAAAAGCTGCCATTGAAGGAGAGGAAAGAGAGAAAAAATCACATTGTTCAAAATGTAAAGGAGAAAAGTATAATAAATTTCAAATAAAATGTGAAATTTTTGCGGTGTACGAGCATACTTTGTTGGTTTGTTTTGTTGTTTTTTTTGGATATTGTACTTTAGTAATAAATAAAGAGATTTTTCGCCTTTTTGCATGTTCTTATATCAATATTATTTGTAATTTTAATATTTTTTTTAGTTTATTTTCTTAGATAATATTTTTCTACTTTTTTTGAAGATTATATATTATTTATTTTTTTACTAGTTTTGCCCGGCGCACTTTACTATGATTTTTATGATCCATATCTACCGAACGACAACGGATTAAAAAGTTCTCAAAGTCTTTATTCTCATGCATTTTAATCATTATTCGTATTAAAAATCAATATATTTCCATTTTTCGGTTGTTGTTTTTTGTCGATTTTCGTTCTTATCTTCAGAGATTTTTGAAGTTGGCAGTATTTTTCGCGGTTTTTCGCGACCGTCGAAAATGTTGTTAGACATCAATTGTTTGTTTGTTTGCTTAAGCCTGCGATATGTGGCGTTTCCAAACCGTCACCCACTAAGTACTTACCATGCCCAGGCCTGCGTCTTGTGATCGCAAGTTGATGTCAATTTTCAATATAGGTCAGTGCGATAAGTACCCGACTTCACGTACAATTGGCGGTTGATATTTGAAAAAAATTACTATAGTCGATAGTACCAACCTTATAAAGCTTAAGTTTGAAGTTTGATTAGATTGCATTATTGTTTAGTATTTATTTGACAGCCATAAATAATGAACGCTCTAAAGTGAATTTGTAAACATGGAAAAAAACTAATTTGATACAATATTTTTATTTGGGATGGCTCAGTCCATCCAATATCAAAGCCGAGCTAGACTTCATTGTTTACAACAATAAAATATTGGGTATCAGAGTTTAAACGAGGCCGTACGAGCCCCAATAAAGTGATCACGGCAGAAAGGATAAAGAAAATCCATAAAATTGTGTTGGATAACCGTCGATTGGAAGTGCAGCTTTGAAGGCATTTTAAAAAATGCTTTAGATCGCATATTAACTGAAAATGCTGTACGCAAGATGGGCGACGCGTTTGCTTACAATGGAGCATATATGTAAGCAGCGTCGTGAGGATTTTTCAATCATGTGTTTGGCTATGTTTTGCAGCAATAAAGTAGAGTTTTTTTTATCGATTCATAATCATAGATGGATCATGGGTCCATTACTTCACACCTGAGATGAAGGAACATGGCGTCAATTTTTTGTAATGTGGGTGGGATAATTTTCATTGATTATCTTCAAAAAGGATAAATAAGAACTTATTTCAGTGTTTCGAGTAATGAAATGAAGAAAAAACTAATTATCGATGGCCAAAATCAATAAGTTAAAGTTCTAATTGCTTCTTCACGCATCCTATTTGGTAGACTTAGCATCCTCGAAATATTTTCTCTTTCCAAACTTGAAAAATGGCTCAGTGGTAAAAGCTTTGCCAACAATGAAGAAGTGGAGCTTGCGGTTAATTGCTATTTTTAAGAGCTCGATGGTATCGAGCTAAAATGAGACTATGTTGAGAAATAAAGATATTTTTACCGAAATTTTTTGTGTTTTCTCTGTTAGGTCGGGGTACTTCTAGGACTAGCTTAGTCGATTTAAGAGCTCTTCAATTTTGATGGTTTGGCTAAAAATTGTTTTTTCTTTCTTGCATTTTCGAGGGATTTGCTAATATTTTTAAATATCCAAGACGCAATATGCGATCGTGCATGATAATATCTCTCATTATTTGCGAGACACGCGTTCGCATATTGTAGTGGTTTATCGAGGTTTTACCCAGTCGGAATAAATTGCAATTGATTTTGTTTTTTTCATATTTTAATATCGGTAAACATCATTTCCGACTTCGCCATACATGACCTTCAAAGTTGCGGCGCTGCAGCCTATGATCATAGTGTAGATACTACAAAACAAAAAAGGTTGGACGGTTGGTCGAGAAAAAAAGATAATTTTGAGTTTTTCACGTTTTTTGCAGAAATTTATTCCAGTCCAAACTAAAGAAATGTGCAAAATTTCTTAAATATGATATCGCGCAAGTAGTTGCCCTGAGCTCGAATGGACTGAAATGAACACATTTCCTAGTGTTTCGGCTGATATGACTGCTATTTCATAGCGCATGTTGGCCTTAAATTAATCTAGGATCATTACCTAGTTGATGCAAATCTTTGACTTCAAGTAGCCACACTGAAAAAAATCCGGCGGCATTAAATCAATCGAATGCAGAGGTCCGTCAAAATTATAATTTTTTTTTAGAGCAAACGGCCAGGGAACAATGACTTCAAAAAATAAATTGTGGTTCAAGCTGTGTGGGGTGGAGTGCCGTCCTGTTGAAACCAGTAGTGATCCCTACCATTTTCACGAATAGTTTGCATGCGAAAATTAAAATATCATAGCCGCATAACCATCCTGATTAACTACGTTCATCTTCCAAAAAGAATGTCCCGATGACTATCGCTTCACACAGTAGCCTTTTGGTCGTGAAGAAATATCTCTTTAATATTTTGAGGGTTTTCAGTCCCGTAGAACCGCAAATTTTATTTGTTTACGGTACCGTTTAACGGGAAATACTCTTCATTAATTTGTTTCTTCATGGTCGTTGAGTTTTTACAATTGAAAAGTTATTTTGAATGTACATTTGAACAATTTCTGTCTGGTCCATGGCAAAAATCTACTTGGACTGGAGTTTCAAACACATGTTGTATGACAGCTGTCAGAAAACCGGTGAAAATTATAGTGTTGCCTGATGGGTCAAACTAATTTTTTATTATTTTCGAAAGCAAATTGGTATTTCACAAAATGAATAATTTCACAATCTGCTGCAACAAAATATTGTGAAACGGCCATTTTTGATCAAACCAATTTCTCATAACAAATTAAATGTGAATTTTTTTTATCTATCATCCCTAAGACCAATTATGAAAAAATTTCCAATAATCATAAATAATTTTAATAATTTTAAAAACAAAAATTACGTAAAATAATTTAGTTAATTAAAAATAATAATCTATAAAAATTGCTTATAGTTTTAATTTTATTTATAAGAAAAAATCTTTTTTATTGACCAATCATAAGAGAACTTAACGAAATATGAAAATAAATACAGTTCATTAAAATTTACAAGAAAATGATTCGAATAAGTATGACCAGTGAGTGTAATCCCACATCGAGCTATTATTAAATTATTTTCAAATTTATTTTTGTAACTTTTTTATTTAAATTATATTCAATAGGTAAATATTACCCTTCTTTTTTCAATAAATATTGTAGTTAAAAATAAATATATAAAATTTAAAAATGGTAAAAAATAAGAAAAAACAATTTAATATCTTATAAGTTAGTAAAATTATTTTTTTTTTTAAAAATTGTCAAAAGAAAACCTTCCAATTACTAACTGAAAGAAAATACGTACATTTTTTTACAAGATTAAAAGGAACTTAAATAAATCCACGGGATATCAAAAAATAATCCTTTCTGAAGAGTTTATTAAATATAATTTGTTTCTCTCTTTTCTATTTATTTCTTAATATAAAAATGAATTCTATGTAGATAAATATCTTGATACGTTGTTTTTGTCTTCAGGTTTATTAATTTATATACGTACATACTTGATTTTACATACAAATGTACATAAAATTTGTCGTCTTTTAGTTTATTTCTTTTTGAAGGATAGTTTTTTTTCTTCGTCTTTTTAGTTTTGACTGTAATATTGATACCTGGCACTACATCAGTGACCAATAACGTGTTCTTTGCTAAATGTAAACTGATATGTCTGACGATGCGAAGGATGGTAACGCTGACCATGAAGTTAGCAATAAAGTACAAGCCTAGCAACGGAAGGGTAGTATTTTTTGAAGAGAAAAAAAATTAAAACATTAATAAATACATGGAAATTTGAGTGAAGAAAAACACACTTCAAATGCAGTAGCTAATACTGTATTACATACGAACAAATTTAGTTTGTTATTTCTTTGTTGTTGTTGTTGAATTTCTCATAATTGAACAACACAAAATAAATTAATTCGAAATATAAAAATTTTCAGGAGGAAATATCTTTTTTACTCTTTTAATAAAAAATAATAAAAAAAAAGAAAATTGTACATGCCATTTTTTATTTATAAAAATAATATTGATCTTTCTTAATATGAACACATGTAATGCTGACGAGTCATTAGGATATTTTTCGTTAATATAATTTCGTTCTTTCTAAACATTAAAAAAATATATAAATTTCCGTGTTGTTTTTTTTTTTTTTACTAACAAGACCTCTCCTCTATTGATTGAAGTTCAATAATGTATGTAGAATTAAATAAAAACAATTGAAATATTTCAATAATTTTTTTTTTATTATAACTATTTAGTTCGATGTTTTGTAATAAATCGAAATAAACATGTACGATCTATAAAAAGATGAAGATATTGAAGTCGTCGGTAGGTTCATTCACTTGGTTAAGATGGTAGGCGCTCTTAAACTACTGATCAAATCGAACAAATCAATGTTAAATGTTCAATTTTGATTTGTTGACACATTCTAATGATCATCTGAGATAGCCCCTCGCAATAACTTGGTTAAATATCAAATCGAATGTCTTTGATGAAGTCATTAAAAATCTATGATGGATTTTTTTTGTAGTTTATGATACATGTTGTATGCCAGTTTATAACGTCTATTATATTTTTTATTGTGAAATTTTGAGACAAATAAATATAACCAATTGCTTCTGAAATAATTTGAAACGATTAATGTCCAATAAAATCGAAACATGTGTATACGACTACACACATATTTAAATGTGAAAAAAAAATATACACGTAAACACTATCTATGTAGACTATAGACAAGATTCTGTATCAATAAAATAAATTTAAAAAAAATTAAAACCAAAATTAATCAGTAACACATGAATGGATCTTTAGTATTTCGATGTGGAAATCTTGTAGCGAGGATCAGAACTTCCAATACATTCGAATTTGGGACAGAAGCTGTTCGTTCGTCTGATACCATGTTCTTGCATGAGACGCAATTAATCCTATCCGAAATTGTTAGATTTTATCAAATCATTTTGTACAGAAGAACATTTTCATTTGATTTTTAACTCTTGAGCTTTTATGTTAAGAGATCTTATTTGGCCATGTATTTACCCCTCACTGCCGTCTAGTCATGTACAATATATTATTAAATGACGACGATCCCAATGGCAAAATGACAGTAAATTGATCATCATATTTTTGAAGAGGGGGGGTATCAAGGGTAAAATCGAAAATGGCCCAAAGTTCGATTACAAAAATCAACATTGATTGCCGCCAGATCATTTCTGATCAATTTATAATCGATCAGAACGGTAATTACGATCGTATTCGATTAGCACTAAAGTCTTTTCGTTCATTGTTTTAAATTAATTACACTGAACTAGTAAAGAATTCCCAAGACTACAAAAATGAAGATGAAATTTCTTAGATCAATATCGCGCCTGTTATTCATTAGTGAATTCATTATTTTATCAAATGGTATGTCACGAATAAAACTACAAAATTCAAAGGAAGAAAGAAGTTATCTATCGTGTTTGGAAACGAGTCTTCTCGTCTTCTCTTGTCTGCATAGAACTTTTCACAAACAAATTCAACCTTTAATTTTTAATTCGTGAATGACTTAATTCGAAATAGTATCTTATCCAATGGAAAGATATTTATATGAAAGAAAAAAAAAAGATATCGATTATATCGATATATAATCGATATAAGATTTTTTTTTTTCTTTCATTTATATGAAAGAAAAAAAAAAATCTTATATCGATTTGTAAGTGAAAAAAATTATTACAAAAAACTATGTGAAGAGTAAACATTGCTATTATTCTAGATTTTTCGACTATAGAAAATTTTCAGAAAAGAACTTTTCATAAATGTGTATGAAAAAAGAGTCCCCAAACATATTAAAATATAATAAAAAGAAGCCATTATTTCAGTTAATTGAGAAGCTTTATTAATAAACAGAGACTAATTCATAGAATATAATTTAAACCAAATTGCTCAATGCTAAGGTGATCAGCACAGGGTGTTAAGTATGTTTTCTTTGAATAAACTAATATTCAAATCTCAATAAAGCTACCGAAATGCTCAATAATCGATTTTGATTTTTAGTTTTTAAACTTGCGTAATTTTTCTCATAATACTTTTTATTAAAACTTGTTTATTCAAAAGTTCATATTGAATTAATCATATTATTTACTAGAAAAAAAGATAAAAGATTTTCATAAAAATAACCAACACCCCCCTTGCCCTCCCCCGGCGACAGAAAATTTTTTTTTTTCAAAAAATTCAAATAGAATACATTTTTTTTTTTGGTTGATATCCATTTGGAATATAATTTTATTAAATAATAATACAATAAATAAAAGATCAATATAGGAAATATTTTTATTTATTATAATCCGAAAAAATGAACATAATTCATAGATGGAATTTAGTTTTATTTAAAAAATATTTCTTATCCATCTTTATGATTGTTAAAGGGTATTCAAATTTATTTTCAAAATCACCTTTTTACACGTATGCACTTGCATGTGTGTAGCAAAAAAAAAAAACACTTATCTAATACATATTACTAAAAAAGAATTATTATTAATTGATTCAACAAAAAAGAAATTATATTTTTTTTTTGATTATTTGATTTAAAAAATCATTTTTCATATTGATTGATTGATAATAACCTATGTGCGCACAGATGGTTTTTTTTATCTTTAATATAAAGAAGAAGCAAAAAATACACCAAATTAAATACAAATGGTATAAATTTTAGCAATTACAATAAAAATTTTGACAGCGGAAATAATAACAAATATAATACGAAGATGATAACGTTTTTTTTTTTTTTTTTTTGTTGTTGATCGAAATTTTTTTATCAATAATAATATTACATATGAAACTATTGATCATATATTAGCATTAGCCATTGACGCTTATAGACGGATTAGAATAATTTTCGTACAACAATCGATCGATCGAGTATCGAATGCATGGCGTTTCCTATCGTTTAATAGTTCGTATATAAATAAATATATTTTTTTTCGTTTTGGTTTTTCTTAATATTCATTTGAAAGTATTTCGACATTTAAATAAAACACTTAAGAATCCTTTTTTGTGGATCATTTAATATATATCGTAAAAATAAGATTTAAAAAAAAAATTATACAATCGCGTACACGGCATGGTTCGAGTATCGTATGAGGTTTTGCTTGGCGTCAAAGCTCTGTGAAGTCTAAGGAAGATGACTAGACCGGAGAGCAAGATTAGTTACAATTCCGAATAGGAAAAAAAATGTTGTTCGTGTTTTTTTTCTATTTTTACTGGTTAAATATTTTTTTTTCAAGTTTTTCTTTTTGATTATAAATATTTTCTTTATAGAAATATGTATATGAAAATATGCACACATTTGATTGGTGGTTACTTGATTTTGAATAAAATCATACGTCTTAGCTCTATAGTCTTGGGCGTGGGCGTTCTCAAGATTTACCAACAATTTTTGAAAAATCTCCAATATAAAAGAGATAAATTCAAAAAGTTTCCAACAAAACTACGATTACCAAATGTTACGATTACGATTATTTCTATATTGATATCATATTAAATATTCAACTTGGTGTGGCCTACAAACAAACAAATTTTTATATAATTATTCAAAAAATAATTTCTATATTTTTCTATTTATTTTTATATGTTGTTTGCGTGTTATTTTTTTTTTTTTTTTTGTATATTTATGATAGTCTAATAAGTAAAATATTCAATGTTTCATAACTAATACATTGAAGGTTTTTTTTTATTATTAATGTTTAGAAGAAAAAAAATCCATTTGAATAAAATCATAATTCCAAAAAAAAATTTTACGAATACTATTTTCTTTTTCCTTAAAAACTTAATAATAATACTAACTTTTTTCTCCATCGAAGGTAAGGTTTTTTTAAATATTGTAATTTAATATAGTATTGTGATGATTATTATGTTATTATTTAGTTTTCAATATTGTTATTATAATGTTATTATTATTATTATTATTATTATTATTATTATAACTATTACAGTTCCTTTCTTTTTTATCTTTCTATTTTGGATATTTGTAATAATCAGAAGAAAATCCCATCTCCATATGATGTCTTATTTACAGTAATAAATAAAATCAAATCATATAAAATTAAAAATTTGATAAAATTTTTGTATGCATATACATGATAAATATATGCAAATATTTTTATAAATATAATTTAAAATTAAATCGAAATGTTTTCTTAAATAATAATAAATTATGAAAATATTATCGGGCACGTGTCATTTGATTATATTTTTCCGTTTATCACTTTTTGTTTGTCCGATTTTCATTTTCATTAAGCATTTTTGCGGTTTTTAAGATTTTTTCACCTTATTTATATTGGAACAAAAAAAAATCATTTAGAAATTCAACAAATCTAATATTAATATGCCCCTTTTTGTTCATATCAAGAACTCCTAAACCGAAAAGAAGCATACTCGTATTAATATTAAATTTGTCGCATTCCATAATAACACTTTTTTTTTTAAATATCCAAATCTAGACAACTGATGGTCTCATTTGAATCTAAAGGATTAGTATCACGATTAGAAATTCAAATTTATCAACATTTATTTTCATAATATCACACCTTAGGTAAGGTAAACAGACAAAGAATAGTCAATAGGAAACGGAAAAAAAATTGTACGGACATTTTTCACTAAAACGGCTTATTCTTGATATATTCAAAACGGAATATTTCACAGATTTCTTTATTTTTCTTTAATCATTTGGTTTTTTTTTTATTTATTATAAATTTCTTCAGACCTTCCTCAGTTGAAGGCATTTTTAACACCTAAGTTTTTTTTGTTGTTGTTTTTGTTGCTGTTTGTATTTTAATTTTTACCTGATATATTCGAGTAGATCTGCTTAAAATACAACAAATGATAAATGATAAGAAAAATTCCATTATAGTATGTTTGTGCACAAACGAAGAATTATTTAATAATTTAGCTGACTAGGTTTTTTTTGTAACAGAAATTTTATCAGAAACAATCTCAAAAAAAGGAAATTCTAATATTATAATAAAAAAAAATGAATTTCTTTTGTCGGCCAAAATAACGAAATAGTTCAATTTACCTATTAGAATTTTAGTTAATTATCAAAATTATTTCTAAAAGACGAACCAACTCCATGAACGGTTTTTAATTGATGATTTTCCCACAAAACTGCAATATCGATTAGGATCCGTTCGTTGTGAGGCAGATTCAAGTAATCGCAACATTGCCAGTGGCGCAGATCTTCTTTATTATGCGCGCCGACAACTGTAATTACAAGTATTCCAATCAAAAATTAATAATCAAAAATAAAGCAATATTCGTATTTTGATCAGATCGCAGTATTTAAATAAATATAAATATTCTTTTTTAAAAAAGGAAAAAAAATAACAAAAAAATTAAAAAAAAATATTTTTTTAAAAATCTTCATATGTATCCTAATTCTGTTTTTTATTTGTTACTTATATTTTGTCTATATTGAGAATATTTTTTTAAAATTTGTTTATGGTATTTACTTTTTTTTTAAAAAAAAACAACACCAACAAAACTGATCATATTTTCTACTGATTCAAATGAAAATTAAATTCTTCAACATTTCAAAGTGACAATTCTGATTATTATCTATGAGAATTTCCTGCTGTGAATTTTTACCAATCATTTTCGAAACGACTTATTTTCCATAAGTTTTAATATAAAATATTTTGCCACTGAAATACGCTAATTAATAATATTTCAATTATTGTCCACGAACATATAATAATCCAATAACAGTCCATCGATTATTAATAATTTGTTTAAGTTATTGGAATAATTAAATAAATTGCAGTCTTTTTGGTCTTATATTGTATTTGGATGCTGATATAATTAAAAAATTAATAATATTTGTTCATAAAAAAATTAATTTTGATAAGTTTTCAATTAAATTTTTTCATATTATTTGCAAATAAGATAATTATTTAATATTAATAACTGAGTTATAGTAGAAAAAGCCTAAAAGGCTCTAGAATTATTCTAGAATTTTTATTATTAAAACAAATACTTTTTTTTATTTTAATTATTTTTTATGCATTTAATAGAAATAAAAATGACAACTAATAAAATAATAGGAACCGAAGCAAAAAAAAGTCGATTTATTGTAAATTGGCTAAGTTTGCTGTTGTAAGGTTTAATTCTCATAAAATGGTTAGGAACAATTTCTTAAAATTTCGAAGTCTAAAAAGACACTTATTTGCTTACATGTATTCCATATTTTTTTTTTTTTTTTGATTATTTGAATAAATTCATGTGATAATTAAAAATTTATCATACAAAAGAATGTCATAATTTAATTTAAAATAAAGATACTAGACATTAAACAACAGATACAATAATTTCTCAGGTAATTTTATTGTATATGAAATTTTTCCTGAGAAAATTTTGTGTAATTATTACCCATCGGAATACTTTCTTAGAATTTATTAATTTATTTACAGTTTAAATGAGATAACGTGAAAAAATATACCAGGTGTATAAGTTTAAATCCGCTGTTTTTTAGTCAAAAAACCACATGTTTTTTCATAGAAAGCAAAAATAAATTTATTCAAAGTACTTGCCCTTGCTAGCTACACATTTTTCCCATCTCTCGGGCAATTTGTGGATACCACGCCAAAAAAATCCTTCTCTTTCGAGGCAAACCCCTCATCAAGCCATTTTTGGACATCTTCGTAAGAATCGAAGTGCTGCTCAGCGAGCGCGTGGCCCATCGATGAAAACAGGTGGTAGTCGGAAGGGGCCAGGTCTGATGAATAACAGGGGTGGAGTAGCACCTCCCAGTTGAGTACTTCCAAGTAGTTTCGGACCATCGGACCATTTTTGACGTGTGCGATGGTGCGTTATCGTGGAGGAAAATCAGCTTGTCATGTCTTTGTTGATACTCGAAGTCCGTCCTTTTGTCACGCAGAGCATGGTGCAATTTGATCAGTTGTTGGTGGTAGCGGTGGGCATTGACAGTTTCACCAGGGTTCAACATCTCATAGTAGACGATACCCTGCTGATCCCACCAAACGCACAGTATCGACTTCCGTCCGAAGTCACGCAGACGCATGGAAATGGCTGGCTGAGTAACACCCAATTGCTCCGCGAGCATTTTTTGTAATTGTGTATCGTCTTCGTCCAAAAGAGCTTTCCTTGACCGATTTTCACACTTCTTGTCCCACAAGTCAAAATTACCGTCTTTGAACCGATGAAACCAATCTGGGCACATTGTTTCCAATAAAACACTGTCACCGTAGGCCTCCATAAGCATTCGATCCGATTCGGTAGCCGATTTCTTCAAATTGAAGGAGAAAAGCAGAGCTTCCCGCATATGCTCTTTTTCTGGCACAAAACTAGACATGATTACCAAAGGAAAAATGTATGTTGTTGTACGAAATTGCTGACAATGTGCAGTCATTAATGCTGACAGATGTCAAACTCATAAAAAAAAGTATGGCATGTCCATGGTAGCTTAATACGCTCACTCACGCCATCTATGGCCAAACAGCGTATTTAAGCGTATACCCCCTGGTACATACATAAATTAATAGAGAATTTCTGTGGATAAACATATTATTTTCTATGAAAAATTTCTCCTTTAAAAAATTGAATAAGAAATAATATAATGAAAGAAAAATTTCTTTTAATTAAAAGAAAAATTTCCTATATTAAATATTTCTACTCTAACATATATTTTATCCAACTAAAAGCCATAAGTATATCATAAAAAATTAAGTAAAAACTAAATATTGGAAATGATGTTAATTAATTTATAGTTGCGAAGAGAATTAACTAAACTTTTATAATATGTGAATTCAAGAGAATTTCGTATCATAAACGTATTCGATATTTTTCATTTGAGCGTAGATACTCGTAAAAATTTTAAATTGTACATTTTCAAATAATTTTCAAGTGAAATTGCTCAATAAACTCGGCTATCAAGGGTAAATCAAAGCTGACCGCATACCCTCTAACTCGGTCTAATTGAATTATCAAATGTTAACATCACTTAACTCAATTACATGGCCCATCATCCAATTACCAATTTATTTACAATACGTGTCCGTGTACGGGCTGGGTCGACTTTAGTGCAGCGGTATTGAAAAAATATGTTCACCATTGACTGATCCCGCGGAATGGAAGCTACTGTACTGAACGGTATCCATTATTGGCCATCGCAATCATAAAACCAACAAAATACAATCTTCTTACTCGAACATATCCTATAACGTCGTGGACTTGCGGATTCGGGAGAAGACGTGCTGCTGGTATATAAGACTGTATCTGTTTTGTACGCAATCACGTAAAATCTGCGGTTCATCTATTGTCCGTCCCGTCCTCTAGAACCAGCAGACCCAGGCCTGGGCCCGTCATTTCGAGCTACACAAGAAATGCATACAAAACTGATTTTCGCGAGTCAATCAGTTATCGTTCTGTGTCTGTACAGTTAATTAAATATCAATTTCCTTTAATTCCATATAATTATATGGCTGAGAAGCAGTAAAAACACGAGCACGGTTGGTTAGCTTACTAACGTGCGCTTATTACACGATGTACGCTTTGGCCATGGTCACTCTGAAATGTTCCACCGATGCTTTCTCGGTTATTTGCCATTTCAGTGTCGAATTGCATCTAATATATTACGATTTAATATACTCACTCAATCGTAATGGACATGTGTCTTGAATTATCAATAAGATGACATGTGCAAATTCATTCTTATTTTCGCACTTTGCATAATAGATTTTACGAATAGTTGGCTTCGGAAAATATTCCATTCAGATTGGTTAGATTGGTCAGATGGGTCAGATTTGGTAAAATTTGTAATTTGAAAGTGAACGTATTTTCGATAAGGGCACACTTTACTACAAATCAATATAAACGCGTAAGTGCAATATCAGAATCGTGAAACCCTCTAACTTGCAGGCGCTTTTTTCTGATGATTAGTTTTCTTTTCTTTTTTGTAAACAACCGTAACTATTACGAAATCATTACGTCCCAGAATGCACGTGAGCGAAATTATGACGAAGAAGAGAAAAGAAAGACGATCTGTTAGAGTCTCTGAACCTATTATTAAGCCCTCATAAAGGCGGTTAACTTTTTTTGTTGCTACTCTTGCTATGGTTTTTGTCAGATCGACTGTAACTGATCGAGATTTTCGCTTCCAGCTCTCAGGTGCACGAGAAGCTGCACAAGTTGCAGCAGATCGTGTCGGTACAATTCGATTCACGATTTAACGTTTCATTTGTTGTGTGGCTGGCTGCGTCTCGGTTGGTTTTATTATTTTTCCCAATGATGATTGACTGTTCCTCAGACTCTTATCAATTGCACACCTTTGAATGAATGGGAGATTGATGCAAAAAGTTGAGAAATCGAATTCGAGAACTTTCCGCCCCGCTTTATCACTGATCATCAGAGCTGATATATCCACAAATTGTTCTCAGGTACACTTCGGACTGGGATTGACCAGATGGATAAACGCACTACACTTAAAAAGATTAGTCGAGGATGAGATCACGTGATTCGAACTGTGTTGATCGGTTGGACTAAGTAAATAATGACCACAGACGGTAGCAATAATCATTCAGTTTTAATAGTCCTATCACCTCCCCCTCAGTTCTTCAACTGTTTAGTTCTCTGATCACTGAGAAGTTTCTCTTTTTGTTCTAATAATGAACCTTTTCAAAAGATACGAAAATTGCCGGTCGTTTCATTGTAACATATAATAATTCAATCGTTAAGATTAAGCGTGACCTGTGATTATGATGTTAGCAGGCAAAACCGAGAATATTGTGGATCACGATGACGAGGCTCAAAGTGCCTTAATATGGCTTATTAGTTGATATGATCAGTCTTATTACGAAAAATTATCACTTTCAAATCGATTCGAAGTCATTTGAAATTATTATTTTGCTGTAGGTTTTTTTCTCCCATTCTTCATTTCGTTTCTAGTTCATTCCTTTTTTATTATACACTTTTAAGTTATGCCTCCCACATTTATTTATTATTTTCATCATTTTCCTTTTCACTCGTAACGATTTCTTATGAATTGTTTATTTAGTGGATTAATACGAGTAAATAGATTGAGTTTTTACTGGTTTTTTTTAAAGGCATTTTCTTCTTTTTCTTTTTGTTGTTGAATAAACCATATTTAATTAATGATCTTTTTAGAATAAAATTTTTATTTAAAGGGTTATCAATTATATGATTCGGGAAGATAGCCATCTCTTTTGATAGATAGTTAGATATATATAATATTCAAGATAATATTTATCTTGGATAAAATTTGGCATTTTTAATTGATAAATTAAAATGTATTAAAAATTTAGATGTGGTTGTTGATTTGCGAACAAAATGGTCTGAATAAATGTGGACAATTTCTCGCTTGGTGGAGACGTCAATAAGCTAATTTTGCACATATGGGGCTCTGAAAAACCACAAGTGAGTGTGAAGAAGCCATTGTATTAGTGAAAAGTGACTGTCTGGTGAGCATTTTGTTTTGCAGGTGTTATTGGATTATATTTCTCTGAAAATTAAGAAGGGGAGTCTGTTACCATCAATTCTAAGTGCTACCGAAATTTAACTACCGCCTTTTTTTTGACCTAAACTTAAAGATTTTTATCTGAACTATACGTAATTTTCACATAAAATGGTACCACAATACACAAGCCGACATAAATTGACTTTAGTGTTTCTTATAAGTCTTTATAAAAGATCGTATCTATACAGATAATATTTATATAAAACTAATTGAAAGTTACCTCAAAAGGATCAAGTCTTTAAAGAACTCTTGTGGCAGCCATTTATATAATGTTTTATTTCAAATTTAACAATATATAAAATTATAAATTTTGTCAAAATCTAAATATTAAATTTATATTATTTAAATCCATTTTTTAAAGCAAAAATTGGATAACCTAACAACAACAAAAAAATGCGTATAATGTTGGTAAGTGTTAATTTCTTTTATAGAAGTTAATTAGTATTAAAATACGCAATTTCCTAAATTAACTAAAATAAACTTTTATAAAAAAGTCTGGAATAGATTGTTTTTTGAAGACATTCGTGCAGAACAATTTGAATTGCCAACTAGTATTTGCAAAATTTAGAATAACCGATCAATTGTAAATAAATAAAAATTTAAAGCTATTATTGAAATTTTAAAATTTATAAAATAAGAATGTAAAGAAAATTTCTAACATATGTCAGTGGTTTTATAAAAAAAATGTTTAATATCAACCACCTCCTCATCAATCGAAATACGAGTAGTCCTAGAATTGTTTATTTGTTAAGTCAACGAAGCAAATTTAGTCTGTCAATCATTTCAGATACCAAAAACGATTCCCATTTCAGATTAAAGAAAAAATAATAATAAAAAGTAAAATAAAATCGAAAACCTTAAATATCACAGAAATATTAGGAGAAAAGATCAAATGTCAGTGCCTCAGAAACATGACATTTTTGAGGGGGTTTTTTCCATGCCCGTTAGCGTGTATAAGAACCTAAAAACGAGACTCGAATAAAATAGGAACAGGCAGCCGATGGTAGCAGCTAAAAAATTCCTACAAAATGGATAACAATGACAAATTTTGACATTTTCCATTTCCATTTCCCAATCGACATGAATATTTTTTTTTAGATTTCATTTTTTTTCGTTTTGTTAGAATAACTTATCGATTGAATATTTGACATGAAGCCCCTCCAGTGTGTTCCTTTGGGCACAGGTGCTTATCAGAGACAGTGCCTAATTGATTAGTTTTTATATTTTTTTATGAAAAGTTGATGTTTTCTAAAAACAATTAAAAGTAATTCCTTTTATGGTTCTGTAGGGTTTTAAACTCTATAGTATCGTCTATAAAAAAATATTTTTTGGAAGGTCAATATGATTTTCTTAAATTTATTTGGTAAGGATTTTTTTTTTAAATTCATAACCAATGAAATTATATTAAAATTTTAAGTAATTCGTGTAAAATATTCTATTTTTTTTTTTTTCATTCAATAGTAAACGTTTGATGTCTTAAAATTATTACAATTACTTTACAAAATGATAAAATTAAAAAATTATACCGGATTTACAAAATAGAACTTTCTTTTTAAATTTCAAATGAAGCAACTATTTTGTATGAAATTTTTATTAATTTTTTTGAAAAATATATTTTAAAGTCTTTACCATTTATGAATAAAAAATAATATCGGGCAAATGTAGACGTTTCCTTTTACAAAATTTTCGATCACATTTTTTGCATAATTGTGGCTCTATTTCACGGCTGACGCGGGCGATATTATTTTGAGCTCTTGAATTGTTTGTGGACTTAGTTTTTACATAGCCCTGCTACTAGAAGAAGTCCAAATCACTTGATCTTGGTTGCTAATTGACATTACTTCTTCGCGAAATTAGACGTCCATTGGATTTGATTTTTAATATAGCGATAGTTTCTTGGGCAGTGTGGCACGTAGAGCCATTCTGTTTAAACCACAACTCGTCGATATGCATGTCACCAAAAAATAGGCTATAAAAATTGGTTATCATATCTCTGTAGCGTACTCCATTGACAGTTACTGTAGCACCAGCCTCATTTTCATAAAATACGGACCATCGATGCCTCTGGTCCATAGAGCGCACCCTTCAGTAGCACGTGGTGAGTTTAATGGTTGTTCAATAAATGTTCTTGAGTTTTTAGACGCCTAAATACGGCAATTCTGCCTGTTAACATATTCGTCTAAGTGAAAATGAGCTTCGACCAAGAAGATGATTTTTTTTTAAAACCAGCTTTCCCAGATCCATCATTTTTATAATGGATTTGAATTATTTGAGTATTTTTAAATGGTGTAAGCACGTTTCATCAATAGTTATATATCGACGCAGAAATTCGACAGCACGATTGCGTTTCTTTTCCACTGTCTTGATACTAAGAACGCCATCTCTATGATTTTGTAAGTACTTATTGACCCGCCGTCGTAAAATAGGTAGACAGATTTTTATATATCTTTAATACCATCCTACCAGAGACTATATAAGGATATTAAGAAATTTAGTGGTTAATAAAAAATTTTGTCAATTTCTAAACATTTTCGTTAATTTAATAAAAACGTTCGTCAATTTATAAAAATTTTCGTCAATTTATAAAAGAATTCATCAATTTCTAAATATTTTCGTCAACTTTTAAAAAAAATCCTTCAATTTTTGAAAATTTTCGTCAATTTATAAAAGTTTTTTCAGTTTAAAAAAATATTCATCAATTCATAAAATAAAGCATTAATTTATTTAAAAAATTCGTCAATTTATAAACATTTTCGTCAATTTATAGAAAAAATCGTCGATTTGAACACTTACGTCAATTTATAAAGGTTTCCGTCAATTTGTAAAAGTTTTCGTCAATTTATTAAAAAAAAATTCAGTTTAGAAGAATATTCGTCATATAAGAATTTTCGTCAATTTTTAAAAAATTTCGTCAATTTCTAAAAATATTCATCAATTTATAAAAAAAGTCGTGAATTTCTAAAAGTTTTCGTCAATTTTTTGGAAAAAATCCGTGAATTTTTGAAAATTTTCTTCAATTTATAAAAGTTTTCGTCAATTTGTAAAAGTTTTCGTCAATTTATAAGAATTTTTGTCGGTTTGAAAAATGTTCATCAATTCATAAAATAAAGCATCAATTTATAAAAAAAATCGTCAATTTATAATCATTTTCGTCAATTTATAGAAAAAAATCGCCAATTTTTGAAAATTTTCGTCAATTTATAATCATTTTCGTCAATTTATAAAAAAAAATCGTCAATTTGAACACTTACATCAATTTATAAAGGTATCCGTCAATTTGTAAAAGTTTTCATCAATTTATTTAAAAAAAATTCAGTTTAGAAGAATATTCGTCATTTTATAAGAATTTTCGTCAATTTTTAAAAAAGTTCGTAATTTCTAAAAATATTCATCAATTTATAAAAAAAATCTTGAATTTCTAAAAGTTTTCGTCAATTTTTTGGAAAAAATGCGTGCATTTTTGAAAATTTTCTTCAATTTATAAAAGTTTTCGTCAATTTGTACAAGTTTTCGTCAATTTATAAGAATTTTTGTCGGTTTGAAAAATATTCATCAATTCATAAAATAAAGCATCAATTTATAAAAAAAATCGTCAATTTATAATCATTTTCGTCAATTTATTTTTAAAAAATTCAATTTAGAATAATATTCGTCATTTTATAAGAATTTTTGTCAATTTTTAAAAAAGTTTATCAATTTCTAAAAATGTTCGTCAATTTATAAAAAAAAATCGTTAATTTATAAACATTTTCGTCAATTTCTATAAATTTCTGTCAATTTGTAAAAAAGTTCGTCAATTTGTAAAAATTCATAGTCACCTGTGTGACCGAAACGCGGCAATTTTACTTATTAGTGTATCCACTTAGCGAGAAATGAGCAGTCTCATCTATAAAGAAAGTTTTGTTCGAAAGATAAGCCTCCAAAACTAGCACCTAATTTATGGTTAAACAATATTTTATATAATATGGCAAACTTCACACTGAGTGAAATTTTCTTTAATAGCAATTTTAATTAAACAACAGTAAAATTACAGGGCTTGTATATCCCAACTACAAAATGGATAATTATCCATAAAAATAAAAATAAATGAAAATCCAAAAACTATTAACAATTATTGGAAGCTGGCTTATAATCTATAAAAATGCTTTTAATCTAAGGAAATATTATAGAAAACAAATAATAAATAATAAAGATTTGAATGGGAAAATGTAATTGCGGAAAAATTAATTGTGCTTGTAATGATGGTTTAATTACTCGAATGGGTGTATTAAGAAAAATCGATTCAATTAAAGTTGATCATTACAAGCTGTTTGTTTGCGGCAGCGTCCTTAACAACTTCAAAACGCACCATAAAATTACACCGGCAATCACACTGGTACATGTAATAACAATAATAATGCGCAATCGTTTCAAGCCAACACTTTAATTATATATCCGATATAGGCGAAGGTGGTGGTGCATGATGCTTTCCCACCTAGAAGAGTGCTCATAACGCTGGCCAGAATAACTTCCAGAATAAGGCCGTTCAACACCCAACCTGTTAATTACACAAATTGATGGAGAATAATAACGAAATATGGTCCAGGCCTCCTCTTTAAATTAGCCAGCAATTACCGGAGTGAGGAGGTAACAGCATCGCATCGTATTGAGGTGCATCGGATCCCAATGAATCGTATCACAAATTAAGATTGAATGGTTGTCCTGTCGATGCGTGTACTCGGCTATTTTGCTGGTCTTTTTCTGCATTCCCAGCACCTGTTCTGTAATTGAATCGTATCGCTTTGAATCAGACCGAATCGGATCCGAATCAAATAGAATCGCAAAATCGCACTGAATCGGAACGGGCCAGGCGGACAAAACTCACACCGACTCCGTGCCAAGTCATGTGGAATCGAATCGAATTGAGTTGAATTAAAATGAGTTGTCGATTGTGGAGCTGTGCTGTGCTGTGGAGCTGTGCCGTGTTTTTTGCTATGATGTGCGCTCGGAAGGCATAACGTTGGGCTGATGGAGTTGTTACGAAATATCGGAATCAAACGCCTTCTAAGGCGGGGCCAAACTGTCGACGGTAGCATGCTTGACTGGCTTTAATACAAATGTAATCTTAGCACAAGCGGGTGAGCATACGGCAGTGGCTCGAACAGTTCTTGGAATTGGCCAAGAGTCATCAAGAGAGACAAGAATAAAAACGAGACTCAAATCGAGGAATACACACGATGTCAAAGAAAATTACAATATCGAAGAAGGCAGATCAGAGAAATTGTTGCAAAAACATCACCAAAAAGAAAACAAGACGAAATTTGATAATTCCGCTTAACTCGTGTGTGTTTGCATACATGAAATTTCGAAAGAAAAAAATAAGTTAGCGAAGAAAACGTTTAATAATTGGGGCGGCATCAATAATAGTAATACTAGATCGGATCAGTATCGATTAGAGCCACCCTGTAAAAATGCAGTAGATGACAAAGTTGGACAATAACACACTAACTACTTAGAAATTCAAGAATAGTCTGGCTAGCCAATAGTGGATTGCCGATTCGATCATTAGAACTGGAAGGATGTCATTTTGGATGAAAAATAATTCGATGGCAAAAGATGATGGCGTTGATGATGATAATTACGGTACGCCCGTTTTCCGGAAGATCCATTTACTTTTGCATACGACACGACGATTAGAACAGGTGGAAGAGGTGTGTACACAAATTCCCATTCGCTAATGATATGCGAAGTGATTAAGAAAAACTCGATTCTTAGTCTGTCGTGGTTAAGTTGCAATCTTCTAGGAAAACTGAAGAAGCCATCGAACGCGTTGGTGCTGTGTACAAATAGTTTAACCGCAGCTGGCATTAGTGCTGTGCCAACACTTCCGCTTCACGGTTTAATGAACATCACCATCAGCATCGCCATTGCCATGTTTCTATTCTTCCCTGTCATCCCAATATGAACCAGTCCATCTAAGCGAAGAACCGATAGAAGACACCACGAAATATGGGTGGGTGGGATTTTGCGCATATAATGAAAGGTTTCATAATTAAGAATCAACATGGGGCGGGTCTTTGGCTCTTTGGCTCTTTGGCACTCAGGTGTTCGGATCGGTGAAATATTTTTTGCGACATCACGCAACCAGCAGCAGTTGTGTTTTCGTTATTGTCGGCCTCTTCATCTTCGTCGTCTTCCTTTCAGCTAATTTCTTCGTCAACAGAGTCAGTCAATGATGGCGCAAATACATGACATAACGACACAAAGACGCGCTTAGTCAAATAGCCATGGGGAATGGGGAAATGGTCTGTCAAAGATGGAAGCTCTTCACCTGCAACAACGATGATTTTACTTTTTCCAATAATTTACCATCAACGGAAAATAACACTTTCTGCACTGAATCTCACCAGCAACATTACACATTCTCGAAAATGGTTCCCATAATGCAAAAGTATTTGCCATTTTTAATTATTTTTATTTTTACTTTTTTATTTTTTTCCTTGCAAATATCTAATGTGCATAATTGTAGGTGCGCAAAAATGAGGAAAATTTATTTAAACACAGGCACTTCTCTAAAAAAAAGACCGAGTCTTACAGTAGTCGCCAAATATGTGTAACATCTAACCTTAGTAATTTGAATTCAGCGCCATTTGCGTGGTAAAGTGTTGTCAACGAGAAAAAAAGACAGCATGACATCTGATAGTTGAAGGTTATTAGAAATGAAGCTCTGCACGAAAGAAAAATGCGTTTTCATTGTTGGGCA
Organism: Atherix ibis; assembly: GCA_958298945.1. NCBI lineage: Eukaryota > Metazoa > Arthropoda > Insecta > Diptera > Athericidae > Atherix > Atherix ibis. The sequence goes on along the minus strand of OY282607.1, from coordinate 3,410,875 downwards.
ATATTTTAAATATGATTAAGATTTGGCAGCTAAAGTTTGCAATTTTTGTACAAAATATAGTCGGAATAGGGATTTAACATCATCAACTGTGAAGAGATTAATTAAAAAATTTAAGGAGACTGGATCAATTAGTTATCTTAAATATTATAGCCATCCTGCAGCAAAAAACATCAAATCAGTTCGTGAGAGTATATCAATTCGGAATATCCAGGAATATCAATTCGGCACAGTCGTCCTGAATTGGACATTTCGAGAAGCTCTCTACAGCGTATTTTGACGAAAAATTTCCATTTTCATGGTTACAAAGTTCAATTGACTCAAAAACTGAAACCTACTGACCACGCACAAAATCATCTTCAGCGATGAGCCTCATTTTCATCTTGATGGCTTGGTTAATAGACAAAATTGTTGCATTTTATGGGGCTCACAAAATTCACGGGTGATTGTTGAGAAGCAAATGCATCCACAACGTATTACTGTTTGGTGCGGATTTTCTGCTGGAGTCCTCATTGGATCATTCTTTTTCAAAAATGGACCTGGTTTAGCAATAACAGTTATTGATGCTCGTTTTGCGTTATGATAATACAGTTTTTTATGCCTAAATTGCAAGATATGGATGTGGACCACATGTGGTTTCAAAAAGACGGTGCCACATGCCATACAGACCGATAAGCAATTAATTCTTGCGTGATTTTTGGGACACCCTTTATTACAGTCAGATATTGATTGAGGTGATTTCACATATTTTGTATTAAATTGTTTATGAAAATTTTATTGAATTTGAGTTTATTACAGGTGTTAATTATTCAGGATTTAAAAATTCTGTCGTCAAAGTCCCAAAAAAACTACGTCTGGCAGCAACAATTTTTAAAATATACACAAAATTATCAAAATAATATTGGAAAAATTCTCATTTAACGGCAAGGAAAATTATTAAAAAATTTTATAATCCTATTTTCATTATGTCTCTCATTCACTAACATATCATGAAAAGAGATACACATATTTTCAAATTTAAAAAATAGCGAAAACAATCATGAAAACAAATTACGGACGACTATGAGACAGAGAGAGAGAGAAGAAAAAAATTTCGGTTATGTAAAAATATAGTCAAACCTGTTTTTATTCTTTCTCCTTTTTGTTATTTTTCCAAAAAAAACGAGATGCAAATATTCAAACTTAGCTCAATTTGGTAATAAACTATTTTCTCTCTCTCTGGTTTCGGTCACACAAACAAAAAACGCAATGATACATATTTTCATATCATTACTTTTATTTGCATGTGAAAGAAAGAGAAATAGAATATTCTAACGATAAATTTGAAATTTCGAAAAAAACCTCTTGCAATTTCGAAAAAAAAACAATAAAAGAAATTTAAAAGCGCGCGTTTCTCCCTACTTTTAATATCAGATTTGAGGATGCCAAGGACTGAGCAATTAACACGAAGGCTGCTTCCGTAATGTCGCTCTCTGCACAATCCCTATCACGCGTTTTTTTCCTACCGAATATTTTTTTCTTCCTCCATTTTATCTTGACCTTCCCATCAACATAAACTGAAGGAAGCGTCCCTGGAGAAGTTTCCACATTTGGCGTCACCAATTTAAATAAACCTTTCGGCATGAATTTTTTTTATTGTTTGGGTACCAAGGCGAGAGTGAACCCCTCTATAAATAAGCAACGCTACCAAGCAAGCATGCCCTGTCAACCCCTCGTCTTCCGGAGGATCGAATTAAACTATCAGACCCATCCTTCTAGGACTTCAGCTCCAACTTTTTTTCTAAATATTTTTTTTAATTTTTTTCTTACACCACCTGCTAATCTCCTAACTCTTTGAGAGTAGTTGGGCGTGCAAAACATAAAAAATGGCACCCAATGTCGCAAAAAAAAGTTACACATCAAAAACTATTTTAAAAAGAGGGTTGAAGTAGAAACGTCAACTTGCAATGGGTTCCCGGTTATGTTGGCATCTTGGGTAATGAATTGGTTAACTTTTTGAGGGAAGAGGCTCTCTGCCATCAGGTGCTCACTGTGATGCTGAACTTGCCCTACTTGTTCACTAAATGGCATATGGCATCTTAGCCATTCGTAGACAAATACACTGGTCTAAAAATGGAAGATTTTTGGTCTGACACCACTAAAACAACCTACTCAATAATCATTCCGAAATTATGGGCAAGGAAACTTCTCAAAATTCAAATTGGACATACCCCACTTACCTATGATTTTCTCTTTGGTATCCAACCTTGTTCTTCAAGCCATTTCTGTGCCGCTCAACTCACCATATTCGATATTTTACATAACTGCCACGTAACCCAGAATTTATTTTTGAACAACTCCTAGATGAAACAATTCCATTTCCAAGTCTATAGCTTAAAAATCTTAATTTTCACAACAGAATTTAATAACATTTGACTTTGCCCTCCAAATAACAATCGACCAGTTTCATTAGGGAAGCTGACAATGCCAATATATACGTGACATGAAATCGTCAAATGGCCTCATGGTCGTGGCGCTACAAAATGGCCTCTGGCTCTTGTCTCAAAAACCTTACAACAATAACACAAAGAAAAAAAAGAGGGTTGAAAATTTGCTATGAGTTCTACAAAAGCCCCGCCCCCTCACACAAAACACGGATTTCTGCAAAAAAAATCCCCTTCAAACTTGGGTTAAGTTGAATTAATTAAAAAAAATTTCAAATATTAAAAAATAATACAAAAAAAAAGTGATTTTTTCATCGTCCATCCACTTTTATTTACTATAATGCTTTTAAGACAATCTTAATCCTCTCATACAATTTGTTATTTTCCACCTTATTCGAAAAAAAAAAATTTTAATAAGAAATTTACTTAAAAAAAAATCAAAACTAAAAAACAATTTATATTTTATGATATTCATATTCAATTTGATATTTTTTTCCACTTGTCAGAGGCGCCTTAAAATAACAATAAAAATCAATTCTTAAAAGCATTTCTACAAATGACAGACAAGATCCAAGACGAAGATAACCAAATTGACTCGATTTATTTATTCACTCATGTTGGATTTTTGAACAATCGAAAAATATATTGTCGTACAGCTCATAAGACATGACATTGAATAGTTCTTTTTAGGGGTGGTCTTTTACAGGAGAGCAAAATACAAAATACGAGTGAGTAAAATAAAATCGAAATTCTCGTGTCTAGATTGAACCAGTTACAAAGACATCACATCATATCACCGGGGACAACACGATAATACGAGACCTTCGCTGAACAAAACAAAAGACTATCGGCCAAGTTTGATTAGCTGTCCATTTATTTGGTTGGGCATGCAATGCCTGCTGGTTAAAAAATTACACTATTCAATACAGTGAATTCGGTATCGATTAGTCAAATATCTTAGTCAGGACATAGTTATGCAGTCGTACAGCTGCAGAGCGCATAGCCTAACAAGGATTTCACCGAAATACCTGTTCACCTTTTGGTAAATGCGGCATTTCGATAAGCTTCGAAATTACCAAGTGAGACGTCCATTTTGTCGACGTTTTGCTTTGTTTTCAATTTGATTAATTACGTGAATTTCGATATTTCTTTAAAAGGAATCCAACTAACTTAGAACATAGGAATTTGTTTAATGTTTCTCCTCTTTTCATTTGTATCTCCGGTCTTTTTTTTTCCTAAATCCAATTAATCACGAAACTGATGGGAATCAACAAAAGTTTTTTTTTAAATTTATTTCCATACGTAAAAATCGATTTTTTTTCAACAATTTACTAATTTTATTTTAATTTTATTTACGTATATTAGCTTATAAATATTTTTATATACTTTTAATTACAAAGTGTGTTTTTAAACAAAAATCCGATAATAAATTAAAATCTATGATAAAAGATTGAAATCTTCCAAAAATTTCGTAAAGATTTCTATTTTTTTGGTGTTTATTTTGTTTATTCCAATAAAAATGCTCAATGGAGGCGGTTGACAGATGATTTCCGCTATTTTGTGATTTTGGTTGAAGAATTAGCTAAAATCGATATAACAGTTTTGCTAGCACGAACTGCGTTATCATCAATTTTTAATCATTTAAAATTTACTTTTTTTTATATGGCCAATATTAGCTTAAATATTTTTATACTTTCAATTTTTTTAATCTTCCATGCAACTTTTAGTATTCAATTTTTAACAGCAATTATTTTTTTAAACCAAATTTTCTTATTATAGAATAAAACTTAATTATTACTGAAGGCGACAAAAATAAGCAGCTCAAGATCACCTGCTGACCAACATATTAGAATAAAATGTCATCCTCAGGCCAAATGCATAATACACACTCATTTTACAAATTGGTCTATTTTACATTATTTTCAACAAAAAACGAAGAAGCCATCATAGTAACCGAAGCGCCTTTTTAGGCAAATTTGGTTCTAACAAATTTTAATAACGAAGAATAAAAAATAAAACATTTTTCGATAAACCCTCTCCTCACACATGTTGTAACGAAAAAAACCACCTGCTACCTTTTAAATTGAAAAAAAAATCTTTCTTTTTTTCCGAACTAAAATGCAATCAACCAAATAAAATGTTCTTAAGACAATTTTATTTAGATATCGGCTACCAACGATAAAAAAAAATCAATTGAATAAGATTGTTTGGATTTTCATCGAAATCATAGCACATGAGTATCTATCGTATTGAAATAACGCACAGCATGCCTATGTACCCTTAGTATGTTACATATGGTATTGAGCTGAATCTACAATACATTGGTAACGAGTATGTATACAAGATTAGGCTTTTGATTCTCCATTGCCGCTGGACTTGGATACGGAAACTGTGGGGACTTGTCGAAGCTTTGGACTGCTCAATAGTACTTAGTCACTTGACCGTATCGCAATGCATCAGAGTATTTATGAACCTGTGACCAGAATCTGGTGTCCATCGTTTCGATATCTTCAGTTGTTGGCTACTACACAAACGTGGTAACATATTTCATTGTAAGGTGTACATCGCGCACATGTCTTCGTCGCATCTGACGGTAGGCAGTGGAGAACCGCAATGGCAATTGTGTCTTATTTTCGAGTCATAAAGAACGACATGAAATATTAAAAAGATTTGATAAGCGATCTTAAACAAGTCAAAGCATCATGTACGGATCACCGACAGTAAGTATCAGTCGTTCTTGCCTATAGTCCATATGAATGCGTAGTCGGAATTGTTCAGACTTAGTTGGAATAGGGCCGATTCAGAACAAGCTCAATTTAGTCTTGATTCAACCATCAAAAGTTTACGATTATTTTGTATATATCTCGAAAGGAAGGTTTGAAATTTTCTGTCCGACAAGATTCAATATGATCGCCTTAATCTCAATGTTAGGATCAACGGATCAATCGGAGACGATTTGTCGGATGTTGTTTGCTTTACCAATCTGATAGTTGGACGATATCACTACCTCGGATCGATTATAAATACCAAATTAATGGTTCATTAATAGGAAATCAGTTTTTATCGGAAATTATTTTTTATCTTTTTTTTATTACAGTTGCTTTTGGTTTTTTTTTATAAGGCATCAAATTATTTCCATCAAGTAGATGATTAATAGTAAATTTGGTGAAGTTTTTTTTTTATTGTTGTAAGGTCACTGAGACAAAAGCCAGACGCTCGTCTGTAGCGCCACGACCATGAGGTCATTTGGCGACTTCTTGTTACGTGTGGGTTGGCATTGCCAGCTTCTTTTATGAAACTGGTCGATTGTTATTTGGAGAGGAAAATCCGATCATGTTAAATTCTGTGGAGCAAATTAAGATGTTTAAGAAATGGACTTGGAAGTGGAATTGTAGGATCTAGAAGCTCCACAATGGAAGGAGTCCTATTCAAAAAAAAATTATTTTCAAAAAAAGTTTCATGTAAAATTTTGGGTATGGGGAGTTGAGCGGCACAGGAATGGCATGTAGGAGAAGGTTGGATACCGAAGAGGAAATCATGGGTAAGTGTGGTATGCCCAATCCGAATTCTGAGAAGTTTCCTTGTCCACAATTTCGGATTGGTTGTTGAGTAAACTAATTTTGCGATGATACGGAAATGTGCGGACAGAAACCTTCCACTTTCAGAGCAGTATATTTACTTACAAATGGCTAAAGGTATTTCATGGCATTTGGTTAGCAGATGTGGCAAGTTTGGAATTTCAGTGAATCCAACTCAACTCGACGTTTCTATTATTTAATAGATTATGACTATTCTCGTTGACGTGGAATCCAACTCAACTCGACGTTTCTATTATTTAATAGATTATGACTATTCTCGTTGAGCAATAGCTCAACGAGAATATGACCGGATCACTCGATGAGTCACGAATGGCTGCTAAGGCTGCGAGACCGTCGGTAAAAATATTCACACCGCGATGTTTGGGGAGATTAATTACAGTCTCAACTGCCGTCCTAATTGCGCGCAGTCCGACCTGGTCGGATTCCATACTTGATTTTGCGATGGATTAGAGCAAACAATGCTGTGTGATCATCGACAGTTGCGTCCGTGAACAAAAGTGTGGAATCATCCAATCCATCCAGCAGTTCTAATACCAATTTGTAGTAGCTAGGTGGATCGGTGTTTCTTACTATACTTGCAGAGTAAGGTAGGCACCCTCAACTTCGCTCCCAACCACATTTTCCACTCCACAGGCTAGAAAATTGAAAGAAAGGATGGATGAATTCAGAGATCAATAGGGAAATGGAGGATGAATTTTTTTAGAATAGGCGGAGGAAGAGATTTGCTTTAGAAAATTGTGAAGGGGATACTCGGGAGATCAAAGGGTTTTTTTTGTAATGTTAATACGGGATGTGATCAGGTAGCATGCGATGGGTTTTGAGCAGTTTTAATAGGAATAGAGACCACCGGGAAAGTTAGGTGTGCTCCACTGCCTAATCGAACTTACCTTTGCCTAGCTACTAGTATTCTGAGTGCCTCACTTGGTCTAATCTTACATTTACTACCAACCGGTTGGTAGGAAATAGTTGTGGACCTATCTGGGTAACATTTCCGTTTCCTACAAACCCGGAGACACGGTGGGTTTGATGTCTCTATTATAGGACTATTTTTACTGCTCCAGATATTGACGGCTGTTTTTGAGTGCCTCCTGAGTAGTAGGTTCTGCTACCAGCACGAATAGCTTGTCTGCATATAGAAAGAGTTTTTTTTGGAGAAAAGCTAATGGGATAAGGAGGGGATGTACATGTTGGAAAGAGTAGTGGAAAGAGGGAAACATTGCGGAATACCATTTTCTGTCACGCATTTTGACGGAAAACGACCGTTCACCTGAACAGTGAAGGTTGTACCAGTCATGTATGATCGCAACAGACTTAACGTGGCTGAATCAACTCCCCACTCAGCCAACTGTGAAATAAGTCTGAGCGAGTAGATACGATCGTGCACCTTTTCTAAGTCTAGGAAAGCAGCCCACATAATCTACGTTTATGTACAATATTATCGGAAATTTTCTTATAATTATTGTATTAAATTTACTATTTTACAATAAAGATTAAAACACTATTAATTAATAATTTTAAATTACAAAACCTTTCTACAAATGTGGTGATTTTGCCATAGGAAAGTTTCGCTTTAAGAACCAACTTTTTCTCATCGATAGGACTCATTTCTCACTCGCTTAGGTCATTAATAAATAGAATAGCTAATTATGAGGCTCTAAAAATCTATAAGTAACTTTGTAAAATCTATTGTATCCCCAAAAATTGACTGCAATTGTCATCGGCACGTATTGGTGTATGATAACCAATTTTTTTCCATTCGAATTTTCAGATTTTTATCTATAAAATATGTAATTTTAATAAAATACCACTACAAGTCACAGAACAGGAGAAACTTTTGCTTTATTGCGCGCATAAGTTCCCAGAAACCGTAATTTTCAGTTTCGATGATATACTCGTACATTACCCTTCAAGATCACGCCATTTGACACCATTCATGAGGAAAATTTATTTAAACTCAGATACTCGAACGAAAAAAAAAGAGCAAGTCTTACAGTTGTCGCCAATGATGTGCAATATCTAACTTTGCACTTTACGCAAGATTTGAATTTAGCGCCATTTGCGCGGTAAAGTGTTGTCAAATGAGAAAAAAGACAGCGTGACAGCTGACATTTGTGACATTTGAAGGTTATTAGAAATGGAGCGTTACATGACAGAACAATGCGTTTTCATTATTGAGAAGTATTTTAAATATGATTAAGATTGGGCAGCTACAGTTCGCAATTTTCGTTTTCAATCAACTGTGAAGAGATTAATTAAAAAGTTTAGAGAGACTGGATCAATTAGTGATCTTCAACTCTCTGGCCATCCTTCAACACAAGATATTGAAGCAGTTCGTGAGAGTGTTGCTGAGAGTCCAGGAACATCAATTCGGCACCGTGCTCATGAATTGGACATTTCAAGAATCTCTCTACAGTGTTTTCTCATAAAAGATTGACGTCTTATTGCTTACAAAGTTCAATTGACTCAAGAACTGAAGTTTAGTGACCACGCACAGATCATCGAACAAAATCATCTTCGTTCAAAAAATCCACGAGTGATTTTTGCAAAATAAATGCATTCATAATGTGTCCCTGTTTGGTGAGGATTTTGCGCTAAAGGCATTATCGGACCATTCTTCTTCGAAAACGCAGCTGGTCAGGTAATAACAGTTAATGGTGCTCGTTATCACGACATGATAATCCAGTTGTTTGCGCCTAAATTGCCACACATATATGTGGACGTCATGTGATTTCAACAAGACGGTGCCACATGCCACACAGCCCGAGAAACAATTCTAGCAAGCCCTAAACAAAAAAATAAAATAAAATTTTCCCTAAAAATCTAAATTTTAAGGTCGTTTTATTCAACTTCTTTAGAAAGATTAATTACTTTAAATTAAAGGTTATCCAATTAAGTGCTAATTGGATAACCTTTAATTTAAAGAAATTAATTAAATTTATTATTAGTTTTTACATTGTATTAATTTTTTACAAAATATAACATGTGAAAATGAAAATCTCGTATTTTATGATTTAATATAATTTTTTGTTTGTTGGAAATTAATGCTTTTTGCAAGAAACAAAACCTAAAAGTACAATTAAACAGACTTTATTAAAAGGAAAATGCAAAAAAAAATAATTATAATAAGAAGGGAAAACCCCATCATTATAGGGTAAATATATTCTCCTAAAACCGTCACAGAATATAAATATATTTATCGAAACAGTTGACATTTATTTACATATAAAAATATTCAGATGACACCAAACCATTTGAAGGGAAACAGATTTTATGTTTACGAATTTATTGATTATTTATTGATGATATCGAAATACATTCCTATCTCCCAACTATGTAAGCATATGGTAAAGCTATACTAATAAAAAATTACTCTAAACTAAGGACATACAAGTATCTGAATGAAATACTTAAAAAAAAACTGTTAAGAAAACCAACAAAAAAACCACCTATAAAAAGTATCTACTTTGATTATGAATTTTATCCGAATTTCCTATGTGAACATTACTTTTATTTTCATAAACAAAAAAAAAACCGACCAGTGCAATACTAATAAAAACAGCAACTATTTACTATAGGCGTAAGTGAAGACATGACATGACGACCATCACGCTAGCCAACCTTCAAAAAAAAAAAAATTTCTCCAACGTTTCTGTTTGGTTTTTTTTTCTTTTTCGAAGGAAGATTTTTTTTCCATTTAAAGAAAAAAAAGTGTTAAAAATTTTATGGCCATTTTATTTGTTTCGTATTATGGTTTTTTTAAAGCTGTTTTTATATTTTATTTATATTAGAAAATGTTTTCTTTTGATAATAAGTGTGTTTTTCGAGTTTTTTTCTTTTTTTTCTATTTATCTGGCGGTGTGCGATATTATGTATTACTGTTATAAGTTGGGGAGGGGGGGGTGGTGTAGGTCCACTCTTTTTTATACATAAAAATTGTCCATTTTTTTTGTGCTTCTTTTTCCGTTTAATATATTTCAATCGATTGAAAATTGAAAAATTCAAAGAATAACGCCTATTTTTTTATAGCTCCATTCCAATTGGTTTTTTTTCCCTAATATTTTTTCGATCTCTTCATTTTATAGATTATTTTATTTGTTAGCTAATGACATTTACAGAGGGCAGGAGGGTGAACATTTTTTAAAATAAACAATACTATTTGGAAAACCCAGTTATTAGAAGGAGGATATTAGGTAAACAAAAAAAAAAAACAGGGAAAATAGTGTAATAAAAACCACTAAACACATTAAAATTCAATTTTTTTTAAAAAAGGGAAAAAGAAAATATTTTTTTTTTATGTTGCATTTGTTTTTTTAAATAGAAAAAAAAATATGGTAGAAGGGTGAGGAAGTTGAGGAACAACTCTATAATAATGGTAATAAAAGTTAAAAGAAAAACTACGGTATTCAATAAATTTATTGAAGCTATCAAATTGGTATTTACCGGAGCCGAAATAGTCGCTAGCAAAAAATTTATTAACTTTTATTTTACGATCAATAAAATTGGCCCAAAGTCATATAAAAGCCACCCCACTTGCACATATATGCACAGATCTTTTTAAATGAAATTCCAGAAAGAAAGAAAAAAAACGTGTCGGTGTTAGTAATTTTTAATTTTCGTTTGTGGATATTGGTGGAGACATCAAGAAATTGATGAGGTCGAAGATCATTTCAATAAAGTCCATTGAATTTTTTTCTTCCAGTGTCCGTGTGCACATAAGCTATAGAACATTAAATATTTATGGAAATAACTTAGAATATAAATATACATATGAGAAAATTATGGTGATCTCCTCGATTCTGTTTTTTTTTTATTTGATCACTAATATTCACATGTGGATCGTATCGAATTCGAATCGATTCTATTGCGCAAAAGTCATAAAAATAAATAATTATTGAAGAAAATGTACACAAAAATAATAAGGTATAAAAATCAAATTTGCGTAATAAAATGTTATGATTTCCTTTATATCAAAATGAGTTTTTTATATTTTTTTTTCTTATTTTCAATAACACCCCCTTTTCATCCACTAACTTCCTTCCGTATATTATTGCAATTCTTTCAAAGGGATAAAAAAAATCAAAAACAAAAATATCAACTAAGAATATAACTTAATCGTAAAATGTCTGACATTTGATATTTAACATCATAGCATTTTATTTTCATAAAATGTAATAATTGCCATTTTCAAATTATATGGGAATTTTATTCTTTCTTACAATAAATTCTCAGAAATTATTATATGGGAGAATTTTGTTTAACGAATGATTTTACAATTTGAACGGAGTAATCAACACCACATTGTATTTAATTTAAGAAATTAATAATAATGAAGATAACACAGTTCATGCTCGTAAAACTGTTATATCGATTTTAGCTAATTCTCCAACCACAATCACAAAATAGCACAAATCATCTCTCTCTCTCTCAAACGCCTCCCCATTTTATTGCGTATTTTTGTTGGAAAAAAAACAAAGAAATTACAAAATATACAACAACAAAAAAGATATAATCTTTAGCAAATTTTTTTAAAAGATTTTAATCTATTGTATTATCACAGATTTTTCAATTTTTTAATTGTAATTCAAAAACTAAAATCACAAAACCTGTCAACTCTATGAATCTTTGCCACCATTTTTGTTGTATATTTTTGTTCGAATAAACAAAGAAATTAACAAAATAAACAATAGATAAAAGAAGAAAAAACATAATCCTCTTTAAAAACAGATACTTTTTTACAAAATTTTGTGGAAGATTTTAATTTATTATCGAAATTATAGACATTCTATTAAATGTTTAATAGCACATAACCGCCTAAATCGGCAAATGATTTTTTCTTCATATTTAGAATCTTCTTTTTCTAACTGAAATTTTTAATTAATTATAAAACAATTAACAAACTTCAAATGATAAAAAAAAACCAATATTATAATAAAGAAAATTACTAAGAATTCTTCAGAGAAAATAATTAGTTGTTAAATTTTTTTTCAGTACTCGTATTTCTTTATTGTTAATTTTGTTGTTTTCTTCTTTTCTTTTGTCCTTTTTGAATAAGAAACAGGAAAAACATTGCGGCAAGATGTTTTACAATACAAGGAACAGAAATTTTGTTCTTTCCCCCTCCCCCTGCAAAAAAAACAACCATAAAAAAAAATTATTTGTAACCAAATGTAATAAAAAATGATATGATGCGACATCGAGTTGTCGCTAGATCGACATATTTAGCTTGTGGGGGGGGGGGGGGCGGTAGTATGCGTTTAAAGATAATTTGGAAAGAAGAAATTCCACCGACATACTCATGTACGTATGGGAATAAAATGTGAGTAATTTTTCATCAAAACCATTTCATCAACGGCGATGGATCTCATTTTGCATCTTGGTCTAGCACGCTGAGGAATTGTGGTTCATCTACATCATGGAAGAGCGTATGAGTAACATAGGCTCTTTGTGGGGAGCAACAATATTCGAAATAATCTTGCAGTGATCTTGTGGATATGCCAGTGATAATGGTGACGGTGACAATGGCAAGTGAAACTGTCCGTCTAAACAAGTTGATAGCTGTCCCATTGTTGGGGCAGGAGTTACGGATGAGGAATGGCGCCACATAACAATTTGCCATTCTTTGCACAGCGAATTTTGCAAATTTTTGTTATAAACTATTAAAGGTCAGCTTTGACGATTATATCCATCAATCCTGTCCATCATTTGAAATGAAACCAACCGCCCTGGTATCATGGTAATTCGCATATACTTTCGAAATTCCATACTCGACAAGGAGGATGGGGCCTATGCGGCAGGTAGTCGTCAGTCAAATTGATTTGTCGAATTTCTTCAATGGCCTTGTCAATTCCAATTGTCGTGATGTCATCCAAGCAATTTCGATAATTGCACTCGATTTCTAAGAATCGCAGTACAAATGTGATAATGCACTCCTTAATGAGAAACAAAAAACCCACCATGCCTGGGTTCTGTCAAAATATTCACTGAACGCAGATACCATTACGAATTCTTTCTCAGATTCTTCTAGAAGCTCGACGTACTTTAATTACCAGCCGGACTCTCTGTCAAATCAAAATGAAATAATTACTAGGTATTGTAAGCATACCAAAGTAATTTGTAGCTTTGAGCAGTACTTGGAACACAGTATCTTAATACAGCGGAAACACAAAATATTTCAATTTCTTACTTGTTGATTTTTCGCATAGCTAAGATCATAGCAAGATCAGATTTTCATTAACCACCTGCATTGCGCAAAGTTTGACCATCCAAAAGGACAGAACAGAAAATGTTCCAAAAGACAACTACCGCTACCCATCCAACCCTAAACGTAAATTTGGATAAAGTTTCTTTTTTTTCTACCAACATAAATAAATAAACCGAGTGAAAACTAACCAACCAACCATCCTTCCATCTTGGCCATTTACAAATTGCTCCCATAAATCACAGGAATTGCGGCGCTTCGTGCTCATTAAAGAAGACGCCAAACTGAAATGGACTCCGATGATGATTGGTGATGGTAGACTTCACATAGCCCTCCCTGAACTCTGATGCACTTTGCGCAGTTATTTCCAGCATGTCTAAATGGTTGACGAAATTCATGAAAAATATCACGTTCGGTGAATGTTTGTTGTGAATTTCATTCCCATATTGCTCTTGTTGACTTCTAATTAAACCTGAAATTTCATATGTTTTGACTACCATTAAAATTTCCATTTATTTATATCCAACTATAACTCCTTCAACATAAACTTTGTCTACTTTTGTGGACACGCTTATAAGCAGAATGGAAGGGATTCCATGGAATGAAAATAAACCATTTCTGGTGGTTGCCGTTTATTAAAAATGAGATATGCCGAAAAAATAAATATTTTATTTAGACTACACACGTTGCTTAATATTATATTTTGCCAAGGATGGAAGCTGCCAACGGCCATCAATGGTCAAGGATGTCACCATTAAGAAACCGACATTTTGTTATCGAACTTGTCGGAGTTAGACATTCAGAACAGACGGTGGCCGTTAACACTGCCTATGGCCATAATTGTCATTAGTTTTGTTGATCGTGTCCGTTCTGAGAAGCCGATAATACTAACAGACAGACCTACGGACAAGACAAAACATGGACATGGACATGGACACGGACACGGGCAAGGTCGTCAGGTGCAATTTTTCATTCTAGGTCATATGCAATATTTATTGCTGTTCATATTTGCCCGTTTCGGTTCTGGCCAACTCCACTCTTCAAAAACTCAAATTATTTCCATTCAGTTCAAGCTACAAGCATGTGCATTTCTGATTTATTACACTCGAAATGGCATAAGAGTGAATTTGCAAAATTTACCAAAATAAACCATGGATTTTTTCATGACTTACTCGAGGGCAAGAGGTACGCTTATTTTTATATTATATTATATTCTTTATAAGAAAATTGAAAAACCGAAAGTGAATTGAGTTTTATTTAGTTTTCGAAATTATACTCTTAGGGTCATATAACCTTGCTATGTAAAAACATATTCTAAATAAGTTTACCCAAGACATCTTTAGTGGTAATGAAGCTAAATATAATTATAAGAAAACTTTCTTATCAAAGCTTAGAAAAGCAGTCAAATTTTTCTTCTAACTTGGCTAAAATATTCATACAACTGAAAATTTATGATTTCCTTTATTTATCGAGAAAAAAATCACTCAGTAATACAGCAATCAAAATATTATTAATTCTGTACAAATCGTACTCAATCCGAACTATTTTGATAGTATCTGAACGTTGAGAAATAAACGATACTGAGAATATGGAATTAAATTAATTTGATTGAAAACATCTTCGAAAACAAATTTTCGCATTTTCTACAGTAAAGTAAACACTTCCGCAATTAGAAATGCTCATGGAATGATAAACGCCTACATGGCTACCAATTGGTTAGATGAACTCCCTTTCGTCTTTAGTAATCCTCAGAAGTACAAGTAATCTTTCTTCAACTGGTTCTCTGGTCGGATGGACTCTAGCCTAAGTTGAACGCGCTACGTGAAGCTTTATTGTCGATCCCAGCCTTACCATGGAGCAGATAAAGCTGTTGTCTGTTTGGCAACCTGTTAGAATAAGCCTTTCTAATAATTACAAATGATCAGTCATTATCCAAAACACAGAATTACACTGGACCTAACCTATCTTATTGGAACTATTGAAGTTGAGGCAAATTTGTTGTACAATAACGCATGCAAATGCACAAAACTAAACTAAACAGAGAAATGTGGTATTTACAGTGCTCAAGGCCTAGGTTAAAAACAAGCTTAGGTGGGTCTGAGTTCCATCAATTTGATAGAAAATATGTCTATACTTTCATAAGATCCAATCCATCGATCGATCGATAGGTAGATTCATCGAGAGGTGCTGTGCCATCTGATGAGATTCAAACGCACCGGAAGGATCAGCAATGAACAGATAGACATTCGTAGATGACTCTCTACATTCGTCCACCATGCACAAAAATGTAAATCGAAAAGTTTCGAATAAATAACCTACCGATATATGCCGAGATACAAATTAGCCCAATTAATTACCATATATGACATGGTGTGGCTTTTGCTTTGTGTCAGATTCACCTATCAGCTTCCTAGGGAACACCATTTATTCAGCGATTCAATATTATTTCGAATTTATTAGTATCTGAACACTTTTTTTACATATTCCATCGGTGCGTTTTCTCTATCCTTCGACAAGTGAATTGCACAATTTATATATAAAATATTTACTTTAATTTCGTTAGAAAGTTCCATTCAATATTTTAAATATCTTCAATTAATAAAGAAACTATTTTTTAATCTCCTGTTTATTTAGACATTTACCTATTTTGTAGTCATTAATTAATATGTTTACATAGATTATATTGGAAATTTCGTAAAATTCAAAGAAAACTTACTATTCATTGGAATTCATCGAGAAATCCCTAAAAATAATGGATAAAATACCATAGAAATCTGTTCATTGTATATTGACCTCTTATTTAGTTTGAAGGGAAAATCTTATTTGAAATAGGAAAATCAAAATGCGTAAGCGAAAAAAAAATTATTTTTAACAATTCTAGGCATTTGGACGATCAGTTTTTTTATCGTATCTTTTCAAACACACTTTTAGCATTGCAAGAGGATGTTCTCCAAGTCTTCCTAGAAAAATGGGCACCGCTGTATAGTATATTCCATAAAACTTTAATGGAGTTCAAATCGGGTGACTGTAGCCGCCATGTCATATTTTCCAAAATGTATTGTTTTTTTTTATTATTTTGTAGAAAATATCTACATAATTTTGAGCCACTAATATTTTGAGAATCGTTATCCTATTGTAAAATAGGACCTTTATCAATTAATCGAAGTCTTTCAATTTGCACCAAGTTTCCCACACTATCCATAGAGAAACAACCCCAAACCATAACCGATCTACCGACTTGCTTCTTGGTTAGTACTACAGCTAAAGTATATTTTTATAGTCCTCAACAATCCAGTTTTAATGTAATAAAGTCAGATTCACTTTGTTTTTTTATTTTATTTTAAAGGCGTAGTACTGCCATGCGGTCCAATAGTTCTTGGCTAAGGCTTACCTATCGTTAGGCATAATACCTTAGGTCGCGCAAAACAAACCTGGCCACTTCAGCTGACTAAATTCAGATAATTGTATGCATCTCAATCGATATCTTAGCTCTCTATAAATCAACGCTTTATCGACCCCAGCTTGCTTAAATTCTTTTTTGATTTCCTGCTTGGGCCACTTTGTGCATGGAACATTCTTTCGGGTTCCCTCTTTTTCTTCTTCCCTTCTTCTTCATGTTCTTCCATTTTTCTTCATCTTCTTCATCTTCTTCATTTTCTTAATATTCTTCATCTTCTTCATCTTCTTTTCTTCTTCTTCTCCTTCTTCTCCTTCTATTCCTTCTACTTTTCATATTCTTTATATTCTTTATATTCTTCATCTTCTTCATTCTCTTCTTCTTCATCTTCTTCTTTTTCATCTTCTTCATCTTCTTCATCTTTCTTATCTTCTTCATTTATTTCATCTTCTTCATCTTCTGAATCTTCTGTATCTTTTTCATATTCCCCATTTACTTCGTCTTCCTCATCTTCTTCATTTGCTTCATCTTCTTTATCTTCTTCATCATTTTCTTCTTCTTCTTCTTCTTAACCAACTTTCATGCACCATCCACGAACCGGGGCAATATTGAATCTCCTGTGATAAGCTGTCTCTACCAGCAGATCGTTTCCTCATTTCTCCACGCACATTTGAGCAACTATTCGGTCCTGCCTCTAACCAGCTCCATCCATCCATTTGCAGACAGTCAATAACCACTTACAGAACCTCGGGTTCTATGGCACGGAACTATACCCAAAAGTGTCCCTCTTGCGGGAAACCCGATAGTCAATATTTGAATTAAATAATTGATTGATAAAAATTAAATCAGTAACCTTGCGTAATTTTTCTAGTGAAGGCAACAAAAGCAATTTCAGCCGGTTCACGTAAAGTAGGAGCTTAAAGGGATCTAACAATATTCCATTGAACTTACTCGATGCGCCTACTGTGTAAATCGCAGTTAGGCGACCTAACCACACAAGTCGGTATAAGTGAGTCGGCTACTTTTAATAAGGCTACTCTTTAAAGAGATGTAATTTACATGATTTGTAATTTAAGTTTTTTACTAACCTTAATTCCCAAATCCGTGACTAACTAAATAGTTACTGCAAACTTACACATATTATCAAAAATAAGTTGAGACAGGCCTCTAGAAAACGTCATAATTTCACACTTCTCGTGGTTAAGCTATAGGCTGTCTTGATATCATCAGCATAGATTAGGATGTTACAGCGTTTACTGTAGAAATGTCATTAATCGTAAGAATAAACAATAGAGGGCCGAGATAACTACCTTGTGGTACACCAGATTTTGCCATAATAGCTCTAGAGAGCGAGTTCCGGAATGATGCCTGATAAGATCTATTGGTAAGGTAGGACCTTGTTTTAACCAGAAATTTGTGGCCTACCAGACCAAGGTTAACTCTGATGACTTTTGGTCTGATTACGCTATTAAAAATGCATCAATTACACTCCGTTAATAATTAAATAAGACTTTTACTAACTATTTCTTTTATTTATTTTTAACTGCTTCACAAACAGCGCCACAAATTTGGTCTTTTGTATCCAAAAAAAAAGAATATTAATAAAAATTACCACTTCGTTTTTAAATATTTAAGAAAATTATTATATCAAATATTTAAACTGTAATTTATTATTAATTACGATCTTTTTTATTATGTATCCAAAGAAATAATGTTAATTTTCGATTGAATAAGATATTAACCAGAGATTTGTGAAGGATGCATATTTTAAGGCCTGCAGTGTACACACCACATAAGATAAGATATTTTTTAAGAAGTCTACAGAGAGTCTTTTTAAATTTGTTTTTGATAGAAAAATTAGAAGAAAAAAAATTATGGCTTCAATTTTAAAACTAGAAACGTCCGCGATAGTATTGCCGGCAATGCCAACAAGGACATTTTCACTTTCCCCGTGAGCATACGAGTGCTAATGCTAGTGACTATCTCATATTAGCTATGGTTAATAATATTTCTTTTATTGACTATGTTTTCTTTTATTCTGGCACTAGTGTTCATATGATTAATGTACACCATTAATATAGCTGCAGGAATTTTCTCTATTTTACCGACAAACCACTATCCACCAGCCACTAACCATGGTAACTATATCTTTGAGAATCGATCAGATAGCATAGCAGTTGCGTTCTTTAATTTTTATTGGTTAAATGTTTATACGTGGACATTATTATTTCGATTATTCTTCAGAAACGACAATGCCTGTTCTTTCGTATGTACAAACGACAACATCGAATACGCAACAGTTTAGCTTGTTTTTTGCTGAAAATTCAACCGGATTAAGTCTCTCAGAAACTTTCCCAACAGCTTATTTCCATTAAGTTGGTAATGTATATAAATACAGGACTTAAGAATATTCTCAATCCTACAACCAAAAACAGTCTCTTTCCTGAACATGTCCGCATCTGGCCACTTAATCGTGATTGTTGGTATTGAGAAAGAAAAATTTATTCTTGTGTTTATTCCCTAATGTCATCCATTTAAGATAAGGAAATGTTCAGCGATCGAAATTAAAATGTTCTCATAACTGATGGCTGCGATATGAAAATGATGATGAACAGGGTGTGTAATAAATACGAACCCTTTAACTAT
The DNA here is from genome assembly GCA_958298945.1 of Atherix ibis. NCBI lineage: Eukaryota > Metazoa > Arthropoda > Insecta > Diptera > Athericidae > Atherix > Atherix ibis. Next base: position 3,391,615 of record OY282607.1, on the reverse strand, counting down.
GTATCTTCTGTACGCGTACTTGTGCAACTCCTTTTATGGTAACAGATGCAAGTGCAAAGCGTTCTCCATCATAAAGTATTAGTGAAAAAACCATCGCAAAAGGTGTGCTAATCACTTTTTCAAAGTATTAAGGAGTGTAAATATTGCCGGTAAAATTATTCTATATCAATAAATAAAATAGTCTTAGTTCACTTTCAATTCTGGCACAGTGCAACTGCCAATGAGATACAACAGCAATTTGTATTTAGAGAAAATATCTTGATTCGCATCATATTTTCTAGAAGTGCTACCTTTGGACAAATGCGATAGGAAATAGCCTAAACAGCTTCGACTCCGATTGTAATTTGTCTATTAATCGCCGTCAATAAGTTAAAATATTATTATTGCTATCGATTGAATACACTTGTACTAATAAATAACATTTCTTATATTCGGGATGTTCTTTAGATAAGTCTTCTTAACTATTTTTTTCATATAATTTTCGAATTAAATACCAGGTGTATAAGCTTAAATTCGCTGTTTGATCATAGATGGCGAGAGTGAGCGTATAAAGCTACCATGAGCACGCCATACTTTTTTTTACGAGTTTGCCAAGACCAAATCGCTTCGGACGGAAGACGATTATGTGCGTTTGGTGGGATCAACAGGGTATAGTCTACTATGATATGTCGAAACCTGGTGAAACTATCAATGCCCACCGCTACCACCAACAACTGAGCAAATTGCACCGTGATCTGCGTGACAAAAGGACGGATTATCAACAAAGACATGACAAGCTGATTTTCTTCCACGACAACGCACCATCGCACACGTCAAAAATGGTCCGATGGTCCGAAACTACTTGGAAATACTCAACTGGGAGGTGCTACTCCACCCCGCTTATTCATCAGACCTGGCCCCTTCCGACTACCACCTGTTTTCATCGATGGGCCACGCGCTCGCTGAGCAGCACTTCGATTCTTACGAAGGTGTCCAAAAATGGCTTGATGAGGGGTTTGCCTCGAAAGAGAAGGAATTTTTTTGGCGTGGTGGTATCCACAAATTGCCCGAGAGATGGGAAAAATGTCTAGCTAGCGAGCGCAAGTACTTGCGTAAAAATTTGTTTTTGCTTTCTATGAAAAAAAAAATGTGTTTTTTTGACTAAAAAACAGCGGATTTAAGCTTATACACCTGGTAAAAACCGTGATTTAGTTGACCAAAACCGTTTATATAGTTTTGGAAATTAGCTATGGAAAATGATATCACGTAAATGGCCACCTCTGGTTTTGTATCAAATTACGACTCTTTTAAGGATGTTTTCGCATATTTCTGAGTTAATTTCATTAATTTTTTTGCATATGTTTTCTTTAAGTTGTTCAACTGTATCTGGTCAGTTAGCGTAGATTATTACTTTTAAGCATTCTTAAGGGAAGAAGTCGGAAGCAGTTAAATCTGGATAGCCTGTCGATATCATCACTTTTCGACAAAGAACATTAGTCGCATGATTTTTATTGCAGCGCTTGCAGTATGCGTCGTTGCGGCATCCTGCTGGCGGCCCAATTTATGGAACAGAAACTTTTATCAGTAGCTTCCTCAAAATATATGGACTTTCGGCCCAAACACCTCATCATTCTACGGTGATATAAAGTTCATCCGTTAATTGACTTTAGATTTTCATATGCTCAGAAATTGTTGTTTTGCTCATTACAAATTTCTTGTAAATGTCAGGATCTTCTCTATGGAGGTTTAAAACTTTTCGCTCTATTGGCGGCGGAGGATGGGATCTATGGGATAAAGTTCCTGTATCACCTAGACTTTGAACGGATATAAATGTAAATCCTTATCCAAAATAGTCCACATAACGGTTTGAAAATAATTCAATTCTCGAAGGTTCGTCAGCCAAAATTATTTATTATACGATAAACAGTGCGAATTTGGAGGATCCTTACTCCAATCTAAATTTTCAAATAAATTTTTGAACGCTACAATAATTAATGCTTTAACTGCACAAAATGTCTTTAAAATAATTATACTTTCTTTAATGTTCTGACGCTTCGTAATTTCCATTTTGGCACTTCTACTCTCTACGAATATTAATTGTCAGCTGACAAAATACAATAACATATTTTTGCTGGTTCTACTGTCTAAATCCCCGAACACAAATCTGTCGATAATTGCAAACTGCATGGACAGGATGAGCCAAAGAAGTTTCTTATCATATTTGCACTGGGAGCTGCGAAAGTATTAAAATGCTGACGGTATTTTCTTTGTGTTGTAACAATAGATAGTCCAGAAAAAACTAATATTCAACAATTTTATAAAATTCTCTATAATCTGCATGAAAAAATTAAAAAAATTAAAAAAAGTTATATGCATTTTAAATCAGTCAGTCCCGCCCTCTATTTGTCGATGTCAAATTTTTTAAAACGTTCGCGATCTTTTGGAAGACTACAAAATGCCGACGGCAGACGACAACTGCAAACTGTATTATCGCCGCATTAGATCCTGCTTTTAGTTTTGTCATTGTCGTTAAAAGTATTACCACACATTTGAGTTTTTGGCTATATGGCAGCATCGTTGAAATTGAAATCAAAGCAAGATGAAGTTAAATAAACTTAAAAATAGAATTAAGCATAAAATATAAATAATAAGGGTGGAGCTGGTTAGAGGCAGGACCAGATAGTTGCACAATGTGCATGGGGTAATGAGGGATCGGTCTGATGGTTGAAACCGCTCACCGCAGGAATTTACGGAAGATTGAATGTTTACCAGTTTCATACATGGGGCATGAAAGTTAGTTAAGAAGAAGAAGAAGAAGAAGATGATGAAAATGAAGAAGAAGAAGAAGAAGACGACGAAGATAAAGAAGATGAAGAGTATAGAGAAGATGAATAACATAAAGAAGATGAAGAAGTAGAAGGAGAAGAAGTAAATAAGAAGATGAATAAGATGAATAAATATGAAGAAAATGAAGAAGGTGAAGAAAATCAAGAAAATGAAGAAGAAGGTGAAGATGAAGAGGATGAAGAGTAGAAGGAGAAGAAGAAGAAGAAGGAGAAGAAGTAGAAAAGAAGACGAAGAAGATAAATAAATATGAAGAAAATGAAGAAGATGAAGAAGAGGAAGAATAAAAAGAAGTAAAAGGAGATGAAGATAAAAAAGGAGAAAAAGAAGAAAGAAGATGAAGAAGATTAATAAATATGAAGCAAATGAAAAAGATGAGAAAGATGAAGAGATGAAGAAGATAAAACAAATGAAGAAGATAAGGAAGATGAAGAAGATGAAGATAATGAAGAAGATGAAGAAGATAAAGAAGATAAAGAAAAAGAAGGAGATGAATATGAAGAGTTGTAGAAGAAGAAGGAGAAGAAGGAGAAGAAGAAGAAAAGAAGATGAAGAAGATGAATAAATATGAAGAAAATGAAGAAGATTAGGAAGATGAAGAGATGAAGAAGATGAAGAAGATGTAAAAGATAAAGAACTAGAAGGAGATGTAGAGTAGAAGGAGAAGAAGAAGAAAAGGGAACCTGAGAGAATGTTCCATGCACGCAGTAGCCCAATCAGGAAATTAAAGAAGAATGCGATGAAGTGAAGCAAGCTGGAATGCGTTAAACTACCTGGATCTAGTCGGCTGAGATGATGGAATCCATTATTGGACAGATCTGTTTTTGCACGTAGATTGGGATTATCTCAATCCTTATGGTCGTAAGCGGCTCGTAGTATTATGTCTAATGATAGATATGCCACGTTTTTATAACATTACACTAACATGAGCTTATTATTTATAAAATACTTGATTGATTTTAGATTAACATATGCTTATTCTCAAAGTCATAATAAGAACTAAATTTCGTATACAAAATCAGATTGAAAATGAACAGTTGGTAAAGAAGAAATTCATTAACCCAACTTCCCTTCATATTATTAAATATCAATTTAAAGATAATTCAATTATATTATATACCCTCTAGAATTATTTAATGTCTTAGCAATTTTTTTTAACGAAACTAATGCAATTTTAAAGTTAAGACCTTTTATTGTTCCATAAGCGTGACAATAAATTTTGCTCAATAAATATTTCCAGAGGTCAATCATAATCATCCAGAAGTCTAACCATTTTGTAAGTAAATACATAGCTACTAATAGAATATACAAAATTAAAAATATTCCTAATTGTTCTTTCTGGGAATATTCTCTAAAAAACTGCAGATGCAAATAAACAATTGAAGATATTGGTTAAGTTGCCAATAGTTAACATTTCATTCTTTATAGATGTTTTTTAAAATAAATAAAAAACTAACAAAATAAAAATAATATTATTTCTGCAGCAAATAATTGTTCAGTTATCCCAATGCGCACGGTTTTGGCAACGGAAAATTTGACCGCATTCACCTCTTGTTTATTGCAGTTTTCCAATCAAGACTACTCTTTTGAATTTATGATGCTTTCTATAACAGATAATAGAGCTAATGGAAAACTAATCGTATTAGTTCATAATAAATTTACAATTACTAAATCATAAGTACACAGAAGTATTCCGTACAGGAACTTGACTTGTTCGATTTGTAGATATCGGATCTCTGCTATTGTCACAATTGAATATTTGTGCGCCTTTTCGTTGAGAAAGTTTCAACAATAGAAATACTAAATTTAAATATCTCCTTTTGAATATTACTAAAAAAGGGCAGAAAGGAATTCGGTTTTGTATACACTCGTATTTTTTCAGATTTCAACATATTCGATGAGAAGCAATCACAGTAACTTGGTACTCAAGCCAAACAAAGGAGTTGGTTCATGTTTCAAGCTGCACTCTATCTGAATGGATTTCCTTTTCATTCCTCTTATCTCCGTTCTAAGACCACTACTAATCGCGACGCTAGCTGGGCATAACTTTCTCATATCTATCCCAGTAATGTATCTCTTGTACACGAATTGGCCGTATCTAAATCTTTCAGTATCTATCAAGACTAAATATGAATAACCAAAGAATTCAGGTCATTCAACGTGGACCTTTGGTACACTGCTCCAAACACAATAGTTGCAAAAATCACTCACTCTCACTTTCGCTTCGGATACTGTTCGCTCGTAAAATCTATCGAGAAGCGCACTTCAGCTAACGTACCCACAACAAAGTGAAAATAGAGTGTTAACTGCTGAATTGGATCAGGTAAAAGAAGATTAAGAAATTTGAAGCACTTCCAAATATGCATATCTGATGTAGAGAAAAAAATGAAACCCATCACGATGTCTTATTGTTCGTAAAGAATTATTTGCGACGAATCGAAACACTTTTCTAGTAACTGACTATAGTAATGAACTTTGTTAGAAAATTTCATATTGATTACCTTTACTAAGACAACACGTTATGGGAACGTTTTAATGAGAATATTTTCACTCGAACAGTGAACGGTATTATTCGCACAACCTATTTTCACTAACTCTGGAAACTGATCCCTTCACAAAATAAACCAGTAAATTCTTCATTTTTTATAGACCCATTAGCCGTTTACCAATCCTTGGTAAAATTTCTTAAAAATTGACTTCATCTTTTCGTAGATGATGAAAAAAATTATTCCTGATAACCAATTTGGATGCAGATCTCAGCACTCTAAAATCCAGAAATACAAGGTCTGTACAAAAAGTATTGCGATTTTTTTGTTTTTTTCAAAAATTATTTATTTATTCATGAATATCTATTTTGTTCCCTTCAAAGTAATCCCCACCAGATATTATACACTTGTGCCAACGTTTTTTCCAATCCTCGAAGCACTTCAAAAAATCATCCTTCGATGTCGTCTTTATCTCCTCAATCGTAGCGTAGCGTCGTCCTTTCATGGGTCTATTCAGTTTCGGGAACAAGAAAAAGTCACAGGGGGCCAGATATGGGGAATACGGTGGCTGCGGCATTATTAGTGTGTTGTTTTTGGCAAAAAATGGCTAAAGCCAATTTATGATCTTCCACAAATCCGGGCGTTTCTGGCGGATTGCTTCACGCAACTTGCAGGTAATATTCCTTATTAACCGTTTTACCCTGTGGCAAGAACTCATGATGCACCACACCCCTGCAATCGAAGAAAACTGTAAGCAAAACCTTCACATTCGACTGAACTTGGGGCGCTTTTTTCGATCTTGGCTCATGCGGCATCTTCTATTGGGATGATTGAGCTTTGGTTTCCACGTCATAACTATAAACCCATGATTCGTCACCAGTTAAGACCCTATGGAGCAAATTTGGGTCGTCGCGGATAGAGTCCAACAGCTTCTTAGCAATGTTAATGCGATGCTGTTTTTGGTCGAAATTGAGCAAAAATCGAAGATGAGCCAAAACACGTGCAAGCAAAGCAGCTGTCAAAAATTAACTGAACATTCAAAATGGCCGAACTTGTCGGCATAAGTGAGAAACATAAGTACCAACATAACGGCACAAAATATCTAAAATCGAATATACGTAACCCGCGAAAATTCAAAATTCGCGATACTTTTTGAACAGACTTCGTACGATCGCGTTGTTGCATCCACTTTAAGAAAAAAAATAGTGCCAAGAATTTTATTGGATATTTTCCTCTGGAAACTCAAGAAAATTATTTCTATAAATTCATATCTTTCCCAAGATTGTTTTGAAACAGTTAACACAATAATCTACAGAAATATTTCTATTTTGGTTTAAAATCCACTAGGCTGTATCTTTAGTCCCATTTAATATAATATTTATCTCCAATCCAAATTTAAGAGATAAAAAGTAAAGGTAAATCGACAGAAGAGTATTCCCATTACTTTCACTTTTTGTCAAAAATGATCTATGCCATAATATCAACATGATTCGACAATATTTTAAAGTGCGTTACCCGCATACTAGGCTAAAAATATCTGAAACTAACAGACTATTGAACAACCATTCCAAACTATTAAGAAATAGTATTTTTTTTACATAAAATGCAATTGCCAAACCAATTTGAACTTATGGAATGGAAATTTGTGGTTCAACCATTCCCGTTTATCCTGCCATGAAAATCGGTTCGTAAAACAAAACTTACTTACAAAAACCTACCAGACCTAACCAACACAATTAAACCACGCAAATGTTTAAAGACATATGGATATTTTCAACATATTCTTTCTAGTATGGAAAGTAATTTTCTTACTTATCTAATTATAAAGAAAAGCCCCACTATTCTATAAATATTACAAAAACTAAATAATAAATATTTTTTATCTTATTTTATTAGTAAGAAATAATTTCGCAAAATTTTGTTTGGGATAAATTATAAATCTTTCATTTTAAATATTGTTGTTTTTATAATGAAAATAAAGTTTATATTTAAAGAAAGGGTCCAAATTTATTATATTTTTTATTAATTATTTATATTATTATTTATTTTTTAGTTAATAATAATAGTTAGTTATTGGGTTGGTCATAAATTTAATGTGGAACCATTAATATTTGATGGGCGATTTTTGACAGTTTCAACAAAAAAACCTCACAAATGTTTGCTTATCAATCTGAACTGATTCAGAACAATAAATTGAAATTTTTTTAAAGTGAAAAAAATTGGCTATAATTTTTTTTTTTTTTTTAAACAGAAATTTAAAAAGAAAACAATTTTTGTATAATAAATAAATTTTTTATTTTCAAGAAAAATTTTATTCAACTGGTGTAAATTAACTGTTAACACTTACTTTTATGTAATCAGTTTGAACTATCTGTTAATTGATTTTATTACTATTTTAGAATTATATCGAACAAAAACGCTTGTACAGCAATAAAACTCCTTTCCGACAATAACTATAAAAGGCTTACTTGATATAAGCAATTTTATCGTACTTCTTCTAAAGGTATTCTCAATCCCTATCGATACGGAGCAGATTATGTTTGAACATTTTCCAAGTATATATACAAAAAAAACACATAAAAAAGGTGTACATATGATAAAATGAGCAAAAAAAAGTTTAATACAGTATATCGGGAAGAAGACATATGTACTCGTATGGGACAAAGCGTTTACTTTGAGTAAATTTTTTCGTCTGTAATTGATCATTGCATGCCATTTATTTCAATTATTCATACGTAGTACTGAACGGCAATTGTGTCCTCTTCAATCTTATTCTTCATCGTAAATATTTCCAACTATAGAAGACAAGACCTGTACAAGACTCTAGAGTAAGGTATCTAGCATAGATTTTTGTAGATGAAGTAAAATACATCTGTTCGGTCATAGAAGCAGAAGCTATTTTGGTTCCATTCTTGCGTTCAGTTATGATTGCGTATGAACACACATGTTCGGCATGGCCTGTTGCCGATCCTGAAAATCCATTCGTTACGATATCGAAAGGCTTTGGACATAAAAAAAAAACAAAAAAAACAACATGAAAATGTTTACAACATGTTGTTTTATTGCATCATAAAGCGATAATTAAATAAACACTTTTGAGCAAATTACAAGTGATAGTCATAAATGACGATATATAAACACCTGTAATGTGTCCGTGAAAATGCACATTTATTTCCGCTGCTGATGTCTAGAAACTTAATTTGAATGACTAGAATTGAATAGTACTAAACACTCTTACATCATTGCATTAAGGGATGGCTTTTAGAATCGTCACAGCGCATTTTAAGAGTCTATTATACGAGTACACATTTTTAGATAATGCAGATTTTAATTACTTACACTGCACAACTATATTATATATGCTGGTACATATGTATTTGGTCTGCACAATTCGATTCTATTCTATTGTTCATCTATGTCATATTCGTGCTGTTAAGATACGTGAGTGTGAATAGATTTTCTAACAACTACCTAGCGATTAAGGCACACGAACTCATCTCATTTCAGCGTCGGACCTCCGTTCACACGTTCATCGGTGTGTTCCGGTAAAATGACCATAAATGGGTATTCCTTCTGCATCCTGTTTGAAAAATGACAAACATAAATTATCGCCACTTCCATCCATTTATTTTCTTTTCATTACTCTCTTCCTCTTCAACTTTTCAACTAAAAGGAAGCGGCAACTTTAATTTGATTTTAAAATTTCAAATAAACCAAGTTGCAATTCTATCAACTAAGACTACTCAAATGATTCACTTTTGCATAAACTTTTCCTTAAAATTAACTAATTCTCCATAATTGTGTCCTTTTTTTGTATTTTTTTTAGTCTCCTTAGACTAGTTCAAGAGTAAAAAATATACTCAAATAAAAATTGAAACAATGTGTCCAAATAGTTTTAATTTTAGATACATTTGATGATTCTTTCAACTACAAAAATAAGGAGACAATAGCTTATTCCATTAGACCAATTTTGCTTCTGCGACCAATTTTGAGTAGATGCCCAATGGAACGCAAAATTTACTAACAGGAGTAAAATATAACCTCAAAATAGTTAATAACAATACTGAGTTTACTCACACATAAACAATAAAAACTGAGTTTATTTACACATAAAAAATACTGACAAAAATATGACTCTTCAACATAACCAACGAACCCATTAAGCAATCTATTTTTATTTTGGGAACTAAAATACCCTACCGTAAATTGTATGGCGTAACTACGGTTTTCGACCTACTCATTTGTACGAGGTAGAGTAGATGATGACAGCTAGAAGTACTTGTGAGTAGCAAAATTGGTCCAATGGAATACAGCTAAATACTTAAATCAAAAAGAATAGTTTATTTTTCACGAAGTAATTTCCTTTTTTCCCAACAGAGATCTCTATTGTATTTTTTCACAACCAACTTCACACTTAAGCCGCGAAATCATATATATTTTGACAGTTCTCGTAGCAAGACTTGCTTGTGAAAAAATTCGATTGATTCAGTAGTTTTTGGTTGAAACCCTTTTAAATATGGAAAATGAACAACAGCCTTTTTGGTATATTTTACTGTTTTACTATAGAAAAGATAAAAATGCAGTTCAAGCAAGAAAAAAATTATCCGATGTGTTTGGAGAAGATGTGTTAAGTGAGTGCCATAATTGGTTTGCAAAATTTCGATCCGGCAATTCGGTTAATTCGGATAATTTTTTTCTTGCTTCGGTTCAAGCAAGAAAAAAATTATCCGATGTGTTTGGAGAAGATGTGTTGAGTGAGTGCCATAATTGGTTTGCAAAAAAATTTCGATCTCGAAGATGCACCACGTTCTGGAAGGCCAGTTGAAGCTGATGAAGACACAATAAAGGCATTAGTTGATGCAAACCGTTGAATAACAACTTGTGAGATCGCTAAGAGATTAAATTTATCAAATATGATCGTTCATGATCATTTGAAACGGCTAGGTTTTATCTCAAAGCTCGACATATGGCTTCCTCATCTTCTTACGGAAAAACATTTGTGCCGTCGCATTAACGTATGTGATTTGCTTCTAAAACCCTAACAAAATTATCCATTTTTGAAGTGTATCATTACTGGGGACGAGAAATGGGTTATCTACAACAATGTTAAGCGCAAAAGATCCTGGAGTAGAAAAGATAAACCGGCTCAAAGCATTTCGAAAGCCAATATTCATCAATAAAAAGGTTATGCTATCTGTTTGGTGGGATTTCAAAGGAATCGTTTATTTTGAGCTTCTTGCAAAAACGATCAATTCTGAAGTGTAATATCATCAGTTGGACAAATTGAATGATTCACTTAAAGAAAACAGGCCAGAATTGGTCAATAGGAAAGGTATGGTATTCCAACAGGATGTTGCGAAACCACATACAACTTTGACCACTCGGCAAAAGCTTTTAGAGCTTGGATGGGATATACTGCCACATCCACCATACTCTCCAGACCTAGCACCTTCCGATTATTATTTTTTCCGGTCTCTACAAAATTTTTTAGATGGTAAAACGTTTAATTCAAATGAGGAGGTCAAAAATCATTTGGATGAGATTTTTGCCAGCAAAGAACAAAAATTTTGTGACCGCAGAATTATGTTACTGCCAGAAAGATGGCAAAGGGAATTGGATCAAACTGGGCAATATTTAATTGAATGAAATATTAATTCACTATGAAAAAAATCGTTTCAATTTTATTTAAAGAACAACCCAATAAATGACTTAATGAACATTATTTTGTTGGTAAAGTTTTATTTTTATAAAGTCATATCCAGCCGTTAGGAGTAGGAGTTAAATTAATATAGCTTTCGAGAATAGAGCTTTGCTTCATATCGCCCAGTCATATAGCATGGGTTCAAATTCTAAAAAAAACCCTCCGTATTCTATGAGTTAGGGGCTTAAGAACTTTTCAAAATGTTTTTAATTGTTCATTGAGACCACCAATAAAGAGCATAGAAACGATTTTTTTCATAATGTTGCCATTACTAATTCCTCAGTAAATGTTTCTTTTACGAATCTATGAATTTGAAAGAAATTTTTTTTTTTAATGCATTGAATATTTTTTTCGGTTTTCTTCTTAAAAGTAGATTAATCGGAATTAAAATCTGGTTAGCATTACCATAACATAATTTTTTTTTCAGATTATTATTAAATAATAGTAATTTAATTATTATTAATTATTATTACTAAACGAAATTACTTTCTGAACAACCCAATAGTTCAAGATTAAAAAATATACTCAAATAAGAATTGAAACAATTTATCCAAAATGTTTTAATTTTTAGATACACTTGATGATTTTTTCAACTATAAAAATAAGAAGACAAATATAAAAGAATAGTCTATTTTTTAGAATTAAAACAATAAAAAAATTAACATTTTATATATTTAAAAAACGAAAAAAAAGGCTAAATTTAAGATTCCGACATATCTTATGTCTCCATTAAATTGATATAGTTTTCAATTTTAATTGACATTGCATCAAAAAATATCTTTTGATTTAGGAAAAAATCCAAATAAGTTTAGTAATGTTTGATAAAGAAAAAAGACAAAATAAAAAATAATCAAATTCGGGCGGACATTGTTATAAGGAAAGAAGCTCAAAATTCCTTGGAAAAAAATTTATTTGCTTGGCGCTAAAAACTACAGGCTAATCGTTGTGCACAAATTTACAAGGGTTGAGCGTCGTGTGCTGTAAATAAATGATTGGAATTTTGTCAACATCGGTAACGATGGTCTCTCATACTGCAATAGAATGTCCGAAGATTATCAGAGAAGGATTTTTTTTATCACAAAAATATGTTTTACTCTACATATTAATGCGTTTTGTAGTTGTGGCCAATTGAAGGGGCCACAATTCGTAATCGTTCAGCAACGTGTATGTGCACCCAAGCCAAGAACTGTTTCTTGTTAATAATGATGTGAACAAGAAGATGCTGGAACGCCAAGCACCCACAGTGTAAATAAAGATGCCCCAGCCCCATCAGCGAAGTATTCGGAAAGAGGAAATAACAAAACAAAGGCGAACAGAATTATTTTAAACTGTGGTGGGTATCGATGTTGTGTGTACACAGGGACAACGTCAAAGCCGTCATCTTCAAAAAGATTACCGAAAACAATTTGTACCAATTGATCGTTAATGTCCAGGTACTTCGCATTGCAAGCATTCAGAAGTTCAGCTTTGGTTTCTGCAGACGAACTGCTGCCATGCTTTTAGTTCGATCGTGCCCAGTCCTTCTACACTGCTCCATATTCTCTACAATCGAATAATTTCTTTTCCTTTTGAGTTCTTTACAGCCGGTCTTAATAATAATAAAAATAAATAAAAATTAACTTTTTCGCATCGTCTTAATCTTACCTCAAGTTCGTAAGAACAAAATTTTTTCATCTAGTTTGCTATTTTTACATGATTTTGAACAAACGACAACTTTCCGATGCGTTTACATTGAAAAAATTCTATTTGAAATTTTTTGATTTCTATTCTCTTCTCTTACAAAATACATTTTAATAATAATACCAGGTGTATAAGCTTAAATCCGCTGTTTTTTAATTAAAATACACAAGTTTTTTTTTTAATAGAAAGCAAAAACAAATTTATTCAAAGTACTTGCGCTTGCTAGCTACACATTTTCCCATCTCTCGGGCAATTTGAGGACACCACGCCAAAAAAATCCTTCTCTTTCGAGGTAAACCACTCATCAAGCCATTTTCGGACGTCTTCGTAAGAATCGAAGTGCTGCTCAGAGAGTGCGTGGCCCATCGACGAAAACAGGTGGTAGTCGAAAGGGGTAAGGTCTGGTGAATGAGCGGGCCGGGGTAGCACCTCTCAGTTGAGTGTATCCAAGTAGTTTCGGACCATCGGACTATTTTTAACGTGTGCGGTGGTACGTTGTCGTGGAGGAAAATTAGCAGAGCACGGTGCAATTTGTTCAGTTGTTCATTGACAGTTTCACCAGGTTTCGACATCTCATAGTAGACGATAACCTGCTGATCCCACCAAACGCACAGCATCGTCTTCCGTCTGAAGCCATTTGGTCTTGGGGAAGATGTTGACACTCGTAGTTGGCCGGGATCAACCCACAATTTCTTGCGTTTAGGATTATCGAAATATATCCACTTTTCATTGCCTATCACAATCCGATGCAGGAACGACTTTCTTTTTTGTCTGGCGAGCAAGATTTCGCATGTGTTTTGACGTCGCTCCATCTGCATATCGTTCAATTCATGCGGTACCCATTTCCCGATCTTTTCGGAGCAATTGGGTGTTACTCAACCAGCCATTTCCATGTACGCAGACGCATGGAAATGGTTGGTTGAGTAACACCCAATTGCTCCGTGAGCATTTTTTGCGATTGGATATCGTCTTCGTCCAAAAGAATCTGCAAAAGGTTGGTACTCAACCTTCCTAGGCCGATTTTCACGATTCTTGTCCCACAAGTCAAAATTGCCGCCTTTGAACGGACGAAACCAATCTCGGCACGTTGTTTCCGATAAAGCACTGTCACCATAGGCCTCCATAAGCATTCGATACGATTCGGCAGCCGATTTCTTCAAATTGAAAAAATTAAAGGAAACATTTATGTTGTTGTACGAAATTCCTGACAATGTGCACTGATTAATGTTGACAGATGTCAAACTTATAAAAAAAAGTATGGCGTGCCCATGGTAGCTTAATACGCTTACTCACGGCATCTATTACCAAACAGCGGATTTAAGCTTATACATATGATAGAAATTTTATTTTAAGAATTCAATAAAAGAAAATAGAGAAAAAAAACAGAAAAATAAATTTTATTGATGATTATTCTAAAACTATTCTTAACTATAAATAAAACGTCTATACTATTATGAAATAAATCATTTTTTCTACATCGTAAATTTGACATCTGAGTACATCTATAAAGATACAAGTATTCAGAAAACTTACGTTAAGATGGAAGAAGCTTAATAAAAACGGCATCCGAACGCCTCCGAACATTTGGTACGTGGCGAGGCGGCCCTTCGATATAACAACACCTTGTCATCTGTACTGCACGATATGCATTTAACAATCTTCTTCAGGGTTCAATTCCGTAAACGAAAATAAAATTGAAATATTCACGGTAAAACGATAGTTTCAGAAACGATAGTTGTTTCGAAAATGCAGATGAAAACGAAGGTGCGACTTCTTTGGAAATGCGGACGTGATGCTCTGTGACTGTTCCATCACAATTTACATTATTTACATTCAGCAAACTTTATTACAGACAAATAGGGTGAATTTACTCCCATGAAACGGCAATACAATAACAGTCGTATCTTGATGTAACCAGCTGGTCCCCAATAAGTCCCGGTCAATAGGAAAACTACATTTTGAAAATGATTTCAATACAACGTTAAGCTACGATCGCTGGAGTGTACTAGCAGATTGGAGAAGTGCAGCTTGGAAACCAGAATCCATAATCGGTTCGACACAGTTGCCTTAAATGCTCAAAGGGATCTAACTACTTCTTATTCTTCTTCTTCTTCAATAACATCACCGTCCCATTACGTATAAATTGAGTCAATAGTATGAGTAGCTAGTTGGCAGTCGACAATCGACAGTCTATACGAGTACTGTACCAAAGACCCCGCGGCCACTTAACGGCCAACCTCATCTCAATTTTATTGTTCTAGCATATATTCTACTATACCACAATTATCAGATACCATAGCTCTGCCAACACAATTTACTGAAAAGGTGTGATCGTGATTTTTGTTTAACCAATTTTCTGCACGTTTGTATCATATTCACACGAAAAGTAAAAACACTACTGAAGACACATTTTTATTAAACCGATAAATTTATGCGTTAATAGCGATTAACCGCTGTATCCGACTAGCCAGTGGGACTTTTCCGATGGACTCTATCCTTATTAAAACGGTTAGAGACCCTGTCACAATTTCTTCTACTACCTATTCTAGAAGAATTCAGTTCTTTATTATTCTCTGAACTAGGAAGAGGTCCATACACCCTTTCTGTTGATTTCCAAACCTCCCTTTCGCTGCCGAATTGGAAACCGTTGGTTATGAGAAGAGTTGAGGGCATCTACGTCACTATGTAGACGCAATAAGTTAAACACTGATGCATCTTACTGCAGGATACTATTTCTAGCATACCCATAGGTCAATGACCAACACCATCCTTTGCAATTATTCGATTTGTTAAAGGTGGAATCTAAAAAAAAAAGATTCCAAATCAGAATTCTGAGAAATAATTTCTTCCATAAAACCAGTCTTTAAAACAACCATTCCAAAATTCTGGGCAAAGAAATTTCTCAGAATTCTGATTTGGAATAATCCTTAAAGCCGGTTATCATAGCATAGCCAGTTGAAACTCTAAACATCTATGAATGAGTTCGACATCCCAGACAAATTAATTAGACTGACTAGGGTGACCATAACTAATGTGAGAGAAAGATTAAAAGCAGCCGAATGAGTTTCAGAGCCATTTAACCTCCACAATGGTCTCCAACAAGGAGACTCACTTTCATGCATCCTCTTTAGCCTGGCGCTCGAAAAGTAATTGATGACTCAGACTTAAGCATGCGGGGTTAAATCCTCATTAAGTCTCTCCAACTTTTAGTATGAGGATCCTTCGAAGAGTTTTCGGCCCCCTACACGAGGATGAATGATTCCGCAGCCTATTTAATTACAGGACCTTAGAGAGTAATAACGGCCACCGATCGTAGACAAATTTAAGCTCAATAGGTTTCGGTAGGCTGGACACTTAATCCGTAGAAATGAGGAAAATCCCAACCGAAAAGTCTACAGTGGCTCCATTTATACGAGGTCTGTTCAAAAGTATCGCGAATTTTGAATTTCCGCGGGTTACGTATATTCGATTTTCGATTTTTTTTCTGTCGTTATATTGGTACTCATGTCTCTCACTTATGCCGACAAGTTCGGTCATTTTGAATGTTCAGTTAATTTTTGACAGCTGCTTTGCTTGCAGGTGTTTTGGTCCATC
This sequence comes from Atherix ibis, assembly GCA_958298945.1. Taxonomy (NCBI): domain Eukaryota; kingdom Metazoa; phylum Arthropoda; class Insecta; order Diptera; family Athericidae; genus Atherix; species Atherix ibis. Next base: position 3,375,331 of record OY282607.1, on the reverse strand, counting down.
TTCGATTTTTGCTCATTCCAAAAAATGGATTAAAGAATCTGTTTCGGGAACAAGAAAAATTCACAGGGGGCCAGGTAATACGGTGGCTGCGTCATTATTAGTGTGTTATGTTTGTCCAAAAACTCGCGCATAAGCAACGATGCGTCAGCAGGGGTGGTATCATGGTGCAAAAGCCAATTTTTGATCTTCCACAAATCCGGGCGTTTCTGGTGGTTTGCTTCGCGCAACTTGCGGATAACTTGCAGGTAATATTCCTTATTGACCGTTCTACTCTGTGGCAAGAACTCATGATGCACCAAAACACGTGCAAGCAAACCAGCTGTCAAAAATTAACTGAACATTCAAAATGGCCGAACTTGTCGGCATAAGTGAGAGACATGAGTTCGCGGACCTTTTTGAACAGACCTCGTAGTCACAGAAGATGAGCGACGCCATTACCCAGGATGCCAAAAAAAATACTGCAAGAATCGAACTGGAAACTGCGGCGCGAAGCCAGGACGTCTGGAATTCGTTGATTCAGCAGGTCTAGACCACACACGCGGTTTTTGCACCTTTGAGATGAAGATGAATTGCTCCCTCCAACTTTTATTACACCAACGCCAATTGGCCTCAAAATCGTGGCGCTACTAAATGCCCTCTGAAATTAGTAAATGCCCTTTGGACAATATATAAAATATTTGTAAAAAAAATATGCTTAATCCAAACATAATGTGTCCCCAATTGAGTTATAATAAACTTAAAAAATTTCAATTAAAAAAAAAATTACAATGCTTCATTTTAATTGTGAACTAATAAATTTGAGCTGATTCCCAAATAATCAGAAGGAAGAATGACCACCATAAGGAAAAACGAGAAGACTACAAATCAATAATCGGCACAATCGAAGTTCATTTGGCCACTCAACTTGATCTCGAATTAAATCTGAACTCATGTTATTGGCTTCAATAAAAAAAGACCCTCTCACAACCCATTTTGTTATTTCTTTATTCAACTTACCGAGGAGGCTGCACATTCTTTTATAAATTTCAACATTCGAACTTACTGACCCCGCACCATTGTACTTTGTATTGAATACTTTACTGCTTATGTAAATTTGTTCGTTTAAAAAAAAAGGATCACAATCGATCGATCACTCCAAAAATGGCACTTTTGACTGACAAAATGCAACTGAGCAACGCTTCTCCATGCAATATGAATATTCCTTACTCCACAAAACCCTCGTAATATTTTCCATATTAACTCAATTTGGAATTTTCTCATACAATTTCGATTTCATATGGTTTGATTGAAAAGGATTTATTCTCCAATGACTCATTCTATGGGCAAACTCTTTTTAAAAGACAGTGTCATCTTTATGTCTGACATGATTGGAGGTACCAGTGATCACCCATCACCCATCACCCATCATCGATCAGATTGTATGTCTGCATGACAAAGTCGAATAAACAAAATGGGCAGAATATAAGAATTGCACTCAAACGTCGTGGAGTCTTCGTCCAGATCTGTCGTGGCGATATCCATGCGATTAGTCAAGTCATCCTCATTCAGATGGGCAATGGGAAGGAAGCGAACCGAATTGTATGTATTTCACATCGGCCGCGAGCTAAAAAAAGCAGGCACCTGGCACTGTTGTGCATAATTATACACCCAGAACTCTGAAAACTTGTGGGACTCAAATATGCTGCTCTACCCAGTATGGGAATGTCGTTGTTTTTACTTGTCCAACATGCGCATCTCAATCGTATTCAGTTGTTTATACGCGCGACAATTCGCTCCAAGTTCGGATGGAACTGCTGTGGACCACTTGTAATCGCGACACCGTTCAACTGCACCTTGGCTGGCTAACAGAGTCGATTGATCGCCTGCTGCATCTCATGTGACATAACAATGGAATTAAAATATTTGTTCAAGTGTCTGGCCAAGTGCAATTTGTTGCCATAGATCTTCTCCAGCAATTCCGAGCCAATATATTTGCATATAAATACAGATCAGATAAATCGATTGTTTTGCCTTCAGATGAATGCAGATAGCCGATAGCCGATAGCAGGCGTACGGGGATTTTCAAAAGAACACCTTCCAGTCTGAATATTTGGTGGCTGACTAGTTGACTTATTGAGCATATTCCAAGATGCTTGCTGTGTTTGAGCTTCAATAGGCAAGCAATGGAAGAGTCGAACTGGTCGAGAAGTACCGAAGTGAATAAATCCTCAATTGACAGACCCAAGAGTGTTGCAGACAACACATCGCGCCCATCAGCATATACGCCCATATGAACTTCTTCGGCTTTTTAAGGTCTCTTTTGCAGATGCACAAGACTGTAGTGTGCCTTTTTATTCTCAGTCTCCTTTTATGAACGAACTAAAATAAAAAGCAAATGAACAAAACTCTTACTTCCATGGTCCATAGTGGGTATCCGAAAAGGAGTGGAACGTAAACTATAAAATAAAATATTCTTCAATTGATTGTTACTTTTATGAGGTTTATTATCTTTTTTTTACTACACTTTGAATAGTTTTGCACTGCTTCTGGAGAGATTATTACTGCAATTTTTACCAACTTCTGAATCAATTCACTATCTCCACTTAACATGGCATATCAGCTTATTATAGGCAATTGTTCTCATATTAAATTATTAGCGTTCTAACCATCAGATGGGGTACTCAAATTTTTCATTCTCATCATCGATGCAAAAATTTGAAAATCTTCAGAATTTAAAGATACCACACCTTACGTAAAGTTACCCAGAAATAATTTTTTTGACTAATCTTTTGGTTACATTAAAATCCTTTTGATGTTATACGAGGTGTGGCAGAATGGTAATCACTAAGAGCGATCTAGCGATACCGTGAACTTCTCCTATACATTACTCTTGCGTTAGTCCATCCAAGATATGCAGAAGAGATTACATTATCGTCCGGTAATTACGCAGTCTCTCAGAGCCTGATAAGTGAAGTTGTGTATGAAATTTTGAGCAAAATTTGGAACAACAGTGTGCCATCAATTTTTTTAAGCTTGATAAAGCTTCGATCCTTGAAGAAGAATAGTTCTGTTATTTAACGTGATATGTGTAGCGTTACAAATAATCTATAGGTCGCTTACGACCACAGGGATTTCGACAGAATAGCAGCTGACTAGATCCAAATGATTGCACCCAGTTCGCTCAAATCCTGAGATTACTGCATGCAATATAACACTCAGATTTGAGGGTTGCCTGAGCACACGCTTTCATAGGATGTCAGTTTTATCTTCGTCCTTCGCTTCTATTTTTAAACCTTTTTCGGTTCCCTCTATGGCAAGTGATCTCAGCATGCCTATTCCACAATCCCATCTTTATTAAAAACTTTAAGTTTCAACTCAAAAATTTTGATTCCCTCCCCTGTATCCACCTACTGGTGCTAATAGTAGAGTAACCAGTTATAAGCTAGCTATCCTAACTGCTGATAGCAAGAACTACCTAAATCTATACTATCATCTGCAGTGATAGCACCCGTAATAAATGATATCCCTCACCTCCAGTCCTAAGACTGTTCCCGCGATGTAGATGTTAAACCACAGCCACCACATTTCGGCTAAAGGCACCTCAGCTCTCTGATCAGGGACAATGTGTTTCAACACCGGAGGCACCTGATCCCCGTGGTACCAGTTTTGTTTAAAGATTACTTGGAAAGTACCGATACCAGTTTTGTTATACCAAGAGCTACAGTAAGGATACCTATAACTTTCTGGCATTGCTAGAACCCAGTAGGCCACTCCTGGCTTTGAACATTACTTAAGACCCCCTTTCGGGAGTACCCAAAAACAATGGAAGATGATCTCTCACTCGTTCCACATTTCATCAGTTTTCGATGTTAAAGGCTTCCCTATCTTATTCAAGGAGGCCTTTAATATCGAAAACTGATGAAAATGTAGAACGAGTGAGAGCTCTTGTAAGGTCAGATCGTGGCGAGTTCTTGAAAGGCTTAAAAAATCGGTTATTTGTGTCAGATCGGAGAATGCAAAAACTTCTACGCCCTCTGTCACGTCAACTCCATTAATCAGTTTTTATAGGAAAAAAGAATACCTGTATTTCCATAGATCCCATCCCCCCGCCACACTATTGACCTGATCTAATACCATGCGACCATTTTTTAAAGATAAAAAAACACTTGAAAAAACGTCATCTTGGTACTGTCGATAACATCAAAAGAAGTGTAACCGCGGGACTGAAGGCAATTCCAGTTGAAGTTATCCTGTACTGCTACGAAATTATAGCTACCCAAGGAAACTTATTTAAAAGTAATAACATTGATGTATAAAAATATAATAAAATTTGTCACAATTTCATTATTACTTTTCTGTCACACCCCATCGAGATCCCTGGAATTAACCAAAAAAAAATATGTATATTGGGTAACATCGCATTAAAACAAACGTTGAGAAAAAAAGAATTAATTTTTGAATTTATTTCTAATCGAATTCAAAAAGTATTCTTTTTACAATAAAATATATTTATTTTTTCCACAAAATATTAAAAATACAAATTTAATATTTTCAATAAGATCTGGCATTTCTAGATGGTGTGCAGGCATTCGATAAGGTTTGGCATGAATGACGTAAATAAAAGCTACATAGAGATCTACCGAAATAATTTTCCTAGATGTTAACATCGTATATATCAGAGAGGAAACTTAGAGTCATATACGGAAACGAATAGTCAAACCTAAAGGAAATCAAGGCTGGGGTACCGCAAGGTAGCGTACTTGTCCCTATTTTGTACTTGCTGTATACTACAGACATTCCACAATAAGATAATTTATTCTTAGCCAAGTTTGCAGATAATACCGGTAATAATAACCATAGACACGTGCCTTATTAGAGCTACTATAAAGCTCCAGATTGCATCAAATACTGTCAACGACTGGACTAAACTTTGGCGTATAAAGCTAAACGAAACAAAATCAACCGACACCATTTTTACATACAGAAAAGAAAATCCTCTTGGTGTATCTATCAATGGTCATACTATACAATATGAGGTCTGTTCAAAAATTATCGCGAATTTTGTATTTCTTTGCAAAAATTATTTATTTATACATGAATATCTATTTTGTGGCAACGTTTTTTCCAATCCTCGAAGCACTTCAAAAAATCATTTTTTGTGATCTTGTTCCGCTTCTCCTTCGATGCCGTCTTTATCTCCTCAATCGTAGCGTAGCGTCGTCCTTTCATGGGGCTCTTCAGTTTCAGGAACAAGAAAAAATCACAGGGGGCCAGATCTGGGGAATACGATAGCTATGGCACTATTTGTGTGTTGTTTTTGGCCAAAAATTCGGGCACAAGCAACGATGAGTGAGCAAAGGCGTTATCATGGTGCAAAAGCCAATTTTTGTTCTTCCACAAATCCGGGCGTTTCTGGCGGATTGCTTCACGCAAATTGCAGGTAATATTCCTTATTGACCGTTCTACCGTGTGGCAAGAATTCATGCTGCACCACGCCCCTGCACTTGAAAAAAACTGTAAGCAAAACCTTCACATTCGAAAAAAACTGTAAGCAAAACCTTTACATTCGACCGAACTTGGCGCACTTTTTTCGGTCTTGGCTCGTGCGGCAGCTTCAATTGGGGTGATTGAGCTTTGGTTTTTACGTCAAAACCATAAACAGATGATTAGTTACCAGTTATGCCCCTTTGGAGCAAATTTGGGTCTTCGCGGACAGAGTTCAACAGCTCCTTAGCAATGTTAATGCAATACTGTTTTTGGTCGAAATTGAGCAATTTTGGTACAAATTTCGTACCGACCCGTCTCACGACAAAATCATTGGTAAAAATCAAATGGCACGAGCCAATCGATATCTTTAAGTCCTCAGCAACTTCTCTAACGGTGATTCGACGATTGTCCAATACTATTTTCTTCACTTCATCAATGTTTTCGTCAGTTGTTGACGTGCTCGGGCGTCCGGCACGCTTTTCGTCGATCACATCTTCTCGGCCCTCTGAGAACATTTTGTACCACCGACCACAGTCAACATTCGGAATACGTTTGCGTAATTAATTTTTTTTTTCACACAAAATTTGATACAGATTCTTTTATCCATTTTTTGGGATGGGCAAAAATCGAAGACTAGCCAAAACACGTGCAAGCAAAGCAGCTGTCAAAAATTAAGTGAACATTCAAAATGGCCGAACTTGTCGGTATAAATAAGAGGCATGAGTACCAACATAACGTCACAAAAAAAAATTGCAAATCGAATATACGTAACCCGCGGAATTTCAAAATTCGCGATACTTTTTGAACAGACCTCGTATACAAACCTAGCTAAGTACATAGGGGATGGCGATAGATGCTGAACTTAGGTAGAAAGAGCATATTAAAAGAAAAACCGAAGAGCTCAACATCAAACATAGAAAATATTATTGACTGTGAGGGCGAAATTCCGAACTGGCAGTTCAGAATAAACTTAAGCAGGGGTGACCTACCTTTTACATAGGACCTTAAGCAGAGGTGACCTACCTTTTACATACCATGCATCAATTTGTTGACAGACGAGTTCAGATGCGCCATATAACTTGAGCTCTTTTTATACCGTTTTATGTTTATAGTAGGGCGTTGGGTAGAATATGCTTCGTTTAGGGGACGCAAATAAATAATTTAATCAAGCAGTTATGTTAATTAATTTACACCAGTTTAATGAAGCACCAATCTACAATAGTCAGGAATGAACTCCTATACGAAGAGGGTGATCGCTTCGTAATGTTGCTGTAGCTGCCAGAGAGTCTCGTTTGGTGAAGATAAATCTGGACCACATTCGTTGGCTCTGAGAGCGTGATCAGCTTGGAACTTGGATTTGTCTGTTCTACTATTACTGTCTGCGCTTCTTTTTTTCATTTTATTTTGAACGGTAATGAATAATAGAAATTAAAAAAAAAAAAAACAGAAAAGTAAAACTCTAAAAAACCGAACTGCCTGAAGAAGCGCATCTTGTAATCACCCAATGCGGCAGGTTTTGACCACCCCTAACCTAGGGTATCCACCTATGGGGCTGTACAAGCAAATTGAATATTTCAATTATTCAAACGTTCCAAAACAAAGTTCTTCGAGGCATAGTCAATGATAAACCACCTCCCCCCCTCCCCCCACCACACGTGTTACGTACATAACAGTGACCTATAACGGGATTTGAACATTTATTCAGTAGCTGAACTCCCAAATGAGAACCCTGAGATGGAAATGGTCCTTTATGTAAGTAACAACATACGTCGACTAAAAAGGACTAAGCCCCACGAGTTAGTAGGGTAACCACTGCTAAGACAATTGACCTAAACCAAAGTTCGAAACGCGATAATATGTTTTTAAAAAAATGCAACAGCGAAACTGAAGTCATTAGTCGATCTAATTATAATTGGTTATGATAATGTCAAGGGATGTATTTTTAGTGGGTTAGAGTCCCAGACTGTTAGGAATATCTCCTCACGTACCCGTTAAAAAAAAAGAATTTCATAATTTTTAGGATATTTTCTTAGAGAAATAAATTATAAGTTTTACAAAAAATTCAAAAATGACAAGTTTTTTATTATTTCAAAAATGACAAGTAACTTTGTAAAAATACTATTATTTTTTCAATATAAAAAAATACTGAATCAGGGAAATTTTTATAATAAACTTTAATTGAAATATTGTGCAATTTTTAGTTATTTTTATTGAATTTGTAATAAATCAAATGAATTTTTTTCCTTATCAAAATGAAATTAGGGTAAAAATAAATTAAAGACATATTTTGGCTACCAATTATAAGGTTTTATTTTTAAATGATTTTTTAATAGAAGAAAGAATTTTTTTTGTTTTTTTTGTTTGGGTGGTAAACTTGTTTTATTATATTTTTGACACCGAGCGGTCTGATGGCAACCAATTTAACGAAGACCTTAACCAAAAAGATTAAAACATTAAAAAAAAAAAAGAACGAAGGAAAGCTTCAGAAATAAATACCTTTAAGATGACTACAAAATGTTAAAAAAATTGATAGGAAAAATTTACTAACAAACACGGATAAGAAAAAATAATACTTGAAAGGGAAATATTTGGAAGAAATCTATCTAAACGATGTATAATCAGTAAGTGTGATATCGAACACAGAACAGATACCGTTGGTGTTAAATTAATCAATTCGACGTATCAAAAATGGGAAAGAATTCAACAAAATTATGTAAATTGAATTCGGATATTTCTCAAAATATTTGTACATACTGTGGTGCGACAAGATCATCGCGATCGGATCATGGATGATGACGGTATCGTTATAGTATTAAACACTAATACCCAACAGCAGCAACAGCAAATATTGTATCTACAGAAAGTTTTAGGAATTCTATGACAAAGCTACACGAACAATATGGTCAGTACGAGGTATGAGGATACGAGAGAATTGAACTTTGTGTGCGATCTTCTAATTGAGTTGTTGGTCAAGTCATAATTTTTGTGAAATATTATCATAGAATAGAAGAATAGACAAATACACACGCATAGACGAATAAGTAAATTTCTATATTAGAAAGAAGAAGAGAAAAAAAAACTTTTAAGATAAAGAAAAATTAATAAAAAATAAAAAATAAAACAAATACCAAATGTGAATCGAGCGAAAAATTGAGAAACTTCCATGCAAATGGCGTCGATTAAATTTGTTTTATCGCATAACCAAAAAAAAAAAAAAAACTTTTTTTTTACCTTCTAGGATTTGTAGTTAAAAAAAAATCTGCTTAACTTTTTGTTTGTTTATACAAAGATATTCATATGTTTAGACACATTATTATTATTAATAAAATATTTCCAAAACAGCCATGGTAGATACACGTAAACCGGTGGTGGAGTGACCGTAGTCTCGTGCCGGATACAAGCAGGTTGAGTATATATATCTACTCGTATTTTTATTCTACTCACCGGTGGGCTTTTTTTGTGATTTGTTCTCTTTTCCATAATTTTCATATTAAGAAAAAAATTCCGTTTGTTATCCTCAACGCAAGCGATATTTTCCAAATAAGAAATCACCTAATTATATATGAACAGGTTCGAGGTGTGAAATATGCTCAAATTCATATCAGCTTCAATTAATTCCTTTTAGTTAGTCACGTTCATCTTCTTAAAAAAAATTTTTTATCAATATCAATTAAATCAAAAGTTTAGCGGATATATTTGATTCGAATACATTCAAAATCATAGGCCACATGGGTGGCAAAATATTTTCTATAAAATAAAGAGTTTATCTCTTATCAAAATATTGAGAATATAAATTACTCTTAATTATTCCATTTAAAACTAGACAAATTGATTTTCTTATTCATTAGTATTTTTAAGTTTTTATTAATAAACAAATAAATTAAATGAAAACAAAAATTTAAGGATATGATTTTTGAAAACAAAAGCTACATATTATTACGAGACAATCATCAAAAAAATATTAAATTAGGAATAGAAAACTTTTATAAATATGGTTAATATCTTTTCTTAAATCGGAACGTAAGTGAATGTTATTATAATCATTAAACTAATAACATTATTAGGAAAATAAATACCAGGTGTATAAGCTTAAATCCGATGTTTGGTCATAGATGGCGTGTATGAGCGTATTAAGCTACCATGGACACGCCATACTTTTTTTAATGATTTTGACATCTGTTAACATTAATCAGTGCACATTGTCAGCAATTTCGTACAACAACATAGATTTTTCCTTTGGTAATCATGTCCAGTTTTGTGCCAGTAACAGAGCATATGCGGGAAGCTCTGCTTTTCTGCTTCAATTTGAAGAAATCGGCTGCCGAATCGCAACGAATGCCTATGGAGGCCTATGGTGACATTGCTTTATCGGAAATAACGTGCTGAGATTGGTTTCGTCGGTTCAAAGACGGCAATTTTGACTTGTGGGGCAAGAAGCGTGAAAATCGGCCTAGGAAGGGAGAGGACCATCAATTGCAGGGTCTTTTGGACGAAGACGATACCCAATCGTTAAAAATGCTCGCGGAGCAATTGGGTGTTACTCAACCAGCCATTTCCATGCGTCTGCGTACCATGAGAAAGATTGAAAAGATTGGAAAATGGGTGCCGTATGAATTGAACGATATGCAGATGGAGCGACGCCAAAACACACGTGCAAAATCTTGCTCGTCAGACAAAAAAGAAAGTCTTTCCTGTATCGGATTATGACAGGCGCTGAAAAGTGTATATATTTCGAGAATTCTAAACGCTAGAAATCGTGGGTTGATCCCGGCCAACCATCAACATCTTCCACACGACCAAATCGCTTCAGGCGGAACACGATGCTGTGCGTTTGGTGGGATCAACAGGGTATCGTCTACTATGAGATGTTGAAACCTGGTGAAACTGTCAATGCCCACCGATACCACCAACAACTGATCAAATTGCACCTTGCTCTGAGTGTTAAAAAGGACGGATTATCAACAAAGACATGATAAGCTGTTTTTCCTCCACGACAACGTACCATCGCACACGTCAAAAATGGTCCGATGGTCCATTTTTGACGTGTGCGATGGTACGTTGGAGACACTCAACTGAGAGGTGCTACCCCACCCCGCTTATTCACCAGACCTGGCCCCTTCCGACTACCACCTGTTTTCGTCGATGGGCCACGCGCTCGCTGAGCAGCACTTCGATTCTTACGAAGACGTCCGAAAATGGCTTTATGAGTGGTTTGCCTCGAAAGAAAGGAATTTTTTTGGCGTGATATCCACAAATTGCCCGAGAGATGGGAAAATGTGTAGCTAGCAAGGCCAAATACTTTGAATAAATTTGTTTTTGCTTTCTTTGAATAAAACATGTGTTTTTTGTTAAAAAAACAGCGGATTTAAGGTTATACACCTGGTCCAATGCTCAATTATAAATCTTTATTTGTATACAGGAATAATTTCATTTCTGTTCACACTAATTGCTAAAACAATTTCCATTTTTAATAATTTTAGATATTCAAAAATTTCAGACTAAATATTTCAGCGGAAAAATGTGTAAAAAATCCTTGACTTATAATAGGCAATGAGAAAAATATCTGCCAAGAGATTTAAGCGATATCTAATTTAATCATAACAAAACTGAATATTCTCATTTACATATATATAGAATTGCAAGAATATATAGAATAGGGATTTAAAAAATATATTATTAATTACTTTCAAATTTGTTTTGCTGCAACATTTTTTTAATCAAAAACTGCGTCTGATTTTATTTAATTTTGACAGCACAGATAAAGCGTGAGCCAAATTGGACTAACTGATTTAAAATGCACATAACTTTTGTATTTTTAATTATTTTTATTTATTGTTGTTATTTTTTTTTTAAATTCAAGTGTAATTTATTAAATTTTGTTTAATGACTTTCATTTTCTTGTTGTCTGTTAAAGGCTCTTTATAAGGCAAATTTGCATTACGGTGTAGAACGTTTCTAGCTGCAAATTTGCAATTTCTGTTCCCGAATGTTTTGTGATTTGTTCTCGTAAATCCGTTTCTTCAAGAAAAAATCAGAGGCGATCAAATCAAGGGAACGAGGTGGCCAAGCGAAATTTGTATTTTTTTTTTATTCGGTCATTGAAAAGTTCTAGAAGAATTGACATTGCCGCTCTCGCTGTTTGAGCTATAGCTCCACCATATGCTAGTGTTATTCAAAGCTGCCGGACGTAAAAAAATTTCGAACATGGTACGGTATACCGTCCTAGAGATGGTTTGTGGATGCTCACACAAAACTGTGCATTTAAGAAGGTGTAATTGACACTGATACAACGCTCTCATATTCACCTTACACCAAATTCGGCAGTTGTGTTTATTAACATATCCATTTAAATGAAAATGTGTTTCATCGCTCATAATGAGATTCTTCAAAAAGTTAGCATTATAGCCCAATCTGCATCGCCTACTAACAGAATGGCAACTAACACCATTAGCCATCCGCAGACACGATGACTGGACCAATAGCGACACATTTTTGTCGACTCATTGGATAATCACTAATAAACCAGTGTATTCAACATCCATACCAAAATTCTGGGCACGGAAGCTCCTCAGAATCCGGATAGGACATGCTTCTCTTACTCATAACTTCCTTTTTGTTAACACCAATCGTCCTTTATGCCAATCCTGTGGCACCCATTTCACTATCATCCATATTTTACAGGAAATACCACATAATTAAGAATTACTTCGCGAGCAGGATTCCTCCCATTATAGAGCTGCTTGACCCAACAACTCCATTCCCTAGTCCCCTATTTATACTTATATATACTCGTACAACATACTAATCTGCTCCACAAAATATAACAAAATTCTTAATATTCTATACTACTAACCACAGACCAGTCTCTCTCAGATTATTTCCCACACGTACTACGAAGTCGCCAAAAGGCCTCACGGTCATGGCGCTGTGAAGTGGCCCATGGCACATGTTTAAGGGACCTTACAAACAACAACACTAAATAAATCGGTTGGGATATTGTAGCCGTTGCGCTGCATCCCTCTTGAGCAAATTGAATCCTCAGGCCAAGTTTCAAAATGCATCGAAGCGACGTTCTGAACATACCCAAATTTTCGCGTACATCCTCCAAAGCTTATTCATTGTGAACACGTTGATTAAAATTTGTTCATGTCTCATCAAATACTGCACCACGCTCTTCAAACGCGGGTTACTAAGTTTTTATTATGTTTGCACTGGGAGCTGTGACAGTATTAAAATACTGATGATATTTTCTTTGTGATCGTCCGAAAGAAATATAAAATTCAACAATTTTGAAACCTTCTTGCACTAAGTATGAAGACATTATAAAATTTATTAAAATTCCGTATAAACTGCACACAAAAGAGAAATTACAAAAATAAAAATTTTTTTTTTTTATTTTTGCATTTTAAATCAGTCCATCTAAGTTGGTCTACCCTGTATTAACTACGGCTCTAATAATAAATACTAAATATAATGTGCTGCCATCTTCCATCTGCTAGAGAATATTAGTACATAGCAAATGGAATGCTCCAAAACATTGATTAAAATTCACCACAGCGAAATTGTTTTGACAGCTGACCGCACAAGTGACGTGCCAACACCGGTAATTTTTGACGTTTTTCCTATCGACGTATTCCAAAAAGGATAATAATAACCAATCGACCTGTAAGATTCGAAGCAATTTCTCTAAATTTGGTTAATTTCAAATTTTTGAACGCACAATACTATGTCGCTACGTACTATTCTTGTAACTGGAGGAACTGGCCTGGTCGGAAGTGCTATTGAAACTATTGTCAAGGATGAAAAGTGCTCTGAAAAGGAAGAATGGCATTTTGTCGGCTCGAAGGCGGCAGATTTAACGTAAATAAAGTTTTCTGTTGTTTAATTGTTATGATTTATTGAATTACAATTAAATTATATTGATTATTTAACAGGAATGTACAAGAAACACAAGCGCTATTTGAAAAGTATAAGCCAACGCACGTTATACATTTGGCAGCTATGGTTGGTGGTCTTTTCCATAATATGAACAATAATTTGGATTTTTTGGTAGGTCGTCATAATACACACACCTTCAACATTTAATTTTATATATTTGAATTATTTTCGAGATAGCGGAAGAATATCCAAATTAATGACAACGTATTGCAAACAGCATTTGAGTTTGGCTGCAAAAAAGTTGTTTCTTGCCTTTCAACATGCATATTCCCAGATAAGACCACTTATCCGATTGATGAGACTATGATCCATAATGGACCACCGCACAGTTCTAATTATGGATATTCGTACGCCAAACGTCTTATTGATATACAAAATCGAGGCTATTATGAGAAATATGGATGCATGTTCACATCAGTGATTCCTTGTAATATTTTTGGACCAAACGATAACTATGAGTTAAATGTAAGTCATGTAATACCGGGTATGATTAACCGCATGTATCGACTTATCAATGTTGAAGAACAACATGTCGCCCATGAGGATAAGGTGTTTATGGTGTATGGTACAGGAAAACCATTGAGACAGTTCATTTACTCATTAGATTTAGCTAAATTATTAATTTGGGTATTGCGTAATTATGATAGTGTTGAGCCTATAATTCTTTCAGGTAGACATTAGTAAATTGATTTTAAAGGAAATTCTCATTTACATATTATTATAAATTTCTTTGTAGCTGATGAGGAAGATGAAGTGACAATAGCACAAGTGGCTGAAGCTATTTCGAAGGCGTATCAGTTTAAAGTAATTTAATCATAAATAATATCGAACAATTGTTTTGTTTTTTTTCACAAAATTCTTTTAGGGAAAATTACAATTTGACACTAGCAAAGGTGATGGACAATACAAGAAAACTGCTTCCAATAAAAAACTACGACAATATTTGCCTGATTTTAAATTTACCCATTTTAATGAAGCTGTCAATGCATCAGTCCATTGGTTTATAGAGAACTATCATACGGCGCGGAAGTAAAATCAACAATATTTTCCTGGGTGATAGTTCCTCTCTTCTTAAAATTGTTGCATAATTTAATAATATGTTGTATATTAAATATGTTTGCCTATTTATACGAAAATATATTTTATTAAATTTATAATTGAAACTGAAATTGCATGTGTAAAAAATTATTTAACAATATTCCACGTATGTGGTGGCAAATTATTTTCTTAAAAAAAAAAACAGTTTGCATAATAGTTAGGCGCTTAAATAAATATGGTTAACTGACGACGCCCAGCTCAAATTTAGATACTTTTCGCTGTAATGAAACCAAAAACGTATGCAAAAAACACGATTGCGTACATTCGGGCGCACAATGTATTTGGTACGTAGTTAAGTTTATTTGGTTTTCAGAACTTAACTAATTTTCTTTTTTATTCCTCAAATTGGATTCACCGCCCCCCCTTTTTGGATGTAGAACTATAAAAATATTTATCCTACACCTATTGTGTATTTTTAATTTTTTTAAAAACACCCTTAATTACGGATTTTGAAAAAACGTCGTCATTTTTTGTATAAAATGTTTTTGAATGCATATTTTTCGGCGTTTGCTTTGAAATCACCACGCACAAAATTTCAAATTTAGGAAAATTTGTGTAATTTTTTCGATGTTTTAAAAATGCGGTTTTTGCAAAGGTCGATATGGTTAAATTTATTTTTATTTTGGCCAAAAATAACACACTAGTAATGCCGCAACCACCGTATTCCCGAGATCTGGCCCCCTGCGACTTTTTCTTGTTCCCGAAACTGAAGAGCCCCATGAAAGGACGACGCTACGCTACGATTGAGAAGATAAAGACGGCATCAAAGGAGGAGCCGAACAAGATCACAAAAAATGATTTTTTGAAGTTCTTCGAGTATTGGAAAAAACGTTGGCACAAGTGTATAATATCTGGTGGGGATTAAATTTGAAGGGGACAAAAAAGATATTCATGAATAAATAAATAATTTTTGAAAAAACACAAAATTCGCGATACTTTTTGAACAGACTTCGTTTATGCTGACAATATTTTTATGCTGATCTTCAACATCAAACTAATAACGATATCCGCAACATCAACATTTGAAGCAGCATAAACGGTTTGGTCATCTGTACATCAAACCCACCTTGCCTTCATGTTTGCAGGAAAAAAAATTGTAGTATATCTGATTCGTCACTGAGCCCTTCCCTCCCCACCCAAAAGGTTCCATGAAAATCCTGGGTATGGAGCAAAATGGAATCTTCAGATTAAAAATGCTGTTGACAAAATTACCACCATTCTCCAAATGGTTAAAATTTTAGTCACCACCAAAGTAAGGTAAGACAAGGTGAGGCAATTAGAGTAACCAACCCCCTTTTGGACGGAACCTTACTCTGTTTCCTCACTATCTATATGTGTCAGTAGTAAAAAAGCTAGTCGAGGCAGCGGTATAACGTTGCATTGGACTAGCCAGTGGCGCACATCGGACATCTCCGGTGGAATCCATACTAATAAAAACTGCTCAAAAACCTATTTCTATTTTCAAAAAACTGGCCTATATTTAGTTTACAAAAACCTATGTTTTCCAAATTACCCCCTCCACACTTAAATCAAAAACATTATCATCTCCTCCAGTTCAAAAAGGAATTTATCATCGCTATCCTTATTAATATCCCACCTTGAAAGCCTACCCCTCGTTTTCCAAACTTCCCTTAAACACCCAGATTGGAAACCGTGGTTGGGAACAAAGTTGAAAGTAACTGCTTCTCTTGACAGGTTTAAGAAGGCTAGTACTGATCCGCCACATATAGGAAATTTTTCCTTGAACATTTGGACGTATTAAGAGATTATCGACTGTTGTTCACTGATGCCGCCGCTGACACCGATACAACATCTTCTTCGGTCGTCGAACTTTTTGGCTGCAGCACCTGTGCACTATTCTCTTATAGGACATCTCCATATTACGGGGAGCTGTGGGACATTTAAAACGGCAATTAAAATTACGACTAATATTCTAAGCCAACAAAGAGTAATTATTTTTAGCGACAGCCTTGTCACCCTTAAACCCATTTGTGCCCCCCTATCGAGTGAACCAGTACTTAGCGCAATTCGTCATAGCCTACTTAGCAATAGGATTGTCGAGTTGCAATGGGTGCCGGTGCATATGGGAATGGAGGGTAATGAAAGTGCCGACAAGTTGGCTGGAGAAACATTCCGTCGACCAATGATCACAGTCTGTCTACTAACAGAATGGCAACTAACACGATTAGCCATCCCACAGACACGATTACTGGACGAATAACGACACATTTTTGTCGACTCATTGGATTACCACTAATAAACCAGTGTATTCAACATCCATATCAAAATTCTGGGCGCAGAAGCTCCTCAGAATCCGGATTGGACATACAGCTCTTACTCCTAACTTCCTTTTTGGCAACACCAATCATCCTTTCTGCCAATCCTGTGGCACTCATTTCACTATCATGCATATTCTACAGGAATGCTGCATAACCAATAATTACTTCGCGAGCAGGATTCCTCCCATTAGGGAGCTCCTGGACAATTCCCTAGTCTCCTATTTATACTTCTTCAATATACTAATCTGCTCCACAAAATATAACAAAATTCTCAATATTCTTTACTACTAACCACAGACCAGTTTCTCTCAGATGATTTCCCACACATACTACGATATCGCCAAATGGCGTTACGGTCATGGCGCTATGAAAACGGCCCCTGGCACATGTCTAAGGGACCTTACAAACAAACAAACAAACAGAATTTTTGGTGTGCTCGGCGCCAACGGATATTTACCATACAAACAAAGTCGACTGGCCCGATGGAATTTTTTTCTGCATAAAACTAGGCCAGTTTTAACTATCCCCAACAAATAATCAATAGCGTTGTAATTTATTGCCCCCATAAATAATAATTTTTCGATTCTAACGACTTTTGAAATTAACAGCCACTTTCGATAACCAGTCAATTATGAACTTTTCAATCTTGACGTTGCGTTCTAATTCCATTTGTTTCGTATCAACGATTCAGTTACCAAACCACATTGTAGTTTTATTCAAGACAACAACCCCTTATATTCCAAATTCTGCAAACATTTTCATTCCAGACCTGCGTAGGCGAGCACAGTTTGCGATAGGTGCATTAACTAATTGCCGTATATGTAGCACAGTTACCGTACTGTGGGACTTTTGAGGTAATCGGCTTTTCAGTATGCTCCATTTTCGACAGCCTATTTCTTTGACGTAACAAATAACAATCACCATTCTTTTATACGTTTGTATTTTGCTTTAGTCTCTATTTTTTATTTATTCTATTATTTACATATGTGTAAAGTGCACTTAAAAATAATTTTGTTTAATAATTTGAATATTATCATCCTCTTAACAAATGGAATATACAATATATTTTTTGAAAAAGATTACTTTAACTAATATTTTAATAAATTAATTATATTAAAATTGATATTTCTAAATTGTTTTTTTTTCTTCAATTTTTTAATTATAAATATATTTTTAATTGGAAAATAATTAACGAAAAAGAAATTTACATAGTTTAAAAAAATTGTAAATGCCTAAGATCCTTAACAATATCAAATTATTGTATTAAAATTTTCAAAATAATTAATTGTTTAAATTATATTTAAAGACGAGGTCTGTTCAAAAAGTACCGCGAATTTTGAATTTTTGCTGGTTTCGTATATTCGATTTTCGATTTTTTGGTGTGACGTTATGTTGGTACTCATGTCTCTCACTTATGTCGGCAAGTTCGACCCTTAGATTAAAGAAGACCCTTAGATTAAAGTTTTCAAACTCTCCACAAGTCTACAATACTGAGGCGCTTTATATTTGAATGATATTTACGAAATGAATAAAAACCTAAAATAGAATTCCATTTCATATCAAAGTTTGTACAAAAATAAAAATTGCCAATTGTTGAGTTTAAATTGTATTTTTGTTTCCAAATTTATTGCGATTCAATAAATTTGTATGTCGACAACTAGATGGCAGTGGGTGTCATGTCTACATAAAAAAATCTAAACAAAGCTATGCCAAGCGGCGAGAAATGGAAACAACGGGATAGCAAAACCAGGAATTCCGACACAAAATTGCGTATACATATACGGCCAGGTATTCTTTAATCTAAGGTTCGACCATTTTGAATGTACAGTTAATTTTTGACAGTTGCTTTGCTTGCACGTGTTTTGGCTCGTCTTCGATTTTTGCCCATTCGAAAAATTGGATCAAAGAATCTGTTTCGGGAACAAGAAAAAGTCACAGGGGTCCAGATCTGGGGAATGCGGTGGCCGCGGCATTATTAGTGTGTTATTTTTGGTCAAAAATTCGCGCACAAGCAACGATGCGTGAGCAGGGGCGTTATCATGGTGTAAAAGCCAATTTTTGTTCTTCCACAAATCCGGGCGTTTCTGGCGGATTGCTTCGTGCAACTTGCGCAAAACTTGCAGGTAATATTTCTTATTGACCGTTCTACCCTGAGGGCAGAACTCATGATGCACCACGCCCCTGCAATCGAAGAAAACTGTAAGCAAAACCTTCACATTCGACCGAACTTGGCGCGCTTTTTTCGGTCTTGGGTCGTGCGGCAGCTTCCATTGGGATGATTGAGCTTTGGTTTCCACGTCATAACCATAAACCCATGATTCGTCACCAGTTATGACCCTCTGGAGCAAATTTGTGTCGTTGCGGACAGAGTCCAACAGCTCCTTAGCAATGTTAATACGATGCTGTTTTTGATTGAAATTGAGCAATTTTGGTACGAATTTCGCGGCAACCCGTCTCACGCCCAAATCATTGGTAAAACTCGAATATCACGAGCCAATCGATATGTTTAAGTCCTCAGCAATTTCTCTAACTAATTCGATGATTGGCCAATACTATTTTCTTCACTTCATCAATGTTTCCGTCTGTTGACGTGCTCGGGCGTCCAGCACGCTTTCCATCGTTCACATCTTCTCGACCCTCTGAGAACATTTTGTACCACCGATAAACGTTACTTCGGTCCAAGGTAGCTTCACCATATGCCAAAGTCAACATTCGGAATGCGTCCACGCAATTAATTTTGTTTTTCACAAAAAATTTGATACAGATTCTTTGATCCATTTTTTGGAATGGGCAAAAATCGAAGACGAGCCAAAACACGTGCAAGCAAAGCAGCTGTCAAAAATTAACTGAACATTCAAAATGGCCGAACTTGTCGGCATAACTGAAAGATTTCAGTACCAACATAACGCCACACAATAAAAATCAAAAATTGAATATACGCAACCCGTGGAAATTCAAAATTCGGTTGAACAGACCTCGTAGAGTACAATTTAATTAGAATTTTCAAAACACTAGCGCACAAAAGTACAAATTTTCCCTTTCATAATAATTCAATAAAAAGAATAATGTTAACCTCTTTTATCGATTAGACATTTTGCAACCAGCTAAAAAAATATGTTTTTTTTTTCTTCAAAATATATTAAAGGTAGTAAAATAAAATAAAACAATCATATTATATTTATAGTATTTTAATTTTTTTTGTTTTTATTATTTATATTCTCTATTTTTATATACGTGTACCATGTATAAAAATGAATTTTTCACACAATATTAGCAGTAAATTCTTGTTTTTATTATTTTATTTTCTTAAAGCACTAGCCGAAATTGATGTACAATTTTTTTTCTTTGTATTTAAATAAACATAATATTTTCTAATGAATTTCCTTCAAAATAAATTACCATATAATAATATTAATTTGTTTATTTTTAAATTTATTGGTAAAACTGTCGTAAAATCTGAATTAGTTTTCAGAAAAAAATGAAAATTTTTTTTTTTGTTGACAATTTTAAATTGGATAAAATAATTTCAAAAATTCTTTCTTCATATATCAGAATAAAACGTATTTTCCTTTATATTAAGTTTTTTGATAAAAGAAAAACCAAAGAAGAAAAATTTGCTTCCATCAGTTTTACCATATAAATTTTCAAAATTAATTTTCAATGAGTATTTTTTTTTTTAATTTATTTATTTTTCCTATAAAAATCATTTTATTTATACTACAAATAAATTAAAATTCTTCTCTTTTCGTTATAAAAATCAAATAAAAAATAAATGATAAAAATCATAAATCAAAACAGACTTAATTCTAAGTATATAAAAAAAAAGGTAAAAATTTACAGGCAGGTATTTTGTTTTGAAAATTACGTAAAAATAATAATAATAATAATAATAATAATAATAATAATAATAATAATATTTAATTAATTATTATGATAAGTTCTTAAAATTAAAGGGGAAATTAATGCGTTTTAACATTGAAATTACAATATTTTCGGAAGTAGATTCTCTAAACACTATGAAACAATAGAAAATTGAATGATTGTGAAAAGTGTGAAGAAGACGGGAAATAACATTTAAATTGTTTACATTCAGAATAAAGCACATTTATTGTCTAAGGAAATGTTTTTTTATTATCAGAATGACGACACTGTGTATCCTTTTTTTGATAAAATAATTTCTTTTTAAACATTTCCGTTTTCATTCAGTGCAAATGTTCATGTTCAATTTTGAGAACGTAAATGACTTTTTGTAACGATAAATTGTCTAATCGACGAATTAAAGTTTGTTCTTTTTCTCGCTATGATTTGCTTCTGCTTTATTCTAGGCTTTGCGAAATGATGAGAAGCTAAATTTAATAATAATTATGGGAGCATGGATGAGGGTTTTTTTTTAAAAAAAAAAACAGAATTGAAGACTGAATAGTAACAATTTGTAATTGATTTACTGCAGTGGTGGCAAGTATTGATCCGATACCGAGTTTACGGAATTGGTGGATGATACGTTGTGTGTGTATTTCCGTTTGTTGCCTGTGGCTCGTTGGATCCACGACAGATCCGTACTACTGAACGAGACGATTTGTCCATTACCGCATTGATCTTCTGCTGAGAAAATACCCTTCAGGACATAGTGACCCCTCGATGTCGCACAGGCCAAAGCACTGCCAGCATCTAATTCGCAGGTGTCCAAAGCAGTGACACCGCAAAGAGTTGCGCCTGGTCCATATCGATAACCGTCGCTGCGTTTCTGGCATTCTTCAGCTGGAAGAATTGTTACCGGGGAGTGATGCATAATAGCGTTTTGGGCATGTACTAAAATAGTTTAAAAAAAAACAACAAAACATAATTAATTTATGGTGACTCTTTATAAAAGAGAATAAATGCATACCTTTGAGAGCTTTCTTGCCCCAGCCAGTAGTTACGCATTCATCATTTTGTGAAGGGTATCCTTCGTCAATGCAAATCGGTGCAATGTGTTGATCGAATTTCAATGGCGAATCCAATAAAAGAATGGCAATGTCGTGTTGCAAGGTGCTGCGATCATATTTTGGATGTAAGTCGATCTTTTTAACGCGGCTAATTTGGAAAGTAAGCGGTTCCTCATCACTTCCCAATTTCCATTCACCACCTTTAACCAGTACATCAAATGGTTTTTGACTGCAAATAAATACGCAACAATTTAGATTAACTGTCGGAATTATCGATTAAAGTTTGAAAAAAACTTACCCTTCAACACAATGGGCTGATGTCAGAACAACATCATCAGCAATAATGGCACCACCGCACAAAAGGCTCTTTGACGATTCTTGTAAGACCATTGTTTGCCATGGGTACTCAGCGAATGCCGCATCATAAGAACCAGGACCCTTTGGTGATCCGTTCTAATTATGAATAAATTTATATTATTTGCGCTTGCCGTATAATATTAGAAAATATAAGAAAACTTACGAAATTCCTAGTAGTGCAAAAACCCCGGCTGATTTGATTGTTGGCAGCGACAATTGGTTCGCTTAAGACGGCTTGACCAGTGATAACACTCGCTTGGGCATTTTGTGTTGGTGCACGATTTCTGTTGCCATTGCCGTTGCCGTTGCCATTGCCGTTACGGTTTCCATTTCCTGCTGGTTTGTAGCTACCATCATCTCCGAAAAGTGCTGCGTTATATTGTCCAAGCTGGCTTACTGGCCAAGGATCAACATAGTCAGGATCGCGACAGCATTTACCAATAATGCCCTTCTTAATATCTTGGCAATCAGTTAGCGGAACACGGTAGAGCTCTTGATCTTTTGTTAGCAGAACTGGTGTTTTCGATATGAATCCGTTCGATGTGCAGTATTGTACCTCAGTGCAATTAAGAGCAGCAGCACACTTCTGAGTAGGTCTAGCTGTTTCGAGCTGATTACCTTGCGGGGGATTGATTGGTTCGGAAAGGATGCCTTCACCAGTGAGTGGTGGAATTCGGGTTGGTTTTTTGTCGGAGGGAGCAGCGATATCGGGATTATATGGCTTTGGAGTAACTGGTGGCAAATAGGTAGGTGATTGGAATGGTGGATCCGGTCTTGGAGTGTACCGAGAGGTAGTGGGCTTATATGGGCCCTGTGTTGGTTGGTAAGGAGCTTTTGTTGGTTGATAGGGAGCTTGGGTAGGTTGGTAAGGAGCTTTTGTTGGTTGATAAGGAGCTTTTGTTGGTTGATAAGGACCTTGGGTTGGTTGATAAGGAGCTTTAGTTGGTTGATAAGGACCTTGGGTTGGTTGATAAGGAGCTTTAGTTGGTTGATAAGGACCTTGGGTTGGTTGATAAGGAGCCTTAGTTGGTTGATAAGGACCTTGGGTTGGTTGATAAGGACCTTGGGTTGGTTGATAAGGACCTTGGGTTGGTTGGTAAGGGGCCTTAGTTGGTTGATAAGGAGCTTTTGTTGGTTGATAAGGACCTTGGGTTGGTTGATAAGGAGCCTTAGTTGGTTGATAAGGACCTTGGGTTGGTTGGTAAGGAGCTTTTGTTGGTTGATAAGGAGCCTTAGTTGGTTGATAAGGACCTTGGGTTGGTTGATAAGGAGCTTTTGTTGGTTGATAAGGACCTTGGGTTGGTTGATAAGGAGCTTTAGTTGGTTGATAAGGACCTTGAGTTGGTTGATAAGGACCTTGGGTTGGTTGATAAGGGCCTTCGGTTGGTTGATAAGGAGCCTTAGTTGGTTGATATGGACCTTGTGTTGGTTGATAAGGACCTTGGGTTGGCTGATAAGGAGCCTTAGTTGGTTGATAAGGTTTTGGTTGATAGGGAGTTTGAGTAGGTTGATAAGGACCTTGGGTTGGTTGATAAGGAGCCTTAGTGGGTTGATAGGGAGCTTGAGTTGGTTGATAAGGACCTTGGGTTGGTTGATAAGGAGCTTTAGTTGGTTGATAAGGACCTTGGGTTGGTTGATAGGGAGCCTTAGTTGGTTGATAAGGACCTTGGGTTGGTTGATAAGGACCTTGGGTTGGTTGATAAGGAGCTTTAGTTGGTTGATAAGGACCTTGGGTTGGTTGATAAGGACCTTGGGTTGGTTGATAAGGAGCTTTAGTTGGTTGATAAGGACCTTGGGTTGGTTGATAAGGAGCTTTAGTTGGTTGATAAGGACCTTGGGTTGGTTGATAAGGAGCTTGAGTTGGTTGATAAGGAGCTTTAGTTGGTTGATAAGGACCTTGGGTTGGTTGGTAAGGAGCTTTTGTTGGTTGATAAGGAGCTTTTGTTGGTTGATAAGGACCTTGTGTTGGTTGATAAGGTGCTTTTGTTGGTTGATATGGTGCTTGTGTTGGCTTATAGGGTCCTTGAGTTGGCTGATAAGGTGCTTGGGTAGGTTTGTATGGCCCTTGTGTCGGTTGGTATGGTGTTTTTGTTGGAACCGGGAATGGAGTTTCCGGAACACGAATGACGTAACCTTCTTCAGTGAGTACTGTTGAATCCTCAATTCGGCAACATACTTCTGGTGCATAACATCCGGCCGGCTGTAATTAGTTTCAAATAAAAATAAAATTTGACTCTTCCAATTAATATAATTTTTAAGAGTTAATTTATAAATTTAAATAGTTGCATAAAAATTTTCAACATTTTTAATACGTTATAAATTTGATAAAAATTATTATCAAAATTTCACAATATCTTTTAATATGAACAGTTTGTTTATTTATTAAAATTTACTTTCAAATATCACGATTTCAATATTGATCAATTAGTAAAATTTTCTACTATTAGCAATAATCAAAAATAATAGATCATAAATTGCACAATCCATATTAGTTTCATAATTTATTTATTTTACGAAGATTGATTTTTTTTTTTAAATTTATCCAAAGTGATAAATAGAAGGAAATTTCTTACCCGCTTAATTAGATTATTTCTCAATATTAATGGTAAAATATAAATTTTGACATATTGAAAGTTTCTTTTTCTTTTAAAAAAAATATTATTTTTGATTTAACAATTTTAACTTTTTGGCCGATTTATTACGTATATTATACTTTTACTAAATAATTTATTTATTTATTAATGCATACGCAAATTTTCAGCATTATTACTAACTGAGAAGACATCATTAGTGCGCCGCCACTTTACACAATCTCAAAATTAACATTGAACTAAATCGGAGATGACATTTTTATTTCATTTTTTTTGTAAAAGTTAGATGATTTTGATGACATTTTCCTCTTCTCTTATCATATTTTTTAATATCATTTTATCTTAATTATTATTTATTAAGAAAAAAAATACAAGATTTTAACCATATTTAATTCGAAATAATTTTTTTTTTAAATATTTTCTATATTAATTAAATTTACAATTAATTATAAAGTCCATTTATTTAATAGTATATAATTTGAGCAATTTCGAATAAGTTCATGATCAGAATAAATAGAAATAATTCATTTAAGATAATTTATACTAATTTTAATTATTTTTAAAATATGCAATTTAAAAAAAAAAAACAATTTTAAAAAATATACAATTTTGATGAAACTGAATGAGTAGTAATTCTATTTTGGAAAATTAATTATTAAATTTTTTTTAAGTGGTTATTTTCATTAACATTTAGAATTTGTTGTGATAAAATTTTTTAAGAATAATTACACTTAAATTGACCGGATGAATTCAAATTAACAATTTAGGTTTAATAGAAAATTTCATTTATTACTGATCAAATTATTCTAAATATTCCAAATAAAAAAAAAAATATTTTACTAAAATACTACTTCAGAAAATTATGGATTTTTTTTTATAATGTATTTCTAAACTCTTTTAAATATAAAAAAAATCAAATGAAATTAATCATTTTTAAGAGTAAAAAACAAAGTATTTTTAAAAAATATTGAATATTTTCTACTATAAAACTGAATAACATAAATATTCAACATTTTGTTAAAGTAATAAATATTATTATTATATATTTATTAACACTTCCGTATATTCAACATTCTTTCAAAATATATTTGCAGTTTTATGTATTAAAAAAAAATTATTTAGACTGCCCTGTTATCATATAATAAACTATTCATCTTATAGTAAAAATATTTTTGAGACTTGTCTCGCTTCGAAACAAACAATATACAGTAAAGATCCATGGTCTTAAGCATCTAATTAACATTCAGTCGATTTTATGATAGCCTCTAAGATATGAATTTTTATAGTTAAAATGACAAATATTATTTAAATATATAAATTAAATACCTTTTATCATATCAAAAACTTAATGTGTATAAGGAAATATTTGGTGAAAAAAAATGTATTTTAGCTTATAAATTAAAATTAACATAAAATATTCAATTCTAATGGAAATAGAAGTGAATGGAAAAAAAGCCTAAACTACTAAAGAGGGAATATGATCGAAATAAATTAACACCTACATATAGGTAGATATAAATATTTTGCCATAATTTTAGTAGTTTGCAAACAAAACAAAAACTATCTAGTATATTTTATTATTACTTGTATGGAATTATATTTGACGAGGTCCGTTCAAAAAGTATCGGGAATTTTGTATTTTTTTGAAAATTATTTATTTTTTTATGAAAATCTACTTAGTCCCCTTCAAAGTAATCCCCACCATCTATTAACGTTTTTTCCAATCCTCGAAACACTTCAAAAAATCATTTTTTGTGATCTTGTTCAGCTCCTCCTTCCATGCCGTCTTTATCTCCTCAATCGTAGCGTAGCGTCGTCCTTTCATGGGGGTCAGGGCTCTTCAGTTTCGGGAACAAGAAAAAGTCACAAGGGGCCAAATCTGTAGAATACCGTGGCTACGACATTATTAGTGTGTTATTTTTGGCCAAAAATTCGCGCACAAGCAACGATGCGTGAGCAGGGACGCTATCATGGTGCAAAAGCCAGTTTTTTTCTTCCACAAATCCGGGCGTTTCTGGCGGATTGCTTTGCGCAACTTGCGCATAACTTGCAGGTAATATGTCTTATTGACCGTTCTACCCTGTGGTAAGAACTCATGATGCACCACGCTCCTGCAATCGAAGAAAATTGTAAGCAAAACCTTCACCGGCACGCTTTTCGTCGTTCACATCTTCTCGGCCCTCTGAGCACATTTTGTACCACCGATAAACGTTGCTTCGGTTCAAGGTAACTTCACCATAGGCCACAGTCAACATTCAAAATGCGTCCGCGCAATTAATTTTGTTTTTAAGTGAGAGACATGAGTACCAACATAACGACACAAAAAATCGAATATACGTAACCCGTGGAAATTAAAAATTTGCGATACTTTTTTAACAGATCTCGTATACTAAAATAACGTTTTCGGTTTGATTATAAAGCCTAAAACGTTATTCCATACACGTAATTAATGAAATTATTAATTATTAATTTTTTTTAAAATAGAAAAAATTTCAAAATCATTTAAACATAGTCTTAAAAATATTCTGATAAAAATTCAAAGAAAAAACCTTTGGTATTTAATGTTATTCAAAGAGAAAAATTTTAAAAACCTCTTTCAATTCAAAGACCCTATTCAAATGGGCATTAGCCCTAATTGACCTATAAACCTAGAGAAAAGCTCTAGGTTTCGTTGTTTTTTTTTTTGGTTATCAGTTTTGAATAACAAATACCTTCCATCACAACTGCAAGGTTATAATCAGGTGGCAAATAGGTAATAAAATTAACTACAAAACCAGACATCAGCTTCTCAAGTATTTGTCCTTCATCAAACTATATGCCATTGTGTTTATTAAGTTTCCATGTTTTCCCCATTATTTTTTTCTTGTCTCGTCATAAATTCAAAGAAATTTATTTGAAGAAAAAAAAAATAACAATTCAAATCTATGCGAAGGATAATGTATTCAAAATATATTAGTTGCCTCCTTATCATAGAAATTTTCATAATAATTTAAGAAAATCCATACTATCTCACATTTAAAAGTATTCCTTTGACTTTTATAACATAACAAATAAATTATTTATAAAAATTCAGTTTTTTTTTTTAAAGTTTACCTATTTTTTTTTTTGGTTTAACTAAAATTTAAATATATACAAAAAAAAATATTTTATACAAGAAATAATAAACGAAAGGGATTGTCATATTGGAAGAGTTAGTTTTTATTGGAAAAAATTTTTTACCTTTTTCAAATTAAATTGTTGATATTTTTCTTAGAAACATTAATATTTATATACAAATTATTCAAAAAAAAAAAAATAATCATAAATTTAAATATGAAATTGATTTAAAAAAAAAAAAAAATTTATTTCTTATATATGTTATTTGTGTACGGAAAAATATATTAAATAATTTCCAATGATTTATTGTCCGTTCATTTGTTGTTCATTTCAAAAATTGGAAATAACTAGAGTTCATGGTCATAAGGTTAAGTTTATTATCAGGTAATAATTACCATAAAAATTTATAAAAATACCTTTTATAATTTATAACTAGATATTTGGTTTTTGTTTTTTTTTATTAGTTAAAAACAATCTAAAACGAATGGAACATTTCCTCCCAAGTTATTAATTATGTAAATTTTCAATTACAATTTTTGTCCTATTTGCAAATATTAACTACAAAAAAAAAACTGAATGTAAAATGTGTTGTACTATTTTTAAAATGTTTTTTTGTTACCATGTAAATTTTTTTAGTATATCTAATCGTAAATTATTGGGTAATATTTTGTACGATAAGCTTTTTCATAAATTGGTCAATTAAAATCAATCAATCATTTTTCTTCATTTTTAATAAAAAAAAAAAATATAAATTGAACAAATTATTTGGAAAATTGATTCATTTTCGTATTTAAATGAATCATTTATAACTAATCATCAATCGTAATAGATGGTTTTTGTATGGATTTTATTACTAACTAAACTATTTGTAAATATCATTATTTTGGTATTATTAATTTTGCATGAATCAATTGTAATCTGTTTGAATAATATTAGTATTTATTTGATCATATTTGGTATTAATTATTACACAATCAACTTTAAACGTGATCTTAAATTGTGCTAATCCTTCCCATGACGGCAACTCTTAATAGTCGATTGGTGAACAAGTGGATTAGTGCCCAGTAGCCAAATGGCAGTTAAAACAATCGATTATTTTTTACTTGAATGGCAACAACAATTATTGATCAGATCGGTTTCAATATGAAAAGATTAAAATCTAAATTATGGTTAGCGTTGGGATTGATAATTTGCAAATATGGTCTTACGATTCTCATATTTATTGGATAAATGACAGACCATTGAAGCTGTAGCTATTTAAATAAACATAATTCTTAGTTGAGAGTAATTTAGTACAAAAACTTCTTATGTGGAAAAGTTGTTACGAAATCTGGGAGGAAAATCTGATTGGTTGACTTCAATCAATCTCCCCAAACATGGCACAATTTTAAATGACAGTCACGAAGCATTTGAGGCTATTCGTGGCTCATCTATTGACACAGTTCTCGACTGCATTCTATGTTAGTTGCCAAACAACCAAAATTTTGAATTGCTCGGCATCTACTGACTTAAATTTTTGACCATTCGTACACAAATCGGGCATTTGCCAAATAATAGTAAACCAGTTTACCGAACAATCATCCCAAAATTCTGGGTAAGGAATTCAAACTACTCAGAATTTGGATTTTTCAATACCGCACTAAGCCCTTGATTTTCAGTTCCATAAACAACCTCGTTCTTTTGCCATTTCTCTAGTATTGAGCCTTTTTTTGCTCATATGCTAAGCAAATGCCATCTAATCCAGAATGTCTTTTTGACCATATAGCTCCTAAGCCCAATAAAATCTCTTCTCCCAAGTCCCATTTTTAATCCTCCAAAACAATTTTATTTGCTCCATAAAATTTAAGTACTTTTTATTGCTGCTTTTAACCTACATTTCACCAATATGATTAGGTAAACTGGCAATGCCAACTAACACGTAACACGATGCCACTAAAGCCAGAATTTTTTTTTTTGAAAATGACTCCTTCTATTATGGAATTCCTAGACCTAAGAACTTTTTATTGCCAAGTCCCCTCTCTAATTTTTTAACAACGTCCTTTATGCCATTTGTATGGTATACAATTCACTGTATCTCATATGCTAAACGAATGCCACTTAATTCAGATTTAAAATGACTCCTTCTACTGTACCAATTTAATTTTTTAAAAGTACCCTTTATAATTCTTCAAAATAATTTTATTTGATCCATAAATATCAAGCACTTCTTATTACTCTCTCCAACTAATATTCGACAAATTTATTAAGGTAAAGTGGCAATGCCAACTAACACAAAACATCGTCGTTAGACTATAAGTGGCTTCTGGTAAACAAACAAATTCAAATTGGATTATTAGTAAGACTAGTTGGCTATGTAAACAAAAATAAAGAACCAGCTCGACAGTCTACCAGCTACTGTCCAGCTCACCGTGAGCGTAAATATGCCTCCGGTTAATAACCACCCAACGTTTGACTTCTTGACCTGGACGAGGATGGCTCTGAGGCTAATAACTGAATACTTCTATAAGTTTATTCTGCTTTCAAGTAATTTCAATTTGAGCAATTACTATACATACTTGAACACTTATACGTGCAACTTATTAAAAGGTATTCGCATAGTTCAATTATCACTTTAGGAAAATATCTGCAACAATTTAACTCCTACCCAACCACTTTTGATCAAGGAAAAGTTGATATACGCTTATAGAAATTATGAATGAATTATTAGCACTAACCTTCGAAATAGTAAACTGAAAAATTAATTATAGTTTCATTCTTACTGCTTGTGATCTATGCTGGATCAATCACATTACATGTGATATGATAAACGGTAGACTTTTTACCAATTACAATACCTTGAAAATTTACTATTCGCCCAAGCCCATCAGTTTTATAAAAGTAAATTGGCAATATTTAATATAATCAAAAAAATAATAATATTTTTCAATATCAAACAAACACATATATTTGCTTATACAAACATATGCGAAATTACATTTGGATATTTGTAAGTTTTTTAAAATCCATTTGTATGTATTGTGATGGATGGGCTTGTGCAATATAATCAAATTCGAATAAATATGATCGTGCAAGAATTATTTGTTAATTGCATCATTTCCAATACTATGACTAGATCATTCCGGAGAGAATTTACTATGCCCAGTTTTTAGGTGCATCCAAAAACGTATTCGTGTATATTTTAATATTAATTTTTGCTTATCAGTTGCCGTATTAATTCATTACCAATTTCAAAATGGACACAGTCAAGCTGAGATTACTTAATAATATATGTACTTTAATGTACTTCTTAATACTCTGTCTAAGTGATCATATGAAAATTTACCTAATGTGTCTAACTGCTTTTTGGGATAATTTATTGAAAATCGGTTGACTTTTCTAGGCGCCTCCGATTACTTATGCAAACATGTTTTAGTATCGAACTTATAGAAAAGAAAAATAATTCATTAGTGGGAATTTAAATCAAGCTTTTCTTGCATTTAACAAGAAGCTGGATCCGTGTGTATATTTGCTTTTGGCTTGAGATGCAAATAGTTTGTAGGTCATCGTGGTTATAATCCCCCATGGATCCGATAGAGGAAGCATTGGAATAGATCTCATGTTTATACATACATAAGTGTGGTGTTTTTTTTAAAAATTGTATTGACTTTTGCTGTAAGGTAGTTTATCTGAGGCTGAACGAACACCTTTAGCCTGCAAGATCACAGTCTGGAGATAAACCGCAAATTGAGAAAACTCTCTTTGACATTTTCGAATAGCAAGTAAAACACACCAGTATGACTAGTACGAGTATATACGACTGCACGAATTCATGTTTGCCATAGAAAATCCATTAATCACGGTCTATATTATTACGCTTTCCTTGTTCATTTTGCACCTATTGCCATTTTCACTTCTAGTTTAATATCCAAAATACTGTGTTAACCTAATACTAGACATATAATTAGCTTGTTTTGTCCAGTGGTAATCTTTTAAGAGACCTCTACTCTGACTAAGCTTATATTATAGATAGTCAATATCCAGAAATTAAAACAAATCATTTCGAAATGCTATAAAATGCAAACAATTTTTTGTCTTTATTTTGCCATAAAACCAGCACAAAATTTTATTAAATATATAATTTTTTTTGTTTGAAAAATTTCTAAAAATTCCACAATTACAATTACGTAAAATATTGCAATTTATTAAAAAAAAATTCTCTCATCATAATAGATTTTATTACCTTGAGACTAAAACTTTTGTATACAGAATGCAGAGAGATTTTTTCAACAAGTTTTCCGTTTTTTTTTTTATTAAATTTTTTCACTACATAAATAACAAATAATGATGACAAATTAAGAGTAAAATAACTAGTCAAGCTAGTTACCATAAAATAAAATATAAAAACGTGTAAGTATTTATACACACAAAAAAAAGAAGAAGAAAAAGAAGAAAACTTCTGGTAATCTCGTGCGACATTTCAAAACTTGAATAATTCAATTCTCTCATCATTTACAATTGACATTAAATATTATTATTTATTTATATACAATACAATATATAGGAAAGCAACAAAAAATATCTACACTTCCAAATGTTTTCCTATAAAAAAAAAATAATAATACAAAAAATATAAACAATAAATAAAAAAAAAAAAAAAAAATAGACGAATAATAATTTGAAAATGATCACAGCAATCCAAAGTATTCGATGTGCCTATTAATTTGGATTTTCGTTTTTACTAAAAACGCTAATAAAAATGACGCAACTTTTTTATGACTAAATTCTTACGAGTACGTTTTGATTTTCTTTTTTTTTTTGCACAAAACACACAGGGTAAACGTGTTTCCTTTAATGGTAATGGAAGATTCAGAAATTCCCAAAAATATACACTTAATTGTCTGTCTATCAAAGCAAAAAGAAAAAATATAATAGCAACAAATGTTAACGGAAGTAAAGGTGAGAGATTAAAAAATTCCACAAAGATTCTAAAGTGGGCGATAATTATTTTTCCCTCATAAATGTTTTTTGTTTTTAAATTTATGCTTTGAAATTTTCTTCCAATTTAATATAAAAGTGGTATCTATTTTTAACTACACATTTCAAATATTAATCTTTTTATATATATTACGTAGATACTGGTATTTATATGAAAATTATAAAGAAATAATCTTTATGGAAAAGATCGTCATAAAGAAGAACTTAAACGAAACTAATATAAAATTATTCCTGTAAATTTGCCTTTCATGGCTACCAACAAAAATGACTACTAATCAACCAACGGTAAGAAAGGTTCTCATTTTCCATTCTAGTAAAATTATGACAATAGTAGAGTAGGTGGTAAAAAAAGGTAATTACGATATTTACTTAAAATAATAATGGGTTTATCCATTTTGAGTTTTTAATTTGCACATTTTACGTTATGGATTATTTTAATACAATAAAATTGTTTAAAATTAGTAAAAAAATTCTACAAAATTAATGTATTTTCTGTAGGCACGTTTCGTTTTTTTTTTAAAAAGAAACTATTTCTTCAGTAAAGAGCTCATTTTTCGCTCAGTAGATATAAAAAAAAATTATTCTAATCTATATAACTAATAATTTTGATATTTTTATGGGATTTTATTATAAAAAAATAATAATTTTGTTCAGTTTTCATAAAAATTTCTTTTGAATTGATTTGTGTGCATTTGTAAGGTTTTAATATGGAATGGAAATTTGTTTTTAATTTATGTGCGTGCATTTGTAGGGTTTTAATATCTTCAAAATGTGTACAATGTTTAAAGCTTACTTTTAAATACTCGTACATGGGGCTCTGAAAACCCGCAAGTAGCTGCTGAGAGGACATTCATGAAAAAATGACTGTGTTTGCAATTTAATCTGAAGGTGATTTCTTCAAAAATGAAGAAGTAGAAATCGAAAAAATGGATTTTTCTCTTGATCTGAACTAGAAGATTTTAATCTGGACCATATGTGATGTGAAGAAGATGGCCTCACAAGCCTTTTGATGACTTTATTACAAAAAAGTTCACATGACGCATAATTTTAAGATTTAGTGACTTAAATTAACCTCCAAGATGCCGTTGGATTTTTTCTTAAAAGACTATACACAAAATATTCTATTTACGCAGATTTAAAAGCATTTAAAAACCAATATTCGTCAATTAACAATCCAAAGTCATCAAAAGTTCCCTTGCAAAAAATCGACTCCTGCAAAATGTCTTATGGCAGCCATTTAATATTCTATGCATAATGGCAAAGTCCAAGTAATTGATGTTTTATTTAACTTTACTTTCATTTATATAATAAATTATTTCAAACTACTTCATTTGAGAAACGATTCGATAGAAACATTAAAGAAGAAAATTGTATAAAAACTCTATTAAGCCCCACAAATGTTTGCAATGAAACTTCTTGTGATCTGGCGGCAACCATTGCAATTACTTAAGTTCGCTTAAAACAAATATTAAATTGAATAAAATTAATCTAAAAATAAATTTGAATTTATCTTATATGATATTTCTATTTATTGTTAAATAGATTTTAATTAAAAAAATTGTATTGCATAATTTTCTGAGTTATGCGACAAATTAATACTCACAGAGGTGAGTATTAATATGTCATACGAGTATCTAACAGAAAATCAAACCAAAAAACTATTAGGAAAAAAAACCCTTTTAAGAGAAATCAACAATTATTATATTAAATTTCCTATTAATTAATTCAATAGTAAAGAAATATGGTTTACTTTTTATATTGCAACAATATTAATTAAGGGTTTTTTTCCATAGTAATGAATATTACCAAATTTGACCCCGTTTCAATCTTGATCTATGGAGGCGAAGGGGGGAGGGGGTTTCGTTAACAAATTGGATATTATAACGAACACTTCTTTTTTAGATTTTTATCTTTAAATTACAGCAATTTCACTCATAAAACATAATCTATATCAGATTTGTCAGTCAATTACCATATTGGTTTCGTATTTCATCCGATCTAATTGGTGGTCATCTCACAAAAAAAAGCAAAAAAAAAAAATTGAGTTTCATTTTTGGTGTATACAATTTCACAACTATTTCTATAAAAAAAAATCTGTTTTTTTCACCTTTAACTATTTATTAATAAATTCCCAAAAAGAAATTCCAATAAAAAAAAAATGGTAAGCAAAGATCAATAGAAGAAATATGGTAGGAAAAAAAATGTGTTTGAAATTAAATCTTTAATGTTTACGGTAGTCGTCGATCTGTGCGACTGTAGACTGTGTCATCTGTGCGATTATCTATGAGATAATATTTGACTTATTGAACTCTTCAATATTATTGTTGTGGTTTTTTTTTTTTGGCAGTAGCCTATTCAAGATGAAGGTCAGTTTTATGGAATTTTCATAATGTGTGTATTATAGGTGCGACAAGCATATAAACGCTATAAAGTATCTTAAGATATAAGATACAATATAGTCTTTTGTTGTCTGGCTATTTTCTTTTTTAACATTTACTTAAGTACATTATATCTTTTCGATCTTTAAATGAAAGTTTCTTTATGTTATCATTTCTGTTTCAGCCATTATCATACAAATGAGCGAACAACAACTATTTTTATCTTTGAATCGACTATAAATCGTTATTTAAAATTTTACCATTCGGAAGTTGTATAGTGTTGATTATATTTTTAAACCGTTTTTTTTTAAATAATTTTCCCATAATCATACAAGGTCTGTTCAAAAAGTATCGCAAATTTTAAAATTTCCGCGAGTTACGTATATTCGATTTTCGATTTTTTGTGGCGTTATGTTGGTACTCATGTCTGTGACTTATGCCGACAAGTTCGGCCATTTTGAATATTCAGTTAATTTTTGACAGCTGCTTTTCAACCACGTGTTTTGGCTCCTCTTCGATTTTTAGGGGGAAAAAAAATAATACCCAAAAAATTATACGAGGTCTGTTTTTGAACAAATAATTTTTTGATTTTTTTCCTCTAAATAATCAATGATCTCCAACCTATTTTATATTCCTCTATATTTTCAAGTATTTTTTCTTTTATTGATTGTTATGATAAAAACTATACTTTTATTAATGTCATTGATTTTTTTTCTATAATTAAAATAATATCCATAATATTATAATAATACAGTAATAAAAGATCAGATCGAGAAAATTACATTATTGATAGTCATTTTATTTGGAGGTTTAAAACGTGTCAAATTTTTTGAGGACATTTTCAGTTATGAGAATATGCAAAAATTATATAATCATTATAAGAAAAAAACAAAGATAACTTCTACATATAGTCTGCCATGCCATAATAATGAGCTATATAAAATGCTAAATAAGCAATATTAGTAAGTGAAACCATTAGCAATGGTAAGCCAGTTTAAGTGAAAAGTTTTTTGTAGGCGCAGATAGAGATAGGCTAGGCTTCTTGGTGGATTCGCTAAGACATCAAATAGGCAGCAGGCTAGGCTAATGCAATACCAGAAAAACAGCTGGTTTTTGAATCGACGTCTCATAAATCACACTGTGCACATACTTTATAAGTGAATTTATTGCTTGATTTCAATGCAACCGAATAAATGAAAATGAAAATCTATAAATGCAATTTTATCATTGGAAACGTTTCAATGGAACAAATTCATCACGAAGAACTTACCAAAACGAAAAAGAAATATCCAAACGATACTATGACAGGATAGATTTCTGTCTTTAGTCTTCATTTTATAGTCATTGGGAAAAAGGAGTCAAGTCTTTGGCAAAAAAAAAGCTAGAAATTTGCAATTGTCAGTTAGAAATGGATACAATCTATAGTCACATATAATCGATAATGGTTTCGTGTTCATTTGCAAGTTGGTGGTTGTTGTGCAAATAATGAAAAATTACAAATAGAATTTCAAATTTAACATCAATTTCGAAAACTTATTAAAATGCAAGTGTTAAAAGCAGCGCACATAAATACGATGGAAGACATAATATCAGATATGCTATTTTCAAGTGAATTTATTTCTTCTTTTTGGTTCTTTTATTTTCTATGAAAATGTTGAGAAACTTTTATAGAGCTTCTGGTTATTAAGTATCTGACGTTGAATTATAGGCTACTATTAGTAATATATACGAATTTATGGCCATGGGCTATATGAAAATTAATGTAAAATTTTAATTTGAAAAATATTTATTTGAGCAACAACAAAAAAATAAAATTCTATTAATTCGTGTTGAAGATAAGAGAAAAAAAAATTTATTCAATTTAATATAATTTTAATAACAATCCGATTTTGATAATAGTTCTCAGTAAAATTTCTTTAAAATTAATTGATGTGCATTTGTGAGATTTTTATTTTTTTAAGTTGTCGCATTGTTCAAAGTCATTTTTTCAGTAGTTATTCATTTCAAAGTTTTTAAAGTACGCCCTTGTTATTTGACAGCTGTCAAATATAAATATCAATTATAGTATATTTAGTTAGTTGAAAATATGCCATTTTTTAATAAAAAATTTTATTACTAAAAAAAGTGTTCAAATTAAAAAAAAAAAAAGTTCATTTTTAGCTTGGTGAAGCCATTGTATTCAAGAGAAGTTATGCATTTCAGTTTGAGAATCTAACTGATTCATATTTCTTTCAACATGAAGAAGAAGAGACAAATCGCTAATGTCAATTCTGAGCTATAGGATAGTACGTATTATAAACGATTTTTATTTTTGGCCTGAACTTATAAAAAAAAGTTTAGGACTAAAGAAAAAAAAATAGTTCAATAGCCTAAACTTAAAGATGGTATTTATATAAATACTTTTTTAACTTAAGAGCATTTATTGAGTTGAAATTGATCAAAGTTTATATGGAAAAAGCAATTAGAAGTGCTTAAATTTTATGCAGCAACCCAATAAATGCTCTTAAGTTGTAATTTCATTGTTTCCCAACAGAGGACTTAATTGTATTTTTTCACAGCCCACTTCATACTTTTTTGAAGCGTATCATCACTGGTGACGTGAAATGGGTTGTCTACAACAATGTTAAGCGGAAACGATCCTGGAGTAGAATTTGATGAACCGGCTCAAAGCATTTCGAAAGCCAACATTTATCAAAAAAAGGTTATGCTATCTGTTTGGTAGGATTTCAAAGGAATTGTTTATTTGAGCTTCTACCGACCAACACAACGATCAATTCTGAAGTGTACTATCATCAGTTGGACAAATTAAATGATTTACTTAAAGAAAAAAAGACCAGAAGGTCAATAGGAAAGGTATAGTGTTTCAACATCATAATGCGACACCACATACAAATTTAACCACTCGGAAAAAGCTTTTAGAGCTTGAATGGGATATACTGCCACACTCACCATACTCTCTAGACCTAGCACCTTCCGAATATTATTTGTTCCGGTCTCTACAAAAATTTCTAGACGGTAAAACGTTTAATTCAAATGAGGAGTGAACAAATCACAAAAATGAGAAGTGAACAAATCACTTGGATCAGTTTTTTGCCAGCAAAGAACAAAATTTCTTTGCTACTACGAGGAAAATGGCAAAGAGTATTACAATAGATCAGACTGGACAATATTTAATTGAATAAAATATTGATTCACTTTACGTGTAAGAAAATCATCTTTCATTTTTATAAAAAAAAAAGAATACTTTCCGGACAACCCAATAAAAACAAATATCCCTCAAATTAATGGTTCAATTACAGTTCAAAAGGTGCACAAAATATATCAAAAACTATTTCAAAAGAATCAAAGTTCTGCAAAAAATCTTATAGAAACTATATTTTTTACTAAATGACAATATAAAGGAAATATAAATTTATAAATAATTTAGTAAAACTAAAATTATAAATAAGTTTTATTTAACTTTACTTTCCAAATTATAAATTGGATAGCAACTTTTTGTTTATCATGGCAAATGTTTTCAGCAACAATTTTGTAATTTTTAACTTGTTCACAAATGACATAATTTTTTTTTTTTTTTAGTTTCCCTACTATTGATAATTATACTTATTTTTCAGAAAGATTCTTTGAAATTGGTGTGAATCTTACAAAGCAATCTTTTTGAAATGGTTTGAAATTTTTGTTTTTTATTACTTTCGGAGAATTGTATTTAGTTCAAATTATTGGTAATACTATAGTTGAGAGTAGAAAACTCTATCTGTAAATAGTTCAGCAACTAGGTTCGACACCAATAAGAAGAATTGACAAGATAAGATTGACAGGAGTATGTTGAAACAAAGGAATTGACGGAAAAACTGTAAGACATAACTGACAACCTGAAGAATATTGCACGAAAATCAACACTGGAAATGCTGTATTGGGAAAGCCCGTTAGTTGGTACAATTCATTGCGAGTTCTTTTAATTTCGTAACAAAAGCTTCAATTGAGTAAACTGTACTAATGTGTCGATTGTTCCATTCGGTCATCGCTAGTCGGAATGCTCCATTTCCCGAGGTAGACAAAAAATTAACCACCTGCACTGAAGCTTCCAGCACCATAGGTCAATCTGCGGGCATGGAGTCGTCGTCTGACCGTCTAGCCATTTTAACTGTTCTGATGTCGTACAACTCAATCGCACCACGATTACAGTACTGGTGGCACCATGCCTCATAAATTAATTTCACCTCTTCGTTTTTTTGTTCGTTACCACAATGTACAAAACAACAAATTGCATAATGAGAAGAACATGAAATCGTACGAGTACGTGTTGTACACAGTTAAGATTGCAAAGGATGGAACAGAGGCTGTCCAAGCAGCCGCTTCATTGTGGATTGTGGCTTCTGTAGTATCTTGTAACGCCTACCCACTGTCGGCCGATTATCGAAGATCTGATACTACACGATGCGCTATGATTAATCGATTGATACTCGTATGCGCACATATAATTTCCTCACAATTTAATGATAAGTGTCATTTGTAAAAACTCATATTCCGCGCTGTATTGCAACAATCGTAAATTTCTATAATCTATTAATTCTCATATGCTTTTTAAGGGTGGAGGGGTACAAAACGATCGTAACTATTGCAAAAATCCGCAGACAATAAAATAAAGTGAAAGTGGCTAAGGTAAAATTTCTTCCTTTTAATTTTGTTACTTCATGAAAATTTCTTCAATTCGCAATCAATACAATTTATAATCGTTTTCAATTTAGCTACTAAGGTGATTGATTCTCTCATAAGATAAAATTACAATATTTCTTTCAACGTTTTTTTTCCCCTGTTAGATGTGATGACCACAAATGGTCTCATATTGTTCAGTTACTTAGTGCACAGCAGGTTCCTCGCTTAAGTCTTTCGTATCATCAAAATAATGAGCAGACGATATTTGGAACCTTATTCCTTTAACTAATAACAATAATAATTGATTTAGGTGAAAATTTTATTATCTTTAATTTTTATGATTAGGAAATGGTTACATTTAACGTAAAGTTAATCTAATCGTTATCAAGTCTTAAGATTAAAGAAAGTCATTAAGTAAAATGCTACTGTGTAATTATATTTTCTTCAATTTTGTTTTTCTCTATTTTCTTCCCTACAGAACTGATAATCTACAGGAAATCCATCTGTATAGTGTACAATGGGAATTAAAAGTAATTTTAAAAAAGGTCAAATGTTACCTATTTAAATAAATTAAGTATAGCGAAAATTAACTTTACCAGGTATCAGATCCTGGGTATTACCATTTCCAGTAGAGATATTAATAAAAAAAATTGCATATTTAAAATATTGTTAACCAAATTAATTCAATTTATTATATAAATATGATAAAGATTCTGGTTGACAATTAGATTTGGATGGACATCTGTGAGTAGGGCTCACTACTAATCAAATGTGGTCGCAAACTCATCTCTTATTACCTTATCAAATGCAAAACTTATTATGCAAAAAATATTTATTGCTTTGACTATTTTTTTTATAATAGTAATATAAGGAGGGTAGCAAAAGAAACATACACATAGTTCCAAAACCACTTCGTCAAATAAGGTCTTTTGTGGTTAATAATCCTAATTCAGATAATAATAATATTGAGGCTTTTAGCGAGAAATCTTGTATGGATCAGAAAATCCCAAACCAAGATGCCGAAGTCTCTGAAGAGCAGTGGCATTGCAATCGCAAAATATGTGCTCCAAAGTTTCATACTCTTCGGAGCAGAAATGACAGATTTTTGTGTCAGATTTATCCATCTTATTAATAGATAATGTCCAGTCTGGTTTGTTGAGTTTAAGGACCTCAACTGCCCTTTTTCTAGAAAAGGCAACGATATTTTTAGAGTGATTCATGCCCGGAGGGTGAGTAGCCTTAGGTCTGGGTTTGTTGAGTTTGAAGACCTCTGCCGCCTTTTGTTTAGAAAAGGAGATAATTTTTTAGAGTGATTCATGCACGGAGAGTTACCCCAGTATGAGTTTTTAATCCCGCGTTACTAGAAGGGTTATGGTCCAATGAATGAAGTATTTGCTCCCTTTTTAATAAGTTTATCTACTAGTTCACTGCTCTCAATACCATCATAACTTAGCATCTGCAACAAAGTTACTTTATTGTATCTAGCCAGTTGTTTTAGGATCTAAACTAGCATCAAATGAGAAAAGAGTTGTCATTATATCTTGGCTGCCTGATATGATGTAGATTTTTACGTTGCTGAGGTTCTTTCTGATACTCTCTCTAGCAAAAAGCTTTATGGCATGTATTTCTATCTGTAAAGTGGATGGGGACAGAGCATGTATTTCTACCTAAAAAATAGAAGGGTAATAATATCTGAATATACCCGCTCCAACACCGACATCCATTTAGAACCGTATGTGTAAAAAACGACGTTATCTTCTTCGAGTGACAAAACAATCCCCCCACCCCCCTCCTAATAAATTTAACAATCTGTGAGAACAATTATTATCTTTTTTAAAAAATCTTCAAAAAAAAAACAACTATAATATCCACTCTGATTTACCACTGAACATTTATCAGTCATTTCATAACGGATTTCTGGTTTAGAAAAGGATCTTCTCCACTGTTACTATGAATTTCCAAATATTTATATTTCTCAAAATCTTTTCCATTTCCTCTTTTTAAATATTCTAGATAAACTAATGTGCTCTAAAATATCTAACTACCTCTAACTGGTCCATCTACTCGTAACTAGCCAAAGACTAATTTCATCTAACCGAAATGCCAAACGCTTTTTTTTATATGCAATTTTTTTTCCTGTATTTTATGAATAATTAAAAATTATCATCTTAAATATATTTATTAACTAAACGAATACTTGAATTTATATTTCTATAAAACTAAAATAATAAATATCAAAACAATATACGAAAAATAAAAACCATTTGCATTTAAGTCAATATGATAGCTTCACTTTAATATATATATATATAATATTTCTTTTTATAATTACAAGTATAAAAGTGAAAAGTGTGTCATTTAGTTATTCGAATATTGCAGGTAGGATCATAATTTACTGAAAAAAATTCAGTTTTCTACGGTCGACAATTAAAGCAGTTAGACCGGTAGACAAGGTAAAATATGGCAATGAAATGTATGAATTTGTAGAAATAAAAAAAAATAACGAATAGAAACCTAAAATTTTGTTAAATATTTTGTCTAGTGAATACGAGTCAGTACTATCTATAGATAATAAAAAACTATTCATTTTAGGTGTAAATATTATATTACAAAATATTACGATATTAGCTATTCTCGAGCCTACGAAATGCACGGGGAAAAAAGTGAAAATTCGGAATTTTAGTGGCAAATGAAAAATGAACGAATGACTTTCGATTTCATAATTTTAATTATTCAAAATTTTCTGTCCTTCTCAATTTTTCTCTTGGACAAATTTTTTCTTATTTCTCCTTATTTATATATAATTTATCTAATATACAAATATATGTATGCATCTATCTATAAAAGATATTAAATTTTCTATTTGAATTTTTGTTTTGTTTACTATACAAATTCATGAGTTGTGTAATATTTTGAGCATTTAGACCTCATCAACATTAAATCAGACTTCCTCATTAATATTGAACATCTTAAGAAGGTAACTTAACTATACAAAAACCAATGAATTTGTATCTTTTATAATTATCTGAGGATTTAAACTCATTATTATATGCAAGTCATTTATTATTAAGTTGGCTTATTTTTCCATAATTTTATTACAATAATTTGTCACTGTTTAACTCAGGGTTAAAATTGTATAAATGGTTTCAAGTTAAAAGCAGCATTTTTTTTTCTTTTGTATAAAATAAACAAATTTGAATAAAATGCATTTGGAATGTTTAAAATGGAAAAAAAACGTTTTTAAAGAAGATTTTTCAAAAGTACTTTATTTTGTAAAATTTTTTTTTATTGCCAATTTCAAATGATATTGATTATTTTTTAATGCCGATTTTTAATTTATACTATTTTTTTGAAGCAGAAATTTTATTAGATTTTTTTATAGTCAATTTTTTTTTTTTGATTATGTATCAATAAAATTTTGGAAATTTGCAACTATCAAATCTATTGTAATCAATCATCAATAAACCTTGAGAAAATTTCTTTATTATAAAAGAGGAAATTGAATACTTTTTACATAAATTCTTATCTTACGTGTTTGTTTTTACATATTATGTAAAATAAAATATTAATATAAAAAAAGCCTGTATAATTTAACATAAAATATATTAAAAAAATTTGCATATCTTTTCTATGAATTTGTTAGATTTTGTAAATTTTTCTAGATAATTTGCTACTAAATATTTTATTACTACCATATTATAATCAATAAAGTTTTCTATTTGAATAATGTGTTGTTTTTTTTTGCAAAAAATTTTATTATAAAATCAAAAAAAAAAAAAAATACAACAATTTAAATCTATTCAATCGTAATTTAAATCACATAACTTTCCAATTCTGACCAATTGTATGGAATTTTTATAGCAGCTCAAATTTAGTTGTGTTAAATTTGTATTGTATAAAGCTATAATTGTCCTTTTAAATACTTTATATTATTTTAAGAATATTCTTAAGAATTAAAAATTTAATATAATAAATACAATATCTAAATACTCGTACGAATGTTATAATAATTATTTAGAAAAGAACAAAAAGCCTCACATTAAGTCTCATATTTTTATAATGAAGATGATAATCAAATCGAATGGTAATGAGCATTAAATTAATTAATTTACTTAGAATGAACTCAATTTTGTTCTTTTATCATAAAACTAATTGTACATATAATTAAGAAAAAATATCTAAATCTTCCAATGACCGTATAATCTCATCTAATCATACTTAATTGATATTTTTTTGGATGACTATTATTCGATTAGCTAAAATTTTCTTTTATCAAATCACCATAAAAATCGAATATTGTTATTTGTCTACCATAAAAAAAAGTATAATAAAAACTATTATAAAATAGAATAGCTATTTGTGAAAATTATAATAATTTCTCCATTAGCCTTGATCATATTTATAAAATATATTAAATTTGATCATTCTTGTTTCTAAGCTAATCCATTCCCGCTTATAGATTGATACGTTTTTTTTGCATTTTTTTATTTATTATAAGTGCTATTTAATCGAATAATTAATTATAAATTAAGTAATATAATAAATAATAACTTTGATAAAAAATTTAATAAAAAAAAAGAATTCTATAAAATATCCATTTTGGTGCAAAATGTATAATTTTTTATTCTTTTAACTTTTAACATTTAATTTAATTGAAAAACAAAAATATTGGTTTTTTTTCTTCTTTTTTTTGTTGAAACAAATAAATATTCAAAATTCAAAA
The DNA here is from genome assembly GCA_958298945.1 of Atherix ibis. Lineage (NCBI taxonomy): Eukaryota > Metazoa > Arthropoda > Insecta > Diptera > Athericidae > Atherix > Atherix ibis. Next base: position 3,330,850 of record OY282607.1, on the reverse strand, counting down.
TACAACGTTCTGTCTTAAGGCGAACTGGTTACTTGTTTAGCATAAAATATTTTTCAAAAAAAAAAATCTTTAACAAAAAAATTAAAATATTATCAGCTGTGCCAGGCTAAATAAAGCTCTTGATGAAAATGAACTAACAAAGCAAATTGTAAGTGACTTTTGAGATATCTTTTATTATCATATAAAAACCAGAACTTCTTAGCTATCATCATCTAAAAATAGTATCTTTAGTTTATACTATAGTACATCGTTTGACATTTTCATGCTAAAAAGTCAAACGAAATGCCGCATGTTTCAGTCATTATTATTGATTCCATTTATATATTTAAATCAAATAAATTTTTTATGTACCATATACTATCATCAAGTTTTATTGAAATTTTTACTATTCCGAACACGAAAAGAAATCTACATTAAATTACCATATTGTCTATTTAACTGTTGTGTGATTTTATTTTATTTAATTTTAAATATATTATTTTATTTTAATGTAAACATTAAAAGTAGAGATCCATTTAAATTTCTTGCATAATAAATATATAAAAAGTAATTAATTTATGTGAGTTAAAAAACATAATATTATGATTAAGAATAAATCGCGTTCAATTTAATGGCGAATTTAAACTGAAAATAACATTTGTGAGGTTTTGAATACTAAACTATACTTGGCTTCTTAATCAGCTGTTAAAGCGAAGTCAACAATTTTTAAACGTTCACAATCTTATAAACGTGAACACAATAGTCGAACAATTATTAATAAGCAAGTTGCTGCTCATTCGCCGATTTTATTTCTAATCACTATAATCGAGTCTCCTGATCGTAGTACTGCCAAAAATATATTTTTAAATTTTTATTATCGTTTTTTCATATGGCAGCAGTGTTGAAAATGAAATCAAATGCATGGTAAAAATGTATTTATCTTAAAAATCTAATTAAAAACTATAAATTAATCCGATGACGTTTCTTTACTCGTCGCAATAGTGATTAATTTTTTTTAATAGACGAACTTTTTGAACTTTTCGAGTTGAACCCAATATTTTGCAAGTTACAATTACGTTTAGAGTATTAATAAAAAGAATTTTCTTCTATTATACTATTACTATTAAGAAATGGCATGTATTAAAAAATTTCTGTACAATATTTCAGAAAATTCTATTCTTTATGAATATTCACTAATCGATAATTTATTGTTACCGTAAAAAAACAGAAAATTTTCCCAACAAAAAAAAAAAAACTTCAATTAAAATTATAATACGAGGTCTGTTTAAAAAGTATCGCGAATTTTGAATTTCCGCAGGTTACGTATATTCGATTTTTGATTTTTTGTGGCGTTATGTTGGTACTCATACATCTCACTTATATCGACAAGTTCGGCCATTTTGAATGTTCAGCTAATTTTTGACATCTGCTTTGCTTGCACATGTTTTGGCTCGTCTTCGATTTTTGCCCATTCCAAAAAATGAATCAAAGAATCTGTATCAAATTTTGTGTGAAAAATAAAATTAATTGGGTGGACGCATTCCGAACGTTAACTGTAGGATATGGTGAAGCTACGTTGGACCGAAGCAACGTTTATCGGTGGTACAAAATGTTCTAAGAAGGCCGAGAGGATGTGAGCGATGAAAATCGTGCCGGACGCCGGAGCACGTCAACAACAGACGAAAACATTGATGAAGTGAAGAAAATAGTATTAGCTAATCGTCCAATTACAGTTAGAGAAGTTACTGAGGACTTAAACATATCGAATGGCTCGTGGCATTCGATTTTTACCAAAAATTTGCCGTGAGACGGGTCGCCACGAAATTCGTACCAAAATTGCTCAATTTCGACCTAAAACAGCATCGCATTAACATTGCTAAGGAGCTGTTGGACTCTGTCCGCGATGACCTAAATTTGCTCCAGAGGGTCATAACTGGTGACGAATCATGGGCTTATGGTTATGACGTGGAAACCAAAGTTCAATCATCCCAATGAAAGCTGCCGCACGAGCCAAGACCGAAAAAAGTGCGCCAAGTTCGGTCGAATGTGAAGGTTTTGCTTACAGTTTTCTTCGATTGCAGGGGCGTGGTGCATAATGAGTTCTTGCCACAGGGTAGAACGGTCAATAAGGAATATTACCTGTAAGTTATGCGCAAGTTGCGCGAAGAAATCCGCCAAAAACGACCGGACAAGATCACTAAAAACTATCTTTTGAAGTGCTTCGAGGATTGGAAAAACAAGTGTATAATATTTGGTGGGGATTACTTTGAAGGGGACAAAATAGATATTCATGTATAAATAAATAATTTTTGAAAAAAAAAACACAAAATTCGCGATACTTTTTGAACAGATCTCGTACATGAAATACGAAGTAAAATATATAAAAAAATGATGATGATAAAATCTTCGAAACGATTATAAAAATAATGCCAAAAAATAAAAAGTAGTAAAAATACGTTTACGAAACTAGCAGATGATTTGAAATTTTTCTACGCACGTGTTCTATTACGAAAAAAGGACGTCATCAAGTATAAATAATTAAATTGAATATGATTTTTTAAAAAAATAACACTCTTATATAGTGAAATAGTATTGGAGGAGTTCCAGTAATTAGATAAAAAAAACCGGCAGATAACGTAATCGAACTTCTCGTTCGTTCAAACAAGGTCGCGACTCAATTAAACTTAGGGGCTTCCTGAATTATATTATTTCTAAAATGAATTTTGCGATACATTGCATAATTGTGTAAATTTGATTACACGATCATCATCAAATTATTAACTTTGTCTATTACGTAGCCAAGGAGTATCCATATGTATAAGCACACGACGTTGACAAGTGGTCCCAATACTGGACAAACTGGTCTTCGATGACAAAATAATGTTTCTCTACTATTTATTCACAGCTATTAGTGAACAGGTAAACAACAGTGTTAAACAGACGATAACAAATCTTATCCGTTTAAAATAAAAAAATAAAAAAATTTCAAATTTTATCTTTAAAAATTTCAATACCAATATGACCTAGGCCTTTAAAATGAACATAATGTCTTATAAACTATTCGATTATGGATTTGGATTTTTTACAAAAAAAAAACCAACATTAATAAACAAACTGCTTTGATATTTGAAGTAATAAAAAAAAATAGTAGTAATAAAAAGAGGGGGTAAGAAACAGAAATTAATTTTTAACTCACCGATTTTTTGGGTTGTTTTGAGAGTCCACTTGATTTGATGACGCCATTAATGCAGAGATTCGGTGCGATGCATGAATAGTCGTTACCATTGCAAGGAACTGCCTTTGGTGGTGGTGGACGATATGTACAGCATATTTCAGTATTAGCATCACATTCCTGTAATTTAATTTTAAAAAAATGTATATCATATATAAATTAATTCAAATTATTTAATTTAATTAAACCAACAAAAATATAACAACAGATTTTGATTTATATTGAAAGTGCTATCCAATAACCCCTTTCCCCACCCCCACACTAAATAAAAATTTTCCACTATTGTTATATAATATATATTTGAATTTACCTTGAAATTTTTCTAATCTTATCGGAAAAAAATCATTAAAATTATTCAATTTATATATTATAGTTTTGCAAATATCAGATTTTAATTACGCTATTAATATCATTTTCATTATAGAAAAAGTGAAAACTACTCAAAGCATAAAATAGGACATTTAGGATTTTTTTGTTGCCTTCATCATCTTGTGTACCGGTTATTGTGAAATAATTTTAATTTATACAAAATTCAACTATTTCGGCTTTTCCATAGATTATGGCGGGGGGGACTTATTGATTTTTTCCTTATTGAAAAATATGTTTTATTTTCTTGTATCCATTTTCGTTTTTATTAAATATCAAAATTATGGAAATATTTCCAAAAGTATTTTTCTTTTTAAACATTTTTTCAAATATTATGAATAAATATCAATTTTTGTTTTTTTTTTTGCTTTGCTATATGCATTTAATAAATATTATATAGTTTATAAATGGCATAATAAAATTTGACATTTTATTATATTTTTTTTGTATTGTAAAATTTTACAAAATCATACTGAAATGCTATAGAAGAAATTTTCCTAATTGAAACCAAATGCGTATTGATCTCTTCTTATAAAATAATCCTACATTGTTAGAATATATTTCTTATAAGAAAATAGATAGTTTATGCCAAATATAGTTGTGAATATCTATTGTATATTATGGTTTAAAAAAAAAAGAAAAAAAACATTGCCTTTTATGCGAATCTTTTTTTTTTAAATAATGTTTTCATTGTCAATTCAAAAATTGGTCACATAAATTTTTGTAAATAAATTTCAATAGTCATGGTCAATTTTCAGTGGCTTTGATTATTATTTTATTTTCATATTTATATTACAGAAAGAAACAATCTATAATATATGTGTATATTATAAAATTTATGGAAAAAAAAGAAAAAAAACCTATACAAATTTCTTTATCAAAGATATTTTTTTCATAAGAAGAACCTAAGTTGCAAAAAGAGTTTTTAATATTTTACTAATAATATCAAGATTTTATCTTATATTGTTGATTGGATAAGTTAAAAAAAATAATTGTTATTTTTTTTTTTTTAGAGTTTAACTAAATATATAATAGGATTTGTATGAAATTATGTAAAAATTTCAAAAGAAGTGCGTGCAAACCTATCAAATCTATTTCAACTGACATATTTAAGGGAATTTATTATAATTGCCACTTAAAATATATATTTGGTAATAATTCCATTTTATTTTTTTTTTAAAAAAGAAGAAGAAAAACGTATTATTTAAAATGTTTAACCAATAAATGGAATCTTTTTTTACGTGCAAACATATTGTATATAATAGATTTATCTATTTCGTGATTATTTGATATTTATTGAAAATATTTATTATTAAATAAAATAGATCTTTTTGGCATCAAAAAATACCTGAAAATTGTACAATTTTTTTATAAAAGTAGTAAAGTCTGGAGTAGTTAATTTTTTATAAAAAAAATTTTCTTCAACAATGAAGCCTATTTTTCGCTTGGTGGATATGTCAATTGGAAAAAATTCTTATTTATTCATTTTGTTGAAATATTTATTTAAGAGAATTTTCAAATACTTGTACATGGGGCACTAAAAATCCAGAAGAGACTGTAAAGAGGTCATTTTTTAGTTTTCTTTGCAAATAAAGAAGAAAAGATCGTTACTGTGAATTTTGAGCGCTATAAACGCATAAAAAACCGATATTTTTAAGCCTAAATTTGAAGAAAAATTTGGTTTTTTTTGCTTAAATATTCACAAAATGCGTAATAATTTAACTCCTTTGGACTATTTCTTATATAACTATATAAAAGATCATTTTTACATAGACAATACTTAAATGTTAAAGCATTTTTAAAATCAATATACGTAAAGTAATCCTTAAATTACATCCAGAAATGTCCAATTTTGATAATTTATGAAAAAAAAACCTCACAACGTAAATTACAGTATCAAATAAGTCAGCAATGATTTTTTTTTATTACTGCATAAAAATAAATAATTAAAAAAAAGGAAAATTGGTTAAAATTTTATAAAAAAATATGTTTTATAAATTTTAATAAAAGAAAAATATATTCAACAACATTTGGAGGGTTTAAGTGCATAAAAACTGCACATACGTGTAGCTCTTAGTTAAATATGGTCACAATGGAACAAAACTATCAATTTTTTTTTCTACATATTTGATTAATAAAATATAATTTGTTTCGTATATTTACAAAAAAAAAAAGTTTAATGTAAATAAAAAAAACACAACATTGGAATTTTTCGTATGTGAGAAAGTTTAGTGTTTAAGGCAATTTTTCTTTGCCATTTTAATTTTATTGTCAACTGTTCATCTTACAGCCGGTTTTCAGAAATATCGAATCAAAGTTGGAAATTTTTCCCGTCGATCGGTATATAGCTAAAGGTGTCCAATAATGGAAAATAAATTAAAAAAAAACAGCAAAAACATCATAAAGAAGATTTTAATTTCACGTAAAATTATGCCATGGGGTCAGAAGTGTTTTTATGTAACATTTAGTTGTGCAGACACATCCAGGACACAATAATGGTAGTAGCCAAAAACTTGTAGTGTAATACTTGAAGAAAACACCATAATTCGATTCAACTTGATTCAATGTGATGCCATTCAATTCGATTCGATTTGGTTTGACGCGATCTGGGATTTTGTGATATGCTCTTTCATACAAGAATGGTATTTTCGCGCGCAATTAAAAATAAATTCAACAAAAAAAAACGTATAAAAATACTCTAAAGCCTGTGAATTTGTTAACTCTGGAATCTTGCCGGATAAGTGAAGACGTCGTCGTCTCTTCGTTGACCACTAATATGGTAACTCGACCGGGTATTATATAATCTTATTGCATCCGAAGTTGTTTCAAAATTAAACATTCAATGTTTCAAGATTCCACGAGACTATATAGTAAATAATAAATCGAAAATAAAAACGAAAATAGGAGGTGGTGGATTATACGAAACAGCCCCAAATATTGGAAAATAAATAAAATTATATTTTTAAATGAGTAATCAAATATCCAAATGACTAATGTTGAAATAAAAATTTTATTTCTACAAAATTCCTATTCCAATAGGAGTTTTTCCCTATTTTACTATTAATATTACAAAATTTCAGTTTCGACTTTTTTTATTTTTTCTTCTTCTTCTTTTGCTTCTTTTTCTTTTCTTCTTCTTCTTCCTTAATTTAGTAGATTTTTTTTCTCACAAATAAAGTGTTATTTTTATTTTCATTTAAATTAAACTGTATCTTTGTATCTAAATTTTTTTTCTTACTTTACAAGCATAGCTTTGAGGTCTTAACAAATTATGGAAATTCTTAAATTTGAATAAATTCAGATTGACTGGGACTGTATATACTCGTATATATATATATATATATATATTGCGTAATAGTTGATTTAATCGTACATTTTTATTGTTAGCAGAGTGGTAGTTGGTCTCTTTAAGAAATTCGACGTGAACTTTTGCAAATACTCTCTGCCACTTACAAAAATACTTGTATCTGCCCTAGGGAAGTATATAAAATCACGAAATCTAAACAGCTTTCGCTTTTCATATGGGCAAAAGAATTGGAAACTTTTTAACATTTCCATACAATTCAAAGTCACGAATGGATTACATCGTAACAGGAAAAATGTTCTTTTCTCCGAAGAAGAAAGTCATTTCGATGTAAAAATAATTTATCTAACAAAATAAAAAAAAAATAAATAATAAACGAAATACAACAAAAAAAAAGTTATTTCATAAAACAAATGAAATTTAATTTTTCATATTGATTTTTGGTTGTTTTTCTTTTAAATTAGAGTAAATTTTTTTTTCATAATAAGTAAAGGTAAATTTCGAAATTATTTTAGAGAAAAAAAAATGTGTTGAAAAAATAAAATGGGTCATTTGGAAACCTTGTATTGGTAAATAATATATAATTCATGATCATTAGTTAACGAATAGTCACCATTCCGCTATCAATCACAATTCTAAGTCATCGTAGTCATTATTATCTTCATAAGATTCTCCTGTGGCCGAAGCTTTTGAATACAAGAACGATTTGGTTAAATTGCATAATAAGATTTCAAATTCATCTTAAAATCACACCACACTCCATAACCAAAAAAATTATCTTTTTGTAAATGAAAATGTGCATTATTGTGCATTTTGGCTTTGTTGTTTATAATATTTGCTAAGCATGACTAGCAATTATAAACAAAAACAGAAGGAATTATTATTAATAATTCTTGGTAAGTATTTCTTAAGATGACTTCCCACATGATTATATTAATTTTCTTACAAGTTTGTGAATATGCAAATATGGAGAGACAGAAAAATGGTAGGTGAGATGATAGTTTGGCGTAAATATTTTTATAAATACTGATTGTGACTCATAAAAAATACTTATAAAACAACTGATCTTATTAATGTTATTGAGAAATAAACGGTTTTTCCATTTTATTTGGAATAAAATAAAAATACCCTCCACACTCTAAAACGGTCAAGTGCTTGTTCATATTAACAGAAGAAAACATCTTCTCCCAGTCATTCTGAAAGTTCATTCTTCTCCTAGTCATTATTTAAATATTTTTTCCAAAAAATACCCATTGAATTTTTGAATATGAAAATAGAATTTTTTTTTAAAATGTTTTTCTTGTATAGCTTAAAGCTATCGAACGAATGCATGTTTGTTTACAGATCGTAAGTGTTATTAACAAGTGTGTTTTGCATACTGGAAATGATACTTGAAAAATGCCAATTAACCAGAAAAATACAGATAGAATTTGTATATATTGAATTTTGATTGAAAAATAAAATAATTCGTAAAGTGGAAGCACATAAACATTTCGTTTCTATATTAATAGTCAGTAGTGTCTTGGCAACAGATAGTATGTATCTCTCTAGACTTTTATAGTATAAATATTTCTCTGCCGTAACGACAAATAAACATGATCAGATAGATAGCCAGGTATTGATCATTGGTAACCTTTGTTAACCTTTCGATTACACGACATGAATTGAAACTAATTGCGATTCCCAATTGCAATATCATCACTCATCGTGTCCACGTACAAGTTCGTTTACGTGAACATCAGTTATCAGTTCTGCGTAAAAAAGTACATACTGAATATTTATAAAAAGAAAAAGAAAACGAACTAAAAAGTATCTACAATATATTGAAAATATAGTATAAAAAGTAGCTACTGCAAATACAAATTGCTACTAATATGGAAATTAAATAAGACTCTGAAAAATATGATGTGCCTATCAAGAAATGAATTGATTTAATTATTCGACAGTAAATCGAATATTTTTATTTAATTTTTGTTACTATTTTTTTTTTTGAAACAAACAAAAAATCAAATTCTATTAAAACAATTATTTAAAGCCGTTTATTTTGAAATTTGTCAGCTGTTTGTTATCAACTGTCTTAAAACATGTGCCAATTGAAGTTAGCTGTCATAAAACAAATTTTGTGGTTAGGTATATTCAGAGTATATGATAATTTTGGACCTATAAAATTTTCGGTGTTATTTTAATAGTTAAAAAATTTACTTTGAAAATGGCCTAAGTGAGAATTTTCAAATGTCCGAAGGCAGTGATGATGGTAATTACAACTAATTATTAATAAGTTTGTATAATAAAATTTGTATTTAAACAATTTTCAACATAAATCGACAACAAATTAGAATAATAGAACAACATTTGTTAACAGAGGATGAAAATACAAATTACAACAGAGACAAGAATGGTGACACATAAAGACTGTCCCAAAATAACATGCAAGATTTGAATTTGTAATGTTTTGCGAATGAAAAACAGTTGGCAGTTAAGGGTTATGTGTGACAGTTGACAGTTAAGAGTTATTAAAAATGGAGCGCTACACGAAAGAACAACGCGTTTTCTTTGTTGAGCGTTACATATGGTCAGAATAGTGATTTAACTTCATTAAATGTGAGGAGATTAATTAGATAGTTTAAGGAGACTTGATGAATTTTTGATTTTAAACACTCCGGCCATGCTTCAATAAGTTGTTCAACACAAAACATCGAAGCAGTTTGTGAAAGTTTAGGAACATCAATTGGGTACCATGATCATGAATTGGACATTTCCAGAAGCTCTCTACAGGGTATTCTAATGAAAAATTTGCATCTTCATGGCTACAAAGTTCAATTGAGTCAATAAATGAAGCCTACTAACTTTTTCGAACAAAATCATCTTCAGTGATGAGGTTTATTTTCATCTTGATAACTTGATTAATCGATAAAATTGTCACATTTGAGGTTCAGAAAATCAACGAGTAATTGTTGTGAAAGAAATGCATCCACAACGAAATACTTTTTGGTGCGAATTTTAGGCTGAGGGTATCATCCGATATTATACTCATTACAACTGCAAAGGTATTTCAAAACAAGGACTTTAACAAAAAAGAAAAAAGAAAGAATATTTTTTAAAAGTTTTTGAATTTGGGAGATTTTAATACACAAACTATTTTACTATACGAAGCTACAGAGCCGCTATGTTGTGAACCGAAGATGTTAAAGGGATGAGCGATTGAATGTGTATTAAACCCTGCAAATGTACGCAATGGCTTACGTGGATGTATAGTTGGATCATCGAGCAAAAATTTTTGAGGAAAAAGAAAAGCACGTTCAAATTTCATATTAAAAGTTTTCCCAAGTTTTCATACTATTATACCAGATCTCATAACCCAATTGAACATAATGTGAAAATCATAGACCATAAATTCTTAGTATCAGGAGAGATTTTGGCGTCTTAAAAATGTGATTAAAGAAAATTAATTTACTATTTGTCGCCCAATATTATTTTATTGTTATTAAGCAGTACCGGAAAGGTAATAACTTTCTTTTAAATTAAATGAAAAAGAGGTTTTTATATCAACAAAATTTTTTAAAGAATGCAATTTGGTTAAAAACATGCAGAATGCATTTTTTTGAGAAATGAACCATATAAAATTTTCTATAACTCTCCGAATGCAGATTTTAAAATACTGAATTTTCTTACCACGTCATTTATTAGAACAATAAAAAAGAGTTTAAAATATTAAATTTATTACCACGTCATGGTAGACCAATAAAATTAGAAAATATTATATTGACACTACTTTGTAAAAATGGTATTGACACTACCATTACTACTTTAAATCCCTCCCGCTTATACAAACTCTAGATGAGCAGTAAATTCTTATGTAAATTTATATAATTAGAAGATTTCCTGAATTGCATAAATCGTTTTTTATCAAGTTTTCTAATGGAATATAAAATAAATTAAATTGATTATTGTTTTTTTTTTCAATTTGACGCATTTTAAATTATATCGAATGGACTTGGACTGTTAGAAATTGCTTATGACAAATCTAGTTGTTAATTTCGCAAGTAGCTTAAGTCCATTCTTAGTTAAGAGACACATATTATTCACTTAATAATTGCTATTATTTTAACTCTCATAGATACAAATTTGGAATGGGGTAAATTTTTAATTTCATTAAAACGCAAACTCTTAAAAATATCTCAATTTGAACATAAATGGACTTAGACCACTTTCAAAATAAACGGCTCATTTAGACATATTTTTCAGGAAAAACAAAAAACAAAAGCTTTCAATTTGAATCTAAGAAAGTTGTGACCTCCATCCATATTTTTTTTTATTTCCTTTTTTTTGGATAGAAATATTGCTTGAAATATTTGCAAGTATTTATCTATGAAATTAATTTAGTATTTATAAGCCTTAAAAGCATTTTAATTATGTCATCTTAATTTATGATAATTATCTTCGTATATTATTAGTGCAAGTATTTAAATATTAAGAAATTTGTTTGAAAGAAAAAAAAAATTATACAATATGAGGGCGTTTATTGCCGCCTCCTAATCAATCGGACTCTGAATTTTCTATCTTTTATTTTTTTGTGAAATCAAAATTCATATTATTATAAGAAAAAAACGAAAAATAAAATTTTCGAAATCATTTATTAGCGATCTAAATAATATATTTCATAATTAAATAAATCATCCTAATTTTCTGTTATTTTCACAATAACTTTTAAAAGTTTTTTGTTTTTGCTTTTTTTTAAAAAAAAATATTTTCAAATTTTTTTCTTTGATTATTTTTAAAAAAAGATATTATTAAAATAATATCATATAAAAGATGTTTATAATTTGCTGAAGAAAATAAATAAATTCTGAAAAGGTTTTTTTTCAATTTAAAAAACTAATAAAAAAAAGCATTGATTTTAGTGGGGAAAAAATTATATTTGCTCCGAAATAGAGTATTTTAGAAATGTCAAAAATATGAATTTAGACCAGTTTTTATTCCGATTCAAAACTGACAAATATAATTTATAAGAATCCTTCAACTATAACTGTGCAAGCTCATACCAACTTAATGTCAAAAGAACAAGTAAACCATAGAGAGTTGTAGAAGATGGCGTTCGCTGTCACTTCTTGCAACATTTTTTTCCATACTCAAGGAAGTACGTCAATTTAGAAATTATTCAAAAAGATTTCCGTATTCGATGATCTTAAGATTAATTTGCAGATTTAAATAATCTAAATGTGAATCCAGGAAGTTCGGTTAGTTGACAGTTCAAAGACATCTTCTAGTCAACGTTTAATCTAAATATCACTTTGGGCATCCTTTTTGGTATAAAAGAAATTTCCATTTTATACCTAATGCCTGACGCGTTAAACGTGTTTATACCAAATACGAAATTTAAATTAATATGGATTATTCTAATTTAAATTCATTTTTTTCTAGTTTTAGTTTTTTGAATTTTTGTATTTTTTTTTTTATAAAATTATAGAGATTTTTTTCCATAATTATACCAAGCTTTTTATGAGAAAATATTTCATAAAGGCAAAAAAAAAAGTGAAAATAACAATTTAAATTGCGCGATCGAATGGAGTAGAGATGAAAATGAATTTTCATTCTGTGAATTTTTTTGGTAAAGTAATTTTCATGTACAGAAGAAGGTGTATCATAATGATTCAAAATTATGATTATGAACAAGAAAAAAAATGTATTTTTGGTCATAAAGAATCTCCAAGATGACGTGAGGCACGTTTGTTATTTTTGATTTCATTGTCAAGATCGTTCCGTGGTGGTATTAGTATTCGAAAATTTATAGTGTCCAATTTGAACAAATGTAAACCAAAAGAAAATTTCACTTTTCCAATTTAATTAATTGGTAGTGGCGTTCCCCACGATTTCAAGTTCTGCGCAATATTTTATCATTAATTTATAGTTGTGATGAAAGCTGAACCATTGTTCTGAATTTATTGTGACAAACAACTTATTATTATTACTATTATTATCATTATTATTACAAAAAAGTGAGTCTCTTACAAGGTTAAATAAAACTATTAGCGTCTGGTTAGGTATTTTACTTTTAAGGATGAAAATCGGTCAATTATATATGATAGATTGTACCTAAAATAACATGCAATATTTGAATTTTGCGCCATTTGAGCGGTAAAGTGTTGTTAATGGAAAAAAAAGACAATGTGACAGATGACAGTTAAGCGTTATTAAAAATAGAGCGTTACAGGAAAGAACAATGCGTTTTCATTTTTGAGCAATATTTTATAATAATGAAAGTTTGGCAGATTCAGTTCGGAATTTTCGTACAAAATATGTGATCAGAATACGGATTAAAGTTCATCAACTATGAAGAGATTAATTAAAAAATTTAGGGAGACTGCATCAATTAGTGATCTTAAACACTGTAGCCATCCTTCAATAAGTCGTTCAACAAAAAACATCAAAACAGTTCGTGAGCGTGTTGCTGAGAGTCTAGAAACATTAACTCGACAACGTGGGCATAAATTGGACATCTTGAGAAGCTCTCTTTGTGACTCAAGAACTGAGGCCTACTGATCATGCAGAGCGACTGGAGTTCGTTGAATGGATTATGGACCAAGGACAAGCGGATGCTGACTTTTCGAACAGAATCATCTCCAGCGATGGGGCCCATTTTCATTTGAGGCTCAGAAAATCCGCAAGTGATTGTTGAGAAACAAATGCATCCACGGCATGATATTGCTTGGTGCGGATTTTGAGCTGAATAGATGGCAATAACAGTTAATGTTAATGATGCTCTCTATCCCGACATGAAAATTCAGTTTTTTGTACCAAAATTGCAGATGTAAATGTGGACAACATGTGGTTTCAACCAGACAGTGCCACATGCCATACAGGCCGAGAAACAATTCAATTTTACATGTAGTTTGGGACACCTTATAATGGACTAAAAAGAAACTCATTATAACGACTCCAAACCATTTAAGTACAATAAAAAAAAAGAAATCTGTCATCATTTCATTATTTCGAATAATTTGCATATTAGGCATGTGAAATTTTGATTAATTTAGTTATTAATTGGATATGGTCCCAAAACCGCAAAGTGTACCAAAAAAACAAACAAACTGTTAAGTTACGAGCTCATCACTAAACAAATATTGTGCAATACCAACCTAACAGATAAGATATTATCAAATCGTATTACAGCATATCTTACATGACTTTGTCAATCTAATATTAATGCTAATCATTCAAAAACTTACTCCACCCGATTTTGTGTTTTTTTTAAAAATTTACTACGAATCATTTCCAAAATGAATTCATATTGATAATAATATTACTTAATCGAATTTTAGGATGGTTAATTTTAATCATATTCTCATTAGATTGTTTTGTGCGCCCATGCGTGATTGTTATTTAAATTTTCAATCTATCATCCATGGAATTTTGTCACTAATCCTATCATTTAAATTTGGTACAATTAATCAAAGTGCTACCGTATTTTAATAAGCAAATGAAAAAAAAATCTCATTTCCAAATTACAACAGATGAAAATGAAACATATTTGGAAGGGTGTATTAATCTGGTTTATTGCAATCATCTTTTGGGCTTTTACAAAAAATACGAATTTAATTAAATGTCACTTTTCATAATAAACTTTATATTGTACAATCAAAAATTGTATCTTAAAGCAAACTTGTATATCATTTTGAAAAGTTACAAATTAAAACCATTATCCGCATATAATTGTAATGCAATGCATTAATAAATAAATCCCAAACACGAAACGGCATTATTTAAGGACATCGTTTTTCACTTAAGATACTACGAGTAGATGCTGGATTTGGCATCAATTTTGTTGGGCTCCCATATGCACAAAATTTACCATTTTAATTCATATTTCAGTATGTTGTATAATAAAGCTTTATCAAAAGTACGATAAATGTTCATCACCTTTTAGAAAAGTATGTATGTAAATAAAGTAATGCCTTTCAGAAAAAAAAATGGAAAGTTTAACCAAATTTCGATTATAGAGTGTGAAATGAACATTTTTCTGTACTGCTGCTATCGAAATTGTAACCTTACCGGTATTTTTTTAATAATTTCCTTCATCTTTCGCTGGACAAACAACTCTCTTCGATAAAGTCATAAAAATTAAATTTCTTCACATTTAATAAATTAACTTTCGTAACACGATATTTTCATTATGAACATTCTACAAATTACATATGACGTTTTTTATACCATACAAATATGACATCATCATATACAAATTATTGATTTTAATAGGAGTTTAAAAAAATAGATTCACGGATATTTTTTTTTAAAAAAATAATAAAATTATAAAAGAATTTAAATTTAAAAAAAATATCATTTAACACAAGATTAAATTCCAATGCAATTGTAAGGTTTATAAAAGAAATCGTTGAACTGCATTATCGACGCTTTATAGATATCCTACTGATCGTGCTTGTTTAAATTGTATTTCTTATTTATTAACTGAACAAACTATGAAAATAAAAATAAATCAAAGTTTTTACTGATCGAAAATAATGTTACAATTCCAAAGTATACGAGGCCTGTTCAAAAAGTATCGCGAATTCTGAATTTCCGCGGGTTACGTATATACGATTTTTTTGTGGCGTTATGTTGGTACTTATGTCTCTCACTTATGCCGATAAGTTCGGCCATTTTGAATGTTCAGTTAATTTTTGACAGCTGCTTTGCTTGCACGTGTTTTGGCTCGTTTTCGATTTTTGCTCATTCCAAAAAATAAATCAAAGAATCTGTATCAAATTTTGTGTGAAAAATAAAATTAATTGCGCGAACGCATTCCGAATGTTGACTGTGGCATATGGTGAAGCTACCTTGGACCACCGAAGCAGCGTTTATCGGTGGTACAAAAGGTTCTCAGAGGGCCGAGAAGATGTGAACGACGAAAAGCCTGCCGGTCGCCCGAGCACGTCAACAACCGATGTTTTCAGGGTTGTGGTGCATCATGAGTTCTTGTCACAGTGCAGAACGATCAATAAGGAATATTACCTGCAAGTTATGCGCAACTTGCGAGAAGCAATCCGCCAGAAACGCCCAAATTTGTGGAAGAACAAAAATTGGCTTTTGCACCATGTTAACACCCCTGCTCAGGCATCGTTTCTTGTGCGCGAATTTTTGGCCAAAAACAACACACTAATAATGCCCCAGCCACCGTATTTCCCAGATCTGGGAGAGCCCCATGAAAGGCAGATGTTACGCTACGATTGAGGAGATAAAGATGGCATCGAAGGAGAAACTGAACAAGATCACAAAAAATGATATTTTGAAGTGCTTCGAGGATAGTAAAAAATGTGTATAATATCTGGTGGGGATTACTTTGAAGGGGACAAAATAGATATTCATGAATAAATAAATAATTTTTGAAAAAAAATACAAAATTCGCGATACTTTTTGAACAGACCTCGTATATTAAAAATAACAAAATGTATAAATGCTATTGGTTTTTTTTTTCTCAATAAAATAATTCTGGGTCATTTTGTAAAGATACAAAATGATTATTTTAACCAATTCAATTTGCAATTTTCACATTTCAAAAGTATCATCGTTTATTTCACCAATAATAACCAGCGATATAATATTTTTTGTCGAATTCGATTCATTTTTATGATTTTCTTCTTTATGTATTTGTGCTCTTTTTAAATCCAAACTTCACACCGTTGACAATGCAAAACAACAAACAAACAAAAATATTCTGTTGAATCGAAAGACATGAAATAACCTTTAACAGAAAAAGATACAACAAATAATCAATTTCAAATAATCATAAATTTAGTGACAATCGATTTGGCTTTTTGGAGACCGTTGAAATTTACTCCGAATCGAACTGAATGACTCCAAAAACGATCCGAGAGCTATTATTGAACATAAAATGATGGCCTATTCATGATCGTGTTCGTGTTGACTACGAGGTCAGCGAGAATCTTTATCGGCGATAATTTTCGAATGAAATATAAAAAAATCCATTAAATAATTCCACTTTGTTTTTTTGTTTTTTTTTTTGGAAAAAATATAACTATTTCAGGTGGTATCAGTATCGATATTGATCGGTTCACTGGTTTACTTCCATACAATTGGAAGGAATCATATTTTACCCTTTCAGCACTTTCAATTAAATTTTATTCAATTGCATGGAGAATATTAAATATAATCAATTACTTACCTTTCTTGTTATGGCACCTCCTCCTTGAGTGAATTCGCCGTTGTTGCAAGTCCTGGCGGTCACGCACACTTGTGAACCAGAGCAGACCAGCTTCTCTAGTGGCGGCAAGTATTCTGGGCCTGAGAAACGATCTGCATTGCTGGAGGCGCTGACCTCGGCGTCATTGATCATATGCGACAGGAAGATATTATTGGCCAGATTCATACTGTTGGCCCTTTGCTGATCAGCAAGGAAGGTGTTGATATCGTTCGTGTAACCATTACTGAGGAATGGATTCGATTCGAAAACGTTCGAAACAAATGTCTTGCCGAATGGTCGGCCCTGGCTTATAGTGCCGAAATTACTCAGCGCTTGGCCAAGACCTTCCGCCGCATCCGAATCTAAGGCTGGATCCTGCGGGTCAGCGTGTGCTGTTCCCAGCAGCAGCAGTAAGCCAAGCACTAGCGATCGATACCGCTTCATTTCTAAAAAAAACAAACAAACACAAAATTTCATTTAGTTAATCTTCAATAAAATTTATTTTCAACAAAAAAAATAATTTTTTTTTGGTAATTATAATGCCCCATTTTCTCCACCAAAAATTACATAAATAAAATCGCAGATTTCGAACTGCATTAATAATTTTTTTTGTGTACGATCGGTGGTGGTCATGATGACTTAAGCTTTCATCCTGTTTTTTTTTTTGTCATTTCAAGCAAGTAGATTTATGTTAATTGAATTTTTCCAAACAGCTGAACTGATAATAATTACTGTGGTAACTGCATTTTATAGTAAGCAGATATATTCGCAGTATACTCGTAAGTACGGAATAATTTAAATATTGTCGCAGCCTATGATCATGATGTGCTTGCAGTTGTTAAACAGAAAAATCAACGAATGCGAATTATGCATCAAATTCAATGGCAATAACTGGGATGAGTAGATAAATGGATTTTGTGTAAATATTTTGAAAAATAAGAAACATAATTTGGCATTTAGAAGGAACATACCAGGATACATGTAAGCTCAGAATTTTCGTTGTACTAACAATCAGATACTATCTATCTTTATCAAATATTAGACTATCATTTCTTGTTAGTTGTTAAAATGATTTTACACTTTTGTACAATGACACCATTCCTTCTATCTCAGCTATTTGCGGCAATTATTTATAGAGGTAAAATATTTTATCAACAAAATCAAGTCGCCAAATTCTTCACATCCAAAAACAACATGAACGCATAGCAACATTTGGTATGCACAATTCTGATCATTTATGGACAAAATTATTAATTACAAACTCGATGTTTTCCATTTCTAACCAAACATTTTAACTAACACTTATTATTGTACTCTCTACAATACGAGTAATG
The DNA here is from genome assembly GCA_958298945.1 of Atherix ibis. Taxonomy (NCBI): domain Eukaryota; kingdom Metazoa; phylum Arthropoda; class Insecta; order Diptera; family Athericidae; genus Atherix; species Atherix ibis. Next base: position 3,312,440 of record OY282607.1, on the reverse strand, counting down.
TAAGATTTTTATTAAAACATAGACAAGACACATCCATGTTTGAAAATATAAATTAATTGCTATTAATTGCAATAACTTATGCAAGAGTAGTCAGTCCTGTACTAAGTACAAGTACATGGCTAGTCAGTGTTGTAGTTGCTGGTATTTTTGTTGATATTTAAAATAGATTTTTTTGTTGAAAGAATACTATTGGATATTTTTCAATCCAAAACAAAATATTCAAATAAGATCTTGTATGAAATAAAGTTAGTAAGAGGGTTATTTATTTTACAAAATGCCATTTGGAATTTTTTTTTAAATATTTTTTTCTAGTAATTAAATCAGATCATTTTGGCGACAATTAAAGAGCACCTTGAATACATTTTTTTTTTAAATAATTACTTAACTTAAATCTAAATGATGGTTTTTTTCAAAATTTTTTTAAAAAAATTTTACATAATCGGAACCAGACAATTTTCTCTTGCAACAATTATTTTTTTTTTATTAAATTAATAACGTCCACATAGCTTGTAATTTTTAAAATTAGTTAGAAAATTGATATTAAAAAACTATTTATTGACCTAGTGTACTATAATTTCATTTCCATTTTGAAGGTAACCATATATTTTTCGGTTATTATTCATATGACCTAGGAGGTCTGTATAAGTAATGTGCCTTAAAGCAACTAAATCATATAAAACAAAAATGCATTTTAGGCTTTTTCCAAAATAAAAAAATTTTTTTTTTCCTAAGCTTATTCTCACATTGTCAAGGAGATATAGAAATTTTTTTCAATCATAGTAATTTTACTATTTAAATAAATTTTAAGTAAAAAATTAGAAAAATCACTTTAGTTTTTATTTATTTTCTTTTTTTTTTGTTTTTTTAAACTAAAAATAATTATTTTAATGAAGATCTAGTGTTAGAAGTATTATGTTTTTTTTGGAATTTTTTAACTATTTCTTATTTGTTTTATAACCTTACAAATGTATACAAAATAAAATGCTTTTTCTAAGTTGAATTTTTCTTACTCGTAATTGCATTGTAAACACTTTTTGTTTACTATATTATTGTATCTACGAGTAATAATAGTTAAGGCTATTATCACATTATATTTTTATGAAAGTAAAATAATTTCAATAGTTTTTAAAAATCTTTAAACATTTTAAAGGTCGCAAACTAAACCGATTACGAAACATTTTCACTAGTTTGAATGGAATAAATAAAAATGAACTTAAAAATTTATTAATATCTCTCTACTAAAACTAGAGCATCATATTGTGTTTTTTGTTCTTCATTTTAGATATTTAACAATTATTATAAATATTAATAATGGAATATTTTGTTGTTTTTTTGTTGTTTTTTTTGTTGTTGGAATTAATCCATACAAATGTGTCAATTGTGTCCAAATTGGGTTTGATGGAATTTAAAAGAAAAATAAATATTTTTTTTAATACAATTTTTTTTTCAAATGCATCACCATCTTCAGTATTTTGAATATAAACCGTATAAAGTATATATGGGATATGTATGTATAGAAATATAAAATTCCATAATTAGGTAGTTTCTCTGACCATGAAAATTAAGACAACAGATGGAAAAAATGCGATGCACCGAAATACCCGCACAACTACTGCCACTTAATACGCACAGAATAGCAAATAAATAAACAAAACGAATAAAAAACACACTTGGATGGGGTCATGTGTTCAAACAAATACAGATTCATTTACACACCTGTTCAACACAATACCTATAGTCTGATTTTACTGTGCGAATTACTTGAAACAAAAGATACAATTATGAAATCGGACCTCAGCCAAGCCAGGCCAGTTCAGTTGACCTACTGGAATAAATTAAAAAAAAAAAAATACTCATAAAAAACTTTAAAACAAAAAAAGAAATCTTTAAGATTTTTCTCAATTAAATTCAGATACAGACAAATCAGCCAACAGCTTCTAACAGAGCCGCTATTTATATTTTTCGCACTTTGACTCGGGAAATTTAAAGTTAATTCGCATGGTTAATGTGGTAAAAATGTTTTTTTTTTCTTTCTTGATGAGATTATAAGCTATAGCAATATTCTCAGATCTTAGATATCTCGATTAACTCATGTCTCCCCATCAACTCAGATCTCCAATCAACATCAAATACCATTCTTTGCTGCTGGTAAACACAGAAGTTTATAGTTAAGAGAAGCACATCTTTTATGTAGAAGGTTTTAAAGTTTTCAAGTGTATGTGCAGATACTTGCACATTTTTATTGTAGATAAATCCCTGAAATTTTCTAATTTTAAAAACTTTACCTACAAACAAATTATTAAACCACTTGTCGTATTGCTATTGAATTTTGATGACGAATAAGTATAAATCACGACAAAACATAATACATCATTACTTTAACGATTCACTTTTATGTAGGTTTGCATATTAGTAATCTGTTGTAGAGATTTTTCATAATTAACACAAACTTTAAGAATATGTATGGTAAATATGCTATAATTAAAAATAAAAGTATAATTTTTTTTTTGGTTTTACTTGTGTGTTAAAAGTAAATGGGAATTAATTATGACGTAAATCGAAAATGCAAGTACAATTTTAGATTTGATCAAAATGTAATTTTTTTTATTATTAAAATTCTAAACAGAAGAAAAAAACGTCGATTGCTGAGTTTTCTTGTAGATTTGATTTTATTACAAATTTATGTAATATAAAAAATTCTGAATTATGGCTTTTAAAAGAATTTTCCCACTTCATAAACGGAAGTGGCAATATTCTTCGAAATACGATAATTCACAAAACTCCCTCCTTATCGTCTATTCATTTTTACTTTTATAATAAAATTTCATTGAGATATAAAAAATTATTACTGATTTTTTATAATGCTATTGAAATTAAATTTATTTTACTTTCTAGCAACTATACTCATTTATATTAATCAAATACTAGCAAATAAATGACTCTCAATTGTTATCCATTTTATGCTTTGAAAAGTACCACCTTGTCATTTAACAGATTTTTAAGAAATCTATATTTAAAAATAACTATTATTTGGACTAAAAATTGCCATTATTTATTATAGAAGTAAAAATTAAAGTCTGTTGATAATGGAATGTATAGAACATACGCCAATTGAGTGCTGGAACAAAAGGCTTTAGAAGTTGGATTTTTCGAATAAAATTTTCTTAATGATGAGGCTAATTTTTTACTCTGTGGATATATCAATAAGTAAAATTACCATTTAAAAAACTCTGAAAACCTACAAATAACTGTGCGGAAGCCACTGTATCCGCGAAAAAAAACTGCCTAGTGTGCATTTTGGTCTAAAGGTGTCATTGGTCTGTAACCGTCAATTTTGAGCACTATCGTCATATGATAACTGACTTATTTTTTGTTGGTCAAAAATTAAAAAATTTTAATTTAGACTAAATGCGGTTTATAAAAAAAGATACTAAAAGCTATACTGTACGATAAAAATTGAGCTTTATTACTTGTAAAGTTCAAAGGACATGTGACAATATCGAAATAGCCTCAAAGATCATAAAATTTGACATCGTTCAAGTTTTTTCTTATAAAAAATTATAAATAATTTATTTACATAGATAATTATTAAATTTTAAAAAAAATTATAAAACCATATGCGTCAAGCAAAAAAAAATGGTCGAATTAAAGCCCGAAATTTTCGAAAAATTCATCAAAAAGTAGCTCAAAATATCAAGTTCTGTAAATGGTGTAAAAACATCAATTTAAATAATATTAAATATATTATATAATGGCAAAATCAATTCAATAGAATTCTTTTTAAATTTAATAAAAAATTTAATTTTTAATATATTTAATAAAATTTTACTATCCAAAATGGAAATTGAATAATCCTTTATTAGATTTATTTAACGCCAAACGAATTTGTTTCTATGGAAAACTATCTTAGATAACACCCAGATAACTGAAGAGATTAATTTTTTTAAATCTCAGAAAAAAACACTACCGTTTATATATCCTCCGTTCATGTATCATTTTTTTTAAGTATAGTAAATAAAAATTATTCAAACTTTCAAATTCTGATTGAAAAAGAAAAATTACTTTAAAGGTCTTGCAGCCGAAATAAGATTTTTCTTATTGGTTTTTTTTATTGTTGTTGTTATAAAATATAAATATATATAGAAAAAATATGTTAAAGAATTAATAATTATATAATTTAGCATAATAATAGATTAAGATAAATGATAAAGAGCCGGATATTCGATTCTTATTCGTGGATTAAATGAAATTATTGATCTTTTTCTACATGTTTATTTATTTCAAGTTTTTTTCCATAGCATGTCCAAAATAAATGACTACAAATATACAATATATATATATATATATATATGAAGAAAAAAAATTGAGTAATTCTTTTAACTGCTGCGAAGAAACAAAAATTTCTTAAATATTCATTGATATTATTTATGAAAAAAAAACCAGATATTAAAAATTGTGTTGTTGTATCCACTCCCAAAAATGATGTAAATTTTAAATTTTGATTTTTTGTCAAATTTTTGTAGCATATTCTCTAGTTATTGTATTTATTTATTTATTTATTTATTTATTTTTTCTTTTTAATAACTAATAGCAAAATATCAAAATTTAAATGTTAAACCAGTTACTGTTTATTCAGTTTTTTTTCTCTCTTTTTCTATCATCTTTTAATTGGAACCAAAGAAAATGGAAAAAATTATTTTAAAATTATTCAATTCACTATAACCGTCTCGAAAATACTATAATTTATGACTCTTTATAGAGTAAATATGCTATAATATTAATTTTTTTCCATAGCGAATGTTTTTTTTATTCTTTCAACAAAAAAACATTATATATTCAAATGTATTTTTGGCAAAATCTTGTATCATTTTTGTTTCATTGAAATTTTTTAAGTCAATTTTTTTTCTTCTAAACATTTTTTCGATATTAATAAAATATTCAATATTAAATATAAAAAAAGCTAATCACGTGCTAACAAAAATATTCCATTCAACTAATAACTAAAAGATGTTGGTTTTTTTATTTATTTGTTTTGTTTTTATTAAATAATTGGGGGTGCATGATTGTTTAAATAAATATATAATTATATATGATATTTATTAGTAATTTTTTTTAATGATCATTTTATTTTTTTTGCTTTTTGGCTATCTTTTTTGGAATATTAATAGAAAAATGGAAAATTAAATTTTTCGTAAATTTAATCGAACATAGAATAATAGTTAAAATAAAAATGTTAAAATTGGTAAGATCATTTAGATTATCATAAAATATTCCCAAAAATAGAAAATCAAATTTTTTAGTTGGCATGACAAGGTGAGAGAGCCAAAAACTATGATATGGACTGGTAAGGTATGGCAAGGTTGTCTAACTGAAAAGGCATTGGCTAGTTGAGTCAACGAAACATTCCTTGAGCACCAAAGTTCAATGAATTAAATAATTAAGTACAAGGCGTTAGATCTTATTTAATAATTCCTAAAGAAATTTTCAACTTTTGTCTTTGTTTTTATGTCATTTTATTATTGTCTAACCCATTTATGGTACATTCAAAACTGAAGTATTTGTATTTTCTGATTTTTCGGACTATTATTTGAATTTATAATAAATACTTCAGCTATCTATTCCAATAAATATATAATTATTTTTTTTTAAAATCTATTATTTTATTAAAAATTATTTTATATTAATTCTCAAAGATTTATTAACGAACAAATTTATGGTGTACACATTACTATGGTTAATGTCTAAGATAAATTGTATCCACTGTTATGTCAGTTTTAAAGAAAACGCGCGAAATGTGCACGTGCTAAAAAGAGCGAATCCTTTATTAGCTCAACAAATTCATTGTTTTGGTTTTTGTCTATGTTAAAATTTGTGGATTGTCCTTACTAATTGTCCGTTTCCTATTCAATTAGCAACAATTAACAATAATTTTTTAATAGAAAATTAATTTTTCGAAAATATATTTAAAATTTATTACTGGTAAATTCTTAACTGCTGGTGATCAGTAATAATATTTAATAACAAAAATTAGGGATATTTTTAAAAAAAAGATCGAATTTTAAATTATTTATAAAGGAAGTAATTTCGAATGTGGAAAAATTGTTCTCACCACTATAATTAAATATAACCAAAGAAAATAGCCTAATTGATACTCTTTAAATTAATAATTTTTAATTGTTTTCTTAATAAACAACAATTAAAATATTTTAATTTACATAAAAAAATATTATTTTCACTTTATGACATGCAAATTATTTCATTTGAATATATTAGCAATCAAGAAATAATATTAAAAATAGAATTACAAGTCGATCAATGTACAAACAAGAAAGAAATTCTATTATTACAAGATGAAAAGAACAATTTTCGAAAGGAATTATTGTAATTTTCTATGCATAATAAATTAGTTAATTATATTGAATCTTAAAAAGAAAACAGGCTAAAAAATAAATTTTAATGACAGGATCATGATTAATATAGAGGCTTACGCAACATTAAATTTTATATACTAATAAAAAAATATTTTTAATAATTTAATTTGTTTTTCTTTTAATTAAAATATTTATGCCCATCGGATTTGTTCCACCATTGATTAGTTACTAGAAATTTTTGAAAAACTATTTAATTTTATAACGCGCTCATAGAATTTATTTTCATCTCTGTAATGAATAATGCATTTTCTAAGTGCACAATTTATCAAATTGATGCTAATTGTTTTTCTAACAACAAACTTGCAGGTATATACACTTTATTCTGCTACACGTAAGTAGAATAAAATAAAAATAGAAATTAAAAATTCGTTTAGAATAATTACATTATTGGTGTAGATCCGCCTTGAAATAGGTAATTTTTTTTTTTGAACCCATTTTATATATGTATAAAAAAGAATTTTTTTTTTGCAACTAATAATGTTGATCCCACAAAGTATCCAAATTTTTTTTTCTGAATTGTATATATATCATATATTCCCAAAAGTATTGTAAAAATTTAATAGAAAAATCACATAGTATACAGCACAATTCTTACTTTTTATTTCTATATTAAGGTTTGTTGTTGAAACTGCTTTATTCCTCAGATTTTTATTTGGTGGTAAACTTTAACTAAAATCACAAGTTCTTTTTTGATTTTGTAAAAATTTTTCAATACACAATTATTAATTATTTTTCGTTTTGTATCCGTTAACACTCGTATGGGATAGTTATTTTTTTTTTAATATAATTTTTGTTTTTTTCTTTTTATTTTCAAAATAATAATTTCACATAAACCTTTTTGGTTTTCTTCTTAAATTTTCGTATTCTCCAAAAAAAACAACACAAAAATGTTTCAATTTTTCTTGTCCTTAAAGTTTTGTAAGTTTTATTCAATAAATACAAAAAAAAAAAAAACTACACAAACCAATGTGAAGAAATTGTATTTTCTTAGAACACAGAAAAATATTTCATTAAATTTGTCAATTAAGAAACTTAAATGAAAAAAATTAAATAATAATTATAAAAATAAAAACAAAAATAACAAACAACTCTTCTCGATTTGAAGATGATCTCGTGCTTGCACGATGAAACGATTAACGTACTATGATTGTGATTTTGGCTTAAGTTCTGCTTTTATATATAACCGAGTGATCGAATGGAAAAAACGCACCAGCCCGTATGGTAGTTGTTTGGCTGATGTGAAGAGGAGTCTTGGAAACCGGTGCTAAAATCAGCATGAGCAATGACCAGTTTAAGCTCCAGCAAACGTCAGCTTACATTTGTTAGGCAATTTCAACTCAGCAGAGGTGTAAGGTGTAAGGAGAGATAGTAGAGACAGAAGCTCATCATAAAGAAGGAGGCATACAGCAACAGCAGCTTAAGTCTTCGCAGCAGCCTCAACAACAGCCTTTGTAGCAGCTACAATACAAGTCTTCGTAACAACTGCAACACCAAAGCACAATAATTTTTAGTAATTTTTTTTTCATTTTTTACCTGCAAATTATAGTATTTTCAGAAACTGTGGAGTCGAGAATGCAAAGTGACAAGCTTTTTTTTTGGTGACGGTGAGAAACATGCTCAAAAATATGAGATGTGCTAATTCTGCAAATACTCATACATACCCCAATCCGAAAATGGGGCTATGTACGAGTATTTGTAATCAGTATGGATCTCCTTTTAGCAAATGGAGGGGGGAAGGGGTGTTACTACAAAAATTTAAGATCAGATTTCCTTTAAGATATTGACTAAAAATATAATTGAGATAAGGAATTTGATTTAAAAAAAAAAAGAAAAAAAAGAATAAATTAGATAAAAATATTTTATGAAAACTATATAATCTACCATAAAATTGTGTATGTTTATACTATAAATTATTATAACAAATACCATAAATAATAACCAATGCACCTATAGATATATACAGAAAAACTATTTGAATAGAAATTATTAATGTTACCGGAAAATATTTCTGATAAAATCAAAATATTTCTGATCAAACAATTAATTAATAATTAAAATACTTTATTTATACATTAAATCGATAATTTTCAATAAAATAAAGATTTACGAATAAAAATTTTATAAAATATTACAAAAAAAATATTTCCTCATATAAGATCGTGTATTTTCTAGTTTTATATGATTTATGAAATTTTTCCTGAATTTATGATTAAATGTTAATTCTTAATTATGGATCATCAATACCGTCTATGCAATATATTTAAATTACAAAGATTATATATAATAAATTTTCTAACAAGTTTATTAATTTTTTATATTTAATCAATTTTATTAATATTAAAAGAAAGATATTCTTTAGGAAAATGTGTACATACTCGTTCATAATATAATAGTGCAATTGAATAGCGTATATTTTTATGGATAATTCAAAATTCATCTTTTTATATTAGTCCTGTTTATTTATAATAATCTTTTAATAAATTCAAAGAATGCAATAACTAAAAATTAATTAAAAATAAGGGAAACTATTGTAATTAAAAATAACTAGTTTTGTGCATATTTTTGTTGTTGGTTGTACGAGTATCGTAAAAACATTTACGATAATTGTGTAGTTTTTTAAAATGAACAAACATTTATGAAAAATATAAATTTTAATTCCATTATTTATTTTGTATCATCTTCCTTAGAAGAGAGGAAATTGTTTTAATCGACTTTTTTTTTTATTAATATTTTTATTTTTTTTTTATTGAAAAAAAAAACCGAATAATTAAATTTTATTTGAAGAAGATTTTATTTAGAGTTGTCCAATCTAAATGTGAAAGCCATCAAAGTATATGTAACTCAAATACAGAAAAAAAATGAACATATCTTAAAAAATCTTAATAAATATTAATTGAACACAAGTAACACATTCAATTAAATATATAACAAGTCTATTCGAAGACCCTCGAGAAAAATAAAATTTCATTCGAAAGTAAAAGCACATGATATAATTTCACTGTTAAACATTTTGTGAGGGACTTTTATTACCTTCCTCTCCAATTCTTCTATATTTGTTCAAGTTAAAGACCATCATCATTGTGGGATATATATTTTTTTTTAATTTTTTTCTTTTTTAATGAAAATTGCAACTTAAAATTGTTATGCAAAAGGAAACGAACACCAACTGTGCAGAAAAATGAATAAAAGTATTCATACACAATTTAGAAGTGTACAAAACTATTATCGAAAAAGATAAATTTATAAATTTACTGTGGGTATAATAAGCACACAAAGAAAATATTATATATATTCTTAGAAAAAGCACAATATACCGAAATACTTTTGGAATACTAATAATGTTAGATAAAAGCAACTAAAATAACATGAAAAATAATAATAATAATAATAATAAGCTAGAAAGTAGGTGTAAGCAAGATACTACCAGTATGTCTAGAGTGTGCATTATCTTATTTAACCGATCTTACTAAATCGAGTTTGCCGCTTAAATCTTTTGTTTACTTAATGTGGTGAATGAACATTTATTGAAAAAGTACTTTTTATAGAGAAAATATTATACACTATTCATTCTAATATAAAAATTATATTATAATAATTAGATAGTATAAAATATATTTTACGAATTTTTTATTATTAAATATTAAAAAAAAAAATCGGATAACAAATTTAGATATTTTTAATAATATTAGTAAGTTATAGAGGTAAAAAAAAAAGAACTATCAAATGGCAATAAAATCTATAATGATGGAATAAAAGCTTTTTCACATAGAATTGATCAGTAAATTAATTTTTTCCAGCATTTCAAATTCGAAATTATGCATTTTTTTGAATATTAAATTTCAGAATTTATTTCTCATTAATTTTTTTTTACAATTTTTCTATTTTTTACGATTTTCTATTTTTATCAAATTTAATATATTTTCCATGTCGTTGACCTTTTTTATTTTCTTGAAGAATCTATGGGAATATTATGTGACCAACAAAAACTTACGTTATTTCGGATTTACTTTAATGACGATTTTGAAGCTAGAAATAAAGATATTCGATAATATATGATATTTGATTCTTATCAATAAAACAAGTGTAAAAAAATTAATTTTATATTTTAGGATAAAAATATATTATATCGATTCATTTTAAACTACAATCATTAATATTTGCCAATTCTTTATTTAGAGTATGTGTCAATTTGGACTTTATTCTCCCAAAGACTATACTATTATTGTTGATTTTATTTAATATAATATATTTAAAAAAATGCCCAACATATTCGTTTTAAAAAATTTAATGGTTTTTTTTTAAAAAAGTCCTAAACTTTTAAACTTTAAAATTAAAAAAAAAATATGATTAATTGAAATTGTAATTTAAAAAAAAAAAAACAAAAAAAAACCTCTGCTACTGGTTATACGTAAAAATTTTGAAAAATTCATCAAGAAAATATTAATATTGGCATACAAATTGCGACCATCAAATTTAGAAAGAAAGAAAAAATTAAATTTCATAAAAAAACTAATATGCAAATTTATAATATTGTATATTAAAAATGACTATTTTTCATATAAATTTTTGAATAGCCAATACTCGTCAAAAATTCATTAAATATGTTTCCTCTTAACTTCGTATACTGAATGCATTCAGTACAAATATTTATGAATTTATTTATTAATAATTTTTTATTTAATTAATTTATTTATTTATATTTTTATTTTTCAATCAAAAAATCAGTATACTTAATTAATTATTAGTTAAAAAAGAAAATTTTAAATTTTATTGTAATATTTATTTAATCGTGCAGATTACAAAAATCAACACTGAACATATTAAATAAATATTTGCATATAAATTGAAAACTATATATTCACATCCTACATTGGATAGTATGACAATAAAATACGAATATCAGGATTGTTGTTACAAAATAATTGCATTTTTTTTAGAAAAAAAAATGGTTTTGAAATTTTTTATAAATATCTATCAATTAACTTTATATGTTTTTTGTTTTGTTTTTGGAAAAATATGATATTATGAAATAATAGCTCAAGTTTATGTCCAAAAACAATAAAATTAATCAAACTCTAATAAGTAAAAATAAGTTGTATCGTGACTACCGTATTTGAACTTTACACGTATATCCAGATTAGGGAAAGAGACACTATAATAATATAGACAAAAGCTTATTTGGCGATAAATTAATAACTATGCATGTTATCCTATTCATTATGAAGAGATGTTTTTAAATTTAATAATATAAATTATTTTTTTTAAAATATTTAACATAATTTTTAAGTTAGCATATTTTTCTGCAATAGTGTAATTTTTTTTTAAAATATAAAAATACCAAAATAAAAGAAGAAAAGAAGAAAAGAAGATAATGATAAAAAAAAATCTTCTATGCCACAAAAAAACGATGAAGTGTGGCATCGTTGACAAATAAAATATCTCAACGAAATTCCGATCTTTTTACAACATTTTTAATATTATATAATAAATAATATTTATAGTATTTTATGAAATTTCATTTTATTAATTAAGCGCTTCCTCTGACATCATTGCGCCTACGCTAACTCAAAACCTAAATCCAAGACTCATTATTGAATTTTTGAAATATTCACCCAAGCTTTAGGATAGATACTATTTTAAGCAGAAACAAGGTCTTCTATGAATGCAAATAATTTTATTACATTTTGCATGTTTGTGCAATGGAAATTGCTTATTTAGCTGTTGGAGGTGGATGTGTAAAATCTTTTACAGTTTTCAGTTTTTTTTTTCTTGATTAAGGGGAAAGTTAAATCTTTGATTAAAATTTATTTCAAGGATAAATATTTTTGTTTAAAAAAAAAGTAACAATAAAAATTCTTTCATCAATTAATTAGCTAATTAAGAATTCTTAACAAAAAAACCCATTTGAGAATTCCATCAAATTTTCATATAAGATTCTTTTTTTTATATACCAGGGGTATAAGCCTAAATCCGCTGTTTGGTCATAGATGGCGTTAGTGAACGTGTTAAGCTACCATTGGCACGCCATACTTTTTTTTATGAGTTTGACATCTGTCAACATTAATTAGTGCACATTGTCAGCAATATCGTACAACAACATACATTTTTCCTTTGGTAATCATGTCTAGTTTTGTGCAAGAAAAAGAGCGTATCGGGAAGCTCTCCTTTTCTGGTTCAATTTGAAGAAATCGGCTGCCGAATCGCATCGAATGCTTATAGAGGCCTATGGTGACAGAGCTTTATCGGAAACAACGTGCCGAGATTTCGTTGGTTCAAAGACGGCAATTTTAACTTGAGGGACAAGAAGCGTGAAAATCGGCCTAGGAAAGTTGAGGACCATCAATTGCAGGCTCTTTTGAACAAAGACGATACCTAATTGCAAAAAATGCTCGCGGAGCAATTGGATGTTACTCAACCAGCCATTTTCATGCGTCTGCGTGCCATGGGAAAGATTGAAAAGATCGGAAAATGGGTCCCGCATGAATTGAATGATAGGCAGATGGACCAACGCGAAAACACTTGCGAAATCTTGTTCGCCAGACAAAAAAGAAAGTCGTTCCTGCATCGGATTGTGACAGGCGATGAAAAATGGATGTATTTCAAGAATCCTAAACACAAGAAATCGTGGGTTGGTCCCGGCCAACCATCAACATCTCCCCAAGAGCAAATCGCTTCGGACGAAAGACGATGCTGTGCGTTTGGTGGGATCAGCAGTGTATCGTCTATTATGAGATGTTGAAACCAGATGAAACTGTCAATGCGCATCGCTACCACCAACAACTGATCAAATTGCACTGTGCTCTGCGTGAAAAAAGGGCGGATTATCAACAAAGACATGACAAGCTGATTTTTCTCCACAACAACGCACCATCGCACACGTCAAACAATGGTCCAAAACTACTTGGAGACACTCAACTAAGAGGTGCTACCCCACCCCGCTTATTCATCAGACCAGGCTCCTTCCGACTACCACCTGTTTTCGTCGATGGGCCACGCGCTCGCTGAGCAGCACTTCGATTCTTACGAAGACATCCGAAAATAGCTATATGAGGGGTTTGCCTCGAAAGAGAAGGAATTTTTTTGGCGTGGTATCCACAAATTGACCTCGAGATGGGAAATATGTGTTACTAGCGAGGGCAAGTACTTTGAATAAATTTGTTCGTCGGTTCTTATCCAATGCTCATTACCTAGGAAGGGTAAAAAAATACAGTTGGTTCGCGAAGGGGTTAAAATATTATCATAATCGAGAATGAAACTTTTTATATCGAAAAACGAATAAATCATGAACGAAGACCACATCTAATAATAATAATAATAATATAAGAAGTGCAGCAAAATCCACATAGTATTAAAATCACTTCTACCAATAAGTTATTTTGTGGTGAATTATCCTAACTCAGATAATGTTAATATTAAGGCTTTTAGCAAACCACAATATAATTTTAATTGGTAGCCGGGAAATCTTGTAGAGATCAGGAAATCCCAAAGCAAGATGCCTAAGTCTCTTGCGGGCAATAGCATTGCTATCGCAGAGTAAATTCTCCAACGTTTCATCCTCTTCATACCAAAAGCGACAGTTATTGTATCAGATTTGCCCCATCTAATTGACATGATATCTTAATAGACTATGGCTAATGAGTAGCCTTAGGTCTTGTTTGTTGCGTTTAGGGACCTTTGTCGCCCTTTTTTTTAAAAAAAGAAGGAAATGTCATTTTTAGAGTGATTTATGCCCGGGGAATTATCCCAAGCGTGAACTTTTAATACCGCGTTCCCAGGACTCTGTAATAGACTCCAGATAACCCTTTGTATAGCCACAGAAGCGTTCTGGTTCTATGAAAGGAGGATTTGCTTCCATTTTGTCTGCTAGTTCATTGTCCTCAATACCCTCATGACCTGGCACCAACAACAAAGTTCCTTTGTTGTATCTAGCTAGTTGAATTAGGACCGTGAGGATATCCCAAACTAGGTTGGATTTAATATCAGATAAAACAATATCTTTCAATTTAGCTTGGCTGTATGAGATGCTGTAGACCTTTGCGTTACGTAGATTCCTTCTGATATCTTCTCTTGCACAAAGCTCTATGGAATATATTTCTGTCTGAAAAATGGATCCGAATTCACCAAGGGCCGTGAGAGCACTTTTTGTTTGAAGAGTACTTCGGTTTCTACTTCGCTCATTGAGCTACTATAAAAAGCCTTGTACATTCGTAGGCACTGCTAAGCCAGCTCAGGTATTAATTTTGGTAAAAAACCATCCTCGATTTAGTGAAAAAATCATTTTCAGTGACGAAGCGAATTTTTCGCTGAATGGCTGCGTAAACAAGCAAAAGTGTTAGATCTGGGACAAAAAGCAATCACAACAGTTCCAGAAGATTTCTTTGCATCCAGAAAAACTTGCTGTTTGATGTGGTTTCCGGTCATGGGGTATCATCAGGCCGTACTGATTTCGAAATGACGCTGGCGCGATCATAACTGTCAATGGCGGGAGGTATTGAGCGATGGTAACATATTTTGATTGGCCGCAATTGGGTGACATGGCCAATCAAAATCTGTTACCATCGCTCAATATCTCCCGCCATTGACAGTTATAATCGCGTATTGGCCGCAATTGGTAGTAGAGAGTATACAAGGATAAAAGTGACGGTCACCTCTCCTTCCAAGCTAAGCGCTCCGTGAGAACTATTTAGAAGGAGAAGTTTAATTTAGACTTTCTTGACATTGCATCCTGTTTTAAAGGTTTTGAAATGTCCTAACCTAGATGCCCCTTTGGCTGCTTTCTTTTTAAAATGCAAATTTAAAGCTCGCAAGTCTAAAAGGCCTTCAAGAGTTGACATGTTCTTAGCATGTTCTTAGCGCACCTGTAATATCCAAGCATGCCAGTTTTTGAACTTTACGGAGGATTGCTTGGGTAGAACATTGTTCAGCCTTTGGCTGCGTAGGTGAAGGGCCTATCTATTATCAGATATGACCACTGTATCATTTTGGGTTCCAGACCCCAGGTTTTACCGAAGACCCTATAACAAGCCCAAATGGCTCTAGTTGCTCTATCTGTAACACCAGCTGCTGATAATTTGACGAGAACGTCATCAACGACAAGTGACCAAAGTAGGGGTAATAGTACCTCTCCTTGTAGACAACCCTTAATGATATAAAAGTCACTGAATCATTTTTTAGTTTAGCTGTGATATTACATCTAAAAAGTTAGCTATGATATGCTAATTGTAGGACATTCACTTCATTGCGTTCTTGGAATGCACGTAAAGCTGTTTCCTTAGCAAGAAACGTTTTTTTATAATTTGTAGACGAGTCTATATTCATTTTTCAATTTGGAAAGTATAATTCTATTATTTGATAGCTATAAAATAAATATTTATATTTGTAGATTAATTTTTTTTTAAATTAAATTTGCCATTTGGAAATAAATTATTGAAATATTTGGTAATGTCACATCCAAGATCGTTCGATTTGACTCTGTTGGATTATTTCTTGTGAGACTATATAAAAATGGTATTTTAACTGATAATATGTTAAAATTTTTGATTGTTTAAAAATGAATATCCAAAAAGTAATGGCCGAATTACAGCCCGAAATGTGCTTACAAATCATAGAAAACTACCTCAAAAAGATCATTTTCTCCAAGAAATTATTCTTGTACGAGTAGTTATCGAAAAATATTTTTTTTTTATCAAATGGTAAAGTTTATGTTATATAAACAAATGAAATTGTAATAAAAATCTAAATTTAAAATATGTTGTATTTAACTCTACTTTCCAAATTGAAAATTGGATAATCTTTTATTACGACTAAATGCAAAAAAAAATTTTATTTAACAAAAAAATTCTGTTCAAGTCATTAAAAATCAGATTCTTATAAATATTTTTTCTCCTCTCATTCTATTTTATTGTAAAAGTTTCCTTTTTCATATATCAAAATAAACGAAAATGCCTGTAGTGTTGTTCCATTTCAATTTCAATGAAAGAAATCTCCTTGCCATAATTTAACCGATACAAAATATTTAACACCCACTCATTTAATCAGAATAATCTAAAGTAAAATTGTCAACAAATTTTACTACATTTCATTTGTCAAAAAAGTTCATACTCGTACAATAACAGGTGGATTCACTGACATTTTGAATGTCATTAAATTCACCTGTTGTGCAGGCTGGTTATAAATGCATTTTTTTCTTTTGGAAATAATTTTTTTATAAGTGGGTAGTAAATATTTAATATATTAAAATTTTACATATATATATAATCGAATTGATATTTAAAAACATATGTGAATAAAATATTTAAAAAAATGAGCGAGTCGTACAGTAGTCATCAATGAGGTATAACATCTAACCTCGGTAATCGTGAAAATATTATATTAGTGTTCAGGTATTGATAAGAGTGATTTCACAAATTTCAGTAGTAATTTTTTTATTGACACTTTCTTTACTCAACTAACTTTCAGAAATGAATTCGTTTAACAAACTACGTATCAACACAGCATGTATTTTAATACAACAATTATAAAATTATTTAATTTATATTTAAAGAGGGAATGAACAGAAAAATATTCTCTCCTCAAAATCCAAAAAAAAAACTATGTCTGACAATAAAAAAATAAAATAATAATTTTTCAATATACAAAAAAAACGCTTCAACATCTTCACATAAAAGTAAAAACGCGAAACCCCCACAAAATCAGATAAATCAACCACTAACAATTAGGCGACTAATTACAAAAGAACGCTAAGCAAGGGTTCATTCGTAACAGACTAGAATGTTCAGCGACAAAACGAAACTGAACAAACTACAAAAAAACTACATGACGAAATCACTCACGAAAATTAGAACTCCATTGACTATTTTAAGAAGAACTGACCGAACCTGGGCCAAAATGGACAAACATAAAGCAGACTTATTTGCTGGACATCTTGTACAAACATTTACTCTATATGAGGACATATTAGAGAGAAGTCATTATACTCAAATTGAGGAAGAACTATTCTTTCCCTTATCCATGAGTCTTCCCCCAAAGGCAATCACTCCTTTAGAAGTTCCCAATTTAAAACTGCTTACCAAATGATCATTTTTTTTTCTTGATAAAAATGTAGCTTTTGATAGAGTTTAACACACGGGCTTTTTCTGGAAACTTAAGATGATTTTTCTTTCCACGTATTTCCTCGTCCTAAAATCATTCCCCTCCGACCGACACTTCCAAGTAAACAAATCCAACGATATTAGCTGGTGTTCCACAGGGTAGTCTATTTGGACATAAACTATGGGATTGAGCTTTGGCGTTCAATGAAACGTTCCAATTCGTATCGCGTCCAGGCCTTGAAATCCAAGATCCTCCGTAAAATTGTTGATGCCTCCTTTTATGTTCGTAACAACGTAATACATCGTGATCTAAAGTCCCCTTTATTCAGGACCTCTGCATTTGCCGCTTTCAAAAATTTTGCTTCCGTTTATCCTATCATTATAAAAATTTTAGTGAAAATTTTTACTGAAAATTTTTACCGAAAACTTTTACCAAAAAGTTTTACGGAAAATTTTTACTGAAAATTTTTACTTAAAATTTTTACTGAAAATTTTTACTGAAAATTTTTACTGAAAATTTTTACTGAAAATTTTTACTGAAAATTTTTACTGAAAATTTTTACTGAAAATTTTTACTGAAAATTTTTACTGAAAATTTTTACTGAAAATTTTTACTGAAAATTTTTACTGAAAATTATTACTGAAAATTCTTTTTACTGAAAATTTTTACTGAAAATTTTTACTGAAAATTTTTACTGAAAATTTTTACTGAAAATTTTTACTGAAAATTTTTACTGAAAATTTTTACTGAAAATTTTTACTGAAAATTTTTACTGAAAATTTTTACTGAAAATTTTTACTGAAAATTTTTACTGAAAATTTTTACTGAAAATTTTTACTGCAAATTTTTACTGAAAATTTTTACTGCAAATTTTTACTGAAAATTTTTACTGCAAATTTTTACTGAAAATTTTTACTGAAAATTGTTACTGAAAATTTTTACTGAACATTTTTACTTTTTCCTGAAAATTTTTACTTTTTACTGAAAATTTTTACTGAAAATTTTTACTTTTTACTGAAAATTTTTACTGAACATTTTTACTGAACATTTTTTACTGAGAATTTCTACTGAAAATTTCTACTGAAAATTTCTACTGAAAATTTTTACTGAAAATTTTTACTGCCCTCCCGGAACCACTCATCGGAGAGGAATCTAAATTCCATTAGTTGGAGAAACGCCGATGTGTGTTTACTCACACTTCATGATGCATAAGAATGTCAATTAAAATGTTATGTAAATCTGCTTGTTACAACACAATTGTAGTTGCAGTTAAAAAAATTTACCATAATTTTATCTCCAGATTTTTCAAATGGCGTACTTCCATAGGTTAAGGCAATTTTATGTTGAAAGTCTTTCCTATTACGCATTTCTGTCGCATTAACGTAATTACTTCAACATATCGACAGCTAAGATTTTACAGATCATCAAAAAAGGGTTCAAGTGAATTTCTCTTTTGGAAAGTTATAGTGCGCTTTTTAAATCAAGTTCGAGTTCAAACATTACCGAAATCAATTCAATTAGTACAATTATTATAGAATTTATATATTTTTCTTTTCTTCAAAGATATTCGAAAATGATTGATATAAGGTCAAAATTATGACAATATCAAACGTTTCTCTCTATTTTCAGGGTCATATTACTAATAGGGAAAAACAATTTTCTACCATCCAAAACTGTCAATACTGCTACAAAAAAAAGGTTTTTATTCCGTTCAGTTAAATTGTTAACCTAATTTTTCATAGTATAGACACAATTTAACAATAAATTTCTACACCACAATATATTTTCGAAATTGTAATTTATTAATAAAACTGTCATCAAATCGAACAGATTACAGTGATTTAAGTTCATCAAAAATGATAGTGAAATATTTTAAGCAATTTATTAACAATATTTAAGTCATACTCGTAGAACGTGATGATGGCATCGTAATAAATTTGCTGTCTTTGACTTTAAACTAGATCGATTTTGTTGTTTTCAATAAAAAAAATTCTTTTTTTTACTATTATTTATATTTTGAAAACTCCACCTTTTGTATTATGAGCAGCCAATATTTTATTCTGAGGTGAATAGACTAAAAATATCGAGCAGAGTAGTTAAGGTGTTCGCAATAAATTAACTTCAATAGTAAACGTCAGCAGCAATGAAGGTTAATTTTTGTTGTGAAATGATTCACATTTAATCATCCCGGATACGTGACGGATTCTTTGTAGCTGTAAATAATCAATCAATATTTTTTTCTTTCTATTAACATTGTACTTTGAATAGGAATAACTTACCTGTAAATAAGTAAGTGCTCGGATCCCCCCATATGAAACGCGGAAACTACTGTCAACAAATTCGATAGTAATACTTAGAATTCGATCAGAATATCTACTCATAAATAAGATATTTCCAAAGAATTCAATAAAGAATAAAAAAGAGTTAGAGACAGTTGAAAAAAAATAGTAATAATTATTCATTACGCGATCAGATATGATTACGAGATGGTATTTCCTATCCGAAAGGCATTTTTGCTGTCTATTAAGTAATCAAAACAAAACTGTTAACTAAAACCGGGTGAATGGCAAATTGGAGATAGACTCCCACTTCGGATTTATAGCATTTATTTATGGTATATTTTTTCTATTTCAAAATTGATCATAAAATATGACTAAGTCATTTAATCTTTCGAACTCTAAAAACAACAGAGAATTTTTTTTCTTTATTATGACTTAATTTTCATTAAAAAAATATATTTTTTTGTTATTTGTACAGAAATTTCTATATTAAAAATAAAATTTTTTTTTTTACCATTTTTCATTTATGTTATTTATGTAAATGAGTTAATGAGGAAAATTTCTCATTCATTATTATTTATGTACAATTGTGTCCATTTTAGATCACTTAATTAAGTGAAGGACTACTAATTGTGTGACAATAAATTTGGTCTTATTGCATTTTTACTTTTTAAATAATGTTCTTACTTTTTTTGGAATTGTTCCTAAAAAAAAATTTTTTTTGGTAAGTATAAATAAGTAATGATAAATAAAATATCAGTATAAAAATATTGATTTGGATATTTGTGTAAGTAACTTGCCAATATTTACATCTAAATTTTTTTAATTTTCTTTATTTAAGGATTATCCATTTTGTTATTTGGAAAGTGTAGTACTAACATTTAATAATTTAAAATAAATATTTACTAATGAAAGTAAAAGCAAGTTTAACTTAATTTTGCCATTTTTATATTTTAAACTTAAAAAAATAACAAAGAAGGCCAAAAAATTGTAAAAAAAATAATCTACAAACGTGATGATTCTGACGTAAACACGTTTCACGCTTTAGGAAAAAAATTTACTCCGCCATAAGGCTTAGTTTTCGCTTTTTAGATATAACCAAAAAGAAAATTTTCATATATGGGGTTCTAAAAACCCATAAGTAACTATGTAGATGACCTTGTATCTAAAAATGGTGAATCTCTCGTGTGCATTTAAATGGTAAGGTGTTATTTTTCTTTGAAAATGAAGAAGAAGAGACAGTTAACATTATTTCTGGGCGCTTAGGCTGTATGATTTTTATTTTCGATTTTAATTTGGACTATATGCGATTAATTATTTTATGTTACAAACATAAATATTTTAATTTGGACTATATGCGATCTGAACAAAATTGCACCACAAATTTTTGTTTTATTGCGCGAGAAATTGCAAGAACGCATAATCTGAAGAATTTGTGCATATCAATTGGCTTCGAAAATGCATAATGTTGATAATTTTTTTTATAAGACCATAATAAAGTTTAAGAACTATCTGTATCTATTTTCAGATCATTTAAAACTATCATACATCCGTCAGGAAATTGGCTGTATTATTGCCCGAAATACCTTTAGAAATTACTCAAAACAATCGATTTCTTTAAGAACTCTTTTACCAGATAATAAAATAATATTTTTATAAAAACATAATGGCATAGTTTATTTAATTCAATTAAATAAAATATTATTTAAAATCTAAATAAAATATATATTTAACTTTATTTTACTTTCAAAAGCGGAATTTGGATAACTTCTTTATTTACAATATTTAAAAAGTAATTAATTCGATTTAAACCAGTTCAATATTTTTTTTTTAATAAATTTATTATTATTTTCTAAGTAATTTTATATTTTTAAATAATTTCCAATTTGTATCTAAATAGTAAATCGTCTATTTTTAAGGTAATATTTCCATATGAGTGGCAACATTGAATAAATTTTCTGTGTCATACAATATATTGAAAAGTAGGTAAATTCCGTTCGTATTACGGATTCGTTTTTACGTAATTATAATTCTCGTCAGATTTCATCTGATCGTGAAATTTAAATGGACAAATTGCAAAATTTAGATTATTCACAAATATAGAAAGTAAGAAATATAATTCAATGTTGGAGGTCAGTCCGAATATACTCGAGAATGATTCAACTTAACTTTCCGATACTTGATCTAAAAATATATCCGCGGACTATTTATGATGTACTCATAGCTGGAATCATTTAAGCAAACATATAAGAACAAGTAATCCAGGTAAATGATTTTTAATTACACTGTCATAAGCCTGAATGTGAAATTATTAGTCACGAAGTAAAATTTTCCAATCGTTATGCTCAACATTATTAAAAAAGAATATTAGTCAGTGTGTTGACCTCCAATAATTTACATTAATTATCTAAGCTTAAATAATTATCACAAAATTTTTTCCATTTATACGTGTATTAAACTATTGATATTGAAAATATGGAATTCCCTTAAAAAAACCTAAGTTTTGATTTAATTATCTGTACTTGCACAAATCCTTTCGTTTGAACCCAAAAAATTGTAGTAGCACATAAACTCAATTGACTTCACGTGGTTTTAATCACTTAATTTTTTCCATTAACTTTATTATTATTGCGTTTTTTACCAATTTTTTTCTCTTCTACAAAAACATATCAGCATTTATCATAAAATAAATGAGAATATTTATGGTTTTTTTTGCACAGCATGAATCGTTTTGTATATAATTCGAAAATGAAAGAAACAGCATCTGTCCTCGCAATTGGTTGATGGTGTAAAGTTGGATTCAAATTTCGATAATCTTTAACGAAACGGTTGTGTCGGCTTGTCGGCTTGTCGGGCTTATTATCTCGTCTTTCATTTTTTCCCCAAAATAAAAATAAAAACTTTTATATATACGAATATTTTCTTAAATTGTACGCTGAATTGTGAATTGTACAGATTTGATCAATTGTATTGGAGATTTTTCGGCAACAAATTTCGTTAATCAGAAACCATCTTCCGATGAGTACCAACCACCACCGTCTGACAATATTTTTGACTGATTTTTATTGTTTGCAAATTAATAAATTTTTACACTTTATTTATATTTTTTTTAAAAATGCAAAAAAAAAACAAAGTTTATTGTTTGCTTAGTTGAGATTGCTCAAAATTGAATTGTATAATTTTTTTTATTTATATATGAAATTTTTCCAAAAATATGTAAATAATTGCATGGAAAATATATTTTTAGAAACACAGATTGAAACTTTGGTAAATAATGTTGATAATAAATTGAAAAGGATATTATGAAATACTATGATGAACTGAAATAAATTGTTTTTTATGCAAATAAACAATTTAAAAAAATATGAATATTTCTGGATATGAAATTGAATATGGACAAAAAAATTAAACTGATTTAATAAATTTCAATTGAACCTTGAGATTATATCGTGATTTTTTGGGTGACTGGTCAACTATGGACATTGAAGGTTTTGGTGATTTATGAAAGAGTTTTTAGTATTTAATCAAAGGTAATCCAAAAATTAAGAATACCTTTATTATAAAAAAAAAAAAAAGGAAAAAGAAATACAAAATACAAAAAATTAGTCTGAAAAAGTGAATGTGGATTTATTCTTTGTTCTATTTTATTAATTTTTTCGTTTTGTTTTAAATTTGATAATTACAAAATCTCGTATTTTCCTAAAAAATATGCTAATTTAAAGAAATATTTTCTCAAATTATATTTTCTATAAGGTATGAAAAAGGAAATGTAATTTGCTTGAGTAAACAAAAGTTTTTCTTATAGTAAAAAGTTATCCAAATTGTAATTTGTAAAGTAAAATTTAAAAAAATATATTTTAAATTCTGATTTTTATAAAAATTATACTTTAAAATATTTTTTAAACATTGCCATTATAAAAGAAAATTTAATATAGTTCAAATAATTGCTACAAAACTTTTTTAAGAACTCTATCATTGTGAGGGTAATTTTTTCGAACATTTCGGGCTCTAATTCGGTGATTACTTGACGGATATTCGTTTTTAAATGCTCTAAAGTTTAAAAGGATTTTTTATTTTAAAAGGATTTTTAATGATATTATAAAAAAAAATTCATCAAATTGCATGATCTTCAAATGACGTCAAATTGCACGTCTTCTAGGATAACTGACATCATCAAATTTCGAAATTACGCATTTTGGGAACATTTGGCGGATTCAACTTATGTTCCCTGTGGTGTTATCTTATTAAAATTACATTATGATCCAGGTTGAAATCTTCAAGTTTTTGTAATTTATTTTCAAAGAAATAAACAAAAACGTGGTTAATTGTAATTTATTTTCAAAGAAATATAAGCCAATGACACCTTTAGACAAAAATTCATATCAAACAGTCACAATTCGAAGACACAATGCCCTTTTCACAAATATTTGTTAGTTTTAATAGCCCCATCTAAGGTAATTTTACCTATTGTTGTATCCACCGAGCGCGAATTTGAGCCTATTTTGTATAAATTTTTATAATTTTACAGCTCCATTTAAAAAGGCAAACCTAAAACTAAATAAATTTTTTTTAATGATAAATTTATTTAGTAACTGCCAAATAACAGGGCTGTACTTTTTAAGCCACACAATATGGATAATCCTTCGTAATAGAAGGAAATTTGAAAAAAAACTTATAAAATAATTCTGTCAATAAAAACAAATGTTGCATAGATTTTTTTAAATATTCTTTTCAAAAATCACATTCTAATTTATGAAAATTTTAAATATCAAAGTTGTATTAGTTTTTTTCAAAAAAAGTAATGAAAAATTTCCAATTGACTTTTTTAACAAATTAAATAAAATAATTTTACAAAAAAAAATTTATTTGATTCCCACGTAAATTTACTAATACATATTTTTATATTTAAAGAATTTATTTTTCTTATACATAATTTTGTTAAATAAATGGCTTAACTGTTATTTTTTTTTTAAATCAGATAAAAACCTTCTTAAAAATAACTGTATATTTCTCAATTAGAACCTATTTAAATAAATGAAATTAATTTTGTTAAAATAATTTATCTTCTCTTTTTTTTGGCAATATAAATAAACTTTTAGAATATATTAAAAGAAGAAAATAACCAAATATGGAATTGAATTTTAAAAATTTTATCACAGAAGATTTAAATTTTTCCTTTAATTAATAAATTATACTGTCCATAAGATTAAAACTATTTTATTATAAAAACAAAAAAAGACGTGTATGTTTTTTGCTAATCATTCTTTTTAGCAAACCGTAATTTAGAATCAAAACATTTTTGCTGCACATTAATATAAAAATATCATTAATAAAATTTTTGTTTTTATTAATTTGTTGTTGTTTGTTTTACTTTTAACTAAATGATTTTACCAAAAAAAACAAATTTATACAAATAATTTTGTCACAAAAAAACAAAAACTTTAATTTAATACATTTTTTTTACTTAACAAATTAATAAAAGTTGAACAGAATTAATTTGAATAAAAACTATAGCAAAAAGAAAATATATATTTTAAAGATTGGGTGACATTTTTAAACTTGTCCAAATGTGCTACCAAAAAATGTTTTCAAAAATAAATACTTAACATAAATTAGTCTCCTAGTGCATATTTATCAATAAACCAAACATGCATTCAGAGCTTGATTTACTATATCCTATATATAAAAAAAAAACAATAAAAAAAATTAAACGGATTTATTTTTATTATAATACTAATGCTGATTTTAGTTTTTAATGATAAGTAGAAAATATTTAATAATTTATAATTAATTTTTAATAGCTTCCATAAAGTAGCATAAAGAAAAATGGCAGAGATTCTAATAAACATGAGACATGATTAGCTGCAAACATTTGTAAGGTTTAATATAATCAAAACATCACTTGATACGAGAGAAAATTAAGGATCATTTTCAATTTTAAAAATATTTATTTAATTCTTATAATGATTTTGATCAAGAATATCAGTCTCAGTTATTAATAAATATTTTTAAAATTAAAAATATCATATTTTAATATTATCTGATTGAATGTTTGCTTCTCATGCTGTATCAAATTTCTCAGGAGACAAAAATGTATGTGAACTTCTATCGGACCGGATATATTGTATATTCGTAAATGGTTTTTCCTTTTAAATTTTTGGTATTAAAACAATAAAAAAAAATATGAATCATACCATTTCAAATAAACTTAAATTTTTAAATATATTTAGTTAAAATTGTTAGTCATAAATTTAAAATAGTGAAATGGCTGAATTTTTTTGTTATTTTAATTAATTGACAAGATAAGGGATTATCCATTTAACAATTTGGAAAGTATAACCCTGTCAATTAACAATTTTTTTAAATATAAAAATTACTAAAGATAATATTTCTTTATATTTAGGTATGTCATTTTATATTCAAAAATAATTGTTTAAAAAAATATGCCCATTAGGTATTTTTACAATACTATATCGATACTGATTTCAAACAAATGTTCTTTATCGATGAGGCTCATTTCTCGTCCGTTGTATACGTCAATAACCATATTATCATATATAACAGTTTAAAAATCTAGAAGTTATTATAGAAAAGCCATTATAGTCATATAAAAAAAAGTCTGATGTGCATTTTGATTAGAATTTTTCATTTGCCCGTATTTCCTTAAAAATGAAGAACGGGAGACCGATATCAACAATTCTGAGCGCAATAACCGTATGATAACCCACTTTTTCTAACTGGAACATGAATATTTTTATCTGTACTATTAATAATTTATAAAATTTGGTACTACAAGTCACACACACATACACGAAATATTGGCTTTATTGCGTGAAAAGTTCCCAAAACGTGTAATTCCGAGATTTGGTGATGTTAATTGCCCTTCAAGATCGTTAAATTTGACGCTGTTGAGATTTTTTTTTATAAGTCTTTAAAAAAAAATTATATTTATGTGAAAAAATTTTTAAACTTTAAAGCATTTAAAAACCTAATATTCGTCAAGAAATAACCGAATTACACCCCGAAATATGCGAAAAATTCATTAAAATTACCTTTAAAAAAAATCGAGTTCTCCAACATATTTTATAGCAATAATTTGAGTAATATTATATTTGATATATAATGGCAAAGTTTACGCTATTAAATTAATTTAAATTTGATCAAAATCTATATTATAAATATATATTTTGTTAAACTTTACTTTCTAAACCACTAATTGGATTACCCTTTATTAATCATAAATTTTAAATAATAAATGATTGCATTTTTGTTTTGACAGAATACAATCGATATTGGATAAAAATATTAATTATATTTTAAGAAGAAAAAATAATACTATTGAAAGTTTAATAAAAACAAAATTATAAAAAAAAAATATTTTTATTTTGGAAATAAATGCAGTATTCTCTAAAAACCGGTACGAATAAACAAATAATCCCCTATATTCCTTGTGAATATTGATTCTAAAATATATTTAAAAATATTCCATCAAATCATCAAATTATAGTAAAAATGCGATGTTGATAATTAAAAATAAAAAAATGCGATTATAAAAATATTACTGTTGGAGTTTGTCTGGAATTTCTTGACAAGGAATCCGGTTCAATCATTAATATATTTAATATTTTCTTATTAATATCCTTGCCATTTATTAAAGATATCTCTTAACCTAAGTAAACTAATAATTTCCGAGATTAAAGAAGGACATTAAACTTATAATAATAATCCTTCTTCAGTCAGAGTTCTTATAAACTAAATTGTTTTAAGGGGTGCATAAAAAATGTCTGCAGGCAGAAATTAATGATTCAGAATAAAAATTTGAGTGCATATCATTTATCTTGGATTGTTTATAAAAAAATATTTGCAATTATTTAAAGTTGATATTCCGGTTATCAATCAGAGATACATATTATGTATGTCCATCAAAAAGAATATTTAAAAGAAAAAATCAATATTTAAAAATACTTTGAGGTGAGTAACATTCATTTTTTTTTCTTTTCGATCGAATAAGTTTAGAAAATATTTCGAAAATTTCTGTCGTCTTATTTTTTAATTGAATAGACCATCAAAACGAAAGAAAATATTATTATCTTAAGAATGACAGGTGGTTTTTCCATTTATAAACATTATGAATATATGAATAATAATTATTAAGAATATTTTCGTAGTTTTTCTTATATTTTCATAGCTGAAAGTTTCTGAGATATTCCATCCGACATGGATTACTTACTGAAATGTTTTGGGTTTTGTTTTGAAAAAAATAGAGACCCCACAAACTGTGCTAATTTTAAACAAAATCTCCTTATTCATACTTCTATAAAGATACTCAATATATATCTGTACATATATGCCAAAGATCGAGAGAGAAAAAATATCTAAAAAAAAAAAAAACGAACAATAGTTAATCATGAATGCGGAACAAAATTCTATAAAAAGCTACTAAATTATGTCGAAAATGATGCACAAACATAACTTTAATTTTGAAATTAATTAACTGGAGAAAGAATTTTGTATCTTACGATTCGGTTTTATTTATTTTGTTTGCTTTTTATTTCTACTTCATATCATAGGCAATTTATATATATATATATATTAAAATTTATTTACTATTTTACCTTTTATTCAATTTAGTTACGAGTACATTCAAAAATAGATACAATATAAAAATTGTTTGAGTTTATGGCATAAATGGCGTCAGCCCCATTCGGTGCGGTAGATAAATAGTTTTTTTTTATTCTTTTGAAATAAGAAAATATGAATTATGACAAAATTATTTAATAATTTATAATAGAATAATAGAAATTGAATCATTCACCGTCATAATAAAGATATGGTGTCCTTGATGAGGTCGGTCAGACAACGATATACATACGGCTCAGGTCTACGGTTCAGCACAACAAACCCAGACACTAACAGTGTTTTTATTATATAAAAGAGAACCGGATCTCTAAGAAGACTCCCCATAGAAATGTGGTGATTACTCGTATTTTTAAAGATTTCCAAAGCACGGCTACGCGTCAATAATTAATAAAATTGTATTCAAAAATGTTATGGTATTTTTTTTAATGTTAAATCGTAAGCAATATTAATATTCCTTTTTTTTAAAGAATTTACTATAAATATAATCCAATATAAGAAAAATTACCAGTTAAAAGATATCAGATCTTCTGCACCAAAAAATATTACTTTTCAATAAAATTCCAAAAATTCCTCTAGTGAATTTTTCTTAAACACAAAAGATTTTGATCACATTTATTCATTCTGGCACGTTTTTCTTATCGTTAAGATAAATTATTATTATTTTATTGTTCAGATTAAAAGTATTTGCGAGTTTCAAAGGTAAACTGTTATCGAGGAAAATTGGTCATACTTGAAAAATTTGGAACTATGGTTTTTCCTTCAATGAAAGTGTAAAAAGGATAAGTTCTTAGGATAACTTTGGGATATAAATGATTAATACAGAAAAGAATAAATTATTTTTTTAAGAAGTTTTTACTGAAAATTATAACTAAAAATTTGTCAGTAGAAATTTTCATTAAAAATGGTCAGTAAAATTGTTTAATGAAAATTTTCAGTACAATGACAATTTTTCCTGACAAATTTTCACTGACAAAACATATTTACCGACAAAAAAATGTATACTACCAAATTTTTACTGACAAATTTTCACTAAAAATATTTACTGAAAATGTTTACTAAAAATTTTTATTATCAAATATATTTACTGACAAAAAGAGTTTTACTGACGAATTTTTACTGACAAACTTTTTCTGACAAATTATTACTGACAAACTTCTTTTAACAAATTTTCACTGACAAAACAATTTTAGTGACAACAAAAAAATTTTCCTGAAAAATTTTTACTGACAAATTTTTTTGGCAAAAAAATTTTTTTTTCTAACAAATTTTTACTAACAAATTAATAATGACAAAATAATGTTCACTGACAAATAAATTTTTTATTAACAAATTTTTACTGCAAAATAATTGCTGACAAAATAAATTTACAAACAAAAATATTTACTGACGAATTTTTACTGACAAAATTGTACTAACAAATTTTTACTAACAAACAAATTTTCACTGCAAAATTTTACTGACATATTTTTAATGACTAATTTTTACTGACAAGTTTTTCTGACAAAACTGACAAATTTTTCTGTTAAATTTTTACTGATAAATTTTTACTGACAAATTTTTATCGATAATTATTTATTAACAAATTTTTACTAACAAATTAGTTCTGACTAATTTTTACTGACAAAACAAATGTTTATTAAAAAAAAACCGGCGAAACAATTTTTTACTGACAGATTTTAATGGAAATATTTACTGAAAAATGTTTTTCGATGTACCATATGCTAGGGACCATATCTTAGCACCACAACCGTGAAGCCATAAGGTATGACAGCCTATATTACCAGATAAATAAAGGCGGAATAAGCTATTTTATTAATTTGAATAGAGGAAAAGTATATACTATATTTTTTAGAGCAGATTGGAGTGGGTAAATAGCCAAAAGAGGGGTCTAAGGAATGGTCTAGTTAGAGTTAACCATTCTGTTATGGGAGGAATTCTACTCGAAAAGGAACTCCATATTGAGTGATAATCCACCAGTATTTGTAGTATGGTTAGACGATAATTACAGGATTGGCACATATTATTTCCACAATTACTGACAACTATCTGGTTTCGATCTCAGAAATCTCGCCAAATCAAGGCACAAAAAAA
The DNA here is from genome assembly GCA_958298945.1 of Atherix ibis. NCBI lineage: Eukaryota > Metazoa > Arthropoda > Insecta > Diptera > Athericidae > Atherix > Atherix ibis. The sequence goes on along the minus strand of OY282607.1, from coordinate 3,281,908 downwards.
GTATTTATTTCAACAAAAATTTATCACAACAATCAATTAATTTTTTAAAATAGTTTTACTGCTTAATATTATATTTTCTTTCTTCTGAAGACCATTTTACCAAATACTGATATCATATACCAAATTTTGTACATTATTTCTAGCAATCTGCCTATACAATCAATAGCCATGGATTAAAAATTATTATTCACGAATGGTAACAAAAGTCAATCCTGTGCAATTGTCCAGCTGAAAAATGTTCCTGCCAGTGCACATTAATTGTTAATCATCAAATGTGGGAGTTGACATTCGAGGTTGCAAAAATAATTCAACAATTCTGGATTATATAGACGACAGGTGATATATAATATATTCTGAACTATTTTAAGAAAGTTTCTGGCGATCACTAATTATAAAGTCTATATTTGAACGGCCAGGGTTGTTTTTTCTGGTCAAAGAATTGCGGTCTTCTTTTGACTAAATTAAGTAGGCAGTTAAGTAGGCATTACAAATGACTTTCAGATTTACTGTATATCGTATGGGTCAGTAGTGAATCCGTGATTCTTTTTGTACTAACGGCAGAGCGAAAAAAAAAACACCAAATTACGTGTTCTTGTTAATCGTTTCGATTCCCATTAATATTAAGAAGAATAGAGCGATTCGGATGACCGCTATGCCAACTCTAATAATCGTAAATAACAAGGATGTGATAATTCATTCCATTAATAACCATTTGACTTCCTTGAATGTTTTTTTTTTTGAAAATATTTATCTTATCTGCTTTTGGATAAGATCAGCATTTTATGTTGTTGTTTTTCTATTGAAGATCTAAAAAAAATTTCAATATTTTACCTAATAAAGTTCACATATTTGTCTACTTGTTATTTTGAGTGTTAATCAGACATAAACTTTTTTTGTCATATAAACTCGGACAGATAAAGATTTTTTGTGCTAGTTTTGCCAAAATGAATATGGAATAGTTAAAAGAGGATTTGTTGGGGAAAAAAATTTATTATAGCATGCTTGGTTTTGTATAATGACAAAATAATACATATTTAAATGTTTTAGCATTTGATTGAATTTATTTGCATTTAATGAATCTATAAATATAAATAACTGAATAGGAAAAGTTCAAAAGTTTAAATTCCTATTTATGAGTCATTTTTATCTGGTTTTCATAGTGTTTCTTTTTTTGTTTGGTTTTATAAAAATTACAATATTATTCGGGAGAAGGGAATATTATTTTTACAAAAAACTATAACCAGAAAATTATCAAATACCCTAAAACAATATGGTAATATTTTATCTAAAAATAAAAGAATTTCTGGGAAAACCCAAGAAATGAGGTTCATCTTTTTAAGTCATCTTATCGAAGTTCCGTGTTCGAAATAGTTTTGTTTTGGTTTTCTTTTCTTTAAATATCTATCTTTGAATTAATTCCAAAATTAACTTTCTGATAAATATCATACCGCAGCAATATCGTAAATATCAATTCTTATTCTCTGATAAAACTTTAAGTCTAAACAATCCGGATCTTTGGAGAAAATTTATTGTAAGTATTTTAGAATGTGATCTTGCAAATGAATATAGTGGTAAGCTGTGACTTTCTGACTTTCAATTAAATTCATTTCAATGGGATTTTCCGTTAAGCCGAGGTTCTTTTGCAGAATATTTCCACCTGCATTATTTACAATAAAATAAAATCCATAATAAATGAGATAAAATAAAAAATCCACAAAGATATAATTTTTCAATTTTCAATAATTTAGGATATTTTAACTTAATTATATGCGGTTTTTTTTTTAGTAGAAAATGCTTTCTAATCTGAGTACGGATTTTATTTGTTATTATAATATCCAATATTTCCTAAACACAAGATCGCATGATTTTTCTAAAACCTCAAAATTTAAAATTTTTCGTTATTGTTGAATATAGTTTAAGTGAATAATATTTTTCATTTTATTCTTTTTACCAATTCAAAAAAGTATGCGAATAATTTGCTGAAAAAGTCAGCAACATTCAAAAAGAATACTAGGTATATAAGCTTAAATCCGCTGTTTGGTCATAGATGGCGTGAGTGAGCGTATTAAGCTACCATGGATACGCCATACTTTTTTTTATGAGTTTGACATCTGTCAACATTAATCATTGCACATTGTCAGCAATTTCGTACAACAACATACATTTTTCCTTTGGTAATCATGTCTAGTTTTGTGCAAGAAAAATAGCATATGCGGGAGGCCTCGGTTTTCTGCTTAATTTTGAAGAAATCGGCTGCCGAATCACATCGAATACTTATGGAGGCGTATGGTGATAGTGCTTTATCGGAAACAACGTGCCGAGATTGGAATCGTTGGCTTAAAGACGGCAATTTTGACTTGTGGGACAAGAAGCGTAAAAATCGGCATAGGAAGGTTGAGGACCATCAATTGCAGGCTCTTTTGAACGAAGACAATACCCAATTGCAAAAAATGCTCGCGGAGCAATTGGGTGTTACTTAACTAGTCATTTCCATGCATCTGCGTGTCATGGGGAAGATTGAAAAGATCGAAAAATGGGTGCCGCATAAATTGAACGATAGGCAGATGGAGCGACGCCAAAACACATGCGTAATCTTGCTCATCAGACAAAAAGGAAAGTCGTTCTTGCATCGAATTGTGACAGGCGATAAAAATGGATATATTTCAGGAATTCTCAACGCAGGAAATCATGGGTTGATCCCGGCCAACCATCAACATCTTCCCCAAGACCAAATCGCTTCGGACGGAAGACGATACTGTGCGTTTGGTGGGATCAGCAGGGTATCGTCTACTTTGAGATGTTAAAAACCTGGTGAAACTGTCAATGCCCACCGCTACCACCAACAACTGATCAAATTGCACCGTGCTCTGCGTGAAAAAGGACGTATTATCAACAAAGACATGACAAGCTGATTTTCCTCCACGACAACGCACTATCACACACGTCAAAAATGGCCCGAAACTACTTGGAGATACTCAACTGGGTATTGTATCCACAAATTGGCCGAAAGATGGGAAAAATGTGTAGCTAGCGAGGCCAAGAAATTTAAAATTTTTTTTTTTTACTTTCTATGAAATAAACAGCGGATTTATGCTTATACACCTGGTAGTGAAATCTTACTTTTTAAAAAAAAAACTATTTTAAAAGGTAATATCTATTGCATATTAGCATAAGGACTATCTCGATTTTGTGACAATTTTTGAAAAATTATCTGCCAGAATTTTGTGTCAAATTTGTTGCATTGGTGTGAGTCTCTTGCAGCACCAGTGAACACCTCAGTAAGCCATTGACTGCTACTTTGCAACACCAGTGAACAGACCTCTATCAAAGGCTCACACCAATGCAGCAAATATGACGCAATACTCTAGCGCAGGATTTTTCAGAGTGGCGGGAAACCGGCATAGCCCTACCACTCATATTAATAGTAAAATTAATTTTTTGACTAATTGAAACAGAAACAATAAAAAATTAATAAAATCTTTCAAATCGAATTTAATTTTTAGATTTCCGTACAGTCACTTACACAATCACTGATAAAGAATTTTTTTATACTCTACTCGTATTTATAAGGACTTTTACATAAACTTTTAAAATTAAATTATTTTTGTCTAGTCATTTTTCATAATTTTTATTTCTATAAATTATTTTAATAATCATTTTAAAATCCCTTATTTGAATTAGAGTTATCCATTCTGACACCTTCTCCCCACTAATATTAATGATATTACTAAAATGTCATACCATCTCCATCCTGGTCAGATAGTAACTTTAAATATTTCATTAAAAATGTTTAGATTGTAGCCAAGGTCTAGTTTAGATAGTGAGGGAATAATATTCATAATCGTAAAAATTTATTCATGTCACTTTTACTTTCTTACGTCATGTCACTTTTGCGTCGGTCTAAATATTATTAAACGCCTAGCAACGACCTATTATAATAAACGAAATTCAAAAGATAAAAACTGGTTTAATATAATATTGTATAATACAAGCTTATCTCAGTAGAAATACAACTCTTCCCAAATGTTAAAGCATCTGATCTAAAGATATTCGTTAAAAAAATGTATCTTTTATTCATGATAATCTGTAATTAGGAAATTATCAATTATCAATCGAATAGTTCTTGTTTCTGACAAATTTCCTCAGTTGTGTAGTGATTCCTATATCAAAATGAAGGTATTTATTCTATAATTTACTATAATTAGTAACTATTAATTAATATTTAAAAAAATTAATTTTTTTCTAAATATTAAATTTAATTTTTACAAATACTAAATATAAATGGCGATGTGAACAAAAAGTGATTCGAATTGTAAAGGATAATAAAAGATATTTAAAATAAAGATTTTAAAATTTTTTTTTATTTTATTACATTTTCTAAATTTTTTTATTATACTTTTACATATAATACAATAAAATATCCTGCAATACTCGATTCTTTTTAAGGTAATTTTTTATAAATTTTTTACATACGTGTACTTCGGCCATTTCTTAACGGATGTTGGTTTTTAAATGCCTTTACATAAAAAAACTGTCTAACGGCCACAAATTATATGATTTTGTAAGGCCAATTAACAACATCAATTCTTAAAAGTATGCATTTTTGAAAATTTTCGTCCAATAGGACCAAGATTTTTTTGCGTAAAAATGACAAATTGTTCATACTTTGTGACTTGTGGTACATTTTTCAATAAAAAACCTTTAAGTTAAGACTAAAAAAAGTCAGTTATTATATTATCAAAATATACAGTAGCTAGCAACTTTTTATAGATGCAATGACTTTTTTACAGAAATCGCTGAAGAAAATTTCCGCCTCTTAAAGCACGAAACGTGGGCGCTACAACAGATTCATCACATTTATAGATTTTTTTTACATTTTTAAATTATTTTTTTGTGATTAACAGATTCAAAGTAAAAAATGGCAAATTTTATACAATTTTTCTCTGACACATTTTTAATGACATATTCTTACTGAAAATATTTACTGAAAATGTTTACAAAAAATTTTTACTAACTAATTTTTACAGCCAAACAAATTTTTAGTGACAAAAAAAATGTTTACTGACAATTTTTCACTGGCAAATTTTTCTGACAATTTTTCTACCAAATTTTTATTGGCAAAATTTTTGTTGGCATCTGTGATATGATAAAGCTGTACTTTTCAAACTATAAAATTAATAATCTTATCAGAAAAAAATATATTTACTGACGAAAAAATTTTTATTGACAATTATACTCTGACACATGTTTAATGACATGTTTTAATTTAAAATATTTACAAAAAATTTTTACGAACTAATTTTACAGGCAAACAAATTTTTACTGAGAAAAAAAATTGTTTACTGATAAATTTTCACCGCAAAATTTGTCTGACAATTTTTCTAGCAAATTTTTATTGACAAAATTTTTGTTGGCATTTGTGACATTAAAAAGCCGTACTTTTCAAACTACAAAATGAATAATCTTACCAAACAAAATATAAAAATATATTTACTGACAAAAAAATTTTTACTGACAGTTTTTCACTGACAAATTTTTAATGACATGTTTTTACTGAAAATATATACTGAAAATGTTTACAAAAAATTTTTACTAACTAAATTTCACATGCAAACAAATTTTTACTGACAAAAAAAAATTTTTTACTAACAAATTTTCACTGACAAATTTTTCTGACAATTTTTCTCCAAAATTTTATTGACAAAATTTTTGTTGGCATCTGTGATATGACAAAAATGAATAATTTTACAAAAAAAAATGCATACTAAAAATTTAAATTTTTTTAATAAAAAAATCACGCAAAAATTATTACTGTTATTATTATTGAAATAGTGAAAGATGATCGTTATTATTTTAAATTACATAAATTAGAGAATATTTTTTTCTATCTTAAACTCTTGCAAAAGCTTCGCAAGGCAATAACCTAGACAGAAAAATGAATCTTTTATGATTGTTGCTATTCAGATTATGGCGTCGTCGTGGTTCAGAAAAGAACCTGTAAATTTAAGCTACAATAGAAATAATAGTGTAACTAGAAATTTAGTGGTTGAATGGTTACAGATTGTCGTGGACTCATTTTTCTTCATTCATCCTAACAAAAGGAACAATTCTTGGTGTCATATAGTCTGAATGGAGTAACCATGTTGGGGAATTCTGGCTAAGACGATTATTTTATTCATTAAAAAAAAAACATTTTTGTCAGACTCCAAGTCGTGGATAAGATCCGGGGTCAATGATGTTTATTATCTTTTGCAGAATTTAAATGTTTTTATTGACACCTTTTTGGTCAGCCATCCAACCAACCACATGTATTGTACATACGAGTGTGTACGCAAAAAGATACTTTTAAGAAAACCTGCGCTTAGAAATTTTTTGAAAATAGAACGAACATTTTTACATAAAATCAACCAACCAACCAACCACGTGAATGCTATCATATTCGGGAGAAAAAAAACCTCAATTTTTTTTTGTTGTTTTTTAATAATAACGAAGACTATAACAACCGCTTTAGAAGATGAAGAAGCCGGATCTAAGTTGAAATATATTTTTTGTTTTCAAATAAATTTTGTTTAATGATCCAGTCTCTTTAAGCTGAAAATCTCTTCTCCATCACGTCATATCCATCCAGTTCTAGTTTGGTTTTTGTAAATCTTCGAATTTTTTCCTCTTCTCCTAATCCATGTTGCCTAATGTGTGTAGAACAGAAAAGAATTAATTTTTATTAATGAAAAACTTAATTGATAGAAAGAAAAATTAGTGATCGAATAAAAAAAAATTCGTATAATATAGAAAGCAACCAGTAACAAAAAAAAAAATAACCGTAAAAATTATCAGTTATAATATAATATATACTAAATGGTGGCAAATAGTAGGTTAGCTTCTTGTCGTGAGTATCTAGAAGAAGAAAAAAAATTATATCTGCAAAATATTAATTCTTAATATACCAGTAATCACTAATCAGATGCTATGCTTATAGTGGTAAATAGATTAGCACAAGTATCTGTTTCCTCCTCATGGCTAGATACTATAAAGATTCATACAACCTGTCCCCGAATGGACTCGCAACTTAATCAGTAAATTGAATTTGATTTCATGTTAAGACCATTTGTTAAACATAGAATAGAACAACAGCATGTTTCGGGGTAAGGAGAGAAGAAATGAAATTCAAACCTAAGAAAATGATTTTCGAATAAAACAAAACAAAATATCTTTTCAAGTATGTAGTAAAGATCGCACGACCATGATCGGTATTTGGAATCAACTCCATCGAGAGAACCCGTTTCAAGACAATAATTTTGATAGTATTTTTTCCAATTTTTTATTTATTTTGCCTATTTCGTTTGTATAAAAATTTTTATTGAAGTTTTTTTGCACACATACTTCTTTTGAGGATGTGGAAAATTTGCTAATGCATACTTATTAAAAATTTAATCGCTGGATTAATCGATTTAGTCGGATCCGGATTTGCTATTTAGTAGACAATCTGTACAATTTTTTTCAGTAAACAAAATTTCTCCCTTCTTGAAAGTAACAGGATTTTTTTCTATACCGTAACATTAATTGGAATATTTAAATTTATACTCGTATTCTGGCAAAAAGATACTAAAGATATCCAATAAGAATTTTGTATGTATACCTCCTCCCCTTCACCCATTAAATTATACAGGGTGGGTCTACTTGAACTGATTGTGGTGAAAAGTATATAACTTTTTGTAATATTAATTTTGGATATGAAATATAAATTTTTTTTATGTATACATGGAAAAAATGGTCATATAAATGTAAGGGATGTTTCTAAAGATTTTTGTTATTGTGGCACGCGCCGTTTTTGGCTTCAAATTTGTTATTCCTGTATAAATATTTACTCATGGAAACATATTCGCTTACACATATCTTAGTGTTATGGAAGTTCGTATAAAATCCTTCTGCATTGGATGGGAAGTGGAAAATATTATATTAAAATTTGGAATGAAAAATGATGAACGTTAAGTTCCACAAGAGTAAGGCTAGTAACGATCATACTCAGAGAGAACCTCATCCTGCTAGGCATGCTTGAGCTACCTTTATGCACAGATTGTGGGGGGTTTCGAAGACACCCAAAGGTGATTAATAGAATATAGAGACACTCAAAGGTGTTAACTTCTCCATAAGAGGTACAAGAAAGGAGATGCAAAAAACAACAAAATTATTTACTTTAAGAAAAAAAAACAAAAATTAGAAGGAATAAAAAACCATTCAGGAAAAGGGAAGGGAAAAAAAGGAGGAGAGAGACATAAAAATTGGGGAGGGGAAAGAAAATAATTTTGAAATAATAAAAAAATAAGGAAAGATACAAAAAAATAAATCGAAACAAAAAGAAAACCAAGAAGAAATGGAAAAGGTATGAAGCTGACCGTTAACGTTCACTGGAGATACGATATCGCGAATTTTGTGTTTTTTTTTTAAAGTTATTTATTTATTCATGAATATCTATTTTGTCCTCTTCAAAGTAATCCCCACCAGATATTATACACTTGTGCCAACGTTTTTTCCAATCCTCGAAGCACTTCAAAAACTGTGATATTGTTCAGATCCTCCTTCGATGCCGTCTTTATCTCCTCAATCGTAGCGTAGCGTCGTCCTTTCATGGGGCTCTTCAGTTTCGGAACAAGAAAAAGTCACAGGGGGACAGATCTGGGGAATACGGTGGTTGCGGCATTATTAGTGTATTATTTTTGGGCAAAAATTCGCGCACAAGCAACGATGCGTGAGCAGGGGCGTTATCATGGTGCAAAAGACAATTTTTGTTCTTCCACAACTCCGGGCGTTTCTGGCGGATTGCTTCACGCAACTTGCGCATAACTTACAGGTAATATTTCTTTTTGACCGTTCTGTGGCAAGAACTTATGATGCACCGCGCTACTCTAATCGAAGAAAACTGTAAGCAAAACCTTCATATTCGACCGAACTTGGCGCTTTTTTCGGTCTTGGCTTTTGCAGCAGCTTCCATTGGGATGATTGAGTTTTGATTTCCACGTCATAACTATAAACCCATGATTCGTCACCAGTTATGACCTTTTGGAGCCAATTTGGGTCGTCGCGGACAGAGTCCAACAGCTCCTTAGCAATGTTAATGCGATGCTGTTTTTGGTCGAAATTAAGCAAAAATCGAAGACGACCCAAAACACATGCAAGCAAAGCAGCTGTCAAAAATTAACCGTAATTATACGTAACCAGAAATGGGTAAATATGAAGAATAAGAGGATCAGGCGAAATATGCTTCTTTCAAAATATTTTTGTCACCTAAAAAAAACTCAAAGAATTTTGGTTGTCATCGTCACGGTGTGAGCTGTGGTGCCATCCTCATGAAACCAAAGGTCAGGGTTGTTCAGAACTGCCAGACGTAAAAAATTCTCTGTGATGATCCTGTTTACCCTTCCAGAGATGTCTTATGGATGTACGCTCTCAACTTTGAAAAAATATGGACCGACGACTCTATCGGCCATAATTCCACACCAAACAGTGCATCTAAGAAGTTTGAATTGATGCTGATGTAACGTTCCCAGTTTCTCCATATGCCAAATTGGGCAAGTCCGTTTATTAACATATCCATTTATATAGAAATATGCATGATCACTCATAATTTTCTTGTTTAAAAAGTTGGCATCATCTGTGGCTAGTTGTTCGAATCTATTGGCATATCGTAGGCGTTGTTCTTTGGAACAATTAAATTCGAATCCGCCTTAGTCACGTTTCAGAGATGCCCAAGTGAGAAACACTCTGCCGTAAATGCTCAACAGGTTCTTCAGTCCGAACAGTTCGATGAACATTTAGTCATGGCCTATCAAATGTAGCACTTCGCTCTTCAAAAAGAGGGATTAAGGTTCTAATCATATTTGCACTGGGACCTGTTGCAGTATTAAAATTATCACGCTGGGTTTTTTTTGTGTTGTCAGAACATATAATAGATCATTGGAAAATATAATAAAATTCAACAATTTTGACCTGTTCTTAGACTGAGTATATTGCCAATAAGAAATTTCATGAAATTCATCTTAAATCCCAAAAAAAAATAAACTAAAAATGCAAAAATTTAAAAAATTTTAAAAATAGTTACTCCCACCCTGTAATTGATAGTTTTAAAAATTCCGCAAAAATAAAATTCACCAAAACTTTTCATTTTTTGGAAATTATTTTATTCAGCCCGGTCATTATCATAGAATCAATCGTTATCTTTTTATTTACTATTATTATTATTATTATTATTATTATTAAGAATGACTAATTTTTAATCAAGAAGATCTTGATGAATCAAAAGATGTTATCTTCATCTAAATTATTACCTCGATAGATAATCATTTACGTATAATAATGATTAGTATGGATTTGGTGATTTTGGAAGAATGTTTTTGTTTCTGACTCATTTTCAAATAATTTTTAATAGAAACTTTTATATAATATTTGCCATAAAGGAATTTTAAGAAACAACTAAACTTTTATTTAAATATAATGCTTTGAAGAAAAGGATTTTATAAATTTAAATGATTCTTTAAAAAATATAATACAAAGAAATTGTTTATTCTGTCTTAAGTAATCTTATGAATAGATTAAATGCGAATATACTATCGACCTCTGACGGTATTCAATAATCAACTAACGTACGTGTATATTAGGCGTTCTTTTTTCTATCTACGTAAATTAACCATTTTTTATATAAGAATTTTTTTGATAAAATTAAATTTTTGTATAATTTAGTAACAATTATAGAAATTTAAAAGACACATATTAGCTACATTATTGACAGTATTTGAATATTATCCAAAAAAAAAATTCTATCCCGATTTTTTAATGGACCCGCTCCTATACAGGAAACTTTTTTTGACAGAGCTTAATGAGATGGAAAATGGTGTGCCACTTATTACGGATGTGACTGTAATCGATGATGGAGCGGCCTTTGCTGAAATCCATCGTGTGGGCGATCTTTTCTGTGAGGTGGCAATTTTTCCTCTTAGGGCAGCACCGTATTATATTAAATTTTGGTTCTTCAAAGTTGCCATTGTTATAACAATCACTTTTAATGCCCATCAGAGAAAAATATGTGAAAATATTATTATTTATACTGATTCACTCTCTGCAATTAATGTCATTATTGATATAAAGTGCAACGCTGCCCAGGACCACATTCGCTACCTTTCCTATAAAAATAAACATATAGTGCTTTGTTGGTCTTCAAATAATTTAACAAATAAGCAGAACTTCGTTTTGGAACATCGTTGGATTTCAGGTCATGTGGGTACTTTAGAAAATAAGCAAAACTCCAACGACCGACATTTATGGCCATACCCGACGTGCCTTAGCTGCTCACCAAATATATGTGCTACATGACCCTTCCGCTTTATTCCTAAGCCCTCTTTATAACCTCCCATCTAGATTTTATTAACAAAATATAAACAAAACTCTCATTTCTATCGAGCTAACTGTTACATCTTATAATTTGTTGTGTTAAACAGTAATTAAGTTTCGTTAATCCATCCACCTATGAAATATTAATATCTGATGAATTCTTGTGTCGCCATATGACCTTCAAAGGCGTGGTGCTGAAACAGTGACTCCTGACCTATGTTCATGGGGTACTAACTACAAACAAACAAATCGCGATTTTTAATTATTATGAAAATTATTTATTATATCAATTATGGTCGTAGATCTTCTTCCATTACCCGGCAGCTGCCAACATTCCGCTCCTGCACAAGTCCTGAGATTTTTGGGGGAAAAGCAATATAAGTGTCATTTGCAGGAGTCTAGATTAGGTTAGGTTGGAGTGGCTTGCCGCTGCTTCGGTCGAACACATACGAGGTCTGTTCAAAAAGTATCGCGAATTTTGTGTTTTTTTTCAAAAAATATTTATTTGTTCATGAATATCTATTTTGTCCCCTTCAAAGTAATCCCCTCCAGATATTATACACTTGTACCAACGTTTTTACCAATCCTCGAAGCACTTAAAAAAATCTTTTTTTTGTGATCTTGTTCGGCTCATCCTTTGATGCCGTCTTCATCTCCTCAATCATAGCGTAGCATTGTCTTTTCATGGGGCTCTTCAGTTTCGAGAACAAGAAAAAGTCACAGGAGGCCAGATCTTGGGAATACGGTGGCTGCGGCATTATTAGTGTGTTATTTTTGGTCAAAAATTCGCGCACAAGCAACGATGTGTGAGCAGGGGCGTTATCATGGTGCAAAAGCCAATTTTTGTTCTTCCACAAATCCGGGCGTTACTGACGGACTGCATGGCGCAACTTGCTCATAACTTGCAGGAAATATTTCTTATTGACCATTCTACCCTGTGGCAATAACTCATAATGCACCACGCCCCTGCAATCGAAGAAAACTGTAACCAAAACCTTCACATTCGACGTCCGGCATTCTTTTCGTCGTTCATATCTTCTCGGCCCTCTGAGAACATTTTGTACCACCGATAAACGTTGGTTCGGTCCAAGGTATGTGTAGCTTCACCATATGCCAAAGTCAACATTCGGAATGCGTCCGCGCAATTAATTTTGTTTTTCACACAAAATTTGATACAGATTCTTTGATCCATTTTTTGGAATGGGCAAAAATCGAAGACGAGTCAAAACACGTGCAAGCAAAGCAACTGTCAAAAATTAACTGAATATTCAAAATGGCCGAACTTGTCGGCATAAGTGAGAGACATGAGTACCAACATAACGCCACAAAAATCGAAAATCGAATAAACGTAACCCGCGGAAATTCAAAATTCGCGATACTTTTTGAACAGACCTCGTATACACTAAAATTAGATCTGTTATGATACCACGTAATCATCAAGGCTGATGCCCCTTTGAGAACCAATTGGAAGCGAGTGCAAAGTGCTTGATTTCTGTAGTTTCTATGAGCGTAATATCACTCAAATCATCAACGAAAAAGTCATCCAGAGTTCTTCTTCTGAGAATTGTAAAGACTGGGCATGAGCCCAACAAATATTGGGATAGATAGAAGCCAACATCGCCATGTCATCGATCTATCCACGGCTTAGATGAGACAGTGAATCCATTTACCATTTGAGGTATTATGCTTTTGGGCTCTTTTCTATCCTCCGGACGAGCCTCGCATCGAGCCACAGCGTCACATCGACCTCTCTGGCGGTATAGCCTCTGTCACTATGCCCAGGACTCAGCTTATATTAATATTGCACTGATTGGCGGCATTGCTTCACAGCCCTAGCTCTTACAATGGATGATATCAGCGACCTAATCTATCGGCGAAAATTTCTATATACTGTAGGACTCTAAGTCTGGTAAGCTTACTCAACTCAGGGACTCTTACGAGGTTCTAAAGTAATCTGAAAGTGTGAAAGTGTAATGACACTTATGTTTAGGGCTTTAGCAATACCACATATTGTAAAATGAGAATCGTGTTCAATCATACGAGTAGTATTAATTTCGTCCAGATCTATGATCACAGGTTGCCCTGCGCAAGATCCCTTTATGATATTGAAGTTTACATCTCCAATTTCAGGTGGTCACCTTTTCATAGATATAATGGCTTTTTTATAGTTATTTGTGAGGTTCTTAATATAAATCTATATATGAAAATTTTGGTAATTGAATGTTACTATCACCGAGTGAGAAATGATCTAATCGCAGAAGAAATAATCTCATTAAATCCGATCTAAATCTAGTGTAAATTAGATATTATTTGTATTATTTTTGTATTTTTTTTTAAATTTATAAAATTTCCTTTTTTTCTAATTCTTTTAAAATTAACAATAATAAAAATTTTAAAGAATGCTGTTTATTTTTAAAAATAAAAATAATTACAATAAACCAAAATGCAATATCTTATCATGTTCTTGTTTATGTAAATTAAAATATTTAATTTATATTCTTGTTTATGTAAATTATTAAAAAAAAATTTAAAAAAAAAACAAATCAAAGTTTATAAAACCTTAATTGTGACCTAAAAATTTTTAATTTTCTTTTAGTTTTAAAATTACAATTTACTCAGTTGTGCATTTGTCTTTACATATTGCATATGAGCTCAATGGTAACTGTAATCAAAATTATTGTAAAAGATATATTAAAGAGTTCACAAGTGAAATAAATTACAAAATTTATTTGGAAATTCTTACATATTTTCTTGTTTATGGACTCAATTGTTGCGCACTCCTCAGGTAAACTGACCGAGGTGAGCATATCTGCAAATTCGGGGTAAACTGTACATTACAACGAGAACGAATCTGTATACTGAATTTAACGTCTTGTAATTATTTTCTCAAATAACGGAAAAAAGTACCCGAACATGAACCTTTCCTGTAGTCTAAATAAATAAAAGGTCACAAAGCGATCTTCAACAGGAAAAAGATTCTGAACGCCACCTTTCGAATGTATCGATGAAATTTATTGTGAACATTTCAGCATAGAATCGATTTTTACCTCATTAGTGTTCGTTTATTCTTTAAACAATGTCACATAATTTTTAGTCTTTAGCAAAAAAGAAAGCACTGAAACCGATTTTACTGATTGCATTATAACTGTTAATGCAATCTTTTCGCTGAATCAGTTAAAAATTAAACCCAAAAAAAAACTTTTAAAAATGGATTTACTGCTTGGCGCGCACAATTGACAGGATATTCGAAGCACACCTTTGGCGTTCATATGTACGCATGTATATGTAAGTTCTAGTTGCAAATAAAGAATTGGAACAGTTTTAAACAGGAAATTTGAACTCTGAAAAATGTCATGTTCACATAACAGTGAAAATCGAAGGCTGAACATTTGTACATTGTGGAAACATAAATAAGGTCACATAAAACCAATATTAATAATTCAATTTATTTTAGAAAAAAAAACCTATAACAAAATCGATTGGAATTTTTAATAATTTATTTGACTTTATTTTTTTTAAAAGGCTTTCTTAAAATACATAACAAAAGTTCAAATTCATTGTAAAAGTTTATATCACATTTAACTTTCTATTCTTACTTGTATTAAATAATACAAAATAAAGTCAATTAAATAAAAGAGGAAGCAATATTATCATTCTGTCTAGTGTAAATTACAATCTTTTATTTTCAGTTTTAATAAACTTTTGTTAATAGAAAATGCTATTAATTTCTGTAGCAATAAATTTTTTCAAAAGCGTTTTCTTTCGTCTTTTATGAACTTTTCTTTACTTTCATCAAAAACTATAAAATGTAATAGATGTTTTTCATTTGCTTTAGAAAAGCAGTAAAATTGTAATAGAATTTCGAGCAAATCTAATGAAAAAAAAAGAAATTGTAATAGCACCGCATTCTTAACATCAGCGTAGCTATTACGTATATTATGATTAATGTGAAAATTTTCTTTTGGAAGTCAAAGGTTCGAGGCTTGCCTTGTGGCTTATTGTAACGGAAAGTAAGGTTTATTCAGAAAATTTCTTTTATAATTCGGCATAACAATTGGAATCACTTTCAGCAATTTTTTATTTTTTTTATTTTAGATCATTCTAAATTGTATGCTTTGAAGTCTATTCATAAATTCAGCAAACATTTTTCAAACGCTTTCGGGTTACCATTTTTAAAGGAAACTTTTTCAATTGATCATATTTTTTCTCACATTTACCGGCATTTGAATATTCTTTGCTTTAACATTTACAACTAAAAATATTTGCTGATAAATTTTTAACAGCGAACTTTTTACTGAAAATTTTTACTGAAAACTTTTACTGAAAATTTTTATTGAACATTTTTAATGATAAATTTTTACATCCAAATTTTGTCAGTTCAATCAAACTGAAAATTTGATTGAAAATTTTTACTGACAAATTTTTACTGACAAATATTTCACTGACAAAGTTTTACTGAAAAATTTTTACTGACAAATTTTTACTAACAAATTTTTTACTAGACATTTTCACTGAAAATATCTACTGAAAATTTCAAATGACAATTTTTACTGACAAATTTTAACTGAAAAATTTTCACTGAAAAATTTTTGCTGACAAAGTTTTACGGACAAATTTTTGCTGACAAAGTTTTACTGACAAATTTTTACTGACAAATTTTAACTGACAAATTTTTGCTGATATATCTTTACTGACAAATTTCTAATGACAAATTATCACTGACAAATTTTTACTGATAAATTTTTATTGACTAATTTGTATGAAAAAAATTTTATTGAAAATTTCTACTGAAAATATTTACGAACAAATTTTTGCTGGATAATTTAACTGAAAATTTCTACTGAAATTTCTACTAAAAATTTGTACTGAAAATTTCTAATGACAATTTTTACTGACAAATTTTAACTGGCAAATTTTTGCTGCTAAATTTTTACTGTCAAAGTTTTACTGACAAATTTTTACTGACAAATTTTTGCTGACAAAGTTTTACTGACAATTTTTACCGACAAATTTTTACTAACAAATTTTTTTACTGGACATTTTCACTGAAAATTTCTACTGAAAATTTCTAATGACAATTTTTACTGACAAATTTTAACTGACAAATTTTTACTGACAAATTTTACTAACTAATTTTTGACTGGACATTTTTACTGGAAATTTCTACTGAAAATTTCCACTGACAATTTCTACTAAACATTTTTAATGACAATATTTAATGACAAATTTTACCTGACAAATTTTTACTGATTAATTTTTACTAAAAATTTTTTATTGATATTGATTACTAACAAGTTTTTGCTGACAAATATTAACTGACAATTTTTTATTATCAAATTTTTTACTGAAAGTTTCTACTGAAAATTTCTACTCAAAATTTCTACTGAAAATTTTAACTGACAGAATTTACTGAAAATTTGTTATGTTTGAAACTTAATTGATGTTAATCGAAATAATTCAAAGTCAAACGGAAAAATAACTTCTTTTATATTATTTTCAGCTTTGTATAGAAATGCTTACGAAAACATGGAAAATAATGAATATAAATAAGTATATATGTACAGCCACATATGCACACAAACAAATATGATAAGAGATCACATAATGTATGTATAAAAAATATAAAATAAAAAATTATGGAGAAATTCATAAGCAATATTTTTATAATATGAAGGCAAACAACATTCTTGGCAGCCGGCATCGATATGGACTGGACGTTTTCGTTCGGCTGATACTTATTATCAGAGCTGATATCGAAATCGATCGTTGATAACCTCGCCCTTTAGGTAACGTCTTAACTAATTTGTCCAGCACGAAAGCTGTCTGCGAATATGAGCTTCCATAAGAATTGAAGTGGTAAAATTTATGTCTGCAAATAATACTAGACTTCAACAATTTTAATTATTTTTATTGTAAAAGTCCAACATAGAAACTTTTATGTATACCTGAATCGATCCTAACGATCAATTTCAACGCTACGCCGTTATCTGTTTTTTTTTTTGGAAATCCGCCATCGATTCAATTACTTTTTCTTTCTCCCACAAATGCATTTGTAATAATTTTTATTGAATTATTATTATTATTACTATTATTTAATAACCGCCGAAACACTATTTCACATAATCATAAACAGCGTTGGAAAATATTACGAGTAACAATAATAATGCAATGGGAAATTTTTCAAGTCTTTTACTATTGACGCAACTGATTTGAATTTGTTGAACGGGAATTTTGTTAACAGTGGCATCATCAACTGCGATTGCCGTAATATTGATGGTAACTATGACGATGGCTCGTCAGTCTGGTAGCGATGCTGAAAGCATCTCGTCTCCGTCCTCCCTTAATTAAACTGAAAATCAATAAAGTCACTAAATCAATACGAATATTATGATTTGTTTTCCTTTTCCTTATAATTATTGTCTCTATTATAATTGCATTATTCAATTCCATTTCAATCGTATCGAAAAGAAACCAACATAACCACTTTAAGCATATGAAAATAAACTTTTGGTTCAGACTCTGTCGTCGGCTAACTCTAAGTCTGGCCAATATTTTTCACACAACAAACCTTTTGATTTATGATTTATATTCTTACAACAGCAAATAATACAATTTTGGGCTCCAATTTTCCTAAACATATGCAAGCCTGACCTGATTAAAAAAATTTATTACCTAATTGTTATATAATTTCTGTAAAAATCTGTTATTGTTTATGGATAAATTTTTCAAAAATAATATTCAATATTTGGAAATTATTGTTGAAAATTCCTAAGATAAAAGTAAAAAATAATCCATTCATGAAATTAGCCCAGATCGATTTTTTTTAAATTTCAATAAAAGTTTTTAGTCAAAATGTTCGTTTAAAATTGTCGGTAAAAATTTTTCAGTAAAAATTTTTCAATAAAAATTTTTCAGCAAAAATTTGTCAGTAAAAATGTTCAGTAAAAATTTGTCAGTAAAAATTTGTCAGTAAAATTTTTTCAGAAAAAATTTGTTAATAAAAATTTATCAGTGAAAATTTAACAGTAAAAATTTTTCAGTAAAAACTTGTCATCAAAAATATTTTTGCAAAAATTTGTTAATAAAAATTTATCAGAAAAAATTTGTCAGTAAAAATTTACCGACAAATTTCGGTCGAAATTATCAATAGAAAATCAGTAAAAAAGTTCAGTAGAAATTGTCAGTCGAAATTAGCAGTAGAAATTTTCAGTAGAAATTGTCAGTAAAAATTTGCCAGTAAAAATTTATCAGTAATAATTTGTCTGTAAAATGTGTCAGTAAAAATTTGTCGGTAAAAATTTATAAGAAAATATTTGTTAGTAAAACTTTGCCAGTAAAAATGTTCAGTAAAAATTTGTCAGAAAAATTTGTCAATTAAAATTTGTCAATAAAAATTTATCAGTGAAAATTTTACAGTAAACATTTTTTTAGTAAAAATTTGCCAGCCAAAATTTGTCAAAAAATATTTGTTATTAAAAATTTATCAGAAAAAATTTGTCAATAAACATTTACCGACAAATTTCAGTCGAAATAATCATAAAAAATCAATAGCGAAAATTTACAGTAAAAATTTTCAGTAGAAATTGTCATTAAAAATTTGTCAGTAAAAGTTTATCAGTTAAAATTTGTCAGTAAAAATTTATCAGTAATAATTTGTCAGTAAAAATTTTTCAGTGGAAATTTGTCAGTAAAAATTTGGCAGTAGAAATTTTCAGTGGAAATTTTCTTCTAAAAATTTGACACATTTTAATTAATTTAAAAAATTCCAAAATGAATTTTTATATCTGTTTGGTTTTAGTAGAATTTAAAAAAAAATTAAATTTTGAAAGTTGTATTCAAATATTAACGTGATTAAGTAAGTTTGTGTAATAATAGGGAAAAGTTTTCATTTGTGAATATTTAGTGAAGTAAGAATAATTTTTCTGATGTTGTATAAAAAGTGTCCGCTTTAATGATAAGGCGATTCCAATTTAATATTTACGTTTACTTACGTTTAATGGTAATATAAAAATTGTAGCAAAAATATTCGAGAAAGTTGATTGGAAAACACCCAAAAATTGTTGAAAAAATGTAGGTGCCGCACCACTCAGAAACAAGATCAAAACCTAAAACTTGAAATATTATCGAAAATACATGCACTCGTTTGTGCACTTATTACCCGTACTCGAATTTATAATCTTGAGTGAAATGCTTTCCTTCAACCTGTCCAATTTTATTGCTCCACATTGCCGAGTACCCAAAACAAAATAAAAACAAGAATTGCAAAATGTTCTGTAATTGTAGGATTGTAAGCTATGAACATATTCGCAATGGGAATTCATAAGGTTACCCAAAATCATGTTAAAAGCATTTTATCACGTTTTCAACATCGACATCACATCAACCCAAAATCGACACTACGAATGACAAGAAAGTTCAAATAAGAAATTATGTCGCCAATCAAGGTACAGTTTCATAAAAATACAACTGCTGACATTAAATTTTTAATAACTTATTTTAACTGATTTTATTAAGTAATTTTTAGTAATTAAAATACCCCAAATTAGGTTGCCTATTGTTAAATATTTGACTAATTAAAAGACGGTATATTGACTTGAATAAGCATTTTTGAAAAAGTTCCGTGACTTAAAATCGGCAAATGAAATGAAAAGGAAAACACGCTGCATCAATCACTGTAAAACGCACCTCAGACACAAGCAAATAATGCCATGCAAGCACAAAAAAATACCTTTTACGTAAACAAAAACATAGGCGAAAATATTAAAAGCTCATGCAATGGCACAAACAAAAGAAGGTGAGAACTAGTTTCAAACCACCTTAATTAATGAAGTTTTCGACCTGTAAAAATTACCATAGACATTATATAACAGCCTAAATACGAGTCTGAAGGCAATTTACTATAGCACAAGTTCCATAATTCGATAAATTCCAATCGGTAAATTTGAGTATCTAGAAAACAGATATTATTTCACAAAAGAAAATTTGAATTGAATTTTGGGTATTTTTAACCTGTAATGTGTGGTCAAAATGAACGAACTCAAAACAAATCGATTAGGGACGAAACGTAATTCACTTAAGCACCCACACAGTGCCATACATCGATGGAATCAACAATGATCATGATTCTTCCTGCTATTATTGATACAAAATCTGTCCATTCAAATACTAATTGTAAAAATGAAATGGCGATATTTGTTGTGCTTTGATTGTAAAAGTTACGTAATTTATGAGATATTTTGTTGGTTTTAATTTCTTTTGTAATTTAATTATTTCGAGCCATGATCGTGCCTTACATATTGTGTAATGTTATTTATTATAGCATATCTATCGTTAAACATAATACCACGACAATAAGGATTGAGATACGCCTAATCAATGCGCAAAACGAACCTCTCATATAATGGATTTCGCTAGCTCAATTAACTAGATCCAGGCTCAGTTCATGTTAATTACTTGACAATATTCCAGCTCGCTTCAATCCAGCACATTTTTCTTGATTTCATGCATGAATCATTCTTTCAGGTTTCCTATTTATCTTCTTCTTCTTCTTCATCTTCATCATCTTCTTCCTCTTATTTAACTTCTCCATCTTTTTATCTTCATCAACTTCTTCATCTTCTTCTTTTTCTTCTTCTTCTTCTTTTTTATCTTCTTCATATTCTACATCTTCTTCATATTCTTCATCTTTTGCATCTTTTTCTTCTTATTCATCTTCTTCATCTTCTTAGCCCTCTATCGTGCCCAATGCATGAAGCAGGCAAACATTCAATCTATTGTCAGTTCCTGTAGTAAGTGGTCTCAACCAGCAGACCGCTTCCTTATACTCCACGCACTGCTCTAACTAGCTCCATCCATCACAGGTTGGCCCATTTGCTAACAGTAAGTAACCAGCTACTAGCTTGTCATCCTAACTGTTGGTAGGTAAACGAATATAAAACTTTTTATAACGAGAGGATGGTAAACAAGCATGAAACTTTTTATAACGAGAAACAGTTCAGTGAATACAATTTTGCGAAGAATTTTTGACTGAATGTATTGGTTACGACTGAAATTGGAAGACTTTGTAGTTTCTAGTCTATAAGTCCATATAGGTTTCAGTACAGAATTATTAATAGGTCATTTGCTGTCAGTTGTAAGTCTAATAGTCTCAGTAGTTGTTTGTGATTGTCTGTCCACTTCAATTTGTTCCAGTTTCGTTTTTTGTAGAGATGTAGTCCTAATAACACATGCTCTTTTTGAGGAATTATACTGCCATTAAGATGAACGTATTTTTATTCGTTTACTTTTAATATCCACTACAAGTTTTGGAGTTCGATGATATAGTTTGGTAAAATATTTGAATCCGAGAAAGGATTGATTTGCGTGGCTTGTTAATATGGTTATGTCGCTAGGCTAGATTGCAGCGAGGATGTTAGTATATGTAGGGATATCAGACACGTAGATATCATACAGGATAAACCCAAGGATAATACCCTATATATATAGGGTATATTGGGGAGTGTTTTTATATTGCTTGATTTTTAAATGCTCTAAGGTTTCAGAAATGCGTTCATAAACACGATCTTTTGCGTAGTCTTAAAAAAAAAGTCAAGTGGCTTTAAATCGCATTGATCTTGCAGGCCAAGTGACATCACCAAATCTAAAAATTACATGTCCTAAGCTTTTTGTGCCATAAATCCAAAAATTTTCGTGTTGTATAACCTTTTCTTATAATCACATGTGGTCCAGATTAAATCTTTAAGTTAAAGCCAAAAAAATGGGTTATCTTGCGGCTATAGGAGTCAGAATTGACGGTAACGGTGTCCTCTTATTCATTTACAAAGAAATTTAGATTAAAAAAAATAGCAATTTTCGTAGATATAATGGCTTTTTCATAGTCGTTTCTGGGTTTTTAGAGCCCATTGTAGAGAAATTTTTCTTATTGACCTATCCACCAAGCGAAAAATGAACCTGTTGCTGAAGAAAATTTGTTCCAAAAATCAGTTGTTTCGGCACCCAATCGAGTAATTTTTTTACAATATTAAAGCATTTTTCAGTAATATATCATAAAATGGCAAACTATAAACTAAACAAATCTTATCTTAAATAATAGATACGAGGTCTGTTCAAAAAGTATCGCGAATTTGGTGTTTTTTCAAAAATTATTTATTTATTTATTATTACCTATTTTGTCCCCTTCAAAGTAATTCCCACCAGATATTATACACTTGTGCTAACGTTTTTTCCAATCCTCGAAGCACTTCAAAAAAATAATTTTTTGTGAGCTTGTTCAGCTCCTCCTTCGATCCGTCGTCCGGGAACGATGCGCAAGCAGGAGCGTTATCATGATGCAAAAGCCAATTTTTGGTTTTCCACAAATCCGAGCGTTTGTGGCGGATTGTGTCGCGCAACTTGCAGGTAATATTCCTTATTGACCGTTCTACCCTGTGGCAAGAACTCATAATGCAGCACGATCCTGCAATCGAAGAAAACTGTAACCAAAACCTTCACATTCGACCGAACTTGACCCACTTTTTTCGGTTTTGGCTCGTGCAGCAGGTTCCACTGGGATGATTGAGCTTTGGTTTCAACGTCATAACCATAAACCCATGATTCGTCACCAGTTATGACACTCTGATGCAAATTTGGGTCGTCGCGGACAGAGTCCAACAGCTGCTTAGCAATGTTAATGCGATGCTGTTTTTGTTCGAAATTGAGCAAAAATCGAAGACGAGGCAAAACACGTGCAAGCAAAGCAGCTGTCAAAAATTAACTAAACTTTCAAAATGGCCGAACTTGTCGGCATAAGTGAGAGACATGAGTACCAACATAACGCCACAAAAAATCGAAAATCGAATATACGAAATTTCGCAATACTTTTTGAACAGACCTCATATATTTTTAGCAGCTATCAAATGGCAGGACTATACTTTTTCAACTAGCAAAAAGGATAACTTTTTGCAGTTATATATGGCATATTGTACACCTACTTCAAAAAAAAAACTGATCCAATATTTTTCCTTAAATTTATTCCAGAATCCTCTTAATATTAGGCAAAAGAAAAATTAATTTAATTTCTTTTTTCTATAATTTATTCAATTTTTAGACTATATAAAAAAATATTTAATTGAATTTAAAAAAAAAAATATACATCTTGTTATTGCGTTCTAAATAAATCTTATATTTTAAAATAAAAGATAATTGCTCTTTATAAATACGATTCTATTTATTGTTTTAAAAAAAAAACGAAAAAATATCATGGTTTTATATAAAAGAAAAACAAATAATTTTTAAATGCTTAAAGCATTTTTTTAATGGAAATATCCGAAATTCACTTAAAATATCTCTTTAATATTTATTATATTTTAAAACATTTAAATTCTATGCAATCAATTAGATATTTATACACAATATGCGCACATGTATTTATTGGTAGGTTTTTTTTCACTTTGCTTATACAATCATTTTTAATATTAGAATTTATGCATATACACAAATAAGATAATTAATTAAAAATAAAACACCGAAATCCATTAACAGTAACATCATATTTATAAATATTAATATTTCTTTTACCACATCCAAAATACACATCAAATGAATGTGTGTGTGTATACATAAAAATTTAATCATTTCTTTTTTATAATTTATTATTAATAAAAATGCATAATTAAATAAGAAGTTGCTCAAATACCAGAAAAAGACGAAAATAATTTTACAAAAAAATATTCTTGTTGTTGCCTACTCAAAAATATATAATAAATAAATCTTCATATTCTAGAGACAAGAATTTCCAAATTACCCCAATAATTTTCATTCATAAATTAATCAGTTTTATATTATAATTTGCCAATAATCTAAATAATCATTGATTTTATCAAAATTAAATTGCATTTTTATCAAATAGTTATCGTAAAAATTCCACAACTCCATTGCGACAAGTCAACTTACAGGTATGCGCGCAAAATACATTGGCATAGACTAATGTTAATTATTACCTGTTTCCAATGGATTTATCCTATTCAGAAATGAGCAAATAAATTAAAATCAAATAAAAATAATATATTTAATAAAAATAAATTTTTAAAAAAAACTTTACATATTCTATAAGAATTTTAATTTACAAAAACAAACAAAAATTCTCATATCATTTTCTAATGATGCTTATTTTGCTGATAATCAATTCAATTAACCGGAATTAGTGTTCCGGTCTAGTCGAAAATTATATAAGAAAAAAAATATTTTAATTTCTTTAAACTCATAAATGACATCCAGAATAAAATTGACTCAAATTGAATTTTTTTCTTCTTTTCGAAATAACTTTGAATGAAAATATCCGGTTTGAGATGGTATTTAATTTTGTCTATTTGAATTTTCGTAAATGGATTTCCCCAAAATGGAAAAAAATGTTTAGTTCCTCCATTATAAAACGATTAGAATACAAGATACACTCATCCTAATATCCATACATGTTCTTTGCCATTAATAATACTTATTATGATAAATAGCAGGATCTAATAATCTACTAATTAAATTGGTTTTATTTATTGTTATGTTGTCTTTATCCAGCAAATAAAATATTGTAGAATATTTTCAAGGTGGTTGGTTATACAGATACAAATATTTATCCTTTTTGCTGTTGAAATATTTTTATATTCTTTGGATTACATCTCCTTTTAAGAATATCTAATTGATAGGATAATATTGTTGACAAATTATTTGTATTTGGGTAGATTTTCATCATAAGAGTCTCTTGATCTGGATCAGTTTAAACCATTTACGATGAATTAAGGTGAATAAAATTAAAAAATCCAAAAAGAATTTTCTTTTTATACAGTATAATTTGAACTTTTTCATTTGAACTTTGCGCCATTTGTGCGTTAAAGTGTTGCCAAAAGCAAAAAAAAGAATGACAACTGACGGTTCAGGTTTATTAAAAATGGAGGGAGCGCTACACGAAAGAACAACAAGTTTTGTGGAACAGCAACAACTGAATGCTGAGTTTTCTAACAATATCATCATCAGCGATGAGGCTCATTTTCATCTTGCTGGCTTTGTTAATTGACAAAATTGTCACGTTTGGGGTTCAGAAAATTCACAACGTATTACTGTTTGGTGAGGAATTACGACTGGAGGCATCGTGCGAAAATTTAGCTGGTTAGGCAATATTAGTTAATGGTTCTCGATATCATGACATGATAATAAAGTTTTTTATGACTAAATTACAAGATATTGATATGGACGACATGTGGTTTCAACACGACGGTGCCACATGCCATACAGCCACAAAAATAATTCAATTACTGCATGAGTTAATTACTTCTTACGTGTGGTGTGGGACACACTTCAGTTAACCGTTTGTTTTTAGTTATTTCCGATTAATTAATTTATTAATTTTTCAATTATCTATAACTTAAAATAGTAACAAGCAGATTTAGATTTTAGTATTAATGTGCGTCAAGAAGGGTTATTGAGGTTCTCCTAAGATAAATCTGGCAATATTGCAGATTTTCCCTACACAAACCTTATACGTTTGTCCCTTCTTGATGTGCAGTAAACATTTGGACGCACAAAGGCATGGTTTATAGTTTAAAAAACCAATGGCCCTTTAGTAAAATATCGAACTGTTATTATGATACTTATTATATATTGATTAATTTGAACATAATTTAGAGTTTTCTACCCTAAGAAAAGTAGAAACAGGGATATCTTAAGAAATTATTCCATATGCCCACCATATGGCCTCTAACATCGTGGTGCTAAAGAAGTAACGATTGGTCTATGTTAATAAAATACCTACTACAAAATAAAACTAAGTATTATGGAACTTAATACCTAAAAGGAATAAGAATGGCATCGCTGACATATATCTGGCAACATTACAAACTTTTTCTCCTCATAACTTCTATCAGAGGCCATTCTGTAGCGCCACAACCATGAGGTCATTTGGCGACATCGTGTTACTTAGATAAGAATCAATAGTGGTTAAATTTTGTAGACCTTATTAGTTTCTTTAATAAAATGAAGAAAATCACTTGAAAATGGTAATCGGTGTCAAGATGCAATGGAAAACGAACCTTGCGCTGGGAGGCTTTGACGTCAAAAACTAATGAAAATGAGGAACGAGTGAGAACTCTTGCAAGGTCAAACAGTCGATTCACAATGAAGCTGATGAAAAAGTCCTTGAAAAGTTCAAGATCATCCGATCTGACATAAAGAATCTTTTTTTCTGAACCTTTCAAGGATTTAGATAATCCACTATGACAATGTTTCCAGCCCCCCTTTTTTGTCATCTGAACGCAGTCCATGTGACAGTTTTTTCTCTTTATGATCAAAACTGACTTGAAAGCAGTCTCATTACTTATTCCCCAAACAAATCTCATACGATAGATCTTTATAGGGAATCAAGTAAGGATATCTCTCGCATAAGAGAATTGATATGATTAGAAAGGCGGGACTGAAAAGTTTATATTATAAACATGAAAGAGATCATCCAAAAGTTTGAAGAAGTATTTTTGACCAGAGGGATTCCACTTGGCAGGAATTAGATGGCTTACTAGAGGCCCAGAGTTCTAGTCCGTAAGTCCATATTGGTTTCAGTTCAGAATGTTTATCTAAAACTCGATGTATTTAGTCGATTTCAAGTGTTTAAAGTCTTGTGTGTGGGCTCTATTTGAAACGTTTGCCCAACTTCAGTCCTAAATATCGAACTTCAGTACCTTGTGATATCGCACTGTCATCAAGAGCATATGAGAAGGTATAGTTTCGCGACAAAGATTAAAAAAGACATGGATAGATTTTGGTTTTTTTTGAATAAAAGAAATTGTATCCTCTTTTGAGAGAAGAGAGTATTTTTAGTTATTTTCCATTCTTTTGATCTTCGATGGCATCCTGGGCTCCTTTAGAAACTCAAGAGATATTCTTCTTGTACATACTATTTTATTATAAATTTATATACCTTCTTATGTCCTTTCCAAATTTCAGTTAATACAGAATCCTCGTAAATGTATCTCATGTCACTTGGAGTCCCACAAGGTAGTATTCTTAGTCCAATTTTATATACTATTTCTACCCATGACATTCCATCTGATTCTAAGACTATTATTGTCACTTATGCAATGAAAGTCTTAGAATTTACAATCCTTGCTAACGATAGAAAAGTAAAGGTAAATGAACAGAAAAGTGCTCACATTACTTTCACTCTTTGCCAGATGTCACTTACCCCTATAACTTAATGATAACATCATTGCACAATATCCTAAAGTGCGTGTTTAGAATTTTTTTAAACTTTGGAATTGAATTTTGAGATTCCGAAAATTCCAATTTATTTTCCATCGAATCCTTGCAATCCAAGATCCTCTGAAAAATTGTTATTGACTCCTTTTATATTCGAAATACTCGCAAGATAATATTTCTTCTACAAGATTACTGTCCCCGTAAATATTCATCGCAGAGTAAAGAGTCGATATTCATTAGAATCTTCTGACTCACGTTAGATGGACAAACGCCAATGGGTGTGTACACGACTTCATTGCTTAAATATATTATAAATAAATTGTGGATGTAAATGTCCTTTAAATAACAGAATATTTGTAGTTGTAGATATAGAATAAGAATATTTTAAGGGCAACTTTTAATGCTTTTCCAAGGCAAAAAATTCTCAAAATATCGGAAATGATTTATTGTAAAATTTAATATTTTCCATTCCATGAGAATGGAGAACAAAATTCATGATGGTTTTCTTCTCTTTTTGTGAATTCTCAATTCAAGATAAAATCTAATTGAAAAATAAGTAAAAAGAATCCGGAACCAAAGGCGTTTACGGAAATCAGTAATTTAATCGA
This sequence comes from Atherix ibis, assembly GCA_958298945.1. Taxonomy (NCBI): domain Eukaryota; kingdom Metazoa; phylum Arthropoda; class Insecta; order Diptera; family Athericidae; genus Atherix; species Atherix ibis. The sequence continues at coordinate 3,253,703 of OY282607.1, read as the reverse complement.
AATATCATCAATCAGACTGTCGACAAAAATTCCTTAACCTTTGACTGCGATCGACACACTCGTGGCTGTAGACTGAAAATTTTCAAATATTTCCCCACTCGAAAGAATTCTTCTACAAAATTGTTAGCATTCATTAAATATTCAGATATTATGTTGTAATTACAGGAATTCGCTGTACTCATCGTTGAGTAAAGATGGCTATCAATTCGATGCGTTTCGTATGAAGTGAAGAGTAACCTTTAGTGGTATGCCTTTCTCGACAGCCTAGTAAATTTGCTAATGACACAACCACCTATTCGATATTGTCGATAACTAAATTTACATCCCAAAGTCTGACTATTGTCTGCCAAACCCCCCCAACAAGCCTCATGCAAGTACTTAATGAACGTCTAGACGACAGAGAAATTACTCAACCATGTTGACTTCTTTACCATCGAACACAACATGGGCTGGCTTGGAGGTGTTTCAGCTTCTTCGTCAGCTTTTTCTTCTTCATTTTAATCCAAGATATGCCCCCCATAATTCTGCCATGTCTACAATTATTTATACTTTAATTTCTGCATTATTTCTTTTAAAGATTTTTCACTTTCCGTATATTGATTTTATTATTTTTACAAACTTTTTTTTTTACCATAATTTCAATTTTTTTTATTTTTGAACAACATAAATTATTGGAAAATTGTCTGGGAAATGGTTTTTGCGCATCTTGTACATACTATATTTTCCGTTTATGCATATAATGATCGCATTACAATTGAGAATAAATCGTATTTAACCTTCAATGGCCGGATATAAAATATTGAAAAAATATCTGAGTAATTATTTATTGAGTATTATAAAAGAGCAAAGAATAAAAAATTGGAGACAATTTAAGACATGCAAAAAATTGGAAAAAATTATTTTAACGACCATAACTTCCGTACAATTAAATATTATTAAAAAAAAAATCCGAACAAGAAAAAGATATTTTCAACAAAAAAAAGTAAATTATTAGTTCTCACATAGTGGATGGAAATGTGACACGTAAAGAATTTATTATTACACCCATTGAAGATAATCTATGTGACACTATTAACCATAATTATAAAAAAGAAATGTTCAATTTGATAATTATTGCAGTTTATTAAAAAGATTTGAAACAACAAAAATCATCTAATATTTTTCAGAATGTTCAATAAATAAAATTGATCGCGTTTAGATATTTCGCTACTATATAATTTTGATCATATTAACCTTTTCTTAGTAAATGTCACATTCCTTATAGAAAAAAAAAGAAACTTGATTAAAAGTCGTTTTGTCAAATAAATTAATTTCGGTTTTCTTTTTTTTATATATTTTACTTAAAAAAACCATCAATATTTCTTCATCACATCCAGTCAGGGTATTATAATTTTATCCGCGCACCAAATAAATGTTTTTTTTTGCAATCAATAAAATCTTATAAATAAATGTGCTATTGTAATGATAATTTTTTGAGAACATTATAGAAATAAATACAGAGTATTTTATGTACACCTGTTGATATATCACCTATTCGATTAAAGTTAAATTTACAAGGTTATATACTCGTATAGTTGCAAAAACTAAACTAAACAAAAAAAACAAAAATTTGAAAAAAACCATTAAATTATATTAAATAAAAGTTGAATTTTTTATTTTCTCTGAAACTATTTATATACGAGTATATATAATTTTTTTTCTAAACTTACGCAATATTTAATTTAATTGTTTCAAACAAAAATTTCATAAGGTAATTAAAAATTATTTATTATTTTGAAAATCCAGTTCAGTCGATTTATGTATAATAAATAATATTGAATTATAATATTTAAAAAAAAAAAAACTGCATTGTGTGTAAATTTTTCGTAACAAAAAAAATAGATACTGAGATTATTGAAATATTTAATTTTTATAGAAAGTTTTAATTGAGAATGAATTGAACTCGAAACGAAAGGTCTTCTTTTCAATGGTGACGATTGTTTTTCTTTTTGAAATGTGGACGAAATATTTTTTTCTGTCAAGCCATAAATTCATATATTCATAATAATTTCCTTAAAATTATCGAGAATATGTGCTATACGAGGTCTGTTCAAAAAGTATTGCGAATTTTGTTTTTTTCAAAAATTATTTATTTATTCATGAATATCTATTTTGTCCCCTTCAAAGTAATCCCCACCAGATATTATACACTTGTGCCAACGTTTTTTCCAATGCTCGAAGCACTTCAAAAAATTTTTTTTTGGGATCTTGTTCAGCTCCTCCTTCAATGCCGTCTTTATCTCGTCAATCGTAGCGTAGCATCATCCTTTCATGGAGCTCTTCAGTTTCGTGAACAAGAAAAAGTCACAGGGGGGCAGATCTCGGGAATACGGTGGCTGCGGCATTATTAGTGTGTTGTTTTTGGCCAAAAATTTGCGCACAAGCAATGATGCGTGAGCAGGGGCGTTATTATGGTGCAAAAGTCAATTTTTGTTCTTCCACAAATCCAGGCGTTTCTGGCGGATTGCTTCACGCAACTTGCGCATAACTTGCAGGTAATATTCCTTATTGACCGTTCTACCCTGTGGCAAGAGCTCATGATGCACCACGCCCCTGCAATCGAAGAAAACTGTAACCAAAACCTTCACATTCGACTGAACTTGGCGCGCTTTTTTCGGTCTTGGCTCGTGCGGCAGCTTCCTTTGGGATGATGGAGCTTTGGTTTCCACGTCATAACTATAAACACATGATTCGTCACCAGTTATGTCCCTCTGGAGAAAATTTCAACAAATCCTTAGCAATGTTAATGCGATGCTGGTTTTGGTCAAAATTGAGCAATTTTGGTAAGAATTTCGCGGCGACCCGTCTCACGACCAAATCATTGGTAAAAATCAAATGGCACGAGCCAATCGATATGTTTAAGTCCTCAGCAAGTTCTCTAACGATGATTCGACGATTTTCCAATACTATTTTCTTCCTTTCATCAATGTCTTCATCTGTTGTTGACGTGCTCGGGCGTCCGGTACGCTTTTCGTCGTTCACATCTCCTCGGCCCTCTGAGAACATTTTGTACGATCGATAAACGTTGCTTCATTTTTTGGAATGTGCAAAAATCGAAGACGAGGCAAAACACGTGCAAAGCAAAGCAGCTGTCAAAAATTAAAATTTCAACAAAATCGAAAATCGAATATACGTAACCCGCGGAAATTCAAAATTCGCGATACTTTATGAATAGACCTCGTATTATTGAATAAAAATTTTAAAAAATATAGTCTTCATACTGAAAATGATCTTATTTTTTATAATGAACAGAGAAAAACACATAAAGTTCATCGTTGACCATGTTTTTTAATGAAGTTTTTTCAAAAGAACTCCATAGAGCTCCATAGTGTGCAACCCAGAGTTTGGGAAACGCTGCAATAGAGAGTTCTTGTTGTTTATTGAAGCAAAGCATAAAAAAACGCCAAATCCTCTCTAAACAATCTGTAAATAAGGATTATTAGACATAATTGAGTGAATAATAAAAAGGGAAAATATTATTTTCGTTAGTAGTAGGGCTGGGACGGTTCCGGGACACGCTATGCCGGTTTTGAAAAATTATTTCGTTAGAGAGTTGCGTCAAAATATTGATGCATCGGTGTGAGCCTTTTGCAGCGTCAGTGAACACACCAGTAAGCATTTTACTGCTGGCACTGAACAGACCAATGCAGAAATACTCTGACGCATGTAGCAAAATTGATGGATTCAAAATAATAACATTTTTGGGAAAAAAAAACCGGGTGGGGTACCCTTTGGTATACTTTTGGCCAAGGTAGTACAAGAAAAATACTTAATTTAATTGATTAAATATAATTTTAATCACTTCAATTTTACAATAAGATACTTACTGTTCCAAATTAGATTGTGTTCAATTATATGTTGAATTAAGTAAAAGGTAAAAAATAAATAAAATTGAAATAAAAACAATAAGGTTAACGAAAGAAGGATGTAACGAGTATCCATGTCTGTCCTGAAATTTGTTATAAGTAATTTATTATATTGTAACATTAAAATAAATAAATTCTGTTAAATCGAAATATATACCATTTCTCACATTAATTTGTTCATTTAAGAAGGTCTTGTGGACTTAATTTATTGGGTTGCCCACACTGGCGGATATGAAACAACATCGAAAGAAAAATGACCTCGTCGCGGTCGGTTACTCTTACTCTTCTAGTGCGTGATTTTTTTTTTCATTTCGATTTGTTTAACTTTATCTCTGCATTATCTTCACAAATACATAAGTACATAAATATGTTGAGCCAATAACATTGATATTCTGGGAAGACTAAAGGAGAGTAAAGAAATCATTTGCAGTATTTTGAATGGTATTTATAAATGTGAAAATGTTTGCATAATGCCAATTGATCGAGGACAATCAAGGAAATTAACTGCACAAATTATTGCAATTGCTACAGATACGATTCAATTGTATGATAGTGTGATAGTGCGTCGGTGTGAAATAATAGGACATTTCCGTGGAATTTAGTTACAAGCAAAATTTCTGTCAATAGTGTCGGAAATGGTATTTCTCAGACGTTCATTAAAATGTTTTTATTATTTCCAAATCTTTGAGAAAAGTAGGTGAATGGAGCAGGCATTTTTTCATGAATGAACGCATTTTAAAAGGGGGCAATTGTATAATTGTTGGAGAAGGGGAGATATCGATTAGTAACAACAACAAAAATTTATTTTTATTTTAGAGAAGACAACAACTTTGAAATGAGAAAAGTGAGTATAGTAATTACCGGTAAAAAAATATATTTAGAATAATAAAAATAAAAAACAAATAACAAAACTATAATCTAGGATAAATTTAATATTGTTTTTTTTCTTTCTTCTATAATTCAATCATTATATATACACGTATACACTTTGATATTATTTTATTTCAAAACTGAATAAAAGGATTAGCCAAATAAAAAATATACAAACTTCGATTTATTCATAAAAGTTTTTTTTTCTTTTAAAATTGCTAATTTTTTTTAGTTTTTATATAAAATGGCTTAGACGACAAATAAAAATTGAATGTCAAATTAATAGATGACATTAAAAAAAATCATATATACAATACGAGTATATATAATATTGAAAAGGTTATAATGAAATTGTTTATTAAAAAAATTAGTTGCAGAACAGGGTAGATTTATCGAATTTTTTTCCAAAGTCGACATTATAGAAATTCCTTATTATGTAATAATAAGATATAAGAAGTGGCTTATGTTTTCTGTCAAATTTTAATATTATTAACCAAAAAGATTCGATGATTTATCTAATCTGAAATTAAATTATTAGAATTAGATTAATAAGAATGAAAAAAAAAGAGTTCTTTGAGTTGAATTTCCTTGATTTTTAAAATTAATAACATTTATCATATTTTCGAAAATTTATCAAGGAAGATTTTCTTCGAAAAAAAAAGTATCTTTGCTAAATTAGTTGAATTTTTTTTCTTCACATTCACTTAAAGGTCATAATTCATCTCGATTATGAATAGATTTATTGGATTAATTGTTGTTGTGTTTTTTTTTTTTGGCGAATTAGTGTCTCTGCTACGAAAACATTTGTTAGGTTTTTCTCATACTCAAACCATTGCTCATAGAAGATAGCAATTATATTCGCCCATCGAATTTTTGTTCGTATGACGGTTTTTTTTCTACTTACCATTTTCTACATTAATAAAAATCAAAAATCTTTTCTTACGTAGATATTGATAAATATGTTAGCTATAAAATAACGGATATGAGTTAAAAACATTGATATATGATCAATTTGTAAGAAAAACACATTTTTTTTCCTATTCCAATAATATTTATTTTTATTTGTAATTTTGGAATTTTGAATTTTTTTTCTCAATATATTCTACGAGTATAATGTGTCTGTCTGTTGTCATATTTAATATTTTTCGATCTGTTCTGATTGTTTTCCCAATGCGCTATAATATTGTCTAATATGATTTCTATAATTTGGTATAAGGCAAATTTTCGATGAATATTTAATTTGAAGACGAAAACGGATGTGTTGAATATTTTTCTTGTTTGCTGGCGTCGGTGAAATTTCTGTTATAAATTCTCATTTAATGGCTATTAGTTTTCAATCAAATTGATCCAGTTTAATAATCCACCCACTACTAATTTGCAATTTCGATTCCTCTTATGAACTATAAAGCTATCAAGGCAAAAAGAAGAAAAAAAAACACAATTCTTTTGGAATGCACTGAATTGTTGTTGTTTTTTAAAGAACAAGTTTAACTTGTAGCTCATTCGATGAGAATTTATTATTTTCAAGCGAAAATTTGAATCAAATTGATCATAATGAAATTTGTCTTTAAAATAAATTCCGTATTGAATTCCTTTTTAATATAATCACAATAAATAATATTTTTATTTAAATTCTTATAAGTGGAAATCAAAAGATTTTGGCGGTTTTCTTATTATTACAATTTTTTTTAAATTTTATTTGAAATTAATTTCCACACAATGTTGAAACTGGCGCCAACTGAGACGGAACTAATTGTATTGAAAATTCTTATATTCTTGTTGTTATCAATTTATTTCCTAATTAAACATTTTTCCATTTTTTCATATTTATTTTATTAGAATTTTTTATCATTTTCAGCAAATTTTTACATAGTCTATACTAAAAATTTTATTGATCACGGATGCGGTTCTTCCTTTTTATGAGCAGCTCCATATTATTGTTAATCAGTGTGGTGGCAGAGATTAGAATTTGTACTCCCAATCATCGAAACACAATCATCTTCAATGGGAGCCACATAGCTGTGGAAGCAATTCTCAGGCCATTGTGTGATCCTGTCAGAAACAATATTCGAGCAGTGTTGAATTCCATGTGGGTCGATGAACTGGCGGGCGCATTTCTCAGTTGCCCACTGTTTATTTCCTTAAATAAAACTGTTCACCTCTTCTTAGTCCATGCAACTAACAAATTATGATAGGATGTAACCGAGTCACTTGGAGGTCTTCAAAGGGTCTCATGGTCGTGTCGCTGCATCATGTTCAAGTGACCTTTTATACAAACGAACAAACAAAGACACAAATTTTATTGATATGACTTTGGACAGAATATTTTAAGTGCTCAAAATAAACTTAAGTTTCCAGGATATACATTTTGAACAGTATCCTGCGCACAACCTGTTTTTCCTTACTTTGGAAAATATCTCTTAATAAAAGAGATATTTCCAAAGTAATAAAAAATATGTTGAACCAAGTAAATCAATGAATATTCCCATCTTCCTTTTTGAAAATAGGTTGAAGCTTCTATTAAAACGGCTCTATTTTTTCCTGGATAATGGAAAAATAATTATTTATTAATGTTGATCATATTGGGAAGGAATGGGTTATTCGAGGTAAGGCAGTGAGAATGGTGTACAAGGGTTTGTTTGTGGCTTGTATGGCGTACGGTGCTTGTGTGTGGGGTGGTTCTGTATATGTGTTTGAATGTCTATAAGACGGCCTTCATCGATGCAATGCAGGTCTTAATGGGAGAAATCCCGTGGGATATAGAGGTGCTCCGTAGAAATATTCTCTATCGGATACGGCGTCACATTTTATTGGCGGAGGGCTGTCCTGTTCTGAATGAAAAAATTCAGAATCTTGGAGTACATCAACTTGGAGGACACGAGACTCCGGTCCTGTAGATTCATGTATGGAATCTCGCAATAGCGGTGGAATGACAGCGTGAATGAGGGATGGTCCTACAGGTTCATCTCATGTGCTTCGGCAAATAGGTTTGAATGTGGCCTGTTCCTTAGTTATCTGATGAATGGTTTTTTGTATAAGAGAGGATTGAGTATAGAACTAGAGTGTCTTAGTAAAGTGGAGTGTGATCCACCTCCTCATGGACCTTAGAGATCTGGATGCATGTAGAATTTGAGTAAATTAGATTGGAGTGTATCTGAGTGGCGCACTGCGTGATAGTTACGATTAGTTAATATATGCAGCGAATGTGTTTGTGAGTAACACGCAAGGTGGCTACAACTTGGTGAGCGACCAAGGTGGATATCGGTTGTTTTTTTGGGCTCTGCATAACTCGCGTACCTGAGCTGGCCTAGCGGTGACTAAGAATTTACAAGGTTCCTTACTGTAGCTCAATGAGTTGAGTATAAATTGAAGTACGAGATCTGTTCAAAAAGTTTCACGAATTTTGAGTTTCCGCGGGTTACGTATATCGATTTGCGATTTTTTTTGTGGCGTTAAAAAAAAATTGCAAATCGATATACGTAACCCGCGGAAACTCTTAAGTGAGAGACATGTTGGTACTCATGTCTCTCACTTAAGCCGACAAGTTCGGCCATTTTGGACTTCGGTGTTTTATGTTACTGTTAATGGATTTCGGTGTTTTATTTTTAATTAATTATCTTATTTGTGTATATGCATAAATTCTAATATTAAAAATGATTGTATAAGGAAAGTGAAAAAAAACCTACCAACCAATACATGTGCGCATATTGTGTATAAATATCTAATTGATTGCAAAGAATTTAAATGTTTTAAAATATAAAAAATATTAAAGAGATATTTTAAGTGAATTTCGGATATTTCCATTAAAAAAATGCTTTAAGCATTTAAAAATTATTTGTTTTTCTTTTATATAAAACCATGATATTTCTTCGTTTTTTTTTAAAACAATAAATAGAATCGTATTTATAAAGAGCAATTATCTTTTATTTTAAAATATAAGATTTATTTAGAACGCAATAACAAGATGTATATTTTTTTTTTAAAATTCGATTAAATATTTTTTTATATAGTCTAAAAATTGATTAAATTATAGAAAAAAGAAATTAAATTAATTTTTCTTTTGCCTAATATTAAGAGGATTCTGGAATAAATTTGAGGGAAAATATTGGATCAGTTTTTTTTAAGAAGTATGTGTACAACATGCCATATATAACTGCTAAAAGTTATCCTTTTTGCTAGTTGAAAAAGTATAGTCCTGCCATTTGATAGCTGCTAAATATATGAGGTCTGTTCAAAAAGTATTAGGAAATTTCGTATATTCGATTTTCGATTTTTTGTGGCATTATGTTGGTACTCATGTCTCTCACTTATGCCGATAAGTTCGGCCATTTTGAATGTTTAGTTAATTTTTGACAGATGCTTTGCTTGCATGTGTTTTGGCTCGTCTTCGATTTTTGCTCAATTTCGACCAAAAATAGTATCGCATTAACAATGTTAAGGAGCTGTTGGACTCTGTCCGCGACGACCCAAATTTGCTCCAGAGGGTCATAATTGGTGACGAATCATGGGTTTATAGTTATGACGTGAAAACCAAATCTCAATCATCTCAATGGAAGCTGCCGCACGAGCCAATGCCGAAAGAAGCGCCAAGTTCGGTCGAATGTGAAGGTTTTGCTTACAGTTTTCTTCGATTGCAGGGGCGTGATGCATCATAAGTTTTTTTCACAGAGTAGAACGGTCAATAAGGAATATTACCTGCAAGTTATGCGCAAGTTGCGTGAAGCAATCCGCCAGAAACGCCCGGATTTGTGGAAGAACAAAAATTGGCTTTTGCCATTTTTGGCCAAAAAATCACACTAATAATACCGCTGCCACCGTATTCTCCAGATCTGGCTCCCTGTGACTTTTTCTTGTTCCCGAAACTGAAGAGCCCCATGAAAAGACGACGCTACACTACGATTGAGGGGATAAAGACAGCATCGAAGGAGGAGCTGAACAAGATCACAAAAAATGAGATTTTGAAGTGCTTCGAGGATTGGAAAAAACGTTGGCACAAGTGTATAATATCTGGTGCGGATTACTTTGATGAAGGCAAAATAGATATTCATTTATAAATAAATAATTTTTGAAGAAAAACACAAAATTCGTAATACTTTTTGAACAGACCTCGTATATCAAAAACTTTTAATAAATGAAAAAAACGTTTTCTTTAAACAAAATATGTTATATACATTTCTGATAAGTTAGATATGCACTATCAATTGTGGTATTTTGAAGATATTTAATATTTTAGTAGTCTGTATCAAAGTGGATTTGGTATTTTTAGGCTCATTGTAGCCGAAGTTTCTGATTTTTCTCCATTCTTTCTTTGCAATCTCTAAGACCAACTTCTAAAAGCGTTCTTCTAGTATTTTTTGAAGAAATTAAATTAATTTTTTCCTGAATCTGACGATAGCGAGTTCCAATGATGTCGTTAACTGTTTAAATGACACAACGTGAAACTTAAACTATCCACAAAAACGTTATATCTTTCCGGGATATATTGATTTCTGTTCGGGATTTCTCTCCACAAGAACATTATTTAATCCCATTTGTGGTTTTTTTTTCTTTTTCCGTCCCAAAATTATTTAAAAAAATATATATGCACACGTGTCAGTTTTCCATAAACCGGGAAAATAGATACCCTCTATGGCTGAAATCAGATAAAACTTTAAAGATGCGTCAGCAGTTTGTAAAATTTATTGTATAAACAAAAAGCTCAAAAAATTAAGATCCCTTAATTTGTTTGGTCAAGGCTATATAAGCTCAAAAAATTAGGAGTGCATAGTATTTTCTAAGGTCTACAGTATTAAATTATTTAAAAATTAAGCAAATATTTTAATTTTAAAGGATTTTCGATATTATGTGTTCGCGATTTATTTGAATATTTTTAAGAAGAATAGTAAGTAAGGTAAGGGTTAATTATCAAACTAGAAAAATGTATGTACGTTAAGGTAAAATATAATTATTTGTTCTTATTTAAAAAATTACAAGAAAAGAAGGATTAATTTGATTAGTAAATAGTTTTTTTTATATGAGCTATGAACATATTTTGTGTTAATTTTTTGTATATATTTTGTTGTGGTACATTCAAAAAAAATCTATTCCATAGATGACTAACCATAAAATATCCAAATTGACTTAAAATTATTTTCTTATTTCTGATTATTATAGTTATTTTTTTTACTCATGTTATCAAGAAAAGAAAATTTACATATTTTTATGAGTTTTAGCTGAAAACGTCATCACGTTTCATGGTGACAAAACCAGTCCACTATGATGTTGTATTGTTATCATAAAATTCATGTAAATATACATACAAGAATATCAAGTTCAAATCAAAGGAATTTAGCCTTGATGGTGTATCTAGTACATAAGATTTATATTGGCTTTTTTTTAAGTTAGCCAAAGTCAAATTCAAATGAAGAGAGAAAATTTAAATAACCTTTCGTCTTCCAAGATTTAGTTAAATTTTGATTTAGTAGAATTTTTTCTAATCGAAAAAAAAAAATTTGCCCAAACACCCTCAACATACGAATAGATAATATTTTTGTAATAAGAACGAATCCGCATTGACCATCAAAAGTTAAGCAAATCATAAATATAAACTTGATTATTGGTTCAATGACTTACCATCATTATTCACTAATAGTTTTGAATAGTCTAAGCTTCAGTGCTGAAAACGGAAATTAATCACTTTGCCCTGAAGTTATATAATACGAAGTTGACTTTACTCGTACTTCCTAAGACAATTCGTGTGCCGTTTACATTTTTTACGTGCGCCCAAAACACGATTGTGTATAGTATTTCGAGTAGATAAAAAATAATCTTTACATAATATCTTCATCTATTCACACCAATAATAATACTCAGTATTCAATTGTTTGAATTTAGTGAAGAAATATGTCAAAAATTGATGACCCGACAAGGCTGATAATCTATTCAAAAACTGCCACTATAAAGCGGAAATTGTCGTAAATAAAGATCACACAACACTTACTTAGAAGAAGAAAAAAAAATACCACCAAACAACCACAAGTTCATAAATATGTTGATTTTTTTTTTTTAAATTTACTTACAAGTTTGTACATATGTACATTATTTTTATCTATGATAACTAATACAGAATGCCGAAAAGATGAAAACTCCTTGGATTAATCTATATTCTAAACTAGTATTGGCTTGGATGATTTTATATTAAATAAACTGAAATTTCAAGGAGCAAATATATTTGCATACTCACTCGTACATTTCTTATTATTGTTGCACGTTATTTATATTGCTTTTATTTTAATTACCATTTCCCGCTTCATTTTCACTGAAGGACACGCCAAATTGATTATATCTTTTTAAAGAAATTAATTCTTTAAAATTCATCACTATTTTTTGAATATTATCAAATATATTAAACACCTATAAAAAGCTAATAGATAATCTAGTGTATATTTGTATATGATAATCTATTTATTTTATTTTCAATTTTTATATTTTAATAGAATTTTTATATCATGCTGATCAGATGTTTTCCTGTTTGTTTTTTTGTTGTTGCAAATTGTGTATGCTAAACTCAATAAATGCTATAGTTTTCCTGCCTCGATTAAATTTAATTTATAGTTTTTAGTTTTTATTTTTATTTTCCTTAAAATTTTTGCATTGATTTTTATTTTAAATTTACTAAAATAAAAAAATTATTTCATATAATTTTGATAATTAAATTTATGATCAATTGCTGATAATTTATTATGTTATAAATATTTTGAAAATTTTAAAATATTTTTAAAATGCTCAATATTTTGTTAATAGGACCTCAAATACAGACAATAAAGAAGAAATCATTTATGTTGTTGATAAAAAAAAATTAAAATTAATAATTAATTATAAATAAATTTAGCAACAACAGAAAAATGATTATAAATGTTTATTAAATTTCTTTTATAAATTAAAAGATGATGTAAAAATTGTAATAAACGCCCAATCAGCGGGGAAAACAGACACCTGTCAAGTAGTAAATTTTACCAGCTCAGCTCACTAGATCCAGGTATTTGCACGAATCTCAATCGATACCCTAGCTCGCTACAAAGAAAAGCTTTATCGCCCCAGGTCGCTAGGGCCCCTTCATGCATGAAACATTCGCTCAGGTTTCCTCATTTACTTCTTTTCTTTATCTTCTTCATCTTCTTCAACTTCTTCATCTTCATCATGTTCTTTATATTCCTCATCTTCCTTGTCTTGTTTATCTTCTTCATCTTCTTCATCTTTTTCATCATGTTCATATTCTTCACCTTCATCACATTCATCTTTTTCATCTTCTTAATGTTCTATCTCTGCTTCATCTTCTTCATCTTCTTTATATTCCTCAACTTCTTCATCTTCCGCATCTTCTTCAACTTCTTCATCTTCTTCATCATCCTCTTCATCTTCTTCATCTTCTTCATCTTTTTCATCTTTTTCATCTTCTTCATCTTGTTCATATTCTTCTTCATCTTCTTCATCTTCTTCATCTCATTCATCTTCTTTACCTTCGTCACCTTCGTCACATTCTTCATCTTTCTCATCTTCTTAATATTCTATATCTTCTTCATCTTCTTCATATTCCTCAACTTCTTCATCTTCCGCATCATCTTCTTCAACTTCTTCATCTTCTTCATCTTTTTCATCTTCTTCATTTTTTTCATCTTCTTCATCTTCTTCATCTTCTTTTCTTCTTCGTCACCTTCGTCACCTTCGTCATCTTCATCACCTTCTTCATCTTTTTCATCTTCTTATTGAATATTCTTTATCTTCTTCATCTTCTTCACCTTCGTTATCTTCTTCATTTTATTCACCATCTTCATATTTTCTATCTTCTTCATCTTTTTCATCTTCTTCATCTTCTTCTTCTTCTTAACCATGTTTCGTATCCCATACGTGAAGCAGGCAAACATTCAATCTTCCGTGAATTCCTGCGGTAAGTTGTCTCAACTAGCAGACCCTTCCCTCATTACTCTACGCACATTTGTGCAACTACCTAAATCTAGCTCCATCCATCACAGGTAGGTCTATTTGCTAACAGTCAGTAACCAGTTACCTAAAACTCTACAATCATATGCAGTGATAGCATCCGGGACTACAATCCCTCAGATCTAATTCTAAAACTGTACCTGCGCTGTAGGTGACAACCACAGCCACCCACGTTTTAGCTGAAGGCTCCTTAACTTAGCCGGGCAAGGCGGACGAATCACTGTGGGGCTCCCCACCTCCGTGGTTCCAGTTAATTTTAGTTTTAATAGTAGCTGGTAAGTATTCTTCACTCAAACTGCCTAACTAGCTCCGGACCACATATTCCCCAAGATCCGTAGGTAACTTCTGGTATTGATTCTGTGGGAAAAAACTAATCGGGGATAAATACCCATATTGGTCAAAGATAACAACCCGAAATTGACATAATGGGCGCACCAAATACTTGACAAAGCATGACAGCGCACCAAAAACTGCATGAAAATAACCTGCAGCGGAGTGATCATCTGCTAAGCAAAGACAAAAAAGATAGGATCTTAAATGTAATTAGAAAATTTGTTAAAAGGTCTCCATGTTCGGAAAAGTATGTCTAAAGAGAAACGGATAGATCTCTTCAATATCCCCCAGTGCTCTATATACACAGGGTGTCTCAAAACTTCGCGCAAGATTTGAATTTGCGCCAGTTGTGCGGTAAAGTATTGCCAACAAAAAAAAGACAGCGTGACAACTGACAGTTCAGGGCTATTTAACGCGTTTTCATTGTTGAGCAACATTTTAAAAATAATGAAGGTTTGGCAGCGACAGTTTGCAATTTTCGTACAAAATATTGTCGGAATAATGATTTAACTTCATCAACTGTGAAGAAATTAGTTGAAAACGTTGGAAAGACTGGATGAATTAATGATCTCAAACACTCTGGCTGTGCTCCAACAAGTTGTTTAACACAAAACATCGAAGCAGTTCGTGAGAGCGCTGTTGAGAGTTCAAGAACATCAATTCTTTGTTGAGAGTCTAGGAACATCTTCAGCAATAAGGCTCATTTTATCTTGATTGTCAAATTTTGGGTTCAAAAAATTCACGAGTGATATACAACGTGTTACTAATTGGTGCGGATTTTGGGTACTCAGTATTGCCACATGTTAATCCGGATTTTTGTGCTTAAATTGCAAGATATGGATGTAGGCGAGATGTGGTTTGAACAAGATGGTGTCACATGCCATACAACCCGAGAAACAATTCAATTACTGCATGTCAAAATTACGTCTTGCATGAACATTGGGACACCCTTTATAATGATAAGCAGTTTTTTCAAGATTAACTTTTCCGGACTATTATTTAATTAATGAAAATGACAATAACTTTTACCACAATGGGACGTCTGCGTTTTGGGATATCTAAATAGCACTGGTCTTGAGGTCGAATCCAGCTAATGAAGTTATCGCCATATAGCCTGAGGCGTGGTGGCAAATTGTTACCAAAAATTACCTTGAAAAATTATATATTAGGTGTAAAGGTCATTAGTAAGAATTCTAACCGGACTGAAACCGGTAGACTAGCATACACGTTTGGGTATTACTCAGTTTCCTTAAGCCTCTAGAAGCGTTAACGTGAGGGAAGAAAAAGTTCACTTAAGTCATTATATACTGTATGAGTGCCAAAAAAAAAAATATCTCTATGCAGGCAGCAAAAAACTTTTGTGAAGTGCTTGGAGAGGCCGCAGTAACGATTGGGACGTACCAAAGAACAATTACAAAATTTCGTTTGGGTAGCTTTTCTTTGAAAAGTAAACCCAGGTCAGGAAGGCCATCAGAATGCTAAAGTACTCCACAATATGATCAGGACAAATTCTACATTAATTTTTGTAGATATATCCTTCAAGTTTGGAATTTATCAGACAACCGCTTTGGATCACATTGAAAGGTTTGGTTTTGTGCCACAATAATTAAGTGAGAACAATGTAATGGACAGAATTTCTTCAAATCTTGCTCGTTACAAAAAGGAGTCGTTTTTGCTAGGCCTTGTGACTGGCGATGAGAAATGGACAGTCTTAAGACATCATAAGAAGGTTATACTCTGTTGTTGGTAGGACCGCAAGGGTTTAATACACTATAAGTTGCTGAAAGAAAGTGAAAGGGTTAATGCTGATCGTTACTGTACGAAACTTGATGTTAGTTTGGTTGGCAAATTTTACCCCATCCCCCATTTTCTCCTGATATTGCACTAACGATGTACAACTTTCTTTATGGAAATGAGTACGCACATTTTTAAGGTTTCCAAATGACAGTGGTACACTATCTAACCTCCAAAAGTGAAGACTTCTTCCCCATGGCATTGGATAAACTGCCAGAACGCTGGCATACAGTTTTAATTAACAAAGGAAAATATATTTTGGATTAAATTTTAAATAAAAAGTGGAATCAAAATAACGACAAAACGTTCCCGTATACCTAATTAACTACAATATATTCATTTTATAGTCTGTTTCTGCCATAATCTATGACATTTAGTACATGAATGCACCCAAACATATCGTGAACTATTAAATTCAATGAAATTATATACATAAACGATACTTTAACATATCAAGGTAGCTATTTGAACTTGTAAATTAGTAAAATGTCAAATTAGTAAACTATCAAACCATTGTAATAAGAGTTGAAGAATTCGAAATGAAGAGCAAAAAAAAAACGTTACTGTTTGAAAAATGTTGAAAGTATTTGACCGAGAAAATCTTCACTAATTAGTAATAATCTTCTTTTTTTGCATTTACCGCTATTTAATAAAACAAAAGACTAACTATAAACAGTGTTTTTGTTTTAACTATCAAATTCCATTCATTCTTCTTTTCCTTTCTTTAAGAGAAAATCAAAATTTTTCATCACCTACATTATCATTTTCTCATCACGTTGTTATGTTGTTTATTTTTTTTTCATATGTAAATATTGTTTTTCTTAAATATAAATTTTCTTTTCAATCTTATAAATATTATGCCAAAAATCGATATAGTTTTTGCGTTTATTGTTTGGTGAATTGATGATCCAAATATGCTCAAATTGTTATGAAGATTTTAATTTTGCTCAATTGTTATGCGAGTATCTTACGAAATAGTTAAATTCGATTTTATAAATAACTTTGTATGAACTTTTTAACACAAAAAAAAAACTTTTAAAAAAAAACAAATAACGTTCGATTATATACTCAAAATCATGGCGTTTACCATTCAAATAATGTGACAAAATAATCGTTAAACATCTCAATAAATCCTTGAATATAAAATGGGTTAAGTGAAAAGTTATCCACACACTATACACGACTAATTACAGCAATTTTTGTGATTTTATTGATTTTAATGTTCAATTAAAAAAAGTTTTTTTTTATATTCATTCTCCAATACTCATAAGCCGAAATTCATTAACAGATAATAATAAAAAAAAACACAGAAGAAAAAGGTAGCATCCATTCAATAAGATGTCACTTCAATGTTGATAATTGAGCTCAACATTTTGTCGCAGCAGCATCGTTTTGTTTCTTACTCGTATTTTGAAGGTGAATTTATGATGTGTCGTAATCGGTGCAAGGTGATGAATGAACATAAATATTACTTCTTCTTTTTTTTCTTGAATAACTTCTTTCATCCATAAACTACTATCGTTTAAAACTTGAGTATATATCCATATATCTGCTTATTATGATTTCTTCTTGTTAAGTGATTTAAATAAGCCAAAAAAAAAAGAATATGTTTTAAATAGATAAAATTTAGATACTATACTCATGATCTCTGACCTTTATTACTATAGGGAAGTCGACTAGATTTTCAGACCTTTCTAATTCTTATTATCATTTTTAACAATAATTTTTAGTTTTATTTTAAACAAGCTTTAAAACACATTGTTGCCAAATGACCTTTAGTTTGGTGGCACTTAGAATTAATAATTAAAGATTTTTTCCACCTTAATTTTAGAGATATCTTCAACTACATATTTTGTAGTAACAAACAAATTTATATAATAGTAATAAATATCAATTGAAGCTTTTCCTGCTAACGTGTGCTTATCTTAAGCCTGAATATTTTGATAAATCACGCTACCAGTGATGCTTAAGTCTTCGATACGTGTACCTAGGATAGGAAGTGAAGAATAGTTCTTGTACTAAAGCGATTTAGGTTTCTTTTTCAATTAATTACAAATGTAAAATGCGATGATAGACGACACGGCGACAGATCCTTGAATCAAAGGATAAGGTGATAGATACCATCGCCACCTTTCAAGGGGCACACTCCAAAATTATTTGACCAAGGATTATTTTTTCTTCTTAATTTTTTAAATTATATTTTCCAATTTTTCTGATTATTTTTGTCTTCAAAAGTTTTAACCTTCCAAATTTTTATACCTTTCTCCTCATTTTCTATTTACTCCTCTTTGCCATTATATTTTTTTAAATTAATTTTTATTTGGTATCTCCTTTCTTTCTCTCTTTTCTTCCCTACCATGGAGAAATTAACACGTTTGTGTGTCTCCATTTTCCCTTTATAACTCGGCATGAATTTTTTGGTTATGGTAGGTATGAGAGCATCATTTTACGCACACTTCGAAACAATTATTTATTTTTATATGAAGCATTCATAAGAATTAATTTTCATACACGATATTCTAAAAACTTATAAGTAACTATGAAATAGATATTTTTTCCTCGCAAAGTATTTGTCTGGTGTAAGTTTTCGCCTAAAAGTTTATATTACTTTGAAAATGAAGAAGTAGAAACAATTCTCGTGATACTAAACGCTATCGCCGCATGATTTAATAAAGATTTTAATCTAGACTATATGTGATTGTATTAATATGGAACCATCAGTCACATAATATGGCAAATTTTTTGCGTTATTGATCGAAAAGTTTCCAGAAATTGGGTAATTTCATTTTGTTTAAATTTTCAAACTTTAGAGCATTTAAAAATCAGTAATGACCGAATTGAAGCCCGAAATATACGGGAAGATCGAAAAAAAATAACCTTAATAAGATCGAGTCCTGCAAAAATACTCGTTTGAATAATTTTATATTTTAAAAGTAAACTTTTTATGAAAATCTAAATTTTAAAATTATTTTATTTAGCTTTACTTTTAAATTTAAAAATTGAATAACCCTTTATCTTACATATACGAGTATATAGTAAGAATTCCTAATAGTTTATTATTCTTTAAATGCTACATATTTAAATGGCACTCATCTAACTTATTAGACATTTAAAATATTGCACATCTTCCAGTAATCTCATAAATAAATAAATTAAACACTCGATTAAATATGTAAATAGTTTCATGTCATTAATTTTTGCCATATCATTTCAAAATAAATCCAAATATATAATTAATTAATATTAAATTAGTGCGTACGACAGTTAATGTCAGAAAATATTCATTATATCTTTGATGAAAAAGAAATATTCAACAGTATCGAATCATTAAACATTCGGAAAAAAAATTGTTTTATTTGAAAATTATTCACTATTTTACATCCTTATATAGCCATTGCGTATTATACTAAAATTAAAAACCAAATAATAAATAAATAAAAACCTTCTTCCTATTTGATTCATACGAAATTTAATGTTTTGTAATCGTCAACACAAAATATCATACTCTCAAAATTATTGTACATTCAAACCGCAATATAATTGCTAATTTTATGCATTTAATTTAGTTAATTTTTCTTAAGTAAACATACATTAATTAATTTTATTTTTTACGCTATTAATTAAATACAATATTATCTAGAAAAGAAAAAAAAACTACATCTTTAATAGTATCTTATTTACTTTTCTGTTCATTAATTACAAAACTAGTTGAGCACAACAAATTAATATTTAAATTTATACAAATTTGTTTGCCTTTAATATGCACCATATATAATTAAAAAATAAAATTCTATTCTGTATCATATACAAACACAATGTGTGTATATATATTTATGTGTATGTGTATAGATTCAATAAGCATTCTTATTTAATACGGAAAAAAAGGATCCAAAATATTCATTCCGGATATAGAGAATTTTCATGAAAACTTAATTACCTTGAAATGAACAGAGCCAAATAGTTTCGATAAATTTGAAATTCGCTTCTTTTTTTTGAGGTAAAATCATTTTAATAATATGAATTCGAAATTTTTTCATCACTTCTGTTTTGATTACAGTTTAAAATAATTTATTAATCTGATCAAATCTCTGACATAAATAATAATATATTCAAATGAAAAATACATCTAAGCAGGATGCATATTTGCAATTTTTTTTTTGTAAAACAAAAACCAATAAAAACAAACTAAAAAAATGTATGGTAACAGAACTTCAAAATTGTTCACATTCAATTACTGAAAATTTATTTATTTTCAAATTGACCAAAACTCACTTTCAAAACGCATTCACAAATTTCCGGGTTCATTTCATTGATTTCGATGCGTATATTTTCGTTAAGTTGTTTATTTGTCTCTGGTCGGTTAATGTAGATCTTATTCTTTACGTATTCTTAAATGAAGAAGAAAATGGGTAAATCTGCAGAGCCCAATCGTTTTCACTAATTTTTAGTTCGGTCAGGAAAAGTCGGCCATTTTATTTAATAATGAAGCCACTTAAATCAAAATGCGTTTCGTCACACATTTTGAAATTCCTGTAACAATCAGGGCTCTAAAATGTTTTCACTCCGTTGTCGGTGGCGTATATGATCTGTGAGCTACAATTTCTATTTTGCCTAAATTTTGTACGGACATAAATGCAAATTCTTATTCAAAATATTCCATACACCGGTTTGGGAAAAACACAACTCTTGTGCGCAGTGCCTTATGGAAGTTCCCGGACGTCTCGGTTTAGCGTCAGGTTCTCTAAGATGACCAGGTTCCGGTCTATTAATGATTAATTACAATAATTATACGTTGTTAAAGGTTATATTACTCTAAAATAATTTTGTTAAGTTTAGTCAAGTTAAAGATTGTTTAGCTAGCAGAATGACAGCTAACAAAAATGGCGTCAAGTTAAATTTATAAGCCTAAAGTCAGTAACAGAATTTCAGCGAAAATTACAATTGCTGTCCAAAATTAATAAAATTCACCTGATTTAATAAGTTAAACACAATTGCAACAAGTATAGAAACGTTATTTGATCAGTTTATTATTTATATTTCTAGCATAGTTCAATTTTTAAGTTTACTTATTCTCATATATACAATTTATCTTGCCTTTAATTTTTATTTCAACAATGTTGCCACATTACAAACCACTGGTACGTGTGGCAGTACTATAGCGGCAACGACAAAATTTGAAATAAGTTATAATTCAACGATTACATCGGAATTTTGTGCATTCTCATAAAAATTGTTAAGATGGATTTAAAAAGTGGACAGTATAAGGATAGACAATTGTAGCGCCAAGTTGAAGCCAATAATCTAAATACGATCTTAAAGCTACTCACGCATGCATACTGCCCAAAAGAGCATCATTTTCAGGCAGGGGCAATTTTATATTTGTACAATTTTTTTTTAAATAAATGCCGAATTTGTTTGAATTAATCAAATAACTGCGATGGCTATTTAATTTAATAAATTTGAATAAGAATAAAAAAAAATTAAATAGAATCATCGAATCATTTTAAAGATAACAAATTTACTCACATCAAGCCTTTAAGTTGAAATAGTATAAGGGGTCTGTTCAAAAATTATCGCGAATTTCGAATTTCAGCAGGTTACGTATATTCGATTTTCGGTTTTTTGTGGCGTTATGTTGGTAAACATGTCTCTCACTTATGCCGACAAGTTCGGCCATTTTGAATGTTCAGTTAATTTTTGACAGCTGCTCTGCTTGCACGTATTTTGGCTCGTCTTCGATTTTCGCCCATTCCAAAAAATGGATCAAAGAATCTGCATCAAATTTTGTGTGAAAAACAAAATTAATTACGTGGGCGCATTCCGAATGTTGACTGTGGTATATGGTGAAGCTAACTTGGACCGAAGCAATGTTTATCGGTGGTATAAAATGTTCTCAGAAGGCCGAGAAGATGTGAATGATGAAAAGCGTACCGGACGCCCGAGCACGTCAACAAGAGACGAAAACATTGATGAAGTGAAGAAAATAGTATTGGCCAATCGTCTTATCACCGTTACAGAAGTTGCTGAGGACTTAAACATATCGATTGGCTAATGCCATTCGATTTTTACCAATGATTTGGCTCGTGCCATTCGATTTTTACCAATGATTTGAGCATCGCATTAACATTGCTGAGGAGCTGTTGGACTCATAACTGGTGACGAATCATAGGTTTATGGTTATGACGTGGAAATCAAAGCTCAATCATCCTAATGGAAGCTGCCGCACGAGCCAAGATCGAAAAAAGCGCGCCAAGTTCGGTCGAATGTGAAGGTTTTTCTTACAGTTTTCTTCGATGGCAGGGGCGTGGTGCATCATGAGTTTTTGCCACAGGGTAGAACGGTCAATAAGGAATATTACTTGCAAGTTATGTGCAAGTTGCGCCAAGCAATCCGCCAGAAACGCCCGGATTTGTGGAAGAACAAAAATTGGCTTTTGCACCATTATAACTCCCCTGCTCACGCATCGTAGCTGGTACGCGAATTTTTGGACAATAATGCCGCAGCTACCGTATTTCTCAGATCTGGCCACCTGTGGCTTTTTCTTGTTCACGAAACTGGAGAGCTCCATGAAAGGACGACGCTACGCTACGATGGAGGAGATAAAGACGGCATCGAAGGAGGAGCTCAACAAGATCACAAAAAAAGATTTTTTGAAGTGCTTCGAGGATTGGAGAAAAACGTTGGCACAAGTGTATAATATCTGTTGGGGATTACTTTGAAGGGGACAAAATAGATATTCATAAGTAAATAAATAATTTTTGAAAAAAACACAAAATTCGAGATACTTTTTGCATAAAAATTCATAAATTCAAAATTATATTCTTATAAATGATTCGCAAAAATATTTATTTTTAGGACACTTACCTTGATAGGTACATATTTTTAGACTATGTAAAAATATAAAATCAATAAAACCCCCATCGGAAAGTAATCAGACGACCGTCATTGACACGTCAATCTGATCACAACTATTCCTTTGTTTATATTCAATGTTGCACAAGAATTTTTTAGTTGTTTAGGCACTTAGAGCAAACGAAATCTAATAAAAATGATAGTCAACTATGACTTATATTCAAATATATTATTTGTTTTTTACCAACAAATCATCTAAAAAACAAAATTCTGGAATCTTTAATTTTCGCATAACTAAAACACTTGTTAACGTAACACTACATTTTCTGGAAGTATTTTAAATACAATAAATTATTGAATTGATTGTTTATATACAATAAATATTCACTAGTTTCACCTTACTTTTAATTATAATTACACTTTTTATGAGATAAAAAACCCAATATAAAAAAATTTAGACAGCACAAAAAATTGTGTACATTTGATATGTCAAAACTACAAATTGAAAATTCAAATAGACTCCGCCCACCAAATAGAAGATCCTTAGTTCTATAAGTAATACATAGATGTCTGGCACAGTCTTATTTTCGTTAAATATTCTTTGTTTTCATTGATATAAAATATTTCTATTGAATTTCAAAAATTTTTGAAAGTAAAATGATTTTTAAAAACGTTTAATACACATTTAAAACAATGGAGCTGGTAGCTTAATTTTAAGTTAATACGTGTTGGTGTGTAAGGGTCGGCAGAGGAGGTTTTTCCTTTTACTCTATAACCTAAGACTATTACAATATGCCGGTTAAACAACATCTGTTGACAAAATGACAGACAATTAATTTAAATGGTGTAAAATTGTAGTTTTTTACTACAAATTTTTACTGCAAATTTTATTTTTACTAAAACTATCATGTGTATTAATTGAACTTAATTTCCTTGGATTTCATAAATTTGATCATTTATTAATATTATAAAATCAAATTTTTCATCAAATAACAATTTTATTATGCTGCATAAAGTATTTCATTGTAATTCCTTAAAGATATTAATCAATTATTTACTATCACAAACAATACAATTGTCAAGAGATTCGAATGAATAATTTCATTGAAAAATATTTGTATAAGAAAAATTCAAGTATGTATTAAAATATATAATTTTCTAATATTAAAAAAAAAAAGAATTAGAAAAAATATCAATATATTAAAACGATAATTGATTATAACAAAGGCGAATAGTTTAAATCATCGAAGAAGACTTCGACATACTTTACAGTAAAAATCTATTCTATCCTTGAACTTTAGTTACATAATTTCTTAGAAATCTTCAAGACAAATTATTTATTTTCAACGATTTATTTAATATCCGATCGAAACACAATAGCCACAAATACGTTTAAAATGCAAATTAATATATCATCAAATAGAGCAAAATTTCTCTCCCTTAAAAATATTAAAACATATTTTTTTTTTTGAAGTTGCAATCTTTTATGAATGGTAAAAAACTAACAAAAATTATGGAGAGAAAAAAACTAACAGTTTAAACTTTTATTAAAATATTGTAAAAGTTATTAATATATATCGATGGTAATAAAATATGAATTTTGATTGCATTTGGCCATTTTTTCGATTGAGGTCTAAATACATAATTTTTGATTTACATGAAAAAGTGGCGAAACGAAACCATTGCCAGCAATCAAAATAAATTTTTCGTTCCAAATTTTTTTTTTGCTTCTTTTGGAATTCCAATAGGGTTATGGAATGTTATTTTTATTTTCCTTTCTTGATATCGGATAAATTAAAGAGAATTATTAATTTATTACCAATTAAGAAATATAAGTTATGCTAAAAATTATTATATTACAAAGTGTTAAGCATTTGATTGGATTTGATTTTCTTTTATTAAAAAATTGTTGTATTGTGATTTTTTGTTTTGACTTTCTGGTTTTTCGTTATCAGTTTTCTTATGCGTATAATCAATTTGATTGAAAATCAAAATATTTTTATTTTTTTTTCAATAGTGGCTAATATTATTTTATTCATTTGAAAATTTAACACCTTGAAACAAAAGATAAAATCAAAATCTTCAGATAATGAAATTAATAAGTTTAATTGTTCTATCACTAATACGACATAACCTATTTACTATCCCCCCAAAAAAAATATCGGATAAAATAGAATAAAATTAACTATTCCATCGAATTATCTTATATAAGAGTATCGATTTCATAAACCTAAAATATTTAAAATTTTATTACAAAAATTTCCTTGTTGACAAACCATCATACATGGTGCCGTCAAAATCAAAAGAGAAATAAACATTTAGTGATCGATGATCAATTAATAAAAATTCCCGCTGACATTTTCAATAAAAGATCGACTTTAAAATCAAATAGCTGAAAATAATTTAACAAATTTATGTATTCAATAATAAAATATTATTTGAATATTAAAAAAAGAGTATTTTTATTATTATTGCATGTAATTTTGATTTGGTTATTGTCCAAAAAAAAATTATAGACTTTATGGAGGGATATGTTTATATCCCTCCATAAAGTCTATAATTATCCTGTATTTTGTTGAATTTTTTTATTAGATTATCTTTTTAGAAGTATAAGCTTAAATCCGCTGTTTGGGCATAGATGGTATGCGTGAGCATATTAAGCTACCATGGGCACGCCATACTTTCTTTTTATGAGTTTGACATCTGTCAACATTAATCAGTGCACATTGTCAGCAATTTCGTACAACAACATACATTTTTCCTTTGGTAATCATGTCTAGTTTTGTGCCAGAAAAAGAGCATATGCGGGAAGCTCTGCTTTTCTGCTTCAATTTGAAGAAATTGGCTGCCGAATCGCATCGAAAGCTGATGGAGGCATATGGTGACAGTGGTTTATCGGAAATAACGAGTCGAGAGTGGTTTCATCGGTTTAAAGACGGCAATTTTTACTTTTGGGACAAGAAGCGTGAAAATCGGCCTAGGAAGGTTGAGGACCATCAATTGCAAAGACTCTTTTGGACGAAGATGATACCCAATCGCAAAAAATGCTCGCGGAGCAATTAGGTGTTACTCAACCAGTCATTTCCATGTATCTGCGTGCCATGGGGAAGATTGAAAAGATCGGAAAATGGTTGCCACATGAATTGAACGATAGGCAGATGGAGCGACGGCAAAACACATGCGAAATCTTGCTCGCCAGACAAAAAAGAAAGTCGTTCCTGAATCGGATTGTGACAGGCGTTAAAAAGAAAACGTGAGTTGATCCCGGCCAACCATCAACATCTACCCGAAGACCAAATAGCTTCGGACGGAAGACGATGCTGTGCGTTTGGTGGGATAAGCAGGGTATCATCTACTATGAGATGTTGAAACCTGATGAAACTGTCAATGCCCACCGCTACCATAAACAACGTGCTCTACGTGAAAAAAGGACAGATTATCAACAAAGACGTGACAAGCTTATTTTCCTTCACGACAACGCACTATCGCACAAATCAAAAATGCTCCGAAACTACTTGGAGACACTTAACTGAGAGGTGCTACTCCACCCCGCTTATTCACCAGACCTGGCCCCTTCCGACTACCACCTGTTTTCGTCGATGGGCGACGCGCTTGCTGAGCAGCACTTGGATTCTTACGAAGACGTCCGAAAATTGCCCGAGAGATGGGAAAAATGTGTTGTTAGCGAGGGCAAGTACTTTGAATAAATTTGTTATTTCTTTCTATGAAAAAAACATGTTTTTTGACTAAAAAACAGCGGATTTAAGCTTATACACCTGGTATTGGGTGTATGCAAAAGTTTAGACCGTTTTTTACATATACAATTAAACATTTTTTTTAGATTTGTATTATTTATTTATTCAATTATATAATTTCCATCCGTTCTTATAACCTTCTCACATCTTTCTATCAACTTATTAATACCATTAGTGTAAAATTCCGCGGATTTTGATGCGAAAAATGTAATAAGGGATGTTTTTACCTGCTCGATTGTATCAAATTTTTTATCATTTAAAAATTTTTGCAGTGGTCGGAATAAATGAAAATCGGAAGGAGCAAGATCTGTAGGATACGGTGGATGCTTGATAACATCCCAATTCAACTCATTCAGCTTGTGTTGGGTCATCATAGCCACATGTGTTCGCGCGTTGTCGTGATGAAACCCTACTCCTTTTCTATTTACTAATTCTGGTCTATCCTTTTGAAGGGCGATGTTCAATTTGCTTACAATATCGTTCTGCTGTATTTGTCTGATTGCGTTCCAAGAGTTCAAAATACACAATACCCTTACAATCCCACCAAACACCAAGCACAACTTTTTTTTGATAGATTTTGGCTTTCGAAGTTGTTAATGGGGCTTGTCCAAGTATTTTGTTAATGGGGCTTGTCCAATGTCTTTTTCTTGTCACGTTGTTGTACACGACCCATTTCTCATCTCCCGTTACCAAACGATGCAAAAAAGGTTCATGTTTTTGTCTCGCACTCAAAGCAACACACGTTGAATCATGATCCAATAATTGGCAGCCGACAATTGATGAGGTATCCAAACGTCGTCCCGCGAAACCATCCC
Organism: Atherix ibis; assembly: GCA_958298945.1. Lineage (NCBI taxonomy): Eukaryota > Metazoa > Arthropoda > Insecta > Diptera > Athericidae > Atherix > Atherix ibis. The sequence continues at coordinate 3,226,400 of OY282607.1, read as the reverse complement.
TATACGCTTCAAATGTTTTAATACGGTTGTTTGGTTGACTCCCATTATCGACGCGATCTCCCTGGTGGTTAGACGTGGATTGGTGTCAATTATGACTTTTAACTTGTCGTCATCAGACTTCAGTGGCCGCCCGGTACGTGGCTTATCAATTAGTGAAAAATCCCCAGATCGGAATGTTGTAAACCATCTTCGTACCTGTCGAACTTTGATGACATCGGCTCAATACACTTTGCAAATGTTTTTCGGTGCCACACTCGCGGTATTGTCTTTATGGAATTCATAAAGTAAACAATGACGTAAATGCACTTTATCGACCGACATTTTGAAAAAATACAAGGGCTCTTCACTGTACTCTGGCCAGGCCAAAACTGAATAGAAAGTAGAGGGAAACCATCCTTTATACAATGAAATCATTTAAAAGAAGATACTATTCATCATTTGTGAAGAAAAATTTTTTACCTAGGATCATAAAAAACGGGCATAACTTTTGCATATACCCAATATATATCAGAAAAATATCTTTTCAATAAGGGTGCATTTTTCACAAATAATAAATATTTAAAAACATTTTTATCCATTCTGTATTTTGGAAAATACAGTCAAGTTAATGACAATTGTCATTTAAAATTTTAAATAAATAAATAATTCAAAAAATAGGAGTAAATTCTAAATTTTTTTAAAGATGTGGTGATTTTACTGTAGCCAGATTTCGTGCTTTATGAGAAGAAATTTTCTACAGCGATGACGTTAAATTTTCATCAGCGATGAAACTAAATTTCCTTCAACAAAATCATCATATTATATATGAAACCATGATAACCCATAAGTGACTGCATGTAGAAGCCATTGTATCGGCGAAAAATGGCTGCCTGGTCTGATTGAAAAACGCAAAAGGAGTGACCGTTCGCGTCAATTTTGAGCCATATGGCAGTTTCAAAACCAATTTCTTTTATCTTAACTTAAAGGTGTTAATTTATACCATATGCTATTTTAATAAAACTGTACCAAACGCCACACAACACGACATATTCTAGCTGTATTGCTCGAAAAGTTTCCATGACTGGCAATTTCGAGATTTGGTGATGTCAAATTGGCTTCCAAGATCGTGCGATTTGACACTGTTGGTACTTTCCAAATCATAAATTATTTTTTTTTAAATTATAGATAATTTTTCAATTTGATTTGTTTCATTCGTAAACTGAATTGGTTTTTTTTTTAAATATTTAATTAAAATTCAAACTTTTCATTTAATAACAATATATTTTTAATTTGTATATAAAAAAATTGAATGGAATATTTTTAATGAATCTATTTCAGATTCCTTCAATAAAACTACACAAACTATAAAGATTACAAATTTGAAGGGAAAAGAAACTCTTCTACTAATTCAATAAATAAATAATATACAATAGTAATAGCTATAGTTTATTAAAAGAAACTCTATTTTATATTATATACTTAAATATAAGCACATATAATAAATGCATCCGAAATTATATATTATATAATAACATATACACAGTGTCTATGATATAAGCGATGATAAAAATGTTATTTGATAAATATATTATAAAATCATTATTGATAATTAAAGATTTTACAATTTTATTATCATTATGCAAAATTATATTTAAAAAAAAAATTATATTCATAAAAATATTTAATTGATTTTTAAATAAAAGATATTTTTCTAGGAACTATTATGTCTACCTTGAGTTCATAACAGTGCAAATTCCATTCAAAGAATTTAACTCATTGACTAACTTAAATATCAATTCAAATATATTGATTGCCAAAAAAAAACTCCTAAAATAAAAAAATACAAGAGATACAGTAACATTTTATTTAACAAATATTAACTTTTATATAAAGATATTAATTTCAGCATAAAAATATCAATTTCAGTTTCACTTTTCATACACGAGTACAATAATATGATTTAGATCGATATAGATACATGCGACTGCACCCTATCTTATCATTGAACACATACATATAGACTCATACTAATTTTTTTTTTTTTTTTTTTGAAGAATATTTCACATTTTTATATAAAAATTATTAATGAATAAAAATTGTGTAAAATAAATAGCCTAAAAAAATATATTTCAATATTACGATAATAAAAAATTTATTCAATTTTTATATAACCAAAGTGGATATTTCTTTAATGGCACACACCTCGATAAGGTGCCTTTAAGTCTACAATTTTTCCGTATTTATTCACTCATATCTGGTCTAGAAGTTTTTGAGATTATATGCATTTACAATCACATATGTACACCATTACAATAACTACTCAACCGTAGTTAATTTTTTCCTTACTTAAATAATTAGTATTACATAATTCGAATTGTATGATTCTGTAAATTATCAAATTTAAATTCAGTTTTATTATAATTACTTATATTTCCCAAAGACCAGATAAATAGACTACCACCACCAGCGCCAGAATGTGAATAGAATTATTCAATAATCATACACGGTGTAATAACATATGAATTGAATATAGTCGTAACTAGAGGATTGATGGAAATCTTGATTTATGCAAAATACCCCCTTACGCCATGGAAATCTGATTGAATGTGTAAAAAAAAAAATTTGCATAATTACTACAATATCGCAATACATAAAACGCCATCAGTTCAAATTGCCATGATTAACTCGGAAGATATGATTTTCATAGGATATTATTTTTTTTTTTACGAATATCACCCTAATTGTGCACATATTTATGTACGCATTGGTTAACAATTGAGTAAGATTAATAATACGTGAAAATATTTCCAAATAAAGTAAAATTGTTAATTTTTCTGATGACGAGCGCATAATATTTATTAGTGATGTTGATATAAGTTATAGGGATTATTTCATCAATTATAATATGGCATATTAGGAAAAAAACATAACCAAACAAGAAGAAATTTCATAATATATTATTCAAAAGAAATTCAACCGCAATGTACAATATTAGCTAAAAGATACCGCACCCGATGATATACTCGTATATGGATGTACATCTAATCTACAATATAAATATTTTATCTTTCGAGTATTATATTACCAATTTGCAAAAATATAAATAACAAATAATCAAAAAACTATTAGTTTATACTTATATAAAATCTTGTTTTTATTTTTTATTGTCCGCCTCCCCCACTCCCCCTTCAAACTGCTATTATTATTATTATTATTTAAATACTATATATGAAAAAAAAACAAATACCAAAATATATATATATACGTATATATTTAAAAAAAAACGAAGACTTTTTAAGCAAAAGCCATTTAAATTGGATTATCTATAGTTAAGCTAATAAAATACGGAATTAATTAAAATCAATTGGAAATTCACAAAAAAAAATTGTTTTTACCTATTTTCGAAGATTTGATTTGAATTTATTTAAATGCACAAACATATATTTTTGCATATATTGTTTCTCAAGTCTGTCATCAATAGTAGTGATCATCATCAAACAGGAATCATACTTGTATATATAACCAAAATTCACCCACTCTTATGTATATATAATTACTTAATGCCATAGAATAATCTTTTCTTAATTATATTCTATATAAAAGATATTTTTTTCCCCCTAATGTATTCAAGATAAATTGTGTATTTTATTTCTTAATTTATTGTAAAAAAACGTATATGCACAATTTGTACAATAAAATCTATATCGACTAATTTTTTTATGAACCTTTAATTTAAAACCAGAATTTTTTTTTCTTCAAAAATATTATATAATTCTTAAAATAGTCTTCGTTACTAAGAGCAGAACAAACGCAACCAGACCACATCCCGAAAATACTCATACAACAAATCCAGTGCTTCCCAACTGTGCGATGATCAAAACTGAGGTTGGAAACATTGCTAAATGTCGCATGGTGTCAATGCTAAAATAGTGCCGCTAGTCAGCTTTTCTTACTTATTGTTGGTAATTTTTTCTTTTGGTTTAATATAAAATAATTTTTCAACTAATACACTTATCCCTTGACTTAAGATAGGTAGGTTCCTTAGAAAATCGTGCAAATTAAAAATAAAATAAAATGTGCATAATTCAGTCGATTATTTCAATTATTTTACGTTATTTCTGGCAACAAGTGTTGCCAACGAAAAAAAAGGTAGCTTGACAGCTGACAGTTCAAGGTTATTAAAAATGGAGCGCTGCGCGAAATAACAGTTATTTAACATCATCAACTATGAAATGAAAAATTAAAAAGTTCAGGAAGAGTAGATGAATTAGTGATCTTAAATTCTCTGTCCATCTTTCAACAAGTCATTCTACACAAGACATCGAAGTAGTTTTTGGGAGTCCAGTAACATCAATTCAACACGTGCTCATGAATTGGACATTTCGAGAGCGTTTTCTCACAAAAGATTTCCATCTTCATGCTTACAAAGTTCAATTGACTCCAGAACTGAAGCCTACTGACCACGCACAAAATCATCTTCAGCCATGAGGCTCATTTTTATCTTGATGGCTTGGATGACATTTGGGATTCAGAAAATCTACGAGTGATTTTTGAGTAAAAAATACAACCACAACGCGTTACTATTTTGTATGGATTTTGGGCTGAAGGCATCATTGGACCATTCTTCTGCGAAAATGCAGCTGCTCAGGCCATAACAGTTATTAGTGCTCGCTATCACGACATGATAATCCAGTTTTTTATGCCTAAATTGCAAGATATAGATGTGGACGACATGTGTGATTGCTACAAAACGATGGCACATGCCGTACAGTCACAGAAATAATTCAATTACTGCATGAGTCAATTAATTCTTGTAAATTGCTTGTTACTATTTCTTTAGGTATATATATCGGAAGCGGTTAACTAACCTAAAAAAATAGTAACAAGCAAATTTAGATTTTAGTATTGGTTTGCGTAAAAAATAGTTATTGGGAGTAAATATTCCCATCATCAAAGTTTCTCCTGAATGAAATCTGGCAACATTGCAGATTTTCCCTCCACAAACGTTATACATCAGTCCCTCCTTAATGTGCAGTACACATCTGTCATAATGGCTTAATTTTTGTGCAACAAAAAATAATGAGTCTATAGTAAAATATCGAACTGTTATTATGATACTTATTATATAGTTTCAGTTCAACACAATATGGACCAGCATGAGTATCTTAAGAAATTATTATGGGCCGCCATATTGTATTTAAGATCGTAGTGCTGATGCAGTGACGGCTGGCCTATGTTAATAGGGTACCTACTACAAAACAAAACTAAGTATTATGGAACTTAATAACTAAAAGGAATGAGAATAGCATCGATGAGAAATATCTGCCAACACTGCAAATTTTTCTCCGTATAACTTGTACACTAGTCCATTTTTGACGTACAGTACAAGTTTGAACGTCGTTCAGTTGCTACAGAGCATAACAAGTGAAGTTGTATTTGCTTGTTTGATGTTGTAAGTCCTCTGAGATAAGAACAGAGGCCATTCTGTAGCGCCACAACCATGAGGCTGTTTGGAAACATCATGTTACATGGTGCTAGCATTTAAATAAATCGATAATTAGTTAGACAACAATCAGTAGTGGTTAAATTTTGTAGAGCTTGTTAGTTTTTTTAAATAAAATTAATAAAATCATTTGAAAAAGGTGTTGTTATCTATCTGGTAACACTAAGAAACTTGTTATCTATTAAGATATATCTGGTAACACAAGGAACCTTTTCTCCGCATAACTTATATACTAGTCCATTCTTGACGTGTAGTACAAGTTTCAAACTCGATCGGTTGCTAATCAACAAGACGGTGCCACATCCCATACAGGTCAAGAAAAAATTCATCTTGCGGGTATTTTGGAACACCCTTTAGTACATGTATTTTGGAAAACATAAAAATAACAATCTATTCATAAAATAACAAATATATAAAGGTAGAAATATAAAATCCTAAAAAAGTTAACCAACATTTTATGGTAATTACTGTTATCACTTTCATAGACTATTAATCTTTTCTTCCTGGTCAAATCTTTATAGGCCTCCTTATATTGAGTTAAGCATTTATTAATATCTCGCTGGAATCGGAGAGCGCGTTCAATATTCGGATAATTTTGTAGAAAATAATTACACAAAATTTCGCCTTAATTCAAGTCCTTCGCGGATAAGTTTTGCTGTGAACGCAACTAGTCCAGACTCCTATCCATTAGTTCTACAATATTTGCCTCAGTTAAATGCTCGAAAATATTTATGATCCAATGATAATATATGTGGCCAGCATATGTTGCTATTAGATTCTTATTATAGGTTGGATAATAAAGGACCGAAGATACTACCTTGAGGAACATCTGCTTTCGACATCCTCTACCAGCTGCAAATGTCATTCCGATAGGTAGAATTTTATTATGAGGAAGTATGGGATGATTCTCTTAAGTTTCCAGAGATGACCAGAATACCATATTCGGTCGAAAGCCTGAATTATGTCCACAAATATGACTGGGCAATACTTTTTCTGCTCAATAGGGGATGCTATTCACTTCGAAAGCCAAATTGGTACATTTTCGTATTCAAGGATGGGATAAAGCTGTTTTAAAATTAATTTTTCCACTAAGTTGTGAGTAGGCTTATAGGTCTGTAAGAGAAAGGAAGTTGAGTTAATTTTTCGGATCCTTTTTATTATTGATAATTTCCATAGTTGCACAAATATTAATATTTCGGAAGTTATAAGATCATAGTTCGGGAATTTTTGGTTGTACCTATGTACGTTGAATCAGGTTTTTAACTTCGGAAGATGTTATTTTATTTTTGTGATATTTGTCTTGTATGTGATTGTGTGACTTAAAAGGCAAAAGTATTAAAATCGAAATGATCACTTCCAAATCATGTTCATATACAAAAATGTTCACGTTACCAGGAATCGTATTCATTAAAATCTTTTATAGTTTTTATTCGATCTTTTTAGAGACTATTATTTCCAAATTTGCAAATTTGAATTAATTTAATTTGTTAACTAAAAAAATTCTCCGACACTTCTACGACAAAAACAATATTTCTACTCTATTAATTTCTATCGTCATTCTAAACTTTGTGGAATAACAACATTATTTTTACATTTATTTTAGAATTTTCTCAATATTTTCCAAGTATATTATTTTTTAAATGCTTTTTTAATATACAAAATTATACTGATATATAATTTTTATAAATAAAAAAAATATGATTCATTTAGAAAAAAAAAAAAGTTATACTATGACATTTGCTTAACACTTAAAAATATTCAATATTGTCTTATTTAGAAATATTAATTTTGCAAATATAAATGTTGTATTATAAAATTTGAATATTTTGGATATATTTTGATATTTTCAGTGGAAATTGCGTAAAAATTTCATTTTCCACCCTCGCACATTTAAATATCAATGCAACATTTAACATAGAAGAATTCGAGATGGTTCACCATAATTGACTGTCGTTTAAATAAATAAAAATTTAATATTTTTATTATACATTATTATTGTATGCTAACATATTTGTGTCAACAATGCTATTATATACTTCACTCTGTTATTATTATTTTTTTTTAAGATAATATTTAAAAGTTTTCTAATCATATTAATAACGATAAAAATGATATTTAGTAATAATCTAATATTCAGTCTTTTACTTCTACTATTATTTATTTGGCTTACAGATGATAACCTCTGCTCTATAGTTAGTGCAATTTTTGTTTTTTGTTTTATTTTTGTTTTTGTTTTTTTTTGCTATTGGTGTCAAATATTATTTTTATAATTAATATTTATGGATTCGTGAGACATAATGTATAGAATTTAATGCTATTTATAATTAGCTAGTTTGTATAATGATTTTCGAAATCAACTTAAAATTTAAATTTATCCAGTATTGTTAATGAGCTAAAAAAATTTCTTAATCGAACTTGTATTATTTAATTATTTTTTTTAACTTTGATACTTTAAATTACTGAAAGTAATTTTTATTTAATTGAATTATAAAGATTTATTCATTTTGTAGTATGGAAAGTGCAGTCCTGTTGTTGGAGTATTGCTTTATGTACGATCACACATCAACATTCAGTTTTAATTTATTCATATTGAATCATTCCCCCAAATTTTTTCAAGTAGTATTCACTTTAGAGGCGCAATCATCAACAGTCTCCTGCTATCATACATATAAAAGGACATCATCAGCAAAGAGCCTTAAATTAGTTTCACCAATTACTTTTTGCATATCATTAATGCAAATTAGGAAAAGTAACACCCCAAGAATTGTGCCTTGTGGTACTCCTAAATTAACCTCCATTAAATAAGAAACAGTCCCATTTGCTTTCGTACTTTTGACCTGTTCCTTCAATGCCATATTTTTGAAGTTTCTAAAGTAAAATTAAGCGATTGATAGTTTTAAGTACTCTATGCAATTCCATTGTGAATAGGCATTTTCCACTCAGTGGATTTACCATCGTAGATTACCATTTAACCAGATTGATTAAAGCCACACAATTATTGTTCCTTCTGTATCCAAACTGACACGAGGTCTATTCGAAAAGTATCGCGAATTGTGAATTTCCGCGGGTTACGTAAATTCGATTTTCGAATTTTTGTGGCGTTATATTGATACCCATGTTTCTCACTTATGCCGACAAGTTCGGCCATTTTGAATGTTCAGTTAATTTTTGACAGCTGATTTGCTTGCACGTGTTTTGGCTCGTCTTCGATTTTTGTCCATTCCAAAAAATGGATTAAAGAATCTATTTCTGGAACAAGAAAAAGTCACAGGGGGCCAGATCTGGGGAATACGGTGGCTGCGGCATTATAAGTGTGTTGTTTTTGGCCAAAAGCAACTAAGATGCGTGAGCAGGGGCGTTATCATGGCGCAAAAGCCAATTTTTATTTTTCCACAAATCCGGGCGTTTCGGGCGGATTGATTCGCGCAACTAACGCATAGCTTGCACGTAATATTCCTTATTGACCGTTCTACAATGTGGCAAGAACTCATGATCGAAGAAAACTGTAAGCAAAACCCCCTGCAATCAAAGAAAACTGTAAGCAAAACCTTCACATTCGACCGAACTTGGCGCGTGTTTTTCGGTCTTGGCTCGTACGGCAGCTTCCATTGGGATGATTGAGCTTTGGTTTCCACGTCATAACCATGAACCCATGATTCGTTATGACCCTCTGAGAGCAAATTTGTGTCATCATGGACACAGTCCAACAGCTCCTTAGCAATGTTAATGAGATGCTGTTTTTGGTCGAAAAAACTAGCAAAAACACGTGCAAGCAAAGCAGCTGTCAAAAATTAACTGAATCTTTAAAATGGAGAGGCATGAGTACCAACATAGCGCCACAAAAAAAATCGAAAATCGAATATACGTAACCCGCAGAAACTCAAAATTCGCGATACTTTTTGAGCAGACCTCGTATATTAGTTTAGATTGCATTTACTTGCCATTTTATATTTTATTTTAATTAACTAATAAATACTGTGAAATTATAAAAAAACTTTTTACAAAAGTTTAATCAAAAAACGGGCTTTTTCAAATAAAATTTTTTGTAGTGATGGGGCACATTTCTCTTTCGATGGAAACGTTGTAATTATAGGGCTCTAAAAATCCATAAATTACTGTGTAGAAGCCATTATATACCACACGAAAAGTGACTGTCTGATGCGTATTTTGTTTTGAAAGTGTAATTGGCAGGTATTTTATGTAATTAGCACGTGTTTTAATCTGAAGTAAAAAATCGCAGCCTACAAAATGCAAAAATTTTGGCTTTATTGGTGAAAAAATACGTAATTTCGAGATTTACTGATGTCAATTAGTCTCAAAGATCGTGCGATTTGACGCCGTTGAATTTTTACTTGCAAGTCTATATAAAAAATACATATTAATATAAGATAATTTTTAAACTTTAGAGCATTTGAAAACCTAAATCCATCAAGTACTAGCCAAATTACAGTCTGAAATATTTTAAAATATCATCAAATAATAATGTATATAAATATTTTAAATATTTTAAAATATCATCAAATAATAATGTATATAACAAATGTTATATTAAATATATAATGGTAAAGTTTAATCAATATAATAAAATAAAAATATTACTAAAATATAAATTTTAAATGCAAGTTGAATAAAAATCCTAAAAATATCATCTTTTTTATTTTATTGAATTTCATGTAGCGGAAAATTTTTATTGTTGATTAAAATTTAATAAAATTGAAACTCATAAATTTGATCGCTTATAATATTGTAGTAATTCAAAAGTCAAGGCAAACGTAATGGAAAACCTTTTTTGACATGGGAGGTCTTGAGAATGTTGAATTTATTCCCGAAGACAATATTGGCAAGCAATCAAGTATTTTATTGAGATGATACCTTAAAAGTTAGGGTTATATATCTGCTTATAGGTAGATACTTTAGTATGATTCTTATCAAAAATTTATTGTCATTAAATTATAAACATTTCAGCATAAAATTTACTTATTCATTCTAGTTCAACGTAAAATTAAAGATACCAAATAGAAAGTAATTCAAGCAACATGCAACAAAAATTTTATGAAAAACTTTGCTGGTTTTTTTTGTAACACATTTTTTTTAGTTAAATATTATTAAACATACTATATCATATCAATTAAAAATACGTTTGAATAAAATATGCTTGTTTTTTTTAGATTATTCGATATTCAAAAAAACTTTTCAAGACAAGTTTATCCATTTGAAAAATGTATTTTTAATTCATCATATTTAAAAAGTTCTCTGGTTATTCACATAATATAAATTAAGAAAGATTTAAATGATTAAATATAAAAAAAATTCTATAAATAGAAAATAATATTAGTAGAAAGAAACTTTGAGGAAGACAAAATTATGTTAAATAGAAATGCTTCTTCAACAAGTGATGATATCTTTCATTTTGATCACATCATTCAGTGACTTTCCTGATATTTCCTTTATTTCGTAAAACAGTAAAAAAACGATTCTTACAGATAATAAATCTGAAAAATATTTAATTAATCGGTTAAGTTTAAATTATAGTTTTTATTTGATTTTGTTTTTTTTTGTGTTTTTTTGTCTCCATCGATTTTATAAGATATAAGATATGAGAGAGGAATTTGACATTTTGATAGCAAGCGAATTCATAATCAAGGTTATGGTATATAGGATTACGTTGTTTGTGAACGGCACAACTAATAAGTGGTACATTGGAAAATATATGCTGGTTGGTATAAAAATTTTACGGAACTGATATATCAACATATATACGGCACATCAAAGTTCGAAGCCACGTTCATATTTGCATTAATTGGCTCCGGATTTTCGCTTAAAGAAAATCCCAAACTGAAACTGACCAAACCGACAAAAACAAAATACTTGGTAGTTCATGCATGCAATGGGGATTTAAGCAAGTCATCGACTTTTTAAGGTAAATTAAAACTGGTTTTTTGCAATTGATTAAGTACCCAGACTTCATCTAAATCTCAAAATTGATGTTCGAAAAAGGTATCCAAATAGCTTCACGATTATCGTCAATGCTGGCCAATGCATTCGGAATAGCGCATTTCTGGGATTATGCTAGTCACATTTGGTCATTCAGTATGGCTTAGAAATGCTGCTTCTTGGATTGCATGTCATCGTCGATTCGAGGTCTACAGAATTTATGCTTGATTATATTCAAAACTAAATGTTAGTTTACGAATTTTATGTCACTTTGACAATATTTATTTTGAACAACGTCAAGTAAATAAATATTACCCCATTCAATGCACTCATGGAATTTTCCATTTCTTAGTTGAAAAAATTACCACCCATCCAACACTGACTGTACTGCGAGAACATTTCATTTTGAATAGCTTAATTTTCACTTCATTCCCACTATGATATTACCCCAGTCCTATATGAAAAGTTCAAAATTTTAACAGGTAATAAATGTCACTGCAGTTATTACACGTATAAAATTTACACCGAACATGCTTTTTATATCGACTGTCTTAATTAAATTTCAAGAAATCTTACTCAACTTTTAGTAGAATAAAATCTTATACACATAGTATTGTAAAAATAATAAAAAAAGAAGCAAAAGAAAATTTCCTCTGCAATTTTTCTAGATATGGATCAACTACAATATTTGATAAATTCTAATATGAAAGCCTTATTTAAAAGTTATTTGGAATAATACAAGCGGATGATTGATCTGCCCTAAGAGAAGTACAAGCAAGAGTACCTCAAGAAAGTATTCTGGCACCCATGCTATACAAGAAACACATACACGTATACGATACTGATCTGGCAACATTGTGTTTACAAAGATTGTATATTAGTCCTTTCTAGACGTCCAATACAAGTTTCAACTTCATCAGATAATTACTTGACAAAAATGGTAAAATTTGGAGCAACGATGTGTTATTAAATGTTAGGTTAAAGTTGGTGAATCCGCGAGTTTGATTTAAGGAAACCTGTACCGAGCCTATGTGGAACATTCCTTATATACTAAGAGCATAAGTATTCTGCTGGCTATAGAGAACAATAATTGCTCAGGGAGATCTTCAACCTCCAAAATTGATAAAAATGTTAAATTAGTGAGAATTTATGCCACCAAAAAAAACTTTTTTATAAATAGAAAAAAGGGTTCTTTGCGTCAGATCGGATATTGGAGATACTTGGATAGCCTACCATGAACGCGCTATGTCACATGAAATAAGAGATTTCTGTATTTCCCCAGCCCCTCTATTTACTTGATTTAATTCGGCGTAACTTTTTTTGTTACCCACTTTCAAAAAGCATTTCAAAGAACATCATCATGGTACTGTTCATAATTAGTGTAATGTTATTTGACGTGGCATACTTACGTTAGACATAATACCATAATACCCAATCAACAAGCAAAACAGTTCAGTAATAGATTTCGCCAGTTCAGCTGACTAGAGTCAGGTAGTTGCAAGCATCTCAATCTATAGGCTAGCTCGCTAACCAGCGCTTTATCAACCCAGCTCTCTTCAATCCAAATCATTCTTCTTTGATATCCTGCTTGGGCCACTTCATGCATGGATCATTCTCTCAGGTTCCCTCTTCTCCTGTTCTCTTCATCTTCTTTTTCTTCTTCATTTTTTTCGTCTTCTTCATCTTCTCCAACTTCTTCTTCTTGTTTACCTTCTTCATCTTCTTCATTTTCTTCTTCTTGTTTACCTTCTTCATCTTCTTCGTTTTCTTCATCTTTTGCATGTTCTTCATCTTCTTTATCTTTTTCGTTTTCTTCATCTTCTTCTTCTTTTTTACCTTCCTCATCTTCTTCATCTTCTTCATCTTTTTCATCTTCTTCATTTTCTTCTTCTTCTACTTCTTCTTCTTCTTGTTTAACTTCTTCATCTTCTTCGTCTTCTTCATCTTCTTCATCTTATTCATCTTCTTCATCTTCTTCTTATTCTGCTTCTTTTTTATCTTCTTCATCTTCTTCGTCTTCTTCATCTTCTTCACCTTCTTCATGTTGTTTATCTTCTTCATCTTCGTCATGTTCTTCATCTTTTTCATCTTCTTTATCTTCAGTTTTTTTCTGCTTCTTTTTTATTTTATTCATCTTTTTGTTCTTTTTCTTCTTTTTTACCTTCATCATCTTCTTCATCTTCTTCATCTTCTTCACCTTCTTTTTGAAGAGAAGGTCCATTTGGACCCCTAATTCCCCTAACTGTTGATAGCAAGAACTACCATCCCTCAGCTCTAGTCCTAAGAAGACAGCCACCAACGTTTCAGCCAAAAGGCTCCTCACCTAGACTGGGCACCGCAGACGAACCACTGTGGGGCTTCCGAGCCCGATAGTACCAGTCACTTTTTTTTAAAGAGTACCTGGTGAGTACTCTTCAGTCAAAGAACTACAGTAAGAAAACTTGCAATTTTCTGGCACTGCTACATCAGCGGGTTCATGACCGCGGGTTCGCTAAGATGCGTATTCCACTTTTGGTATGGATCTTATTAAACGCATCTACATCTAAAAGTGTTGCGGGAGGTACTGCCAATAACATCCAAAAGAATGTAACCAAATTGAAGCCTTCCAGCACTGCAAGAAAAGTTAAGACAACTCTTCCGCCAAGGGGAAATAGCTGCTCAAGGGCACTACTTCGGAAAGGGGCAATATTGATGTATAAAAATAAAATAAAATTGTTTTTTTTTCAATCAGTCTCATTACATTTCTACCACACCTCGCACATACACACATAATTTTTACAGTAAAATATTAACAATATTACCCTACATAAATATTATTATTTTTTTAATACTTTAATTTAACAAAGTTGAATATCTATAAAAAAAAATGAAATAACAAAAATTACTAGAATGCCATACGCTTATCTGAAGATAAATTCATTTTGGATAACTTACTTGTATGTCTGACTTAAAAAATTTAATTCGGTAAAAATTAGAACGACTAACATCAATTTAATTTGGGCTCCTACTGGGCAATTTATCAAAAAACTAATACATTTTTTTATGGACAACAAATTTACTTTAATAGAAGATTAATAGATGTACCCTTTTAGAGTATAACAATAGGATACTATTGTTGGTCTTATAACATAAAAATTCACGATCCAAACTATCTACTATGGTAATGGCATTGAACTTTATAAAGTGATCCTACCCAAAAAAAAGTTTGTTTCGGCGAAGAGAAGGAGGTGAATTTTCTTATTGAAAAACGATCAAAAATATTGCATTCAACTAAAGGGAATTTAATCATATACTATTAATTATGTCTTAATTAGCTTGAAGTATTGTGTGCATTTCTTAAACATAAAAAATAATGGAAAAAAAATTAATCACATACCAAAATGCATATCAAGAAAATAAATAGAAATAAAAACATCTCAATTGTAAGCTTTTGTAGGTAGATAAATATCAAAAGAAAACCTAATAGAAAATGAAAATAAAAGTGCCCGTAGAAGATTTACTAAATTCAAGGACGATTTAGGAGAGAATTTCTACATTTATTCTGGTCGTTATTTCAATATCGTGCGGTAGTGCACTGCGTGAATTTTAATTATGACTATTTGCGGACCTAATTCAAAGTAACTATTGTACTTTCACAGATACATAGATATATGTTTGTATATATTGTAATATTTTTTTTCTTTCTAGATGTTGATTGTATGTAAAGTAAATCCAATTCAGCATTAACGTGAGAGATGACATTAAATTATGCGAAGCAAAACTGATATTGTACGCAAGCACGAATTCTATTTGAATCCGAATGGAACAATAGAAAATGACGTTTTGTGAATTGTTGGGAGTGCATCACGAAAATCCGTAACATGAAAATGGATTTATTGCAAAATCACAGTTAAATCACTTTTTTTTGTATGAGATTGCATTTAATTTTTAGATAAAATTCGTGAGAGCCTAAAATTTCCCATGTACAAAATAATATCAAAAAATTTGGTAAATCTAGAAATACTGCCGGCTATAAAAATTGGAAACTTTTTTTATTTGTTTAAAAATATGGTTTTTTTTATATTTTTTTCACAAATAATTTGTATACAATTTAATCAAAATGCAATAAGATTTTATGATTTATAATAAAATTTCAATTATTACTAATTTTGAATAGTTTAATTGTAATTCGAATTATTAACATGATAGCTACTACAATATAATTAAAATAAATTTGCTTTGATAAAGAATCTATTTGAAAATATCTGATTTATACGAGGTCTGTTCAAAAAGTATCGCGAATTTTGAATTTCCGCGTGTTACGTATACTCGATTTTCGATTTTTTGTGGCGTTATGTTGGTACTTATGTCTCTCATTTATGCTGACAAGTTCGACCATTTGAAATGTTCAGTTAAATTTTGACAGCTGCTTTGCTTGCACGTGTTTTGGCTTTATTATTGGTAAGATATTTGAAAAACTCCTATTAAAACAACTCTACCCAATCCTTAGTTAATGAAAAAATTATTCCTGATCACCAATTCGGCTTTCAAACTGAACACTCCACTATCCAGGAATACCATCGCATTGTTATTCATATTGCATCTTCTCTGAAGAGGAAAGAGTATTGCCCAGGAGTATTTTTAAATATCTCCTAAGCTTCTGATCGTGTGTGCTACCTGGACTCCTCTGAAAACTCGAGAGCTTTCTTCCTTCAATATTTTACCTTATAATAAATTCATATATTTCCCAACGACATTTCCAAGTTACAATTAACTCAGACTCTAGCCGGAAGTCGGAAATATTTCCTATTCTAGCCAGAGTCTCACAAGGCAGTATCCATGGTCCCATTTTATATAATATTTATACCCATGATATCCCAGCTGATCATAATACTATCATTGCTACTAATGCAGACGATACGGCCATACAAATCCTGATATAGTTTCCAACAATTTACAATTCCATATACACAACCTTCAATCCTGGTTTAAGATTTCAGTGAGCATACCCGTAAGCCTTTTGCTCCTTTTTTGCAGCACCAGTGAACAGACCTCTAAAGAGGTTTTTTGTTTTTTTACAGCACCAAAGAACCCACCAGCAGATGGGAAAAAAATTACAGCTTCAAAATAGAATGGTTGGGTCTAGGAGTTCCACAATAAAAGAAGTCCTGCTCGGAAAGAAATTCTGTTTTAATTGAAGGACTATGTTAGTAAGTACCATAGGATCGATAAATAGTTATACATTTCAAAGTTGTCAAACATATATTTATGTCACCCAAGAGGGCTTAGTTTAAGGTTTGCCATTTTATATTATATATGGCTTTGGATTTTGACTTTTTTTTTAAAAAAATCTTCTTCGATTATGCAGCTCGTTTTTGGCTCGGTGAATGCGTCAATAAATAAAATTGGGCTCTAAAAACCCTCAAGTAACGGTGAAAAAGCCCTTTGTATCCGTAAAATACTTTTTGGGTGTGGATTCGTACTATAGGATCGATACTAGAAGTGGCGTACGGGTCTTGATGAACCCACGGTCTTTAGCTGGTCTAGCTGTGCCGGAAAATTACAAGTAGATCTTTGAGTACTAGGTACTCTTAAAAGCAGAGTATGGTGTACCTAGTACTCAAAGATCTTTGAGTACTAGGTACTCTTAAAAAACAGAGTATGGTGTACCTAGTACTGAATGGTACCACAAGGGGTCGGGAACCTCACGGTGGTTCGTCCGCAGTGCCAAACCAAGATGACCAAGTAGATGCCAACATGATCACCGACGAATTTCATTGAGTTTAACAGAATTAATTTTCTATTAAATTTAAAAAATGCTTCACTTTTTTTTCGCTTTATATTCTTTAAATGAAATTTTTTTTTATCTTTACTTATAAAAATATGATTAATATCTATTTTAACTTTTAATCTATATATTAATATTATGAATCGGAATTTTTTCTCAATGAAATTTATTGATTCTTTCTTTCGAAAAAAAAAAACTTATTTCTGCCACTTCCAAGGATAAATTTATCAAATTACTTAGACAATAATTATAAACATTTTGACACTAAATATTTAAGACTAATTACTTAACATTTATCTAATTTGACCTAATAAATGTTAAGTTATATAAATTACGAAAAATAAAAATAGAATAGCCGATTAATACAAGTTCAATGAAAACTAATAAATAATATTACAATTATTCAATAGTAATTAAGTCAATTTGAGAAATGCATCGAAATTTATATTTAATGTTGTTAGTTACACGTATAACAGTCTATGAGGGTCATTACTTCCGATCCGTCAATTTACTTTCAAATTCAACCAAAGTACATATTTTTATTTAATATTTTACTGGTTTTTTTTAAAAGTATTGTTCAAAAATCAATTATGACATTTTATCAAAGTTAATTTGATTGGAATGCATTTTTGTATGATTAGTATTGTTGGTTTATAGGCTGAAAATATTTCCGGAAATATGGTATGTATGTACATGGCAACCGGAAATTTTAATAATCAATACAAAAATTTCAACAACAAACAAAAAAATACCTCAAAGTCATTTATTTAAAATGTTTTGTTAAACAGGATGTTAGTCTGGTTTTTCGTCAATTTCAGTTACTTAAATTGTAATAAAAATACTATAAAATTTAATTTATATTAATTTTCCGATTAGTAGATGTCATATTATTACAAATTTATTTTCACCAAATAGTTACTTATTTTATAATAATTTCTTATTTGTTCGGAAGATTGGTATGGATAGAGTAAGTAGATCTTATCTGAAGGATTAATTGTTCATTGTTATTTTTTGGAAACTAATATTTAAGCGGTAATTAAGTAGTAAAAATTTATTGTAATAAGCCATGAGTCCGAATTTATTGGAATTGTATGAATAACTTTTTTTCAAGTACGAATAGATGTCATATGGAATAAAATGACCATGATTTAAACTAATAGAGATATATGAGTTGTCATTTCATCACCAGTAATAGTGGTTGGTTTTTTTTTTGCTATGCATAATGATGAAAATTAGCAATGTGAAAATCAATTTAAAGATCCTGTTTGAGAATTTAAATCAACAGAAATTTATTATTTTCAATAAAAATACATTTTTTTTTGTTGATAAGGGTCTTTGTTGTAAAGAAATTATAGAAATATTTTTAAATATAAATAAGATAATTTTTTTGAAGCACTACTAAATTTTAAGATTATAGAATTGAGGATTTTTTTTTATTCTAAGATTAAACGTTGGCATTCGTTTTAGAACTGAGAAATTTTTTTATCTATAACATTAACACATTTATGGCCAGTAACTTCAACTTGAAAAGTTTAAAAAATTTTCGTTTATTCAGAAAATTAAACATAATAGCGTTGAGTAAATAAACATCATCTGATTAGTTTACTAATTGTATAGCATTATCCATTTTGCAGTTTGTAAAATATAGCCATGTTATTTGAAAATTTTAAAATTATTTATTTCATTTAAGAAAGAAAATTATTTAATTTAATATTTGCCATTTTATATATTTTAAAAAATGGTGAGCTTCCGATCACAAAATATAAAGAAGATACTTTCTTTTGGGTGCTAAAGCAACAGACTTTAGATGATGATTTTTCGAACAAAATTTTCCTCAATGATGTCGCCTAGTGGATTCTGCAAAATTTGCCATATACGAGGTCTGTTCAAAAATTATTGCGAATGTTGTATTTTTTTCAAAAATTATTTATTTATTCGTGAATATCTATTTCGTCCCCTTCAAAATAATCCCCACCAGATAATATACACATGTGCCAATGTTTTTTCCAATCCTCGAAGCACTTCAAAAAATCATTTTTTGTGATCTTGTTCAGCTCCTCCTTCGATGCTGTCTTTATCTCCTCAATCGTAGCGTAGCGTCGTTCTTTCATGGGGCTCTTCAGTTTCGGCAACAGGGAAAGATCTGGAGAATACGGTGACTGCGGCATTATTAGTGTGTTGTTTTTGGCCAAAAATTCGCGCAGAAGCTACGATGCGTTTTTTGTTCTGACACAAATCCGGGCGTTTCTGGCTGATTGGTTCGCGCAACCTGCGTATTACTTTCAGGTAATATTCCTTATTAACCGTTCTACCCTGTGGCAAGAACTTATGATGCACCACACCCCTACAATTGAAGAAAACTGTAAGCAAAACCTTCACATTCGACCGAACTTGGCGCTTTTTTCGGTCTTGGCTCGTGCCAATATTCGTTTTCTGCCTTTTTTTGCTAATTATTTGAAATCTCTTAATGGAAAAGTTATTTGTCGATAATAACTTTAAAGGATTGGAATTGACAATCTTAGGTCGGATTTGTTCAGTTTAGGGACCTTAAACTTTCAGGTAATATTCCTTATTAACCGTTCTACCCTGTGGCAAGAACTCATGATGCACCACACCCCTGCAATTGAAGAAAACTGTAAGCAAAACCTTCACATTCGACCGAACTTGGCGCGCTTTTTTCGGTCTTGGCTCGTGCGGCAGCTTATATTGGGATGATTGAGCCTTGGTTTCCACGTCATAACCATAAACCCACGATTCGTCACCAGTTATGACCCTCTGGAGCAAATTTTGGTCGTTGCGGACAGAGTCCAAGAGCTCCTTAGCAATGTTAATGCGATGCTGTTTTTGGTCGAAAATAAGCAAAAATTGAAGACGTGCAAGATGAGCAGCTGTCATAAATTAACTGAACATTCAAAATGGCCGAACTTGTCGGCATAAGTGAGAGACATAATTACCAACATAACGCCACAAAAAAATCGAATATACCTAAACCGCGGAAATTCAAAATTCGCGATACTTTTTTAACAGACCTCGTATAGGGTTTTTAAAACCAATAAGTGACTATGAAGAAGCCATTGTATCTGTAAAAAGTGTAATGTGCCTGCAACTCCTTGGTAACATTCTTTTGGATATCGTTGACAGTACCGAGATGACGTCCTTTTAACTGTTTTCTGATCTTGTTCAATAGAAGCATGAATAAAGGGGCTCCGAAGAACCAAAAAAATCTTTTTATCATACGAAAAATCGTGTATGGGGATGGCCGTACGACCGGTGATATTGTCATGGTCCAGGTGTCTGCAATGTGCAATCTGACGTAAGGGACCCTTTTTCTGAGCCCCTCAAGGACTTTTTTTTTATAAAAAACTTGGTTATTACAATAGTTTATTTTGGTGACACTAATTTTGACTCCTTCCATATTTTTATTATTTTTCAATGTTGAAGGGGTCTCTGAGTGCGGTCCGTATTTTTGCAAAAGTACTTTAAGCCACCGTAAAACGTGTACAAGTAATATTTCCCACAGCCTCATTCCCATTTTCTATACGTCAAAGCCACAAATTCATTATGCTTAATACTTAAATTTTCGTAATGCACTACAAAATCACAACTTCACTTATTACGCTTTGTAGGGTCCCGTTGTAACCAAATGGGGGTGAAATTTGTACTATACGGCTAGGAAAGACTAACGTATAAGAAAGACTGCAGTATTGCCAGATCGCTCTTAGTAACGCCAGTCATATTACTTTTCTACAACAGCTTATACAGCCATATCTACGCTAAGATATCGTGGATAATTTTAAGCCACGCATCCTCTGATGCCAAAAAAGTCGTTGTATATATTTTTAAGTGTTTTATATTTAAAAAAAAAAGAATTCTACGGTCTTATTAGATCGTTTCTTCAAAACTATACACTTAATTATTGTAAGAGTTATATCAGTAAAATAGAAAAATTAGAAAATTGATTTGATTTTTTTTTTTCGATTGGAATTTTTTTCAAAGAAAAAGAAGTTTTTCTTAAATATTGTTGAAAAATCCATTAAAATGACGGGTGACAATTGAAAAATTCTGCTCCCAAACAAAACTGATCATCTCGCCTAAGGCTAAGATTTAAAGCACGCGCGCTATTCTTAGATAAACGGCTTAGTCGTTGTCGATCAGATAAACTGGTTTATATTCAAATGGTCAGACGAGACAGGTACAGCTCACTTATAGACCAAACTAATCGCGTTCAGTTGCCAATGGATAATTAAGTGAGGGAGGCCTTGAAAGCCAATGGAAATTTTGCCTGATGCTACAAAGTCTTTATCAGCCGAAAGTTTTCGGTATCATCATCTTTGTGATTAGCATCATCGCTACTTTGTCAATTCTAAAAGTTTGTTTTCAATTTACCTATTATAACTTCTTATTTCATTAAAATTTATATACATATACATATATATGCATATATTCAAGGTCATTTCAAGTCAGGTTTTTTTTCAACTTCATACTAATAATACACTTGCCTCCTTTTCTTGTTTAAATTAATTTATATTTTTATATATTATATTTTTTATTTGATTATTTATTTTTATTTATTTATGTTTTTTTCTTAATTGAAGTTTATTTTATTTTATTTTTTGTAATTTTTGCAAATTCCAATCCAGTTCATTATAATGAACATTAGTTTAAAAAAAAAACCGATACGTATGTGTATCATCCAAGTAGTAAGCGTACAAATAATAATAAAAAGATCTTGAACGCTTTTATTCGAAATTTATTAGATGAAATTTACTATGTCTAACAAAATATAAAGTAATTTTTTTTCTTTATCTATTTATTTATTTCGATTTGTAATTTTTTTTATCAAAGATATAAACCCATAACGACTACGATCTATTGCAAACTGATCACCATAAGATCAATAAAATCGATAAAGGTCGCGCACATTCCATAGATTATGATCTTAAAAAGATGACGCCCACATGTGTGAATTTATTTAAATTGCCCAATTTTTTATACTTAG
This sequence comes from Atherix ibis, assembly GCA_958298945.1. Taxonomy (NCBI): domain Eukaryota; kingdom Metazoa; phylum Arthropoda; class Insecta; order Diptera; family Athericidae; genus Atherix; species Atherix ibis. Next base: position 3,204,218 of record OY282607.1, on the reverse strand, counting down.
TTTAATATAATTGCAACAACAAAATATTAATTATAACGTATTATTAATAATGTGTTATAATTTTATAACTAAAAGATCAAAAATTGTTGCGCGCTTATTTAATTGTATTCGATAAGATATATGTATTTTTTTTCTCTCTCTCTCCACTAAATAATCCTTAAATAAACGAATATAATAAAAAATAATTTTAATAAATTCCTTAATAAAAAAACTAAAGATATATATAATAAAACGATTAATAATTTGTCTGATTGCTTTTAGCTTATAAATATTAGTGTCGGATAGTAACTATAATACTGGTACCAGGTATCCGGGAGGCGAAATATTAAGAATATAATTAAATATATAAATCATGATTGAAAATTTTTTACTCAAAAATATTGAAAAATATATGCAAATATTTAAATTAAAAAGAGAAAATAAAAAAAAAATATTTTTCCGCTCGAACAAATCGCTTTTGTTATTTAATTCGTTTTTAATGTTCTATCAAAATTAATATGAATAGATGACATTTGATAAAAAGCAATTCAACCTGAAGCTGTCAGTGCTGTTGATATTAATATTATATATATATTTTTTTAATTCATTTATAAATACTAATAAAATGATATTTTATTAGAGTTTTTTCAAAGCTATTCTTATAATTTATTTCTTATATTATACCATGGGTATAACCTTAAATCCTTGGTCATAGATGGCGTGGGTGAGCGTATTAAGCAACCATGGGCACGCCATACTTTTTTTTTTGCATGAGTTAGACATCTGTCAAGATTAATCAGTGCACATTGTCAGCAATTTCTGGTAATCATGTCTAGTGTTGTGCCAGAAAAAGAGTATATGCGGGAAGCTCTGCTTTTCTGCTTCAATTTGAAGAAATCGGCTGCCGAATCGCATTAAATGCTTATGGAGGCCTATGGTGATAGTGGTTTATCGGAAACAACATGCCAAGATTGGTTTTGTCGGTTCAAAGACGCCAATTTTGACTTGTCTAGGAAGGTTGAGGACCATCAATTTCAGGCTCTTTTGGATGAAGACGATACCCAATCGCAAAAAATGCTCGTGGAGTAATTGGGTGTTATTCCATGCGTCTACGTATCATGGGGAAGATTGAAAAGATCGGAAAATGGGTGCCGCATGAATTGAACGATAGGCAGATGGAGCGACGCAAAACACATGCGAAATCTTTCTCGCCAGACAAAAAGGAAAGTCGTTCCTGCATCGGATTGTGACAGGCGATGAAAAGTGGATATATTTCGAGAATTCTAAACGCAAGAAATCGTGGGTTGATCCCGGCCAACCATCAACATCTTCACCAATACCAAATCGCTTCCGACGGAAGACAATGCTGTGCGTTTAGTGCGATCAGCAGGGTATCGTCTACTATGAGATGTTGAAACCTGGTGAAACTGTCAATGCCCACCGCTATCACCTACAACTGATCAAATTGCACCGTGGTCTGTGTGAAAACAGGACGGATTATCAACAAAGACATGACAAGCTGATTTTCCTCCACGACAACGCACCATCGGACACGTCAAAAATGGTCCGAAACTACTTGGAGATACTGAACTGCGAGGTGCTACCCCACCCCGCTTATTCACAAGACCTGGCCCTTTCCGACTACCACCTGTTTTCGTCGATGGGCTACGCGATCGCTGAGCAGCACTTCGATTCTTACGAAGACGTCCGAAAATGGCTTGATGAGTGGTTTCCCTCGAAAGAGAAGGAATTTTTTTGGCGTGGTATCCACAAATTGCCCGAGAGATGGGAAAAATGTGTAGCTAGCAAGGGTAAGTACTTTGAATAAATTTGTTTTTGCTTTCTATGAAACAAAATATTTGTTTTTTCTTGACTAAAAAACAGCGGATTTAAGCTTATACACCGGGTAAATAAAAAATCCAAAATAGTCATTTTGCTATTAGTCTGGAAAAGTAATGTGATAGATTCAAATCATAAAAAGTTATCCAAATTGTGCTTTGATTAGTAAAATTACATAAAATATTCTTTAAATTTATATTTTGATTTATTTTTTATTTGGTTATATTGGACAATTTCTGCCACTACGTAAAAATTATAATACTCGTACTATTCAAATAATATGCCAAAAGACTTTTTGCAGGATTCGATTTGTTTGAGGTAATTTTTGAATACTTTTAAGCATATTCCTAATTGCAATTCGACCATTACTTGACGCATATTGATTTTTTATTGCTCTTAAGTTACAATATTATAATCGTATGTAGGATGTTATCGAAATAGCGAATATTCGTTTTCTGCCTTTTTTTTGCTAATTATTTGAAATCTCTTAATGGCAAAGTTATTTGTCAATAATAACTTTAAAGGATTGGAATTGACAATCTTAGGTCGGATTTGTTGAGTTTAAGGACCTCTGCCACACTTTTTTTTAGAAAAAAGAATTTTTAGAGTGATTAATGCCAGAGGAATTACTCCTGTATGAGCTTTTAATCCCGCGTTCCCAGGACTATATAATGGATCCCAGGTAACCCTTTGGATAGCCACAGAAGGGTTCTGGTCTAATGAACGCAGTATTTGTTTTGGAAAGTTGTTTGCTAATTCGTTACTCTCAATACCCTCATGACCTGTCATCCACAACAAAGTTACTTTGCTGTATCTAGCCAGATTATTTAGGAATGCAAAGATATCCCAAACTAGTTTGTATTGGAAATCAAATGAAACAAGAGCTTTCAATGCAGCTTGGCTGTCTGAGCTGATGTCGGTCTTTACGTTACGTAGGTTCCTTCTGATACCCTCTCTAGCACAAAGCTCTATGGCATTTATTTCTGCCTGAAAAATGGATGGGGATTTATCAAGGGCCTTAGATAAACGGCAATAAGGTCCGACTACACCCACAACTGTCTCAGAACCATCTGCGTAAAATACGGGAGCCATTTCTTCAAGTGATGATCCCCACCCCTCCCCCTCCTTCCATCCAAGCTATATATACTAATCTTATTGAGGAGGCAACGATTAAGTATGATTGTTCAGATGGTTCCAGATATTGTACTTCAGATGAGGGAATTGCACAATATTTTAGTTTTTCGTTGGGGTCACCCCCAATATTTTGGATCACGTTTCATCCTACTTTACATTTTTATTATTTATGATACCACAATAATTAACACTTTTATTTTTATAAGATATAAAATCGTTTAATTAACATATACTCGTATATGTTCAACTCAATTTTTATTATTGGATATTTCCTTTGCTCGATTCGATAACTGTCATCCTTATCCTATGTTAAAATTTTTTCTTCTGTTCATTTTTTCCCTATGTTAAAATTTTTCTTTCTATTTAAACGCAAAGCCTATTTGGAAGTTTTCCTAAATTCACTGTTATAAAGCTCTACAAAAAAAATACAACGGCGTCAAATTGAAAAATCTTAGTGACCAATTAACATCATCAAATCTAGAAATTACGAATCACAGGAATTTTTCTCGCACATATAATTTAGTTTCAAAACTTTAAGTTTAGGCCAAAAGAAGTTGGTCATCATACGGCCATATTGTTTAGAATTGACTCTTTTCCATCAAAAAAATGACATATTCTACAATTATTTATGACTTTTTAGAGTTCTATGAAAAGGAATTTTTTTCAAGGAGAAAAATGAGCCTCATCGCTAATGATAATTATCCTCTTAGAGCACGAAACATGGCTACGACCGAATCACCACCTTAATAGAAAGCTTTTACTATTTAAAATAGTTTTTGGAAGATAGTCAATCTAACTATAAATTTAAAAAGTATTTTATTGAATAATATATATAATTAAAAAATATCTAATAAGAAGGCTACATTTTTGAAACTATCTAATGGATAACTCTGTACTATTAAATATGTTATAATATTTCATTTAAAAAGGTAAGCTTTTTTTAAATTTTCTTTTATTCTTGAAAAATGTTTTTAAAATTTTCTAATCATATTAAAATTATATAAAACCGTTGTAGAAAAATTATCGATATTTAAAAAAACTGATCTACGTAAAAACTTGGATTATATCGATTATAAGCCGCTTATAAGTAACTTAGAAGTTTGATTATATTGCGAATTTGATTTCCAAAAAAATATTTTAAATGTTCTAGTGGATATATTTTTTTATCTATACTAATTATATTAATTATGGCTACTAATACCCATTCATTTTTCATAGTTTGCTTGAAACTTGATTGCCAGAAACTAGTTTTATTTTTAATGGGAAAGCAATTTAGAACAGAGCACAACATAGTAATTTAGTGATGCTATTTATAGAAATATTCTGACTTTTAAATACTTTTAATAAATAATTTATTTATTTGTTATCACTGTCAAAATATCATTAATAATGAAAAGATAATTCTAGGCGCCACAAAAACTAAAGGCCATTTTGCGATGACTGTTCAATTAAAGCTACTGGTAAAAATCATCATTCACATATACATACATAAGTTCATGCATAATATAAAATTTAAGAATTTTCTAATATGTGATTAAAAATATAAAAAAGATTAACAGGCACTCTTAACTACTGATCCAACTACTGAACAACATATTATTCAGCTAGAATTCGGTACTGTACAATTAATATATTTTAACATTACGGATTTGAATTTCAAACAATTCTACAAACCAACTCTAGGTCCAAAATATCTAGTTCATCCAATTCAAACATTTACTGTAAGACGGTCAATGTAACCATTTTGTATTCACAATAATATTGATTATTGATCATAACCTTAATTTAATTTGACGCAATTTTGGTTAAATGTCATTCTGTCAGATGATTTTTGACCGTAATAGGAAGTAAGCATAGCAAACAAATTATAGAGTGTCATAACCTTCAGTAACTTTTATTTATCCTGAAAATATTTTACGAAAATAATTCATTAATTAATGTGACGCTCAGAAAATTACGCGAACAATTGGGTATACCGTTTGAAGGTACAGTGTTTGATAGACCGAAGCCTGGCTATTTAAAAACCGAACGTTCAATCAAGAATATTACTGCCGTGCATGAAAGTATAACTTAAAGTACGAGAACCTCAAAAAGACATCTCACACAAGAATTGAATCTTTCTCAAATTATTGTGTGGAGTATTTTCTATAAGGATGTTTATTTATACCCGTACAAACTTTAAGGCAATGCAGAAACAAAGATCATATGTGCGACCGTTAATGCAGCGAAAACTTTTTATGGTCCAAGGATAAAACCCTAACTTTTGCAGGATATTAGTCGGTGGTTCGTATTTCTTTGAAGACGCTCCTGGCAATGCTGAGACGATGACTACTGAATAATACCGAAAAATGGTACAGAACTATTTCATTTATGAATTGGATGGTTCCAAAGGAGCGACACAACGTCATCATATGTGTACATTTCACGTATTCGAATAGATATGCTGCGATCGATTTTTCATGACCAAATTATGTTGAAAAGTGGTGATTTAAATTGGTCCTCCGCTCTACCCAGATTAAATCGCTTAAAATTTCTACCTGTAAGGGTCCTTTAAGGAAAATATCTACGCTTACCAATCGGAGATAATTGAAAAACTTATCCCGCAAGGGGGGCATTTTTGGGTGTAAATCCTTACCATAGCACCGATACCATAAGTGGCCTACGCGCCTCGGTGAATCCGAGGTCCTGAGCTAGTCTAGCAGTGCCAGGAAATTGCAAGTTTCCTTACTGGAGCCCTTTGAGTGAAGAGTACTCGGCCAAGGTAAGGAGCCTTTGGCTAAAACGGAGGTAGCTATGGTCTTAGGACTGGACCTGAGGGATGGTAGATCTTTGCTACCAACAGTTGGGATAACAAGCTTGTAACTGGTTACTGACTGTTTGCAAATGGACTTACCTATAATGGGTGGATCTGGTTATAGGCAGGACCAGGTAGTTGCACAAATGTGCCTGGAGTAATGAGAGAGCCGTCAGCTGATTAAGACCGCTTACGGCAGGAATTGACGGAAGATTGAATGTTTGCCTGATTCATGCATGGGGCATGATAGAAAGTTAAAAAGAAGAAGAAGAAGAAGAAGTAGAAAAAAAAGAATAAGAAGAGAAAGAAGATGAAAAATTTGGAAAAAATGAATTAAATGAAGAAGATGAGAGAGATGAGAAAGATGAAGATTATGCAGAATGGTTAAGAAGAAGAAGAAGAAGAAGATGAAGATGATGAAGAAGATGAGAAAGATGGAAAGAAGATGAAGAACATGCAGAAGATAAAGAAAATGAAGAAGATGAAGAAGATGGGAAAGATGAAGAAGATGAAGAACATGTAGAATGGTTAAGACGAAGAAGAAGAAGATGATGAAGATGATGAAGAAGATGAGAAAGATGGGAAATATGAAGAAGATGAAGAACATGCAGAATGGTTAAGAAGAAGAAGAAGAAGAAGATGAAGATGATGAAGAAAATGGAAAAGATGGAAAGAAGATGAAGAACATGCAAGATGAAGAAGATGGAGAATGGTTGAGAAGAAGAAGAAGAAGAAGAAGAAGGAGATGAGGGGAAAAAGGAACCTGAGAGAATGTTCCATGCATAAAGTGGCGCAAGCAGGAAATTAAAAATGAATGTGTTGGAATGAAACGAGCTGGGTTGTTAAAGCGTTGGTTGGTAGAGAGCTAAGATATCGATTGAGATGCGATCAACTACCTGTATCTAGTTGGCTGAGCTGACGGAATCCATTACTGTAAAGATCACGTTAAATGATATTATATTAAATTGAACAACTTAAAAAACATTCGCAACGAAATCAATTAAATTAACTAGGAAATGTGTGAAAGCATTTTGAAAAATGTCATCAAAAGAGCAAAAACGAGATATGGTAATTTGATCAAATTATTTTGTTTTATTTCAATCCAAAATTGTTATAAAAACAAACTCTTGTGAACAAATATCTAAAATCTTCAATGATAAAACCCTCTCTCTCATCAGATATGAATTTTTAAAGAAATAATTTTTCAAAAAATCTTCACAATTGAAAACTTTGAATTTTTGTTATTGCTCAATTTATCTATAAAAGAAAAAATTCAACATTAGTACTAGTTTTAGGGTAATCATCAAGTTAATGCATCATAAATCGAATCGTTGAGAAGAAGAAAAAAACAATTGATTGAAAATTTGATAATTGTACGTATTTAGCTATAAATTACTATGATTATGGGAATTTCTTCTTTTTTTTTTGGTGGTCATCAAAAAGTCATTTTAAGAAAAAAAAGCTTTTTTTCTACAAAATTGCAGTGTCTACAAAATTGCAGATTTTTCTACAAAATCGTATACGAGTATTACAAAATTTTAATTGAACAAAAACATTTTTCTTGTTCAAAAGTATACACAATTGTAGCTGGGGAGCCTATCTAGGTATTATCTAGATATTCAATCGAAAAAAGGAAAGACGAATAACTAATAAATTCTTCTCATTTTTCATATTCATAAGCAATTTTGATGAATAGCAATTGATTCGAACAGCCACCGTAGATTTTTTGCCTACAAAAAATTCTATTATCAATCAATTATTTATTGCTGAGCGAACACACATACTTACACACATATTTTAATATAATAAAAATTTACATTAATTCGTATCGTGTGAAATATCGCATAAATATACTAGTTTGTTATTATAGAAATAATAAAAATCCATAAATTACGATCTTGTTTACATGATCATAAAAATATTAATACATGTTCGGAGAAATGTTTTTTTATTCTTCTGAATTGATTACCTCTTCAACTGTACTCTTTCTAATAGGAATACTTTTAATGCTAATAGAAATCTTATCTATTAGTTTCCCTATGAAGTCAATTTGTATTTATAATATTACTAATAAAAAAGTCTATAAATTAAAACAAACAAAAAAAGTAATAAGAAAATGAAATAAACACTTTCGTGATAGAATAATTTTTTTTTCATAGTTGAAGTTAAGCAATTCAAAAACATTTAAATGTTCAATTTTAATTCGAAGTTAATTAATTTAATCAAAATAATCGATATATTAATTGCTAACTTAATTCATTTTATTACTCTAATAATTATTTTCAATTTATACTTAATTATGATTTTTCACATAGATTAATTAATTGGACTTTTGTTCTTTCTGTAATCTTATGAAATAATTTATTACTCTGAAGTCGATAATATGTACAATATAAAATGTTTTGCAATCTTCTTTACTTTGTAAAGTAAAATTAAATAAAATACTTTTAAAATAAAAAAGTATTGAAAAAATATTCATTTAAACTTTTCCATAAAGCATAAATTATAAAATTATTGAAATGATTAAATAAAACTTCTTGCAGAACTTAATCCTTTTGGACTTTTTCCAACATTTCCGGCTTCATTCGGTTATAATTTATATCTGGACAGATGTTAATTTTTAAATGTTCTAATGAGAAACCAGAGCTTCCCGACTACCACCCGGAGGATGAAGAAGAGGTAATTCCTGGAGTGACCATGGAAGAACTCACGAGGGCCTGCACTAGATTGCATAATGGCAAGGCACCAGGACCAGGCCGCATACCCAACATCGCACTGCAGAGTGCAATTGCCGCCAGGCCAGACATGTTCATAAGCATGTACGATGCCTGCCTGCGGCAAGGAGTATTTCCGACTCGATGGAAGCAACAAAGATTGGTTCTTCTCCCAAAAGGGGTTGAAACGATCGGACGAACCAGCATCCTATCGTCCACTTTGCATGCTGGACTCGGACGGGGAGAACTTGGAGCGGATAGTGGCCGACAGATTGGAGCAATACATTGATCCTCAACTCTCCGAATTCCAATTCGGATTCGGGAAGGGGAGAACGATCATCGACGCACTGGACCTCGTCACGAGCATCGCAAAGGAAGCCATCTCAGGAAAGAAATGGAAAGGCCGTTCCAAAAAGTATTGCCTCAATGTCACTCTAGACATCAGGAATGTGTTTAACTCGGCCCGCTGGGATAGAGTCTTGGAGGCTCTTGAGAACTGGAAGTCGCATTCTCCACCACCATCCGGAGGATAAGACAGTGGATGACATCGGCAGACCTGTCTTTGGCGGAACATAAGACCGAGGCACTCCTTGTGAGTAGCCGAAAGAAAATGGAAACCATCACCATAAAAGTAGGTGACCACGACATCAAGTCGCTACCTTACATCCGGTATCTGGGAGTGGTCTTGGATGCCAGACTCAACTACAAGGAGCAAATCTCCAGCGTCAGCAGGAAGGCATCAGCGGTACAGGGCGCGCTTTCGCGGATAATGTCCAATATCGGAGGCCCCGGGCAAATCTGAAGGCGACTATTGGCAACTGTAGTTACCTCCGTCCTGCTATACGGAGCACCAGTGTGGGCGAAATCGCTAGAGCTAACAACATACCGCAAGATAATGTCATCAGTCAGAGTAGCGTCGGCATACCGAACGGTATCACACGATGCGGTCAACGTCGTGGCATCATGCCCACCCATCAATATCCTGGCAAGAGAGCTCAGTCTCAGAGTAGCGTCGGCATACCGAACGGTATCACACGATGCGGTCAACGTCGTAGCGTCATGCCCACCCATCGACATCCTGGCAAGAGAGCGGGAACGCCAATATCGTGAGAGAAGGAAGAGCGGCGGAAGGTACCATGTGAAGAGGAGAGGTGCGAGTGTCTTTGCCTCTGGCAAGAGTGGTGGGACAGCTCGACGCAGGGTCGGTGGACTCGTCGGCTGATCCCAGATGTCACGAAATGGGTCACTCGCCTGCAGCGGAAGTCGGGTATTACATCACACAACTCTTGACTGGGCACGGATGCTTTCGGGCATACTTCCACAGATTCAAGAGAACTGACTCCTTAAACTGTCATCATTGCCGCGATGTGATCGAAGATGCAGAACACGTGTTCTTCAAATGCCACTTATACGAGGGGACACGGGCAGAACTGGAGAGAAATCTGGACCATTCCATCAGTCCAGGAAATAGAGTGGAGTGCATGCTAAAGAGCCAATCGGCTTGGAACAGAGTTGCAGAATACGCGGAATCTATCATCAAGGTACTTTGCACCACGTACGAAGAATAGGCCGCGAAGCGTCATAACATCAGGACAGCAATAACATCAAAAAGAACACCCCGACGAAGTAGTATTTACAAAGAGTGCCGCCGGGGAACCATCGTTCCGGCAGCAAGGTTAGAGGTGCAGGTTAGGTTTTAGCGAGGTTAAAATCCCGCATAACTCGTCTGCCAGGTAGAAGATTTTTCCAGGCGAGTACCTTTTGAAGGTTTCCCCCTATACCTCATTAATCTAAACTTAAAAAAAAAATGTTCTAATAATGTCAAGTTAAATCTATTATTTAATTTTTAAATTTAATAAAATTTATCTTAAATAATATACAATATATAATTAATAACTGTTAAATCATAAGGATGGACTTTCTATACCAACAAATGAATAATCCCGTATTAAAAGTTTTATAGTGTAAAGTCATTATTTATTTGGGAAAATTATTCAAAAGATGTAGAAATGATTATTACAATAATAAAAAATAAATTATGTGATAATTTTTGTGTGAAACTTAAATAAAAATAACACTGCTTATAATCACCATGAAAACTGCAAGAATTTTGTACGCTTCATATTCCAACCAATCCACACTGCGGTTTATAGTTTATTTTAAGTTATCATCATCTAATAAGAGCAGTAAAGAAAAATCTCAATTCGAAAATATTTATTATATTCTATCAAGAATTATTTATATTAACTTGCAGCGATCTGAGGTCACTCAACCGTATAAATGTAAAATTTATTATAATTTTAACCATATTCATATATTATAACTGACATTTTCGCCATAATATTTTCACTATCAGACTACCAGTCGATTCAATCGTATTTAAAATTCTTTGAAATAAAAAAATATTTATCAATTTGAAAATTATTCAAAAAAAAACATTTTTTGCGAATAGATGCATTTATTTTATTTTCAATTTAATCGATTATTATACAAATTAAATCTTGGCAATTATCTGGAATACATTCTAAAGTTTCAACACATCTAAATTTTTAATGTTCGTTATTTATTTAAAAAAAATATACATACTATATGGTTTGTTTTTCCATTTCATGCAAGTATCTAGAAGCATTTTGTGATGCTCTTAAAGAAAGTATCTTATGAATAAATAATAAAAAATATTGGGGATGCCGAAACATTTTTTTTATTTATCGTGTATCCTGTTAGATTTCTATTTTTTTCCAGCACAGTATCTTTTTATTATTTTATTAATTTATAGCTAGAACTGTATTAAAGAATATAGAATATTACATGTATTTTTCGGAAAATGTATTCATTTTAATATCTGTACTCGTATATACGATACATACATGCTTATAATAAAATCGTTTCAAATTTAAATACAGATAAAATATTATTTGAACATTCCGGGAAAATTGACAGTTTATTAAAAATGTTGTTTATTGTCAACAGCATTCATCGATAACATCTTAATTTTGATTCTGTTAATTTTGCTGTTAATATAAATTATTATATTTAAATAATATTAACACTAACAATGCAGACAAATTCTCTAATAAGTATAATAATTTATATACTTATATTTGCTTGTATAAAAAGATCTCAAAACGTTTACTATCTATTTGCCATTAATTATTAAAAACCAAATTGTCACGTAAAAATGTTAAGAACAGCACACTTATCTGTTAGTTGGTAGATATTTTTTCTTATTTATTTTTACTTTTTTTTTTACTGATTAATATCTTAATCTTGAAAGTAGCAATCTTATTGTCTGGTGAGATACTCGTAGTACAGGGTGGACCAACTTGGACTAACTGATGAAAAATTCATATAAGTTTTATAAGTTTATTAATTTTATTGGAATTTATTAATATGAAAGTGTAATTTGTCAATTTTTTTAAATAAATTTCTGGAAAATAAAATAATTTAAATAATCCTCATTTACTCGTTAATAAAATATGGCATTGTCTAAAGCATTTTGCATTAGGCCAGGCTTCAAATTTGTTATTTTTGCAGAAATATCTTGCTACAGCTGCTCTGAACTCCTTGTCGTGTGTTTATGTAATCCCGTCCCATTTATGAGTCCCATAAAAAGAAATTAGGCTTCGGTAAATCTGGTGAACAGGATATTGGACCAATTGAATCTTGTATGGAAATATCTTCAAATGGGAGATGCCCAGATAAGAAGCACGTCGTCGTCGACTGTTACAATGGATACTTATCATGTTTGCACTGAGCGAGGTGTTGCAAAAATCGCAAATACTACAATTTTTTTTAAAACAACCATTCTAAGTTAAAATTTCCTGTTAATAGGCAATTTTCGAATAATAATCTTATATTTTGTTGTATTTTATTAATAACTGCTTATGATATTTAGAGTATATCTTACAAACATATTAACTTATCCTTAATTTTATTTTATCTAAAAAAAAAGCTTCACCAAAATTAATAAAGATATACTCAAATAGTCCAATTATTATTTGACGCTTATAATTTTTGGTAATAATTTGAAAAATACGTTGGAATTTCATATTATTTGAAATTTTTGAAGAAGTTGGACGAACAATTTAGGAGAAATCGGACGAATAACTTTTATTCCATCCACCCATTCCATAAATCGCAAATGCATACCCTTCCTTGTGCATTTAAATACATACTTAGCTTTTTATTTTTGTTTTTTTTTAATAAATCAATTTACTAATTTTTGCTTACTAATTAATGCAATTTTTTTATAAATACATAACTAATAAAAATAGATTTACTAAGAAGGCCGCCAACATTTTTTATTAAGGGTACTTTATAGGGATAGTTTTATTGCAGTTAGTTCAGCCCTAATTTTTGAATAACTATTTTACATACTTGAAAAAAATGTAATTTATCTTTTATATATTTTTTCTCTATTTTTTTCTTCTATTGTTATATTTAATGCAATATTTTTTACAATAAAAAAGTTCATAGTTTAGTGTAATTCCTCTTAGAACGATGACACCTCGCTAATTTTTTCAATTCTTGTAAATATATTTTACTTGCATCATACACTTTTTTATAAAAATTTTAAAGCACATTTAATCCTATTACAAAAATAAATAGATAATATGAGAAATAGACATCATTAAATATTTCTGGGCCATTTTATGCTGACGCAAATAATTTGAACTCAAATAACTTCAGATTGATTGAAGTGCAAAGTTTAGTTAGAAAATCTTATTCGCGACCACTTCCCAAGTAATGTCCAACAGTGTCAGACTGAATCCGACCAGACCAGAAACGACCAGAACAGATTAAACCAAACCAGATCCAACCGAACCAGATCCGACCGAACCAGCCGTACTCAATTTTTAGTAAACCTGCAAGTCACTACACTTACAACTTTCTGCACACAAATGTATCTAACATAAGCGGACCAAGATGGCCAATAGTGCTAACCATGGAAAAGATTGCACAAAATACCATTCCGGCCGGATTTAACCAGATCAGATACGAACCGACCAGACCAGCTCATGTTCGTGTACGGCTTCCAATAATTTTCAGATATTTTTAATCAAACAGTCGTTGTGTGAATACGAAATTGCTCTCGTGGCGATATCCAATTTTAAGGAATTTCAATTTTTAAAACTAAAATTAAGGTTAAAATGGATAGAGAAAAATTAATAGATTTAGTTCGTGATTCTCCATTAATTTGGGATCAAAATTCAAAATGCTATCATGATCGTGTTACCAAAGCAAAATGTTGGGAAAGAATAGCCAGAGAATTGGAGACAACAAGTGAGTAGAAATTGCCTTATAATGTGTAAGTTTGTGTATGATACTCGTAGTTAACGAAAAGATCAAATATGTGTATGAGTATGTATGGCGTAGAAGAGAACGGCAACAAATACAGCCAACTAATAAATACGATCTTATGGTGCCTAGGACTTGACTGACCAATTACATCGTTTTACAACAATAACTTAAATATTTTTTTACTGAAAACTTTTACTGATAATTTTTTACTGAACATTTTACCGAAAAAGTTTACCTGTAATTTTTACCGGAAGTTTTTACCGACAAATTTTTACGGACAAATGTGTACCGACAAATTTTTACTGCAAATGTTTACTGAAAATTTTTACTAAACATTTTTACCGATAAATTTTTACCGATAAATTTTTACTGCACAATTTTACTGAACATTTTTACTGAGAATTTTTACCGACATCTTTACTGACAAATTTTTACCGCCAAATATTTACCGACAAATTTTTACCAACAAATTTTTACCGAAAGTTTTTACTGACAAATTTTTATTGAAATTTTTTACCGAAAATGTTTACCGACAAATTTTTACCGAAAGTTTTTACTGACAAATTTTTACCGAAAATTTTTACCGAAAGTTTTTACCGGACAACTTTTACCGACAAATTTTTTCCGACAAATTTTTATCGAAAATGTTTGCCGACAAATTTTTACGAACAAATTTTTACCGAAAATTTTTACCGAAAATTTTTAATGAAAATTTTTACCGCACAAGTTTACCGAATATTTTTACTAAAAATTTTTACCGATAAAGTTTTACCGAAAGTTTTTACTGGAAATGTTTACCAAAAGTACTTACCGAAAATTTTTACCAAAAATTTTACCGAAAGTTTTTACCGACAAATTTTTATCAACAAATATTTTTTATTGGAAATAATATTTTTTATAAATTTTTTTGATTAATTTTCTTTAATAATTTTTCTGTGCGCTGCTATTTTATAATGTTTTATAGGTGATGAAGCAAAAAAGAAATGGGAATATATTCGTGATCAGTTTCGAAGAGAGTTGAAGAAATCACAAAGTAACAGGGCTAAATCCAAGTGGCCATTTATGGAAAATATGATGTTTTTAAAGGATATGGTCCTTATCAGAAAAGGAGCCCTTAAATTAACCACTTCGACTAATAACGAAGAGTCAGAATTAGGATACAGTGATGACAATGGTACTGAAAGTAATAATTATTGCCCAGAAATATGCACACCGAAAATTCTATTAAATGAAGCCGATCAAATACCCACAAGTACTAACACTGTGAACGTGGACAAAATTGACTTCAATAAGAAGTTAACTGCACCTGTAAGGAGAAAGGTTCGAACCCTGCACGATGGATTCCAAAAGAAAAAGAAATACAGTGACGACTATCATTTTCTAATGAGTATTCTACCATCTTTACAACGAATCACAGCTAACAGAAAAATGAAAATTCGCGCCAAAATAATGGATATCATAACTTCTGAACTGGATAACTACGAGATGCTCTCCGCAATACCATCTTCGGTTTCGTCCACCTATTCTCTAGTAGCTTCCCCTGCACCGTCGTCTGTACGAGGAGTTTGCCATCAACCATTCACCCAACATTATCAGGAATATGACAGTGCCCATCTACAAGGATATAAATTTTCTAATCAACATTTACCATAAAATTTTATTGTTACTCCAGTCCAAGAAAGTTAATAATAAATAAAATACTTTATAAAAAAAAAACTTTAATGAATTTTATTTTTAGTAAATAGATTAATTGACGCATTTTCAAATTAGATACTCGTATAGATGATCTTCGATGAACACCTTCATATGAGATGTGTTTGTGTTTATGGGAGAAACTGTAACAATTTTATTTGTGGAATGCGCTTGACATTTTAGGAATATGGTAACTGGTTCAGAGCATTGAAGAGTTGAATTAATTTTTCCAATAAACTGAATACATTTACTGATCTTGGAAATTTATAATATAATCATTTTTATCTACTAATTATATTTTATTAAAATTACATACTAGGCAGCCCTGTCAAAACTCGATTTATTTGGATTAAAGGTGCGCTATTGAGCAGAATTTTGAACATGTCTTCCCTCCAAAAACTTATCTACTGTGCATTCTATAGTACGAGTTATTAAATGGCAGGGCTACTTTTCTTTTCAAAACCATAAAATGGATAATACGATATTTAATTTAAAAATATATTTTTCTACATATAATATTCAATATATCAAACAGAATCTATAATAAAAATCACACTAAAAAAAGTATATTTATGGAAAAAAAGTTAGAAGAAAGAATACCAAAAGGAGTTAATGTAACCACATTGAAAAAAAAACCCTGGATTTAAATAAGTGCTGTTTGATAATTTCAAAAATATTAATTTGTGGTTTGGTAAAGTCCCACAACGATAGGAAATATTATAAATCCTAGTCGATGAAGATTGTTTGATGGTTTTTTTTTAGAAAATGTTTAATCCAATCGATTAGGAAATTAATGGCAATCGATTGAGATGACAAATTCCAACGAGAATGTTAATATTTTTACGAAATTTCAAATATTTGATATTTACTCAGATTGTGATTTCTTGCAAATAATACGGAGGCAATTATTTCGATTATGTGTCGTATAAATGCGTTTGTTTGTGCATGTTTGAATAGTGTATCGATCAGTTACACCCGCATTTGTGTGGGGAAGGTCAGAAAAGGTCACCCTCCGAATACCTGTAGTGCCACTGTTGAATTAACATTTTAATAATGCGGTTTTCAATGCGGAAAGTTAACAAACAACGAAACCATATTGATAGTTGATGATATGCAATGCAAAATTTTAGTGGTCATTGAGCAACCGAAATATTTCACGGCGTCTGAACACGAGGAACATCATCCAAAAGAGCTTCCCATGTGAGCTGGTGGGACGTAAATTGTAGCATTCTTATGAGATTATAATATTAGTTTGGAGATGGTAAAATTTTGAGAACCATCCCGATTATGGTAGTTTGTAAGATAAGAGACTATGGACAATATAGGAGTTTTGCTAAATCACACCAAAAGTAATAGGAAGATTTGATATTAATGCGATTATTAATTTGAGGTAATTTTAAATAATGACTCAAAGATGATGTCTTGCGGTTCCACACAACGTAATAAAACGTAAAAGGAAATCATCAATAGTTAAAATCACGATCGAAAATGGTGTTCTTGTTCATGAAGACGCCAACGCCAAAACTACCGTAGTGGCGTCAGAGTCACGATCGTCGCCGTCATTGCCGACGCCTCCACCAACAGCAACAGCCACTTTGAAAATCTAACAAATTCATGATTACCGTTGATTACTTAGTTGGCATCTATCCTAACCGTCTTTAACTAAAAATCACATTCGAATTTATGGCGTATATCATCTGGCTGTGCACTTTTCCATAGATACGAGTACAACACACATAGGCAACCTGTAGTTTGCATATATTTCAGACATATGGCCATCATGATCGTGTCTTGGCAGGCGTCTAGAGCGTCACCATTGACAGTGTTTTAATCGATTATTTTTGAACGGATAATGATTAGCGGTTGATCAGGTATTCCGATGAGGACATCATTTAGTGAAAAATGGTAAAATGGCCTTGCTGTGTTTTGGAATTTTTTGAACAAAATTTGTTTTACCATTTGCTATTTGTCAAGGCGAACTAATTGAAGTTCTTCTCATGGAGTGCGTCTTAGGAGTGAGCATTTGTAGATTGCAGACTTTTTGTGTATTTCCGAAAATAAATACAAATTGCAATCGTTTTTCTTAGGTTATACAAGTTGTTTTTGTGTATAACTTTAATTGTTATTCAGAAAAATTTCCTCTATGGTATAGTTGTCATAAAAATATAAAATTGAGTATATTGGTTCCAGAGTAGAATGAGAAGTGCTAAAAATTGACTCCATTAACAGACCATAACACAATGTCATAAATGCGAAAAGTTAATTGAGGTTAGGTAGTAATTGATCATGGCGGACAAACTTTAAACATTGACGAAAAGCTGGCTGTTGACCTCCTTAGATGGCGATTTAATTCGTATACGACTCTAGTGTGTACACTTCTGAATAGACATTAGCCGTTGGCGCATAAAACTACGATTATGACTATGATTGGTGTTGATGATTGTCTGTCTGTCTTACCAACATCATTCAAGAGGAGATTTTTTTCCCTCTTAATTTCGTTAGATTTCGAAATGGAAAAATACTGACTGATATAAAATTATATGAAAAACTTGCGGGTGTCCAAATCAAAATATTCGCACTATGCCCACGCATATTATTGTACAGTCTGCAATTAATAGCAATCAACATTGAGATTTGTAATCACCAATTGCCAACAAACGATATAAAATAATTATCGAGTAATTGAAATAAATTTTCCGATGAAGATATTCATTCAAAACTAGATATGTGTCTGGTGGTGGTCGGTCATACTATCTTCTTCTTTTTATTATTAAATCTACCAAACTGAATTGACCGATTTATCTAGTTTCAAGTTGAAAAGATTCGATAGAAATAATATTTCAAAATATATCATCTCTTGTTAAGATATAATTTTTATTGTAACATTTATTGAAAATATTGATTATAAATTTCAAAATATAAATCATGTCAGTTTGGATGAGTTATTTTCTTTTTGTAATATGGGCATTTAGAGGTTCACATATAAAATGTATCATTTTCTATTATTTTTAATTCTACAATATTTCGATTAAGGGTTAGCAAACTATAATTTTTTATACTTCAAAGGTAGTGATTTATTTAAAAAAACAACGTATATAGAGTATTGAAGAAATACTGCTTCATGAAAAATTAATTTTTAACGAATATATTTGCAAAAAAATTTAATAATAATAAAAGGCTATCCAGTTTATGTTTTGGAAAGTATAAGCTTGTCATTTAACAGTTGTTAGCTATATATATTATTAAGACTAATATTTATAAATTTAGTAATTACCATTTTATATTTTTTTTAAAATTTTAAACTATCTACTACAAAGTACACAGAAGATACGCCGAATTTCGTGCTAGAACAACAGAATTTTTATGCTCATTTTTTGAATAAATTTTCTTTAGCGGTGAATAGAGTACTGCAAAAAATGTTATAGCTTCTATTTAAATAGAGTTATATTCCACATATATAACCATATTTATGAAGGCAGATTTTAAAATTAACATTATTTAAAAATCAACATCCGTCAAGTAATGGCCTAATTACAGCCCGAAATGTGCGAAAAACCAATTAAAAAATTACGTCAAAAAGATTAGATTCTTCAAGAAGTTTTATTTATATTTTATACATAATAACAGAACCTAATCCATATAATAAACTAATAATTTTATGAATATTTAAATTTGAAGTATATTTTATTTAATTTAACTTTCAAAACTATAAGTTGGATAACCGTTTATTTATATAAAAAAAATTAATGGATTGGTTTTAATAGAAAATATTAAAAATTGTACTTATATTTACGAAATAAAAATAGATATTTTTAATTTATAATTATTATAAATTTTATTTTTACTTAAGCAGATTTGAAGAAAAAAAGTAAGATCAAAAATTATTATAATAAAATTATTATTATTATGATTTAGAATTAGCATTTTACATGTTCACTAATTTGAAAAATTCTATTATACCATATATTTGGTATTATTAAGTATAAAATTTTGCTAATTAATATTAGTTAAAATTTATTCATTTATAATTATTGTAATAAATATCACGCGTAAACTATTTGATACAATAAAGTGTTCCGCTAAAATACTATTAAACTACTATTAATATGGAAATTTTGCAAGATCTACAAATAAATTGTCTGGAACTAATAGATTTTCAAAATTATATCGAAAGATTTGAGAAAAAAGATAGCAAAAAAAATAAAAATGACAAGAGGGGAATCAGTTCATTTTTTTTGGTTTCTCATTTAGTTAAAAAATTACGACTAACACTAAAATTCAAAACTCAAAAAAAATTATTAAAGTTAGGAAAGATTGGTGGAGTAAATGAGGAATGAGTGTGGAAGGTGTGAATATTGGTAATAGGAAAAAATCTGCAAAGCAAATATAAAAAACTGAGACTCAATTTAATAAACCAGCTAAAACAAGGAAGAAAGATAAAAATTATACTGGAGTAGACCACCGACTGCTGTGGTATAGAGTTCAGATATCAGCGTTTTTTTTTTAAATTTTTAATTAATTTTAATTCGTTTTTTTTATAATTTTTCTTTAATATTGATTTTTTTTAATACTAAAATTAATCACAATTTCTTTGAAGAAAAAAAAAATACCACAATCCGGCTCACCCCTCAACCTCACTCCTTGACTGACCTTACATGAGATCAACTGCTACGCGATCAGCTTTACACTTCACTCAACTAAGCATCCGTTGAATTCTGGAATTTTCCACTTGCATTGTTACCAAATGCAGCAAAGCCAGGGACAAATCCAGGCGAAGTTTCATTGAATTGTGCGCTGCCAAACTAATTCGGAGCAGCAAACAAATAACCGAAACCGAAGCTAGCACTATCATAACAGATCATAAATCTTTCGAAGGACTTTTCGTTCAGTAACTAAAAACAGTTTCATCACTGCCTGACATCGTCCATGTATCAGAGCCTTCTATTAAAATGGCGGCATCAATGATTTATAAATTATTTTGTTAAATAATGTCTTTAATCCTTTGCTTTGTTTCCATACTGATTTTACTTTGGGAGTCTATGGAAGATCCTTAAAATATTCAAATCTATTGTAATATTTTGGCCAAGCTGGTATAGACGTATTTTATTTTTTGAGGAACTCATCTATTTGGTTTTGTCCTTATTTATTCCTCGACCGATAAAGCTGCAAAAGTCTAATTGATACTGCATTAACTCCCCATCTTAAATAGTTTACTCTATGAACTTGAAAAAATTCTGACGTTAAATCTTGTTTGGTAGCCCTTCTTATTTATAAGGTCTGTGGATCCTTCAACACATATCAATGAGTTATTTTTTGTAATCAAATTTTTTTCACTTATCCAAATTCGTTGAATATAAATGCTTGGCGGCTCGGTTGCTTGAGAATAAGCGTCTCAGTGGGACCCTATCATCCAAGGGTCCCACTGAGACGATAATTCTCTAAAACCACTTTATTTTCCATTCAACTTTAATTTCCTTATCCCATTATCCTTTATCGCCAAATGGCCCTTAGTGTAAATGAATATCCTTATAACTGTTGATGGTAATGATTTGGGAAACCGTCTGAGGCAGAGCATTCCACAATCGAATTGAACGCTTAAAAAAGGATCAGTACATCTTAGAGTACGTTCGAAAGGGGCATTCAGAGTATTAAGGTAAAATTGGTTATTACGGTAAAATTATTGTAGGGGCGGAATGCAACTAATTCACTGGAACACTATTTATGGAAAATACGATAAAATAAGGAAAGGCAGGATACATTACGCCGGTGTTCCAATGAGATTAATAGCTCCGTAATATTTTTATTTCTTATTAACTTTATCGCTTGGTTTTTAAAGCCCATCTAATAAGTGCAATAACGTTTTAAAATTGCTTTAAATTTAGAAACATGAAAATTATGTTATATTCCACCTTGCGGATTATATATGCCTTATAGATATTTCCTAGATCAGGTGGCATGAAAGATTTCTTGGATCGCTTAAGGAAGCCCAAATATTTTGCCACGTTCTTGATATCATTTATGCAAGTGCTATTCATGTGGCTGGAGAGTTTGGTTTCCATGGCCAAAGGGCAATGATGTGAATCGGGAGACGATTATTTAAAACTGCGAGTACTGTCATCAGCAAAACAGTGGATTGGATTAGAAGTTACAGATAAGAGATTATTTATTCGTTCCTCCGAACCCTGGGAACGCAAATAGAACCAAACCCTGCGGGTTTTTAAGGACTGCAGACTTGAAGCCATCCAAAAAAACTTACACTGAACGATTCGAAAGGTAGCTTCCAATCCATTTGAGGGGACATTCGTCGAAACCAAATGCACGCATTTTCGATAAAAGAGCCTGATTCCAAACTCTGTTAATACCTTTGAAATATGGTATGTGTATCAAATGCAATAATTCTATACTCCCTAGGAAAATGGGACTGTGGTTCCACTTTTCGGTTAAATATGCCATCAAATCACCAGTAGTGCATCTATTGCTACGGAAATCATATTGACGGTTACTGAAGAGTTTCTTTGATTCAAGATATTTTATTAGTTGATAGTTTATCAGTGTAATGGGTCGAGGACGTCAAAGCAATGGGTCAGTAATTAGTGGAGGAAGGAGATTCGCCTTTTTTGGAAATTGCTTGAATGAATGCTTTCTTCCATCTATGCGGACAAATTGCAGAAGAAAAGGATAGGTGGACGAGCTTACTTAGATAGCTGGAACACCTCTTCAGAGCTGTGGGGAATATACCGTTTGGCCCAGCCGATTGTATGCATAAAGATCTCTAAGGACTTGCAGAAGAAAAGGACAGATAGAATACCTCTTCAGAGCTATGGGGATATACCGTCTAGACCAGCCGATTTGTGTGTATCAAGATCTCTAAGGACTTTTCTTAATCCGCTCTTAAGCGCAAAGTAATCCGCTCCACAGAAAACTCAACGCGCTCCCACCTGGAAGAGAGGAAGACGCAGCAAAGTGATCCGCGAACAAATTGGCCTTGTTTTTTGAGCTGACAACTGAAGTTTCATTATGAAATAGAGTTGGGATGGATAAGCAGCTGGAATTTTTAATTCTTTTGGCAAATTACTAAAACTGTTTACTATCCCTGAGACACTGTACTATTTTCTGCCTCATATTGTGGTCGTGAAGAAATTTAACGTCGTGAAGAAAATTTAATGAGATTATATGTCCTCCGGTTTTCCCCAAATTTAGTGAGATTTAATGTCATCCGGTTTTCCTCAGAAGCGTTGTCCCTATAAGACCGGAAGCTTAACTCTTCTTCCCCGATCGCATTTTTTCAGTTCGAATCGAGCTACGCTTTTTATTTGGCCTGACGCTCCTGAAGTATTTCATACCGAGTAAAATAATGTTGGTGAGCATATCAACAGCAGTATCCACGTCACTATTGAGGAAACATAGTGAACAGTTATAAATCCTAAAGAAGCAGTTCAGATTGTCCCAGTTTGCGTTCTCGTACTGCCAAATTGTCCTTTTGGAATATACATTTCAATACTAATGTTACTTGTATATA
The DNA here is from genome assembly GCA_958298945.1 of Atherix ibis. Taxonomy (NCBI): domain Eukaryota; kingdom Metazoa; phylum Arthropoda; class Insecta; order Diptera; family Athericidae; genus Atherix; species Atherix ibis. The sequence continues at coordinate 3,181,246 of OY282607.1, read as the reverse complement.
CAAACAAACAATACTTAACCTTGGCTTTATGATATCCACTGGGGCATTAACCATAAATTACGTTAATTTTTATCTATTAAGACCCATGTGAGCGTTTTATGACCTTGGTTTGCTTCTATCTAGGGATGCATTGACCTTTGCCTGCGTGTAAATCGATTGAGGTATCTTATCGCCTTGAGGCCCTAAAAAAATTTACTTATTTTATCAATAACAAAGATTGATAAAAGAGGATTACGCAGCAAGTAAGTATCGCACGAGAGTGATAACCATTGGGACTGCAAAGCAAATAACGGATCACTGATGGCAAATTGATTGGTCATTGGAAGAATAGAATAAGATAAAATATTTCTTCACTTTACTTCCCATTTTCTTCCCTTAAGGATGTGTGTCATTATATATTGGCACTTGGTAATACAAATCTAGATAAATTCTTTTTAAAAGGGGCTTATGTTTTTTTAATTTTTCCTGTTTTAAAGTCCTTAATTGAATTTTTTAATATTTTTTTTGTTGTAAATTTAACTTAATTAATCGAATTTTATTTTTCCTAATAAAATTACAGCTTGTTTCATCTCATCACTCTTCCAATGACCCAACTTAATGGGAACTTTATTGTATTTTTTTTAAACTAATGAACACCTTCAGTTGCAGATGGAGTCACGAAATTCGACAATTTTCTTATGTTTACTAATATTTATATACATATGAGTATGTAAGTAAATAGGAACTTGTTAAATTGTCAGTTGAAGTATTATGCATTGTGTTTTGATGATGAATTTGATGAAGTTCGCTCGTCAATGCCATCACAATATCTGGTCATAAGTCATCAAATTATTTTGATTATTTTTTTTAAAACCAAATACTTAATAGAATTTAATAGGCAATTATTAAACTATGTTTTATTCAGTTTTTATTTAAGAAAATTAAAGACGAAACAAAATATGCCCTTAGATATTACAAGGTCATCAAATGCCGCTAGTATAGATAATTATGATTGTAACAATAAAGTACAGACAGGTGAGACTGGATAGTATCGACTAATGTATTAACCTCTTAACTTAAGTAGGTTGTTGTGGAAGAATCGAAATATTTAAAGAAGGAAAAAATTTTATAGCCAAGATATACCATTAAAATCAAATTATTCGGTCATTAATAAAGTAAGCAAGAGAATTGATTTATTATTGCCGAGATTCTAAAAATAAAATTTATCTGATGACATGTCTTTCTCAAGGCGTTAACAATTCCCTTAATAAGATTAGTTTCTTTGTTTTTGGGAATTTTTTTTTAACTATGTTCATGTTATGATAATAGGCTGATGATTAACTTGCTATGGATATTAATTTCGAGATGATTATATGTTCATATACGTGTACACATATTGAATTTCAGAATTGAGATTTGATTTTTCTAAAAATAAGACTTTAGACGCGAATTTTTATCATTAAATTATTTTTACAAGAATTTACATAAAGGGTTATCTATTTACCAGCTGTCAAACATATACATCTGTTACCCAAGAGGGCTTAGTTTAAGGTTTGCCATTTAATATTATAGATCGCTTTGGATTGTGACTTTTTAAAATAAAAGTTTTCATCGGTGATGCAGCTCATTTCTGGCTCGGTGGATGCGTCAATAAAGAAAATTGGGCTCTAAAAACGCTCAAGTAATGGTGAAAAAGCCTTTGGATCCGTAAAACACTTTTTGGGTGTAGATTCGTACTGTAGGATCGATACCAGAACTGGCGTACGGGTCTTGGAGAAATCGCGGTCGTGAGCTAGTCTAGCAGTACCAGGAAATTACAAGTTTCTTTACTGTAGCTTTTTGAGGTTAGCTCTTTGAGAGAAGAATACTCACTAACTACTCTTAAAACTAGAATTTACTGTTGGTTCGTTCGTAGAGGTTTAGGTAGGCTTTGCTACCAACAGTTATGGTAACTAGCTTGTAATTGGTTACTGACTGTTAGTAAATGGATGGAGATGGTTAAACATGGGCCGAGGTAGTTGAAAAATGTGCAATGATGTGACGAGGAAGCGATCTGCTGGTTGAGACCGCTCATCAATGGAATTACCCGAAGATTTAACGTTTGCCTGCTTCATGCATTGAGACCGCTCATCATTGGAATCACCCGAAGATTTAACGTTTGCCTGCTTCATGCATTGAGACCGCTCATCATTGGAATTACCCGAAGATTTAACGTTTAAAAATATGAAAAAGATGCATAAGATGAGGAGGATGAAGAGATGAAAATAATGAAGAACATGAGGAAGATGAAGAAGATGAAGAAGATGAAAAAGATGAAGAAGCAAACGAAGATGAAGAAGATGAAGAAGATGAACTAGATGAAGAAGATGAAGAATATGAAGTAGATGAAGAAGATAAAGAAGATGAAATAGATGAAGCAGATGAAGACGATGAAGAAGATGAAGAAGATGAAGAAAATAAAGAAGATTAAGAAGAAGAAGAACATAAAAGAGATGCAGACAAATATGAAGATGGTGAAGAAGTTGAAGAAGAAGAAGATGAAATAAATGAAAAATATGGAGAAGATGAAGAAGATGAAAAATAAGAAAAAAAGGAACCTTAGAGAATATTCCATGCATGAAGGGGCGGAAACAGAAAATCAAACGAAAACACGTTGGATTGAAACGAAGTGGATCGATAAAGCGTTGGTTTACAGCGAGCTAGGGTGCCGATTGAAATGCGTGTCACTACCTGGATCTTGTCAGCTGAGCTGGCGAAATCCGTTACTTGGCAGGTCTGATTTGCGCGTAGATTAGCTGTATCTCAAACCCTATGGTCATAGGCGCCCCGTGGTATTAGGTCTAGGGATTGGTATACCACGTTAAATAACAGTAGACTAATTTATCCATAAAAAGTGCCCGTAGTTCTTAAAAAGTGAAGAAGGATAATTCTATTGTCGTATGTTAACCGACTTTTTTGGCCTAAATTTTATGAATCTAATTTAAACAGTATATAATTTTTACTATCATAAATGGCATTTTAATTCACATAACACAACAAATTTTTATTTTCGCTTCTAATAAAATTGTTAAACAAAGAGTGCTATACTTTCCAAATTATAAATGAATCTAACAAAAAAAAACCTTATCAAAATTTACAAAAAAAATCTTAAATATGATAATTATATTATCATATTTAAATTATAAATGAACATAGTCAAAATGTATTCAATCATATTATTAGCCAACCATTATAATTATCGCCTAATAATTATAGTGATAGAAATATTTTTAATTGCTGCGAAGACATTTTGATATTTTCATTAGTGGCAAAATTTTAATTTATTTAAATTTATGTGAGAAAAAAAAATAAAAAAATAATACATAAAAATATTAAAAACTATATATAATAGAAATTAATATTTTTATTAAATTATTTTTATTATTATTATTATAATGAGTAGCATGCATGATAGTTCGGCATTTTAACTTTCACAGCAGAATTTTTATTTAAACTTCACGGTCGGATCCACTCAGAGTAGCATTTTCAACAGAAGCTTATCAAATGGTTTTATAACCATATTTTTTAACGTAAACCATTTATGAATAATTATTTAATTATATTAGGATAAGATGGAGAAGAAAAAAACTATAATATGAATAGTTATGAGATGCTCTTCTTTCTTCAGACATTAAAACAAATAAAAAATATTTAAAAATTCTACTAAAGGTCATCAAATTTTATTAGTTGAAAATAAAAAATTATGCGATTCAAATTTAATCTCGACAACAAAAAAACCCTTATTAAAAGGAGTTGCTTATTTTTACTAAAATAATGTTGGAATTTCTTTTTTATCGCAAATTATTATAGAATTTTAAAAAAATAATATTTTTTTGTGTTTTAGATTCAATAAAATAGTTTTTTTATTAGTTTTTTTTTCTTCAAAAATATTTTTATGATTTTATGTTTGTATTTTTCTTATGAAAATCGGATAACCAAATTTTTTTTTTACACATAAATGAGAGACAAAGGTTCATGGTCGGTCTTTTAGTAAACATTTTCAGAATTGGAATCGGATTTTTATTATATCACCTAAATTATAACAAAAAAAATTTCATATAATCGTATTAGAAGGCGGATTATTTATTAAGATTTTGTTGCGATTATAGTTTTTCCTTTATTATTATCTACCAAAAAAAACTATATATTTTTAGTTTTTTTTTCTTCTTATATTTTCAAATATTTTTATTGATTTAGAATTTATACCACCCACACATGATTTTATACGATAGCCATAATAATAATTATAATAAAAACATTTTATAATCTTTGATGAGTTCTCGTAAAGATTTAATAATAATAATAGTAATAAAAATAATAGTATTAACATTTTTAATGTGGTCAGATAGTAAATGGCAAAACATATAAATTTTCGGTTTTTTTTTTATAATAAAAGCATTTAGATTTAGATGAAAACAGAAATAATTTATAATTCTTCTTTCTAAAAATTGTCAACAATCAGTGCCCTAATTCTAAGTATAATAAATAGCCATTTTTGCTATTGAAAGGATAAAGCAAAATTTTAACAAAAAATTCCATATATAAAAATATTCCGTAGAAATAAAATTATTAAATTTAATTTATCTAAACTTAATTTTTAATCTATCGTTATGTCGGTGGATGCCCTTCGATTATAAAATATTAAACTGGTTTACTATCTTAGTATTAATTCAGTATAATTAAAAATATTTTTTTGTTTAATTATGAATATTAATAAATTGTCTTATTTAAATTTATTATAATACGAAGACTTTGCACCTTATCAGACTGTAATTGGTGACATTCGTGTTGTTTAAAATGGTCTCGTTAAAAATAAGACGTTTTTATTTCCTTATATACGATGTTGATTTACTTTTTTTGTACAGAATATGAGTAAATAATAAATTTTACAATTTAATTATGTAGTTCTTAAAGCATATAATATACTCTATAATTTAATCATGTAGTTCTAAAGACATAATTTAATCGAGATTATAGTAATGAGCTGGTAAGTATTTCCCCAATCGTTGTTAACCTCAAAGAATACCGAACTAACTATAGATTGTCACTGTGAAATGTGCAGTACTAGAATCTTATATGGGAAGGTAATAGTACAATAAAGGATTATCCATATTTTTTTTTTTTTTTAAATGTTAAATGCAACTACTCATAATTTGTAGATACAAGGACATGAAGATATGTAGGGGAAAAGACACACCGATGTCTATTTTATAGATTAAAACAATCACGAGGCCAATGGGTGTTCAATGGAAGGGTGGGAGTGACCAATTCTCTTGGTAAAGGATTAGGATGGTAAGATAAACGCGAATGGGATTTTTTATGACGGGATATACATAGTTCATGAAGAAGATGAAGAAGATAAGGAAGATGAGAAAGATGAGGAAGATGAAGAAGATGAAGAAGATGAAGAAGATGAAGAAGATGAAGAAGATGAACAATATGAAGAAGATGAAGAAGATGAAGCTGATGCAGAAGATAAAGGAGCTGAAGAAGCATAAAAAGATGCAGAAGATGAAGAAGATAAAGAAGATGAAGAAGATGAAGACGATGAAGAAGAAGAAGAAAATGAAGAAGATGTGGAAGATGAAGAAGAAGAGGAAGATGAAGAAAGAACGTTTTGGTCATGATGGATAAGAGTGGTTTGTACATAAAAGGGAGCATTGACAATTTTTCGAACGAATCAGGATTGTAAGGTTTGGATTCAATGGGAATTGGAGTGTTTGATCGAACCCCAAAGTTCGAGACCGTATGTCCATATCGATTTCACTATCGTATTTTATAGTAATAGTTTGCTTTTTGTTGTCAGTTTCGACCCACTATCTAGTAATTATAGTAATTATTTCTTTCGTCCGTTTAGTTCGCTTCTTTTTGTATTTAAATAAGGGTTCCCAAATTAACCGTCTGTCTATTGTAAGTCTAAGGAACATTACTGCCATTTAGGGTTATATCAGGAGCCCGATTTTGGCATAGTATAAAAGTAACATGAGCATATTTTTGCTCATTTACCCTTACTCTCCACCTTTTTAAACAGGCTTCTACGGACTGGATATGGTTCTGATTGGCAGTGCTATCTGGGGAAATATGTTTATGATGTGTAAGAAGGGCTGTATCATCAGCATACGTTACGGTTTGGATATTATTATTGCGAGGAATCTGCGAAATCACACCCTCGGTTTCACTAATAGGATAAAGACATTTTAGGATTAATTTGTTCGAGGTTTTTAGATAAAATGATAAAGAGACTTATTATCCATTTTATGGTTAAGAAATTAGAGCTCTGTACAGCTACCAAATATATTGAAAGCATAAAGTTTACCATTTTCATAAAATATTCTGAAATTATAAAAACATTCTAAAAAGTGGTAGTCTTGTTCGGAAAAAAAAATCTGTTTTCCCAATTTATTCGTAGAAAACAAAACACAATTGCTCATCTTTTTAGTCGAAATAGTAGAGTATATTTACGTACATATTAGATACAATAAATACGTGAACGTCTAGTTCCAATTAATTGATGGTCTGACATTCTCATTTTGATGTTTTTCGTTATTTATCGTTTATGTCAAAATGTCAATTAGAGACGTAATTAATATCAACAAATATATGATTTTAACAAAATCACTTAAAATTTATTCGTAATGGACAGTTTTCGCAGCTATTAATCATAAAATCCGATAGTTTTCGAACTCCACACAGTAACGATGATGATAACGATCATAATGAGTATGGTGATGGTGCCGGTGGTGACCAGTGATGATGATGATGGTAATGATGCTGATATTGATCAAATATTTGCAAGTTTCGCGATTCTATAAAAACTAAAAATGATTTTCATTATTTACAAGTATGTATCTTATCTAATAGAAAGAAATGCATGAGCTTAACTTGGACATATCAATTAAAAAAGACAATTTCTGTACCTGACTGACTGTGAGAGACAAGATCAATTAGATGGGAGGAGTGCAAGTTGATTATGTTGATCAAAATCATAATGTTTGGAAATATTCAATTTGCACATTGGGTCAGTAGCCATGGATAGGTAGGAATTACAAAAATATCGACATCAGCACAGTAACATCAAAATTAAGAAATCGATGTTGTTTTTTTTTTAGCTTTGCATCTACACCCCATCTTTGAATTAATGAATTTAATTTGCATGGTTCAGAGAGTTAACTCAAACTGATCTTAATGAATACATAATCAGTTTTGTGCGGTAATCCATAGGAATTTTTGCCCAAGTTTTGATTATATATTCCGTATGCCTGGAGCAATTATAGAGAGGAGATCGATACGATTCGATCAAATCAGATCAGATACATTTTTCGTATCTATACGAGATGCGATACAAAACGAAACGATTGATATGATTATGACCTTGTGCATATTGCGTGAGTGCAATTTTGATTAAACTTTTCATTTCTTCACTTTATTTGCCTTCTGCCACTTCTTGTGTTCATTATTTATTATATCTAAAGATATAATTTTAACTTAATCAATTTGAACAGAAAATAAAAATACAATTTTAATAAAATAATGCTACAATATTTGCTTATAAGATGTATTGTATGTATGTACTTACCTTTGTGAATGATATAATTAAAAGTTTAATAAATAGTAAACGATAAAGATCAATTTCACAATCCAAAAGTTTTTTTTTATAGTGATTCAAGTTAATCAGCATTAGAATCTTATGAGTGTTTTTTTTTTAATTGTACGCGGTAAACCTATAATATTAGAGTAACTTCCGTTTCTCTATTCACTATTCACTATATTATGGTTAAAGAATATGACCACGGCAAGTATAGTAAAGTACTTGTAGTTTGAAGGTTTCATTTCAAACGATAAGATCTGAAAAGGTGCTAAGGTGTTTCAAATTACTGCCTAAATCAAAATGTCCTTGACTTAAATCGTTCTCAGCATTTATGCTCTTCTACTCGTCTATACGAGTATATTCTCAGAACTTTTACTGGTTACATTTATTTTTCACACTTTTCCAAAATTCAATTTTAACATGTTCTTCCTCCAAAAGAAGTATACAATAGTGAAGAGTAATTTAATGGAATTATTTAAAAAAAAAAATTATACAATTTTTCCATCTTAATATAAATGAGTCCATTTAAATTAATTTCATAGTCGAAAAAGCTTGAACTTTTGAATAAATGTTTTAATCGTCCTTTATTCAGAGCTATTAGATTGTAATTTATTATGTATTATTAGAAGAAGAAAAAAAAACTCTTTTCTATTTAGCTTAAAACTATTTTACCTCAGGTGAATATAATAGAAGGTTAACTTTTTTTAATAATGGCTAAAAAATTAAATTACAAAAATATCTCAGACACTTTGAGGTTGGGTCCGGGGCTATTGTTGTATGTTCGAAGTCGTAAAACAATTTGTTTAACAGATTACGAGCATTTCCATCGGAACAAAAATATTTTTTTATAATTTAAACATTAATTAGATTTAATTTTAAAAAGTCATTTCAATTTAGATAATTAGATACAATGGATATGATTAACAAACTGGAAATTTATTGGTGGCATTAATAATATTAGGTTTTAGATCTGATAAATAATCATTTGAATTTTGGGCGTCTTTGATTTTTTAATCAAAAATAAATTTTATGCTTTTTTGTAAAATAATTATCTTTAAGTGAAAAACCGATAGGAATGAAATTATTGTATTTTGTAAAAAAAATTATAATCCAAATTTTTAATACAAATTTACATTTTTTTTCAAACTAACTGGTTTAATAGTGACACTTTTGTTGCATAACATTGGGAGTTCGTTATGAAGCCAATCTACTCAACCATCATTCCCGAATTCTGGGCAAAAAAAAAACACCAAAGAACTAGAATTAGACATATTTGATACCACATTTATCAATTTTGTGGTGTCCCTCTAACTACCACAAACATACGAGATCTGGCACAAAAGTATTTACTGAAAGTAATTTGGCAACACTGCGCAGTTACTTGTACGCTGACACACTCCTTGCAGGTGCAGTATATGTTACGACCTCGTTCGTGACGCTATAGAACCTGATAAGTGAAGTTGTTTTTTCATAGTGCATTTCAAAATGCGAGTGGAGCAGCATTATTTGGAGCAATGATGTGTCATTAAATTTTGTATTAGGCTTGAAAATATTCCCCGTCACATGGCCATCTCCATCAAGAAGTTTTTGTCGGAAAATGGAATTTCTGTGGATTTGAAGCCATCCTCCATTTTTCCATCTGAGCTAAATTCTTGTGACTTCTTTTTGCCCCTTTAAATAAATAAGTACATGAAAGAAAGTTACCTTGGTACCATCAACAACATCCGGAAGAGTATAACCGAAGAGCTGAAGGCGATTCCAGTTGAATCCTTTCAGCACTGCTACGAAGAGTGGAAACAACGTCTCTGCCAATGTATAGCTACTGCCCAAAGGAATAACTTTGAAGGGGATAATATTGATTGTAGTATAGGTATGCGACACTTTTTGAGAAAAAAATTTATGTTCGGATCCGCGACACTTTTTGAAAAATTTAACACAACACTCTGACGCTGCATGCGTGAGAGTGTTATGTTCGATTTACGTCAAATTTGGTGCATTGGTTTGAGCCTTTAACAGATCTGTTCACTATCAGCATTAAAAGTCAGATTCTAAGGTTTTGGAACGTCCTAACCTGAGAGCAAGCCCCTTTAGCTGCTTCTATTTTAATATGTAGGTAGCGGGTCTGAAAGAGCTTCAAGAGCTGTTGTAGGATAAGTTCTTAGAGCAAATGCAATACCTAAACATGGTAGTCTTCGAACTTTATGAATGGTTGCTTGGGCAGTACGTTGTTCAGCCTAAGGGTACCAAATGAAATCCGCTTAGGTGATGATGACAGATATGACCACTGTATCATTTTTGGTTGCACAGTCCAGGTTATATCGAAGAACCTATGGCAAGCCCACATGGCTCTAGTTGCTCTGTCAGTAATACTGGTTAGGTGTAAATTTCCGGTCAATTTTTGGTCCAAAATGATCACTAGATATTTGACCTCAGTAGAGAACTCAAGTTCAGTTCCGTTCACCTTGATTCTGGTGATATTCAACTTATACTTCTTAGTGAATGGAATTAAGATCGTATTGTAAGGGTTAATATTGAGATCTGCCTCTTGACACTAAGTGTGGACTAGGCTTAGGGTCCTCTGTATTCAAAATAATATTGTTTCTCCTTATTTCCCCCTGATCATCACGACCAGGTCATCAGCATAACCTAGAACTTCAAAGTCAGCTGCATATAATTTGACGAGAAGGTCGCCAATAATAAGTGAGCAAAGTAGGAGTGATATTACCCCTCCTTGTGGACAATCCTTAACGGCTGTAACAGTCACTTAATCATTTTTTCACTTTAGCTGTGATATTACAGCTAAAAAGCATGGCCGTAACCCAGTTAATCGTGAGCACTATAACTCCCTTGTGTAAAGCCCCGCCTAGGATGTGTAATTAAATACCCCGTCTACGTCTAGAAACGCGCATAAAGCTATTTCCTTCGCAAGAGATGTTTTTTTCTAACTTGTAGATGAGTCCGCGAAAGGTAATTTCAATAGTTTGATACAAAAACTGATTGATATGTAGAGGATCCTTTCTAATATGAAGGTCTAGAACCTCTTCCATAGCTTTAAATAGGAACGATGTAAGTGTAAGGCAGATAGGTCTGAAGGATTTTATCTGGGACTTGGAGCGTCTCCCGGCCTTGGATATATCTAAGGCCGGGAGACGCTCCAAGTCTCCCAAAGTAGTTGCTGGCTCCAAAAATCTTAGCAAGACTTTTAGTAGTCAAGTCGTAGAACGAGGTCTGTTCAAAAAGTATCGCGAATTTTCAATTTCAGCGGATTACGTACATTTGATTTTCGATTTTTTTTTGTGGCGTTATGTTGGTACTCATATCTCTCACTCATGCTGACAAGTTCGGCCATTTTGAATGTTCAGTTAATTTGTGACAGCTACTTTGCTTGCACGTGTTTTGGCTCCTCTTCGACTTTTGCCCATTCCAAAAAATGGATCAAAGAATCTGTATCAAATTTGTGTGAAAAAACAAAATTAATTCCGCATTCCGAATGTTGACTGTGGCATATGGTGAAGCTACCTTGGACCGAAGCAACGCAAAGTTTCTCGGTGGTACTAAATGTTCTCAGAGGGCCGAGAAGATGTGAATGACGAAAAACGTGCCGGACGCCCTAATACGTCAACAACAGACGAAAACATTGATGAAGTGAAGAAAATAGTATTGGCCAACCGTCAAATCACCTTTAGAGAAGTTACTGAGGACTTAAACATATCGATTGGCTCGTGCCATTCGATTTTTACCAATGATTTGGTCGTGAGACGGGTCGCCGCGAAATTCGTACCAAAATTGCTAAATTTCGACCAAAAACAGCATCGCATTAATATTGCTAAGAAGCTGTTGGACTCTGTCCGCGATGACCCAAATTTGTTCCAGATGGTTATAACTGGTGACGAATCAAGGGTTTATGGTTATGACGTGAAAACCAAAGGTCAATCAGCCAAGATCGAAAAAAGCGCGCCAAGTTCGGTCGAATATGAAGGTTTTGCTTACAGTTTTCTTCGATTGCAGGGGCGTGGTGCATCATGAGTTATTACTACAGGGTAGAACGGTCAATAAGGAATATTACCTGTAAGTTGTGCGCAAGTTGCGCTAAGCAATCCGCCAGAAGCGCCTGGATTTGTGGAAGAACAAAAATTGGCTTTGGTATCATGATAACCCCCCTGCTCACGCATCATTGCTTGTGTGCGAATTTTTGGCCAAAAACAACACACTAATAATGCCGCAGAAACCGTATTTCCCAGATCTAGCCTTCTGTGACTTTTTCTTGTTCCCGAAACTGAAGAGCCCCATGAAAGGACGACGCTGCGCTATGATTGAGGAGATAAAGACGGCATCGAAGGAGGAGCTGAACAAGATCACAAAAAATGATTTTTTGAAGTGCTTCGAAGATTGGAAAAACGTTGGCACAAGTGTATAATATCTGGTGGGGATTACTTTGAAGGGGACAAAATAGATATTTATGAATAAATAAATAATTTTTGAAAAAAAAACACAAAATTCGCGATACTTTTTGAACGGCCCTTGTAGTTAAATTATTCTTAATAAATATTATTATTTGATTATATTCAGAAAATACATTCAGAAACATTAAGATTCAAAAAAAAAATCAATTGTCAAAAAATCAATTCCCAAAAATAGATCCTTTATGAATCTTTCTTTGTTATCAATTTAAATTTTAACATTAATTTTGGAATCAAATCGAAAATATGCAAAAATATATTTGCTTGATGATATAGCAAAGAAAAAGCTACAAATTTTTATTAGCTTTAAATCAGTTGAAATAATTAACTTAACCTTCGTGCAACCAACAATTATTCATCCAAATTTAAATTTCCGTCATTCGGGGCTAATGCTACATCTGTTTAAAAGCAAAAATGATCTTTTTAAACACTATCTATACTACATCAAACTTCATCTTCCGTTTCTAATTGAATTTGCCGAAAATAAAACAAAAAACGATTTTTTTTTCTTTTATTTTTATTTTTTTGTCAAATTCTTTTTTAAGATAATCAAATCAAATTTAAATAGATTAATTCAAATCGAACAACAAAAAATAACTTAAAATAATAACGCTGATTCAAATAGAGCAAATGATATTGTGTCTATTAAAATTGAACAAAATTATACTCTAAAGAAAGGCCAAATACTGACGGAAATGATAATTTTTCTTCTTAATATTTGAAGAAAGAAACGAAGAAGAAAAAATTTACTTAAACAAACTCCTCGGATAAGTACACGTAATTGTCATTCACATTATATGAATACACATAGAAATAGTATCAAAATATGTTAGAAAATGGAATAGTCAAGGCAATTTATAGAGTTATAAAAATAATCTATAATTTCAGAGGGAATTGTTATGATGCATTCTAGAAAATAGCATTAGTTCGCCTTTAAGATTTATATTATCTTCACAGGAGTTGAAATAGTATCAAAAAAAAATCACAAATTTTATTGATGATAGCTTCATGTAAATAAGTTCGCATTCGTTTCAACCCTCCTCACATACGTGTATATGCACTCTGTAGTAATTTACAATTCAGTTTCGGTTAAATATATTACGAAGGTGACATTTTAAAGTTGTTAAAAATTATATAGCGCCAGTTGATCTAGGCCAAACGATTTCGACAAAACAAAACAACATCGACAGAAAATATTCCATTAAAATTTATCACCACGACGGCGATTGGTTGGTTGGACCATTTAACAGGGTCAATATGGTATATTTTTGTTCAAATTTTGGGAATTTTTTCTATGCAAAATAGTAGTATCGGCGCCCCAAGTTTGATATTCGTATTCGATTGTACATTTACCAATATAATCTACTAATTAATATTTAAATTGATAAAAACCAAATTCAATAAAATTAGTAAGATAATACAATAGGAAATTATCAATACATTTGGGAATGTTTTACCACTTTGAAAGATGATAAATTTTTCTATTCAATAATAAAATGATTCATACTATAAAGTATTATTCATTTTATAGTTTGGAAAGTACAGTCCTGTCATTAGATATTTTTTTTAAATATATACATTATTTAAGTTACTATTTGTTTAGTAAGTATGTTATTTTATATACGAGTATTACGAATTCCTGAATCAAACATGAAATGCGCAAAAGAAATTCCGATTGGATGTTGGAACCCAAAGTTGTAGAAGTTGATTTTTGGAACAAAATTTTCTTCATCGATGAGGCTTGAACTTGAACAATTTAATCTGGATCATATGTGAAGTTTAAAGCAGACGGCGTTAAAAATCACATAACATGACACATTTTGCGTTAAAAGTACCTTTGTGATTAGAAGCATTATTTTATTTAAGCAGCATATAAGAAAGAAATTTATAAACGAAAAGTGGAAAAAAATTTAAGTAGTAAAGAAATTGGTTAAATTAAGACACCTTTAAAAAACAAGGTTGTTTTCTTTAGAGAAATTGATCATCAAATAGACAGAAAATAAGGAAATTTGTTCGCAATAATGTGGTATGGTAAGTACTATTATTTTATGTAAATATTGACCTGTTAAAAAATGAATTTCGCCAGCTTCATGTTCTTCATCTTCGTCTTTTTCGTCTATCTTCTTTTTCTTCTTCATCTTCATCTGCTTCATCTACTTCATCTTCTTTATCTTCTTTATCTTCTTCATCTTCTTCATCTTCTTCATCTTCTTCATCTTATTCATCTTCTTCATCTTATTCATCTTCCTCATCTTCTTCATCTTCTTCATCTTCTTCATCTTCTTCATCTTCCTCATCTTCCTCATCTTCTTCATCTTCTTTATCTTCCTCATCTTCCTCATCTTCTTCATCTTCTTCATCTTCTGCATCTTCTTCTTCTTTTTTATCTTCTTCATCTTCTTCATCTTCTTCATCTTCTTCATCTTTTTCATCTTCTTCATCTTCTTCATCTTCTTCATCTTCTTCATCTTCTTCATCGTCCTCATCGTTCTCATCTTCTTCATCTTCTTCATCGTCCTCATCTTCTTCATCTTCTTCAATACAACATATTTACAATAATAAAAATATTTGTGAAAAGTGTGGGTGGTTTCAAACAATTGTCGGGTTGTATGTATATATAGAACAACACGATTTTTTTTCCAAATTTTTTTTTAATATTGTAGTTTTCGGCCAACAATGTAAATGCTTAACACCAACTCAACTCAGGCCTATTGGCGACAACTACAGGAGACCTCAGCTATGCCATTAGCTGTTCGAACTCAGGACCAGTATCAACGTTTTTTTTTGTATAGCAATTCACTTACTCTGAAAAATATTATACTTCTGAGCAATTATTGGTACCCTTTAAAAGGTTGTTAAATACAATCAAAATCGTATCTTCGAAATTGGTTCAACTGCGCGTAATGAGGTGTACAAATAAATTGTAATTGATTTTGAAGTAGGTAAACCTTGAAAATTCATTACTTTATTGACTAAAAAAAGAACAAAAAATTAATAATGAAAGAGTGAAATTTTCGTTGATTGAAAATATCAACAACAAAAAAAAATAGTGTAAATTTCCGTTGAAGTAAATTTTGAAAACAAAAATGTGTAAGGGGCGTTTTTGATATCATAAAAACCAGTCCAATCATATTTTTTTAAGCACTAAATCATAAAACGATATCAAAATCAAAGTCAAACGTAAATTACTTGAGCTTTTATTGATAGGTCAGTCGAATCTGCTTTAAAATGATTGCTTCAAATCTTCAAGATGATTGACTCTTGTTAGTAATTCATTACACAAATTCTTTTTTTTGTCCGCTATCTTTATTACAGAAAAATTACATAATCTCACATCGCCGTGATCATTATTATAAGTTTAGATGAACATACACGTACGTGTATATGAACACATATTTATGTATGTTGGATTTTATTGTTATTGTTTTTATTATAGCAAGAGACAAAATAAAATTAAGTAAGAGAAACTGTTAGATTACATGATATAAAACCGAAAATTATAAGGAAAAAAATTCGAATGGCTTTGAAAATATTCCTAACCCACCGCATATTTGGTAAGAAGGTACATAATTCAATAGATTCGATATGCTGTAAAATAAATGCATTTGATTTGAGGAACAGCTAACTGGTGTCGTCTATTTGTCGTTATATTTGCACATGTATGTGTGCTAATACGTGGGGGTCATATGCATTTGCAATTAGGATTTGATCATATATGCAATCGAATGCATCAAAACCACTAGGTTTTGAAATTTTGTTTTTTAAAAAAAACACAAACAAAAAATCATAATCGAAAAAAAAGATACAAAATGCATTCGAATAAACCGAGACGAGATAGATACTCTCTTCTACATATGATCGTGTGTAATGTTATGCAGTTTTGATTTGAAAGCAATGCATTTTATTATTTACATACTTCGGGGTTAACCGTACCATATTTTTTTCTTATTATATTTTAATGAAGTTACGAAATTATCTATTTGATTGGATTGCAACAAAATTCAATTTAAAACTATTGCCACCAACAATGAAAATAATTATGAATAGTTGCAGATATCAGAATATTGATTTGAGTAAATAAATCAACACTTTAGCAAAATAGGTTTGGTTGGAATATGGAAAATAGTTGTTATCACTTAGTTTTCAACCAACATATAGATAGTATTTATAAGGATCATCGGATCGGTGCTTTGGAAAGAGGGGCTTACACATATGGTGTTGTTTTGTTGACAAAAATAGTCAAAAAATATTCGGCTCAAGGAAATACGAGCCAATGACATCTTCAGATCAACAATGAACATTATTTAACACTTTTTTAATTATTTTAATATTCTCTATAAAATTATCCAATATCTGACTGGGTTTCCCTTCTATTGAGAAGTTTCTTTAGCGATGCTTGCAGCGTTAACCTTTTAGTGGCTTTTGTCTCACAGACTTTACAAACAAAGTGTGGCAAAAAAGTTATAAGACTGGTATCACTAAGAGTAATCTGGCAATAACTGTGGACGTCCTTCTTGATGTGAAGTACAAGATTTAACCTCATCCACTAACTGCACAACCTTATAGAGAATGATAAATGATGTTATGTTTTTGTAAGACCTTACGAATAATAGAACAGCGAAATTTGGACCAATGATGAGCCATAAAATTTTCCATTAAGCTTGTTGAATCAACGAGTAGGACTTGATAAAATTTGCAATGATCATTCGGGGTTAACATCCCTTATCAAGATTACAATTTTTTCGGTGCTAATATGCCTCTTTGGAGGGCCTAGAAGTTTTCACTCAGAAAGGCTTTTAACATCGAAAACTTTTGAAAATGTGGAACAAGCGAGAATTCTTGAGAGGTGGGACCGTCGATTATAATTGAAGCTTCTTGAAATGCTCAGAAAGCTGATTTTGTTCATAGGAGATCGAACATTGCAAACACTTGGTTACCGGATCATGACAATTCCAACTGTCACATGGCTATTTCAATGTCCGAAAAAAGGGATTCATGTGACTTACCAGCTCCCATATTTACCTGATTTTAGTCCGTATAACTTTTTTTTTCCTCCCCGAGATCTAAAAAACATTTGAAAGATTTTCTATACTATCCAAGGGGGTGTAAGCGAGCAGCTGAAGGCAATTCCAGTTGAAGCCTTCCAGGACCACTACGAAGAGTGGAAACAATGCATCTACCGAGGCATAGCTGCTCAACGGAACTTCCTTGAAGGGATTACCTTTGATGTAAATAAATTAAATAAAATTGTTGCATTTACAGCAAAAATAAGTCTCATTATTTTCCTGTCACTCGTCATATATTAGTTAACATTATTTTGACGAAGTTTACATAAAAAAATTCAACCTGATTCACAATACACCTGATCGCCAGGTCTGTATCAAATCACCTATGAGCGAATTATATATTACGCCTCCGAAAATTGATGTCTACTTTTTTTGTTAATTGACTATTATGGAATATTTTGAAATTGATTGATACGCAATCGTCGCATAATAGTTTGGGTTGGAACGAATTTTCCGTTTTAAAATGATTTTTCTTCTTCAGGCAATTGCGATGTCAAGTTGTAGTGTATTGAATCATCGACAGCAACTATCGGCATCAGTTCAGCGATCTATATTCGCCCGTGGATAAGTCTCGTAATAAGATAGAGATGAGCTGAACATTTTTCTGTTTTCTTTTTTTTTGTTATTATTATTATTTTTTTGGTAAAATGACCCAACCGAAGGGCCGTCATTTCCACTTTCGATTGTTTGAAAATATAAAATTCCACTCATTCCTACTAATTTGATTTTGAGGATAAACAATTTTATTTAGCAAGCAATTTTTATATTTGAGAAATTTTCCTATCGATTAATATATGACCGACCACACATCGGTTAAAAATAATCATCAACAGCTTATTATAGGCTTGTCTTTACCATTTTGATATTGTCTCTAAGGCAAAGTCTGAGGGCTTATTTTATTACATCACTTTTCGAGTGAAAAAAAATTAGTGTGTTGTTATCTAATCATGACGATTGGCAAATTCATATATTGTATGATCGTAGATTTACACTAACGGATGATGCATTAAGATGCGCCTACTAATATTAATATCGGATCTACTTCTTATTTGTACAAATTTACGTATAAATAAATAGTACAAAAAATAAAGAGTATCCCAAACTACACGCAAAAAGTAATCTAATCATGCAGTAATTGAATTATTTCTTAGGCTGTATGGCATGTGGCACCGTCTCGTTGGAACCACATATCGTTCACATCTATATCTTGCAGTTTAGGCACAGAAAACTGGATTATCATGTCGGGATAGAGAGCACCATTAATATTAACTGTTATTACCTAACCAGTTGCATTTTCGAAGAAGAATGATCCGATGATGCCTTCAGCCCAAAATCCCCACCAAACATTACCATGTTGTGGATGCATTTGTTTCTCAACAATCACTCGTTGATTTTTTGAACCCCACATGATACAATTTTGTCGATTAACCAAGCTATCAAGATGAAAATGAGCCTCATCGCTTAAGATGATTTTGTTTGAAAAATCAGTATTCACTTGTTGTTGTTCCATAATCCTCTCAACGAATCCCATTCACTGTGCTTGGTCAGTTGGCTTCGGTTCTTAAATCAATTGAGCTTTGTAAGCATGACACTGCAAAGAGCTTCTCGAAATGTCCAATTCATGACCATGGTGCCGAATTGATGTTCCTGGACTCCCCACAAACTGCTTCAATATTTTGTGTTGAACGACTTGTTGAAGGATGGCCAGAGTATTTAAGATCACTAATTGATCCAGTTTCCCCAAATTTTCAAAATGATGAAGTAAAATTACCATTCCGACCATATTTTGTATGAAAATTGCGACCTGTAGCTGCCAACAATCCTTCATTATTTTTAAAATATTGTTCAACAATGAAAACGCGTTGTTCTTTCGTGAAGCGCTCCATTTTAAATATCTCTGAACTGTCAGTTGTCATGCCATCTTTTTTTCGCTGACAACACTTTGCGCTAAATTCACTTGTAGCATGAATATACGATTGAATGTGCTCGCATATAAGCCTGCAAAGTGAATTTATAGGAGAAAGATTTTTCGCATAATAAACATTTATTAGTTGTCTCTCCCAAATGTGTCTTGAAGTGGTCCTCCAATGTTCCTTTGTCAAGAAATTTACATTGACATTTCGAGCATTATTCCTGAACTGTCAGTTGTCACGCCATCTTTTTTTTCGCTGCCAACACTTTGCCGCACAAATGGCGCTAAATTGATATTTTGTATGAATTTTTAGGACACCCTACAGTTAGTAGTGAACTATGGTTTCAACTAAATATTTTTGATTTGCTTTTTTAAAATAGTAAACAGCAAAATCTTTACTTCCTATTAATACAATAATAGGAAATCCATCTTAAATAATATTATTTGTATATAGTTCAATAATAACAACACTGAAGAGTAATAAGGAATTATTCATACCAAAAAGAAAATTTCAATTTAACAATAGAAAAAAAAATCCAAAACAATACTAAACCTACCGTCTTTCTTTTTTCTTAAAATTAATCATAGTCAAGTTCATAATAAAATTCCAACCCACATTAAATGAGTAACCACATCAATACGAATATATATAGACCCGTGTGAATCGTGTACGGAAATGTAAACATTTTATAATCGGATTCTCAAAAATCTGTCAAAATGGTGTGACAACATGATGGTACCTAATCCGATCAAATCTAAACAATTATTCAAGATTAACCATAGAAATTGTTCAATTCGTTTTAAAAATATCTCATACAGAAGTTGAAATGTTTCCAGCGATAATATCATCTTCTAACACGATCGCATAAACGTTAGAAAATTGTTTGGATGAACTTGAACACGATTAAATTTATACCTGAAGCACCTGAATATGGTCATGATCTACTACCACACAATCCTCAATTCTCTGCTCTGTTGTTACCACCAACGACTCGGTTAGATAATATTTGTAGATGATGCTGTCATAGTTCTATCCAAATAATTATATATCATAATTGCTACGATAGCGATTACAGTATAGCATCGTGGTTTTATTGGCTGCCGTTCCGTGATTCCGAAGAGCATCGACAAACTCATACTCGTAATTAATCGAAACGAAAGCGAAAATTCATGCCTGACCCTGAATGAACAATTTCCAGTTGAATCTATCAATAATCGCTAAACTTATAAGTAAGAGTACATTCAGTTCTGGATACGGACATCATGCTGTCAGATATAATCTCAATTATGGAATTTGCAAGACATTCTCAGGTAAGCTAGCCGATCGAATGCCTTCAGAAAATATCATCGTTATTAATCATGGTAGCGATCTTGTTAATTCTGTTATTCATAAACGATCATTTATGATTAAAGCTTCTGGTCGGTCAACGATAAAGGTTACTAGTTCCTTCCTTATTCAATTCAAAGAAAAACTTAATTGGAATTAAGAAACCTTTCATCATATGCCATAAAAGTACCTAAACCGAATTCTATTCTCGATTCTTATTGTGCGTATTCAAACAGACCTGAACGGTGAAGGTTGCTGCTCTATGTCTATGGCCTATAGCCATCATCATATGAGCCCCAAAAATTTCGTTCAATTTAAAAGTATAAAAATTTTGGACACAAAACCTTGACACTGATTACGTAGTCCATCTCAAACTACCTTGGCCAGAGAACGTCATCATTTCATTGACTTTCATAAACATTTGCATTTGTTATTCTTAAATTCCTTGGTCAAATCGAATTCTAACTGAAAAAATAACATAACTGCTGGTGAGTCAGAAATATTTTGGGAAAATGCCAATACGCATAAGGCTGAGTAATCATGCTCCATAGCTCACGGCAATTATGTCACAGCCAAAACCACTTTTAAACTGGCTAAACAGTAGCGAACCAATTGTGAGAATATTCAGAACCTACGTAACAAAGCTCTAGTTGAGAAGGTACCTTCCTTGAATTTCAAATTGAACTCAGAATACCACACTTGATGAATAACCATCGGTCTAGTCTGATTTGAATACAAATTATTATTGTCGGTGCATCAACTTACATTCGATGGAAATAAATTTTTACATTTTCAATGCACGTTCTTTGTACTCGTAACAATACGAAATCTCGTGCACTATTACAACGGGCTTTCCGATCATTAAACCTCTACTTACACTTAGAATTCCTTAAAAAAAAATAATTTGCGAAAAAAATACTCTCCAAAGAAATTAAAAAAAAAACCATTTTTTCTAAAGTTAATTTTTCCTTAGATATTAAAAAATGATTTTTGAATCTATACAAATAGGTACTATCAACCCAATTTCTGCTATAGAAAAAACATTTAAAGAAAGTAAACTAAAAAATTCAATTTTATTAAAAACTTTATTTTATTATACGAGGTCTGTTCAAAAAGTATCGGGAATTTTGAATTTCCGCGGGTTGCGTATATTCGATTTCCGATTCTTTGTGGCGTTATGTTGGTAATCATGTTTCTTACTTATGCCGACAAGTTCGGCCATTTTGAATATTCAGTTAATTTTTGACAGCTACTTTGCTTGCACTTGTTTTGGCTCGTCTTCGATTTTTGCTCAATTTCGACCAAAAACAGCATCGCATTAACATTGCTAAGCAGCTGTTGGACTCTGTCCGCGACGACCCAAATAGGTCCCAGATGGTCATACCTGGTGACGAATCATGGGTTTATGGTTATGACGTGGAAACCAAAGCTCAATCATCTCAATGGATGATGCCGCACGATCGAAGACCGAAAAAAGCGCGCCAAGGTCGGGCGAATGTTTTCTTCGATAGCAGGGGCGTGGTACATCATGAGTTCTTGCCATAGGGTAGAACGGTCAATAAGGAATATTACCTGGAAGTTATACGCAAGTTGCTCGAAGCGAATCCGCCAGAAACGCCCGGATTTGTGGAATCGTTGCTTGTGCGCGAATTTTTGGCCAAAAACAACACACTAATAATGCCGCAGCCACCGTATTCCCCAGATCTGGGAGAGGCCCATGAAAGGACGACGCTACGCTACGATTGAGGAGATAAAGACGGTATCGAAGGACGAGCTGAACAAGATCAGAAAAAATGATTTTTTGAAGTGCTTCGAGGATGGGAAAAAACGTTGACAGAAGTGCATAATATCTGGTGGGGATTACTTTGAAGGGGACAAAATAGATATTCATGATAAAAATAATAAAAAATTTTGAAAAATCACAAAATTAACGGTACTTTTTTAACAGAATTCGTATTGCTAAAATTATGACATTATTAATAAAATATAAGATTACTCAAATGGCTGCCACTAGACTTTTTACAGGACTGGATCCTTTTAAAGTCAGTTTTTATGAGTTTTTCGCATATTTCGGGATGTAATTCGACCATTGCTTAACAGGTGTTGGTTGTTATTCTTATGCTCTAAGGTATGAGAATTGTCTGCGTAAACAGGATTTTTTGTGAGAAATAAGCCTTATCTATGAAGAAAATTTTGATTAAAAAGTTAGCATCCAAAACGGTTCTCCAAAAAGTGCTGACTGAAGCTAAGTCCTTTTTGGATGACATAAGAATATGTTTGACAGCTATGAAATGGATAACCCTTTATGTTTACGTTAGTGCAATGGCTTCTACACAGTCACTTGTCATTTTTCAGAACCCGATAAACAACAATTTTGCTTATTGACGAATTCAACGATCGAAAAATAAATTTTGTTTCTTGTGGCACAAAACGGGGCTACAGCAAAATTACAACCTTTTTGAAAAAAGTTTATACAATTTTCAAGTATTATTTGGCGCTTAAGTAGCAACCTCAAAATATAAAATGGCCAATTCTAACCTAAACAAATGCCTACCTTGGATAACAAATATATATGACAGTCCATATATAACCAACTAAAATGTCTTTTACGTTATTTATAAAACATATATAATTTTAATTAAAAAAATGTTAAAATTTCGTATACTTAAATATATTTTAATAATTTCATAAAAATGAGAACAATCAATTTTGTTTACTCTTTTTTCTGTTAATGAATAAATTTACAAACAAAAATTGAAACATGACTTTTTTTGTTTTTTTTGTTCCCTCTTAAAATTCTTTATTATATAATTCACTCATTCAATAATAAGATTATCCTTATTATTTGTATTCCAATTATCCTCACAATAAAGCATTATTCATTGTATTTTTATGATATTTTTCCTTAAATAAATTCAAGACGCGTGCGTCAAACTTTAATGTCATTGTCACTAATCATTGTGGAATATCTTTTCAGACATCTTTTTTTTTTAAATTTCGTATGTTTATTTTTTTATTTATTTCGATTGGTCTTCTCAATGATATTTCTATGGAACCACTCCGAAACGTATTGTGCTTTCCATAATACACATGCTGCTCTTCATGAACACAATTTTAAA
Source organism: Atherix ibis (assembly GCA_958298945.1). NCBI lineage: Eukaryota > Metazoa > Arthropoda > Insecta > Diptera > Athericidae > Atherix > Atherix ibis. The sequence continues at coordinate 3,157,756 of OY282607.1, read as the reverse complement.
CATATCAGCAAGAAAATAAATAAAATAAAATAGAAGAAAATACAAAAACTGAATTAACATTTTGGTAAACTAAGATAAAACTATTTTTGCTTTACAACAAAAAAGACAAAAATATTTTTTTTTCATTTTTACTGATTTTTTATAAAAACTTTATTAAAAGTAAAAAAAAAATCTGATGTCCATAAATGTGATCATGGATTTTTCATCCTTTTTGTATGTTTTTTTTCCCAAATTTTCTTATGTTTCTTTTCTTTTCTTTTTATGATACAACTTTTTTTTGTATCATTTAACGTAAACATTTGTTGGTAACATTGTTGTTTTGAGCTTCCAGTCTTACACACAAGCCCCATTCAATTTGGCAAGTCACGATGTGTGAGATGATGGCCAATTTTCAACGATGAATAAGCCATTCAAAAAGTCATATTTGCACGCGATTAAACATCTTCATATAAATACTTATATGGACAAAAATGTTTAGACTAAATATCAAATCAAAATAAATTTATAAAAAAAATACTTATTTTATTGCCAAAATAATAAAAGAAATCAAAACCAATTAGATACAATTATTGTGGGTTTTATAAAATCAATTTTAAAAAATGACATCAGTTAACTGACAAAATGGAGATTTGCACACATCCGGTAACTGCTTTGGTGACTTTTTTTTATGATATAATCATTTTATATGAATCGAATAATTCTTAACAGATAACAAAAAAAAATTATTATTTACTATGTAAACATGATCGTAAAATTGGAAAAATTTACATTTAATATGATTGGAATTTTTCTATTAATTTTTATTACATTTGAAATTGTTTGAAAAAAATATTCTATTTTATTACAAAAATTCTTTAAGGAAAAAAAAATCCAACTATAACTATAAAAATCAAGATCAGTTTGATCAATAGTTACGTTAGCTTCATTTATATTTACATGCGACTATAACAATATTATACAATCTTTTGTATTATAATTAATTTTATTTTTATTGATTTCTACCATACCATAACATTTCCGATCATGTTTTTTAATAATAATATACAAATTTGACAGTGTTTTAAGTGTTGTATTATCAGTGTCATGTTTCGAATATTTTTACAATCAAATTTACTCTTAATGTCTAATATTAATTTGGAAAATTGGGGGAATAAATATTATTGTATATATTAACTAGTAATAAAAATACTATAATAATTTTGTATGTTAAAAATTAATAATTTTTTTTTTTAATAAAAAAATATATTTAAAAAATTTGTTAACAAAAACAAACATTTTTTTTAATAAGAGTGGAAAAAGAGTTAATATTTTATTACAGTGTGTATACCATAAAATTATTATTAAATCAATTTACACCATAATTTAATTATAATAAAGTGTCCAAAAAAAAATTTAGCAGATAGTGCTTCTTTATAAAAATATATAATTATAATTAAGCGATTTTAAAATCTTTGTTAACTAAATTCAGTAAGGATTTTTTTGGTAAATTTCATGCTTCCAACTTGTTGACCAAAATAAATTTAAATAAATCCGTAAATTTTTTTTAATTGAAAATACATTAAAGATTTTAGTTTTAAAAGTAATTTTTTTCATTTTCTTTCCTCAACAAATTAATCTAATTTATAAATGCAATAATTTTTAGATATTTCGAATACTTATTTAGATTTGGTGAACAAAAACCTAACCTTCACTATAGTTAGTGTATATGCATACAAAAAGTATCTGAGATCACAAAATCGATAATGCAGTTCGATCCAAAGTTTTGAAGATCGTCAATATATGGTGTGTGTCTGTGGTAAAATGAAAATGTTTGAATCTTTGCTAAATTGTCATAGTGTCTTTGCTATGTTTCGTCACTTTGAAAAGAATTTCGATTATATCGTTTTCGCTTTTGAAAAACTGTTTACGGGAATATTTTCCGACAAATGAAAAATTATCGCGCTGTTTTAAATTATTATATTCAATAAAAAAGAATCGATATAACAGCTCTCCGAGCATATGGCAAAGAAGTCATTGAATATTATGGTGTCATCTATTAGCAAATTTTGATATTAATTCATCGTTAACGGTTGTTATGAAATTAACCAAAAAAAATTCTATAAAATTTTTTAAGCAAAATTATATCCACCCAATTACATGTTAATTTATATTTATTGAAAACTATAATCATTTATAACATTGTTCTGCGTAGTCAAAAACAATAAAAACCAACAACAACAAAAATAACAAAAATACATTAGTAATCATAAAATTAATAAAATTATAATACAAATAATTTTGCATGGCACTTTCAATTATTATTAAATTTTGGTTCAAATAAATTCTTGTTCATAAAATGTTCATATTTTTATCATATAAGTATATTATCAAAACAAGTTACGACTTCTATTTCAAATATAAAATATTCCCACTCGGAAGATAAAACTTTTATAATTATGATTAAATTGAATTTAAAAAAAAAAACTAACTGTTTTCATTTTCAAGCTGTTGCTTATTATACAATACTTTATTTTTGTCTGCTTCTTGATTTTTACCATCACATACCGCTAAATGAACATCCAGAATTTCCTTCTTATTAAACATTTTACAGCACTTGTAGCATGAATATACGATTGAATGTGCTCGCATATGAGCCTGCAAAGTGAATTTATAGGAGAAAGATTTTTCGCATAATGAACATTTATTAGATTTCTCTCCCAAATGTGTCTTGAAGTGGTCCTCCAATGTTGCTTTGTCAAGGAATTTACATTGACATTTCGTGCAACGATACCTTGTCTTAATTTTTCTGTGTGTTTTCATATGCTGGTTGAGATCATAAATTCGCTGGAATGAGATTTCGCACAAATTGCACTTATGCGGCTTATCAGCATTATGCAACCGAACATGCTCAATTAGTTCATAGCTATCGCTGCATAACTTGTCACAAAAAGTGCAACGAAATTGTTGTTGAACTTTTTTATGGGATTTAATGTGAGTACTGTAAAACTTCTTGCGGACAAACGTTTTGTCACATACACCACATCTGTATGGTACCTCATTTTCATGCTGTTTCATATGTGCTTGCAAATTCTCTATATTAAAACAATTTTCCTTACAGGTAAGACAACGGTAGTCCTTATGTGCACGTTGATGTCTTTTCAAATTACTGGTAAAACGAAATGTTTTATCGCAAATACTACACCGAAGCGGTTTCTCTCCTGTATGTACTCGTATATGCTCGGAGAGTGTAAAAGCATCCGCAAGAACTTTGTCGCATATATGACACCGGTTCTCCTTGTTTTTGGTAATTTTTTTAGTTCTCACATTGAATTGCTTTAAATTTCGTAAATCTTCGAATTCGTCAACGCACGTATAAGCAGCACTATTCAGTACTGATAACATTGGATCTTTATTGAATGGTTCTTGACGATTAATTCGTAAATTAACGGTATATTCTACAAAAATTAAAATAAATAGCCGATACATCTTTTTATATCAAATATGTTTACTATTACCATTTTTATTCATCCCCGGTTTGAGAGATACCACTTTCAATATCTTCAATTCTGAATTTGGATTATTTTTAATAAAATCCATTCTCAAAGTTTTATTATGGACAGTGATTTATTGCAAAATTTATACTAAAAAATCCACTCCAGATTGTTTCGATTGTTTACAATTTAAAGCAATCTAAATATCCACGGCTGTCAGGACTCTATCTAACACATACAAAAATGCCTGATAAACTTAATCAGGAAGTGTATACAAACGCAAATTCGCGTTGTGTATCAAAATATAACATTCCAATTAGAATATAATCAAATAAAATTTAGTATTTTTTTAATTATTGATAGTGATAGAAAACCAACCAGCGGGTATTATACTTAAACGAAACTAGATATTATGATAATGTCATTTTTCAAAAAGGCCCGACAACTACTTAGATTATTTGGTGCGAAATCATTTTGGAACGCGAAAACTCTAAACAGCTCATCTTATCTTCTTTTTCAATGACTAAATTTATTTATCACAATCATAATGTGGACGATTAAATTTTATTGATTTATATTTAGGATACATGCCAGATAGCATTTTTTTTAAATATTACAGAGATTAACAAAATAAATAAAAAATTTAATAAAATAACATACAATAGATTTAAATAGAAAACTTAATTTATTAAAGTGTGGACAGTTATATACAGCCGTGTGTGTGCAGCAGCAGACTTTTGTAACGGCAATATCTGAAGAAAGGCAAATAGCTTTTACCATTGATTTGGATTTAATCTAGGACTTATAATGAGAGAACAAAACAATAAATGGAATTAAAACTATAAGCCTGGCATCTTTGTGCTCTTCAACGATTATCATCTGTGACTGTAGAGTACACTGACCAGACTTGGTTGCATTTTCATCTGCTAATGCATTGATGAAATAAATGCACTCTTCGAACAATTATCAGATGCTGTTGAAGAGTATAACAGTGCTCAGAATTGAGTTCGCCTAAAGCAACCACCGAAGATAGTAGCAATTATTTTAAATAAAAATTAAGTAATAAAAATTTTATAACATTATTTATTACTATTATATGTATCACATTTCTGCTTATTGATTATTATTTATTTTATTAATCATCGGATCCTGAAGATGTATCTGTTTCACTAATAATAATTACACATTTTAATAAATGAAAATCTAATTCAAATCTTGTAGTAAATTTCCTTTCGCAATTATGACACGAAAATTTAAATATATGAGTTTTCATATGATCTTCAAAAGTAGAATTATCGGTAAAGGCTCTTTCGCAAATATAACATTTAAATTCATTTTTATCACGATGCCATTTAATATGTTCTACCAGTTGATTTTGACTTGGAAAGTTAAGATCGCAAACTTCACAATATTTACTAGATTGGCTGTGAGTTTTACTATGCCTTCTTAAATCATAATTGCTAATAAAAGATTTTTCGCAGTCAGGACATTTAAATTTTTTATCATTACTATGTCGTTTTAAATGGGCTTTGAGATTCCTTTTTTGCTTAAATACTTTATCACAAAGTTGACATTTTATGGGTCCATCGTGAACGCGTTTATGTCTCAACAAATCTAAATGACGATGAAATAATATTCCGCACACATCGCATGCAAAATTACGTCTTTTACATGCACCAGCACCAGACGGCTTTGATTTTGTGCGGCCACGACTTATTGGTTGAACTAAAATACTTCTAGATATATTATTAATTGTAATTTCGGATTCAATTGTATTAGATGCTATTGTCCTATCTGATTTCGCTTGTCCATCTTGTCCTGTAAAATTGAAAATTATTTTCTACTTAAAAGTAGTAAGCTTAACACAGTCGGTATTAATTTTACCTTCCATATATTCGGATATTGGTACTCCTCTTGACGCCACATTTGCTATAATTAACTCCGAGCATGGGTTGTTCATAATATTTTCCATTGAATTAAGATAGCAAAGAAATACCTAAAATAAACAATTTCAAATAATTTTTCCAAATATTTACACAAGTTTGTTACAAATCTTATTATTATCAATAATTGTCAAAGGTTGACAAAAATTTCTAAACTGTCATTCACTCGATCAACAAAATATTTGTGCTGTCCATGCAGCGGCCTGTTGTTGCCGTCTCATATGTTGTTGACAATTACTGATAATAATAGCATTGGTAACAAAACTTGTGTAATTATTTGGAAAAAATATAAACATTATTTTTTAAAAAAGGATCAATTTATACTATATAAATATTTTATTCAACAGATATATATATCTGTTAGCAAATTTTATAGCTTTTGCGCTTATTTTATATTGAATGTGGATAATAAGCTTGCAAAACGTCACTTTTAATTCAAAATAATATTCGTAATATACATTTTAATGAATTTATTATACTTCATTCATTACATAATATTTAATTTCCTAGTTAACGTATAATAAATGGACTTAAAACTATTTATTACTATTATATATATCACATTGCTTCTTATGGTTTCTTATTGTTCTTATTAATCATCAGATCCTGATGATGTATCTGTTTCATTAATAATTACACATTTTAATAAATGAAAATCTAATTCAAATCTTGTAGTATATTTTTTATCGCAGTTATGACACGAAAATTTATATTTATGAATGTTCATATGATCTTCATAAGAAGAGTTATCGGTAAAGGATTTTTCACAAATATAACACTTAAATGCATTTATATTACGATGCCATTCCAAATGTTCTGCCATTTGATTTTCATTTGGAAAGTTACGATCGCAAATTTCACAATATTTACTAAAATGTTTGTGAGTTTTATTATGCCTTCTTAAATCATAATTGTTAATGAAAGATTTTTCGCAATCAAGACATTTAAATTTTCTATCACTACTATGTCGTTTTAAATGGTCTTTGAGATTCGATTTCCTCTTAAATACTTTATCACAAAGATAACATTTTATGGGTCCATCGTGAGTGCTTTTATGTCTCAATAAATCTAAATGACCACGAATTATTTTTCCGCACATATCGCATTCAAAATCACGTCTTTTACTTGAGGCAACATCAGATGGCTTTGATTTTGTGCGGCCACAACGGCTTATCGCTTGAACTAAAATACTTCTAGATATATTATTTAATGTTATTTCGGATTCAATTGTATTAGATGCTATTGTCCTATCTGATTTCGCTTGTCCATCTTGTCCTTTAAAATTGAAAATTATTTTCTACTTAAAAGTAGTAAGTTTAACACAGTCGGTATTAATTTTACCTTCTATATATCCGGATATTGGTAATCCTATTGACTCCACATTTGCTATAATTAACTCCGAGCATGGATTGTTTGTAATATTTTCCATTGAATTAAGACAGTAAAGAAATACCTAAAGTAAATAATTTCAAATAATTTTCCTAAACATTTACACAAGATTGTTGCCAATCCTATTATTATCATTAAATGTCAAAGGAAAACAATAATTTCTAAACTGTCATTACCACGATCAGAAAATACTTTGAAATACCTAAGTAAATAATTTCAAATACGTACCCGCATTTATATACGAATAATCTTAATTGAATGTATTTTTCATAGTATGAATATTTACCTAATGTAGTTAAAACAAATTTGATATAAAAAATTTGAATATTGTGTAGAACTATTGAAAATTGATATATAATATATAATTAAAATTTTTTATTATTATTGAAAATAATATTTTATAGAAATTTAATACACACAATACAAAAATTTTATATTTTTCAAATATATGGCAGTCCTATTAAATGAAAATTATTCTTTTCGCTTGACCAATGAATTCGAGATGGAAAATATTCGCCGCAAATAATTTTTTTTTGACATTTCGGCATTCAATTGACAATCGTGCTCTCTTATTCAACAGAGAAAATATATAAGTAAGGGCGTTTTGTTATATTCGAGCTAAAAGTAATTGAAATCAATTTTCAAGTGTTTATTATTATTGATAAGACGTTTTTATTATATTTAAAGAGTATCGAAATCGTTTTAATTATTCGTGTATTTATGATAACGCAATAAAAATGCCGAACAATCGATATTGTCGCAATATCATTGCTACATGAATTTTGTAAACAAAAGAATTGACGCCGAAAATGTCATCGAAATTCGGGTGCGGGTTTTTCTGGTCTTTTCTATTTAGGAAAAAAATTAAAGTAGGTAAAAGACGGTTTAGTTTTTAACAATTAATAAATGACTATTGAATGAATACGATTTCATAAACACATCTCAATTATTAGTAATTTGATAATATTTTATTTCGTTGAAGTGAAAACTAAAAGATAGGAAGTTCATAGAATTTTATAAAAGTTTTTCTTTTTATGAAAATTAGAAAGTATGACAATTAAAAAGAGTGTTTAATTAATACAAAAAGAAAAAGTAATCTATAATATTACTTTTGAACCGATAAAGGCCAAAACTCTAACAAGTCTCAAATAGTTTTTCCCTTCGAAAAAAAAGAGTGATCGTGTGCAGAAAGATAAATTTTAAATTTAAATAGATAATTTTATTGTGCTTTTATAAATAAAGTAGAAATTTTATCAATTGTGAACAAAAATAGTGGAAAAAAATGCAATCCTACTAGTAACAGAGGAGAATTTTTGTATGAATTAAATTGGCAACAAACCATAGTGAAGTGTATGCCTGTATGCGAATCTGTTTATTTATATAGAATTGTGCAACTATACAATTAATAAGAAAAGATCTATTTTATAATTAGTTTTTTTGTTTTTGTTCATTTATTATGCGGAATAGATTTAAATGCATTCAACTTGAGTGTTTCTATATTTGAACTGTTCAGTGGAAATTTAAAAAAAAAGTGAATAGTGGAATCGATCAGAATCGAACGTTAAAATAATAAAAATTATTTAATAAAAAAAAAAAAATACGAACTGGAACAGTAGTAAGAAAAAGAGATTTATGTGTAAATTTTGAGTGAATCAATTTAGTTTTGCAAAAAAGAGAAAGGTGCAAAATATTATTGATCAACTTATAGATTTAAAAGAAGAGAAAAACTCATATAAAAAGTAAATAATATTTAATGATTTTGTTGTGGCAATGCGAAAGAAAAACTTTTTAGTGATATGTTGTGGTGTCCTTATCACAAGTTTGCTATTTATTTTATTCGAATCGGCAGGACAACAAAATGATTCAATAAAGAATATTGTTTCACAAACCCATCAACAATTAAGGGAATTTCAGGTAAGAAAAAATTAATATAATTACTGAGACTGGATAAATTTTGTGTTCATACAATATACCATATATTCTCTACAATTCCCCAAAACGAGAATAGAAGATATTACATGTTCCCAAGGCAGTTTTCATATAGTTTCCTTTTGCTAATTTTGTAAATAATAACAAAAAAAAAATCTTATTACAAATATTATCAAAATGGAAGAAAACAAACCACAAGAAAATAATTACAGAATCTTACAAAAATATGCAAACTTTTAATTTAGATAAATACAAACTAATTTGTATAAAAACACTTATGGTACAGTCTTTCAAAATAAATTATACAAATTTTTTATTATAATCTCTTTCTGCCTTATTTGGATCAACATTAAAAATCTTTTTTATTTCTTTTTAAATATGCTTATTTATCTATACTCAATCATTGTAGGTTAATAATAAAAATTGATTTTGAAATTAATTTTTTGAATTGCATTTAAACACGAACAAAAAATATTTTCAAAACTTTCAATTGATAATAAACGAGTATGTATATATGTTATACCTGAAACGTTGTGAGGAGATGATAAACAAATGCATGCAATATTTAAATTAGGTTGAAAATAATCGTTCCGAAAGTTTTTATTTAGTTCAAAAGTGCATAAGAAATACAAGTTAATTGAAGAAAATTTCTTTGCCTATTTCTTATTTGTAGCTGTACACGAGTTTTCTTCTTTTTTTTACAAGAAACAAATATCAAGCGTGAGAAGATATCATATATGAGTACTTCTAAGTACTATGACAAGTATTAGTAACTTCAGTTATTTAAGAGAAAACACTAAAATGTTTACTACTAGAATTCCTTCTTTGGCAAAAGTGAAATTTTCTCTCAACATTTTCAAATAAATTTCATATGCATTTTTTGAACAAATTTTTTTTTGGAGATATTCTAAAGAATTATCCAGTTTGTGCTTTGAAAAATTAAGTTAAATAAAATACAATTTCGATTTTATTTTATTTCATATAAAATTGCTTAGACCTTGCTTTTATACATGCAACATAACATCATTCAAACCGCCGCCATGAAACAATTTGCAAGAATCGATCCTTTTCAGTTAAGTTTTGATGATTTTTTTCACACATTTCGAGCTGTAATTCGGCGCCATTTTGTTTGATTTTAAATGCTCGAAAATTTGACGATTGTCAGCGAAAACACGATTTTCCGCGAGGATTGAAGGCGAAAACACGAACATCGCAAAAACTCGGAATTAAACGTGCTGCGAACCGTTCGCGCTTTAAAGCTAAAATTTGTTAAGTTTTGTGACTTGTAATGCAATTTTTTTTAAATCATTTACGAGGTCTGTTCAAAAAGTATCGCAAATTTTGAATTTCCGCGGGTTACGTATATTCGATGTTCGATTTTTTGTGACGTTATGTTGGTATTCATGTCTCTCACTTATGCCGACAAGTTCGGCCATTTTGAATGTTCAGTTAATTTTTGACAGCTACTTTGCTTGCACGTGTTTTGGCTCGTCTTCGATTTTTGCTCAATTTCGACCAAAAACAGCATCGCATTAAGATTGCTAAAAAGCTGTTGAACTCTGTCCGCGACGACCCAAATTTGCATCAGAGGGTCATAACTGGTGACGAATCATGGCTTTATGGTTATGACGTGGAAACCAAAGTTCAATCATCCCAATGGAAGCTGCAGCACGATCGAAGACCGAAAAAAGCGCCAAGTGCGGTCGATTGCAGGGGCGTGGTGCATCATGAGTTCTTACCACAGGGAAGAACGGTCAATAGGGATTATTACCTGCAAGTTAAATTGGCTTTTGCACCATGATAACACCCCTGCTCATGCATCGTTGCTTGTGCGCGAGTTGTTGACAAAAAACAACACACTAATAATGCCGCAGCCACCGTATTCCCCAAATCTGGCCCCCTGTGACTTTTTCTCGTTTCCAAAACAGTTTCTTTGATCCATTTTTGGGAATGGGCAAAAATCGAAGACGAGCCAAAACACGTGCAAGCAAACCAACTGTCAAAATTTAACTGAACATTCAAAATGGCCGAACTTGTCGGCATAAGTGAGAGACATGAGTACCAACATGACGCCACAAAAAATCGAAAATCGAATATACGTAACCCGCGGAAATTGAAAATTCGCGATACTTTTTGAACAGACCTCGTATTAATTGTTTTTTTTGTGTTAAGGAAAAAATGGAGCAATGTTTTTTTTTTGTTTTTTGTTTCTTGTAATAAATGCATTATTTTTATTTTAGGAATAATAAACAGGATGTATTTTTAATGAAAAGCATTACGTTGAGGTATGAAAATTCTCCTAATTTTAGAAGCAAACTACTATCTCCTTGATATCAAAGTTATTTTTTAAATTTATTTATATGTACATTACAGAATAAATTTTCTGATTAAAAAAAAAAAACATCGATAATTTCATATTGGATGCATATTTCAGATAATTATATCGTCTTATCGCGTTTAAGCATTTATCTTTACTTTCGAAAGTTCGATTTTCATAATAAATCAAAATTCCTTTACACAGATTGAAAACTGAATATTTTTAATAGATGTAATAAAATTGATATAAAAAATTGGTTTTTATTTTCAAACATTTCTCAATTATAATTTATGCATATGCACATATATATTCAGATATTAAAAAACATAAATCAAAATATATGAAATTGTTGTAAAATCGAATTAAATTGTTATATTAAAAATGCATAAGTAGGTAATTTATTATATTTAATATTATTGTGAAAACTAATCTCATCGAATATTATTCGAACTAACATAATATAGTATGTACTATCAAAAGACACTATAATAAATCGTTTGAAATTTAATTTGCTTAAACCTTACAACAGCAATAAATGGTTCGGAACAAAATTTAATGGTTACTGCTTACTGATTGTATTTGCCCTTTTTCCGAATTAATAAAAAAAATAATAATTATGAACATTTATAATTAGTTTGATTAAATTTATTATTATTGTTGGATTTTTTTTTGCTCGGGCAGGGGAAGGGGATCTCAAAGTTATAAGGGTAAAAATACATGCAAATATGAAATAAAAACGAGAAGAAAAAAATAAAGAAAATAAATTGTAAAGAAGGAAAGTGTAATCAATTTGAAAATGACTGTGGCGCTAAATTCACCCAATGTGCTGACCCAAATACTCGTGCATAAGTCCACTCAAGTATATGCATCTAAATACATATGTTTATAAGATGCATAAAAATATTTTTGATAGTTTTTTTTTTAATGTTCGTTGTGTTTTTATTTTGAATTTTTTTGTGACATTTGCCAAAGGCAGTTGGCAGAATAAGTAAAATTCTTGTACTCTAGTGCAAAATGTCATATTGCCGTTTTGGGATACAAAGAAATTCCTAAGTGAATCGAATAGAATTTTGTTATTTTTCATGGGAAAAGAGTAGGGGGTAAATTTTATGGTAGCCACTTAATCATAATAATAATAATAATAAAATCTGTGTACTAGAGAATATACATATGTATGTATGCATATGTAGTATATTAAATGTTCACCAATGATATTATGGTATGAAAAGTGGTGATTGTAGGATTAGTAATTATAACAAGCGACAATATTAGTGCTTCCGCTTTTATACTTGCCTGCTTTTGGAACCAAACGGAAAGATTTCGACTGTCAGTTTTGTTGTTGGTGCGATTAACCTCCAAACAAGTTGGCTTTGTTGAACTGTTGTTAGTATACTTTTGGCAAAATGCATTGGAATTTAGGTTGTCGTCTTTTGATTAGCTATTCGCTTTTGGTTTTTCCATGTACATACGAACATACATGACTTTGTAGTAAGAGAATGAGTACTTGCATAATATTCCAACAGGAAATGGGATAGCAGCTTACTGAATTGATTACAGATTCATTTCTGTAAAGGAAGAATGCCATGCCATGTACTTTATAGTATAGAATATATTTCCACAGCATATGCGAAAGAATAATCGATTATAGAAATTATCAGTAATATTGAGAAAAGACCATATCAAAATCTGATTTATAAGTGGCTGTTGTAAATTCAAATTTAAATTGATAAATATAAATGAACTGTCGATAATTTTAAATTCGTTAAATAATAAAAAGGATATAAATTTGTTTAATAAGAATATGATATTTTGGTTCTTTTGAATTAATTGGTCAAAATTTGTTATCAATAATAAATTGCTTTATGGAAAGTGGTATTGTTCGCAGTATCTGGCAAATATTTTTAATAATACTAAGAAATGTAATAAATTTCGTCCCGTCAATAGTCTAAATTATTGGAATAAGTGGTATTTAATCAATTAGAAAAATATTTTGAACAAAATAGCTTAATTTCTAAAATACGAGGTTTGTTCAGAAAGTATCGCGAATTTTGTGTTTTTTCCAAAATTATTTATTTATTCATGAATATCTATTTTGTCACCTTCAAAGTAATCCCCACCAGATGTTATACACTTGTGCCAACGTTTTTTCCAATTCTCGAAGCACTTCGAAACATTATATATTGTGATCTTGTTCAGCTCCTGCTTCGATGCCGTCTTTATCTCCTCAACCGTAGCGTAGCGTCGTCCTTTCATGGTGCTCTTCAATTTGGGGAACAAAAAAAGTCATACGGGGCCAGATCTGGGGAATACGGTGTCTGCGGTATTATTAGTGTGTTGTTTTTGGCCAAAAATGTTCGCACAAGAAACGATGCGTGAGCGGGGGCGTTATCATGGTGCAAAAGCCAATTTTTGTTCTTTCACAAATCCGGGCGTTTCTGGCGGATTGCTTCGCGCAACTTGCGCATAACTTGCAGGTAATATTCCTTATTGACTGTTCTACCCTGTGGCAAGAACTCATGATGTTTTCGGTCTTGGTTCGTGCGGCATATTCCATTGGAATGATTGGGCTTTGGTTTCCACGTCATAACCATAAACCCGTGATTCGTCACCAGTTATGACCCGCTGGAGCAAATTTGGGTCGTCGCGGACATAGTCCAACAGCTCCTTAGCAATGTTAATGCGATGTTGTTTTTGGTACGAAAACCCGTCTTACGACCAAATCATTGGTAAAAATCGAATGGCACGAGCCAACCGATATGTTTAAGTCCTCAGCAACTTCTCAAATGATGATTCGACGATTGGCCAATACTATTTTCTTCACTTAATAAATGTTTGCGTCTGTTGTTGACGTGCTCGGGCGTCCGGCACGCTTTTCGTCGTTAACATCTTCTCGGCCCTTTGAGAACTTTTTGTACCACCGATAAACGTTGCGTTGCTTCGGTCCAAGGTAGCTTCACCATATGCCGCAGTCAACATTCGGAATGAAGAGAGATTATTTTGGCAAAGAACATATGCATACTTAACGTTGGCGTCATACATGCTTAACATTGGCGTCGGCATTAAAAAAGTGATGCCAACAGAAACAAATTATTGTACTTCCCACAATGTTTAAATAATGGCATTTGAAAAGAATTTTGTACCCATTTGCTTTCTTAGGAAAGAAAAAGCAAAAAATTTAAGCTCATGAAAAAAAGAAAGAATTCAAATGATCGAATAATTTAATTTGGACAGATTTCTGGAATAAACAACATTTAAAAAACAAGTGCAAAAACTTATGCGTCTTCTTCTACTACTTACATCCCAGGAAATCACAATTAATTGGCTTTGTAATATAATACATATGAGCTTATGCTGGCAATAGTATTCGTATTGGTATGCGCATTAAAACAGGCAAACGGAAAAAAAATTTGGATTAGTTGGATGGGGCGGGGGGCTCTAACTAACCTTATTTGTCTTTCGAAATCCGCATTATAAAAGCGCATACAAATCAATTACATGCGACAAACTAATATCGATTTAATGCGATGACAATTACTTAGAACATTAATTATTATATTTTAGTTTGGATATATTATGCACAATTCGTCATTTTTATTTTTATTTATGATGATGATATCGCTAACTGATAGTTATCCATAATGCTCGGCAAAATATTATCGCAGGTGAAAAATGAAAACGCCAAACTAATCATGTCACATGGGGGAATTGTATCAAAACGCAAAATATGGGTCTCTGGTTAATGCAAAATCTCATGAATTCATCAATTAGAAGGTTTTATGGCAATTTTTCATTCGTATTGCTATTATAGCGTGACTTACGAATATACTCAAATTGCATGATTTTATTGCATGCAGTCACAACATCATCAAATGTGAAACTTTTTTGTCTGAATTATTGTTACTCATACGACGATAAGCCAATTGTTTTTTTTGGGTTTTTTTTTTGTTGACATTAGTTTATTTTTGGTTATTTATGTACATACTTATATTTTTTTTGTTTGCAGTTTTATTTTTCAACTATGGTGAATATTATATATTTCATAGCTTTGCCAAAAATGAATATATTCTTACATAAATACTAATGTACAAGATCATAAAAACTTTTTTAATATATTTTCTTATGTACGTGTATGTACATTAAACTAGATGTATAAGCTTAAATCCGCTGTTTTTTTTATAGAAAGCAAAAACAAATTTATTTAAAGTACTTGCCCTTGCTAGCTACACATTTTTCCCATCAGTCGGGCAATTTGTGGACACCACGCCAAAAAAATTGCTTTTCTTTCGAGACAAACCACTCATCAAGCCATTTTCGGACATCTTCGTAAGTGCTACTCAGCGAGCGCGTGGCCCATCGACGAAAACAGGTGGTAGTCAGAAGGGGCCTGGTCTAGTAAATAAGCGGGGTGGGGTAGCACCTCCTAGTTGAGTTTCTCCAAGTAGTTTCGGACCATTTTTGACGTGTGCGATGGGTCGTTGTCGTGGAGGAAAATCAGCTTGTCATGTCTTTGTTGATAATCCGTCCTTTTTTCACACAGAGCACGGTGCAATTTGATCAGTTGTTGGTGGCACCAGATTTCAACATCTCATAGTAGACGATACCCTGCTGATTCCACTAAACGCACAGCATCGTCTTCCGTCCGAAGCGATTTGGTCTTGGGGAAGATGTTGATGGTTAGCCGGGATCAACCCACGATTTCTTGCGTTTAGGATTCTCGAAATATATTCACTTTTCATCGCCTGTCACAATCCGATGCAGGAACGACTTCCTTTTTTGTCTGGTAAGCAAGATTTCGCATGTGTTTTGGCGTCGCTCCATCTGCCTATCGTTCAATTCATGCGGCACCCATTTTCCGATATTTTCAATCTTCCTCATGGCACGCAGATGCGTGCAAATGGCTGGTTGAGTAACACCCAATTACTTCGCGAGCATTTTTTGCCATTGGGTATAGTTTTCGTCCAAAAGAGCCTGCAATTGATGTTCCTCAACCTTCCTAGGCAGATTTTCACACTTCTTGTCCCACAAGTCAAAATTGCCGTCTTTGAACTGACGAAACCAATCTCGACACGTTGTTACCGATAAAGCAATGTCACCATAGGCCTCCATAAGCATTCGATGCGATTCGGCAGCCGATTTCTTCAAATTGAAACAGAAAAGCAGAGTTTCCCGCATATGTTCTTTTTCTGGCACAAAACTAGACATGATTACCAAAGGAAACATGTATGTTGTTGTACGAAATTGCTGCCAATGTGCACTGTTTAATTCATAAAAAAATGTATGGTGTGCCATTGGTAGCTTAATACGCTCACTCACGCCGTCTATGACCAAACAGCGGATTTAAGCTTATACCCTTGGTATATAAATGTATATTTGAAACCCTGGACATATTTGCGACGAAGGACTTAAAAAAGGCTGTCGAAATTTTTGCAATTTTCTTAATCTTATGGGAGTGCACACAATTGGAAGCAGCGACGACAACGAGTTACTTTTTACTCGTTGATAAAAGTCGAATTTCTAATTTTCAGTTCTGTCTGTTTTGCTGTCAAAATGATTTTCACATTATTAATATTATTTTTATTTGGCAGCATATGGAACGTTTAGTGATCTTAAAAATGTAATTAATAAATAAGTTAGATCATGAAACGGTTCACTAAGAAGCTTAAGTTAAACCTCACCAAGGTCAAGATGAATAGAACAGAACTGCTATCTGTTTGGTGGGATTCCATAAGAATCGTTTGTTTTGGTTTCTACCGAGCAACACAACGAATCATTCTGAAGTGTACTGTCATCAGTTGGACAAATTGAATGATTCACTTAAAAAAAAAGGCCAGCATTGCTCAATAGGAAAGGTATAGTGTTTCAACAGGATAATGCGAAACCATATACAAGTTTGACCACTCGGCAAAAGCTTTTAGAGCTTGGATGGGATATACTGCCATACCCACCATACTCTCCAGACCTAGAACCTTCCGATTATCATTTGTTCCGGTCTCTACAACAATTTTTAAACGGTAAATGAGGAGGTCAAAAATCACTTGGATCAGTTTTTTGCCAGCAACGAACAAAAATTTTATGAGCGTGGAATCATGCTACTGCCAGAAAGATGTTAAAGGGTGTTGGATCAGACTGGACAATATTTAATTGAATCAAATATTAATTCACTACAAGAAAATTGTCTTTCATTTGTATAAACAAAAACGAAATTACTTTCGGGACAACCCAATATTATATTGCTTAGACCTTGCCAATATGCATAGAATATAATATCGTTAAAATGGCTGCCGCAAAATTTGTGATTAATTTTTGGAATTAACAATGGAGTGTTGTTTCAGTTATTCTATAATGTTCGTGGCATTATAGAAAAATTACTTCATATACAATACAATTTATTTAAATAAATTAATTTGATTATATTATAAAATATCAACTACTCTGTAGTAAATACACATACATATTTTGTAACAAACAAATTCGATTTGTTCCAGAAATCATGTTGTCGAGTCGAGTACTTTGAATCTGTATCTAGTAATATTCATATCGGATCGGATTGTATCGATTGTCATTTTCGAAACTTGAGATTTTTTCAGTTTCCTTCACAAGCAAAAATTAATTAAGGAGTTTTTCCTTAACTGAATATACTGAGTTCAATTTATTAGATGGTGGTATACCGTGCAGATATAGTAAAACTCGAAAACGTTTCAAAGTATTACGCTCCAATGTCATGGCCTCATTTATCTTTATCAATTTAACCGTATTTGTTCTTATCCTGAGATTTGGGTTTAATATTTCTAAAAGAACATTCTGACAGTTTCTCTCATGTTTACGAGTAATTTCTATTATGTTAACTCTTCAGGTTTAGTTCATATTAATTTACTGGTGTGATTAAATTTCATCATCATTAAAAATTTGAACCTCTTCAAATTTGCATTTTTTTTTTTGCTTCTTAAAATAAAGATATTAATTAACTCATTTTTAAATACATTTAGTTATAATTATAATAATTAAATTTGTAAGAAGATTGGTTATTTAGAAATAAAAATGTTAACTGAGATATGAGGTCTGTTCAAAAAGTATCGCGAAAATTGAATTTTCGCGGGTTACGAATATTCGATTTGCGATTTTTTGTGGCGTTATGTTGGTACTCATGTCTCTCACTTATGCCGATAAGTTCGGCCATTTTGAATGTTCAGTTAATTTTTGACAACTCCTTTGCTTGCACGTGTTTTGGCTCGTCTTCGATTTTTGCCCATTTTCGACCAAAAACAGCATCGCATTAACATTACAAAGGAGCTGTAGGACTCTGTCTGCGACGGCCCAAATTTGCTCCAGAGGGTAATATCTGGTGACGAATCATGGGTTTATGGTTATGACGTGGAAACCAAAGCTCAATCATCCCAATGGAAGATGCCGCTCGAGCCAAGACCGAAAAAAGCGCGGCAAGTTTGGTCGAATGTGAAGGTTTTGCTTACAGTTTTCCTCAATTGCAGGGGCGTGGTGCATCATGCGTTATTGCCACATGGTAGAACTGTCAATAAGGAATATTACCTGCAAGTTATGCGCACGTTGCGCAAAGCAATCCGCCAGAAACGCCCGGATTTGTGGAAGAACAAAAATTGGATTTTCCACCATGATAATGCCCCTGCTCATGGATAGTTACTCGTGCTGAATTTTTTGCCAAAAACAACATACTTGTATTGCCGCAGTCACCGTATTCCCCACATCTGCCCCCCTGTGACTTTAACTTGTTCCCGAAACAGATTCTTTGATCCATTTTTTGGAATGGGCAAAAATCGAAGACGAGCCAAAACACGTGCAAGCAAAGCAGCTGTCAAAAATTAACTGAATAAGCAAAATGGCCGAACTTGTCGGCATAAGGGAGAGACATGAGTACCAACATAATGCCACAAAAAATCGAAAATCGAATATACGTAACCCGCGGAAATTCAATATTCGCGATACCTTTTAAACAGACCTCTTATTTTGGGATAATGAAATTTATTATTACTAACATAACACAAGAAAAAAATCTGTTGAATCTAGTCGTATTTTTTACGTAAATTGTGGGCTCATAATAATTTTGTTAATCATTTTGTAATTAATTTTTTTTTCCGGAATGATTTGGCATTAGAAATTCTATTAACCTAATTACTATTAAGTAGAAATTGTTATGCGTTAGATCTATTAGCATCACATTAGAAAATGACTAGGCAGAAATTTTTTTTTGTGGGCAACTAGGAAGAATAATTTCATAATGAAAATTAACCTAAAATGGATATTAATTAATAAGTGGTCCTTGTTGTATTTGATTATATTTTTGTTGTTGTTGTTTTAGTAGTAGTAATGTGTCTTGTTTCCATTAGTAGGAGACCAGGCACATTGAAGAAATGATTACTTGTTAAAATTTTGTTTCATTCAATTAGTATTTATGTGATAGAATTTCAAGTTTTTGGAAATTTTTTTCTAACTGATGTTAATTACTTTTCTCAATATCTGACAAAATAATAGACTTGCTCTTACGTGAATAGAAGTTTTTTTGTTTATTATTTGCAGTTGTAATTTTCAATTGTTCAATACCTACCAACATAACGAAGAATACTCGCTTACAAAACATATGCCCGCACATACATTAAGGCTGTGCCTGAATTTATGTGTGCTTGTCGTGGCAAAGTTGAAATTGGAAAGGCGGAATTCACTTCAATCGTGGGTAGCAAGTGTTAGATATTACTCAGTGGAAGGTATTTTCCAATAACCCATAAAAGACCCACATTCTCTACTGCTGCCAGCCCCCGTTCCAACACGAACACACTTTCACTCATCCGTTGTTATTATTTGACGATAGACTGAGAGTGCCTTACTAGCTAGTATTGATTATTGAGTGCTTCCTTGCTCTGCTGAAGGCTTTTAAGAACAACCAGCTTTGATTTTATTGCTGCAGTCCACCGAAGTTCGATTTATCGATAAAATATGCATGATCCTTTTTGTATAGAATTTCTATCAATGCATATAAGGTTGTAGGAGAATGTTCAGGTGCATTTGTGTGTGTGTGGTTATTTGCATTTGGCTATTTTCATCGTTCGATACAATTTAAATTTTCGATATGGATTTAGAAATATTCTCCAGTGTTTTCCATAATAAATATGTTTATTATTTTTACGAGTTTCCATTTGAATATTGTATACTTCATTAAATCCTGATTTTACTTCTAAAATGCAGTTTTTAATAAAATTTCAGCAAACCATTTTTATTTATTTTTTGTTGTGATCTATACGAGGTAAGTTCAAAAAGTATCGCGAATTTTGAGTTTTTTGCAAAAATTAGTTATTTATTCATGAATATTTATTTTGTCCCCTTCAAAGTAATCCTTAGCAGATATAATACACTTGTGCCAACGTTTTTTCCAACTTCAAAAAATCATTTTTTGTGATCTTGTTCAGCTCCTCCTTCGATGCCGTATTTATCTCCTCAATCGTAGCGTAGCGTCGTCCTTTCATGGGGTTCTCCCAGATCTGGGGAATACGGTGGCTGCGGCATTATTAATATGTTGTTTTTGGCCAAAAATTCGCGCACAAGCAACGATGCGTGAGCGGGGGCGTTATCATGGTGCAAAAGCCAATTTTTGTTCTTCCACAAATCCGGGATTTTCTGGCGGATTGCTTCGCGCAACTTACGCATAATTTACAGGTAATATTCCTTATTGACGGTTCTACCCTATGGCAAGAACTCATGATACACCACGCCCCTGCAATCGAAGAAAACTGTAAGCAAAACCTTCACATTCGACCGTACTTGGCGCGCTTTTTTCGGTCTTGGCTTATGCGGCATCTTCCATTGGGATGATTGAGCTTTGGTTTCTACGTCATAACCATAAACCCATGATTCGTCACCAGTTATGATCCTCTGGAGCAAATTTGGGTCGTTGCGGACAGAGTCCAACAGCTCCTTAGCAATGTTAATGCGATGCTGTTTTTGGTCGAAATTGAGACTAAAATCTAAGACGAGCCAAAACACGTGCAAGCAAAGCAGCTGTCAAAAATTAACTGAAAATTCAAAATGGCGGAACTTGTCGGCATAAGTGAGAGACATGAGTACCAACATAACGCCACAAAAAAATCGAACGCCGAATATACGTTACCCGCGGAAATTCAAAATTTGCGATACTTTTTGAACAGACCACGTGTGCCTATTCTTAAATAGTAATCAGATTATTTTAACAAGAGAACAGTAAGTTATATGACACATAAGAGAGGAATAACCAACAACCATGAGATTTAGTATAATTTTAATTCAATAAATTTCGTAAATCTCGTGGTCATTGCCTTTTTAAGCGTCTTTGTATGTTTTTGGAAAAGGAAAGTGAGGACGATTCTCTTAGAAGAGGATTCTTATGGAACTATGAACTTTTTTATAACGAGTAACAGACAATTCACGATTGTTCGGAGGATTTTCGATAGAAGGGATTGGATTTTACCAAAATTGGAATTCTTGGTTGACCCTCAAAATTCTATTCCGTATGTCCATAGTTGTCTTATTACTGTTTTGTTTAAAAGTACAATACTTTTTTTCCAACTCTCAGTTTTGATCGTCTATCTAACCGTTTTTGTATAGGACCGTGTGCCCCCATATTTGAAATGTCTAAATTTTCTGTCACTGTCAGTTTTATTCAGTAGGGTTTGCAATTTATTCATGGAAGAATACACGCCTCAGCAACGCTTGGAAATTATACAATTCTTTTATCAAAATAATTATTATTCTTCGTTTTTTTTTCAAATAAAAAAAAAATTGTCGTCACTGGACTGAATTCAATTCATAAATTATTCACGAGGAACCATTATGTTTCGAAAAACTGACCGTTTAGTGTGGTTTACTGCACGGTGGCATCATAGGTCCTTATTTTTTTCAAAATGAGGATTGAAGTTGGCCTTATTGTCAACGACGAGCGGTATAGATCGATGTTAACAAAATGTTTATGGAAGATATTGATTTAACAAATATGTGGTTTTAACAAGACGGCCCTACGAGCCACACATCCCATAACACAGCCGATTTATTGCAAGAAAAGTTTAACAAGTCGATAATTTCAAGAAATGCAGATGTTGCAATGACCTACAAGAAGTATTTTTCAATAAACCAGCAACCATTGATGCAGGCCGGACTTATTTGCACAAGGTGGTCGAAAATTGGAACCATCGTATTCGGTTCTGTAAAACCTATAGTTTTGAAGAAAAAAACAATCTCACTCTTATTGAAATACCCTACACACAAAATTGAATATTGCCATTAATATGTATGGAAGAGGATGATTTTGGGCAAAAAGTAAAAGTAACATTAACACTTTTTTGTTGGTCTACTTTCACTCTCCACTTTTTGAATCAATGTTGAATGGAATCAATATGGTTTTTTATATGATAAGAGGAACTGTTTAGGTTTCGGTGACGTGACAGGACGACAGTGTCATTGGAAGGTATATCGTGGGTGCAAATATTAGATAGTAGAGGGCCAAGTAGCGACACCAGCGAGTATAGGGAATAAATATCAGAGTTAGGATTTGATGATGACAAAATAAATGTGAGAAAAATTTTCTTGAGTTTCCAGAGTAGCCGAGCCTTTTTAAATAAGATCAACATTTTTACTGGACAAAAAAAAATTACATAGCTTTATTTTTAAAACTGTAAGAAGCTAAGAAATTTTATAATAACTTATCCAGTTTCCGTAATATTTTCAACGCAATTTTTATTTATAGTATTAGTTTTAAATTTTAGAAGAGAATTTTTTCTTTGGGGTTGAATATATTTTTTTCACAATTTTTTTATTGAAAATTTTTAGTGAAAATGTATTTTAATAGAAATTTTTCTATTTCTATTTGACAGGAAAATCTTCGTGCAACGGAAGTGAAAAAGTTAGAAATCGATCCAAAGTATTTACAGTTATTGGGATTTACATCGCCCACGACTGTCTACAATGGAACGAGAACTAACTTTTCGGTTGTAACGTATGTGCAAGACGGACAGGGTCCTTCGGCGATCCTGTTCGCTCAAAACGTAGCATCAAAATTTCCGAATGAGTATGTGGTGATCTACGACCTTGGACTGTCGGAAGAAGATTCGCGTTCGTTGAGCAGCTACTGTAATAGTTCACGATGTTCAGTGTTACCATACGATCTGTCGGTGTTCCCGTCACATGTCACCGATCAGCGAATGCACGCGTACCGACCACTCATTATAAAACACGCGTTAACGCGATCTCATTCAATATTATTTGCTGAGAATCATATCCGTTTTCGAGGCACTAGCCGAGAACTGCACGAGTTGATAGTCAAGTCAAATGGGATCCTCGGTTGGACGACACACAAGGCAGTGTCAACACGTACGCATCCAAAAATGTTCGACTATTTCGAAACGGACTCGGATGACTTCTTATTTTTGCGAATGGTTGATCTCGATTTGGTCTTCTTTAATGATTCGCAAATCGTCAACGATAAAATTATGCTACCTTGGATAAAGTGTACATTGACATTGGAGTGCATCGACCCGATAGGTAAGTACACCAATTAAAGAAAAAAAAAATTACAACCATAAATAATATCGTAAATGTATCGATTAACATATGCGATTATAAATTAAAAAGAAGAAGAAAAAAAACAGCTACTCGTAAGATAGCCACTAATAAATGGATCGCTTCCAATAATTACTATGTCCAATAGCTACAATGTTGGTTTTTATTTCTAATTTCCAGTAATTTAATACAATATTCTCTGTTATACAATAAAAAGAAAAACCTTCATTTTTATACCAACACCGTTCGTTTACCATACTTGCGTACCATACGTGTTGATATTAATTGATATTGTGACAGGTTTGAATGGTGGTTTCAAGATTAATTCGATATATTGTAATAAAACGGAGGAACGACAAATTAAAAAAAAAGTAATTTCCATTTCTCACACATGTTTTTGCACAAATATTCCATAAGGTCAACCGAATTTTTATTTATTGTAATAAAAGTAAATATTTGCTTAGATAAAGATAACGTTAGATTTTAACAGGTAAATTCCATGATAAGAAAAAAAGGTTAGTATGCGAAAAATTTGCAGTTTTTTTCCCTAATAAATTAATGGAAACTTAAAAATAATACATTTTATTTGGTTAATGTACGAGGTATGTTCAAAAAGTATCGCGAATTTTTTTTTTTTTAAATTATTTTATTTTGTCCCCTACAAAGTAATCTCCACCAGATATTATACACTTGTGCCAACGTTTTTTCTAATTCTCGAAGCACTTCAAAAAATCATTTTTTGTGATCTTGTTCAGCTCCTCCTTCGATGCCGTCTTTATCTCCTCAATCGTAGCGTAGCGTCGTCCTTTCATGGGGTTCTCCCAGATTTGGGGAATACGGTGACTGCGGGGCGTTATCATGGTGTGTGAGCAGGGGCGTTATCATGGTGCAAAAGCCAATTTTTGTTCTTCCACAAATCCGGTAGTTTCTGGCGGATTGCTTCACGCAACTTGCGCATAACTTGCAGGTAATATTCCTTATTGACAGTTCTTTCCTGTGACAAGAACTTATGATGCACCACATTCTCCTGCAATCGAAGAAAACTGTAAGCAAAACCTTCACATTCGACCGAACTTGGCGCGCTTGTTTCGGGCTTGGCTTGTGCGGCATCTTCCATTGGGATGATTGAGCTTTGGTTTTCACGTCATAACCATAAATCCATGATTCGTCACCAATTATGACCATTTGGCACAAATTTGGGTCACCGCGGACAGAGTCCAACGGCTCCTTAGCAATATTAATGCGATGTTGTTTTTGGTAAATCATTGGTAAAAATCGAATGGAACGAGCCAATCGATATGATTAAGTCCTCAGTAACTTCTCTAACGGTGATTCGACGATTGGCCAATACTATTTTTTTCACTTCATCAATGTTTTCGTCTATTGTTGACATGCTCGGGCGTCCGGCACGCTTTTCGTCGTTCACATCTTTTTGGCCCTCTAAAAACGTTTTGTACCACCGATAAACGTTGCGTTGCCACAGTCAACATTCGGAATTCGTCCGCTCAATTAATTTTGTTTTTCACACAAAATTTGATACAGATTCTTTGATCCATTTTTTGGAATGGGCAAAAATCAAAGACGAGCCAAAACACATGCAAGCAAAGCAGCTGTCAAAAATTAACTGAACATTCAAAATGGCCGAACTTGTCGGCATAAGTGACAGACATGAGTACCAACATAACGCCACAAAAAATCGAAAATCAAATATACGTAACCCTCGAAAATTGCCGTATATGGGGCTCTATGGAAAGGCCATTATATCGCCAAAATTGACTGTATGGTGTGCATTTTGGTCTTAGACTGTATTCTAAATTCTGAGCGTTATGGCCGTATGATAGCCGAATTTCTTTGACTTGAAGCTGAATTAATGGTTTTAATCTGAACTATGTGTGGCTATAATAAAACGGAACCTCAAGTCTAGCAATACGCCAATTTGTGGCTTTATTGTGCAAAAACTTCTCAGAACGCGTAATTTGGAGATATTATGATGCCAATTGGCGTCCAATATCGTTTAATTTCATGGTATTGGAATTTTTCTTGTAATGTTATGCAGACAACTCCCAAACTGAAAAGGATTTAAGAACCAACATCCGTCAAATAATGGCCAAATTACAGGCAGAAAAGTATAAAAATTATCTCAAAAGGATCGAGTGCTACAAGAAGTTTTTTTGATTGATGTCAATTTTAAAATTAACCTTGCCATTTTAACCCATGCATAATGGCAAGGTTCAAGAAATATAATAAAATAAAAATTTCATTAAAATCTAAATTTTAAATAGAATTTTTTTAATCTTTACTTTCCGAAGCACAAATTAGATAAATAAATTTATTTATATTTCATCTGAAAAGTTTTTTTTTCTCAATGTAGAGATAGGCTTTAAAATTCATAGCCAATATTTTATTATTTCCATTTTAGTCGTTGTTACTCATAATTTCAAGAATAATATTTTTATCAAAATATTTCGTATCTTATTACGCACAAACCAAATCTAACTTTTTATCTAGATTCAAATTGACTTTATTCTTTTTTATAGTCGTTCTTAAGCTCTTGGTTCCATACAGTCTAATTTTCAAATAAAAATAAAAAAAGCAACAACAAAAAAAGCGTATATTTACTAGTTAGTAAACAGACAAAAAATTAGATTACAAAAAAAATTTTTACTATTAAAAATCTATTTTATATATTCAGGAATAATTTTATCCATTTTAGGTATTCAGATCAATTTTCTTTTAAGATAAGAAAAGGTAATTTCGATTTTGTTTTTATAAATAACTATTTTTTATATGGAAAAATTTGATTTTAGATGCAAAACAATTTTTACATATTAAAAATAGGATAAATTCGAAAAATAGATTTTTCTTATATCAGTTTGTGAACATCCCCCATTGATAGGGTGTATCTTTTCTTAGTGTTATGATTATGAACACACTGCAGGTGGAAAATATTATCCTTTGGCGATAAATCCTTTGGTGAAAAAATCTTAATAAATGGAAAACTTACATTTTTACTGATTATTTATAATAATATTAGGTAAATTGAAATAAAAAACAATGTAAAATATTTTATTTTTTCCTGAAATATTGAAAAAGGCGTCATTATTTCCATTCATGTCCCTTTTCTTCTGCCATAATAGACTAAGTACAAATGGCAAGTTTCCATAATAGCAGTTAATAATAAATGTAAAATTTTATGATTCTTAATTAAAAAACTATTTCAATTTCTTAATAAGCTTAAATATTATCCTGTTTTTTTTTTCAATGTGTATCTAAAGTTGCAGCCATTAAGTTCCATTGAATTACAAAATTTTGAAACGTGAAAAAAAATCGTAATATTTGTGTTGAAGTTCGGCATGTTATCATATTTTTATTTAATAAAATTAAATCGGAGTTTTTAATATGGCCTTAGCAGTTGTACATTTCAAATAGTTGCGTTCATAATCAGACTCTAAATCATCGAAATTTACCACGGTCTGATAGGCCTCCTCCAAATTATTAGTTTAAGTGAGGATTGTTTTATTTGTAAAACTAGATGGAATCCTGACAACACCTTAAATTGGGTAAAATTTTGAAAAAAAGCCAGTGTCTTAAATGACAGGGACACTTATCTGGTATCGATACCATGAACGCATAGATACCATGACACACAGCCGTTCATGGTATAGTTTGACGTTTCAAGAAAATGACATTTATTAGATATCATACTCACTTTAAAGCTAATAATTCGCTTAATGAACTGTAAACAAAACGTCACATTTCCTCATTTACAAGCAATCAAACAAAACGACGTAATTTTTAAGCTCTTCTACTTTCCGCTGCAGTAATAGTATGGTAGTATAGCGCTGAAGTCACTTAAAGAACCAAATTTGTGTATAAAAAAAAAGGTAGATACCAGGTTGATGTATAGAAAAACCAGGAAAACATTCACGGTCTCGTTACCAGATACTACATGGTATCGATGCCAGATATGTGTCCCTATCATAACAATGGTAAAATGCCGGTTGAGAGCTATTGGTAGCATGACGATTAAAAAATCATTACTACGTTCTTAAAAATAAAAAAAAATGGATTTGGTATTATTTAATCAAAACTAGCCTGCTGAAATCTTTTAAAAATATACTCTTGGACGAATGCGTGAAATTTCCAGATCTTTACGTTTAGAAGAGGTAACCTGCATGCTTGCCGGGCTGGAGAAAAAACGCTCCCTGAAGCTATGATGCCAACCTTGAAGGAAATGATGAGTCGTTTTTGTTTTTTTACGATTTGGGGTTGTTTCTCTACGGATGCAGTAGGAGACTTTGTGTGAATTGAAAGAATTTAAAAAAAAACAGAAGTAGTATGCAAATATAAAAGAAACTATTGATCAGGACTTTTCAGTTCAGTGATGAAGAATTCGTTATACAGTATGATAGCTCAAAATAATGGAGAGATTTTTTACAATATACGAGGTCTGTTCAAAAAATATCGCGAATCTTGAATTTCCGCGGGTAACGTATATTCGATTTTCGATTTTTTGTGGCGTTATGTTGGTATTCATATTTCTCACTTATGCCGAAAATTTCGGCCATTTTGAATGTTCAGTTAATTTTTGATAGCTTCTTTGATTGCACGTGTTTTAGCTCGTCTTCG
The DNA here is from genome assembly GCA_958298945.1 of Atherix ibis. Taxonomy (NCBI): domain Eukaryota; kingdom Metazoa; phylum Arthropoda; class Insecta; order Diptera; family Athericidae; genus Atherix; species Atherix ibis. The sequence continues at coordinate 3,129,527 of OY282607.1, read as the reverse complement.
ATTTTTGCCCATTCCAAAAAAGGAATCAAAGAATATGAATTTTATGTGAAAAACGAAATTAATTGCGCGGACGCATTCCGAATGCTGACTGTGGCATATGTTGAAGCTACCTTGAACCGAAGCAACGCAACGTTTATCGGTGGTACAAAATGTTCTCAGAGGGCCGAGAAGATGTGAACGACGAAAAGCGTGCCGGACGCCCGAGCACATCACCAGCAGACGAAAACATTGATGAAGTGAAGAAAATAGTATTTGCCAATCGTCAAATCACCGTTAGAGAAGATGCTGAGGACTTAAACATATCGATTGACTCGTGCCATTCGATTTTTACCAATGATTTGGGTGTGAGACTGGTCGCTGCGAAATTCGTACCAAAATTGCTCAATTTTGACCAAAAACAACATCGCATTAACATTGCTAAGGAGCTGTTGGACTCTGTCCGCGGCGACCCAAATTTGTTCCAGAGGGTCATAACTGGTGACCAATCAAGGGTTTATGGTTATGACGTGGAAACCAAAGCTCAATCATCCCAATGGAAGATGCCGCACGAACCAAGACCGAAAAAAGCGCGGCAAGTTCGGTCGAACGTAAAGGTTTTGCTTACAGTTTTCTTCGATTGCAGGAGCGTGGTGCATCATGAGTTCTTGCCACAGGGTAGAACGGTCAATAAGGAATATTACCTGCAAGTTATGCGCAAGTTGCGCGAAGCAATCCGCCAGAAATGCCCGGTTTTGTTGAAGAACAAAAATTGGCTTTTGCACCATGATAACGCATCATTGCTTGTGCGCGAATTTTTGGCCAAAAACAACACACTAATAATGCCGCAGCCACTGTATTCCCCAGATCTGGCTCCCTGTGACTTTTTCTTGTTCCCGAAACTGAAGAGCCCCCTGAAAGAACGACGCTACGCTACGATTGAGGATATAAAGGAGGCATCGAAGGAGGAGCTGAACAAAATCACAAAAAATGATTTTTTGAAGTGCTTCGAGGATTGGAAAAAACGTTGGCACAAGTGTATAATATCTGGTGGAGATTACTTTGAATGGGGCAAAATAGATATTCATTAATAAATAAAATTCTTTAAAAAAACATAAAATTTGCGATAGTTTTTGAACGGACCTTATTTATAACATGGCTACTATAATCACATAATTATAACATGGCTACCATAATCACCTAATTTGAACCCCATAAAAGTTTAATGGAAGCGTGTGGGAGCACTATCTATTTTCCAAGGAAGATTTGTGGATAATGCTATTCCAATGCTAGGATAGTATTTTAAAGGATACGATAAAAAATATATTGACCAAATGCCTAGAGGATTGTCTTCTAGTGCCTAAAATCTAACAAGCTGCCATGAAACGCAAAAGAGATTTTTTCGACAATAAATATATTTGTATTTTAAAAATAATAAATATAAAAATTATAAAATTTTTTTTTCCGTTTTTTTACATCAGAATTAATATAATTTCAAAAACAAACAAAAAATTGTGTTTCACTTGATCATGTTAAATTTTCTCCTTAAAAAAACCAAAGTGGTCACATATTTTTGATCTGCAGTGTATGAGAATGTGAACATATGTGAAAAAATTTATCATATTCAATGGTTTTCTCTGCAATTGTTGGTTTGGTCAGGTAAGAATATTTGGGATGAGAAATTTCCAGGACGAAAGAAGAGTATTTTTCCAGATTCCATTTGTAAACGTCATTTAAAATGGTAAAGGAAGTAATAATACCATATCTGTGTACGTACGTGTCGATGCTGGAATACTTACAAAAATATAAATTTTGGTATGGAGGTATACTTAGGTATGTAAGTACATGCATCTAGACAGTTATAAGTACTCGTAGATTGGGTGTTGTCATAATGGCTTGTAGGTTACCCCATCTAAGTTGTTTTAACTTTTTAAACTCTTTCTTCACTCCTGTTCGTGTTTGGAGGTTTTTTGTTGTTGTTGTTATTTTATTCTACATTTTTGTTGTTGAGGATCTTCCTTTTATACGAGGACTTTTCTTGTGTACACTTTATAAACGGTCTGGTATGACCTAAAAAATTTAACTAGAAATTTAATCAATAAATCAGTAACAGATGTGAAACCATTAATAATTTAGCATCTTTTTCCGTACTTTGTGTACAAAATCAACTGATATGAAATTCTTATATGTACGAGTATTTGAATGTTTATATATTTATCATAAAAGCTATTTTGTATTTATAGAAGGCAAAAGAAAAAGAAAGAAGAACTAACCGACAATTTGAATTGCTTACAATCCTTTTCGTGTAGGCGTTTTCTATTCAATGTTGTTGATTTTATTTATTTTTTCCAACAAAAAGCGTTAATATTTTTTTTGCAATTTATTCGTTTTATTTTTAATAGTTTTTTTTCTGTTTACATTATAATATTTTGATAATTAATGCTAAAAGTATTTTAAAGAGGTTTTTGCCCCATCTGACAATTTTGTAATGTTCTAAACGGAATGTCATTTTACCCAAAATAAAGGGTTCTCCATTTTGTGGTCTTATTATTGGACAGTTGTTAAACTTTAGATTATGGAGTATAAGCATAGACAATTGAAGCGGCCAGTTGAAGCCAAGAAAACCCAATACAACCTTAAAGCATACTGATCGAAGGCATCAATTTCAGATAGGGGCAACTTTATATTTGCACATATTGCTTTGGCGCATATTTTTAAAATAATAGTCGAAGTTGTTTCATTTAATAGTATTTCAAATTAGAAATTAAATAAAACTTTTTTTGTTGCTATGAATTCATTTATTTGCATATAAAAGTTTACTTTTGAAAACCAAATTAAATTCTGAAAATACCAGGTGTATAAGCTTAAATCCGTTGTTTTTTAGTCAAAAAAAACCTATGTTTTTTATCATAGAAACCAAAAACAAATTTATTCAAAGTACTTGCCCTCGCTAGCTACACATTTTTCCCATCTCTCGGGCAATTTGTGGATACCGCGCCAAAAAAATTCCTTCTCTTTCGAGGCAAACCACTAATCAAGCCATTTTCGGACGTCACAAAACAGGTGGTAGTCGGAAGGGGCCAGGTCTGGTGAACAAGCGGGGTGGCGTTGCACCTCCCAGTTGAGTGTCTCCAAGTAGAGTCGGAACATTTTTTACGTGTGCGATGGTGCGTTGTCGTGGAGGAAAATCAGCTTGGCATGTCCTTGTTGATAATCCGTCTTTTTTTCACACAGAGCACAGTGCAATTTGATCAGTTGTTGGTGGTAGCGGTGGGCATTGACAGTTTCACCAGGTTTCAACATCTCATAGTAGACGATACCCTGCTGATCCCACTAAACGCACAGCATCGTCTTCCGTCCGAAGCGATTTGTTTTTGGGGAAGATGTTGATGGTTGGCCGGGATCAACCCACGACTTCTTTCGTTTAGGATTCTAGAAATAAATCCACTTTTCGTCGCCTGTCACAATCCGATGCAGGAACGACTTTCTTTTTTATCTGACGAGCAAGATTTCGCATGTGTTTTGGCGTCGCTCCATTTGCATATCGTTCAATTCATGCGGCACCCATTTTGCGATCTTTTCTTTTTTCCACATGGCACGCAGACACATGAAAATGGCTGGTTGAGTAACACCCAATTGCTCCGCGAGCATTTTTTGCGATTGGGTATCGTCTTCGTCCAAAAGAGCCTGCAATTGATGTTCCTCAACCTTCCTAGGCCGATTTTCACGCTTGTTGTCCCACAAGTCGAAATTGTCGTCTTTTAACCGACGAAACCAATCGCGGCACATTGTTTCCGATAAAGCACTGTCATCATAAGCCTCCATAAGCATTCGATGCGATTCGGCAGCCGATTTTTTCAAATTTAAGCAGAAAACCGGAGCCTCCCGCATATGCTCTTTTTCTTGCACAAAACTAGACATGATTACCAAAGGAAAAATGTATGTTGTTATATGAAATTGCTGAGAATGTGCACTGATTAATGTTGACAGATATCAAACTCATAAAAAAAAGTATGGCGTGCTTCATACGCTCACTTACGCCGTCTATGACCAAACAGCGGATTAAAGCTTATACAACTGGTAGATTAAAAAGTTAAAAAGGATCATCGAATCATTTTGATGATAAGAAATTTATTCACATCGTTTTCCAATTGAAACAGTTGTAGCTTTAACCTGGAATAGTATATAAGCATTGACTCGTTAGGGTTAGTATAAAAATTCAAAAAATTCAAAATTATATACTTATAAATAATTCATATACATGATTTTTTAGGACACTTTCAATTTTTGACAAAAAAAAATAAAAAAAATTAATAAAACCCCCATCGGAAAGTAATCAGACAGCCGTCATTGAAACGTCAATCTGATCACAACTAATCGTCTGATTACATTCAATATTGCGCAAGAACTTTTTAGTTTTTAGGCACTTGGACCATTCGAAATCCAATAAAAATTAATTGTCGAATCTTCATTTTTCGCATAAATAATACACTTTTACCATAATAAATTATTAAAATTTATTATTCATATTAATAAAAATATTGTTAACATTCAATAGGTCAAAACTGCACATTAAACTAAAAAATAAACTCGACCCAGCAAAAATGCGGTTTTTAGTTCGATAAGTAAAAAACAGATGTCAGGCCTAGCAGATGAAAAAGATTTTTAAAGACTTTTTGAATTGTATTATATTTTCATTCATTATTCAATGTTTTTTTTGTGATCCAAAGTATTTGTATTGAAATTTAACAATTTTTTGTAAAATTTAAAAACGTTTGTATACATTTAAAAAAAGGGGGTTCATAGCTCAATTTTAAGTTAATAGGTAGATAAGGATCGGCAGAAGAGGTTTTTGGTTTATTGCAATTCTACGGGATTTTTTGACTTCAATAAAATTCGTATCCATATAGGGCGATTGTCTATCCTTATACTCTATAATCTAAGTGTTAAACACATATGTTATTTAAGATGGCAATTGTCTAGTTTAAGGTTTGCCATTTTATAATTTTAAATTGTTTATCTACCGTACAACGCTATAAAATTCTAAAGGATTCCTGAGATTTTCTTTAGAAATGAAGTTAATTTTTCGCTCAATGGATACGACAATAAGTAAGTTTGCTGCATATGGGGCTCTGAAAACACACAAGTAATTGTTGGGAAGCCCTTGCATCTGCGAAAAGCGACATTCAGCTCTTAATTTTGTTCTGAAAGTGTCATTTGTACGCATTTCTGTAAATCACCAATCGTGAGCGCTATGGCCATATGATAACGAACTTTTTTTGCTCTGAACTTGGAAATTTTAATGTGGTTTCAACAAAACAGAGCCATAAGCCACACAATATAACTAATTTTCGCTTTATTGGGCAAAAAGTTTTCAGTACACGTTATTTCAAGATTTACTGAGTTATAAATGAGTTCAAAAAAAATTACTTTAAAAGGATACCAGGAGTCTTGTATCAGCCATGCACAATTGCTAATTACAAGCAATATAATGAAATAAATATTTTATTGAAATCTGAATTTTAACTATATTTTATTTGACTTTACTTTTGAAAGCATAAATTTTGATAACAATTTATAATATTTAAAAAATATAATATTTTAAAATTTTAAGAGAATATTTCAACTTAAAATGTTTTAATGATTATAAGCTGGAATAAAAGAAAAATTGAACAATTTACAAAAATTATCTTTAATGTATGTACTACAAACTGATTAGGAATAAAACTTATGAAAACTTATCTCACAAATTTATTTGATAAATTCTTGGTTAAAAAAAAAATATATTAAATAAAATAAATTGTATTATTTTAAGTAGTAAATTAAACTACGAACACTTTTTAAGTGTATTCAGTTCAGTTAAGTTTATTCAATTGAAATGCAAAACTTTCGAAACATCTGAGAAAATAATTGTTTGGATTTGAAATGATTTTGTAGGAAATTTTCGTAATTTGTTTAGTTTTCATTTCATTTATTCGCGCTCGTATCCTTTTTTTTATCAATCGTCAAAATGGGTACATGAATCCATCGAAATTAAATTCAAATTAAACAGAAAGTGTTGATACTAAAATCGGTGGACGATGATGCTGGGGACGATGGTGATGATTCTGGTGATGGTTGTTAAGGCGAGGACGAAAAATTTCAAAGCACGAGTAACATCAAAACCAACAAAACCCGAAAGAATTTTCTTCAAAATGGATTCTCATTAAAAACTCATTACACTGAAAATTTGTGGTTAAACCTGGAAATTACTTTTAATTCGCTTAAACAATTAGAAAATTCCAATATTCAAGATTCTTGCCATCACTGGCAAATTCTCTTGTATCTTTGTTTGTTTGTGTTTGTTTTTGTGTGTACGATGCTCCCCTAGGACCAACCATGTTCCATGGCACGGTAACATTTATTTATATTAGGGCTGTCCATGAAACTATTTGAACATTTAGTAGTATTTGTAAGTTGGATGAATTAGTAGGAAACAAGAGCACGTGGTTTTTTTTGTACAGCGAAAATAAAAAATAAAAAAAAGAACTTGAAAAATATATTGTACTATATTAAGTGACGTGGAAGCTCCATTATGGAGGGAATCATTAGAAAATATATCGGATTATCCAATTGGTGCTTTAGAAAGTAAAGTTCAATAAAACATACTTAAAACTTTGGATATTTATAAAACTTTTACTTTATTTATATAGCTTGGACGTTGCCATTGTGCATTGTCACCATGCGACTTCTTTCAACCTTTTGAAGTAATTTTTGATAACTTTCTTACGCATCTCGACCATAACTTACCTAAACTTGAAACTTTTTGTGCAATAAAGCTAAATATGTTTGTGCTGTGTGGCTTATGTTTGAACCGCATATGGTCCAGATCAGGGTCAAAATAAATTGGTAGTCATAAGACCATAGTGTCCAGAATTGACGTACCCAGCCTCTTCCCCATGTTCAAAAAAAATACCGGCTAATATTGGGTTGTTCGGAAAGTAATTTCGTTTGCTGATGAAGACACAATAAAGGCATTAATTGATGTATACCGGCGAATAACAACTCGTGAGATCGCTGAGAGATTAAATATACCGAATTCGACCGTTCATGATCATTTGAAACGGCTAGGTTTTATCTCAATGCTCGACATATGGGTTCCTCATCTTCTTACGGAAAAAATTTGTGTCGTCGCATTGACGTTTGTGATTTGCTTCTCAAACGTCAAGAAAATGATCCATTTTTGAAGCGTATCATCACTGGGGATGAGAAATGGATTGTGTACAACAGTGTTAAGCGTAGAAGATCCTGAAGTAAAAAAGATGAACCGGCTCAAAGCATTTCGAAAGCCAATATTCATCAAAAAAAGGTTATGCTATCTGTTTGGTGGAATTTCAAAGAAATCGTTAATTTTGAACTTCTACCGACCAACACAACGATCAATTCTGAAGTGTACTGTCATCAGTTGGACAAATTGAATGAAGCACTTAAAGAAAAAAGGCCAGAATTGGTCAATAGAAAAGGTATAGTGTTCCAACATCATAATGCGAAACCACATACAAGTTTAACCACTCGGAAAAAGCTTTTAGAGCTTGACAGAGCTGTACTTTTCGATCAACCACGAAATGGATAACTTTATTTTTATTTGATGTATTTTAGTATACGAGGTCTGTTCAAAAAGTGTTGTTAATTTTTGACAGCTGGTTTGCTTGCACGTGTTTTGGCTCGTCTTCGATTTTTGCTCAATTTCGACCAAAAACAGCATCGCATTAACATTGTTAAGGATGTGTTGGACTCTGTCCGCGACGACCCAAATTTGCTCCAGAGGGTCATAACTGGTGACGAATCATGGGTTTATGGTTATGACGTGAAAACCAAAGGTCAATCATCCCAATAGAAGATGCCGCACGAGCCAAGACCGAAAAAACTGCGCCAAGTTCGGTCGAATGTGAAGGTTTTGCTTACAGTTTTCTTCGATTGCAGGAGCGTGGTGCATCATAAGTTCTTGTCACAGGACAGAACTGTCAATAAGAGTAGCAAGTTATGCGCAAGTTGCGTGAAGCAAGCCGCCAGAAACTACCGGATTTGTGGAAGAACAAAAAATGGCTTCTGCCATTTTTGGACAAAAACAACACACTAATAATGCCGCAGCTACCGTATTCCCCAGATATGGCCCCCTGTGACTTTTTCTTGTTCCCGAAACTGAAGTGCCCCATGAAAGGACGACGCTACGCTACGATTGAGGAGATAAAGACGGCATCGAAGGAGGAGCTGAACAAAATCACAAAAAATTATTTTTTGAAGTGCTTCGAGGATTGGAAAGAACATTGGCACAAGTGTATAATATCTGGTGGGGATTACTTTGAAGGGGACAAAATAGATATTCATGAACAAATAAATAATTTTTGAAAAAGCACAAAACAGACCTCGTTCAAAATTCGTGATACTTTTTAGCTTCATTTTTTATAGTAAAAATATTCTTACAATTGTTACTCCAAATACTAGTTCCTCTACAATTATTTAATAATACTCAGTTTATTTTTTTTTTTTGGAATAACTTATTTGAAAATAATAAAAAAACATAGTATTAATGGCTGTAACAATACTGAAAAAAATTTTTATTAATTTTATCTTTTAATTAGAAAATTTCCGTCAGCACTTTTAGAACGCCCATACAACTCGTTGAAGCGATAATCAGAGAAAAATAAGAGAAATGAGAAAAAAAAACATAAAAAAAATACTTTTTGATAAGAATTATAAATGAAAAGCTCCCAACAAACGGTAGACTATATGGAAAAATAGCGCATTTTTTTATTTGGATTTTATTGCAAAGAAACAACTTTTAAGTAAATGAGAAAAAAATTCGCTTTTCATGGGTTATTTTTTGAAAATTTCAATTTCCACTGCAACTACTACTTCTATGTGCATTATTGCGATGCATTCAAATGGAAACAAGTCAGGATGAGTTAGTGTGTACGAACTAGTATATGAAAAAGGGAGGAGATAGTGAATAAGCGTATGTGTATATAACATTTTATTTTAAACGTGGATTCTTAATGCTAATAATGCACTTTGAGTTTGTGAAAACGCTTCACTAAAGAGTTTTCGTTAAAAAAAAATTTGTTTAATATTCCAAAAAGGCTTTTCATATTTAATTAGACCAATGCGAATGAAGTGCATTTCGAGGCGCTGGGAAACTTCTAGTTAGTATCAAAAAGTCGAATGTGAAAACTTTTAAATTCTTGAGTTCAAGAGCTTACTTATTGTTGCTGGTAGGCATGTACTTGCAGAAAATCTTATACTTCTTAAATGGGTGACTTGAAAATAGTTGATTAAAAATTTGTTTTTTTTTCATAAATAATTTTCACACTGTTTCCTGAAGATTAATGAATTTTTTTTTGTGAGTGTAAAAATTTAGTTTTTCTTTTGCTCCGCAGATTTGTTATATTTCAGATATTTTTCTTTAGGATCTTAAAGATATTTTTTTTTAATTTAAAATAAAAAAATATTTATTTGAATTAAGAATTTTTGATTATTTTGAAAGATTAGATATCAAAAAATATATTTATTTTTAAAAGTTTATCTAATATAGAAGAATATTAGCTTAACTAAACCGACGTGACAAAAAATTGGAGATAAGAAAAAACAATTTATTATTGCCAATATGGACGTACAAACTAGAACTTTGGTGGTCAACCAAACATTCCAATTACCGTCGAATTCGATTCGTGCAATCCAAAAGTTTTCGTAATCTTGTCAATGCCTTTTGTTGTGTAGCCACTTGGCCACTACGAAAATTTTGTTTAAAAAAAAAATCGGTTCCGCCTGAGTTATCGCCTTTCATTTGAAACTAGGTCAACAGCTGAGATGAGATTTTTTTCGGTCTCTGATGCACTCCTCTAATAAGAAAATAGCGAATTAAAAACTTCAAAAGTAAACAGAACCACTTGGCGATCGAACATATTTTTTTTGGACACAAAACCGGGTTTGGATGAGAATTCGCCTTTCATTTGAAACTAGGTCAAACCGATGAGATGAGAGTTTTTCGGTTACTGGGTCACTCTTCTCATAAGAAAACAGTCTTCAAAATTTCAAAGTTAAACAAACCCACTTGGTAACATACAAAAAGTTTGTTAGAAACAAAACCGGCTCCACATGAGTCTTCGCCTTTTATTTGAAACTAGGTCAAACAGGTGAGATGAGTTTTTTTTAGCCATTGCGTCACTCCCCCCATAAAAAAAATAGCAAATTCAAAACTTCAAAAGTAAATAAAATCACTTGGTGATCGAACATATTTTTTTGGACGAAAAACCGGTTCCTTATGAGTTTTCGCCTTTCATTTGAAACTAGGTCAAACTCATGAGATGAAGTTCTTGTCGGTCACTGGGTCACTCCTCCCATAAGAAAGCAGTCTTCAAATATTTCAAAGTTAAACAAACCCACTTGGTCACTACGAAAATTTTTTGGACAAAAAACCGGCTCCGCATGAGTCTTCGCCGTTCATTTGAAACTAGGTCAAACTTGTGAGATGAGACTTTTTCGGTCATTGGGTCACTCCTCCCATAAGAAAATATCGAATTCAAAACTTCAAAAGTAAACAAAATCACTTGGCGATCGAAAATATTTTTATGGACACAAAACAGGGTCTGCATGAGTCTTCGCCTTTCATTTGAAATTAGGGCAAACTCGTGAGATGAAGTTTTTTTCGGTCACTGGGTCATTGCTCCCATATGAAAACAGTCATTTCAAAATTTAACAGTTAAACATACCCACTTAGCGACCACGTAAATTTCTTTGTACACAAAAGAGGCTCTGCGTGAATCTTCGCCTCGATCAAAGCGGCGAGAAAAATTTTGTTTCGGCCACTGAGTCGCTCATCCAATTAGATAATAAATTACACTTTTTGAATTCGGAAAACTTTTGAATTATGATAATTAGGTGTCAATGGAGGTGGTCATATCTGCACAAAAAATTCCACAAATGAATTTGCACGTTGTTCGATTTAACGCCGCTAGAGAAATGTTGCATTCAGGTAGATATTTTGTCTAAGTAAAAATAATAAAAGAAGATATATTTTTGGCAGCACATGTCAAATTTCCTGTCAAACTCATGTCAAATTTTTTGTGCCTCCTGTCAGTTTGTGTAGTGGCAGCACTGCAGCTGCGCAGAGAAATTAGAATTAAAGTCTGATTAAACGGTGCATATCTAAATGGCTATTCATGGCAAACTCACTTGGCACGACTAAAACAAAAATAAGCTAGCTCCTCAGAGAATTTAGAATTTGCGATGTGTTGTAGCGCCGCAAGCAGTGTAGATAATATACCTGATCACATTTATATGAACCTGTGCGTCTTTATTTCGATGCATGCAGAATTTTGCACGTCTAATCGGGTCTGAAGGTAATTTAATTTGTTACGTGCGCCAAATTGTGTGCTTCGTGTTTTTGAGTTAAACTATTTTTGATATTACATCATATTTTTTTAAATGCCCTTCCATTAAAATATTTCTTTTACTTGAGAAACTCTTCGTAGGTTTAGAGGAAGTGTGTTTGTTGTTGTGTGAAATTTACGTTTATCGAAATGCAACCATGTCATCCAGGTAACAAAAGTAATTACGTTTATCGAAATGCAACCATGTCAGCATTCGTTGTTATTTTTGAATCATAGTAAAATTCAAATAAGTATTGCATATTGAATAGTAAAATCCAAATGAAGTAGTATATTTTCCATGAACTAACCTTGGCCTATCAATCTAAATTCCAAATTAAATAGGACTGATTGGAAATGGCAAACTTCAATGCTTTTACATTCAAAACTCTTTCGACTGCTTGACGCTTTGAGATAATCAATATCAATCCACACTGCCGTAGGCCATATTACATTTTTGATATGAATTGAGAAGAATTGTTGTCTACGTTCAATATTTCGGTTGATTGGTTTCAATATACCCTCAGTTGAGCAAATAAAATTATAAGAATTGGTGATTCTTATATCACTTCCATAGGAATGGATTTTATTTATTTTATTTGCGTTTGTTGGAATTTTATTCATATTTTTTGCCATTTAAGTTTTTTTACATACCAATTTATTCCATAACATTGTTTAAATAGAAAATTTTTCTTATAAAGATGCATTTTTTAAAATAAATACATTTTTTTCACTATAAAAAAAACCGTATAGGAGAACTCATTAGGTAAGAATTTTTCAAAACAATTTCACCCAAGGTGGCATTTGTTTAGCTTTACCTATTACATTGTGTATGAAATAACTACTTAACAACATGTTAAAATTTTAAAAACTTTATAAGAAAATGGTGATTCTACAATCTGTGATTCTTTTAAGAAAGAAAATGTTCATTAGCGATGAGGCTCATTTCTAGCTCGGGGATATAAAAATAAGAAAAGGACTCTGAAAATTCACAATTGACCGTAAAGAAGCCATTGTATTCACGAACAGTGATTGTCTGGTGTTGCGTTTTGGTCCGAAAGTGTGTAAAAATTAAGAAAGAGAGACCGTTACCGTCAATTCTGAGAGCTATGATAATAATACTTAACTTCAAAATTCACATCTAGAACATTTGTGGTGTTTAAAGAAAGGCGCCACAAGCCAAAAACAAATTTTGGATTTATCGTGCAAAAAGTTGGCAGGTTGCGTAGTTTCTATATTTACTGATGTTATTTGGCCTCCAAGATCGTGCGATTTGACGCCGTTGGATTTTTTCTTGCAGGGCTACGCGTAGAACAAATTTCAAATGAGCGATGGGGCTCATTTCTAGGTCGGTGGATAAAAAAATAAGCAAAGGGCTCTGAAAATTCACAATTGACCGTAAAGAAACCATTGTATTCACGAACAGTGATTGTCTGGTGTTGCGTTTTGGTCCGAAGGTGTGTAAAAATTAAGAAAGACCTTTACCGTCAATTCTGAGCGCTATGATAATTTTCTTTTTTAGACTCAACTTGAAGATTCACATCTAGACCATATGCGGTGGTAAAAAAAAGGCGCTACAAGCCACAAACAAATTTTGGATTTATTATGCAAAAAGTTCCCAGGTTGCGAAGTTTTATATTTAGTAATGTTAGTTTGCTTCAAGATCGTGAGATTTGACGCCGTTGGATTTCTTCTTGCAGGACTACGCGTAAAACAAATTTCAAATTTTGTAGCATTTAAAAACCTTCAAATTATCGGCCTAAACATTCATAACAAAATTAGCTCAAAAGGAACTAGTCTTGCAAGAAGCCTCGTGGCAGCCATTCTTGGGTGATATTATTTCGCATGTTCGAGTATAATGCCAACGTCGAAACAATAAAATAAAATAACATTTTTATCGAAATCTGAATTTTAAATGTATATTATATAACTTTACTGTTCGAAGCACAAATTAGATAAAGCTTTATTGTTGAAAAAATAATTTTATTAAGGACATCTTCAACAAATTCTTTTAAGAAATACATTGTATTACTTTGCAATAAAAGATTTGAAACAAATTTTCTTATAAACGATTTCTAAAAAAAATCCAGCAAAAAAAAATTTCCCACAAAAAAAGTTAACTTGCAGATTTCTGGTAAACAATTTCGTTTTTAAAAGTTGAAAAATTTTATTATCCGACATTTGAATTTGTTTTCCTGGTAAGTGAAGATTTTCAGAAATTTTATACAATAAAAATAAAAATATATTTGATATTATTGCAAATGTAATTGTCATAAAATATTATTTCGAAAGGTTAAGCAACATGAAAGATATTTTTGGTGACCAACTATTGAATTTCAAATAATATCTTAAAGTGCCTGGCGTTATGAAATGCTACCAAATATTTTTTTTTTCTCTCTGCTATTTCTGTCGAAAATAAGATAAGAAAATACGTTTTATTTTCAAGTAATACTTTTGTTGTGCAATAATTTTGTACAATTTGAGCTTTTATGACCTATGAGCAACAATAATCAAGTATAATCACTTGAACAAAATATTATTTCTTCATAAAGTCGCATTAAATGAAATTTTGTTTATTCAAAATATTTGTGGTCATTTTTAGAAAATGTTTTGAGTTTTAACTATTTTATATAAAAATATACAGAGTAGCATGAATTTCAATTGTGTAATAATATTGAACCTTGGCGTAGTCAATTTAATTGTTTATGTTTAAAATAAAATTTTAAAAAAATAAAGTTTCAGAATTGTATGTAAAAATATTCAATTAATTTTATAAAAGAAATTCTGTGCCATCTGTTGTTTTTTTTTTAAACTGAAAGAAAACACATATTTCGTGCACAATCATCGAAAATTTTTATTGCTCATGAAAGTTGAATCTTTTACAATTATGGATGAAAAACAATTATGATAATGTAACGACCACGACTCAGTTTGTACCTAAACGTCAAAATGTTCGATGACCTTTCCCAATAAAAGTGGATCAACGGCCTCAACTCTTATCGAATGTTTTTCTTTAAACCTTGAATTGTTCTTGCGTAATTGGCAAATGCTTTTCCTCAAAGAAAAAATTTCAACCGTGTCAAATCGTAAGATCTTAGTGGCCAATACACATCAGCATTTGGTGAGATTATTGGATCACCGAATTTAGTTCGCAACAAACCGATGTTTTGTCGTGTTGTGTGTCTCGTAGAGCCGTTTTGTTGAAACCAAAGCTCACTCAGATTCAATTCACGATCATTTTCAAAAGAGAAAGGCGAAATGATTCCACTAGCCCATAAACCTCACTAAACAGTGATTTTTTTCAGGGGTTTTCCACGCCCCTGATTCGACAATTTTGATTGTTAACTTAGCCTTCGTCGGTAAATGTAATTTTTACGGACCACATTTTTACAGAACAAAAATGTTTTTGTGTTAAAGCATAGATAACACCATACGATTAAAGGGGAAATTTCTCCTTTCTTAAGCCTGGTATGCAGCTCGAGCTAAGATAAATTTTCATACGATTTTTAGCTAGCTAAATCGAAAACGAAAAATTTAGCTCACGATTTCGCCGGGCAGTACGCAGCTCGAGAGTGAAAACAAAGTCTCCATTGACAAGTCTCCACGCGATTTCACTTTGGTTTTCGCTACAATTAAATGCACGGAACAATCATCAAAGATAAATGCTAGCTAAATTTTGACGTTTGTGTTTCACTCTCGTTTAGCTGCGCTAAATGAGAGAGTAGTGGAGATCGCGTTAAAATTTATCTTCGCTCGAGCTGCATACCAGGCATTACTCGTCTGATAGTGTACTATATACGCAAACATGTACGAAATTTGCTCGTACATAAGTTAAATAAGGTTTGCCGCGAACAAAACTTGACTTTGCACGAGCATTTTAATCATAGTGTAATCACTTAAATAAACATCTGCAACAATAATTAATTGCAATGCACGAGCATTTTACGCGAGCAAAAAAGAATTTTAACATGTTGAATTATCTAATTAATCGCTCTTGTTTTTATTTTATTTATTTTGTGTTATCAATGACATTTTCACATTCATTTATTTATTGTGATTATTTCAATTTGTTTATATATTTTAATACTTCATATTTTAAATCCACATTATTTACCTTTTATTTTATTTTTCATTTTTAGAATCAACATTTTTCATATCTTTATTTCAGTTATAATAAATTTTATATCAAAATATTTATTATAAATATTAAATAATTTGTTACATTCAACACTAGTTCTTGCCACTATTCTTCAATTTGCATCAGATAACCTTCACGTTGCATAAATCAAAACAGTTTTAAATTATAAATAATAAATAATAAAGTCATAAATAAAATAAAATTTATCATATATAATATAATTACGCATAAATGAATTACTGTCAAATGTCATATATGTAATATACGAGGTCTGTTCAAAAAGTATCGCGAATGTTGGTACTCATGTCTCTCACTTATGCCGACAAGTTCGGTCATTTTGAATGTTCAGTTAATTTTTGACAGCTGCTTTGCTTGCACGTGTTTTTTTCTTCTTCGTCTTCGATTTTTGCCCATTTTTGACTAAAAACAGCATCGCATTAACATTGCTAAGGAGCTGTTCGACTCTGTCCGCGACGACCCAAATTTGCTCCAGAGGGTCATAACTGGTGACGAATCATGGGTTTATGGTTATGCCGTGGAAACCAAAGGTCAATCATCCCAATGGAAGATGCCGCACGAGCCAAGACCGACAAAAGCGCGCCAAGTTCGTTCGAATGTAAAGGTTTTGCTTACAGTTTTCTTCGATTGCAGGAGCGTGGTGCATCATGAGTTCTTGCCACAGGATAGAACGGTCTATAAGGAATATTACCTGCAAGTTATGCGCAAGTTGCGTGAAGCAATCCGCCAGAAACGCTAGGGTTTGTGGAAGAACAAAAATTGGCTTTTACATCATGATAACACCCCTGCTCACGCATCGTTGCTTGTGCGCGAATTTTTGGCCATAAACAATACACTAATAATGCCGAAGCCACCGTATTACCCAGATATGGCCCCCTGTGACTTTTTCTTGTTCTCGAAACAGATTCTTTGATCCATTTTTTGGAATGGGCAAAAATCGAAGACGAGCCAAAACACGTGCAAGCAAAGCAGCTGTCAAAAATTAACTGCACATTCAAAATGGCCGAACTTGTCAGCATAAGTGAGAGACACGAGTATCAACATAACGGCACAAAAAAATCGAATACACGTAACCCGCGGAAATTCACAATTCGCGATAATTTTTGAACAGACCTCGTATGCACTAGTATGCGCGATTAAATAATGTATAGGTTCGCATACAATATCCACTTCAGAATTTTACCCACGAGTAAAAATTGCACGTCGTTGGGAAAAAATCGTTCAATCGCCCGATCAGTGTAGAATACGGGGGCGAGCTGTTCGTAGAGTTGACCGATTTGGTAGCGAACCATTTAATCAACGGGGCTAATTTTGTACTATTTTATAATTGATAGCTGTAAAAAAGAGAATCATGACATGTGTGTGTGTTTTGACAGATATTTTGAAGTTGAAAAAAAACCAACAGATGAGATGGTCTACCCTATCTATACTCGTATATAAAAAATAATTTTTTTTTCAAAAATATGATATTTTAATAAAATTTAAACATAGTATTTTTCGCATTTATAATATGCGAAAAATACTATGTTTAAATTATTATTTCGTTAAATATTTTATAACGAAAAATGTGAACAATATTCAAAGTAAAATGTTAAAGATTTTATTTTCTATATTTGCGTCGAGTATGCAACAATTTTGTGTTCAAATCCTGAGTTGTCATGGAGCGAAGAATTTACATTTCAAAACAAATGTTATTAAAAATGGAATTTAAAAAATTTATACACAATGAACTCTATTATAAATTTTTAATTTTATTAATTTTTAATTTTCTTGGTCGCATGTCTTTCATATACCTTAAAAATAGTATACCATATAAGGCCAACCAAAATTCATGCCTTCATATTGTATGTCATTGTTTCTATTAATAAAAATTTAGAGAAGGGAACTTTTGAACAATACAATAAATTGGTTTAAATTAAAGAAATATTCAATAAATAAATACTATCATTTAACTAATTAATTAGCTTATTATTGGGTACAAATTTGTTTTGTTCTGATAAAGGTACATAAAGTAATTGAGAAGGAATAAATCAAACTATTTAATTAAAGAAAAGGCGTTTTATATGAAATTTTTATGAATTTCCAACGTAAGAACATGAAATCTTTTAATTGCGTTTTAAATAAATGTCTTTGTACAAATAGTAAGTCAAGTGCTTTGAGTTCACATGTAACGACGTAGTTTCTCTGATATAATTTCACATACTATACTTTCACAAACGAATATATATAAATACATTTAAAATACAAATCAATGTTATCAATAAAAAAACTTATAATATTTAACAATTACAAAAAAAAAAAAATTACTCTAATAAGTACGTATACGAGTATGTACAATACACAAAGTAAGCATTGTGTAGGCGTATAATTTATTCTCCAGTTCAAAGGGACAAATATTATTTATTAAAAAGGTTTGCTTTCGTTATTGAGGGGTTTGTAACTGATATTTAGTTTTGAATCAATAAGAAAATTTGGTAATAGCAATAAAATTGTAATAATTATTCATAAATTGAAAGATATTTATTAGTTAGAAATAATTTGTATGGTGATAATTGTCCTTAGAGTATATTGTTCATAAATTTTTCTGTGTGGAGTATTTAATTATTTGGTTTTTCTTCTTATATTTAAATTGTAAATCTTATAGGAATAGGAAGTATTTGGTTCTAGGTCTTAAGTTGTAGCCGAAATATTACTAATTAACACAGTTTAAGTGGATATATAATATATTTTTATTAACTGACGATACATTTCAGTGTGTCATTGTACAGCGTTAACCATTTTAATGTTTGGAAATAGCAGGTCTGTGATTTGATAGTTGTCAAACATATTTGTTAGATAAGGTAGCATGTTTGACAGCTGTCAAATATTTTCGTCTGTGATGCATTTTACCGAATATGACACCCACTTATTTTGTCATCATCAGATTCTCCCTGTTCGAGCAATAATTTCAAGTAGCTGAATATCCGAGATATTCCCTATTGTCGGTGGTGCCTCAGAGTAGCATTCTTATCCTTTTCCTGTATAATATTTACCAGTTGTATAAGCTTAAATCTGCTGTTTGGTCATAGATGGCGTGAGTGAGCGTATTAAGCTAAAAAAGATACTTTTTTTTATGAGTTTGACATCTGTCAACATTAATCAGTGCACATTCTCAGCAATATCGTACAACAACATACATTTTTCCTTTGGTAATCATGTCTCGTTCTGTGCCAGAAAAAGAGCATATGCGCGAAGCTCTGCTTTTCTGCTTCAATTTGAAGAAATCTGCTGCCGAATCGCATCGAGTGCTTATGGAGGCCTATGGTGATAGTGCTATATCGGAAACAACGTGCCGAGGACCATCAATTGTAGGCACTTTTGGATGAAGACGATACCCAATCGCAAAAAAATGCTCGCGGAGCAATTGGGTGCTACTCAACCAGCCATTTGAAAAGATCGGCAAAGATTGAAAAGATCGGAAAGTTGGTGCCGCATGAATTGAACGATAGGCAGATGGAGCGACGCCAAAACACATGCAAAATCTTGCTCGCCAGACAAAAAAGAAAGTCGTTCCTGCATCGGATTGTGCAAGGCGATGAAAAGTATATATATTTCGAGAATCCTAAACGCAAGAAATCGTGGGTTGAACACCATCAACATCCTCACCAAGACCAAATCGCTTCGGACGGAAGACGATGCTGTGCGTTTGGTGGAATCAGCAGGGTATCGTCTACTATGAGATGTTGAAACCTGGTGAAACTATCAATCCCCACCGCTACGACCAACAACTGATCAAATTGCACCGTGCTCTGCATGAAAAAAGGACTGATTATCAACAAAGACATGACAAGCTGATTTTCCTCCACGACAACGCACCATCGCACACGTCAAGAATGGTCCGAAACCACTTAGAGATACTCAACCGGGAGGTGCTACCCCACCCCAATTATTCACCAGACCTGGCCCCTCCCTACTACCACCTGTTTTCGTCGAAGGGCCATGCGCTCGTTGAGCAGCACTTAGATTCTTACGAAGACGTCCAAAAATGGTTTGATGAGTGGTTTGCCTCGAAAGAGAAGGAATTTTGTTGGCGTGGTATCCACAAATTGCCCGAGAGATGGGAAAAATGTGTAGCTAACGAGGGCAAGTACTTTGAATAAATTTGTTTTTTGACTAAAAACAGCGGATTTAATCTTATATACTTGGTATACCCACAAAAGTACTTCAAATGACAAACACTTGCATAGCTATGTATGCCGATGACATTTCCATACTGTCACGTCACAAAAACCCGAATACTGCATCGTGTCATTAACGAAATCATATTGAGTGACTTCAAAACTGGTTCAGAAAATGGAGAATAAAAGTACTAACAAAAAAGTGCTTATGCTACTTTTACTCTTCGATGCTCTCTATTATGTAGACTTATAGTGTGCTCCACAGCAAACTTCATATTCCTTTCGTTCGTGAATTGTCTGTTAGTCGTTACAAAAAATTTATCCAATTAAAATCCTCTGATAAGAGAACTGTCTACATTTTCTCTCCTCGAAAGTGTACATAGACGCTTGAAAACGTAATATTCGCGAAATTTTCTAAGCTTTAAAAATTAAACTTGTAGACCTCGCTCTTGTATGTGATCTAGAGAATCATGTATGAATGTTTTCTCCTCTCTCATGTGTCATGTAACTATTCTTTGTTTAAAAAAATATATTTAAGAAATTTCTAGATTCGGTCTCTTTTTACAAGATCTGCCATTTGCCACTGTTTGATTTTTTATGGTAAAGCTTTGTAAAAAAAACCTACACAATAACCGTATATAATTCGCATACTTAAAAGGCTTAAAAAAGTAATGTTCTTCTAGTAATTGCCGGATTATAAAAAGAGGATCAAGTCTGAAAGAAGTCGTTTAACAAATATTTGAATAATAATATTATATTTAATACTTAATCGCTAAGTTTTTAGCAATATTAAAAAATTAAAATTTTATAAAAATCTAAATTATGCGTGTATTTTATTAAAATTGACCTAACAAAACGTAAATTGGATAAATCTCTATTGTTGAATGACGCATGCACACGTTCGGAATTTAGCTAATTACCCGAAAAAAAACGGCAAGCAACTATAAAAGTGCTGTCAAAATTTTTCAAATATTCGCAAACTTATGAGAGTACACACAATTGCTAACTGCAACTAAAACTTCACTCGCCGACTTAAATCACTAATTTTAGGCCCTGTTCGTAGTACAACCAATATTATGGATTATCCATTTTATGGTTTAGAAAGTACGATCCCTTCGTTCAACAGGTGTTTAACATATTTATATTATTTGTTCAGTTTAATGTTTGCCATTTAATATTATGAATCGCCCAATTACCAAACAACATATAAAAATTGTCAAAATTGTTTACAAATAAATGCGCAAAAGATTTTTTTTTTTCGAACAAAATTTTCTTCAGGGTTGAGGCTCATTTCTCACTTGATGGATTAAGTAAAATCTCCATTTGTAGGCCTCCAAAAATCCACAAGTAACTATGTAGAAGCCTTTGTATCTGTTTGGTAAGTATTTTGAATTGATGTCAGTAATCGGTATTTCTTTCAAAATGGAGAACTAGAGACTGGTACTGCAAATTCTGAGTGCTACGACCATTTGATAACCGGTGTTTTTTTGTGCTTTTACGCGGAAGATCCGGTTTTTAAACAGATAATTCTCAAATTTTAAAACATTTAATTGCTAACATCCATCAATTAATGGCTGAATAACAGCCGAAAATATGCGAAAAGTCATTAAAAATTACCTCCAAAAGAAACGAGTCCTGCAGGAAGTTTCGTAACGGTAGGATGTTATGTCTTATGCACACTGCGCAAGGTCTAATCCAATAAAAAATTTATATCAAAATCAATATATTAACTTTAATTTCTGTAGCACAATTTGAATAAGATAATAATAATAATAACACAAGCAGTGACGTAATTTTTAGCATCGCAGCAAGCAAGAAAAAAAGAACGAAAAATAGCGTTGTGTAAGGCGGGCTTAACACACATGAAAGTGTATATATTGTGTTGTTGCGTTGGCATGACGCATTTTGTACATGTTTTCAGAAGTTGGATTTCTATATACAGTAATTTCGTTTTTTTTTTTAAATAAAAATAAAAGACGATTTTTTTATAGTGAATTAATATTTTATTCAATTAAATATTGTCCAGTCTGATCCAATACCCTTTACCATCTTTCTGGCAGTAGCATGATTCCACGCTCATAAAGCTTTTGTTCTTTGCTGGCAAAAAACTGGTCCAAGTGATTGTTGACCTCCTCATTTGAATTAAACGTTTTACCGTCTAAAAAATTTTGTAGATAATCGGACGGTTTTACCGTCTAGAAAAAAACCAAATGATAATCGGAAGGTGCTAGGTCTGGAGAGTATGGTGGGTATGGCAGTATATCCCATCCAATCTCTAAAAGTTTTTGCCGACTGGTCAAACTTGTATGTGGTTTCGCATTATCGTGTTGGAACACTATACCTTTTCTATTGACCAATTCTGGCATTTTTTCTTTAAGTGAATCATTTAATTTGTCGAACTGACAGTACACTTCAGAATTGATCGTTGTATTGCTCGATAGAAGCTAAAAATAAACGATTTCTATGAAATCTTACCAAACAGATAGCATAACCTTTTTTTGATGAATATTGGCTTTCGAAATGCTTTGAGCCGGTTCATCTTTTCTACTTCAGGAGCTTTTGCGCTTTGCGCTTAACATTGTTGTAGACAACCCATTTCCCCAGTGATGATACGCTTTAAAAATTGATTATTTTCTTGACGTTTGAGAAGCAAATCACAAACGTCAATGCGACGGCACAAATTTTTTCCGTTAAGAAGATGAGGAACCCATATGTCGAGCTTTAAGATAAAACCTAGCCGTTTCAAATGATCATGAACGGTCGAATTCGGTAAATTTAATCTCAGCGATCTCACGAGTTATTACGTAGGCTACTATATATATTTCTGGCCTAGGCAACACTAAGTGTTGCCAGGTGCGATCTGACATTTCCATTGGAAAGTTTGACATTTTTTAGCATAAACGTACTCAGAACGTTTTGACGTACGACTATCATTTGTGTTGTTTACAGTGACTTGAAAAAATCAATTTGGCAAAAAAATGGAATTAACTCGTGAACATTTTCGTGCGATCATTTTTCACAACTTTCGACGTGGATTATCACGACAAGAGTGCATCGATGAACTTAAATCTTTGTATGGCTATGAAGCACCATCCTATAGCACTGTGAAAAACTGGTACAACGAATTCAATCGTGGCCGACGCTCGCTCAAAGACGAATTCCGTGAAGGTCGTCCAAAAACAGCCGTTGTTCCAGAAAACATCGATGCCGTACGTGAACTGATAATGCAAGACCGTCATGTGACATACCGTGAGATAGAGGCATGCCTAGGCATTTCTCCCACCAGCATACATTCGATATTGCATGAACGCCTGGCCGTAAAAAAGGTTTGTTCTCGTTGGATCCCGCACAATTTGACAATCGCTCAAAAAAAGGCTCGTGTGGATTGGTGTAAAGAAATGCTGAAAAAATACGATCGCGGTGCTTCAAAAGACGTTTATAAGATCGTCACAGGTGACGAATCATGGATCTATGCGTATGAGCCCGAAACAAAACAGCAATCGACCGTGTGGGTCTTCCAAGACGAGTCAAATCCAACGAAAGTTGTTCGTGGAAGAAGCACTTCGAAGCAAATGGTCGCTTGTTTCTTTGGCAAAACTGGTCATGTGGCGACTGTTCCGCTTGTGCAACGTAGGACGGTCAATTCTGAGTGGTACACCACCATTTGTTTGCCTGAAGTCTTCGGAGAAATTCGAAAAACGAACAAGAGAAGTCGAATCATTGTGCACCATGACAATGCGAGCTCTCACACATCGGCTCAAACCAGCGCCTTTTTGACCGGACAAAACGTCGAATTGATGGGTCATCCTCCGTACAGCCCTGACTTGGCACCCAATGACTTTCAACGATTTTCGTCGCCAGAAGATGCTGTTGAAGCATTCAAAAACCATGTTTTGGAGGTGTCTCAATCGGAGTGGAAAAAGTGCTTCGAAAATTGGTTTGAGCGCATGCAAAAGTGTATAAATCTTGATGGAGAATATTTTGAAAAACAATAAAACCTTTTTCGTTGATAAATATTCGCATTTTCATTATTAGGCCAGAAATATATATAGTAGCCCACGTATTCGCCGGTTGGCATCAAATAATGCCTTTATTGTGTCTTCATCAGCTTCAAGTGGTCTTCCAGAACGTGGTGCATCTTCGAGATCAAAATTGCCGGATCGATATTTTACAAACCAGTTTTGACAAATTTTTTTCTTGCTTGAACAGCATTTTTATCTTTTCTATAGTAAAAAAAGTAAAATATGCCGAAAATGCTGTTTTCCACTCTCCATACTATATTTAAAAGGGTATCAACCAAAAACTACTATGCAGAATCAATCAAATTTTTGCACAAGCAATCCTTGCTATGTCAGCTGTCAAATGCGGCGGTTTAAGTGTAAAGTTGGTTGTGAAAAATTACAATTAAGTCTTCTGTTGGGAAACAACGAAATTGCTTTTTGGACAACCCAATATTTAATTTGGTATTACTTTTGGGTGGAAAAAATTGGATAACCTTTTACAGCTAGTAAACCACTTTTTAAAAAATAATTCCGGATGCGTCAAATTCGGTGTATGCGTCAGACTATTGTATCAAAACTGGTGTATTGGTCGTTTAGGAGGTCTGTCTACTGATGCTGTAAATAGGCTGCAAATGACTTCAAAAAATATTCTAGAACCCCCATAGTCCTACAACGAATTGTTTCATTTAACTTTTGTTTCCAAAGTTTAAATTGGATTATCATTTATTTTGTTTACATGATGATATGAGGTAATTTTTAAGAAACTACTCTCATAATCATAACAAAAATTATTTAAATTTCAAATAGACTTTTATTTACCCTTTAATCTCCTTAGGTATAGTCAATCTCCTTTTTTTTTAAACTTCATTTTAGAGGAGCTTTGAAATTTATAATAAAATCAGAATTATTTATACAGAATTTTTATAGTAATTTAAAAAATAAAGAATATTAAAAAAAGTTTCCGAACAACCCAATATATCATTTTTTAACTATAAATTAATAAAAATAAATATTAAATCAATTTGTTTTTATCATAAAATATTAATTTATTTTAATTTTGTTTTTCTTTTCTTTTCTTCAAATTCTAGGCGCACAATCCGGTGGATGTAGATACAACAAAAAACCACAATATCGATACTCTGGATGTCATGCATATGACACTTCTGCATTCAATATAGTCCTCGGTCTAACATGGCATCTTGAAGAATCCAAATACTCAATACCAGGCGAAAGAAACAATTTCTTCTATCAGGAAACATTGGAGCAGGCTACAAAAATACTCGAAAATAAGCGAAGGAATAGCAGTGACACATCGGAACATCCCTTCACTGAGGACTAACAAAAAAAAAAGAGTAAACAAAAAAACTTTACCAAATTTACAAAAAAAAAATACAATTTCATTTATAATTTAAACCAAAAAAAAAGGACAAAAATTTAAAAGAAAATTAACCGGAAGGAAACAAAATATTCATATACAAACATATAATAAGGTGTAAATACCTTTTACATATAAGAACATGGCCACGTAGAAAAACCAATTTGCACAGATACTCTTAAACGAAATTCTTTAATCAATCAATTTTCTGATATCAAATTGAAATTGACTGAAATTAATTTTTAATTATTACATACCATTTTCATTTATACTATATAGACTACATACCTGTGATGCTGCTTACATATATGCTATGTTTATCACGAAATACGATGTTATATGATATCAATCGAACAAAAATAGAACAATTAAGTTATAGTTTTTTTTTTTTTTCTTTTTAAAAAGTGAATATATTTTTAAAAAAAATAAAAAGAACAAATAGCCGAAATTATAGATTAATTGGAATCAAATATACACAGGGATTAAGGCTTATTGTACTGTATTTAATTAAAAAAATAAATTAAAAAAAAAACACACATGAACTTATACAAATATACAAATGAGTCAGATATTGAAATAAATTTATTTATTATTTAATATGTAAGAATAGGTTGATCATAATAAATAAAATCAATTGAATCACTCGCACTCCATTAACTATGGTCTCGTCGTGTCATCAATCATTAGAGTTTGTTCGTAGATTCACATTTACTAGGTTTATAATGTTTGCCGTTAGTTAGATTTTTTCATTTTTATTTTGCCACTTACTCGTTCATTCAAATTTGTTCATTCATTCTTTATTCATTGATCGATTCTATTCGATTACGGACTCATAGCCTTCTAGTTAAGATAATATCGAGCACAACGCCATTGTACGCTTCTAAATGATCCCAATCTTTTTGAATTTGTATACTACCGCCTGCCTATCTACAATAATAATCGTCCAATACTACTTACCTTCGCGCAAATGCGTATATATAGACCTTATTAAATCACACCCTCCCTCAATGCAAATTGCACACATAAAATCGATCACCTGATAAGAATATTCTCATTTTATATGAAGCAATATGATTTTTTTTTTTTTATGGAAAACATCAACTCTTCTGTTATTTTTGTTTTTCTCTCGAATTTCTGTTTTTTACTTTTATTTTACGTAAGCTGAGATTATTATGTATGCGCGCATATAAGGAATTTCATAAATTTTTTTAATATTGACGCTTTGATTGTAAATTCAGATATTTTCTTACATGTCTTGTTGATAAAAGTTCTGACATCTTACGTTCATCGGTAATACCCTTTTGTTCAAATAAAACGATAAATATTTAATAAAAATATGAAGAAATATTTGAAATTTTACATCATTTAATATTTACATCAGACTCATATATAAATTTTTTTTAAACAGAAGATAAAAAAAACATGTGTTCAAATGTTCTTAAAGTAACTTAATTTATGTAGAATTTCTGTAAATCATGAACAAGTGAGTAGGAGAAATATAATGTTTTTTTCTACTATTGAAAATCATAATTAATTGGAAATTATCAGAGCAGTTAAATGGAAATTATTTTGATTTGAAAAATAATTCAAAATATACCATTTCCATGCCGAACCCTTCCAAGCGGGTGTTCCTAACAATGCTCATGCGTCCTGAATTATGATAGTATAGATAAAGACAATGTAATCTCTCATTTCGATCATACCATCGAAAGAAGAGTTTACACATCGTGTTTTTCTATACTATCATAAATTCAGTCATTGCAGACTTTCCCAGGAGGAGCCTCTTTAATAGTACAGATTACGTACAAAATCTATTGGGTCTAATTTCATGAAGTGCAGACTTTCCGAGGAGAATATTCTTCAACAATACAAAACCCGCTGGGCCTAATTTCCTGAACAACCGAGCGGCTCCCGATTTGGATCGCCTATTAGGCATTTGAAATTGCCGATCTTTCTCTTGAACTCGGCTATGAGAGACACGAGCTTCCGAAGAACACATGGGACTTGCAAGCAGTTACTTAAATTGAACTCATTTAAAAACTTTGTAGATTCAAAAAAAAAAAAAACAAGATAACTAAATGTCATCTGATCAGTTTATTATTTATATAAATATTATACTTAATCCATTTTTTAAGTACACTTAACGTTACAAATGCATTTAATCTTGCCTTTGATTTATTTCAATATCAATATAATGCTAGCACAGAAACAACATTAAAAATGTGAAATTTTGTTGACAGCACTGCGAACAGGACTTAAAATTGGAGATTAAACTTAAATCAGTAATTTGCTTTGGCTGTTGTTTGTAATTGTGTACATTCTCAAAAGATTGTGAAGGTTTCAAAAATTTTGACAGTACAATTGTGTTCGGCGCATAAAATACGTGTAGGCCCCTTTTAACTGTCAACAGTCGTTTGCAAGGTTTCTCCCTCCATTTTGGTATCGGATAATTCTTTCGACCATAGATTATAGAAAAACTCAATACAAAAACCTACTAGATAAGAAATACTGTCAAAATATGGAAGTCATATGCTAAACACTAAATTAAAAATACTACTTAATCAATCACAATAGTTGAGTACAGTACAGTGTCGGTAACATGTTTTTTAAGGGTTTTTTAATTATTATGTACTCATTTTCAGACTACTAAAAAAACTCTAATTAATGCTTTTCTGAATGCATTAATTTTTAATTTGTTTAGTCGCCTCGTATTATTATTTTGATATGCTTTAGTTTTTTTTGCATATATAAAATAATATATTAATTATATATATTAATTTACTCCCTAAAACACATTTATCACCGCTGACACTGTCATAATCCAAGATGGATAACCAAAACATATAACCAATTATTAAATGGAGAGAATGTGTATCGGTGTGTGCCTGTAAAGTAATTAGATGAATTTTCCATGACGACATTAGTTGCTAAAATACCTTCGAATTTTAAAACTTGTTCGAAAAATATTACAAATAATACACGCCGTATTTAATTATCCTGTTCTTAATTTTAATAGATATAATAATAAATACAATACTTAAAATTAAAATAGTTTTGAAAATGACTAAACAAATTTTTAAAATAAATTATTCATTGATTTAAGAAAACAAATTATTTAAGATAAGAAAAAAAATATGGTGGAAAAAAAAACATTATTATTTTCGAAAAGTGCATGTGCTAAGGCCACTAAGGGATCGTGGCTTTGAAATTGACGTTTTAGTGATTCAACAAAATGGCTGTGCTGGCATTTCAATAAAAGGAGGCAAAAAGTGCACGTTATATTGATTCAGCAGAATTTCTACACTTTTTCACATAATACCCGTTCGTGTAAAAACTCATTTTAGGAGTGGCGATTTTCGTGTTAACCGTCAACACAGTTTGCAACGAAAAATTGTATTTCCACTGGGTCCTCACGCACTAAAACCAATAAATGTGTTTATTAAAATGTGCTTGCGTTTGGAAATTTTTTTATGTTTGTTCTTTAATCGTTCTTGTTTCGACCGCGGTATTGTAGGTTTCTCTGGTACTGATTCCTTCCGTTGTTGACGTATTTAGCTTCATATCCTTAAAAAAGGTTCTCTTTCTGTGTTTTCGCTTCGATTGTTCAGATCGAAATAGGTACTCTTTCACTAACAAATGTAGCAGAACCAATTTGTTGAAAACATGATTTTGTCCTGCCAATGGTGCTCTGTCAAATCGTTTAATTCTAAAAGGACTCATACACAGGCCAACTTTGTTGGACAACTGGTCTGCCAACCGGTTGGTCAACCACGCCACACACGTTCCAACTTCTTTCAAATCATTCAAATATTTTTAGCTGTGTTCAGAAGAAGAATCAGAAGAATGTTTTGGTGAGAAACATCCAAACATATGTTTTTTTTTAACATAAGATCGTACAACTTGCCCATACACAGTACAACTTGAACTACCAACCAATGACTCCGCCCATAAAAATCAAAATTTTTTGATTTTCTTCCAACCAACTCACCAACTATCAAAATGGTAGGACAACTACCCCACACACGATACAATTTGACAAGTTGGCAGACCAGTTGTCTAACCAAATTGGCCTGTGTATGGGCCCGTTTACACTGATCGTGTATTTTGTAGACGCACAAATTTTTCTCGTGGCAAAAGAATAGAAGGAGAAATTTGGCAAACCTATCGTACATATATTACATAAGACGTCGATTATGTTGCTCATTGCGAACTCATCATCTGCATCATTTATTTTATTTGTGATAAATTTCATTTAATTTATTACTTTAACATTTATCATATAAAATATAAAGCTGTTTGAATATCTGCAAAATGAGATTAGCTGATGAAAATTGAAAAAAAAACAAGTAGCAAAAACGAGTGTAGCGTAGTGTATAGCGGAACATCGTTCGCGTATAAATTTATGGATATATTTAATAAAATGTTAGTATTTTTTATTAAATAAAACTATAACGATGTTCTGTTATACAAAAAATGAAATAATCAAAATAAATAAATAAATATGAAAACGTCATTTATAATATTTCAAAGTAAATAAAATAAGAACATGCTTCTGCATCGCAATTAATTATTATTGCAAATGTTCATTTAAGCGATTCTACTATATTAGACTGCTCGTGCAAACGACGAATTATGTACGCGGCTAACCCCGTAGTGCGTACAAGCACTATCAGACGAACAAAAAAGAGGATTACGGTGTAATCTAAGCTTTACGACTGAAATGGCTTTTCTGTAAAAATGATATTTCGTACAAATTTGCTCTGTAAAAATAACATTTTTTACGGACCTAGTAGAGAATTCACCAATAAAAAATTCACAAACCATCACGTGATCATCTTTCAGCATGTTGAAATTACTTTTTGTTCGCCTCAATTGCGTGTGTGTCGCAATTAATTATTTTTTATCAAGATGTTTATTTAAGCGATTACAATATGATTATACTGATCGTCAAATACACAAACTTTGTTTGCGGCGAATCTGCACAATCCCATATATTACACTGTCAGACGCGGAAAAAAGGGGAATTTTATCTTTAGATCGTCTATGTGTATCTAAAGTTTTAGTGTGAACGCGGTTGGTGGCATGATATGAAATGGTGTCATAACGTCCCATAATACTAAAAATTCCTTCGATCCTAAACAGAAAAGCGACTTAAAACTTGTACCAAAGCTAGAGCACAGTAGATGGTGGCGGTAGTGAAGTCTGTTATAATTTTGTAAAAATCATTGAAAAAATTCAAATAATTATGTATGTATCTCCTGGAGAAGGTTATTATCGAATAGAATTCATTCAATTTCATTCGCCATATTCCATTTTTCATTTTTAACTTAGATGTAATAATATTAATATAAAAGACATTATTTTAAAATTTAAAAAATTTTTTTTTTTGGATTTAATTAAAGAAAAAACTCATAAATGAGCTAAGAGATAAAAATTAAAGTAATAAGAATAATTATTCTATTAGATAAAATATTTTAATATACATTTTCATATAAAGCAATGCAAAATAAATATAATTTAGAAAATGGTATTTATAGAAATAACAGAAAAATGACCATCTAAATTTTTACGAACATCTAAATACATGTTGACACATTATCAAAAAAAAAATAGAAACTAAAAACAAAAAGGATCTAGTGTAAATGCACACATTTATAGATATTCATAAAATACGCATAGTCGCTAAAAAAAAATATGTGCATTTACGCAACATTGTTGATATTGTGTTTGGACTAAGTTAATTCGTACAAAATAAAAATCGAACAAATTTTCAAAATTCAAAAAAAAAACTTTTAGTGCATATTTTTAAAATAGCAAAATCATAAAAATAAACAAGAAAAATACACGAAACATAATCAAATGAATTATAAATTATAGCAATTAATAATATGATAATAAATAAATAATAAATAATGAATTATTTATTTAAAACATAATCTTAAATGGAACCAAATAATTTTTAAGGAAATTTATAAATGTTCGAATTCATAGTTTAAATAAATAATAAGAGATCATGTGCGCGAATGGTGTAAAAAAGACATAAGTATATGGACGTGAAGGGGAATGAGCGGGAGGGGGGTTTGGATTTGCAAAGAAAAAATAACTTTTTTTTTCACTTGCCATAAATACGCATAAAAATATATTTATAAAAACTTACCATAATAAAATAAATATCTATTATTTCATATATTTAAAATTAAAAAAAATAATAAAAAAAGTTGTCTTTCAAATAAAAAATTACATACCCAGTCGGAATGTTAAAAAAAAAACCGAGTATAATTCGATTGAGACTGAATTTGCATAAACATTTTTATTCACACATTTCATACAAAGTTAATGTTAAATACTTTAATCTTCATACGTGAAAGTATGTATATATAAAATAAAACCAAAAATTAAAAATGAATAAACATAAATGCTTATACATTTAGAAAAAAAAAAATATTATTTAAAATTTGCGTTTTTTTTTTCAATAAAAATAAAAAAGGGTTATCCATTTTGTGATTTGGAAATTAAAAAATCTGTTTTTTTTTTAAACTGTCAATCATATTTGTTATCCAAAATTATATTTGTTTACTTTTAGTTTTGGCCATTTGAAATTATGGATTTTTTAACGTTAAAACAACGCGTAAAAAATTATAAAACTTTTATTTTCCGAGCAAAATTTTCTTCAGCGATAAGGCTTATTTTTCGGTCAGTAGATACATCAATAGAAAAATTACCATATCCACATGGGACTGTAAAAATCCACATGGGATTAAAAAGTTTCTAGAACGCGTAATTTTGTGATTAGGTGATGTCAATTGGCCTTCAAGGTCATTCGAAAAAAAACATCAATAATTATCTCAAAAGAATGGAGTCCTGTAGGAATGTTCGTGGCGGTTATTGGAATACGGACAGAACTTTAACTCGGTGATTAGACTTAAATCGACAAGTGAACAGTAATTCATTTCGATCGCTGTTTGCAATTGTGTACACTCTCATAAGGCTGTGAAGGTTTCAAAAAATATCAATAATTATCTCAAAAAAATCGACTCCTATAAGAATGCTCGTGATAACCATTTAATAATGGCAGAATCCAAGCATAAAAAATGAACAATTTTATTTATTCAATGAGATTTTCTACCGCATTTTGTTAAAAAAGGACAATTTTTGTTTTAAATATTTAAAAAAAATACCTACACATAAACTGTAGTTTATGTCATAATAATAATAAAAAAAAAACAATTCACATAAATTTTATGTGAATAGACATAATTTTTTGTTAAAAAACTTTTTTTCATTTTAAACACCCAGCAATCACCTGTCGACTCATGTAATTTCACTATCAACTCCCAAAAACGACTCCTGTCGTTCGTGCCATGCCGTCTGCTGACGCTGTTTACTGGTAATTCCGATTGAAAACTGAAAACTGCATGGCAGATGCCGCTGTCAAAATTCTAAAACCTTTTCTCTTCTTATCTTATGGGAATGCACAAAACTCCCATTGTTTTATCTTGTTTTAATTCTGTAATTGTAGTAATTCAAGAATTGGAATAATTTCCATCGAAATCTAACTCTGAATGTGATGTTTTATTTAATTTTATTTTCCGCAACACAAATTGGATAACTTCAAATACTTTATAACAATTTATTTATGATTAGAATTAATTTTCAATTTTCTATTATATAAAAATTTTGATTTGATTTTTTTTTTGTAATACCAATTAAAGTTTTATTAAAAAATCGAAATATATTTTTAAGGAAAAATTCATGAATTGTGATTTTGTTTGTTCATTCATAAACTTATATAAGCTCAATTAATGATAGTCGCTAATTAATGAAATTTTTATCTAAATATATCAGGGGTTGAAGATTTTGTGAATAGTGAATGATAAAAATTGATTTTCTATATAAGCCATATTATTATTGTATTGTATAAGAGAGTGAGTGCATAAGTTGTAAAAAGATTTGGTTTAATTTTGTAAATGTAAAAAATGAATTAATTTTATAACAAGAAATTTACATATTAGAATTTATAAAATCATACTTCTTAAAAAAATAAAAAATATTATATGAACAACTTTTTCATTTTACAATTATATTTTTGTTGTACTTTTATTAAATAGTTTATTTTGATTATTAATTTTTTTTTAATTCGAATATATTATAATTAAAAAATAAAAATACAGGAAAAAAAATTTGAAATAGATCAAAATGTACACTTTAATTTTAAATAAAAAAATAAATTATTTCAGCCAATGGCACTTATTAAATTAAATAAGCTAAACTTAAATTTATTCTTTAATAAAATGATTAATTTGATAAAATGAATCGCAACAAATAAACAATATTTAAAAGTTTTTTGTTTTTTTCTAATTATTATTTTTCATTTTTCTTGATACTTTCTTAAAGGTCACATAATTTCGTGATTTCATTGAGGATTGTTTTGTTGATTCAAAAAAGAGAAAATGCATTTGTTATCAAACAAATATAAGTCAAATGCCTTAAAGATGATTTGATGTTATTCTATTTTTGTTTATTTAACAAAAATCAACTGCGCAGAATTTAATTGAATTTATTGTTGAAATCTCGAGTGGTCAACAAATTGAATCAATAAAAAATAGAACATGCTCTGTAGTTTTTTTTTTGACTTTCAAAGACAAAATTGAATTGAATCTTATCACGAATAGTAATAAAATGAAGTCTTTTCTTCATTTAAAATTAGCATTCCACTCGTTTTTATTTTTCTGATTTTATATTTTTAAAAATGTTGTTTTTCATTATATGAATACATACAAATATGTATTATTGGGTTTAATTTACTACCTTCCACCTCCGATATATTTAAAGAAATTCAACTTACTAATTATAAATATACAAATTTTGCATTAAAAACAAAAATTTAATAATAATTATTTAATAAATGCCAAATGCAAAGTAAGAAGATTAAGGACCAAAAGATAATTTTTCTTGCAAAGAAAAATGGCTCAGTAAACGAAAGAATTTAGTTATTTTGAAAATTTTAGAAATCAATATAACAAATAAGGATTATTAAAATATTTTAGTTGAATATTAAAAATTCAAAGAATAAAATTGTTTTATTTTATATATCAATAAAAATAAATAAAAATTAAAACAATGTCATCATTTTATACTCTTTTAAGAAAAAAAATTGCAAAATAAAATATAGAATTTTATAAATTCATAAAAATAATTATACCTTGTCATTATAGAAACAAATAAAATAATAATTATAATTAAGATAATAATAATAATAATAATTATTCATAAGGTGTGTTCTACTTTTCTTATCAAAGTTTTGATCAATTAACCTTCACATATGCAATATGAATATACATATATTACTGTGTAACTATATCAGAAATTTTATTCAACAAATTTTATAGATGTAGTAGAGAAAAATGATATTTATATCAATTCATTAATTTAACGACACACAATAAAATAGCTCCCACATTTGAAATGAATAATAAATTCCAACCTTTTCTAATAGAAGTTTTTTTTAAAAACATACGTAGTAATTAAAAAAACACGTTTTTCTGAAAGATTTTTAATTTTAATCATTACTAGATTATCACAATTATTTGATTCTAATTATTATATAAACATACCTTAATTTTTATATGATTTTTATGTATGTTAAAAGATTATTTGACATATGTAGAGAATTTAAGAAATTAAGATATTACAGACGTTCATCTAATTGGTAATTTAGAAGTGATTTTATAAAAATAAAAACAATTTTTAATCAATTACTTTTTGTATATAAGTAAATCATCGCTAAGCCATTAATTAGCTGTTGTGAAAAGAAATTATCTAAAGTTCAAATTATGATAATTTCTTATCAAAAGAGTAAAAAGATGAAGTAAAATTAGAATAATATCGACACATATTCATTCACATATTCTTTACATACATATGATAACATTTTATTATGTAGATTAATAAAAGTTAAATGAATTAAAAAACAAAACAAAAACAAATGCTTTTCAGATTATTTTCATTACTAAATAAATGCAGTGCGCCAACAAAGAGTTAAAAAAAAAACAAAACCAAAGTAACAATAATAAATTAAAAATTTAAATGTTCGTGCCAATATCTAGGCTATAAACCCATCACGAACAAGAAATGAATTTTCCTTTTGAAGTAATCGAAACTTGACAAATCAAATCGAAAAGTTGACGAAATTTGCGATGCAGTTCCATTATCTTCGTTCAATAATATCGATTATCATATACTACAAACAAATAGGATTATGCATTTGCTAAACGATACCACTTATTTGAACAAAATATCGATGATCCTACTCCATAATAAATAGGATTATGCATTTGCTAAGCGATAGCTGTTTTATAAAGTAAAAGAAACAAATTACAGAACTTTTCTTATTAATTGATTTTCAATGTTTTCTGCACACTTAGAAGTGAATTTATCAAAATTAATCTAAGAATGCATTAGAAATAAATATAAGAAATATTAACGAAATGTTTCAATTAGAACTTCAGTAAAAATTTAAAAAAAAAATTATTTTTTTATTATAATAAAAACAGTTTTATATCTTTATCTATGTATCTGGTTTTTCAATAGCAACTTGACACTTTTGATTTTTTACATAAGTTCTTGAGTTAACTTGATCTTAAGTTCAAGTCGGCGGCGTTAGAGTACCTAAGAGCCAACATCGAACAAGAAATAGCGGCCATTCCCGTCGAATTGTTTGGCCGAGTCATCGAAAATTGGCTTCAACGAATCAACATATGACCGAAGTCAAGTTCCATTCATAATTGCATTGATTGTACGTTAAGCCAATAATAAAAGTTTTGATATATCTGATATGGTTTGCGAGATATTTAAAAAAAGTTGTCAAGTTCTTATTCAAAAACCCTTTATAATAAAAAGGGTGTCCTAAAATGCACGTAAGAATTAATTGTTTCTCGGACTGTATGGCATGTGGCACCGTCTTGTTGAAACCACATTCATATCTTGCAATTTAGTTAAATCACCATTCCTACCATAGCTTTTACGAAAATTGCCAACTTTAATTACCAACCTTTCATTATTTTTAAAATATTGCTCAACAATGAAAACATGAAAACGCGTTGTTTTTTTTAATTTTTCATTTTTAATAATCAGTCATTCACGTTGTCTTTTTCTTTCATTGGCAACACTTTACCATACAAATGGCGCAAAATTCAAATCTTGCGTGAAGTTTTGGGGGACACCCTATATAAAAAATATAGAATTTAAGCTTTTTCTCCCTCCTAAAAACCAGTTTTTATATAATAATTTTTCTTTAATTTTTTTTCGTACGATTACACATGATAAAAATATAAATATTTTACTGATAAAAAAATGTTTATTCAATACATATTATTATTATTATTAAAAATAATTGCTCAATAATTAGACTTTTAATATATTTAAGTACATATAGATGTTCTTAATCTTAAACTAAGTAGTTTAAATAGAAATTTTCCTAAAGTAAAAAAAAAAAATTTATAGATTTCACGTTGATACGTGTATATATTCTAAAGATGCGCAAAATAAAAAATCATAAAAAAAATTTAAAAAGTCTGTGATTAAATTTTATCGCCTATAAAAATAATTTAAATTAATTGTACACCTACAAAAATAAACAATAAATAAAAAATACAGAAAAATAGCAGTTTTTTTTTAAATTATAATTTTCTTCCTTTAATAGTTAAAAAAAATACTAGGCTACTTAAAATGAATAAAGATTTTTTTTTAAATTGTTAAGACCATATCCTCTATTTTCAAATTGTACCATTAATTTAAAATTTTTAACTATGAATCATTAAGAGCTAACAAAACGAATTGTTTTATCAAACAAACAAAAACAGAACAAAAAATATCATCAAATATTGTTATCACATGGTCTTCAGTGGGAAGATTATTTCCTATTTTAAATAGAATTAACTAATATGCATTTGTTGTACAGTTTATATTTAAATAAAATAAATAAAAGAAAATGTATATTTTCGTTAAATTCATATATATTTCTATATATCAACAATGAAATTTATGCATTTTTTATATTAGAGAATAATAATAATAATGGATAAATAGTAGAAAAATACAAATTAAAAATGCATCGGTTTTTTTTTACAAAATTTGCTACAATTTTATGAAAAATTCATAAATAAAATTAAACAAAATGTACACAGATCTAATCAACTAATCAGTTACAAATACTTTTACATATATTATTGATATAAGTTATTTGGAAAGAAAGAAATCATCACAACAGCATCATCAAATGTTTTAAAATCAATTCTTATATTTTATTTCACAAAATAGATTTTTTCTTCTTCAAATATTAACTTGCAATTTTTAGCTATAAGAACCATTCATAAAAAAAAAATTCAATATATTGTACTTATTAAAATATGTATCTTATAAAGTCATAAATAAAAAATGAACTATATAATAGAAGAAATGCTTACAATTGCCAAATTATTATAATAACCTCATAGCTAAATAGGAAAATATTTATCTTAATCAAAAATTTTATATTACAATAAATTTATTTACTTATTAACATTAAATACATTAATTTTTTTTAATTATTTTCTTTAAATTGTTTTCAATTTTTTACTATAAAAAAATTATTGTATTTTTTTTAACTTCTTTCCTTTTTTTAAAGAAAAGAAAATAAACAAAGCAATTATGATCAATTTATAATCAAAAACAAAAATTAACTCAGTTCATAAAACGAACATATCTAATGGTAATTTAACATTATTAAGTATTCTCATTCACTAGTATTATAAGGATGAAATTGGAAAATATTCAACAACAATAAAAAAATAAAGAAGAGAAATCAACATTAATAATAATATAAATATAATATTCATAAAAATAAATAAATATTCATAATTTTAATATAGAACCCAATGGTTTAGATAATGTTTTATTGATGAAAAACAAAATATATCAACAAGGAAAAAAAATATGTAGAAAAAATCAAAATTTACTTACAGATCTTCTATTTAAAATGCATGGTATATAATATATATAATAATTTATTGATGGTATATAAAAAATAATTACTTATTAGAAATCAGACAAAAAACAACTAATGCTATTTACAAGTAGGAAAATGTCATCTAACATTAGTAATTCGGTACCGTACGTGTTATACAAACCTTTTATTCATGCTATACGTGCTCAAATTGTTTCAATTGTTTTTTTGTTGTTTTTTTTGCATAAAACCTTTACAATATATGACAACACGTGCATACATACTCAATAGCCTCACGTGCGTGTCAAGACCGCATACGGATATTCGGTTACAATTAGAGTCAGCCAGCATACGCTGAATTTCAAACGTACGTGCATCGCTGCGACATCGTCGCGTTCATTTATTAACGTGCGTGTTAAATCCCGCCACCGTTCAAAATGTCAGATTATTTTGTTGATTTTACTTAAATTCGTTTATTTTTCGTCAAAAAAAAATGTTTTTTGTTACCGCCAAATAGCTTGAGTTGCCGTGGGGTGGCCATTTTACATTTCATTAACAAACAATAAATAATTATAATTAATAAATACCATCAAAAAAAATACCAATCACAGATCATCTAATAGCCGAAAATTAAAATTTACTTAGAATATACATATTTTATGCCTAATCATCTCTAAATATAAATTTATATATATAATCTTTAATAGATCAAGAAAAAAAAACTGAAAAATAAATATAAAAACATATAATTAAAATTAGCATTTGCTACGACATTTTTGCAAAGAAAAAAAGAAATAATTTAAGCAAAAATAAAAAAAAATATATTAATGATAAAAAAAAGCATAATAATATATTAAGATAGAATGAAAATTCACAACTAAAATATTAAAGTCAAATTATCTATCAGTAATTATATATAATAAATGTAAACAGTATTTTTTATTTATTTGAAAATAATCATAATAGTATTGTCCAAAATTTAATTATATACACTGTACTTTGTATGAAATGTGATTAAAATCTATTAAATTCATATTAATTTACATAATGAATTAACAATAAATTTTTAATGTTATGTAATATTTCTTTAATTTGAATATAATTTTTTTTACTCTAGGAACATGTTCTTTTAGTTTACGATGTATTCTTAAAAAAAAATTATTCTTAAAAATATTATCTAACAAAACAAGTTGCTTTGTTTTTCTTTTATTAATAATATATACAAATTGAAATTAAGATAGTCAGTTCTTCTTTCTTTAGACTGTTCAAATTTCTTTAAACATAAAAAAAAGTGTTATACATAAAATTTTAAAAATGATTTGAAATAAGAAAACGTTAATAAAAAAAAATTAAATTATAATTAATGAAAATTAAATAATTATTATTAATTATAAAAATCAATCAATAAATTGTGCTTTCATTTTTTTTATTATTTAAGTAATAATGCTGTTTTAAGCATACGAATATTTATGTTTATGGTTTTTTCTTCTTCTTCATATAATAAATTTCAAAAATTAAAATTAAAAGAAAAAAATTTGCTCGCATTCTGTTTTTTTTTCTGTTCCGTAATAATTTATGTCATTTATGCAAATAATTTATTATTTGATTACCATTTATTAAGATAATAATAAAATAAATTAATACAAATTAATGAATTTAAAAAAAAAATAATAAGTTCCAAAAGCATGGAAAAAAAATTTCATAATTAAATAGAATTCATAAAAAATGCATTTTTTTTCTTACATTTGTGTTTTAAATTTATCTTTTTTATATTGTTTTTCTTTTTACAATTTTCTTAAAGGAAACCATTAAGGATCGTTGGCATTCATCGCAGATATTGCTTTTTTACACAACAATAATTCAAAAGTCAAATTTATCAATTTCAAAAAATACAACAATCAATTTCAGCTAAGAAAATTATTTAACTTGATTAATTGTAATGTTATAAGCCGATGAAAGGCAGTAACCAAAAAAGCTGATTTTTACCCAGTTGAATTTTATGAAAGGTAAAAAAAACACCGAAAATACTTCTTATTAATATATTTTATTATAACAAATATAATTGGTAAATTATGAAAAAACTCGATTTCTTTTATAAATTTGTGCCCCCTTTCTGGCAAGTTGATCGGCCATTTCATTTCCTTTAATTCCGTGATGACCCTTCACATATTTCTATAAATAGTATTAAAAAACATTTTTATGTAATAATGTTTATAAGTTTTTGGGAAAGTCTTAATCAAGCAAATTAAAAGTTCATCATTATTTACCCATTTTATGTGAATAGTTTTGTCTGCTAACAAACCATCTAATTCTACAAATTCAGTTTTATTTTTTACTGGACCACCCGTTTTCAATTTCCATCCAGAACGTTTCCAGGAGTGTATCCAAATTTGAATTGAATTCATTAGAAATTGTGAATCTGTGACCACAACTAATTTTTTAATTCCATGTTGTTTAGCTAGACGAACTGCATGAATGGCTGCTTGAATTTCACCAACATTATTTGTTGCTCTACCATAAACTGGTTTTGCTGCATTTCTGTAGAAATATTATAATACAACTGAATTAAGCAAAACATAAAGAAAATTTAAGTGTACGTGTATTTTACAATGGATGATCGTCCATAAAATAAACTCCAAATCCTGCAAACGCTGATTTTTGTCCATTATTTACACAAGAACCATCTGTGTATGCAATAACATATCCGTCACTATCAACTGGAAACTGATATTCACCAAATTTAACATAATCGGATGGGAGTACAACTTCTGAGTTGTACTTCGGTCGTTTCGATTCATACGATGAACTTCCTGCAGACTTATTTTTTAGAACTTTTCTTTTTCTGTCATTGTCATTATTTGTATTGCCAGTGGTTGCAGCACTTTCAGCTGCAATTAACTACATAAAAAATACGGTTTAATTATAGAAAACAATTCAAAATGCTCTTAATAGTATACTAGTAAACTATCATTAAAATCATCCTCCTCTGGCCAGTCAGCAGAACAGCTTTCTGTATTTGGCTTCGTAGAAGGTATGCCATCGTCGGAAATTGATTTTACAAAGCCTGCTGCTTCTTCAAAAGTTTTGAATTTCTTATATTTAGCACCAGCGAAACCTTTTGTTTGTAATTCACATTCGGGCCTAAAAATTATGTTTTAATTTCTTGAATGGTTCAAAAAATAATTTTACTAACCAACTTTTATAAATTCCCGTTTTTCGGCCTTTTGCAACTGCATAAAAAGGCATTATTGCGTTTAAAAATTGTTTTCCACTATTCAACTGTAATGGGAAAAGTCGTTTAAACATTTAATTATAAGATATTATTAAATTAGCAAACGTTGATAATTAACAGCTGATTTGAAAATTATTGATGTCTTATTCTTTATGCAAAAGTACTCATGTACCTTTGTATATCGCAATGAGATTAAGTATATCAACATATATTAATAATGCATACGTTACAGAAAGAAACAATAAATTATTATATTTTAATATATTGCTTTGTTTAAACTTTTTTTCAAACTTTATTGTAAATAACCATGATTAATATGTAATGTATCAATGAAATATTTACATGATAACCGAGCTTACAAAACTACATATTTTCTATATAAGCCGCTGTAACCAATCTGTGCTAGCATATAGCAAACCTATCAGCTGTTCTGTTCGTACTTTTGTGAAAAATCATTATTTAAATATGGAAATATTTCTTTAAAGTGTTTTAGTTATAAATAAGTGAAATTTTGTTTAAAAATGGATGTTCCTCCGCCTAATTTTAATCAGCCGCCACCTGGCTACATTCCTTTACCAACAAATTTTGCAATTCCACCACCACGTCCGTTTCTAGTTAGTAGTACGCCTTACGGAGGTGTTCCACCGCCGTTTCCTCAAACATATCCCATATCACATTGTCCTATTCAGGCCCAGCAACACTATGTTCGAATAAGGCCTCCTATTCGCAGCAGTGTCCATGTTATAGAGAGAGATATTCTTTCATCGTCTTTCAATAGAGCAGTTCCTGAGCCATTAAATACCATTCGGCCAGTTAGTGTCGCTTACCGATTGCCGCCAAGCCGTTCTCTCCGAGGTTCTGCTTCAGTCATAGAGTATAAAGCAAGAACACCTCAAGCTGCAATTTGGTCGGAACAAAACTATTCACAACAGCGTTTACAAAATTGGGAATCTACTACTTCCTCAAGTTACAGTCGCTCGGAGCACAACGAAACTGAACGTGATCGATTACTCAAAACATGGAGAAGTAACTATTGCGAAACATCTGAAGAAATTACGAAAAAACTTGCTGAGCTATCTAATGAGGACGAACGTGAACGTGAAGTATGGATTCGTTCTTCTCCGGGAGATATTTTCTACAAGCGTACCGGACAAGCAAACGAAGTAGAATCTACAGTAAAATTGGATACATTATGCAATCTGTTTGAAGAGGAGTTAGTAAAACGAGCGGAAAAGGTGAAAAATAACCAAGAACCCTACAACCCCCCACCTAGAAAAAGAAGAACGCGTTTATGTAAACATAAATGTACGTAAAATTTTGTTTTTGAATAAATTATATCTAATAATTTTCAATTTGTTCTAGCTGAAATATGTTCTTCGTCTGAATCATCGGACGAAGATTTCGAGCCAGAAGAAGATTGTTCTATGGAAGAGCTTACACACAAAGTCCAGCATCCGTATCGCGTACACCCAGACTTATGGCATAATGAACCAGGAGAAATGAACGATGGACCATTATGCCGGTGTTCAGCTAAATCTAGACGCACAGGCATCCGTCATGGTATCTACCCAGGCGAGGCAGTTTTTCCAAAATGCAAACCAAATGCAAACAACTCTGGCAAACTCTACCATTATCGTATAACTATATCACCGCCAACAAATTTTCTTACAAAAACTCCAACGATCATCAAACATGATCAGCATGAATTTCTTTTTGAAGGATTTTCACTGTTGTCACACGTTCCTATTGGAGAATTACCAACTTGCAAGGTAATAAAACAAATCCAAATTTGATTAAAAATTGAAAAGAAGAGAATATTAATAATTATTTTTAAAGGTTATCCGTTTTAATATTGAATACACAATTCTGTATATTGAAGAAAATATA
The DNA here is from genome assembly GCA_958298945.1 of Atherix ibis. Classification (NCBI taxonomy): domain Eukaryota; kingdom Metazoa; phylum Arthropoda; class Insecta; order Diptera; family Athericidae; genus Atherix; species Atherix ibis. The sequence continues at coordinate 3,086,356 of OY282607.1, read as the reverse complement.
CCGGAAAATTTCACTATCAGAGAACTCGATTTGTTTTGTAAGTTCTGCTTATGTGGCCTCAAAAAAATAACAATATAATAATTTTTTTTAAATTTTCTAGTTAGATATTTATTCAATGAATTGCTAGAATTGGTTGATTTCAATGTGCTGCCAACAAATGATGATGGAAATTCGTGTAACCGTTTCCATTTCCTGCCACGATTCGTTCGTGATTTACCAGACAATGGTAAAGAGGTACTTGCAATGAGCGAAGTGTTGAGGTACTTGTTAGATAGTTCGGGTCCTTTAGTTGAACCGACGACCTTACAACGAATGATGGAGTTAAGCCAAAATGAGTGGCAAGACTATGTAGATTATGTTAAGGGTATGGTGGTCACGAATCCAGGTCGAAAACCATGTTCCGTACGGGTAGATCAACTGGATCGGAATGTGTCTGATCTTCCTGAATGTATTGATCCTGATAATTCTGGTGTAGTTCATCCAGTAATTGTACATTTCGGAATTCGTCCACCACAATTGAGTTACGCAGGCAATCCGGACTATCAGAAAGCATGGCGGGAGTACGTAAAATTTCGACATTTGGTTGCTAATATGTCTAAACCGACCTATGATGACAAACGAAAGCTGGAGGCGAAAGAAGCTAAACTACAAGAAATGCGCACACAAAGCCGCATGAAGCGGAATATAACAGTTGCCGTTAGTTCCAAAGGGTTCTTTCGTACCGGAATTATGTGTGATATCGTTCAGCATGCAATGCTAATTCCAGTGCTCGCTGGTCACCTTCGATTCCACCAATCTCTCGACTTGCTAGAGAAGACAATCGACTACAAATTTCAAAATCGTTATCTACTGCAGCTGGCACTGACTCATCCCTCATACAAAGAAAATTTCGGTACAAATCCCGATCATGCTCGAAACAGTTTAACGAATTGTGGCATACGACAACCGGAATATGGTGATAGGAAAATTCACTACATGAATACCCGAAAGCGAGGTATTAATACTTTAATCAATATCATGTCCCGATTTGGAAAGGAGTACGAAACGGACAGTAACATTAATCACAATGAGCGACTTGAATTTCTCGGTGATGCTGTTGTTGAGTTTTTGACTTCGATTCATTTATTCTTCATGTTTCCAGACCTTGAAGAAGGTGGTCTGGCTACATACCGTGCTGCCATTGTCCAGAACCAACATTTAGCCGTACTGGCGAAAAAATTACACCTCGAAGAGTTCATGTTATACGCACATGGTTCGGATTTGTGTCACGAATTAGAACTTCGGCATGCAATGGCTAATTGTTTCGAGGCACTTATGGGTGCCTTATTGCTAGACGGTGGTATTAATGTAGCTGATAAAGTGTTTGGTAGTGCGCTGTTTATGGAGGATGAAAAGCTGAAGATTGTTTGGGAGAACTATCCACCGCATCCCCTTCAGGAACAGGAACCGCTTGGTGATCGACAATGGATTGAATCTTTTCAGATCCTTAAAGATCTAACAAAATTCGAAGAATCGATCGGAGTCGAATTCAAGCATATCCGTCTGCTTGCACGAGCATTTACTGATCGCAGTATGGGTTTTATGAATCTCACGCTTGGCTCGAATCAACGTCTCGAATTTTTAGGAGACACGGTCCTACAATTGATTTGCTCTGAATATCTCTATCGGCACTTTCCGGAGCATCACGAAGGTCATCTATCTCTGCTGCGCTCATCGCTTGTTAATAATAGAACACAAGCGGTCGTGTGCAATGATCTTGGAATGACTCAGTATGCACTATATTCGAATCCAAAAGCTGAACTAAAAACCAAAGATCGTGCTGATTTGCTAGAAGCGTTTCTCGGCGCTCTTTATGTAGATAAAGGTTTAGAGTATTGTCAGACATTCTGCCAAGTATGCTTGTTTCCGCGATTGCAAATTTTCATTATGAATCAGGATTGGAACGATCCCAAATCAAAACTGCAACAGTGCTGTTTAACACTGCGTACTATGGACGGTGGGGAACCCGACATTCCTGTGTACAAAGTCATCGAGTGCATCGGTCCGACCAATACCCGTGTCTATACAGTTGCCGTATATTTTCGAGGAAAACGTTTAGCAAGTGCTACTGGACACAGTATACAACAAGCTGAAATGAATGCTGCCAAACGAGCACTGGATAATTCTCGAGAACTGTTTCCACAACTCGATCACCAGAAGCGTGTTATCGCACACAGTATTAAACGACAGAAAGGTAACGAAGTTACTTCTGACGGGAATAGTCAAGATCAAGAACACACTGAAAAGAAGAGCCTAATAGCGTACGATGACGATGAGTCCAACTTACCAAAGCAGTACCGAATGCGTGAAGACATTTCCAGTGATGAGTTGGTTATCTACACAAGTGATGACGACGAGGACAACTCTAGTTTAGTAAGCATATCTGAAATTTCCACATCCTCAAAACGAAAAAAAAAATACAAGAATAAAAGACGCAAACAGTTACACCCGTCGGTTGTTCTTAATCCAATTGATGAAAATTTAAGTTCACTTTCCGAGGATGAAAATTCAATACTAAATGAAAGTGGTTTAACTTGTCCAAACCACGAAGAGATAAGGCAATTAGATGAAAGACAACCATCACCGTTACCAGAGCCGTGTACTGAGCAATTCGATTTAACAAAACAAAATACTCCGTCTTTTCAAGTAGAAGGCACCGAAGAATTCTCATCTGATATTGAGGAAGGTGAAATTTTCTAATCGATTTGTGAATCTATAATCTTACACTTAATTGGCTATCAAAGATTTATAAAAAAAATCCTCAATAAATTTAACCGTTTTCTGTGTATTTATTGTTTTTTTTTTAAATTTTTTGCTTATTTATCCAAAATTATAATTATAGTTTATACAGACTGATTTTGAAATCCTATACTCAAATAAGTTTAAATTATTTTTAAAAATGTTTCTATCTAAAAAGCGATAACCGTTTTCCACTGGGCATTCGCCCATCACTGTGCGATAGTCCAGTTTGAATGTCTTTCAACTCTGGAAGTCCTTTAATGTCACCACGTGCCGCAAGTGCAGGAGGTGACGATAAAAACCTGCGTGCTACTCGTTGTATATCTTTTGCTCCAATTTTTTCTAATGAAGATTAAAAAGTATTTCTTAATAATTTCGACTGCGGTATCAGACATTTAATTTTATATATATTACCTATTTCGGAAATGTAATACTCTGGTCGGTTCCGCGTTCCAGTGGCGAGTACCTGTCGGCCAATATCTTCGAAAACAACTGGTCGTGATTCGAGGTTCATTAACAGCATTGACTGAAGTTGTGTTTTGGCACGCCGTAGTTCTTGTTCACCAGGATTTGTTGCCATTGTCACCAATTCGCGGGTAATAACTTCAACCACACCACGCACGTTGTTCGGTGGAGCACTTGCGTGAATACAGAACAAACCTGTATCACTATATGCATGATTATACGCAGTGGCGCTGTACATCCAATGATATCTGTTAAGTACGTTTGTATATAGACGAGTGTACATTCCTTTTCCAGGACCGCCAGCAGAAAACGATCCACCTCCACCCATCATAATATTTAATACACATGCAGGAATAAAGTCGGGATCTTTGTGGGAACAACCCTCTAAACCAATAACGACATGTGCAAGTTCTGGCAAACCCGAAGCAGCATAAATCGGTATTTCACATTGTTCCTAAATACAAAAAAAAATCCACATTTTTTCCGAAAAATAAATTATTTATAAAATACAAAACTAACAGTTCGGGAACCGCCTGTATACTGTGCTATCGATTTATCAACATTATCTGCTCCTTTTCCAATTATTGGTTCACTAGCCCAAATTGGTTTATCCGTCACAAAATATTTCTCAACATGCTTTACCAATTCATCATGGTTAACTCCAACTCCAGCAATCACCATCCGATCCGGGGCATGATGATGACTTAAATATTTTAACAGAATGTCTCGATCAACTTTAATTAAATTATTTTCCGGACACAATTTTGGTAAGCCAAGCGTATTTTCTCTATATGCAGCCTGCAAATTTATATATTAATCACACGCCCAAATCGTTAGTAGAAAAAACTTACAGCATGTATCATATCCATTAATATAGGTTCCTGTTCCGGTCTCATGCCTAACGACTCTAGTTCAAATTGCACAATTTGACGTGCTATATTTACCTCGTCATCGCTTAACTTTGGTCGAAGAGTAACATCTGCTAACAGTCGTGTAACTGATTCTAAACCACGATTATCAGCACTGGCAGCATATATAAACGTATCTCTAGAGCTCTGACAATCACATATTCCACCGTGTTTTTCCAATTCTTGCAAGATCACATCCTTATCGGGATAATTAAGGGTTGACTATTCAAAAGAAATTTCAATTAAAACAATTTTGTTATTTGAAAAATTAATTACGAAATATTCTCACATTAAATGCAAGCTTTTCCAGAAAATGTGATACTCCACTGGGATAGGCAACCTCATATCTAGGCCCAGAGTCAATTACAACTGTAATAAATTTATTTAACAAAATTTTAGCAAACTATTATTTTGTTTTGAAGCACCTCCAATGGTGCAAAATTGGCCAAATCTTTTCTCAGACGCAACTTTTAGTCCATTTGACAATGTTGTAACAAGAGTTACATTGTCTTCCGGCCGAACTGTCGCATATTCTACTTCGGGTAGGTTTTCCAAGGGCTTCGATAACGGCGGCAGAGGTGTGACAATTTCCTTAGATGGGACATTTACTGTTGAAGACGAATTCAGCTCTCCAGACTTTGAACCTTCACCTCCCTGAGGTTTGATGCTCGTCGCTAGTGTTCTACACAATGCATAGCAGTCCGAACTTCTGCATTAATCAAATGTCATTCACTTATATACGAGGTTAAACATAATTGATTTGTTACCTTTTCTTTAAAAAATTTAAATGACGCGCAATATTTTTCACTTGTAAAGCCATATTACCAGTTTGGCGACCGAAATGACCACTTTCTACTAATATAATAAATATTCCCTTCGAAAGCCCCAAAAACAGAAAACTTCAATATCGTAATCTATTCCACCAACATGCTCACCAAACGACACAGAAAATTTTTTTTTCGCAATCAACGAACTCACTCTTCCAAGTGGATTGAGCACCAAATTCAACAAGAAAATGGAAAATATCACAAACATGTGATAAATGTCAGAAGATAAGAAATTTTTCAAAACACCGGATTAATTTTGGTACGTAAAAACACTACAGGCAAAGTGTAACTTTTATAAGAAAATCAATTAAAAAATATTTGGAAAATATAATTAAAATCTTGAAAATGATTAAAGAAATATATAAAATATTCAACGGCGCGTTATAAATAAAATGTTCGAGTATGATTTCGAATTAGGGTTATAAGATTGTTTTAGGCAACTAAGATTTCTTTGGGAAGATCTGACCTCATATTCTCATACTTTGTTTTTATATTGGTCATTGAACCTTTTTGAAACGCATCTGAAAAACAATGGGCCCATATTTTTATTTATTCCTAATAAAACTTATCACAACAGTTAATGGATTGAGAACAAATGTCATCGAATGGGGACTTACTAATTCAGGATTCCATCGGTGAGTGGTCATTGGTATCCTAATTTGTTAGAACATATTTTAATGCATATTTTTTTTAGAACTTTAGATTATAATCTCACATTTTATGAAGACTACTTTTTAGAAGATAATGATTGTGAATTTTTCGTGGAACAAATTTTTGGGCCACCAATATTTATCAACACCGATGAATTAAATGATTTGAAGCGTAGTCGAGCGGTAAACTTCCGTTTTCCAATTGAATACAAATTAATTGGAACCTTTTTGTAATATCTTATCGATAATGTAATTGAGTTCATTTCAGTTTGATATTATTCATCCATCGCATGTGGATATTGAAATTCCTACCGAGAAGGCAAAATCATTCTCAGTTCTCTTGCATGGATATGTTGCAATGTTTATTAATTTGAAACTACCCATACACTTTCGTTATCATGCACCTAGCACAGAAAGGTGACAAAAAATTAATAATTTTATTATATTGTATTTGATCTTTAATATATATGCATTTTTACAGATTCATTCGTGTCGATATCAATAGACCAAAAATATTCGTTCAGTGTGAAAAAGAACTAGATAATTTAGAAGTTAAACGCGAGCAAAAATATTGCTTTTATAAAAATCAATTCATTGAGTCTGATGAAGATGAAACCACCTGTAACTGGATTAGTTTGGAACACATCGATAATTCCAATATACAATTAACTACTAAAATTCCGGTTGGAAATAAACAACATTCCTCTTTGGCTGTACTAATTACAATTACTTGTAGTTGGATTGGATGTATTTGTATTATATTATCGCTACATCATAAAATGAAAGCAATAAATAAAAAACTTTTGTAAAATTAATACTTTTATTGACTGCTAAAAAATAAGCATATAAAAAAGTACAAAATTATTTCTATCACATAAATAATATAACCCTAATGAAAATACTAATTCTTATCACATTTATTTGTTTCCTTAAAATTAGTTGGTGATTTGATTATTGTGAGATCATTAATTTCATTCCATGGTTGTACTGTTCCTTTAGCAAATAATATAAATACCAAATTACATACAAAATAAATACCTGCCGTTAAAAAAAATACTGGTCGCCATTCATATGGATCTTTCTGTGTGGAAGAATATATAAATTTTTTTTGTTTAAATTTGAACATTGCAACTATAAAAATTTTAGCTATATATTATTTCTAAACAAAAAAGTAATAAAAAAATTTACCTCATTTTGTACAATCGCTCCTGTTACGATTGGTGTGAATACCGACATCAAATTTGCGAATAAATTACTAACAGACATGAGAGTACCAGCGAAATTCGGCGATAAGTCCATGTGATTGATAAGATAACCAATGTAACCCGCAGAATTAACACCAACACTAAGGGTTAGTAAAAAAATTGCCAAGACTTTGCTATCTTCATCCATATATGCTAGTGCTACTAGTCCTGCTGCGGGTATCCATTCACTGATTGTGTTGAATATTTTTCTGCTTGTTTGCACGGATGTAATTCCTCTATTGATTAGAATATCTGCTATAGGACTCATTATAAGCGACATTAGCCACATAACCAAATATGGAAGAGCAGACAATAATGCATTTTCTTGAATTTCCATATTTAATGCGCCATTTAAGTAAGTCGGTATTTGAGTGAGAAGAGTGTAGAATCCCCATGAGAAGCCACAATGTGCAAACACTAGAGCAATAAAAGGCATCGATGTAATAATTGATGACCATGGAATTTTTGCATCCTACAATAAAAATATTATTAATCATATACAATATTATGTAAACTTTGACAATTATTATCTACCTTTGTATTACATGTACCGGTGTATGCTCTAATATATTCATATTCACTTTTCGAAATTTTTTTACTTTCTGACGGAGAATTCACACCGAAAATTGTAAATAATATAGACCAAACGAGGCATGCACAACCAGATACGTAAAATATCGCTGGCCATCCAATAGGTAATTTCGATAACCAACCACTTATTGATAATATTATTACTGTTCCAATTTGTGCGCCAGAGTAGACGACGCTTGATAGAAAGGCGCGTTCTGTTCGGGGTGCCCAGTTAGATAACAAGGCGTGTACACATGGATAAACAGTTCCCTGACAAAGCCCAATCAATCCTCTTAGTAGACAAACCACGTGCCATTCACCACTTTTAGCGGCAAACGGTATTATTATTGTTAGAATAGAAGCAACTATGGTTGAGCATCCAAATATTATTTTTGGTCCAAATCTTTTCGATAAAATTCCGGCCGGAATTTGTGCCAGAACATATCCCCAAAAGAAACTGCTCAGAACTAAAGAGGTTATCGATGTATTCCATTCGAATGTGTGCGCCTCTGATCCTGGAATTTTATTTACCATAGGAACGATAGCCACTGATATATTCACTCGAAGCATGTAGCTGAACAGTAATCCACCCAGTAAAAAAATAATTTGATAGTGTCGATAACCAATTGTATTCGCTGTAATTATCAAAAAATCATTTAAGATATGATATAGTAGTTTTAAACGATAATCAACAATTTATCTATATTCATTAAAAGCATATATCTTCTTATGTGGTTTTTAATACAATACATTTTTTATGTTATAAATATAACCAACATATGAAATTTTTTAAATATTTTATAAACTTTATATACAAAAAATAAAATTAGTTTAAAATATTAAAATTTGCACACAATATTTCGAATAATAAAACCAATTGAGTTGAATTTCTTACTTGTACTAATGTAATTGTGTTATATTTTTCATATTTATTTATTTTTATTTATACAATTATTATTAATAAAAAAAAATAACAAGAAGTTTAATGTGAAAAGTATTAAAAAAAAACTATAAGTTAATAGTAATTTCTCTTATACCTCATCAATATTATCTCTAAAAATTTCACTCGATTATTAAAATGGCACAACGCTTTAATTCATAATTTATTTTTAACACCAATTTAAAACACACCTTTTATTTATTGTTCTATTAGAAATATTACTCACGTTTTTCAGGAAATTTTTCAACAGTTCCATTTTCCAACATTTGTTTTTGGTTTTCCATTTTTTCAATTATTATATATGACTGCACAAATGTTTATAATATTATATGGTTTTTTTTTATTTTAGTTTACTTTATAAGCATTCTCTGATTCGATACAGAAAAATTATTGCCTTTTAAATAAAAATTGATTATTTAATGGTGCACTAGAAAATATATTACTTGCGAATTTCGAATGCTAATGAAGAATTAAAGTTTTAAGACGTTGTTGAAGGTTTTAATATTGATATTCTTATCGGTTTTATATTAGATAACTGTGGGATTTATTACTTTTTCATCATAGTTGATACTTTCAAATAATCCTGTAATCATCAATTCTAAAGTCTAGAGTATTATGAACGCGTGTGTTCCTGTTAGTGTCCTATAAAGCGTTGACTTTATTCAAAAACTTTTAAGATAATGAACTTTTTTAAAATAATTTTTATCATTTCTAATTTATCAAATATTATATATACATATATTTGTTATGTACGTCATTAATAATACAAAGTTGAGTTATGCATTATCAAAAATTCCAAACTCAATTAGGGATAGGATTTACTCGCATAACGAATTGATAAAAAATAGCATTTCATGCGTTCGAGTACTCGTTCATATCTTGTGCCCCTCACTAAATATTTTTTTTTTCTTCTATATTTAATCATAGTGAAAATACTTAATTAACAGATACATTTTTTTTTGATTTTGTGACGTTAATAAAAAAAAATAGTTCCTGAATTTAGATTATTTACAAACATACACCACAGTCCATGAATGTTTGAAATAATTTTTGCAGGTGTTAAATAAAATTATTTTAATAAGTTTAATATTATTATTGAGAAAAAAAACATAATTATTTTTATTTTTTTTTACACTGTTTTAAAAAAAAACTTAACCAATTTACATCTATACATTTTACCTACATATACGAGTATATAGTATATTTCAAGTCTTATCGAATAACAAATTAAGCCACATATAATTTTCCTTATCATAAAATATATCTTTTGATTTTATAATTTTTTTTGATTCCTATAAACAAATATACACATATATTTTTAATATTCATTTCGGAATTTATTATATAGTAATATCAAGTTTGTTTATCCATTAGATTCCTGGGAATTTTATATAATAGTCATAAAATATAATATCGACATAAACAAGTATGTAAACAAATATAAATAGTAAATAATCAATAATATAATTGGAAGTGTTTTTATTAATTTACTACTGTTGATCATTAATTCATCTACATTTGAATGCTAAGAAAATATTTAAAAAAAGATTTTTTTTCAGTTTTTTTCTTGTTTTACTTTAATAAGGTAACAAATAATATACATGCAAAAAAATTTTTATTTCAATAAGGTACTTCGAATTTTATGTAAATGCACTCAATTCTGTTTTTACGGCAATAGATACGTTCCCAATAAATTCGCGCAAAAAAAAATCGTATAAAAAACATTTGAAGAATCAGCTTAAAATAATGTCATTATAATATGCGAATTCATCGTTTTTAATGTGCTGTTATTTAAAACTTAATTTTAAAATACGAGGTCTGTTCGAAAAATATCGCGAATTTTGAATTTCAGCCATTTTGAATGTTCGGTTAATTTTTGACAGCTGCTTTGCTTGCACGTGTTTTGGCTCATCTTCTATTTTTGCCCATTCCAAAAAATGGCTCGAAGAATCTGTTTCGGGAACAACAAAAAGACGCAGGGGGCCAGATCTGGGGAATACGGTGGCTGCGGCCTTATAAGTATGTTGTTTTTGGCCAAAAAAATTCGCGCACAAGCAACGATGCGTGAGCAGGGGCGTTATCATAGTGCGAAAGCCAATTTTTGTTCTACCATAAATTCGGGCGTTTCTGGCGGATTTCTTAGAGCAACTTACGCATAACTTGCAGGTAATATTCCTTATTGACCGTTCTACCTTGTGGAAAGAACTCACGATGCACCACGCCCCTGCAATCGAAGAAAACTGTAAGCAAAACCTTCACATTCGACCGTACTTGGCGCGCTTTTTTCGGTCTTGGCTCGTGCGGCAGCTTCCATTGGGATGATTGAGCTTTGGTTTCCACGTCATAACCATAAGGCTATGATTCGTCAATAGTTATGACCCTCTAAAGCAAATTTGGGTCGTCGCGGACAGAGTCAAACAGCTCCTTAGGAATGTTAATGCGATGCTGTTTTTGGTCGAAAATGGGCAAAAATCGAAGACGAGCCAAAATACGTGCAAGCAAAGCAGCTGTCAAAAATTAACTGAACATTCAAAATGACCGAACTTGTCGGCATAAGTGAGAGACATGAGTACCAACATAACGCCACAAAAAATCGAAAATCGAATATACGTAGCCCGCGGAAATTCAAAATTCGCGATACTTTTTGAACAGACCTCGTATGCCTATTCTTAAATAGTAATCAGATTTTTTAACAAGAGGAACAGTAAGTAATATGACACATAAGAGAGGAATAAGCAACAACCATGAGATTTAGTCTAATTTTAATTCATTAAATTTAGGAAATCTTGTGGTCATTGCCTTTTTTAGCGTCTTTATATATTTTCGGAAAGGGAAAGTGAGGGTAATTCTCTTACAGGGGGACTCTTATGGGACTATGAAATTTTTTGTAACGAGTAACAGACAATTCCCGAACGAAAGAAAATTTAAGGCCGAGATGAATCACACTATTACGCACTAGTGTTCGGAGAATTTTCGATAGAAGGGATTGGATTCTACCGGAATTGGAATGCTTGGTTGACCCTCAAAATTCTATTCCGTATGTCCATAGTTGTCTTATTACTGCTTTGTATCAAAGTACTTTTTTGCCAATTGTCAGTTTTGATCGTTTATCTAACAGTTTTTGTATAGGACCGTGTGCCCCCATATTTGAAATGTCTAAATTTGCTGTCACTGTCAGTTTTATTCAGTAGGGCTTGCAATTTATTCATGGAAGGATACACGCATCAGCAACGCTTGGAAATTATCCAATTTTTTTTATCAAAATAATGATTATTCTTTGTTTTTTAAATGAGGCGCATTTTCTACTTTTTGGATTGGCGAATAAACAAAATTGTCGTTACTGGACTGAATTCAATCCATAAATTATTCACGAGGAACCATTACATTTTGAAAAAGGTGACCGTTTAGTGTGGTTTGTTACACAGTGGCATCATAGGTCCTTATTTTTTCAAAATGATGATGGAGTTGGTCTTACTGTCAACGATGAGCAGTATATATCGATGATAACGGAGTTTTTGTGGAAGATATTGATTTAACAAATATGTGGTTTCAACAAGAGGACCTTACGTATATAAGTAATATATATACGTAACCCGCGAAAATTCAAAATTCGTATACTATTTTTTGTACCATAATAATAATTCATAATTTTTTTAAATAAAAAACGTATAAAATTCATAATTTAGCAAAAAAAAAACTGGCAAAACATATGATAAAATTAATTTTTAATTTTTGTCACGTTGAAACTTCCCAACTGTTTCCTCAATAGGATCATGATCATGCCAATTTTAGTAGTCAGTTTAGAGTCCTTCTTTGATTAGATCTGCGGTAAGGGTAGGAACTTCGTCGTTATTTTCACTTGGACATCGGGTGTCGCAAGCGCAAAACCAATGATTTTATTATTGCTACTAACTGCCTTATCTACTAGTAATTCATCGATATCTGCAGATGATAGAGCATCGAAACCTTCTTCGGCTACTCCATGAGCTAATATTATAATGTTAGAATATTCAACCATATTAGGAGGTACCAAAGTCTTTATTTCTTATACATTCTTTAAAGCGATCTTCAGCATGCGTTCGAAGTTGATGGACCTCAATTCGGATAGCGCTAATCCAGCATGTTTGACACAGTCATTAATAGAAAATTTCGTCCATGCATCAATGACTTTTAATTTTTTATAATTCATTAATTTATCTAAAATATACCAGACTGTTTTTGCTTTACATAATAGCTCTTCAAAGTTGCAATAATCTTTTGATCCAGCGGTTGTATCAACGAAGTGGTATTTGCCGAATGAAACCACAATTCGACATTTGAGTGCTCTATATGTGGATGACCAGTTGTGTTGTCTATAATCAACAGAATCCTAAACTTTCATCGCTCACATAACGTCGAGCTTCTGCAGAAAAATATTTGAGAAATCATTCATTAAAAGTTTTAGTGGTCACCCAAGCTTTTTTTATTAGTTATCCGTGCACTGAATTGGTAAACCTTTCGTTGGAGCAAAATGATAAGATTATGCGATCTTTAGCTACTTTAAATCCACTGGCAGTATTCTGGAATTTGCCTACGTACGTTCTACTTGGCATACGTTTCCACAAAAGGCCTTATTTATCCGCATTCCATACCTAATCCGGAGTGTAGCCACCGTCATTTTGCAGAAAATTCTTTAGCTGTCAGCTCACGTGCTGATGCTATTTCACCATTAATCTTTATATTATAAAGCACGTGTCGTTATAGAAAACCTACCAACCATCTTGTATTTTTGTTGTTGCTCTAATTTTGGCATTGAAGTCACCTATAACAACAGTTAGGTTGGATATTTCTGTATTCTTTGCTTTTGTCAAGTCTTCGTAGAATCTTTCATTTTCTTCTTCGCTGGAAATAGACGATAGTGCATAGGCTTGTACAGGGTGCGCTTTATGTTCCAGATCGAAGTTTTTTTAAAATAACTTTTAAATGAAATAGTATTTCATTTATATGTTATTGATTGATTATATGATCTTTAGCATTATGTATGGAATATGATATCGGTCAAATGCCAGCCTCTGACCGCGGCAAGCTCTATTGGGAACATTTTTTATAACATTTTCGCTGACTTCTGGTGCTATTTCAGCAATTTCGTTTCGAATGTTGTGCTTAAGCATCGAGGTTGTGGTTGGTTTGATAGTGTATACATTTTCCTTAAAATACCCCTCCCCATAGGAAGAAATCGGGAAAATTCGAATCAGGGGATCGTAGGGGCTAGTCGATATCACCACTTTTTTATATCATTCGGCGGGAGAAAATTTCTCTCAAAATTTGCATCGTAGCACGAGCTGTGTGTGATGTGGCACCGTCTTGTCGGAACCACATGTGTCATCAGTAACTATTACATCATTGCCTCCAGCATCCTCAAAGAAATATGGCTCAATGATGCCTCCATCCCGAACGCCGCACCACACAGAGGGTGTAGTAGTCTTTGGTGTATCAGTTTAGGGTTTTCAGTGCCCCAATAGCGACTATTCTGTTTATTAACAAAGGCAGCCAAGTCGAAGTATGCTTCGTCCTTCATAAAATTTTTTTGCCAAAAATGGTGGTCGTTTATACCGAGCTGTAAAACTCGAGCACTCCAGTATCACCGCCGTGCATGGTCATTTGCCTGCAGCTATTGTGTCAAATGAACGGAAATATTTTTGGAGAATTTTTAACCAACATGATGGTACAACAAATAGTTGTGCACGGTACTTTGTGTCTACGAGAGGTACGCACCCGGGCATTCAGTAACACTGCATTAATCTTTTCAGGTGTACGTTGGCTAAATTGTCGTTCAGTCTTTGCTTTATCTCCCAAGAAATTTCAAAATTATTCATTACATGCTGAATGGTTGACTTGCTCGGCATATGATTTATAACAAAAAATTATTCTCGTATTCACAATTGACTAATAATTTAAAAAAAAAAAAAAATGTCATCCAAACCAAAATGGCGACCAAACAAAATCGACCTGGCTTTTTTTTGTTGTATATTTTCAAAATCACTTATATAATTCTATCTTTAACCTTACTGACAAGATGTATTATTTTGCTGTTAATCAATAGAGCTACACCAGCCACATATGAGTTCATATCGTAATTTCTATGAAATTTGTAATGTCCCGACTTCAAGATGGTAACTACTTCTCTTTTTCGTCTGGTTTCGCTCATTCCCAATAGTTGTTAGGTGTTCATCGAGTCTCATGTTGCGGATGTTGTAGATTGCGATGTAGAAAGTTTTACCTTTCTTTCTCTTACTTCCAGTCGATATTTTGCCTCCTCCAGCACCTATGAAGCGGACTAATTCATCATTGCGAGATTTGAGCTTACGCTTCGACTCGTTTGGGGGGTAGTTATGTTTTGCAAATTCGACATAACATGTTTTGGAAATATTTGGCAATGAAAACGTTTTGGCGAGTACCTGTTGATCCACGGCAGGTATTTTATTTTACTCCTACCCTTCAAACAAGCTTGATAAGATTTTCACCATCCGCTACCCAGAGAATGCGCCCTTAGAATGTTACAGGCTCTCCCCATCGATCTAGTACTTGTAGAAAATTCAAATTTTATTCTTTTCTGGCCTGATAATTGTCGTTCCATTTCTTTCATCTGCTTATAAATTCTTAATACCATCTGCTTGATGGTATTTGAGTCAACTGATATTCGTTTTTGTGCGAAAAAGGAATGAAATATATTTTTTTAATCGCGTTTAATCAAATTCGCGTAAAAACAGAATTAGGTGTATATTAGTAAATTATTGTCTTGTCACAATACTATTGACATCATTAATTAACGGTAATTTGAAAATTTTAATTTTGATCAACCAAATAAAATTATTTACCTTAATTGATATTTTAAACCATATCTTAATTTCAAAAAGTCCACTATCGAGAGGCAGACTATTCTTATCTTCAATGATAGTAATCAGTCAGTTATAGCATAAATATCATATGTATACGTTTGCACATTCATATTTAATATATTCCATACAATTACACAATTGCGTAAATTCCTATTAGGTCAATACACTAAATCAACCACTCCAACAGTAATGGGTAATTTGCACACGTTAAATGTTATTATAAGTTCAATAAAAAACTATTGTTACTATTGGGTTTGAAAATATTTTTCAACTTATATTAGGTATTTTTATTTGGTACGTGTATATTTGGTTTTACTAATAAATGATATGCTCCCAATTCTATTTAATGTGATTTAAAATAATCAAAACTTTAAAGATTATTATTGGGATTATTTTATATCATTGAAATTTTCCACCACTTTATGTATCAATCAAAGTAAATTAAATTAAAAAAAATCGCGATGTCCGTAATGATTTCAATGTTAGCAGATAATTCAATGACAAGTACTTTGTCCAAATTTTTTTTTTATAAAAAAATTGTTAAAAATGTAGACAATCAGATAGTAGAAATATGTTATTATATATTGAAATAATTTATTGCATTTAAATGTTAAGTGGTTCAAATAGATTATTATCCTTTAATCATTTATAATTCTTGTTGTTGATAAGATTATCCGCTCTTTTTTAAATTTCAAGTAGATGATTACATTTTGTCTAGTAGTAATTGAATAAGCAATATTTTATGGTTTTCAAAAACCAAGAAAACCCGTTTATTTAGATATTAAGATTGTTTAATAATAATCTAGATAAAAAACTTGTTAACTAAATCGGGTAATTTTTGTATTATACATAAATACACAGTGTGCCATAAAAATAACCGAACTTATTTTTAAATCATACAACATGCAGTGCCATCTATTGAAGAGGATGAATGTATCCTTTTAATAATTTGCAGTATTAAAAGGATACATTCATCCTCTTTCAAAAGCACATATATTCATGTAAATCGGATGGCAGATGTGAAAGTTATAGCCATTTCAATAAAAGAAAAATTGTGCTAATGTTACAAAACAGGATGAATGTATCTAATGCTGTAAATTTTCAATAGATGATGCTGCATGCTGTATGATTTAAATATAAAGTTCGGTTATTTTTGGGACATACTGTGTACACACATCGTCGATGGTCGAGAATAGTGACAAAAAAATAAACTTTTCAGGGTAACTGTTTAAAAATTTCTTGTTTGGTTCGTGGTTTTTTTATAGTCCTGAATTTTAATAAATTAATTTTTTTTGTTCATTAACAAGTAGATTTACATTGCACCTGAGTTAGAAGTCGGCGCACAACTAGAATTATGTCGATCTTGGTGATCGCAGATTCACGATTTCGTCCTGGAGGAGGAACGACACAACCGCTTGCTAGCGTCTAATTTTGCATATACAAATGTATCGTTTTTTCACATTAAAATATAGAGATTTTGTTGACCATTTTTACAATAAAATCGAAAATGGCAATTTTTGACTTGGGTCACTATTCTCGAGCATCGAAGACATATACTCAAATATAAAAGTAAAATAATAATTAAAAACGTACTATTTTATATGGAAATATATTCAATAATATGGCAAAAGCCAATTTTTGTTCTTCCATAAAGCCGGGCGTTTCTGGCTGATGGCTTCGCGCAACTTACGTATAACTTGCAGGTAATATTCCTTATTGACCGTTCTACCCTGTGGCAATACTATTTTCTTCACTTCATCAATGTTTTCGTCTGTTGTTGACATGCTCGGGCGTCCGGCACGCTTTGCGTCATTCACATTTTCTCGGCCCTCTGAGAACATTTTGTACCACCGATAAACGTTGCTTCGGTCCAAGGTAGCTTCACCATATACCACAGTCTACATTCGGATGGCGTCCGCGCAGTTAATTTAGTTTTTCACACAAAATTTGATACTAATTCTTTGATCCATTTTTTGGAATGGGCAAAAATCGAAGACGAGCCAATACAGGTGCAGTCAAAGCAGCTGTGAAAAATTAATTGAACATTCAAAATGGCCGAACTTGTCGGCATAAGTGAGAGACATGCGTACCAACATAACGCCACAAAAAAAATCGAAAATCGAATATACGTAACCCGCGGAAATTCAAAATTCGCGATACTTTTTGAACAGACCACGTATAATCTGGGATGTGTGTTTATGGAAAATTTCTTATAAAATAATAAGTATTTTCACCAATTTATAGTAAATAAAATGGAAAATAAAATCAATTAATTTTTGTGCATTAAATGTTCGTAAATAATTTTATTTTTATAAAATTGTTCTTTTTTATAAATACAAATTCTTTTATTATTATTTTATATAAATTCGATATTTCATATATTATTGTAATGTATTATGTATATCTTAATATATAAATTACTATGACTAGATGATTTATTTACAATTGGAATACGAAGTTGTGAATAATATTATGATTATTTAAAATAATCATTTTAAAAGCTATTAATAAATGATTAAATATATAAAATTGAATATGTTTATAACAAAACACTATACATTATACTTAAAGAATGTACATACATCAAATTTAAAAACTCATAATATAATTCATTATTATGCTGAATGTGTATTTGTTGATGGTGGATCATTCCATGGTTGTTTTGATGCTTTTCCGAATATAACGAATATAAGATTTCCCAAGAAATAAATTGCAGCTGATATGAAGAAGACTATTCTCCATTCTGTGACGTTTTCCTATTAAAAGAAAATGAAAGCGAAATGTTTAGCGATAATGTGATATTACAAGAAAATTTCAAAGGCTTCAAAATATTACCTCATCAGTGACAACAACACCAACAATAAGCGGTGCTATTATGCTTATTATATTCGCTGCACAGTTGGTGAGGCCCATTAGAGTACCAGCATGGTTTGGAGCTAAGTCGATATGACTAACTTGGAACCCACAATATGTAGCAGCATTTATTCCAACCGCAATAGTTAGCAAACCGATTGCTAAATTGAATTGCTCGGCTGTGGTATAGGCTAATCCAATTAGTGCGCACATTGGAATCCAGTGACCTATTGTATTGAATAATTTTCTGCTAGCAACCAGTGAAAGAATCTGCCGCTTGGCTACAATATCCGCACAGAAACTGAAGAAATAGCACAAAAGCCACATTGCCAAGTACGGAAGTGCTGAGAATAGAGCATTGCTCTTGATGTCTTGATGAAGTACTTTGCTTATATAAGTTGGCATTTCGGTGAGCAACGTCCAGAAGCCCCAATTGTGACCACAATGAACGATCAGTACAGATAAAAATGGCATACTTGTTAGGATCTTAAACCATGGCGTTGACATATGAACTTTTTCATCGTTTTCATTTTGTCCAAGTGACGTTTCTATGAACTTCCTTTCTTCAGGCGATATAGCTTTCGAATCGGATGGACTGTTAGCGCCTAGAACAAGCCATAAAACTGCCCAAACGAGCCCAGCCCCACCGGATACATAAAATATGCTTGGCCAGCCGAGGACCGATGATGCGATAAAACCACTCGTTCCAAGCATAATTACTGTACCGAATTGACTGCCAGAATAACACCATGTTACCAGACGACTTCTTTCCTCCACGGGTGCCCATCTCGACAATGCCGTGTGACAAGAAGGAAATATAACTCCCTGGCATAGGCCTTGTATGACACGAGCAGCACACGTAAGTTGCCACCCACCTAGAGATGCCATCAGTGGTGTCAATATATTCAGTAACGCACAAATAGTAACTGTTATCAGTAACATCAATTTAGGGCCATATCGCTGTGCTAACTGTCCGCCTGGGACTTGTGTGATAACATAGCCCCAAAAGAAACTACTCAACACATATGATTTCTCTTCTTTCCAATTGTATATCTACAAATTATTATCACATAATTCCTTAACTGAAGCAAAATAAATTTTAGCAAATAGTATTTTATACTTACTGGAAAATCATGGTGTGTGCTATTGGTCTCTGTCATAGCCACGATCGCAACAGACATATTCACGCGCATGGCATAGGCCATCGTTAAACATAAAAACAATAGTAAACATTGTACATGACGAACTCCAAACGCTGAATCTAAAAAAAATTAATTAAATTTTATTATTGAAAATACTTATAATTTTTTTTTAATTTTATTCTACTTTGAATGTTGGCTGGGTCGACGATTCGTTGATATCCTACATGATTACGTGGAAAAAATCGGAAAGAAATACGGGGCATTACTATAGCTAACGACCCTTTGCAAAATAAATTATAACTGTTTCTGGATACGATAATATTTAGAAATTTTACATTTGGTATTATCTTAAACAAAAGAACCATACAATAATAACGCACATCACATACTAAATTTTATCGCTTTACCAGTGCACTTGCTCATCACTCTCCACACATTTCGTTGTTTTTTGTTTGAAAAGAAAACAAACAAACGCAATGTGAGAGAGAAACCGTGCCAGCTGGCATTTATTCTGAGATCGTTTCCGAGTTAAAGAGTACAACGATTTCAAGCAAAAATCAGCTGGGTTGAAATAAATAAGTGGGCATGTGAGACTGTCGTGTGCTGGAACAGGACCGATAGAGTACACCGATTTCGATAATAGTCGGTATAGAGTGGCATAGATCAGAAGTGAGTATAATTTAACTATTTCTCTTGAATTACGATTCTTCTCTTAAGCGTGGAACACAATTTCGTCGACAACTGCAAACGGAATGTATGGTAGCTACACAATCCGACGCCTAGTTCTAACTGCATATAGTTGTTGCTATCAACATTTTTAAAAACTTCACTATCGTGTAGAATTGCACAAAATTCCGAACATGGGCGAAAACTGCGAACTGTTTTATCGTCGAATTTAAATATTGTTTTTATTTTGTCACTGAAATTGAAATCGAAGGCAAGATAAATACATATATGAGGTTAAGTGGACTTAAAAATTGAGCTAAGCATCGAAAACAAATAATAAATTAATTAATTGACTTTTATTTTTACTTATTGCAATTATAGTTAATTGGTTAATTTGGCTGAAATTCATAAATTTTTGACAACAAATGTAGTTGTCGTTTGGATTTAACGTCGAAATTGTGTTCAGTGCTAAACTCCGCATAGATATAGGTACAGATCAGCAACGAGTATATATTTTTATATTTTATAAAAGAAGAGAGTTTATTCTCTTATAAAATTACTATGAACTAATATGCCGGAAGTAATGATTCATTTATTACAGGTAATAAAGAGAAAAGCTTTTCATACAAATCAGTACTGAACTTGAACATTTTAAAAAAACAAAATATTTTCATCCGATTTGTTAAAATTCGTAGGTTGATGATGGAGGATTAAAGCAATTGATATAATTTAACTTTGTACAAGGTTGGGGTTCGTTTTTTGTATAGGCGCTCTATAGACCGTGAAGTTTCACTTAGCTATTTTTTAATATCCAACATAAACATAATAGGAATATTTTTGTAACGCTTTTACACGTAAACAAGGATAAATCTGTTAAGTTCAAACACATTTATTTAAAAAAAATAATTGTTTTTTTATTGGCCAATATTAAATTACATTAAATAGAAATTTTGTTTAAAAAATTTAAGTATGTCGTATTAACATAATTACTACACGTATTTCAAAAATTTACTATTGAAAATTTTTGGTATTTCATCATGTACAATTAATACAATTTATTTAAAAAAAAAATTTCGGTTAATCATAAAATAATATCGATAATTATTTTGTTATTCCGTTATATAAATGGACTCTTATTGATTAAGTACAATTTATGAATTTATTGACTTCTACTTGCAAGAATTCTTATGTAAGTAAATAATTGTTTTCTCATTTGGTGCAATTCGATAATTATGTATATATATTATCATAGGATATTAAAAGAGGATTTTTTAGGTCCAAAAAAAGGGAATATAAGTTGATAAGAGTTGTTATTTATTTTCGGTACAAATAATTTACTCGATAAATAAATACTGATAAAACTATATAAAAACGTCTGAAAAAAAGAAGAAATATTCACAAGATTACTTTATTCGCATAAAATATATTATTTACTTTGTTGTTTACAATATAATTTGTTAAATAAAAAAACATTTAATTTTAATTGGCATACTATTTATAAGTGTGAATTTAACTATGGTTACAATTAAATTACAAGTGATCACCAAGTAAATTACTAATAATGACACTTATTCTAAACGTATTTTAATTGTTTCATTTTAGTTTTGTTTGACAATGCATCATAACATTTAAATTAATTAACATATTTTTACAATAATGTGATAATTTTACATAATAATTAAATTAATTCTATTAAATTCACACCACTATAAATAGTATTTAAAAACTACTTTTTTTTAAAATAAAAGTTCGGCATTTTGCTAACAAAATATGTGAAATAAATAAATACTAACAACAAATGAATGAAACTTGTTATGCATTTTAATTAATAAATAAATTTACGGCACTATGCTAATTAAATAATTGATTAGCTAGTTATCTTTACATATAGATTAAATTTTTTACGGTTTTGTATAAAATCATTGAAGAGAAAAAAAAATACGATAAATATAAAATTAAACCTTTTTCATCCTCGAAACGTCTATTTTGTGTCATTGTACTTTGAATAAAATTCCAAAAATATCCACTTTTCAAATTCGATCGTTTTGTGTGCAGAACTATTTGAGATTGTGTTCTTTATCGTTGCGATACTGGTATCAACTGTGCAGAGACAATTATGAACACATTTTGTACATTCTTTGGAATAGGAATTTTCCTAATGTCACTTCTATATTTACAGAAAATGTTGTTTTATTTGCAGTTGTTTAAATATATATCATATTTTCGGTGAAATATGTATGTAGAATCTGTGATATCGATAATTTATGATTATTTTTTGAATTTATTGTGCTAAACCTAGAGAAACTAGGAGAATTTTTCATATGAGATTAGATAAGGCCCAATTGTACTGAACTTTAATATAGTAAAATAATCAATTGCATAGATTTCTATAATATAATATATTAAAAAAATGAAGTAGAAAATTTGTCAAAAACTTTATTTCATAAATTCTAAATGGCAATCATAATAATATTAATCAAATATGAAATGTTTATCAAAAATTCTAGTTCAAGAAACATATAAGAAGAAACTGTTTGTAATGAGATTTTTTCATAATATCTATTATATTATTAACTATTTCCTCATTTTTACTACTATTTATAGAAATCTATAACGAAGCTATGTAAACATTATGAAGTAATGTGTAATTTTAATGTTACACTGTTCAAGATAGATACGTTATCTAGAGGTTGTCATAAATTAATTGTAGTTAGATAAATATATTTCATATTAAATATTACGAAAAGATAAATGCAGTAGCGAATCAGCTCAGTTCCGAAACAGAAAATAATCGTTATTTATATAATAAAAAAAGCCATTTTTACAAGAGCTAGTCTAATACCATTTATATATAGTTAAGAAGCAAAAGAAAAATCCATTGAGCTTTTATATTCAATATTCGTCTGGTAAAAAATTTAATTAAATTTGATGAAATGCCGTTCTTATTATAAAAAAATACCAAAGTAACATCAAAGTTATTAAAATGAGAATATCCTTACTTTTCTCGTATTTTAAAAATGTTCACAAAATTATTTGTTATTATTATTTGGTCTAACAGAATGAAAAAGCATTCGGGCAACATACAAACAGCATTCGAGCAGCATATGAACAGCAAAAAGCAGCGCACGAGCAGCATACGCAGCGTACGAACAGCATGTAAACAGTACGCAAACAACGTTCGAACAGCATGCGATAGAGAAAGAAGCAGCGTACGCGCAGCGACAAGCAGCGTACGCACAGCGACAAGCAGCGTATAAACAGCATACGAGTAGATACTAGTGGCTCCGCATTTACAGACACTTTCTACGTTTTGAAGCAAATGTGGTATCAACCTTGGTTCTTATTTGAAATCCAGTAGAATTTTTGACTGTCACGTTTTCGTAAGTCAATAGTCACAGTCATAGTTACACAAATTTTTAGATTCTTAAAAAATATAAAATAGTAGATTTTCAATTATAATTTAAACCAAAAACAACTGTTTCAATTTTGTCGACATCTATTTTCTTATAAATAAAAAAACTTCAATTTTTTTTTGATGTGTAACATCTTAGCTTTTGGTATGTGGGACTAAGTTTTTGAATGGGACGGAAATGCGTAACAGGATAAAGGGAGAATCGCGCGCTATTTAATGTGTTTTTTCTCTCTCTTTCGGTATGATGGGAACGACAAAAATAAAAATTGAAGAGTTTTTTTCGAAATTTCAAATTTTTTGTTAGAATATTTTAATTCTCTTTCTTTCACATGCAAATAAATGCAATGATAGGAAAATATGTATCATCGCATTTTTTTGTTTCTGACCGAAACCAGACAGAGAAAAGAGTTCATTACAAAATTGAGTTGAGTTAGAATTTTTGCATCTTGTTTTTTGGAAGAATAATAAAAAGGAGAAAGAATAAAAACAGATTTGACTTTATTTTTACACAACCGAAATTTTAGTCTTCTCTCTTTGTCTCTTAGTCGACCGTAGTCAGTTTTCAAGATAGTTTTCGATATTTTTTTTAATTTGAAAATATATGTATCTCTTTTTATGACATAGTAGTGAACAAGATGCAAATCGGTGCAAAAAAAATAGGGTTTTCCAATAAGAGTGATATGATTTCTAAGTGACGTTTCGGCCATTTGTAATATGTCGTGTTCTGTAATTTTAGTAATGTTTACAATTTCATCATGGAAAGATATATGCAAGAACAACGTTTACAAATTATTCAATTTTATTATCAAAATAATCGTTCTCCAATTTAAGAAAATCATCTTCTCCGATGAGGCTCACTTTCATCTGAGTGGTGCGGTAAATAAACAAAACTGTCGATTCTGGTACGAAGTAAATCCACAAATTAATCATAAACACCCATTACATTCACCTAAATTAACAGTTTGATGTGGTTTTTGGTCTGGTAGAATAATCGGTTCGTACTTCTTTCGAAATGAAGGTAACACCGTTACTGTCAATGGACAGCGGTATAGATCGATGATAGCCAACTTTTTATGGGCGAAATTGGAAGAAGTTGATCTTGACAATATCTGGTTCCAACAAGACGGGGCTACGTGCCACACAGCACGTGCAACAACCGCATTATTGCGAGAAAAGTTTGGAGATTCGATTATTTCAAGAAATTGTGACATTGAATGGGCTCCAAGAAGTTGTGATTTAACACCATTCGACTATTTCTTGTGGGGTTATTTGAAGTCATTGGTCTTTAGCAATAAACCAAACTCTCTTCAAGCTTTAGAAGTCAATATTGAACGTGCTATTCATGACATACGACTTGATTTAGTGGAAAAAGTGCTCGAAAATTGGGTTCATCGAATTCGTTCCTGCAAAAGAAGTCGTGGAGGCCATTTGAATGACGTTTTATTCAGAACTTAATTGTATCGATTGTACTTCACATTAAATAATAAACATTTGAATTTCCTTAACAATTAGTGTGTTTTAAAAAAAAAAGAAATCATATTACTCTTTTTGGAAAACGCTATATCACAATTTTCAATATTTTACCTTGTCGGTAAATGGGAATTTTTTTCAATTTTACGCTATTATATGTAGACATCAAACTACCAACCCATGAGGAAAATATTGCTGCCGTAGCGTCCAGTGTTGGTGAAGACCACGATTTGTCCATCCGTCGCCGTTCACTACAATTGGGATTGTGTTACTCGACTATGTGGAAGACTTTACGCAAATAACTTGGTCTGTAAACCTATAAAATACAGTTGGTGCAAGAACTGAAGCCGAACGAACTACCAAAGCATCGAATTTTCGGGGAGTGAACTTTATATTAACTTGAGGAAACTACGTTTTTTTTTACAAAAAAATTGCATTTATCGAAGAGGTTCTTTTTTGGTTGAATGGGTATGTGAATAAGCAAAATTGTCGTTTTTGGTCTGATGAACAATCACAGGTAAAACAAGAACTAACATTGCACCCAGAAAAATGTGCTGTTTGGTGGAATCATCGGTCCGTATTTCTTTAAAGATGATGCTGGCCGCAAAGTTACCGTTAATGGAGCCAGCTATCGCTCGATGATTTCGAACTTTTTTTTGACCAAAATGTAAGAACTGCATCTGCTCGATATGTGGTTCCAATAAGACGGTGCTACATGGCACACAGCACGTAAAACAATGGACATATTAAGAGATGAGTTCGACGAGAAATTTATCTCACGTTTTGGATCGGTGAGTTGGCCGCCTAGATTGGACGATTGGAAGCCTCTAGACTATTTGTTATGGGGCTACGTGGTGTCACTCGTCCATGCCGATAAACCAGCGTCACTTGTAGCCTTGGAAGACAATGTTCAAAATTGGACGTCTCACATGGATCACTTAAAACGTAGTCGTGGCCAACATTTACATGAAATAATCTTTAAAAAGTGAATGCCAAGCATTGATTTATCGATTCAAATAAAAATTTATACATTTTCTGTTACCGAATTCATTTCTGAAATTAGTGCTAAATATGTGAAATCACTTCAATCAATACCTGACTCTAATATTTTCTCGAAAGTTTTGCTCTTTACCAATGTTAGATGCCGACTACTGTCAATTTTTTTTAAAAATTATATTATTTTTATTTAGTGATGAAATAACACAACTCAATAAAGAATTTTCTCTTAATCATTTTTCTATTTTAGTCATTGTATATTTATAATATCTATCAGATATTTAACATAAAAATTTAACAAATTAATTTAACATAAAAATCGTACAAGTATGCACATATTTTTATAATAATTTTTTTATTTGACAATACGATGATGTAATCGTCAACAGGTAAAAATGTTTGAATCATATTAGTTGATGATTTCAGTTCAGATTTGAATTTCCGTTCCATGTTACAATACTTTTATCCATCATTTACATTATTTCTATCTAATAAAAGCTCGAACAATACTCGTAAATGCAAGCTTGTGCACGGATAATAGGAATTGCATACAGAATCCTCTTTTCTCTAATCATCTGAATGTATCATTAACTCCTATAATATCTTGAAAATGTTCTCATAATTAAATGAGAATTATAGAAATTATAGTGTATTCTTTTTTTCTTATGTACACATACATGTAATGTGCGTGCATTTAAATAGATTGTTTTTACAAATGTTCACGTGAGCATCAACATTTTTCTCTAATTACTAAAATGTTATAGATTTAATTTTTTAATTCCATTTTACCTCTTTTAATATAATTCAAAATATCCTTATGACATTTTTAAAAGATTTCTTCAATGAAAACTCGGCTTTTTTTATGTATTTATTCGGATTTGTCATTTGATTTTAACAATGAAAAAATTATAACAAAAAATTCGGGCATTTTTTTTCGACAGTTTTTTTATAATAGAAAATCTGTAAAAAGAAACCATCATTTTATATAGTTCAAATTACACAACAGGACTTTTTCTCTACAAGTACTTTAAAAAATTCTATCATTAAACGAAAGGCAATAGTTACAGGAATACTAGTAAATTGGCTCAAAATTCGCCGAATAAATTTAGAAAAGTCGAAGTTATGTTCAGAATCTAAAGCCATTAATATAAGAAAATCTATAGCCACTATGTCTGAAAAATGTTGAACAGCACCTTTATTGTATCCAATAAAGGTGCTGTTCAACAGGTACACCTGTTGATATTCTTTTCTCCCATTAAACATGATTATAATAAAAACTTAAGGACAAATCGACATGACGGGAGCTCAAATACAGCTGACGATGAAGACATCATATTTAATACTGATGAATCAATTTTAACAAAGTGATAATAATAACTGTTATTATTCAAATAATAATTTGCTAAAAGCTTTAATAAAAAATGTATGTTTTTGGTTGTTCGGAAAGTAATTTCGTTTGCTGATGAGGACACAATAAAGGCCTTAATTGATGCAAACCGGCGAATAGCAACTCGTGAGATCGCTAAGAGATTAAATTTATCGAATTCGACCGTTCATGATCATTTGAAGCGGCTACGTTTTATCTCAAAGCTCGACATATGGCTTCTTCATCTTCTTACGGAAAGCATTTGTGCTGTCGCATTGACGTTTGTGATTTGTTTCTCAAACGCCAAGAAAATGATCCATTTTTGAAGCATATCATCACTGGGGATGAGAAATGGGTTGTCTACAACAATGTTAAGCGCAAAAGATCCTGAAGTAGAAAAGATGAACCAGCTCAAAGCACTTCGAATCATCAGTTGGACAAATTAAATGATTCACTTAAAGAAAAAATGCCAGAATTGGTAAATAGAAAAGGTATAGTGTTCCAACAGGATAATGCGAAACCACATACAAGTTTGACCACACGGCAAAAGTTTTAAGAGCTTGGATGTAATATACTGCCACAACCACCATACTCTCCAGACCTAGCACATTCCGATTATTATTTATTCCAGTCTCTAAAAAATTTTTTAGACGATAAAACGTTTAATTCAAATGAGGAGGTTAAAAATCACTTGGATCAGTTTTTTGCCAGCAAAGAACAAACATTTTATGAGCGTGGAATAATGCTACTGCCAGAAAGATGGCGAAGTGTATTGGATCAGACTGGATAATTTTTAATTGAATAAAATATTAATTCACTATAAGAAAATCGTCTTTCATTTTTATAAGAAAAAAAAACGAAATTACTTTCGGGACAACTCAATATTATATTGCTTGGACCTTGCCAATATGCATAGAATATAATATCGTTCAAATGGCTGCCACAAAATTTGTGATTAATTTTTCGAATTAACAATGGAGTCTATGTGTAGTTTCAGTTTTCCTATAATGTTCATGACATTATAGAAAAATTACTTCATATACAATTTATTTAAATAAATTAATTTGATTATATTATAAAATATCAAATACTCTGTAGTAAATACATATTTTGTAACAAAAAAAAATCGATTTGTTCCAGAGATCATGTTGTCGGGTCGAGTACTTTGAATCTGTATCTAGTAATATTCATATCGGATCGGATTGTATCGATTGTCATTTTCGGAACTTCAGATTTTGTCAGTTTCCTTCACAAGCAAAAATTAATTTTTTTCCATTACTTAATTTACTGAGTTCAATTTATTAGATGGTGGTATACCGTTGAGAAATAGTAAAAATCGAAAACGTTTCAAAGTATTACGCTCCAATGTCATGGCCTCATTTATCTTTATCAATTTAAGCGTATTTGTTCTTATCCTGGGATTTGGGTTTCCGAACAACCCCATATAATAAAGTTTAAAAAATAATACGAAGAGCGAAATTTGATTTAATAATTTTCTTTCACTTGCCAAATTGATTAACTCTATTAATCACGCAAAAATTGTAGTAATAATAACGATTACTTCAAGAATATTCTATCTTATATATTTTATATGCCATTAGATAAAAAATACATCTGTAGTCGACGACGTTTAATTGATTTTATTATTTAAAAGGAAGTAGTATAATATATAGTATTTTTTTCAACTTTTCTCTACTTTTTGTTTCATGGAGTTAATCGATTTGGTGGCAGGTGAGGCACTCAAATAACGGACAGTTCGAAAGTAATTACAATCGCCGTCTCCCATTAAAAAAATTGTCCAATTTGTAAAAAAAAACTGTACAAAATAAAATTTTTACAATTCAAATAAAAAAATCATAAAAATCAAAATAAATTCCAAACAACTATTCTACTCGTAATTTACGAATACAATAATTGTGATGCATGATGCTTCCACTCGTAAGTAAATAGTTCCACATCACTAGCAGCTTAACAATCAAAAAATTCCATTTATTTCAAAGAGTATTTATAAAATCAATAGAAAAATTCTAATTTTATCAATTAAATAAAATTTTAAATAATTCATTTTTAAATAAAGACATTATATGTAAGTAAGTTAAATATTTCTCCGTAAACATTTTTCTTAAAATAATATTTAATTTATTTTTCTTCTACTTTTATTAATATAAAAAGAAAAGAAAAAAAGAAAAATAGAAATTCCTTTATGATCTCAAGTAAAATTAATTGTAAATAGAAATACATTTTTATCATGCCGTGTTGTGGATAAAATCAGTCGGTAACTTATAAAAATACGCCATTGTTTAGAGAGTAATTTTTTCATTGGAAATTGCATAATTTTCTGTAATTCCAGTGTTACTTAATGATTATGAATATCTGGTTTAGATGATTTACTAGAAAATCTTATTTGAAAATAAATTTCATAAACATTAAATGAATATGGAAAGAATGTAAGGAATTTATAGTTTTTGTTGAATTTATGGTAAATTTTTCTCCGTATTTGATAAAAAAAAGTAATAAATCAAATATTTTGAAAATACAAAAGTGCAATTAAAGTTTTAGAACTATTATTATTTTTCTTTTTATTTGTTTGACAAATAGCAAATAAATTAATTATAAATATATTTATTTCGTATGTAGCCGTGTTTCGTGATTTAAGACGGTACTTTAATAAGCAAAATCTCCATATATGGGGCTTTGGAAACCCACAAGTGACTGTGGATAAGCCTTCTATATGCGAGAAGTTACTATATGGTATGTATTTTGATGTGAAGTTGTCATATCTTATTTAAAAATGATATTTGTTTAGATTAAACTTTTCCATTTTAATAAGTATAAATGTTGTAAGCCCTTTCTACAAAAGTGGTAATTCTACTGTAAGCACGTTTCGCACTTTAAGTGGTGATGTGATGAGGAAAACCCACAATATAGATCTGAAGATGCCATTGAAGATCTTCATCTGGACTATATGTGGTTTTAATAAAACGGCACCACAAGCTACACAACATGATAAATTTCATCTATGCAAAGATCATGTTTATGTAGAACAATTTTCAAATTTGAAACGATTTAAAGTTCAATACCGGTAATAACCGAATTACAGCACAAAATAAGCAAAAAAGGCATACAAAATTACTTTAAGACGTTACTTTAATAAGCAAAATTTCCATATATGAGGTTTGGAAAATCCACAAGTGATTGTGGAGAAGCTATTTTATACGCGAAAAGTAACTGTATTGTATGCATTTTGGTCTGAAGGTGTCATTATCTTGTACTTGTTTGAAAATGAAGAAGAAGAGATCATTATGGCCAATTTACACATGAAAAATATTTAAAAATCAACACCCGCCATGCTGTCGAATTACAGCCCTGAATGTGCAAATATGTCATCAAAAAAAAAGGTCGAGTTCTGCAAAAAGTCCTGCGGCAATCATTTGAATAATATTTTATTTATAATATAAAGAAAAAAATTCCACAAAAAAAGCATAAGTTAAATTGAAAGTTGAATTAAAATCTGAATATTAAATAATATTTGATTAAACTTTACTTTCCAACGTACAAATTGGATAACCTTTTATTCAAATAATTACTATATTATTTGCCATTTAGGTAGGTTTTTTTTACAATTTTGCTTAAATAACAGAATAAAAAAATTTATATAGCTTATTTGTAAACAAAATTGTAAAATTCACACAAAAAACTAACTAAAACTGTTAAGCATATCATGTTTAGCCTGTCTGTTACAAATTGACATATATTTTTGTTTACAAATTTATTCAAGCCTGAAATAAAAATTTATGTAAAATTATATTGTATGAAAAAAGTCTATTAAAATTAATTATTTATATAAAATTATATAAAAATTCTCGCTAATATAGACTATTTTTCGAATTAGACATTAAATTTATCCGAATTACTCAAATGGATGTGAGCATTTTCAATTTGACATTTGTAAGGCATAAGAATGTAGGTGATTTTATTATTTCTATGAAAATAGAATATTTTTCGAATTAGACATTAAATTTATCCGAATTACTCAAATGGATGTGCGCATTTTCAATTTGACATTTGTAAGGCATAAGAATGTAGGTGATTTTATGTCATATCGAATACGACAGATAAAAATAATGGAACTTTTCTACTATTTTTAATAAAAATAATATAACAATTAAAAATTTGCGTATTTTATTTGTATATAAAATTGTAAAAATTCCCACAAAAGAACCCAATTAAATACCAATTTAAACTGTTTAAAATATCACGTATAGATTGTCTGTTACAAATTTGAAATTTCCGTTTTTGGCCAAATATTTTTGTGTACAAATTTATTCAAGCCTGAAATAAAAGTTTATTCAAAATTATATAAAAAATATTCGATTAAAATGAATTATTTATAAAAAAATTATATAAAAATTCTCGCTAATATTGAATATTTGTGGAATTAGACATTAAATTTGTCCGAATTACCACAGATAATAAACAGATGTGCGACTCAGTACATAAAAATCAAGACAAATTTTCAAGTTTCATCACAAAAATTTTTTTTACTGAAACTTTAGCTCTTCGAAAGTTTCTATTTTTCACTTAAATTTTATGAAAGCTAAGCGAGTAAGTTAAAAGTTCATGACAAATCCCAACATAAAATTCAATACGAGGTTTGTTCAAAAAGTATCGCGAATTTTGAATTTCCGCGGGTTACGTATATTCGATTTTCGATTGTTTTTGTGGCGTTATGTTGGTACTCATGTCTCTCACTTATGCCGACAAGTTGGGCCATTTTGAATGTTCAGGTTATTTTTGACAGCTGCTTTGCTTGCACGTGTTTTTGCTAGTCTTCGATTTTTGCCTATTTTTGACCAAAAACAGCATCGCATTAACATTGCTAAGGAGCTGTGGGACTCTCTCCGTGACGATCTAAATTTGCTCCAGAGGGTCATAACTGGTGACGAATCATGGGCTTATGGTTATGACATGAAAACCAAAACTCAATCATCCCAATGAAAGCTACCGCATGAGCCAAGACCGAAAAAATCGCGCCAAGTTCGGTCGAATGTGAAGGTTTTTACAGTTTTCTTCGATTTCAGGGGTGTGATGCATCATGAGTTCTTACCACAGGGTAGAACGGTCAATAAGGAATATTACCTGAAAGTTATGCGCAAGTTACGCGAAGCAATCTGACAGAAACGCCCGGATTTGTGGAAGAACAAAAATTGGCTTTTGCCATTTTTGGCCAAAAACAATACAATAATAATGCCGCAGCCACCGTATTCCCCAGATCTGGCCCCCTGTGACTTTTTATTGTTACCGAAACTGAAGAGCCCCATGAAAGAACGACGCGACGCTACGATTGAGGAGATAAAGACGGTATCGAAGGAGGAGCTGAACAAGATCACAAAAAAGATTTTTTGAAGTACTTCGAAGATTGAATAAAACGTTGGCACAAGTGTATAATATCTGGTTGGGAATAATTTGAAGGTGACAAAATAGATATTCACGAATAAATAAATAATTTTTGAAAAAAACACAATATTCGCGATACTTTTTGAACAGACTTCGTATGTACAGGAAATTGATAATAATACATTGCATTGCATAGTTACTGCGAAGTTGCTGACCAAATTTCCGTTTTATTTCCATTTTTTAAATAATATAAAGCTTTTCTAGAAAACATTTTAGAAAACGAATTAACAAAGTTCACAAAAGAAGTACAAAATAATATTTAAAAAAAATCGTTTTGAATTTGATAATAAAATATGAGATTATTTACATTATTCGCCCTTTAAAAATAAAAAAAATAATCTTTTTCTACCATTTAAAAAAAATTAAGTAAAAATTCTTTTGAAGAAGATACTGTAATCTATTTTTTGCAAATATTCGAAAATTAAAAAAAAAAACAGTTTTGTTAAAAATTGGTATTAAATGTTGATAAATTTAGTGAACATTTTTATTATACGTCAAAATCAGTTTGTTTTTTTTCTTTGGAAGAATTTTAAAAATATCAGCAAAACTTATAAGATTAAAATAAATTTTAAAAACGTTATTTGCCAAAAACTTGTATTTTATCTATAAATTTTGTAAATTATTTTTAAGTTTTTTTTTCATGAGCTTTTTGGTTAAAAATAATATTTTTATTGTAACAATTTTGACAAACGAAAAATTGATAAAAATTCACAATAAAACGTTTGTCTCCAAACAATGTAAGAACTGTTTTTAACAAGTAGCCCTTCGTGAAGTATGAGAGCGCAAAACCCATATGCAATACTTGATAGCCTGAAACAGAAACGAAGTTGTCAAGTGCAAGTATGTTTTATCATTGTCTGCTTCATTGCAACTATTTGATAGCGGTTTCTTTTGCTCTTACTTATGGGTACGATCGTTTCCAAGTAGCCTTCTTCACGAGGTATAAAAGGTAATTTAATGCGCTTGATTTTATTGTAATATTGTACATTGTAAGAATAAGATTGGATAATAATTTGTCTTTTATTTTTATTTTTAATTGGAACACCTATGATAATTATGTTTTTATTTCGTTTTACTCACAAAATAGGGAATTGCTTAACAATGCATTGACCAATTTTCGAACTCAATATTCTTAATAAATAACCCTTCTTTCTGATTCACAATTTTTGCTATAATTTCTGTTTGAGTAAAAATTGAGGAATTTGCTCGAATAATCCAATGTGTTTTTAAGGGAACAGAGAGAACAAGTGAATTTCTTGATTAGAAAAAAGTAACAAGTTTTTTGAATTTCTGGGTACATTGATTATGTATACATATCAATTAATTATTTACAATTATTAATACCATTGTAATAGTCGTAAGTAGTTTCTTAATTAATCTACAATATATCATACTTGCAATTAATTAAAATATACTTATTTTTACGTGGATAGCAGCTAAATGTATTATTTTTATCTGTTGACTTAGACAATAAATTTTCAGTTTAACATTTGTAAGGCATAAATGCGACATCGAATTGGAGGTAATTTTTTGTCATATCGAATACAAAAGACATAAATGATGGAATTTTTTTTAAATATTTTTACTAAAAATAATAATAGTTTTGGGAAAAAGAAATTCATTATTTTTTCTCTAGATGGCTGTAGTTCAGAATCAAATAAGTTGATGGAAAACTGACATTCAGCACTAAAAAAATGCTATTATAGAATTTTGATTGTTGATTCAGTTGTGATTTATAGGATGTAAAAGATTGAAATTAACAAAGATGTTAAAGATACGCCTTGCAAAGGTAGGTCCATCGTTGATAATGTCTATAAAAACATGCAAATGATCGAAGTAGATCACAAAATCATCTGGTTTTAAACCATCTACATAAAGCTGGATTCATAAAGAAGCTCGATATTTGGGTGCTACACGAATTGACGCAAAAAAATATAGGGGATCGAAGTTCCATCTCCGAAGTCTTGGCCAAACGGAATGAAATCGATACAATTCTTAAACAGATGATGACCGGAAATGAAAAATGGGTCACATACGACAATATTGTACAAAAACGGTGAGGTGGCCGAACCAGGACTTACGGCCAAGAAATTTTTGCCGTGTATTTGGTGGAACTTGAAAGGATTAGAAACTCTGGGAGCTTTGTTGGGACGTTTTGATGCATCCACCTAATAGTCCAAACCTCGCACCAAGCGACTACCATTATTTTTTATCATTACAAAACTTCCTTAGTAATAAGAAATTGACTCAAAAGAGAAGATTATGAAAATCGCTTAGTCGACTTTTGTTGCCAGTAGGGACCAACCACGGCTTATCATATATAAAGAGTCAGTATGAAGTTACCTTTAAAATGGCAACAAATTATAAAACAAATCCAAACTATATTAAATAAAATCTTGAAATAAACATAAAAATAATGAGTTAAACAAATAATAATAGTTTTTAATTTATTTATGTAATTTTCCAAATTAAAAAATTAAATTCAGGTTTATTTTTTTTTTAAATAAAAATGATTTATAATAAATCAAATAAAATTAAAATGTTTTATTATAATTGAATGCTCGTGTGCATTTTATTGATAAAACTTTAATTATTATAAAGCGCTCATAATTTTATTTTTTTATCAATAGTATTAATATGAAAATAACAATAATTTTTTAATTAAAAAATTATATGCATTTTGAAAATCTTATCAGTTTTGCGTACAAGGTGTATATCGATTGTTTATTTCTTATTATCAATTATTGACAATAAGTTACCCAATGTTTTCACATAAAAAAAATTATTTTATTGAATAATTTTTATTTATCTAAGTTAGCTTTTTAGTCTATATTTTATAATAGTTCATTTGTCATTCACTTATCAATAATGAATATAAAAGAAAATATTTTAGATAAAATTAATAAAATTTTTTTTACTTTTTTTTAAACTGTATGAACGAGTAGGAGAGATAAGTGAAATAGTACATTAACATTTTCTATGTAAATTGAACAAGATTTATGCTAAAGTGAAATTGCACTATGCTACGATATGAATGAAACCATTGATCGTCGATACATTTTTTTTTATTTATACAATTTCCCTTTTTAGTTGATATAAATCATGTTACTCGTAAATATAAAAACCGATGCAAAAAAAAAATAGTATTAAGGTATTAAATGCAGATCTCTTGAATGGTATTGATAATAAGTTTAAGATTGTTTTGTCCTTATATGTAGACTGGTTAGCTATTCAAGTGATGTGATCAACTGCAATTAGCGAAGGTTTCACTAAAAGCCAGCTCGGAAACTATGAGGCACAACACTGCACTTCTTTTTTAAGATTTACTTACTTGGTTTAAGATTTTCCGTATTTGTTGTTTCGTTCTTATCTGCATCAGTTTTGGTTAACGAGGGTATTTTTATAGTCGGTAATTTTTTCTTCATTGTAATGCAACCAGATTCTTATAAGCCTCTTTACCAAATATCTACACTTTTTTCTTTATTTACTGATTAAATTTTTTGCTTTTAATTACACAGTAACGTCTTCGTTTTTTTCTCGAAATACTCAGTAAAGTCTTTTTTTTTAATGCAGTACTTTTTAAAACCAATTTCTATTTAATCAATTAGTTGGTTTTTTTTTATTGGCTATTTAATATTAATTATTTTCTTAAGTTAAAAACACTTTAATATTTATTATGATATACCATATACTATTTTAAAATAAGCTGATGAAAATTACTTTCAAATTAATTCCAATCGATTAATTAAGTCGAAATCAATAGAAATAAACTTTTTGAAATTTTCAATTAGAATTTAATGTAAATTTTTTTTAAAGAATTATTAATCCTTTTTTAAAAAAAACACAATACAGTAGTAAAAGCAGCTAACCGTAACGTGCCGTGTGATTGAAGGCACACGGGCAACTTGAATGACGATGATTTGCACTGGCACTGACCAATATACGATTTTTAACTGGCAATATTATTTTATAGACTTGTTCATTTTACACCTGACAAACGGTAGAGCTGAACGCGATTTAGTTTTATTTTTGTTTCCAGTTGCTCTTTTTACTTCTTTTTAATTTTAATTGACGAAGTATTTTCCTACTACTGATTGTACTACTATTATGATTATAAATTTTTTCTAGTTATAACGATTATTTTCACAATATACAGATTCTGTTTTATTTATCAGTATTATTACAACTTTTGTATATTATCGATATTATTGTTGTTATCGTATTTGTTTGTATTATTATTTTTATTAATAATCTCAAGAAAGGTTTGTACAGTTTTTTAAAAAAGAAAAAAAACTAATCACAGATATTAACCATATAAGATACATAACAATACATGTACCATCTTAATGTGTATAAACACGTATGTATATTGAATTTATTAACTAGTGATAGTGTACTCATTGAACAAGAAAAAAATTTGCTCATTTCGCATATAACAACGTTCACTCTGACAGAAGAATTGGCAAACTGATATATGCAAATTTCAAATTAATACAGTTTATTGGAAATGTTCATACCTAAATGTAAGTGTACGAATGAGTTTGTATACGTAAAACACTTGTAAAATTCGTTGAGGTACTTACCTTCGATTTGCGATAGATAAATTTCGTTTTGTTGGTTTTGTTTTGATTATTGAATTTCAACTCCCACTCAAAATTTATTTTAAAAATATCAGAGAATTTGTTCATAGTCAGCTCTAAGTACATTTATATCATCGCAATTATGTAATTTGTTAAATAACAATCAAAATCGAATAGTACTCAAATTACAAAAACCATCCTGATTCTAAAATGTGACAAAATTATTTTTATTCCTGCGTTTAATATATATTATCAAAAATTATTTTTCATTATATTTTTATGTTTATATTTTTTGAAAAGTATTTTTGTTATTTTTTTTACTGTGTTTTTTTGCTGTATTATAAGAATTTGCATACTTGGTGAAAAAACTGGTCCTCTCAATTTACAAACGAAACTCACCACCAATAAATTCGTATTTTTATTATATTTGATTGTTTTTTTGTTACTCTTTTTTCATTAAAAATTTATGTTATTTGAGTTCATTTTTAAAAAATTTTTTTTTGTCATTTTTTTTTTCTTATATATATAAAATTATTACACATTGTCAAAAAAGAAAAACCGTAAATTTTTCAATTTGTATTAACAGTTTAAATATTTACATATGCTATGGTATTTTAAAAGTATTTTATAATATCTTTTATGAAAATATATCTTTAAATAATAGATTATCCAATTTATGGTTTTAAAAAGTAAAGCTATATCGTTTGACTACTGTTAAAGATATTTGTTTCTCTATATATTTAATGGTGCTATTTTGCATCCTTAGACAATATAGCACCAGTCGCCAACGACTATAGGGATTGAGATTACGCTCAATCAGCGCATTCCTTAACTGAGAATTAGCAGTCAGTAATCAGGTACAAGCTCATCACCTCAACTGCTGGTAACGAAGCCTACCTTAAACCTCTACTGTCATCAGCAGTGACAGCAACCGAGATAATTACAAAGTATTTACTAAATACATTGCGAGTCATCTCCCTCCTGCGATCCAAAGATCGTACCCGCAATATACCAGGTGTATAAGCTTAAATGCGCTGTTTTTTTGGTCAAAAAAAACACATGTTTTTTTCATAGAATGCGAAAAAAAATTATTCAAAGTACTTGCCCTCGCTAGCTACACATTTTATCCATCTCTCGGGCAATTTGTGTATACCACGCCAAAAAAATTCCTTCTCTTTCGAGGCAAACCACTCATCAAGCCATTTTCGGACGTCTTCGTAAGAATCGAAGTGCTGCTCAGCGAGCGCGTGACCCATCGACGAAAACAGGTGGTAGTCGGACGGGACCAGGTCTGGTGAATAAGCGGGGTGGGTTAGCACCTCCCAGTTGAGTCTCTCCAAGTAGTTTCGGACCATTTTTGACGTGTGCGATGGTGCGTTGTCGTGGAGGAAAATCAGCTTGTCATGTCTTTGTTGATAATCCGCCCTTTTTTCACGCAGAGCACAGTGCAATTTGATCAGTTGTTGGTGGTAGTGGTGGGCATTGACAGTTTCACCAGGTTTCAACATCTCATAGTAGACGATACCTTGCTGATCCTACCAAACGCACAGCATCGTCTTCCGTCCGAAGCGATTTGGTTTTGGGGTAGATGTTGATGGTTGGCCGGGATCAACTCACGATTTCTTGCATTTAGGATTCTCGAAATATATCCACTTTTCATCGCCTGTCACAATCCGATGCAGGAACGACTTTCTTTTTTGTCTGACGAGCAAGATTTCGCATGTGTTTTGGCGTAGCTCCATCTGCCTATCGTTCAATCCATGCGGCACCTATTTTCCGATCTTTCAATCTTTCCCATGGTACGCAGACACATGGAAACGGCTGGTTGAGTAACACCCAATTGTTCCGCGAGCATTTTTTGCGATTGGGTATTTTGGCCGATTTTCACGCTTCTTGTCCCACAAGTCAAAATTGCCGTCTTTGAACCAACGAAACCAATCTCGGCATGTTGTTTCCGATAAAGCACTGTCACCATAGGCCTCCATAAGCATTCAATGCGATTCGGCAGCCGATTTCTTCAAATTGAAGCAGAAAAGCAGAGCTTCCCGCCATATGCTCTTTTTCTGGCACAAAACTAGACATGATTACAAAAGAAAAATGTATGTTGTTGTACGAAATTGCTGACAATGTGCACTGATTAATGTTGACAGATGTCAAACTCATAAAAAAAAGTATGGCGTGTCCATGGTTGCTTAATACGCTTACTCACGCCATCTATATATGACCAAACAGATATGAATCAAATTCAATATTTAAGAAGTCTGAATATTCATAACTTCAATATCATTGATGACCAATAGTTTTCAAAGTGATTATTAATTGTTAATATCACATTTGGAAGCCACGGTATATCCACTATCGGATACTAACTTTTGCCCCTATCTTACCTTTTCATGCCATCATTGGGATAAGAAACTGGTATACACTTAACATCCCTCCGCCGGGGCGGATACTGTTAAAGATATATCTTATTTAAGATGAAATACGTTTTAATTAGTACAAAAAAGTGGTGATTTTTTAAG
This sequence comes from Atherix ibis, assembly GCA_958298945.1. Lineage (NCBI taxonomy): Eukaryota > Metazoa > Arthropoda > Insecta > Diptera > Athericidae > Atherix > Atherix ibis. The sequence continues at coordinate 3,046,632 of OY282607.1, read as the reverse complement.
AGGTTATGTGTGATGACGCTGAGTGGAAAACTCACAAAAAACTATGAAAAAAACTTACAAAAAACTATACAGACCATATCAATTCTAAAGATCTTAATCTGGACTATATGTGGTTTTAATAATACGGCACCACAAGCCACACAACATGACAAATATCATCTATGCAAAAGATCATTTTTATGGAAAACAATTTTCAAATTTGAGAGCATTTAAAGATCAACACTCGTCAAGTTATGTCCGAATTACAGCAAAAAAGTCATCGAAAATTACTTAAAAAAATATCAAGTCCTACAAGAAGTCTTAAGGCAGTCATTTTAATGATGTTATATTTTTTGCATTATATTCAAATCTGATCTAAATATATGTGTTATTTGACTTTACTTTCCAGAGCATGCATTCCAAAACTTTCAAGTATTTAAATCATTTTTTTAAAATAAAATTCCAAACTTTATTAAAAGCAATTTGGTATTTTCCATTGATTAAAGAAATTATATATAATCTTTTTTTTGTATATATATAATAAAATATTTATAAGAACAATATTAATAAGAATTTAAAAAAGTTGAAATTAACTTTTAACTGGTATTATAAAGAATATAAAAAATTGCAAAAAAAAACCCCAAACAAAAACCAAAATTTATGTGAATTTATGTACATATGTGTACACGTATACACGGAAGAATAAGCCCCCAACAGTTTCAAGACTGGTTTGAATTTTGCAAAAAAACTAAAGGAGGAAAATACTTTTTATCGTTTGCATATGTTTTAAAGAATTCAATGTCTCAGATGACCTTAAACCGATTGCATTAATTCAACATATAAGTGATTATTGCAAATTAATATAATATTTATTACCTTTCTATTATATTAATAAGCGAATAATAGATAATTTTTATTATTTATGTTAATGTAACTTTCATTTTCTTTCACATTCTCTTAATACAAAGGAATTTCAAAAGGAACAAAAAAAAACCTATTAAATATCCAATGTCAAGAATTCAAAGAAATTTATTACTTAGTCTAATTATTTAGTATTTTTTTCTTTTACAATTTATTATAAAAAGATCCATACGTAATATTATATTGATCGTATACTATTTCATTTTTTGCTTATTTCATTTTTTTGTTTTTACTTTATTTGTTTAGTTAGAGCTGTAAGAAAATGCGCAATATTATTATATTTTTTTAATATCATAATTATTTAGTATTTTTTTATCTTTCTCCTACTAGATATTATGTACACATATGATTTAGTAAAATACAAGTTCGAAATTTATACTCCGTATTATTCAACAATTATTGTATATATAAAAACTGTTTAATGTAGTCGTTATGCCAAGATTAATGATTGCTGCCTGGCCATAAATAAATGCCTTTTAAAAACATTTGACAGGCTATTTTGCAATAACCATTAGCATCATAGACATGCAGGTTTGCGTCTAAGATCATCAAAACGTAAAATAAAGGGTTTTCGAATAAGAATGATATGACTTCAATTCTTGAGTGATAACAATTTTATACGGATGCAAGCCCAAATCCTTTCTCAAAATCCGCCAGGTTGTGGTTTGAGACAGTCCCAATTCTTGAGAACGTCTTGGAATCGACAAATTGCGGTCTTCAGTAACACTTGCCTGAACGGCAGCAATATTTTCATTACTTCGAGCGGTTCTTTGTCTTATTGGCACTTGAACATTATGTAAAGAAAATGTACGCTCGAAATTTTTAACAATTCGACGAATAGCGTGCACAGTTTGACGATTATTACGACCATAAAATGGCAAAAGCGCACGAAAAGTTGCAATTGGAGAACGATTATTTTGATAATAAAATTGAATAATTTGTAAACTTTATTCTTGAGTATTACTCTCCATGATGAAATTGTAAACATTACTGAATACAATAAAAAAAAAAACAGATCATGACATATTACAAATGGCCGAAACGTCACTTAGAAATCATATCACTCTTATTGGAAAACCCTATATTTGCATTTTAAAAAGTATTTATTTTTTTAAATATATTTATAAAAAAAATATTGCTTAAATTTATAAATGAAAATTTTTCTGTATACATATTAATGAAAAAAAACTAAAGACGTCTAATAATATGTGCATATTGTATTCAGAACGAGCAATCACCATATGTGCAAAAAATAAACAAATTACCTTATCGATTTATTGGCCAGAAAAAGGTGTTTTTGGTTCTATTTACGTAATTTTTTTTGTTGAAAAGTAATCTGAAATATTTTTGAAGTAATCTGAAAAAATTCCTCTTATTAATATTTACATTCCACAAAATCCTTATTTACATAAAAGTTGTGTTCTTTTTTTATTTCATTATCTCTTAGGTTCTTTGACTGCATTCGTACGAGTATCTACAATTTTGTACTTTAAAATTTATTGAATCGAGTGAAATTGTTTCATAAAATTTTTAAATTATGAATAATACAGTTTATAAATATACTTCTTTAAAATTTTAATGACAATTTCATAATAAAAATGTAGGAAAGCTTATAAAATCAGCTGAGAATATACGAAATTTGAAAGGGTTATCCAATTTTCGCATTGGAAAGTAAAGTTAAATAAAATATATTTGAAAATTTCGATTTTCATTAAATTTTTAATTAATTTGATTGCTCAATATTGACTAATTTAGTATGCCTGATAGATGAATGGCATGCGAATCTTATATAATAAATGTTTATTTAATTTATGCTTTGAAAAAAGTAAATTAAAATAAAATACATTTTTTTCTTTATAAATATCTACAACTATATATATTTTTTTAAGAAGCAGATTAGGACACACATTGACGGTAAACAAGGAGTAAACACCCATCGATGTTTCTCTGCCTGTTCTGATAATTTTAAGAGATTAAAAGGTTACGAGGCCATTGATTTTTAAGATATCGTTGGGTGTTTATTGTGAGACTAGTTGAAGATAGCTCTTTAACAAGAGGATTACCAGGTCTGTTCAAAAAATATCGCGAATTTTGTGTTTTTTTTCAAAAATTATTTATTTAATCATAAATATCTATTTTGTCCCCTTCAAAGTAATCCCAACCAGATATTATACCCTTGTGCCAACGTTTTTTCCAATCCTCGAAGCACTTCAAAAAATCATTTTTTGTGATCTTGTTCAGCTCCTCATTTGATGCCGTCTTTATCTTCTCAATCGTAGCGTAGCGTCGTCCTTTCTTCAGTTTCGGGAACAAGAAAAAGTCACAGGGGGCCAGATCTGGGGAATACGGTGGCTGCGGCATTATTAGTGTGTTGTTGTTGGCCAAAAATTCGCGCACAAGCAACGATGCGTAAGCAGGGTCGTTATTATAGTGCAAAAGCAAATTTTTGCTCTTCCACAAATCCGGGCGTTTGTGACGGATTGTTTCGCGCAAATTGCGCACAACTTTCAGGTAATATTCCTTATTGACCGTTCTATCCTGTGGCAAGAACTCATGATGCACCACGTCCTTGCAATCGAAGAAAACTGTAAGCAAAACCTTTACATTCGACTGAACTTGGCGTGCTTTTTTCGGTCTTGGCTCATGCGGCAGCTTTCATTGGGATGATTGAATTTTGGTTTTCACGTCATAACCATAAACCTATGATTCGTCACCAGTTATGAGCCTTTGGAGCAAATTTGGGTCGTCGCGGACAGAGTCCAACAGCTTCTTAGCAATGTTAATGCGATGATGTTTTTGGTCGAAATTGAGCAATTTTGGTACGAATTTCACGGCGACCCGTCTCACGCAAATCATTGGTAAAAATCGAATGGCACGAGCCAATCGATATGTTTAAGTTCTCAGCAACTTCTCTAACGATGATTCAACGATTGGCCAATACTATTTTCTTCACTTCACTTCATCAATGTTTTCGTCAGTTGTTAACGTGCTCGGGCGTCCGGCACGCTTTTCTTCGTTCACATCTTCTCGGCCCTCTGAGAACATTTTGTACCACTGATAAACGTTGCTTCTGTTTAAGGTAGCTTCACTATATGCCACAGTCAACGTTCGGAATGCGTCCGCACAATTAATTTTGTTTTTCACATAAAATTTGATACAGATTCTTTGATCCATTTTTTGGAATGGGCAAAAATCGAAGACGAGCCAAAACACGTGCAAGCAATGCAGCTGTCAAAAATTAACTGAACATTCAAAATGGCCGAACTTGTCGGCATAAGTGAGAGATATAAATACCAACATAACGCCATAAAAAATCGAAAATCGAATATACGTAACCCGCGAAAATTCAAAATTCGCGATACTTTTTGAACAGACCTCGTATAATGATTACTTAGAGGAGAATGCAATATTTTGTAACGAGCTATGGACAGTTTACACACAAAAGGAACATTTATATTCTAGATTGTACTGAGAGATGTGGAATGCTTTGTCGAAACCTAAAGTTCAAGTTCGTACGTCCAGATTGGCTTCAGTATAGTTTGCTGTGCAAAGTATCAATTTGCTGTTGATTGTTAGCTCTGATCTTGTGTCTGAAAATCGCAGCAGCTGTTTATATTGTCGGTATTTTCCACTTTTTGAACCATTTTTTAAGGAAGTAATTATGGGTTTGCAGGATAGTGGATGCTATGATAGGGTTTTTGATGATGAGCTAGGACGGCGGTATCACCAGCACATGTTGCTATTAAGTTCTTATTGTTGATTGGAATATCATGACTAGATATTATATAATAAGGGACCAATGATACTACCTTGAGGTACAACTGCTGGGGATAGGCGATATCTCAAAATATTCAACATCCTCTACCATCTGAAAATAACGCTTCGATAGATAGGATTTGATTATAAGGAAGTGTGGGTGAGAAAGGCGATTTTATGCATAATGATACTCGGTCAAAAAGCCTGAGCTAAAAAAAAACATTTAAATTTCAGATTTTTATAATATTTTTATTTAAAAAAAAAACTTTATCAAATATGCATAAAATAAAATATCATTCCAATGATTGCTATAAGACTTCTTGCAGGACTTGATCCTTTTGAGGTAATTTTTGGGATGACTTTTTCACAAATTTCAGATTATAATTTGGCCGTTAATTGACGAATGTTGGTTTTTAAACTTTATGAAATTTTTTAGAATTGTCTGCTATGTAAACAAAAAAAGTCCAAAAAAATAAATTCAAATATGTACAATAATTGTTAAATAATAGGAAGGCCCATACTTTCAAAACTAAAAAAATAAATAACTCACTCCATCCCATTAAATTTAATATTTTATTTTTTTTGGTCATAACTCCATTTATGTTGTTCAGCTGTGAATAGCTAAATGATAATATAGTATATCGGATAATAATAAATAGTGTTATTATATTTTTTAATAGAATACTCATATTTCCGCATACGACAAAGAAGCTATCAGCAGTTGAGAAGATAATTTCTAACAAAGAAAATACCATATTCCAGATAAAGTTTCGATTCCATAGTCAACACAACTTGATAATTATTTCCCAATACCTTTTTGATATTATTATCAGACAGTACATACAACTATAATAATAATAATAATAATAATAAATTTAAATCCACACAAAATATATAAATTATTTGAAAAATCATTGGTATTTTTTTTTGTCGTTCAAGAAAATCCATTAAATTATGGGAATAGGAAAAAATGTTGATATTTTTCAATCTTCACGTGAATGTAAGTAAGGTAAGTAAATAAAATTAATCACATGTGCTTGTTAATATTTCCGAATTTGATATAATTTAATTTTTACACTTTCAATTTAATTGCAAAATTTCATTAAAAAAAACAATATTTTTACTGTTCAATAATAAAATTAATAATAATTATGAGTGCTTATGAAAATGATATTGAGAAAAACATTTTTTTTTTTAAAGAAAATTATATTAACTGACGTGTTTGTTAATAAAATTGGACGTCAATAGATATTAAATATTATTTATGATTAAAATGTTGAAGCGTTCTTCTAATCAATGTGATATGAAATCAATCGACTAGAATGACACTCTTAATTAATACATTTCGAGTATAACATTCTTCACCATCTTCTGGTCTTTACACATTTTTATCGGTCACTTCAAAACATTAGCTTTTCATCTTTTGTAATAATCGATTAAGTGTAAATTAGTACAAGGATTCTAGAAAAAAAAACGCAATAATCAATCTTTACTGATTAAAACTATTTTTTATCTTATATTTTGTAAGAAATTACAATATAAAGCCATATTGATCATACGCAATCCACTATTAATAATATAGTCGTAGTATGATGAATTTAAACTGTTAATATTTAAATTATGTTATCAAAATACTTTAAATAATCATAGAGAAGGTGTCATTCTATTTTTTAGATTCATTAAGTATTGTTTATCTGCCACGAGTATTGTCTCTGGAGTATTGTTAATATTTATAATGATAAGCCCAATGTAATTGAAATAAAAATAATTCAAAATTTTTAAATCAAATATATTTGTTTGAATTAAAATTTTTATTAATACAGGGTGCCTTCTATAATATAAATATTGGTTACATGATTTTAAGCATTATGTATAAATTATTATATCCGTCAAATATATATCTTTTAAGTACATTTTTCATAACATTTTCTCAGATCTTGTGGTTTTAATTCAGCAATTTCGTTTCGAATGTTAACCTGAAGCATTGTAGTTGTGGTTGGTTTGTAAGTATATACCTTTTCCATCAAGTAAACCGACCCCGCCCCCCGTACCCATCATGCAAAAATATCGGGTGGGTTCAAATCAGGGAATCATTGGAGCCACTCGATATCACCACTTTTTGACCTTATTCGGTCCGGAAAAGTTTCTCTAAAAATTTGCATCGTTGCATGAACTGTGTGTGATATGGCACCGCCTTGTTAGAACCACATATTCTGTAGACCTAATTGATCCAATTCAGGCGGAAGAAAGTTTTCCAACATGTCCCGATAGCAGTCACCAGTAACTGTTACAGCATTGCCTCCAGCATCCTCAAAGAAATATGGCCCAATAATGCCGCCCCTACAGAGGGTGTAGTGGTCTTTGATGTATCAGTTGAGGGTTTTTAATATCCCAAAAGCGACTATTCTGTTTATTAACAAAGCCAGCCAAGTCGACGTGGGCTTCGTCGCTCATAATCATTTTTTTTCAAAAATGGTGATCGTCTATAACAAGCTGTAAAACTTGAGCACTCCAGTCTCGCCGCCGTTCATGGCCATTTGCCTGCACCTGTTGTGTCAATTGAATTTTATATGGGTAAAAAAGCAAATATTTTATGGAAATATTCCCAATTCTTGTGCGCGGTACTTTGTGTCGATGAGAGGTAGCCGGACATTCAGTAACACTCTGCCTCACTGCATCAATCTTTTCAGGGGAACGTTGGGTTAATTGTCGTCCAGTCTTTGCTTTATCTCCTAGTGAGTTTCAAAATTATTCATTACACGCTGAATGGTTGACTTGCTCAGCATATGATTAACACCAAAAAAATCGCGTAATTTTCTCCGCGTATTTACAATTGAACAATTATTTAAATAAAATGTTTTAATAATTTCAACACGTTATTGCGTTGTTAGATACTCCATAATAAATTATTGTCTCTACGACTGTCAAATCCCAACAAACAAATATCATCCACACCAGAATGGCAGTCAAACAAAACCGACCTGGAACATAAAAAACACCCTGTATTACGTTTCTAAAATATATGCTTCCAAAATGATTCATTTAATACATTTTTATACACAGAGTTTTTACTTTAAAGGCGTTTAACCTTTAAAATTTAATAAAATAATTCGTATGCAATTTATGGCAAATGTCTTTATTGTAGATTAAAGTAAATTTAATAACATTATAAGTTGAAAATATCATTGTTCAAAGTATTTTGACATTTATCCTATTTCCGCCAGCGTCCCTCAGGGAAGTATCCTAACTCCAATCATTTACAATATTTACACCCATAATATTCCTTGTTATAATAATAGCCTAACCGCAATATATGCTGACGATACAGCCACCACTATTCTTCAGAACCACAAACACTCCCTAACAGCCTGGTTCAAAAGGTGGAGAGTAAGGAAGGGTGAATGAGCAAAAATATGATCATGTTACTTTTACACACTGCCAAACCCAGGCTGTTGATATAACCTTAAATGGCAGTAATGTTTCACAAAAGATGAGTGTGCGTTACAATAGACACACTCGGTTTTTCTGGAATATTAAGTAATTAGGACTTATAATAGGCAAACGGTTAACCTGGAACCCTCACTTGAATACAGAAAGAAGTGAACTTAAGGGACAATACTACGACTCTTAGCTTGCTTACATAGCCATTCAGTCCAAAATTCTCTTCGTCGTTGAACATGTACTTTTTACCAAATCTGGGATCCGTTTCCAACTTCTCAAGGTTACATGAGGCTTTAGTTCTTGAGTCAATTTTGCCAATTGTAAAAATGTACTACTCGTATTTTTGCCTTGACGATAGTATTGATGATTTGTTCATTACCTAAAATTTAAATAGGTGGCGCACAAATTAGCAAGACTATGCATGGAGTTTTCGGTCCATGATTCGATGACACTTCGTCGAATCAACGACGAAACCAATAGTGCGATCTTTCGATACGAAGATGTACGACGAGGACATGAGTGAGCAGGTATCAAAAAGGGATTGAGTGGGTGAGAGGCATTGAATGTTTGGCCGTCGATAAGAGGAGGCGAGGCTGCAACTTTCTGGCGAAGTACGAGTAATGGAAAATGTGATTAGGAAAAGTACTGAAAACAATTTTTATTAACTTCCGTTTCCAACCAGTCTATGCATTTATTTTATATATAGATTTAATTGAATACTAACTAATTCGTAGGCGTGAAAGCACCACGTTACACATATTTTTAACCTCGCCGCAATCTTCGCATAAGGCTAGCGACAATCATTGAATTGTGTCTTCGCTAAAACGTCAATTTCGACCATAAATTCCACCTAGCTTAAAATTAAAAAGTACTAGTACAGAATTGTAAAATAATTCATTGGATTAAAAATTCTACTTTTTCTGAAAACGTCATTTAGAGCACATGTACGTCATATAATCTTATTTATCTGTACAAAAAACTTATTATTATTCATTTACAAAAGTTTTTTTTTTCAGTTAACAAAATACTTTTCGTTTTAAAACTAAAATAATATTATATTTTCATAGTTCCTAAAAATGATTGCAGAAGGCACCAACACCGCAAATAACTCAACCACTTTTTTTTTTTAAATACCCACGCCATAAATACGTGTGCCGAATTTATAAATAGGTTTTAATAAATTCTACTAAATTTAAAATACACAAGAATTATTTTTAAAATAAAGGGATTTTTTTTTATAAATATTCTCAGAACAAATAAAAAAGTTGTTATTTAAAACTGAAGCTAATTTGTTATTTTCATGAAATTAAAAAAAAAAATATTAAAAAATTTGTAGTACAAATAAAAATTTTGTATCTATTGACAACATTTATTTCAAATTATAGGCATACTATTTTGTTTATTAAAATAGCATACAATTTTTTATAACATACAAATAAAAATAATAATAATAAAACAGAAAATATTCCATAACAAACATCAAATATAATAGGCAAAATTGAGTCCTTCATACTCAATTTAATACATACACATATTCTGAATATGAAATTAATAAATACCTAATACATATTACTTCGTATATTTTTTGTTGATAAAAAAAGATATGTGGTTAAAAGAGTTTTTAAAATGTTCACAAATATATTTATGCGAGGCTGTTTGCTAATGGCTTGATAAATTTTAATATCAATAAAGATTAGTCTTTTTTTCTTCTCTATAATAAATTATATCGCATATGATTCAAGTACAGATATTAATAGTTAACTAGATATTAATAGTTACAAATATATGTACTTTATTTAATATATACAAAAAAAATGTTTTTAATTACTCGTACATAAACAGAAAAACACACATTTAATTTTATACATTCTAAAGAACTTATGGGTTATTACGGAAAATGAATTAAACCTTTCAAATGTTGACTTGTCCGTTATTGATTCTGACATACTTTAATTTGTACGAAAAATTTGGAGCATCTATTTATTGGCTGGCTGATGTGCGGTGGAAGGTATTATTAAATAAAATATACTTAAAACACAGATTTTGATAAATATAAAAAAATAAAATGATTCAAATATCTGCTAAGGGTGAACCATTTAAAAGTTGCATTTTAAAAAATAAATTAAAAAAACTAGTGTACATATATTTTCAAAATTTCCGGTTTATTAGAAAGATTGAACCTTAAAATTTAAAAAATGAAGCAAAACATCATTTAAATAACTGCCACGGCTGGGCTTACAGTACCCCATTCGCTCGACCCAATTTTTCAGTACATTTTTGTCTGGGCCTGTATCTCTTCAATGGCAACTTTGATTTCGTGTTTCAAGGCCTCAATTGTCTCTAGATGGCTTGCGTAACATTTATCCTTAACGGCTCCCCACAGAAAATAATCAACCGGACTCAAATCACAGCTCCGAGGCGGCCAATTGACATCACAATTTCGGCTGATTGTTCGGTTTTCAAAAGCAGTGCCCAAAAGTTGGATTGTTTCGTTGGCTGCGTGGCAAGTGACCCCGTCCTGGAGAAACCAAATATTGTCCACGCCACTCTCTACAACTTTTGGAAACATAAATTGGTTGAGCATGCCACGGCGGCTCCTTCATCGTTTTCGAAGAAAAACGGGCTAATGATGCCTGCAGTCCAAAATCCACACCAAACCGTGACTTGTTGTGGATGCATTGGCTGTTCCATGGTGACGTATGGATTTTCTGAGCCACAGATGCGACAATTTTGTTTTTTGACATACCCGCCGAGGTGGAAAAGAGCCTCATCCGAAAAGATGATTTTTCGGTAAAAATACTCATCTTCGGCCAACTGATCTTGAGCCCATTGGGCAAACCGAAAACGCATCAGATGGTCATGTGGCTTTAGTTGTTGGACTAATTGAACTTTATTAGCTTTCATACTGAAGTCTTTGTGCAAAATTCTCAACAGAGAAGTGCGAGAATTGTTCAATTCCTCAGAACGGTGACGAGTTGATGTTGATGGATGATCACGGACATTTTCAGCAACGGCGGCAATATTCTCGGTCGTACGCACTGTATTAGAGCGGGAACGAGTTGCTTTGGCAACCAACAAACCAGTTTCGTGAACTCGCTTCACGAATTTGTCCACAAGTTGACGTGATGGCATTCGATCTTTGCTCACTTTTTAAAAAATTTCTCACAGTTAGGGTTAAAGACTCACCATTTTGGAAGTAAGTTCTCAATATTTCCCAGTTTTCTTCAAGCGTATGGATTACCATTTCGTAAAATTCAGACTTTCAACTAACAATCTGTCAATTCGTGATGACATTTAACCTTAGATTAAAGAAGAACTGGATAGGCCTCAACACAAAAATTCTGACCGAATTTTGTGGCAATACATTCATAGAACGCACACACATGCAATACAACAGAAACGGCGTAAATAATTGGGGGCCAATTTAAAAGTTCAGTATGCGATTGAAGCGGTTCGTTTAAAACCATTTTTCATATGTGATATCATTTATACGTAAATAGCAGATCTTTTAATATTGCGTGTTTTGTTGTTTGATGGAACTAGTTTTGTAAATATGCAATAAAACATAGTTTTTTTTTTTTTTAATATTTATTTATTTATTATGTATTTTCATTTTATTTATTTCACTGTATATTATTTTTTAAAACAAAATTTTTAAAGTGGGGAAGAGTATATAAAAATATGAATTCTAAGTTATTTGATTATATGAAAGCAATTATGTGCATAATAAGATGGTAATCGTATACAATATTAAAGAAAATGCTCTAAAACTAAAGTACAAAATGAAAAATTTAATGTACTTAAAAACTTAATAACTAATATTTTTTAAAAATAAAAAAAATATTATTTAGTAAATGCATTATAATGTGGTATAATAGAGCAAGCAAAACAAATTTATTTAAATAATAAGCTTACCGAAGAATAAACTTTAATTGTTTTAACACAATGAAAACAGCAATGGAAAATAGACAGAAAAATTCGGTCCCTTAAACTTTCTTACACACACTTTATAACACCGGCACTGTACTATTTTATGGTAAACATTAATTGTCAACATCGGATTCACAAATGACAAAGCTAACCCCCAAGTCTCCACTTTCATGGAGAATCAAAGTCTTAAAACTCTCCGAAAGTCTACAAAATTGAGGCGCTTTATATTTGATTCATATTTACGGAATAAATAATAAACCTCAAATAGAATTCCATTTCGTATCAAAAGATTGTACAAAAAATAAAAATTACCTATCGTTGTATTTAAATTGTATTTTTGTTTCCAATAAGTGAATTAAAATAAATATAAATTATGCTTTTGCAATTAAATAAATTTCCATTACGACACATAGATGGCAGTGGGTTTCATGTCTACATAAAAAAATTTTGACAGTCATATCCCCTTCGTAAAAATCTTACACAAAATTGCGTATAACATACATATACGGTAGGGGCCTATCCAGGTATTCTTTAATCTAAGCATTTAACACTCAAGTACTTCAAATAAATAGTGGTCCAAAATGCAACCGCTAGATGGACCACCCTATATAAGATTTCTAGTAGAACACAATCTTTTTGAAGTAATATTTGATGACTTTTTTATATATTTTGGTCAGTAATTTGTCTATTAATTGGCCGATTTTGGTTAACAAATGCTCTAAAGTTTTAAAATTATCTGTGTAAGTACGATCTTTTACGTAACTGAATAAGTAAAAATACCAACGGTGTCAAATCTCATGTTCTTGGAGGACAAATGAGATTGCCAAATCTTGCAGTTACGCATCCTAAGAAGTTAAAATTTGTCATGTCTTATTGATTTAAGTACTATCTTGTTGAAACCACATATGGTTCAAATTGAAAATTTTAAGTTCTTGCCAAAAAAAGAATCAATTTTCATACAAATATAGCGCTCAGAATTGACAGTAACAGTCCCTCTCCTTATTTATTTTCAATGACACATTTATGCCATAATGTACAATTGGGCAGTCACGTTTCGTGGGCACAATAGCATTTTTTCACAGTCAATTGAGGGTTATCAGAGCCTCATACACATATACAGAAACTTTAATTATTGACTTATCCAGTGAGCAAAAAACTGGATTTGTTATCGCAAAGAAAATTTGAATCACCATTTTTATATAAAGTTTTTACAATTTTAAAGCATTATTTGGTAACTAAACAATTCATAATATAAAATAACAAATTTTAAACTGAACAAATATTATCTCAAATAATCATATAAGTGTAAAAATTATCATATGACAGAGATCTATACTTTTTAAATTATGTAATGGATAAACCAGTACTAGCAGCGGAGTATTCTTCGTTTTTTATTCGGATTGAATTGGAAAAATGTGTTTATTTTACAAAAATATATTTTGGTTAGAGATAATATTAAACTATAAATATTTTTAAACTATTCAAATGCATTTTCATGTCCCTAATATGTATATGCAAAAGTAGATAGTTAAATAATTGAAAAAGAATAAAGTTTAATGATTTAATGAGTCTATAGACATTTGTTTATTTACTATTATTATTATTTTTTATTATTATTATTTAAGTAAAGGTGTCAATGTTTACATCATTTTCATGACCAAAATAAATTCATATTCACTACACGAGCGATTATATCGATGAGAGACGGTCATAGATAAGCTTAACCACATCCGTAGTTACGATATTGTGTACTCGTACAAACGTAATATTTGCTCTTGCATTGTAAATTCGAATTTGGTTGGGTCACTGTTTAAAATGCTATTAAATATAAATTATTTTTATTTATAATGCATAATAAAAATGAATTTTTTCCCTGTAAAAATTCACTACAAGAAATTATAATTCATATCATAATTTCTTCAATGTTTATTGTTTTGTCTTCTCGTACTATTTTTAATTAAACTATTTAATATTAAGTAAATATATTGTGACATTTTTTTACAGACATATTAAATTTATTCAATATTTATTGAACACTGAAAAACGGATTTTCTTTTTTTGTAGGTTATAGAGCATCCATTGGAAAATAAAATGGCTACGTATGATGTCCGGCAACGAGTACAAAACTTATTGAGTTTTTTTTTATTTCAGAGAAAATACCGGCAACATTTTAATGTCAGAGTATCTTCTAATGATAACATGATTCGGACCTAATCGGCTGATTTGAAAGAATTAGATCAATCGAGAAAGTTGTACGGCAGAGTATTTTTTGCGCATCCGTTTGTCCCTCCACCCGTTGTCGCTCAGAAATCTGAAACTGGTTTTAAAAATATTTTCTAGGATCATATATGCAGCTAATGTAGTCTTCCCGGGAGGGACCTTTCACATCCATAAAAATGAAGTGCACAGACCATCCGAGCCTATTGAACTCGATTTTATCCAAGACTGAGTGTGAAATCATCGTTAAATAGACTTCGAAATGGCACATCCTCATACACATATAGGGGTTCAAAGATACTTCGCGGCTAAGAGCTCACAAAGGACTCAAGTTTACGAAGAATACATAAGGTTGGCAAGACTATTGTCCTGTTCCGCAGTAGCATCAATGTGTTTGTCTATGTATAAGGTTCCTACGACAAGAGCCAGGAGTGATGATCTAGATCCATGACCATAATGACATCTGGTGACCTGTAAGTGAGTGATCATTGGTAAATTTTGCATAGACCAGTTAGAGATGATTAGATTTTGTAGAGCATTTTTTATGTGTCTTAAGACACTGAAAAGAATACTTGGAAAGGGTATTGTGGGATCTAAAAATAAATAGAAACTGGTTTTATCCCAATGTGTTTAAAATAAATAGAGAAACAAATTTTAAAACTATATTATAACTATGTTAATAATAATAAGAATAAGGAGGGTATATAATCTCAAAAACTGCTTTTACCAATATGGTAATTTGTGGTGAATGACCCTAACTAAGATAATAGTAATATTGAGGCTTTTAGCGATCCTCAATATCGTATTGGTTGATAG
Organism: Atherix ibis; assembly: GCA_958298945.1. Lineage (NCBI taxonomy): Eukaryota > Metazoa > Arthropoda > Insecta > Diptera > Athericidae > Atherix > Atherix ibis. The sequence continues at coordinate 3,031,572 of OY282607.1, read as the reverse complement.
CCGGGAAATGTCATTAAGGATCAGGCAATCCCAAACCAAGATCCCGAAGTCTCTGGCGGGCACTGTCATTGCCATTAATCGCAGAGTAAATGCTTCGACGTTTCATCCTCTGCGGAGCAAAAACGATAGATTGTTACATGATATCTTAACAGGCAAGTTAAACATTAAGTTTAAGATGGCCAATGAATTTTTTAGAGTAATATCCAGTAGCTTTTCACTCTGCGTTCCCAGGATGGACTTCAGGTGACCCTTTGGACAGCCACAAAAAGGTTCTGGACCAATAAACGGGGTATTTACTTCTCCTTTTGGCAAGTGTGTCTTCTAGGTCGTTACCGTCAATACCCTCAAAGTAAGTTTATTGTATGTAGCCAGCTTATTTGGGACCGTGAGGATATCCCAAACTAGCTTGGATTAGATATCAGATGAGACAAGCTTACCTGCCTAAGACCATGTAGATCTTTGCGTTGAGTAGGTTCCTTCTAACACCCTCCCTAGCACAAAGCTTTATGGCATGTTTTTCTATCTGAAAAATATATGGGAATTTACCAAGGGCCTTAGATAAACGGTAATAAATTCCTAATCCGTTTTAGAACCGTTTGTGTGAAAGACAAGGAACCCTTCTTCGAGTGAAGGCCCCTTCCCCATCCAAATTAAGCGCTCCGAGAGAACTACTTTAAAGGATATTATAACTAAACTAAATAGATAACAGTTCGGCTGAAAAGTTGAGAACCATGACGTCTAGATGGCGCCTCTTGCAAAAATCTACTTAATTATCACAAAGCACCATGCTTCAAATGATTCCTGTCAAAATTTGACAGCAATCGGCAAATTGGTTCGTGAGATATAGCATTTTGAGTGGAGCAACTTTTGTTATTGAAAAAAAAATGGATAAAGACGAATTTCGTGTATTGATAAGGCATTGCTTTTTGATGAAAAAAAATACAGTGGAAACCAAAGCATGGTTTGACAAACGTTATCCGGACTCTGCTCCAGCTTTTTCAACTGTGAAATATTGGTTTTGTCAATTTCGAACTGGTCGTACGAGCACAGTTGATGCAGAACGCAGTGGACGCCCAAAAGAGGTGGTTACGGCAGAAAACATCAAAAAAATCCACAAAATAATTTTAAATGACCGTAAAGTGAAGTTGAGCGAGATAGCTGAGACTCTGAAGATATCGAAAGAGCGTTTTGGACATATCGTGCATGAATATTTGGGCATGCGAAAGCTGTGTGCAAAGTGGGTGCCGCGTGAGCTCACTGTGGACCAAAAACAACAACGTGTTGATGATTCTGAGCAGTGTTTGGCGCTGTTCAAGCGCAATAAACCCGAATTTTTGCGTCGGGTTTATTGCGCATTATGTGACAATGGTTGAAACATGGCTCCGTCACTACACTCCAGAGTCCAATCGGCAGTCGGCAGAGTGGAGAGCGAGCGACGAACCGAATCCAAAGCGTGGAAAGACGCAACAGTCGGCTGGCAAGGTGATGGCGTCTGTATTTTGGGATGCGCATGGTATAATATTCATTGACTATATCCAGAAGGGATAGACGATGAACAGCGACTATTATATAGCGTTATTGGATCGTTTGAAGAAAGAAATCGCTAAGAAACGGACTCATTTGAAGAAGAAAAAAGTGTTGTTTCACCAAGACAATGCACCGTGTCACAAGTCGATGAAAACGATGGTCAAACTCAATGAATTGGGCTACGAATTGCTGCTCCATCCACCGTATTCTCCAGTACTGGCCCCCAGCGACTTTTTCCTGTTTGCAGACCTCAAGAGAATGCTCGCTGGCAAGAAATTTAAGACCGATGATGAAACTGAGGCCTATTTTGAGGCAAAACCGAAAGAGTACTATAAAAATGGTATCGAAAAGTTGGAAGATCGCTATAATCGCTGTATCGCCCTCGAAGGCAACTATGTTGAATAATAAAAATGAATTTTGCAAAAAAAAATATTTCTACTTTGTTTCGTTCTAAACTTTTCAGCCGAACTGTTAAATAAAGAGAAAACTATATAAATACTATAATGCCATTATATGCTTTTAGCTGAAAAATTATTTTATTAAATATAATTTCAAATAAAACAATTATTAAAAAATTTTTTTTACAGCAATCTTATCTTAGGTTATTTATTAGTCATATTTAACAATAATTAACAATTATTATTTTAATTAAAAATATATTAAAATAGTATGCTTTTAAAACCAATTCCTTTTAATAATGAGAGGAGGGAGGATCTTCGCATTTTTTTCTAAATTAATTTTAATATATTTTAGTTGCTAGGCTCTAGTGATCCTCGTCTTCTTCTTCTTGTAAACGAAGTATATCAGCCTTATTCATAAAATAATAGCTTGGTTGGCGTCCTTTTAAATCCTTGGCAATTCTCTTGGCACCATTTTTGATTAAAATACGACTTATCTTTTCAACAGAATTTACCCCCATTGCATAATGGAGGGCTGTACGTTCAAGCTATATAATTGTGAAAAAATGAAAGATTTTTGATCAACAAAAACTAATATTGTATTATATATTATAGATAAGAGTTCAATATATTTACATTATCGCCATTTCGAAGTGTAGATTTGTATTTACTTGCCAAATACTCCACAATTTCTTCATTCTCCTTGAGAACGGCAATATGAAGAGCACAACGACCTATAATTCAATAAATTATAATAACTTTTTTTTTTGTTATATTTTGATAAAATTTTTAAGTCAATTATTTGTTAACGAAATATGATAAGAGTGCAGGAAAAATTTATTTTAAAGATTATTTTGTTTGCGGTTGTATTAAGTCATTGAAAAACACTTCAATTGGTTGACGTAGACTTTTCGAAATGTACTTATTTTCATAATTTAAGAAAATCTTATTCCGAGAACCTCTTACCATAATAATTTTTCGATTTAGCAATCACTGCTGCATCGGGTCTTGAAAGGAATTCCAATACTTTTTGTGTGTCACCTGTACGTATTGCTTGGTGTAAATCCTCTCGAGCCATCTTCAGACATTAATGAATTATATTAAAAATTATAGTTGTAAGCAAAAAAAGAATAGTTTTGTGTATTTACCTCGAACGTTTGAACTGAGAGAAGTAAATTGGCAACTTCCTCAAATCCGCGGGACTGAGCCAAGTCCACAATCGATCGGCCTTCCTCATCGGTTACGTCAAGGATGTGATCATAGCCTTCAGTGACCAAATGTTGTAATGCATTCAAGTCGGCTGTTAATTTATAAGAAATTCAAAATTATTTTGTAAGTATTCGTTTTTGAGGTAATTTTTTAATTAACCTCTAGCCGCCAGACTCATGACGTAGCGATCGATTTCTTTAGCGTTAGCAGGTTGAGTTGCCTGTAGGGAAACATCGCGCGCAGTTCGATAGAGCTCATCACGGTAAGTTATGCTGATTTCAGATTCTTCAATTAGATTGAAGAGGGCATTACGACCGTGCGCTCGGGCACAAGCAAAATGAAGCATGCTCTGTCCGTGCTCGTCCCGTTCTTCAGCAATTATTCCTGAATCACCCATTTCTGGACTAGAAGCAGGGTCCATTTCTTCTACTGGAGCTGGCTGGGTATTCAATGTATGCGATGGACTTTGTTTAACCGTAAAGCTTTTGTGACTAATAGCTGAGCTGGTTTGTTTTGTTGTTGGCGATTTTGTTAAGTTAAGTAGGAAGTTTGCCAAATATCCAATTGGATCTGGTGGACGCTTTTCTACAATTTCGGTCAGGCCTTTAATTAAGGGATCACCTAATACTATACAAAAAAAAATTAGTATTTTAACTCTTTTCACTTTTTTGACCGCCAAACTATTTTTAGCGACATATGTACAATTTGCCAAAATTAACACTTATATAATTGTTGATAGTATCTTACAATATAAAAAAAATATTTTAATATTCTTTATAAATATGAGAAAATTTGCATTGTTGAAAAATTTGTCACTTTCAATATTTTGGCAGCTACAATATAATGCTATTATGTCATTACCTCTAGCCAAATATTGTCCTTGTTCTGTTTGAAATAGCGGAATATCTATTTTGTAATCTCTTAGTTTTTCTAGAAAAAAAATCGTATATTCTAATTATTAGTAAAATTAAAATTACAATTAATCGTTTTCTAATTCATGCAATTTATGAAAAATAATAATTTTTTTTTTATACAAGAAGTGACTTCTACTTATAAACAGATTTTTCTTACAATTTCCATTTAAATTAGGTATATTTTTATTTTATAAATAATTTAAAAAGTTTTCTTAATATTTAAATGATTTTTTAATTAATTTAATTTTAGTTAATTTTGTACAATAAATTATTGCAAAATTATTGCTTTGTTAAAGAAACCTTACAAATGTTACTGGACGATCATTTAATCATAACCTGACAAATGTATACGTTTAATTCAAAATGTTTTCTTATTTTAATTTTAATTATTTAATTGAGTTTGTTAAAAATAGATTAAGTATCTGGAATTGTTAATTTAAAAAGTACGCCAAAACTCTACGTGACAATTAGGTACAGTGGTACCAACTGTTAGGTCACGTTCAATTTTATTTAGTGCGATCTGTCAACTAGTTTGTCTACAGTTTTTGGTTTTTTTAGTCGATGTCAAATGTGCCCTGCAATTTTTAATATGAAAAAAATATTGAGCAAATAATTTACCTTGAAATTTTGTGTTTCAAAAGAAACTTTTTAAAGTTAATCATTGCTAATGATTGAAGAAAGCTTACGGTGAATTAGCTATATCGAAAACACAGGCATACGAGTTGTAGAACGCATGTACAGATAACCTAAAAGTGGATGAAGACTTCCCGTGTTCCGGTTGACCTTCAATATTAATAAAATGAAGAAAATAGTAATGCAAAATCTCCATTCTACTTTAAGAGGGATGACACTTGATCTGGACATTGCTCACGAATCCGTTCGCACTATTTTACTTCGAACTATTGTATTTACTTTCAAAGGAGAGAATCTTCATAAAAAAATATTATCTCAAACCGGTTGTTAAAAATATATGTTAAACAGAAGAATTCTTAGCTATTCCACCACGAATTTTTGTAATAAGAACTCAGCGCATGTCATCTATTCAGCACCTTTAAGATTCAATTCTATGAGACTTAATTATGTTTTCCAAGCTGAAATTATTACGTCGTGAAAGTTATTCTGAGTCCATTCAAGTCATAAAGGAGTATTCATTCGCTTTAGGAGCTAAAGGCGATACTAACAAAAACGTATAAAATCGTTTGGAAAACTGGGTTTATTGTTGACAGACTCTATTTTAAAGGCGACAAAATAAATCCAGATTTATTAACTAATATTTTGTCTTTTATTTAATAAAATATTTTGAGTCAATATAAAATTTTCTATTATTTAAAAAACTGATATGTTATTTGTTTGTTTGGAACAATTTTCTTCCGTTTTTTATAATTTCTCCAATTTAAATCATCTTGTCGAAAAGAGAAGTCACTTCTTTATTTGCATTTTATTAATATTATGTATATATTCATTTATATTTAACTTTAATGATGAAAGCTTAAATATTAATTTCATTTTATTGCAACTAAAAATATAATAAGAAAAGGAAAGCTTATTATTTCTCCAGGAGAAAAATAATATTATCATTTTTTCGACAAGCCACAATCAAAGAAAATATATAAAAAGAACAATTATAACAAATGTAGACAAATATTATAGACTAACATATATGTATATAAAAATTATTATACAGAAAAATCTGAAATCTTTTAATCGAGAAAAAAAATTGTGTATTATGGATAAATATTTTCATGAAGCTTCATACAAGATGTCGAAAATCGATACCAAATTTTTTCGCGAATAAAATTGAGATAGTGTGTGTACTTAGCTAATGCCACGTTCCTGTTTAGAAAAGTTTTCTTATCTGTTCGAGCCTCTACATCGGAAACTATTTAGAAGTTCAGACAAAAACAAATAATTTATTCCTTATGGATACCTTTAGTTTCTTACCATCAATGTCTTATATTAGAGCATAAAGTTTTTTTTATCAAAACAAAAAAGTTGATTTTAGCCAATGTACACCCACTATCTCAAAAACTGCAATAAACGTATTACCTGGTTCTCGACCTGGCTCTTGTTTAAAATATTTAGCGTCACGACTTTGTACTATCTCTAATTATTTCTTGTCAATAGTTTAGATAAAAATGAGTTTTGTTTATGCAAATTATTTCCAAACATTTTGTTCTAATTGAAGTTTAAAAACTTGAAATAAATCTATTATATTTGTCTAAAATCGTTAGCTTTTACGATTATAAAATTTTCAAATAGCCTATTTTCTATACGATTAGAACTAAAACATGCAGTTTATAATATTCCTTAACACATAAAGCAACAATAAATTTTCCACAATAAAGATAAGCTATACAACAATTATTTCATTCGAAAATACTAAAGAAACAAATTCTAAAAATTAAAAAAAACACTAATTTAGAAAAAATATTATTTTTTATTATTAGAAAATATTTAAAGCGAACAATTAGAATGGAAAAATAATAATAATTAGATCAACAATTTGGTTTACTAACCGATTAAATGCATAAGTTGAGTCTCGGTTGCAGCAATTGTTTGCATTTTATCTATTGTATTTCTATTCTATATCTTATATTATTTTTATAGATTAATTTTTTTTTTTTAAATAACTTTTGTATTATTAATTGTTTTTTTTTATTGAATTTTTTAAAAATTTATTTTATTATTATTATTTTGTTTTAGAATTCTTAAAGTATACAAAAAAATTCAATATTTTCTTTTAAAACAATTTTTTCTTCTGGGTTTTTCTATAAAAAAATTCTAACATTTTTTTGTTTATTATTTAACATATGTATGTGTATGGCTTATGAGCATTTGTTATAAAAGATTTCCAAGAATAGCACAATTATATTAACAGAATATTTACTATTTTACAGTCTGTACACGTATGTACATATATTAATACTAGCGGGTTGGTTATGTTTTCTTTGTTTTTTTTTACAAATTTCAAGCCTCTACTAGACTATTTTTCTTTCTTCGAAATATTTTTACCAACATGGCAGCTATTTGTTTTGAATTTGTTAAGGACATATCTTTTTCTAATTGGAGAATATTCACCACAGCAGTACAATAGTCTTGGAATATTTGCCATTCATTAATGCCAAGACTCTGCATATTAACTAAGCGCACTGTTTCATCGGGGAAATTGGGAATCATATTCAGACCGCGAACCGTACAAAGATGTCGAAGATTTTCTACTTCTTTGAATAAATTTGGTAGTTGAAATGTTGCCGAGAGCTTAAGTGAAGTGCCCAGATAGGATGGTCTTGATGAAAGATAGCCCAAAAAATAACTCTCACGAAAATGCATCTTTTCTTCAAGGAACATAATTGCCCGACCAATTTTCGAATATGCATATCCAACGTCAGATGGTGTATCGGAGGGTGTACATACCATCAATCTTAAGTGCTCCTGTACATTTATCCAGGCAACCAGATCTCCGGAGTGGCTAATAAATACGCCCCGTCCGTAAGGCCAATACTGCCCATTGATGGCAAGCGACTCTGCCACTTGTTGAGAATCACTTGTGTCTAATAGAGGAATCAACAGTTTCGATGCCGCAAGAACAGTTCGGATTTCGGATGGACTTTCGAGAACTTCATTCATCGTATAGTAAGTGCCAGCTTCTATCTCGTCAATGGCTATCGCAAAATCAGTAGTGAGTATTTTTTCAATCAATATTCGTTCTGCCTGCTCCATTTGTCCAATATTCAGATTTAAAGGCAATTCAAAATTGTTCAGATTCCTGCAGCATTCTACATGGCTATCCTGAATATACTTGCCCGTTACATCTAAGGTTATACTCATATATGGATCAATTTTTCCATCGGTGGGTGGAAAGTAATAAAGTCGAGGATGCGGTTTGAATTCTTGGCTCACATTCATACAGTGCATGTCCTTGATTAATGGCACCATAAATTCTTGAAAGACAACGTATACATCGTAATCGGGCGCTATTATCCCCGCATTCAAATCCTCATCGATACGACGCTCCTGATTGGATTTTTTCATCGCTGGCCATATTACATCGAATAAATTATGATCGAGCTTAGTTTGTCTGTGTTTGATTTTATCGAAAATACTACGTTTCAGAAATTTAGACAAATAACTCGTTACAGAAATTCGAAGCGAAGAAGCACTGGATGGTGTTGCCGAACCCAACGGATCCGTAGTCTTGTGAGGCTCGTGCATCAGTCTAAAGCAACGATCCAGTGTTGTCATAACATCGGCATCATCCAACGGTTTTCGGGCACTGTGCACATCATCTGGTACTAAATATTTATAATTTTTTTTTTTGTTTTTGGTTTTTGGTTTTTGCAATTTTCATCCATTTTTTTTATTTTTTTCGTTAATCATCTCTAAGGACTTAATACGATATTAGCTCATAAACCAATTTAAAAAAATGACTTCATTTCGTTAAAGCACATTTCTTCATATTTATTTAATAATTGATATATTTTTTTAAATAACATTTCGTTTATTCCATTTACTTCTATACAATATTCAAAGTTTTGTATAGGACATTGTATTTTTGTGTTTTTGAAGCGCCAACTTCTATTCAAACAATCAATTCTAATTCAAATCAAAACAAATTTCGACAAATATTCTTTCTGCTGCTATATAAAGCATTTTAGTTTTTGTTTTTAATTTTTTTTTATTTGTTATTAATTAATTATAACATAAAAGTACATAGTGAATAATAAATAAAATCATATATTATTTTGGCATACATATTTATTATGTATGAGTATATTTCGAATTATATTTTGAGACCGTAGAATATTCTCAAATTTATAATTAAAAAAATTATTTACTTTTTTTGCAATAACAATGAAAATTTGTGTGCTAATAAAAATACTATTTTATGAAGAAATAATGACATATCATATACGTAAGTAAAACCATGTAAGCATATGCATAAAAATTACATAAAAACAAAAAGCATATGCATAAAAATTACATAAAAACAGGAAAGTTTCATTGCCAAATTCATTATATGTTCACCCTTATTTCTCATACATAAAGACTTATGTAGTTTTATGAAAATGATAAATTTTATATGCATTTTTTTGTAGTCCTTTACAATAAAAGATGTTCAGATTTTCTTTTTGACACTATAATAAAAACCTTTAAAGTTGAAAAAGAAGGACTAACATTCGAAATAGAATAGGAGAAAATGGATTTATAAAATTTTGAAGATGGTAAATATATTTTATTCCACTTCATTTTAAACAATTTAAAATGCTTCCAATTTCATAAAAGCTATTATTGTTTTGACTGTAAATTTGTAAATAAGGATTATTCAAACAAATTTTGTTTATTTATATGTATATATGTAAGGTTCCTTGGAGATAAGCCAGGGGCTGTGAGGCTATTCGGCTACTACAAGTTTGTTTTTTAGTATGCCAGATCTAAAAAATTTTGGTTTGCTGAAATTCGCTCCATATATGTGGAATAGTTGGCAGAACGTCACAGGATTGGCAGATAGGATGTGTGCGGTTTACAAAAAGAAAGTTTTTGGTATGTTCTATCTGAATTCTTAGCAGTTTTTGTGCCCAGAATTTCGGTAAGGATGTTGAGTAGACTTAATTGCTGGAAGTGGGCCAGTGATACGCTAAAATGGTCTCATTGTTAAGTCTTCTGTACACGACGCTATTTTTCATACTTCTTTTCTTGCTACATTCACTACTTGTTTTCAGGCTGGCTACGGCGATTGATTTGGTAATGGTTTTTATATGTGTTGGCTTCACACGATACTTTTTTAGACAGGATCATGAGGGTTCCCACAGAGCTTGGTTCTGTTGAACCCTCTGTTGTGGATTGTGATGTATAATGGCATTCTCAGGCTCCATATCTGAGTGGAGGCGAGAATCATCTGTGGTCGTAGTGACAAAATATGTGGAACGAAGTTGGCTCCTGGTAGCTGGTCTTAGCTTCGCGGACTGGGTAACATTAGGTGATCTCGGGACCATTACTAGACTACCTAGGGATGATGATTGACGCAAGGTTGCAGTTTCAGGAACACATATTATACGTTGGTGGAAAGGATGAGCGGACAATGAAGCCTAGCGCGCTTGATGCCGAACCTTGGGAAACCCAGGCAGAGTAGGAGGACTCTGTTTAGCGATCGTGATCGGGTCAATCCTGCTAAATGCTGCGCCAATGCAGGCGGTTGGGTTGATTAGAGCAACCTACATACGTGGAGTTATCTCAATCTACCGTAGGAGCGCATTTACGGTGGTCTGCTCATTCCGAACAGTGTCATACGAAGACATTTGTGTTGTGGCCGGAATGATACCAATCGAAATACTGGCAGATGAGCGGGAGAGGCTGTACTGCCGCAAAGGTCGGTGTGACGCTGTGGCGCAATCCGAGACTCGTATGGAGGAAAGAAAAGAGTCCAAAAGGAGGTGGCAAAATCGTGGCAATAATGCCTCCGTTGGCAAATGGCAGTGGATCGACGGCATGGTATTGTTGGCTACTACCTATCCCAATTTCGACGGGATAAGGATTTTTTGAGCTTACCAATACTGCTTTAAATTGGATTCTAGCCCAATATCCCCTTATTGTGACAGGATGGTGGGGAGCGCAGACCACGTGTTAATGCGGAAAGAGAAGAGACACAAAAGTGCGCTGGCGGGCCTCTGGCGTCGGAGACTGTCGTGGCCCTGATGTTGGACTTAAGAACGGATTGGAAGGCTGTCAAAGTCCTTGCAACAACAGTCCTAAAAAGGCTACCTCTGGATCAGCGTGAAAGAAAACTGTTGAAATAATTCACCAGAGTAGTGATTTCGACCAATATCTGCCCCACGAAGCAATGCCTGACGGCGGTTCTACAGAGACATATATAAATGTGAGTAAGTAAAGTGGTTTTAGTAAGTTAAAGTCGTACATTTTGTCTTTCAAAATTTTTTTGTAAAATACATTTTTATGTTACATGCTGATACAAAAGTATTTGTAAAAATACATTTTTGTGTTCAATGCTGATGTAACTCACGTTTCAAGATAATGTTTTCTCATTGGTCCCCGTTAACTTAGTAGCAAAAATTGTACAAAAAATAGAACCGGTTCTATTTCTGAAATCTTACTTCCAAAATAGTAGCGTAGCAAACAGTGAATTAATTTCTAGCATCGCAGCCAGCACAGTAGGAAGCAAGAAAAGAAGTACCAAGAGGCATCGCAGCCAGCACAGTAGCAAGCAAGAAAAGTCTTGTGATGCGGGCTTACGGCCAGTCTATATTGATACGTATGGCTAAGGATATTGTTTTCCATTCTGTTAGTAGGCGTGGCCGATTAGGAATAGCTGTGAGTACTGTGCGAATTTGTCCAGCCAACTGTTTATCACAATTATTTCCTATAAATTGCACATACCCCAGCAAATAACATAACTCAAAACTCCTATTGTTAGGTTATATCGAATCTTACTGAGTATAAGTGGATGCGAATAGCTTTGAAGGACAGTAAATATGGTTTTATTGACCACAGCTCGCCATTTATAGAGCGCCCTGTAAGGAAAGACCCCACAATGAGGGTAGTGGATACTATAGTGAAAGTAATTTTGTATTGAGGTCGGTCGCCGCATTCGAACACAAGCTTAAATAACGGCGTTTAATTCGAATGCAAAAGAAAAGTTTGAAAATGAAGAGAGAAGGTGATAGGATCTACCTATTTAGGGTCTATCTCTTTATTCAAGTTTATAGTACATACACAATATTATGAAATTGTATCGCACGCTAAGAATATAATTAATGTTAATTAAATATGCATATTTAAAATTTTACATGATATATAATTTATCAAGAAAAGTTTCTTTAAGAAAAACGTAATTTAAGTTATTGGAAATTTTCTCATAATTTTATTATTTAATGGTTACTTAGTGAGACAATAAATATAAAGGCTTTAAAATGATTATTTATTGAAATGTAAATTTTTAAGTGCCACACAATAACTCAGTCCATTTTTGGCTGCCTTTCAGACAAAGCACTATTATTATATTCTTATTTACCTAATTAGATATTATTCGATATAAAAAATTGAGTATTTTCCCCTACTAATTATTCGATATAAAAAATTGAGTATTTTTCCCTAAAAAATGCCTAATCTTTATCTCCATAACTGTATAGTCGAGTATGTTTACCAATTATTGTTAAAGTAACAATTTCATTAACTACCTTGGCAATTTTCGGTCAATCTATAAAACCGAAATTAAAAATCATAATTAATAAAATGTGTGCTCAAAAATAAACGAAAAATTCTACTTATTTCAAAATGCAATTAACACTAAATAAACACAAAATCAAATAGTTTATAGGATGTAAAAATAAAGCCATCACACTATGTATTATACATGAGAATAGAAAACGAGAATTCCATTCAACACGAAAAGAAAATTATTTCCTTTTTAGTATACAAATACAATAAATAACGAATAGCACAAGTTTTTTTTTGGAAAAAAATCTCTATAAATCAATCAAACTTCTTAACACTAATTGAAACATTATTAAATATTTTGTAAAATTAAACCGAAAAAAAATTAACTTCAAAAACACATTAATACAAGTATAAAAACGAAATTAACAAGCTTTAATGTGTTTATAGAATTTTTTTTGTTTTTTTTTTAGTTTCACATTAAGTTTTTCTACTGTTTTTCTTAGAAATTTTATATATTTTTGTTTGTTTTTTTTTTTTTTGTTTTCTTGTTCAAATTAAGAATTAAGTAAACTTTTAAATACTTTGTCTATTTACTTATGCTCGCATATTAATATATTATGTTTTTTTTTTTTTTTGGTAATTTTTAAAGAATTTTATAGCAATTGAACAAAAACTGAATAATTCGATTTATTTTCGGCATCACTCTTACAAGTTACCTTGATCACTTAACATAACGTCCTCGACATTTTCATCGACACCGAACTCTTTCAAAAGTTGCCTGTGACTGAGGACACTCTCGTACTGATCACGGTCCCGATAATTTTCGGCCGAATTTCCCAACTGGAATTATTATAGAATTTTCAAATAATATACAAATTGACTGAATGTTAGATTAGATTATCCTAAATAAGTATAATAATGAATTGGGAAAATGTACATTTGTCAGCAAATGTTTGGAAATTAAGAAATGTAAATATGAAAGGATGGGTAGGATGGGTACTTTAGCAACAATACAATAGAAAAATATCACGCAATTGTATATAATTCATGTTTTATGGGTTGTAATATTGTGAATAATTAAAATGAATCGATTTTGGTAAGAGTTTTGTGGCAGCGATTGTGCGCATAAAATTTTGTTTACTATTTAACATACTTTATCTGTTGCCTTTGGATTAGAGCCCAAATGCACTAACATATTATAGAAGTGGTAATTATCGTTAATGGTTGCCGCGTAATGTAGAGCTATGCGTCCATTATCATCTATCGTACTTGTTGTTTCCGGAAACCGTCCGCCCAAATATCGAACAACACCTTAAATTAAAAAATTATAGACAAAGGTAAAATTTTTTTTAATGGTAACCTCTTTATTGATCTATTAAATATATTCTGGCTAAAGGCAGTAAAATTTTTTCATCAATTGTACCAAAAAGCCATTTTTCTAATGGCCGTTTTTATATATATTTTGTGAACAAAATGCGTTAAGTTCTTACAATACAATCCAATAACAGAACCGATTCTATAAGACAAGTAGTTTTTCTTACATAAACAAAAGCACGGCTAAAATGTTTTTGCATATGTCTGGGATAAAAAATGGTTCTGTAATTAGAACAGCCGATAAAGTCATTAATCGAAAAATACGTATCAGCTTTGTTAGTCAGAATATATTGTATTGTAGTATTTAGATTTAAATATTTCAGCATATATATATATTTATTATTTTTGATTAAATTTATCTTTTTAATTGATTATCAAAAGCTTATGTACATATTCATTTTGTATGAATATTTATTATAGAATTTTTCAACAAAAGTCAAATAATTATAATTTGTATTTTTCTGCGCTTCTATAATAGATCTTTAAAAAAAAAACTATAATTCAAATTAAATTTTAGTTCCAGCTTCAAGTGTACATAAAGAACAGTCGTAAATTTTATGATTGGAAAAGCTATGTTAACAAACGATTTTTTATCGAATGGCTATGTTAACAAACAAAATTGTCGAATTCATGTGATTCACGAAAAACCGATGCTTTCTCAAAAAAAAGTCACTGTTTGGTGCGGTTTATAGACTAGTGGATTTATTATGCCATTCTTATTCGAATATGATCGTGAAGAGGCCATTTATATCATGATATGTTAACGATTTTTTTATTTCCAATAAAATGAATGGATTCAATTTGAACAACCAACACAACACGTCCAAACACCATTGGTCCTTTTTCTTTAAAACTATTTAAATGAAAATGTATATACCACTTTTCTTTCCATTCAAGACTCTTAGAACAACATTCGAAAAAAAATTTAATTTTTTTATAGTTTTTATTTTTTTTTATTTGTAACTACAATTTTATTGTTACAAGCAGATTTACATAACATTTTAATTAACAATCTTGTGCATCATCAAGTGGGAGTAAACACCCAACGGCGTTTCTCCAAGTAACGGAAGTTAGATTTCTCTAGAAAATCTATAGGCCATTGAAGTATCTGATGAGTGTTTCCGGGGAGGGCAGTACAGGACAATTCTCTGACAAGTGGATTATGATGATAGGATAAACGGGAGTAAAATTTTTGATAGCGAGAAATGCACAGGTCCTGAACAAAGGGAATATTTAGATCACGATGTATTACAGTGTTACGAACATATAAGGGGGCATCAACAATTTTACGGAGGATCTTGGATTGTAAGGCCTAGACGCGATAGGAATTGGAACGTTTCGTTGAACCCCAAAGTTCAATTCCATATGTCCAAATAGGTTTTATAATTGTATTGTAGATTATAAGTTTACTTTTAATTGTTAGTTTCGAGCGTTTCTCCAGTAGTCTAAAAAGTTGTAGGTAACGTCTGTTAGCTTCAGCTCTTTATAATCTAGTATGTGGGATGTTAGTCTCTTGTCCAGGTAAAGTCCCAAATAACGTACTTTATCATATTGCGGTATCATGTAACTATTAAGGTATAAAGGGGTAGGTTTTCCTTGGCAAAGTGTGAAAGTAATGTGAGCACTCTTCTGTTCATTTACCTTCACTCTCCATTTCTTAAACCAAGATTGAAGGTTGTAGATATGGGATTGTAAATTGTTGGAAGCTATGTCAGGATTTGAATGGGTAGCAAATATGGCCGTATCGTCTGCATAAGTAGCAATTATAGTATTAGAATAAGTTGGGATGTCATGGGTATAAATATTATATAAGATGGGACCAAGGATACTACCTTGTCGGACTCCGGCGAGAATAGGATATATTTCCGAGGATTCTGAGTGAATTGGAACTTGGAAATGTCGTTGGGAGAGATATAAATTTATGATAAGGTAGTATGTTGAAGGAAGAAAGCTATTGAGTTTCCAAAGGAGTCCAGGATGCCACACACGATCAAAAGCTTGGGAGATATCTACAAATACTCCTGGGCAATACTCTTTCCTCTCAAGAGAGGATGCAATATGATCAACAATGCGATAGCATTGCTGGATAGTGGAGTTTTTAGATTGGAAGCCAAATTGGTGATCAGGAATAATTTTTTCATTAACTAAGGACTGGGTAGAGTCATTTTAATAGGACTTTTTCAAATATCTTACCAAGAATTCGTAAGAGTCTGAAAGTTCTATAGGAGGAAAGAGAATAAATGGATTTATTTGATTTAGGAATCAGAATATTTCCAGAGTAAAGGAAAATAAATTAAGCGCAGGATACTATTAAAAATATATGTGATTAAAACTAAAGCTTTTCGGGAAATTTGCTTCAGAATAGGAGATGTTATTTGATCATAACCAGGAGCTTTTTTATTGGGAAGGCGCAGAATTGTAGATTTTATTTCCGAGGGCTTGAAATTTTTGGGAGGAAGACTCATCGGGAGTGGGAACATTAGTTCTTCGATGATTTTGTTAGTATGTGATTTGTCTTCTATATCATCATGTGGAGCAAAAGTATTTACCACCAAATGTTTAGCAAATACTTCGGCTTTTTCTTTGTCTGTTTTTGCTCAGTTACCGTCATTTTGTTTCAGTGGGTGTGACGTTTTTTTTACGAGAGTATTCGTCTAATGGCTTCCCATAAAGAAATATTATCACTAAGCGATTTTGTATAAGTTTCATGCCGTTTATTTTAGTTCTTACTAATTTCCATTTTTAGTTCACGTTGTAGTCGGTTAAGTTCCTGCTTGTAGCCAGGCATTCGTACGCGTTGCCACTGCATTCTCATTTTTCTTTTTTCGTTAATTAAAGTCCGTATTTTAGTTGGTAAATTTTGTTGTTGTGGTTAACGTTCGTTTCAAGTCAATCTGTTGGTCTAATTTGTTTCTAAATCTGTTCCAGTCTATTTTGCCATTTATCAGCCTAGGATGAAGAGTCTTTAAGATTGGTTTAGAAATAAGGGTATGAAGAACAGGACTATGATCAGAGTTTAAATCGGAAAGAGTTTCAATACTAGAATTCATGGTAATTGAAGGAGTGCTAATGAAGTAATCGAGGATATCAGGTCGTTTTGAAACAGATGTTGGCCAGTATGTTGGATTTGGAGGGGAGGTTAATTGATATGATGTATGGAATAGCGCTTCTTGAAGAATCTTTCTTCGAGGGTTAGCAACGCGCCAACCCCATTGAGGGTGTTTAGCATTGTAATCATCACTCGCAAGGGGACAAAAAAATTGAGGCCGTTAATCCCCTTTCAATAAAAATTTCCGATTTCAGTCTAAAAACTAATTTTAAATATTAGAAATACTGGAATTTTTTTCTTCTTATTATTATATTGTAGAAAGTGTCTTTTCCAGTTTAATTGTAGAATTTCAAAGAATTTTGTTATTATAAATTTCTCGAAAATAATTGCTTAATACGAGACTCAATATATGTACTTTCACTCCAGCGAATGACTTATGCAGTTTTTACATATTAATATTAGTTTAAAATAATTTATTTGATTTAATAACCAAGATATTTTACAAATTTATTGTTATTGACAAACATACGAGTATCTAGTTTAAGCTTCTCGATAATATCAATACTAGAATTGAAATATTTCCAGTAAATATAAAACCAGATTTGTAATAATAAAAAATAATATAAAATATGATCTAAAAAATAGCGGTTTCTTTTTAAAAAAAGTATATAAATGAATGTTTCAAAAAAGTTTCATTATTCTTAATTTAAAATTATGATTATAAATTAACTATAGGGTGTTCCAAAACTTCGCGTAATATTTGAATTTTGTGCCATTTATGCGGTAAAGTGTTGTCAAAGGAAAAAAAAGATAGCGTGACAACTGACAGTTCAGGGTTATTAAAAATGGAGCACTATGCGAAAGAACATCGCGTTTTCATTGTTGAGCAATATTTTTAAAATAATGAAGGTTTAGCAGCTATAGTTCACACTTTTCGTAAAAAATATGGTGATTTAACATCATCAACTGTGAAGCGATTAATTAAAAAGCTTAGGGAAACTGGATAACCTAAATACTCTGGTCGTCATTCAACAAGTCGTTCAACACAAAACATCATGACAGTACAGGAACGTCAATTCGGCACCGTGGTCATAAATTGGATATTTCGAGAAGTTCTCTATCGCGTATTCTTACGAAAGATTTGCATCTTCATGCTCACAAAGTTCAATTGACTCAAGAACTGGAGCCTACTGAAAACGCACAGCGAATGGAACAACAACAAGTAGATACTGAGTTTTCGAACAAAATCATCTTCAGCGATGAGGCTCATTTATATATCGATGTCTTGGTTATTCGACAAAATTATCCCATTTGGGGTTCAGGAAAGCCACGAGTGATTGTTGAGAAACCAATGCATGCATAACGTGTTACTGTTTGGTGCTTCTTCGAAATACTTCTTCGAAAATGCAGATGTTCAGGCAAAAACAGTTAATGGTGCTCGCTATTACGATATGATAATCCAGTTTTATGTGCCTAAATTGCAAGAAATGAATGTGGACGACATGTGGTTCCAACAAGTTGGTTCCACATGCCATACAGCCCGAGTAACAATTCAATTACTGCATGTCTCATATCACTTCTTCCGTAATGTTTGAGACAACCTTTAGGTTATATGACAAGCGTTTACTAGTTTAAATATTCATCATCGTAAAATTACTAAATAATTTTAATAAAATGAACTATAAATATTTAATTGTCATTTACTATTTTTGAATATTATTATTGATTATTAAAAGATTAATATATTTATATAATTTGCAAATAGAATAAGTACATACTTCCATGTCCGAATACCGTAGCCACATGTAACGGTGATGCTCCCATTGGGGATATTTCATCTTTGGCAATGGCAAACTTTCGACGATCAAGAGCTGCTTGCAACTCCTTCAAATCCCCATCTCTGGCAGCTAAGTGAACTTGACGAATTTTACTCTAGAAATATATAATTGAATATTTTTTATTTTTTATACACTACATATAGTCCTGTTCAATAACTCACCATATAAGCAGGCACATTACTTAAAAATGCTTGAATTTCTGGCTGATCTGTTTTAGCTCCAATCAACTTACGTCCTTCCCCATTCAGAACAATTGTAGCCAATCTTTCCATATCACCATCTTTTATCATCGATTGTATAGCTGATGCCTTTCATAAGTAAATTTACATATGTTTGTTGAAAGAAGATCATCAGATAATTTTGTGGGAGAAAGAACAAACAAATTTGAAGTATTATTCATAAAATAATAATATTCAACTATCAAATAATGTTATTGAAAAAGAAAAACAGTCATACAGGATTGTCTTGTTCTGGATACAATAAGTATTTCTTTAGCATCTCACTAAATGAATAATCATGAGCCAGTATACTAAATGATTATTTCTAAACTAATAAAATTAAACGAAATAATTAAAAAAAATGTACTATAAGTACATGATAAACATTTACAAAAAATAATTTTTATATACAAATACATATAATTAGTTTCTATGTAAAAATGTTCTTATTTGTCCAAAAACAGAAAAAGACAATCCACAATTAACTTTAAAGAAGAGAAAGATGAGCGAAAAAAAATAATTTCTATAAAAATTGGAATTAAAATTTTCTATTTAAAATTTTTTTTGAAAAAAACACAACTAGTCAGTAGGTGACAATAAAAATAATGGAGCAGAAGAAATAGGGAAAAAAATGTAATTTTCAGAAAGCAAATAATTATTAAAATAATAATTATAATATAGCCCAACTATGATAAAATTAAAGAAAAAGTTTCAACAAATTTTTTTGTTTGTTTCTGAAAGTTTTGATTTCATTTTTTCTGTGCTTTTTTTTGTTTTTTTGTTACTTCATCGAGAGCATGTCCTCCACTCTGTGATTGAACCTGATTATTGTCGGGTTCACCATGTACCACACCCTCGATTTCCATAGCTGGTGAAGGAGATGTTTCACCGTTCAATTCACTGCCCAATGTGTTATGATTTTCATCGAATTTGTATTCCTCAATATCAAAAGCGGCACTGTTAAATAATTCCACATCCTGTTAGGATTAATATTTAACGTTACACAAATATCTATACGAATATAATTTATTATTTTCTTTTCTTTAATTTTTTCTCTTCTTCATTTCAAATTGAATTTATTTACTGAAATTTAAATCATAGTCCAAATAAAACAAAATGAAAATTTATTTTTATAGGAATAACACATTTAAAAAAAAACAATATTGCCAACATACATATACATATGAACACATAAATCAAACAGAAAAGCTGAACATGTGAACAGTAAGTAATATTTGCCATAAGCATTTCCATTTCGATTGCAATTTAAATGATAACTGATTTACTACTAAATTACTTCTTTCTTAAGAAAATTTAAAAATACAATTTACCTAAAACTTAAACAAACATTTTGGTATTTGTTTCTTTTAATTATGTGTTAATTAAATTTGTATCGAAGGATAAATATGTACTAAGTATAAAATAACTTTTAGTTTAATAAAAAAAAATTTAAGTAAATTTTTAGCATTTTTTTTTATATACCCTTTTTACTGATAAAAATATATATGAATGTGCAAATATATATTAGGAATTTTCCTTAAGCTAATAAACATTATGAAAAGTATATAAAATTTTATAACGTATGTGTAATTATCGAATAAAACACATTTTTGAATTCAACTAATATTATTTTTGTTAATATGATTTGATAATTAAAAAAAATACTATCTAGGTAAAAAACTACTAAGAAAAATATAATATGTAATTAATTTCTAAAAGCAAATGCAATAAAAACAATTGAAAATAATAAATACTATATACAAAAATTTATAGGTATTTGAAAACAATTACCAAATAAGCATACAAATTCCAATTATATATAAATTTATAAGAAAACATAACATATATGGTAATTTATTATATAATAATTCTAAAAAAAAAAAATTCTAAATTATAGAAACTAACACAAATGTTTTATGAAGTTGGTTTTGCATAAACTAAATGGTGATGATATGAGACTAAATAATTAAAGCACCATGAAAATTATAAAGCACCATAAAAATATTTATACAAAAATTTTCACTTTCTAGACACACGCACTGTAGAATGTTTCTTTTATAGCCATATTCGTCAAGTTGAATGTTAGCTATATTATTACAGAAGTAAAAATAAAGTATTCTTCGAAATTAGACAGCACTTAAAAACGTTTCACTTAATTATATACTCTTCTATTTTTGTAGAATTTTACCATCACAATGTTAACAAAATACTTAGAGAGAAAAAAAAACAAATAAATTTTAATATATATATATATTAGAAATTGATTGAAAACTGAAATAAAAGCCAAATTATCATAAATCCTTTTCCACTCCAAGCTCTGCAAGAGTCTTACTTCGAAAATGAAAGCAAAATATTCTTAGTTAAAAATTGGTAAATTACTCATAAGCATAAAAGCAATTAATTGAAAATAAATCTTTAGAATTTTTGTTTGATATGTTTTTTATAAGCATGCACTCAATCACCTAAAAATCGTTAATTCTTTTCATAAAATATTCGAATACAAAATTCCCATCACCATTAAAAATTGGTGAGGTATATAGGTTTGGTTTAACTGAACTAAAGTTCGTATTATTGCAAGCATTAAAAAATATAGAAATTTATTAAATATTGTGAAAATCGACCCAGCTAGGCAGGGTCCAGCAGCGAATTCTAAGCATATGTCAAAAAAATAATAGTTTATCAACCGACATTTTTGTGTCAAATTTATGCCAATAGTTTAGCCAAATTATAAAGGAAAATTTTCAATAACAAATCGTGTATATCTCATTTAAAAATATTTTACCTTCAGAACTAAACAAAATATCATATTTTATTTTCTATGTTTTCTATGATGCATATTCTAGATTTACTGGACAAATTGTAATTATAATAACACTGACAACGCCTGAGAACACATCGCCGTTAAATGTATACTAGAAAGCCGGCGATTTAGTAATGGATATTCATAAATTCATAATATTATCGATACAGCCGCCAACATAATACAATTTCAATTATCGAAAAGTACATAATTCGATAGTGTTTTCTTCTTCAGCCGCAGATTGTGATTTCGCCAATTCTTTCGCTTCCATTTTTGCTTTTGTATATAATGTGGCGGCTATTTTGCTTACAACCAGTATGCACGCGGGATTGCCTGCCTACACGGGAAGAATACGCTTCGCGTATCACATGCTACATCCGCGCGCACACATCTTACAATCTGCACTGTTGTCACAAATAATTGCATTTTCTTATTGGAATTAAACAACAACGAGGATATTTTGAACAAATCTGCAAATAAAATCACTGCCGGTTTTTTCATTTTCTAATCATTTCGTAACATTTTGCATTTTATCTAATTCAAAACTAAATTAACTAAACAATATATTCTACTATGTTAATTTATGCTTATCTACTCGTATCATGTACAGGTAACATTTTAGTCGAAAAATTAAAAAAGTTATATTTGAATCCTTAACAAAATTTGTCTGCTAATAAAATAAATTTCTTAAATAATTCATCCTACAAATATGCAGTTATTATCCTTAGAAGCATTTGTCTGCTAATAAACTAAACGTGCTAATAAACTCCTTATCCTAACGATATGCAATTATTTTTTATATTAGTCAAAATACAAAAGTGCATAAATTCTGATTGAATAATCAACAACAAAAATTAAAGTTAACTACATTAATTTGAGGTAGCCTAAGCTGGAACTAATGGTTTAGTGATTTTTTTTACTGGTTTAAAAATTGATTTAATTTATATAAAAAATTGTATGCCAGAAAAAAAATTCCTATTTTTTCGAAGATTTCAAATCAAAATAAATTTGAAT
This sequence comes from Atherix ibis, assembly GCA_958298945.1. NCBI lineage: Eukaryota > Metazoa > Arthropoda > Insecta > Diptera > Athericidae > Atherix > Atherix ibis. Next base: position 3,009,059 of record OY282607.1, on the reverse strand, counting down.
TACTCAAATTTTTTAGAAAGACAATTGGTTGCAGATAAGAAAATTGAATTATTTTTTTTGCAAAACAATTTTTTTTGAGCAATATTATTTAAAAAAATGTTGGTTACTATAAAATGTGTAGTTTTACTAACATTATCATAAATAAATACTTATTGTGTTCGACAAATTAACTTGTAATGTTGTAATGTTTCGAATTTGCATTTCAGTAATAATACTATTTGAAATGATGTAGAAATAAAATATTTTTTATTGAAATCAAATTTTAATGTAGATTAGTTTTTTGTGAAAATTTTTTGTCAATTTGGATAAAAGAAAAACCTTGAAAGGCAGTTGTTCTCATATTATTATTATTATTATTATTATTGATAATCCCAGAAAGGAATAGAAAGTAAATGATTTACAGACGTTACAACAAAAAGTTCACCACTACATAAATAGTAGTACAGACGCGAAAATTACAGCGACAGAAAATTTTATTATGTGAAAATGTTAATTTGTAAATCAATTTTTTACATAAAATTTAATTCTAAATATTTCTTTAGGTACAAAAATTATTATAAATGGCGAGACATGTACTTATTTACGAATTACAGTCTACAACATTTTTTTATAATAAATCCTTATGGCATTGTTAGCGTAAGAGAAAAAATAATATTTCTATTAAATAATTTCTATTTGTATTATTAACTTTTTTATGCATACAATTAAAGTGTTAAATAATTTTTCTATTTATTTCACACGACGAGAAGTAGTTTGGGGAAAAAACAATTTCAAATTATTGTTGATTTCATGAACAAAAATGGTAGCAAAAACGATTCTTTTTTTACATATACAATAATATTTTCTAAACCTGTCACATACTATATTATATTATCGAACATAATTTATTTAAATCCAAATAGTTATGTTTCATATATTATGAATAATTTTTCATTAAATTTATTGAAGCACTAATGCCTTAATCACGCTAATATCAAATATGTTATATAACTAATCACTTTATTACGAATCTATTCAATTTTAACTCATAAAAGTCGTTATAAAAATATTAACTTTTTACTAATATCTAAACTTGTAATAATATTCAAAAGTATTTTGATATTACACAAATTTTAACTAAATTATAAGTTTTCGACTATTGAAGAACTGTGATTTTTTTCAAAATTGCTTATATGTAGAAAAAAATGTCCAATGTAAAATTTATTATTTCGTAGTTTTATTGATCCTTGAATGGAAAATAATTCGCTCGACGAAAATGTTGTTGTTCAGGTTATCTTCATCATACAAAACTAATATTCAATCGAATTCCAAAAATTACTGAAGCAAAAATTCTAATCAACATAAATGACGATGAATTATATTAATTGAACAGATATGCGATTAAAGGTTACTTCTAATGCGTAATCACATTAAAGTAATAAAATTTCGGAAGGAACAGAACGGAATAGGACATAATATTATATACGCAGTGATTACAAAGGCGATATTATACATAAAAATTACACCTTTTTGATTTTATCATTTGGAATGTGGAATGAGTGCAATTTTCTATCTGAATTATTATTTTGTATTATAATAAAATAAACGAATTTTGCTTTGTTTCTGAAATTAAAGCAAATCATGATGGTCGGTTTTTTTTTGTAATTTGAACAACGCTTTTATGAGTCAACAACCGTTTCACGGAAAAATTTGAGTAAGTAGTTTGGGTACTATTTTTATAACATAAAGCAGATTATATGTTATTATTATTTTTTTAGTTTTATTTCAATACAGAAATTTATGTATGTGTGTATATGTACAAGGTTATCCATTTCATGTTTTGGAAAGTACAGCCCTGTTATTTTATAGCTGTTGACAGTATATAATATTCAAGAAAACATTTATTTAGCTTAAAGCTTACCATTGACCTGAAGAACAACAAATTGGAATTGTTTAAAGTTTCTACAAAAGTGGTGATTCTTACCCTTCAGTGGTGATATTGCTTTGTCGATATGTCAATAGGCAAAATTTCCATATATGGGCCTCTGCAAATGCCATTGCATCCGCAAAAAGTAATTGTCTGGTCTAGTGTGTATTTTGTTCTGAAGATGTCATTGGGCCTAATTTCTTTGAAAATGAAGAAGAGGACACTGTAATCGTCAATTCTGAGCATTATTGCCGTATGATAATCGACTTTTTTTTATCTGAACTTAGCTGTGATTTAGAATGGTAAACTCGAGATTTGATATAGCCAATTAGCCTCCCAAAACCATGCAATTTCACGCCGTCGATCTTTTTCTTTTGAGGCTGAACAAAAAATTGTGTCAACGAAGATAATCGTCAAAATTTAGGGCGTTTAAAAACAACATTCGTCAAGTAATGGCCGAATTACAGCTCAAAATGTACCAAAAGGATTAAGTCCTGCAAAACGTATTGCTGCGAAAGTCATTGCAATAATGTTATATATATTTTACTTAATGGCACAGCTTTATCAAAATCTATGTTTTTTTTGTATTTTATTTTAGTTTACTTTCCAAAGCGCAAATTGGATAACCTTTTATAAAACTTGTCATAAAATTAAAAAAAAAAACTTTAAAAAAAACGAATATCAAAATACTATCCAATATAGCCAAACTACCCTTTATATACAATATCTAAAGATATATATAGAGAATGATGATGATATCAGCAATTCCTGTATGAATTAAGAAGAAAATCCAATCTCCAGAGAGCTTTTAACAGAAAAGGAAGGAAAAATATATTTTTTCAAACACTTTATTTACATTAAAAACAGCTAATTTTCAATCAATTTAAACCAATTAAACCGGATTTTTTTTAAAAAGAAATTAGAGAGCCACAGAAAATCTAATTCTATTTATATTACTATGTATGTATTAATGTAACTAGGGTAGAGACACATTTTTTTGCGATTGTTTAAAGCGTTCCATATTGTACCTGCTCGTCGTCATCTTCATCTTCTTTTTCAGCGGCAGCAGCAACGGCAGCAGCAGTGGTAGCAACAGCGGCAGCGGCATTAGCTTCACTATCTGCATCTGCTTTATCGGCGTTGGTATTATCGCTGACATTGACGTCCGCATTTTCACCGTTATCTGCATCGCATTTGTCAGCGTTTTCATTATCTTCACCAAGCATAACTGTCTCTGCGTCATTTTCAATGTTATCACCAACGACGCTTACAATATCATCGTCATCGGCCATTTCGTTTTCAGACGGATTTTCAACATTTGATTGATTTTCATCATCGGCCTCTTCGAACTCTTCATTATCATAATCGTTCACATCACGCTGTTCGCCTCCGTCAGCATTTTCCGGGTCAGGTTCAACTGTATTTTGTTCCTCAGCATCGTTTTCATCTGCAACATCATCGACAGCTTCGTTTAATTCAGCCTTATCCTCATTTGCTGGTTCTTCATTGTCTTTTTCATTGGTATCAACTCCAATTTCTTCAACGTCTCCGCCTTTTTCATCGACATTACTATCCTGTATTGCCTCATCTGTGGCTTCTTCCACAGCTTCCTCTTCATTTGGAGGATTATGTTTTTCTTCCTTTTCGGTAATATCCATTTCATTATCATTGTTATCTTCAACTTCATCATTATCCGCTTCAACCGCGGTTTCTAACTCATCTAAGTTTTCTTCGTCATTTTTGTTTTCTTCTTCATTTTCCTCAGCAGTTTCCTTATCCTCAACTATTTCCCCTACTTCAATTACCACATCTGAATCAATAGGATCTTCATCTACTTCGATATTTTCATCAGCAGGTACACTATCTTCATTCTCGGTCTGTAAGGTCTCACCAGTATCCTCTTCGACGTCTTTATTATCATCTTCGATAACTTCAACATTTGCATCATCATTATTATTATCTTTTTCTTCTTTATTATCATTTCCGTTTTCATTTTCGTTCGCATTTTCATCTTTATCCTCGTTTTCATTATCTTCTACATTTTCTTCTTCATTCTCATTTCCATTATCATTTACATTATCATTTTCGTCAATTTCAACACTTGCGTCAATTTCTTGGCTTGGCTCTATTTCCACATCGACTTCAATTTCTTCTGCAGCTACTGCTTCATTTTCAACATCTTGCTCATTATCATCAGTCTTTTCAGTTACAATATCATCACTATTTTGGATACCTTCCTCAGTCATTTCATTGTCGCCATTGTCACACTGTTGTTCGACGTTATCTTCATTAGCATTCAATTCATCACCACTCTGAAAAGCAAACAATTGTCGACTGATTTCTTCTACATATCGTAATTATATTATTTTGTATTTTACATCATATTTGCTTAAAGATTCTATTTTCTAAATTTTTTATTTTTAGCAGAAAAAAATTGTAATTTATCTATTATAATAAATTTAGGATTATTTCCTTTAAAAACAAATATGAAATTACTTTTTCAATAGCATAAATAGCGGAGATTATTGAAGCTACATGCTATTCTATATAATATATTGTAATATATTTTATAAAAAAAATTTGTTTACTAAATTTAACACTAAATTCTTTAAAAGTTTTTTTAATCATTTTAATACTAAATACAAAGTTTTTCTATTTTAATATTTTCTCGTTTTTTTTTTGTTAATTTTGAAAAGTTCATTTCAGAATTTACAAAAAAACTTCTTTTTACTTTCATTTAGTTGATGATAATTTAAAAAGTAAATGTAGCAAAAATTTCAAATTATCCGATTTATTCAATATTATAGTAGTATTTTGGCCGACAATAGCTTACTTTTTTTTTGAAAAAAAAAATGGGTGCGTTTTGTGATAATACAAACGCATGCATTCGGGTTATTTCGCCCATCAAACAAGAAATTTGTGCAACATTTCTAATTAGCGCATAGTCAAAATTAAGTGTAGTCAGTGAAAAATAATTGAGGTGCTTGATAGAATAGTCTACTTTTACCTTGTTATCATCATCATTAATATCATTAATCATTGCTTCAGATGGAAATGGAGTTGGACTTCTTTCATCATCATCATTTGTTTCCTGTTCTACTTCGACGTTACCATTTTCCATGTGCCTGTAAAGTTTCGAACGTACATACATATAAAGAGGGAAGCACTTTTTGCTTCTTTTAAGAATACAAAAATCAAATTATGGGAATGAGAGAAGACATCAATTAAAAATCATTGTAATAATAAGAATTGTTTTAAATTATGAAAAATTCTTTTGGTAAATCATATCAGATTGAACGAAAATTATGAATATATATGAAATGTGTGTATTTTAGTAACAGAAATTACTTCAGACTCAAACCAGTTTAGTCCTCGTCAATTATTGTTAGATAATTAAACAATTATTTTTATGATATTTTGTTTGTAAATTTTCATATTTGAATCAATTATAAAATACTAAAACTAAATTGAATAATTTATACAATATATTCCTATAATCAGATGTAATTTGTATATGTTTGAAATAAATACAAAACCGGGCACTGTTGGTTAATTTTGAATATTTTCATCTTGAACACACACCCGATATTATCAAAGTTTCATTTTAGACACACTGAACTGCACACCATTGCATGTGCTATTGCGCTAAGTGATGAGATTCTCGGCTAAATCGTCATTACTAATGTTCTACATAAAATCGTCTGATCAAAAAATCACTCATAAATACTAAAAATATTAAGATTTCAATTCTATCTACTATTGATAAAAATTTACGAAATGGTGTAAAATTCATAATTAAATATTAAATTTAGATAAAAGCTTATGGAATAGGAAATTAAATCAAAGTCTACGAATTATCAATACGAATACGAAAGCATATTTTAATCTGCTTTAAGGCTTACTTTATATAATACTGTCTTCTACATAAGAAAAATTACATTAAATGATAAACATATAGTTTTTTTTTTAAATTATATATACTAGAATGGTGTGTAATTGTATATTTGATTTCTTGAAAATTCCAATTTAGTCTACATGGAAATACTGCAGAGAAAGAATGTTCAATTGATAAAGATACTCATGCATTACTGTATGTATGTAAAAGGGAACAGTTTGGCTTTAGGAGAAAGGAACAAGGAATGGCCTACCCAACATCTTCGTCCATTGCCTCTGGCTCTGAAGTGTTTTCGATGCTGTTCACTCTTGATCTACTAGTTAACAAATTCATGCCATTTCCAAGAACATCAGATCCTCGTCTCGTTCCATTTTGACTATTATTGTTACTGTTGGCTATCGAATCAGCCCTCTAGTTTGATAAAATTAGCAAAATAAAATTTCTTTACGGCTTGAGAAACTGAACAAGTGTAATTAAGCTAATAAGCGTGCAATCACCTAGCACTTACCAACTTTCCAATATCATCGACAATAACACTCCAATCAGGTTTACTTTCGACAGAGATCCGTGGAGCCTCTGGTATGACAGTCAATAATGACCGATCAATGTCATTCGGTTTTTGCTTATAATAAGCTGGCATTTTCATTTTCTATTACAAAGGAAAAAAAACGAAATAAAATACTTATCATTATAACTTCTATTAAGTAAATTAATTATGAACTTACAAAATCTAATGCATCCTCTTCAGCACCAGCCTCTACCAAGACATTATAACAGCGACTGTTATTTTTGGCACTTGCCGCCCAATGCAGAGGTGTTTTACCAGTTGCATCAATATCAGATACTCCATCTGGCCAAATTTTTAGCAAATATTCCAAGATGCTAGTATGAGCCAAACCGGCTGCCTTATGCATAACGGTTAAACCATTTGAATCTTTTGCAGTTACTAAACTGGGCGGTACTGGTGGCTCAATTTTTGCTTGTAGACCTTCAACGTTATTATCTATTACAGATTGATGAACATCTTTGATATTGTTCTATATATGAAATAAAGTGTATTTTTATTAAATTCACCCCCTAATATGTATTACTTTTATAAAAAGATATTAAATTTCTTAGTTTTATTCATAATACTTATGCATATAAGTGAGAAAAGATCACATAAAGATATTTATTGAAATTACCATTACGAACGGCACCATTTCTAGGAATTTCTTCACCTTCGGATGAGAACTGACTTCGGTGCGTAAACGATTTGCCTGTCCAGTCCATAGTACACGTGTCAGCTTACCAATGTCCTTGTCATGAATCCATATTCTAATATTAGAGGGTTTAACCACCAGTGCTACAAACATATAATAATATATTTAATAGATGGAAATTTCAAGAAAAACATATTAATATTTCAAAGAAATTGATTAGAAATTGGAATAGTACAAATCAATATAATACCATATGGTATCTGGTCTAGTGACTATCGACTATAGTCAGTCAGTCAATATAATACCGTGGTGGTGTTATCATGAAATCGCATGCAGCATACAAAGATATTTAGCGAGTAATTGATGAACTTGGACATATTTTAAAACAAATGGTAGATATTATTAGATAGATATAAATCCAAAGGAAAATAATTTAAAAAATCAATCAATATTAATTTAATCTTTTCTGCTATTCTAATCTTAGCTCATACGTACAAAAATATGTCCATGTAACACTCATTCGTAATAAGTAAATCGGTTGTTCTTCCTTGAAATCGGGTTAATCAAAATCAAACTGATCGAATTTCTCATTCTAATTAAAGTTACCTTGAAATAGTAATTTTGTAAACGAAATTGTAACACTGAAAATTACATTTTAAATTAAATCGAAATTCGAAACGGCATTTGAAAGAATTAAACATGAAATCGTTCCAGCTTGAAAAGTATTTCTTACTATCTAAATTTAGAATAAAACTTTTCAGGTAATAATTTTCATATCCTCGGTAACCTTGTCATCATTTCAAATATATTCTATTACTTATCTACTTGTTCATACATTACATATCCTTATATGCGTGCATACTAGGAATGCATAAAATCAAATATATTTTATTTCATTTTTTTTTTTTTTTTTTTTATAAGCCCTATTCGATTTTTACTACAATATGGTATTAAGAAGAAAGTTTTCACTTCCATGCTCTTGAATATACTTAAAAATATTTTCAAATTTATTATTGTTTTTCTTTTATATTATAAAATTTATTAGTATTTTCGATAAAATATCACATATGGATTAATTTGTTTTTATTATTTAAATCGGGGAGTCGCGTGTAAAATTGTAATATTTTTAAAAGATCAATTTTTCTATAGTTTTCATGAATATTACAATTTTTCTATTAAAAAAGAATATTGATTTTCTTATATGATATATGCTGTATTAAAGAATGGAACTATGACAAAAGATATTTACTCGTATTTGCAGAGAATTAATTCGTATTGAATTTTTGGTTGAAAAAATTTATTCAAATGTAATTAAAAATGGATTTTTATAAAGAACCTATTAAATCTAATGTCAAAGTTTATTTAAATAGTATGACTGTGTAATAATGAATTATTTGGGCCAAAACAAAAAAAAAAAACAAATTGTAGGATAAATCAATCAATCGATCAGTATTAATTTTTATACAAAAAAAATATGAGAAAAAAAACAATTCTTTCAAAATGAATAAAATGTCCTAGAAGGTAATTATCTTGTCAATATTTCAGACATTTTATTCTAATGTACTATTATAAAACGGTCAAGTAAGCAGAGATAAGATGGGGAAATAAAATTACACATTGTTTAAGTGACGAAATAAGTTTTTACTCCAATTTTATTTCATTGGAATTACATATTAACTGAATAAAAAAATTATGTATTCTTTTAAAATGTCATTTCATGGGAAATTTTTTCTTTTATTACACTTGTAATATAGTTTGATATATTTTTGTACAAAATTCAGTTAATGAGAATACTATATTATCAACAGAAAATAGATATGATATTTTTTCGCCCACAATCAATAAGCATTCAACGATAATTCTAAGTAGAACATTTTTTCTTCGTGTAAACGCTAAATAAATAATCAAATTTATTTGACTATTCGATAGAATAGAATGTACATAAATCTAACAATTGCGTCAATTTTCGATCCATTACTTCCTCACGAAGGACATTCAACATTCTTCGCTTCAACATAAACTTTAGTGTCTGACTTTCATTCCATTTGATGATTGCATGTACACTCGTACGTCTTTGCATATTTCCGTAGGCACACATGAAGACGTTCACTTGAAATCAAAATGAACATCAAAATTTCTTTCATTTCTACATTTTAGTTACATATGTATCGATTTGTATTTCTTTTCCATAATAATAGCATAATAAAAATATTGAATCATATAAAAAAAAAATATTCTAAAAAATAAACTCACCCTCTTTGGTACTGCCATCAGATTTTTGGGTATTTCCATTTATATGTCCGTTCATTGGTAAAACTATAACAAATATTTTTTTTAAATATAAAAAAAAAAATTACCAAAAATTATATTCTATATTTTTATATTGATAAATTTAAAAAAAATTATTTGCTAATATAATTAATTTAAAAAAAATAAAAACAACAACAAATTTCGTTCAAAATTTAATAATAAAGAACTATTCATTTTGTAGTTTGAAAAGTATAATACTATTATTTAATATTTACTATAATATTTTTATTATTCAATATGAATATTATTTAGTTTAAAATTTGCCATATTATATCATATTATAAAATTATTTATTTTTATATTAATACCTTAAAATTACAAAACAACTTCCTTTAACAATAAGGCTTTTTTCTGGCTCGATGGATATTTCAATAACCAAAATTGCCATATATAAGTTTCTAAAAACCCATACGTATCCGTGAAAAAAATATTATATCCTGGCAGAGTAATTGTCTGAGATGCATTTTAATCTGAAGTTTAAATTTAACCCATTTTTTTATAGTCTATACTTGACTCTATAGTCTATACTTGAAATCTATACTTGGGTAATAACCCATTTTTTTATAGTCTATACTTGAAGATTATAATCTAGTATCAATATGTGATTTTAATAAAGTGGCTCAACAAGCCACATAACACGTTAAATTTTGACTTTATTGCTCGAAAGTTGACTCTGCGAAGCTCAAATTCTATTATGACCTTCCTCTATTTAGTATTTTCTAATTTTAAAACAAATATATTTTTTTTGTGAATATCAGAAAATAAAAAGTTTCAAGGATAACATCTGATAATAATATTATTTTTATTCCAATCCAAATATAACTCAGGTTTAACCTTTTTCATCAAAAATCTTATCTAGTTTCTTATTTATATAAAAACTATCACATAACTAAATAAACGAATATGAATATCTTAAGTGTACAGTCAGATAAGACTAAGTTTTTTAAAATAAATTGAATACTATAATTGGAATCAAAACACCTGTTAAGTTATTTACAGCTTATTTTATAAGACCTATACTGACGACAATCAGATGGATAAATCACATAAAATTTCCAAACCAAAATAATAATATTTACTACATAATTCCACGATAAAAATATTTCTGTTCTTTTCATAATAATTTCGTACATTTCGATCATAGACATTTTTATATCCTATGACTTTAGTTAGTCATGCAAATACTTCTTTTTATAAAGGATTATCGACATTAAATATGTCTGAAAATTTGGTAGAAACTAGCTTATTTTATTTACAGTCGTTTTATGCGATATTAGATCATTTTTCCGGAAAATCTTTTCTACCGCACTCCAATTACAAACGTAGAAATATTTACTGTCTAGTTAATGACTTATGAGCAATCATAAAAGTAATAATGTTAGAATATTATTTAAAATGGAATCATATAAATATTATAAACTTTGCATGTTCCAAACAAATAAAATGATTTTTTTCGCTCTTAAGTATTTATTAAATATATTTTTTTTTTTTTAAAAAAAAAGGTACTCGCATTATAGCATTGTTGCAGAAACTCTAAAATGATCTCATTGTGTACGTGTCATAAAAATATTTTCAACCAAAAAAAAATTATTGTTCTTTTCGAAAATAAAATTTAACAAATTAGATAATTTTAATTTAATTAAAATTTTTGCAAACAAATTATGTTTTTTTTTGCTTCAATAAAATTTAATAAAAAAAATACTTTCAGTTGTAATGATATATTTTGAAAATTTTAGTTGTCACGACAGCTAATTAATTGAATGAGTTTTTTATAATTTTAATAATTAAATACTTTAAATATTTCTAAACAAAAAATGTCCATCAATACAATAAGTAATAATTTAAGGATTTCATAAAAAAAATCCAATTCAGCCTTATTCTAGGTATTATTTCTATTGTAAAAAGAATAAATGTTATTTTTTTATAAAAAAATTCTATTAAATTTTATATGATAAAATATTGTTAATATTTCAAAATAAATCATTTAAAATTTTTATTTAAGTCAAAAAAAAAAATAATCCTGCAATTGCTAGGAAAACGCATACAATAGTAAACATCGAATTTGCAAAATAATATTTAAAATAACAAATTACAATTGCAAACAAATGTAATTTTTTTTAAAATTTTTTTCCTAAATTTAAAATTTAATAAAAAAATTATTTTCGCTTTAATATATAATATATGGTATATTATAAGTTTTTAGTTGTCACGATAGTTAATTCATTTTTCAGATGTTTAATAATGAAACAATTTAAATTTTTTTGAAATTTCCATCAATTCAATAAGTAATAATTTAGGGATTTCATAAAAAAAATTCAGTTCAGCCTTATTCTAGGTATTATTTCTATTGTAAAAAGTATAAATGAAATTTCGGCTATAAGAAATTCTATTAAATTGTATATGATAAATTATGGTTAATATTTGAAAATAAATCATTAAACATTTTTATTTCAATAAAAAAAAATAATCCTGCAATTGCTGGGAAAATGTATGCAAAATCGAATATGCAAAATAACAAAATACAACTGCAAACAATTGTAATTTTTTTTATTTTTCCTTTAATAAAATTGAATAAAAAAATTATTTTCGCTTTCAAAACTTATAATATATATTATAAGTTTTTAGTTGTCACGACAGTTAATTTAACGAATAGGTTTTCTTTTTTTAATATTTTTAATAATGAAACTATTTAAAAATTTCTAAAATTTTCCCATTAATGTAATAAGTTATAATTTAAGAATTTCATAAAAAATACATTTCATCCTTAGTCTAGGTATTATTTCTATTATATATAGAATAAATGATATTCGGCTATAAGAAATTCTATTAAATTTTTCCAAAATAAAATATTCTTTATATTTAAATATAAATATATAATAATGTTTATTCAAATCAAAATTAATCTTGTTATTGTTGCAGAGAATTCATGCAAAATGTAAACATTCAATATTCAATATAACAATTCACTAGCAACACATCTTAATAACAAGTATTGAAATCACAAACTTACTTAGATATTAGATAAAAACAAAATAAACAATTTATATTGATAAAAAAATAATGTTCAATAGATGGTAGTAATTAAAAATCACTTTGAAAATAAATTAGCAAACATTAATTAGTTAGCATGTTCAGAATATCTAATTATAAGTTACTTTTCTTATAAAAACTATTTTTTCGTACACTTCTATTTCATACTTCCTTAGGTTAAAATACAATACCAAAATTTGAATTAACTTACCAAATTATAATACTTACTTTGAAAAATGTTGAAATGAAAAAGTCGCAAAGACAAGAAATTAATCGCGTCCTAGATACGATTTATACAATAGTGACACCGAAATTTGAATGAACTAGTTTGAATCTAAGCGGTTTGTCTTTTCTTAAAAGGACCGCAATGAATATTTAATGGACACCACTTCAAACGAAAATGATTTCAACTACAGATACACTATACGCAATAGTAGTGTATGAAATTAATTTCGATGTTTTTCGGAGGTATTTTAGGCCACGCAATTTTGTCCTTTGTTAAATCCTGGCCAGCTCGCTTGTATGCATGCATACACGAGTATATATATGGCGAGAGGAGGTGGTAAAAGTCCGAACAGTGAATCGAGAGCATTGACTCTAATACGTACACCATGTAACATAGAAACGAATACAATCCGAAGATGGAAATACGGCGTACTGGGTAATAGGAATTTTTTCTATTCGTCTATGTTATATGAGTTCTAGTTCAAAGGAGAAATTATTGAAATATGAATCAAATCAAATAAATGCCGCAGAAAATTATCATTTGCTGTAGGCCTAATTTAAAAGTACGTTTACATCAAAAAGGAGATTATGTACTTAGTTTCATGTAGTTAGTAAGGAATAGTCGAGTGCTGAGATCAATGAACGGTCATGGGAAAGTCAGCTATGGCCAGTTCAATTCAAACATGATTGATCGGACTAGATATCTGTTATTTTTCCTTCTATATCTTATAGGCAGTATTCAAATTAATATGAACAAAAAAAATCACCTTCAACTAGACAAGGTCCACAATTAAAATACATTACGTGCGTAATGGGACAGACCTGATGCAAATGAACTTTTTCGGAGAATTACATTGCTGGTTGCTATAGAATCGATTTGGTTAACAACAGACTGAATTATTGCTGGACAGACGTTAAAGAAAAATTTTAACAAATCGAATATCTTGGGGCTTTCACAATTTCTCATACTCTTTTTTAATTATATTAATAATCTATCATAACTACCATCGTATATATGTATACATACGGACATAATAGAAATGATGTTTCACAAATTAGACTTTGTCCTTCATAAAAATTCTATACTTTTCAAATACTCGTAATTCTTTCTAGAACATGTATTAATTATTAATTTAATAAATTTTATCTACTTGCTTAATAAAGCGACACGGAATATGTGCGTTTATTTAGAGTTCATTATTAAAAAAATATACGAGTATATATATATTTTTTTGTAACACCAAAAACTTAAAAAAAAAACTCCAATTTATATTATTCATATTATAAAGGCGTAAACAGCAATTCTAATATTTACTCATAATTATTAGAGCAACGATTTTATTTGTGTTTAATGGTATGTATATGATAAAAAAAAATTAATATTTCTTAATAATTATTTTTAGATCAATTAAATGGTAAAAAAAAGTTTTATTGAAATTTAAATAATTTTTGTTAAGATTATGAGAGTAATTTCTTAAAAATTACATCATATCATCATGTAAACAAAATAAATGATAATCCAATTTATGCTTTGGAAACAAAAGTTACATGAAACAATTGGTAGTAGGACTATGGGGGTTCTAGACTGTTTTTTGAAGTCATTTGCAGCCTATTTACAGCATCAGTAGACAGATCTCCTAGAATTATTAATTAATAAACATACACACAACCAATACACCAGTGTTGACCCAATACTCTGACGCATCCGGTATTATTTTTTAAAAAGTGGTTTACTAGGTGTAAAAGGTTATCTAATATTTTGGTTCCAAAATTAATACCAAATAAAATATTGGGTTGTCCAAAAAGTAATTTCGTTTTTTTGCTAACAGAGGATTTAATTGTATTTTTTCACAACCAACTTCACACTTAAACCGTATAATCATATGTATTTTGACAGCTGACATAGCAAGGCTTGCTTATGAAATTCGATTGATTCTGCATAGTAGTTTTTGGTTGATACCCTTTTAAATATGGAAAATGAAAAACAGCATTTTTCTATAGACTTTTTTTCTATAGAAAAGATAAAAATTCTGTTCAAGCAAGAAAAAAATTATCCGATGTATATGGAGAAGATGTGTTAAGTGAGCGCCAGTGTCAAAACTGGATTGCAAAATTTCGATCCGGCAATTTTGATCTCGAGGATGCACCACGTTCTGGAAGGCCAGTTGAAGCTGATGAAGACACAATAAAGGCATTAATTAATGCAAACCAGTGAACAACAACTCGTGAGATCGCGATATGGGTTCCTCATCTTCTTACGGAAAAAATGTGTGCGGTCGCGTTGATGTTTGTGATTTGCTTCTCAAACGCCAAGAAAATTATCCATTTTTGAAGCGTATCATCACTGGGGACGAGAAATGGGTTGTCTACAACAATGTTAAGTGCAAAAGATCCTGGAGTAGAAAAGATGCCAATTGTTTTGTGGGATTTCAAAAGAATAGTTTATTTTGAGATTCTACCAAGCAACACAACGATCAATTCTGAAGTGTACTATCATCAGGTGGACAAATTGAATGATTCACTTAAAGAAAAATGGCCAGAATTAGTCAATAGGAAAGGTATAGCGTTCCAACAGCATAATGCGAAACCACATACAAGTTTGACCACTCGGCAAAAGCTTTTAGATCTTGAATGGGATATACTGCTATACCCACCATACCTTCCGATTATCATTTGTTCCGGTCTCCACAAAAAATTTTAGACGCTAAAACGTTTAATTCAAATGAGGAGGTCAAAAATCACTTAGATCAGTTTTTTGCCAGCATAGAACAAAAATTTTATGAGCGTGGAATTATGCTACTACCAGAAAGATGGCAAAGGATATTGGAGCAGATTGGACAATATTTAATTGAATAAAATATTAATTCACTATAAGAAAATCGTCTTTCATTTTTATTTTTTTAAAACGAAAGTACTTTCCGGACAACCCAATATATTTAACGTCAAGATTTTGATAGAGATTTTATTTTATTATATTGTTTTAATCTTGTCATTATGCATTTAAGTCATTTATATAAAAAAAAAAACGATGAAAATTCTTGTAGTCCTCGATCTTTGTTGAGGTAATTTCTAAAGATTTTCTTACACATTGCCGGATATAATTCAGTTAATTCAACTATTAATATTGGAAGCACTTTAAATTTTGAGAACTTTTAGCATTAATACTTTAAAGTTTGAGAATTGTTACGATCTTTCGTGTAGCCCCCCACAAGAAAAGAATCCAACGGCATCAAATCGCAAGATTTTGGAAACCAATCGATAACAACAACTCTCAAAATTACGCGTCCCGGAAACTTTTTGTACAATTAAATCAAAATATTTTTGTATTATGTGGATTGTAGTACTATTTTATTAAAACCACATATGCTCCAGATTAAAATCTTTAAATTGTGGTTAAAAAAAAGTCGCAAAATAAAGAAATAAGGTTGAATGACACCTATAGACCAAAATGTACACCAAAAAGTCACTTTTCGCGAATACAATGGGTTCTTCACAGTAGCTTGTGAGTTTTCAGAGGCTCATATACACTATGATAATTTTGCTTATCGCCATATACACCGATCACCACTTTTATTTTAAAAAACTATATATAAAAATTTAACGCATTTTTGTAATAGTTTATAAAAATATAAATTTAACGCATTAACGCATAAACAACTGTTATTTTAAATAATATATATACATTTAAAAACTGTCAATTGACAGGACTGTACTTTCAAAACTATAAAGTGGATAACCCTTTATAATTAAAAATGAATCAACGTATGCATGTGTATATACAAACATACGCAAATCCTCAATAGGTATTATCCAACAACAAAAATTCTAATAATTCTATGTTTCATTGATTAGTCTATTCAAAGTTATCTACAATAAAATAATATGTACAAAATTAATAAATATTGAAAGAAATTTTTGTCCACACGACTCTTATGGTTCGGCACATGATTAATAGTACTTTAAAATTGACTGAATTTCCCAATATGAACATGATGAAAGCATTGTAGTTCAAAATTTATTTTTATATCGGGAAAAACATTAAACAACTTACTCTATATTTAACGAAATGCCATATAATTGCTATGTTTTATTGTATAAAAATTTTCTGATTTATAAACGAAATTTATTCATTTGAATATTTTTCTTATGTTAAACATTTTTGTATTTTTTATAAAAGCTTTTCTATATGAAAATTCTGAAAAATATTAATCGAAATTCGAATTACGCATTCTAATAATTAAATTTATCAATAAAATAAACTTGAACTAATATCGTACTTGGTTAATGCTAATAAATATTGTATATATATCCCTGCTAGAATAATAGTCTTATAATAAATGTTTCCACAAGTAGAAAAGGAATAATACTATTCAATTTAATTTATATTTTCCATCATCAATTCTAGATCATTCATTTAGTTAACAATAAAAAATAATTGATTACAAATTTATATCGTGCATAGTTTTTGCAGTGGTCGAATTTGAAAAGGACTAACGCAATTAATAATGACGATTTCCTATCCTTGACCAAATTCATGAAAAATTACACTAATTTGGTGACTATAGGTATCTCTTAAAAAAATTAATATCAATTTTCGATCACGATTATATGAATCATAATCTAATTTCTTATGAAAATTGATAGAAAAAACGTTATAAGAAAATTGTCAAAAACATTATTACAAATTAAACCAAAAAAAAAAGTCTTTTTACGTATCGAAATTCAGTATAACTATTATTACTTATATCAAAATAAGGAAAATCAATAATTTCAAATAAAAATCCATAAATTTTATTATTTTACAAAAATGTATTGTATGAATAATAATAAATTTAATTGAAAAAATACATTTTTAACGAATGAATTTTTATATATTATTTATTTAATTTATTTTTATTTATATATGGCTGTGTTAACTACAATATTTACAAAATAGAAAATATTTTCTACAATATTAATAAAGTTTCGTTTGGAAGTTGAAATCTTCTTTAGCCTTGTAGCCTTATAAATGTTTTGTTGTTGTGAATGCATATTTTTCGGCGTTTGCTTTTCGAATGGCCAATAAATGTGATGTGAAAATCGTCGAATGATGATTACACGTCATTTTGTGATTAACGCTGATCTTGCACATGCACAAAATATGCAAACTAAAATCAAATTTAGGGTACATTCGGGCGCACAATGTATTTGGTAAACTGAAAACCAAATAAACTTAACTAATTTTCTTTTTTACTCCTCAAATTGGATACAACACAACCCCCCCTCCCCTCGTGGATGTAAAACTATAAAACTATTTCTCCTACACCTATGTGTATTTTTTATTTTTTGAAAAATTAACATTTTATTGTAATTTATTTTGCAAAAACCCCCTGTATGTCCAGGAAGGAATTTCGTTTTTTTTCTTCTTAGTTTTTGTATAATTTTTCGATTTTTAAAAATGCGGTTTTTGCAAAATATATTAAAAATGCGATTATTTTATTCAATTTGCGATCTGCGCTGTAAAACTTAAAATATTTTCGTTACATTTCACACGCACAAAATATGCAAACCAACTCGGTCAGCACTCATTTTTTTCAAGACTAATTATTGACTAAATTTTTTTTAATCAAGATATATTTACATAAAAGCAAATCGAAAAATGAATGATACATAATGGAAATCATTATTTAGAAATTGTATCTACAAGAAATAACAAACAGAAATATACAATTTATATAGTATATAAGATTGAATAATGAAATAAATAAAATATGAAGTAATAATTTGAGTTTTTCTTATGTAACAATAAACTTACCTTTTGGTGGTGATGAATGATAGTACAGACCATGAAATTTTCTTTTCCTCTTTGGAGGCATCACAATTTAATCGTTATTCGATTTTTAACAAATTTTTAAAATCGTTTTTAATCCAGTCAATTAACAAAAAAATATCTTGGCACTATTAACACTTATTCGTTTCATAGTGTAGTATTTTTTTCTCCAAAAAACTAAACAGTATGTACACAAAAATTATTACGCAAAATAAATTATACAATTATATGTAAAATTAAAATTAAGAATAATTTTCCTTTTATATTTTATACTAATTATAAACTAATTTTTAAATATAAAAAATACTGAATTAGTAACTCTTCGAACCATGGTAGATCATAACTGAAATGATTATATTGTTTTTAGTTAGTTTTTACCATACTATTGATTTAATGGTAATAGTCTCCCACTTTTCCTTATCTAGACAATTTTTTCCTATGACAAACAAAATAAAAAATTAATGATAATTGCATTGCATGTCCATTTGGTATCCTTTTCTATCTTTTATGTCCAGTTTGAAATGACAGAAATCGATTTAAAAATACAAGTATCTACTCTGCTATTGCCATCAAATGTTTATAGAATATAATTCGTATAGGTTTGCTTTTATAAAAAAAACTAGCAATCTTATTGACTCCTCACATTTTTACTAATTGATGTTATTCATCATGAAAAAATTCCCATAAGTTTTCTTATGATAGTACATTTTTTATTATTAATTGGGTGGAGGAGGGGTTGAATTATGCATTGAAGAAAACTGATCTAATTTTTGGATAATTTGAATAAATTTTCTTATTTTATACATATTATTTGTAACAAAATCAATTTTGAATTATGGACTATCGCTTCAGATTGTTTATAATTTTTCCCACGTTCCATTTTTGATCGTTCAAAGAAAAAAAAAGAAACCAACACGACATACTACCATGTCATTCTAATACACGAACTTTTGAATTCTTAATGAGATAATATGTTTACAAATGTCCTATGTGGACATTCGGTAGAGTTCTGTATTCTTTTAATTTTTGGTTTCACTATCAATTCAAACTACATCAAGCTACACGTTTTGTTTATAAATAATTCAAACTAAATATTCCATTCATGAATTTGTCTTCGATATAATATTATAAAAATATTCCAGCTAGAATATAAACTATACATTTTTATTTTTAATTAGAATATGCCTTTTTTATAAAAAGTTTCTAGTTCAAAACATTAATAACATTTATAAATATTGTTAAAAATATTCTAGATGATATTTTTTTTATTTAATTTTCTTTCAATTTAAAGAACTCATACTGAAATCGGAGATTCAAATCTTGATATACAACCATAATAATTATAACAAAATACTATTAGTAATGTTCAACTTTATTTGTATCAAAGCGACACATTCAATAAAAAATTTCTTTTAAAAAAATAAATATATTTAAGTGAGTATAAAAAATATATAAAATGTACTAATTAATTAAATAGTCAACGAGTAGTTGAAATTACTTTTCTACAAAGCACGTTTTTATGATCGCTAAAATTTATATTTATTTATATATTAAATATATATTTATATTTATTTAATTCTAATTTGCTAATAATTTCCAATTATTCGGTTAGGACCATTTTTATCATTTAAAACCTAAAACTATTAAACTGTGCATGTACATATTTCTGAGTATGTTTTATCATTTTCATTTCATTTGCGTATTTGAGAAGAAAATATTTTTTTAGTATTTATATATTATTTATTAAATAAAAATTTATTTGAATTAATCATTTTTATACTATTAATTATACATATAATAAAATATGAAAATATTTGAACTTATATAACGTACAATTTGCACAGAATATTTTGTACAAAAATGTTTGTTTTCAGAAAACAACAACAACTTTTTCTACTTATTGATTTCTAGAACGTTTCGTCCGATAACTTCTAAAGTTTGTCGATGACTATTTTATTATTTCTGCACTTGAGGAATACGTTTCTTATTAGTTTCTGTTATTAGCGTAGTCCTAGTGTTCCGGGGGTGCTTATCGGGTACATACTTTTACGCAGGCCTTTTCGAATAGAACATTTAATGATTCATGTAATTGTACATTATGTCCTTAACGGGCATTACGTATTTATTATCTATCTGTCGATACGTTTAAATATAGTACCATTAGAATATTTTTGCTAAGCAATATTACGAATGGTGAGAAAATACATTAAAATATTAAAATAAATGTTTACGGCCGTTAAAAATTCGTGGAAATATGGGTGTATTCCGAATTAACGATGAATTATATTTAACATTTAGTTATTTACCTTATTAAGGATACGCCTCAAATAAATGTAAGAACTGGGACGAAAATAAATAGTTAATAAGATAAATAAACTGACAAGAAAATGGTATATTGTTCAATTTATAAGCATTAAAAAATTACATTAATTATGGAGGCTTTTACCAATTTTCCAATATAAAAATACAACAGTATTTTTTCTACATATTAAACATTTGAGTAAATCCAATCAAATATTCAATAATTATAGGATTATTTACCACAATTTCTTTAGTATAATAAGTTAAGAAAAACGGACAACATATATTTTAATATTATATATCAAATGCATGAGTAGATTTTAACGTCCACGAATTCCATTTAATTATGTTTGTTTTATAACAACTTCTTATCAATTAATAAGGTCAAAATAGCCAATATAAACATATATACATGCTAATTGATTCGAACAATGTTACTTTTGGATATTTTATAACGAACAATTTTTTTGAAATAATAGACAACGAAATTATGGATTAGTTATGAA
This sequence comes from Atherix ibis, assembly GCA_958298945.1. Taxonomy (NCBI): domain Eukaryota; kingdom Metazoa; phylum Arthropoda; class Insecta; order Diptera; family Athericidae; genus Atherix; species Atherix ibis. The sequence goes on along the minus strand of OY282607.1, from coordinate 2,987,875 downwards.
ATCAAAAAACTTTAACAAATAAGTAGTAATTCTGAAATTTTTGAATAAACAATTGAAAAGTATTGCACATTAGCTCAACAATTTTTTCCAAAGGACACATTTTACATTGTTATTTGGCAGCACCTACACCACCTGTAAGTTATATTGTAAATACTGTGAGGCTCACGTGGTTCCGGAAAATATGTCATTTTGACAGTCAATTGGTAAATATATTGCCTTTATTTTCGAATTGTTTTTGAATCAAGATAAGCTGTTTCTTTTAAAATTCTATATAATAAGATGTGTGAAAAAAATATTTTAAAATTATATTTAGCGTATTTTAAATATAAATGTTTTATTTATTATAGGATAATATGGATAGATTAGAAAAATATGATACTGATACAGATATGGAGACGTTCGTTGAAGATAAAAAACAACTTACCGAGGAGGAACAATTAAAATTAGCTGCTCAAGATAGTAGAATTATATCAGATTTTAAAGCCCAAAAGCTTGAGGCTGAAGCACAGCGTCACTGGGATTTATTTTATAAACGAAATTCGACGAAATTTTTCAAAGACCGACGATGGACAACGAGGGAATTTGAAGAATTACTTTCGGATTCTGAAACAGAGGAAAAGAACATTTTCGAAGTTGGCTGTGGTGTTGGAAATTTTATATATCCTCTAATTGAGGAGAATCGTAATAATTACTTTTATTATGCATGTGATTTCTCTCCTCGAGCTATAGAATTTGTGAAAAAGAATCCTCTGTATGATCCGAATAAAGTGAAAGCATTTCAATGTGATATCACAACAGATACAGTATTCGATGAAATAAATAAAGGATCTGTTGATATTGTGACATTGATATTTGTTCTTTCAGCAATAAATCCTGAAAAGTTTGATATAGTAATATCGAAATTAAGTTGTTTATTGAAACCAGGTGGGACCATCCTATTTCGTGACTATGGATTATATGATATGGCACAGTTACGTTTTAAACCTGGTCATAAAATTGGAGAAAATTTCTATATGCGGCAAGATGGTACAAGAAGTTATTATTTTGCATATACCGAAGTTTCGGAACTGTTTATCCGTAATGGATTTGAAGTAATATCTAATTCGTATGTCCACCGTAGAACAGTGAATGCTAAAGAAAATATTGATGTACCTCGAATATTCGTTCAGGGCAAATTCAAAAAAATTTAACATCATATATTTCTAGTATATAAGTTTAATAGTATTTACATTAAATTATAATAATAAATTTTTATCTTTTTTATTATAAAAATGACTACACATATACTCTATCTGCTCCAAAATACGTCATAAAGTTCACATCTGAAACAGTTTTGACGTGTTTTATAAACTTTGACGTTTGAGAATTTTTGTTGACGTTAGAATATTGCATATTGTTGTTGGAGTACCAACGTGGAAGTATTTTTCAAAATAATACAATTTTTTGACCATTAAATATGAATGTAATTTAAAGTAATTCAAAAAAATTTACAGAATATTAAAATTTGAAATTTTTATTTTATTATTAGGAGTCGGAAATACCTATTGATATTCATACTGGGAAGCTTTTAGAATGGCTTGTGAGTAGAAGAATAGTTCCAAAGACTGCACAGAATTCTGTCCGCGATGTACGAAACAAAATTGCAAACGCCATGAAAGATATGCCAGCACATGAAGATTTGGTGAAGTTATTAGCAGGATCTCGTACATGAAATTTCATCCATATACGTAGTTATTTTTCTGATAGCATTTTTTTATTTCAAGATATTAACTACTTTCATTGCCTGCAAATTATTGAAATCCTCAAACAAACTGAGGCGGATACAAAAAGTGTTTTTGGGACTTACGGCAGCCAAAGAATGAAGGATTGGAAAGAAATTGTGAAAATGTACGAAAAAGATAACATTTATGTTTGGGAAGCAGCACAAATTTTAGTACGTAACGTGAATTATGAAATTCCTGGATTAAAAAAGCAAATAGCAAAGTGCGATCAACAAAGTGATGAAGCGCTAAAGAAAATACAAGATTTAAATAAAACAGAAACTGTACTTCTTAATGAGTATACTGCACTATGTCAACAACTTGGAATAAAAGGTGATAATTTATCGGAAGAGCTACTCGAAAAAGTGCGTGAGTTACCAATGATATTATCGGAATCCATTAAACACATTGCAAACATCCAGCCATCAATAGAATATTATGCAGAATTTACTAATTACGAGAGTTGTTGTCCTATTACTCGATACCTGATTCAAAATGGGAATACAACGGTTTACCAGTATATTCATAAAGAACCACCAATTTCTGTCGAAGAGATTGAGCTACAATTGAACCTCGGTAATTCCGATGACAATAAAAATTCAAAATTTGATAATGAAATCGATTTTGGGTTTGATACAAATATCGATATTGCGAACGCAGACACTGTTGATTTCGGCGATATGAATTTAGACGGAATTACACTCGAAAGCGGTTCTGGAGCAATAGATTGGGGAGAAGAAGCTATTACCACAGCTGAACAAGAAGTAGATTTTGATGTACGCCTAGATGAATATGACATAGTAGTAGAAGGTATTGAAAATTTTAGATAATATTTTGTATTGAAATTTTTTAGAAATATTTTAGATTCAGGAATGGATGGCGGGGTAGCTAAAGGTGATCAAGCGTATGCCATATTAGATTCACCTAACTATCGTGAAAAATTCATCGATGAATTATTTGAATTGGAATCTTTTCTAAAAATGCGATACTATGAGTCGACATCTCTGGAAAATTCCAATAATATAATGTTCGCTTTAATGGATAATTTTTCTACTCATGATAGTAAAAGTATTGCAAAAATGTTATCGTCAGTTGGTGAAATAATTACAAAGGTAATGAGTGAACAGACGCAGCATCTGTTTCAACTAAAACATTCCTCAAAATATGCTGAAATTCTTGTATCAAAATTGAAACAGAAAATTAATGCCGTCGAAAAAATGAAAGTCACAAAAGAGAATTTGAAAATTAAATCACAAGATTTAATAAAGCAAAAGCTTGATTTAAAACCGATTCTAGATAAGTTAATAGAGCAGACTAAAATTTTACAAAATCAGATTGAGCAAGATATATCGAAAAGGTATAAAAATCGAATCGTTAATTTAATGGGAGCTATAAGCAATGTGTGATGCTCTAAAAATGCACAAATAAAAAGTAAAATTCAATTCTTTTATGAAATTTGGTTTTTTATTTATCTAAAGTATATATGTGTGAATAATTCGATTTTCGTATAAAAAAAACAATAGAACAAATAAATCGCAATTTTAATTTTGATAAAAATAATTATATTTCAATACAATAACAATGATATAAAACAGAGTTAAATTGGTTATGAAACAAATTTAAAATTTTTTACGTTTAACTATTATTTCTAATTTCATTTAATTTTGTATAGTTTAGTTGTACATAATCTTAAAAAATGATAAGAGATTATTTTATAGTTTAAATAGTAAATGTTAGTATGGAAATTAAATGATTTGATTTAATTTTCTTTTCCATGGAAAGAATTTTTAACACATATTTTTCATTGTAGCATAAACGAAATTTACTAGTATATGAAGATTTTAATTAAACAAGGAATGAATGTTCGTTGTAGACTGAAATACACAATTAAATAAAAATATTGCTCTTCTAAAAATTAAAAAAAAAGTGAATAACAAACTTCTTTGAAAGTTAATAGTATTACAAACGCGTCAAAGTTCTAATAATAGTACGTGCAATATTTTCGAATGAACGTAATAAAAGACGTCTCATGTAAAATGGTTTTCATACGATATTTGGCTTATCTATATTCAGAAAATTATCTTAAAAGTAACAATGTTTTGAACACAACTCTCAGTCCATATTTAAGCACCTTCGATTATTAACAATTCAGACTTACATTATTATATTCGTTATAATATTATTGAATATATATTGTATTTATTTTACGATTTCAATGCAACTAAATTTTTTGTTACTTCTTAGAAAATTTTCCAAAATAAATCTGAATAATAACTAAAACCATATTTTAACCATATCAATTACATATAAACGCATATTTTTAGAATGATATTCGTGAAATAGTTGATAAAAAAACAATTTTATTTTAATATTTTTTTATATGAATCAATTAACATTTAATTTGTACGCATAATCGATTAAACTTTATTTTGTAAAATTTACATTTTAGATAAAAACACTCAACTATTTCACGACATCTTATTATTGGACATAATAAAAAAAAAACCAAAATGAAAATAATAAAAATGTCCTTTTAACAATATTCATTCAATCATAATATATAAAAATTCATTTTGGAACAATTATGAAAATTCCCATGAAATAACAAACTTAGAATTATAAAACAATTTGTCTTCATGTAATAATATCGTTATTAATAATATTAATTAATACAACTCTATATATAAATATATTCGTTTTTATCTCTTCGTTTTTAAATCTTTAGAACATAGCTCGAAGAAGAATATTATATAATCTAAATTGTAATGATTTCTTATTTCTTTTTATAGTTATTTATTATAATCATATTTTTCTTATGGTAAAAAGTATCAAAAAATAATAAAATTTGCATTGTAATATGTTATATAGTAGGCAGTATTCATATATTTGTTGTTAATACAAAAAATTACTTTTAATTGAAATATTTAAAAAAAAAACTATTACAGAAATTTCAAAATAAAATTTGTGAGCTTAAAAAATAACAATTAAAAATACAAAAATTGTTCAAACATTTATTACACTTGCCTTCTCAAAGTTGATCTCTTCGTTATATTTCGAAACTTAATAATATAATAACACGATATCGTAGATATTTATTAATTTCATAACTATATATTTTTCATTTAAATTCATTATTTTTTGATGCGCTTTATTATTTTTTATTTTTTTTATTTTGGGGCCAGAAGTCAGTGCTTTAGCACCACAACCTTGAATGACATATGGCGAGTCTATTAAATTTATTATAGGTTGTGTGTCGGTTGTTTGTTTTATATTATATTAAAAATTTTGTTAATAATTTTCGTGATCATTCTTCTTATTTATCACCGTTTCATAACTTTTCTGTTTTGTATTTTAAAATTAAATATTTCAATTGAAAAATATATTTTTAATCAAAATAAACTAACTAAACCGTTGGCCGGCTTTGTGCTAAACCTACTTTCTCGGCAAAATTACCAAGAAGTGCGCCCAGTGATGAGTCGGGCCCGCTTTTAAATTTAAAACCAACTGTCGAACAGTAGCAATGATAAAAAAGTGATCGAACTGAATTTAAACGATCCCTTCGACTGTAAATAAACGATTAAATGTATCTTTTTTTATTTTAAAAAGTATTTTAATAATATTAAATCTACTTACATAATTGATGGATCATTACTGTACGCTGAGAAACAGTCGTCATCTATAAGCGTATTCGTTGATTCCTGTTGTGTTGGCATGTGATTTAGGTTTGATGTTACGGAAGAGTTCGACGATGATGATTTTGCTTGATTGTGATTGTTAGAAGTTGCAATATTCGATAGTCCCGTCGAATCGAGACTACGCAGACTACCCGTACCAGATATCATCTGCCAACTTCCTACTGACATCGATGATGATGATTCTTGTCTTTGGCGAAGTTTAGTATTTGTGTTCGGGACGGAAACTGGACTAGTTCTAAAAATTTAAAATTATTGCTTTAATAACTAGAAACTTGTCATATTATTGAAAATATAATTTACTTTTTCCAATACACAATTAATGTTACATTATAATTTTACAAAATGTAAGCTATTATACAAATAATAAAAAATATTTTCACTTATTTTTCAAATTATTAGTGGTTAATTTACCTTCGAGACTGTGGAGACCAATTAGAATTATTACCCATATTGGAACTTTCATTTGATAACAACCCAATGCTATTGTTACTATCCTGACTAAGAGTAGACAATATACCAACGGGATTTCTAGATAAAATAATTCCCGCTAGAAATAATAATTTTTAAAAAACATACGCGACTTACCCATTAGCGCATTCTTCATGATATACATTATGCAAATGTTCCTGTTGACTTTTTCCACTAACGCAACTACATACTGAGTTCAAAGATATATTAGATCCGCGGCTTTCCCCATCAAACAAAATTCCGTCAAGCATACATTCGCTGTCGGTTCGCAATACTCCTATACTACTACTGCCACTGCTATGTTTACTCTTATGTCTGGAAAAATAAAGAATGCCCTTCAAGAGGAAAAAAAGGGCAAAATGCATATTTTTATAACTTACCTATGACCCAAAGCACTATACTCATCATCGACAATATATTTTAAGGCATAAAAGCAGAAGAAAAATATTTCTTCGCCCTTATTCAGTCTATCTGGCAAATTGTGTCCGAACAAATACCAATCATAGGCAATTGTATAATATAATAGTTGTATAGCACTAAGTGATTGATGTATAACGCCATCGGCCCACAACGATATCCTCAATAGGGAGACAAATAGAGGTGTCCGATCCCATCCACTGATACAGTGAATTAATAAACCTGAACTATTGTCCTGAATATATTTCAGAAGTAATTTTAAATAGTTTTGCGTTATTTGCACCAAATCCCAGGCTTTATAATTATCCCAATTAATATGCAGCTGAGATGTAATTGCATCTTCTGGTACACCAATTGAGACATCAACATGACCTTGTGACCAATCAAATATTAAACTTTCACCCGAATAATTATTGTCACGAAAATCTCTAAAGAATTCACATCCTGGGTAGGGTAGAGATACTATTGTAAAATCGGAATAACGTTTTTCTTTATCAACTTTTTCTGATGATGTTACACTGAGGAAAATATCAAAATTAGTCCGTTTTAAAAATATATTTTGTATATTTGCAATTAACTCTAATACTTACTTTACTCCGAACTTTACTTTCTTTTTCTCGACCATGAAATCAATAATTGTCCCAACATTTAATGTTTTTAGAAGCTTTATATCTTGGCTGCGAACACGGTCGAACAATTGCCAATCGCAATTCCTTTGTTTAATATCTTCTTGTAAGGAATCTTCCACAAGAGATGTTTCTTGTGCTTCTAAGACTTCCGAATCGGTAGGCAGTGATTGGGCTGTATCAACTCCGTAAAAAAAATAATCAAGACCGCTACGGCCATAAATTTCTGGTCCACCAGACAATGTTGCTGATCGACAAATGTACTTTCCTTTAAACAAGATAACAGGAATAGGAAAACGGGCCCGACATCGTGCAAATCTAGCCTTATTTATAACATCACGCAGTTTGTTAGCGTCGTGTAAGCTTTCATAAATGGTTTGTTGTTGTCGCTGTGAACCCGTGGCTGAATTAAGGCCAGAGAAGCCATTGACTCCACTGATACGTACCTCATATTCTGGAATTAAGAGTAAGCTAGGATAATGCGACGATAGTTCACCACAACGATTGCTAATTTCCAGAACACTATAATCGAGCTTCAACAGGCTCTGACATCGTTCCATTATCTCACTTCCCTGCAAATAAAATATATCGTAAAAATCTCTTGCAGATCAATTTTCAATTTACTACGCAATATTCTTGATTGTACATATGTTAATACGCACGCTACAAGGCAATTCAATTTACAAATAAGCATATCATTCTTCCTTTGTTAACGCCCATATCAAACGCAACTACATTTGATCGAATTCGGTGAGTTGCACTTTCTAGGGCTAAGGAAACGGCGAAATTCACAAATATAAAGCGGTAATTTAGCGAATCCGCAGATTAAATAAACTCACCAGTGTCCCTTTTTCGCACTCTCTCGCCTTGTACATGCTTTTTGCAAAGTGTTCCAATAAACTTTGTATATGCTCTTGAAGAATATCGGAGTTCATTTTTACGACACATTTATCACACGTGGGTGGCACCAAGTAATCCAAAATGTAATCAAAATTTCGCAAATTAAAAGATTAGCAGTAAGATTATCGAAGCAACCTGCTTCTAAACGTAAATAAATCGAACTTTGCAGCTGACAGAACTTCAATTAGCAAGCAACTTTTCGAATTTTCGATCTTCTTAACCAAATTCGAATATAATCGCACGACCTAGGCTAATCGTAGTGATTGAGAAGTAATTGTCATCTAATCAATTTTTAATATAAAACAAATCGATCTTTTTATATAAGATGTGTCGTTTTAAAACTGTAATATTTGGAAATTGAAACATGTAAAAAGTTAATTCAGATAACAGTTATTTCGAATTTAGTAAAATTTTAAAAATTTAAAACCATTCATAAATATTAAAATCATTAAAATATCAATATATAAAATTGACGATTAAATAGTTTTTTACTATTTAGTATGGAAAAGAGTTATCAGAATAATCACTTCATTTAAATTGCGAACAATAGTTTTCCAAGGGTAATCTCATTTATTTGCAAATGTGTTGGATCGGAAGTCGATTACCTCAGCTGGGGCAAGTTAATCGTCTATAAAATATGCTCAGGTCAAGGTTTAACAAATACATTTTTAATCATTCGCGTTTGTAAAAATTGGAATACATATTTTATTTCAAAAAAGTTTCTTATTGGAATATTTATAATTTTAAACTGATTCGGAAACCAAAAAGTAAAAGCGAATTATAATTCATACATCCCATTCGTTTATATTATTTGCATTAAATGTATAATTATATGACACAAAAAAAATTCAACATATATACGTATTAAAAATATAAAAGTCTTTACAAAACATAAAATTCATATAAATATGCAAAATCATTCAATTTTAATCCTACTCCTCTCCATTCTCAATCTCTCTTTTAATTGAGCAGTTTTCAGTTTTGTCATCAGCTGTGTCGAGCTGTATAGCCAGCCACCCTTCAATTTAAAAATAATCAATTAAGAATACTATGCACCAAAAGAAAATATTTTAAATGCATTTTTGAATAAATAGTGCAGTTTCAACTTACTATCAACAGCATACAATTTAAAAGTATTGGTATTGAAAACACTGTAGATATAAATAAGCCATTTGAATCGAAGTACTGTTGCTTTGAGAAAAATTTCCAGTTGAGTGCAGCATATTCATTTATACTTTCAGAAAAATATGCCATTATAACTGCAATTAATAATATTTCATTATATATATACATATCATTCTCTGTCAGTTAAATAAAATTGCTGAATAGCAATTGTTCAACATACGTAAAATTAAAAATAAAAATATTTGAAAATTTCCATGGTTTCGCGTTAGCAAAGCTGTTGTTGTCGTTAACAGATGTAATGATATTAGGCCAATTAACCATGGATCCCACCAATCGATCTAAAAATATTAAAACATTATTTAACTTTCAAGGTAACTTTTGACAAGGTCTTTTTTCGACTCTTACACTTAAGAGAAATGTCCAAAAATCGTTAATTTCATTAACTTCTATTAGATTCGGATTAACCATTTTTGAATACAATCATATATTTGCACTCGAGTAACACTGACTAGTATATCATTAAAATAAATAAATACTAATTGACAAACATTATTTACAGATGAACTTTTATTTACACCGCGTATAACTTAAACGCGATTGACTTTTTGTATTCGACTCGAGACTCGAACATATCGAATGTTATGTTTTTCATTGGAGTGAAGCGCCACAAACAAACTGTTATATCATGTATAAACGTAGAACAACATTTTAGCACAGTTTATTTTTTGGTATTTAAGTATTCGCGCTTATCAAAATCAAAATACTATAATTTTTTGGTACTCAAATTTATTAAAAAGATTTTATACATAAAACTCCTCTTTACAAAGTAATAACATTTCTATAAAATATTCCATACCTAATTAATAATAATATAATATTTTAAAATGCATTTTGTTCTTTCAGCAATTAAACCAAATATCTTGTAAACATATATATTCATAAACTATTACACAAGAACAGGGTAATATATACTGTTTCGTATTTTAATTTAGTTTTATTTATTTGTCTGTTTATTATCTGGGACCACACCTTTCAGGAATTGTGTTCTTCCTACAATTGTGTGGTGATATTAAATAAATTTCATATATATAATCTTTTTCGAGTCATGGTTCTTATTAGAATAATATCTCTATTTAAATTCAAATAGCTTAATTTTATTAATATGAATTCGCAAAACTATACATTTTTGTGTTAATATGAGCACAAATATTTTGTGCATCCTATTTTACGTCCAAAATTGGTATTAGAAGTTGTTTTAATTCACATCAAAAAATTTATATATATTAACTAATATACAAATTATAAGAAATAAAATACGAATTATTGTTTTGTTTATTTCCGCTGATGTAAAAATTTGCATAAGTTATTAATTTTTTTTCTTCAAAATGGTATTTATTTATTTGGTTCCTGTCTTGAATATCCTGTGTAGCATGTATCAATTCAATTCTGACAATGTAGCTCACTATATGGATAAGCATACAAGCATTTTAAATTTATTTAAAAATACTTCAATTTTGTCAGAAATACAGTTTTGTCTCTCTCGCTCTTTCATAATAGCATCATAGCATGAACGCGACGTGCCGCTGCAGTCGAGGTTGGCTGATTCGAGGTGTGTTGATGTAGTTCTCCGACAAAATCAACAGCTATCAAAAAAGTTGTCATAATCAATAGAAAAGTTTATATTAAAATATAGGCATTTGATTTTAAAAGCTGTATACAAATGAAATGGTATAATACTTCGTGTAAAATTTAGTGTTAAATAACGTAAATCTTAAAAAAGTTAGATTAGTTTAAGTTTGAACGGGGTACAAATATATGGTGTCCTTTACTCCAATATGTCAGCGCGTCTGTTGACGTTGTTTCTGTAGTCGTGATAATATCGGTTTGAGCATAATTATGGTCCTGATGTAACAACATTTAAAGCAAATATGCGCTAGTTTTATTTTGGAAAATGAAATTAAAATTCTGATTCAGTATAGTTTCTCTTCAGAATAACAGGGCTGATTAACTTGATACAATTGCACGACACATTTTGCGACAGCAGCTGTCATTAGTGTTTGTTGCGGATCATTGGCTCGTTTAGGAACAATTCTTGTCGCTGTTTATCAAAAATTTCAAAATTTCAGCAGCAACATTTTCGGTTGGACATTTTTAACCGGCAGTTACAATAATTTCCAATTTATCATTTAAAATTTATCCTAAATAAATAAACTATTATAAAGTATTTATATTAATATATAATCATGGACGAAAAATTAATTGAGTTGGTAAAAGAAAGGAAATTTCTCTATGATAAAACCGATGATAATTTTAAAAAATACAAATTGAAAGTTGGAGCATGGAAAGAAATTGGTGAATTGATGGGAATGGATGGTAATTAAACAAATAAAATATCATAAATATTCTCTAAAGTATTTGAGAACTATCTTTGAATTTGTTGTTTCATATTATTGATTGTAGAGTATTAATATTAATTTTAATAATATTGTTTTTATTAATTTATTTATATGCGTATGTATCAGAAAAAAAGTGTCGCTTAAAATGGAAATGCTTGAGAGATACATTTCGGCGGGAATTAAGAAGATTATCGGCACAATCAGGAAATAATACACCATCTACTAAGTGGAAATACTTTCGAAAATTATATTTCTTAAGGCATGTTATTGAAAATTGAAATTTTAAATAATTATTAATTCATTTAAAATTTATATTTAGGACTTATAATGATCCTCTCCTAGAATTAGGTGATTATGAAAACGATAAAAGTTCTATAATACTTGACGTTGATATAGGAAACGCCGTCCAATATGAAGTTTGTAATCCACCTGCAACAAATAATACTGAAAATGGGAAAGAAGATATGCATAATTTAGTTAATAAATGTCTACCTATTCAGCATTATGAAGAACAAGATGAAATATCGTTATTTTTTCGCGGTATTGCAGCATCAGTTAAAAATGCTAAACTTTTACCAACCGAATATATGGACTTACAAATAGACATTTTAAATATGCTTAGAAATAAAATTTTCGAAAAAAACGGACAAAAATATTCATAATTAATTAATATTAAATTAAATTTAAATATTCTTTCTTAAAATTTTTATTGCAATATAATAATTAATTATGGTAATAAAATAAAAAATAGGAAAAAATGATTTTATTGGCATTATTAAAAAAACGGAAAAATATTGATTTAAGGTGATTTGAATTCTACTTTTAGATATGTAGAATATTACACTATAGAATAATGAACTGTAAATTGACATAAATAAAATAAATTAGAACAGATACTTGTAACTATTATATCTATTTTCCATTTTATCGCCGAATTAAATCGTTTTATTTTTGCAGTTATAATTGACGCACTGTGATATATTTAAGTGTTTTATTATGTGACAGAATTGTTTGATATTTGAAATCGAGCTACAAATAAGGTGAGTGAATAAATTGTTTGTGGTTTTATAAAAAAAATGAATGAAATATCATCTATCAAAAGTAAATTTGTTTGGTTGATTCGGGCAAAATTCTGTAATTTTTGACATCAGTTCAGTTGTGTTTGGAGTGGAAAAACAATATTTTGTCTCGCTCAGTCTTTCATGATAGCATAATAGCGTGAATGCGACGTATCGCTGCCGTCAAAGTTCGGTAATTCGAGAGTTGTTGCTGTAGTTTTCCGACGAAATCAACAGCTATCAAAAAAGTTGTAATCAACACAATAGTTGACATTAAACTATAAGCATTTACTTTTAAAAGCTGTATACAAATATATATTACAATATTTCCCGTGAAAGTTAGTTGCAAATAATTTGAATCACAACAAAATTAGAACGTTTTAACTTTGAGCACGGTACAAATATATGGCCCCAATATGTCAGCGCGTTAGTTGACGTTGTTGCTGTAGCAATCATAATTATTATCGGTTTATGTAAAAACATATATTTTTTCTATATGGACATATACTTAAATCACTACATCATCTAGATGTAAGAACATCCAAAGCAAATATGCGCTAGTTTATTTTGGCAAAATGAAATTAAAATCCTCTGATTCAGTATTGTTTATCTTCAGAAATACGATTAAAGCTACATCCATATCTGATTAACTTGATACACTTCCACGGCACATTTTTCGACAGCTTCTGTCATTTAGTGTTTGTTGCGGATCTTTGTCGTGTTGACAAAAGTCAGAATTAAAGCAACCAGCGACATTTCGGTCGGATATTTATTACCGGCAGTCGCAATAATTTTCAACTTACCATTTTAAATTTATCTTAAATATTAAATACGTAATTATGGACGATAAATTAATTGCGTTGATAAGAGAGAGAAAATTTTTTTATGATAAAAACGATGCGAATTTTAACAAATACAAATTGAAAGGTGGAGCATGGAAAGAAATTAGTGAATTGATGGGAATAGATGGTAATTATACAAACAAAATTCAAGAAATATCTTTAAATTTGTTGTTTATTTTATTGATTGTAGAGTATTAATATTAATTTTAATAATATTATTTTTATTAATTTGTTTATATGGTAAATTATCAGAAAAAAAGTGTCGTGCCAAATGGAAATGCTTAAGAGATAGATTTTGGCGAGAATTAAAAAGATTATCGGCACCATCAGGAAATAATACATGTACTAAGTGGAAATATTTTCGCAAATTATATTTCTTAAAGTATGTTATTGAAAATTAAAGTTTTAATTAAATAATAATTAATTTATTTAATTTTTTTTTAGAAATTATGATGAACCCCTTATAGAATTAGGTGAATATGAAAACGATAAAAATTCTATAATACTTAACGTTGATCTAGAAGACGAGGTACATTTTGAAGAAGTTTGTAATCCACCTGCAACAAATAATACTGAAAATGAAAAAGAAGATATGCATAATTTAGTTACCAAATGTCTACCTATGCACAATTATGAAGAACAAGATGAAATATCGTTATTTTTTCGTGGTATTGCAGCATCAGTTAAAAATGCTAATTTTTTACCAACCGAATATATGGAAATACAAATAGAAATTTTAAATATGCTTAGAAATAAAATTTTCGAAAAAAACGGACAAAAATATTCCTAATTAATATTAAATTAATTCTAAATATTCGTTTTTAAATTTTTTATTGCAATAAAATCAATTGGAAAAATGTGCTACAATTATTTTATTGGCATTGTTTTAGAAAAACATATTGTTTTATTTAAGGTGACTTGAATGCTGTTTTCATGTATAAAATATTTTATTATAGAATAATGAGCTGTAAATTTGTTTAAATAAAACTAATAAATTAGAACAGGTACTTCTAATTATCATTTTTAAAAGTGAAAATATTTTAGTACAAGTAATAAATAATACTGATTTGGAAGCTAAGAGTAAAATGACTGCTCCGTTGTTCTTAATATACTGTTGCAAGACATAAATGTTGAGAAATAATTTAGGAATTAGCGGAAGGAGCAAATGATGATTCTGCTTGAAGGACATTTAAATATTTGCTGCTGGGAACAGGATTCTGACGGACACTCCAAACTACACGCTGTTTTCACTGAGAAAATCTTAAAACCCATTTCATCACCGAATTAGATATTGTTTTATTTTTGCAGTTATATTTGAGGGCACTATCATATATTTAAGTGCATAATAATGAGACAGAATACGTGTGTTTGATAGTTGAAACTGAAATACAAATAAGGTAAGTGAATACTTTTTTTGTAGTTTTATTTAAAAAATGAATGAGACTGCACTTATCATTAATAAATTTTATTACAATTATAATCAGTTGGTTGATTCGGGCGAAATTGGGCAATATTTGACAGAATTTAGTTGTGTTTACAGTTGCGCTCGGAGTTGTGCGCCTACCAATGAACGTTTGGAATTTATTCAAACAATACTTCAATTTTGCGAGAAACGCAGAGTTTTGTCTCTCTCGGTCTTTCATGATAGCATAACAGCATGAACGCGACATGTCGCTGTCGTCGAGATTGGGCAATTCGAGAGTTGTTGCTGTAGTTCTCCGACAAAATCTACAGCTATCAAAAAAGTTGTAATCAACAGAATAGTTGATATTAAAATATAAGTATTTGATTTTAAAAGATGTATACAAAAAAATGTTATAATATTTCGCGCAAAGTTAGTGGTAAATAATGTGAATCACAACAATATTAGAACATTTTAACTTTGAACACGGTACAAATATATGGCTCCAATATGTCAGCGCGTCAGTTGAAGTTGTTGCTGTGTCGTGATAATTATCGGTTTATGTAAAATTATACGCGTATCGTCCTGTACTGTAGGGGCTTGTACTAAAATTACATAATCTAGCATCCGGTGTAATTAGTCTACTGTTGTAGCTTGGGAATGCAGCTAAAGAACATCTGAAGCAAACATGCGCTAGTTTTATTTTGGCAAAATGAAATTAAAAGTCTCTGATTCAGTATAATTTATCTTCAGAAATACATAGCTGCTTAACTTACTACACTTACACGATACACTTTGCGATAGGATCTGTCATTTAGTGTTTGTTGCGCATTTTTTGTCGTCTTTAACAACAATTCTTGTCGCTGTTTATCAAAAATATCAAAATTTCAGCAACAATATTTTCGGTTGGACATTTTTACCGGCAGTTGCATTAATTTTCAATATTATCACTTTAAATTTATCTTAAATAAATAAAACATTATAAAATATTTATGTTAAATACATAATTATGAACGAAAAATTAATTGAGTTGGTAAAAAAGAGAAAATTTCTTTATGATAAAACCGATGCTAATTTCAACAAATACAAATTAAAAGATGAAGCATGGAAAGAAATCGGTGAATTAATGGGAATAGATGGTAATTAAACAAACGAAATATCATAAATATTCTCTAAAGTATTCGAGAAATATCATTGAATTTGTTGTTTCATATTATTGATTGTAGAGTATTAATATTAATTTTAATAATATTGTTTTTATTAATTCATTTATATGGGTACGTTCAGAAAAAAAGTGTCGTACCAAATGGAAATGCTTGAGAGATCAATTTCGGCGAGAATTAAGAAGATTTTCAGCACCATCAGGAAATAATACACCATCTACTAAGTGGAAATACTTTCGAAGATTATATTTTTTAAGGTATGCTATTAAAAGTTCGAACCTATAAATAATTATTAATTCAGTTAAAATTTATATTTAGGACTTATAATGATCCTCTTCTAGAATTAAGTGATTATGAAAATGACAAAAATTCTGTAATACTTGAAGTTGATTTAGAAAACGCTGTCCAATATCAAGTTCGTAATCCATCTACAACAAATAATATTGAAAATGGAAAAGAGGATATGCAAAATTTAGTTAATAAGTATCTACCTATGAACCATTATGAAGAACAAGATGAAATATCGTTATTTTTTCGTGGTATTGCAGCATCAGTTAAAAATGCCAATTTTTTACCAACAGAATATATGGATTTACAAATAGAAATTATAAATACGCTTAGAAATAAAGTTGTTGAAAAAAACGGACAAAAATATTCATAATTTATTAAGATTAAATTAAATTTAAATATTCCTTCTTAAAATTTTTATTGAAATTATATAATTAATTAATTATTGTAATATAATCAACAATTAAGGAAAAAATGTGTAACAATAATTTTATTGGCATTATATTAGAAAGAAAGTTTCTATTTTAGGTGATTTGAATTCTATTTTTAGATATAAAATATTAGAATAATTAATTGTAAATTTACATACTATATTTAAATAAAGTAATAAATTTTAATATTTTCTTCTAATTTTCTATTTATTATATTATAGCACCAGTAATAAATGTTGCTGATTTGGAATTTAATAGTAGGAGGCTGTTGTATTTTTTTTAATATACTGTTGCAAAACTTATTATTGTTAAAAAATAATAATTTAGAAATTAGCGGAAGTAGAACGATAATTCTTCATGAGAGGCATTTAAACGTTTGCGGTTTAGATTAATAGTCCATAGTCGAAGGTTTGCTGATAATAGCAAGTGACACTTGTGACGACAAGCGAAATTTTGACAACTTGAGTATTTTTTGGTTTCTCTTGAGTATTTTTCATATTTAGGCAGAATTATAATAAAATGCCAATAGCAATTAAGGTTTGTTAATGCATTCAGACAAATAATATAATTTTTCTCAAGCATATGTATACATAAAAAATCGAAAATATAGATTGGAATAATTGGCGGCACCGGCTTGGATGACCCCGACATTTTTGAAAATCGAACTGAACGTACAATCAGCACTATTTTTGGTGATCCCTCAGACGTCATTATTGAAGGACAAATAAAAGGTTTGGACTTTTTAAAAATTATAATATTTTGCGCTAAATAAAATTTTAACAAAAGGTGTGAACTGTGTGCTACTTGCCCGTCATGGACGAAGTCATTCAATTATGCCAACTAATGTTAATTACCGTGCAAATATCTGGGCGTTGAAGAGTGCTGGTTGTACACATATTCTAGTATCGAACGCAACAGGCTCACTTAGAGAAGATATAAAACCTGGGGATTTGGTTGTGCCACATGATTTTATCGATAGAACTACGAAACGAATTCAGACGTTTTACGATGGAAAAGATAGTTCCCGGGAAGGGGTTTGTCATTTGCCAATGTATCCTTCATTCCATCCAAAAGTTCGTGATGTTTTGATAAAATGTTCTAAGGAACTTGGGTATGAAATTCACGACAAGAGTACCATCATTGTTATCGAAGGTCCAAGATTTTCGAGCCGCAGTGAAAGCCTCATGTTCCAAAAATGTGGTGCAGATATTATTGGAATGACTACTGTACCAGAAGTAGTTTTAGCTAAAGAAGCTGGCTTATTGTATGCTACAATAGCGATTGCTACTGATTATGATTGCTGGCGAGAGGGATGCGAAAGCGTTAATGTACCACAAGTAATGGCAATGTTCGAAAAAAATGTAGCCAAAGTGAAAAATATCATTATCCTGGCAGTTGAGACGATTGCTAAAATGGATTGGTCTGATGATATCGAACAATTACAGGTAAAATCCAAATACTTCGGCAAATTATTTGTTCTTTTTATATAGATAATTTTGGTTTTAGAAACTGGTCAATGACAGTATTATGTTGCCTCATCCAAAATAAACAAAGATATCAAAATTATGGTCGACTTTATTACGTCACACTATGAAAAATTCGCAGTTACATTTTTTTAATTGTATCCTTACATTAAAATATGAAATTAATTACTAATTATATAAAATAAAATAAGTTTTTTTAAACACAATATTAAATAAAATGTCATTTTACGGGCACTTTCGTTCTACTTGACCCTTCCCTGATTCTTCGTATTCTTGCGATGATATCCACATTTGTTGAAATGTTCCAATACTAGCCAAAATGGAACCACCAATCCAAGCACCAAAACGTCTCTCTACACTTCCGTTAGCAGAAATAATTTTTAATCGAGTGTTTGAAGGAGCGCGGTGTGACAAATCACGATTCAGACGTTCAGGAAACCCTTGTAAAAGTGTATTTCCACCTGAAATAGCTTATCATTAAGAATTGATTTAATTTTACAATAGAGGAATTTTACCTGTGATAACAACGGATCCATAAAGTGACATCCTAACGTCTGGATCGCACATTCCTACGCTAGTTGATGCTAGTTGACCGGCACCAATCATTTTACTGTCAAAGAGGTTTTCAGTCAATTTAAATCGTTCCGAGACAAAGTCTTGATGGTAACCATTTGGAAATTCATAGTGTACAGAAGGAATTTGAGTTGCCGTTCTTTCATCATACGGCGTCTCCAGAACCTGAAGAATAGACATTTGGAAGTCCTGCAAAAGACCTTTCAGCATATATTGTTGCCACGAGGATGTCAAATTTTCTGGCACTTTGCGAAGTGTAAACCTAGCATTGTCACGTTCTTTAACAACGTCTTTTGAAGCAATACGGTATGCTGGAGTTATATCGATTCCAAGGTTTTCGAGGTATTGTTTGCACTGTAATGATAGGTAATCACCGCCCAGGGGCGAATGCACCACTGCCTGTGTTAGAACATATCCTTCATGTACTGGAATAGCTGATGTGTGTGTAGCTCCACTGTCAACAACAAGCGCTGTAGCTCTTCCACTTGCGAATGCCGCCAAAACGGCATTTTTAACTAAGAAGAAAGCCGGCACATTGTATTTCTCAAACATTAGCTCTGTCAGTTTTTCCCGATTATTTCTAACATTCATACTAGACTCCGAAAACAATACCGGATGGTATTCTGATTCCGACTGTATGACCTTTGCATATGTATAATCAAGCACTTTTTCAAATAGATCCCAATTGTCAATCATACCATCCTTCATATAAGTTTGTATCTCCATAAACGACCGCGGAACGTTCACATATGTAGTGTCTACATAGTATTTACGGCCGGGTGCTGCAAATTTAGAAAAAAACTAAGATTTATTTTTTATTTAAAAAACTACGAATTGATAATAATGTACAGTTAGTAATATTATTGTCTGTTTTTGTTTCCAAATCTGTATTTGTGTCTGGATCGTGTGGACCAACTCCAACTACAGACGGTATTTCTGCTTTTGGTGTATCTTCTTGAGCGTATCCCACTCGTAATGAATGGTGCCCGGGGTCGAAAACTAAAGCACCAATTTCATCTCCACCATATAACATGCCACCGGAACTCATTTTGGTAATGCTCTTATTATAAAATATTATTTAAAAAATTATAAGCCGGAAAAGTAATCAATACGATAAATAATAAGCGTCTCGAAAATTATAAACAACACTTGTCAAATAAATCTACCACAAAGTATTAATTTTCGTACAGTTGGTATATTCTATGCAGAGTGGTGAGCTAAGCTCTTTGCAGACGATGGTGAATTTTCTTATCTGTTTGTCGATAGTAAACCATGCAATTGTCATAATTTAAAATATTTATTCGATATTATTAAAACAATTTAATAATCTTTTGATTACGTACAGAAACAAATATTGGTTTAAGAATATGTGGATTGTAATATATAGTTGTTTTTAATTATTTAATAGAGCAAATGTAATATTGTTTATATAAACGTTTCTTATATTTTTCAAAAATACATACTTATATAAACCTAGGAATTATTAGCAGTTCGTTTTAATAGGGAGCATTTATATCTATGTTGTTGATATGTGAAAAGTAAGATTTTATAATTGTTTTAAGAAATCATTGCATATTTATAAACTTTTGTTACATGTTTTATATTTTTAGATTTTATATAAAAAATAACAGTTATTATACGCTTTAATATATTTTCTTCGCGACATGAAATAGACAATACTATGCTTACATAAAGTAGATATTTATATAACAATTTATATGCAGCTCAAATAGATGAAGAACTTATTTGTTTTATTTAATTTTAGAATAATACAAACATTAATATTATACAATGATTTATGCAAATATCGACAAATAAATTGTGTAATAGCAATAAATGCACGCGTTAATATCTGTTTGTGGATAGTGTTCAAATTATTTTTTAAATGTTCAATGGAACTCATATATCTACTAATTCAGATGAGTTACTTTTCCTTTTGATGAATAAAAACATCAAATCTTGATGAAAATATATATTCTAATAGTATAAAAGCATAACCTAAATAAATAATTAGTATTTAAATATTTGCTTGAAATGTACCTGTGTAGTTAGATAGATTAAATAATAAAAGCGTTACAGTCTGTGCTCAGATTATAATCTCCTGAAATTTTGGTCCAGTTTTAGCCACTACAATGAAAATGAATTCAGTATTATTATTTCTAAAAATGAATATCGAACGGGCGTTAAAAGTGACAAATTTCTTCTTGCTAGCTTGTGGATATCAAATCCATACTTTAGATACTAAAAAACATGAATACCGTCTTTCGGTTTTGGGTATAGTGATATATTTTGCCTACCTATCATGGTATATTGCTAGTTTTAGTGAGCATTTTGAAAAAGTAATTTTTCTAAATTGGCTAGAAATGATCTCGCCTTTTCTTTCTGAATGTATGAGATTACATCTGTTAATTGGTCTTAAAATTACATTTTGCATTGCATTCGATTTCAAGGGAATAGCTGAAATTTCGAGTAGAATATATGAAATTTTCAATAAAAATATTAAACGAAATTTAACTATATCGGAAATGATAATTTATTTTTACTTATTTTCGAATTTTTTAATTAGTGTATGCGTATTCCTATATGTTGTGACTAAGTTACATTTGAAAAGATTTCATATTGAAAATGTTCTAGTATTTTGTGGAGTTTTTAGTCCACATTTTAGTTTGGCAAGTGGATTAAAATTTTTATGTATCTTCTTATTTATGGTAAAAGAAGAATTGAACAGCATGAAAACTGAAATGAAACTTCTTCTCCAATCAAGTACAACCAACAGTAAAATTTCGGTAATTCTAATGAATGACAATAATCATAGTGAAAATTTTGAAATGTCAGCTCACTGTTCGACTAAACTGCCCATTCCTTGTTCTTCCGACCACACAATCTTAAATCAGGAATTGAAAAATCTTTTAGACAAATTCAAGGCAATTGAACAACTATCGAAAGAATTCAATTCCAAGATTCAGAAACAGTTTGTACTATTATTACTACAAAACACCATAGCTTTGACATCAGTATCCTACGGCTTATTATTTTATAGTATTAAATGGAAGGAAATTATTATGGTTGAAGACTATCAGATGGCTTTCTTGGCCACCTTTATATCGCCATTCATTTTTGTATTTTGGGATTACTTTTGTTTATTTGGAACGAAACATTTCCTAAATCAAGAAGTAAGAAGTTTTCGAATCCTGCCTGGTATCAGATATAATACATTAACATTTTACATATTTATATATTGCAGATTAACCGGTATCAAGAATATCTGAATGAATCTATAAACAATGATGACCAAATTAATGAGGAGGATCGTATTCTTTTTAAAAATATAAAACGGATATTAAAATCTATACGATCATGTTTCAAATTTTTCCATATGTTTTCATATGATTGGAAGACATTTATTATTGTAATATGCAAAAAATACTAATTAGTTTATTTAGATAAAATTTTAATACAATTTATTTGAACAGTGGAATTTGCATACCGCAACAGGAATTGCATTGTTCATTATTTTCACATACATCAAGGAAAAACGAAGTAATCCAGTTTCGTCTGAAGACATTTAAAATTTATTTGGATTTTATTGATATCAACCAATAGTATATACTTTATAAACAAAAAACAAATATTTGGCTTATTGTCGCAGTAAAATTTTTGCTCAAATTATATGCACTTTTTTTGAAAATTTTTTATATATAAACGTATTGATATTATTGGCACTTATTTTCGGATGAAACGGAATTTTCTTATTTATATATTATTAACTACAGGGCAATCATTATGGGAATTTTCAATACGCAATTAATTTTATTATAAGAGAAAATCTGTGCAATTGTTTGTATGTATTTGGAAAATAAAATTAAAAAAAAACAATCGATTTATAATTTGCTACAATTTGAATAAATCATTTTATACTATATTTGCCCTTGAGATTTCATAACGATTACGATTTGATCGTCTTGTTCACAGTACTCTAAACGAGCATAATATGGGCAATTGCTGTTTGAAAATACATTTTGCATTCCAATGGATAGGCACGTTTTTTTTAAAAATAGTATTTCCTGTATACATAAAAATTTACATACATACGTCAATCCTACAGTAATTTAAAATTGATTTGAACTAAATAAAACAAATAAAAAAATTATTATACGACTACTTCAATTGTTTCTTTACAAATTCAAATATCGAATATTTAACTACAATAACAAATATGAAGTTGAATTGTTGCAAATAAAGTTATAGAGTGTATTTTATTTTTGTTTATTTGCATGCTCAACAAAACTAGAAACTATTTAAAAATAATTCAATTTAATTTCAACAAAAAAACAATTTACATTATTTTTATCAAAATTTTGATAAAATTTATAGTTCATTATATTGCTTGGACCTTGCCACTACGCATGGAGAAATATAACATCATTCAAATGGTCGCTATGGTGGTACGTACATCTTACAAGAGTCGATCCTTTTAAGTTAATATTTAATAAGGGTTTCGACCATTTTGGAGTGTGATTCAGCTGTTACTTGCCAAATATTATTTTGAGAATACTTAAAAGTTTGAGAATTTTCTGCGTAAACATGAACTTTTGCGTCGTCTTATAACCGTACCAAATTGCCAATTGACATCGAATAAAGAAAATTGCGTTATTATACGGTTGGTGCCGTTACAATTGATGGAAATGGACTATTGTTCCTTTTTTAAAAAAATAAATACGGGCTATTGATATTGTCAGACAAATATACACACCAGGCAGGCAGCTAAATTTTATAGAAACAATGGCTACTTTACCAGTCATTTGTGTGTTTTCAAATTGCCATATATTATTGACGTTTACTACTAAGCGAGAAATGAACCTCAATCATTGAATAAAATTAGTTCGAAAAATCAGCACCCAAAGCCGGTTGTTCCAACACCCAATGTGAAATGGCAAACCTTAAATTAAACAAAATACCACCTAAAAAACACATATATATTGGCAGCAAAACAATTCCTCCCCATTAACTTATTAAATACAATTGCAACAAAATTTATTATTTATAAATGATAATTCATTCAATATATTAATATAACAACAAATAATGTTTTCACTTTCCTTATTTATATTTCAGTTTTACCTATCAAACAACAATCCTGCCATATTAGAAAACAATGAAATGTTGCACTACAATTTCTCTATTTCGAAAATCTATTTCGACTATAATCGGTGTTTTTTGCATTTTCATAAGATTGCAAAGGTTTTAAAATTTTGACATTCCGACTGGCTGTTGGTTTACAGGTCTTTCGCAATTGTGTTTCTACCTTATGTTTGGATACTTGTTAACTGCCAGGGCTGTACTTTCCTAACGACTAAATGGATAACCCTTTTATATATTCGTATCTGATTTTATAAAGGGTTGATAATTTTAATTTATTTTACTTCAATTTCCCCAAATAATTTTAATTTTAACAAATAAAAATTTGCATACCAATACCAAATTAATTGTAATTCACTGTTTTTTTGGTTAAATAAGTTTTAATTTTTTAACCAAATTAATTAAAATCGATCGATGATATTCTCTTTGTTTAGCTTTTTATGTTAAAAATCGAAGGTTGGACTATTAACATATGTGAAATCGTGGACTTTGGACTGTTAAGTGATGGCGAGGTAAACAAGTAAGACCTCCTCAACACGTACACTATTCAATCCACACCAGGTGTTTCGAAGTAAGACATTATCTGCACATGTATGTATGCATGATTATATTTTATTATCCATATAGATATTGGCTTTAGCAATACAATCGTCCCTAGCTTAACCGTACACACATAGCCGCCGATTTAAAAAAAATTTCTAACGCACACAACCAGATCTACCAAACCAATTCGAATCCGAATAGCTTAACCAAAATGGAGATCGATACCGTTCCCTACTTGAGGAGGCATACAAACAACTCCTGCCTTTGAGTCGATCGTATTATTTCAGTACGTTTTGTTGTTTGTGGTTAAACAAAGGTGGTGGTGATAAGAACTGAACATTTTCGAAACATTGTTTGCGTTGGAGTGTGCTTGCTCACCGTGTATTTAGAACAAGTTAAATAATATTTGTTCAATAAGAAAATCATAATTTAAAAGGACAAGATTTAGTTAATTAAAAAACAAATTTATTTAATTTTTCAACATAAAGTGTATACGGAAACTGATTTTGTACCAACTACGACATCAAGAAATGAATACAACATTCATCGCCTACAAAAATAGGCCCCTTAATCGATTGCACATCGATGCCAACCGAAATATATGGCATTATGAACTCATGAGCTCGTATTGTCGAAGTTCCATTGATAATAATTAATTTAATCTAAAGATCCACTTCGATGAGAAACAGTATTTCCACATTGTAACTAAATACATTCGAAATATTCAAAATTAATCTAGAAGCAAGCCTTATCAGCATTGTAGCGTCAGAGTTTTTTTAGTGACGACTGTACGTACAATTTTCAGTATGAAATTGTTTCGCAGTACAATTTAATAGTAGAGCACAGCGAGTTGCTGTTATGATCTTCAATTGAACGTCAATTCTTAAATTAGGATCAGTGATCGGTGATTGTCTCAAGGGAATAATTCCATTCCAACAGACAATTTGTATACAAACAATCTTCCATTCCACTTCAAAAGGAAAAGCGTACTCATACTGGGCAAAAAAAAATTACAGAATAAAATTGCAGTCAATAATAAATAAAAAAAAGAACACTTCTTACAAA
This sequence comes from Atherix ibis, assembly GCA_958298945.1. NCBI lineage: Eukaryota > Metazoa > Arthropoda > Insecta > Diptera > Athericidae > Atherix > Atherix ibis. The sequence goes on along the minus strand of OY282607.1, from coordinate 2,962,500 downwards.
ACTAGAACAGATATAAACAAAGTAGTTTCTACTAATAAACATATTTATAGTGGCTATCAGATAATTAATTATTACTAAAGTAGAATTTGCTATATCTCTCCTTCACTTGTGATATTGAATAAAAACGTACGTTACTGTTAAAATTTTTGTACTTTGAACAATTCCATTATACCGTACATAAAAACATAAATCAACCAAATTTTAATGTTCTACAATTTAAGTGCGTCAAAAAGAAAAGTTTAAAAAAAAATTGTTTTGCTATAAAAAAAATATATTACCTCACAATGTAAGTATAAATAATATATAATTATTCTTTTAGTTAATGCTTTTTTGTTATTTAAATGTTTAAAGTGTGAATATAATATCGGATACTAAACAGAGTACAGAATGTTCGCTTCTTTTTGTCTGTCATAAATTAATTTTTATATAATCGACTGCATTTAAAAATATCATCATTTGCTAGAGTGTTTATCTAAATTTTTAAAATATTTTTTTCGTATTTTATTATCTATTTTATTTTAAAAAAAAATTATCTATAACATGTACCTGTATGTAAAAATATCCCCACATTTTATAGAAACTATTTTGTCTTAATCAAAAATATCGTGGGCGTCTTAATATTGAAGTGTTATTTTTTTCTCTTAATACAATAATATTTTTTTAAATATTTTATCATACGTGATTTAGAGAAAGTTTACATTTTATTTAATATGTTTTCTAGTCTAATCTAAATTATTTCAATCAATAAATTTTTAGAGCAGTTTTCAATAAAATATTTTAATAATATAAGAAAAAAATCTCTTTTCAAGATCATATTATATTTTAATACAAAATGAATATGCCAATTAAAAATAAATACAAATTTTTTTTTAATCATCGGAACAAGAGACAAATTTTACAATTTGATGACACTATTGATATTTTGAAGGTCACTAAATTTGTAGAGGTCGCTTTATTCTATGGAGTCTGAGGTACTAAATTCTATTATTTGACTTTGAATTATGTATTAAATTAAAATATTACATAATTATACTGTGTTACCCCATTTGGTGGTTTGGAAAGTATAGCCTTGTTATTTGACAGCTTTTGAATATATATGTACTTTTTGAGGTGTGGGGCATTTTACCAAACAATGCATTAAAATTGTCAAAATTTTTTACCAAACATTAAAATTGTCAAAATTTTTAGAGTATTTTTAAAGCAAACATCTGTAAGTTATCAAAAATTACCTCGAAAGGGTCGAGTCATGGAAGATGTCTTATGACAACCGTTTTAATAATATTATAGTTTAAACAAAATGGCAGGGGTCAAGCAATATAGTTAAATAAAAATTCATTCGAAATTTGTATTTCAAATTTGTCGCTTAATTAAATTTTTCTATGCACAAATTGGATAACTTAAGAGATCTTAAATCGGATAACCATTTCCTAGCAAATTAATAGAAAAACTATATAAATTAATTTAATTTGTGAATTATTTTAATACAGTTCATAATTATTTATTGTAAATTAAAAAATAAAAAATTAGTTTGAAATCATGTGTTACAGAGATATGGGTAGCAAAATATGACAAATTTTATTGTAAGATTTAAGTATAACAACAGTTGTTTACTAATTAATAAAAATATAGTTTATAGTGTATTTGAGCGTAGTTCTTATTAAGTACAAGTAAATTAAGAGAATAATTATTTATAACTACGACACCAGTAAGTAAGTGATTTAAACATTGTTCCTAATAGTTAGATTATTTTCTAAATAAAAAGCAACAATATGGTACTGTTTATGCATAAAATATTCTTTATCGAAAACACTTGTTCAAAATAAACAAAATTTTTATAAACTATATATTATGCCACAATCTGAAGTTATTTTAACAAGTATATAGAATAGTACAATGACTATTTTTTATCCATATTTTCTGTAGATTGACATCAATTTTTATTTACTTTTTTTTTTTTAAATTTAATTGTTAAATACATTTTTCATTATATAGTTTAGTAAAAAAATATCTTTTTAAATTGTATTGTTTGGTTTTTTATTTATAAGCAAGTATTTCTAGTGAATTCTTCGTGCTGCGTTAACTCAGGTTATTTGGCGACGCCTTAATGGCATCCTGTTTATGACATTAGCTGCACACAAACTTAGGACCGCTGCGCACTAGAAGCCGACATTCCGAATATTGCTAAACTAAGGCATTTGCTATTTATTTTAATTCTTTTAAAATTTTCGGAAACAATAACTTTTTTTTTGTTGCAAATACCTTCAAATCGTTTGAGAAAAATTGTGTTTGCACAAAAACACTGTCGGAATTCAATGCTCTTAATTCCGTAATGATATTCCATAAGTCATAGTAATATTTTTTAACTAAATTTCTACATTTATATTATTCTATCAATATCAGTCATATTGTATTTATTGGATAATTGCCAAAAAACAAAATCAGACAATCGGTGATCTGTATCTGAGGTTGCTATCTAAATTAGTTTTCAAGTTCTCCGCAATATATGTTCACAGAAACTATAATTAATAATAAATCACTCAATAATATATGAAATAAATGTTTTTAGATAATTTTTTTTTGTACAAATGTAAAATTATTTAATTTCTTTATTTTGTATCTGATTGAAAAATGCATTATCTCAATATGACAGATAGCGTCGTTTAGCGTAAATGGAACATTTTTAATAAATTTCATAGTTTATTTCTTTTAAGTTTCAATGATTAAAAGAATCAAAGTCCATGTCATCTTTGTAGTCACATATGCGCATGTGATTTTGAAATTATTCAATGCGATATCGCTTACAGGAAAACCATTCATTAAGAATTAAATTATTAAAATTCTTGAATAACGAGAAAATTATATTTATATTAAATTAAGTATTTGAGATCAAATGATTTTGTAATATAATCAGTTGAATCTAAAACCAAAAAATGGACGCTAAATTAAAAAAACAACAACCAAAAACTAAAAACAGAAAATCGAAACTAGTTGAACTGGGATTAGAAACAATTTTTAAAGTGGCATCGATTCAATGAATATTTATAATTTATTAAATATTGTTGCACTGTTACATTAAATAAAGATAGTATAACATATATGCGATCGCTTAAACGTTTTTTTTTTGGTATATCAATTTTCTGTTATGACTTTTTAAGTCTTATCAAATAAGAAAAATTCAAGATTATTTAGAAAGATTAATATTATTTTATAGTATGAGTATTTCAGCTCTTTTGTTCATAAATATGAGGATTAATTCCAGTATTAATGGGACGGTAATTTTTTCTGTCAATATATTTATCTTGTTGATAAGATACTTAAAAAATGAAAAACACATTATTTTTTATGATCAGAAAATTTTATTTATTTACGGAAATATATCAGTATAAGTATAGAGTTATCCAATTTGTGCTTCGGAAAGTTAAGTTAAATAATATACACTTGAATTCAGATTTCGAATTTCGTTTAACTATATAACTTGAACCCTACCATTATGCATGAAATGTAACATCTTATAAATGGTTGCCACGAAACAAGCCACACAACATGACAAAGTTACGCTATATTTCAGGCTGTAATTACTTGAATAAGGTATGTTGTTTTTTTAAATTCTCTAAAATTTGATGATGGTCTTTGCAAAAAAAGTCCAACAGTGTAAAATGGCACGATCTTGAAGGCCTATTGACATCACATAAACTCCAAATTACGCATTCTGGGGGCTTTTCATGCAAAAAAGCGTAAGTTTGTCATGTTGTGTAGTTTGGGCATCGATTTTGTTTAAACCATATGCGATCCAGATTAAAATCTTAAAATACTGGCTAATAAAAAGTTGGTTAGAATTGGCGGTTACAGTCCCTTTTTCTTCATTTTCAAAGAAATAATTCACATCAAAGAATCACTTTTCACGGATACATTGGTTTTCCCATTACTTTCAGACAAAAATGCATACCAGACAGTCAATTTTTGCAGACACAATGGCTACTTTACAGTCACTTGTGGGTTTTTAAAGCCCCCATATACAGAAATTTTGCTAATTGACGTATCCATCGAGCGTAAATCGAATTGGCGTATCTTTTACGAATTAAATGGTTAGCTAAACAATATGTAATATTATATGGCAAACTTTTTTATAAATAATTGCAATCTTGCATGACATACCATATATGTTTGACTGCTGCCAAATGACATGGCTATACTTTTTGAACCATTGACATAGATAACCCGGTATTTATAGAAGGTAATTTGAATTCGATGCACCAAGTAAATAATAGCCTCATGAGTTAATATGATTATGATAAGCGAATGTAACTTTTGCAGCTAAATACAATATAAAAAATTATTTACACCCCCACCTACGAAATACTAAAAAAAACCTGTATTTCCTGTCAACAATCAATTCACTTTCACTAAGAAAATATATTTGTTCCTATAAAAAATAAAGTGTATATAAACTAAAATTTGAATATATTATACCATAGTAAATAATAATATCTATTGTAATAAAAAAATAATATATTAATAACATTTCAAATAACAAATGATTTTCCACTCATCTGCTTGTGGTAATATAACCCCAAGAATATTATTTAATCTTAGGGAAAAATAATATTAAAAATGCGCATTATAAAAATTAATTCTTTTGGTATAATTACACATAATTGATTTTTTTCCAATCATATTATTGAGGAATTTTTTTAAAATTACAGCAAAAGAGCGGGTACTAAATGAATTTTTAGACAAATTTCGTATATTTTCAATAGAGATGAATATGCACTTTTTTTTATAAATAATGTAAAGAAATATATCGAAAATATCTAAAATAGGAAATAAAAAAATTATTCACAATTATATCAGAATCATTACCAAAGTGTGTAATGTACATACGTCTTCTTATGTTAGTAAAGACGGAAATATCATTAAAAATGATACCAGTTTTTTTTAACTAACTATAAGTGTGTGTGCTATGGAAGTTGTTTTTGGTATTAATTTTGTGATACTGTTTTTTGTTTCTTGATGATAAGATTTATATACGTTTTTATTTATTTTTTTAAAAAACAAAAAACAACCGATAAAATAGAAAATAAATAAAAACAAGTCATTTAAAATTTTTGATATTTTGAAAGTAATTTCATGTTTTGCCAATCGTTGTTGCTGTTGTCAAGTAACGACAAACTAACACTCGACCCCCTACATAGTATGTTTGTAGATATGGTTGCTCAAATCAGTGCTATTAAAAAAATGTTTTTGCTTTAAATAAGAACAGAAAAAAATAACAAATAAGTTTGGATGTTATTCGAAAACATCGTTCGAGCATTATAATGTGGCGTAAACCAAGCCCCTCACACACACATAAATACGCACAGCTGATTTTTTATCAATTTTTTATTTATTTATGAAAACCAGTTATACAAAGCGTGTATTGCTAAGTTCATTTTTATGCTTGTTTTTCCAGTTTATTACCACTGCTCATCGAAAATTCATTGTCTGTGCATAGAAGCAAATAGTATGGACAGTTTTAAGACGATCATTGGCAGCGTCATGCCGAGCCCACAATTCAGTTCAGGAATAGGCCAGACGGTCAAGAGCAAATTTTCGACGCCAAGTTATTCTAAGACTTCGGCACTGTCACGAAATCAAGACTCATCTAAAAATAAGGATCCAACCAAAAAGGACAATGACATATATTTCTACATCATGTAAGTTGATACTTTTTATTTGTTATCATAACCAAAAAAAAAAAAAAATAACGGAAAAAAACTACAAATTAATCATAAATTGAATGCATGTAAATTTTCTTATCAAATTTCAAATTTTCAAATAAAAATACTTCGATGACAAATGCATATTTTTATTTATAGAAAGATTTGATATGCTTTTTATATGTTATCGCAAAATTTATATTTTTATCAATAATATCATAGCATAGCATTTTCGCACGTTAGCCAATTATGTTTACATTTATTTATTTATTTACTTATCTTTTTCTTAAATAAATTTAAAAAAAAAAATAAATGTAAACAATTTTAAAACATAAATAACACATGAAAATGTTTCCGAAAACAAATTTTCAAAGATAAATTAACATTTCAGCTATTACATTATATAAATTTTGGCTAGAAATTCTTTATCATATGTGTTTATAATTATTGACCTTTATATATACGTTTGTTTGTCAGTCAATATTTTTATAAACTAAATCGGAAAATTTTATTTATTTGCAAAAAATATGCCACACATTTTACTCACAAAGAAAGACTGTCTCTCATGGCAACTACTAAGTAAATATATTTAACGAATAAACTCAAAATGATTCAGAATTATTTTTTTCTTACAACAATTAACACCTGTTCTTTTATGTACATATGTATGTATGTATGTACACAGAATTTTCTTTAATATAAACAAATATATAATTTTCAATAAATTCCCTGTCTCTGTTAAAATGACTACAATCACAATCAGTATTTGCGAATATTTTTATTTTTGTAACAAATATTTACTCAACGATCACGTAGATTCGATATGATTCTCTATGGTGACGAATATTTAGAAATGTTAATTAAAATTTTGTTCAATTTAACCTAAAGGGAATGTAAAGTTCAATGAAAAACATTTAAAATTCAGACCTTGATTAAATTCTTATTTAATTATATAGTTTGGACTGGGCAGTGACTATTGTGCATATAAAATATCATTGAAATGGTCGCTTCCAGAACTCTAATAAGACTCGATAGTTTTGAAGTAATTTTAGTTTATTTTTTTTTTTTTAAAACACTCTAAAATTTAGGGATTAGCTACGGTTCTAAACAAGAAAAATGAAAAACCTTATGAAATCTCACGATCTTGGAAGCCAATTGACATCACAAACTCTCGTAATTACTCGTTTTGGGAGCTTTGTTATTCTCATTTTGGGAGCTTGAGGTCCCGTTTTGTTGAAAGTACATATGGCCCAGATAAATATCTTTAAGTTAAGGGTAAAATATTTCGGTTATCATTCCGAGTAAAATATGTCGGTTATCATTGCAGTCGATAACTGCCGTCTTCTTTCATTTTTAAAGAAATCCACCTTCAGATCCAAATGCACGCCATTCTACTTTTCGCGGATACAATTAATTCTGCACAGTCGCTTGTGGTCTGTTCAAAAAGTCTCGCTAATTTTGAATTTCCGCGGGTTACGTATATTCGATTTTCGATTTTTTTTGTGGCGTTATGTTGGTACTCATATCTCTCACTTATACCGACTCGGCTATTTTGAATGTTTAGTTAATTTTTGATAGCTGCTTTGCTTGACTCGTCTTCGATTTTTGCCCATTCCAAAAAATGGATCAAAGAATCTGTTTCGGGAACAAGAAAAAGTCACAGAGGGCCAGATCTGGGGAATACGGTGGCTGCGGCATTATTAGTGTGTTGTTTTTGGCCAAAAATTCGCGCACAAGCAACGATGCGTTATCATGGTGCAAAAGCCAATTTTTGTTCTTACACAAATCCGGACGTTTCTGGCGGATTGCTTAGCGCAACTTGCGCATAACTTGCAGGTAATTTTCCTTATTGACCGTTCTACACTGTGGCAAGAACTCATGTTGCACCACGCCCCTGAAATCGAAGAAAACTGTAAGCAAAACCTTCACATTCGACCGAACTTGGCGCGCTTTTTTCGGTCTTGGCTTGTACGGCAGTTTCCATTGGGATGATTGAGCTTTGGTTTCCACGTCATAACCATAAACCCATGATTCGTCGCCAGTTATGACCCTCTGAAGCAAATTTGGGTCGTCGCGGACGACATTAGCAATGTTAATGCGATGCTGTTTTTAGTCGAAAATGGGCAAAAATCGAAGACGAACCAAAACACGTGCAAGTAAAGCAGCTGTCACAAATTAACTGAACATTCAAAATGGGCGAACTTATCGGCATAAATGATAGACATGAGTACTAACATAACGGTACAAAAAATCGAAAATCGAATATACGTAACCCGCAGAAATTCAAAATTCGCGATATTTTTTGAACAGACCTCGTATGTCAATTTTGCGCGTTGAAGTATCCACCAAGCGAAAAATGCGTCTCATCGCTGAAGAAAATTTTGTTCAAAAAATAAGCATACAGAAACGGTTGTCCTCCAGCACTTAATCGGTGCCGTATTCTTCTATAGTCGGCAAAAGATCCATAATGTTAGATGGCCGGTCTTACACTAAACAAATGCCATCTTGGATCTTATATAAATTTTAGCCCTATGTCTTATATCTAAAATTGTCATAATTTAAAAGAAGTAATATGGTCAAATTAAATGAACTACGTCTCTTATAAATTATTACCAAATTTAAACCTATTATTTTTCACTTATTTTTCTAATATAATATTAAATTTAGCTATTTACGTAAAATATTGTAAAATTCTAATTAATTTCCTCTCACGATCTTCAGGTTATGTTGAGCAACTTTTAACGCATTAATAGATCTGACTATACTCGTATTTCCCACCCGATTAGTTAATTCCATCCTTTTACTTATTCAGTAAAAACTCGGTTACTAGTAAAGGCGTCGGTGCAGATCTGCAGATATGAAATAACTTAGGCACATTTATATTATGACAGTAGTTCGACGTGATAGTGGTTTACGTAGGCGTCTTTTTTTTGCCAAAATTATTAATAGTATTAGAAAAAATGTTAAATGCAGGTATATAATTAATATGCTGAAAACTATTTTTCGAATTTGGTTTTTAATATTAAAATTACAAACATAACAAATGTATACCATTTAAATTGGCTACTTGTGTTGTTACGCTCTAAACTCGAGAATTGCTTTTGGCTTTTCACTTATTTTCGAAATTGTTACGATAGTCTGGTTTGTTATGTATGATGATGCCGTGTTACATCATGGCGGCAGAGAAATGTTCAACGAAACAACATCGATCACGGTACAGATGATGACTATCAAAGCCTCAGAGATATTGTATTTTTCTCATATACGTACATAGGTACTGCAATATATCTGAATATGCATATAGTTACATCTGTGTCTACATATCTAACTAATAAAAGAAAGAAGTTTGTATCTATCGTAAATAACTTCACTTTAGTTTGAATTCGATATTTACTAGTAAAACCTCACAGTTTAAAGTTTTGTGTTTTTACATTTTGATCTTTCATCATATTGGTGTACAGAAAATTTCAATTTTCATATTTTATTTACAATTTATGTACGTGCAATGAAAGTTTCTTAAATTTTTTTTATATGGAACATTTTATTTTCATTTAATTTAGTCAAATTTTATTAATTTCTATTAAATTGTTGTAGTCGAAGCAATTGAAATATGCATAACATTTGTAGGGTTTAATAAACGTTAAACGTCTAATAGAAAATCTATATTATCAAAGTTCTTAATTAATTTGATTGAAATGTTTTTTTTTACTATAAAATAGAATATACAATAAATAATTATTATAAAAATTCTCTTTCAGGTGGCGATCGTGAGTTCAAAAGTTTCTTCAATAAATAACAACATACTTTTGATCATAAGAACTTTTTGGTGTGGACATAAGAAAAAATTAAAATAAAAAACACCAACTTAAAATGAACTTCGTATCTTATATATTGTATATAGTAAAGTAGTAATATACGGTATCTATCTACGAATCTATGGAAAATTTTATCTTACTTTATTTGGAGTAGAAATTTATAAATTTGCAATATTTATGTTATTTCTAACGACGGTGGACAGATAAAAAATGTTTCAACAAATAATAGACTATCCAGCATGGTTCCTTTTCGTTTGGATAACTATATTTCTGCTTTTTGGACCAGTACTCTTCGTTGTGGGATTGTGCCTACCACAAATTCCTGTTCTAATTATAAGACGAATTTATTCAATACCATTTGAAGCTGTTTAATGACATTTATAAAAGAAAAGAAAAATAATCAAAATACAAATCAAAATAAAGACAATTCAAATGGTATAGAAGGACACATTCATTTATACGACAATATTATGCAATTGTTATTTTTAAACAAATATCTAATACTTATTATCTAACTTAAAGGTAAAATTTTTGAAGAAAAAATTAAATATATTTTACTTCAATCACTACTAACATAATAAATAATATAAGAAATAATTTTCACCAACCTCTAAGTAGTATAAGATATAAATAATATGTTATGATATATGTAATTATTTAATACAATATGTTTTTTATATATTTTTTTTTAATTTAACGCAAAGATATATTATTGTATAATAAATGTATTTTTAAATTTTTAATCTTTTAATAAAAATAATTGAAAAAAAATAAAAAATTCTATTAAGTCTTGTTAGTTTTCTAAATTTTTAGTATTTTATGATTGACATGCGGTTTTAAAGACATACGAGAATTTAATTTTAATAAATAAAGAATTACAATTAAAAAAACTACAAATTTATTGTATGTGTTTCATTGAAATTTAATAACCAACAAAATACCGTTTCGTATAAAAAGGAGTGGGAATAATACAAGGTCTGTTAAAAAAGTATCGCGTATTTTGAATTTCCGCGGTTTACGTATGGTATATTCGATTTTCAATTTTTTGTGGCGTAATGTTTGTACTCATGTCTCTTACTTATCCCGACAAGTTCGGCCATTTTGAATGTACAGTTAATTTTTGACAGCAGATTTGCTTGCACGTGTTTTGGCTCGTCTTCGATTTTTGCCCATTCCAAAAAATGGATCAAAGAATCTCTATCAAATTTTGTGTGAAAAACAAAATTAATTGCACGGACGCATTCCAAGTGTTGACTGTGGCATATGGTGAAGCTACCTTGGACCGAAGCAACGTTTATCGGTGATACAAAATGGTCTCAGAGGGCCAAGAAGATGTGAACGACGAAAAGCGTGCCGGACGCCCGAGCACGTCAACAACAGACGAAAACATTGATGAAGTGAAGAAAATATTGATGAAGTGAAGAATTAGCCAATTGTCGAATCATCGTTAAAGAAGTTGCTGAGGACTTAAACATATCGACTGCACGATTCGATTTTTATCAATGATTTGGCGTGAGACGGGTCGCCGCGAAATTCGTACCACAATTGCTCAATTTCGACCAAAAACAGCATCGCATTAACATTGCTAAGGAGCTGTTGGACTCTGTCCGCGACGACCTAAATTTGCTCCAGAGGGTCATAACTGGTGACGAATCATAGGTTTATAGTTATGACGTGGAAACCAAAGCTCAATCATCCCAATGGAAGCTGCCGCACGAGCCAAGACCGAAAAAAGCGCCAAGTTCGGTCGAATGTAAAGGTTTTACTTACAGTTTTCTTCGATTGAAGGGGCGTGGTGCATCATGAGTTCTTGCCACAGGATAGAACGGTCAATAAGGAATATTACCTGTAAGTTATGCGCAAGTTGCGCCAAGCAATCCGATAGAAATGCCCGGATTTTTGGAAGAACAAAAACTGGCTTTTGCACCATGATAACGCATCGTTGCTTGAGCGCGAATTTTTGGCCAAAAACAACACACTGATAATGCTGCAGCTACCGTATTCCCCAGATCTGGCCCCTTGTGACTTTTTCTTGTTCCTGAAACTGAAGAGCCCCATGAAAGAACGACGCTACGTTACGATTGAGGATCTCCTCATCTTTATCTAAAGACGTCATCGAAGGAGGAGCTGAACAACATCACAAAAAATGATTTTTTGAAGTGCTTCGAGGATTGGAAAAAACGTTGGCACAAGTGTATAATATCTGGTGGGGATTACTTTGAAGGGGACGACAAAATAGATATTAAATACAAAATTCGCGATACTTTTTGAACAGACCTCGTAATTTATAATCAGTTGTGGACTTGTAAATTTTGCTTTATTTTTAAAAAAAGTAATTAATTATTGTATCAATATTTAACATTTAAAGAAATATCTACGCGCAGATTGGAATATGTTTTAGCCGAAAATAACAAATAAAAGTTACCAATTTCCGAGTTTTGTATTTTGAATAGAAAGTTAAAAATATACCTGACAAATGTTTGTACAAAATGTATGTAGCAGTTGGTGTAAAAGTCATCTTCCTAGCGAAAGATGCTCTATTTTTGCAAATGGCGTCTTATTTGCCTTAATTTTGACGTTTGTGAACTAAAGAGAAGCAGAATACACATAGATAAACTCCTCAAAAACACTACATAGCCGCTTTTCGGCCGATAATATCGCTCCTGTGCCAGCAGATATCGAAAGCACCTTCAAACATCAACAAGACGTCGGGTAATGAAATTAGGCATCAAAATGGCGGTGAACAGTCTGCAGCAAGCATTTTCTGGCCACCTAATTTTTTGACGATTTGTACTGGCTTGGAAGATCGCTCAATTTAATTATTCTCGGCTTCTTTCTTTAGTTTTTTTTTCGAAATCACGTTCTTGTACGAAGAAGCCACAGACTTTTACAGCCCTAAAAGAGTCCAGGCGACAAGAAGTGGAGAATTTATTGCTAGAAGCTTGGGGAAAATTCATGTAAATTGCTTTGAAATAGGCCCCCGAATGTGCATTAACATTAGCGGCAGCCACTTGAACGAAATTATCTTCGCGACTTAATAGGAAAAAATCTAACCGTCTAAATAAACATAATCTGCAAACATAATCAATTATTTTTATTTACAAACAAAGTTACTGGCTTAGGAACTCAAGCGAGGACTTTTGGACTATCCTGTATAAGTTTTATATATTCTGTTTTGATGGTTTACGAGTATTTCTTACAAATATTAGAATAAATTACTTTTTTATATTGTTAAACATTTTTGAAAAATATACTTAATAAATAAAATACAATTTTTATGTGAAATTTTTATGAAATAAATTTATTAGTATGAGTTTATTATTGATTTAAATTTAGAAAGTATTTTTTACGGATAATTTTGATTAATTTTCAAATGACAAATGAAAAAAAAAAATATCAGATCGATCATATATAAATATTTATTTTAGATTAATTTACTCAATAAATTAAGGGGGAAAAAACGTTTTTGCAGAGTTTATTTTGAAAAAAGATCACAATGAGTAATGAAATAGGATCTTTTTCGGAAAATCTTGCCGGAGTTCCCAAGATGAAGTTTGGAGATGAATATTTATCAAAAATAGCATTTGACGTTTATAAGCCTTCAATTAAGACGGGAAAATTTAAAAGTGAATTAAATAGAAATTTATATGCTGAAGCTTTTTATGAAAATAACCAAGAGCAATACATTCCACGTCTGGAAGAATTATGTGTTGCAGTTCTTGCAAACAATTTAAAGCTTGGTGGTGCTTCAGATTCACGTATTCGAAAATTCAATGAAGAACAAATTGGTGAACTTATAGATATTGATATTCCTTTAAAAGATGTTATTGAACTTGAAAACCAGACATTTTGGCGTAGACTATCAGTGAAGAAGTGCAAAGATAATTTGTTAATTTATCAAAAACTTCATGATCCAAATGTAAAATGGAAAGCATTTGGCGTTTCATTGAAATATGCTGAAGTTCTGGAAACGACTAAATATGAGGATTGGAACGAGGATATTATTGCCGATTTGTCAAAATTAGTTAGTCCATATGTGACCGAACTGTACATAAGCACGTTAGTACCCATGCAAGAGCATTCAGTTGAGCGAAATTCGCAATTGGCTAATTTTGCCATGGTGAACGTACCCGACAAGGATTGCCATCATGGTAATTTGGATTGTTTCCAATTCCTGAGTAACCTCAAGGAACTTCGACTAGAGTTTCAGCCACCAACATTGAATTTAGACTATAAACACCGATACTTCAACTTATCTTTAGTTGATATTCATAACTTGTCTAAGTATAAAAAAATAAATTTTTTTCGCTTTTTTATATTTTTTATAAAATATAAAAAAAATCTGAATATTCCGCAGGGGTTTGAAATGCTGTAAACAACTTGAAGTTTTGAAAATAGCACGTAGTAAAATTGGTGATAAAAACTTAGATATTTTAGTAAATGGCATTATGATGTTACCTTTAAAAATTTTAAATTTCTCTTATTGTAATTTGAATGATGAATGTGGTTCATTAATTGCTAAATTGCTAATGACCTGTCTTTCAATAAAGCATCTTGAACTTGAAGGAAATTATTTATCAACAATGGGGATGGAGTTTTTATCTAATGCGTTGAGTAATTATGGTGGATCAATCGATTATCTTGGTATAGTATTTTTCTGATTGTCATAGAATAAATTAAGTATTATTTAGAAATTAATTATAAATTACTCGTAATAGGTCTTGCACACAATCCTATTACAGACAAAGGAGTTTTAGCATTACGGGAAAGTTTAAAGAGCAAAGAACAGTGTAGTCATTTAAATTTAACTGCTGTTGATGTGAGTGATACGGGAATAAAATTGATTTTGGAGCTTATTCTGGAACATAAACCATTACGTAAACTTGAAGTTGGTGCACTATCATTAGGTTATAACGGTGGTGAAAAATTGATTGAATGCCTTGAGTCGAATACATATATCACGATGATAGAATGTAGAGAATGTGATTTGACTCAAGATCAAATGATTAAAATTAAAGTGCTTTTAAAACGTAATAACTACTATAACGATAATCCAGGCTTTCGGGAGAAGGTCTCTTGCAAGGAAGAAGAGGCTATAATGGATGCTTATGCATCGAGAGTGAAGTATTTGTCATTAGCTATGATCGTTTTGGTGGATTTTATTAATATTGTTAATTTTTTTATTATTAAGAAATTCAGTTTTATTAAATGCAATGCAGAAAATCAAAAATATCAAAGCGAACAAACAAAATTTCACACCGAAACTCCAATTTTCAAATACTATTCCACCATTCATAGTAGAAGCACCTCGAAAAGAGAAATCAAACTTGGAAATATTGAATGGCTGTTTTGGAAACGAATCTGAGATGAGTAAAGAATATGTGATTAAGAAGTATTGTCATATTTTTCTATATAATATTGATTTATTGTAATTTGAAAAAATTTATAGAGAACCAAATGGTAAAAACTTTGTCTTCGACCCAAATTCATTTTCTGAAACGGAAATTCTTAATCATATCATAGCTGGTCAGATGCCCAAGAGAAAAGATAGAAATTTTTTTAAAAACTATACCAAAAACTGTATTTAATTTCTATATAACTATTTATATATCTCCCCTCTAAGTAAAATCAACTGGATAGAATAATTTGATAATCAATCGGCAAAATGAAACACCTCCTCCAATTGCTATGGTAACGTTTGCGATTGTTTAAATTTTTGACAATTCTATTGAACGAAACGAAATAATAAATATTGTATTTTTTTTGGAAAATTTTTTATATTATCAAAAAGATATTTGTATTTATTTTAAGACATATAAATATAAATTTCTATCAAAATTGTTTTAATTCAAATAAATAGAGGGTAAAAGTAAATAAAGATTTTTCAGTGTGTTTATTTTATTGTGCTTTTAACAAATTTGCATTTCAATCCAGACATCAATCAAAATGCCTATAAAAGCTGTTTCACCTGATAAAAACAAAAGGAATACAATATCGGTAAGAAAAAAATATAAATTAAATTTATAAAGTGTTTTTTTTAATGTAACCGAGTGTTGGTGAAATATTTCAATATATAATTCAAGAAATGTTAGTAAATCTTTGTTGCTAAAAGTTATTTATTTGCGGCATAAAAAATAATTATAAAATTCTTAACAATAATATTTGAGAGCAGTCATAATAATGTTGTTCTATACGTATATGAATTTGTGAATTCAGTTTTGTAAGCAATCTTTATCCACCAATTAAGAATTTACTTTATTCTTTGTGTACATATTTCATGAAATAATCGAATTTGTGTGAAATGATTAAATTTATTAATATTAAATGTACTGACATAATGTACATGCACCTATTTATAACAGAGAAATAATTTTTTCTAGTTACTGGAACATTTCTTAGAAAATTATTTTTTACGTATAAAAGTCGCCTGATTGATATATTATACATTTTAGCAGAAATTCTAGTGGAATCTATTAATGTTTCATTTACACTTTTTGTTTTTTTTAGTTAATTTTATTATTCAGAGGAAATGTCTCCCAATTTAAATAAAAATTCTTGTCGCAATATCTTTTTTCCTGCCATTTTCTTATATAAAACCCAGGAATTTATTGCAACTTAATCAAAAATATTTACTTATATACGAGATATAAATTTAATATTATATTTTCTACCAATTTGATCGGCTATATCCACACCCAATTTAGTACTTTTATAAAATATAATCGTTTCGGAGATATACGAGGTCTGTTCAAAAACTTGTGTTTTTTTTATTTTGTCCCCTTCAAAGTAATCCCCTATCAGATATTATACACTTATGCCAACGTTTTTTCCAATCTTCAAAGCATTTCAAAAAATCATTATTTGTGATCTTGTTCAGCTCCTCCTTCGATGCCGTCTTTATCTCCTCAATCGTAGCGTAACGTCGTTCTTTCATGGGGCTCTTCAGTTTCGGGAACAAGAAAATGTCACAGGAGCCAGATCTGGGGAATACGGTAGCTGCGGTATTATTAGTGTGTTGTTTTTGGTCAAAAATTCGCGCACAAGCAACGATGCGTGAGCAGGAGCGTTATCATGGTGCAAAAGCCAATTTTTGTTCTTCCACAAATATGGGCGTTTCTGGCGGATTGCTTGGCGCAACTTGCGCATAACTTGCATGTAATATTCCTTATTGACCGTTCTACCCTGTGGCAAGAACTAACGGGCACCACGCCCCTGAAATCGAAGAAAACTGTAAGCAAAGCCTTCACATTCGACCGAACTTGGCGCGCTTTTTTCGGTCTTGGTTCGTGCGGCAGCTTCCATGGGGATGATTGAGCTTTGGATTCCATGCTTCATAATCATAAACCCATGATTCCTCACCAGTTATGATGCTCTGGAGCAAAAGTCCAATAGCTTCTTAGCAATGTTAATGCGATGGTGTTTTTGGTCGAAAATGGGCAAAAATCGAAGACGAGCCAAAATACGTGCAAGCAAAGCAGCTGTCAAAAATTAACTGAACATTCAATATGGCCGAACTTGTCGGCATAAGTGAGAGACATGAGTACCAACATAACGCCACAAAAAAAATCGAAAATTGAATATAAGTAACCCGCGGAATTTCAAAATTCGCGATACTTTTTGAACAGACCTCGTATGTACATTTATCTGTTCTTCCAAAATTGTACGAGGAGCAATTTTTTTATCAGTGTGCTTTTATAAACTACAAGGATACATATTACCTTCCTTCGAATTTGCTAGTTTGGGTGATTCCCTCTTATTGCCGCGAATAGTTCCTACTAAAGTGGTTCTTTTTAATAACTTATGATGTGCTTGTAAATAAATTATCTGTAGTGACAATTCTTCTGTCCCTGTAAATGATTCAGCGAGTCTCAGAAAAATATGTTCAGTAAGTGGTATTGCCGATGGTCTCGTCTTACCTTTTCCCAAATATGGAAATCCATTATGTATATATGTAATCGGAACATCCGATCAGAACTAAAATTTCATTTCAAACTTATCGGGTTTTTTGTTGAACGTGTATTTTGTAAATTTACGTCTCCCGAATCAACGCTATTGTTCGGCAGTAATATTGGTACGTCGGTTAAAACAATTTTGAATATTTACAAACTCGTATACCACACTTTTAAGATCAGAGCAAATTTAGCCGTTTATAAACCTTGACTCTGGTTACATTTTTTTATCACAAGAATCACATCCTACTCAAATATGTTATATCTTTATATGAGTGCATACATTAATTGCAAATGAGACATCCACCTCCCTCTAGGTTTCACAGACAGTGTAGTATACAGAACAAGTGGCGAAATTATATTTGCATTAGATGAATTTGAGGATGTCATGCCATGTAAATTAATACATTTTGATAGCGTCGAATTAAATAGCGGGAAAACCGAAAGAAGGAAAAATATTTTGATTAGAAAATTAGATACCAATTTATTATAGGAAAAATAGTGAATTAAGCTGAGGAAAAACGGAAACATTTTAGTCAGGACATGCTGTAAACAATAAGCATAAAAATGGAAATGAGGCGGTTATTTTTAAGGATAGCCTCGCTGCTTTAAATATTATTTGTGGCTCCAGGATGGACCCGGTACTAAATGATATCAAATATCGCCTAACGAACAATCGTTTTATTCAATTGCGGTGGGTGTTGGGTCATGTATGCATTTCTGGTAATAAATATGTTGATTGGTTTGCAGAAGTTCTGCTCCGCCCAGTTCCCACAGTATTCGCGGCATTCATTAATTTACTCAGATATGAGACTGATTTACTCGACAACCAATCCGAAATTCTGGGCAAAAAAATTGCTCAGAATTCGAATTAGTCGTACCGCCGTCCTCCTACGATTTCCTACTCGGCAATCCTGAACAGGTTTTTCTGACCATACCACACATACTGACGGATTGTCACAAAACACGAGCATTTTTTCGAGTAGGATTACCTCAATAACTGAAGTACTTGTTCCAGCTACACGCTTCCCTAGTACTCTCTTCAACCTAATTACACATACTTACACATACCTACTAAAAAAATATAATTATTCCTCTTTCCAAATTACAAGAAAAAAAAACTCCCAAACTTAGTCTGTTTAAACACTTAAACCGTCATACCTGAGACGACAAATGGTCCTACGGTTGTGGTGCTTGGATGTGGCCCTCTAGGCACGTGTCTTTGGGACCTTTCTCACAAACAAACAATTTAATAATTGTTAAAAAAGAATAAATAGTTATAATTTGAATTCAATGTTTTTCGGACTTTATTTTAACTCTGTCTAAATCGTCTTCATTTTTAAACCCTACAAATGTTAATTTTCTACATAATCGCTAGGAATTATCGATGACAAAAAAATCAATTTGTATCGTTCGTTCTATGTCAAATCATGGATAATTAACATTTGAAAAACTAATTAATATTGTTTGGAAAAGGACAAAGTGTATTGTCACAAGTTGTCAGGCTGGATAGAGTAAGTTCTTTTTCGTGTAGAAAATTGTTTTTAATTTCCCCCAAAAGGGTATTTAAAGAAATTATTTTTGTGCAATTTATTTTTAAAAGCACTATTTGGGTACTAAAGGCTTAAGGAGCAATGCATATCCTAGTTTATTTTTGCATCCCACAATTAACAAGCATCAATTGTGGTATGAATTATGATTTAATTATTCGAGTATTTTTTATGTGCAACTAAATACATTGAGGAGTGCCCTAGTACATGCACTAAAGACAAAAAGGTCATATAAACTCTACATAAAAAAATTTGGAGTTTCAAATTGTCCATACGGAAGTTAAGAAAAGAAAAAACAAATAGGGTAGAACGGTCAATAAGGAATATTACCTGCAAGTTATGCGCAAGTTGCGCGAAGCAATCCACCAGAAACGCCCGGATTTGTGGAAGAATAAAAATTGGCTTTTGCACCATGATAACGCCCCTGCTCACATGTCGTTGCTTGTGCCCGAATTTTTGACCAAAATCAAGACACTAATAATGTCGCAGCCACCATATTCCCCAGATCTGGCCCCCTGTGACTTTTTCTTGTTTCCGAAACTGAAGAGCCCCATGAAAGGACGACGCTACGAGATAAAGACGCCATTGAAGGAGGAGCTGAACAAGATCACACAAAATGTTTTTTGAAGTGCTTCGAGGATTGGAAAAAACGTTGGCACAAGTGTATAATATCTGGTGGCGATTATTTTGAAGGGACAAAATAGATATTCATGAATAAATAAATAATTTTTGAAAAAATACAAAATTCGCGATAATTTTGAACAGACCTCGTACAAAAGAAGAAAAAATCTTTGTCAATGTTTATATTTTGGTTTTTCTGCGGGTTACAAATTTGTGAGGGATATACTTGGATTTAATTTACCAAGCTTTCTTCTTTGCATAACTGGATCAAAATTTAAGCTCTTTCTCTCGATTTTAATGAAGTTTGCCTGGACGAATTCGAAAAACTAGAGCCTCATGATAAAGAGGTTATGCACGTATTTGACGAAATGAGTATACAAAAAATGTTAGATCTGCGGTAAAATGTAAAATCTGTATTCTTTAATTAATAAATATAATCAAATTAAATAAAAATCTATTAAAATAAAAATATATTATTTTTATGTGTCTAAAATTTTTTGCATAATATATTTCTATAGTAAGATCTGTTATAATATATTAATATGTTAAATAAAGTGGAATTACAGTTAATTTAAATATTTTAATTATTAGGCATAGAAAGAATATAGTTCACTTACATTTTATTATTAACTTCTTTACTTGTAATTTATAATATTTTTTATCATTAAACAGAATGGAAACTTATCAAAATAAGAACTTCTGTTTTGCTGGATTCACACCAAATATCACATATTTTTATTTAATTATCGGTCAAATTCACTGTAAAAAAATTGTTTTTTTTAAATAGAATAATTATTATATAAATATGCTATATTTAATATATTTGTTTAAAAATTGCCCATATCAAGAAAAAACCGAATAATAATGAGAAAAAAATTAATGCATTAAAAATAACGCAACGTAACTACTTTTTTGCGCTGACATCGGACTACTGGTAGAATTTTATTTTTTCTTCAATATTGCATGTGCATATTATTTTGCTCAATGCTACAAAAATAATTTGCTAATAGGACTGCAGTCAAAGTGTATGTTAACATATAATTAAAAGTATTCCAACTAAATGGATTTAATTCGAAAATACCCTTGTATTAGTATTTTAGTAACTGAACAAGAAATATAATAAGCATTTTAATACTTTTTAGACACGATAATACTTTTTTCTTTTCGCTTCTATTGTAGTATTTATTTACATTAACCAAAAATACTTATTTTGATAATATATTAATTCAATATTTTTAATTAAGTGCAGCAAATTTCAAATAAACTGTTATATATAAAATTAAGTAAAAATACATTTTTTAAATAATATTAATTAGTTAAAATACAAATAAAAGTATTATTTCTACTCATGGTGGCTGTAACTGATCTTAATACAATTTCCTTTAAAGTTATCGAGATCAATGGCATCCAAATCCCGTGGTATTCATATTTATGTGTATTGTGTAATCTTACTGTGTAGGGTAGCTTTATACTATGGGGAGTTTTGTGCAATAAACGCCCATTGAATGGTCCTGTACCGAATGAGATTCGATATAACCTTCTTAACAATAGGAGTATCGAGTTGCGTTGAATGCTGGGACATATGGGAATCCTGAAAAATAAACGTTCTGATCTGTTGGATGGAAACCTTCTCCGGCATTTGCTGATTTCAGATATTTCTTATCTAAAAGTTATAGAATAACAAACAATATCCTCAGCTGTACGTAGAAATTTAGACTAGACCAAAAATTTTACACGTAATTATAACGACAACCAATTGTAATTTTCAAAATTTAACCATTTCCAACCAGCAAGCGAAGAAAAAAAATTAAAGACAAAATTTTAAACTCACACAAACATTCTACATTAAGATAAAAAAACCTCACCATTTATTGATATTTAAATCAATGTCATTGACCTCTGACATAGAACGACGCTACGCTACGATTGAGGAGATAAAGACGTCATCGAAGGAGGAGCTGAACAAGATCACAAAAAATGATTTTTTGAAGTGCTTCGTGAATTGGAAAAAACGTTGGTACAATTGTATAATATCTGGTGGGGATTACTTTGAAGAGGACAAAATAGATATTCATGAATAAATAAATAATTTTAGAAAAAATACAAAATTTGCGATACTTTTTGAACATACCTTGTATTTAATTAATGTACGAAATACACATAGCATTTTTAAATTTATTACGTTATTCCGAATATATTTCCTTATTCGAAGTTTCTGAAAAGCTATTCATTAAACGATTCCTTAAAATAGAAATCCATCAATTCTATTATTAGTTAATTATGACATTTCTTATCAACGACGAAGTAAATTTTCATTCTTTAATAGCAAAAATAGTAATTGACAATATATTTATTCTTAGTTACTATAAGGGAGTAAATGTTTTTTTCTTTTTCTTAATTTACATTAAAAAACTTTAACTTAATTTCATTGTTATTATTCTGACTACGATTACCCTATTAATATAGGTTTTAGTATGTTTGTAACTATTGAAAAGTTTTAATTTGAGTCTTATTGGTAAAATGAATACGGGCAAATGTAAATGAAAAATTTTTTATGCATAGCAGCAAAGAAAAACAAACCGTCTCCGGACTTGTGCACATATTTTGTTGCAAGAACTGAAAAGTTCATGTCAAGTATTTATTAAAAAGTTCTCAAAATACAACAATTTCGTGTATAAATAAAATAGGCTCGAAACTATTTATTGACAGAATTGGAAATCTAAACGAAAAATATGTGTTTTGGTTATTTTCATTTTTATTCAATTTCGTGCAAGTGCTCTCTTTCGATATGATCTACTTCGTTATTATTTCGCCTGTTTATTTTATATTGCAAACGATAAAAATATCTTCGAACTAAATAAATATTTCATGGTATGTGACTAGGCTAAAATTTGATTATCGTTTATGTTCTTGTTCTATCGCAATATTTTCTTTCCGATTCGCGATTTACTAGGGAGTGTTCAAGTGGGTAGACAAAATCTACCCAAGTTTCATCAATGATATTATTACAATATATAATAATCAAATGGAAGGGTGGCATCGTTTAAGGGATTTCGTGCATAACAGTTAGCTTTTATTGATGTAGTAACAATTTTAAATGGTAAGCGCAACAGACACACAGAGTTGACTATTTATATTGCATCAGATATGACGACATAAAGTTTGTGTAATGAATTTTTTAACATACGCCCGTTTACCTCATAATTTTTATGAGGAAAACTTGCATTATACGAACAATTCTGTCTTGTCATTTAAGATAGTATCATGGAAATTTCAAATTATTTGCAAATATTAACCATTGTCTGTATTATTTAAAAATTTCAGTGATATCACTAGATGACAGTAGATAATATATACACAATAAGTAAAGAATATTCATAAAAAAGAATATGATGAATAGTAAAATTTTCTAATCAACTTACTTTCTTTTCGAATATTTCATGAGTATTATTAAAAAGAAGAAATTATATTATTTATATGTAGTTTCCATTAAAATTATTATAGTAATAATGCATAAAATATCACATTATTAAAATGATCGCCATAGACTTTGTACAGAAACCGATCCTTTTGATGTAATTTTTTTAATGACTATTTTAAACATTTCAAGCTGTAATTTGGCTATTATTTTTTATGAAATCTTTTGAAATTTAAGGATTATCTGCATACTCATATACAAAACAGTTTATTTGGGTTGTCCATGAAGTAATTTCGTTTATTAAAAATAAAAATGAGAGACGATTTGCTAATAGTGAATTAATATTTTATTCAATTAAATATTGTCCAGGTTGATCCAATACTCTTTGCCATCTTTCTGGCAGTGGCATTATTCCACGCTCATAAAATTTTTATATGATGAATAGTAAAATTTTCTAATCTGATAAATAGTAAAAACTGATCCAAGTGATTTTTCACCTCCTCATTTGAATTAAACGTTTTACCGTCTAAAAAATTTTGTATAATCGGAAGGTGCTAGGTCTGGAGAGTATAGTTGGTGTGGCAGTATATTCCATCCAAGCTCTAAAAGCTTTTACGAATGGTCAAACTTGTATGTGGTTTCGCATTATCCTGTTGGAACACTATACCTTTCCTATTGACCAATTCTGGCCTTTTTTCTTTAAGTGAATCATTCAATTTATCCAATTGATGACAGTACACTTCATAATTGATTGTTGTGTTGCTCGGTAGAAGCTCAAAATAAACAATTTCTTTGAAATCCCACCAAACAGATATCATAACCTTTTTTTTGATGAATATTGGCTTTCGAAGTGTTTTGAGCCGGTTCATCTTTTCTACTCTAGGATCTTTTGCGATTAACACTATTGTAGATAACATATTTTTTGTCCCCAGTAATGAAACGCTTCATTTTCTTGGCGTTTGAGAAACAAATCACAAACGTCCATGTGACGGCACAATTTTTTTTCCGTAAATAGATGAGGAAATGATCATGAACGGTCGTATTCGATAAATTTAATCTCTCAGCGATCTCACGAGTTGTTATTCGCCGGTTTGCATCAATTAATGCCTTTATTGTGTCTTCGTCAGCATCAACTGGCCTTTCAGAACGTGGTGCTTCTTCGAGATGAATATTGCCGAAATTTTGGCGCTCACTTAACACATCTTCTCCATACATATCGGATAATTTTTTTCTTGCTTCAACAGCATTTTTATGTTTTCTATAGTAAAAAAATAAAATATGCTGAGAATGCTGTTTCTCACTTTCCATATTTAAAAGTGTATCAACCAAAAACTACTTTGCAGAATCAATCTAATTTTTTCACAAGCAAGCCTTGCTATGTCAGCTATCAAAATATATATATGGTTTTAGTGTGAAGTTGGTTGTGAAAAAATACAATTACGTCCTCTGTTGGGAAAAAACGAAATTGCTTTCCGGACAACCCAATATATAGCAAAAAAAACTCAACGGCGTCAATTTGCACGATCTTGAAGACCGATTGACATCAGCAAATCTGGAAATTTTCGCGCAATAAAATAATTTGCCGTAATGTGAGGCTTGTGGCACTATCGTGGTAAGACCGCATATGGTCCAGATTGTAATTTCCAAGTTGAGGCCAAAAAAAGTGACTTATCACATGGTTTCTTCTTCTTCTTTTCCAGGATCCGATAATATCATCATTACAATATACACAACAGATAGCCACTTATGGCAGATGCAATGGCTTCTCCACAGTCACTTTTGGGTTTTCAGAACCCCCATATAAGGCAATTATGCTCGTTGATAATATCTAACATGTTCGAAAAATTAGCATTCAAAACCTGTTCGAATAAAGATATGGTTATTATAAAATGGCATATAATAAACTAAAAAATTTTTATCGTGAATAATATGGTATATTCAGCTAAACAGCTATCATACGACAGGGTTGTACCGAATAATGAAATGCATAATCCGGTAAATTAGTGTAATTTGTATTATATAAATTCTTTATTTTTGAAAAACATTTAATAAAATTTTGCATAATATAGAAAATAAGGTTTTTTAGATAAATTCGTAAATATCTAGTTTTTTCTTTAAAAAAAGTCTAGCAATTTTTTAAAATAATAATTGAGTTTATTTTATTCTCTACTGTTTTCTATTAACTAATTAGTTTTATGTTATAAGGTTTTTAACTATTGTCTAATGTCCCGAAATAATTCGCGACTTGCGCACGCACACAGTAATTGCAACTCGAAAAGATCAAGAAATTCGTCGATTCAAAGAATTAAACATTTTATTAATTAAATAATTCCAAAAGGAGTACGGTTAATTCAAATTTTAAGTGTTCTAAACATTATATACGAGGTCTGTTCAAAAAGTATCGCGAATTTTGTTTTTTCAAAAATTATTTATTTATTCATGAATATCTATTTTGTCCCCTTCAAAGTAATCCCAACCAGATATTATACACTTATGCCAACGTTTTTTGCAATCCTCGAAGCACTTCAAAAAATAATTTTTTGTGATTTTGTTCAGCTCCTCCTTCGATGCCGTCTTTACCTCCTCAATCGTAGCGTAGCGTCGTCCTTTCATGGGGCTCCTCAGTTTCGGGAACAAGAAAACGTCACAGGGGCCAGATCTGGGGAATACAGTGACTGCGGCATTATTAGTGTGTTGTTTTTAGGCCAAAAATTCGCGCACAAGCAACGATGCGTGAGCAGGGGCGTTATCATGGTGCAAAAGCCAATTTTTGTTCTTCCACAAATCCGGGCGTTTCTATCGGATTGCTTCTCGCAACTTCCGCATAACTTGCAGGTAATATTCCTTATTGACCGTTATACCCTGTGGCAAGAACGCATGATGCACCACGCCCCTGAAATCGAAGAAAACTGTAGGCAAGACCTTCACATTCGACCGAGCTTGGCACGGTTTTTTCGGTCTTGGCTCGTACGGCAGCTTCCATTGGGATGATTGAGCTTTGGTTTTCTCGTCATAACCATAAACCCATGATTCGTTACCAGTTATGGCCCTCTGAAGCAAATATGGGTCGTCGCGGACAGAGTCCAACAGCTCCTTAGCAATGTTAATGCGATGCTGTTTTTGGTCGAAATTGAGCAATTTTGGTACGAATTTCGCGGCGACCCGTATCACGACCAAATCATTGGTAAAAATCGAATGGCACGAGCCAACCGATATGTTCAAGTCCTCAGCAACTTCTCTAACGGTGATTCGACGATTGGCCAATACTATTTTCTTCACTTCATCAATGTTTTCGTCTGTTGTTGACATGCTCGTTCACATCTTCTCGGCCCTCTGAGAACATTTTGTACCACCGATAAACGTTGCTGAGAACATTTTGTACCACCGATAAACTTTGCTTCGTTTATGTCACAGTCAACATTCGGAATGCGTCCGCGCAAATTAATTTTGTTTTTTCACACAAAATTTGATACAGATTCTTTGATCCATTTTCTCGAATAGGCAAAAATCGAAGACGAGCCAAAACACGTGCAAGCAAAGCAGCTGTCAAAAATTAACTGAACATTCAAAATGGCCGATGAAAGACATGAGTACCAACATAACGCCACAAAAAATCGAAAATCGAATATACGTAACCAGCGGAAATTCAAAATTGTGCGATACTTTTTGAACAGACCTCGTATATTTATCTTGCATTTAATTTTAATTTCAACAATACTACTACATAAAACGACATTAAAAAAATTTGAAAATATGTTCGTCATACTACGAACGGAACTGAAAATTGCAGATTCAAATTAAATTGGACAATAGTAATCCGTTTTGGCTGCTGGCTTGTAATTGTGTGAACTCCAATAAGATTGTGAAGGTTTTAAAAATGTTGACAGCGCCTTTTCAGTTAGTTGGTCGTCGCAATTGAGTGCTGCGGCATCATGTACTAATACCAAATATAAATTAAATATAAAAAGAATTATATATAAAATATATAATTCTGAAAATTTACATAATATTCTATGAATTTTTGAAAATACATTATAATAATTTAGAAGATGAATCGTATATTTTATTTGGTAAATTATTACTTTTTTTTTCAACAATTAACAAACGCCATTAAAGAAAATCAAATAAAACATTTATAAGGTTAGAAACCACGACTGTTCACACGTTCAATAAAAAAGTACATTCTCAAACCACTTAATGATAAACTAAAACATGAAAAATGACAATTAATAATATTTTTTTTTGATCCAGCTATTGAATTTAATTCTCAGAATACTACCATATTTTTTTTTAATTCTATTTGAAGAATATTCATTTTAACGTTTATACTATAAATAATCTATTATGAAAGTAAGGATATACATTTTCATAATTTGTCACAAAATGTTACGACATGTGTTATTTACGAAATGTTCTTTTATCATATTAGCTACCATATGATGAGCATATTTCATGCTATAAATCCATACAATTTAGTATTTTATTATAAATATTGCAAATATAATATATATGCATGTTATATTTATTAAGCAATTATATGAGAATATAGAAAATGTATAATAAATATTTACGAGCGCATTTACAAAGTTGCAAGGTTTTTTTCATTGCAGTATTCTGATTTATTTGAAATGTTAACCACTTTGGTTAATTATTATGAATAGTTCAATGATGAACTTTGAACAATTTGCATATTGAGAAGTTTGGATAACTATTTTGAAATTATTATAATTAAATAATATTTATTTATTGTATCATATTTTCAATATAGGCTTTAGCTCTTACATGTACTGTTACTTCAAAAGTTTCCAAAAAGACACCGAACGTATTTGGGGTATGTATCCATCTAGAGACATTCTGTTAACCCATTATCCATTATCGAACAATACATACATATATACCCACCCGTTTAGATAGAGTAGCATGCAAGGATATCTTTCGATATAAATTTCTTTTTGTGTGGCATGCTGTCGTAGAGTAAAATCACTGGAAATAGATAATAATAATCCCCTTTATATATTGTATAAAGGCATTACGAAAAAATCAATTTTTTTTCTACTATTTATAATTTTTTTTCTTTTTTTCTTTTATTGATATTGTATTTATTGCATTTTTATTTATTTATTTTGTTGTTATTTTTATTATTATTATTATTATTATTTTTTTTTTTTTTTTTGGAATGAATTGGAAGGTTTTGCGAATATGATTGTTGAATGCTGTGGAAGAGTTTCCATTTTCAAATATTCAAAATTGACTTCAGTTGCTTTTGATACGGAGCACTGATAGGATGTGGAAATTAATTAGTTTAGTTTCGGTAAATTTTATAGTAAAAGATATAATTTTTTTTAAATTCTAATTCTTAAAAATAGATAGCGTAGAATAATATAGTTTAACACTATCGGTTTGATATATAAATTAATATTTCTATTGTTAATGACTAATGACATTAGTTACTTTTAATGGAATGGCTATAGTGTGTGCAGAATAGAGTTAGAAAAAAAACATGAAATTCAATTTAGATATTATCAAATATAAATAAAAATATATTTTGCTTTAAATTTATAATAAATATCTGAAATTTCTTAACTCTGACATAAAGAAAATTTTTTTTCTTATGCATTTTGCATTTTGAGTAGATATTTTTTTTTTAGTAATTAATAATATTTTTCATAATGTTTGATTTTTGCAATTTTTAAAAAAAAAAAGTGATTTTTTTTAGAATATAAATTGAAATTTTCTTTTTATATTGTACTTTTCTCTTATAGATTAAATAGTATAGTTTAGAATTAATTTATTTCTAAAAATTATTTGAAAATAATATTTAAAATATTCTTTAAATTGGTTGAAAATATAATTATTTTGGTTTTTTTTATTTCTTTCAAAAAAAAAAAAACAAAAACCAAAAAAACGAATTATATTACTTCAAAGTTATTCGGTTGAGAGATATTTTATAGAGTATATATAAAAAAAATATTACGACATATAAATAAAAATGGTAAAAAGTAGATCGAATACACCATGCGAACATGATGAAGTCAAAGCTGATCTAATGGTTAAAAGTACCAACGGCGTTGATGAGCGTGCTTGTCTGGATGCAAATAATTCTAATTATGACGAGGAGGTAGTGTTTAATTAAGTGTTAGTGTTGTTAAGAAATGTTCAAATTAGAGAATAAAAATATTTTTTATATTAAAATTTGTTAATTTTTCTTTTCTAAAGAAACGTTATTTTTTTCATGAATTGAGGGTGGGTTTTGATCGTAAAGCATTTCAAATTATAATAAAGTAAAATTATTTAAACAAATTTTTTTTGAATGGACGAATAAAAAGAAAAATAAATTTTATTTCTGTTGGTTTATTTTAATATTTCTTGTAGTGAAATTATTTTCTTGCATGTTAATTTTTTTTTCAATTTTACTAAAACAATTTAGTGACACTAATTTTTAATTAATCTTTAGTTCGCACGTTAATATACTAAAATTAAAATTAAAAAATATATTTTTTTCCATCCATATCTGTCTTTAAAATTATTTTGATAGAATAATTAAATTTTATTTTAATATAATTTTAATTTGAAAAAATTTAATAATGCTAAAAATAAATTTTGAATTAATATTAGAATAAAATAAATTCATTGAAAAAAGTACGAAAATACACATTAATACGTACTCAATTCTTTTAAATGAATTTGCAGTTTTTTTTATATATAAAGAACGATTTTAACTTGTACAATTTCTGGTTGAAATTAATAAATTTATGCAAATATTTCTATTCAAAGTAATTGATTATTAAGAATTTATTTTAAAAAATGAGAAAACTATCAAAATACCATATAATAAATTTTTTTTTATTTCATATAAAATATTTAACTTAATTTTAAAATTTTAATAATAATCAAAAATGTATTCAAAAAGTTAGGGTAATGTTACAGATAAAGCAGTGATAATGCTAAGAAAATATTCCCATGCGTTTTGACATTTGTGGGGTTTAGAATTATTCTTATTAATTGACCATTAATAAGGTGATTACGACAAAGACTCATAACCACAGATAATATTCTCATACTAATACTTACAATCTATTTAATATTATTGGTTTTAATTTAGTCTTATTATTAAAAATTTAAATTAAAAATATATAAATGGGTGGTCCTTATCAAAATTATTTAACTTTCCAATAATTCGAATACCTTCACTTATGTTCATTTATTAGAAATTTGATACTATACAAAATTGTACCTTTTTTTTAGATTTTCAGTAAGATTTAAATATTTTTTAATTTTGTGTATTTTCCCTAATTTAAACATATAAAACAAACATTTAGCTAGAGTTTTTTCTATAAATAGTAATTAGTTATTCCTGAAAATCCCAAACAGGGTTTTTATTTTCAACTAACAGGCTTCAATCAATCAATAAGTTAGTTTTAAATGCATAAGTAATTTTTTTTTAAATTATTTGTACAATTAATTTAAGAGATCGCATGTGCATGCAATTACTAAAATGACCAGATTATAAAAAATTCAATATTCTAGTCAGTGAAAGTAGAAATTTTCTTATTCAAATTGTTTGTTTCAACACAATCTCTTTTTTTATAAAGTAATTACATAAGTTTTGCATGGAATTTTAATTAATTTTCATAAATAATTACAAATTCTCATTATCAATTAATACCAATTGGAAAGCTATAAAAATAAACGATATATTTTATGAACAAAAATCAAAATTATCAAAAAAATCATCAAGAATAAGTTTTGTTTTAGTTCCAAGGGAAGCAGGCGTCTCAGGCAAAGTTGAAAAATGTTGAAGGTGGCGGCGATGCAGGTGCTACAGATGATGGTGATGCCTGGATTAAATCTAGACAACTCATTCGGCCGGATGATCAATTGGATTTGACCGATGCCGAATTGAGCGAAGAGGTTCCGAAAATACTAACTACCGAGAATACAAATGTAGTAAAAAATTTAGTTATTTACAGTTTTATGGAAGGTGGTTATGTCCCGGTAAGTAATTAATTATCTATATTATATTTCGATTATCATAGTTATTTGGTTTAATAATAATGTGTTAATAGGTTCCACCAGCGGGAAATACCGTAAGTCTATTGAATTTTGAAGGCACATCGCTACACATTGATTCTCAAGAGGCTAAAGACCAGCTCGCCGAAATGGGGAATGAAGGTTCCTAAACGTGTTTTGTTATTTTAATTAAAATAATTTTGCACAATCTCTACCTCGACATTGTAACTATTTTTTTTTTGCAAAAAGGATTTGGTATTGAAGCTGAAAAACCTAAGATTGAAAAAGAGCGTGGAGCCTCGCCTGAATTAAAAGCAGAAGGTGAAGAAGATGAAGAAGGTGAAGGTGAGGGTGAACAGGCTGATGAAGAAGGCGGCGATGCAGCTGAAGCTGAACACGAGGGTGGGTAATTAGTTTATTAGACATTAAGCAAAAAAAAATATTTTACCGGATTATCGATTAAGAAACAAAGCCCTGTCATTAAATAGCCATTAATTATTTACAATAGTATTTATTTAGTTTATTGTTTGATATTTTATATTATATATCGTTTAACTGACTATACTGGTAAAATGTGCAAAATTTACAAGATATGCCGATTAAATGCTGGAAGAACCGGTTTTTAATGATGATTTTTCGAATGAAATTGTCTTCAGCGATGATGAGGTTTATTACTCGATCGGTGGATAAGTCAATAAGCAAAATTTTCATATATGAGGCTCTAGAAACCCACAAATAACTGTGGAGATAATATTATAGCCCCGAAAAGTTACTGTTAAGTGTGTATTTTGGTCTGAAGTTATCATTGACCCGTATTTTATTGAAAATGGGGAAGGAGAGTTTGTTAACGTCAATTGTGAGCGCTATTGCCGTATGATAACTGACTGGCTTTTTTTGGGCAAAACTTAATTGACGTTAACAAACTCTCTTTCCTCATTTTTAATGAAATACGGGTCAATGATAACTTCAGACCAAAAAATAAAACGGTGCCACAAGCCACACAACACAAAAAATTTTGACTTTATTGCGCGAAAATATTGCCAGAGCGTGTAAATTCGAGATTTGGTAAAGTCAATTCGCCTCCAAGATCGTGCTATTTGACGCTGTTGGAATTATTAATATAGCGTAAGGCTAAAGATTGGATTTACGCAAGTAATCATTAACCTTTTAAACATTTAAAAACCGACATCCATTAATTAATAGCCAAATTAAAGCCTGAAATTTTAAAAAAAAAAACTAATTAAAATTTACCTTCAATGAATCAAGCCCTAGAAAAAGTCTCATCGCAGTCATTTAAATAATATTTAAATATTCTTCCATGCAGAATGGCAATCTGAATTTAAAATGTGTTTTATATTTATTCTTTATTACTTTCCGAAGCAAAAATTGAATATTCCTTATATTTTGTTGTTGTTTTTAATTAGATGAAGAGGATGTTCCAGTAGTAGTGCCTGTCAGTGGTAAAAAAGGAAAATTGATAAATCAATTTAATTTTTGTGAGCGTGCAGCCCTGACATTTAATAATCCTAATAGGGTATGGTAGAGAAATTTACTTTACTATTTGTATTTATTTATAATTTATCAATGAATTTATAGAATGTGGAAACTCAAACAATTCCACCTCCACGGTCGACTTTTGGTGGAAATGTTCTTCAATGGGTTATTTATGATAGCTACACTGAAGACTATGCACACCACGTTAAAGAAAAAGAAAAAGAAAAACGGGTCAGTACATGTACATATGTAAAATATTTATATTAGTTTTAATTAGTTATAAACTTTAATGTATCGAAAAAATATAGCCAGCTGCTAACAAACGGGAAGAGTTCAAACGTAAAACAGATAAGAGTCAAGCTGTGGAAGAGTTAAATAAGAAATATTTGCAATGTTGGCAAATTCTTGAACGAATGATCAATCAAAATATTTACGATGATATAGCACAAGATTATAGATATTGGGAAGATCCATCTGATGAATTTCGCGAAGAAGAGGGCACACTTTTACCATTATGGAAGTTCACCTATGATAAGACAAAGAAAATGAACGTTACCGATTTATGTTTTAATACACTGTATTATGATCTGTTTGCTGTTTGTTTCGGATCTCGTAAGTTCTTAATTTGACTATTTTTTATTTTTCTAAAAACTAGATAGTCGAAAGTATAACCTATTTTAATTTGAAAAAAAATCTTTTATTTTTATTACGATTTTAAATATATATAGTGGACTTTATGAAACAAGGTGCTGAAGGTTCTGTGTGTTTATTTACTATAAAAAATCCTTCGTTTCCTGATTATAGAAGTAAGTTAAATATATTTTATAAAATGAAATTTAATTCTTTAATTTTCCTTATTTTCTATTCAGTTATGACAGAGAGTGGAGTAATGTGCTGTGATATACATCCGAAATATCCTTATCTATTGGCAATTGGTTAATTTTCAATAAAAAATACTTTTCTACCTTACAAAGGTTTTTTAAATGTATTTTTTTTTATTTCGAAAATTATTTTAGGTATGTATGATGGTAATGTGGCTGTTTATAATTTGCAGTTGAGTTGTAAAGATCCAGTTTACATGTCTCAAGGTGTTAACGGAAAACATGCCGAATGTGTTTGGGATGTATGTATCGCGTTAATACTAGTTTTCTATACAAAAACATAATGTTTATTTGAAAAGAATAATAATTATAATTACCTTAGATAAAATGGGGACCTGATATGCCAGATGGGGAGATTAATTTTTATTCAATATCGTCAGATGGAAGAGTTTTCAATTGGGTTTTGATGCAGAGTAAATTAGCTATAACGACAATAATAACATTATTTTTGGAACGAGAAATGGTTGGTGGTCCTGATGGTACAGATATCAAACTGAAAGGCTGTGGTACCTGTATGATATTTCATCCAACGCAGCCAGAGATATTTCTTGTTGGTACCGAAGAGGGACTTATTTATAAATGCAGCACTGCTTATAATTCAAAATATCTGATGACATATAATGCACATTATTTACCAGTTTATCGAATTGATTTTAATAAATATAATTCAAATATATTCGCATCGTGTAGTGCAGATTGGAGAGTTAAAATTTGGGAAGATATGAGAAGTGAACCACTTTTTATATTCGATTTGGCAGCTTGTGTTGGTGATGTTAAATGGGCACCATATTCCAGTACTGTATTTGGTGCAGTAACTACTGAGGGTAAAGTGTTCGTGTTCGATTTAAATGTTAACAAATATAAGCCAATATGTATACAAGCAGTTGTGCCCAAAAAACGAAATCAACTAACACGATTAGCATTCAATCAGAAACTTCCATTCATAATTGTTGGAGACGATAGGTAAGAAATAAGTTTTTCTTTTAAAGAAAGACACATTTTTTTAATTAATTTTTTATTTGATTTTCTAGAGGCACAACGATATCATTGAAATTATCACCAAATCTTCGATTAAAAGTGAAACCGCCGAAAAAACAACAGTCGATCGATCAGCATACCTTACAATGTCAAAAACTTGAGAAACTTTTATCGTTGGTAAGAGAACTTCCAGAAGGTGAGGAATTAAAAGATACCGGAAGTACGGTAGCATCATAAAAAAATTATTAAAATTTACTCAATTCTACTATGAATATATTGTATATAAAAAAGATACGTATTTAAGTATTTATGAAATAAATGTAATTAATTAATTGTGTTTGAATAATCTTTGATTTATATAAATTTGAAGGAAAATCGGGATTGGTTAAATTTTTTTTTAAAACGACGTAAGAGTTAAAACCAAAAACAATGTTTTTTCTAAAATATTCTTTGAGAATTTTGCTAATAAAAACTTTGTGTACATATTAAAGCATCATACCTATTAGAATTTATAATTAATACTATAATTATAATTATATCTATATACGTAATATAAAAGATATTACGTATATAGATATAATTATAATATAGACTCCTAAACAGCTCAACGGATCATCATGAAAATTTGTATACAAAGGTTTTTGGGTATAGGAAATTTTACTCTAACTGTGTTGTTTGTTGCGTTTTTTCGTTTCTTTGCATTTTTTAATCTACGAAATTACGTTTACTTGCATTTTAGACATTTGTTTCCAGTTTTTTTTTGTATTTGCCATACATAACATTTATTTATTTATTTATATTCTCTCACCAAATGGTAAATTTATTTAAATATAATTCAGGTATAAATGCGGCTATGTTTTTACAGGTATAAATCATTCCCCTCCCCCCAATTTGTCCATCAATTTCAAGCGATTTCAGTTTCCAGTGCGCCTTGTCTTCGCAATTACAATTAACAAATCGCTTCTGGATTGAATTTAGAAAATGCTTGCTATGCGTTACTTGCTCCAAATATTAATACTCACATTACATTGCAATAAAGACTCCCATATTAGCAATTTTTGGATAGCAGTGCGCGCTGGGTCTTAGCTAGGTAACTTTATAATGCCTCTCTCATAGTAGCCCTGGTCCCTCTAACTCGACTAAGTGATTATCATAATTTTCTCTTGATGCCAATTTTTTTTCACTAAGGAAGCTTTTCAATGATAAAAAAGAATGGTATTCGCTTGGTGGATGCATCAAAATTTCCCAAAAAAACTCCCGGAGTTTTTGGCGAGTCACTATAGACGTGTGTGGGCTGGCGTTATCCTGATGGAACACAACACCTCTCCTATTGGCCAATTTTGGCCACTTCTGTTCAATCGCTAGCTTCAACCGGTCCAATTGTTGACAGTTGAGGTCCGAATTTAGTGTTTAGCCATATAGAAGCACCTCATAATTGATGATTCCTTTCCAGTCTCACAAAATGCATTCCCAGTTACCATCCGTTTAAGAAATGAGTCGATTTGGTTCAGTTTGGCCAAGACTTCGCAAATGGAAGTTCGATCCATTATGTTTTTTTTTGCGTGAGTTCGTGTGGCACCCAAACATTGAGCTTCTTTTTGAACTTTATACAGATGGTTTAAAACTGTTTTGTGGTTGATCTTTAGCTGCTGAGCGATACTACGACTGCTAACATGCCGGTTATTTGCATGATTTTTTTCATACTTCGATTATTTGCATGATTTTATAGACATTATCAAGGACGTGCTTACCTTTTCAGAATCAACAAAACCAAAATTGCACATAATTGGCTGCGACAGTATGGGGACCGTAAACACCATTCACAATTTCAGCCACCTGGCTTGTATTTTCGCCTTTATCAAAGCAACATTGTAAACTATACCGAATTTTCTCTTTGCTAACTTCCACCTTTTACACCCTATAACTCACAACTGAATCGTAAATCAAAAAACTATAAAATAATTATTTTTTAGGACGGAATGTCACTGTGTGCTTATGCACTTGCGATGAAACTTTGCAATAATATTTTTAGTGATACAAATAAGTAATGTCAGTTAGTAACATAATTGGAAGAGAAGAAGAAATATTTTGACAATTTGTAAATTAATGACAGTGTCACTTTTTGTT
The DNA here is from genome assembly GCA_958298945.1 of Atherix ibis. Lineage (NCBI taxonomy): Eukaryota > Metazoa > Arthropoda > Insecta > Diptera > Athericidae > Atherix > Atherix ibis. The sequence continues at coordinate 2,925,961 of OY282607.1, read as the reverse complement.
TTTATTATAATAAAAGCAAATTAAATAGTTCCTCCGATTAAGTTAAAATTTAAAAATAAATTATCAAAATAATCATGCCTCCTAAACGCGCATCAATTGGTAGATATACCAGCGGAGCACGGAAGAAAAATCAGTTACGAGGTACTCGCAAACAAGCGAGGCACAACATGCAAGCAAGGATGCAAATCGCTTACGAGCTACTCGATCGCGTGCATTGAAATCAGAAGGGTAACGAACAGTAAGAGTCGAAGCAGAACGCTTCCGAGCTACTCGATCTCGACGAACAGTGCATGTTGACTTGAATCTTTGTGCATTCCAGTACAATGTCAATAAAGCCTACTTTTTTTTTGGCTTCTACATAAAAATTCCGTCCAAATTTTTTCGACAACACATTCACGCTTGCCAAATAACCTTTCATGAAACTCTTTGTATTCTGAAATAAAAACTTCCTTTTTACTGTCGTGAAGAATAAAACTATTTATGTAAATGTATTAATTTATACTTACTTGTTCGTAGAATTTATTAAAATTTAATAAAATCGCATATAAACTGTCATTTCGCGCTAAGTATCTAAATGTCAGCATTAGCCTAACAAAAGTATGCAAGCATTTCAGTAAACTACCACTTAATGAAGAATGGCGTGTTTTAAAACTCTCTACAATATTGAGGCGCTTGATATTTGATTGATATTTATAAAATAAATAATAAACCCAAAATACAATTGCATTTATTATCAAAAGATTAGAAGAAAATAAATGTTGGCTTCTGTCGTGTTTAAATTATATTTTATCTTGGAATAAGTGAGTTAAAATGAATAATAATTATGCTTTCGAAAATCAATAAATTTCTATTACGAAAACTAGATGTCAGTGGGTGTCATGTTTACATAAAAAAATCTACACAAATGTATGAAACCGGAACGATTTCTCGCCGCTTTTGACGTACGAGCCTATCCAGGTATACGGGCTTATCCAAGTATATCTAAGGGATAAGGTGTGTGTGGCATTACGATGTAGGAAAGTTCAACAATGAAACACCACAAATGTGCTGCGCAAATGTCTTTGCATCAACCACCGTAATCTCTGTTGTTATTGCTTTCGGGTAACTCAGCCGATTCGAAACATTTTTTACAAAACATTCGCAAATTCAATTCGGCGTTTCTAATGACATCCTTTCGAAGTCGATAAAGTATTCTAACTTTCAAAATTCAAGGGCAAATATATCACGCTTAGGAAGGATGATTTGCAAGACGGAAAGACCAAACATATTGTAAATCCCAAATCACCTGAATATTTTTTTTTAGATTCAATCTAATGAACAAAAAATTATAGTCTTTTATTTATTTTTGTATATATAAATGTATCTGATTGGTATATATGTTTGAAGTAGGTACAAAAAAATTACAAAATAATTGAAAGAGGCATTGCAATGCTAGAAAAAGAATAAAAACAAAAGCTATTTATTACAAAGCCATACACTGTACCAATTCAAAATAAATTGGAAATGTTTTCTGATACTTGTCAACAAATTATGTCCACAATTGACAACGAAAAAATCCTTCGAACATAAAAAGTGAACCAGTGACAGGATAGTGAGCGTTCAAATGTTGGCAGAAATGATTTTCCCCCATTTTCGCATCGGCGCTTTCGGTTTTTCCAAAATCATACTCCCCACCAAAAATTGTGTCAATAACAGAATCTGACAATTTTCTTCAAAAGCATTCTCACTTGCTGGTAACGTGAAAATTTCAAAAATTTGCAGAATATTTTTAGTAAATTTATTAAATTCTTTTTAAAATAATTCATTACAAAACTTTTGAATAAAGACGACGTTTTTCTTATTAATATATTAAGAAATATTTCCAATCGGTTCTATTGAAGTTATATATTTTTAGTGTTAGAAATTCATTAGAGAAAAGATTGAATTATTGTGATGAACTGGTGGTAAGCGCAAATAAGTCCTTGACCTCTAAAGTGCGGAAATACAAATCGGATAAAGAAAAACACGCAAAGAAATGAATAGTCATATTCTATGGTCAATGCAAAAGCTATTAGGTTTAGAAAAATGCGTTTGAAACACGCTAAACTATTGGTTCTGCTTATAGTCATCGGTAATATTCTTCTTTTTTATTATTCATGGAAATCGTTCCTGTGGAAGGCTGTACTGGACACACAAGATGCAATTAATCCGATCACAGAAAAGGCGAAAACCGCCAAGGACAGAATAAAATCGGCTAATAAACATATTCGAAAATCTGTAACTATAGTTTTTCGTAATTATTATAGTTTTGAGAATGATTTAAAAGCGTCCATTGATAACATCCTCGAAGTAATACCTAACATCCAAATATTTGTCATACAAGATAGTATACCCTATCCGCCCATAACATATGAGAATAACGCGACCAGCGAAAATATTGTGCAATTTATTCATTTAGGATTTGATATAAATAAAACGGCACGCGAATTGTCGCCGTTGATGGCCATTAAAACAAAATATGTTCTTTTCATGCCGGATAGTGTCCGACTCAATGGTAAAAATTTGCTACAGAAAGTCCTCAAAGAGGTGACAAGCGGTACAAATGGCGAGGAGCGAAACTCGAATTTGGATAAAAGTGGTCGGAAAATAGTTCTTGTACCTTTTGCTGGTAATATCAAATCGTTTAGTAGTTGTTGTCAAATCAATTTGGATTTGCCCAATTGGACAATTGAATATAATGCAGTCAACACTAGCAACTATTGTGATATGGTAATTATCTTTAAGTATGCGTTCTTATAATGCTCAAAATATAGACTGCTTTTCTAAATATGCCCAAATATTGTTTGCTCTTAAGTAAATTTCTGTATTTTGAATAATTCTAAGGTGTACAATTTTTAGTGGTTTTATTTGTATGTTCATAAATACACCGATTAATATAAATTTTATTTTTTTTGCAATTTTAACTAGTTCCTCCAAAAGCATTCAATTATGGTTGACATCTCAGTATTACGGGATATGCCAGATGCGTTGTCTTCCCCATTTCCTGAAATGTTTTATATTCAAGCTAAAATAGCTGGAATTAAGGTGAGATACTTTAAAAATCTTATAAAAATGGAATAATTTATTGTTGTTTTTTTTGTTGTTATTGATAGAAAACCATATTTCCAAACTCATTTCAAGATGGTAAACGATTATTTACATCGTATCATACGAAACAGCGTCGTCTCGAAATACGCCGTAAACAATTCAAAGAAATGTACAAGAAATTACAAATAAAACGAATTATTAGAAAATCACATAAGATCAGTCCAAAAACTGATGCCAAAGATGGAAGCTATCCACAACATAATCTCGTTTTGGATACTCAGTTTTCTTCATCAAATTTTTCATTACCATTAACAACAGAAATTGATCTAATCGGTTGTGAGCGTACGACTAAATCTTGTATTGGACCCGTTTATAATATGAAACCGTTTTATATTTATTTACATAAGCATACACCACCCTGTTGTTTGGAAAAGCTTCGACATGTCTTCTATCATATATTGGATGAATTTGAAAATGTCGGAATACGTTATTGGCTTGATAATCTTGCATTGAAAACGGCTATTGAGACAAACCTATTGTCACCAGACGCATTCGATATCGATATCAGTTTCAATTCATTTGATCTGGAGAGATCATCTTCATTAAAAAAATCACAGACAAGACCTTTTACCGATCCGGAAGGATTTTATTGGATCAAAGCTACTGATGGTCAATACTTTCGTGTGCAATTCTCGAAAATCAATCAAGTTGGTGTTAATTTATTGCCATTTGAAATTATTGGCAATCGTGTAAGACCAAATGGATTTTTCGGTTGGAAAGCAAAAGAATTCTCATCAGAATTCCTACATCCTATGTCAACAGTTCTATTCCTGGGAAAGAATGTGATGTGTCCAAATAATGTGAGGGAATTTCTTGACTATAAAAATATTAAATAAATTATCACTTTTTTATTATTCTATTTTTCTATTATAATTAATTTTACAAATTTTATGTTCTCTATATGCATTAATTTCACAAATACTAAAAAGAAATCTACAAATTATTTAAATCTTAATATTTGTATAATTAAAAAATTGTGTACAAAACACAAAATTAATATTTTTTTTAGATTATAAGTTACTGTAGTAATTAATATACATGTACAAACCACATACATACACTAATTTATTAACTAAATATTTTCGTTCCCCTAAAAAATCTCAAATAATACTTTTATAGTTTTGTACATTATTCAAGAAAACTGTTTTTATACATACCAACGTATTTTACTAAAAATTAAATAATCCTTAAAAATTATGATCTTAATATCATTATAGAAAAATCTAAATTTAATAGTTTCTCAACAAAATTGTTAAGTAATTTTTAATAAATATTGTATGATATATTTGATTTTAAAACTTTTTTCAAAAAATATATTTTGTTGTGAATTTGAATAAAATTGAAATGCTTGTAAGCGAATTCAGTATCAAAATGGCCGACAATAATAGATGAGCTCATTTCCCAAAATAGGCATTTGTAAGGTTTTAAAAGAAAACCATTGCCTCTACGCTAATAATAATTCGTTTATTTGGTTATTGAATTTCCTTATTTTGATTTTTTGATTAATGCATATTCCTCTAAAAGTAAATTACAAAATAATTCATTTTCTTTTTAAAAATTAGGTGTATGTATTTATTTTTTTTATATATTGTGTATAAAATCCCCTTTACATTCGTTGATATATGTAATTTTTTGAAAATCAAAAAAATATAAGTTTTGGGGTAATTTTCATTAAAAAGTCATCAAAATAGACTATAAAATTGACTAAAAAATATAATTTAAGTAAAAAACTATATAGCATTTTTAAAATATTCTTAATATCAATTAACATAATTTATTAAATGCTTGCATAAAAAAATTATCTTAAAAAAAAAAAAAAGTTTTATTGTCGCAATAAAGATTTTTTCTAATTAAAATGGAAACCCTACTATTAAAGTTGTATTTGATATAATATATAACAAAACAGTATGTGATACTATTGAAATCTTATATATTACTTTAATAAATATGAAAATTAGTTTATATTTAATAATACATAAATTGTAAATGCGGAATGTTCACATTTATTATGTATAGTTTAGAAAAAGAAAAGTATATTTAAATTTGCACAAACGAACAAAAAATAATAATTGCTTTTTATTTTGTAAAGTTCATATATGATCGATCGATTATAAAAATTATTTATTTTATATGTTTATTGAAAATTTTATTGTATTCAAAACAGAACCAAAACCAATGTAAAGAAATTTTGTTTATAAATAAATACTTATTGAATCTATCAAGCACAAAAATAAATGAAAATAAACATAAATGGGTACCTTATTATATAGTCGAAATATTTAAATCTTTAATACAGTGGAATAATAAAAATCTATTTCAAAAGAATCTGATTAAAACTTAATACATTACCTTATTCCATAGTTTAAATAATATTGTATGATACGTATGCTGGCATTCTTATAATTCCCCTTTTTATTTCTTATAACCGATCTTTTTAGAAGAAAAAAAATTATGAAAAATTGCCAACAGCAAATAATTAGAATAGAATAAAATATCAATTCTGGCAATAATTATATCACATTGAGATCTTTTTATTTGAATTCAATCATATTTGTACATCTAATATTATTGTTTTTTTTTGTTGTTGTATATTTTCAATATTTATTTTAAATTAAATTGTTTTATAATATTTCAATTGATTCTACTTTAAAACTGTTATTATTATTACCAATCGCGATATTAGTCGAATTGAACTTTTAATTTGAATCTATTTCCCAATAGCTGGAAATAGTATTGGAAATGGTGATTCATCGGGATGATTTGATTTCAAAGGAGTTGTTGGTCTGGGATCTGGTTCGGTACTTCCTAAAAGCCAATAAGATGTAACAACACCTTTTCCTTTTAGTTCAACTTCACCGCGTAGTTCGAATCGGAAAGTTCCAAATGTATCGAATATTTGCTTGGCTGCATCCGAAACATGAATTTTCAATGCTAAGAAATTTTATTATATTTTATACTATTGATAAATAAGTGGAATTTTTCAAAAATAGAAGGAAGACAATATTTTTGGCTTACGAGTTCCAGTAGACTCCATACGAGATGCTGTATTTACTGTGTCACCGAATAAACAATAATGGGGCATTTTTTGTCCAACAACTCCCGCACAAACTGGACCAGAATGAATTCCAATACGAATTTTTAATTGATATTCTGGTTTATGCTTAATTGTGAACGATTTAACAGCATCCAAAATAGATAGTGCCATTAATCCGATTTCTCGAGCATGATCGTTCCCATTACGTTCTGGAAGACCTGAAACTACCATGTACGCATCACCGATTGTCTCCACCTAAAATAATAACAACTAAATAATTATATTTTTTATCACTATTAGAAAATATGCCACTTTATAGACATCATAGAATCCTATTATTCGATCGAAAGTACTATAAAGATCATTTAGAAAATCAACCACTTCCATGGGACCACTTTGAGCGCACAGAACAGTAAAGCCAACAATATCACTAAAATATATGGTCACACATTCGAACTGCTCTGGTTGTACCATTTCACCAGCTAATAATTGAGTGGCAACTGGGCGTGGTAAAACCTGATAAAGTAACTCTTCAGTGCGACGTTTCTCCATACTTAATTGTTCAGTTTTCTCCTCAACCAGACTTTCCAAATTATTTGCATATTGTTCCATTCGTCTAAGTAGATCGTCCATAAGATTTTCGCAAAATCCTCTAACATAAATTTTTTTTTCAAAATAATTTACATAATCAATCAGAGCATAATTATTTTCAAATTCGTACTTCATTATAAGACGCACAGTTGCTCGTATGGTAGCAAAAGCTGGTCGTTCATCGGGATTGTCCGCCCAACACTTTTCCATCAAATCAAGAACATCAGGAGGACAATCCCTCTGTCCAACAAATGGTCTAAAAGGTGGCGATTCGTGTGCTTCAACACGATCTAGTATAGCTTGGATTTCGAGAAATTGACGAGCGGTTTCATAAGGTCCTCCACGAACAACGATTTCTTCTAAAATAATACCAAACGAGTAGACGTCACTCTTTTGCGTTGCTGGTGTTCCAGGAATCACAGTCAATGGCAGAAGTTCTGGTGCAACCCAAAGAAGTTCTATGATAAAATGAATTCATTAAACTTGATCAGATTTTTCTCTATATCTTACTATTGAAATAGCTTTGATCTTTGATAAACTCAGATGGTGTAGTTAAGGTACGCAGTCCAAAATCTGAGATCTTTAAAACAAATCTTCCATCGATAAGACAGTTACAAGATCTTAATTTTCCATGCACAGAAACATCACTGTTATGTAAATAGGCCATTCCCTATATACGCATAATAAAAAAAAATTTTCTAATATCATTGGTATATAGTGAAAAGGAAAACTCTCGATCAAAATGTTAGTACACAAAACAATTGACAAGAACTCGAAACTTTACTACCTTAACAATATCGTGAATTAATGACATTCGAAAATTCCAATCCAATTGAATGGCATCATTTTCAAGGACATCTTTTAGGCTACCTTTTGGGCAATACTCTGTCAAAATCAGTACTGTTGGCCTCGGTAAATCGATGCATGCCCCAACAAATCGTACTGTATTTTCATGGCTAACATCGCGTGCCTGTTTTATCTCCCATAATAGCGTAGAAGTTATATCGACCTTCTTTTTGGCGATTTTTTTAATGGCTACTCTTTCGCCTTTGTATATGCCAATTGTCGTGAACACGTGTGCTGGTGGCAGCGATGTCGCACTAGCAATTGAAGCTCTACCAGAACTGACACCAAACTGTTGCAATGAGAAATTCTAAAACATATATGCATTTATCAAATATTAAAATTATCTTTTATCAATAACTCACTTCAAAATTTAATTTCTGTAAACCAACTTTACTCCCAAATACTCTTCCCACTTCTAGCAAAACATCATCTGGCCGTACTCTCCATGACATATTATTGAGCTCATTGTTCAGACGCAATTGCCTTTAAAATACTTTAAATATTTATTCTGTACACAAATCAGCTTATCAATGAATTTTCATACTTGCACATTAAATACACAACAAGACACGAAAATGCTACAAAAATGGCAAATGCAAATACTCCATACATTATAATGGAATCTAGAATAGAAAAGATGAAAATCAATGGTTTTTTTTGTGTAGAAAAAATAAGGCATATATCAAAGAACCATTTCCATGGCACTTTGGTGAATTGCCCAAGAATCCACATTCTGGTATATCTGGTGGTGGTCCCTCACGACCGCCGGGCCAATGAATTCGTTTTCCTTTAACTGATGAATAATTTCTATATTATTTAAATGATTAAAAAAAAAATTTTTAACAGAACATTTTATAACATTTCCAATATTTAATAATTATATACCGATGAAGACCATAATAATGGGCTACAACTTCAAATCGACCTGTAATCGGATCCAAATCTAGAATTGAGTAATCGGCGTCTCGATCTCCGTTATCATCAATTCTTACATGACCAGTTATGCCTGAAAAAAAAATTCCATAAAAAAATAAATACATACTTTTTAATATGAGTTAAAATTAAAACCAAATATAATTTTTTTTTTATTGACCATGAAAATCCCTATTCCACATTCGTTTAGTTATTGCGATACCATCTCGAATATCCTCTTCTTCAGAAAGAGTTTCATTCAAAGCCATACCCAGCAAATAGACACCATCATAAAAAGCACCAATAAAAAAATTCACCTGCAAACCGTTTTGTTTGGTTTATTGAGATTTTGTATTACGAAAAATAATGAAATAATCAATTAAGATTACGAAACTAAAGGGGGAAATTGACTTACTTCTTCTTTCTCAGAAAATGTATAATTATAGTCGCGTAGAGCATGTTCACGAACCTGATCAGCAAAATCTTGAAATTTTGGACTTGTTGGTTGAAGGAGGGATACTCTCAGTAAAGCTTCATATGCCTGTCGAGCCTTCCAATCGTCCTCATCAGACATTTGCCAATGATGATCACCCCAATATGAACTCTTCAAAGAATTACTTATCAATCAAAATTAAATGCGTTTGGATCAAACTATATCATACCTGAAATATTTCTACATCCAAAAAAGTCCAATCTCCTCTCGTCATTCCTAGAGCGTGCGCAGCTAGCATAAATTTTCTAACAAGTACTCCTCGTACAGATAGAATAACCACTTTAACAAATTTTTAAAAAAAAACCCAAGTTTGTATTATTTTGAAATTTGAACTTATAAATTTTTATATATTTACTTACCTCTAGCATACATACTAGCATCCATCAAATAATTGTCATATGGTTCTTCTTCATTCCCATTTAGTTCTCGTACAAAGCTCAAAAGACCTTCTTGCCTTAAGCCGTATTCTAAATTTTTACCTTTGAATAGAAATAAGTTTTAGAGATTTTAGAGTATGCTTTAAGCTTAGATTACACCGTGCGTCTAATGCACAATTTTTTCCTGCCGAAAAAAATGTGCACACGCAATTTTTGCTTGCGACAAGCAAGGAGAAGGGGAAATTGAGCGCACTTATGCATGATTTAATCGTGTATGCTCGTAGATAGATATTATACATATGACGTCGACCATATTGATCGTTGCGAACTCATCATTTGTGCGTCGTTTATTCTGACATCTAGCAGTTTCCATATTTACCCTGTGCAAGCATATTAAATTTTTCGTATTTATTTGATTTGTTATAAATTTTATTTAATTTATAACTTTATTATTTATTATTTATAATTTTAAGCTGTTTGGATTAATGCAACTTGAAGATTACTTATGAAAATTTAAAAAAAGTAACGAAAAATCCTCCGCCTTAAAGTTTATAAAAAAAATTATAGTGCCAATGGAATATGAAGTATTAATATTAAAATTCACATTGAATTAAATGTTAAAATAAAATATAGAAATGGTTACTAAAATAAATAAAGAAATGTTAAAATAAAATATAATAAATAAATTAATTTGAAAACGTCATTGATAACACAAAGTAAATAAAATAAGAACAGCAATGACCAACCAATAAATAATTCGCCATTAAATAATGCATAAACCGTTCGCATGATCCAAAATTCAGCCTGCATCGCAATGCTCATTCAAGCTATTACACTATGATTAGACTGATCGTGAAGTACACAATCTTTGTTTGTGGCGAACCTGCACACAATTCCATGCACGCGCAAAATGTATAAGTGCTCGCGCATAAAAAAGGAAAATTTTGACCTTTAGATCGTTTACTAAAAGCACGGTGTAATTTAAGATTATGATAACTTGTACGTTTTGTTACTTACCAACAGTTAATGAGAATAAATCTGATCGATCAAGAAGCAGTGCTACATGTTTCCAGTTGAATTGACGAAATATGCTAGCAAATACCAGCTTGAGTCGGCACTGACAGTATGACATTCTTGTAAGCGTTGGATATTTCGTTTTATCTTTAAACATACCCTAAATTGGAAAAAAAGAAATATGAAAAATTTATCTTAAAAGAATATTATACTTTTTTTAATGGTGCTCTTATTGTAAAATATAAAAATTTCTTAATATAAAATTCATTAACTTTTATAGTAGATAATCTCTCTTATGTAAAACAAATAATGATTCTAGAATTTAAATGGAAATGTATATCTTACAAAAAATATATCCAGAAGAAATTAAATCGGAAAAAATTTCCTTTTTGTACAAGTCTAAGAGGTAATTTTGCTTTAACGATTGCAATGAAATACTTCCGCTTCAGTATCTGTACAGTATAGAGCGCAACAATTAAACATTGACAGCATAATAATGAAGTCAACGAAGCGAAAAATGACAACAATTTCTCGAATAGAATCATAAATTGTAATCCATTTTAATTTGAATCTTTTAATAGAGATTTTATTGAAATCTCATCATTATCATTATTAACAGAAAAGTCTATGATCTGCCATAAGTATTACAAGTAGTAGCCAGAATTTTACTATTCATTGCATACAAAAGTTTCGTATCTTTAATTGAGTAAGTACACTATCTTTAAGAATATGTGTATTCAGTTGCTATTATTACAAGAATTGTCGTCTAATCAATTTTACTATAACATTTCTTCCTTTACAATTAAATGAAAATACTTTTAAGTGCTTGTAGGAACAAGAAGTAGAAGAAAGATTTACGAAATATCAATTCGGGGTTAAAAGTATTCATCTGAATTTCAAGGTTGTATATATTTGTATTTTCATGTATTCTTCGATACGATAGATTTATTTATTTCTAAGGGAATTATCTTACCAGCATGCTTTAGTATAGAGTAGCTTTGACCTACCATCTGACCACTCACCGGAAATACTCACAGTGAACGAAAATATAATCTCCAAATGTATTCCTCCGCGGTTAACTAATAAAAATACACAATGGCATACACTTAGAAGCAAGCAAGAGAGAGCAAATTGACGGTGAAATTGAGCAATTTATGACTGACATACAGCAAACAGCTTCTAAGAGCACACCAAACGGAGTTACCAGTAATAATTTTAGAATAATCTATCCCACCGAAATATATGAACTAATAAAAGCAAAAAGGAGAACCCGGGGAGAACGGCTTCACTCCAAATGACCAGAACATAAAGTAATTCTCAATCGTCTAAGAAATGTTTCTTAAAAAACAAATCAGTGAATTCCAAAATAACTCAATCAATTGATATCTTACAAATTTAATAGCGAACAAAAATATTGATTACTTCCCTATTGGAAGCTGCTAGAAAGAATTAAGAAACCCATAATCCAAGATCCGGAATTAAACCCATAACTGGGGCGGTTGTGCTAAGGAAAAAGCTAGCCTCTTTGCTGAGCATCTAGCAGGTGTTTTCCAGTCATATCCAAAAAATGCTATAAATGCGAATAATTAACAAAGTAGATAACAAGGATTTCCTTGATATTCAATAAAATCCGAGGCAGCCTCATTTAAAGAAATTAAAAATATGATTAGCCATAATTTAAATGCTAAAACTGCTTCTGGATTTGATCTGATAATTGCCCAGATCATGAAAGAGTTCCAAGAACTGACCTACCTAAAGGTTCAGGTCATTATTAATGCTTGCGTCTAGTTAAAATATGAGGGCTGTTCAAAAAGTATCACGAATTTTGAATTTTCGCGGGTTACGTATATTTGATTTTCGATTTTTTGTGGCGTTATATTGGTACTTATGTCTCTCACTTATGCCGACAAGTTCGGCCATTTTGAAAGTTCAGTTAATTTTTGACAGCTGCTTTGCTTGCGAGTGTTTTGGCTCGTCTTCGATTTTTGCCCATTTCAAAAAATGGATCAAAGAATCTGTTTCGGGAACAAGAAAAAATTACAGGCGGCCAGATCTGGGGAATATGGTAGCTGCGGCATTATTAGTGCGTTGTTTTTGGCCAAAAATGGCAAAAGCCAATATTTGTTCTTCCACAAATCCGGGCGTTTCTGGCGGATTTCTTCGCCCAACTTGCGCATAACTTTCAGGTAATATTCCTAATTGACCGTTCTACTCTGTGGCAAGAAACCATGATGCACTACGCCCCTGCAATCGAAGAAAACTGTAAGTAAAACCTTCACATTCGACCGAACTTGGCGCTTTTTTCGGTCTTGGCTCGTGCGGCAGCTTCCATTGGGATGATTGAGCTTTGGTTTCCACGTCATAACCATAAACCCATGATTCGTCACCAGTTATGACCCTCTTGAGCAAATTTGGGTCGTCGCGGACAGAGTCCAGCAGCTCCTTAGTAATGTTAATGCGCTGCTGTTTTTGGTCAAAATTGAGCAAAAATCGAAGATGAGCCAAAACACGTGCAAGCAAAGCAGCTGTCAAAAATTATCTGAACATTCAAAATGGCCAAACTTATCGGCCATGAGTACTAACATAAAGCCACAATAAAAATAAAAATCGAATATACGTAACCCGCGGAAATTCAAAATCGCGATACTTTTTGAACAGACGTCGTATGTACCCAAACTTTGGAAAATCGGCGCAGTGATCCTTGTACCAAAAGCAGGAAAGACACCAAAAGATGTAAAATCTAAACAACAAAACTTTTTGAAAAGTTGTTCCTGAGAAGGATCGTATCTATCATCAAAGAAAGACAAACTTGTCAGTTTGGCTTCGGAGAAAAACACTCCACTATAGATCAAGTACATACAATTAAGCTCTAAACGAGGAAAAGTTATGCATAGCAATCTTCCTGGATGTTGGGCAAGCATTTGATAAGGTGTGGCATGAACGGCTTATCTACAAACTGCATAGAGATCTTCTAAAACAATTCTTTAAACTTATCTCTTCATATATTTCAGAGAGACAGTTTAGAGTCAGGTACGGTCAAGCATATTCTGACCTCAAAGATATAAAAACAGGAGTACCTCAAGGAAGCGTACTAGGCCCGCTATCATGTAAAAAAAGAAGCATTCAACAATAAATATAGAAAATTGTATTGGCTACTGGCGAGAACCTCTGAGCTCTCAAAGCAGAATAAAATCCTAATTTATAATCAAATACTTAAACTGGTTTTGATGTACGGATTTTTACTAACATTGATGATGGTGCATTGAAGAGAGGTGTTGTTAGTACGTTAGAGTCCCACACTATTAAGAGGAGTCCTCTTAATATCTTTTGAGATATTCACCTAGCCAGGGGAAAAAATGTATTCTTCGGAAACTTGGGTTCTCAGCAAAAACCATTGCGAACTCTTGTCTTACGGAGAATTTTTGGCACCCTACATGTGGATGACCGATTCCGGAGCCTATTTAACGAGACTATCTTAAAGCGTTATCGCCACCGCGCAGTTGTTGGTAAAATTAACCTCAATAGGCTACGGTGAGCTGGACATTTGATCCGTATGGTTGAGCAAAAAACCTGCTCGAAAAGTCTACAGTGGCGCCATTTATGGTCCCAGAAGACGATGTAACGCTAAAAACATGTTGGGACCGTCGAACTGGAAGACCACAGCGCAAAGTTGGGACGTCTCAGCTCTTTGATTCATCAGGCCTAGACCGGACTCCCCATTGCCGCGCCATTGATGATGGTGATGATGATGCAACATTTTTCTTTATGTATGAGGTGTGTCAGAAAAAAAATTATATTGGGCCTTCCCTTGTTGAAGACAAGTTTCAACATCGTCCGGTAACTACACGACCCTAAAAAACATGATAAATGGATTTGTGTTTATGCATTGTGTTACGAAAAATGGGGCGCGAAATTTGGTACAAAAATGTGCCACTAAATTTTATCTTAAAATTATCTTAAAACACAAAAATGTGTTGGCATATACGACCCTCGCTCAGGGATGCCTTCAACATCGTAAACTGATGAAAATGTGGAACGAGTGAGGTCAGATTGTCGATTGTACTTCTATAACATACTGTCAACCAAGTTTTTCATAAAGTAGTCCTTGAAAGGCTCAGAAATAGGGTTCTTTGCACCAGTTCAGATACTGCAGACCTTTTGGATGCTTCACCATGACAATTCTCTCTGTTACACATTCGTCTCCATCAACAATTTACTGTCGGAAAAAGGAATTCCTGTAGCCCACCAGAACCCCTTATTCATCTAATCAAAGTCAGTGTAGATTTTTGTCTGTTCTCCAATATCAAAAACTACTTAAAAGGATTTCGTCTTGGTACTATCGATAACATCCAAAATTGTATAATCAAGTAGATGAAGGCGATTCCAGTTGAAGCCACCTAGCACTACTACGAAAAGTGAAAACAACTCCTCCGCCAATGTATAGCTGCTCAAGGAAACTACTTTGAAGGGGTCAACATTGATAAATAAAATTAAAATAAAATTGTTGCAAAAAAAAAACACTCTCATTATTTTCCTAGTAAATTAAAATTTGTTACAATAATTTTCTATCTGAAATTTACTACTTAACGCAATACGTTGTATATAAAATAAAACAGTTTATAAATGATATTTCCAGCGAACACTTTAACAGAACTTAATATATTTTTGCCTGGATTTTTGTATACTCGACATATGTACTTATATTCAATATCAATAAATTCTTCAATAAAGAAAATAGATTTATATGTACAAACATAAATACACACATCCCCATGCATAATACAAAAGTGAGAATGCTGAAATAATGAGAATACGAAAATAACACTTGATTCTTCGGCTTTTTTGCTATTGTTCTGATAATTTTACGTGTAGAACATCAATAGGATACGACAGGGAGTCTAGTGCAAATTGCAATCCGATACAGCTGAGCAAACATATTAGGATGTTTGAGTTTGACCGGCATGTTTGATGTCCATTTGACTTCCTGCCTTTCTGATCCAATCACTTTATATACTCATAGTTTATTCTATCGGCCAGATACTGTCTATCAGTTCACCTTCTTTCTAATGTTTGAGGGAATAGACCACTACCCCAACGCCTAACACCTAACAATTACTCAACACTTTTCCCAATTGATTTGTAATTACTTTAATGTCTTGAAAGCGTCTGCAAATATGTGCTACTTTTTATCATTATCAGATAATCAAGATAATTCCAGATCATCTTCAGATTAATATTTTCACACTCTTAAAAACTATTAAAAAAAAAAAATTTTTAAAATGTTTCCGAAATAAAATTTTGAATTTTCCTATAAGCAATTCAAAAACCAAACTTATTATGCGCATATTTTTTTTTTATTATGATTTTTTTCTTAAGTATATTCATAGATATTCATATAACTAAATTTTTGGGGTATTTTTTGTGTCTATATTTTTGTATCTATACTCTATTTATTTTACATTTATATTCATTAAATGTAAATAAGATTTATACGCATACATGAATAAATAAATACAATATAATCCCATTTTTGTTTATATTAGAAAATTTTCGATAATTTTTACTATGACATTGATTTAATTCAATTTATAATAATCGGATCATTTTGATATTCAAATATCATTATTCGTTACTAATCGCGATATACTTATATATGTGTGCGCATATATTTAATAATTGGTTAGAAATATTTTTCGAATTTTTGGCTATTTTATGATAATTTACTATGATTGATCTCAGATTTTTTTAATGAGATTTTTTAATCTTCAAGTAATAATAAATAAATATAGCCATTTTTAATTTTATAGTATTTTATATTGCCTTCTAAATGCAGTTTATAAAAAAAAAATTTAAAATGAATGCAAACTTGTGAATTCAATTACAATATTAATCTTTAAAGTTTGTTTATTCTTATTTAGAAGAACGCCTAAGTGTATGCAAACATTTATGTACTAGTCAAGCTGGTATTGCTTGAATAGAATTGTATCAGCAACATTTAAGTGCTCTTATGAGTAGTCATCCGATTACGATATGTGCTTAGGTTTTTTTTTTCAATAGGGGTGGTGATCTGTTTTCCAATTAACTGTGTGACCATATTTGAAATGTCAAAATCTTTTGTTACTGTCAATTGTATTCACTAAGGTTTGGCAATTTATTCGTGGACAGATATACGCCTTATCAATATTTGAAAATTATCCAATTTTTTTTATCAAAATAAGTGTTATTTATCGTGCACATTATTTATCGTTCCAATTTACGATCGTCATTGTCGGCCTAGTGTGCTTGCTGTTCATAGAAAATGTGGCAAATCTTTTGAACGCAATATTTCTTTACACAATTTTGGCGTGCCAGTAAGACAAAGATCCGATTGAAGTGCCGAGAATATTGTTGCCGTTTAGGCAAGTGCTGATGAAGAGCCAAATTTCAAGATTTCAACATGGATTTGGGCTTACATCGTTAGGAAATTCTTATCACAAAAGAATTGAAGCCTTTAGACCATCGCAAACCCCATGAATTTGCTGATTATGCTCTGGAACCACCTGAAAATGATGATAAAATTTCTAAGAAAATCATTTTCTCAGATGAGGTGCACTTTCATCTCTCTGGATCGATCAAGAAACAAAATTGTCCTTACTGTAATAAAGCAGCCAATCCACAAATTATTCACAAGGAACCTTTACATTCTGAATAAGTGACCGTTGGGTGTGGTTTAAGACTCTGTGGCATCATTGCTCCTATTTTTCTAAATGAGAAAGAAGTTGCCATTACTGTCAATGGTGAGCGGTACAGATCGATGATAACAAACATTTTGTGGAAAATATTGATTTAACGAACGGGGCGCTACGTGCCAAACATCCCATGCCACAATCGATTTATTGTGGGAAAACTTTGCCAAGCCAATAATTTCAAGAAATGCCGAAATTTTGTTTTAACACTTTTGGACTTCTTTTTGTGGGGTTATTTGAATTAATTTTATCTACACATATGTTAATGAACCAGCAACTATTGATGCATTAAAATTGAATATTAAACACCAAAAACGTGAAATAAGGCCGGATTTATTGCATAAGGTTGTCGAAAAATGGAGCTATCGTGTTCGGTTCTGTAAACAGATCAGAGGCAAACATTTGTATGATTTTATTATCAGATCATATCGATTATACTTTAAAATAAAATATTAAATTTTGCTCTGCCACAATTCTCTTTTATTTTATTCGAAAAAAAACCCGATCACTCTTATTGAAAACTTGATACTAAAATAAAGAAATACAATACATAAAATCTTAACTGATAAATAAATATTGCGCCTATGAAATACATGTTATTTATTTACTATTATATTGTACCAATACAAAATATTAAAATAATATTTTAATGCAAAAATTTCCTATTTAGAACAAAATCTGATAGTTTTTTTAGTATCCCTTATTTAAGGAACACTTTTCACAACTTTCCTTGCACATTGTATAAAATGTTTTCACATCGTAATATTGTAAATATATTTGCAAATCATAAAAATGCCCTTATTCTTTGCGGGGAAAAAACTATTAAATATAAATTTTCAGCTGGTTCTCCATTATCTAGAGAGTTTTTATCGTACATTGTCAAAATGTATTGAGATAGATATAAACAGATATTTATATGATACCGATTTTAGTATATATTATATGAATAAAGAATGAAAAAACTATTTCTATAAAAACGATACTCTTTATAATATTTTTTTAAATTGTATATTTTTAAATAGCTATTCTATTTTTTTAAATATTGATTCAAAAACAAATATTTTTTTATGGAAAAAAAATAATTTCTCTACATTGCATAAAATACAGACATTCAAATAAGTTTACAATTACAAAACGATTGAAAGTCCATGACTTTTAAGATAAATTGTCTAAAAATAACCAGAAAAAATATTACAATAATATTTATTATTTAAAAAAAGTTTACTTAATTTTTAAATTTTAAAGAAACATAACAAAAGGAAAATGGAAAAAATCTTCAAAATTAAATAAATTTATTTCATAATAATATGCGTTGCCATATCCATGCCTAAGAACGGTACTGGTTATTAAACAGAAAATATGAATTCATATTAAGTATCAATTCTGGTCAAACGTTATCTTTATACTAATCCCTAACAAAAATTCATGACCTAGCCGATTGGATTAAGATAAAGTTGAAAGTGCTAAATTATGGGCAAAATAAACGGTCGACGTCGACAAACATATACCGCGCAACCTACACTTTCGAAATTGTTAATGAACGAGTACACGTAGATGGAAAAAAATATACTGTATTTTCGAATGTACGAATATAGGTTAATAATAAAAATAATCATAAAATTTTACTTACCGTGCTATCGTTCTTCCATTTGTGAATTTTTCCCAGGATGCCGGATGTTACTGAAAGTTCATTCTCTGAGGGTGGCTGTAATCATGTGAGAAAATTAAGAAAGAAAAACCAACGAAACCAAAGGTAATATAGAATATTACCAATTATAAAGGTGAACGAATTTATAAAAGACGAAGCTATTTACTTAAACAATAATTATCTTTTTCTCATTTTTTGTTTTTTTTTTGGTACTCGATATGGAATAAGAAAGTTAAATGGTAATGAATTTAATTAAACCGAAAAAAAATGCGATAATAAAAATGAGAAAATTCAAAACGTATAATATATCCGTATACATTTTATAGTTGGAAATCAAGGATATACAAATTTATGGCCAATAAATCATGCAGCATTTGAATTTGTGCGGTAAAGTGTTGCCAACGAAAAAAAAAGAAAGCGCGACAACTGACAGTTCAGTGTTATTAAAAATGGAGCGCTACATGAAAGAAGAACGTGTTTTCATTGTTGAGCAATATTTTAAAAATAATGAAGGTTTGGCAGCTCGGAATAATGATTGAACCTCATCAACTGTGAAGAGATTAATTACAAAATATAGGGAGACTGGCTCAATTAGTGATCCTAAGCCCTCTGGTTGTCCTTCAACAAGTCGTTCAACACAAAAGATCAAAGCAGTTCTTGAGAGTGTTGCTGGGAGTCCAGGAACATCAATTCGGCACCGTGGTCATGAATTGGACATTCAGAGAAGCTCTCTATAGCAAAATCTCGTGAAAAATTTGCTGAAGCCTACTGACCACGCGCAGCGAATGAAGTTCGTTGAATGGATTATTGAACAATAACAAATGGATGCTGATTTTGCGAATAAAATTATCTTCAGTGATGAGGCTCATTTTCATCTTGACGACTTGATTAATCGAAAAAATTGTCGCATTTGGGATTGAGAAATAAATGCATCCACAACGTGTCACTGTTTGGTGCCGATTTTGAGCTGAAGGCATCTTCGAACCCTTCTTCTCCGAAAATGCAGATGCTCAGGTCATAACAATTAATGGTGCTTGCTATTGTGACATGATAATCCAGTATTTTGTGCCTCAATTGCAAGATATGAACGATATGTGGTTTCAACAAGATGGTGCCATATGCCATACAGCCCGAATAATAATTCAATTACTGGATGAGTCATTTCCTGATCGTGTAATTTTCCGTTTTTTTAATCAGAATTGGCATCCCATATCATGCGATTTATTGCCATTCGACTTTTTTCTTTGAGGTTTTTTGAAGTCTAAAGTTTTTACCAACAAGCCTTGAAGGAGGAAGTTGAGCGCATCATTTAAATGGCCGTTTCCAGTTTTTTTGCAGGACTCGATCCGTTGAGCATTTTTCAAGCTGTAATTCGGCCATTACTTATTGGTTTTTAAATACTCTAAACCTTAAGAATTATCAATGTTAAAATAATTTTTTGCATAGCCTTACAAGAAAAAATCCAACGTCGTCAAAACGCACGATCTTGGAGGTCATTACTAAATCTCAACACTTAACGTCCGGGGAAATTTTCGCGCAATAAAGAAAAATTTGGTCCTATTGTGTGACATGGGTTTTCTTTTTTTAAAATCATTTGTGGACCAGATTAAAATATTTCTGTTTAGGCCCAAAAAAAGTTGGTTATCATACGATCATAGCGCTCACAATTTATGGTCACGATATCTATTTCTTCATTTGCAGAGAAATACAGACCAATGACAACCGCACAACAAACAGTTAGTTTTCGTAGATATAATAGCTTTACTATAGTTACTTCTAAATTTTCAGAGCCCTATATAAGGCAATTTCGCCTATTTGACGCATCCACCGAGCAAAAAATGAGCCTAATATCTGAAAAAAAAGTTCTCCAAAAACGTGGCTGAAGCAGAATCACCACAATTTCAATACATTGTTTTGTTATTAAAAGATCACAAATATAAAATGGCAATTTTTAAACTAAATTAATTTTACCTTAAATAATATATAGAAATTGACAACTATCAACTTTCTTTTATTAATAAATAAAAAAATAATACAAGTAAATGGGGATAGAATTATTAAAGACGTAAACGTATTTATGTATATACATACATATTCACCTATGACTATAAGATAAATAGTATTTATGGCAATGGGTATTAAAATAAGTTATTTCTTAAGACCAAGGTGAATAAACTCATTAGTTTAGTGGAAGCTCTGTAGATACAACAGCTTAAAATGCTATAATTTTAGTAGACTGTTTAGCTTTATGATTCATTCGAGACTTATACTTATAGAATATGTGCGTTGAAATACACAATATGTAATTGTTATACTACGTCTATTAGTGAAAAGTTTTCACCGTATTTCATTTTATTTGGTGTATTCAAATTCTCGTCGCGGGAAAATCTGTATGCAAATATTAAAATAAAAGAACTGAAAGAACTGAATTGTTTAATTACGAAATCGATTTGTAGATTGGACTGAACCTCTCTCATCAGCAAAGTGAATCTTTAATTATACGGAGGCCAATAGAGTTTGTCCGTATCACTGTTTCTAGAATAATAGAAAACGTGGCCATTACCATTAAGTCTCAATCTAATTACTGTCTAATTATATGTCCAACTTGGATTTATCCACTCTCTGTACATAGCCACTAAAGATAGCACCGCATGACATTGAATTTTTTCATTAATATTGTCTACGAATAAACAATAATCTCGTTTCGTTCAAGTGAATCGAATGAAATCAAAGAAAATGGATGACTCTCAGCTGCGAATATGTATGTGTACTCGTACTCATCCGCAATCAGTAAATGTTTCGTCCTTTGACGTCATATTTGTGTACAGCACAATTAGTTATGCTATGTGAGATCATTCACGGTTGTTTATTATTATTTTTTTAATTATTACAAGGAAAAAATAATTCAAAATGAACTTGAAACTAATATTTGTTTTTAATATTGTATTGATAAGCAAATTGTGCGTATTATTTCTCTTCGATCTATGTTAATAAGTAGGAAATATATACCATAAAGACTTCGGATATCAAAAGTATTATAAAACAATGTAAATTTGATAGTATTCTTCTATGTGCATAACTAGTCTTGAATGGAAATTGAAATCAGCGGTGCTGATGAACACGTTAGCATTGAACTGTCTTTTTTTAACTTTTTTTTTTGTCTAAATTATATTAACTAATGTTTTTTCTTTTCAATAAAATTTTAAATTATAAATTGTTGAAAATTGAATTTTATAGAAAATAATAAAGTACGAATGATTACTACTTGTAAAGTAATGAATTATTTACTTTGTAATTTTAGAAAGAAAAGTCCTGTCATTTGACAATTTTTAGACAAAAGTTTGCCATTTTACATTATGGACCGTTTAATTACAAACGGTCCGTTTCATACTAAATTATGGATCGTTTAACTACAAAAATTGTGTTATAATTATAAAAATATTTATAGACACAAGAAATCCAATATAATCCAACAAAATGTTCTTCAACAATGAGGTTCTTTTGGCTCACTTTGTGGAAACGTCAATGGGGCTTTTAAAACCCACAAGTAGCTGTGGAGAAGCTTTTGTATCTGTGGAAAGTGAATCTCTGATGTGCATTTTTGATATAAACGTGCCATTGGCACATATTTCTTTGGAAATGAAGAAGGGTAGTTCGCTACTGTGAACTCTAAATGCTATGGACGTAATATATGATAACCGACTTTTTTTGACCTAAAGTTGAAAAAACTATATATGCTTTTAATACAAAAATATGACAAATTTTTGCTTTATTGCATGAAAAATTCCCAGAATGTGTAATTTCAAAATTTGGTAATGTCAATTAGCCGGCCTACAAGGTCGTGCGATTTGACGCCGTTCGAATTTTTTTCAGAGCGTATAAACATAGACAAATCTTAATTTAAGCACATTTAAAAACCAATAACTAATAACATCTCGAAATATGAAAAAATTCATCAAAGAGTACCTTTTCAAAAGGATCGAGTCCTGCAAGAAGTCTTGTAGCAATCACTTGAATAATATCATATTTCATATATAGAGTGTTCCAAACTCAACGCTTTTTTAAAGCTCTCTACAGTAAAATCTCTCGAACGATTTGTATCTTCATGCTCACAAAGTTCAATTGAGTCAAGAACTGAAGCCTACTAACCCGCGCAGCGAATAGAGTTCGTTAAATGGATTATGGAACAACAAAAATTGGATGCTGATTTTTCGAAAAAAAATTATCTTCAGCGATGAGGCTCATTTTCAATTCGATGGCTTGGTTAATTGAAAAAATTATCGCTTTTGGGGTTGAGAAACAAATGCATCCACAATGTGTTACTGTTTGGTGCCGACTTTGGGCTCGAGGAAACATCTTCTTCGAAAATGCAGCTGCTCATGCCATATGGATGTAGACGACATGTGGTTTCAACAAGATGGTGCCACTATCATACAGCCCGAGTAACAATTTAATTACTGCATTAGTCATTTCCTAGTCGTGTAATTTCCCCTTTTGCTAATCAAAATTAGCCGCCCAGATCATGTAATTTAATGCCGTTGCACTTTTTTCTTTAGGGTTTTTTGAAGTCTAAGGTTTAGACTACCCATGCCTTGAAGGAAGAAATTAGGCGTTGTTTCTACGAAATTCAACCACATTCATGCAAAAAGGTCACGGAAAATTTTAAGAAAAAAGAGTGCGTATATGCAAGCAAAACCGTGAAGACCATTTACCCGATTCCATATATAACTCTATACTGTATACTTTATGAATTAATAAAAAAATTACAATTTTAAATTATAAACCTATAAAGTTTCTATCAAAATTACTTCTTGGATGATATTTGGGATACCCTTTAATTTTACTATTCAAAACTCTAATTTGATAATCCTTTACTTTAAATTTATTTTAGATATTTACCTGATCTCCCATACCCGTTATTATAGGTGAATTCCAAAATGCAGCTAATCTAGCAACTGGCTCTAGTGCAAAAGCGCATGCTGGTCCAATAAATGCGATAACATCATCCTCGAAATGCATATTTGCTGCTAAACCAGGCGCCGTTGCTCCTGAACATGATGGATAGCTATCAAAACAGTCAATTTCGGATATTTACCAATTATATTTTAAAAAAAAGAACAAACAATTATAAATTTTCAACAAATTATCATTCAAACGTGTAAACAATATATAAAAAATAAAAACTCTTCCATAAAACTTCCACTATTTTAAATGGTTAAATGGTAAATTCCGAATTAGAGTTTTCGGTGTGTCCAAGAATATGATTCAAATTCCCATTTTATAAATGTAGTTGTTTGTCTATAAATTTAAAATCATATTTTATTTATTTGTGCTTTTAGCTCAGTCGGTTCTGTTTTGGCTAAAGTGAATTCTTTTTAATCTATTTTTATCAGGTCAGCTTCAATAGGAGGGATATTCAAGTTATACATATTTCTTAATACTGAAAAATCTTTAGTAAAATGATAAAACTTTGAATATCTACGAATTATTAACAAATCATTTAATTCGTGAAACGACATCATTTGACTAGAAATGCTTATAATTTGGAATAATAATTTCTTAATCGCCAACAATACTCTCAACATGAACGGATCGTTTATGAAGTCAGTAGAGAATAAATTTATTTAAAGCTTGAGCTTTTTGTTGTTATTTTGTTTGTTTTTTTTTTACTGTTGATTCGCAATTCAATAAAATTTCAAAACAGTAACTCTACATCAGATAATCGCTTATAAAATGATAATAATATTAGTATAATAATATACAATCAAAGATAAAAGAGCTCTTAAAAGAATGAGATGAGATGAGATGAGTAATGAAAGGGGGAAGAGTGAAGTGAAAAAAATAATAAAAAATTATAATGTATACCTTCCTTGTACTTTATGGAGACGAATTTTATGTGCTTTCAAGAACTCCTCATTGACTCGTTCTAATGCCAGATCAACAGCTGGTCCACATCTTTCCAAATCGAATGGTGAATCTACATAATAGCATTAGAAAAATAACTTTATGATATATCTGCCAACGATTTTTATTATTTCTATCTGATTTGTTTTTATAATAATTTTTCAAATGTTTTTTTTTCTTAAGTTATTTCTGATAAGATTTGTACTAAATGTGAATTGCCATGACAATTCAGGCCATTTGGCGACAACTAAACTGCACCGCTAGTTGGCTATGTCACTAGTTGGATTCGAACTTGAGACTACTGCGTACTAGACACAGATATCCCAGTAATCCTAAATACCAGTGTTTTTGTATATATATATCGATAAAATCATATAAATAGTGATAAAGCGTAAGAAAATCTCTCACTCACCTAAATGAGAAGCCATTAAAACACCAACATTATAATGTCGAAATTGTGAACTATCAGCATAATCGTTGGAATGTTTTAAATGCAAATTACTTATTGACTGTTCCAATTTATAAGTTAGTGTATTGTTGCTACCAGAATTTATATTAATTTTTCCTATAATATTATTATCGCCTTCATTTATGGTATCTTCCCATAAACCATCATCCGCTGGTATCCTTTTAGGTTCATAAGAACTAGCGAAATTATATTTCACAACGATTAGAATATATAAACCAGTCGTTAACAACAGGTTCGGTTGCATTTCAATAGATACGTCGGCTTATGATGAATATTAGAATGCTATACAGACTGTACGGCAACGTAATCGACTAAATTCTATAGAATATTAGCTTGTATAATAATAAAATGCTGTTAAAATTTCACAAATTCATCACTTTTAGCCTTTTCGATGAGCATCTAAATGGAACACTTCTAATGGAATACTTGTTCTTTGAAAACAAGTAAAATGCTGAGACGTCCAAATAAACCCATTTCATTTTTACGATTTTTCACTCATTAAACACGCGTTAAAATCAATCCTTTGAATTATTTATTCAAATTAAATTGACTCTTGCTTTTCTCTTTGAGTTTTTTTTTTGTTGTCTCAAGAAGACATACTTCTAGCTAATATACATACTTTTATAATTACTAAATTGTCTTAAAGATTTTATTTGAATTTGTACATTTTTAAAACTATTTATCTTCTTCTGATGATAGTGTTGTTCACAGTTTACCTAAAACATAAAACTAATGTAACTTAATAAAATTAGTGTTTTTTTTTCTTGTCATTTTTTTAAATATAATAATTGTTTCCTCTTTTTTGTTTATTCTAATATAATTTGGGTAGGAAAAAGATTTTCCCGAGTACAATATTATTTTTTTTTACTTTAAAAAATTTTTTTTCCTTGATCTTTATTTTTTTCATAGTAATTTTTTTATATTATTTCTATGTGCTTTGCAAATTATTGAGAAAAAACAACAATATTATAAATAAACAATAATTTTTGTAATACATAAAGAAATATAAAGAGACATATTTTTGTATTACTTTTTATTTAAATAATCAAAAAATATTTTATTAACTATAAATAATTAAATGAAATTCAATATTTTCTCAAGCTTATATTCGGACTAATTTTCTTCTTTTTTTAAATTCAAAATTAAATTTTTTGTTGAAGGAGTAGTACGAATTAACTTTAGAAAAAAATTAACTACTAATATTATTATTGACAATTTTGTAATAAATATAATTTTTTTTTACCAATTTCCTATTATATTGTAAAATATATTTAATTATAATCAAAAGAACTACTTAATAACTCTAACAATACTTCTTTTAATTATAAATAGATATTTTTATTTAAATTTGATTATTATTAGCAAATTTTTTTTTGTTATGATCAATTAAGAAAATGAAAGTTTTCTTATATTTTTAAATTTATTTTTATTAAATTTTTTGATTGTAATAAAATTAGTTTGATTTAAATCTAAAGTATTCCTTTCATAAGCTGATTGATTATAATTTATGTATTATCTCTATGACTATAAATTTTTAAATATTAAAAAAAATAATAATATAACTATAAATAATAATAGTATTTATAAATATTTTTAATAAATTTTACAACGGCAGAAATAAAAAAAAGGAGATATAATTATTTGTCGTTCACTGAAAATTCACATTTTATTCAATACAATAATAATTTTTTAAAGAACTTTTAACAGATTTGTTTTTTTTTTTAAATAAACGTCTATTAATTATGGATCAGTTTTTTCTATTCCACTTAATAAAAATAAAAACTTATAATACGCACAAAAATTAACTATCTAAAAGAATTTTTTTTTAAAATACTTGAAAATGTTTAATTGTAATTTTTGAAAATTGATTAATTTTTTTTTTTTTTTTAAGATAAAACAAATTTCACATGCTGAAGGATTTTTGTCTTTCGATCATAAATTCCATTAGATAAATAGATTCTTAACGATTGCACTTATAAATTCACTTTGATTTGATTGAATTTTTTGTGTTGTAATTATAAACCAGTTAAATTATCACTAAAATAATTTTTGAAAGTTTTTCCAAATATATCCAGAGGGTAGATAATTCTACATTTAGTTCAACTTTCTCGATGCGAATGCGAGCAATTCCTTAAAATCGTATCCTTTTATACTTTTATATTGTCTGCTTCAAGATAATATGAACGTATCTAGTGCGCTGGATTCAAGGAATAGATTGTCTCCCGTACACTTCAGTCATTAATTTATTTGAGCTATTGGGAAAGAGGACCATTTGCCCAGTTCATAATATTATATGGTATGTACAAGGGACGCATAGTATCATTAAAACATTCATTTTGTGTTACTCATTTCCAGCGGTTCCGTGTACAGACAAATGTTATTTTGTATTATATTCTTTCTACGCTATGGTCTTCTGTTTTCAATTGTCCTAGAATTTTATTCCTTGTCGACCTTATCTCATGTTACGTTTTCATTAGTAGATAAAATTACATTATGATGCGATTGCCGCTTGTTGTGGCTGCTATCCGCGATTTTAAAAAAAAATGCATTACTTCATAACTGACCTTAGTTTAATGTAGGCAGAGTAAAATAAGTGATTGGATGCAGAAGAATACAATTGAAAGGTGATCAAGAATGATTCGGTCTTAGTCGTTACAAAAAAAAAACAACCAGAAACTCATATACGCGTACATAGTACAATCCAACTGAGTACAATATGATAATGCACCTAACGATAAACTATATAAAGTAACTAAATTAAATTAAAATATAATGCATTAATTAAAAACAATATTCGGACTAAAATAAAATGCAAATATTGTTTCGCTGAATTTGTCTGCGCAAGTCTATCAATTTCATATCCCCCGACACTTGATAGTTTGATGCCGATACTCCTTCGGTTAACAATAATACAACACTAGAAGTCATAATCATTATTTCTCTGGCTGAGATTAACATGTGGAAAGCAGAATGGGTTTTATTTGTTCCTCCTTTCACTTGTTGATCATCGTTTATCCATTTCGAAATCGACAATTCCAGGACCCTTGTATACATAAGACAATTTCATTTTAGTGTTCTACCGTTGGTTGATATTCCTCTTTTCCATTTTCTCATTGTCAGACAACTTAATTAATTGGATTCTATGTTGGGTATGTACAAACTATTAAAGGAAGTCACTTTTTTCCATTTTCGCATTTAACCAGAGATCGTTTAATTTCACTTGTGCTCTGATTGTTATTTTTTGTTTGCATTTTTTTTTTGGGTTCTTATGGAAAATTAAATGACAACAAAATAGAATTGCATTGAAAATAAATCAAATTAATGCATTTAAATTTGCAAATGTTACAGTTTATAAATGATGTGTGCGAAATGAATAAATACATTTTCTTATACATGAATTTTTTGTAATAGTAACTTTTGCAAATATTAAATTTTAAAAGGTTATCCTAAAGAAATGTTGCATTTAATTATATTAAATATAAATAATTTTTCGATTTTATTTACAAAATAATTTGATTAGGACCAATGTAATAAAATATTGTATTGGATTTTGATAATATTTTAAATTGACTTCCATAAATAACAGGTTGTTTGATAAGAGACATAATCACAAAGAGGCGGGCTATAGTTATAGAAATTATCAAATAAGTGAGCAATACAATATTTGCTAGAATTAATTCATTTAATTTTCTTATAATTATCTATTATAAGAAAATTAAATGAATTAATTCTAGCAAATACTGTAATCTTGAATGTACATACTATATGTATATATTTATATAATAGCATATAAAAGTACTTTCTTGGTAATGAAGAAATGCTAAATTTCCATAAAATTCTGTAGACGTATCAGTTAGTTAGTTAAAATGCGCTTGTGAATACATACTCTCGCCACATTATCGTTTTTATATGCATAAGTATGTTATTCTTATAAATAAACTATATAAACAGAGTCCAAAAACAAGTTTTAATTATACCTAAAAATTCAAGTTTGAAAATCAGTGAAAACTTTTAGTCAATAGAGTACATATCCACGATAAGCTTAAAGCCGATTTCTTATTATCAGTTTTAATATTATTTTTACTCTGCAGATGTGCTAAATCCATTTTATAAAATAATTAAAATTTTTGGAATATTAAAATATTTTTGAAGAAAAAAAAAATTTATATTGGATCTTCAAACAAAAAAAATGTGTTCTCTCAATGCTTTTATATTTATACTTGTGGTTGTTGCAGGTATTTTATTTATTAATAAAATTGTTTGTTTTTCTAATTAAAATAATATTAGTGAATAGATCAGATGCTAAGAGCAATGATGGTAGTATATTTGATTTATTGCCAAAGACACCAGACTGTGGACAAAGTGTCGAAAAAAATTTAGATGAAGATACTCAGACCATGTTCCAAGAATTCCCTTGGACTGCTTATATAATTGATGTTGAAGGACAATATGCATGCACAGGATCCCTAATTAATAGTCGATATATTTTAACAACAGCTTATTGTATAATTAAAAAACAAGTGTAAGTATTTCATTGGTACATTGAGAAAAAAAACCAATTTATTTGAAAAATATTTTTATTGGTAGAACTAATGTACAGTTTGGTCAGTTTAATACGACCACTGATATCGATTATGAAAATGAAAATAATACTACCTTTAATAATTCTAAACAAATTTTGGATATAGAAGAGGTTATTATACATGAAATGTATAATATAAATTTTTGGTTTTCGTACGATATTGGTTTAATCAGACTTAAGGAAGATGTTAATTTTAACACTTTAGTTCAACCGATATGTTTACCAAGTGGCGTTGATAGAATTTGGCCTATCAAAGAGTCTCCTATATTGACAATTTCTGGCTGGAAAAATACCTTATATCCAAATGGTGTTGCTATGGAGAAGCAGAAATTATCAGTATCATTTGTTAATCAAAAAAACTGTGCAAAAATATATTATAATATCATTCGGTTGTGTGAATCGGTTTTCTGCGGCAAAACAACAGAAAACACAAGGATTATTTGTAAGGATTTTACTGGGGCACCCGTAATGCAATTAACTCCGCAAGGATGGATTTTACAAGGAATCGTTTCATTTGGATTGCGCAGCTCATGTTCAGAAACACGTCCAAATGTTTTTACAAAGGTATCCACATATGATATATGGATAAAAAGTAATTTAAAATAAATTATATCCTATGAGAAAATTTTGAACATATAACTAAATAAATTATAATAAATATTTTATTTTTTTAATGAATTTCATTTTAACAAAATAATAGTAGGCAAATCCAAAACAATATGTTTGTTCGAGTAAATAAAACATCTAAATTTTTATAAATATTGTACGATATTTATAAAGACATTATAAATTAAAAACATTCTAGATATATTATAAAAAAATATTTTATTTATTTTCTTCTAATGCCAGATAGTGTTTTAATAGAATTAAATGAATTTTTAGTTGCGGCTTTGGTTACCTCTTCGATAGCATTCATAACTTTTATCGGCTCTGTTAGAAACCATATCCAAAGGTTTTGTTTATTGCTATATAGCGCATCAGATTTCTGCATAAAACAGTAATATGTATTAGAAAAGTCAAAAACGTAATAATTAAACTCAAATCGGACTTACCATTTTTTCTAATACATTTTCACGGAATTCACTTCTCAAATGTTTCAGAGTTTTATCAATTTTCTTCTGATGTTGTCTCGATTTAAATATTGGCTCCATAAACTGAATATTTTCAAACATTGGCGAGTTTACGGGACTGTCGAACACTAACTCATATAATTTTTTACTAGACAAATTTCTGAAATTAACCATAATATATAATTGATAATTTAATTGCTTAATATTTAAAGATAACTTACAATTGATTCAGTATTTCTAATACATTTTTATAGTGAACTTTAGCAAGTAAATCTTTATAAATATAATCGGTCGTTTGAAAAAACTTTTCGCTTTCATATAAAACCTCCTTCATTGGTTCGCAATTTTTCAAATTCAACTCTTTTCGGATTGGCTCACTTAATCTGTTAGAATACATTTCTACCCAAGTATTAGTTGGTATTGCTTGGAAGAATTTCATAGCATCAATTCTTTTGACGCACATTTGATGCTCTTGAATCAGAAGATCACTGTTGTCGAATTTGTTCTTCACTTTTTCCGAATCTAGTTGCATTAGTATCCAAACAATTTCAGCATTTGATAATGCATCCGAAACTATTTTTGTAAGTGATTTAATTTTGTCTAGACGTCGCGCAGCGCGTTCCATTTTTTCTTTACTATTTTCATAGAGAATATGTTCAACGCGTTGCTTAGCTATCTCCTGTATATGAACAACTAGATCGCTCATTAATGTTTCATATGTAAAATTATATTGATTTTTTGTGTATTGTTCAAAATCTCGTATCTCCTTTCTGCAATGAAAAAAGACTCATATACATACAATTGAATAATTTTTTATTTTCTTCAAAGTTACTTCAACTGTTTAATGGTAACTGATGTTATTTTGTTTGGGTCAAATTCTTCAGTCATTTTCTTTATTGCGGCCGCTTTCATTTTAATATCCACCAATTTCTTTTCAGCTTTAAAAATTCTAAAATTATCTTTTTAAATTAGAAAATCATAAAAATTAAATAAACAACAAAATTTACTGTCTTTCAATTTTTTCAAGTTGCTTAGTAGTTTTATTTAATTCATCATTTTCGTCTTCGTCCTCATCTGGCTGACACGCTATGTCCTAGAATTTAATATAATTATAATAGTATTATTTTCTTAAATAGAAGTATTTATATAATATTTTTCATACTTGTAATTTGAAATTTTCGCGCATATACAGTGTAAGATATTGTAAAAATGAATCGCATTTCATATAATACTGATCGAGCGGCATTTGATGAATGAACAGCGGTGGTGATTGCTAACAGATGATGTACAACATTTAAATAGTATTGCAATTTTGTTTTTTAAATTGTTATAACTTACTAGCTTGCCTAAAGACTCATTGAGTTCTATGCAAAGCCGTTTATTCATTTTCTGTTTTTCTTGTAATTCTTCTGCCCGTTGAATACATTGAACATTTACTTCTTCAAAAATAGTTTCATATTCATTTATGAGATTTCCAAGATTATTTGTACTTTGATTAATTTTCTTTTTTGTATTTCTAAAATATGTTTTAAAATTTTCAAGTTAGCACCACAAACAAAAGTTGGTTTACACAAAAATTTACTCTAAATTTGTACAAAGATCGGTATACATGCTCTCCATTTGATTCAAATCCTTCAAATCGGTTCTAAGTAGATCCACATCGTTATCAGTATACTCTAATATCAAAGGAAAGTCCTTATTTAACTTATTTAATTCTATTGCTAATGTTTCTTCCTCTAACATTTGGTTAGATGAGGAGAGTTGATTTTTTCTGCAATAGAACAAGTTAAATATTGTAAACAGAACATTTCCTTAGTTCATTTTAAATTTACTCCAGCAATTCATTTTCCGAAAGAATATTTTTTTCAGTTATGTGATCGGCAAACCAATTGAAGAATTTTTGAAAGCCTTCCTCATAAAGGACCCACTGATCACAGCTGTCAAATCCCAATTTTTTGAAGATCTCATAATTCTGAAATAAAATATTTTGTACAAGAAGTTAAAAACGTTTATTCTGCAAAAATTTAAACTTAATTACACACTTTTAGTGGATCGCCCATTGTTATTAGATTAATTTTATAGAAATCGCAGTTTCTCTATTCAAATTTTGCTTATTATTTTCTTTATGTCGTTTGAAAACTTCAAATTCAAAATTTCATTAAGCACGTATTGCCTGATGTCATATTTTTATACTAAATAGTATGTTCAGGTACTCAATAAATATGATAAAAAAAATTTCTATAATTTTAAACCAAATAATTGAAACAAAGCCGAAAATTTGAAAAAACACACAAAAATTATATTTTCTTATTTTATTGTCAATATGAGAAAACACCATGAAAAAAAAAACAAATTTACCTTAAATAGTGATTCATAAATTTTTATTATAATGGTTTTTTTTAAAACTGTTGTATGAATCATATTTTAATGGATTATATATTTAATGAAATTGAAACGGATTTCAAATACTTAAATAAATATTTGAATTATATTTCTATTTCATTGATTTTGGCTTATAAAATTATTTTCATTGTTTGAATTCTCTGCAAAGATTGTACTAAAAAAATGAAATTTTGCTGAACAGTATTGACAACTGTAGTGCGCTGAATACATGTTTGGAATTAGATAATTGTAATTAGCAGTGTTGCTTTATTGTTTGTCAAAATTGGTGATTTTGCAATCAAGATTCTTAAACATATTTATATAAACAATCTGATATGGCAGGAATTAAAGGTAATATTATTGGGTAGATTAAACAGTTTTCAGTTGACCCTATCGAAAATATTAAAAATCAATATAAGCAGATTTTTTCGATTAAAAATCGTAATTTGGAGTCGTGAATTATGACTAATATAAAATTTCTTTTTCATATTGTCATCCCTAACCATCGCAATTATCCGAAACAGGGTGAGTTTTCTGTAGAAAATTTCGTGGGGTCCGTTATTAAAATTGTGCAATTTGTTAATTTTTAGATTGCTTGTGTCCGCTTTCTTATCATGTTTGGGAATGACGTTCATCATATTGGGTTGCGCATTACCAGCAGAAAAAGCTTGGTGGCCCCTATTCGTGATATTGTTTTATATGTTTGCCTGTTTGCCAATTTTAATAGCTAAACGAAGAAGTCCAGATTCTTCAGGATCGGATCCATGCTCGGAATTTGCACTCTTTCTAACAGCTGGCATTGTTTTAAGTTCATTCGCATTACCAGTAGTTCTAGCAAGAAGCTTAGTCGTAAGTAACCGAAAAAGCATTTTATTTCAATTTTAAAACAATTCAATGAAATTATTGTCTATAAGATAACGTGGACAGCATGTGCTTTAACGTTGGTGGGAAATCTAGTTATTTATACCACTATCTTAGTTAACTTTTTGCGCGACTCAGACATGGATGGTGCATATGGAGGAATGTTCTAAAATCTCATCAAGTATTTTGTTAAAAATTTAATTTAAACAATAATCTTTGTAACTTTAAGTGAAATTAATAACTATATACCACATTATTAGTGTTGACATACATTTTTTTAAGTAAAAATAATTCGTTGTATTTATTTGTGTTTTTCCTCATATACGATTAAGATTTAGTTTGAAGTCGCATTTATATATACATTAAAAAAAAGAAAAAGAATAAATAAATAAGATACTTATTTTCATAACAATTTATTACTTTTCAACAACTGGTTTTATATGTTGGACTGCAACGTGCAAAATTTTTGGTATCACAGTCACTGGTACAAATTTTTTCAGTACAAGATCTGAGTGTGTTGCATTTGGTGATGATAAATCGGTGTTGGAATTAAACGTATTTACAATAACGGGTTTATCGGAAATATCTCTGGTTTGTGACAACATAAGTTTTAGTTTAGAATTTTCATTTTTTAAAGCCTTATTTTCCCTTGATAATGCAGCAGTTCTTTCTCTCAATTCTACCAATTCTTTTTGAACTTTTTCTCTATATCGCATCGAAGCTTTTCTTCGACGTTCTTTAAAATCCTCATCATGAGAATTTTTTGTTATATTCTTTTTGGATTTGACTATATCTACACTTTTCGTATTAGAAATAAATTTTTCTACACGATCACGTAATGAAATTTTTGTAATTTTATTCTCAATAGCATATTTTGGTAAAATAAACCGTTTTAACACCTGAGGTTTTGAGTATGTTGCATCAGATGTTTGCGTTTGAATAGCTGTATCATCAAGTAGTGGCTCAGTATGAGTTTGTAATTCGGAACCTTCATTTGAAGTAATCTCCTCTTCTACGATATTATCAATTTTATTATTACCAACATTCGTTTGTAGTGTTAATGTAGGTTTTTCCACCAGAAATATATTTGGTTCAGTATTATGTTCGCATATTGGAAAAACTTGTGGCGTATGTAATGAATCGTCACTAAGATTATCTCCAGTCGAGGCATTTGCTGCTGGAATAACTGTCGAATTCGGGTTATCTTTCGATTCAACTGCTCGACGGAACGTTTCATCGAATGGATTGACTCGATTTAGATCTTCAAAAAGCCCAACTTCTTCACAGTTCTTTATTAGACGCGTAGGTGTAGGTGTTTGGTCAACTAAAAGCATACTTTTGTTTAAACAATTAAATATACTACACTTGAATTAGTAACATTTGTACCAGTAAATACACTATTCGCCTTGGAACCGATACTCAAATCTAGGACTATATCATCGTCCCTTTTATTATATATAACAATGTCGTTTCTATTGTCATAGCTCTGCCTATCGTTGTCCATCATAATTGCAAATATTCATTAGTAAACTCTGCCATCAAATGAACACCATATTATCTGCCATCTTTTTAAAAATAAAACTTTATTTTGATATAAGCTATATTCATACAAATTACCTTTACTTATATACATTTTAAAAGATAATTCGACTATATTTAATATTATATTATGGTTCGTTTACTAACAGAAGCAAATCGCTCTAATCTATTTCAAGACTTCAAACTTGCGTTGACATTTTAAATTAGTCGTATCCATATAATGAATATATTGATTAAGGGATTGTGTCTATGCTAGTGCGCTAGATCGGAATTGGATTTTTAAATTTCCAAGAAGGGGTAAAGAAATAAAAAACTAGAGATTTTAAAAAATCTTTAAAAAAAATAAAACCATTTATTGATTAAGAAATAAAATTCTTCGTTGTTGTATAAAATTAATTGACTTCTATTATATTTTGTTGTTCTGTAAAATTTACTAAATAAAGTATATGTACAATATATTATTTATTTAATATATTACCTTAAAAGAATTTTTAAATAAAATTGTATTGGATTTTTTAAAATATTTTTTGATGAAATAAAATACAATGAATTTAAAGCTTATCAAATGCATTAGTATGCATGCACGTCGTTCTATATTTACATATAAAATATTTCGTATAATCAAACATAGGGGAGTAAGTGGGTACGTTTAAGTTAATTCATCTACTTTTGGAGAATGAACTTGAATGTTTTAAACACAAAATTATCTAAATTAACCAATCATACAAACTCTATCTGTATATATGCATACATAATGGGTCTATTTGTATATGAGATAGTTTTCCGCTTATATTATTAGCAATTAAAAATGTTACTAAAAAAATTATTTTTATAAAATATAAAATTCTAAATTAGGGGAAGTGTGAAGATGTATTTGGTGATTATGACTATGATTTATCGTTTCATGTTTTTCATTTATAAGGCCAACTAATAAATGGAAAGCATTTTCCTTCATAGTGCCGTGCCGAAGAAAAACTAGAGAGCAACTCGGAAAATTCGTAAAACGAACAGAAGAGTGAAAAAGCGCAGGCTAAACAAGTCAAACGAAACTGACAAAGCTAACAAAGCTCAGTCATCTTCTGTATGCCGTGTTTTGTGGAGCTCTCCTAGTCTGGGAGCTTTCGACTGAAAGTCTTCTATTGAGTTTCATTTTTGCCGGAAAGACAAGGGGCTGAAATTTTAATTGAAAATTTTTTCCTAAAAAGTAATATCAAATTTTTGTGTGTCTCACTGTCGAAAAATGGATGTTTTCTTTCAAATAGATTAGATGAAAATAGTTTTATTTGAACATATTATTTTAATGAGTGTAAATTTCTTAAATAAAATTAGTGACAAAATATGTGTATACATAAAAAAGAGGAAAATCAACTCGAATCAATGGCACAAAGTGTTCCATTTTTCAATAAAATTACTTAAATTATAAATTTCCTATGAAACGAGAAAATATAAATCGGTACTCATATAAGAAAATATATTCAATTTTAGCAAATAACAAGCAGAACAAATGAAATAAAATAAAAAATGTTCAGTGACAATTATTAAGAAAATATGTACCCAAATGTAATGGGTGCTGTTTCTATATGGTATAGCCGCATTGCAGATAAAGTGAATTTGCTTTGCCGCGAAGAAATATTTTCGTATCAGATTTTTGTTGATGTTTTTTTTAATTATTTATCACTCAAACTTATAAAAAAATAATTTGTATTTTCTTGAAAAAATCCAAAAAAAAACATTTAAAATTATTGACATTCTCGTTATTTTTAGATATATTTGTT
The DNA here is from genome assembly GCA_958298945.1 of Atherix ibis. Taxonomy (NCBI): domain Eukaryota; kingdom Metazoa; phylum Arthropoda; class Insecta; order Diptera; family Athericidae; genus Atherix; species Atherix ibis. The sequence continues at coordinate 2,888,613 of OY282607.1, read as the reverse complement.
TTCCCCCGATATTATTGTATATATTAAAAATAAAGATTGTAGATAATAATGGATTCTCCTCATATGAGTTATAGTAACCTTGGGAATTTATTTAAAGATATTTGGGTTCAATTAGTTTAATATAAATATTGTTAAATCGGTGTTAAGCACAATTTGCCTAAAATAGAACCATTGATTTTGCTTTTATTTTTTCTCTTCGAAATTAGTTCCAGTTGGAGTTGGTCAGTAATATTACCATCTCAGTGGTTAAAACAATGTAAGGCATTTTATTTTCTTGCAAAGATTGTTCAAACAAAAAAACCCAAAGTGTACGCAGTTTAATTGTAAGTAAGATTTATTTATTAATTACAGCTGAAAAAATCTGACACAAAATATTCATTTATAAAATCTTTTGAGTAGTTTTTATTTAAATAGTTTTAAAAAAAAAAAAAAAAAAAACCATACCTGAATCGATGCGCATGAACTAAAATGAGAAATCCATTACAAAGGTTTTTGTATATAATCATATACGTTGGCAGGTAGCAATGGGTTAACTACCATTTCTGCATCCACTTTCTATACATAGTAAACTATCTGCCGGTGGTTGATACTTGTAGATAGATACCTGGACAACACAATACCATATATCTACAAAATGTGCTTTTTACCCAAATAAGGAGCAGATTACTTCCTTCCGAATTAATATCAAACCGACAAACATTCAATTGGTTTTTATTCTTTCTTATGAATAATTTGATATAAATATTATTGTATGTGTTTCAAAATCAAATTTACAATAATTAAGCTTTAAATTGACTCGGTTATTATTTTTTAAAAACAAATATAAAAAAAAACAATTGATTATTCAAATAATTTGCTTAGAAATTACATATATTTTTTTAACGATTTTAAGATGATTTTGTTGTTTTTGATGATATGCATACGCAATGGGGGTTTTCAATGCAGTCATGAGTCACGGAACGATACTGACCAAAGGTCATGTCTAATAATTGGGTTAAGGGTTAAGTATTGTTGGCTATATTGTTTAACAGAACTATACCCAGTTCTAATTAGATTAGATAAATATTTACGTAAACTGAACTGAATCCTTTTGAATTTCGAATCTGATTATCCTATGCTTAGTCTTATCGGTATCGCGTTCTGTTTTTAGTCTGAAGCTGTTAGCCAGTTAGTAATACTTGAGCCAGATATAAAAAGAGTGTCAATAAGCGAGCTTTGTCTTCTGAAAACATTATTTTTTGATAGTTTCGGTAACAAATTTTTTATTGTTGGTTGAATTTACAAATTGTTCAATTTGTGATGAGTTTTTTTTTTGATTAAATTGCAAATATATCCACACAGGAAACTATAAGAATTTTTCAGATTTTAAAAACATTTAATTTGATTAGTCAATTTTAAAATAATGACTATAATGATAGTAATCGAGATGGTACATAAATATATCAAGTGCGAAAAAGAACAATTGTTTTTTTGAAATAAATTAGTTTGGTTTTAATTTGTTGAACAAATTAATAAACTAATGAAAAAATAAAACGAAAGAAATTGTTTCGTATAGAAATTTATGCGGACATTTTTTCGCAATCAAGGAAGGCAATATTGTCCCAAAACCACATCCCTAATTCTACTTAGTTTCATAGAAGTTTCATCCAGTTTTCAACTCGGTTAGAAAGTACTCACTCATTCATTGGAAATCGAATCAAACAAAAAGAAATATCGACAGTTGTGTAATCACCGGGATTAACCATGACCTTCAGCGGCCATCATACGGAAGGAAGAAGCTTGCTCGCCACTAAATGGATTATAACCGTTGCTGGTTGGTATTGAACTTAAACCGATCTCATGTTACCCTATCGTAGAAACTTGTAGTAAAAAAACTATGGAAAAAATTAATTAAAAGTAGAAAATTTTGATTTTATTTTTATGATAAAAGATTTTTTTTATCGTTTTAATTATTTTTTTTTTCTTTTGTAATAGTATTAGCTATAAAATGTTTCTACACTCCTTTTATTTAAATTTAATATTTAGGAAGAAGTAAGGCGACAACTATCGATTAAGTATATACATATATATATATATATATAAATTATTTTTTTAAACTAAATATACATATAATATTCCGCTTTAATCCTGTTAATATTTGAATATCAGTATTTTATTGAAAAGACAAAAGTACATATTTTTGTATATTTTTCTTTTTTCTTCGTTTTTAATTAATTCTATTTATATTTGAAAATATTTATTAGAATTTTCTTGTTATTAATTCGATAATGAATTGAACAACAATTTTATAACGGTTGTATGGTGTTTTTCTTAAATCTAACTTTTGTTTTTTTCTTAAACCCAAAATTTTGAATTTATATATTTTGCAAAATAAGTTTCAAATATTTCAAGTCCTATTGAAAGTTTTTTTTTACCTATCATATTTTTATAAAATTAAAACGCAAAAACAACTGTCTATTTTGAATTAGACTTGAGTAAAAAGCTTACTTATTCATATTGGAAACAATTTCAGCATTTATTTACATAAATATAAAAAAAAAATCCTAAAAATACCTTTACAGGGTTAATTTTTTTTTAATTTAAATTTTAAAAATATCAATAAGAAATGAAAACGGAAAAATGCATACATATGTAAATAGAACAGAAAGTTGATAAACTAAAAATATAGGTACACATTTGCTTTGACATTGTAGTATTAGAATGGCAAGAAAAATGTTCAATGAAAATTTAATCCACCAAAAAAATATAATCATTCACTTTATATTTTAGCTTATACTCTTAATACATTAATGTAAGTGTTCAAAAAATGTTATTTTCATTTATAATAAGAACGTGATAATTTATTATAAATTTTTTTTGTACATATTCAAAATGGACAGTTTTTCCGGAGTTATAATATTGTAGATTATATTTAAATTGTTAATATTAAAAAACTCTATAAATAAAAATTATTTAAAAATATTTTATTTTGAACGTACACTCGTTATCTGTTTAAAAAATACAAGTTTCTTTTTTCATAGACAATTTTCTTAAATTAAATATCCATGATTCGAACCATTTGGTATTTGAATTTTATAACTCGTCAATATATTATTGTAATCACGTATTGTTTTCGAATAGTTAAACTTATGCCATTCATAATGTTAGAATTGCCGTTGGCTATCAAGTAGTGCTGTAAGCGTATAACAATTTCAAACGCATTTGACAAGAAAAACTGCACTATCGACATTCAATTATTAAAAGATATAAAATTATCTTATCTATTCGTAAGTAAGGGCCTGTTTCCGATTGTGTTTGGATAAAGTGCTGAATAGCTTATTTAGAAGATAAAATGCTAAACGCAAAAATCTGTTTGTTAGAAAAAAAGTCAATTTCATCAACTTTGTTTTATGAATTATTTTTTTTTTTAAAATAAGGTTATACGATGAATAACTGTTATACTTTTTATATTTTTTAATGAAAACATCGAACTCCAATGCGTATAACTGGATATTCTTTTTTCAAATATATTTGCTTAGATTATCGTTTGCCATTTTATATTACGAATTGCTTAATCACCAAACAATAGTTCAAAATTGTTAAAACTTTCTACAAAATTGGTGATTCTGTTGTAGCAACGTTTCGCGCAGTAAGAGAAGATTATGGAAGCTCATTTCTCGCATGGTGGATACATCAATAATCAAAATTGCGCATAAGCCATTGTATTTGCGAAAAGTGATTTGTTTGGTATGCGTTTTGACTGACGATGTAATTGGTCCGTATTTCTTTGGAAATGAAAAAGAACAGACCGTTACTGTTAATTCTGAGCGCTTTGGCTGAAATGATAACCGATTTTTTTTGGCACTTAAATAATTTATTTTTTAACAAGACAATGCAAACCCCCCCCCCCCCTTTTCCGGTATGCCAAATCAGACACTTTTTTTACAAGATGACGAATAATTTTGGATTTTTTGATTCGATTTGACGTCGTTGGAATGTATCTTGTAGATATACGTGAAATATCGTACTGACATAAACAATTCTCAAACGTACGCGCATTTAAAAATCAACATCCATCAAATAATGCCCGAATTAGAACCCGAAACGTAAAAAGAAGTATTCAAAAATTACCTTAAAAGAATTGAATACTTCAAGAAGTATTGTGATATTTCATACATAATGGCAAGTTGCAAGCAATATAATAAAATCTGAATTTCAAATATGTTTTATTAAACTTTACTTTTCGAAGCACAAAATTGAATAATCCTTTAGTTGTCGACAAACGGTTTTGGTTTTTATTCATAAAATTACTAATTGAAATCACTCATTTGAATATTTTTCAACTAACAGTTTTGTACTTGTTACTCTTAGTTAAAAGAAAAAAAGAAAATATTTGTGGAAATAGTAATTCAACTTAGAAGAAATACTGCGAAGTATTCATAACCAATATTGGAATATAAATTCATCGATTTCTCCATTTTTAAATATAATTATTTGTTATATTGACTACTTGTCACGCTATAAATAATTTTCTTTATTATACGAGTATATAGAGGATAATAATTTAATTTATGATTTCATTTAATTAACAATTTAAAAATAATAATAATAATAAATAAATATATTCTCTTCAACTACTACTCAATAACTTAGCACAAGTATTTATACCATCGATTAGGCTTTTTGAAAATGTAATTTAAGGATGTATTCGCTAAATTAGTACTGAATAAGCTATTCACAACTTTAAACAAGAGGTCGTAAAAGCAGTCTCTAAATAAATATATAAACACTGAAGTTAATTAAAAAATATCTGATATATTCGTGTGTAGAAAATGTACTAAAAAAAATTTATTATATCATATTTATAACTCCGGATACTTCTTAAGTTATTATATTTATAACTCCGGAGTTCTTAAATAAAAAGAAAAGATATATATATATATTTTTTAATATTCTAATTATAAAATGAAAAATACTATTTTTAATTTAAGTTGTCTGACATTCATTGAGGTTTTATGAAAAGCAACGAAATTTTATGATGAAAATTTAAAATAAATATTAATAATTCTTATATATTTTTTTTTTGGGTCATCGATCTATTTAATAATCGAAATAAATATCTCTTCTCTATTTGTGAAATTCAAGTTACTTTGCTGTTTACGAAACATTGCCTGGCTGACAATTGTTTCCCAAGTAAGTTTTAGTTAATTTGCTTTCCTTACTCCCTTTTAGTTTTCTATTTCATTTTTCGATAATACAACAAAGTTCATCATTAATCAAATACAAATACAAAACAAATAAATACAAAGAAATACTAAATCTTTAAAGAATTCAATTTTTTTTACCATTTTTTAGAAGTTTATATTTTATTCTTGACAATTGTTTATAATTATATACATACATAAATATTGTACAAGTATAATTTTTCTTGACTTTCTTTTAATTTTATTAGATTGAATTAAACTATTTAATTAGAGTCAAAAAAAAATAAAAGTAAAATTTTTTTTTATAGTATTGCATTCTAAGTTTAGTATATTTTCTTCTCTTTATTCACAAAGTTTTTTTCTAGTAATTATTATCATTTTTTTTGTTTCTGAATTGTTATTTTATTCGAAGTTTTTGATAGAAATATTTACAAATATTTATATATATATATTTTTTTCTCTTTCCAATAATAATATTCTAAATATCTTTCTTAAATAATTAAATCTAACGCATATTCTAGATAGTTCCAAGCAAAATTTATTTCAAATATTTAAACATATCCAAAAGTTATGCGTAGACAATTGTTATTTTTATTAAATTTTCTTTTATTTATTTTTTTATTATTAAATAAATATATATTTACCTAAAGTTTTAATAAAATTAAATACCACCCTTTCCCAACCTCCTACACCAGTAAATGAAAAATTATGCATCCAATAGTTACATATATTATATACTAATTGAAAATAAAAAATAGTTATTATAGTGGATTAATTTTTTTATATATTGTAATAATAAAAATAGCTCGTAGATAATTAATTTACTGTTAGTTCAGAATGTCTTGATTGTTAAGAGTTTATTAATTTTACTTTGTTATTTTTAACAAACAAAAAAAACATTTATAAATATATGATTAATTAGAAGAAAAGAAAAACCATAAAGAAAATAATATCTTATAATGTTTTTTTTTCTTTTTAAGTTAAAACGTTTTTGCTGGTTTTTCCCCATCCCCAACAATAAGTTAGTTATTGAAGTTGAATATATTGCATAAATATTTTCTATTTAGTATACTACACTATATATTTTTAATTTAATTTTGAATATACAATATATTTTTGTGATATACTCGATTGTAATGCGTTACTGGATTAACATATACACGTATACATATATATATGGTATATATAATTTTTTTTCTATTTGAAAAGAATAGATTTTATATTGTATGCAATTTTATTATGCGATAGATAATTTTAATCCTTATAAAAAAATTAAAACAAATGAAAAATTTTATATTTGTAAATATTAAACAACATAAATTGATTAATTCTTATTAATTCATTTTTTAGAAATAGTTTTTCTTATACATACAAGTAGATCATAGAAATTAATTCAAAAATTCAAAGTTCATAATTATTATATGAATTTATTTTGTTACGAAAAATATTAATAAAAACTTCATATTTATTTTCTGAATACTACATATACTTACTTATTTCATGGCAGATTCCAAAAATTAGACAAACATATTAAATATATAAGTACATGCATTCCTATAATAAATATATAAATTATTTTTTGACCATATCGCAAATTTTCACAATATATTTATGAGCAGCTTTTTCAAATATAAAAATCATAATGAAAAATATCATCATTCTAAACTTAACCATAAATACTAATGAATTAATCTAATTAGGTAAAGATTTTACACTTTTGATTTAGTATATTACTATTGTATTATTACGAGTATATACAATAGATTAAGTTTAAAAAGTAAAAAAAAAAATATTCTCTTATATTTGTTTGAACTTCAGTTGGTTGGTTTTTTTTTTGTATCCTCGAATCTTTCTCGATTTATCTGTATCCATATTTATGGGAAAAAATTTTAAAAGAAAATTTCTAGGTAAACATGGCAGTTATTTATGAAGTAAGTGAATATAATTTTTTATCAAAATATGTACTTGTAGTAATAAGATCAAATTATTTGTATAACAAACAAAAAAACAAAACAAAACAAAAAAAAAAGAAATTGTTGTATCTCTACTACCACTTAAAAATTTTCTGCGATCATAATCGAAATAATAAAAATCCACTTCAGTTTAAATAGATTATTTATTATCATATGTATTAAAGAAAATTACATCTTTTATATATCAACAATAGCCCCAAAATTCATATTGCTTCTTGCATTAATAATATACATATTAACATACATATATATATATTGTAGTTGAACATGAGCATACAAGTGCGTATGTGCATATTAATAAAGTTAAGGATTCTTCAGATACATAATATAATATTAAACGTTTATTCAAAAGCCATTCATAGAAACAATCATCTGCTCTGCTACTATGGTAATGTTCAGAAGAGGTATCATAATGTCATGACACTCGTACTACACATAGTTAGTACTTGATATTTCCATTATATTCATTTTAATAGAGAGTCTATCTTCTTAATAAGATTTGAAGAAAAAAAAAATCTCCCATATTAATAATATCCAATATATATAAATATGTATTTCTTTTATGATTAGTTTAAAAAGAAAAAAAAAACAAAACGGAAGATTTTTTCAGTAATAAAGTTTTGTGACAAAATGTAAGTACATAAACTTATTTATAATTGATCAAATTTTTTTTTAAATCAACAAAAAGTTATTTATTTCTAATACGTGCCAAAAAAAAAATTAAATTAAAAATTCAGAAAAAATTCATATTCATAATCCTAGGTTAAGATATTTCGATTTTGAATGGGTATACAGCTCGAAACAACAATTAAGATTAAATAAGCCCCTCCTCAGACATTTATATCTGATTTTCTCGAGAATACTTATTTCTATATATTCTCAAGAGTGTATATTTTCAAATACTCCCATTAAAAACAATAATTTTAAAATTATAATTATATTTAATGGGAACAATATTTACCAAGTCATTAAAATTTTAGATAAAATATGCAAAATTTTCTATGACCATTTTGAATATTATTGTATATAAATTCATCAAAGCCAATTTAATATTGTTTTTTGTTTGTTCTGTCGTTGGTTCTGTTTTTGTTTGTTTTTAAATTCTATAATAAGACTAAAAATCATATAACAATAAAATAAAATAAAATTAAAAATATTAAAAAAAATGAATAGAATGAAATAAAAAATTTGCTTGGACCATTTTTAGAATAATTTATAAAAAGTATTTGCTATAAAATACAAGAACTATTATATTTAAATAAAATACTAAAACAAGTGCAAAGTATATCTATCATACATATTCTTTTTGAAAAGTATTACTACATAATTTTTTTTTTTTTTTTTTTATATTTAATTGATTTATTACAAAATCTTCTAATTTAATTATGTTAATAATTTTTAAACCACGATTTGATTTATTAAAAAAGTCTTCCTAATTTGATTATGTTGATAATTTTTAAAACACGTATTTCTAATTTATAATTCCTTCCTCGACCCTTTCCCCCTACACTAAGTACACATTTAATTAATTTTTTTTTCTCCGGAGATTCCTTGTAATCATAACTTGATGAATACATATTGGACAAACTGTTTTCGTTTTTTTTTTTTGTTTATCGAAAATTCTATTGTATCATTATTTTTCCATTCCATCTGTATATGCATGAATTAACAATATGAGTTTTGATTTATTAATAATTTTAAATGAACATTAAATGTTGTGTTTTTATTTTCGCATATTATATAATCTCACAATACAACAAATAATACCATTATGTTTTGATCGACGTAATTTTATGTTGTCTTTTTTTACATTAATCAAAAAAAAAAAAAAAACTACAACAAAATCTATAATTTCATTCTATTTTCTCTTTTAACATACTACTCCAAAATCATAGAAAATGATATTAATTTTACAACACTAGATATATTATTTATCAAATAAACTTGCTCATGTAGAAAAAAAATAAAACAAACTCTAAATACAAATTGGTTTAATTGTACAAATAATAAACATAGATTTTGCAACAAACTTTAACAAAAATAATAGAATAGATTATACTTAATATAAATTAAGTGCACATTAAATTGCATATTAATTTGATTATATTCATTTTTTTCTGATTTATTTTACATTTTAATAAAATAGAATGTACATACATACATACATACATACATACATACATATAAATACGATAAAACCATATACATTCCGACATGCCTATATAAACTGATACGATTATTAGTCATCATACTACAATGGCCGATAGGTAAAAAAAAATTAAAAAAAATCTATCGGATTTATCTTAATTTTCATTGATTTTATTTTTTCAACCCCATGCTATTTTCAATCCTTTTTCTTTATAACATGCATATCGATATTAAATTAAATTGATTTTATTTGATGTTATTTGATTTATGGTTTTTATTTGTTGATAAAAAGTGATTTTCTTCAAAATCTTATTATTTTACATGTTTTTTTTCTTCTTCGTAAAATCTATTACAATTCATTCGAATTACAAAACTCATTCCAACTTAAAAATGCAGTACTAGAAACATTTAAAGCATATACATACCGGCGTGCACAATAGCATACGCATATGTGTATGTACACGGTGTTGTATAAATTTGTACGTATTGTCATATGGGAATTCTTGACATCGTAACCAAACTCATCAAAATATGGAACATTAAAGAGAACACACGGAAGCTCTACCTACACATATGTTCATATATAGTAAAGATTATTAATCCTTTAAAAGCTGCAACTGTAGTAACACGCACTGTTTACTGATAGTAATGTGCGTGGGTGACTTTCGCAGATCTATATTTTTAGATTGAGTTGTATTCGGTAGCGAATATTTTGAGAGCAAAATCTATTTTGGTCAGTGGTTGATTTAAATATATTGTAGAAACGTGAAGGCAGACACATTAGATATTATAATGCTACACGGTATATAAAATTTTATAATATTCGGTTTAGTTTAGATTTTAGTTCTTTTTTTTCCTCTTCTTTTGGTTTTTACAATATATACTAGAAAATCAAAACAATATAAAATTATTTACAAAATATTATAGTTTATTGTTAATAGAATATTTTTTTTTTAAGACATTTATAAGAAATACAAATCTTAATGATCAGATAATATTATTAATATGCGATAGTGTATTCGGATTAAATTAATTTTCATAATAATAGCATGAAGATGCTGAGAGATAATAAGAGAAAAAACCGTGTAGAAAGATGAATTTATTTTGTTATTCCATATTTTAATAAAATAAAAAATTCGAAAATTGAAAATAAGTATTTACTTTAAGAGTAATTTTTTTCCAAGTTGATAATTTTATTATGGATCATATAAAAAATGGATTTTTACACTTTGTCATATTAATATATCAATATTATTCTGTAGAGAATACTAATTTGCAATTCCAACTATAAGCAAATTTGATCGATTTAGCTTAGTGACAAAAATACCGAACATTTGTAGGGTTTAATTTTACTGTCGCCAATAAGTTTGAACTCATACGACGTATCGTATTTCGGTGTATTTCCTCAAATTCTATTTCTTTTAATATTTTTCAAACAGGAATACTTGAAAACGTATTTTTCTTTCTCAAAAAATATTGTTCATCAGCTATGTATTAGTTCTTATTATTGTACAATAAAAAATTTACCGATCTTAATTGATTATGCACATAAGTGATTATATATTTTTCATCTTGATAAATATTGTTTATTATCTATTTGAATAAATTTACCCTTATTAATATTTATATTTCAATTATTTCTTAGATTACTTTCAATTACTTATAAATCAATAGAATAAAAAATAAAAAAATAAATTGTTTTTCGTATAAGCAAAATAATTGTTTAAATTTTACTTACTTCTTCCATTTCAAAATAAAAATATTTTAATGAATATTTTTATGCGTTATTCATATTTATCTGATTGTCATCTATTGTTATTTTATAGTATAAAAAGTAATTTCGTAATTTTTAGAAATGTTTTTTATTCTTTTTTTTTAGCTTTTCCGTAGGATTTAGTTTTGTACTCGTATTCTGTTGGTCTTGAAATACAAATAAGTCAGTTTATTATAGTTAGGCAATTTACATATATATGTTAAATTGGTGTTGTCCTTTACGCACAAAAACGTAAAAGAAAATATTTTACAATAAAAAAAAAGAAGATATTATTGATAGTAAAATTTTCAAAAACAATAATAACTAATAATAATTATTCGATTAAGAACTCACCTCCAAAATTGTTTTATTTACAACAAAAAAAAAAGGGAAAAATGTTTTTCTTTTTCTTGTTTTCTTTTTATTTACAGCAACATTTGGAGTACTATTTTGGTTTTGGATTCCACAAGTGTCAGCCGAGTGTCAAAGTATGAGATAAAAGTTTAAAAAAAAATTCAATTAAAAATTATCATTTCTTACCAAAGACAATATTCCATATCGATTGTTTTTTTTTCTTTCTTTCAAATAACACAAATACAATTAAGTAGATTTCTAGTAAAAACAAAAAAAAAACAAAAATAATATACAAACTATAAGAATATTCATTAAGAATTTATGTCTAGTTAATAACTATATATTTATAAAATCTTATAGGAATTCGTCAACTCCACAAGTTAATTGCGAATTCTTGTACAGCTAGAACATTAAACAAAATATTTGTGCAATTTTCATCGAATTTAATAATATCATCAGTAATAAAATGTACTGATTTTAGGCACATACATACCTATATACAATCTGTACACTTTTGTTTCCATACATACATACATCCATACATACATACATAAAATTCATTTCATTTTTAATTCAAATACATTTGACACTGCATTTTTTCTACATAATAATTCATACAATAATTACATATGTCATGCACTTATAAGCCTAACTAATTATATTCTTACTAACTTTAATATTAAATTATGTGTTTTGTTATACTTCAATACTTTAAATATACATATAGTTTTGCGTCTATTCGCTATAACAGATAAAAATGTTAATTACTTTATTATCCTTAAATATTAACAATAGAAGAAAACAAAACTGAAAAATAAATTCGCTTTAATAAATTTACTAATATTTAACATGAATTTAATATATTGTATATTTACCCTTTTCGTTAAATTTATTAAAATGCTTTCTAAAATTTATACGCTTCAAAAAAGAAAAAAAAAAGAAAATTTTTTTTTATTATTTATACTAAGCTATATATACATACGCTATTAAAGTATATACTATGGATAATATGATTGTTTACGATTTAAATTTTTTCCTTTCTAAATAACTACTGATTTAAAAATTACTATGCAATTGAAATTTATTGAATTCTTTTTGAACATATTTTTTCTTTCAAATAATTTTTATAAGCCGTATGTATAAAAGTGTCCTGACACTGAGTACGCATGTAAAAAAGTGTCCTGATACTTTTTGCCTCGTTCAATTGCAATGTGACCAGAGTAATTTTAATGAACCATTATAACGTCCACTTAAAAAGAAACAGATGAGAATTTTGCAATTAAGTAAACATTTTTCGTATTGTGTGGCTTGTGATACCGATTAGTTAATGCCACATATGGTCCAAAATAAAATCTTCCAGTTCAGGCTAAAAAATGTCAGTTATCATACGGCCATAGCGCTTAGAATTGAAGGTAACGGTCTCTCCTTCTTCATTTGCAAAGAAATATACACATAGGCCACACTACAGACACTTTCTTTTCGCAAATACAATGGCTTTTTCACAGTCAATTGTGAATTTTTAGAGCCGCATGTACGAACATTTTGCCAGTTTTGTAGAAACTTTTTACAAGTTTAACGTATTTTTTAATGGTTAAACAATTGATAATAAGCCCAATTGGCAAATTTAAAAATAAACAAATGCCTCTCATATATGTTTAACGGCAGGGTTGTACTTTCCAAACCATAAAATAATATAATTCAATGAATATTCTATTACAAAAAAAAAAAGTTTTCATTACCCATTTTCTACCCTATTTTAATTAAATTGTATTAAAAACAAAACTATTCATTCATAATTGTATTATTCGCAATTTATTTCGAACACATTTTAACATTTAAAGGTATTTTTAGCAACTAGTGATAATATGCAGAATCCCTCTAGAATCTCTTTAATTTACAAAGGTAGAAATTTTAAATTTTTCTTATCATCTAATATTGTACTTGAACGATAATAAAAAATCCCTCAACAAAATGTTACTGTTTAGTACTTTTGACAGCTTTTCCTATCTATAATCGAACACTTCATCTAGCTCTTCTTCGTTGAAAGCACATCTCAAATAATCGGGGTTATCCAATCCTTTCCGACCATTCGCAGCGGAAACTCTCTTGAGCTCGAATCCGGATAGTGACATCTTCTATAATCTTTGCCCCTTGATACTGGATCGCCTGCGTCTAGTACATTTTCTTTTCGAAATAATATTATAGGTAATATTATAATATTAAAATAGCAAATTTTGAATTCGAAAACTGTACGCAGAAGTTTTGTATTCGAATTCTGCCCTTTACTTGTTGCCAAATGGATAAAGTGCTAAGAATTTACATTTAAGAACTAGAAATGACATTAACCAAATAAAAAAAAAATAAAAACAAAAACAAAATTTGAAATAGATTCTACCGCAATATTTTAGAAATTGAAAACTTTTGGCAGTACTTTTACTTTTATGAACTGTTAGTGCTGCTAAATTAATACTCGATTATCCAGGCAATTCTTCACCTACGATCATACATACAAAACTATTAAATGTGTAATAAATTATTAGTTTATGTTTTTTGTTTTTTTTTCCTCCATAATTTTTATTGAAATGAATTAATTACTCGGCCAATAAGTATAACTGAAGCGGGCAGCTTGCCAAGTACTTATCAATAAAAGTTGCCGTACCAAAATAGAAAACTCTATCATTTTAGACAGTTAATTAATATAGGCAAGAATTTAAAGGAAAAAAAAACTCTCTTACATCCATCCAAATACTCTCGTGTACACTACATTCATACACTTTCATACAAATATATTGATTGGTGTAGTAAAAAAATCAAAAAAGGCACAAAGTTAAAAGCGATTACTGTTGATAAAGTGATGATTTTCTTATTAGCTATGACACAATAACAATCCGATACACAAATAATACAACATAAGCAATATATTTTTTTTTAAATAAATTTTTCATTTCCATCTCCCCCCCCACCCCTCAAAAAAATAAAAACAAAACTTAGTTCTAATTTTTAATCGCATATATGTGTTATATTTAGTTAAAATTTTATATATTATTTAGCACTGTTGAAACAAACAAAAGAATTCTAAATTATTTGTTGAAATTATAAAACTTAGACCAATAACAACTTAATGCACAAAGTCGAATTAGTTAAATATGAATATGGTATAGAAAAATACACTTTAACATATATTCTCTATATTTAATCAAATAAATGAATAAAAATAAATAATATCTATATGCTATATGCAGAAAAATATGAAAATGAAAAGGAATTAAAAATCATAAATAATCCAAGCGAATATTTTTATTTGAATCTGATATGTTTAAATGTAAATTAACATTAATATGATGTGTTTATTTATTTATTTATTTATATATTAATTAGTCAAAATCTTATAAATATTATTAATAAAGCTACACTAGCATTGAATAGATAATAATTTCCATCAAAAAAGACAATTGCACAAAAGTCTAAACAATATTAAAATCTGAACAGTTTCTGATAATCAATACTACTTATTTCATATGAAATTTGCTAGTTTTCATATGTTTACACTGCTTTTAGAAAATATAATTTATATCACAAAAATATTTATTAGTAGATAATTATATAATATTTAATAATTAATTAAATTTAATATACTACATTTTCGTTAGAGTAGTTACCCATCTTACACGATGATCATTTCTCATGAATACGTCTCACATAATAGTCAGATTTTCATTGAAAATCGTAAAGTATTAAATGCCATATCTATTTTAATAAGGATGCACATATACATTTAAAAAAAAAAACTAAATAATCATATTCTTTTTCAATTGAAATTCATATGCTCTGATTAGAAGATATATTTGATAAGCAAATAATAAGAGCTTCGTTTTCGCACAGAGGACATTGCAAAGGGGTAACATCATATCATATTGAATTTTATTAATAAATTTTATTAAAATTGGATATTTTTTTTTGAAATTTATTTAAATTCAATTTGTCAGTTGTTAGTTACGAAGTATTTTGTATCATTATCAAAGTTTGGTGAAAAAATTGCATTTGTTGATCATCCATCATATCCGTTGAGTCTAATTTCATTTTGATTTTTATTAGTCAACATTTGAGTGTTGTTCACATTTTTTTCTTGTGCAATTTACCAGATTTGCAGCCAAGAAAAATGAAACATTATGTTTATAACATACTACAGTGAAAGTTACATCGTGTATTTGTACAATATTCCGATTCGAAAGGAAAGATAAAATTCTCCTCGGAAGGCATTAACGTACATAAAATCGTTATACTTAATGGGCATATATTTATACACATGCGTATGTACAATAGTATACACTAGAAGAGCACTTGCAAAAGCACGTACAAGTAACCCCATATTGATAAAATGTTTTGGAATTGAATACTTGTATAGACTCGTTCGTGTATAGGAAATTTGTATGGAGAAAATATAGCATATTTAGTTTTCCTAATTTTGAATTCCAACGATATCAATCTTGTTTGTAGTCAAATTTCCGATATAAACGACAAATTGATGAAATACTACCCTAAAACCACAAATACTATGCGAATAAAGCTAATTTTGCCATCTAATTTTTTCAGAGATTCCCAGGGTTTTATTATAGATGCTGCCACGCCTATAAAACATTGGAAGAATACAAATTATATCAAACTCAGGATTAAATTATAGCCAAATCCCACTAGGTAATTTCACCATGTTTGTATATATTACACACGTTTTTACATGCTGTGTTTTGTGAATTTCCTATATTCTTTCAATCACGTCCGAAAACTATTTAACTTGTAACAACAACAAAAAAAAAAACCAAACAAACAAGAATTCTCCAATGACTACGAAAATTAAAATATAATAAGTTCGTTTGCTACGACTATTAAGTATGCCATATTAGTTTTTCTCATTAAAGCATGAATAATCAACCAAACCAATGGTTTTCTTATAAGTTTACATGTGAATTTTTTTCCTATTCAAAATATAAAGAAATTATTTCTCTGTCAAATGTTCATTAAAATTATTATAATTTATTTATAATGTAAATTATTTTAGAAGTCAATTAGATTTCTTTATAGAGAGCTACGTCGTTATATAATCTTAACTAGCATTTTAATTTGCAACAAAATAATTCTCATAATTCGTATTGTCAGGAAATAATGTTTAATTTATTAATTTTTTAAATTTTGGTCTACTACAACTATTTTAAATTATAATTAAACTTTGAAAAGGCTAATAAAACATACCATAAATGAAAATTATAACATTGATTAATTAAAAAAAAAGAAAATCATAGGATAATATTTAAGAAATCATATTCATGAAGAAAAAAACATTTCAAATAATTATCTTCATTTACTTTCAAGAACAACAAAAGTTAATTTTATGAAAATCGGCCTATAGAAGTTTATTGTAAACTTTAGTACTAGAGCTAAATTATTGTTTAAAAAATGTAATAAATTCCCTTCAGTCCTTACAACAAACATTCATGTTTGTTTCTTCGCTTAGTTTAGCTTACACCCACCTCTTCGGCGCAAAGCAATCGTGATTACTGTTCTACTGCAGCGGTCAACGAGCACACATAGAATAAATACAACTGCCATTTTGATTTTTCTCAATTTGTATTCGAGGTTTTTTGCTGTAATACAAAAAAGAAAAAATCAAAAAAAAAAAAAAAATAATTTTGATCAATTCAAATAAGCTAATAAAATATATTTTAATGGTTGTGTTTAAATAGTAAATATTGGCAATTTTCCAGTAAATACTGTGTGCTTCCTTCTTCTATGCATCAGTATTTATGACTTTCTTCTCTCTGCATCGAAAATCATCTGAAATTTGTTATTTTATTTACTAAATCGTTAAATGTAATTTTTCGCATAAATGCCAGAACACAAATTGAATTTCATAAAAAATATATTTTATAAATATTTGCAAATATTCACGGTTTTGGCAAGATATTTTTACCTAAAACAAAGTTTTAGCACGAAATTGGCATCATAACTAGGACAATACAATATTAGATGTGGGGAATGATATTTGGTCAAACTATGAGTATACTTAACCATATTCTAGAAATAGACAAAGCAAAAAAAAAACAAATTTCCATTAAAATCTGTGATGAATATCTGAAAATGATATTTTCATAGATGTCACAACCCAACAACGAAATTGAATACTTATTATTAGTCGTACGAGTATGAAAACAATACAAACAATTTTCTCCAGTTGTTCTTCTTTGGTATTCTTCCAAAGTTATTTTATTGATGTTTTTGTCCTTTAATTGTACAATATTGTATGCAAAATCAAAAATTTGTAAATATATATATATATTTTTTTATTATTTATTTACTGTACTAAAAAGCTCATCTTTTTTTCAATTCAATTCTCTTAAAAATCTACTCGTAAATTTGTTCAATCACCAAAATAGGGATTTTCGTTATTATAAACATTGAATTTGAATTTAATTCTATTCACAATGAACGTAAAGTGCATGTGCAAATAAACGTCCATACATATTTTATGTGATGATCGAGCTTGTACATACGTGTATGTACATAAGTTAGATGAGATATTATGTAAATATAGACAAATTCTTATTTAGATATAAGGAAAGAATACAATTTGTATATAACTTATGTGCAGAGGGTTTCTCTATTGCACTCTGCATTTTCGTTGAAATCTGTTTAAAGCGTTAATCATTTAGCTTCCATGAAATTGCATAAGATTTTCTCGGTTTATGCATGCAGCAGTTGAATTTGCATCGCACGTTTCGGCTTTGCTCGACTATGTTTAGCCAATACATACACTCACACACATACAAATACATTCGATTGAAATTTCTCATTTCGACCATTTTGAATGAAGCTATTAATATTTATATGAAAATATTAATGAAAATTGCATATTGCATTTTAATGATTTGCCCCCCCTCATCTATATAGTTTTCGTATCATTGCTTGTTTTTGCACACGTACATATATATGTTTATGTGTATGTTTAGTAATTACAAAATTCTCATTTGGATTGGATTTCCTCATGTTTATATTGAATTTGATTTGATCTTTGCGTGCCACATAAAAATATAATTAATAAACGTTAAATAAAATACGGTATGATATGTTCAATGTTTGTACTTGTACAAAGTTTCTTTTGTGAATTATATTAACCATTAACGTATGCTTGACCATGTTGCCTTTAATAACATAACTGTATCGAATTTTTATTAAATTGCATCTTAAATTAGTTTTAATTTAATTGTATATCCTTCTTCCAGCCACTATTTGTCGTACTTTTCATAGTCACATGCTTGTACGTATCTGATTTCAATAGGCTCCATTGGTTTTTTTTTTTTTTGATAGGTGTAAACTACCTTTCAAAACGCTACAACAATTTCCATTCCATTTTCTTTTAATGAAAAAGAACCGATTAAAAAAAATATATTTTTAAAACTTTTTTCAAGGATAAGATCATATATTTTTTATATCCATCCTCTGAGTTAGTGAAAATAAGTCCAGTATTGCTAACAACCTTTTATATCTCGAAGCTATTCATGGATTGTCAAATTAAATTTATCGCCGTGTTATAGAATACCTCCCTATCATGTTGGTATCCTGGATAAGTAGAAGGCTGATAAATTGGCAGGAGAGGCTCATCACCGTCATTTTGTTCACGGAAATTCCCAATTTATCGCGTCTGTTAGCAGAATGGCCCTGAACAATCTTAGGCATGCGTAGACAAACCGACTGGGCCAACAGTGGAATATTTCATTCCACACATTAGCCAAACATGGGAAAACCAGTTTACTCAACATACTTGTCCAAAATTCTGCGAAAGTAAACCCCTCAAAATCCCAGATTGGTCATACTGCACTTATGTATGATGATCTCCTCTTCAGTAGCCAAACTCGTCCTTTATGCCTTTTCTATAACATTAATATTTTAAATAAATGCCACTTAACCCAAATTTTCGTTTTAGGCAAGACTCCTTTTATGGTCCCTGCTAACATCTGTTTTTTAACCTTTTCAAACATTTAAATATTCTCTCTAAAAAAAAATTTAAGAATTTCTAACAATATCCTCCCTCCTCTGACTTTTATCTCAAACAGACTCTATATGCAAATATATTTCCGGTTAAAAAAAGAATGATTATTAAGTATTTTTCATTGTTTTTAATCCATCATCTTTATAGGATTTTAAATACATTTAATTTCGACTTTACGCATGGAGTTGTTACTACCCAATGGCGGCGCCAGGGGTTCAAATAAATAATATCATAGATCAAAACCATACACACAATTTCTAAATGGAAAAGATTCTCAATAATTTGTGCATACGGATCACTTGTTATTAAGATAAAAATAAAAATAAAATATTTCAAAAATACTAATGAGCATATAATATATATCTAAACAAACAAAAAAAGAAAATTTTGTAACTGTCGAGAAAAATATTTTTGGAAAAATTCTACACATAATAAATGAATGTTTCTGTAAGAAAATTATCATAGTTTCATTTCCAAAAGTTCCTAGGATTCGAAGGAACTATTAAGTTATACTTCTTAGAAATGAAAATTAGAAATTTTTTTTTTTATATATTGTATGTTATATTACTAATAATAAAAATATCCACAATAAATCAAGAAAATAAAATTATTTTTTAAAAAAAATTTTAACTTTTCAACCACCAAAACAAAAAACTAAAATGAAAAGAATTAAAATAAAATCTGCTGATTGCATTTGTTATAACCCATAAAATATAAGAGATGAAATTATTTAGAAAGAACGGAAATAGTTTTAATATGTGGGCGCATGTTAATTTGAACTCGTTTCATTTTTAACTATAGTTTCTAATGTTTTTATTTTTATAATAATTTTGATTAAATATAATTTATATGTTTTTTTTCTGTTATTTTTGGATATTTTTGTTCTCACTATTTTTAATTTTTAATATTTTTTTTATATATTTGCAAAATGTTTGCCTTCATAAAATTGTCCTATATTTATTATTTGCTATCTCTTTTTCTATACATATCTATTAATCTTTCTCGTTTTCTATATCTATATAAATATATATATATACAATATATAGTTTTATATATAAAAAGCTTCATTTTTATGCAATTTTCTTTTTTTATTTATTATTGATAATTTGTTTTTTTTTTATAAATAAAATGCTTTGGAAAATTATTCAATAGCAAATATTTTCTTTCTACTTATCATTTATTTGACATTATTTTATTTATATTATTCAATTAAGATTAAAAAAAAACAGAAACAATTCTATTAGTATCCACCTGTACACACAACCACCAACAACACTTCTCATAAAAATCACAATCACTATCAAAATAAATCAGTTCCATCGCTTTTATCCTTTCACCTCACATAAATATTGTAAAGAAATCTAAAAAAAAGAAAAAAAAATTGCAGAAAATCAAAATAAAATATTTATCACTACTCACTAAAATATAACACTGCTGTACATAGAATCTACATATGCAAAAAAAATCAAATCAAAATATATTTTATAATATATCATTCTGTATTATAATAATAATCAATCATGTAGCTTTTCTTATATTTATTGAAGAAAACAAACAAAAAAAACTTATCAGCATTAATCCTCACAAAAACAAATAATTTAGAAGCAATTTTCTTTCACATTATCACTAGTACAATTTCGAATTTTTACCTATTCAAAGAAAAAAAAACGTAAAAAAAATTAATTGCATAATCAATTACAATCAATTTGTAGAAAAATTGCATAATAAGCAACAAAAAAAATCATCATTTTAATTAATTAATCACATAATCATAAAACTTAGAGAGATTTTCTTAGAATAGTTTCTGTGAATATTTTTTGAAAAATACTTTGTCAAATCTAATACTTAGCCCGATCGATATTCTGCTATGAATGTGATTCGTGGTCGGATGCTAGATGCAAGGATCCATTCAACTATACAGCACTACCAAAGGATCAACCACCGTACATGACTTGTAACGGATGCTGTGTAAAAATGGTTCGGCATTCAAAGTCACGTAAGTAGTTTATTATCTTTTTAGATTGAAAAAATTATTTTATTATATTTTTTTCAAATGAATTTTTCTTTTTTAAACTTTTCCTTTCTTAGTTTAGTCAAATATTTTTATTTTATGTTCTTATACACTCTCATATTAGCTCTTGTTAGAAAAAGAATGTTGGTCACAACTTATTTAATAAATTTTTTATGGATATCCAAATTTAGAGTTATCTAATTTGTACTTTAGAAAGAAAACATATTTAAAATTCAGATTTCAATGAAATTTTTATATCAATATATTGCTTGGACCTTGCAACTATGGATGGAATATAATATCATTCAAATGGCTGCCCAGTGATTCATTGTAGGAATCGATCATTGACTTTTTCGCGATCATTGACTTTTCGTACGTCAAAACCCACGATCTTGATGGACAATTGACAACACCAAATCTTAAATCAATCATATTTCTGTTGATACCACATGTCATCAAAAATAAAATCTTCAAGTTCAGACTAAAAAGCAGTTACTTATCATACAACTATAGGGCTTAGAATTGACGGTAACGGTCTTTTCTTCTTCACTTTCTAAGAAAAACGGGCAAATAACACCTTCACACCAAAATGCACACCAGCAAATCAGTTTTGACGGATACAATGGCTTATCGACAGTCATTTGTGGGTTTTCTAATCCTCATATATGGAAATTTTGTTTATGGAGCGAGAAATAAGCCTCACGCTGAAGAAAATTTTGTTCGAAATTACAGCTTCGAATCTCATTCCATAGTTGTTGTTTGGTAGTAGAAAATCCATAATGTAAAAAAAACCATCTCCTCAAGTTTCAAAAAAAAGCACTACATCTGGCAACAAAAAAAGGTATAATTTCTAAAATATACGTGTACACAAAATTATCAAAATAATTTTGAAAAAATTCCCATTTGATGGCAAAAAAAAAGTATTGAAAATTGTTATATTTTTCGCATAGATTTGCATCTTTTTCACTAACATGTATATAAAAGAGATACACATATTTTCAAATTAAAAAAATAGCGAAAACTATCAAACTACGGTCGACTAACAAACAGAGAGAGAGAAGAAACAAATTTCGATTGTGAAATCTGTTTTTATTAATTTTTCAATTTTGTAATAAACTTAGCTCAATTTTGTAATAAACTCTTATCTCTGGCTGGTTTCGCTCAGAAACACAAAAACCTTAATGAGACATATTTTTATGTCATTACATTACATGCAAATATATGTGAAAGACAGAGAAATAGAATATTCTAACGAAAAAATTTGACATTTCGAAAAAGCACTCTTGCAATTTTTCGTTTTGTCGTGCCCATTGCGAAAAGAGCGACCAAGAATCAATAAAAATAAATTGAATAGCGCGCGCTTCCCTCTACTGCCTGTTACACATTTCCCTCGCATTCTTCACGAAATTACTCCCTCATAACGCGAGATAAGATGTTACACATTAGTAACGTCTTAATTGCTGCGAATAAAACCATCTAATTCTATGATCAAACATAATAATTTTATATACACTGAAGGTTAAAATATCGATTTTCTTCATAATTCAATAATTTTCGAATAGCCGTCAGTTACGACACGGAATATATTATTCTACAATACATGAATTTCTATGCAGAAACGGTCGTTTATAGAGAGAAACAATAAATGAACAATCAAAAATATACCAAAAAAAAGTCAAATGACCTAAATTCATAAGGTAAATGGGCTAAAAACATTTCTACTTTTTGACCTAAATAAAAATTTTTACACCGGACGAAGCTCCTACCTACTATCATTGGAAGGGTGAGAGGGGAAATTGAATATTCATGCTAACATTTTTTTTTGTTAAGCTAATCGATATCAAGCATAAGTTCCCCATTTGTCGTCCATTTCCATGACATCCTTTTTCTTTATTTTAAAGGAAAGTCATTTCTTTGATATTGAAAATATGTAATTTTCTGATTATTTATCACGTTATGTTCTACAATAAATAATATTTTCTATTATTATTATTATTATTGTTATACCAAAAAATGCGAAAAAGGTGATTTCTATTGAGTTTTGTACTTATAGTAAAATTACAATAGTTCGTTAATACCTAGCAAACTGTATAAAAGATTTTTCTTCTAATTTAATATATCTAAAGTCATTTGAATTCTATAGAATATAATTTAATATTTTATATTTTATCAATCCTTGATTGCTACCATTCTGCTGTTAAAGAAAGCTCAAATTTGTAGATTCAGTTTTTCGTTTGCATATATTTACTTTAATTGAGTTAAGCATTTTTAAATATATCTACTTAATTAATAAAAACTCAAGAGAATACCCCCCCCCCCCCTTTCCGAATAAATCTTTTAGCAATATAATATTCTGAGTTCTTGTATAACCTGGTTATATGGTACTACAAAAAAATTAAAAATACCGTGCAATATAAATCCGTATTATAAGAGGTACAAAGTTCTTCGTACAAAATGATTGTCTAGATCTTTCATCGCAGCTTTCATTTTAATTGGGATTTTTTTTTAAGATTCTTCAAAATTTTGGGTTGTAGATTCTATAAAATTTTCGTTTTATTATCAACTTGCAAAAATAATCTTTCCCACTTACAGTCGATCCATTGTAATAAGCTTATTAGTCTAGGCAAATCCCTATTAAATTTCAAACTTCTTTCTATCGAAGGATCATGTGATATGAAAAATATTTTTATTTATGTTTCAATCTAAAACTTTCAATTTTTTTTTTAATTGAAAGTTTTAGATTGAATCATAATGTGAAACTTATCCATATATTTTTCGTTGCAATCGGTTTTGGAGCCAGTCATATTAGTGGATTGACCCATAAAGTAGCATCAAGTGGCGGTGGTATCTTGCTTATATATTCCGTTATTTTTCTGCTTTTATTACAATGCCATCACAGTCATTCGAAAAGCCCATTCTACCATAAATTCATTCAGAAACTACCTTCTTTCCATCTGCTTATATGAAGTTCAACGCACTATCGCTCATCTTCTAATGGAATGTCACCTTATTTAAAATATCTTTTCTTATCAGATTCCCTTCATTATGGACTTTTTAGATCTCCCAAAGCCGATTTCAAGTCCACTTTAAAGTTGCTAAAGTGAACTAAAATACTTTACAAAATCGAATCACCTTCTACTGGCCAAATCTAAAAATAAATCAACTACACCCTTACAAGTCGTAAAATGGCCTCACTGTCGATTTGGGGTATATCATACCCCCCGCTGCATATCCTAATGACCTTTCATACAAATAAACCCTTCTCCAACAAAACTAAAAAGGTTATTCAAATCTTATACAATTTCATATTTTTATATTTGATGTTGTTTTCTAAAACCATTACAAGTTTATGTTAAAATTCATCGACCGTCAAAAACCAAAACCGTGTTATACGAGGATCGAGTGAAATTGCAATTTTTTTAATATTTTTTTGTTACAACCAAATACATTCAGGAAAAATATTATAATGATTGTTAATAATATGAGCAGTTATTTTATCTACATTAGTAGTATAGGTTTATGATATAAAAAATTGAATTTTATACTCATTGCTATTCAGTTAGTGTTGCTACAAGCATAAAATAAAAATACCTTCGTATTTTATAGCTATTTTCGTATTAGAAAGAGGTAAAACTCGTAGTACTTGTACATTATTGACTACTCGTACATTTTATGTTGTTACCTTAAGTGGACTTCAAAGTTAATAATTCGAAAAGACTTTTTCTACAACATCGAGTCCACACACCTCCATTCAAGTTATTTTCATTAGGCGCATTAATAGAAGTTGACGGAATATTCATGTCAGTGAGTATGAATAAAATTCAAGAATCGGAGTTACTCTCTAGCCCTATACAAGGACTATAAATACAAACTTCAAAGATTGAGTGATTATTATTTATAATGACTTGAATGCTGTATAAAATTTTCTTTACAAATAATTTCCTGTCAGAAAATATGTCTCCATTGAAAAAATTAAGTGTCGTCTTTGCCATCAGGATCAAAAGTACGAGTATATGAAATTTTTGATTGCTAAAATGTAAATGAATAAATAAACAAAGAAAACACTTCATAGCAATTTGAAATTTCATATATTTTTAGTGGGAAACATTTCTAGGATATTTTTACTGTACTCTTATTATTTATTAATTAAAAGAAAAATGGATTGGGATAGGGTTTTGTGACCATTATCAGGTAGGCTATCATAATAATGCACTTAAATTTGAGTTATATATTTTTTTTTTGAATGTTTTTTTTTTTTAAATATATTTTTTATTGTTTATTAATAACAATTTATCTTATAGTAAAAAATTAACTAAAGCTAAGATTATACCATGCGTTTAATAGATGATTTTCTCTTGCCAATGCTTCGTTGTCGAATCGTTTAACTCTACGTGTATGAAAGGTTCGCCGGTGTTCACATATTACACTGATCGTGTGAGTGCACGATGTTTGCGCGTAGACGCGCAAATTTTCCCTGTGGCAAGAATGTAGAAGGGAAAATTCGGATTTCATCATACTTACTCGTAGATATATTACATATGACGACCCAGTTTTTCATTTTAGTATTCAACAAATAAAATATTAAAATGTTTACTTACGCTTGAATTTTCCATTTCCATTATTAGGAATTATATTTTTAAAAGTTTTATAATTATTATTTGCTGCGACTGTCTTTGTTGGCTTCTTGATTAATTCTACTTATAGTAAACTAGCAGTAGCACAAAATACACTAATTATCAAGGATAGGCGCGTCGCACGGACATACCATTAAAGCTAATTAGAGAATTTCCGTAACAAAATATATAACGGACAATTTAGATAGGTTGACTGAATCTATTAGCAGCAGAATGTCCGCTTCTTTTGAGTCGGCGGTTTATGATAGTTTTGTCGGGTTTTGCCAAATTGGCGGCAGTAATAAAAATGGGATATGATAAAGGATTGTTGCCATCGAGTCTTCAAACTCCGAGACTGCCACAATATATTGCGTGTATGATTGAATTTATAAACCACTTATTTACTATTTAAATAAAATAAAATGAAAAGTGTATTTTAAATATGAATGATTAATGTTGAAATTAATATCGAATTAAATGTGAAAACACCATTCATAATATAAAGTAAATAAAATAATAATAGCAGCGACCAACTAGAGAATTGACCAATAAAAAATGCATAAGCTGTTTGCACGATCAAAAACATATTTCATCAGGTTTAAACTTCTTTTTACTCGTCTAAATTGCGCGTTCGTCGCAATTAATTCTTCTTGCAGAATTTTATTCACGCGCAAAGTGCAAAAACGTGCAAAAAAGAAGAAATTTGACGTTTAGATCGTTTATTAGACGAACGGTGTAATCTTAGCTTCAGAGTTATATACGAGTATATGCTGTTAATTAAAAATATATGAAAAAATATCTATCAGTCCAAAAAATATTTAATAGTTTTTTTTGTGTATTTTTTATTTAGGATTTTATTTTTAAAAAAATGTTCAGCATTTATTTATATAAATTTTTTTTGTTGTTTTGTCTTTGATTTAATATTTCAGCGTACGAGGTCGTTCGGCGAATGTGTACATCACAATTACAAATTAATTTATTTATGGTCGATCATGTGTGCATGATGGAAAGTTCAGGCAGTGGACATATGTGTTTTTGTGAGGAAGATTTATGTAACAGTAGCGATCGTTTATTTAAATTTAATCGTTTTTATTTAGTCCTTCTTAGTTGTACTATATTAGCGCTTAATCAAATCCAAAATCATTTGCATTTAATACTAAACAGATAAATTATTGGCTAAAAACAAATACTTCATCATTACTTTTCGAAATGAAAGATTCTCTTTCATATATATTTTTAAATTCTCTTTTCTGTAATATGATTTTCGTACAATTATAATAGATAAATTTTTTATAACATAGAAAAATATTATAAATTATATTCAATGTTTTTTTTTTTGTTTTTGCTGCAATCAAACTAATGTGATAATTTTCCTTTATTTTTTAAACAAATACAAATAGTTCAAATGTTGTGTCTAATTTAATTTTAACTACTTTACTTTAATCTGTTGGATTTTCGTGGTTTTTTTTTAAACAAAGAAATTTTTTCCTTTTTAAATATAATGTTCCGTTTATAAATATAAATATTTCTATATGATATCCTAAAGCCTAAGCTAATACAATATTGGTAACAGAAAGTATATATATTTTGAAAATGGGATGTATGTGTAATGTGTCCATAAGTAATAGATATTTTAATGAAAATATTATAGTTTCAAAATAATTTTTTCTGTTCAAATTTAGAATATTTTAAAATTTGATTGGATTTTATCTTGTCTGTTTCTGCTTATGTGAAGGCATTTTATCATGAATAAAAACAAAACCCTAAATTATTCTCAACTGTCAAGCAATAAGTTTTCGAGTATCGAAAACCTTACAAATGAAAACAGTTCAACAAGTTATTTTTATTTGCGGCTTCGCTCTTCTTTTAATTGGGATTTGAGGAAATTCAATTTGCAAATTTTATATAAAATAATGAAAGTTGAATTTTAATATAATGAAAGTTGAACTAAATTTACTAAACGTTCCAAATCAGTATTGAAAAATGATTAAAAGAAAATTGTTCTATTCATTCGACTTTGTAAGGAACTGTTAAAAGATTCAACGATGATTCGGTTTTTTGGTAGGCAAATACTCCAATTTTATGTACAGGAAATGTTTCCTTGAATTGGTTGATGACTAAAGCGAGATTTTATCAAAAAGAAGTTTCCCGTTTCGATGGCGAACTTGGAGATAGCAATCAATCTTCCAAAACGTGGCAATGTAACAATTTTTAGCGATAGTCTCGAAGCCTTGTAGGCTTAAGAACCAAAATATTGAATTGTCGTTGGGTTGAGTTCATACTGGTATTCTCGACAATGAACAAGCTGATCAACTGGAGAAGGAGGCTTTTCACTGTCCAGTGCCCACTGAGATTCCGAACTTGTCACACCTAGTGACTAAATGTAATTTAACCTCGTTGGCCATACACAGACAAATAGACCGGAAACCAGTCTACCTAACAACCACCTCGAAATTCTGGGCAAAAAAGCTTCTCAGATATCGGATCTCAGATACCTAAATAAATGCCGCTTTACCCAGAATTTGTTTTTGAATAGGATTACTTCCATTGTGAAGCTCCTAGCCCACTAACTTCTTTTTCAAGTCCTCTCTTTAATTTTCTAATATAATCTATTATGATCGATGACACACCTAATATGACACCTCCAAATGAACTAATTGGTCATGGTGTTATGTGGACCACAATAAGTATATGTACTCCAATTTCAATACTTACTTCAAAGGTAAACGCTTAGACTTTTCTACAAAAACTTATCCAAAAACCAATTCAAGAATAAATTATTTATAATTAACAAAATAATTTCTTTCATTTAAAATTACATTATTTGATTTATACATTTGATATGGAAACTATTAAGATAAAAAAAATATGAACAAAAAAAAACCAACCACTTATTAAGCAATAGTAAGTATTTATAAGATATGAATGACAATAATATTTAAGGATTTAAATAAATAATTAAGAGAGTTTGCACTAAAAAAAGACACTTCATTTGTAATGTTTAAAAATAAAAAAAATAATTTTCTTAAAACTATTTTCAATTTTTCATTTATAATTATTATTATGTTTTTTCTTATGATAATATAGTTATAATAATGCGATAGCATGGAATTTTTCTTTTTGAATTAATTAAAACAGAAAAGAGAATCTAAAATTTAGAAAAAAGTACACAGTTGAGATGATAGTTTTTTTAATATAAAAATTACAAAAAGTTTGCATGTAAAATTTTTCAAGCATGTGTTGAGGAAATTTTTTTTTTTAATTTTTCTACACATTAAATAGTTTTAGATGAAAGAACAAAAAAGAATTATTAAAAAAAAAAATTTTAAGATTTAAAAATTAGAAATATTTAATAAATTCTTTTAAAGAAAATTATATACTTTCTAATTATAATAGTTGTTTGTGTATAATTTAAATTTATTCAAATTTAGATAATTCTTATAACCTATACTTATATACTATGTATTTTTATTTTTAATTTAATAATTAAATCATTCACCATTGTTACAATATTATTTAATAATTTTCCCATTCTATTATATATATATATATATATATAAAAAGAAGAGAAATTCATAAAACAAAACATTTTTCTAATATTAAAATACTCTTTCATATTAATACCAATAATAATCAAATTGATATTATATATTAACTGAAAATAAAACCATAAATAAATCCTATTATAAAAATTTTGAAAATATCTTACATACACACATTTCGTAATAAAGCAGAGACCAATAATCAAATATTATAAATTATATATTGCTATTATTATATAAATAAAAGCAACAAATAATTTAATGATATATATTTTTTTTTTGAAAAAAGAATTAAAAGAATAAATCACGAATTTAGAAGATTAATAATAAATTCCAGAGAATGTATTTTTTACTTTTGCCATTAATTATTGAGCTTTTGAATAAAAAGAACCCCCATTTAAATAAATCTTATTTATATAAGATTTTTTAAATATATTTTTATGGAGTAGTTGGAGTAGCTGTTAATGAATGTTTGGCAGCAGCTCAAAATTATTTTTTAAAAAAAATATACCTACTTTACGGAAAATAGTAATTTTTAACTCAAATGAAATTTTGTAGAAAACGCTTCGTGCTGCTGCCCTATATCTTTAGTTTTTCTTAAACCATAATAGATATTTTGAATAAATCAAAGATCTTATTTTTTGCTCAATTAAAAATTGTGTGCTTATAATTTTCAAAGAAAAAAAATATTTTTAGAAAAATTAGTTAATCAAATTAATTCATGAAGCATATCAGTAAAAATGACTATTAAAAAAAATGAATACAAATATTATTCTTATGAAAAAATTAGTTATTAGAGCATATAATAAATTATGATTAAAATAAAATGAAGATTAGAAAGAAAAATTGATGAATTCTTAAATTGTGGTGGTGCCAAATCCTCAAGATTCTTTTTATTATTCTTTTGTTATTCAAAATTAATTGAATTTATTTACATTTTGTATAAAAATAATATAGGCTATATTTTTATTTTATTTTTGAATTACAAAAAAAAAAATGGAAAAATTCAATGAAATCGAAATTAAGGAAAACCCCTAACTTATGGCTTGTGCAATATAATAAATACTTTTAAAGCAGATATTTTTTCAAATCTTTTAAATCATATTCAATATTATTATGATAGGAAAAAATATATTAAATTAAACAAAAAAAAAAACCAAACAAAGTTTAACCCTTTTAAATATATATTTACACATATAATGTGTATATAAATATGTATATGTATCTATTTATAAATATACATATAGAAGTATCTTTTGAATCAAAAATGATAATGTTGGCAAAAGTAAAATTTTCTAAAATAATACTAATAATAATCAAAGAATAAAATTGAACGATTAAATATGTAAATTTTCACTTTTAAAGTGTGACTAAAAATATAATAAATAATAAATAATTAATAAATATTTAAAAGAAAAATTAACATTATAAAAAGAAAGTTGAAAGTTGATTTCAGTAATTTCGCGTGACAATGAAAAGCTTTATAAATAAAACTTTACCATTTATATACAGAAATTAATGAGAAAATAATATAATTTTTTATTAAAAAAAAAAAAGAAAAAATAAATCATATGAATACTAACAAAAGAAAAACAAAATTTTACTACAAAAAAATACATTAATACAAACATACTCTCTTTAAAACTTAAGATAAATATATGTATCTGAATACAAATCAACTACCATATATAAAATTAATATAACTATAATGGCTTTGAGGAATTTTCATTAAATAAATACATACAAACAATCATACATACATACAAAATATAAACAAAAAAAATTCTTTTAATATCTCGTTTTAAATATTGATTAAGCTAAATTGAATTTATACAATAATTATCATAATTATACAGAACAGAAGAAAAAAAAATCAAATCATTTTAATATCAAATTTCAGTCTGAAGATAGATTAGGTCGAATTACCTCAATAATTATTGGTTGTTTTTTTTTAAATACATAAATAATTAGATAAGAAGACTAAATAATATAATTGATAGTTTTTTTTTGTTTTGTTAATTGTTTTTAGTTATTTATTTGTAAATCTGAAGCTAAATATGAATTATAATTAATAAAAAAAACATTAGCACAGTTTAGGTTGTTCTTATATATATACTCGTATATACGATAAGTTATTATTTTATCCATTCAATTTGAGATTATAAGGAATAAAATTCAATATTGAAATGCATATAATATACTAACAATATTATCTAGTTTTATAGAAATAACATATATATTATACATATATCCTTGAATTTCCATCTTTATCTATTTAATAATGGCTTTAACTCAATATTTTAAGTATGGATAATCTTATCCATGTGTATATATGATGAAACTTGAATAGAAAAAAAGAAAAAAAGAATGAGTTTTAACGGAAAAAAATAATAGTAAAAAAAAATTCAATTGAATAGGGAAAATAATATTTTTTAATAGGTAAAAAAAATTACTGTACGAAAAGAGTAATATTGCGACATATCGAAATCGATTCTGAAAAAATATTTCTATCAATTAATCAGAAAATACCTTAGATTATAGAACAACTGGAGATAGGTCTCTATTACATACAAATTCCTGTCCGATTATTTCGAAAATATATTTGCAAAAATCGCACACATACCGGACCCTGTATTACAGTCGTTAGCCAAGGGGTCGTAGTTTCGAATCCCACTGAACCATGGTCCTACGCTAATTGCCAAAAACCATTTTACTTTACATTCTAATTGAAATTCCTTCATTCATTGTTGCCGAATGGCCTTTAGAGTCGTGGCGTGTATAATCTACATTTCAGTACTAACATTACATGAAATTGATTACAAATAAACAAACACACAAATACGCACATATTTCCAAAATAACAAACTTTTGTTTGCAACAAAACTACCCACTTCATTATTTTACATGATAAAATATCGAAATATTTAAAAAATAAAAACCAAATTTAAAATTCAACTTATCAATATCTGTCAAAATCAAAAATGTAAACAAAGGTTAAATATGCTTTCGGTTACAGAGTATTCGGTAAGCTAACACTTCATGGTAAATGGCGTTTTAAAATGCTCCAAAAGTTTACAGAATAAATAACATTTTTACAAAATAAATTTATATGAAAAGATTATAAAAAATATATTAAATTGAACTGTCGTTATTCTAATTTCTTTTTGATGTATGCAAGTGAATTTCTAATTAGAAAAATTATAACACTTTTAGAATTCATAAAATTTTCCACATAAAAACTAGATGTCAGTGTGGATCATACGAAAATTTTGTACATAAATATGCACGTTGTTCGATTTCTCGCCGCCAGATTTAAATATGGTGGCGCATATAGGAAAATAGACGAATGAGCTTATTCAGTAGTTGTTTGATCTTAGGTGTTGTCTGATTGGCAAAGTTTATCGTCGGTTCGATAATGCAAAAAAAGAAGCCAGAAACAAATTAACACTTTTATAAATAGTAAATTTTAGTTAGTTTTTACAATTGAAATAAAATAAATTCAATTATCTAGAATTGTAAATTCGCAAGAGAGAAGATCACATTGACTCGGATCGTTGACAGATTGATATGTTCTATAAAGTAAATAAATACTATCACAGATAGTGTGTCAATATTTTATTATTTTTATCTTAGATTATAAAAGTACGGGATAGGCCTCTACATAGAAATTTTCTGCAAATTTTTTCGAGAACAAATTTCTTAAGAACGCACTAACTTGCAATATAATCTTCTACGCAACATTTGTGTTAATTCTGAAATAAAAACTTTCTATTTACTGTCGTAAAGAATAAAAATATTTATGCAAATGCATTAATTTATACTTACTTGTTTGGAAACTATTTAAAATTTTATAAAACCATACTTAAACGTTCAATATTAAGTATAACGAAAGTATGCAAGTATTTCGGTATTCCTATCACTTCATGGAGAATGGCGTATTTTAAAACTCTCCGAAAGTCTACAAAATTTAATTACATTTAATAGCAGAAAATTGGAAAAAACATAAAATGATTATTTTGCATTCTATTATGTTTTCTATTACGAAAACTAGATGTCAGTGAGTGTCATGTCTACATAAAACTAGAAAATTTCTATTACGAAAACTAAATGTCAGTGAGTGTCATATCTACATAAAACCTACACAAATGTATGCAAAGAGTGCGATTTCTCGCCGCTTTTGCAATAATTGAGACAGAAAAATGCGTATACATATACGAAAATCTGACGTTAGGACCAATCAAGGTATTCTTCAATCTAAGGTTTTTATACTAACAATTGCTATTTTACAGCAGATTCGATTTAAACATGACGAAATTTCGCAGCTAAGAATGCAATCAATAACAGTTCCATAGAGCATAAAGTTTTCAGGAGTGAAAAAGACACTTTCCCCTATATGAATGAATATAACATACAGACTCCAGCGTGATAATTTTTTTTTTTAAATGACTAATTCCGGTAAAAATTCTGACAAGATATTAATAAGTACAAAAAAAATCATTTAAAAATCTCTTCATTCAATTTTCAATGTAATTCAAAATGATATAATTGACTTATTTTATTTCTATTTCAATTTTCAACTGGCAACTGAAAAAATATGTTGCAGTACTAGAACGAGAACGAAAATTTAGTCGTTAGAGTTCAATCGTTGAGCAAATCATTACTTGCTTTCATTGCTCTTCAAAATTTTAACATCAGATTCTAAATCACTGTAAAATTTACTTTTTTTTTTAAATAAATCAAATTATTTATTTTTGATAAAAAATATATTGTCAAAAAAAAAATACATATTTTTAATTTATTTTCTAAAAGAGAAACGCTGCGCTGTAACTCGTTCTTCGTGATTTTTCGCAGCGATCGAACTGCAGAAGGCATTCCGCTATACTCTAACATTAGCGCACTCTTTAAAGAAACTAAATTAAAATATCCAAACACGAATAACATATTTGAAATTATAATTTTAATTGAAACAATAAAAAATCAACACATAAAAAGACAGAGATACATACACAAATACATATATTTAAAAAAAAAATTGCATAATATTTGAGTGAAAATTCTATTAATAAAAATTATTCCCATTTAATATATAAAATTTGTTAATAATAATAAACAAAAAATAACAAAAAAAAAATTAATATTAATTTAAAAATATCGAATAATAAAAATAAAAACACTAAGAGAATAAGAAACGATAATGGGTGTGGTATTTGAAACGAAATCGGCTAGTGATAATTTATTTAATAAATGATTTTTAATATTATTAAATATATAAATATTTATTAAAAAAAAATTAACAAACATATTTCAGTTAATATGCATTAATATAATAAAATTAAAAAATAATAATAATAACAAAAAAATTAATAATAAAAATGATATAAAATAATTGAATAAATATGTATAAAAATTTTAAACTTACCTATAATTATATATAATATAATCTACGTTATTATAAATATTACTAATAATGTCAAATATAACAATTATGAAATTTTGGGAAAAGATATGAATATATTCTTTTAATTCTTATATATTTTTCAATGTTAAACATTTCAAATTTTTAATTTCATTTAATATATTTTTGTAAATATACATATTATATGAGTAATATATTTAAAAAAAAAAAAAACAAGAAATTGTAATAAAAATTCTTGATATTTTTTACTTTGTAAATTCTAAATATACATACATACATATTTGAGAAGAGAATAAACCATTCTCACTATTTAATAATTGACTTTTGTTGAAAAATATTTAATGGTGGGAATATTAAGATAATAAAATAGTATGACAATTTTTGGAGTAAACAATTTGAAATATATATTATAACAACAAAAAAATGATATGAAATTAAATATTATATTAAATTGAATATTTAACAAAGTAAAACAACCAAAATATGAACGTCCATTTATAAATAATATTAACTATACATATTATATACATATATGTGCTTATGAATACACACATATGTACATACATATATATATAATTATATAATTATAGATACAAAAATATATAAATTTTCTATTTAAAAAAAAATTATATTTCCATTTATTTATCATGAATTAAGATACAAAAAAGAAAAGAAAAAGAATATATACAATAAAGAAAAAATCATCACACATATTTTATTAGGAAAGAAAAACAATTAAAATTAAAAAAAAAAATTAAATCTTTATAAAAAAAATAGGAAATATTTTTGTTTTTTTTGGTTAAAATCATTTCATTCCATTGAATAATTTAATATAAATAATTGCATATACTTTATTAATATCGATCTAAACTAATATTTATTACAAAATATTTTATGAATTTTATGTTATATCATCTTATTGATTTACACATATATTATGAAAACAGGTAAAAGAAAACAATAAATAAATAAATATTTATATAAAAAAAAAATAATTAAAAAAAATCCAATTATTTGCATTACTTTTATTTATATCACATCAACTAAAAATATTCTCACTCATATAGTATTTTCTTTTTGTTAAAAACGATTTTTTCCCGCCATTTTTATTTTTCTATTTTAATAAAACCTTAAGCATATTTAGTATATAATATATTTATAGAAAAAATTTTCAATAGCAAATAAGTTATTTATAGAAAGGAATGTTTTATTTTTTTTTATTTTTAGACAATTTTTTGTTTGTTAAAATTAGTGCTTTTAAAGATTCTATACTACTATGCTATTATTAATCTTTCTTCTATATAATAAATAGCCATTGGAAGGATGCTTTCCCATAAATGTATTTATCATTATTATTATAAGAAATTTATTATTTGATGACAGTTTAAATGTGTTTATTTCTAATATAAGATGGCGCCATAATAGCTGATATCTCATTCATCTCACTAACTTACCTAAAACCAATTTAACATACCATATACTGATAGGGTGGGCCAACTTGGATTGACTAATTTAAAATGCATTTTTTATTTTTGTATTTTAAAATTTTTTTTTTTTTGTTTTTTTGCTGGTTTTAAATGAAATTGTTATTTATTAAATTTTTAAAAAATCTAAGTGTGAAAAATAATATTGCTTAAATAACTTCGATTTTCTTGTTGACAGTTAATGGCTCTTTCTAACGCATCATTTCTGTCTGAATATATGCAATTTCTATTCGATTATTCTGATTGAAATCCCGAATCTTGCTCACGTAAACTTGTTCTATTAAGAAAATCCACAAATAGTCCCTGCTCTGGGGGCCGTAACAAATATGGGAAACGAGATGACCAAAGCGAAATTTTCTTTTTTATTAAAATTATTCAGTCATCGAAAAGTTATTGAAGAATCGCCATTGTCGTTGGAAATATTTGTCAGGGTTAAAAAAATTTTCTTACATGATCCCAGAGATCACTGTGGATGCTCAATTTCATTTTCGAAAAAAACATCGACTGATAACTCAAGCAGGCTATAATTCCACACTAAACAGTGCATCTAAGAGGGTGTAATTGACGATGATGCAACCCCAAATTCGGCAGTTCTGTTTATTAACATATCCATTTAAATGAAAATGAGCTTCCTCGCTCATAATGGGATTGTTCAAAACGTTTACCTTATCTTTCACAAGCTGAATGAATCTATTGTCATATTGTATCCGTTGTGCTGCATCTCTCAGCAATAAATCTTGAGCCAGTTGAATTTTGTATGGAAACATTCTCAGATCAAATTAAATTTTGTTCATGTTTTATCATCAAATACTATTAATTTCTTTCATGTTTGCACAATAGATCGTCCAAAAAAAAATTTCATTCAACAATTTTGACACGTTTTAGCACTGAGCATAAAGACATTATAAAATTATTTTTAATCTGTATAAAAAAAAAAAAATTTTAAAAAAAATTCAAAAATACAAAAATTTTATGCATTTTAAATCAGTGAGTCCAACTTGGCCCACCCTGTATTAGTCTTTATACCATTTCACAAATCAAAATTGGATTATGTAAATTTTCATTCTAGTGGGTATAAAAAAAATTTCCTTAAATTTTATATTTTCAAATTTTATTTGCTTAGCTTCCGGTTAAAAAGGGCAAATTTTTTTTCCCATAACAGCTTTCAGTCAATAGCACACAAATTATTTTTATAGAAAAGAATGAATAAAAATATTATGTATAGTATGGGTAAATATGGGTAATTTTAAAACCAATTATTTATATATTAAATTTAATAATATGTCGAAGAGAATTTTACCTAATAAAAAAATAACGCTAAATCTTAATCGTTTCCGTGTCCTTTTCATATTTGTAAAAAATCAAATTAAAATTTTTATTATGAAAAGAAAAAACTTTTCACCAATAAGCGCTTAAGTTTTTAACATTTTCTTTTTCGATTTAAATTTTTTAATTTTATTATTAATTCTGTAATGATAAATTTGAGTCCACTCCTTTACTCTTGTAGATAAGATTTTGCTTCCTAAAGGAAAACGCGCAAAATAAATGCTGGTGTACATCATAAGCTTTTCAGAAAAACTATTTTATCGATTCATAAACGTAGTCCTTTCCAATAATATTTAATGCAATATATTAAAAATCGCTACTTATAATATCTGCTAAAACTAAATATGGTAAATTTCGTTAGGTTAACATAATATCAGCATGTGCTTTAAAGAAAATGTCATCAAAAAGAAAAATTTCGCTTTTAAAATAAAGGTTTTTGTTGTTGATCGTGTAAAAAGATTCATCCTTTTGAGGAGTTCGAAATTAATTCACCAATTACAATTTCATATCATACTTTTTCCTAAAATATTTTATGAGTTCAAATAAAATATCAGAAAAAAATCTAAAAACCCTGAAAATTACGATTTTCTAAACTATACTCACAATCTTCCTGACTGTAATAAATGAATTAATTCGAATATTTTTAAAAAATGTTCAATATTGAAATTTACTAGAACTGGTTTACCAAGAACCGTATAAAAGTAACCGAATGTAAATGTGGCCTTGTAACTTTTACTTTCCACAGTAAACTACTTTCTATAACTCAATAGCAGTCACATATAATACCACAAGACACTGAAATTTGACACCTATAAAGGTAAAGTTAAAAAAAAAAAATATACCTAAAATTTAGATTTTAACAAAAATTTTATTTTATTATATTGCATAAACTTTGCCATTATACGTGTACGTAAAATATAATATTATTTAAATAAGTGCCAAAAAAAATTCTTGCAGGACACAATATTTTAGAGGTAATTTTTAATAAATTTTTTTTTTGGCATTATTTACTAGTTTTTTTTGGACATTATTAATAATAAAGGATATTGGTTTTTAAATGCTCTAAAGTTTTTGAAAATTATCTATGCAAATATAACCTTTTTATGTAGTTTTACATGAAAATATCTAGCGGCATCAAGTCGCACGATGTTTGAGGCCAATTGACGTCACCAAATGTAGAATTTATGCGTGCCTTAAACTTTTCGCGCACTAAAACCGAAAATTGTCATTGTGTGTGGCTTATGGCGTCATTTTGTAGAAATTACATAAGTTTCAGATTACAATCTTTAAGTTCAGTCTTAAAAAAAAGTCCGCTATCAATACGAGCTAATGACAAGTTCAGACCAAAATACATACTAGAAAGTCAATTTTCACAGATACAATGGCTTTTCCGCAGTCATTTCTAGGTTTTTTGAGATCCTCATATGTAAAAATATTCCTTAATTACAAATCTGACGATCAGGAATTAGCCTTATCGATGAAGACATTTTTTTTCAAAACGTGAGGCTATAAAAGAACGTTTATTTTTGCAGAAAGTTTTTATAATTTTTACGTATTATTTGGTAGTTTAATGATCCATTATGCAAAATGTCAGATCTTGAACTAAATAAATATTATCTTGGTTTTGATATATATCTGACATCTGTCAACTGACAGATGTCAGCTATATATCAAAACCAAAGTAATATTTATTAAGTGTTCTTAAAATTACAAAATAAATACTTTTGACATGAAATCCTTACACAAAACTTTAAAGACTGGAACTGAATTTAACTTTTAGACAAACAATCTCAACCTATGATAGAGAACAAAGTACTTTTTATACAAAGTGCTTTATCGAAACCTATATGGACTTACGGACTAGAACTGTAGGGCTTTTTTAACATTTCAAATTCCCGTCGAATCCAAAACCTTCAGTCAAAAACATTTACCTAAATTACAATACTTTTAACTAAATTTGCTTCTTACTATTTCATAGTTGTAGAAATCTGTAAAAGTTATAGGAAAATATTAAAAAATCACAAAACTGAAAAAAAAATTAGGAATGAACATTTGTATGGTTTTGCATACAATTTTTTTTCTTATCATATCTTCAACGATTAATGGCTTTGGTAATAATCGTAATAATTAAAATAATATTGTTAGCGGGAAGGCATCCAGATAAAAAAATGTTTCGAATCAATTAACCTAAGTACTTATAAGGATGTGCCCCTTTTTTTATTTTTGCTATTTCGTTTTTTACTTCTGAGATCATTCATTATATCATAAGGTGTTTTTCTTCTTCTTTTGTTTTTGTTCAAATTTATTTCTTCTTATTTAATATTTAATTAGTTGGAATATGTATTTCTATGATTGCACTTAAGATATGCTAAAAAGCCTTCATATATTTTGCATGCTGAAATAAAATGTAAGTAAGTCTTTAAGAGAATGTTCAATTAATTTTTGAAAAGGTTGTAGAATCCATTCTAATTTTGAAAAAATAATATTTTTTATTAATATTTACATAGAACAAATGCACATTAGAAATATGCAAAAATAAGAACAAGTATTTTGCGCATGGACACTGTATATAAATACATAAATGAGTAGAAATGTAGTAACTTTAAAAAATCTAAATGATTGCAATCATGTAGTAGTCAGTAATATAATCAAATTTTAGTGTAAATAAATAAGCGTAGTTTTGTTGTTGGACAATTCAGAGGAAAGACACTTTCAAGAAACGAAAAAGTATTCAGTTTTTCTTAGA
The DNA here is from genome assembly GCA_958298945.1 of Atherix ibis. Taxonomy (NCBI): domain Eukaryota; kingdom Metazoa; phylum Arthropoda; class Insecta; order Diptera; family Athericidae; genus Atherix; species Atherix ibis. The sequence continues at coordinate 2,848,023 of OY282607.1, read as the reverse complement.
TAGTTAATATGTGTATGTATGAGAAATGCCAAACCAGAATTTAATCAAATTGTTTGTAATAGATTCAATTTTAATTTAGACTTCACGAAAAAGGTTTAGCATTTGTAAGATGCGATAATAAGAAACGATGAATATTTTCACAAAATTAGTGATAATTTCACTAAATCTGACCGTTCGAATAATACAAAAAATAAAAGTAGTGCATATTGAAAATTTGCTAGTTTTTTTTTTTTCATTTAAGCAACACCAATAATTTTCAGACAATCTTATAAAAAAAGAACAATAATTTTAGGACAATCTTAATAATACTAATAATATATGAGAAGGAAGGACTGTAGCAAGAGGCACATCGTCTCAAAACCACTTCGACCAATAAGGTCTGTTATCTAACTCAGATAATAGTAATATTGAGGCTTTTAGTAAACCTCAATATCATATTGGTTGGTAGCCGGGAAATCAAGATGCCGAAGTCTATGGTATAGCGGACACTGTAATTGGAATCAATCGCAGAGTAGATGCTTCGAAGTTTCATCCTCTGCGGATCAAAAAATACAGATTTTTGTATCAGATTTATTTATCTTATTAAGATGATATTATATCTTAACAGACAATGGCCTTAGGTCTGGTTTGTTGAGTTTAAGGAACGCTATCGGCCTTATATTTTAGAAAAGGCTTTGAATTTCTTAGAGTGATTCATACCCGGGGAATTATCCCAATGGAATTTCTTTTAATCACGCGTTCCCAGGACTATAATAAGCCCCAGGTGGACCTTTGAATAGCCACAGAAGGATTCTGGTCCAATGAACGGAGTATTTGCTCCCCTCATTGTATTGCATCTATCTACTTGATTTAGGATCGTGAAGATATTCCAAACTAGCTTGGGTATGGACATCAGATGAGACAAGAGCTTTTTGCGTTACGTAGGTTTCTTCTAAACAAAGCTCTACGTCATGTATTTCTGCCTTAAATAGACGGTAATAAGGTTCGACTATACCCACCCCAACAACCGTATCATTTTTAGAACCGTCTGTGTAAAAGCCGGGGGACCCTTCTTCGAAGTTAAGCACTCCGTTATAACCACTTTGAAGGACTGATTTAAGTTAGATTTCCTCGGCATTGCCTCCGAGAAATAGTTGGCTTCCTAGAATTCTAGTAGGTCTGATATAACCTTTAGATGTCCAAACAGATCACTTGGTTCAAAGTTTTTGGAATGTCCTAATCCGCTTCCTTTTTAATATTCAAATGAAAAGCTAGCTTCAAGAGCTGTCGTGGGGCAAGTTCTATTTTTGGTCCATACTAACCCCAAGATATTTGACCTCAGTAGAGAACTCAAATTCAGTTCAATTCATCTTGACCCTGGTGAGGTTCAATTGATGGAACTAAGACCGTTTTGTGAGGGTTTATATCCAAACCAAGTGTGCACTAGATTTAGGACCCTCTGCATTCGGCCCAAAATTGTTTCTTCATATTTCGCTCCGAACATCACGACCAGGTCACCAGTATAAACTTGACTGCTGATAATTGGACGAGAAGGCCATCAATGACAAGTGACCAAAGTAGGGGTGATACTACCCCTCCTTGTGGACAACCCTTAACGGCTCTAACAGTCACTGAATTATTTTCCAGTTTATCTGTGATATTGCAGCTAAAAAGAATGGCCCTAAACAAGCTTATCGTGGGGACTTCAACTCACTTGCGTAAAGCCGCCATGTCTATGGACTAATAGTAGGTTTTATCAAATGCCCCGTCTACATCTAGGACCACGTATAAAACTATTTTCTTTTTTATTTATAAACGATTCCGTGCAGGTTAGTTTCAGGAAATTTGCCCGTTTGATACGGAAACTGATTGATGTGTAGAGGATACTTTTTCAAAATGGCACATCTAATATAAAGGTCTAGAACCTTTTCCATAGCTTTGAGTAGAAATGACGTAAGTCTGCTAGGTCTGATAGGGATTTTGGCATGGATCTGGAGCACCTTCCAGCCGTGGGTATAAAAACTACTTTAACTTCCCTCCACGATTCGTACAATCTTAACTGAGTTGAACAATTTATTTTCCATTCCATTTTAACAAATCTTCACTAGTATGGCTAAATTTCAAACATACTCGAATATAAGTCATAGTTGACATAATACAACAATATTTAGTAAGTTAAATGGCAGAAAATATTGCGACATGTTTAAATAAAAAAAATATTTTTTCTGCGTTTTCAAGTTCGTGTCAGTTTTGATATAATTGATTTCCATAAAAAAAGCGCATATAATTAAAACAAAAATTTTTCAATGATGAAAAAAATATTAAAATGTTCTAACGAAATTTGTATTTTCTGATTATGTGAATTTGCATACCATCCGCATGTACACGTAACAAGGTAAGCTAATGTGTTGAGCAGGAGTTCGTGCTTCCTTGTGCATACAACGTAAGCGAAGCATTTGCTCCTAGGTACGTCGAATGCATACATTAACGCTAAGTGGCTGCATGCATACAGCACATGAGCAACAATGAACATGTTCCTCGTCGATTGCCTGCTTGGTAATAAGATGCATCGAAATAAATAAAATCTGTATTATTTTTTTTAGTTTCAAGATACACAACTGTTGGTTGTGAGAAAAATAAATAATGGGTGTTTTTTTTTGCTAATCGATATGCAAAAAGCAGAAAACTTGCTCATAAGTATTTGTTGTGTCAGCAAATGTTTATAAACATCGTATACGACATGCACAAAAGTATTATGTATCGAGAAGCAAATGCGGCAATGGAAATGTTTCTTATATATTAGCTGATATTTAAAAGTCCTGCAAATCTAGCCACATAAGAATATGAAGTTCGAAGATGCTCTATTTTTAAAAAATCGGTTGACCTGAAAATAATAAATTTTTTTTTGAAGTTAAAAAAAATAACAATCACATACGAATATAAATTTTGCGAATGTTTTATAAGAAAAAAACCCAATTGTGAAGATTCTCTATTAAAAATCGTCAATTTTTTTTAATAGACTTAAATCTGTTCGAAAATAAGATTATTTTATTTATGGCTTAAATCTGAAATAATATTATTGAAAAATAATTTTGATACTCTGGAGTATAATATTAATTTGGCGTCATACAATTATTTTCTGTTACAATACTATTAGTTATTTTCCCCAAATGTTAATAATAATATAACCAAAAAAGTACAAATGTCTTCCTTTTGAAAATGTTGTTGCATGATGCTTTTTTGCACCTACTAAAAAAAATTTTAAAAAAATATGCCTGAAAATGTTATGTAAAAATAAATACTGTAGAAATAATTTAATGAAAAAAAGCAAAAACAAATTGAATGTTTATCTTTAGAATTGTTAGTTTTTTTCATTAGCAAAAAAAACCACTATAGTTACTAATATAATATCCAAAAAAAAAACATAAAAAATATCAATTTTGAAATTTCTTAAAAATGAAAACTTGGAATAAACTATTTAAGAAAATAGACGGAAAAAAACTTTAAAAATACATTTATGAATGAGTATATTACAAAAATGTAAATGCCATTTCTGTAAATACTTATTCATAAATTTTATATCCTCACAATATAAAAAAGCACAAATTATCCAAAAAAAAAAAAAAAAACTTCCTTTAATATATCTCAATTAGACAGCCCCGCCCCGCCGCACTTGTATGCCTCTTTTTCTTCTATTTAAATAAAATATTATTTTTTTTTGTAATTAGAAATTTTTTTACGAAATTGCAAATAAACCAAAAATTAGAAAAGAAAATAAATATTGGAAGAATGAACGACAAAATCAAAAGGAAATTCGAATGGTGCTTTTTCACATATGGTCCCACGCGTCTGATTTATTCATCATGTACCGCCAAATGCAACAACGATTTCAGATGATACCAAACCAAAGTAACAGATTTGCCTAAGCGAACGATAATATTTTAGCATGAATTTTAAAATATAATTGCTTGAAAATAAAATTTAAAAAAAAACAACATTGTTATAGAAAAACGTATGAGCTACAATATTTATAAAATAATAACTCATATTTTTTTGAACGCATACGCCAAATATATTTTAAGAATCACATGCAAGCGTGCGCAATCATTATAATTTTCAAATGATAAATAATAATAATAATAATTTAAATCAATAAATAAATATTATTGGATAATATATGCAAATGAGCGCATTTTCAAAAAGTCTCCACGTTTCGGCTAAATTGCTTATTTGAATAGAGTTTGCAATTTAGCTGAACATATTTTTTCTCATAATTTACAAAACGTACTACATGCTTACTTGCATATATTCTTTTGGAATATGATCTAATCGTATATGAATCAAAATTACTCACTATGAGAATATATAAATTAATATTAAAAAATAAAAAATTGATGATTATTAATTCAATATAAATCAAGCATATCTGTCTTTGTTAGTGTGATCGTAATTGTTGTTGTTAAACAGACAAAAAAAAACAATAATACGTGTATTTGTTATGTATTTACTCAAATTGGGAAAAATTAAATATAATATATTCAAAAAAAAAAAAAAAAAAAAAAAAATTTAAAATAATTGTTAATTTTATACATAAGTATATATATATTTATTTATTTTTTCCGAATATCCTTTTCACACAAACTATATTACTTCAAAAATTTTATTACAAATAAAGTTTTAAAAGTATAGTTGAAGTTTTTTTTTTTGTTGAGATAACCCAAATTAATACGAACGAGAGAAGAAGATGTTTAGCTATAAGTAACTTCTAATTAATAAATATTATCAATAAATATTATTATAATAAGAAAACAAAATTCTATGTTCATATATAGTATTATATTTAAATATACAACAACAAAAAAAACTAGAAAACCAAAAAAAAAAATTTATTGTAAACTATAAAATTCATAATTAAACAATATAAAGCTTGAGAAAATTGTATGTATTATGTTAAATATTAAGTACAATACATTAAAAATATATATTTACAAATATTTAAAAAAAAAAATTATACTATTTGCTATTATTGAAAATATAAAAATAACAACTACTTACTACCTACTACTACTACTACTACTATTTACCTACACTTACTACTTACAATATCGAATGATATTTTAAAATATTTATTTATAAAATAAAAAAAAAAACATTTTAAAAATATAAAAATTCCGATTTTTAATTTAATTTCTATTGATTTTTTGCAAAAAATTTGTAATTATTTAACTAAATCTAAAATAATGTTTTTATGATCAGTCAGAGAGAGAGAGAGAGAGAGTGGCATGGCGCGCGCCTTATTGCTGCGTGAAACAGGAAAAATTTCTTTTATTGGTTATTAATGGAATTTCTATTCAAGTCTCAAACCTTATATCTTCGATACAACATTTTTTGAACATTTGATAGGTTTTAATAATAATAGATTATAATACATTTTCTTCGTTTCTATTACAGTTTTATTATGATTTGTAAGTGAACATCCAAAAAAACATATACATACATCTTACACTTATTACTGATAATTTACAATTTAAAAAAAAAGTCCTTTCAAATTAAAGAAAATATTATTAAGTATTTATTTATAAAAATTATAAATAAAATAAAATCATAGTTGAAAAGGCATAACGATTTTTTTTAAATATTAAAAAAAAAAACAATTATTCTTACAACTCATATATATAAAATTCTTTTTAATTATACATGTAAATTAACTGAGTTTCATTTTAAAATACATTCAAATATCTTTAATATGAAATACAAAACTAATAATTTTCTGAACTTTTTATAGTTTTTTTTTATATTAAAAGGAATTTCTTTTCTTTATCATTTAGTTAATCCTCCCTCATTCCATTTCCCAATTATTATCTTATTTCTATTATTTGTTTTAGTGAAAATCTAAGAAAATAAAACATCTTTCAGTATTGTTAATAATTGAAAATTAATTTAAAAAAAAAACTCCTTTTAAAGTTATTAAATATTTGCTTCTTTTAATATAATAATTAAAAATTCATATATTTTTTAGAATATTTAAAAAAGAAAAACAAAAACAAATTTATAAAATAACAAAAATCTTATAAAATTACTTAATAAAAACAGGATTTTTTAATTTCGAAGCAAGAAACCTCCTCTTGAAGAATACTTGAGTTATTAAGTTTTATTTAAACATTACAAATGATCAATAAAGTCGTTAGAAACGAAAATTCGATGCATTTAAAAGCAACAATATTCGTCGTCAACACGCACAATATTTCAGCAGCATATTGTTCGTACTTGGGGACTATCAGACATGTTACACAATACCTACACGAAGATCAGCAGTAATTTTGCCAGAGCCATACTCCGCCCACGTTTTTATAATTACAAAAGAGATTTTTTTCGAATACACGGAATTAAATCCCACTTTTAAAATTCAACATTTATACAATGTATTAATTGATTAAATATCTAGTTGAAATTTACACAAAATAATTTTACAATACAAATTGATGTAATTAGTTTTTTTTTTTTTAATCATATTTTTTTGTGTGTATATTTTAATAAAAAAATAGTTTTTATTATATTTATCTTATAAATATATGAATTTAAAAAATACATATTTAATATTAGCATGATTAGGAATGATTGTGATTTGTGAAGGTGTACAAATAAAATTAAATAAAACGAAAGAAAATGTATTCGATAATAAACCAAAAAAAAAAAAATAATATTAATAATAAAATATTTATAAATGCTTTCAATGTTTTACATTATTGTTTTCTTGGTATTTTAATTTAGAATATTTATGATTTTTTTTTTTTAACAAAAATGTGTTCAACCAAAAATGCTCCACATAATACGTATTTGATGTAAATTTGTCGTCATCAATGTAAACGTTGTTAAAAGTTGTTGCATGACATATATTTGTGATGTTTAACACAAGAGCTTAAAGTGTAGTAAAGAATTATCAACACGCAGAATCTGGAGACTCAACGAAAAGGGAAAGCATCTACTAACTTTGACAATAATATTAAACCCGTTCGAGAGACCATTTGCTACTTTGGATAATTCAACTAATTTCAGATAGGAACAATTTTTTTTTTATATATTCATTGTGATAAGAAGTAAGAGTTTAAACATGTGATAATTAAATAAAATATAAAAAATCTAACAAAACTTTGTTTCATTTTTATTTACAAAAAAATATTCGATAAAAAATTCCATTTAACAAAATATCATCCTTTTCTATGTACTGGAAATATTCATCATAGAAGTATCGCCACTATAGTCAGTCATACTCATATGATACGATGTTTCAATGACAATGTCATCTTCATCCTCCATTAGTTTTTTCATTTTCTGCTTATATCTGAAAAAACAATATTAGGAATAATTTTTAAATAAATAGAAAAATTTGAAATTTCATTATCGAACGAACATAAGACTGTCTGGATTATTTTCCTGATTGCGACATTTTTCTAATTTCTTTTCAATCATTTTGACTTTGTCTTTTGGAGGGAATTCTAAAGTTTTCACCATTGACCGAATCTCTAAAGGATAAAAAAAACCGATGGCTCTTAAATAAGAATTATAATTTCATTAAAAGTACGTACTTCTTACTGCTTCTATTAATACTGGCAATTTATCTCGTGCCGATTGAAAAAGCGAATCTGTAACGTAGCTATCTAGATTTTCTTGCTCTTTACTAGCTGCATGTAAAACAGCTGCTAAGGCTACCTGCAATGAATATATTTTCAATAGAATAATGAATTATTTTGTTTTGTTAATAACCTGCGATGGTGAATACAACAGACACGCATCTGTGAGAAATGTTTTCTCTAAGAATTCGTCAATTCCATGACGCAATCGTTCCGGATTCGATAGCGAACATCTTGTCTGTAAAGGAAGAATTGGAAAAATATATAAAAACTAGAAAGTATATATTAAGAAATTCAAATCAATCTACTTTAATATCAATTAGGAATCCTTCAATTGGCCTATATGGATTATGTATAGTAAGATAGTAATTTAATTGTTGCATTAATAGTAGTTCATTTGATAGAATTATGTCCATTGCTTTGAGTCGATCACCTTTAATATTACCAACAAACTGACCTATTGAAATATTAAATTCTTCAACTTTACACGATAAGTAAACGCAGGTAGCTCTAAAATAAATAATATGAAATATATCAATACGATTGAAATGATAGAAATCGATTATTACAAAATAACATACAGAACTTCCTTGGGATGATAGTCCATTGCTGAATTGTGCAAATAGAATCGTTTAAAATAATGAAAAGCGGTACCGATTACACACTTGGGCATTGCTGGCTCAAATCTTTTGCAAAAGTCTTTTAAATGTAATTCGTACTGTTTTAGAATTAATCGCTCTTCCTCTGGCGTTAGAAAGAATTGTACTCTTTGCTGATCCTTATACCGGCAATTTATAAAATATTAATTAAGTACTTTCTTTTGGTTTCTAATTAATACTTACATCCATGTTAGATCCGTGCCGCTCTACAAATTCAGTATTTTGTTTTAATCTCAATGCGGCTATTTCCTGCTCATTGGAGTAAGTCCAATATTTTCTTTGAGAACTCATTGAATACATGGCGAAGGTGAGTTTACATTAAAATTACTGTTAAGCAAATATGCTGATTTATTTACAGATAACAGTTGACTATAAATTTTTAATATATGATATTGAAATTATTTTGTTATTCCACAAATCAGTCATTAATATAATACAAAAGTAAACAACAAAAATAATTAAATTCTACACAGAATTAGTTTGATTGTTTTCAACAAAATTCAAACTACCAACAACACTTGATAAATATATTAACTTTCAAGTAATGTGTCAAAATAAGTACTAAAAAATGGCAACAATGCTAGGTAATATTCAGAAAAGTACGCATTCAAAAGTAGAAAAATATGGAATTTTGTAAAAATTCTTCTCAACTGCTTTTAAAAAATTATGAAATTTTAATAAAATTATTTTTTTTTTATTCTTTTAGAAGAATAAAAAAAAATTTAGTATAAAATTTTTTTAACAATTTAATATAAATACTTTTTCAGATAGGTTATAAAATATTATAATTCTGTTATTTTAACACATAATAAACATTTCTAAAATGCCAAAATGAATCAATTTCCCAATATTATATGTTTTATTTTAAACTAAATACATACTCTTAATATGGTTTTAAAAGTAATCAAATATAACTGGATAAATTTTTCGATAAAATAACCATAAAATTAGTTAGGACAACAAGTTTTATAACAATAATATTCTTTAAGGTATATTTACAATTTTCAAAAATATATTCATTTATTTCTAGTAATTACATAAAATTAATATTTTATTTAATTTAAAAAAAAATTTTCGCTATGTTATTTATTAAATAAATTACATAAAATTTTTTAATATATTCCATTGTGCGTGCTGATATTTTTAAGGTTCTCGTGCGTTTTAATTACCTGAATAGAATCAAATATTATTTTGCCACACTGTTATTCAACGGAAATTTAATAAAAATTTAACAAAATACTTATACTTCTTATAGCAAAAATAAAAATATATTACTTATAGAAAATTCATATAATTAATTATGAAAATTAATTCATAATAAAATAATAAACTTAAATATGGCGGTAATTATAATGGAGCTGAAATACTTAAGAATTGAAAATATTATAAAGTATGCAGCCACTCAGCTGAAATATGCGAATACAATCTAAAATTGATTAAATATAATTGATTTTTATAAATTAAAGCAATATTCGAGTGTAATAGAGAAAACAAAAATATTGTATGTGAATGAAAAAATGATTATGACATGTTGACATGTCAGTTGAGCTAAAAGAATTGAAATATTTATAAAAAAATTCGACATTTTGATGGGAGGGCTGAATAGAAGCGACCATTGCTAGTCCGCCATTGTGATTAGTCAGTATCGTGCTCGTGCGAAAAACCCGTCTTGTTGCACGATTTGTTGGTTTTTTTAACTGTTTAAACGCGCTAAATCAATCGAAAAGGAAGTGAACGCATTCATTAATATAAGATGCGTCAATTGCAATAATGATAATGCTAATTATAGGTGGATTAAGTGCGTAAAATGTTTTTTGAAAAAAGGCAAAGAATAAAAGTCATCGATTGTGTGACACGACAATGAAGTGTGTGCGCATGCAAGGCATACTGGGTGGCGCATGTTTGTGGCTGCATTCATTCCAATCATAAACAAATTGACAGTGTATCGTGTGTAATAATGTGAGTGTGTCGCTTGTAGAGAGAGATATTTAGCAGTTGGAACTCGATATAGTGAACTGTGGCAACTCGTTGAAACGCATAAGGCAATCGTTTTAGTATGTGTTAGTTGGTTAGTTTGGCAAAAATACGCGCGCGCTATATAAATAGAAAGAGATAGATATATAATTCGTGTATAATATAGTTGTTCATAATTTTGGAATTTTTGTTTTGTGGTGTGTAGTGTTGTTGGTTTCATGGTCGCCATTATGGCTTTCTGGTTTCAACCACGCTCTACATACAAAATTTTCGATATGCCGACGAAGAATATGTAATTTAGTTTGTCGTGACTTGAAAAGAGTGCGTGCAAAACATCTAAAATGGCATATTGTTAATAGCGTAGATACGGATTTTTGCGAGGGTACGGCCAATCATTTTGGACCGGTATCGCGTGGATTTTCAGTTTAGCCCATCTAATTGAGAATATATTAAATAATTTTTGATTTAGCAATTGTCATTTTTTTTATTGTCGTTTTTATTTTCGCCGTAGAAACTGCCAAAGCGTGAAAAGGCGTGTTTTTTTTTCGCCTAACATTCACACGAACACATTCACGCGGAGCGCGCATTATTTTGACACTTGCTTCGCGATATATACATATGTACATATTTACAAGGAATAATAGGCATAAATATTCATACACGAATCCATTGATAGAAAATTTTGACATATCGTGTAATGCGATTACTGGTAGGCCTGCATGTGTATGCGTTCGTGTTTTGTCACAACTGTCAACGACAAATCTTAAATTGTTTTCATTTAAAATTTTGAAAAATTTCAATGATTTTATTACAATTTAAAGGAGATATAATCGTTTTAAGTGATTATAGTCTCACCACAAATGATCATCTACATGTTTGGTGGTTGAATATTAGAGAACTATCGGAACGCGTAAACACTCGACTACTGAGAAAGAAACACAGTGATTATTAAGAAACATGTCTAAATTATCGTTTAGGGCACGGGCTTTGGATCCGTCCAAGCCCATGCCTATTTATTTAGCTGAAGATCTTCCGGATCTACCGGAATATTCGGCAATAAATAGGGCTGTGCCGCAAATGCCGAGTGGAATGGAAAAAGAAGAAGAATCCGTAAGTCAACACATGTGCTTGCTAAAGTCGCAATTTTAATGACAACTAACAGAAATATTGAAAATTAGTAGTAATATTTATCAAAAGACATCTATTATTTATAAAATTGACAAAAATTTATTGCTTATTTTCACATTATTTTCTATCCTTTATATATACTGTTTAATTCACCAAAATTAATATGAAACCATCGTCCCATACTAATTGTATAAAAACATGTTCATGACACTGAAATTTCTAGGAACATCATTTACAACGGGCAATATGCGCTGGATTAATTATTCCAACACCAGAAGTTTTCAAAATAGACAAAGATGAATATGACAAAAATTACCCTCCAAATTATAAAATGCCTCGTCAGTTAATACATATGCAGTGTAAGTATTTCACTGCGCGCTAAAAGTATAAAAATGTAGTAAAATTTGGTTAATCCATCTATTAATATTGAAGCAAACTGAAAAATGATTGAAATATATTTTCACGTTTCAATACAGCCCTCGGATTAGAACAAGATACCCCAGACTATGATATGGATAGTGGGGATGAATTCTGGGTGCTCTCACAAATGCGGCGTTTAGACTTAACAGCGCTGAAATTCGAACAAATGATGGATCGTCTCGAAAAGAGCTCTGGGCAAACTGTGGTTACCTTAAACGAAGCCAAAGCACTACTTAAGCAAGATGACGATGTCAGCATAGCAGTTTATGATTATTGGCTCAATAAAAGATTAAAAATGGTAAGTTTATGATATGCTCAAAATAGGATATTATTTGCTTAACAATTTGGGAAAATTATATCTACTGTCTTTATGCAGCAACATCCCTTAATACTGTCCGTGAAAACAGAAGATAGATCGGGAGCAGCTCCGAATAATCCATATTTGGCATTTCGAAAAAGAACTGAGAAAATGCAAACTCGTAAGAATCGTAAAAATGATGAAGCATCATACGAAAAAATGTTAAAATTAAGGTAATTTCATTTGAAATAAAATGATTCCTTTCGACGTTTTTGAAATATTCTTCTCTTTCTGAAATTTGTATTCCTTTCAACATCTCGCTGACATTATTGTACATTCTTTTAGACGAGATCTTAGTCGTGCAGTTGCTCTGCTTGAGTTTGTTAAAAAGCGGGAAAAACTGAAACGTGAACAAGTACAGTTGTCTATCGACATAGTTGAGAAAAGATTCCAAGGTCGTGATTTTAGCGGCAGTTTATTAACTGAATTAACATTGGATATAAAAAATTCAAGGTATTTGCTAGTGGTTGGGATACTAGAAACAATGATAATATTTTGATATGGTATTGTTATTCGTTTAATAATTTAGGCCATCCGCATTTGCACCCATTTACTCGAATCAATACTCACATCATTCGGCAATACCGCACGCTGGTCTATTGCCGTCGCCTACTTCATCGGCGCATCATCATTATTCAACGTCACAGTACCTTAATTCGACTGGTATGGTTACGGCTTCGTCTTCGGTCGGAGCGACGAAACGTGATCTAGACAGCGGAAGCAGAAAAGAGAAACGACAGTACAAGAAACGGAAGCATAAATTGCAGCGAGATAAACAATTTCAAACTCAAATTGCGTCACCTGCCGCTATCGAATCAACCGTCTCATCGGATGAGGAAGATATGGTTAGCAATCATTTGGGTGGTGGCTCTGAAGGAGAAGATGAAGGTCTATTTCCATTCAGACGAAACAAGAATTGTGATTATCATAAGGTTAGATTCTTCACTACTACTAATCCACCAAGCGCCATCATAATTTATATAATTTTTATGATGGGCTTGATGACTTTCGAAACGATGTACACAATTCACTTATTATTTACGTTTGTAGCCAATTGTGTCGGAGCCTGGCAATTGGCCTTGGGAGAAGAACGTGGACAATGGATTAACCGATCCTAAATATAGGTTCACATTGACATCACTACGGCATCCTAGGTATATTTTTTTTTCTGGAATTTATTGATTTTTTTTAATTATATATTCCTTTTTTCCTTTTCGATTATTTTTAAAATAAATATTAAAAGAAATATCCAATAAGACAAAGCTTTTGCACTGATTTTATGAAAAATTCAATTTAATAGTTATGATTTTCATAAAACTTCAATTATTCTTAGAATTACTTAATTTTTCCATTTGAATTCGATTTTGAATAACTTTTTTTTAATTGAAAATAAATTAAAAATATTACTTACTCTAGCACAATAATTTTGGTTTTATACCACTTCTTCTTTTTCATATGGTTTTAAGAAGGATTCATACAATTATTATTGAAACAATTTTTAACGCGGAAATACATCTTTTACGTATCGATATTTATTCAAAATCATTACGGCAACAAAAAGTATTTATAATCAAATTACTTTTATTTATTATTACAAAAACAAAATACCAAATTAATTTAGAATTCCTTTTGAGCGTATATAATAAAGTTTACTTTTCCATTAACACAAAATTCGTACGTTTAAATAAATATAATAATCCGAAATTCGGCTCGACTGCCTTATACGATTCTGTATCACTGAATGAATTATATTAATTTAAATTTGATTAAACAAATAAGCTATTTTTATATGCGAGTGGATTAGATGTATTTAAAGTCAATTTTTATATGAGGTTGCCACATGAGTGAATATTTTCAATAATTTAACAATGTCCATTTTTAGTATTGGTAATTTTTAAAATTTTATTATTGTTTCATTTTCTCAAAGTTGGATTTTTGTGTGTGTAAATATAAGGCTTACAAATAATAATAATGCAGCTTGTTAAATGTAATAGACTATTTGTAAGTTGTTACTCAGTTTGCTTTGTTATTTTGATCTGAAAAATTATTTTTCATATTATTGATATTTTGTCTCAATTAGTCATTGATGATTTAAAAAAAAAGAAAACTAGAAGTTAAATATTTTTGCAATAATATATCTTCAATAATTTGTAAAAACTGTTTATTTTATTGACTTTTATTAATTATTCAAAACTGTAGTTTTATCATTTTATTTCGCATATTTTTCGAATATTATTTTATAAAAGATAATATATATGAACTATTATTGAAAAAGACATAAATGAATACTAAAAGAAATTAATTTTAAATATTTTTCAGAACGCGATGTATTGGATTTGCCCGACGTCGTTTAGGTCGTGGTGGTCGTGTAATAATCGATCGAATGTCAACAGATATGGATGATATTTGGTCAAAATTAGATTATACGATATTCGAAAGTAAAGGTACATCTTCAATATCGTCGGATTCTTGTGCGGCAACTAAAGAGAAAACTTACAACGAACAGTACAAAGAGAACAATTTAGTATCTCGAGACACAATGTACTGTTCATCATCGAATGATCCACTGGAAAGTGAGATAGCATTACGGCATCGTCTTCATAGCGATTCGATGAGCAGAAGACCGATATCTCCGCAATTATTAAGAAATACAAATACTTACAATAATAATAGTATTAGCATAAGCAGTAATAACTTAAGTAGTTCCGTGGAACGTAATAGTATTAATAATAATAACAATAATATTAATAATAATAGTAGCTATTCAGTAATGAATACAAATGAAAAACAAGAAATAATGGATATTGATGATGAAACGTTATTGTCAGTAAGTGGAATGCGAACAGGAACATCAACAACAACAACTGAACCGATAGTTGGTGTAAATATGCAATCGATGCGGTCCAATATGAATATGAGACAACATCAGAATCCATATGATACACAATTTTTGTCATCGTTCAA
The DNA here is from genome assembly GCA_958298945.1 of Atherix ibis. Taxonomy (NCBI): domain Eukaryota; kingdom Metazoa; phylum Arthropoda; class Insecta; order Diptera; family Athericidae; genus Atherix; species Atherix ibis. The sequence goes on along the minus strand of OY282607.1, from coordinate 2,832,910 downwards.
AAGAGAGACACAATCGCCACTATCAGCAGCTGTGTCACCATCACCGTCACCATTATCATCATCAGCTGATGTTCTCGATTTAGCTAGGACTCATTGGAAAAATAGTGATTTAAGTTCTAGAAATCTAAACGTAAACAATAATAACTATAATAATAATAATACTAGTAATAATGCAAATAGTAATCATATAAATTATACAACTGATAATTTAAGAACAATATCGAGTAATATTAGTAATGAAAAAGTTGTGATAAAACAAGAAATAACAAATACAAATTCATCTGTTATTAAAAAACAGAATGATATAACGTTGATGGATACAAATAATATTTTTGATGATGATAATGTTATTCTATCACGTTTGAGCAGTTATATTAATGCGTCAAGAGCGGCTTCAGCGAATATGGTCATTGATAAATTATCATCAGATAATAGTGAAAGAACATCGACGTCAATAGATAAAATCCAATGTAAAAATTATATTGGAGGCGACAATAATGATTATAAATTTCTTAATGTCGATCAATTGCAATCTAAAGATCATCATCAACCTCATCAGAGTCAGAACGATGTTAATAGTATGAATAGCGGACAATTAATAAATAGTAATTATGTGAATAGTTGTATAAAGTTAGATAAGAGCTCTAGTATATCAATGGAATCCGATAGTAATAATCAAATGGATGTTCAAGAAATGAAGAGAGATAATTGTAGCGGTTCTAGTACAATTCATGGTGACAATATAAATATAAACGAATGGAGCGAATTTCTTCAAGAAGTTCGTAATGACTGGCTACATTTTCGGCCAAAAACTCCTACTGATACTAAAAGTATAGAATTGAAGCAGAGACAAACAACATCAAATTTAACTGATAGTCCAAAGATATTATCTGGTGAAAATAGTCAAAGTGGCCCAAGTACCGAAGCAGCTGTTAGCGTTGACAAACAAGGAAGTGGAGGCAGTAGTGAAACAATACCTATAAGTAGCGCTTCATTGAATAAAAACGATAACGATGAGAAAAAGGATATTACGAATGACAATGATGATGAGGCGCTAGTAAATTTCTCAGAAAAGACGAAAATAGCTTTAGAATTGCAAAGACTAGGATCGTCTCCACCATCGTCAGTCTTTATGTCGGAGCCAGATAAAGATCCGGTTTTCGTAACAAATCCATTCTCATATGCTGATATGCTTCCAGATGATCTACTCCTTACTAATAATAACACCTTGGACAGTTTAAATTCGGGACTAGATTTGAATTTCAGCGGAGATAGCGAATTTAATTTATCGATTGGCGAAGATGATAGTGAGAACATGTTGGACAATATTTTGCAAGAATGCGAAATTGACGACATGAAGACGCTAAGCCAAACAACGCAATTCTGGAACGTGATTTTGGATGACGGCGGATTACTAGACGTAATAGACGAAAAGAAAACACCCATTCCAGATTTAAAAGATCATATTGGCTATACATCGGACTTTGTTCTGAATGGTCTTACTGATGATAAAGAATGTAAAAAATCGAGCAAAAAGAAACACTCCCAACGTTTAAAGTCCTATTATTCAAAATTTTGTGTTTCAAATACCAGTCAAAACGAGAAATTTTTCTCGAAAGAAGACGAAAAGAGCGATCCACCTCCATTAGATAATACAACTGATGATATTTCTAACCCACCGCCTCAACAACAAACACAAATACAATCCCAAATAGAATTACAAACACAGACGCAACCGGCAACACAAACGCAAACCCATGCTCAGACACAATTACACGAAAATTCGATACTGTCGCATGCGATAAACGGAAATAATAAATTGTCGTTGACAGCGCCTGGAAGTGGAATTGTCGTGCAAACAGTTTCAGCTGGCTCAAGAGCTGGTTTAACTGTTCATGGTAGCTCAGCCAATGGGAATACGAACATAAATGCAATGCGAACCACACCGAAAATAGTGCTAAAACCTGATCATACACAACAAGTACATTCGATATTGAATCAGCAATCGACAGTTGTTGGGTCCACAATAGGAACTTCACAGAATACAATGATTCAACTTGGCAATTTAACCATGGATAAGGACAGTACAGTCATGAATCTTATTGGGCACAGTTTATCTGGTGGCACAGGTAGTGGAAATGTAATATCAGCGACTGGAGATATATTGAATGTGACTGGAAATGTGAATAGTACAATTGGAGTGCAGCGTACCCCATTGATTGTGACACAAAAACCCCAACAGCAGACACATTCAATACAACATTCGGGACAGCAACAGCAACATCAGCATATTTTGTTACAAAGCATACCACAATCGCAGTCTACTCAAATTATAAACGTTAGCAATTCTGGATTGACGCTGAATGAAGGTACAATTGTTCTGACGCAAAGCAGCAATCCAGGAGGCAATAAAAGACACATAAATGGACCGTCCGACAGAAATGGTAAGTTCCATAATATTCGCATCTAAAGAGCAACAAAAAAGTCATTATGGTTTTAATAGCCATTTAACAAATAAAATTAATCTAAATCTTAATTTCAATAACAGTTTGTGTGATGATTTTTGGTTTGTTTTTGTTTTATTTTCTTTCTTTTTTAAATTACGTATCAAACTTTTTCTTAGATTAATTATTTCTGTTTGTTTTCGTTCCTACTAATACGTATGCACTATTGATTATGTTTTTCACAATTAATCTACGACTCTTTTTCGATTCAAATTGAATTAACAGAGTGCGAAAAGCAACGTTCATTAAAAACAAAGTCGAATCATATAATATTTAAATTGTAGGACATGATGAAAACAACAATCTAGTGTCACAGAAACCATCTCATTATCCATAAAATTTTTAAAACAAATTTTAAACAAACGTTCTGTATTCGTTCTAATATTTCACATTCATTAATCACACAACTACGGAGTATATCGAAGAGAGATTGTCTTGTTTTTTAGTTAAATATTATTAAATTTGATATATTTAAATATTTATATTTAATTGGACAATGAGCGGAAGTAAAAGAACAAAATCGAATCATTGGCAGGTTGTTTTGGTTATCAATATCTTAAAATCGGCGCTTCCTGATAATCACGAAAAATTTCGAAAACGAACATTTCTGCTGACAAACAACATGATGACGTTAGGAAGTTTTCTGAAATATCCTCTTTGTATTAAAATTTTTCGCCTATTTATTTATTATGTTTTTTTTTAATTGTTCAACTATGAAAATTGGAAGAAATGTACCATCGATGATTGTGAATGAAATTCATATAAAATATAAATGCACAGCCATTGTTTTAATTTAAGAGAAAACTGAATTCGTTTACATACGTATTCATTTTTGATTTGTTCATTTCGTTTTCTTTTACTTTACAATTAAAAACAATTTGTTATAATTAAGACAAAATTTGAAAGGTGCATTATTTTATAATTTCATCTTATTTTGAGTTGAGTTATTTCCTATTTGTTCGCATTCAAGAGGCGCGAATTAAGAAAAAATATTGTATAAAATGAAATGCAATCAGAAATCAAATGCATTAAATAATATTGAAAAATATTATTAAAGTAAAAACTGATATTTTTAATGTTGTTTCTGCTTCTATAAACAGCAATACAGAATATCTTCAAACAAACGAAATATATGAATCAGAAGTTCCATTTGCCGCATCAACAGACGCAGGGATTAACAACAGCAACAATTCAAAGTATTAGAAAACAAGAAGATGATGGTAGTGGAGGAATTGTTAGGAGCATTGTAAAAGGTCCATCATCAGCCATTCATCATCAGCAAACCCAAATAGCACAAGCGACTGCGAATTATGTTAAAATGTCAGCGTATCCTATGGTCGCTACAGCATCCGATTTGAACGTGCAGCAGCAGAACTCAGTGGCAGCGTCAAGTGTTGCAATTGCCAGTAATCACAATTATAGTTTACAACCATCGGCTCAGCCGATTACTATAATCGGTCAGCAACAACACGGCAATAAAATAATATTGAATACTTCGAACACGGCAGCGGGCAGTCGTGTGGTTAGCGGATCCAATTTTACAATAGCACCGATGGACATGCAGAGTAAATTGCATTTTAATCAATTGCCAACTGGTAATATTAAACTGAATGTCCTGACGGTTGATGCAAAAAATGCGGAACTAGTTAAGGCTAGTCACCAACAACAGCAACAGTTCCAACAACAACAGCATCAGCAGCAACAACATCACCAACACCAACACCAACACCAACATCATCAGCAACAGTTGCAACGAACGAAACAAGATAACATTAACAAAATGAGTGGAGTGTTTGATCAGAACACAAGACGCTTGTTGTATACAAAAGTAGTGAATATTCAGCAGAAAAATAACTCAGGACTAACGCAAACGGTGCAAACTCTACAAGCACCTCAGGTTGGTGGTGGTGGCTCTGTTGGGGCGACAGCACAAATTCTGAACAAAGCTCAATTGGCCGAACGATTGACAGTGTCAACTATGCGGACACTGTCCATTGGTAATCAGATAGTTGCGACAGCTGGTGCTGGCGTCAATTCGGTTGTGGCCAGTGGTAGCGGCACCGGCCACCATCACCATCATACAAAGCAGCAAAACAATAATGCCAATGACAGTTTGTCAGTGCCCACCGTTTCTGGTGGCATTAATTTAAACACAACCAATAGGTGAGAAAAGGAGAGATAACTATTGATATTTATCATTCATAATGAGTTACTACTGCATGTCAGCAACGCTAGTTTATATCTGCGATAGTCATCCTCCGTTTATTCTATCAGTGATGCATTTTCGTATATTTTAATTATCGTCATTATTGAAATATGGAAAATGATTTTTCCTTTTTCATATTTGGTTTCTTTTTTTTTTCTTTTATAAAAAGGTCAAGAGAGAAGAGAAGTCACTCTTGTAATAAAATAGTACATGTATAAATCGATCATTCCAACTTTATAAGAATTAAATTCAAAATCGTTTCAAAACACTTAAATAGGAACGAAATAATGAAGAAGAAAAATAATAACAGAAAAAGAAAAGGAAAGAAAAAGAAAGTTTTCTTTATGATTTTCCATTTCATTTTTATATAATATAGAAAATATCCTTCTAAAAAAAACTCCTTGTCAACTTTGTCATTATTCTAAAATCATCTTATCTGGATTATATTGTATTATTTAAGTATAGAAATTTTTATTATTCTTCAAAACGAATTAGCATAGATTTCTTTGTTTTTAATTAGTGTACCTACTACTACTACTACTACTACTACTACTACTACTACTACTACTACTACTACTACTACTACTACTACTAGTACTACTACTACTACTACTACTACTACTTCTTCTACTGCAACTTTCTAATTGCTGTCATTCGTTTTAAGGTTGAATTTAAAATCAATCGATTTTCAAAAGAGAACAAAAGAAAAAACTACTAAAAAAATACGAGAATATTAACTATTAAATTAACTTAACTAATTGAATAAATAAATATTGATTATATATTGAGAATAAATGTGAATACGATTAGAATGTGTTAGATTTAGCTTTTAGGAGAATTCATAAATTTTCCTTTTCCTAATTTATTTACTTAATATTTTCTCGTTTTAAAAATTATTTTAATTGCCAAAAAATATCTAAAATAAATACAAAAAAAAACACATAGTAGAAAAAAAACAAGGAATAAAATTTCAACAAAAAATAAATTAATTAAAATTTACGTGTATATATTAAATGATGGAAGTATTCTGAAAAAGAAAAAAACGATTGTCGTTTTCAAAATTAACGGAAAAAAGAAAAGCGAAAGTCGAAAACGGAAGATGGTAAAAATAATAACAACAAAAACATTCTTCATTCCACAACTACAACTACAAATTGTTTTAATCTCAGTACAATCCCTCTCAAAAGCCACTGTCGTGGCAAGTATTCTTGTTCATCAATCGAAAGCTGTCTGTTCTGTTCACGTTCATAATTTAAAAAAAAAAATCAAGGAAAAACGGAATATAAATTATAGAATAGAAAAGAGAACTCAAAAAAAACAAGCAAAACAAAACAAAACAAAACAAAACAAAACAAAAATAGAATAAGTAAAAATAGCGATAAGTAACGATTACTTGCTTAGCTTATATTCAATTTTTTTAAAATCATATATAAAATAATTTTTTAAAAAAAATTCTATAAAGAAATGTCACTTTCTTTGAAATAAGGAATATTGTTTTTTTTTGTATCTTATTATTGTTTATAAATATGAAAATTATTTTCTTTTAAATAATTAAAAAATTAATTAGATCTTATTTTCAAGATCATCTGTGTCTGTAAATATATAATTAATTATACAAAAAAAAAGAAAACAAATTATTTTGCTTATTTTTTCCCTTCTAATTTTGCCTCTTTAATTCTACTCAATCATTTGTATACATACCTACCGTAATATATACTCTCTCTATCTCTCTCTCACACACCAAACGCACATACACACCCACACACACACTAAAAAAACCAATATAACAGAAAAAGAAATGGAAAAATGTTTTTATAAATAAATTTTTTTATTGATAGATTATTTTAAAAAAAAATTAAAAAATCGACTATTTTTTAACTGGTCAAGAATAGAATGAATCTTATGTAAAAAAAAAGAGAGATAAACGATGAACATAAGATAAAGAGAAACTGGAAGAGGATAGGTTATGTGTACCATTAGGTAATTCGGACGTCCTTGGGCAATTTTATTTGATATTTCTTTTATTTGTTTGAACTGCACAACAACAAAAATGAAAAATTTTGTTCACTTTTTAATATAAAGCAAATAATTATTTTAACAAAAATTTATTATGTAATTTGCAACTTAAATTAATCTTCACTCTGCTTGTGCTCTTCTTAAAGTGTTGTGTTGTGAAAAAAGGAACTGAGAGCCAGCCATTCAGTCTAACTGTACAAGAGAATCGTTCTCACATAGTTAAAAGAATTTGGCTTATCATTTATTAGAACTCTTGGCAACTTTTTTAACAATTTTTATTGTTTTTTTTTCCTTAGTATTAAGTGATTGATTACACCTGCTTTTATTTAATATAGTATTTAAATGAGCTATCAGGTTTTTGTATTTTATCAATGGTTTCAAAATTTACAAGCTTATTTCTTCATAGTCTGCGATAATTAATATTCGATTAAAAAAGTATTGTGATTAATTAGCAAGCTGCTATCTAGTCTGGTAAAATGGTAAAATCCGTCTGTAAAATGTTCCGAGAGGTCACTAGTTTCGTTTTAAGGGCACTAGAAATATTTTTCTCTCAATAAGTTATTACCTCTGTAAAGTGGACCAGTAATTAAAAAAAATTATTTAGAAAATTAGTTAGCTGATTTGTATTTATATGAATTTATAGAAAAATCAAAATAGCACAACTAAAAGCATACATTTGTTTGAAGAATACAAAATTGCAATTATTGAAATAACCGAAAAATTCTTTTTATGAGTGTGTGTTCTGTTGATTGTGTAAAAAAAATAAATAAAGTTAGTTCTTGGAGAGTATAAATTCGTCAAGAATGAACTTCACCAAATAGGGATGAACATTTTTTTTATTATATTAGATTTACTGAAGTTAAGGCTGTTGCTATTATTTATTGTCCTTCTGAAGAATATGTATAAGAATGGATTTTGGGTTATTTATTTATGTACAAAATCTTAATGCCTAACATATTTTTACACAAACACTGGAGAACAGACTTGCAATTACAGTTTGGTAACAGCTTGGGAAGTTCTATGATTTTGGTGTCAAAGTTGTAAGAATTTCGATAGTTTATGAACTAATATCATTAATAAATCGAAAATAAATGGAATACAATGTTTTTTTTCTCGACTATTTTGATTACAATTTTCTGTATTCATAGTATCAGTTGATAAAAGTTTATTTCTATCATGATCAAACCATTTTATTTGATTGATGGCTAAATTTTAAAATTTAGAATTATTCAAAAATATAAGCTTTAAAATAGATAAATTTTCAGGAAAAAAAATAAAACAAGGGCATTTTTGGACATTCGAAAAAAAAACGTCCTCAAGACATAAACTAAACATTTCAAATGAATTATTTAGACACTTTTGGAGTGGAGAAGAAATCTTGTTAATAATCATAATCTTAATGACATTTCTTTATTAATTATGCCAAATATTTTTGAAATAATGAAAGAGTTCTTTTATTTTTAAATATATTTTCAAGTTAGATAATATCTAATCAAATTTTATTGTTTTTTTTTTGCATTTTTATAAAAAAATAAACATTTACTTTTAACTTTATTTTAAAAAAAAGAAAAAAAACCAAACATACTAAAAGCTATTTAAAAAAAATTAAATTTTTGTCGGAAATTGGTATTTTTTACAGTTAGTAATTCTCTTTTTACGATATACTCAACAGCAAGGATTATTCACATTTACATTTCATCGTTAATAATATCATTAAAATTTTACAAACATATCTATTCTTTTATTATCACTTAATTGTTATTTATTTAATTAATTAATCTATCCTTGATTTTTAATTAATTTTGTTATTTTTGAATTTCTCCTAAAACTCTAACATTGCATGATTTGTTTGCTAATATTTTCATAATTTTTTATTGTTGTTGATATAATTTAAATAATGTCATTTGTGGAAAAAATACAAACTGTTCAAGAAACTACAGCAACAAAAGACAAATTCTGATCACATTTTTGTATTCTTTTTTGACCTCATGATCGATAAAACCCTTACCCCCCCAATAAATATTTCATATCGTTACTAATTGCAATTAAATAAAGTGTAAAGTTTTTTTATAGTAGATATAAATTTTCAATATTAATGAGAAATTTTTAATAATTTAAAGGAATGACGATAATAAATAGGACATAAAATTTTGTTTAAATCAAAATTATTCTACACATTCATTCTTTATAGGATTAATATTCATATAATTGTGTTTTATTTTAGTGCAAATCGAATTTTCTATTCTAAATGGTTTGTACTCATTGTTGTAAAAAATAATTTTTTTCCTAATCAACCTCAAAAAAAAAGTGTGTTAAAAATAATGAAAAAAAAAATACAAATTGAAAAAAAAAAACTTAGAAAATATAACAAAAGAACTAGAAAATTAAATTTAATTCAAAAAACTAATGATTAAAAATCTATAATACTAAAATACTTTTATACAAAAAATAGAAAAATAAAAAAATTAAAAATAAATAGTAATTCGAATTTTTATAAAGTATTAAAATTAAAAAAAAGAGAAACAAATAACATAAATTTAGATATAAAATATACGAAAAAGCATCTAAAGTTGGAATAAAATATACAATAAAAAAAAACATTAAAAAACTAAATAAAAATTATAACAAAAAAAAAATGAAAAAAAATTTCTTAAATGTTTAAATATAAAAAAAATATGTATACATATTCTATATATATACACAATATATACGAGTATATATAGAAAATAAAAAAACAATAATAATATTTATTATTATAATTATAACTAATAATTACTATTACTGATATATAAATTATAAATATTGTAATTAACAATGAAAAATACGCTTATAGAAAAATAAATAAATTATTTAAAATTAATCGTAATACTATATAAACTATTCATACATACACATATAAATAAATCTATTATAAATTGTAATAAATAAAAACACCTACTACTACTATATAACTACGAAATAATTAAGGGAAAAAGAAAAGAACATGCAGCAAATAATGTATAATCATAGGAAAGAGGGAGAGTGTTCACTGTTTTTCTTTTCTTTAAGGTCTACTTGAGATGTAATTTTTTTTTTCAGTAATGAAAATTATTTATTTACTATTATTACTAATAGTATTAGGAATTAATTTTAACCCACACACACACACACACATATATATATATATATATATGGTGTATATATATATATATTAATATATATAATTAGGTTTAAGGATTAAGTAATTACATAGAAATAATTAAATAAATTATAATAAGTAAAATAATTAAAAAAAAAAATATTAAAAAAAAAACTAATTTAACTTTAGCTCTTTAAAATGTAATTATTATTGTTAGAATTTAAGAAGAAATTAAATATACTAAAACAGAAAAGAAATTAAAAAAAATAGACAAGGAATATAATACAAAAAAAAGCAAGGGAAATATTAAAGCGAAAATAATACGAGTATAAGTAAAAAAAAGAAGGAAAATTCATTTTTTTCCATCCTTTAAAAAAAACTTTAACTTTTGTATTATTTTATTAAATTTTATTTATTTTTTTCTTCTTTTTTTGTTGTTGATAGTTTTAATAAATATAAGGCATTTTTTACGAATATTAAAAAAAAAAACAGAAAAAAATATTTATTTTTTTTATTTGATAAACCCCCTTAAATATGGGCAAAATTTGGAGAATAGGAAAAAAGAATTCTTCAAATAAGATATATATAAAAAAAACATCAAAAATGACAGAAGCAACAAAAATAAAATTTTACTTTTATTGAAAAATGACCAGCCTTTTATGGTTGTGGCTGTCCAAAGGGCAGACCTCTTATGGTTGTGGCTGCACAAAATGGGCTCTGGCACATGTTTCAGAAACTCACTTTATATACGTATATAAAAAAAATTTTATTCACATTTTCACTGAAATTTTTTTATTAATTCACATTTTTATTCACATTCTCACGGCTATTATTTAAAACTTAAAAAAATACAACAAAAAACTAAGGGCTAATAAAATTGAAGAAAAGCCCATTTTAGAGAATAACATGAAAAAAATTTTTAAAAAATTTAGAGAAAGGTGGTTTGTAGAGGGGGCAGAATCGTTATTCGAAAGTCAAAATAAACGATTTCGAAAAAGAAAAATTCGTAAAATAATGAGAATTTTGTTTTTTTTTCTTCACAATTTCAAAAGCCAAGTGTTAATATTATTTTTATTGCTGGTCTGACTATTTACTGTGTTGCTACTTTTGTGTTAGTTAGATTTAAGTTAAATTGTTTGTGTTTGAAATTGTGTATGTTTATTCTTGTAAGTAGTAGTTTTTCCCATTTTCCATTGCTCTGGCAATAGTACATTTTGTTATTTTTTTTTTAATGAAATGAATGTGCATAAGTGTATTTTTTTTTTAAATTATTATTAAGGTCCCAACTCTGTTGATTTGATTGGGAATGATTGTAATCGTTGCAATGTTGATTGGTTGCTAGCTTTTAGGCGAATAAAATAGAAAAAGTTAATAACTTGATAAAAAGGCAATTGGTTAGGGGATGTGTTGTGTATGGTTGAGATAGTCAAAATTAAAAAGGGTTTAAAATTCATACAATTCTTATGCATTTTCCTTTTAAAGAATTTGCATATTTTTAGTTCATGAGTTTATTATGTAAAAAGTTTTTTAATGAATTAAAATTTTATCTAATTGAAAAATAATCTTTGTTAATATTATTTTTTTGTGTTAATATTTATCTTTGCTATTTTAACACAATTCTTTAAACAAATTCTACCTAAATAGTTATAATTTTTGTATGAATAATGTTTTTTAAATTTTTTCCTTTTAAAAGAATATATGTGTAGATATATTTGTGTTGGAAAAGTTTTGTGAGTGAGTTTTCTATGCCCTCGTTGCCCTATGATTTTGGTTTTTTGGTGCTTTATTTTTTTCTATTTAAAGATACATAAATATGGTACTAATTTTGGTACGTAATTATTAAAAAAAAAATATTCTAAAGTAATTTGGTGGTAGTAAAATTGTTTATTTTAAATTATAAAATTAGCGTTGTTTTAAGAGAAAAATATACTGAACGAGTGTATAAAATTGCCAACAAAAAAAAAAAAACAAGCAAAACAATTTATCAGACGTATAATGTACATAATTACTTTGTATGCATTTAAATTGATTTATTGGTAAAATGGTGAGTGAAATTGGAAATTCGGTTTTGTAAATACTCGTAAAAGTGTGGTAGGTGCAAATGAATTGTGAGCGCCTTTAACTCTGCAACACACTGCTTATCAGCAGTCTATGTTCGAATACAAAAATTCCCCTGAGGTCTTTTTTAAAAGAAGTGCATAAAAAAATTCTCATGAGTGGTAATTTCTAAAACTTCATATAGAGTATGTATGGATATGTGTATGCTATGTTTAAAATGGTCCTTATAATTTAGTACATGTCCGATTTGATTTAAATTTTATTTAAGAAGAAAATATAAAAAAAACTTTCCATTTTATATTATTTTATTTAGAAAATAAACCACGTGGCACTAATTTTCAAACCAAAAAAATAAAAATAAAAATAATAAGAAAAATTATAAATTCTGGAAATTGGAATAATAAAAATCCTTTTAGTAACACAAAAACCAAAAAAACAAAAATAAAATTGTAAAAAAAATAAAGTCAGCAATAATTATTTATTTATTTTATAGAAACTATTTAAAATAAAATAAAAAAAAACAAATCAAATTTTAATACATTCACCTTGTAAATGAAAATTATAGTTTTTAATAATTAAATATAAAATGAAAAACTAAATGATTTTGAAACATGTGTGTTTATGTATAAATAGTATGTACTCGTAAGTGTATAAAAAAGAAATTGAAAATTTTAATTTTTACATAATAAATAAAAAAAAATATATTACAATCGATAATTTCATAATTGCTATATCATCTACCATATTACAAACAAACAAAAAAAAAACAAAATAAAAACGGTCCATATTGGTAAAAGTAATTGCAAAAAATTTTATATAAATGCAAGTGCTCTGATTTTGTGTTTTGAGTTCAAATATAGCTAGTGATATAGCTCTGGGGGATGCCCTATTGCTGTCACCCCCCCCCCCCCCTCAAATGGCCTGAATTCAAGACTTTATATTTTAATAAAAATGCTACTAGAAATAACCATTAAAAATAAAACAAACAAAAAATATCAGTGAACGTATAGATATATATAGATAGGTGGTATAGGTACATATATAGGCTGGCGCATTGGCAAAAGGGTAGAAGAATTCCTATACAAAATCAAATTAAATGAAATTTAGTAATTAATTACTAAAAAAAAAAAGTTAGTTTTATATTTTGTTTTTTTCTTCTTCTTCTATTTTTACTGGAAAAAAAATCGATTTTATATTAAATTTTTTTTAATTTTTATGGCTCTGGTTTATTTGTTGTAGGATTAAAATTTTTTTTAGCGATTATAATTTTGAAAATGGGGATTTTTTTTCTCTCTAGAAAGTAATATTAGCTAAAATTTTATTAGTAAATATTATAATAGATTATTTGAAATTTCTTTGAAAAACACCGAAATTACGTTTAAATAGAATTATTTCACAAAAACTAATAGAAAAAATATAATGTTTATCACATTTTTTTAAAAATTAATTTTAGATTCGAAGTTTAATTTACAATAAACATATTAAAGAAAATAAAAGCTGTTCTTTTTTAACAGATATTTTGTCTAAACTGTGCATATGGAATACTGTCGTCATAGTTAAATCATTTTTTATACATTTTTAATACAAAACTATCAATTATTATTGTATGAAAAATTATAAAAACAGAGAAATTGAAATATTAAACTGAAGTATACAAGAAAAAGGCAAAAAATATAAATAATATTATTAATATTTTATGGGGAAAAAATAATACCTAAAATAAATAAGGTAGAAAATATATCTAGAAACGGGAAAAATATATTACGAAATGTGTTCCCAGCAAAAACGGATAAACTAATAACGATTGCATAGCAATAGGCTGCGTTCGAGATGTGATCATGCATATGTTGCTCATAAAGTTCGAGTAAAATATTTAATTAAACGATTATCGCCCGTACATATGCAATTAAGGAATTATGTACACGAGGCCATTGTTATTGTATATTATTTTTTGTTAACTACTAAATTAAAATAAGAAATTAATACTTTTAGTTCTGAATTATGTTTTGCCACGAATTTATAATAAATAAATATTATATATAAAAGGAAATAAAACACACACAAATATCAGATACAAAAATTTTTACATAAAAAAAAAATTTCCTTTCCTAATTAAATTAATTTTTTTTTTTATAGAATAGAAAAATTCAATGAAATATTAAATTTCCTCTTTAAGTAAGTACTTATTTCTTTTCCTATTATACATATATAATTATATTAATTTTTTATATAAATGATTAAATGTTAAAAATTATATTTGAATTTATTTAAAAAAAAAAACAAAAAAAAAACAAAAAGAGAACAAATTAAAAATAAATCCATCATTTTAAGAGAATATATAATAATTTACAAAATATAAACGTATGTACATATTAATATATATATAGTTAAAATAAAAAATAAAAAGAAATACACGAAAAATGAATTTAAAAAAAAAATTAATATTAGTGATTTAATCAATTTTGAATATATTATAAATTAAATAAATAATACGGGTCTGATATATAATAATAAATTACTAATAATTGTTAGTGTATAAATAAATTGCATTAATACGATATCAATGAGCAGTTGTTAATGTTAAAAATAAAAGAAAATTATACTTAAAATTCACGTAATTGTAGAAGAGTAGAAAATTCAACTTTTCGAGAGCTAATAAAAATTGATTTTTCTTTTTTTTTTTAAAAATACAATAAATAAGAATACCATTAAAATAGTCATCAACTATTTGGAACAGTTAAAGATGATGGATGATGATCCGTTCTCGATCAGTTCTTTTATTTTATTAAATATGGTACGAATAGATTTAATTGATTTAATTGAAAGATTTAATTGATTTAATTAAAATAAATATGTCTTTTTATTGCTTACTACCATTCCATATATTTTTATTATTTCTGTTTTTTTATTTTATTTAAAGTTTATTTATTTTTAAGTAAATTTTCGCATATACTATAAATACGTAAAAACAAAAAAAAAACTTAAGTTAAAATTTAGTAAATTATAAATGTTAGCAAAAAAAATAAAAAAAGTTTAATAATAAAACTTCTTAAGTTGTGAAATAAATAAGTTAAGAAATAAAATTTGTTTTCTTTAAAATTTGTAATATAATTGAATAAAATTAAGTGAAGAACTGATTATCGAAAATATTTAAATTTATTTATACATGTTTATGTCTACTGTAAATATAAGCTAAGGCAAACCAAAAAACAAACCAAAAAAACAAAAACAAAAGTAAACTTGTATAAAAATATGTATTGCTTGTAAATTATATTTAATGATATGTAAATGAATAATTCTATTCTGTATAGTATTTACTCTTATTAATAATAAGATAATCTTAATTGGATGAGTATGTTCAAGTTAAAAATTCTTTAATATACGAATAAGAAGAAAGAAAATAATTTCGAAAATATTATAATATGTGTAAGAAAGTAAGATTTTGTGGTAAACTTTTTTTTTGAAACAAAAAAGAAAAGAAGAAAAATATACTCTAAGCACAAAGGCGATAATAGAAGAAAAAAATAAGTTCATCCAAATATTAATCATACTTTTCAAGGAATGATAACAATATAAAAATAATGGTATACTCAAATTGAATTAATATTTTAAAGTATATTGTCCATTTTCTTCAAACATATAAACTTTTTTGAATATATTTATTCAGACTGATAATATTTATTTAAATATAAAGTTTTTACAATTTATTCTATGTAAAAGTATGCAGATATCAATAATGTAATATAAATAACAATCAAAAAGAAAAAAAAACAAAAAAAACAACAACAACTAGTACACTCTTATAGATATGATAGTGATGGAACTGATAGATACTTACTATTATTGTGCTCTTTTGAATTCATTAAATATACTACAATAAATTTGAACAAATATTTTTCTTATTATTTAAATAATTGTAAGATTCTAATTGAAAAACAAATTTAATTTTTCAGAATTTTTTTTTTGGTCAAAATTTTTGTCGAAATATGAAAAGTATGAATTTTTTTTAAAAAAATAATAAATCAGTATGAATATATAGAATAGATAATAAAATTTAATTAAATGCGTAATAAAAATTAAAAAAAAATATAATAAAAAACGTCAAAGGAAATTAAAATTATAATAAAAATAAATGTAAATTTAAATCTAAAATAAAGGGTGTTTTATTCTGCGTTTCCCTGTTACTGAAACTGATCATCGACATTGAACTTGGACCAAAATATGAACAATTGTAATGCCTAGGTCTGGGGAACTTGCGCATAATCTACTTGTAGAACTGAGTGAACATTATTAGGATATGTGTATAGTAAAAATAAGTTAAAATTTATATTTATTGAAAAAACGTTGATAAAAATTTATGTCTTCAAAATATTTTCTGCAAGTCAAAATATGCAAAACATTTGTGGGGCTTAATGGTCATTTTCGTAGCACACAAACGGACGTCGTTTAATACGAGTGTGCTATTCACCGTTAGATGTCAGTAATAAATTGTGAGCGTTTTTTTTTGTAATAACAATATCAATTTCAGTCTATTTAATTAAAATATATTATTTGTTTTTGGAACTTGTTTTTAAACTGATCGTTTTAATATTTAACTTTATTTGATTCAAAAAAAACCTGAAGACCAGTTTGTTCTGTTAGGAAAATTATTATTTTTTTCTTCTTATTATAAAACTTGAAGAAGTTCTTTCAATAAATTTGTACAATTTTTTTGATTGTAATATTTTTGTTGTTGATTTTATTCATTTATACATTGCAAGCCTATCAGGCTCATTAGGTTGATCACACGCCATTTTATTAAATTTTTTATAAAGTTTCCTCTTCTAGCCAACGGAATATTGATTAAGTTTTGTTGTCTCGTTCGTTCCCAAATGTTGATTTTAACATGCGCGCAGGTGGACAGCGATCATCGTACTAATGAGCAATTAACAACAAACATGATCGTTTATTGCTTCTTAAAAGTGTTGATTAAGAAAAAACGACTACCAAAAAATAATCAGAAATAAAATTACAAAATAAATTAACGAAAATAAAACTAAAAACGAAATGAATTTTTCTTAAAGTTAAACTAAGATTTAATAGGAAAAGAAACCAAAAAGGACTTAAGTAGAATTGCTCAAGAATTGAGGTGGGAAAAAAAACATGAGTTTTGGGATTCATTGGGATGAGTTTTTAAATATTTTTTCCAGAAATTCTCAATAAATAATATTTGTTAAAGGTATTTAATCGGAAACTTTTCAATTTTTGGACAAACAATTTTTAGAAAAATTCTGTCCAAAAATAAAATTTTCGGATGGCAATTTTATTTACGGACAGAATTTTTAGTACAAACATTTTTAATGGAAAAATATTCCGTGGAAAATTTTTCGATAGACATATTTTCAGTAGCGAAGTGTTAAGTTGAAAAATTTCTAGTGGAAAATGTTGGCCAGATAAATTTGCGATCAAAAAATTTGCAGCGGTAAATTTTTTAGTGGAAATAACTTATGATAAAAATTTTTGAGCGGGTAGGAGAGTGGGGGAGAGGGGATGGAGACTTTGAAGTGGGAAAATCTTAGTGGAAAAGGTAAATTTTTAAATAATTACTGTAAATAAATTTTCAGAAAAATTTTTAATCAAAGAATTTTTAGTGGACAAATTTTTGGAGGATAAATTTTTAATAGAAAAATATTGAGCAAAAAAACTAAACAAATTTGGGTGGAACATTTTGAACGAAAAAATTTTTAGCGGAAAAAATTTCAGTGCAAAAAATTTCAGTGAAAAGATTTCGGGGAAAAATTTATAATAGAAAAATTTTTCAACAAACAATTTTTAGACGAACAAATTTTTAGTGGAGTAGAAAAATTTTAAGGGGAAAAATATCCACCAAAAAAGATTTTGGTAGAGAAGATTTCAGTGTAAAAATTCGCAGAGGGAAAATTTTTGGACGAAAAATGTTCAGTAGAAAAATATTGAGCAAAAAAGTTAAGAAATTTTCGGTGGAATATTTTAAGGGAAAAAATTTTCTGTAGAAAAGGTTTAGGGGGAAAATTTGTAATAGAAAAATTTTTAAATGACAAACGTTTAGACGAACATTTTTTGCGGAAAAAAAAGATTTCTATGGAAATGATTTCAGTGGAAAAGATTTCAAAGCAGAGGGATAATTTTTAGACGAAGCTTTTTCAGTAGAAAAATTTAAAACTAAAAAATTTCAGGTGGAAAAGTTTACAACTAAAAATTTTCAGACCAAACTATAAAAACTAAAAATTTACAAAGGAAGAATTGGAACTGAAAAATGATCGGACAAAAAATGTTAAGTGGAAACTTTGTTCAGTGAAAAAGATTTAAGCGAAAAGATTTCAGTGTAAAAATTTGCAGACGAAAAATTTTCAGTGGAAAAATATTGACCAAAAATATTAAAAAATTTTCGGTGGAAAAATTTTCATAAGTAAAATTGTTGAACTAAAAATTTTTAAAGAAAAATTTCTGCGGAAAAATTGTATTAAAAATCTTCAGGGCGAAGTAATGTTAGAGGAAATATTTTCAGACGACAATCCAAGTTTAAAGTAAGTTTAAATTGTTTTTTTTTGTGTATTTTCAACTTAGTCACATTTTCAACTTCGTAAAAATTAATTAGTTCTGGAAAATTTAATGTTTCTTTGTTTAGACGTTGGAATTATTCATCAATTGAATACCATTTTCGTGCATATAGAAAAATAATATCGAAATTAGAAGGGATTGTCCATTCTAGTTTTGAGCTTTGCAGGATCAGGCAGTAAAAAACAAACTGTTTCAAAAACGATAATCACAAAGACGTGTAAGCGCTTAGTCAAAATTAAGACTGTTCAAAAGTTTTTTATTTCTGCTGCTATCTGGAATATTGAGGATAGGTACATGTTGTCCTCGAGGCTGTCCCGATTCGCGCGAGTTTTATTTTTGAGTTAATTACTTCTGACGTGAAACATAAATCCAACTTTTATTAGACGCGTTCAGTGTCTTAAATTAATTTCTTGAAATCTCCTCCTCCCCAACTCTTATCACTTTCATTACTCTTATTCACCTTTACTTGTTTCTCCTCCTCGATGCCATCGTCTTATTTTTTGAACTACAAATCCTGTCTTCACCCCCCCCCCCCCCTTTTTTTATAGATACAATCATCCCTTGTGCCTTTTGGCAATTTACACCTTTTCGTCGTCGTTTCAGTTTTTTTTCTCAAATTATTTTTATTATTGACTCAAAGTTGTTTTGTATTTTTTATTTATTCCTTAAGGTCTGTTTCCTTTTCCTTTCTTTATATTAAATGTTTTTTTTTGTAGTTCATTCTGGATTTTGTAAGTATTTTTACGAATTTATTTGCTCTTTTATTTTACCTTTCCTAATAGCTATTAACTCGCTGGGCAAATTTAATTCTTCTTCAATTTTCATTTTCTTTTATATACAATTTATAAAATAATTAAAGAGAAAAATAAGTACCTTACTACAAATTAAGGACTTATTCTATTTGTTGATATTTTTGATTTTTTTCTTCTTATTGTACATTTCCGGAGGGTATGGGATAAGTTTGAAATGTCGCAACCCACGCAGAATTGTAAGAAGACGACAACGTTACGTGCTACTATGTCGAATACGAATTAAGCACAGCCACTGTCGCAAAAAATCAACAAATAGAATCCTTTAAAAATAAAGACGTGCACTTAAGAAAAAACAAAATTTATTATAAGGAAAAGTTGTGTCCTTTTTTGGGATAAAATTTGATAACAAAATAGCAGTTGAAATGCAGAAGAAATCATTTCTTCACTCCATGGAACTCACCCTACTCGACTTTAAACGTTTTTATAGATTTTCCTCTCTCCAGCCGATGTACTCTTCTCTCTCATTTTCTAACTCATTTCATCCTCATTTGTTTCGAGCACTTTTCATGTTTCAATTTCACGTTCCCACCAATTTGCTAATGTTTGATTGTCAAAATGGCGTCCGTACCAATACGTAAACAAAACATTTTAATTAAAATCTATTTTTTCAGAGCTAAAAAAAAGAGTGGAAACTCAAAACAAATAATTTTTTTCAAAAAAAAACGTACAAGTTGTTGTGTGTTAATATTACCGAATTGAAGAACACGTCACTCCCCCTCTGTTTTTTGTGAGAACGAAAATTAATTCCGACAATATCAGTGATAAACGATGATAAACCCTTTTTCTTGTCAAATTTGCTACTCTATAAATTCACAGATTTTTCAAGAAAATAAGGCTATTTTTATAGAAGATATAATCAATAATTCTATTATTGGATCATCAATGAAAAAGGATTTCTTTTCGGAGATTTTATACGGAAGTAAGTACAACACTTTAGGCCTGGTGTGTGACTTGAAGTAACAAAATTGCTGGAATTTATTTGCTTATTTGGAGGAATATATTTTTTAGATATACTTAAAAACATTTTTTAATAATTTTTTTTGTGCTCTTCTTTTAACAATAAAAGTTAAAAGGGAGAAAGATGATAAAATTGAGAATAGATCTTAATACAATCTTGTTAAAAAAGTAAGTTCCATTCCATCCAATGAAAATTTAATGCCATTTTGGTTCGCTGTCATTTTGACAGTTGATATTTGACAGTTATACAAATAGAAATGGAAAAATTACTATAAAGTAATATAAAAAAGCACACAAGAAGGAAATGAATCAAGCAGTAAGTGAATTGTTTCTCAGGTTGTATAAAAGGTGGCCGCATCTTGTTGAAACCACATGTCGTTCACATCCATATCGTGCAATTTAGACACAAAATACTGGTTTGTCATATCGCGATAGCCAGCACCATTAACTGTTATTGCCTGACCAGGTGCATTTTCAAAGAAGAATGCTCCGATAATGCCTTCATCCGAAAGTCCGCACCAAACAGTAACACGTTGTGGATGCATTTGCTTCTCAGCAATCACTCGTGGATTTGCTGAACCCCAAATGTGACAATTTAGTCGATTAACCAAGCCATGAAGATGAAAATGAGCCACATTTCTGAGGATGATTTTGTTCGAAAAATCAGCATCCACTTGTTGTTGTTCCATAATCCATTCAACGAACTCCATTCGCTGTGCATGGCTTCAGTTCTTGAGTCAATTGAACTTTGTAAGCATGAAGATGCAAAAAGCTTCTGAAATATCCAATTCATGACCACAGTGCCGAATTGATGCTAAATTGTCATCATTTTTAAAATATTGCTCAAAAGAGAAATTGTAGGATGAGGTGTTTGCGTCATTGGTCCGTATTTCTTTGAGAACGCTATTGGCAATCCTGTTAGGGTGACTGTGGTGAGCGATGTAGACAGATGCTGCAGCATTTTTTCAGGAGTGAATTGTACAAATTAGGAGGCTGGCTTGTTGGTTTGGACGACAGGTATTTCCAAATGGCCTGTACTCATTACAAAGAAAATTCTGCGACCGATATTTTCTGATCGAATAATGTCGAAAAGCTCACCCAATTTTTTCCTAAACCCCACTCGATTTTTTCCTGTCAAGACACTTATAAATGAAAGGTCCACGGTAACCGACTGGAGACAATTTAACAACTTTAAGAAAACATACGCAATTAAATAAACCTGCAAATATGTGAAAGTGTATTGAAAAATGTCGTCAAAAGAGGGGACATTTACTACAAGGTTCTCAGAGGTCGCCATTTAGTCGACATTATTTTCCATACATTGCTTCCAAGTCTTTTGGTCTACGTGGGTAATGGGGAAGACTTCTGAAAACGCTGTTAAGATACAGTGTATGTGATTTTTAACCACTAAAACCTCCTTTCCGGTTCTTCAAATATGCCTCCCCATGGGACCATATTTAGATATATAATTTCACGGGGAACAGATTGTCTTCAAAATCCCTGTATCTTATCTAACCTGTAGGCTGGCGTTAGTTCACGCTTTCTTAATGACGGAACTTCCTTATTACTCGAGATCCTTATTCAGCTACCACACCCCCAGCATGCCTGCGATTATATCATTTGTGCAGTAATGTCCTTCCGAGACGGGAGTTGATCAACGATTTTCTCCAATTGCTTTTTCTTCTTCGATAAAATGTGGACAGTGATGTCCCACTCTTCGGTCAAAAACTACGGATTCAGACCATAAGATTAGATCTGTATCCTAAATTGTGCGCCGACGAGCTGGGCATATCACATTAACCTTCACCTTTAAGCGATATGGGTATGCCCTGAGGCAACCACGTCCTATTAGAAATTAGTTCAGATTTAGGTCCACTTCTGCAAGACCTATTCCGTCCACGTTTAGTCGATGAAGCCTCATGTCTCATTGCTGACGGCGCCCCAATGAATTTTATATTTCTCCCTTTGTTAGTCCTGATTATAGATATTGCCCCCCGATAGTATCCAAACTTTTAAAAACAATTTTAGTCAAACAAATCACTACCTGTTATTTTTTAATTCGAAATTATTTGAAAAACAAGTTGTGGACTTTTCTTTAGAACACGCTGTATTCATTAGACTAAACTTTACATTACATCATGCGTCTAAGACACGATTTTCCCCTGCCAATGGTTTGCTATCAAATCGTTTAATTCTACGAACAGTTTGCCGGTATATAACACTGATCGTGTGAGTGCACGATTTTTGCGCGTTAACATGCAATTTTTTCCAGTGACAATCATGGAGAAGGCGAAATTGAGCGAAACTTTATTTGATTTAATCATTTGTTCTAGTAGATATATTAAATATAACATTGTTTCTGTTGATTGTTGTGAATTCATCATTTGCGCGTCATTTATTTTGACGTTTGACAGTTCCCATAATTACTGTGTTCCCTCCTGCATGTTCATTCATTCGTATTTATTTTATTGCTGACAAATTTTTGATAATTTATGACTTTAATATTTATTGTTTGAATAATCAAATTATTTTAACATATGGCAAGTGAACGTTACTTGATGAAAATTTTAGAAAAGAGGTACCAAAAACTAGTGTAGTGCGGTGTATAGTAAAAAATCGTTCGCGTATAAATTTATAAATAAGTTTAATAAAATGACAGTATCAGTGAAATATAAGATATTGAATTAAATTTTAAAATAAAATATAAAATGTTTACTAAAATAAATAGACAAATTGAAATTATCGAAATGAATAAATTAATGTGGAAACGTCATTGATAACACAAAGTAAATAAAATAAGAAGATCAGCAACAAACTAGAGAATTCACCAATAAATAATGCACAACATATGTTGAAATTCCTTTTTGCTCACCTAAATTACGCTGCTGTTCATTCACTAATCGTCAAATACACAAACTTTGTTTGCAGCGAACCTCAACAATCCCATGCACGCGCAAAGTGCGTAAGTGCTCGCGCATATATTTTACTGTCAGACGCGCAAAAATGGTAAAATGTCCCTTTTAGATTGTGTAATCTAACCTTTAGGAAAATAAAAAATGAATTAAACCAATCTAATTACAGAACTAATAATGTCAATTGGAAAATAATAAATAATAATTAAATATTCTCTTGAGATTATTTACAAATAATTGTTTTCGAAAAAAAAAAATTATTAAAGCGAAAAATTCACAGAATATTTTGTTATTGATTCTCGAACGAAATACCCTGAAATGAATCATTGCAGTTCGTTTTAAATAAAAAAGGATACCATTAGGTGGTGGTTAATGAAGAGCACTTTCCATGATAGGATTTTATTGGAAAACTTGCTCTGATTAAAAGGAATGCCGCCCTAATCTCGGTAAAAAAAATCCCATCAAGTTGTGCTTATTGAAAGTATAGAAACGAATGGTTTGGTTTCGTGGAGTACGCAGAGGCGGTGGAAATTGACTCTCTACAAAGCAGTTTATGATATCTACAAGCCTATTCCCAATGTGTCTACGAAAAAATCTCGGTACGCATCGAAAAAGTTGCACGTCCGTACACGACGGCAATATTACGGGTGCACTTTGGTGCTGGTTGCTGCGTTTCTATGATCAAAACCGAACGGATCATTGGTAAATTCACTCGTTAAATGTCAGAATGACATTTGTTGAACATGAAATAATTGCTGAGTCTGCCTCTAATTGTTTCTTCTTGTTCTTGTATGTTTGACGTCGCTGGAAAATCTAAGAGTTGCCGACAAACTCTTCCCCGTTTTCCCCATATTCCCTTCTCCTAGTTCGATCTTGTAAACGATTGAACGTTTGTTATTCTTTCGGATTGTCAATGTTGTTCGACTACGAATTGTTGCTATTGTGTTGCTCTAACTATGGCCACTGGCTCAGCTGGGTGGCTCAGTGTGTATGGTCACAGTTACCGAAACAGAAACAGTAGTCGTACTTTGTGGACCATGTGAACTTTTTTACACAATTCAAGTTTGAAGCGTGTAATTGCCAACCGACAAGTGTCTTTGGTCTCATATCGGGCTATCATGTGCCATCAACATTATGGCCAGCACATCATCGTCTTGGTCGTAATCGTCAACTCCGTCCATTCCAGTGTCCGGGTGATTGGCACATTTCGTTAAGGAGAGCTCGTCAAGTGGTCATTGAATGGTTCCCATCGGAACAAGTGTGATAGGCGGCGAGAGGTAAACTTGATTAGAGCAGCTCAACCTCCTCTTCTTCGAAGTCGGCAAAGGTGATCGATCGGTGTACCTCTTAATCTGTACCCCCTTTTTAAAGTGTAGGGATTCTTGTTGGAACCAATGTTATGGCACTTTTCGGGACTATGAATGCGTGCATCGCAGTCATTTTGCAGTTTGTTCTGGAAAGTGTCAATTTATTGATCAGCCACCAGTCACGTTGAATCGGAATTTCTGAATATCTGCAGTCTACCTTTGGCTACCAATCACCTCCGATTGCCTTTGATTTTCGTCTTGTCTTCTTCACAGTTTCTTTCGTTCGTTTACATTTCAAAATGGCTTCAACTTCTAATGGAATTTCATTTACACTTTATTTCGAAGCAGGTGACTCCTTACCGCGGATTACTTGAACCAAATTTCCGACGTGCTATGCTGAACGCTGGCAATATCGTTCGTCGTTGACTTCATTCCCGTAGCGACCGATTTCTTTGCATGGAATGTGAGAATTCCACTTTATGTGAACTGTTGGTGGATAGTTGATATCAAACGGCGTCAATTGCCAATTTTGGCACCGTCATCCAAGCTCAATCTGTGCCTGCCTCCATTTGAGTATGCCAGTGTGGAAATATGTAATCGGCAACTGTTTATGCACTCGATACGCGGAATAACACGGCTAACTGTGATCGAGAAAATAGCCACCGAGGCTCAATTAAAGGGTAGGAAGCTTGAGGGAAGGATCAATGCAGTCATGGAACTAGGCAAACATGAGAACGGGAAACCAGAAGCATTTGTTTCTGCTGTCTGCGTCTGGATTTGTTACGCATGCGGAGGAATTAGAACGTGGACATCTTTTTTCTGTGTTCGGGTTTGAACGGTGTGGGACGATTCCATAATGTTGAAGAAACATACTCTAGTACATGGAACAGTTCGTCGTTAGTAATTCTGAATAAATAAATTTACACGCATCTGGGCTGTACTATTTATGCGGAATCAACGGATCAGGAAAGGGGTAGCACACTGTCCCTTTGACGTGTGCAGATCACCGATGAATGCGAATATCTTCTGAAAGTTCGAAGTCGATGGATTTTATGCATGCTAAAGATGAATTCAAGTTAGTTACAGCTTCGCTTAAGATGAATTCGATTTTTTATTGAACGGCAATAAGGTGCGCAGAGATCACCAGCACGAAGCATGCATTGACGAATACGGTATGAATGATCTTAGATACCATACAGCAGAGCAGCACAGATGAACGGCGGAATCCAGGTGCTAATTGATTGTTAAGGTGAAAATTGGATATCAAATCACATTATTTGTAACCGCTATGCCGTGGAGTACTGTTAAAGAATGCTAAGTGCGACCATTGTAAGAGGACACGTACGGTGCATTGAAGCTAGGCTATGATCTGGTTTGGTCGTTTACGTGGGCCCCAACCATCATGCTTTAGCGGCTGCCCCTGCGCTCGTATACGACAATTTTGTTAGCTCCAATTGGAACTCGGGCTCTGATTGTACGGAATGCAATTGGAAACTGAGCACTGAATGCAATGGCAGCCACCTCCTCCGCCTAATTGAAAGAGATTTGTTGCCTTAGTTCTGCTTACCATGCACATTCCACCTTAACTGCCGTGCAGCTTGCATGCCTGCCATACGATCCGATCGACATGATTACGAACGCGATTTACATAGAATTTATTTTAATTCCATTTAAGAGGTTTTTATCGAAATCAATTCAATACCCAAACTCGTTGGATTTCGTTAGATTGCCTGCTCTTCTTCGTAGGATAGCCGCGATCACCTAGACTACCTGTACGATGATAGCAAGTGTGAACCTGCGATTGTCTCTCGGTTGTGGAAGTATGGTGCTCGCCTAATTGGGCATAAGGCAACCAAAACCAGCTGGATAGTGTTGAATCCAAATGAAGATCATTAGGTACGTGAATTGCCTTCGATTGTTTTACCACAAAAAACGTGGTCACATCAAACCCACTGGATCCTCGTTAATTGGTATTTCGAATGCAACGCTTTAAGAATCACTAGCCGGTTTGTTATTGATTGGATGATCATTGGATTGGCTTCCAAACAGACTTAAATACTCCGTTTATAAATAGTCGAAGGTATCCATGGTAAAAATGAAAATTTCAATTACTTTCCAAAACTACAGTCGTTGTTGGTACACCGAAATTATCTTCGTTCGAAAAGAGTTTCTTCTAATCTTTTCAAACGCAGAATTTTCGAAATGCAATTACAACCGTAACAAATATTGAAAATTACCAAACACAATTAATTCGTGCTATTTATTTTAATGGATTTTTGATAGAAATTAGGGCGGTGGTTTTTTTTATCAATTACAGACAAACAAAGCAGATTTGGTTAAGTGAAAAAAAAACTTTTATCTGAAACTTGCTTGCTGAAACTTTTTATAACTGCCCCAAATTGCCAAATGTCTCAAAGAAAAAATATTTTTTTTACGTAAAACTAGAAAAATTTCCCAGAAAAAAAAACAAATTGGAAAATTAAATAATAAAAAAAAACAGTTTCAATTTTAAAGTTTGTATCCTTTTTGGTGGTGGATTTTTTCACTCTGTTCACATACGATTTATTGTCTAGAAAATATTTCCTAAATAAATACTAAAACGTTTTAGTCATAATTGATTTTTGTCCACAAAACTCTCCACTATAAGGAGGGAGGCGACGGCAAATGCGTCTATTAACAAGAAGTCTATTGTTTTTACTCTTAAGTCATCTATTCTGAAAATTACTTAAGATCAAAGAAAGAATTTCTAGTCTCCAAAACTGGGTAACAAATGCGCCCGCAGTCTTCGCCAAACCATGTATGGGCTTGTTATTATAGACCAGAGAGTTGGAAAATTAATTCATGAACACGAATCTGGATATCATTACGGCTCCATACCATAGCAAACAAACTATGACATCCCACTTGATGGAGAACCGAAAACCAGCCGCAATCACTTTACCCTCTTTTATTGACTAGATTTTAAGTGTAGTTCATATTGAATAAGTCCAAACTGCATCTGTGATTAGGCACGAGCACTTGGTAGAATAAATCAAATTGCTTAACCACCCACAATAAGCGTCAAATCGCTTTCGATGCACACGACAAACGTTCGCTGCCACAATAGGAACAAAACCGTTCTCATTTGTACTTTTAAGTATTAGAATCGGGAAGCTTTTGAAGATATTAATTACAAAGCAAAATTACACATTGGCGGTAAATTTACAGAATTTACAGAATTTACTATAAATATATTAAAGTCTTGGGTTAAATCCACTTCAACGAAAAAATAAAAATATTACTTTAATAATAATGATATGCATTTGCAAAAATTAATATCATTGATTCCGTCATGCATTGCCCTGTCTCCATTACACATTGCATTACACGGTAATCGATTAACTAATCTACCAGCAGTTTTGTATGCATAATTGAACGTATGTTATTATTATATATAAAAACACTATTATAAGGACTTCCTTTTTTAAATAATATATTTATTTATAAAATAAATTTTTAAATTATGGCTTCTTTTCACTAATTTTTTCTGTATTATTATGGTAGCATTGTTGATGGTATTGATGATTTGTTCATTGTTTAAAATTTAACGAGGTGGCGCACAAATCAGCAAGGCAATAGCTATCTTCCATTGAGACAATTTTGCTACTCACAAGTACTTGTGAGTAGATGCCCAATGAAACGCAAAATTTACTGAGAGAAGTAAAATATAACCTCAAAATAGTCAACAACAATACTGAGTTTACTCACACATAAACAATAAAAACTGAGTTTACTCACGCATAAACAATAAAAACAAAAATATGACACTTCAACATAACCAACGAACCCGATAAGACATCTATTTTCATTTTGGGAACTAAAATCCCCCTACCGTAAATTGTATGCGTAACTACTAAAGTGAAGTACTAATTTATATGAGCAAAAGTAGCTGCGAGTAGCTAGAAGTACTTGTGAGTAGTAAAATTTTTCCAGTAGAAGACAGCTTATGTATGCATGGAGATTTCGGTCAGTTTTGGTACATCTGGCAGCACTACTTCGCGAAAATTTCATGATTCAATGATGTTTCGACATAATAAATAAATATACTCAATGGTAGAATGTGTAATATCTACTTTATTTGAGACGACACATTTTATACAATAGTTCTGAATATATTTCATAATGATAAATATAACGAAACAGATTAAATCCACAGATAATTAATAAGACATATTTGCGAAGAAAATAAAAGTTTTTCTTTTAAATTTGATTATTGATTAAAATATATAAATGTGCTAATTGTTTTGGTACAATGGAATAAATATTTATAGGGTATCCCAAACGACATGTTAGATTTGAATTTTGCCCCATTTGTGCGATGACACTTGATAGTTCAGGGCTATTTGAAATAAATAATATCGGTAATTTCTTTCTTAACTATTAGTTAAGCCGCCGAGGAAGCTACAGTATTTGTGGACCATTAAATTACTTTGTGCTCAACAAGATTCGACATAACCTATTACTCAATAGGAATGTAGTGATTGGTTAGCTGGAGAAGCTCTCCGGCGTTCGGTGATCATAACTATCCCTAATCTGCCTCACCTACTTACAGAATGACAAACAATATCATCAGTCATACGTGGAAGCTCAGACTGGACTAATACAGAGGCATTTTTAGTATCTCCAGTCTACTCAACAGCCTTACCGGAATTCTTTAATTTTGTTTCCAAGTCCTAATCAAACATACTAATATGCTTCATAAAATTTAACAAACTCTAACCAACTGAAAATAGGCTATTATTGTTTAGAAAGCTGGTAATGCCCACCTTTACGAAATTTGAAGTTGCCAAATGGCCTCATGCTCGTGATGCTAAAAATTGGGCCCTGGTTCATGTCTAAGGAACCTTACATACAAACACCAAAAAATATCAGTTATGTAGGACGTACATTTTTTTGAATTTTGCGCCATTTGTGCGGTGAAGTGTTGCCAACGAAAAAAAATACAGTGTGACAGCTGACAGTTAAGGATGCGTTTTTATTATTAAGAAGTATTTTGGCAGCTACAGTTCGCAATTGTGGAACAAAATTTGGTCTGAATAGTGAATTAAATTCATGAATTGTGAAGAGATTAATTAAAAAATATAACACATGACATTAAGGCAGTTCATGAGAGTGTTGCTGAGAGTCCAGGATCATCAATTCGGCACCGTGGTCATGAATTCGACATTTCGAGAAGCTCTCTAAGGCGTATTCTCATGAAAGATTTGAATCTTCATGCTTACAAAGTTCAAGAGACTCAAAAACTGAAGCCTATTGGAACAAAAATAAGTGGATGCTGATTTTTCGAACGAAATCATCCTCAGCGATGGGGCTCATTTTCATTTTGATGATTTGGTTAATCGACAAAATTGTCGCATTTGGGATTCAGAAAATCCACGAGTGATTGCTGAGAAATAAATACAAACACAACGTGTTACTGTTTTGTGCGGATTTTGTGCTGGAGGCATCATCGGACCCTTCTTCTTCGCAAATGCAGCTGTTCAGGCCATAACAGTTAAGGGTGCTAGCTATCGTGATATGATAATCCAGTTTTTGGTGCCTAAATTGCAAGATATGGTTAGTAAAACTAATACTTACTTAACGATTCGCCGTTCTACTTATTTCCTAGTCCTAAAACCATTCGTTTCCAACCGACACTTTCAAGTAAACGAATCCAACGAACTCTCCAATATTGGCTGGTGTTCCACAGGGTAGTAAAGTTGGACCAATCCTCTTCAACATTTACACATCCGATACCCAAATCTGTCCCAATACCTGCTTTACCAGGTGAGAAAAAAATCAATGAGCGTAAATCTATCCACGTAAATTTCACTCTCTGCCATTAACCATGGCCATACCACAACGTACCAAAGTTCGGTACCTGAATTTGACAAACGTTTGACATGGAAACCACACACAAGACTTTAAAAATGAGAACTAAAAATACGATATCTACAACTACTTCGACTTCTCGACAATAAGAACGTTTGTTGTTACTATAGACATCAAATTACTTTTATACAATGCCCTATTGAAACCAATATGGACTTACACACTAGAACTCTGCGGTCCTACTAAACCTTCTAATTGTCATCGAATCCAATCCCTGTTATGTTCGCAATACTGTTATCCAGCATGATCTCAAAGTCCCTGTTTGTTCATGATATTACTGTGTCTCGTTATAAAAAGTTCCATTCCCGTATCGCCAGTCATACAAATCCCCTTGCTCAAGAACTATCCTCCACTTCCTTTCCTAGAAACACCCATTGAAGATTTAAGCGTCATTGGTCGCGAAATTTATTAAAATACGAAGTCTTAACATGAGCACACGCTAGCTAGAGAAGCTTCAATGGATATTTACTCCTCACAACCATTCATGTTAATTATTACTATAATATAAGTCTGCTTGTTACTATGTGTAGGTATCTTTAAAAAAGTTTAAAAAAAAACGATTTTGCATGTTATTTGTTTGGTGTTGGTTTGTTCAAGTATCGGAAGACACTTTTCTCCAATTTGACATTTGCTGAATTTTGCATAGTTCTAGGCGAGAATTTCGATTTCATTTGCAGTCACATCGAAAATTACCAAAACTATTAATTTATATTTTGTCCACTTAGTTATGAAATATTAACAACAATTTTTTTCTCAATAAAATTACCTTTCACATATTTTATTTAATAAAATAATATCATTCACTTAATGGAATTTGCCATAAACAGACAAATTAATAAACGGAAACAATTTCATGATTATATCATGTCCCCCAATTAAAAAAAAAAATTACATAATTTCTATAGGTGATTATTTTTACAATAATAGATTGGGTAACACACAAAACACAGAAGAAAATAATAAAATACAATATAAGCAAAAAATAGTGCAGAAAATTATAATAATGGCATTTCCGACATCATCAAACGTATTCACGTTCCGATTCAATTCGTCTCCTTATGCGGTCGTGTCAATTTTTCTGTTCCCCTATCGCTATGCTAATTGGTTCTATTCTCCCATCCCGGTTTCAGTTGTTCACATTCACTCGTTCTCACATTCACTCATTCACATTCACTCCGTCATTATCAGATATGACAGCAGATCTTCAGCTTTTATTCAAAACTATTTATTATGAATAAAAACAATTTTTTCTTTTCCCTGGATAGGTGATCCTCTAAAAAGACATTAAAAGGGACTCCTCCTAAAAACACCACCCAGCAATATGCCATGAGCAATTTAAATTAGAACATTTAATTTTTGGGTTGTCGGAAAAGTTATGACACACTTAATAACTTTTTTTAAAAAGCTGGCATTTGTTAATTTTTTGAAGTACTAGAATCATTCGCACCAATATTATTGTTATGCCATTTAACGCTGATAGTTTAGGCTTTATTTTTAAAATCAAATTTATCCATTTCGCTTATTTTACAACAAGTTGTAGATGAAAGACCAAACATTGGCATTTTCATCCTATTTTGTATTGTTTTACTTCCATAGAGGCTAGAAGGCGCGCCAGGCTTAAAAATTCATTATTTTGTATAAAGAATTACCGAAATTTGCATTTTGGAAAGTAAAATTAAACATTTATAATTTAGATTTTGATAAAATTTTATTATAATTATATTGTTTAAATTTTGCCATAATACAATTATTCAAATAACTGCCATGAGACTTCTTTTGATGGATGTTGGCTTTCAATTATTCAAATAACTGCCATGAGACTTGTTGGCTTTTAAATGCTCTAAAGTTTTAAAAATCTTTCACGTAGTCTTAGAAGAACAAGTTCAGCCGCGTAAAATTGTATGACTGCAACATTAAAATTATGCGTCTCATCCCTAAACCTAAAAATTATGCGTCTTCTAAACTTTTCGTGCAACAAAAACTTTTGTAACGGACGATTTTTTAAGTGTTTGGTTTTTAAATTTCCAAAACCAATACAGAAAAATTGCAAAAGTATATGAAATTTTTATTTGAATCAATAATTTAATGCTTACCATTTACTTTTTAATGATTATTTCATGTAAAATGATTACGTTTCAAGTGATCCATGCTGGAGGTCCAATTTTGAAGCACTTTTTTGAGCATCTCGGCTGGTATCTCGCTAATAACACGTGTAATGTTGTTGTCCAAGGCTGCAAGTGACGCTGGTTTATCGGCATAGACGAGTGACTTCACGTAGCTCCATAAAAAATAGTATAAATGCGTCAAATCGCACGATCTAGGCGGCCAACTCACCGGTCTGAAACGTGAGATAAATTGTTTTACGTGCTATGTGGCATGTAGCGCCGTTTTTTTGAAACCACATGTTCACCAGATGCATTACTTGTATTTTGGGCAAAAAAAATTTCGAAATCATCGAGCGATAGAGGGTTGACGATAACATTGCGGCCAGGCGTCATCTTTAAAGAAATTCGGGCTGATGATTCCACCAAACTGTGCATTTTTCTGGGTGCAATGGTAGTTCTTGTTTTGTCTGTAGTTGTTCATCAGACCAAATGCGAAAATTCTGCTTATACGCATATCCATTCAATCAGAAATGAGCTTCTTAGTTGAACACAATTTTTTGGTAAAAGCGGATTTTTCTCAAATTGTTCTAAGACAAACTCACCGCAAATTCGACGCTTTAGCAGATTGTCCGCCTTGTGTGCTTGCACGAGCTGTATTTTATACGCTTTCAAACCAAGATCATCACATTAAATCTTGTACATAGTCGAGTAACACAATCCCAAATGGTATGATAGGATGGATGAACACTGGACGCTACGGCAGCAATATTTTCCTCTGTGCGCACTCTACGCACACGGGTTAGTGGTTTCATGTCCAATAGCGTCAAATTGCTGTTAAATTTTGTCAATATGGCTTCAATTGGTTGCTTAGTAGGTCGATTATAACGACTATAAAATAGTCGAAGTGCGTGAAATACATTTTTCATAGAGCACGAATTCTGATAATAAAATTTAATAATTTGTAAGCGTTGGTCGGGTGTAAATCGTTAAATGATGAAATGGCAATGCCATCTGAGTACTTTTGACGTTGAACTATGACATGTGTCACACGTGATCTGCCAAAAACAAAAAAACAAGAAAAAACCAATTAGCACAAAAAATCACCCGATAGTACTTATACGCACCAAAACAGTCATTTTTCATAGCTACTTGTTGTTTTTAAGAGCCTCATATATGGCAATTTTGCTTATTATCATTTTAAGTTTTGTATAATAATTTAATAATCTATTTTTTTTAAAAATGGCAATAATTATTATACGGTTTTGACAGTTCTCAAATGAAGAGGCTTCACTTTCCAAACCACAAAATGAATAACTCTATACTTTCCACCTTTCTATTTAAATTATTCTCCATTTATAGAAAATTGCTAATTAATTCCACATTCTAATAAATTGTAGAAAATTTCAAAGTGAATAAAATTTTTTTAATTATTTTATTAGAATATTAAAGTAAAAATGAAATGAATTTCAAATCGAGGATTAAATCAAGAGCATGGTAACCAACAAAATCTTAGCCGATTTATCAGTCATGATATTAAAGCCATTTTTATTATCGTGAGGATTTGTTTTATATTATACAATCCGTGAATAAATGAACAACTGAATATTTTGTGAAGGATAATATTTCAATGTTGATTTTGAACCCCGTTCTGATCCGTTCCACGATGGTTCCCTACTCTTGTGTGCGCCTTTGTTTTGTCAAACAGTCTGTTCGCCTTACAGTCATGTTGTTCGGCATTTTCCAACAAGCGAACCATACTCTTTGCGTCGCATTGTCTACTCTTGCCGCAATAGTTTAACTCCGTCAAAATAAGGATAATAATAAATGGTTAGATGGATGGATGTAATCGATTTAGCCAGAATACGAGCTGAACAAGCGATCCGGATCAGATGGTAAAGGTAAGTAGTTATCAACTGAATGGCTTGCCGAATCAACAATAAAACTCAGGGTAAGGTGAACACGTAAAATCATGCTCAGAACGGAAGGGAGCCGAAGTGTATTGGGACGATTTGCTTCCACTTGAGTACAGACTGCAGAGGGAGTTTTATTTGTACAGTGGCAATTGCGGGTGGACATAGTACAAACATGCATTTTCGAAGGATTTTATTCCACCATTTTTATCATGTCTCTTTGGTTTTCTTCAAGTCAGAATCAAATGCATTCGTTGTCGATGAATTTTGTTCTATTTATTTTCATCTTCGGTGGATTCGTTAAAGTGCTGCGATTCGAAAAACATCGATTGCACATTGTCGTCCATTAAACGAAATCGACAGAGGACACTTGGTTATGGTGGCTATACAGAAGTACGGCAAAGATACGATGGGTGGGCAGATGATAGGTTTTCTTTATGGTTACTAAGCACACTTATACGGAGATTATTTTTTAGAAATTGAGGCTTGTTGGTTATACCCCCTTATTCGATGGCGCTGATCAAAGTATTCCAATTGGAAAATTGTACTACGAATAAATGCTCTTAAAACTGAAGAAGTAAGAATTGTGAACAACAAGATGGCAGGTAATAAAAATACTTTCAGTATGGTTACGATCAAGCAAAGGAATTTCAAAGCTCCATGAGAAGAAACAGTTCAAAATGAAATAAGTTAACAATTTTAAATCGTAAATTTTCTTATCAATGATATACCATAATTGAAGTATTTTAAAGTCAAACAATATCTTGAATCATATTCTCTTTATTATGTTGACATAAGGAATATCAATTTGAATGGAATTTGATTATTTATACATACTTGAATTATTAGAACTTATTAATGAAATAAATTAATCGACTTCTCCAAATAATGGAATAAAATTTTAGTAAACAATTTTTGCGAACATATTATCGATTATAGCATTTGAAAAGTTTAAGAAAAACTGACCTTAATAATAATATTGAGGACAGTTTTGATTTTCGATTTTAGATTATTTTTAAATAATTAAAAAAAGAATAATTTTTAAAAAGCTAAAAAAAAACACCCAAAACTGTAGTTTAAAAAATTCCAAATCAATAACAATCCGATTGTATGTGTAGTCATTGTTTATGTTCCTATAATAAGTTACGTTCAAATACAAATGGATGTGCTCAATGTAAAGGACTTCAAAGCAGATGGTATGAGCAGAAATTGTTTATGTAAGAAAATTGTAACTAGAGCAGACAGTTATTATTAACTTATTTAATTATCCTTACCAGTTCAGGCTGCACAACTTCAGCAATGATTTTTGAACAGATTCGAAAAAAAATGAATATTCTGCCGTACTTGTGCGAACAGAAAACTTTTTTGTATCAAAACCAGCTTGTAGCGATTAGTTGATGATGTCTAGTTTCTAAGAAGATAAAAAACTAAAAAAAAACATGTCAACATTTTCAATTTAATAGAAAATTATTTTCATTCACCTTTAATAAAGAGAAAAACAAATTATAAAGAATCAAACATCGAACAAAAACTTAAATGGTAAACAAATGTTTTCTTCCAACGGGGGGAACCTATTAAAAATGTATAAGTAAGCGAGATAGATTACAAGAAGGTGGAATTGAATTGGCAATGAGAAAATGAGATAGAAAATAAGCTAATAAACTCAAAGCTAATCGCTGGCAAAGTTATATCGATGCTCCCACTCTTGGTGTTTGTAGTAGAAAAAATTCTCCCCGAGTCACTCAATTAATAGTGAAGAAGGCAATCTGTGCCGCACGAGTTGAATTACTTGAAACTTTTGTTGGTGGGTTGAGGAGGGGAACCGTTGTTGGCCGAAAAACAGAAAAACAGCGCAAAGCAGAGGAAATAATATCTCCAAGATCCATCGTAAAGTGGTTTGGAACCCGAAAAATACCAATACTCCCATAGAAATGCAGTGCAAAGATGCAGCTGCAAACAGCTTTATCGTCGAACGACGTACCGCAACAAGCCCTTCACTACTAGCCAGCCAATGTTAGACCGTCTCGAAGGTATATCTTATGAGTTAGCCACGCCCGTATATGAAATAGCGGGGAAAATGTTTCCGCCTATTTCGTCAGAGAAGTAAGTGTAGTTTTGTTAAAGCGGAAAAGAAAGAAAAACTTTGGAAACAAAGTGTATTCACCGTTTTTACTAATTGGAGCAAACGAGAAAGAGAATGTTTTTTCTCTAAAATGTGGATCAAAATAGAAGCTAATTTTTCTCAGCAGTCAGTTTCTGCTGAATGCTGCTGAGCAACTGTAATACCATCTCTGTCGTTCAAATTCGTCTTCTGCTGGCCATTTCATGTTCGTTTTGTCGCATTTGTATTCGTCCGCGAATAGCTTGCGAGTAGATGCGGCAACGGTCGACTACGGCGGCGTCGCCAGCGGCAACGACTACTGCAGCACCGCCTACCATCGTACGACCGACAACGAACGTTCAGACTCAGTTGAACGACGTGGTCAGGCCTGTGACGACGCGACTTTGTGGTGGTCTGTATGGCTTTTGTTAAGTACTATTCCAACGGAATTGAGAAACGTTTCATTGTGGATTGTGGATTTTCTGTGAATGTATGGACTCTTGTGAAATGGGTCCGTGGCGCTCGCCAATATTCCGAATTCGATCGCTGAAATTTTCCTTCCTTCGAAACGGAGCAATGTGAACGAACGATTTTCCGGAACGCTTTTCGATTATACACACCGACTTTTGCCGGTTTGTTGCCAATGATTTTGAAGATTTTTTTTCCTAAATCAATTGTAAATTTTGATAATTTCTTAAGAAAAAAAACCACAAGAAAATTTGCATTTAGTCAAAAAAGTGAATCGACTTTAATTAATATTCACATCAGTGACGCGCGATTAAATAAAAACTGAACGAACGAGTGCCGGTTACGAATTGCGAAATGTAGTCAGAAAACGAATGCCGTCGGTAAATTGAATTTATGTAAAAATCGTAATAATTGAATTGATCTTAAAAGTGCTATCATATCGTATAATGAAAACGAATAATAAACCGATTAAATTCGGTGTAAAATTTTCAAAAAAATATTTCCATTAAAGAGTGTTGCCAAGAAGTTGTAGAAAAAATTTACTAGAAAAAAAATCATAGATTCTCTAATTGTTTAAATTGGATTGGTTAAGATTTTTGATAAAAGAAAAAAAATATTGTGAATAAATTTGGTGGTGCGTCTTGAATGTGATGACAACTTTGACATCACGACCGCCGCTTCCACTTTTGCCATTGACCATTTCGCCTTCGGCTGGTGCGGTTGCTGCCGCTGCCGCCGCCGCCGCTGCAGCGGCTTCCTCATCGATGACCTGCAATGAACGATCGCCATCATCATCGTCATCAATAGGGTCAATATCGGTGTCTGGCGGGTCAAGGTCGGCACCATCGCCAGCCACATCGGTTGCCATCAGTATGCATCCCGACAGTATTGTAATTCAGGGTCACGGAGTGACTAGTCCGCGATTGAGCAACTCCAGCAGTCCGGGCAGTGTTAGCGGACATTGTCTGAAGAATTGTGAAACTCCTCCGACACCATTGCCCATGGGAGTACCGATACCAATGGCGATACCGCTAATCTCAATGAACAATGGTAAATTTCCAGCCGTTGGTAATGATCGAGATCTTAGGACTTCGCCGTTATACGCGCTCAACGAAAACAACATCGCGACTAAATGTGACCTGAACAATTATAAAGTGTCTGATTTGACTGTGAGTGGAACAGGTGCTCCATCTAATGTGGGGGCGGTTGGTAACTTTGCCAAAGTTGTCGCCTATGGTAGTCGTAATTTGGCACGAATCGACGACGACCTACCCAACAGCAGTAACATGGATGGTGATGAGGATGATATTACGGATCGGCTGAGCTCCTGCAGTGAGGATAGTGAATTGTCAGTGGGTCAGGAGTGTTGTGATAATAATAATAGTGAGCACGACTCAATGTCAAAGAACTCGAACAATAACAATAGTTGTAGTGGCAATATTAGCAATAAAAATATTCATAATCTTAGCTTAAATAGTAATTGTGTTGTCGGCATTAATATTAGCAATAGCAATAGTGGTAGTTTTGTTAATAGCAGTAGACATTATAATAGTAACAATAGTATTATGTGCAACAAACAACAGATGATGGACAACGACTGTGAGAGTGTTGATAACTGCTCCAGTCTGTCGGACGATAATCGTTTGCATTCAGGTTCCGGCGATCACCTGGCCAGTGATGAATTGAGTAATGATTCAAGTCCGAATCGGGATGTGGCTATGGATCCGTTGATGATAACGGCAGCCGCAGCGGCTTCTATGCGAGTACCGCCGATAGTGCGGCCCAGTCCCACGCGACTCCAGGAGGAGATCCTGAGGAAATCGCATTTGTACGCCGAAGAGCTAATGAAGCAGCAGATGCAGTTTATGGCCGCTGCAAGAGCGAGTGCATTCTCGCTACGGCACGGGATGGTTGCTGCCGATATAGGAAAAGTGGGTTTTCGGCCGCACGTCAAGCAAACGGGGCCATCCGATATTGGAGAAAACTTGATGAATTTTAGCGGTATCCACTCGCACTTGAATGCGATCTCGAAAATGTCCAATCAGATTGGTAGCAACGAATCGGCACTTGGTAAAATGACTACTTTTGGATTGCCGACGTCACGGGAGCCGTCCCAATCACCGCCGTCATTTCACAATTTACAACCCAACAATAATCACCATCAGCAGCACCATCACCTCCAGCATCATCCGTTCATGAATAACAACCTAAACGAGTCGAGTCTGAAGTTTAGTATTGACAATATTTTGAAAGCCGATTTCGGAAGAAGAATAACCGATCCGATTTTGAAGCGATCTGGTGGTATTGGTAATTCGAATACGACTGGAAAGGGTAGTGGAGGTAGAAAAGGAGGCCACCACCACCGATCCAACGATCGAGGGGCTACCGATAGAAACAGTAACCCAATCGATCTGACAAATGTCCCGCCGCTTTCTACTTGTACATCTCCAGGAGCGTCGATAGTATCAACGGCGGCTGGGTCACTTGTGTCCAACGCAATTAATGTACATGAAAAATTTCAGAGGCTATCTGCTGAAAAATCACCACCTCCTCGGGACTGTCCAACATCGGCAGGAGCGGCGGTGGCATCGTCCGTTTCGACTTCGATTAGCACAACGTCCTCGCAGAGTTCGACAAGTTCCTCACAAAACTCATCAACATCTTCTACAGGAGCTGCGAATACAACGGAATCAAACAGCAGCGGACCAATGGTTTGGCCCGCTTGGGTCTACTGCACCAGATATAGTGATCGACCAAGCTCCGGTAAGTGACCGCAAACATTTCAGAATTTTTCAGTTAACCCCAAAATCTTCTACCTTCCATATTTCCCAACCCATTTTCATTTTTTTGTTGTTGCTTTAAAATCTAAGTTATGACCAGCCGACGGCATTAAGTACTTAATTTACTGACTCCGCATACTCGTACATTCCGATGTAATTTTTCGGGTCGTAGACTGAAGATTTATTCAACCACTGCAGCTGGATGTGAACCCCACCCACCCTTAATTTAAACGTATTTCATTAGTTTATGCTGCTCCCTATTCGAGTCCTGAAAGTTTCGCTAATGTACGCTAAATGGTGCATGTGTGTTTGTGTCTGCATCTGCCCGTATAGATATTCATGTGCATATGATAAGCGGAAGTAGATATTTTCGGGCACATAATAAGGGAATCAACGTCATTAACAACTTTCCGGCAGGCACGAATACGTGTTAGTAAGTACGTTCAAAAATTACTCGTTACTCGTTTAATGGAATTCGTCCAACTGATCCGACTATAAGGCAAGTTTGTACAAATGTTTTCATCCCATTACGATGATGGCATGCAATAAAATGTTCGCAAATTTACTAATGCCACCCCCTTTATCCACCGTGCAAAAAAGGGTAAATAAACAAATTGCGTAGAAAGCAGCATAAAGACTCATTTTCATATCAACAAATAAAAAATAAAAAAATCATTTCAGTTTTTAATCAGAAAAATGAAGTGACATTCACAAATATTAGATGTAATTTTAGAAATGCATTATTTGAATTTATGATTAAAATATATTTTGTGCATATTAAATTGTATTGTCATTTGTAAAAGAAATTTTCATAGTTTTATTAATACTGTAGATAATTGTTCCGAAGATATTCATAAAAAGTTGTATTTTAGAATGCAGTTTTAGATACATTTTCCTTAAAATTTATTTGGTAATAATGTAGTATTATCCATTTTGCGCTTGGAAAAGTACAGTCCCGTTAATTATATATATCATTAAGAAAGAAATTAAATTAATGAAAAATTTGCTAATTTTATATTAAAGATAGTTTAACTACACAAAAATGCGTTTAAATTATAAAAACTTTCTACAAAAGTGGTCATTCCGCCGCATATTTTTGAACAAAATTTTTTTCAATAAATATGTAAGCAAACTTTTCATATATGAGGCTTTTAAAACTTACAAGTAACTGTGAATAAGCCATTGTATCCGTGAAAAGTATGCATTTTGCTCCGTTAAGGTGTCATTAGGGAGACATCGTAACCATCAATTCTAAACCCTGTGGTGGGATGATAATTGTAGTTTTCTGGTTTAAATTTAAAGATATTAAACTGGACCATAAGTGATTTTAATAAAACAGTACCACAAGCCTCACAACAAACAGTACCACAATCCACAGACTTTTGGTTTTATTACGCGAAAAGTTCTCAGAATGCATAATTTCGTGATTTAGTGATGTCAATTATACTCCAAGATCATTCGATTTGACGCTGTTGGATTTTTTCTTGTAAAATTTTACCATAAATTATGTTTATGTAGACAAGTTTTTAAAATTTAGAGCATTAAAAAACCAACCAACATCTGTCAAGTAATGACCGAAAAACAGTCCGAAATATGTGAAATAGAATCGAGTTCTCATGGTAGCTATTATCTGTTTTCCACAATAACAAAGTTTAGTTACTATAATTGAATAAATTGTTTTTAGAAAAATCCAAAGTTTAAGTGAATTTTGTTTAGTTTTGCTTACCAAAGCGCAAATTGGATAAAGTTTTATTTAAAAAAACAACCCCATAAATTTTATGTTCCTCAAAAAAAAGGTGGAAAAAAATTTATTAAATTAATTGAAAAGATACTAAATGACCTTTTCTTTTCCTAAGAAAAATAAATAATTTTCTTTTTATCATATCAACCCCTTCCTCTCAATATACTATAGTCATAAATAAATATAAAATTAATTAATAATAAACAGACTCTCGGCCATAATAATAATGGTTAAAGAAAAAAAATTATAAAAATTACTTAATTTTTAATAAAATTTATAGTTGGGAATATACTGAGAGAAAGAAAAAAAAACAAAACATAATTTTTATAGATGTTAATGGACAAGAAACAAAATCAACAAATAAATAAAAACACACCAACAATTCTGATGGTAATAAAATAAAAATAAATCATTACAAATGTGTCCCGTCAAGAAATTTACAATATTTTTCCAAAATATTTCACAACCAAAACTATTTTTAATGAAGAAAGATTTTCGATGTTTTTAATTTTTTTTTTTTTGCTTCAGATCATCTTACATAAAAACACAAAAAATGAACTAAATCATATAAAATAATCGTAATTTAATGGAATTTTATTTTCCATAAACTTATTAAGCTTTTATTGGTTTTTTTTTGAAAAAATATTATTATTATTATTAGTATTTCCTTAAAGATAGATAGATAGGTAGAAGAAGAAAAAAAATGTTTTATTTATTAATAGAATGAAATCATAAATTTTATTTGAAACGCTCCATAGTTTTACATAAATACCTCAAGTGCCTGTACAACAAAAACAAAACCAAATTAAATCAAAATTAATTCATATTTTTTTTCTATATTGATAAATGACCAAACCAACAGAATTTTAACAATTTCAATATTTATGAAAAAATGAAGCTTTTAAAACCATGACCAGCCCCCCTCCCCACCCAAGCCTCCCAAACAATTTTTTTCCCTTTTTACTATTCAATAATTCACAATGGTACCATTTTTAATCAATTAATGAATGGTGTGATGATGAGTTTCTATGGGCAATAACGATGATATGTTGTTAAATTTATTAATTTTTTTCTATTGGAATTAATTCAATTTGTTGTCGATTTTATTAAAGTTTATTTTATTTTTTATTTATTTATTATCAAATGTTCAGTTTTATCTGTTTCTGTACTATTGTAAAAAAGGGATAGAGAAAACGATGGAAATGGTCAAGAGGAAGAGGATTTTCAGAAATCATTACGAAACAAAACCTAACAAATGTTTTTGTGCTTTTCTTTACAATAAAAAAAACTAATTTAAATACAACTTACATAAAATAAAACTTTTTTTTTCTTCAATTTTATTCATTCAATCAAATAAGAAAAAATAAAAAATAAATTTTTTTAGGTGTGATTTAGTAATTTTTTTGTTGGTCTTTTTTTTTGTTGTTTTTGGAATACAATTTTGGGAGGAGCTTATTTACGATTGAATAAAGATTAGAAAATGAATCATCGAATGAAAACGTTGATAAATAAAAACACAAAACCACAAGTAATTCTTGTTTGATTAAATTTCGATATTGTTAAGCCTTTAAAGGAAATTGAAGATTATAAGGCGTTATGATAAAAACTGAAATTGTATAATTTTTTAAATAAGCTGCACAAAAAAATGAATGCTTTTTTAAAGGAGGATAATTAAAACAGATTTTTTTTTTTGAAATTTTATTTATTATTGTAGTAAAGAAATCACTAAGATATTACAATATAAAATCATTAAACAAAAATCATTTAAAGAAAATCGATCGAATTTTTGCAAAAAAAAACCTTTTAAAAACAAATAACTTAAACTTTTATAAAAAAAATGAAAAAAATTCTTTAAAAAGAAATTTACTCAAAATTTTACAATAAAAATATAAAAAAAATAATCTAAATTTTAAAAAAAACAAAATTTATAGTAATTTAAAAAAAAAAAACAAATAAAATTGGTGCAATGAAA
Organism: Atherix ibis; assembly: GCA_958298945.1. Classification (NCBI taxonomy): domain Eukaryota; kingdom Metazoa; phylum Arthropoda; class Insecta; order Diptera; family Athericidae; genus Atherix; species Atherix ibis. The sequence goes on along the minus strand of OY282607.1, from coordinate 2,789,454 downwards.
AAATTTAAAAAATCGTTTTAAAAAAAAAACGCTAAAATTTTTACAGCGAACCAATAAAAAAATTATTAAAATTTTTATGAAAAAAATAAATAAAAAAAATTTGTTTTTAATAAAGTTACATCTTTGCAAAAACGATAATGTCCTTTAAAAAGAAATCCGCCTAAAATTTTATACCAAAAATTTAAAGAATTGCCTTAATTTTTGGAATAAAATTTAAAGAAAACGTTTGAACATAATCGTCAAAATTTTTACAATAAAAATGAATAAAAATCGTTGTTAAAAAATTCAGTTAAATTTTACAACAAAAATATAAAAGAAAAAGATATTAAAAATATTATCTGAGCTTTTACAACAAAAAATTCATAAAAGAAACCATTTTAAAATAAAATCACCTAAATTTTTATAAAAAAAATTTTTTTTAACAATAAAACCACATTTTTACCAAAAAAAAAATTTCCTTTAAAAAGAAATCCGCTCAAAATTTTACAACAAAAAAATCAAATTATAGTTTTAAAAGAATTGCCCTGACTTTTAGAATAAAATTTCGTAATCGTCAAAATTTTTACAATAATTTTTAATTTTTTTTTATAAATTGTAAATTTTTACAATCATTGTAAAGAAATTCAGTTAACTTTTTACAATAACAAAAAAAATTGCCAAAATGTTTACAGCAAAAATATAAAAAAAAAACGTTTTAAAAAATATTATCTGAACTTTTACAATAAAAAAACCGTTTTTACAAGAACAAAATTTATAATAAGTTGTTTTTAAATCACTGAAATTAATTAATACAATAAAAAAAATTTAAAAAACTGTATTTACAGCTAAAAAATAATAAAAAAAATTTGTTTTAAACAAAAATCAAAATTTTTTACAAAAAAAATCCGTCTAAAATTTTACAAAAAAAAGCTACGTTCTTAAAACAATTAATTATTTTCATTTTTAAAATAAAACTTAAAAAAACTATTAAGCGTAATCTTAAAAATTTTACAGCAATAAAAAAATCAAGTAAATTTTTATAACAAAAAATTGAAAAAGATCCCGAAAATTTTTACAGCAAAAATTTTTTTGGGTGTAATTTAGTATTTTGTTTTTGTTGGTTTTTTTTTTGTAACGCACTTTTGGGAGGAGCTTATTTATGATTGAATTAAGATTAAAAAATAAATCATCGAATGAGAAAGAAATATTGATAAACAAATATTAATAATCAGAAAATTGATAAAAAAAAACATTTAATTCAATATTTTATTGAAGAAAAGAAAAAAGAAAAATTCAATATTTTATTGAAGAAAAGAAAAAACTCTTCGTATAAATTTTTTTTATAGAAAATTAGGGAAGATTAGCGAATAGAAGGAGAAGAAGAAATTAACTATAGATGGAATAAAAACGGAACGAATTACGTTCCAAATATACGAGCATATTCCAATCAATGGAATACATTCCAATCAATGGACTGTAAAAGTGTTTCTATTTAATTTGAATTTTTTATTCACTATGGAATCTATGGGAATCGTCGATTTGTATGGAAATAATGTGATTTCGATTCATCGATAGTTTTCAATTAAATAGCATTTAATAATAAAATAATAAGTTTATTATGTGTTGAACATGAAAATCGAATTAATCGGTCTTTATTTATTCTTTAGTTTTGTTTTTGCTGTTGTTTTACATTTTCGAATTTTTGATTTTTTTTTCTATTGGGTGAAAATATTTTTCTCTTGATATTCTTGAGATTTTCTTTAATTTTTTTTACTAAAATATTTTTTTTTCAACTTTTGTTGTAATGAATTTTAAAAAAACTATCTTTTATTAATAATGGAAAAGTTTGAGGTGTAGAATTTTTATTTTGCTATTAGGAAATGTGGTTTTTCAATAAAAAAAAGAAAAGAAAATATGACTAAAACCTATAAAAGCCAAACAATTTGTAACAAGCAGATTTTTTTAAAAGGAAAAATACAAAGCCATAAAGACATGTGTAGGGGGGAAAACACCCATCGATATCTCCCCAAGAACGGGATGATTTATTTAATAAATTCAAAAAATCTTGGGGCTATTGCCACTTTAAAAGTAGATGGGTGCATAATGGAAGGGTGGGAGTGAAACGATTTTTTTTTGCTAAAATATTGGAATAGACGCGAATTGATTTTTTATGACGGTAGTTGCACTGTTTGCATAGGAATGAATATTTAGATCATAATGAATAACACTGTTTCATACATAAAAGAGAGCATTGACAATTTTTCGAAAAATTCGTGTTTGTATGTCCAAAATTCGTGTCCGTATGTGCAAATCGGTCGTATTGTTAAGTAACAAATTACTTTTTATTGTTAGTTTTCAATAAAAAAAATAGGAGTCATAGTAATTGTTTTGTTAAGCTCATTTATTATTATTTTCGTGTCAGCGTTCAGATTAACTGTTTGTGGAATATTACTACTATTTAAGGCAATATCAGGAGTCTATTCTTGGAAAAATTTAAAAGTAACATAACCCTTCCATCAATAACCGGGTACCTAAGTACCCTTTGGAATCTTGTTGTTAATGTATTGTCAGTGTTTGTCAAAAAAATAAATCCCAACAGATCCTCGTGAAAAACACTTATTTAGTACGTATATTACGATATATTTTTTGTAAAATTTTATATTAAAATGGAATTCCAAGTCAACTATTCCTTTGTTCAATAACCGAGTACCTGAGTAACCCCCCTCCCCCCCTGCATTCATATCGAAATCATGTTCACACTCAAATTGGAAATAAAATAAATTAAATAATATGAATTTTCTTTAGAATTAATTATAATAATCAATACGAGTTTTCAGACTCACAAATTTTATTCCATATGTTGCTGGCTTTAAAGTCCCTATACTTATTCCCACTACAACATATACATTTGTACTTTCGACATATCAGTAAAATGATCGGTCTTAGAATTATTTTTACCAAACTCTTGTTCAATATCCCACAATTTTTCGTCGTCATGATCGAGATCCAATTCGATGTTTCGATTTTCCATAACTTCATCCTCGTCAGATATTTTAGTATGATCATTCGAACATGTGTATTCTTTAAGAGAATGTTTGGAGTAAGTGTTTACTTACTCCAAACATCCTCCATATATACCTCACATAGGATTTTTGGAAGAAAAAATCTAGCAAGAAAAGAAGTAGGAAAAATAGCACACGACGCTATTTCTCCTACTTCTTTTCTTGCTATATTCGCTACTTTTTTTCAAGCTAACTACGGCGCTAAATTTTATGATGGTTTTTATGCGTGTCGAAATCGCACGATGTTGTTTTTCTTACTTTTTTTTCTTTCTAGATTCGCTACTTCTTTTGAAGCTGGCTACGGCGCTAAATTTTGTGATGGTTTTTATGTGCTTTGCATTTCCACGATGCTATTTTCCCCACTTCTTTTCTTGCTAGATTCGCTACTTGTTTTGAAGCTGGTTACGGAGCTGGATTTTGAGATGGTTTTTATGTGTGTTGGATGTATTTTTGTAAACAAACGTACATGTGCCATTTGCTCATGTAGCCCACGTGACCAGATAATGTTTTCTAATTGGTTCTCGTTAAATCTAGAAGTAAAAGTACTGCCAAAAATAGAACCGTTAATATGTCTGAAATTTTGCTTCAAAAGTAGTAGCGGAGCAAGCAGTGACGTCAAGCAGTGAGCACGACAGCAAGCAAGAAGAGAAGTAGGAAAAATAGTGTGGTTTTTAAAATTCATTTAACTTATTCCGAATACAAGTGTATTTATTTGTAGCAAACTCTATAAACCAATACCTCACATAGTTGTACTTATTCGGATATCTCCCCATTATTGTTTTTTTTTCAAATTTTCGTTTTAAATTTCGGTACCTTAAAACAAATGAACTATAATTAACAAATATTTCACCAGAACTGTTTGAATGTCTTCACCCTTCACCGTGAAAATTTTTGACTTCTAATTAATAAAAAAAAACTCTAAATCAGGAGTATAGAAAATTTAGAATTGAGATAAAATAACCCTCTCTTCTCCGTTAATTAAATTGATCATTTTTTTTCCTTTCCAAATAACCCAATCAGACTGATTTTATAAATAAATCAATATTTATGAAAAAAAAATAAGAAAATTTTGATAAGAAAAAAAATTAAAAGTTAAATTATCGTCTCTTTTCTAGTCATGACTATTAATATAATTTATATTTAACGAAGTAAGGACTATTGAAAACCGCACCCTTTTGAATCAATCTACTTATATTTATTCCATGTGCAGTATAGAACCCAAATCGGATATGAGAATACACATGCATAAAAAAAAACGAAAGGTAGGTGCGAGCCTGCGTATGAGATCGATTTTGATTCTTTTACCCCCGCCTAACCATTAGTTCTCTAGAGGAAAATCCATCAATAATTGTTCTCAATCGACATTTATTACAGCTTCGGTAATAGTAATTTATTAGCGCGAACTGATAAACTGGTCTCATGAGGGTTAATTGGTAATTATTACCAATAGAGAAACGATTCACGTGCCGTTCTATCTCCCCTTCAGCTCCTCGTCGACGATTAGCTATCATGTTCCACTTAGGCACTATTAATTCTATTCCACCACCCATTGAGGATGCGTCATTTATCCGTTTATGATGATTTTCTTTGTCAATAATTTTTTTTTCTTTTACATATTTTTCAATCATTAACGATTTATTAAAAAGGAAAGTATTTTTTTAAATATTTTTAGCTTCTTTTATATAATCTCTTTTTCTCTTTTTCTTTTAATATAAGAATATTTGATTTTGTTTGCCCCTTTTTTTTTAGGGGTTTTTTCTTTGTATTTTCCTAAAACTAAATTCTTTTTTAATTTGTTTTTATTTAAAGTTTTTTAATTTTTATGCTTTTAAACTTTAATAAAGAAAAGAAAATCAAAAACCAACAATAAATAACTTTAAATCATTATTAATGTAGATAAGAGACAACAAAAAAAAACAACAAAAACTCAAAAGAAATAAATAAGTTTAAGTACAAATCAATCAAATGATGTCAAAATCAAAGAAAAAATATTGCGTGTACGCATTTAAGGTTCAATTTTGGTATAAAACCCTTCATATTTTTGTACAGACACTCGTTTACTATTGTGAACTGCGCTGTTTGTACAGCACTTTATACAGAAAAACAAATCTGATTAGACAACCAATCATAAGTATTCGTAAAAAGGGGGGGTGTCGTTCTCTCTTAATTGACTGCAGCAGACAAAAACCACAAATATTCGTTTTTGATTAAATTTCGACATTGTTAAGCCTTTAAAGGGATTTGAAAATTATTTTTCTGATAAAAGATTAAATTGTATACTTTTTTTTAAATAATCTGTTGAAAATAACCAATACTTTAAAAAAAGATAGTTAAATCAGGTATTTTTTTTTTAAAATCATCTAAATTTTTAAAAGAACCAAATTTATAATATTTTTTTTTATTTAAAAACAATCACTGAAATTTTTACAATAAAAAATAAGAAAAAAATCGTTTTAGAAAAAAAAACGCTAAAGTTTTTTCAGTGAAAAAATAAGAAAAACATCGTTTTAAAAAAAAAATTACTTAAATTTTTGTAAAAGTATCAGTTTAACAACTAAAAATTTCAAAAATTTCTTTACGAAAATTTGCTGAAATTTCAGCAATAAAAAAGATTTTAAAAACTCAGACAACAAAAAATAAAATTTACGTTTTTAAAAGAATTGCCTTAATTTATAGAAGGACCAAATTTATAATAGATTTTTTTTAAATCATCAAAATTGTTACAATAAAAAAAATAGTTAAAAAAACCGCAAAAATATTTGAGATAAAAATGATAAAAAAATCATTTTAAAAAGAAATCGCTAAATTTTTTATAATAATAATAATAATAAAAAATATTGGTTTTAAAAAAATCACTCCAATTTTTACAAAAACAAATTAAAAAATTTCGTTTTGAAAATTTGTTCAAATTTTAGCAACAAAAAAAAGTTTAAAAAAAGTACCCAAATTTTTATAACAACAAAAAAGTAAAAAAAAATTATGTGAAAAATAATTACTTAAATTTTTACAATAAAAAGAAAAAAAACGCGATTAATTGATTGCTGCTTGTTATTTTTAATATTAAAACTGACACGACGACGCCATTTTTTTGTTGTACAGAAATGCAGTGAGGGACTGACGCACTGCTCGTATTTAAATGCCGCAGAAGTAACGCATACGAAAAGCAGTGGCTGTATTTGTGCTGCTGAGGTCGTTAAAATTAAGTCACTGCAGAGTTTGTGGTCGATACTTTGAAAATTGTTTGGCCACATTGCACCGAATAAGAGTAACAATATTTTTATTATCATTGCTTCTTTTTTTGTTGTTGTTTGCCTTAAAAATTATTGAAAATATTCTTTAAAATTACTCTTAATCTTTTTCATATTTCATATTTTAAATCAAGTAACATTAAGTTTAGTTGTTTAATTGATTTTTAAGTAAAATTGCTAATTTTCGTAAAAAGGGACTTTTTTTGGAATTTTGCTTTTGTTATTATTTCAAGTAACATTAGTACTAAAATATGAATTGTAAGGCCATTTGGCAACTATTTTTAACCCTACAACACGCGGTGTTCCTAAACAGTCAGCCATCTTAGTATTAACACCGCGCCCAGTCTTGCTTAACTTAACTAAAAAAATTGATGATAATTAAATCTTTAAGTTTCTTTATTAATTTTTTTCTTTTAAATTCACTTTATTGGAATATCTTGAATAAAATCAGTAAGCAAATTTATGTCAGGAATTTGTCCGTTTGCATTTCATGAAGCTTTTCTTAAGTGAACTTAAATATTATTTGAATGAATTGATAATTTAGTGAATACGATAAGCTCGAATGATGAAAATATTTACTAACAAATTCAATCATAACTTATTGAGTTGACGTTGAATTGAAAACACTTTCGGCTAGTTTGACGCCAATCCATTTATCTATTCTGACGCCATTTCAATCAGCAGCACTATCCGATCCGCCATTGTAACATATATACAATAAAGTAACTTTTAATTAAATACAAATTAAAATACTCCCCAAATTGATAACATTTCTTATTCAATTTAATTGAAGTAGAGAAAATCAAAAATTTCAATTCAATTCACATAAAAGCTTGTTGTTTTTTTTTTTTAATGATTTCATTAATTCCTATGGAAAAAGATAATAAATAAATAATATATTGAAAGTAAAAGGCGCAAATAAATGAATATTATGATTATTTATCGATGGATAAAATTTTTAACAGAAATTCAATTGCAAAATAAATTTTCTCTTTAACTATTCATATTTCCTCATCTATGGCGGGACAGTATGAAGTTGTTTGAAAATTGCAAATATATATTTTTCTTTTAGGAAAGTCTCTCTATTAATCTGGCAATCAATTTAGTAAGTAAGTAAGTAAGTAAATAAGTGAACCTGTGAAATTACAAGCGCATTTCCTTCTTGGAAAGTTAACTTGATGATAAATAAAAAAAAAATAGGCGAACAGCGAGGAAACAAAAAAAACAACACAGACGACTTCATTTTTATTTATTTGCAGTGATTTTTTTTTATTTCAATACCACAAAATATTATATGCACACTTTGTACTCGTACAGCATTGAAATGTGTCGGATTCGATTTACTTATGAAACGATCGGAAAAATTGCATTTAATTTCCATTACGCGCAAGAAAAAAATTGAGTAAATAAATTAAGAAATGGAATTTATTAGCTGTAATCATGTATGGCGGTGCAGATACTTAAATCGATAGCCATCGACGCAAATCGTTGTCGTGAAATCCAAAATCGGCGTCAATCCTCAGCCCCAGCGTCTGCCCTCCTGTCAAATTCACCTGTCGTACTCTTTTTTGGCTGCTCGTATTTTGTTTATCAACCAAACATCGATTAATAGTATGCTGTTGCCTGCTACCTTCTCGTTGTGGTCGGACAAATACTCAACAATTCAAATCTAAAACGAATCAATTTAGTGTCGTTTCCAAATCAAATGCATTCGTTTACCTGTCGTTAAGTAAACTTATTATGTGTGCACAAACTTTGTTCAAATATGCCCGCATTTTGATCGTGCGATTCTGTCTTTCCTTTAACTGGCCAGCTGCTGTTCGAGTCTCGTTCACTCTAATAAGTTTTTCTCTTTTTTCAACCATTGCCGTCGACATAGTCAGTCAACTCATTATGCTGCTGCACCTGCAAACGCAATTGAGTATTTATGCAATGACGTTAATTAGTTTCGAACAACAGTGGCGACTTCTATTTCTATTACTGCTGCTACGACAGCTACGACAGCTTCTAATATGAGTAGTACTATACGAACATGGCGGGGTCTATTTAATATAAATAAATTAGAAACTGTGCGAATATTGGTTAGAGTCGATTCACAGTCAAGAAAACTGATGGTAAAACGAACACAATGACTTCGTAGTAAAAGTAAAATGGCAACAAATTAATTACAATCGTAACATGGGATTTTTACTTGATTAAAAAGGAGTTGAAATAAGAAAAAAAAATCACAAATAATTTTAGTTGGCAAAGAAGGAAAAATAATCTAAACACAGAAAAGCACAGAACAAAACTAAGGGGATGTAGTCAAGTCACGTCGTGTTACTTACACTTGCACTCATATCCCGACGTACGTACATACTGTACCTACTCGTGCGCTCGTATGTAGCTTGTTCGATTTCGTTTCGTTTCATTTCCGTGCGTCCTCTTGGTTCGGATTCAATTTGTTCCAGTGAACTTTTTTGGACATTCGCGGCGGTTATACTGAAAATGGGATTTTACTCAAAAATCGATTGGAGGAAAGAATAAAATTTATTAAAAAGCGCTTCGCTTCGAGTTTTAACTTTTGTTTATTCTTTCTCACATGAATTAAACGCTTTCTGATTAAGTGCAGTTTCTTCTAAAAGTTGAATAATTGCTGTTCTTTTTATTATTACTAGATTATTTTGTATAATTATATAATTTTTTTTTGGTGTGCAAAAACTTACCACAAACTAAACTCGATTGCATTCTTGGTAAATTGTTTCTAAAAATCCTTTTTCTTAGCTATTTTTACCCCTTTTGGCTGGTTGCATTTTGATGCAAATTTTCTATTAGAATCTTCTTTTTTTTTACAAAATGCATTCTTTATCGATGAATGGAATTTCCGTGCAGTTTGTTAGCATGAAAAATATTTGCGTTCTGTGTACTACGTGTACATCCTTTGCACATACTCGTACGAGGATCATTTTCGTAAAGTTTCCAGCACACACTCGTAAAGACATAAACGAGGTCTAATGTTGATGTTTGCATGGCGGCACCTTCGATACCTTCGATTGACAGCCATTGATGGACGTCTAGCCCAGCTACAGATGTGTCTAGGTTTTCAAACTCTTCGTTCGCCAATCGTTACCGCGTTCTTTATTTAATTTCGCATTTTCATATCTTAATCACAGTAATCACCTTCGTTTTCACGTTCGTGGACGATTCAGGCAACTTCTTTTTCTTACTCTACCATTTATGGTTGGTCTACTAGCAAAGGTATGTTCTGAAGTTGTTCGTTTACATAGGATTTGAAAAATGCCTTCGATTGTCGACTGGGGAATAGTGCGTATGTTGCTTACATGCAAAGCGAGAACGATCCACAATAAACTTAATTTTCCTATAATCATCAAGTTTGCTGTACGATTGCAAGTACAATAATTTGTTGAATTCTCTTCAACAAGAGATAAGTGAAGGTCAATCTTGAACGAATAATTACTGGTAAAGACTTTTTTTTATCATCTTCCAGATAACCAAACAGTTTTAAATCGTTTCGTACTTGACTTTTGTATATTTATTATCAATTATTTATGTTCATATATTAAAAAAAACATTATTCAATATGCGCTATGGAAAGTAAAATTTAATGAAACTTTTTTTCAAATTCTGCATTTGATACAATTTTTATTTTGTTAAATTTTTTAGAGAATTTCAGATTGTAATTATTTTTTTTATGAATGAATTTTTAGAGAATTCAAAATTCATTCATAAAAAAAATAATTTCAATCTGAAATTCGGCCATTATATGACTTATATTAGTTTTGAAATACTATAAAGTTTAAGAATTATCTGTGCAAATATGATATTTTATTTAGTTTTAAAAGAAGTGGTCCAACGTTGTAAAATTGCAGGATCTTAGCGGTCTACTCTTGAAAGTACGCATCCTGTAAACTTTTCGCAATAAAAAAGTCAAAAATTTATCTTGTTGTGTAGTTTTTGGTATCATTTTGTTTCAGGCTAAAAAAAGTTGATCAAATTCAGGCCAAAAGAAGTTCGTTATCATACGGCCATAGTGCTCAGAATCGACAATAACCGTCTCTACCTCTTCTTCATTTTCAAATAACAGTCGAATAAAATGGTTTCTTGAATCGCACAAAATTCCAAATTAAATTAAATCACAATAATTTCCATCTAAATTGCATAAATAAATACTTGTCGAGAACAGAAGAGAATTATTAAAATAAATAAGATATTCTGAAAATAAGTTTATTTACAAATAATAATTACTGAATTATTATTTTGACTAAACTGAACTTTTTATAATAATAGTTTTGATTTCCTTATCTGACTTTAACTTATTCTCATCATTTGTACTCATACCCCATTACGCGCCATCATGCATAACGCAATTTTCGAGTACTGCATCCACCGAACCAATTAAATGAAGGGAAAAAAAACCACATATTATAATTCTTACAAAAGTGTAGAAATAACTACATATGCTGGAGAGTATATCATTTTGTACAAATTGCCTCAATAAGGTGGCGGCCAATAAAAGAAAATGCCGCCACTCAGCATCGACACCAAAGACCATGTTAAGAGTTATTAAATATTCATCAACAACCGACGACAAAGCACTTTTACTACGCCTCTCATGGGAAGCCTATTCAACGCTTCCAAGAAAGGCTATTTCACTATTTACAATTTATAATTTTCAACCAAACAACAATAATTTTACCTTCTTTTTCATATTGTTTTATTAAAAAAAAGGATAAAAAAATTATACCAGAAAAACCTACTACAAATTAGATATTAGAAAAGTCCGAAGAAAAATTACTAGAAATTACCAAGCCAACAAGCATATTTACACGAGTAGTAAATAGTGTAAGGATTATTTACGGGAGATTTGCTTCAATAAAGTAATAAAATTTAAAATAATCAACATGGCAGACGATCTAGATTGAGTTGGCAACAATTTTTTACTTTGTTCGTTTTCAATATCGTTTCGTAATTTATGCAATTTTCCCTTATCAAATCAACTGTTCACTTTTCATAGAATTAATTGTGGATTTTTAATAATTTACAATATTCATATTTTTTTCTGAATATGTCTAATTTAGTGCATTTGAGATTATACCTTAAATTAGCAAAAAAAAAATTAGTAATTTATCGGGAAATAAGTATAAAAAAAATATCTTAAAAAGACAATTTTCATTAAAATGCGGCCATTTTGATGACTTATTTGCCCAGTGATCGCTTAGTGGTGGTGGCCATTTTGTATTTTGATAATTTAATGACAAACAATCGCTTAATAGTGGCGGCCATTTGTTAATTTAATGACAAGTAATCGTTCAATGGCGGGGATCCAAAAAAATCAATAAAAGAAACAGTAGTGGACAAAAACAAAAAGAAACCCGTCATTAATTCAAGTTTTTTCAATTATTTTTCTTTCGAATTTTTTTATATAAGTTTCCAACATCTATGAGTATTTTGTTCTATTTCTTATTTAATAAATGTTGATATATAACTACAAACATAATATATTGGCACAAACAGATTATATACTAATTAAAGTATATTTTAACGAGACAATAAAGTGGGAGGTGACACCTTCAAGACTGTCATCGATAAGTATTGATGGTGAGAAGCACAAAAGAGTAAATTTCTTTTAAGAGAAGGTTATGGTGATAAGATGATCGAGAATGAAACTATTTATAACGAGAAATTCACAAAACGGACTGGATTTGATGGGAATTGAAACTATTAGTACAACTCGAATGTTCAATATCGTAAGTCCAAATGGGGCTTAAAAATATGTTTTATTATTAAAAATTTATTTGTGTCAGTTTCCATCGATTGTTGAGTCGATTAAGCCTTTTTCTTGCAGAATGTGGGGTTCCAAATAAACCGTTTGTCTAATTAAAACAGAACTCATTCTATTAAAATCGAAGAAGAACTGACTATTTCTCTTATTCAAGAGTATTTTTTCCAAAGAAAATCCTTCCCTCTGAAGTTGTCAATTTTATTAAAATTTCTTTTCAAAAGCAAAGTTTCAGACTATGATCTGAATGTACGTTAACAAGTTCCTAAAAAAACAATGATCTTCCTTGGTACACGTCGATTTCATTGCATCCGCTTTCGAATGAAAAGAGTATTGTTCCGGTATATTTATAGATATTAGTCTGGCAACTGAACTCACTCTGGAAAGTCAAGAGAATCCTTCCTTTCACTTATTACCTTATACTAAAATCATTCTTTACAAATTCGTATTTCAAAGTAAATTAAGCTAACGAATTTTAGAATATTTCCCGAAAATTCGTTGGTATTTTGCAGGGTAGTATACTTGGTTCTATTCTGTACAATATAAAATATAAAATACGATCAAAGATACGCTTTTTTTAAAGTCCAGCTGTAGAACGATTTTATATTATTGAAAATTCTGTATTTATTCCTACTAAGAAATTATTCCAGAAGAATTATTGATTATTTCCAATAAAGCAGAAAACCTAGTTTTATTATTTTTTTAAATTAAAAGAAAAAAACAATTTTAAAATTTTATCAAATCAATATTTTTGGTAGCACAGTCGTTTGCGTACTGGACTCTCATTTAAGGGGTCGTGGGTTCGAATACCACTAAGGAATGGTCCTACGCTAATTCTAAAAACCACTTTACTTTCGTTCATACTTTAATTTTCTTATCCCGTTATCCCTTATCGCCAAATGGCCTTTTAGTGTCGTGGCGCTTATACTAAACAAACAATATTTTTTCCAAAAATTGGCAGTATTTTTAAATAAAATTTTCCGAAATGAAGAAATTTTTGAAAACTTTTTTTTTACTAAAAACACCGACCAAAAACACATTTTGAGAATCGCTGTTTTATTAATGAAATTTCTTCATATCCAAATCGTTATGAAAACGTTCTCTTTTGAATCGTTTCCATTTTAACCAAATTCAATAAAAATCACTTTCTTATTAAATAAGATTAAATTTAATTAAAAGAAGAAAAAAAACAAAAGCTAAATATTAAAAATCCGCTCATATCATTTCGATCTGAAAAGTATTTTTTATGATCGTCCCCATTTTAATATTTGATATTAATTTACTTCTAATTATATAACGGTGGATAGACCTTATCATATACAGACCTTCGATTCATTATCATAAATATGTTTAAACATTTTTGCACTGATTCCAATAAATACTCACATTTAAATTATGTTTATATGAAGTTTATTTTGAAATTTGGCTCAAACTTTCAAAATATGGAAGAATTTTAAAAAGGTAAGAAATACGAGCGCGCACTACACTTTTCAACAGAATATGGCACTTTCAAAATGAGTCCTGAGTGAATTGAATTTTATTTTAAATTATATAAAAATTCTTATTTTATTATGTCGCCATAAAAAAAAACTTAACTAATCAGGTATAATGAGTATTGTTTAAATGATCCTCTCTGTTAAATCGGTGATGTTTCGACATTTTCTGACACATTTTCGTAAGCGCAACAAAAATTTCATTAACGATTATCGCACCTGAATTGATAAAATTATGATAAACAAAATATTGAAAATAATTTGTGTCGATTCCTTTTTAATAATCTGATCAAGTTTGTAATAAAATTATTAAAATTGTTGTGAAGATGTTACCAAAGATATACCGACAAACTAAATTTAAAAATTTCTACCAAAAAAAAAAAAAACCGCAGATCCAGCAGCAATCGTTAATTGCGTTTTGGTTGAGTTTTTATATTCTCAATATTTTGAGGTTTTTTATTAAATTTTTAATACGTATTGAATGTGCCTGATTTAAATTGTAAGCCAAAATTAATAAATTGCAATAAAAGTTTTGCGTCATTTTGATAAGAGAATGGACTTATTTTTCCCGTATTAATATCGTTTATAATAATTGAGAAGGTAAATGAATGTCAGTACATATTGCTTTTGATAGCCTCTTATGAGATCATGTCTGGGATTTTTTCAGAAGTATAGGCATCCCAACCAAATTGATCAAGTTCATACAAAAGCTCGAGTTAAATGTTTTCGCTGAATAATTTTACACTAGGATCTGCTCTGAGGTCCCATCAACAGGGCTGTTTACTATCACCGGTTTTGTTCTTAATTGTGCTGGATGATATTATAGATGCTCTGACGGTCTTATTGGTGGGTATTTGATGGAATTTCTTATAATAACTTGAAGACATAGATAACACTGATAATCTGACTCTCCTATCAGTTAAGCACTCAAATATAGGGCAAGACAAAATACAGGATTTGAAAGAAGAATCGGAATCTGGGGGCCTCAGAACCAACTGTAAGCAAAACTAAAGATATTAGGATTTATTTCTGAAAATACAGAAAATTTGCCAAATAGGCAATGTAAGCATAGAATTGTATCATTGGAGGAGCAAAGAAAGATATTATTTCGGGAATTAATAAGGCCAATGCAACATTTACGCAACTTCGTAATGTATGTATGTTCTCAACAAATGTTCACAAAATAAATCGTTAGACTGTACCGCGATGTAGGTGATAACCACATCCAACCACGTTTCAGACAAAGGCTCCTCATACTGACGAACCACCGTGGGGCTCCCGACCCTCATGCTCCCACTTAATTTTAGTTTTAAGTGGCTGGTGAGTACTCTTCACTCAAAGAACTTGTAATTTCCTGACACTGCTAGACCAGCTCAGGACCGCGGGTTCGCCAAGACCCGTAGGCCACTTCTGGTATTGATTCTCTGGTACGGATCTACACTCAGAAGTATCCCCCTTACGATAAAGACCATGCACCAATTCACATATCCATTATCGCGATGGCAAAAATCAATGAGTTAAAGTGCGAATTGGTTCTTGACGCACTTTGTTCCCCAGATTTAGCCTCCTCGGATAATTTTCTCTTTCCAAATATGAAAAAATATCTCGGTGGTAAAAGATTTGCTAACAATAAAGAGATAGAGTCTGTGGTTAATTGTTATTTCGATGAGCTCAACGTTTTTTACTATAAACAGAATATCCTAGCTGTTGAACATCTTTGGAAAAAGTATATCGCGCTAAAAGGAGACTTTGTTGAGAAATAAAGAAATTTTTAAAGAAATTTTTTATGTTTTCTTTGTAAGGTCGGGTACTTCTAGAACTATCCTCGATAAAAAAGCACAGAATCCAAATTCACAATAGTTGATTGGCTAAAAGGTGCAATGAGGTACTAGTTTCTATTTCCAATCTAAATTTGAGAAGCTCATCAAAATCAGTGACTTTTTCAATAAAATTTAAGCCTTTAGGCCAAAAAAATATTTTTTTTTTCTTAAAAAGAAGAGCATTTTTATGCTAAGACTGTCATTTTTAAATTAGACAGTTTTCATGTAGGAAGAAGTGCGCGCTTTTCAATTTTATTTTATTGATTTTTTTTTTCTCTTTCGGTGTTATGTATTTATGAGAACGGGAAAAATAAAAATTGCAAGAGATTTTTTTTCGAAATTTCAAATTTTTCGTTAGAATTTTCTTGTTCTCTTTCTTTCACATGCAAATAAATACAATGATGTGAAAATATTTCTCATTGTGGTTTTTGTTTTTCTGAGCGTAATCAGATAGAAAAAAGAGTTTTTTACAAAATTGAGCTTAGTTAGAATATTTGCATTTCGTTTTTTGCATTGAAAGAATAACGAAAAGGAGAAAGAAAAAGAAACAGAATTGCTTCTCTCTCTGACTCTTAGTCGACGATAGTTTCTTTTCAGGATAGTTTTCGGTATTATTTGAATTTGAGAATAAGTGTATCTCTTTTTTTATGATATGGTAGTGAACGAGATAGAATGAAAATAGGATTATAAATATTTTCAAATAATATTGAAGGAAATTTTTTCAGTATTTTTTTTTTTTTTTGAAAAAAGGTTTTTTTGTTTTATTCTATTTTTTATAGTATAAATTAAATAGTTTTTAAACGAATTCATTTCTAAAAGTTAGTTGGATAAAGTAAGTATTAATAAATAATTTCTGTAATTCATGTTATATCATTTAAAAATTTGAGGTTAATTCCTTTTAATGCCGAGTTAATTAAACCTTTTAAAATTAGTATATAAAATATTAATAAAATAATAATAATTTCTTGGATCTATAAAGTTTTGCTCATTTCTTAATGAACAAAACTTTATAGTTAATTAAAATCAAATTTTATAAAAGAATTAGTACTAAATATGTGAAATTACTTCAATAATTACTGTGAGACTCACTCTTTTTTTCCTCTCTTTAATACGACTACAAGGTAGATAATTGTTCAAAAGTCCGGAAATGTCTATTTGGTGGTCTCTCAATTGATATGCAACAACTACGTGTACGAAGAAGAAACATTCAATTATGCAGAATCTGGGAATGTTGGCTTTGGATGAATTGCAATCATTCGAATTGCATAATTGATCAGACAGTATTGCTTTCAGAATCATGTTCCGCAAATCATTCCGTTCTATAGGATAGCCATTATGGCATCGTTTTTAGTTTTGTGGGTCTGTTGCAACGCCATCTGTACATTTACAGAATTACTCTGCGGTCACTTGATTCTGGTTTGCTAGATGTCAGAACTCTTTTGTTGGTTAAGTCAAAATGCTAATTGGATTTTTTCAAAATGTTTCCAAATTGAAATCAGCAATTCTACAAGTCATTCGAATATTATCAGGAATTAGCGCTAAATCATCATCAACGCATTCGCACAATAAAACCAAAAACATTTAATTTGATTGAATTTTTGACAGAAAAATAGTAAAACGGTGGAGATTGATTTAAGCAAGGCTGATATCAAAAGTTCAGTAGGCATTCCATATGTGAACAATAAATAAATCAATCGAAATTATTTTAGATCACCAGGCTCGTTAAGGAAAGGGAAGGGGATGAGTGGTAAATTTGGAAAAATCTTGTTAAATGAATTAATTTTGATTTTCTTTTTAATGACGACGATGACTAAACAATAAGGTGGCCTGTCAGTGTTTGCCTGAATTTATAGTCATCATCCCTCATCAATTGAATTTCGACCATATTTGCCATGCATTCTCCAGCTATGCTGGTAATATACATAAATTAGAAATATTCAAATAAATCTGCATTAAGAAAAATATTCAGGATTATCCAATTTATGAATGGGAAAGTAAATTCAAATAAAATGCATTTAAAATTCAGATTTCGATAAAGTTTACATTTTTCTGTATTTATTGGATTGCGACGAGACTTTTTTCGGTACTCGATCCTTTGTGGTAATTTTTTTAAGAGTATTTCGCAGATTTTAGAATGTATTTTGTTTGGCCATTATTTGACAAATATGTACTCTAACGTTTGAGAATTGTTTGCGAAGCTTAACAAGAAAAATTCTTACGGCGTCAAATCGCACGATCTTGGACGCCAATTGTTTGTTTGTTTATAAAATCCATAAGGCATGTGCCAGAGGCTATTAAAAAAAAGTCACCTTTTGGGCGACTGCATGTTACGTGTGGGAAATTTTAGCCATATTTCTAAGAAAATCTGGATGGCAGATTAATTAGAAAAATCGAGATTTTGTTAAACTTTGTGGAGTAGATTAATTTGTTTGAGAAAGTTAAACAGAGGACTTGGAAAAGAAGCTTTTAGATCAAGGAGCACGATAATAGAAGGAATCTTATTCATAAAGAAATTCTGGGTTAGGTGGCATTCGGTTAGTATATGATAGATTGTAATATGAATGCCACAGGATTGACAGATGGGACGAGAGAGGTTTGCAATACGAAAAGTCCAATATGAATTTTAAGCAGCTTACGTGCCCAAGATTTCGGTAAGGACGTTGAGTAGATACCGCCTTATTGAGTTGAAAAAAAAAACGGTTGCTCATTGTCCAGTCTATTTGTCTACGAGAGGCTATGAATGTTAAGTGCCATTTTGTGATCAGACAACATAAATTAGGGATTACTGTGGGCGCTGGACGCAGGATGGTTTCACAATCGACTTTATCCGCACACTCATTGCCCAAAATTACCCACATGGCCCGGAACCTTGCGAAATTCAATATTCCTGTTGTTCAGCAGGTTGTGCCGAATATTGTTGAGAACTGAGTCATTTGATGATCTGCGAATAGCTTTGAGAGCAAAAAGATAATCACTGAAAATCACCATGTCTCTGCTGTTGGGAATGCTACTTAACATCTCTACTGAACGCCAATTGACATCACAAAATCTCGAAAATACGCGTTCAAAGAACTTTATTCCATAATAAAGCCAAAATTTATCGTGTTGTATTGTTTTGACATCACATATAGTCAGTCTAAAGTAAAACCGTCAAATTAAGGTCAAAAAAAGGACAGGTCTCGCCTTCTGCATTTAAAAAAAGAAATGATACTTTCAGACCAAAATTTATACTTGTAGGCTTTCTGGACTTTATACAGGGCAATTTTGTAAATTGTCATTTCCGGCGAGTGAGAAATGACCCATATCTGTGGGACTATAATCTCCTCTTAAAGCAAAAGCTTTTCAGCACGTTTGTAAAAATCTTTTGCAATTATAACGCACTATTTGGTAGTTAAGCTATACATTTTAAAAATGGCAAACTTTAGTTTAAATAAATATTATCTTATATGATATCTATAGTTGACAACTATCAAATGGCAGGTGTATACTTTCAAAACTGTGAAATGGTTAGTCCTATATTGAAAGAACTAGTAATACGAGGTATGGCAGAAAAGTAACAAGCCTGAGTTTTTTCCAAACAATTTTAATTAATTTTTTTCATTTTCTAGAAGGGATTACCATTCAAGGTATATTCGTAGTCTTGCCGGATCGCTGTCAGTGGTGCCAGTCTGATTACTTTTCTTCCACACCTCATAATCGTTCATTAATATTTCAATAATAAAAGTTAAAATTTTTGAAAAAATTTAATTTTGTTACCCACTGTCCTCGTTTTCGAAGATGCGACAATTTTTTAGTCCATTAACTGTCACTTAATCATAAATGATGATCAGTTGGCCTGTCAAAACAAATCAATTTCGACCAGTGTCAGCCTATCACCGGACGACAATGGGATCCATTCACAAAATCCAAACAAAAACCAATTGTTGGTCATTTTGGACTCTGCTTAAACATTTTTGATAATTTGGGATTTTGAAGATATAGCCTTGCGCAATTATAATAAAATCGATATCGTCGTCAAATTTTCAATAAATCTCAGTCAACAAAGAGAACCACCACATCGTTTTTGAATGTCGAAAAAGATTTATGATCGACTATTTTTATGATAATTCAATTTTGATCATAAACATTTTCTTTAATATTTTTAAAAAGAAGGTTTTTTATTATTATTATTATTTTTTATTTTATAATTGAATGTATTGAAATTTGAGTTGGTATCAACCATTTTTTTTTTTTTTCAATAAATGGGATCTTAGGGACGGAAAAATTCGAGGATCTCGAAGGAATGTAATTTTGTGAAGACTAAACTATTATCATTTAATTGAAGTAGACAAGTTCCTTTATTTTATTTAAAAAAAAACAACATAAAATACGTTTTTTTTAATCAAATAATGATAATTTTTTTATATAAGAAAAATATTATTAATGATTTATCATCACAAGAGAATTTTACATTTTTTTCTATTCAAAAAAAATTTACTAAAATTTTTTGATTCAGTCGAACCTTAGCTTATGAATAATTTCACAGGATGGCACATATTTTTAATAATTATCCTGTCTTCATATTCCGACTATATCAACACCATACGACAAAGCTAAAGTGAGAAAAAACATATTACGTATACAACCAGAAAATAATCCTCAAACTTAAAAGGTACATATTTTTGGGTTGTGAAACGAATCATCTAATAATAATAATAATAATAATAATATAAGGAGGGTAGCAAGACACACATAGTCTCAAAACCACATAATCCCAAACCATAATAAGGTCTTTTGTGGTGAATAAACCATAACTCAGACAAAAGTAATATTGAGGCTTTTAGCGAACCTCAATATCATATTGGATGGTTGCCGGGAAATCTCGTAGGAATCAGAGAATCCCAAACCAAGATGCCGAAGTTTCTGGTAGGCAATCGCAGAGTAGATGCTTTGACGTTTCATTCTCTGTGAAGCAAAACGACAGATTTTTGTTTCAGATTTGCTCATTTTATTAAGATGATAGCTGAACAGGTACTGACTAGTGAGTAGGCCCGTGAGTAGCCTTAGGCCTAGTTTGTTGAGTTTAAAGATCTCTTCCTCCATTTTTTTTTAGAAAAGGTGATGCATTTTTAGGGTGATTCGTGACTCATATTGAGTTTTTAATCCCGCCTTTCCAGGACTTTATACTTGACCCTTTTTTCAGGTGTCTCTTTGGATAGCCACAGAAGGGTTCTAGTCCAATGAACAGAGTATTTTGCTCTCTTTTTGGCAAGTTTTCTGCTTAGCAAGAAAAATTCTAACAAAAACAATTCCAACGGCGTCAAATCGCACGATCTTGGACGCCAATTGTTTGTTTGTTTATCTGCTAGTTTGTCATCCTCCATACCCTCATGACCTGGCATCCACAACAAAGTCACTTTGTTGTCTCTATCCAATTGATTTAGGACCGTGTGGATATTTTAAACTAGCTTGGATTGGATACCAGATGAGACCAGAGCTTTCAATGCAGCCTAGCTGTTTGAGATGATATAGATTCTTGCGTTATGTAAGTTCCTTCTGATACCCTCTATAGCCCAAAGCTCAATGGTATGTATTTCTGCCTGAAAAATTGATGGCGATTTACCAAGGGCCTGAGATAGACGATAATATGGTCCAGCTACACCCGTCCCAATTCTTTGGTTAATTGATTGTGCATTATTTTGGTAATTGTTTTCTTTTAGTTTAATTGAAATTAATAAAAATAATTCAAAGTGTCCAAAAGAGAGTCCTCTTAAACATATTGTTTTGTTGAAATTATTAAAATGCTCATCTAATTTGTGCTTTGTAAAGTAACATTTTAGTATTGTGCGTCCCTCAAAATTTGCATTTTCACAACCCCTTAAAAATTAAAATTTATATTTATATAACACTAACTCAAAATTGATGCTTTAACCAATGTTCTTTTTTATCGAAATTCTTCTTAAACGAAGACGAAAATCATAAACAAAAACAAATACGAAACAACAACAAAAAAAGCAACCAGCAAAATAATATATTTTCAATTTTACTATTCAATTCCAAAAGAATTATCCTCATTGAGTTTGAGAAAAAAAAAACAACTCATTTTATTGTGAATATTATCGATTGGATTCTATTAAGACATCAAAATCGACATGGACTTTGAGGATAATCCTATGGCGATATTGTGTCTCTTCAGTGTCACTATCGATATCGAGATATCATCATCGCCATTAATGGTGGTGTTATCATCATCAAAATCCCGATTCACAATCGGTGTGGTCTCTGGCAATAATGCATTCACAATATGAACAGTCAGTGTCGTCGTTATTGTCCGGTCTTAGAATTTTTTTCTCTTTCTCTTTTCTTCTAACTTTATTTAAAAAACAAAAAAAAAAAAACAAAAAAGAAAACTTAACAGAAAATACACAAAAATATTTTTATCAAATGCAATAATAGCAATAAATAGAAAATGAAAGTAGACAAAATCAAATAATTTTTGATTAAAAAGAAAATACACAAAAAATTAGAAAAATATCTTAAATATTTATGATGATCGTAATGCAAGAGAAAACATTTATTTATGAGTTTGGACATTTCAAAGATTCCCACATAATAAATTCTATTTTATTTTGGATTTTTCATCTGCTGTTGTTGGGATTCAGTTCGATCTTCATTTGTAGATACAATATTATTTTACTATAGCAAATAAGTATTCTGAAAATTTTATTTACGAGTAATTTTTAATTTTCTGTTCTTTTTTTTTAGGAATTCAAAATTCATTTCTTATATAAAAAAATTAAATTTATTCTTTTCCCATTTTGTGCAAAATAATTTCCTTTATTTACGGATTATAAGCAAAAAAAAATAAAGAAATTTATTGAGAATATTTTGCTTAAAAATTGTTCTAGTCTTGCTTAAAAAATATTTTAGATGATATTTAAATTTTTCAGTTTTAATTAAATTGAAAAAAAAATTGCCGTAATTTTTTGCCTCATAAAAACGATTAATGAAAGTTATATTTAATTTAAAACTGCCAATACTTAGAAAATTTGCCGATCGGATCCTGGAATAACAGGCTTTGGGTCCAAAATTTCCTTCAGCGATGAGACTCATTTATTCCACTCAGAGAATAAGTTAATAGGCAAAATGTTCATGTGTGGGTATCTGAAAACCCACATGTGACTATGGAGAAGTGGTTGTATCAACGAAACGTGACTTTATGATGTATATTTTGGTCTAAAGGTGCCATTGAGCCCTTGTATTTCTTCGAAAATGACAAAGAAGAGACCGTTACCGGCAATCCTGCACCATATTAAAACCACATTTTACAGCCTGAACTTTGACATTTTAATCTGAATCATATGTAGTTTCAAGAAAATGGTGCCACAAGCCACACAGTTTTATTGTGCAAATAGCTCCCAAAACGTGTAATTTCTAGAATTGACGATGTCAATTTGACGCCATTAAACTTTTTTAGAGCATTTAAAAACTATCATCCACCAAGTAATTGCCGTACGCATTTAATACCCCAATTAACGAAAATTTGTCATTAAACATAACCTCAAAAGGATCGACGAGTCCTGCCTTTTGAGGTTATGTTTGACATTTGTATAATTTTAATATTGCATCTAAGTCTAAATTTTTATTGTGTTTTATTTAAATTTACTTTCCGAAGCACATTTTCTCTCAACTGAACATTTATTTTATTTAGACGATCGATATTCTTGTGACTATAAGATCTAATTTCAAAATAATATGGATTGATTAAATACTTTTGCTTTATCAGTAAGCGAACAGATAAATATGTGCTAGTTTGTATGTATTTTTAGAATAAGTTACTTATGAAAATATATTTACAATTAAAGAATTTATAAATTCACATTTGCGCAGAGAGAGAGGAGAAAGAACTCAGAAATTGAATCAATAATTCTGAATTGAAAACAAATGGTATCATCAGAAACAAGTCAATGCTCGTACATGCTAACAATTTCATCGAATTGATTTGGAAAATTGAAATGTTGACAATCGAGGCCGCAGGAATTCATTTAATATCAATTTGCATTGTGGTCATCACTGATTGCCAACACTATACTTGTGTAGTCCTTAGCATTTAAGAAGGCAGAAGATTTCTTGACTTTAAGTATTGTTTTGCTATTGTCACCATGAACATATTTTGTTATCAATTTTTACGCCACATTTATTATACTATTAACAATAAAATTTTTTCTATGCATATAAATTAATTATGTTTTTGTTGGTTTTTTTTTGTGCTGCTGATTTGAATTTTGAAAAATATTTGGCGGTAAAATTTGAATTAGAATCTGGAATGATAAAAATTACATATAAAGTGAATTTCATTTATAGTGATATGTATGGCAGATACCTTTATTGTAAATAAAAGTACATTTGATACCAATATTATTTTAAATAAGCATTGCTCAAAAGGCAGGAGGTGATTCGAGGAGGACAATTTTGGACGACCCTTCCTCATAAATCGGGCTGAAACTCACCGATGGCTTGAATGATGTTGTTCTCCAAATCGGAGAGTGTAGTCGGTTTATTGGTAAAAGGCATTGATTTACCGCAGATCCATAGAAAAAAGTATAAGGGCTTAAAAACGCATCATTTTGGCAGTCTGATGTTTCTGCAATAAATCGCACCATCCTGTTGGAATTAGATATTGTCCAAGCGCACATCGTCCATCTGAGGCTCAAAAAAATCTATTATTATCGCTCGATACCTCTGATGGCACCCGATCAAAATCCACACCAATCAGTAAGTTTTGCTGAATGCAAAGAAAGCCCATGAACGTGTTGTGATTGATTTATTCAATAATGCGTTTTCTGCTAAAAATTTCACTATTTCGACGCGTTGTTGATTCGTGTAATTTTATATTAATAATTAAATGGTGGCTATAGAAAAACATTACCGCATAAAAATGACAGCGCTATCATATGAAACGTCAAAGTAAGGGCTTGCTTTGGCGTTTATTGAAAAAAAAAATTGTTAAAATGCCTTAGTTTTTTTTTGGCATTTTATAGTAAAATCGTTTCAGTTTTTATAATAATTCAGAATAGACATTCTATACAATTAATAACGGAAAGAAAGCTTATCTCCATCTGGAAGCTTCTACCCTTTCTGCTGACTTTTTACAGAAGATACTGAAAAATAAATGAGAAAAAATATGCAACAAATTCAATCGAAAATCATTTTTTTTAAAAGGCATCATTTTTGATTCGTTCGCCATAAATTCGGCGTTGGTGCACCCCTTAAAGAAATTAACATGATAAGATCCACGATAACACCGGGGAACTGAAAGACAAAACGTTAAAAAAACCAAATTGATCATCATCATCAACAAAAAAAAAGAGAGCATAAAAACGGTTGTGGTCGCTGCACAGCCATTTACCAGTTTTTTATCTCGTTCACTCATCAACGACTGTTCGTACATGCATACATGAATTTGCTGATACTAATTCGTGTTTTTTGTTGCTCTGGTGCGCGATGCGTCAACCTCGACTGCAGCTCCAAATTCCGCAACTTGGGTGGTCTCGAACCCATTCAATCTGCCAGCTATACCGCTACACAGGTCCCATGGAGTTCGCCAGTTGACGCAATCTCTCTAATGACACACGGCATGCCGCGAATAATTTTACCTTCTTTGCATCAATCGTACTTTGAACTGAGCAACAACATCTCCTCTCATCTTTTCTGGTTTTCACTTAAGAGTTTTTCTTTTCTCTTTCTATATAACAACACCAATCCTAATAAAACACACTCATCGCTAAATTCATACACAATCTAGTTGACAGAAGTTATACGAGAGGATTTGTTTGGTTTTTAATCGAGTATTATTAAAACACACACACATCTATCGAAATATTTCTACGCATAATGTGTGTAGAGATAAAAAAAATAACTATCGATTATATTGCATATATTCTTGCTTTGCGATTAAATAAAGATACACGAACAGATAATCTTTTAAAGAACAGCGAAAAAAAAAATTATTCAAAATAAAAACCAAAATTCCTTAATTTCAATCAAAAGCCGAATGGACATTTTTTTTTTTTAATCTACAGATAATATAATAAAAATCCGGAAAAGATATTAAAATTGTACAAATTAAAAAGAAAAAATCATTTAACAAAGTAAGCAAGTTTTAAAAGAAGGTTAATAAAAAAATAATATCTTTTAATATAATAAAAAAATAATCAACTATGGATCAGGTGTTCAAAACTGCCAATAATTCGATGGCTGATTAGAAAATCATCGATGATGTTGCGATCATTAAAGTAACTATAAAAAAAATTATTGTTTTTTCTTTTGTACGTAAATTATTTTCAATAAAGTCTGATTTTGTATAGTTTCTTTATATTAAAAAAATTGTTCTAAGAATAGAAGAGTATATATTTTTGTTAGGTTCTTTGCATTTTATACTATTACTCATTGAAAATGCTGTTAACAAATTTTTGAAAGAAAAAAATTAGCTTCTATACCGGTGAACATCTTTATTAGATATTGTTTTATAGTTAAAATACTCTTTTAATGAAAGGAGGGGAAAAAATTATAGACTCGGTATTGAGTAGCTCCAGTTCGATTAAAATGTTCCGTTCCACATGTCTATCAACATTGACTTCAATGTTGCTAAGAATTTATTTGTAATTTTTTTTACCACAAATTTGACCATTTTTATTTAAAAAATTTTAAATTTGTTAAAAAATATTTTGTTGTTGTTGGTTAAAATTACTAGAAAAAGTTAATTTAGCAGATACAAAAGACAATCGAACCAAATAAAAAACAACTTCCTTTCAACATGTTGCTGGCTCTCCAACTTCAATCTGGATTTGTAGGGTTTTAGACGAATTGCTTGTAAGACTGAAAGACTTAATGATATATAAAAACAATTTTCTTTTATTTTATTTGGAAATATTGGTTTTATTATTATTTTGATGGTTATTTCAAGACTTTATTTAACATGGTTCCGATTGTCCGATTTGGGTCAAATATGCCCAGTTTTGTTTTATAATTTGATGCCATTTTAAAAATAACTTCATCGTGGTCCCTCTATCAAGAGTAAGCGGTTTTCACAATCGTCTCTTGATGCCAATTTCGTACCACAAAGGAAGTTTTGCAATGGATAAAAAAATATTGTAATCGCTTGGTGCCAGGTCCGGACTATTAGGTGGTTGCATCAAAACTTTTCAACCAAGCTCCCGGAGTTTTTGGCGAGTCACTATAGACGTGAATGGCCTGGTGTGGTCCTGATAGAACACAACACCTCTCGTATTGGCCAATTTGGGCTGCTTTTGGTCAATTGCTAGCTTCAAAAGTTCCAAATGTTGACAGTAGAGGTCAGAACTTAGTGTTTAGCCAAATGCACAGCAAAACCTTCCTGGCCGTTAGTTCTGGTTTGGCCACCGTTTGAGCCGCTTCATCGTGCTTTGACGACGATTGTTTTCGCACAATATTGTCGTATATTTCCGGAAAGGTCTTAAGGTATGCCAGGTTTCAAGTCCTAGAAATCAACAAGAAAAAATCTGGCACCGTCACATCAAGTGAATACGGAGGCCAAAAAAATTCATATTTAGTTTTTGGAGGTTCATCGTCGCCTTGGCAGTCTGTGCTGGAGCTTTATCCTGATAGAACTATACCAGGTGTCAAAAAGCATCGGAGATTCTCCTAAAGCCATATTCTTTCGATGCCTAGTTGAGCACAGTGACAGCGGGTAGAGGCAGATGAATCTGGAGGGGCACGCTGCCGTACAGCTGCCACGGCAAACATAGGATCTCTTCCCAGAAAATCGCCGACTGATTCAGTTCATTCAATTTATTATTTAAAAAACAATTCTAATACGAATCGTATTTTGATAAGTGAAAATTATTGTAAATTGAATATGCAACTTTCAGGGATTAAGGGTTTAATGAACATTTTAGGGGATGGTGTTGGTTTTAAGCTGGTGTATTTAAATTTAGAAACAAAGTAAATAAACACTTTCTTCTCTTGAAATCTTCAATAGCTTTTAAATAGCATCGTTATTATGCTTTTTAACGCGTAGGTGTTTAAAAAATGCTAATTTCTAAATGTTGTCGAAGGCGAATCGAATATGACTGATTGTGTGTGCATTTCTGTATAGATTTTACTGAATTATGTACTTTGAACACGCGTGGAATGTTATTCAAAATGTAGAAATGTTAATCAACACCGAAAAATCGATCGTTTCGCATATTTTCCGGTGGAGAGGTCGATTGATATCATCAACGGTTTCCATTGATTATAAAATTTCTTCACTTGAATTACGATAATTGCAGGTGCATTTGTCATCATTTTATTTTATATTGTATGCGGGCATACATATTTCCTCACATTCCACAGATGTTGACCATCGAAAATAGTTTTCGTTTCCCAATTGGGATGTTTTCACATAAATTCGGCAATTGTCGGTTAGGTGGTCCAGCACATTATCAGCGAAAATATTTCCTTCCTGCCACTGAACTAACATTTTTATTCGAAAACGGATAGTTGGACTCGGAATAATGCGTTCCTGCCTCGTACAATTTGTATGTGCACTGAATTCTTTCCAAGTATTATTTTCTTAATTCACCGATTAAAATTGTTTTTCTCACAAACCGTATTTATTTTATTTTATTTCCCATAAATTTCTTCGACATTACTTTATATTTAACAAATCCGATTTCTTACCGATTTTATCCGATTTTTATAATAAACTTCATAAAGTTTTCGTTAAATTCCAAATTCCACTTCTTTTTCCTCTTATTTTACTTATCCATTTTTATTTCCTTAATAATATTCGGATTCGAAATTTCCCTTCCATTCCCTTTCCATTCAGATGATGAAAATTACGACTGTTCAACTTTTGATTTTATCCATGTTCGAGTTGATTTTGATTGGCTAATTGGGCCATAATTATAGTGTCACCGTTATTTGGTGAATTCCGCCAATGTAATTAATGTCAACAAACTCATCAACCAAGTATTTATTGAATGTACACCGCCATGTATAATATATTATTTATTTCTGTACAATTTTATTTACTTTTTCTCTCTTAAGGTTAGCTTACGAAATAGTTAAAATAATAATAATAAAAAGCCGATAAAAAGAGGTCCAATCGAAAATGTTACCCTAAAAGTTAAGAAAGTAAAATCAGATCGAATTATTTCCAAAACAGTTTTAAGTACTTTTAGGCTATTGTAAAAAATTAGGCTTCTTTATTGAGCTTTTAGAACAAAGTAATAACTTCAACAATAGCAAAAAAAAACCTTTCAAATTGATCCACAAATAAAAGATTTCGAAATAATTGACAAAAAATCGCTGAAAAACAATGCCATTCGTCAAAAGTAATTTGAAGCAGCACGCAAACTTTTTATTGATATTATTTTTAGTTTTTCCTTATTTCTTGAACTTCAATTTTTATGAAAATGTGGTTTTGAAGGCAATATTAAAATCTAGCAGATGTGGGCTTTTTTTGAAACTAGAAGTTAATGTTCAATTTAAAAAAAATGTTCTTTTTTTCGAACAAATTTTTACTGGCAAAATTTTGGCTAACAAATACAAAATTTTATTGACAAAAGAATTATTTACCAACACAATATTACGAACAAAAAGGTTTTTCTGATAAAATTTTAAGCCTGATAAAAGGTTTTCCTGATAAAAAAAAAGGTTTTCCTGATAAAAAAAAAGGTTTTCCTGATAAAAATTTGCTTACTAAGCAAAAATTACTGGCAAAAAATTTTTTACTGACACAGTTTTTACTGCAACAGTTTTGACTGTCAAAACATATTTTGATTGACAGAATTGTTACTGACAAAATTTTTATGAAAAAACTGTACTAATAAAGTTTTACTAACAAAAAAAAAAACAATTTTACTGAAGAAAATTTTTTTACCGACAAAAAATTATTTATCGAAATTTTTTTTTCCTGAAATAGCTTTTATTCAAAAAAATTTTAATAAAAAAAAGGTTTTCTAAAAAATATTTGATGACAAAAAAAAAAATTTTTACTAACGATAAATTACTGAAAAAATAATTTTTAGTGACAAAGTTTTTACTGCAAATATTTTGACTGCCAAAAAATGAATAAGCGTACACGGATTGTTGCTGAAAAAAATTTTTACTGACAAATATTTTGTGGAAAAATTTTACTGAAGAATTTAAATAACAAAACTAAACAAAACTTTTCTGACAAAAAATTGTTTACCGACAAAAATGTTTTTCGTGACAAAATTTGACTGGCAAATAAAAATTTTTACTGACAAAAAATAATTTTTACTGCAAAAATTTTGACTGAAAAATTTTTAATGCAAAAATGATTATTGAAAGTATTCTCACCAAAATAAATTTTACTGAAAAATATTTTACTAAAAAATTTACCCAACAAAAAAAATTACTGACAAAAACTTTGTTACTAAAAATTTTTACTGATAATTTTCACTGAACATATTTCCTGAAAATTTTAACTGACAAAATTTTTAACTGGAAAAATTATTTTTTTTTTTAATTTGCTTACTGAAAAAATATCTGATGAACTAAAAAGTTCTCATGGAAACAATTTGAAGTGAAAAATATTTTGCTGATAAATTCTTTGACACAAAATTTTCATTGACAAAAAATTATTTTACTGACAAATTTTTACTTTTACAATATGTTTATTATAAAAAATTTTTTTTTTTGAATAGACTTTTTTTTTGAATAGACTTTTTTAGGGGAGAAAAAAATAAAAAATAAAGTGAAAGTCAACACAAATTAGTAATTTTTATAAAACATTTTAACAGAAGTGTTTTATTCAAAAGTTTTTTTTCTATCGAATATTTTTTACTGAACTTCTCCGTTGAAATTTGTTCTTAAAAAGCTCCACTAATCAAATGACAAATAGGTGAGTTCTAAAAAAATAGTGCAATGAATAATTTGCGTTGACTTTCACTTTACAGATGAAAATCTACATCTTAACAAGTTATAACAACTGCCATCGAAAAAATGAATACTTTCTTGTGGAGTTAATTCAGTCATGCGCGAATATCGTTGACGAGAAATACTCCACAAGAAACTAATTTGAATACAAGAACATTATCGGAGTTGAGTGCGTTTTTATTGGAACTGGTGTTCTGTACAAGGGGAAATGATTGTCTTATTGAGGAGGAGATAGTCTTTTGGGATCGGAGACCTACTATCAGACAGCATCGCATCATGTCACATCGACTTACAATCCTTTCGCGGTGCTATTGCAAGTTTGCCTACGCAATATACATACGCCCTGACTAATAACTACAAAGTTGTTCCCGAATACATTGATCCGCAACGAGGAGATGTTCACAATTATTATCCGGACTTACTTTGTATAGAGATTGTTTGGCTTCTAGAGGGGTTTTAGTATCTAAGCAATTGCGCTGTAAACTTGGTATCAGATTCTATTAAACAATCTCTACAGCAGTGCTTCTAAACTATGGCCGGAACAGCGCGCGGTTGTAATCACCCATTTCGTCGGATTATCTTTACAGGTGATCTGATCGTAACTAGAGTAATTAACCAGTCATTTGATCGGGCTATTAATTGGTTTTTGTTATGTGATACGGCGATAGCGGTAGATCGCTAGCTTACATACACGGACGCCATTCGAAGTTACTTATTCCATCGGAACGGTGAACTGCCACTTAAAAATTTTCTTGGCAATTTCCTATTTACAGTCCCCTAATCCGATACTCAACCAGTATATGTGTAGACGTATTCACGATGGATTTTGTTCAAAATGCACTCCTTCCAAAGAAGTTTTTTTTTGAATTTAAGATCTTAAACAGAACAAGTACAGGACAGAAAATGATCTCATAGATAGTATGTGTCCAGTGACTGGTTGCGTGTTACGAACGAGTGTGGCACTGTAAGTAGCCATTTTTGCTAAAGCTTTGGCGATAACTGACAGAATAGCTGTGCCATTGTGACATAGAAAATGCGGTTAGTTCTAAATAGATTAAAAAATAAGAAAACCTAAATGAATTAACAATTAAATAAAATAATCTTAATCGATTTGTATTTTCCTATCAATTAGCAAAAGATCAATAAGAAGACCTCGTGGCGATCAGCGCCAGATCGAATCAAGCTGGAAATTGTTCTCGAAACGACGAAACCTACACGAAGGCAAAACGAAGTTTGGCGATCGTAGCGCATGAGTGTGTCCGGGATAACAAGAAAAAAAGTAATGGCAGGAACTCTATTGCGACTGAAACTGAAAACTGCATTCAGTCTGATTGTCAAAATTTTAAAATCTCCACAATCTTATGAGAATGCACAAGTCCTCGGACTGTTTTATTGCCGAAATGGATCTTATTTTAATTTTGCAGTTGTACTCCAAGTACTGCCATACATTTCATAGTTTTTCTATGTGGCAGGATTGTTGTTTTACAGTTGAAATTGAAATAGAAATAGTATAAGTGAATAGATTATTTGTAGTTATTGTATATTAAAAAATTGAATGAAAAATCATTTATAAATAATAAATTTTATTGCAGTTCTATTTAGTTAATTTGGACGAAATTCATCACTTTTTGACACAATTTGCAATTCAGTTTTCAGTTTCAGTCGGAATTGTGTTCCTACCACGAATTGATCAAAAATGGCTCATTAGAATTTTTGTTTGTTTCATTCATAATGACATGTTGTAATATGTTTTTGTCCCTTTCGTTTGCATTATCTCAATACTGTTCAGGCTCAATAAATACTATCGTTGGTTACATCCTCTACAGAGAGTAGCTGAGAAACGTGTTCCAATCCTCTCGCTAGTTGACTAACATATATGAACAATTTGAAATACAGTAGCGGTCAATAAATAACTACACGATTAATAGAAAAACTCATATTTTAATTAATACGTGTACAAATAAATTAAGTGATTTTAGTTATTTTCCTTCTTTCGGATTTATTTTTGATAATTTTTAATTAGACCTGATATAATATACTCTACTAGAGTAGAAGAAAATAACACCTTTCTATGTATAATTATAGCTGATCTTGACTTATTCCCTTCAATATTGTCTGTTTACCAAATTTTTAAAGATTAATCCATTTCGTGTTTTGGAAAGTACATCACTTTCACTTGACAGCTGTCAAACTCACATATTATTTAGGAAAATATTTGTTTAGTCTAAAGCTTACCATTTTATATTATGTATTTTTTAACCAGTAAAAGATACGGTAAAATTAAAAAAAAAACTTTTTACAAATGTGTAGATTTCGCGGTAATTATATTTTGTAAAATTTTCTTTAGCGATTTTGATGCTCGTAAAAATCACTAGATATGGGGCTCTGAAAACTCCCAAGTGACTGTGCAGAAACTATTTTACCCACGAATAGTGACTTTCTGGTGTGCATTTCGGTCTAAGGGAAATAAAGAAGGAAAGACAGTTACCATCAATTCTGAGTGTTTTATTGCGTATGAAAAATTTCTAGGACGCGTAATTTTAAAACTTGGTGATGTCAATTGGCCTCCAAGATTGCGCAATTTGACATTGTTATACTTTTTATGCAGAAAATCTCAAAATTTAAAAACCGACATCCGTCAAGTAACGGACGAAAGAGTCATTCAAAATAACCTCAAAAGGTTCAGGAAGTCCTGAAAAAATCTGGTAGTGATATTGCATTTTATGTATAATACCAAGGTCTAAGCAATATAACAAAATAAAAGTTTAATGAAAATCTAGAATTTTAAATATCTTCTATTCAACTTTATTTTCCAAAATGAAAATTGGATAAACTTTAATTTATTGACCATATTTTTAAATGATGAAAAAAAATAATCCTGTACATCTGTTTTTGGTTCTTTAAACCTCATTAGCTCGAATATCAAAGGCCGCATGTACACGTTACCGTCCCCCTTCCTTCCCTTAAAAACAATTCGAGAGTCAAAAAAGTTCGCAGATATCTTTCCAAAAAACAACCCCTTCTTCTTATCCATCGCCCCTGAAATATTCATCGATTGAATACGTCCAATCCACAATTTAAATAATTGCAATTTCGATTTAATATTTTTCTATAGGAATTTTGGAATATTTCCTTTTGATTACAAAATAAATTACGACATCCTTTTCGCTTTTGATTTGCTTGTTTTACCCTCCTCAGATTTCGGTGTGTACTTGTATTACGCTCACACAGAACATTAATAATGTATTTATTTATTTATTAAGAAATAAAAAAAAAATATCTACGCAGGAAGAAGCTAGCTCCAGATTTAAGGCGATTGATTACCTTCTATTAAAATGTTGAACAGACAAAAACTGACCACAGGAAGGCAATAGAGGAGCAAAAAAGTCTTGGAGTCACCCCGTTTTTGTTGCATGCGATCAATCCATCATTTCGTTAGTCATTCGGTTTTTATGAAGACATTTGAATATAAGCAAATAATTTTTTCGGAAACGAGTCCCAACCGCGATTCAGACTCCTTGATGTAGGCTACAAGTGCGCCAAATTCCTCCTCGATCTGCTGACCTCAAAACGTTTGATCTGAATGCGATTACTCGGCAGGTTTACAACATTCCGTACACCGCGAAACCGGGTCAATGACGAATCATGATTTTTTGTTGTTATTGTTTTTTTTTCTATATTTTTATGTAAGGCCTCAGAGAGAAGAGCCTGAGACCATTCTGTAGCGCCATGACCATGAGGTCATTTTGGCGATGACAATTCAGAAGTGAACAAAATCTGATCGTGCAGCCATCGTCGCTGTACCACCACTTGCGGTCTCTTCGCGAATTTCTGTTGCACTGTCGGGTTACGGCGGAAGTCACATTGCTGTCATTTTAAGCGTTATTTGTTGCTTAAGACATGAACTCTTCTGTCAGTCCATCATCGAAAAATTACAATAAATAAACCACACAAATCGGGAGCAGACTGTGCAACTCAAAAACAAATTTAGCCATTAAAAATTTTACGATTTAATTTAAGAAAGAAAGTCAACAATTTAAAAACACTGATTTTAGTGTTTGAAGGGGAAGTGGTAAGGGGGAATTGGGGATGGTTTGTCAGATTGGCTTACGTAAAACAGGATAATATTATTTTTCATCATATTTCCGTTTCAATAAATTTACCCTTAAAAAAACAAGAAGCCAACGAATTTCAGATCATTTAATTTTTTTTTATGATATACCTACCGAATAAAAAAAAATTAAATAAAAATTGTTAAAAAACGAAACCAAACTGTTCAACTGTTTGCAAAAGGCATTGCGCATATGATTTGCATTTTGTTGACAGAAACGGGATTTATGCAAGTTCATTTCTTATGCTCATAATTAAATTTGAATTTTTGGAGAATTTTTTTAAACCAATTATAATCGAGTGATGACCCCCTCAACGATGATTATTATTATTTTCATTTTGTTCTTTTTTGATGGCTAAATAAAAAATGTTTTATTCAGGAAAGGACTCAGAAACACCTGACAACATTTTGAGAAGAAATTTTTTTTATTTTTCTTGTTGTTTTTACATTAACGAAAGATGAAAATTATTTAAAACAAAAACGACTTACATCATAAAAATTCCTTAGCGAGATCCTTAATTAGAAGAATTTCATGGCCAATTGCTTATTCACTGTGGCAGTTGAGAGGTCAACTGATGTATGTAAGGGTTGACTTCCTTCAGTCCTTCATCTCTTTTTGTAGTTTCAAAATAATTATTTTCTATTTCATTCGTCTTCATTCTTCTATTCGGTCGCATTCATTATATTAAATGGTTATACCCCAAGCTTAGTCCGTATCTTATCCTTAATGTAAATTGTAATAAGATAACTCATATTTTATCTTTTCAACAAGCTACAAAACTAATTCCAACTTTAGATATGGTACTTTTGATAAAGGCAATGTGTTCACAATACTCCGATCCGATATGGCAATTTCAAAATACTAATTATATAAGCGGTTTATATAGTCTGCACCGATAAGGACTCTACATATAAAATTACGGCCACAATGTGACGCGTTGTTAAAATTTCAATTTAATAATGATTTAATAGGAATTTCATCAAATTAATTACTGTGGATTAATTATTTAGAAAATTTTCATGTTCTGCTTTTGATAAAAAATTTGGAAATTTTACATTTTTTATTAGGTCTTAAATAATTTTACTTAGACGTAGGGTGGCAAAGGTTATTTTAACTGCAGTTCTCGAAGAAATTTTTCCATTTTCATTATTGTACAATACTTTGTTCGTAATTTATTTCTTTGGATTAAAGATTTTTGGAATATTTTTGCTAAGACAGCGATTATAAAAAAAATTGCTTTTGGTGACCTTTAAGAATTAGCAAAGAAATATCAGATTTTAAATATAAAAAATACTAGGAAAAGTGATCCCGCAATACTGCAATAAGGCGACCAAAGTTTTGTCTTTGTAATTTGTGACGATATGCCATCAAATTGCTTGTGAAGCTTACGAAAAATTGCAAAGTGCCTATAGCGACCGTTTCTTATGAAGAGAACAAGTTTTACGATGGCATGAAGCGTTGTTGGAGGGCAGTGACGCAGTGGAACACGAACTTCGCACAGAAATGTAGATCCTCTCAAGAACTTCTTTTTATAAGGAATAACCTTGTTAGTCTCAGTAACAGGGTTTTTTGCATTTAATCAGACACTGCAGACACTTAGAACCTCCACCAAGATAAAGCCCTTCGTCACAAGGCCACCTTTGTCAAAAAAAACTTCTGTGGTTCTTCGACCACCCTTTTTTACTGATCTCGGTCTGTGTGACACTTTTTTATTCTCTAAGATCAAAATTCAACTGAAAGGACGACATCTTAGTACTGTCGATAACTTCCAAGTTGAAGCCTTCCAGTACTGCTACGAAGAGTGGCATTACTGGAAGACTTCGATTTAAAGCTGCCCAAGGGGAACTACTTTTAAGGGTAATATTGCTGTACCAATGCGGTTAGGATATTATAGTAACAATGAATATTATGGGTAAAAATATTATAAAGGACTGGACTTAGAATTCTACTTGGAGGAGTGGGGGGGGGGTTGGTAAATGAGAAGGACACTTATATGACTATATGACGTAGGAAGATTTTTAGGTCTCATTTTGATTATGGGAAACCTCCAATTTCAAGGAAAAATTGATGTGCGAAGGATATTATTATAAATAAAACTTATCAGTACGAGAGGTTTTTTTTTTAATAATTTGTTTAAATATTTCCAAAGTTATCCGATTATATGTAGATCTTCTATTATAGATTTAACTTTTTGGGGATTGAAATTCCCAGAAGCTAGACTTATAGATCATTTTCATTACCTTGAATGGCTTTCTGATTTTCCAAAGGTGTCCACTCCAAAGGTTTGTCTGTTTTCGCCCATGTCCCGGCAGTACGAGGTCTGTTCAAAAAGTATCGCGAATTTTGTGTTTTTTTCAAAAATTATTTATTTTTATTATTCATGATATTTATTTTGCGCCCTTCAAAGTAATCGCCACCAGATATTATACACTTGTGAAAACTTCTTTTACAATCCTCGAAGCACTTCAACAAATCATTTTTTCTGATCTTGTTCAGCTCCTCCTACGATTCCGTCTTTATCTCCTCAATCGTAGCGTAGTGTCGTCCTTTGATGAGGCTCTTCAGTTTCGGGAACAAGAAAAGTCACAGGCGGCCAGTTCTGGGGAATACGGTGGCTGCAGCATTATGTTGTTTTTGCCCAAAAATGGCAAAAGCCAATTTTTGTTCTTCCACAAATCAGGGCGTTTCTAGCGGATTGTTTCGTGCAACTTGCGCATAACTTACAGGTAATATTCCTTATTGACCGTTCTACTCTGTGGCTAAAACTCATGATGCACCACGCCCCTACAATCGAAGAAAACTGTAAGCAAAACCTTCACATTCGACTGAACTTGGTGCTTTTTTCGGTTTTGGCTCGTGCGGCAGCTTCCATTGGGATGATTGAGCTTTGGTTTCCACGTCATAACGATAAACCCATAATTCGTCACCAGTTATGACCCTCTGGAGCAAAGTTGGGTTGTCGCGGATAAAGTCCAACAGCTCCCTTTGCAATGTTAATGCGATGCTGTTTTTGTTCGAAATTGAGCAAAAATCGAAGACGAGCCAAAACACGTGCAAGCAAAGCAGCTGTCAAAAATTAACTGAACATTCAAAATGGCCGAACTTGTCGGCATAAGTGAGAGACAGAGACATCATAAATTGGTATTATCCAACATAAAGTATCAAAATTCGCGATACTTTTTGAACAGACCTCGTATAACGTATTAGAATTTTTCTAGGAAAAGTCTTTCAAAAATAAAATAAAATTGGTAAGAAAACAGCATTCTAATTACTTCTGTCACACCTAGTAGATAACAAAAAAAAGAGAACTGTAGAAAAAAACAGAAATTTCCCCATCTACTAGAATAAATTAAAAAAAAAACACAATTAAAAAAGTGTTGGGGGAAAAATCCTTAAAAACAAAGGCGAACATAATTTGAAATGGAAAAGTCAGTCATCGTCATCATACGTCAAATTAAATCGATAAATATGCCAGTTAATTTTTTAATCACCTTGACACCTTCGTATCTTTTTAATTAGCAAACAATACACATATGTTGAATAATAATAATAATAATACTTTAAAGATAATTGTTTCCAAGGAAAAATTTTACAGCGAAATAAAATATAAAAAATAATATACAATTTTTTTTCTTAAAATAATCAATTTAGTTTAAATACCATCTTATAAACACTTAATTTGTGTTGTTTTTTTTTTTGTTGGTATAATGTGCAATTTACTTATTTTTTTTCCTGCTCGTTTATTAAGTGTTTATTTATCGGTAATGATTATAAATATTTTTCCATGTACTTTATTTACTTAGTTAAGATTTTATCTTTTTACTATGTTTGGTATATGATTTCAAATAATTTATCTATTCAATTTTCTATTCGATTAATCTGGAAAAGCCAGAATAACCATTTAGGTATGTACGGCATTTTGCACATGCGTAACAACAACTCGACGACACATTTAAGCAGTCAACAAATGTGCACTAAAGTTTAATCAGATAAAAAGCTTAAAATGATTATATTTTAATTGATTGATCATTTTTATTTTATTCCATTTTATTTTATACTTACACGTATATGGAAAATTTAGATTTTATTCGAGTTGGAGAATATTATTGAAAGTGATTGGTTATAATTTTTGATTATATCCAGTGCGCTATTTAAAATGTTCTTTTGTGTATTCAGAAATTTATTAGATAAATTTTGTTCTTGGGCTTATTATAGTTTACGGTTTATCAGATTTTTTATTTCATTTAAAAAGTGGAATTCCCTAGAGAAAGGAAATTTTTGGATTAAAGAATTCTCATTAATGGGCAAATGGACTAACTTGCAAATTAAGATCTTAAAAATAGACTTGATGATAACCGTTTTTTCTTCTTCTTAACTGTCAGTTAAGGCGCCCTGAAAAATATAATATTTGCGGGCCATTCAATTACTTTATGCTCAACGAGATTCGACATAACCTATTACACAATAGAAATGTGCTGATTGGTTAGCTGGGAAATCTCTCCGGTGTTCGGTGTTCATAGCTATCTCTAATCTGTCTCACCTACTCACAGAATGCAGACAACATCCTCAGTTATACGTAAAAGCTCAGAGTGAACTAATAGAGAGGAATTTTTATACCTTATCTATTCAATATCCTTAGCGAAATTCTTCAATTTTGTTTCCAAGTCCTGATTAAACATACTAAAATGCTTCATAAAATTTAACAAACTCTATTCAACTAAAAATAGGCCAACTTCATGTAGAAAACTGTTAATGCCCACCCATACGAAATTTGAAGTCGCCAAATGGGCTCATGCTCGTGATGCTGAAAATTGGCCACTGGCTTATATCTAAGGGACCTTTCATACAAACAGCAAACAATATCAGTTGTGTAGGATTTACATTTTTTTTTGAATACTACGCCATTTGTGCGGTAAAGTGTAGCCAACGAAAAAAAAAATACAGCGAGACAGCTGACAGTTCAGGATGCGTTTTCATTGCTAAGCAACATTTTAAAATTAATTAAAGTTCGCATTTTTTTTGTACAAAATATGGTCGATTAGTTAATCGACAAAATTGTTGCATTTGGGGTTCTGAAAATCCACGAGCAATAAATGCGTCCATAACGTGTTACTGTTTGGTGCGAATTTTGGGCTAAAGGTCAGCCAATAACAGTTAATGGTTCTCGCTATCGTGAGGTGATAATCAAGTTTTTGTGCCTAAATTGCAAGATATGGCTGTGTACGATAAGTGATTTCAACAAGACGGTGCCACATGCCATACAGCCCGAGAAACAATTTAACTTGCGTGATTTTTGGGACATGGTTTATTAACAAAAATGGAACCACTAAAACCAATTGAAAAAAATCAATTCAGTTCAACAACACTCGAAACATCAGCGTCAGAGATGCAGTGGTCCAACCTAAGTTAGTGGACAAAGCCAGACTGCCGTTTAGTTGTCAGCAAATGGCCTGAGTTATCGTTACGCTAAACATTTAAATTTCAGTACAAATATTGCTACTAATTATCTTAAAAAAGAACAGAATTCTTTAAAAAAAATTTAAAAATTTTTATTGAAAAATCACATTTTTAATATTTTTTTTATGAAAAAACTTTGAAAAAAAATAACGGTAAATTAAAAAAAAATATCTCCATTTCGTGAAAAGTCATTTAATATTTAAAAAAGAAGAAATAAAATATAATATTGAGTGTATTAATTTATTAATACTTTTGATCTAAACGAACGCCATCTATTAGACTTTTTCTAATTCAATTACTTATTGGTTCTCTCTTCTAGTTGACAGAAAAAACAAAAGATTGAAAAACAAATTCATTGACTCTCAACAAAATCATAAAACAATTGGGAAAATGTCAATTTTTCCCCATTTAATATTATTATTAGTCGAATTGTTAAAATTCCTTAATAAAAAATATTTCCCCAACATCTGAGTGTCACTGACTTCATTTTTATCGGTCAAAAATGAACTTGATTCGAAAAACGTCAACGATCAAAAATGAACGACTGACCATTTTTATTGCTTCGTTTAATTTTGATTTTTAGCAATTGTCCAGCCTCGATTTAATAGTATCGCATTCGTATTGGTCAACTTTTTGTTAATTGAAAATTGTTCAAAATTGAATTTTCTCATCCCAGTATTGAAGTGGTTAATTGTTGACTTGTTTGACTTCAAATACTGTCATTGTTACCAACAAAAAAAAAAACAACAATTTTTAATATCGACGATTATTGTGTGTTGTCTGTCATAACTTTTTTTTGCTTTAACCAATTTTATATGTAAAAAAAATTGCACAAATGTAAAAACAAAATAGGAGACACACATATAAACACACCCACACAATTGAACAGAATCAATTTTCAGTTGATTGAAGACAATCATCGATTATGTCTCTTTCGTCAATTTCGATGATTAATTAACGTTGAAATGAATCGCTTTGTTCTCTTGTTTATTTACACGAACTATTGACGGACTATCCATACTGGGTGGCTAAATGGTTGGATTTGTTGAATGGTCTCCGATCGATTCATAAACTGACTAACTCAGAGTGTGTCTAATGGGTGGTTAGTTCTAGGTTATGAGTACACCAAGCAAGAAGTCCCATTTTTTATAACTCGCGATCATTGTGCACACACATTTTTTATACCTCGATTCGAGACTCGTTTGTAAAATTTTTTTTGGATAATCTTTTTCTTCGTACTTTTTTTTGTGCAAATTTTTTCAATATATCTCACCGATTTGGAATCGATTTATTTAATGATTGATCCTTTTATAATGATGAAAATCAGAGAAAATATTAAAAATGAAGGTAAATTGGCTGTGCATATTTAGAAGTGATGATCAGTTACAATATCAAGAAAAATATTGAACAAAAATCAATAAATTATTAAATTTATTCTTCTTTTTTAATGGAATTTATTAGCAAAAATTTTAAATTAAATTTTACACCATATGATATTGTGTGTTTTTTTTTAAATTTTTTAAAGGTTTTTTTTTTTTAATTTTCTAAAAAACAAACAACATTATTTTTAATGAAATTGATAATTTATTTTTTTAATCCAGTTTGTGCTTTGGAAAGTAAAGTTTAATAAAACACAATTAAATCTTTGATTTTGATCAAATTTCTATTTTATTAGATTGCTCAAATCTTGGCATTATTCAAAAAGTCTAATATTATTCTCATAATGGCCACAAGACTTATTGCAAAATCGATCTTTTTGAGGTAATTTCTAATTAGATGCTCTTAAGTTTGAGAATTTCCTATAAGAACTCGGATTTTTAAGCAGCTTTACATAAAAAATTTAACGGCGTCAAATTGCAGGATCTTGGAAGACAATTGAAATTACCCGTCCTAGGAGTTTTTTATGCAACAAAGCAAAATCTGGTCGTGTTATGTGAATTGAGGTAACTTTTTGATAAAATTACATATAGTCCGGATTAAAATCTGAAAGTTTAGACTGAACAATCTTAGAACGCCCATAGTGCTCAGAATTGACGGCTTCAAAAAAATACGGTCCAATAACACCTTAAGTCCAAAATTTACACCAAACAATCACTTTTTTTACAGATACAATATATCTTCTCCATAGTCATTTGGAAAGTTACTTCTCTTAAAGTGCGAAGTGTACTTCGACAAAATCACCACTTTAACAGAACATTTTTTAAACTTTTTCAATCATAATATTAAATGGCAAAATTAATATCAAATATATTTTTTCTTTAATAAAATATTAATTTTTAATAACTATTAAATGATAAGCATGTATTTTGCAAACCTGAAAACGGATAATTCCTTAGTTTAAAGAGTTTTCATCCAAAAACTGAATCACATCAATTTCTGAAAATTTGAACCACAAGAAAATTTATTACAAAACGTATTATTTGACAGCCGTGTTTTTTTTGCGGCATTTTTTTCACACCTAAAATATTATCTATTATTTTGCATAATACAAATATTTGTGGTAATTTTTATTTCGTAAATCACTCAAATTAATACTAATGGAAAAAAATGTGCATACAATGAAACTTAAATAATAAAAATTCATTAAAAATTACTTAAAAATACGAGGAAAATTATTTAATAATTTTTAAAATTTTATTTTTTTAGATAAAATTATATTTTGGGGTAAAAATAAAAAAAAATCTGAATAAAAATGGTACATTTTCTGACAAAGTTCCCATTTAATTTAATATATAAATAATATCCAATACAAATTGCTGGATATTTTCTATAAATTTTTGGGAATATTCAAATTGAAGTCACCTTCG
Organism: Atherix ibis; assembly: GCA_958298945.1. Classification (NCBI taxonomy): domain Eukaryota; kingdom Metazoa; phylum Arthropoda; class Insecta; order Diptera; family Athericidae; genus Atherix; species Atherix ibis. The sequence goes on along the minus strand of OY282607.1, from coordinate 2,746,790 downwards.
CCAATAGAAAAGAGAATTTTTGTTTTGTTAGTTTGAACTTTATTTCCACTACCACAAAGGCCTAGTAGACTTAAATTATTTTTGTCTTCTTCCTAATCAAATTATTTTTGTCTTCTTTAAAAAAAGACAACCAACCAAATGTCTCCACAAAACTATTTCGAAGAATAAGAAGTTGTCATGTCAACGCAAAATATTCTAATTTATTTATTTTAATAAATTCGTTTGTCGGCGGCAAGTGGAAATTTGGTGGTAATTTTTTATTGGTATTTTTTTGCGTTTATTTGTTTTTAAATATATTTTTTTAATATTCTCACACTCATAAGAAAGTGTTAAATATTTATATATCAACTATCAAAATTAATAATCAACAACAAATGAATTTTTTTTTCGTTCTTTTTTTAATTTAAAAATAAATAAATTTGTAAATAGAAACTAAATTTAGTAGTAACACTTTTTATATACGAAATATAGTATTTTGAATAGTTAAAAATAATGAAATTATTTCTACTTGAAAAATATAGAAAAAAAAATTTTTGTAACAAATTTTACACAAAAAGAATTTTAATAGATTCCACAAAAAAGTTTTATTTTTTTGTTTTGGTTTTAGAATGTTTATTGTAAATTATTTATTGTCGAGTTCTTAAAGAATTTTTATTTGAATAGAAACAAAAATGTCAGCAACCTCGATTATCAACCCTCTCCTTACGTCCCACTTAACTACAAAAACCAAAAGTAAAAACGTTCTCATCCCGAATACTATGTGTTTGCTCTTTACCACCACCATAGTTTCGTAATAGTCATAATTATGATAATAAATGGTTAAAGAGAAAAATGCAATTATTTGAAAAAGGAACAGGTAAATTTACTTAAACAAAGCGAGAAAACGAGAGACTTTTCTAATTAATTAAAATTCCACAATGTCAGCTCAGCAAGGTGTTACGACGAACCTTCCTTCCTTCCACCAACTGACATGTGTGTTGACCTGTCAAAAAAAACCATTTTTTCTTCATAAATTTTTTTTTCGGTTTTTTTTTTTATAAATTTAGATTATAATGAAAAATTTGAAGAAAAAAAAACTTTTCTCAGAAATTATTTTGGTTAATTTTAATGTTAGTTTGCATAGTTTTTAATGCCCTTTAGTGTAGTGACGCAGTCAACTAGAACGATTTATGGGCGGGTAAGGTGACTTTTAATGGGGGCAAGCTGATGGGAAGATTCCAAAGTAAACGAACGAGAATATCATGGCTGAAAGTAGTAGAAAACGGAAACGGAAAGGGGGTTAATAAAATTTTTGACAACCTAATGTAGGCTCTTTCAAAAAATAATTTTCATTTTAATTATGCGATAAAAAGTTAGTAATTTTTTGTTATCCTTTTTAGGTTATTCGTGGATATTTTTTTCTTCCAAACAATTTTTTTGAGTAATTATTACTATTTTTGGTACAGTACAAAAAAATTTTTTTTTCTTAATGGACGAAAAAAAAGTTGAATAGAAAAAAAATTGTGACAGAAAATTTTTTGACAATTACAGTTTGACTATCACTGTGGGTTCCATTTCTCATCATCGAGAGCAGGTTTTTTTATGATGGTATATAGCTTTTTTGAAGGGCCTTTCAAGATGATGATGTGGAACCTTCCAAGGATATCCTTATTAAAATGTATTTTTTTAAAATAAAGAAATCGTTGAAAGTATCGGAAAAAGGGTTGTACGCCCTTGGTTGCTCCACCAAGATAACGCCCTCTATCACACGACCATCTCCACCAACGATTTTTTATCAGAAAAAGGGAATCCAGTGCTTTCCTAGCTGCCTACTCGTCCAATAATAGTCCGTATAACATATTTTTGTATTCCAATATCATAAAAAACACTTGAAAAGAAAAGTTCAAATTGTTGACAGATCACAGTTTGACTATCACTGTGGATTACATTCCTCATTAGGAGCACCATTGTTTTTTGGTGTTGTAAAGCTTTTTTGGAGGGCCTTTCAGCATCAATAACTGATTAAAATGTGGTACCTTTCAAGGATATATTTATTAAAACAATTTTTTTTAAATAAAAAAATCCTTGCTAGGCTCAGAAAAAGGGTTGTACGATAGGACATTTGAGACACTCGGATGCTCTGCAAAGACAATGCCATCTGTCACACGGCTATCTTTAATAAAGATTTTTTGTCAGACCCCTAGTTGTCTAATAATTGTCTGTATGACTTGTTTTTGTTTCCATAGGAAAAAAAATCTCTTCCGCCGATATAAAGGTTGTCCCAAACATCACGCAAAAAATAATTTTGATAGAAAATACAGGCTTATAATTATTAAAATTTTCCATTATTATTTTCATTATAAGCGCTTCATTTCCTCCTTCAAGGCTTGGGTGATTGTGGGCTAAAATCCCAAAAGAAAAAAGTCCAACGGAATTAAAACGCATTATCTGGGCGGCCAATTCTGATTACCAAAACGGGAAATTACACGACTCATGTAGTAATTGAATTGTTTCTCGGAATGTATGGCATGTGGCACCATCTTGTTGAAACCACATGTCGTCCACATCCATATCTTGCAATTTAAAACTGGATTTAAGTTTCACGATAGAGAGCACAATTAACTGTTATTGCCTGACCAGCCCCATTTTTGAAGAAGAACACTCGTGGAATTATCTGAACCCCAAATGTTAAAATTTTGTTGATTAACCAACCCATCAAGATGAAATGAGCCTCATCGCCGGAAATGGTTTTGTTCGATAAATCAGTATCCACTTGTTGTTGTTCCATAATCCATTCAATGGACTCCATTCGTTATGCGTGGTCAGTAGGCTTCAGTTCTTGAGTCAATTGAACTTTGTAAGTATAAACAACTTTTGGGATACCCTATATATCTGCCAAAAGAATTACTTTGAATGGGAGACACTCTAGTATATTATAAAAATAAAATAAAATTCTAAAAAATAAAAATTTGTGCTGTTTTTTTTACTGTAAAAATTTGATTTTTCTTAATAAACGAAACTGAAAGTTTGAAAAAAAAATTTTTTTTTGTAAAATATTCGAACTAAAAAATTCAAATTTTGACAGCTAAGAGTTTGACTATCACTGCTCTTGTGAGAAGCACGCACCGCCTGCTAATCAACTTGACTTCACGTCCGTGTTATGCTTGATGAATGAATACACACACGCACTGACCCATGTCCCACGCCAACTTATTCATAATTATTATTCTTATGGCAATGGTGCAAAAAAAAAACATTCAAAAATAGTAAAAAAAAATTCCTTTTTAATTACGACTGCATGCATATGTGTATGTACGTGCGTGGGGACCAACCCCTTGGCTAGTGAGTGGGTATGAAGAGATACCAACACCTGCATACCAAAAACCGCGCTAGTTAAATATGGCCGCAGCCCACCACCAGCACCAAAAACTAAAACAAAAACCACGTAACGTGTTGACGACATATTGTGTCCAACGTGAAGGGAATTAATTAACATAACCTCCAAGTGTTGTTGTTGTTGTTGTCGTCGCTAATGTCATTGTTATTGTCAAATTTGCTTATTTACCTTTTCATATTTGACGTCCGCCATAATGTGTTCATTTGCTCAACAGTCAGTGCCATCTAATCATAACGAATATGAATTTTTTATTTTAGGTTTTTTCCTCTTCTTCTACAATACAACTTAAAATCTATTTAATTAAGAAAGAAAGAAGAAAAAAACCTCAACCACAATTTATTAAGCAATTAAATAACATTTTTATTATAATTACAAATAATATAAATGTTAAAGAAAAGAGCAAATATTATTAATGATCACAAAATATGCAAATAATTGGAAGCTTTTACTTTCATTTTTTTTAGGTTTCATTTTTTTTTCGGATATTTTTCGCATTGATAATTTTTTTTTTTGCTATATTTTTCCTTGCTAATAAATTTTAAATCTTATTTCATATTAATTGGGTATTTTTCTTGTGATTTTGTTTTTTTTGTTGTTGTTGTTGAAATACCAAAAATACGAACGCCAATATTTTAAAGTTTTTAATTATTATTGCATTAGAATGTGTGCCTGCGAAATAAAATGGAAACTTTCGTTTTCTTATCAACTTAATATATTGTAAATTCTGATTTTCGTCTTCTGTTAGCCTTTTTGGAATATCTTATTTCCTGTACCAGATTTTACAGTTTGATAAACTTGCTTTCTTTTCGATAAATTCCACAATAAGAAAATACCAATTTTTTTTTAAATTGGAACATTTTTTTTGTTTTGAACATTTTATAAAAAGTTAAATTAGTTTTTTTATGGAAATTTTTTCATATTGAGAATTAAGAATTTCTAATTTATTAAAGCTTTTAAACAGGCCCAGTCAAAGCATGGGTTTTTGTTCGATTTTTCATTTTTGATTCTTAATATTCTAATACCGACGATACGAATAAGAACTGACGACAAGCGTTTGCTAAAATCGTATTTGGTGGATCTTAACAAATAAATATTGGATCATGAATCTTGATATACAATCTAATCGATAATCAATCGAGTTTGTTCAATGGAAATAATTAAAAGCAGAATATAGATTTTAATTAAAGAAAAGAAAAAAAACAAAGAACAACCAAAAAACAGAAGAAAAGAAATTGAAAGAAAATGTTCCGGTATGGGGGGCCGGGCCTACATTAAAGCCACAAATATATTTTGAAAGCAATTCCTTTGACATCGATGGCTCTCGATGTCACCTTTGTCCACAATTCTTGGTCCATCAACATCTGATCTAGTTGCGTCGACATAAATCCCTTCTGCCCAATTGAGTTCATGCTGTGAAAACCGCCACGCCACGCCATACCGTCAGTTTCGGCAATAAAATTCAATTTGACATGGAACACCACAGTGAACACATTATCCTACTGAGTATGATGGATGACACCGAATCGCGTCCAAAAACAAAAGATCAACATTCTCTGAAAAACTAATTCATAATTCGATAGCCGCGCACTCGGAATTTTCTGAATGTGATCATTGCCGTCCGATTTTCTCATACCTGCATACTCACTCACCTAAAATGGTAGACGACGTGTACACCTGACAGTTCCAATCATAAAGTTTGATGAGTCAATCAGGGAATTAATTTTGGTTTTTTTTTTCGTCGTCCATTCTCTAATTTTTTGTTTAGTTAGGATTTTTTTTTTGTTGAGTTTTTTTTTTTTGGGAAGCACATTAAGTTAATATTGCGCGTATCGATCTTAAGTTAATTCGGACTGAGAATCAGTCGAGCGACTATCATCTGTGGCAAAGAGTCTTCCGTGATCGCCCAAGACGTCCTGGAGATGATTATTGGCGTCCATCCACAACAACTGACAGGAAACATTCACAATGTTATGTGATCATTTGACGAATTATAGCAATGAATACGAAATTTACGATCAATTGAATAAATGTTCTTCCTTTAAAAAAAATGGAAAAAAGTAAATATGGCACTTTTGATATAATACAAGTACGGAGCAAGTCTCTGAAATTAGAAGTATGTAATTCCTTATAATTGGAAAACCGAAAATGTCAAATGATGGATTTTGGTAACATCCGAAAGACTATACGAGAAGAGGGAAGATATCTGAATTCTTTGAGAAATTCCATGGAATCTTTGTGTATCAGCTGATAGCAGAAAAAAACTCTACACCCAAATTGAAATTGAGACGAAATTCGAACCGATCTCGGAACGTTTATGTTCAGAAGAAGTTCAACCGAATTGTTAATGAGTTAATTAGTGGAAAACGTTGTGGTTGGTCTCCAAGAACACGCGTACTTTGATCAATTCGTCTTGTTTTTCGTTTTTTTTTCTTGGCTCTAATAAATTGATTCTTGGTCTCGACAGTCCCTACCATGGTCTCCTCTTCTCACCCATCCCTGCCTTATATTACTTTGAACATTTTCGGCTATAGCAGTTGTCTTAGGCATCCCCAGTTTCTGCTTACAAATTCGTCTTATCTTTTCTTGTATTTGGAAAAATAAATAAAATAATTTTTTTCGGTTCATGTTTGGTTAAATTCTGTTCTTATTCCGATTCTAATGACTCCCTCCATTCGGGATGAGATTCTTTTCATTATTCGGATGGGAATTTTTCTTTTAATACGAACAGGAAAACTGTTCTCCTTCAATAAGTCACATTCAAATAATAATTTAAAAAAAAAACTGTATTTTTAGTATTTATTATCAATTGCGGAATCTCTTAAATTTGTATCATCAACAAGCTAATTAGTAATTATAATTGCATATTCGCAAGGGTACCAAATGACATCCTGGAAAGTTTTAATTATTTTCTCAAATCATATTTGAATTAATTTCAACTTGTTTAAATTATTAAGAATATTTTTAATATTTTTCTATTGATTATTTTCGAACTAAAAGGGAAGAAAATGAATACGTTTTTCGAAAAACCGTTTATCACTTATTATTGTTGAAAGCGTTCCGAATCATGTTGAAATTGAAAATCATAAACAATCAAATTGATTGACTGGTCAATTTTGTTCTCCTCTTCAACACAGAATTGGTGCAACTCAATTTTGGATTTTTAATTTGAACACAGGCATGATTTTTAGGTCAACCTGAATTTCGATAAAATTAAAGGAATTCTTTCTTGTTGTCAATAAGACCGTTTTTTATAAGACTTTCAATAAGAACATCAAGCGGGGATTTTTTTGAGATAGAATAGACGTTCTTGTTGAAAGCTATTTAATTTGATGTTTGCATGAATCTCGGACACCGACTGTGTAAACAAAGATGTCGACTACGAGCAGATCTCATCGAAATCACTCAACCTTCTTCTCTAGTCAATGAAGAATTATTCAATTATTCAATTCTTGTACAAAGCTGCTCAATTCTAATCATTTTGGGATTTTACTAGTCGCCTATTAATGGGTTTCCATAATTGATATTCACTTAAAATCTGTCTGCGAAGAGCATTCATTGATCACGAAAATTACCATCTCAGCTTCTGTAAACAAAATGTCAACGAAGGCGGCAATTTTCTAATCGCTAAAATCGACTTTTACTTCTTCCTATTGGAAAATTATTAAATAATAGAAAATTCTATTTTTATATATAATTCATTAAAAATGGAAGACAAATTGCAGTCAAAATAATTTTTAGAAATTTTTGTTTTGTGAGAAAGAATCCTTTTTTATAGAACATTTTATTAAATTAATTTATTTAAATTGAAGGACACCAAGTGGAAACACCAATCAATTTTTTTAAAAACTGTATGATTTATTATATAATTTTATAAAAAACTATTCACTCTCTACTCTCACTCTTTTTAGTCCTACTCCTAAAGGAAAAATAAAAGGAAGTAATTTTTCGGTGGCATAAAGGATTTGTTCGTGAGCCAAGAAGCAGTGAAAGATGAACCTCGATGAGGGACGATTTCAATGACGAAAACTGATGAAAATGTGAAACCTTTCAGAGCCTTCTTTATTAAAAGGACCTATTTTTGTAAAGAGGTCCTTGAAGTGGTCAGAAAAAAAATTCTTCGCATCAGATTGGTCATTTCAGATGCTGGAATGATCCCCATGTCAGCGACCTTTGTCGCACGTCCATCTCCGCCAACGAGTTTTGGTCTGAAATTGGATTTGTGTTGTTCTTCAGTAACATCACCTCCCCCTTCCTACTCTTCTGGCCTTAGTCTGTGTGACTTTTTTCTTTATCTCAATATTAAAAACGTGGTTAAACTGATGTAATCTTGGCTCGGTCGGTAACATCAAAGGGAGTATAACGGAGGACCTGAAGGCGACTGCAGTTGAAGCCTGCCAGAACTTCTAAGAATAATGGAAACAATACCCCCGTCGATGTATAGCTGCCCAGAAGAACTACTTTATCAGGGATAACATTGAAGTAAAAAATATGAATTGTTTCAAAAAAAAGACTCATTACTTTTCTATCCCACCTCATAGTTAGTGGCTGTGGAAGGATTTTGATGCTGGATAGAGAATAGTTGTATCGTCAGGATATGTTGTGGTTAGTATATTATTGTGGTAAAGAATATCATGAGTATAGATGTTATAAAGGACAAGACGCATAATGCTACCCTGAGGGAAATCGGTGGTGATATGATAAGTATCATTAGTGTAATGTTATTTAACGTGGCATATCTCTCGTTAGACATAATACCACGGACCGCCTACGACCAAAGGGATTGAGATACGTCCAATCAATGCGCAAAACGAACCAGCGAGCTGCGATATTGATTGAGATGCGTGCAAGCACCTGGATATAGTCAGCTGAGCTGGCGAAAAATTATGGATTTCGCCAGCTCAGCTGACTATATCCAGGTGCTTGCACGCATCTCAATCAATATCGCAGCTCGCTACAAATCAACGCTTTATCGACCCAGCTCGCTTCAATCCAACGTATTCTTCTTTGATCTCCTGCTTGGGCTACTTCATGCATGGAACGTTCTCTCAGGTTCCATCATTTGCTTCATCTGCTTATCTTCTCCATTCTCTTTATTTTCTTCATCTTTTTCATCTTCTTCTTTTTCCTCATCGTGTCATCTTCTACTTTTTTATCTTCTTCTTCATCATCTTCAACTTCCTCATCTTCTTCTTCTTCATCTTCTTCATTCTCTCCATCTTCCTCTTCTTCTTTTCTTCCTCATTTTCTTCATCTTCTTCTTCTTCTTCTTCTTCTTCTTCTTTTTCTTCTTCCTCATTTTATTCATCTTCTTTATCTTCTTATACTTCTTCTTCTTCTTATTATTATTCTTCTTCTTATTCTTAACTTTCTTTCGTGGTCCATGCATGAAGCAGGCAAACATTCCATCTTCCATCAATTACTGCCGTAAGCAACTACCTGCTCCTGCTTGCAACCATCTCAATCCATCACAGCTAAGTCCATTTGCTAACAGTCAGTAACCAGTTACAAGCTAGTTACCCTAACTGTTGGTAGCAAGGTCTACCTAGACCTCAACTCTCATCTGCAGTGACAGCAACTAGGATCCTACCATCCCTCAGTTACAATCCTAAGGCTGTACCTGCGATGTAGCTGACAAACACAGCCACCCTAGTTCCAGCCGAAGGCTCCTCACCTAGGCCGAGCACGACGGACAAACCTCCATGGGGCTCCGAACCTTCCTGGTACCGGTCAGTTCTACTTTTAGGAATTGCTGGTGAGTACTCTTCACTCAAAGAGCTACAGTAAGGAAACTTGTAATTTCCTGGCACTGCTAGACCAGCTCAGAACAGCGGTTTCGGGAAGACCCGTAGGTCACTTCTGGCATGTGTCTCCCCTTGCGGGAATGATAAATGTGAAAAGAATCTTTATTTCGAAGAGCTCAAAAATATCGGCCTGAGAGATAATATTTTAGGTTGTGGAAATAACTTGAAGATAAGATTCGCTGGACATTCCAAAACCATCCAGAGTGCCTACTATGGATTTTACTTCGGCGGGAGTGAAGTTTGTAGGACTGATATGTCTCTGTACATTTTTTCCCTCGTATTTATTATCTTTTATATTTTAACGTATTTACTAAATACTTAGTAAATACGTTAAAATATAAAAGATAATAAAAAAATCCAAAGGTATCGATCCCCTTTTTGTCTTTATTCCGCCAAAGTTACCTCGTTTCAACGTGTTAGCAATTTTATAGGAAAAATCTTTAAAGCAACAAAATAAATAAAAATTTGCACAGAAAATATAAGAAATTTCTTTAATAGCAGCACTTTTAAAAGAAAATAAATTTTTGTATTCTATTAAAAAAATTTAAGGAAACAATTTACGTGCTTTCGTTAAAATTTTATTTTATACAAAAAATTAAACGATTTAATAAAATTGAAAGAAATTATTTTTTTGTATAAAATGAGTATTTTTTTCTTTTTAAAATATTTTCTAATTTTTTTTAAACAATTTTCGAATATTTATTCAAAACAATTATACTAATTGTGGAGGCGTTTAAACTTCGGAAGAAAAACATTTTCATTTAATTTTTTAATATTTCCTTTTTTACCTGACGAAACCAATTAAGATAATTTATCATAAAAACTATTTTCTCGATTAACTAAAATAATAAATGAACATTATTCATCGGCTAACTCTTAATTAAATTATAACAAATCGCGCAGTTACTTTATATAGCGAAGTCCGGATAAAATTGATTTTTCTTCTGTATTTTTTTCTGATTAGTTTCGATTGCAATTTAATTGAGTGTATAGGGAATAAATAAAATTGCTTTTAATCAAAAGCATACCCGCCGTGATTATATGCATTTTGCGAATAAAATATGCACAAAAATGTCAATCTGTCGATCGTTAATTAAGGATTTTTGTGGTGCATTCGCCATTACGGCCATGCAGTGAGTGGTGGTGGGCTTATTAAAAAATTAAAGAACATTTTTCAATTGGTTATTATTACTAAAATAGTAATGGTCATTTGGAAACGGAATCAAAATTTTACCACCCCAAAGCAGGGGTACTTCAACGGTGCCGCGTTCCTTGTCTGTGGTTAATGAGTTCCAAAAGTGGACTAAGTTAACCTCATTCGTTAGTTGTGGCAGGGAAATTTAAAAAATACCCCAAACTGTTGGAAAACTACTTTTATCCAAAAACCATACTTTCCACTAGTTACAGTTTAGAGTGACAGTTTTTAGTGTGAAAATACCAGAATCCGAGTGGTTTGGCATCCAGAAGCGCTTGTCGGATTTGTGTGTGGCACGGCATGGCGTCAGTTGTTAATAATGAGCGCGATCAATTAACTTCGAAGCGGATTAATTTACGTGATTAATGTTGCGGTACACCTGAGAGTAGTTAATCGATATCATCGATTACCACCGGCATTTGATTAGATCGTAAAAATAATAATTTGTATCTCGCACAATCCTGTTCCCTGTTAGCTAGATCCCTCTTACCGATTGCTGGTGTTCGTTCAGGTTGTGGTTGCTGTTGCAGTTTGCAGTTTGCAGTTTGAAGTTTTCAATTTCCAGTTGCAATTGCCATTGCAGTGAAAGAAGTCAATTGAGTTATTTCCGTAAACAAGATTACGCAAAACCATAACCAGTCGAATCACTTTGAATTTTCTTCCTTCTAATTAGTTCCAATCCAACAAATCGGATGATTTGATTTTTATTATCTTTGCGGTTTGGGAATTGAACAATTCATCTGATCTGTTGAGGTTAATTAATAATAAATGCATCTAAACAGTACAAACTGGGTAGCTATGCATACTGTACACACACCTTAATAATGGATAATTTCAATCAAGCGGCAGGTAATTGAATGGAAACAGAGCACATTTACCTTATTTGGGTTTGGCTATTGGAAATTGTTTTGTTTTTATTAAATCATCTCACCTCTTTTATAAAGAAAAATTGATTGGTTTCCTTTCCAAATTATCAATTAAAATTATTACAATATTTTTTTATATACACTGAAATTACCGGATTATCCATTTTTTATTTTGGCAAATATTACTCATATCTAATTAATAAAATATAACATCTAAAACAAAATTTACATAGGATTAAATTGGCCTTTTTATATTCTGTATTATTTAACTACAACCAAAAAATGCACAAAATATACCCCGATTGGGTGCTGGAGCAATAGGCTTCGGATTTTAATAGTGCTTAAGTTCTGTTAAGCAATAAGGTTTATTTATCGTCCGATGGTGACTTTAAAAAGCCACAAGCGACTGTGAAGAACCCATTGTTCGACTTTTTGGAATGAATTTTGGTCTGAAGATGTCATTGGTCCTCAATCATTGAGCTTACCATCAATTCTGAGCGGTATGACTTTATAATAATTTATTTTTATTTTTGCCTGAAATTCGGGATTTTTTTTATGGAAAATAAGTGCTTGTAACAAAACAGTACCACAAGCTACATCATTGTGACAAATTTTACCTCAATTACGCGAAAAGTTTCCAGAATGCGCATTATTTCGAAATTTGGGGATGCCAATTGGCCTGCAATATCGTGCAATTTGCGGCTTCTAAACTCTTTCTTATAAAAATCATATTTACGTAAAAAAAGCATCAATATTAGAGCATCTAAAACAAACATCCGCCAAGTAATGGTCTTATTTTCCCCCAAGTAGAAGTTATTAAAAATTACCTCAAAGAGATTAAGTCTCGTGGCAGTCTTTCAAATATTTTTATAACTAATATATAATGGCAAAATATAATTAATATTATAAAATAAGATTTTTATCAAAATCTGCATTTAAAGTATCTTTTATTAAATATTACTTTCCAAAGCAAAAATTGGATAAACCTTTATTAAAAGAACTACAACACAATAAATTAAAACGCAACAGAAATGCTTATAAATTCAGAAACGTAATCAAATTTTCGCTGTTAACTGAAATAAAAAAAAAACATTTTAATCAAATGTCCTCCACTTTAAGGATGATCGGTAAAAATCGCCAGGAATCCCTTCAAAATTTACGAACCGAAAACGCAGTTTAGCTAGTCAAGTTTGTTGGTGCTGCATTGTTACTGCACTGCGTCATCGGAAAACTTCAGTTCGAACACCTGACCTTGTTAATGTTGCTGACGATTCCAAAAAAGGTGCGAAGGATGATGCAGTACCAATTCGGTTTCGTAGAAAAACAACTCCAACTCCAAGTCCAGCCTAAATTCTCCAAAACGATTATCGGAGAGCGCAAGAAATTTGAATAGTTTATGGACGGAGTATTGGCCGAGGACATAATGACTGTGACGAAGGCGCCATCAATCACGAAATTTTCGTCTTTTCGAAGAAAACCACCGCACGATCGCCGTGTATCAGTGACGATCGTGAATGTTCCAAAAACAGTTGACATTGTCGTCATGGAAATGGGTCGCGGCGAGGGGAGACGGCTCCATCGAAGCGGACAAACATATTGAATCATAGGTAGTGGTAACGAGTGAAGAACACCTCATCGAATAAATAATTTTGACAGTTTGGAGCGGAACTTTATTACGGTTGATAGGTTTGAATGGACAGCTGTCCATTTTCTAGTGCCATTCAATCTCCCATAATGACCATTGACGTGATAATCCCAAATAGAAATAGATGAGATTAGTTTGGGTACCGACCTGTTCCCATAGGGGCCCAGATCTAATACCGAAATTTCTCGCATTAAACACGACGATCATTTGAAGATTATCAGTGGTGCTCTCAAACCAAGCCTACAGACAGAGAGAGAGAGAGAGCGCATGGGAAAATGACAAGACTCCAGAGTGAGTTTGTTGATGGATGACAACGAATGCTTGCGGGGAATGGGAAACGTAACCCGGTCACACTTACTGGTGCGCCTCTTTCGCATGCACCACTCAAGGCTAGGACGATGCATGCAGGTAGCTGTGTACCAACGGCGGAATCGATCGGATTGATCATGTAAAACAGAAAATTGGAACCACACGAAGGTGCCGAGGACGACAATATGTCAGGAGGTGAATCAATTGGTATCGATCAGATCGAAGAGCTAGGATGGCTTCTGATCCAGAGCGCGGGAGACGACCGCCGGTATTCCCTGGACCGCAGACCGCACCAAAGATAACCACTCACGTTCCGTAGATTTAAATCCGAATACAGGCGCCACATCGACTTAATTAAGTCATCAACCAGAAGGCCGACTAATTGGGTAGATTTTTAACCGATGACTATTTTTTATTTCTCAATGTGTGTACCTTTATGTGTCCTTCTGTGGGTGTGTGTGTGTGTGTGCTCCTCTGACCACCAAACCTATACGTTGGCATTTATTCTCTTTCAGTGAATATGGTCGTTTAGAAGGCTTCCCTGCGACCTTCCCAATCCGGTGCGGGCACCTGTTCGAATTTGTGGTAGGCTGCATTAATTTGAGGTCATTGGAGAAGCGATATGGGCTACACAGAGAGAGAGAGAGAGAGCGAGGTTTCTGGGATTATTCCAATTAATTCACTTATTAATAAACCGGTACTAAAGAGAAATTTTGCTTTAATAAATTCTTGAATGAATTATCGAAGAAGCACGAACGCATTAGTGCCTGGGATTTTGTGGGTTTTTAAATAAAAAATTCAAAAGATTTTTCCAAACAATAAATTGTGGGAATTTTTACAATTTCTTATGGGGACTATCCAAATTTTGGCTAAATGAAAATTATTGCCTGCTTTTGATTTTCTTTTAAGGAAAAATTATCACTTTTCTTCCTTCTCCTTCCTGTCAGCGTTCTTTCTATGCGATCGTTTGCATTTTGTTTGCGCTCACAGAAAATAGAGGACATGCACTCCACAACATACTCGTTCATGGGTTTTATAGGAATTTAGAAACTGCACTGCATTTTTAATACCTCTTCTTAGTAACCATTCACTCCATTCAGCATTATACCCATTAGCATGACTGTGTCTATCACCTCTTCGTCCCGTCTAATCAAGTCGTACAAAACCAAATCGAACCGCTACAATCGTCGATCGCCGGACTCAGTGAGAGAGCCCCCAAAACCGAACGACTCAAGATACTCGGGCGCTTGTAGTACTCCTCTTGCCATTTGGGTGGTCTTGTTGTCAGATGTGTGGTCTTTATTAATAACCACGACGATCAGTGTGTGTATGCGCGACCGCGAAAGTACTACATTTTTTTCCATTTCTTTTTTCGTACACTCACTTCGCCCTCTTCCTTCCCCAACACTTCCTCCACACTCTTTGTTTTAACATCCACTCGACTCGGAATCGTCATCGTCTCCATTCCTCATCCGCTTCCGTAACAAGCGAACGCACTTGACTTTCGGTTTTGTTGTTTTGCTGCCTGCTCTCACTTGCGTGCATCGTACTCATATTCGCCAGCTTGCACATCTTTGACAGCACAACTTTAAGCGCAGATATCAACCGCACTGCACTATCGTAATTGGTAAATGAACTAAAAAGAAAAGCAACCACAAAACTTTATTATGCAAAAATAATCGACAAAATGAAAAGAAACAAATTAAAATGAAGAAAAGACAATAATATTCACGAAAGAAAATCAAATTGTTTATTTACTTATTCTTTGCGATTATTGCTCGTATTTATTATCTGTCGTCATTTTTATTTGTTTCTTTTTTTCTTGGTATTTATTTATTTTGCGGTGCATTTTAATAACGCGCATCATTTTCATTTCTCTCTCATTTAATTAAAGAAAGTATTTATTATTGTGCAAATTAAAATTTTGGAGCAGGCAATTAAAAATGAAGAACATACATTTTGCAAGGTCCTTTTTTGGATTATTTCCCATTTTCGGCTTGTACTTGTTTTGGTGCATGTTTCTTAAATTTCAAACTCCGTTTTTACCTATTCTCAATTTACTATTCGATTAATAATAGTACAGTCAATTTAATTTTGACTATTACCAAATGGACGATTTTTCTTTTAACGTCAGAGACGACGCAATTTTCATATTCCCATGACCTGATAAATTTCCAAATGAGACATCATCATTCATCGAGTAGGCGAAAAGTTTGCGGTAGGTTTTTATGATAACGAGCAATGCTGACAAATCAGATTTTCATTCGAGACCGGAAATGATTAGGTGCTCCTCTTCAAAATAATCTCTGAACAAGAGTTTAGTGGCCCATTTTCAATGTCTTATTTTTCATTTAATCAACGCGCGATTCATCGGGCTGAGCGATGGTGTGTATACGATTACCAACAATAATCATTGATGGTTGCCAGATGATCCACTGTGTTGTTCGAACAAGTGCTTCATATTAATGAAGAAAATAAGAAATAAAATCAGCCACACAAACACATACAGCCATGAACCGACTGGACAGCGCCAACAGGGGCAGTACGATAGAGACGCCGGTTTGGGGATGGAAGGCGAATCCAGCTGGGATGGATGCGATACAAGTCGAGAAGATGCAAAGACGGAGGATTTTGGTAATTTATGGCGTCAATTAACACGTTTTATGAGTAATCCGTCATGTCAGCTTAAAATTATTAAAAATAAATACACGATTTGATTTTACCGTCTTGTGTGGTGTGGTACATTGGACATCAAATCGAAATGATCGCGCAGATATTTTCGTTAGACTCGCAACGATAACGTAGACGACACTATCGTAACGAATGCGATAATGCTGGGAACGATTGTGGTTACTACAATTCCAACGAGACAGATTGTAATTATGACGTGGTTGACGATTTCATGTCAACTTTGTTCATCACCATTTATTTATCCTCTGACCAGCGTCAGTTGCAATTCTTACCGAATCTTCTTTCTGAAGCACACGGCATTCCAATTCGGGAATCTTGCCTGTCTTGATCTTGATTTCAACTAAATGAATGGATTTTTTCCCCGTATAATAAATGGACAATCTCTTTCACATAATTTATTATTATTTTTAGTTCGAAGACTTTTTATACTTTTATAATTTATGTGAATTTTTCTTAAGCACATTTTATTGCAAACTCGATGAGTATGCGCAGGACCCGGAAATAGATTTATCCATCTTATATGGAATTTTAGAAAAAAAAATCATTTTAAAATTTTATTCAATATTTTTTCTATTTCAAATTAACAAATCGACATTAGGGCAATTTTTTTAAATTTTGGAAATACTACAAAAAAATTAATAATAAAAAGAAAAATTAATAGTTTTTTATTAATATTGAAAATATTAAAGTTACAGAGGAGAAATTTTTAACAAGAGGTTTGTAGTCATAGAATGATCGGTAATGAAACTTTTTATTACGAGGAACGAACCAATCGTGAACAAAGGGAAGCAATCGGTAATGAAACTTTTTATATGTAGAAACAAACAAATCATTAATAAAAGGGAGGAATCGGCAATGAAACGTTTTATAACGAGGAACGAATAATTTGTGAACAAACGGAAGAAAGTGGTAATGAAACTTTTTATAACGAGAAACGAACAAATCGTGAACAAAGTGAAAATATCAGGAATAAATTTTTTCATTATGAGAAACGAAAAAATCATTAACAAAGGGACGTAATCGGCAATAAAACATTTTATAACGAGAAACAAAAAGATTGTGAACAAAGTGAAAAATTCGGGAATGAAACTTTTTATAACGAGCGATGAACAAATCGGGAATAAATTAAAAATATTAACAACAAAATTTTTTATTATGAGAAACGAACAAATCATTGATAAAAGGAAGAAATCGGCAATGAAACTTTTTATAACGAGAAACAAATAAACGATGAACAAAGGGACGAAATCGTGAATAAAACTGTTTATAACGAGAAACGAACAAATCGTGAACAAAGTGAAAATATCGGCAATAAAATTTTGTATAACAAGAAACGAAGAAATCATGAACAAAAGGAAGAAATCGTGAATAAAACTGTTTATAACGAGAGACGAAAAAATCGTGAATGAAGGGAAGAAATCGGCAATGAAACTTTTTATAACGAGGAATGAATAAATCATAAATAAAGGAACGAAATCGTGAGTACAACTTTTTATAACGAGAAACGAACAAATCGTGAACAAAGTGAAAATATCGGCAATAAAATTTTTTATAACAAGAAACGAAGAAATCATGAACAAAAGGAAGAATCGTGAATTAAACTTTTTATAACGAGAGACAAACAAATCATGAACGCTGGGAATATTTAAGTTACGATTCATAACTTTGTTACGAATATAGAATGGGTTGGGAGGGGCAGTATGCTCATCAAAGATGTTTGGGAGGATTTTGAATTAAAGAGAGAATCCCAACGTCTAATACTTTTCATCCAGATTGTTTCCAAAATTTAATTGTAAATTAAAAGTTTGCTCTTTATTATCAGTGTTGATCGATTGTCCAAGTAAGCTTAGTAGTTTTTTAACGTCTGTTAAGTTCGTATCTGTTAAATTCGGTATTCCCAAAGAGGGTATTTTGTTTTTTGGTGGAGTGATATTGCCATTAAGGTGCATATGGATGAGTGCATTTTTATAGAGAGTGACGGTAACATGAAAACTCTTCTGCTCATTTACTCTCACTCTCCACATCGTAAATCAGTCTTTGATATTTCCCATATAGGTTTGTAAATTGCTGGGAACACCACCCAGCAATTTACAAACCCATATGGGAATATTTCGTAATAGTAAGTATTAATCTGCTCCTTCGAAATAACGTTAGTAAAAAAAATGATTCCAAAAGGCTCGATATTACAATAAATAAGAAACAATTCTCTTGGGGTTGAGTGCTGGGGAAAAATTAACAAAACTTGAAAGTTTCTTGCCAAAGAAAAACCGAAAACTTTATTCCTAAAGGTACACTTACGATTAACTATAATTTTATTTATTTATTTATTTGTTACTTTCTTTTATGTTTCTTTTTGGTTTGATAATATAACTGCCCAGTTCAGTAAGAAATTCTAATCGACGCCGTCTAACAAAGCATAACGAAATCGTATCGGACACACGCCATACCATACCTGAGCGCAACAGTCAAATTTCTGGCATAAATCACTTTCAGCGATGAAAAATTCATTTTGAAATCCATCCGATCCGAGTTGAGTTGGATAGCCCCCCCGCATTCGAGGAGATTTGAAAAGGAAAAGTTTTCATTTAATTAACATATCAAAGTGAGTTAATGGCTGATTTTATGGCATTCGGAGTCGGATAGTGACGGACAAGAACTGGACTCGATGCCATGGGAATCATCGGTGGGGGTAGGACTGATAAGTCTCTCTTGCCTGTGCAATGGAGGAGGTAAGAGATGGACAGCAACTGGAATGCGCAGACCTTGAAAATAATAAAATTCTTTTGCTCACTTCGAATTGTACTCGTACGGCGTTGAGCACCTGCACAATAAGCAAAATTCGTTTAAACATTTTTCGTTTGTAATCAGGTACACGTACACACACGTGCGTAGATTACATAAAGTGATGGTCTGGGGAACTGAAGTGGTACTGATCGTACACGTTCCCCCGTTTGCGTTGAGATGGATCGAAAGGTGGTCGGTCAGGCCAACCGCCAACCGCCAACCGCCAACGATGGATGGCAATCATTTCAAGACTGATTATCTAAACTATTTAAGCTTATGTCCAATTAAAAATTATCTTACGATTGAAATAAATTGTGGCAATTTATTTTCTTCTCTTGCCAAGATTAGGTCTGCATAAGATCATCCTCTGTGGGGTTCGGATCCGAAAGTCAACAGTCAACGGACTGCTGCCAAGAAAGACAGGGACGGATTATGTTCGGTTATTCCCAGCGCTCCTCTTCCCGATATACTGTCGGACCGCCACCACTGAGTGGTGATTGCGTTGAAATTAATTATCTTTGAATGGTGGCTTGATTGCATTTGGATTTGTTGAACGACACCGACCAAAGAAGAAAAAATACT
Source organism: Atherix ibis (assembly GCA_958298945.1). NCBI lineage: Eukaryota > Metazoa > Arthropoda > Insecta > Diptera > Athericidae > Atherix > Atherix ibis. The sequence continues at coordinate 2,727,541 of OY282607.1, read as the reverse complement.
AAAAACCACGCAAAAACAATAATCGAAGATCATCGAAATAAATCTTTTTCTGGGGACAGAGAATAAAAATTTGAAAAATTGGCCCAAATTGGTCTTCAGCTGATGAATGTGGTAACATGCACTTCTGGAGAAACCAACCTCCCTCCCCTCTCCCCCTGCTTATTCTAACTATTGTGGGTAAATTTGTTTTAGTCGACATTTATTTACTTAATCGTGTACAGAATATATGTTCAGAAAGATTAGTGACTGCAGCGCCACAGTTTCAAAATACGGCGTGATCGTTAAGAGAAGATCGGCTAAATTTATTTCTGGCCACATTCGGTCACAAAACCATTAACAAATGAAGTTGTTTCTCTTCATTAGAGCAAATTTCTGTCAATCATATCCTCTTGGATGGTGTCTCCCCATATAGAATGTAGCTTATGTAGCCAGTTGGATTATGATCGTCTCGATAATGATCATCATCATCATCATTTTTGTTGTTGCAGTCATCCTCCGTCTCTTTGCCATCGTCATCTATGTGATCATGATCATCAAACGACAACGCTTGGAACAGCAGCAGGACGTGCAGATCATCAGTAGAAAGAGCAGCCTCCATCGACCACGAAGTATGAATTTGCACATAATTCATCTTGCATTCAAAAGCCACCCACATTGCCAACAATTCCGTCCATCCACAAAGTTAACCAACTATCAGACCGACCAGCAGCAGTTGGGTGCACTATGAATGGATCTTTGCAGAGTTGTCCGTCCAGATCCAGCCAGTCAGTCACTTACGCAGTCTGCCAGTTGGGAAAGGAGCACATTACGGTGGATCGTTTTGCGCATAGCTTGTAGTTGCAGTCACACTTCCACAATACATAAATCATCCGAATCCGAATGCAATTCCTGCGAATTCGTCAGCAATTCAGATTTCAGAAATTTCGCATGCTTTAAAAAACGCTCCTCCAAAAAAGAAAACTGCAAAAGTAAAATTCATTTTTTCCCTTTTCTTCCACCGACGAGACACAGCACAGTATATGGTTTCCTGAGATGGGAGAAAAATATAAAGAAAACAAAATTTTTCAATGAGCAAAAACGAAAACCAACAAAAAAAATCCACTGCAAATGTCATAATGCACATAACCTCAATAACATTCGAATGGGAATTTTCAAGGGATTTTGTTATGGAATTGCATGCAGTCCTGAATACTACCTCCTCTCAGGGCGAAGACTATTAAAACCCTGCGTGATGGCAAGGGAAATGATATGGAAAGGAATGTTGATAGTTTTTGAGAGGGGATAGAGGGCAGTTGGCTAGCAAACATTATTGACAGACAAAGACTAATAACATGTGCTTGTGTGCATATATAAAATAATCTTCCTTAATGAAGCCATCTGTCAAAGCTGTTGTTGGTGGGCAACTGAAAGGGAAATGCTCACCCCCATACCAGTTGAAGGGCGAAATTATTGAACTTTTTTTTTAATTCAAAGTTCAATCTACTTACACTGGAAAGTAATTAACAAATGGTAGATTTTTTAAAAAATTTTTTTTTTTTTTTTAATTTTGACTTTTAAAATTATTTTTTTTTATTGTGTGAGAAAAAGACGACATTAGTTTTCTCTTAATTTAATTTTCTTCTCTGAGCAAAATTGCATTTGAATGAAGAGAAGAAAATTTGTTTTTTTTATTTTGCAAATTTGGATCTCAAAGCGGACTTTATAAAGGGTTATCCATTTGGAAGTTTCTAAAGTACAGCCCGGTCATTTGATAGTTCTTAATTAAATAAAATTATTGTCATTACAGAATAAAATTTATTTAGTTTAATTATTGTCATTAACTTAAAAAAAAGTGGTTATTTTACTGTAACCACGTTATGTGCTTTAAGAGGAGATTATGGACGTCAGCGATGAGTTTTATTTTTCGCTCGGTGGATACGTCGCAAAATGAAGATTTTACCATATATGGAGCTCTGAATTTTTTCCCATATATTATTGCCATTTAACCGTATTTCTTTAAAAATGAACAAGGAAAGTCCGTTACAGTCAATTCTGAGCGCTATGGCCGTATTATAACCGACTTATTTTGGGATTAAAGTTAAAGAAGAAATTAACGTATTGTTTTAAGAAAAAGGCACCAAAATCTTTATAATAAAAACAAATTTTTATTTTGTTACTTGACAAATATTGTTTGAATTGGCCGCCAAGATCGTTGGATTTGACGCCGTTGAATTTTTCTTGTAAAGCAACACAAAAAAATCGTATTTACGCAGATAATTCCCAAACATGAAAACATTTAAAAACCTACATCAGTCAAGCAGTGGCTTAATTATAGTCATCAAAAATTACTATCAAAAAAAGGCGCCAAAATCTACATAATAAAAACAATTTTTTTTTTACTTGAAAAATATTCTTTGAATTGGCCGCCAAGATCGTTGGATTTGATGCCATTGAATTTTTCTTATAAAGCATAAAGAATCAAGTCTATTTGGATAATATTATATTTTTTTTGTATAATGGCCAAATTTAAGCAATAAAATAATTTAAAAAGTTTGTCAATATCTAAATTGAAAATATACTTTTTTAAAGTTTATATTCCAAAGAAAAAATTGGACTACTCTTTATTATTTAATAATTAATTTTTCTGTTTGAAAACTTGCCATTTTCCAGAGTTTTTTTCTAGATAAATTGAAAGAAGAAAAAAAAATTACTGAAAAATTTCTTGAATTAAATAATGGACAGAATTTCTTACTCGCACAACAACTTAATCACTTCGACATCGACCACTCCTTCATAATGCAAATAAACATTTTGTAGATAACATAAATATTTATCTGTCATATAAGTTTTTTCCCTCCCCTTATAGATAAAATCAACTAAAAGAAGAATGTGAGTGTGTGAGATCTGGAATTTTTCGTTTACTTAAGAAATGAAAATTTAAAAAAAAAAACACCAAAAGAAATTGTAAATAATCTCAAAAACACGTACGGGTCTGGTCTGAGCCAAAGCCTTACCTAGTATGGTCTTTTTTCAGTTGACATTTTGTGGGAATTGTACAAATGGCCATTTTCAATTGAATACGAACGTTTGTATGTAGACTTGTCTTTGTGTTAAGCAAATTAACAAACCCAAACTACCTACTCTCCACCAACCCCCCCATCCATCAACAACCATTTCGCATCACGTATAAGTATTTTATTTCAATAGCCGCCAATTAATTAACTTATTTTGTAAAATGTTCAGTTTTGAAGTTATCTGAAGTGAAATTGCATCCGACGACGTGCACTTAAGTTGCACTCTGATACTGTGATACCCTTCTTGTCAGAAGGTGTTCAGGTGGTACATACTCACCACGAACGAACGAGTGGGACCGCTCCCTTGAGCCGGTGGTGTTCGGGAGCGGCTTCTGTTAAATTCATATCGGCCACAGTAACAGCAACAGCAGCTCAAATGATAAAGAGTCCGAGAAGGCATTAGCCATGAATGCAATTCGACACCTTCTCAGGTGTGAGTTTCGAATGTAAATTACAGGCGACATTTGACACATGCGGCCGCAGGAACAATCGAAATGATTCTGGCCATTGCTGATGATTTTGCTCTTTCTGCTGTCACTGTACGAAGCCCTGTAATATGTTACCCCGGTGGACAACAACAAACTACTGACCAAGGAAAAGACATTCAATAAACTGGCGTATGCACAGCTTTTCATGTATGGTGTGCGAATCTTATTAGTCTGCTACCATGCCATCGATCTCAACTGCAATCGCTCTAGCTGACGTCATTTAGCGATTAGTTAACGCCTTAACACTTGTACGATGTCAACGAGATGTCCACTATTCGAAAAGGGGAGCGCTGGACACAAGCCTTGCTTGCGCAAACTTTGAATACACCGTACCGACGAAACTTGATATTCAATTTTCAATAAGCATCTATCAAAACGCGCAGATAAAGTATCGTCAACAAAAATCGCAGCGGCTGTCATGGGCAACCTTTGCCATCCATCAGGATCAGCGCGTTCATCCGTCAGCTACCGACCAAAACTAATTGTTAAATTATCGATTAAGATTTAATTTACAATTCCAATCAGAATTAGACAGCTACATTGTCTTTAAGATTGAAAATCATGGAATCAAATCAATTAAAAGAAGAGCCACACATACGCATACACACCCAGTCATTACGCACATTAGAGGAACGTCCCACTTTGGCAATAATTACGGGTTATTTTTGGTGGAGCTCATCATAATTGCTCAGGTTTTTTATCGAATTGATTTCTTACCCTATCTGGGCTGCTCTTCAATATTGTTTTTAGCATTTAAAGTTACCAAAAAATAGTAAAAAGGCTTTGATTTTCTACTTCTTCTTCTGCAGGGTGGCCACTGAAAGACTGAACAAAAAGCACAATTTTCTTTAAAAGAAATTTAATTTTTTATATAATTAATAATTACTTGGTTTTTTTTTAGTATTTTGTGTAAAAAATAATATCATTCAAATGCTCATTAATACAAGCTTTTTGTGGAAGCTTCAAGGTTCTAAGGTATGCAAGGTTTCAGGTTCTTAAACGCTGGATTTCGTTCTTTTAAGTAGCCCCAATTAATTAACTTATTTTGTAAAATGTTCAGTTTTGAAGTTATCTGAAGTTCCATTAGAACTGGAGAAATTTGAGGAAGAAAATTTTATGGGCATTTTTCTTCTTTCGGTTGTGTGGTGGGATAAAAAATATTTAATTGCGGACGTATGGTTCTAGAAAAAATCCAGAAAATAATGGAAGTGGCATAGAGCATGCTTGCCGGTTAGCCATGCGGGATTAAATAGAGGTGAAAGGGTATTTTACTACCCACTATCGCCTTCTAATCCAAACATCACAGAAAATACCATGCCAGACTTATTTATTCTAGAGACACCTGAGATAAGAATAAAGGATATCAAAATTTGGGAAACAAACCTAAAGAAAAATTGAGGATTGGTGTGGAGGAGAGAGAGACATTTTTAAGGACTATTCTTGTCCCTGAACCATACTTGTCCTTTTGTTGGCCCCTCTATATATTGACGTTGAGTGAAAGTAAAAAAAATTAATCGTTTGACTCCAACGATCTCCCTTCTATTCATCGTTCTATGTTAGCCCTCCACTCTTCGATTCCTGACACTTCCTAACCGCACAAAGTAGATCGGTAATTATTTCACCCTACCAAGACAGTCTCGATTGATAATGTAACATAGCGGAGTGAACTTGGATGCATTCCAAATTTAATTTGCTGACCCACATTACCAGGGCTCCTCAAAATGCAGTCAAATCATGTGATTGCAAAGGCCAAAGAAATTCAGAATTTTTTAAAAATTAATCGTTCACCGAACATTTTTTGAAGAAGCGCCATTGTCCTTCGCTCTATACCAAAGTGGGTAGTAACTTAATCCTGTTAAAACCATTTTTCTGATTATCTCCGACCGCTGAGCATAAAATAAAATTTCAACTATTATCCTAAAGAGGGCTCCGTTGATTCTTTCTGGCTGACCTTCATTTTCAAAAAATTACGGGTCGATTAAAGACCCCAAAATCTGCAGTTTTGTTTATTGATGTACCCGTTTAGGCTCTCATCACTCAATATACCCTCATCACTCAATATCATCCCCTCATCGCTCAAAAAATGGCCCTCATCACTCAATATTAAGTTCTTCAAAAAGTTGTTGTTATCTCTGGTTAGGTAGTGAAATCGAATGGCGTACTGCAGGCGGTGCTAAGTGTGTCTTGGGGTAGTAAAACATGGACCATTTGGATTTTTATATTTTGAAATACAATTTCAGGATCTGCTGAAGCGATGTACTGGCGATGCCTACTTGAGCAGACTGACGATGGGTAGTGGCCGATGGATCCTCAAGGATAATCTACCGTAAAGCTTCTACCGGAAGCTTAGGACCTTTTACCGGAACGTCGCTAATTGATCCAGTTCTTGTAAATTATATGGAAATATTTTTTAAATCCAGTTTCAAGATCTGCTGAAGCGATGTACTGGCGATGCCTACTTGAGCAGACTGACGATGGGTAGTGGCCGATGGATCCTCATAGATAATCTATCGTAAAGTTTCCACCGGAAGCTTAGGACCTTTCTCCGGAACGTCACTGTTTAATCCAGTTCTTGTTAATTGAGCTATTAGGTTCTGAATCTTATATTATCGTTAATAGATACGGTGAAATTAAAATGTTGCTCGTATTTTCTCTGAGTTTAAATAATTGATATTTTGTAGAAAATTTTAAAATCAACATTTAACATTTCAGTTTCTCAGTGGTCACCCTGTACAATTGCAACAGGAATAGAGGCAAATACAAAAAAAAACAGTAAATTTAATTGGATCACTCCCAGATCCGATCTCACAAATTGAAAGAATTCTCCAAAAATTCCTCAAGAAATCTTCAAAATATGGCGCCGTTATTTGTTCTCTTCATGACTTAATTTAGTGGCTACCTTACCCTTCCCTCCCAAAAAAAGAAAACAACCAATCTCAGCGCCTGAAGGCAGTTGCGTTTTTCAAAAAATAAATTCATGCAAAAAGTCATCCAAAAATAATCACATGTTATCAGAGAGAGTAATTTTTTTTTTTTGTTGAAATCAAAGGTAAATAAATAATTTTTGAAGGAACAAAATAAAATTAAAATGGAGAAAAAAATTAAAAATTCAAACCAAATGAAGACATCTTCTGTCGTCATTTATTGCCCTCCCTAGGCGGGCTCTGAGACTAAAGCCATCAATCATAACCATAGGCTACACAAAGCTCCAAATGTTCATATTTTAAATGCTGTTTTGTGATAGGTTTTTTTTGGCGTTGTTTCATTTTTTTTTGCTTTTAGTTTGATTTAGAAACGGGCACATGATACGAAGGATAAGGAGAAGTGTTTGCATAAGATTTGGGATGGAGGGGCGTAATAGTTCTCTACTAAAATACGGCCTTATATCAGTACGGATCCGAAGGGAAGTCGCTAGGGAAGATTCCGAAAAACGAATCCGACTTTAGAGGCTGAAACGAGCATTTTTGGGGGGTCTGGAATGTTGCAATTTTCGTAGCATTTTTGCAAAAATTCCCTCGATTCGGATATGGCTCATTCCCACATGGAATCGGTCTTTGCATAGAGATGAGCAGCATTCACCAGTGTTTACGGTAACATTTGAGATTCTTAAGACTGTCCAACGGACAGTAAACCAGTCGGTCGGTAGGGAGACAGTTAGCCATTCAGATACTCGCAGTTCAGCAGGTATCGTACCATTTGCAACGTATCTGTGGTCGGTGTCTGTCTCTTAATATAGTCTAGAATTTTTAATTAATTTTTTCTCAAGCTGACAGACATCCGGCATAGTCTTAAGGCTCCATCAGCATTAATGAGAGATGGTGCCGTGAGTATTTAATTGCAGTGACCTAAACCTTATGAGACTTGGTTCGACTGACACTCGTCCGTCCATCTCAGCTTATATGCGCGCACATTTGAGGCAGTAACTGTTGATGAAGCAATGATACGAGTGCGATTAATGTTGGACACTCTTTAACAGTTACTATCGCAAACGATAACATTTGGAAGTATCTGAAACCAAAGTCCGAATAGTATCACGGATGCTGTCCAGTGAAAAGAGATTTCCTTGTTTATGACCATTTCTGGCTAATGAAATGATATCGAAGCTTTTCGTTATGGACTGTAACCGATTCTGTTTGAATGCGAAATTTTCACAATAGCAACAGAATCGCATATGAAATCCGACCGCTTTCCAGAATGTTGACTATTACACTTTTCGAGTACGCAACACAATCTTAAGGTAGAGCGACCACGCAAACGAGATGCCATCTTAGACGATTGGTAAGGATAGTCGCCCCTCAGTTTCGTGTCATCAGCCATTCTCGATTTCCATGTTGACGTTGTCTTGTCGCTTAACAACTTCTTTGTGCGTTTTCACAGTTTTCCTTCACCTCATGAATTATTGCCGTAATGAGTTAATCAGAGCAAACAGCACTTTGGAATCCCAGAAATCGGGCTCTTTTTTCCCCTGGCCATATACTTGTAATTTATGCATTAACCATGTTGGGGCCTCTTTCTTGGGCTTATTATCACTCGCCAATGGCTAACATCGAATATCTGCCAGCACTCATCGAATATATTTAAAGTTAGTTTCAAGTTAATTGTTTGCATTTTTGCGCAGTTTTTTTCTATTTGTTTTAACAGAAACCATCCACTTAGGATAGTCCTCCTATCCCTCTGGCCTAATAAACGTTTATAAAATTGCGAATTGAGGAAACGCAGAAGATTATAAAAATGCCAACTTGAAAAACGGTGAGATATTTCTTCTAAGGAAATAATTAAAAATGCAATTGAGTGAATTGATCTTTTAATTTGTTGATAAATCCAAACATGGATGATTGTAGAACAAATCGGAAAACATTTTTTTTTTAAAAAAAGATCAATTCATTTTTTTTTCTTGTTGGAAATCGGAAGTTTTAGAGCAAATGTCCTTATAAGTTTTTGATTTTTAATTAAAATGAAATCTCTTTTCTGACAATTGAGTTATTTTACTTTGACAAGAAATGGTAAAAACAAAAAACAAATAAGAAAAAATTTGGTAAGATTTTTATGGAAAAATGCATTTCAATCAAGAAATTTTCTTATATCTGACTTTAACCATTTTGCGTTTTGTAAAAAAAAATTAATTATTTTGATTAAATTTTTAATTTTTTTATATTTCTAAAATCATACCATTATATAAAAAAGATAATATTATTCAAATTAGTATCACAGGACTTCTTGGAAGACTTGATCCTTTTGAAGTAATTTTGTCAGATGTTTTAACAGATTTCGGACTGTAATTCGGTCATTACTTGACAGATGTTAATTTTTAATGGTGCTCCAAAAATTTAAAATTTTATTTATAATATACTAACAAGATTTTTTATATAGTTTTGTAAAAAAAAGGCCAACGGAGTTAATTTTCGTGACCATTTATTAACACTAAATCTCGAAAATACGCGTTCTTGGAACTTTTCGAAAAATAAAACTAAAATGTATCTTGTTGTGTGGTTTTTGGTGCCACCTTTTTAATATGATATATAAGCCAAATTCAAATCTTTAAATTAAGTTAAAAAAATTTTTGTTATTATACGGTCATAGCACTCAGAATTGAGGGTTACGGTGACCACGTCTTCTTCATTTTGGAATTACATCGTCAGAATAAAATACACATCAGACAGTTACTTTTCGCGGATACAATGGCTTCTCAATAGGTATTTGTCCTATTTTTGGTAAGTAATGTTTCTATCGAAAGAGATATAGGCCTCATCGCTGGAAAAAAATTTTCTTTGAAAAATAGAAGAAAAAAAGTTTCTTCAATCAATCCAATTTTAACGCATTTTTTTGTAAATTTAAGATTTATATAATAAAATGTGGATTTCTAAAACCTCATATATAGTAGTTTAACATATTAACATATGCATAAAGAAAGAAATTAGCCTCATTGCTGAAGTAAATTTTGCTCAAAATCGTGGTTATGGCAGGAAAAATCACAACTATCATAGTAAAAATTATCATTAAAACAATTTTTTTTTATTAATTTATAATTTAAAATTTTTAATATAAAATGGCAAATAAAAGTCTAATCAACTAAATTCATAAATTATATTTATAAAAATTATTTACCAAATGACAGCGGTATACTTTCTAAACTATTAAATTGAATAATCCTTTACCAGAGCTTCTCAAACTTGTGAATTTTTTGTTAAAATATTTTCGTAAATTATTTTTTTTTGTTTCAATTCAAATTTCTCTTAATATTAGAATTGATATTAAATTAAATATAAAAAACTAATAATCGAAATTCTATCAATAATAATTATTAAATTGCAAAAACAGAATCTGTTCCAATCGACCACTGTTTACACCTGCACAAAAATTGCATACCTCAAAAAGGTGTTGAATTTGTAAATTGGAAAAATAACTTGAATAAAAAAGATTCCTTCCATTTAAAAAAAAAACACAGACCAGAATTAAATGTGTAAAAAAACTATCGTAGATGAGATAAAAATGAGTTTAACAAAATAATAGGGGGTAAAGAAGGGAAAAATAAACATCACACATCCTTAAAAAAAATACAATAAAACTTACATTTTTAAACAAATAACAGATAACAAACAACTCTCCTTCCGTTTTTTTGTAATTCTAGTCGAATAAATTTCATGTTCAAACTCTTCTTCAATTTTTTAATTTTTTTTACAATTTTTCTTTTGTCATCTACAATTTTGCATTTTCATCCTATACCACATCCCCCCCCCCTTCGGCATCAGAAAATGTTCTCATTCGAGCATAAACACATTTTATTATGTGATCATTGCCTAAGATTACACACGTCTTGGGTCACAAATTGTGCACACAATTTTGCTGCTTTTCTTAGTGAAGGGTGGGGGGGTGTTGAGATTCGTGTACTCGTACAAGGTATAAGGAAGATATCTATCGCATAGGGGATGAAAAAAGGGGATTGCCTAGCAAATTGGCAAAATTGTTTCCTATGAACTTTGCTCTATATCCACCCTTGGTATTGATCAATGTTTCTTCACGCCGATACGAGTCATTCCATTGGATTAAGGGTGGCGAAGTGATGTATAAACAGACCGTAGTCAATTCAGGAAGTACGAACAATGAATTCCATAACGTCAAGTGAAAATATGTAAAGGGTAATGGCAGAACTGCATGTGCAAAGTGAGCAAGCACACAACAAACAATGCGTCGCTTCGTATTAATAAGGATAGAAGGGAAACTTCGACTTAAGGGTAAGGGAGAGGGGGGGCGATAGAAGCATAGAAGAGACGTAATAACAATTTGTAAATTGAATAAACAGCTTTTCTGGTATTCAAATGCAGATAAGAAAACATCCCCTGTGGATCGGGTTTACTTCATATCATTTTATTTTGTTCGAAAACTGATTTGCTGCAATTTGTGGAGGAATAAAAATCAGCACCTCATCATTTGGGATTTTCGTTTTTTATTGTTTTTTTTGGTAGGTGGAAATCATCGGGAGACAAAATATGGGACTTTAACCCACTTACACCGCCTTACTTGGTCTAACTTTTCTATATCTCCTGAACAGAACCGCCGTCAGGCATTACTTCGTGGAGCAGAGATTGATCGAAATCACTACTCTAGTTAATTATTACTACCGTTTTCTAACACTCTCATCCAGTCTTTTTAGGCCTGTTGTCACAAGGACTACGACAGTATCGCAAGCGGTGCTTGAGTCTAACATCAGGGCCACTACATTCTCCGGTGACAGAGGTCCACCAGTGCACTTCTGAGCATTATCTCTTTCCGCATTGCATCAGATGCCGTAAAATAATACGTGCTCTGCGCTCTCTACCATCCCATCAAAAGAAGGGCACATTGGGCTAGAATCCAATTTAAAGCGGTATTGGTAATCCTGAAAACATCCTTGTCCCGTCTAAAATTAGGATAGGTAATAACCAATAATATCATGTCGTCGACCTATCCATGAATCCTCTGCCGAGATGAGAAGGTGAGTCTATCTGATCGGGGTTATTATCCCAACGATTTGGTTACCTCCTCTTTCCTCAGTACGTGACACGGATCTTGCCACAGCACCACGTCGACCTCTCCGGCGGTATAGCCTCTACCGCTCATCTGCCCAGTATTTCAGTTGGTATTATTCCGGCCACAATACAAATGCCCTCATATGACACTGTTCAGAATTCGCAGTTTACCCTCAATGCGCTCCTACGGTAGACTGAGAGAACTCCACGTATGAAGGTTGCTCTAAGTAACCCATCCGCCCAAATTTGTGCAGCATACAGCAGGATTGACCCCACCATGATCGCCAATAGGGTTTTCCTACTCTGCCTGGGTTCCCCAAGCTTCGGCATTAAGCGCACCAGCGCCATTTTTGTTAGAGCAGCCTTTCTAAAACCGTATAGTAGGTGTTCCTGAAACCGCAGTCTTGTGTTAATCATCACCCCCAGGTACTTTTGACATGGTCTCGATATCACCTTATGTTCGCCAATTCTAATGGTGATATTCTCTCTTCTCTTCCTCCCGGTGATTAGGACTGCCTCTGTCTTATGGTACCCAAAGCTAAGGTGAGAATACCATCATACATCACATTACACAACAGGGGCCCAGGACGGAGCCTTGTGGGACCCTCCTCGTGATACTTTATGATGTATCCCCACTGCTCGTCCTGTATAACAGAATTCTCCTACTTAGTCAATCCTCAATTATCCTGATAACATATTCCGGAACACCCATTGTACCCACGGCATCAAGGATATGATCCCATCTCGCTGAGTTGAAGGCATTCTTCACATGAAGGGTTATAATAGCGCAGTACTTTATGGAGCCCCCGATAGCCTTACGCGTTGTGCAATTATTTGGGAGTGGATTAACTGAAAACGGTGATGTCAATGCATTTATGGTAGGCGGATCAGTGTGAGGATTATATTTAACTGGACTATTAACAGAAATAGGTTATATTCAATCCTTTAACAATGAGTGAATATTTTTTTGGATCTCATCAAAAAAATCTCTTTCTTTTTTTAGGAGATTATTCACTATAAAAAGTAAATCCACTTAACAACAACAAAAAAAAGAAGTGATTTTTAATAGTTTCACTTTTTGTATAAATTATAAAAACTCATCCCCTGCTGGTGGGACTTTACGATTTCATGTACCGAAACCCCTTGCCGTGCACTCAACTTAATAAATTTTCCATTTTCTAGTCAAGTTGATATTTTTTTATGCATTTTCCATATAAACCGAATCAAACCCATCCAATCGATTGTCTAACACTCTTCGACAATGAGCTTAAAGGCTATAAATTTCCGGATACCATACGTTTTATGTCAACGTGCTACCCTTTCATGTAACACAGAAAATGGGGGTGGCCTCGACGAAAAGCATCAATTTGGCAACTGAGAGGGAGAGTCTTTCTAGACTAACTGAACTGCCGAATAAGTACTTGTACTTGTGTTGCTGCTTGTTCATGATGAAAATCGAATAAAACACCATAAAATGCTTATCTCGGTTAAACACAACGAGACCTTATTATGGGGTGGCTGGTATTCGAATTGGAGAGCTCCAAACGTGTGCCCGTAATCACTTTGTCCAGGGAAATGCTAGTACCTCTCCTCTAACCCTCGAAAAATTGAATTTTATTTCTCTACTTATTTACTGTCATTTTAGGGTTGAATTTTTCCTCTTTATAGGCAAATCATCCGACAAATACGAGTATGTGTGCGCTGCTTCTGGACATACAAATACGTGTGATAGCCGCTATCTGAAGAAGCCAAAAGAATTCATTTTTTTCCCTTAATTTTGTTTTAGTAAAATTTTTTTCGCAACTTTTTTTTTATATTGAATTTTTTTCAACGATTTTAGAAAACTTTTCCCTATGAAATTGGAAGTGACCAACGGAAATACTTAAGAGAATAGTGATCCGCCAACCCCTGAGGTATGGAATATGCCCAATCGTCCGCGTTTCGAATTTATTTTCCCCGACGAAAAGGTACTTTTACCTGACTTAATGCGAAATTTTTCGCATTTATTCATTGTGGGCAAGTGGGTAGTAAATTGTTGCGCCATTCTTCTTACCTGTTCCGGTTAGTTGGCTAGTGAAATTTATTTACTTCCGATTAACCGAAAGTGTTGAAAATGTTCAACTCAACACTTTCGACGAAAGAAAAATTCATTTCCATTACACCTTCGGGATACTAGGGAAAAAAATTATGCATGGTCAGCTATTTTACATCAAGCAAAGAGGGTGGAAAGTGCATTCAAAAAAGAAAAAGAAAACATCTTAAAGAACAAAAGTATTTTGAAGGAAAGAAAAGCATCATTTCTCCAAATTTTTTTTGTCTTCTTGTTTCTTTGATAGAAATACCAAAAAAATATATTTAAAATTTCATTAAAAAAAAAATACGCTCTTTTTATACTCAAGAAAAAAAAATTAAATTTGTTTAAAAAAAAATACGTTTTTTTTAATCTAATCTAATCCGGAAAAAAGCTCCACAAAAAAAAACTACACGCTTAGACGATTTAGAAATCACAAAATAATGATCGAGGTCTTGCCAATGGACCAAGCGGAATAGGAGGTAAGGTAGAAGGCATAAGAATTTTCGAAAAAGATAAAAAGGTATTCGAAAACAGAAAAAAGATGGAAAAACAAACAAGATCTTAAGTAAGTCATTATTGTCGCCATAAAAAGACGATTTCGTTACTAAAGTGATTCGTCAACGAGATTTTTGTGTTCTTAGAGTTCATCTCGAGTTGAGTGTGGTCGGCAGCCCCCCTCCCTGCAACCAGCAACCCAACAGAATGAACATACATCTTCCAAGGGCAGAAATATTCTTGATTGCTTTACAATAGTTTTGCCTATGACTGGCGAAATCTGATTCAGAGATAATCGGGACCATCGGAGAAAAGATTTCTTCTGAGTGGGAATGATTAGTTCAGCAAAATACACAAACGATACGGAATAGGTAGTTTTAGGGGAAAGGGGAATGGATGTGAATCATTGCAAAATCTCAGAGTACACACTCGATATCCGCTTAACCAAGTCTATACGAATCCTAATCGCTGTAAGTTGAAAGTTAAAAAAAAATCCATTACGGCGATCCGAAGACTTAGTCAGAGTCGGATCTGGCTCTGGACGCGCAGATGGGAAGTTGAAGTTGAAAAGCTCGCTGCTGGAGGAAGCTGGCGAAGATAGATCGGACCCCACACATCCAAAAACAGCACGGGGGGCCCAATTAAGCATGTTCACGGCATTCATTTTGCTCGCGTATTAAAACATCTAATAACATAAAACAAACACACATTTGCGCGCACGCAACGACAATGTACTCCAACGTGATCGGTCGGAAGGTGGCTATGTGGGCTGATCGTGTGCGAAAGGGGAAAGAGGGGAGCGGTTAAATTGGGGAGAGCTGATGTAAACGAAGAAGGCAACCTTGCAGTCAAAATCTGAATTATCTTAGCTTTTCGACGATGGGACCGGACCGGATCGGATCGTATGTTAGCTAAGTCTCTTTGGTAAAAATTCCGTCAACAATTTCCATCACATCTAGCTGATACGACGAGGACTGGCTGCCGCTGACCGAGTATCCCAAACACATGCTCCAAAATCAATCTTTACCTGGTCTAAAGATAGTCGCTGATAGGGAATACTGCTGACTGGCTAAAAGAATGCCCGCGGCGGTGCTCCCCTAAATCAGTTTCGGAACTTCTCTTTCTTCGGCAACCAAAGTAGTTCAAGCGAATGGAAAATAAACCAAAACAACAAATAAAAAAAAATAAAAAAAACAAATCATTAAAATCCCAACTGCCACTCCAAGTTTGTTCGATTTCCAGACTCCTCGCCGCTCCAATATGTGACGGTCGGTCTTGAGCTTTGTGAGAATATTAAACACAAATCTTCGGGATTATGTGAATTGTTATGGTCATGACCGTGTGCTCCAAATCACGGAGACAGTGAGTCGGGGCTTCTGGTGATACGTGTATGTGCGTTTGGGAATGAATCTCGATAAAGGCAGTGTTGCCATCGGTAAACAGTTTGTCGGAAAATTCTCTTCAAGAAACAAGATTAGACGCGTGCCACGTGATAGTAATTTTTTTCTCGATTTCTTTTTTTTATTGATTTGATTTTTAACTTTTTGAATAGTGTTTATAAAATTCTTTATTTTCAATTGTGTTAAAAAGTGATTTTGATTAGTTTAAATTTTACAAAAATACGAAATTCAATAGTGCTTAAAATATTGTACCTCCAAAAAGAGTTTTGTTTTAATCCTCCTTAAAGATACAAATTGAGTACTGAGGTATCTAAAAAATTACTCAGAAATGATTGAGGTAATTTTATAAAAATTCCAAAAATAATTGCAGTTTTTTTGTCAAAAACAAATTCAAAATCCAAACTCTACCCCCCCTCGCCCCTCTTCCCTTCATAAACCATAATTTTAGGTAATTTTCTATAGAAATATGTACAAACGTTAATTTTTAAGATCATCAATAGTAATCGCCATTTTCTTTCTGAATAAATTCATTGAAAAAAGTCTTTCCACAAAAATAAAATATTTTTTTTTGGAATTTTTTAAATGGAAGTTTTTTGTCAACAAATTTTAAAAATAAACTTTTTGCGTTTTATTGACAATTTGAAAATTATGTTTTCTTCCAAATAAGAAAGAGAAAAAAAAACGAAACCTAAAGAAGAAAATAAAATTGAAATTTTCGAAGAGATCTTCTTAAAGGCGTTCATCTTCAAACGAAAACACACACTAAGGTCTTCTCTATAGTCGAAGGTCCAAAATATTATATGGTGATAAGTGTCCGAACATTTTTTCTTCTTCTTTTTTTGTTATTCTAATTTTTTTTAAGAAAATCCATTAAGAGTAAGATGGGAAGCCAAAGCGAATATTTCTCATCTTTTACATAATTTTCTATTTTTCATAAATTTTTTGGTTAAATTCCCAGATCAGATTTTTTTCTTCCGAAGTTATTTCAAATATTTTTTTTTGTTAATAATTTTTTTTTTACCATTTACCTAATTTTTATGTTTATCCAAGATCATAGAAGGTATTTTTTTCTTCAAAATTATGTTGATTAATTTATTTACCAATGTAAATGCGGCTTTTGGCGTATTCAAAATTGTTCACAATTCATTGTCACCATTCAATCTGTTATTGAGAGCCAGCCGCCAGTCGTTTTGAGTGAATTTTGAGTGGCCATTAAACGCCTTCCTACGAATACTATTAAAGTAGTGATTTTTTGTCCCGCTCCGTATTACTGGTTTTGTAGTAATTTCTATTTATTCGGACACCAAAAAAAAAGTTGTTAGAACGGGAAGGCTTGAAAAACTCATTGTGGAGAAGAGTGAATATTGCCAACCAACAGTAATACTTTGGGAAGTAGAGTTAGTAGTTAAGGTTATAACACAATTAACCGATTTGAACTTGGATTAATTTTTTGTGTAATTTTTTACGAGCGTTTTTCAATTTGGATATTTTTTACTTAAATTTTAATGAAATTTATTATTTTTTTCTATTATTATTATTTTTAATAAAAACGAAATTAACTTAATTAAAAATTCCAAAGCTAAACACTTTTCTTCGATAAGTTAATCATTTTCGGGAATTTTTTTTTAACAACAATAGACCTCTATTCATTTTGTAGTAAGGAAAATACATCTCTGTCATAGCACAGTTTTAAAACATACAATTTATACAAGGTAATATTTTTTTTTAGTGAAAATGTGCCATTTTTTATTATAATTTGGTTTAGCTATAAAAAAAATGCGTTAAAATTTAAAAAAAAAATACTTTTTGCCACATTTCACACTTTAAGGTAAAATCATTTTCTTCAGCGATGAGGCTCATTTTTCGTTCGGTGGATACCCGCAAGTATGGAATGATGTGTTTTGACCCGTATTTCTTTGAAAATTAAGAAGGGAGCAGTTATCGTCAATTCTGAGCTCAGTTGCTGTATTATAACCCATTTTTTTGACTAAACTTAATAAAATAATCTATATACCATATGTGGTTTCAATAAAAAGGCACCAATAGCCTTATAATACGATTTTTTGTTGCTTTTTTACGTGCAAAATATCCCAGGACGCTTAGTTTTGAGATAAAGTAACATAAATTAGCCTCGCAGATCATGTAATTTGAAATTGCTGGACTTTTTCTTCTAAAACAATATACTTAAAGTGCTTTTAAGGATCTTATAAAAAATTAGATCCCCAAACTTAAAACCAGTTAATAACATACATTCGTTATGTATGATTTTTTAAATCATTATTTAAAAATGGCCTCTGACTCTTGTCACCGCAAACGAATAATTTTCTAAATTTTAATTAAAACAAAATTTACATTTTCTTTTTGCGTCTAGTATAAATATTATAGCTCACTTTGTAGCGACACTACCATGAGGTCTTTGGCGACATCACTTTGCACATGAATTGCTAAAAAATGGCCACTGCCTCTTGTCACCGCAAACGAATAATTTTCTAAATTTTAATTAAGTTTTAAAATCAAAATTTGGTCGATTTTTTATTTCAAGGACAAGAACCAGACGCCATTTGGTAGAGACACTGCCATGAGGTCATTTGGCGACATCATGTTGCACATGGGTTGCTAGAAAATGGCTTCTGACTCTTGTCACCGTAAACAACAATTTTCTTATTTTTGTGTTCGCAGACTAGGAGCAATTATTATTATTGCAAATTTCAATAGATTTTTTTTTAAATAATATCCACAATAAGTTCTGCAATATGAAAAATTTTTAAAATAAAATCAAACCTAGAAATTAATTTCGAAAAATTCCATTTTTACTCGAGATTCAAATTTGATTTCGTCACAGTTCGCGCGTCGCATCTCATCTCATCATTGACAGTTTACATCAACTGCCGTACCGACTCCATTCGTCAAAGAGAAAATATTTGAAATGCCATTAATTAAGTCATACTTTAACCAGTAATTTATCACAAACAATACTGATTTTCACTAAAAAAAATTATATCCTCAAACTTAAAAGCACTTAATAACCTACATTCGTTAAGTAACAACCGAATTACAACTTGTAATGTGCGAAAAATTCATAAGAAATCCCTCTTAAAAGGATTGAGTCCTGGAAAAAGTCTTGTCACAACCATTTGAATTATATTAAATGTTTTATATAATGGCAAAATACATTTAATATAATAATTAAATTTTTTTATCAGAAATTGAATTTTTAAAATAAGTTTTTTAAATTTTACTTTCCGTACCGCGAAATAGATAACGCTATATTTTCAGAAAAAAACTGTTACTAATTACATTTTTACACCTACAGACCATTAAGATATTAATAAAAGTGAAGTCTTAACTTTTTTTAATTGCCTATATTTCAGTATTTTTATCTATTTTCTGGAAAAATTATTTTTTTATCGTTATTTATTGAGGATATTTTTTCCCTTATTTTATCGCCACGTGATTGGACACGCGATTCTGTACGCACAATTTCTTTAATCTAAGCTCGTTTATTGTGTGTAGGCGGAATTTTATTCATATTCACATACGATTATTGTCTGTTTATTTATTCTATTTTTCAATCCGTTTGTTTATTGTTGATTTAGTTGGCAAAATCTAAAATTGCCCGTTCCAGACACATACTCTACAACAATTTATTTTTCTAAAGCGCAACACGAACATTTCCTAGCACTCATAATTTTATAGATTTTCAACCAAATAGTAGAAATTATCAACAAACAACCGGTTAATTACTTAATCTTTTTAATCGATGTCTGTGGCGATATTTTCAAGTAACGGCAATACACCATTGCCTGCCTACCTTATGAGTAAGGAAAATATTCAAATAGCTTTTGGCTCTTATACTTACTAGGGAATTTCGAGGCGGCACCTTCCTTTCTTACCAATTCGACATTCGCTAGTTTAGAGTTTAGACCTGGAGAATATTAGTACCATTAGGACTAGAGCGCAAACAAGACGGTGTACACGTATTAGCACGAGTGCATGTTGGACAAATCTGTCTTCTCGTAATTCAGAGGTCGGATACTGGAACACGAGTGGAAGACATTTAATAAAGTAAAACTGAACCTAATTGGCAAGTACGTGACACTAATAAATGCAATCGCATTCAAATTGACTGCTTTGGGCACAGTCATAGGTCTACCAACTGCAACCTAGCGGAGCACTTACTCATATATGTACAATAGTATGTCTGAGGCTCCCCATCCAGGCTCAATAATAATGAACAACAATAATTACAAGAGCTTTTCAATCTCTGCCCCAACTTGGTCTACAATTTTAACTTCCAAATAAAATTATTAATTTCCTATGATTAACTCTTAAGCTAGTGTAGCCATGATTAAAAGCCACCACCAAGGGACGATCAGTTCTTCACTTTTCTTCCGAGAGTCCATGTATGGCACTACAGTCGCATACAAAGTGTCCATACACTTAATCATGGCCACACTTATTCACGACAGCAAAATCCAGTGTAAATAAATTTCCATGTCCAAGGAATATTGCCAATCTTCACACTATGCTGGTCTGTTGCCAAAGAAAGATTACACAGATTATTGTGTACTAGAGAATTGACTGATTTATTAAAACATGTGTTAGGGCGTATCCGACCGATTTTGGTGCCATCTTTTTAGCAATAATAAATGAATCCAACTTTGAGTACATCATAACTTTCCAAACGGTTATAAATAATCAATAAATCAGAATTATACGAAATTAATTTATTTGCCGGATGGTGTTAAGGCGGTTGCTGATAATATAGTCAGCAATGGAGGACTATATTTTGGTTAGTAAAATTGTGTACTTTTTTTTATAAACAATGTAAAATAATAAAAAAAGCTTTTTACTATAATTTTTTTCATTACTTTTTCTGTTTAACTTTCATGCGGCATTGTTTTATTCTCGTAAAAACTATTAATTAACTTACTTGCCCATAAGATGTTTTCTTTCAATCACGCTATTATGAAAATGTTGCATGAAAAGAAATACAAATTGAAACGAAATTATGTTGTAATAGTGCATAATGGCATGAGGACAAAGCTCCCTTTTTCTTGATGATAACAAACAACGTGAATATTTAACCCAACAGAACGCAATCAGTAATTTCAAGCGGTTTAATAATATTTTCACGCTAAATTTAGTTTCTTCTCATTGATTTATAATATTTTCACCGTTTCAACATCATTTAACATATGAACGTGAAGTTCTCTACAAGTCTTCTAGTTAATTTTCTCAACGTTTAATTGCTCCTTCCAAATCATGTCAATCAGTTTTATTAAGTAAGCTGGCAATGCGAACCCACTTGCACCATGACATCGCCAAATGGCCTCATCGTCCTGGCGCTACAATATGGTATCTGGCTCTTAAAATCAAAATTTAGAATATTATTTATTTCCAGAATAAAAACTTGAGGCCACTTTGTAGCGCCACTACCACGAGGTCATTGGACGACATCATGTTGCACGTGGATTGCTAAAAAAATGGCCTCTGACTCTTGTCACCGCAAACGAAAAATTTTCTAAATTTTAATTAAGTTTTAAAATCAAAATTTGGTTTATTTTTTGTTTCTAGGACAAGAACCAGAGGCCAGTTGGTAGCGACATGACCATGAGGTCATTTAGCGACATCACGTTTCACGTGGATTGCTAGAAAATGGCCTCTGACTCTTGTCACCGCAAACGATCAATTTTCTAAATTTTAATTAAGTTTTAAAATCAAAATTTGGTTTGTTTTTGTGTCTAGTAGAAAAATTAGAGCCTACTTTGTAGCGACACCACCATGAGGTCATTTGGCGACATCACGTTACACGTGGATTGCTAAAAAATGGCCTCTAACTCTTGTCACCGCGATAGAAAAATTTTCTAAATTTTACTTAAGTTTTAAAATCAAAATTTGGTTTGTTTTTTGTGTCTAGTAGATAAATTAGAGCCTACTTTGTAGCGACACTACCATTAGGTCATTTGGCGATATAATGTTACACGTGGGTTGCTAGAAAATGGCCTTTGACTCTTATCACCGCAAACGATCAATTTTCTAAATTTTAATTAAGTTTTAAAAATCAAATTTACTATATTTTTTATTTCTAAGAAAAGAATCAGATATAATTTTTTAGCTACAGCACCATGTGGTCATTTGGCGACATTTCGTTGCACGTGGATCACTAAAAAATGACCTCTGGCATTTGTCACCGCAAACTTACAATTATCTAAAATTTGTTTTTATGTCTAGTAAAAAATTAGAGCCCACATTATAGTGACACTACCATCAGATCATTTGATGAGGCAACGTGGTTTCCTAGAAAATGGCCTCTGACTCTTGTAAACAAACAATTTTCTTATTTTTGTGCGCAACCTGGGAGCAATTATTATTATTGCAATTTTCAATAGATTTTTTTTTAAATAATATCCGCAATAAGTTCTGCAATAAGAAATTTTTTAAAAATAAAATCAAACCTAGAAATTAATTTCGAAAAATTCCATTTTTACTCGAGACTCAAATTTGATTTCGTCACAGTCCGCGCATCGCATCGCATCTCATCATTGACAGTTTACATCAACTGCCGTACCGACTCCATTCGGCAAAGAGAAAATATTTGAAATGCCATTAATTAAGTCATACTTTAACCAGTAATTGAACTGATTTATCACAAACAATGCTGATTTTAACTAAAGAACAATAAATTAATTACGTTTAAAAATAAACGTCGATTAAAATGAATAGGAGCGAGTACGTCATATTTTCTTACAGGCAGAAGTCGATGGATTTGCAATTAAAAATGGCTGCACAAATCTACGCGTTCACGTAATCCGATCGATCACACTTGGAACAGGTAATCGGGGAAACACTTAATCTTCAAATGAAAAATGTCAGTCGATGTTAGAAAATTTCTTAATAAGAAACAATTAGCGTTCGCACGAATATTTCTATTGAAAGCTTCTTAATTCTGCGCAATTACTTGCCAGCTGCGTCGTCGTCTTGGACAGTTGTTGGTTTATTTGTTCTTTGTAGGTCTAGTCGACCACCATTTTATAACTATATGTTTACTATAGCCGGAAGGGTGAGGGGGGGAGGATGTGCACATAAGGTGAACACCATAATTCTTTGTAAAGAAAATGTAAAAAAATAAAGAAAAAATGAACGTGAACGGCTGCAATAACTGACATTATCGTTATTAGTATTCACGGCAGCTATTATTACCTTATTAATAAGCGATCGAGGGAATTTCCAGTGAAATTACAAATAATTACAATCGTTAACCACCGCGAACCGAATTACATGCATTTGTAAAGTGGTGGAGCCTCCGTTGGTGGGGATAATCAGCCTATTAGAGCGTCAATTGGAAGACATTTCCTGCGATTTGATTTGCTTTCGACCGTCTGACCGCCGCCTACCGCATAAAATTGTGGAAACATTTTCAGATCACCGCCATTCACCGTTTATCGAGCGAATGGTAATGAGTTGCGTCATTTTGGGATCGTTGAGGAAATCGATCGATTTATCGTTGTCTAAAAGGGATTTTGGGGTCCTTATGCGTCATAGTCATCGATCGACCAATACCGTTTGAAAAGTGGCAAGATAATCCATGATCCCGCGATCGATTTCGTCGATACGATCACGTACTGGAGTGCGCTCGTAAATTGAATGAAAATTACTGCAACTCGAAAATAGAAAAGTTAATAGGGTGTTTATGGCTACTGTCATCGTTCACTTTATCATCGATTAGAAAGCCATTTTCACGGGGCGGTCTGGACAGTGTGCGCGTTCGTCTTAAGCACCGGTAAATTATTGTGGAGCACATTTTATGGTGCATGTCGAAGAATGCGCTATGCAAAACGTTCTATTTGACCCGAGCATTGTTAGAAATTTTTTTTGTACAGGGAGGATGGGAAGGTGTTTGTTTAAAGATGTTATTCGATTATTATTCACTGAAGTAGTATTTTTAGGGAACTATTGGACATGGCGCCAGAATTTTGTCGAATTGTAATCTTAAAGGGGGTTGATGATAATCAGTTTTTGTTCACTTTTGGTCTATAAACATTTGGAAAATACCATTTCGTAAACTTATGACTTTTTCGAAATTACTGACTGAATTTTTTTCCCAGTTCGGAATGCGAATAATTTTCACATCTTTTTTCTTAAAGTAATAAAAGCAGAAGGAACGTCGAATTACTGATCGATATATTTTTTTTTGTAGAAAATGAAACAAATATGAGTGAAGAAGACAATATTTCTAAATAGAAAAAGACAACATTTGGAAAATTCTGTATTTTTTCAGAGGTCCGAGCAGCCAATTTTCACTTGAAGTTCAAGTAGTTGTAAAGATTTTATGGATTGTATTCGCGCCAGAATAGTGATTTTTTTATGGTATTTTATAAGATTATTTTATGCAATTGAAGGTAATTAAAATACACTATGTTTTTCCTGTTATTATTGGTTTTGGGTGGGGGAGGGAGGAGGTGGCAGGGATGTTATTTATCATTTTTCCGTTTAATCGATTTTCAAATGCCATCGTTTTTTTTACTGAAAGTATATTTTCAATAAATTCTGTTTTTTTCCCAATTTTTTCCTTTTTTTTAAGTAAACAAATTTGTAATTTTTGTGTGTTTTTTTTTTCATAAGAATAATAATTAAAAAAATCGAGTAACGCAGTAAGCCCTCAGAGTCGGAATTTCCTTTTTGGCAATAACAATTGTACCATATTCCAAACTTTTACTCTCAGTCCGCGTGCAGGATTTTTCCCATTGAGGAGCTTCTGTATCCGTAAACTCAATTTTCTCCTTCCTTAATTTTTTAGAACACACCAATCTGCTCCACAATGTCTAAAAAAACTCTCACTTTAAAAAGTCTCCTTTAAAAAGTTTCAGTCACCAAATGGTCTTATAGTCGTGGCGCTATAAAGCGATCCTTAGCACATGTCTAAGGGACTTTCATATACAAGCAAACGAATAATAATTTTGGTAAAAAAGCTGCATTTTAATGACATGCAGCTTTTCGAAATTTTAATGTCTTGAAAAGGTTTCTTAATTTGATGGGTTCTATTTCCAAATGTTCCCCATAGTAGTGTTCGGTAATTTTTTTTTATAACATTTTCTGATAAAATTTTTCTAAATAATAAATTTTCCAAAATAAAACTTTCATCGAAACTCAAATTCGTACATTGAGCACAAATTTTCCCTAAGACAACTGGATTTTTTTCACTCTTCGAAAATCTGCAAATTTATTCGATTTTTTCTTATTTAGTTTGAGGGTGGCCCACCCAATTATAAGAAGACAGAAAAAAATCTAAAAAGAAAAACAACCGAAAAACATTCATTTGCTGAATGTGGCCCACCCAAAATAATTCAATTTGGGGGGTGTATGTACATATTTATTGTGTGTATGCCCTTAAAAAAAATAAAGAAGAACAAAAAAAATATGAACGATTAATGAACAATAATAATTTTGATGGTGTGACAGTTTTTTCTTCTTCTTGTTATTGTTACTCGTTGTCAACTTAAAATTATGATCAATCGTTTCTGTTCATCAACAACATTTTCGAATTTTATTTCATGTTTTTTATTTGCGTTTTTGTACGATTTGTGAGGAGCAAGGCGTAAAAAACAACTTGGTTCTGCCTTGATTCAAATTTGGCGCCTCTCAAAATTCCACAATTCACCTCATAAATGTCAAGTAATCGAAATCTTTGGCATTATTATTTGCTCGTAATAATGTTTAACATACGAACCCCCTCCTCCCAATCAGCCATCCCCTCACATGTTACCTCTTTATTTATGTACAAAAGCAAATGATGGAGAAGGAAATTTTTTTTGACTAGTCGCACCTGCCGTATCCACCCTCATCGAATCATCACCCACATCAAAACATTCAAACTAATATTTACGTGGACAATATACAAGAAATAATAAAGAAATATAACGAATGCTTAATAAATTTGGCAAATTATTAGACCTCACAATAAATATTAATAAAAAAAAAAGGGAAAAAACCGATTCGAACGCGTTCTTCTTGTTTGTTGGAATTCATAGTGTGCCGCCACTGCCGCCATCACCGCCATGGGTCCTATTTTCAGCGCCAATAAATCAATGGATTCGGTTTGATTTGACTTTTTCTTTGTGCTTACCAAATTCCAGATGAGCCTTAAATGGAAAGCACAGGCGCAGATACAAAAGAATATCATTTAAAGTGTGATATTTCCAATCAAATTGTTAGGCTTTTATGCTAATCAGATTGACAGGCAAACAAATTGAATTAAATCGAAAATTGTATCGATGACATTTTCGGATTGCATCCATTTTTGGTAACAAATGAAACCAAAAAAAAAAAAATAATAATAATAATAAATAATATGCGCGTGTGCGATTATGAAATTGAAATTGAAAATAGAAATTAAATAAAATTTCGATCATGAAATATGTAAATTGGGTTAAAAGTGGATTAATGATGTGCTCTAGCCTTTGATAAAAAAAAGAATATATCAAACGTGGCCGCAAATTGTACTGCAAGGAATATTGGAATTGGAAATATTTTTTTCTGCAAATGCTGGAAAATATTTACGATATTTAAAAAAAGGAATTTTTCTTCTTTTACGATGCATTTGCAAGAAAAAACAATTGTTCCAATTCCAATATTTCGTGGAGTACTAGCCTTTAAAGTCTTAATTTCCGGTTTAATTGCCGTCAATTTTTTTAATAAAAATATGGCCCATCAACTTTTTCTCATTTATTTGTCAACAATTTGATACTAATTTCAAAAAAATAATAAATCACACGTGGTCGCAAATTGTACTGCAAGGAATATTGGAATTGGAACTTTTTTTTTTGCAAATGCTGGAAAATATTTACGATATTTTAAGAAAGGACTTTTTTCTTATTTTACGATGCATTTGCAAGAAAAAACAAATGTTCCAATTCCAATATTCCTTGTAGTACTAGTCTTTAAAGTCTTAATTTCCGGTTTAATTGCCGCCAATTTTTTTTATAAAAATTTCTCTTACAAACTTTTCCTCCTTTATTTGTCAAAAATTTGATCATAATGTAAAGAAAGATTAAATCACACTGCATGGCCGCATATTTTACTGGAAGGAATATTGTAATTGGAACTTTTTTTTTATGTCTATTTATAGGGAATATTTCTGGAGGCTATTCTATTTGGCATAGAATACACGATAATCTTCAGTATATTTAAAAAGAAAGACTTTCTCTACGGCAAATATGTACCTTCTTTAGTTCCGCAACTAGTCTTTCCAGTCTTAAGTTCCGGTGTAATTACCGACAAATTTTTTTTATAAATTTTATACTAATTTCGAAACAGAAAATATCAAACGTGGTCCCAAATTGTACTTTAAGGAATATTGGAATTGGAATAATTGTTTTTTATTGAAAACGCCCCCACCGCCTTTTTATTCATATGGAATTTTCGTTGATTTTTCTTTATTTGGTCCATAAAATGAAATTTTTTTTTATTTAGTCCAGAAAAGAGGAATCAATGAATTTTTCTAATTGTAGCCTTTATTCAAGTTTGCATTTCCGATCGTATTTTTCAAAATGAAGGAGAGATAATTACCCCTAATTCTGAGCACTACGATCGTATGATAGCCGACTGGTTTTGAAAAAAGGGCCCTTACTTAAAACTTTAATTTGTACGAAATATGGTTTCAACAAAACTATGCTATAAGCCACAAATGTTACAAATATTAGCTTTATTTTTCTAAAAGTTTCCAGGACGCGTAAATATATATATAAATTTTTTATCGATATCTACATTTTTTATGTGTTTTATTTAACTTTACTTTCCAATGTGGAACTTGGATAACCTCCAACTTCACTTATTTTTCTATAAAAATTTCACCTATCAACTTTCCCTTATTTACTTGTCAATATTTTTTTTCTAGTTTCAAAAAAAAAACAAAAACTAAAAATAATAAAATAAAATTCATGTGGCACGTACCCTATTTTAATATTCAAACGAACGAGCAATAAATCAATTGGTTGACTGCTCCACCTTCATATGGGAAAAAAACCCAACAAAATTAAATCAAATTTTCCTTATTATTATTATTATTATTATTATTATTATTACTCTTATTATCATAACGCTTATTATTTTGTTACAAAAAAGAAAGATACGTGAATGGGGGTTGGGGGGATGCCGAGGCTAGGCGTGTAGTGTTTATAAAAAAGAGACGAAATATGAAAAGTGGGTGGAATTTTTTTTGATCGAACTTTGAATAAGATGTAAAATGTTTTATTTAATGCTGTTTAGACAGGATAAGATATTGGAGAAGGGGGCAGGGGGCGGGCAATCATAGAAAAATCATACTTGTTTATTGTTATTAGGCTTATGAGCTCTTTAATAAAGGAAAATTTCCGTAGAGGAGAACGAAAAAAAAAACGGAAAAGAAAAATTTCTCAATACTATCGATATTGATATGTGATTGGAGTGGGGGGGCAGAGAGGTATAGAGTGTGGGTGAAAGATTTTTTGATGTCTGTATTACACGAATTTATACACTTCCTCTCATCCATCTGTCAATCTGTTCATATCACTCCGTCTATGGTCGTAGGTTGGCGGACAAATCGTTTGCTCGCAAAATTCACTTCACATTTGCCTTTCTTGACGTACGTGGTATCTGCTCAACCGTTGCGGGGTGCTTCATGTCGCGTACGTCGCATCGCACGCGCTACGTAATAAATTCGTGTGTGGTTTATGTGCCTCAAAAGCGTTGGCGCAACACTTTGATATGGCGCATATTAGTACGCCTCCAATGACAATTCTATGTGTGCCATCATCGACATCTTTTATGCATCAATAAAACACTACAAAACGACTGTTATGCTAATCGAAAATTGGAATCGAATCGATCTGAAATCGGAAACGTACTCGGTCGATCGGGATGTCGTCTGGTTCGTATTCTTACTAGTACTGAGCACGACAGACGATTTTTTTTTAATTTTTCCCTTCATCTCTCTTCACCATCTCTTTTCTTCCGAATTTTCTTGATTTTTCAACATTTTCTCAACCGTTGTTATCATCATCACCACAGTCATCATCGTCATCAACACCATCCATCGACGGTACAGATTTACATGGCCACCACCTTGTAGATCTTTGTTCACATTCGATGACAAAAATAACATCAAATCCAACAATAGGAACAGCTAATCTTGGATCATGATCATACTAACGATGGCATTTGATGTTCGAAATGACGATGATGACGACGGCGATGATGACAGCGACAAACATTGATCACACATTTAAGAGCAGATTACGACTGCTTTGAATATTCGTTTCAGAAACAATTCAATGCGATTGAATGGGGACATTTTCAAGTTGATACAACAACAAAAAAAACGAATACCAAAATTATTGGAAATTAATACCAAAAAAAGAAGAAAAAACTAAAAATCATTTCTGATTGCATATTGTTTTTTTTCTCTATTTAAAACTGGAAAAAAAATATTCCAAACGGTATCGTTTTCAGGATAATTTTTTTTAATCCTTTAAATACCCTTTTATTCGTATGCCTACTATGAGTGTGAGAATTATAAATATAAAGGCTATATTTCGGTTGGTTATGAAGTTTTGAGGAGCGAGTACCAGAAAACATAAATTTTTATGTGGAGACCCATGAAAGTGTTAAATTCTCCAAGCGAGGGCATAGCACAATAAAAAAAAATTAATTTTAAAAACTATTAAAAATTTTATTCAGGATGAAAGTGGAAATAAGGAATAGTTTTGGACGGTCCAATAGTTTTGGACAATAACAATAATCCTCTTTACTTCATTCTCTAATTCAAAAAAAAAAAAACTAGAATCGTCAGACCCGAAACTTGACTGAGGAGGAACCTTAAATAAAAAAGTGCATTACAAAATAGGTTCGTCCAGTTATTGACCTTATTTAATGCATTCTGCAGTTTTTTACTGACGCCGTTATTATTGCGATGTCATCTGCAAATGTAGCCATTAATATAATAAGTACAGGAGCGGGCCTAGTACGGTCCCTTGAGGTACCCCTCCTCTTATGTCTTTTAGGTCTGAATATGCTTGGATATAGCTGACTCTAAACTGCTTTTCTGAAATATATGAAGAGAGAAATTCAAAAAACTGTTTTGGGAGATCTATATGAAATTTTTAGATAAGCCCTTTATGCCACACCTTGTCAAATGCTTGCGCAAAATCCAGGAAAATTGCTGGACACAACTATTCCTCTTCAAGAGCTTAATTCTATGTTATTGATATCAAGTGTAGTGTTTTTCTCTGAAGCCTAACTGATGAGTTCCTTTGACAATAGGTAGGATCCTTCTCAGGAACAATTTTTCAAAAAATTTTGCCACTATGGGTAGTCGAGAAAATGATCGGTAAGATTTTATATCTGTGAATGGCTTTTTATAAGAAATTTATGGGAAAACAATTATTTTTTGTAATTTTTGTGAAAATCTTTTCTATTGAATTTTCCCAAAATCGTGTGTCTTTTTTAAAAAAAAACAAAAACGTAAACCCCTCTCCACCCTCTTTACCTATTTTTAATTATTTCCATTTTAATATTCTTCTTATTACTAATATTATTCGTTTGTATAATCGATAATTTGTTAGAAATTATCAAGCTGAAAAACTCGTAAGAAATATTTTCCAAAAAGTCTCAAAAATGTTGAAAAAAAAATAATTTGTTTTCCACGTGCATATAACAAAATGGCGGAAAACATGCGAAATAAAAGGAAAATAACAACAAAAAATAGTAGATTTTTCTGTTTAATAGTTCGACAATACAAAAATTCAGTGCGTAAACGTACTAGATTTGGTTATAAGTCAAATGCACATTAACACACCTCAGTGGTGGGCTCAGCTAGGACATTGTTTATGCAATTTTCCTCTTTCTTTTTTTTAAAAAGGAGCATAGGTTGTTTTATACCGCCATGAGTTTGGGGCCATTTATAAGCTGATTGGAAGTGATAAATTTTTCTATCGCAGAGGTAAGCATTTGCAGTATAGGAACTATTTAAAAAGCTTTAAAAAAATACTTGGTATCCTAACAGACAATTACAAGCGTTATTAGGTATAGTTTGTTGAGTTTAGGGCCTTAGGTCTGGTTTGTTAAGCTTTAGGACCTCTGCCGCACTCTTTTTAGAAAAGGTGATGCATTTTTTAGAGTGATTCATTGTTGGAGAATTACTCCAGTGTGAGTTTTCAACCCTACGTTATCAAAACTCCAGGTGGCGCTTTGGATAGTCACAGAAGACTCTGGTCCAATGAATGCAGTGTTCGCCTACCTTTAAAAATATTTTTTGTCTGCTAGTTCGTTACCCTCAATACCCTCATAACCTGGCAGCTCTGTATCTAGCCAGTTGATTTAAGACCGTGAGGATATCCCAAACTAGCTTGGATTGGACATCAGATGAGACAAGTTCTTTTAATACAGCTTGGCTGACTGAGATGATGTAGATCTTTGCGTCACGTAGCCTCCTTCTACTACGCTCTCTAGCAAAAATCTCTATGGTATGTATTTCTGCCAGAAAAATGAATAGGGATTTACCAAGCACCTTAGATAGACGACTCCCAACTGCTCTCAAATTGCAAAGATTCGCATCAACTACCACGTCGGTGAGTAAAATTATGGAATCACCACACTCAGTGTTTGCCTTTTCTGTATCTACCAAATAACATAGACCCCCCCCCCCCCCAACCGCACCCAGCGCCATTTAAGAATTAGTAAATTTTACAGCGATTCGATTGGTTCGCAACAATGTTGATACTCGCTGTAAGATGTAGATGGCGTTATCGCTCGAAAGTTTCTCTTTCATTTCATCTACTTTATTTTGATTTTTTTTCCCCATTCCAACATTTAATTTGAAAAATGCTTTTTTTTTCTTCTGTCCATATAAAAAGGATTACAGCAATAAATACCCAGCAGCATAATCAAAATGATCCCGTCATGTTCGATTCTATTTTCTGCTCGACATCAACAGACATGTTTGCGAATTACTGTAATTAGGCACTGAAAGCTGTTCATGACCGAATATCGCTTGTCTAGATTTCTCTAGAGCTTAATTAGAACATTTGCTTGTACAAAGTTGACATTACAGGACGCCGACCAAATCCACGGTCTATAACGCTGGTAAAAAAAGAAAATGCTGTACTCTTCTGCGTTTTTGCAGTTTTGTTAGATTTTGGGGACCAAAACTAAAGTAGATGTGTTTGTCTAATTGGAAAGGGGGGAAACGACTATCTTAAAAAATAGTCTCAGCACATAGTTCAGTAATGATCTTGTATGTTCGATATTGGAGAAACAACAAACACGTCTACTTGGTTCCCTCTGCGATGACGTAATTTTGTCTGACATCAACATCTTTGGCCATACTTGGTTCCAGTTTAAAATTTTTTTTGTTTCTGTTTTTTTAAAGATTTCCATCAATTTCCCCAAAATATGAATTAATGTAGAGCTGGAAATTTTCTGGGTGAGGCAATTTTCATCAAAATGTTTTTCGAGCACTTTTCCCGTTCGGTTATCGCACCCAACCAACACGAACCACTTCGATAGGAAAATTAATTCAGTTCAAAGTTTAGTCGTAGACCAGTAGTTCCGACTCCGCCGAACACGATTCAGCACAATTGATTTCAATTCGATTCGATTCGGTTCGATTGCTCTGTGGAACGTGATAACAGCATTAAAGGCGTAACGACGACACGGCAACTATTCGTAGTGAAGGGTGCGCCGCCACCACCTTTCGAACACAGAACAGATGAAGGGTTGTTAAATTTTATTGGAAATTCTTGAATTGGCGTTTAATGTTGTGAGAGATATTTGATTGGCCTTTTATTACTTACTTCGCTTTATTAAATACGAATTGAATTCACAACGAAATGTCCGGGAATGAAGGATATTCCTTTCGGTTATTTTTTTCTTCTCTGGCCTTACAGTAATAATATTTTTTTTTTGGAAAAGTTTCCCTTTTTTCTTATATCCTTATCTCTGTTAATATTTGAGAAAAATATTTAAAAAAATATTTAACAATTTACCATTATTTATGTTATCATAAAACGCGGCGGCGACGGTGATAAGATTGGAAATATTGCTGAGACCATTTTAGAAAAAAAATTTCTTATCGTAAAAATTCAGCTACGAATTGAAAATTGATAGAAATGAAAAGAAATAAAAAGAAATATTGAACGATGAAGACGTTGTTGAATCTGCAACAAAATCTGTTCAAATAAAGTGAAATTATTCCACAAAATCTATTGTAAATAAAAGATTTTATTTTTTTTGCTCCAAAAAAGACTTTTCAGAATTTCAGTTTTTGCCATTTGCTGTTCGTTGCTTAATTCTGGGAAATGTTTTAATTTGAATTAGTCCGACAAGCAATTACACTCTTTGAGATTATTTTCAATTTCTATCCTTCACCACCCTACACGATCCCCACCATCATCTTTACTGTTTTATGGAATTCTATTCAGGATTTTTGAACGATCCACTATTTGCGTTAAGAAAAATATGGCATCAATGCAAAGAGTAGAATCTTTGTAAAAATCAGATAAATATCATTTGGGATAAATACCGTGAAAGCAGACAACAACATCATCTGAATGGAAATCGGGGGGCATGGGCTAAAGGTAGCCAGCCTTATCGGGGTGGAAACAGTATTCGAATGATGCCGGTTTCTGGAATAGAAAGTTTTGCACTCGTAATGAAAAGTCCTGTCACACAGTTGAATTTAATTAAATCCTTCATGTCGGCGTGTCTGTTTAAATGCCGACACACTGAACAGGGATGATCTGCTGCTACTGTTCCAAATTCGAAATTTTCACCAGAAAAACTTACAGTTAAAAACAAACAAAAAATTTGAATCGAACTAGAAATAATTCAACAAAAAATAAAGATGTGTGTGTGCGTGCATATGGGGACGGAGGCTCTGGTTGTAAGGATATGAAAACATGAAACTTTTTTGTAGTTTTTTTTTGGAAATTTTTTTTTATTGTAAAAATGTTATCCCATTTTAAATGTGTTGAATTGTTCAGAAAAAAAAGGGGTTGAAAAGTGATTTGTCCATTTTCAATAATCAAGATTAATTTGGAGTTTTTTTTTGTTTTTTTTTTGATAATGTCTATAAAAGAGATTTCCGTTTAATATATTGTAGTTTTTTTTTTATTTTCCACATTAAAATATTGCCGGCGTTTGTATTTAATCAATTGAGTTTAGAATTTTAGATGTAAATAATAATTTTAATTAATATCAGTTTAGAAAAAAAATATTTTCACTAGCACAATAGCAAAAAAAAAATAACCATAATAAATAAACGTTTTAGGGGGGAAGCAATTCATATAATTAAACGCATTCGCTTGGTTAATAAAGAAAAATGCGTGCGTACGTGTCGCGTACGTCGAAATACACGCTTCGGCTCAGTCGCTTTGCGGTTCGAAATTGGTAATCGCGGCGAACATTTTGCTCACGTGCGTTAAGAATCGCTCAAATTGTTGTTGTTATTGTTTCCTAAAGAAGGGATTATTTGCACCTGAATTTTATTAAACTATTTGATTTTATTTTTTTTGGTCTCTTTTCTTTTCGGGGATGGTTGAAAATTCAATATTGCCATGAAGCGGCAACGTTTGTAAAATACACGAGCTAACATTACGTCGATAAATCGAAATTGTAATCAGAATCGAAATCGAAATTTGGCGGGGGTGTTTGGGATGAGAGGAGGGGTAGAGAATAGGAATCGTTTTTCAATTTGTTCTGTTTCAATTTAACACGTCTCCGATTTCTATTGTATTTTTTGCTCATCATTTTTTTTTTGTTCGTGGAAAATTTAACTTCTTTCTTCTTGTTGACCGTCTTTTTCTAGGCAACAGGATGCAAGGAATCACAAAGAATTAAAATCGAAATAAAATTTATATAAAAATAAAAGAAAAATGGAGAATAACTGCAAAAAAAATTCCAACCGAAATTAAGTTCGAGGATGACGAGGTACAACATCCCCCCTCCTCATTCTATGGAACCAATGGAATTGGATCGATTGGAAAATTTAACCTTTGACTGAGTTGGTGTCGGGATGAAGATAAGAAAAGAAAAATAAAGGAGCACGTGTTCTTGGAAATCGATTTAGAGACATTGACGCGACGTGCTTTTTTTCGAAAACTTTAAGTGCAAAATGAGTGTGGGGCAGGGGAATACATCAACGATGGTTTATCGAAAATTGATTTGTTCCATCAGTCCTGGTAGCTAGTAATCGGTGTGTGCGCGAATATTTTCAACCCTACAAGCTGATAGGGAATTCGATACGCGCCATTTGCTTTGATGCCATGTCCGTCTTCTATCATCATCCCCCATGCGTCCCTGTTTCCTTAAGTATACAAGAACTATTTACCATTTTACGAACCGAGTTCGAATAAGATGGCAGAATCGAATTCCAGACGAGAAGGATTTTTTTTCAAGTAACATTTTTTAGTTAAAGTGCAATTATTCGAGTTTTTTTTATATTTTACTATCCTCTTTCTCCTGTTATACATTTTTCTCCTTTTCCTTTTCAGTTTTTTTTCGAACTAGTCATCGAGTAAGGAATTAAGAAGTTCCCTCTGTCATCGTACAAGAGAAAAAAGGACTTCCTTTGCTCAACTTTTTATTTCCTTCTTATAGTTTCTCTTTTAAAATTTTCTTTACCATTTTTCTTTTATCCTTTTCCCCCATCAACATTTCCGAATAAGAATTTAATCAATTTACCAACTTTATAGATTGCCACTAATTCATTTTATTATATTTTCTCTTTATTGTTTCGTTACAGGAAGAAGTAAGTAATCATCACTAATACAATTGCAACCGTATCGAATGAGGCGTGGTTGTACAATATGAATGCGGGGGTTGGTTTGTTGTGAGTATGTAAAATCATCGATGTTTGTGAATTTAAAGAGAATTTTTCTCGTCAATTTTATTGATTCCTTTTTTTTCATTGTTTTTTTTTTTTTATTAAAACTTTATCTTTGAATTGAATTGACTTCTAAAATGATCCAATTTAGTGAATATTTTAAATTAATTTCTTTTGGTAATTAAATAATTTTTTAGTTATAGAAATTTTATTTTCGGATTATTTAGATTGCGGTTTGGAAAATAAAATTTCAGAAACTATATTTTTGTTTTTAATTTTGAATAATTTTTATTAAATTATCTGAAAGAAAATTTTGTCATCATATATTATTAAAAATATTATTCTCATTTCTGACAAAAATATATTCCATGACTCTTAATTATTTTATAATTTTTTCGCATATTTCAGACTCTAATTACTAAATAGATGCTCTCAAATTAAAAAAATAAATACGTTTATACGTAGTTTTTCAAAAAAAAAAATCAAACGTTGTCAAATAATGTCAATTGACAACACCAAAACTCGAAATTACGCGTTCCGAAAACTAATCGCCAACTTTGTTGTGGTTTGTGGCTTGCGGTGCTATTCTTTTTAAACCGCATGCAATCCAGAATAATTTTTTTTAAGTGAAAGTCTCAGCATTAATTAAATTAAACATTTAATTATAGTGCTGAGACCAAAACTCAGACCAAAAAAAAAAATTCTAGCATAGCTCATTTTCAAAGAAATACGGGGCCTATGACACCTTCATACCAAAATCCAGACCACACAGTCATTTTTCGTGAATACATTAGCTTTGTTGTTTATAAAAAAATACGCTAATAGTGGGACTGTATTTTCCAAACCGTAAAATGGATAACTCGTTAAAAAATTTAAAATTTTTATAAAAAAGGAATGGAAAAAAGAAGGCAAAAAAATTTTATTCCTCAAAATAGAAAAGTCATATTTACAAGGACTTTGACTTTGTCTTTTCTGAAACATTTTCGAATTGTTTCAAATGATTTTTGTACAAAATCGACTATTGAAAAGACCTCTTTGAATGGTGTTAACTAACAATTCAGAAAACCGTAAAATTCCCATTAGAACAACCAATAACTGCTTAATTTCGTAACTTCTTAAAATACTTGAGGGATGCTTCATGACGAGGACCCGAAGAACCATGATGAGAAATTCGAAACACAATCCATTTTTGGTGCGAACTAACGGAATGGCATGGCAGCAAGCAGAAATGATTAAAATAACAATAATCCTTCGAGGTTTTGGTTTTAACTGCAAACCAGACGACGATCTAAAAAACCCTCCTTCCTCACAGAGCCCGCTGATAGTTGTTTCTAGATGCCCATCCCTTTCGATTGTGATAATTTCTTAGTAGTTGGCAACGTTTCGTGGCAATCGTTTGCATCCAATTCGAAATTAAGCTTGTTTCCTTGAACGATTTTCGCCCATTTAGTAATTATTACACATCACAACGAATACGAATAATACTTTGTGAAGCTAGTTGAGTATTTTGCAAAGAGTCAACCATCATTTTTGGCTGGTCATTTGGAACCAAATGTCGCAACCCCCTTTCTTAAGAACCTCCAAAAGGATGGACAGTTTGAAATTATTTAATGGGTAAAAGGAATAAGAAATAAGCATTTTCCTAAATGATTTTCCTCAAACGAAAATATCGGAATTCCTGTTAATTGCTTGAAAGTCTTTTGGGCTTGCGAACGCACCATTTCACGTAGCACTTGGATCAGGATAATCAGATAAGTGAGAATGAAAACGTAAAAGGCATATCCTTTCATGAAGAAGCAAATAAGAAAATCTTCCTCCTTTTAGTCCTTCAATAAGAACTATACAAAGTCATGGCGGATGAGGTGGAAATCCTTCTCGGCACTATCTTCGGCCAGCCACAATCCTTATTCGCAAAGTGAATCTCTTTCTTGGGTCGATGGCAAATCCTTACCGATAAGCGAAGAAAATTTGAATATTTTCGCTTTTCACTTGCTTTAGTTATGCTGCTCCTTCGACTATTTCACGAGGAAATTAGTTGGCCGCACTTAGTCATGATGAAATGGGGATGATATGCCATTTTGGGGTTGTTTAATTGCTTTCGACTGTGCAAAACAGCAAAATACCAATGAACGTAAAATACACAATTATTGCCAGTATTTAATTACTACTTTGGCAGATGTTTTGTTGGGCTCCTTTTATGGTATTCGTTTTTGTTCCGGCATCATCCCTGAATCACTCGGTGTTATTGCTTCTTTCTTATATAGGCACTTCTTGTGGTTTTTGGTTTTTCTCAAAACCTATTCTTAATAGTCCATTCTAAAATAGAATTTACCATTTAAGCAGATTTTGCATTCATAGGGAAAAAAAGTCCTTTCGAAATATTAATGTTGTCTTTAGAAAGGATAAATGTGAAAATTGAATTGTGAACCGATTAAAATCATTCGAATAAATTTATTTATTTTATTTATAGTAAATAATTATGTATAAATAAACAAGAAAAAATTTATAAATTTAAATTTGAGAGAGGATAGGAATTGTTGTACTTTTGATACTATCCAAAATTGCTATAATTATTCAATGGAAAATTCTCTCAATATCCAAAAGCCATAATTACTCAATAGAAAATTCTCTCAATACACAAAGGCAAAATCATATTTTCCATTAAAGTCAAGAGAAAATTATAAGGTCCTTTTTTAATATAAAAATAGTTTACTCCAATTTCTGATTGTGCTATGAGGTATTTTGTAAGTGGAATGTATGCGTTGGCTTTTAATATTTTTGATATAATTTTTTTGAAGAAAATTTTGTGATATAAAAATGAATGACCAGCTCCTCGTTGTTCAGGCCCTCGTACAAGGAAACCAAAGAAACCGCCAAGCGAAAAAGGAACATCTTCGTCGGATGAGAAACGACCACGAACTGCATTTAGTGGGCCACAGTTGGCAAGGTTAAAGGTAAATTTTCGGTTTTTTTTATTATTGTATTTGCTATAATTTTCATAATGTTTTCTTCAATAAAAACTAATACTTTTTCTTTTAAATTAACGATAATTTAAAGTATAATTTTTCGATTGTTGCACTTGTTTTTCTCTTTCTTTTCAAAATTATAGCACGAATTCAGTGAGAATCGTTATTTAACGGAACGTCGACGGCAACAATTGAGCGCAGAGTTGGGACTCAACGAGGCGCAAATAAAAATTTGGTTCCAAAATAAAAGGGCGAAAATTAAAAAGGCTACCGGTACAAAGAATCCTTTGGCATTGCAATTGATGGCCCAAGGACTGTATAATCATTCAACAGTGCCCCTAACACGTGAAGAGGAGGAACTGCAAGAACTGCAAGCAAAAAGTGCTGCCTAAAATTGATTTTTAATATTATTTAATCAAATAGAAAATATTGCCTAAAATTTAGGCAATGCCTAAATTTCTTGTATAAAAAATTATTTATTATAAAGTGACCATCAAATAATAAACACAATGTCGCACAGTTTTTAGCTAATTTTTATCAAAAACAATTTTTTTATTATTTTGTCTATTCAAAAACTAGTGCTTTTTTTATATTTATAAAAGTTTTATTTTAACAAATAAATCAGTTTATTTTAAATTTACTTATTTTTTTTAAATATTTCAATTCAATGAATTCGATAAAAAATGTCGAAAAAAGCTATTATAAAAAAAAATTAATAATCTAAGCCGAACCAGCAAGCAAAATAGAGCTTTGGATGTGATTCCAGCAGTTTTTATACTGTTAATGAAAATTGAAAATGTGAAATTACAGCAGTTTTTATCCACCATTGTAGAAAATCGTACAATTTGTTTTTTTTTACAATAACAAAAACTTGATACTAAATTAGAAATTAAAGCAGTTAAACTACACCAGTTTTTATATTGAATTTTATTAGAGCAGGTTTTGTATCATAAATATTTGTATTAGAAATTCTTTAAATTATCTATAAAACTATTACTACAATAAACATTAACTAAATTTTCAGTCTATCCTTAAAAAAGGAATTGAACCAAACTAAAAAGTATGGCCGCGCAATTATGCCAGCTTTTATATGAAATTTTAAAATAGCACTTTTTATAGTATAATTCCGAAAAATATCATCCGCAAATTGTCGGTAAAAAAATTAAAAAGTTTTTCCAAATCTAAAAGTAAAACCGTAAAATTCTAGCAGTTTTTTGCATAAAATTCCATTAACGAATTTTTATTCGTAAATATTCATAGTAAAATCTCCTCATAATACTCTTTAAATTCCCGTAAATACGTATAGAAAGCATAAACCAATCAAGAAATGGGTGGCCCTTAATTATAGCAGTTTACATATCAAATTTATTTACAATAGTATTAAAAGCATAAATATTTATAGTGGAAGCATTTTCGAAAATGCCTGTAGGAAATATTTTGAAAATTTCTACGAATACGTATAAGAAATAAGCCAAATTGAAAAGTAAAACAGTTTAATAATTACAGCAGTTTTTGTCAACACAATTTTTTTGTAAAAATATTCTGCAAACTTGTGCAAACACCTTTAAAATTATTTTAAGAAAAGCAAAAAGTAAAACAGTTATATTACCTAAGTTTTTATAATAAATTTAATTACAGCAGTTTTTATAGCATAAATATTCATAGTTAAAGAATGTTTCAAAAATACTTATAAATACTCACATAAAAAGCTCCCATTACGAACGTATCTAGTACATACATACAAAAAACTTAAACCTAACCAGAACTTTTAGTGCCACTTAATTATAGCAAATTTTCCATCGAATTTAACGATAACAGATTTTATAGCATAATTTCTGCAAAAATTATCAACAAATTTCAGCAAAAAAAAAGGAAATTTTGGCAAATACGTTTAAGATATAAACTATTAAAGTAGAGAAATTTTCGCATCAAATTGAATTATAGCAGTTCTAATTAGTATACTCGTATAATAATAGTAGAGGCTAATTCAAATAACTGCAAAAATATTCGCCAAAATTCTGCATAAATTAAAAAAAATTAATTTAAACCCGTAATAACTGCCATTAAATTATAGCAGTTTTTGTATAAAATTTAGTTACAGCAGTTTTCGTACCATAAATTTTCATGGTGCATCTACAAATTTCTGCTTTGTATTTACATACAAAAAATGACGCCAGACTGTAAAACTAAAACTTTTAAATTCAAGTTGTGCATTAAATTGAATAATAGCAGTTCTTATACGTATATAATCATAGTAGAAGCTATTAAAAATTACTGCAAAAATTTCGGGACAATTTTGCAAACATTTTGAAAAAAAATTAATTTAAACCCGAAATGCCATTAAATTATAGCAGTTTTTGTATAAAATTTAGTTAAAGCAGTTTTCGTACCATAAATTTTCATAGTGCATCTACAAATTTCTTTTTTGTATTAACATATAAAAAATGACGTATATAATCAAAGTAGAAGCTATTAAAAATTACTGCAAAAATATTCTGGACAATTTTGCAAACATTTTTAAAAAAAATTAATTTAAACCCAAAATAAAAGTCGGTAAATTATAGGAGATTTTTCATCAAATTTAAATTTATTACATTAGTTCTCATTTATATTACAGCAGTTCTTATGCATCGTAAAAGCTATTTTTGCAAAAATATTCTCTAAATTCTAGCAGATTCGTCCAGAAAACTCAAAATCATAAATGAAAGTCGTTAAATTATAGCAGTTTTTACATCAAATTCGATCTTTTTGATATTCGGAGTGTATTTATTTCTGCAAATATCCATCAGAAAAAACTCAACTCAATTTCTAATACAAATAAATCGAAATTTCCCAAAAAATTCTAGTCTCTCAAATTATAGTAAAAACTATTATAATTTTATCTAAAAAAGGCAGTTTTTTTTTTAAAAGTAATTTTTTGGTTGTTTTTCTTTTCAATTCGTGACACGACATTGTGTTTGTTATTATTTTACTCGTTCTTTCTTGTAAATACTCATCAAACTAAATAATAAAAATGTAATTTTAAAATAATATGTAACTTTATGTAAATTTATTTATGTAATTATTAGGAAAACAATTAGTTATAAAAATAAAAATCAAATAACAAAGAGGAGAGAAAAAAAGAAAGCGAATTAGTTGAATTGCGTATGTTTTGTTTGTGCAAATGATATTATCTTGTCTTTTCTGTTATTCTCTTTAAACGTCAAAGTATCCGTTCTGATTTGACTTCTCTCGGAATTCTCTTTCGTTCTTTTCACCATCATTGTTCCTACAAACATCGTTCCTTCTTGTTTGTTCCATGTTTCTCCCATTCCATTCCCGTTAATCCAATTCACTTAAGAGAAACTCTACTTGCTCCTCAAATCAAATCACAGAAAATTAAATGAAAAACAATCGTCTTCTTGTTGTGTATGTTATATGTGTGGAATATTGTGTAAATAATTTTTTTTCTTCTTTTGAATAATTTGTTAGTAATTTTTGTGCATTTTGTAAAATTATATTGTATTTAATAAAAAAAAATTATTTTATTAAAATATTGTAAGAAAAGTTTAATGAAATAACAACGAATAAAAATAAAACAAAAATAAAATAGCAAATAAGTTATTGTATAAAAATATTTAATGAAAAAAAAAAACAAAACAGAAGAGAAATTACAAATAAAAACAT
Source organism: Atherix ibis (assembly GCA_958298945.1). Classification (NCBI taxonomy): domain Eukaryota; kingdom Metazoa; phylum Arthropoda; class Insecta; order Diptera; family Athericidae; genus Atherix; species Atherix ibis. The sequence goes on along the minus strand of OY282607.1, from coordinate 2,685,535 downwards.
AGAAAATAGTTGACAAAAAAAGAAATTAATATAAAACCGAAAAAAAACGAATTAAAATGAATATAAAAATAAAATTATTTAATATTTAAAACAAAAAATGGGTTTTTTTTTATTTAAATTTACAATTTTTCCACTCTTTTCTTTTGAATTTTCTTAATATTTTTTAGTGTGTTTTTTTTTGGTGTTTTTAAGACTTTTTTGCCATTGTTGGCATGTTTTAGGGTTTCTTTTTGTAGGTTTTTCTTTCCATTTTCACCTTCTTTATGGTCTTACTTTTGACAATTCAAATATACCCCCAAGAATGTCTTAAATATTGGTAAAATTTGACAATCAAATTTTGTTTAAATCAAATTTTTTTTGTTAAGATCTTTTCAAAGTATTTAACACAAATCAATTTTTTTTAAATATTCGCTATGAAAATGCAGCAAAAACGTTTTTTTTTTAAAATGTTGGTCGAATTGTGTTGGACTAAAATAATTGAGACCAAATTTAACAGATTTTGTACTTTGAAAAGTAAAGTTAAATAAAACACAATTAAAAATCAGATTTTGATTAGGTTTTTATTTTATTATAAAATAAAAAATTGTTTCCTCGAGTAATTTTTATAATGTTTTGACAAATTTTGGACTGTATTTCAACCCTTTTTGACGGACTTTGGTTGTTAAACGCCAAAGAATTTGAGAATTGTCTGCATAAACATATTTTTTCTTGTAAAGTTTTATAAGAAAAAGTTCAACGATATCAAATCGTACAATTTTGACAACCAATTTTCATTACCAAATCTCAAAATTATGCGTCCTGGAAACATTTTTTTTATGTAACTTATAGCGTTTCTTTAAAAACATCACATGTGATCTAAATTGATATCTTTAATTTTAATTAAATGAAAATGCTGGTGATCACATGGTAATAACGCTAAATATTGACAGTAACGGTCTCTCCTTCTTCAAAGAAGAGCTATAAACCAAATTTCACACCAGACAGTTACTTTTAGCAAAAAACAATAACTGTTCCACAGTCAGTTGAGAGTTTTTATAGACCTCCAAATCCGGTAATTTTTCTCATTGACGCATCCATCGAATTAAGAAATTAGCCTGATCGCTGAAGAAAATTTTCTTTCTTAAAGCCTGAAACGTGGTAACGTCGACTTTTGTATAAAGTTTTTATTATCCATAATATAAAATGGCAACTTTTAAGCTAAATAAATTCTATCCTGAATAAAATATATATTTAACAGATGTCTAATAACATAGCTATACGTGTAGTCTTTTCCAAACTACAAAATGGATAACTCTTTATGACATCCAGTCCTGAAGTAATCTTCGCGGAAATTTGGGTCCACAGCAAAAATTATTAACAACACTGAGAATCTTCCAAAAAATTTTCGGTTTCCCAAATGAGACAATTGGCAATTTTAACGTTGATATGATGCCACGATGACCCCGTTGTGGTTAAAATCAAGCTCAAAAGACTGGCAATAGAATAAAACACTTAATCCGGAAGACTGCGGCGCTGTACCAGGACTTTTTTTTTTAATTTTATATCTGCAACTACAAATCTATTTTAACAAGCAAATTTTAGATAATAAATTAATGAGTAATATCATGCAGCATGAAGTGGGAGTAAACACCCATCGGTGTTTCTTCAACTAACGAAAGTAAGATTACTCTGACAAATCTCGAAGCCATTGTCTCTTGAGTCTCCGATGAGTGTTTCCGGGGAGAATAATAGAGGATAATTCTCTTACAAGTGGATTATGATGTTACGAACATAAAAAGGTGCCACAAAAATTTGACAGAGGATCTTGGATTGTTAGGCCTGGCTACGATAGTAATCGGAAGCGTTATCTGAACCCTAAAGTTCAATTCCATAAGTCCAAATAGGTTTTATAATTGCGTTGCATATTAGAAGTTTCCTTTTCTTAATAGTTTCGAGCGTTTGTTCAGTAGAATAAAAAGTTAGTTAGCTTCAATTGTTTTACAGTCTAGTATGTGGGCTCCATGTTAATCTCTTGTCTAGGTGAAGTCCTAAATAACGTACTTTATCATATTACCATTACGGTAGGTTCTCCTTGGCAAAGAGTGAAAGAAAATTTACCACTCTTCCCATCATTTACCTTCACACTCCATCTCTTAAACCTGGATTGAAGATTGTGGTTATGGAATTGTAAATTATTGGAAGCTACAATGAGTAGTTAGTATGGTCGTATCATCTGCATAAATGAAAATGATAGTATCAGGATCAGATGGGACGTCTGGGTAGAAATTTTATATAAAATGGAACCAAGAATACTACCTTGTGGGACTCCAGCTTGAATAGGATATATTTCTGAGGATTCTAAGTTAACTGGTACGTGAAAATGACATTTTGAGGGACAGAGAAGTCCAGAATGCTACACACAAACAAAAGCTTTTGAGAACTACCGGAACTTCTGGCGTTTCTTTATTCAGCAAGCTTAGATAGGTCTCGCCGTTGTCATAGCGCTGGTGATAATGATGATAATTGGTATAAGCAAGAATATTGAATATTTTTAAAAATTAAAAAAAATTAAGCACACTTAAAAAGGGAAATTTTTTTCCAAAATGTCGGACACTTTCTGGAGTACTACAGGATTGATAAAAAAGCACTGAGGTAGTTAGCGAAAATGACGCGTAAGTAAATTGGCAAATGAGAATTTCAATAATAAACACATAAAATGTAAATTCCTTAATTTTTTATATTAATTATCCTTGGAAAAAATACCAATAAAATAAAAAACGAACCAAATCAGTATTCGTGTTTACCTAATTGATAATCCAAGTAAATGAAAATTTTTGTTTATTAGAAAAACACTTCGAACAACATATTGAGTGGAAAATCAAATTTTCTGCTAATTACATACTTTTTATGGTAATTAGAAAATCTCCATTTTACATGAAAGACCAATATTTTATGAAGTATCGAAAGAGTTCGAGTGGAGAGAAAGAACATGAAAACAATTTATTTCGGGAGTCGCGAATGTTCAAAAAATTCCTGAATAAGATATTTTCGTTAAAGAATTTTTCGACAAATATTAATGTTGTCGTCATATAATAAACAAATCAAATTAATTGGCAAACACGACCTGAAAAAAATACCAAACGACGAAAAAGGGTTGAATACTGTGTGTTAAGGTAAATAACAGAATAAATACGAGTAGCTGATCGGCAGGTGAGTGAGCGGGTCAATTGGGAAAATTTATTTAAATTTCGAGTTGAATTTTTTCCCGTCTGCCATTATTCACATTGTTGTATTAGAATTTGGTATTTTTATTAATTAGGTATAAAGTCGTGTTCGTTATTCATGGCGGACTGGCACTAACTGACTGACTAACTGTGAGACTTTAAGACTAGACTTCTGCCCTTATAATTCGGAAGTGAATTACATTCTCATTAAGCTGTTAACAAGGTAATTTTAGCGATGGTCGAAGTGACTGAAATGACTAAAAGTGGATGGCAAAAGGTGTGAGATGGGTTTCAACTCTGTTTTAGTCATCCCCATTTTTGGCCGGTTACATTTCATTCGTTTTCTACCCTTTCTGTTTTATGGAACATTGCCACATTAGCCAGTTGGAAAACTTACATGCCAAATGCGAATAACGAACAATCGTTAAAATTCCACAGAGCATATTAAACAAAGTTTAGCCATTTTGAATGAGAATAAATCAATCGCATTACTTGGTGCCCAGTAGTTGCGTTACTGCCAGCCCAATTCGCCACGCTTTCCGATACCTCCCGCCACTAATTTTCAGTTTGTGCCAACATTTTCTTCGTCCTTTTAACAGTATTTCTATAAGGCAAAACTATGACTATAACTTTCGAAATAGCTCTTAGGACTCTCTGTTAATTATCAATTGTTACATAATTAACCCTTTTCTATTTAACTAAAGTGAAAACCACCCTAACCCTAATCCCCGTTCCGGCTGATATCTTTCAATTAAAAATCGTCGTGACCAACACCATCATCTGTACTTATTGACCAACACGTGTGTTATACGTGAAAGGAAAATGTTATAATCGAAATATGTCCTTAGCAAGAGATTTATGAGCAAAAGGAACCAAAAGGACATGGAAACATTGCCAAAGATGAAGGAAGTCTGTTTCTTCTTACCTGTGTGACCTGTGTCATTGTTGTCGCGATGAATAACGGTGGCAACGGCGATGTCACAGGATTCCAAAGCGTGATGGAAACACTGAACGAATCCCATTTTGAGGTAATTAAGTGCAGGGTTGGTGGACATGAGAGTTATGAGCTCATGTCACGAAATTATATACAAAGATGAGAATATAGCTGACGTGGTCAGCTTCCATTTGTGCTCTCCAAAAAAAAAAAAAAAAAAACTCGACAGTCTAAAAATCATAATTGGCCGACGGATGTGGTGGATGTGCAGATAGAAACTGTAATATTTTCCGTATTTTATAAATCGTGATAGTATGGAGAAAATGGTCGTCTGTACGATGAAAAATGATTTGATTACCTTGGCGATAAGAAAACTTACCTGCTAATGATGCAAAACAGCTATGGAGGCTAAAAAAGGCATTAATAGTCGAATGTGACGAACAGAATCACGACAAAACAAAATTTCTTAAGACTATTCCCTGTTCATGGACAGAATTTTTTACATAAAATATAAAAACATCCCAACTTCTTAATAGGATGAACAAAAAGGTCCTTTTTTAATTAATTCCAAACAAAAATTGAATTGTATTCTCGCTCTTTACCGACTCATGAAAATGTACAAATAAATTTTTGGTCGGTTGCTATCACGTAAAAAATGTAAAACAATTCAATGAGAACAGGACCGTTTTAAATTGTCTGTCCTTATACAAAAGGGAAGGCAAAGAGAATAAAAAAGAACACCCGAAAATTTAACGAAATTAAAAGTGAGTGACAATTAAATTTAGTGATCGATCTTAGGTGCATCGAAGCAATAATATTGGTGCACTCCTGAAGGGATCTGTACTTTGTCCACTGCACTACCAATGTCAAATAAGGTAGCTACAATAACTCTATTCCTTTTAGATGATGTCACGTGAAAATGCGAAACGAATTGAATTCAAACATTTCGTTATTGAAGGATTTCTTGTCACGACTTAAGTTACCCCCATCGCAGTAACGATGATGCAATGTCAACATTGCCGGTGATATCGTTGGGTTGATATTGTCCAATGACAACAACCCTTAATTCAATATATTTGAATTCGCTGCTCCTTATTTCGTATCAGAATTACTAACGTTGCTGAGGGAATGTTCAAATGCGAGTTACCGCTCAAACGGGGGGTGAGATTTCACACATCATAGCGAAGCAATTACTATCCAGAGGCGAGCATTATCCGGACATGCGTGACTAATCTCGTTTCCAGTTTCAACTTTTGCTCTGACGAATTTATTTGTCCAATAAAATTTAATTACTTGCGGAAAGCGTTTACTGAGTGGATAGATATCATTTCTCATCCCCTTCAATAAAGTCTTCCATTTTTTTCAACAACAACAACAAAAAAAACATCGAATTTTGTATTTATTTAATTTCAAAAAGATCCCTTCCGTCTCCTATCATCCCTTCCGTTCGAATAACCTTTTCCCTCCACCCTGACTGGTTATTTATTGTCAAACCAGAAAAGTGGAATTTCGGTGTTTTTTTTCTTCTTCGTTTTTAATGAAAATAAATTTCTATGCCAGCTAAACGTGTAATTATCAATACAAGTTTTTTTTTTGTGAACCGGCGAAAAAAAACTGGACATTACAAAAATTTGGTTTTTTCAAAACGTTTTTTTTTAAAAATAAGCTTTTACTTGTGGAAATTTTTCTAAATAAAAACAAATAGAAAATGATGAGGGCAAATTTCTCACTTGACATAATTTTAAAGTAAAATGTAAGGAAACAAAAATGCTCATAATCAAAATAATAAAAGCTGACGTTGAGTACCACTTTTCAGGAAGTCTTATGAGTGCTCGGACCTCCCGAAAATCAACAATCGTCAGTCGAAAGATTGAGTGTAAAAAAGCCGGAAAAGGTGAAATGCAAAAATTTGAATTATAACGCAACGCACGTACCTTCTCTGCAGTGGTAAAGCGATCGAATTTTCGTGTTGTACTCCGTGTACTGCAACCAATCAAGTCGTATCGGAGACAATATTTTGTTTCTTTTATTTTTAATGAATTTTATTTATGTGGGAAAAAAACGAATAATTCATTGCAAAGTTCAAATTATTTATTTAGTGCGGAGGAGCTTACGGGTTTTATTTATCAACCAGTTGTGCATTGAATCCAAACAAACCCCATCAGTACCCCACAATAAATACGTTTCACGAAAATCTACAATACCAAAACACGACCACCCTTCGTGCCCTACTGCACACCTGATGCACTTGATTTGCATTCGTTCAAGTGCGGTGTTAAGGTAGAAACTCATTGCCATGCAGCAGAAGCGATCAAAAACATTAAATTACAAACGACGTGACGTGCGCACACGGATCGAAGAGTGCGCTCGTACAGTAGATCGATGCGGTGCGCGCGAGCGAGAAGAATTCGCCAAACCAAAAATTTTCTTAGCCTTGCTGCTGGCGCGCACTGCACAGATCTACGTTGCTGTGGTTCTCATGAAGCTCTGATACTAACCGGACTATAGCAACAGACCACACACGACGATCTCAAAAGTTAAGCGAAGATCATCGAACGATTACTCAGTAAACAGCGCACGGGAGTGTCGACCGACCGTACGCATGCTGAAATTAAAGTTTTTATTATGCGGGACAGGAGGAGCGATAAGGCGATCTGCTTCGTTCTTCGTTCGCCGTAAAGAGCCGACGGAGCTCGGTTCTCCAAACAGCGCAACGTTGATGATTGATCAGCGCTTGTTGACGGCACTAGTCCAGGTTTGAGATTGGCTCGTTCAATCATTCCGTCAATAAATCCGCAGTTGACTGCTCATGGTGTTGATTGGCGGTGGCTCGGCGCACAGGCTCCTGTTGACTGAAGTTGATCGATTTTTCGGTTCGCTTTGAAGACACTTGGCTCTGAGTACATGAAAATTCGTTAAAAAATAATATGTTTTAAACACTATTTGGTACAGAGCAATTTTCTTCTGAAAAGGAACATGCGCTGCTAATGCTTACTTAATTATTTAAAAAAAACTGTCTATATTTATTCTTATTTGAAATGATTTTAGTCAAGGGAAAAAAACTGTTCCTGTAATAATGAGGCCATAATAATAAAACCAGACATGAAATTGCTTATATATATACGAACATCTGACGTTGGAGCCTATCCAGGAATTCTTTAATCTAATGATCCGACTACATGCGGTTTTAAGTTTGAGTCGGAATTGTGTTCCATGTATTATCTTTTTTTTTAGTGGTCGTCAAATGAGGCGGTTTAATACAGCAATTTTCAAATTTTAAGCGCGCGAACGCGTAATATTTTTAAGGAAAAATTTTATTTATTTTATTTTAATTTGGTTATTGTTTATTTTGAAAATATGTAAGAAAATAATAGAAAATAAAATAATCAAATTGAAAAATATTTTTACAAAAATATTTCCGAAAAAACAGAAATGCAATAAAAAATTGCATAACAATTTGGAAATGCATTTGAATTTTTATGGAATTTCTTTCGAATAAACAAATAATAAGTCTTTTAAATGAAATTATTTGGATTTATTACTAAATTAATATTTAGAAGAAGAAAAAATATTTGGCAAAAATTTTATTATAGCCAAAACATACATTTTTCAATTTTTAAGAGAAGAAATTATTTTAGACTGATTCCAAAAACAAATTCCTGTAGAGTTGATATGATGAACAGCAGAGAATTTAAAAAAAAATTTTTTTAGATAGATTTGCTTATCTATGAAAACGCCGTTTTAGGGGAGAAGGGGTTTTATTTAGTAAAAATCCAAAAAAAACTATTATTACGAGGTCTGTTCAAAAAGTATAGCGAATTTTGAATTTCCGTGGGTTACGTATATTCGATTTCCGATTTTTTGTGGCTTTATGTTGGTACTCATGTCTCTCACTTATGCCGACAAGTTCGGCCATTTTGAATGTTCAGTTAATTTTTGACAGCTGCTTTGCTTGCACGTGTTTTGGCTCGCCAAGTTCAGTCGAATGTGAAGGTTTTGCTTACAGTTTTCTTCGATTGCAGGGACGTGGTGCATCATGAGTTCTAGCCACAGGGTAGAACGGTCAAGAAGGAATATTTACTGACCATTCAAAAAAGACGAACTTGTCGGCATAAGTGAGAGACAAAAGTACCAACATAACGCCATACAAAAAATCGAATATCGAATATACGTAACCTGCGGAAATTCCAAATTCGCGATACTTTTTGAACATATTTCGTATTTAAGAATTTCACGAAAAGTCCTCCTTTTTTAGTTTTTTTCTTAAGGTAAATAAGTTTTTCTTAAATTAAATAAATTCCTTAAGTAAAAATAAAAAAAACTATTGTTATTTAAGAATTTCACAAAAAATTCTCCTTTTTTAGTTTTTTTTTAAAGAAAATAAATTTTGGTGTTTTTACTTGAAGAGAAAATAACTTTTTCTTAATTTTCAACAATTTAATTGTCGTACACAATGGCGCCGATATTCGTGCACTAATAAAATATTGAAAATGGGATCAACAAAACACTCACGTTCAACACGCTAAAAGTTGGCCGAATTGAACAACATCAGCCGTAGATTGAAGTCCGCCGGAATGCGTTTATGCACTTCTTGTGCCCCCTACCCCTCACAAACTACAAATTGATTGACTCCCGTTTACGACATTTCGACTTGCTCATGCTTAATTTTCCCTAATAAAAATGCATGTTCATAATTTATTTGTTAAGAACGCATTTTTTTTTATTTTGACGTTCCTAATCGATCTTGCCCGTAAGTGATCAACAATACCAAATTTTCGGTGTGCCAAAAATTGCCACAAATCTTTAGTTCACGTATTCAAGTGTCGCGTCGCATCGATGTTTTCTTGTTAACGCACAGGATGCCGTCACTCACCGGACGCCATTTGAAATCGAAAATATTTGACCACGCGCTTTGGAGTGGCGCCTGTTTTTACGGAAGCACGTCTGATAATTTCCCTTTATCCATAATTTTTAATGTTTCCTTTTTGTTGATTAGTAGTTAGGAAAGAATCAATTAATGAGAAAAAATACATATTTGGAGAAGTTTCAGAGCACAACAAGCGTCAATCTAAATAAAGTATCCTATTTTGGAGCCTGAACCAATTTTTTTCGATGTAAAATTTTATTATAGCGTCCACCAATTATTACAATGTATTTTGTGCACTTAATGGATTTGTAAATAACAACCGTTTGAGTGAACAAAAAATAGAAGAAAAAAAAATATTTTAAATTGAATAAAAAAAATGCGGACTAGGCGCTTACCACAGACGATCGTGTAAATCCTTTGCATAAACATTCGTCCAGAAGTGATCGGATTAGTCGTGTTCTGCCTTTCCAAAAAGATTCCTTCAGTCACTCTTTGCGGTAGAAGAAGGATTTTCGTCTTCCTTTCGGCATCGATTACTCTAATTCGTTGTACAAATATTTGGACATTAGTTCAATTGTGTGCTCAGAAAGGATTATCTCGTAATCGGTACATTTACTCGTACTTATTGCGATAATTAGCAGCACGAAAAACGAACATCAACAATCAAGAACATAACGAAAAATAGATAAAAATTTAATAATCCTAAGTAAATTAAAAAAATATAAGGAAAATACCTCCAATAGTGAGTAGTTGGATCGTGTCTACCTGTTCGCTGTGCTTCTTTGGTGATAATTACCCCAGTTCAGGTGATTATGTGCTTTTGATCACTCGTCAGCCTGTTTACTTTCAATTAACCTCAGTTGCCCAGTGCTAGATGAATCGGCTTTCGGGCCTTTGTAGTATTTGACGTTTGATGTTTGCGTAGGACGTGGCCACTCAAGACAGGTAGTTGGTTTTGTTCGCTATTCTTCGGGAGAGTTGCTACCTTCGCGCGGTCATCATTCATCTTAATCCTTACAGTCTAAGCGTTTATTGCTTCCGATAATAGCTCTAATAGAGATTCTATTAAGAATTCAAAAATCTTTTGTTGGTCACGGCCTTGGGCTACTGTAAAAAAAAACATCGAATAAAGTCAACAGAAAGAAAGGAAGGTGTTTGTACTAAGTTGAAAATCGGTCTACGAAAGTGTCGATTGAATGGAAAATATTTGACGGCATGAAGCATCGTTAATTTAGTCAATATTTTTGTTTTGTTATAACAAACTGACTGAGTTGCTAATTTTTTTTAATTATTCGAATTTAATACCCTTTTTCCTTCTAATTAATTCAATCCACGGCAAAAAATTTCCTAACAATTTTTGAGGTAAATTCTTTTCTTAAAAATTTTCTCACTGTACACTTTGTAACTGAAATTTTTTCAACTGAAGACTTTTAAGCTGAACATTTAAAAATGATCTTTTTTTTAATCTTTTAAACATTTTTTTAGTCTATTTTTTGTTTACTGGAAATTTTTCTACTTAAAATATTTTGACTAAAATATTTTGTGGTAAGAATTTTTTTTAATAAACATTTTTTAGCAGATATTTTTTCATGGGTAATTTTTTACCTAATTTTATCTGCTAAAAATTTTGTTTACTTTGCTTTTGTAATATTTTTGCTTTTGTAATAATAAGTTTTTTTTTTTATTGACAATTTTTTTGAAAAAAAATTTTTTTTGCAGTTTAAAATAAATTTTTTTATTCAAGTTTTACAGAAAATTATTTGATTTTTTCGCTGGACATTTTTTACTTTATTTTTTAACTGAAAATTTTCAATTTTTTTAACAGAACATTTTTTATCAAAAAAATTGTCCTGCTAGTTTTACGGATATTTTTTTTCTGCTTAAATTGTTTTTATTGACAATTATTTTAAAATTTTTGTTACTGCTAATATTTTTGCTGCAAATTTTGTACCAACCATTTTTAAATGCAAATATTTTTCTGCAGCTAACAATAATTTTTTTTATTTAAGTTCTTACAGAACTTTGTTTTTTTTTTACTGGACATTTTTTTTTAATTGAAATTTTTTTATTTAAATTTTTTTTATTAAAAATTTGTATGGTAAAAATTTTTTATGAAAAATTTTTTACCACACATTTTTTGATGGGTAATTTTTCGGATATTTTTTTTCTGCTAAAATTTTTTTTATTGAAAATTTTTTCATATAAATTTTTTTATTGATAATATTTTTGCTGGAAATTTTTTTCTGCAAGTTTTAAAAATTTTGATTACTCAAGATTTAACAGAAAATTTTCTGCTGGCATTTTTTTTACGCAAATTAATTTTGTTTGAAGTTTATTTTTATGAAATTTTTTTTAAAATTTTTATTTACTCAAAAAAATTTACAGATTATTTTTTTTTCGCGCAATATTGGAATTTTTTACTGAAAATTTTTAGTTGGAAATTTTTTCTTCAATTTTTAAGACATTTTTTTGATTGAAGTTCTTACAGAAAATTGTTTGCTGATTTGGAAGAAATTTTTTTACTCTAAATTGTTTTTTTCGGCAAAATTTATAATTTTTTCAAGCAATATTTTTAACTGAGTTGTTGTGCTGGAAATTTTATTCAATTAAAAATATTTTTTTTCAATTTTTTTCTTGATGAAACTTTTTTCCGAAAAATTTTTTTGTCAAAAATTTTATTACTGAAAATTTGTTTACCGAAGATTTGTAACTGAAAAGTTTATTCCTAACAGTTTTTTTCAAGGAAATTTTTATTTAACTTAAAATTCGCTAAAATTCACTGTAAATTTTAGTTAGTGAACTTATTAAATACTTTGTTAAAAAATATACTTTTGAGTTCAATTATAATAAATTGAAAAATTCTGTTGAAATTTTTTTAAAAAGTATTTCAAAATGGCATGTGGAAACTATTAAATTTGTTGCATTTTTTATTATCACTTTTTCACCTTTCCCTCCTCCACTCCCTATAATTAATGTGATTTTTATTAAACCTTTTACAATTTTAATGATTTTTTAATGCTTTGGAAAACAAAACAAAATTACAAAAAATAATCAACGAAAATTTCAAATACTTTTAAAGGGAAATTAATTTATGTAAACTTGAATATTCAAGGATAACATCTCGCAGGCTGTGAATTATTTGGGATTTAATTTTATTGAACAAAAACAGAATAAAGAGTTGCAGAAGAAGAAAGAAAAAGATTTTTTTGTTTTTATTAAAGAATAGCCAAACTCTAAAGGGGATAAAATATTTGCTTAAATTGGCTATAAAGTTTTATTGGTGCGTTATCAAATCGCTACTTTATTTTTTGGCCAATTAAACGCGAAAATCATCAAATAAATACGCCTGCCGCCAAAGAGAGGAGCTGATGCCACTCATTATGGCTGTGACTACTCGTATTTGATTGTGAGGCGTTCGATTTGGAAGCTACTTGAAATCGCGACATTAACCTTGGCCTCAGAGTTTAGGTGAGACTTGTTTCAGCTGAGACTCAGGTGACTCAATCGCATTATCGGATTAGTTGTGCTTAGCCGTACAAGTCGAAATGACTACTAAATAGAGTGATGGGTGGATGAATGACAGAAGGACGGTAAAACTATCCGTCGTACTAACTACCTGTGACAGCATCAGTATTCGATGACAGCGGGAGCTCCTGCCGATCCGAGATCATTACGAGATCATCCCATCGAAGACAAGCGGGTCCCACTCTATATGGAATCAGACCGCAATTCGAACAACCAATTAAAAGCTAATGAAACGCAATCCGCAATCCAGAATCAATCGTCAACCGTCCACAGCCCACGGTTCTGAATCTCCAATTTTTCATTTTTCGATCTTCCCATGTCAACAACAACTCAGTCATGAGTCATTCAGATGTCCTGGAGAGTTTTTTAATCACTCTTTACCGCACTTTTATGGTCCCTTAAAAGTTAAAAGTTGGCTTAATAAAAGCTTATAAGGCTTAATAATAATTTTTTTTGTAAAGTCAAATTAGTAAAAATAAAAGTGAATAAAGAAAAGGAACAAAAGTACTTTTTCGGATAGTAGGTAACAATATCTGGAAGATTGATCAATAGTAATTTTGAGTAGTAATTAAAAGTTTAATGAGGTAAAAATGTTCTTTTATTTGTTAAATATTTTTTTTTGTTAAATATAAAACACTACATCCTAATTTGAATTTCTTGTAAGGGAACTAAGATGATTATCAGTGAAAAGAGAGGGTGAGATAGAGTCATTGTGACTGTGAGACAGAAAAGTCATTGAGATCGATCTGGCAATCACTGAAAGTGATCTTACCCTACACATAGCTTGTATTCGTACGTTAGTCCCTCTAAGGCATACAGTACCTCGTTCTGTATTTACGCGACCCTATAGAGTATTAAGTGCAGTTGTGTTATTGTATTACGTTGCGTAAATGTACCATCAAATTTTGTGTTACGCTTACGAAAAGTTGTAACGAGCGCATGAGGAAAATTCCTCATCAAGAGCACACGTTTTTTGGTAGCATTAAGCATTTTAGAGGGCCGAAAAGCAGTGGAAGAGGAGCCGCACTCAGGAAGGTGTTGAATATCGAAAGCTGATGAAAATATGGACCAAATGAGCGATATTTTTAGTTAACGCCGTCGATTAACATTTAAGCTGATGAATAGATAGTTTTTTTTCGGAGAAAGGGATAAATGGGGTGAAGCTTGCTTGTTCACCTTATCTAAGTGCGTGTGAATTTTTTTTGTTCCCCAAGATCAAAAACCGCCTAAAACTACCGTTCTCTATGGATAATTTCGCGCAATGTTATTTAACGTGGCATATCTATCGTTAGAAATAATACCAGGGGCCGCCTACGATCTTAGGCATAGAGATACGCCCGACCAACGCGCAAAACAGATTTGGTAAGTAATGGATTTCGCCAGCTCAGTTGACTAGATCCAGGTAGTTGCACGCATCTCAATCGATACCCTAGCTCACTTCAGTCCAACGCATTTTCTTTGATTTCTTGCTTGGGCCAGTTCATGCATGGAACATTCTGTCAGGTTCCCTCTTTTTCTTCTTCACCTACTTCATTTTCTTCTTTTTCTTCTTGTTTTCCTTTTTCATCTTCTTCTTCTTTTTCATTCTTTTCTTTTTCTTCATTCTTTTCTTCTTCTTCATCTTCTTAACCCTCCTCATTTTCTTTATCTTCTTCTTCTTCCTCATCTTCTTCATTTTCTTCTTCTTCTTCTTCATATTCTTCTCCTTCGTCATCTTCTTCTTCATTTTCTTCTTCTTCTTCTTCTTCATCATCATCTTCCTATTCTTCTTTATCTTCTTCATCTTCATAATCTTCTTTATCTTCTTCATCTTTTTATTTTTCTTGTTCTTCTTTTTCATTCTTTTCTTCTTCTTCATCTTCTTAACCCTCCTCATCTTCTTTATCTTCTTTTTCTTCTTCTTCATATTCTTCGTCTTCATTATCTTCTTCTTCATCTTTTTCATCTTCTTCTGCTTGTTCTTCTTTTTCATCTTCTTCAGTGTCTTCAGTTTCTTCTGCTTCTTCATCTTCTTAATCCTCTTCATCTTATTTATCTTCTTTAACTTCTTCTTGTTATCCTTCTTCATCTTCTTCTTCTTTGTCATCTTCTTCGTCTTCTTCTCCTTTTTTATCATTTTCTTCATCTTCATATCCTCTTCATTTTCTTTATCTTCTTCATCTTCTTCTTCTTGTTCTTCGATTAAGTAAACAAACATTCAATTTTCCATCTATTCCTGCGGTGAGCAGTCTCAACGAGCAGACCGCTCCTTCATTACTCTACGTACATTTGTGCAACTACCTGGTCCTGCCTCCAAACAGCTCCATCTTTCCCAGGTAGCTCCAGTTACGCTAAATGTTGGTAGGAAGGTCTTCCTAAACCTCTACTATCATCAGCAGTGATGGCAGGCATGATTCCGCCATCCCTCAGCTCCAGTGCTTAGACTGTACCTTAGCCGAACTGGGCGGACGGACCACCATGGGGCTTCTGATCCCTGTGGTAGCAGTCACTTCTGCTTTTAAACATATGTGGCGAGTACTGTGGTAGCAGTCACTTCTGCTTTTAAACATACGTTAGAACCGCGACTTCGCCAAGATCCGTAGGCCACTTCTGGTATCGATCCTATAGTACGGATCTACACTCAAAAGTATCCCCCTTACGGGAGGTACTGTGGATAATTATGTACTCTATATTTAATGGTGCTATACCGCATCTTTGGATTTTATAGCACTAGTCGCCCACGACTATTTGTCGAGTCAAGATCAGCAGTGACACATCCGGAGATAATTGCAAAGTATTACTACATTTGCTAGTTATTTCCATCCTGCGATTCGAAGATTGTACCCGCGATATGGGTGTCAACCACAGCCACCACGTGAATGCCTAAGCACCTCACCAATAATAGAGCACAGAACTAGCTCATCATATTTTACAGAACAAACAGGTACGACTCCACCCGCAGTAGCATATAAGTAAATACTACAACTATGCATGAAATCTATGCAAAGCTTCAACGTCATAATCCTTAAAGATCTATTTAATATTTTGAATTTCATTCTGTTGGGCGTCTCGGTTCCCGTGGTAACTATTTTCTATATTAGAGTACTTTAGGTGTGTACCCCGCTCAGTGAGCAGTGGTCAGCAATCTTGTAACTTCCTGACCTTTTCCCTTTTCTCTTCCTTCTCTACTTTACACCTTTTCTTTCCTCATCTATGGTATATTGTACATGCACCACTATTACTATGTGATATTAATGGCTTTACTATGAATTTAAATATCACATTTACCGCCCACGTATCTACTTTTGCTCCTTGTTAGCTATTTTACCTTTTTATGCCATCATTGTGATGAGTAGCTAGTATATAATTTACATCTCTCCGCAGGGGGGATAATGTCCGAATCAGCATAACTGCGGAATTGAAGGTGATTCCAGTTGAAGCCTTCCAGCTTTTCGATAAAGAGAACCACTTCCAAAGGAATAATATTGTTGTATAAAAATAAAATAAAATTGTTCTAAAAAAAAAATCAATCTCATCACTTTTCTGCCACATTTCTTATGCTATTATACTGTATAAAACCATATGCTTTTATTCTGTAAAAATATCTCTTCCTACAAAAATGTTTTGATACAAAAAAAACACAGAAAACCTTTGTGCATTTTGCTATTAAACATTGATTACCATTTGAAATTAGAAGCGCTCTGTTAAACCCCAGGAGGACATGTAACTGCCCCACAATCGACTTTAGACTAACTTCTGTGACCTGCGAACCTCTTCTTCTTCAAGTGAACACTTACTTCCACTTTGGGAATTAATATTTTCTATTTTAATTATAGAATTGATGAAATGGTATTAGTTCTATCATGCATTCTACATTATAGAGTATAGAGCACATTCCAAAAGAAGCGGTTATAGAATTCATTCCAAAGAAGTCCTTACTGCATCGATTTTAAATGATGCAATGACTAAATGCACTATTAGATTATGTAATAAAATACAAATTATGATGACACAAATACTTTTATTCACTTCAATTTATTTTTTCAAAATTTTAATATTTTATTTTTGCCTGTTTTTTACAATTGTTTTTAAATATGAAATACATAAAATTAGCCTAAAATTGTTTTTAAAAAATGTCTACTTTTTTTAGTGTTAGCTTCAAAAATTTAATAATATTTTTTTAAAAATTTCGTGACTTAAAATTAATAAACACCGATTTTTGGTTTTGAAAACTGACTTAATTTAACCAAAGACTAAGGGAAAATTTTAATTGTGCGATCGCCAAGACGAATGAGAAATATTTTACGCAAAATTATACGGATCTCCAAGCTTGCCCCAAACGCAGAATCACTGCAATCGCAGACCAACCGAACGTCTCCTGCGAAACATCAAAAAGCTGTCAGCAAAATTTTGACGCCTGATCGTGACGCAAGCTCTAACTTTGCCGCATTGATCTTAGTTTTTGACGCAGGCGTTCGATCGTTCACATCTACGTGGGGAGTCTGAGAGTCCTGACGTTGTAAAAATGGATTTTCGTCGTTTTATTAGTCATTAACAGAACCCTTAATTGAAAACGATGTGAGGATCGGCTGCCTAATCGTTTGTTTGTGCCATTTTGCCGTCAGATAACACACTGATTGTCGATATTTTCTCATTTCGATTCTTGTTTATTTATTTGGCCCTCATTAATTTTGTTTTGTTTGCTTCCATTTTTTCTGCATTAAGCTTTTGGGTCTTTATTGCCTGGCCATATAAAAAAAACCATATTTTTCCAGTCGAATGTTATTCGGTTTTTATTCGGTTCGGTTATCTATTAGCCGTGTAAGTTCACATGTTCAACAGGAACTGAGTTGATATGAAAAGGTGTGCGAAGGCAGCCAGCCCCAATCGACACTGGCATTTGGATTTTTCGAAATTATAGTCCGGAGCAGATTTTCATTAAATTTTATTAGGGGTGAGTCTTAAGACTTATAAAAGTTAAAAATTAGTAAATTTTTTATAATTTTTTTTTTTTTGGAATCAAATTCATTTTTTTTTAAATAAATTTTGAATAATACGGAATTATCCATTTTATGCTTTGGAAAGTATACATCTAGTTATTTTTTAGATATTTAATATATATATAAAATATTATAATATTTTTTTAGTGTTAAGTATGCCATTTAGATTACTTAATAAAATATAGAAAATATGGCGCTTGAGTGCTCGAGCAATAATAGGCTTGGAATATTGATTTTTCAAGAAAAATTTTCTTCGATGATGAGGTTCATTTCTTAATCGGTGAATACGTCAATAAGCAAAATTACCTTATATGAGGTTCTAAAAGCTTATTAATAACTATGCAAAAGTTGTTATATTCATGAAGAATGAGGGTTTGCTGTGCTTTTCGCACTGAAGTTGTTACTGGCCCCCCAAATATTTTTTTTTAGAAAATGAAGAAGAAAAGGTCGCAAGTGCTAATTCTGAGCACTATTACTGTTTGATATTTAATTTTTTTGGCCTGAATTTTAAGATTTTTATCTGGATTATATGTGGTTTTAAAAAAAAATTTGCAACAAGTTATTCAACATGGCAAGTTTTGATTTTATTGAGCAAAAGGTTCGCAGAACGCGTAATTTCGAGATTTGGTAATGCCAAATGGACTATAAAATCGCCCGACTTAACGCTATTAAATGTTATACAAAAATCCGTATTTACCAGGTGTATAAGCTTAAATCCGTTGTTTTTTAGTCAAAAAAACACATGTTTTTTTTTCATAGAAAGCAAAAACAAATTTATTCAAAGTACTTGCCCTCGCTAGCTACATATTTTTCCATCTCTCGGGCAATTTGTGGGTACCACGCCAAAAAAATTCCTTCTCTTTCGAGGCAAACCACTCATCAAGCCATTTTCGTACGTCTTCGTAAGAATCGAAGTGCTGCTCAGCGAGCGCGTGACCCATCGACGAAAACAGGTGGTATTCGGAAGGAGTCAGGTCTGGAGGTGGGGTAGCACCTCCCAGTTGAGTGTCTCCAAGTAGTTTCGGACGTGTGCGATGGTGCGTTGTCGTGGAGGAAAATCAGCTTGTCATGTCTTTGTTGATAATCCGTCCTTTTTCCACGAAGAGCACGGTGCAATTTGATCAGTTGTTGGTGGTAGCGGTGGACATTGACAGTTTCACCAGGTTTCAACATCTCATAGGAGACGATACCCTGCTGATCCCACCAAACGCACAGCATCGTCTTCCGTCCGAAGCGATTTGGTCTTGGGGAAGATGTTGATGGTTGGCCGGGATCAACCCACGATTTCTTGCGCTTAGGATTCTCGAAATATATCCACTTTTCATCGCCTGTCATAATCCGATGCAGGAACGACTTTATTTTTTGTCTGACGAGCAAGATTTTGCATGTGTTTTGGCGTCGCTCCATCTGTCTATCGTTCAATTCATGCGGCACTCATTTTCCAATCTTTTCAATCCTCCCCATGGCACGCAGGCGCATATAAATGGCTGGTTCAGTAAAATCCAATTGCTGCGCGAGCATATTTTGCGATTGGGTATCGTCTTCGTTTAAAAGAGTCTGCAATTGATGTTTCTCAACCTTCCTAGGCCGATTTTTACGCTTCTTGTCCCACAAGTCAAAATTGCCGTCTTTGAACCACCGAAACCAATCTTGGCACATTGTTTCCGATAAAGCACTATCACCATAGGCCTCCATTAGCATTCGATACGATTCGGCAGCCGATTTCTTCAAATTGAAGCAGAAAAGCAGAGCTTGCCGCATATGCTCTTTTTCTGGCACAAAACTAGACATGATTACCAAAAGAAAAATGTATGTTATTGTATAAAATTGCTGACAATATGCACTGATTAATGTTGACAGATGTCAAACTCATAAAAAAAAGTATGGCGTGTCCATTGTAGCTTAATACGCTCACTCACGCCATCTATGATCAAACAGTAGATTTAAGCTTATACCCCTGGTATGTTGATAATTTAAAAAAAATTTGGGCCTTAAAAAATAACATCTCTTAAGTAATTGCCGAAAAATTATTATACATTAAAAAGAATCGAAGTCTTGTAACAAATATTTGAGTCAGAGTATATTTTATATATAATGGCAAAATTAATGTAATACACTGAATTTTAAATTCAAATTAAATATGAATTTAAAGTATATTTTAATAAAGTTTAATTTCAAAAGCGCAAATTGGATTACCGAAAAAAAAAGAAATTCGAAAAAGTTTTTTGGAAAAAATTAAAAAATTTGAGAAAAAGGATCTGATCGCATCCTCGGAAATGGAGTTTTTTTTTATATTCTTTTTTCGGGAGAGTAAGTTAAAACATTTTTCATAATTTTATTTTTTATTGATTATTTGAAAATCTAATTAAATTTATGATGCCTTCAAGTCGATTCAAAGTTTTATCTTCAACCACTTTGGAAGCAGTTAAAAAAGCTTTCATTAAAAATTTATTTTATATTATTGTTAAAGACCCTGTAAGAAAATATGAAATTAAAATAAATTAACGAAAAGAAAATAATCGGAATTGCTCTCATACGTTTACCTAAAAACCAGCAAGTGCCACCTTTACATTTTCAGGTGAGAAAAGTTTTTCTTTAAACTGACATTAATTCCCTCTTAACTTTATGATCAATAAATTCGTCAATAAAGTCATTTTGGTTTTTATTTAAATTATTTCCCTTTCGAATTAAGACACTTTTGTAATATACAAAAAAAACGAGATTCGAAAATTGCACAAAAATCTTCTTCCCATTTTTATTGCTCCAGCAGCAACCATACCAACTGATCTTGCCAATATTAAACAGTCTAAAAAAATCCGAAACTAAAATAAATTTTACTAAATTTATAGCTCCATTTAATGGTATCTGCAGATGAAGGGAAAATACCATAAAAAACGGCTAGAAAATCTTTTAAAATATTGGAATTTTTATGAAATTATTCTGCAATGAGACGGTTCTGGCTATACATGGAGACCTGGGGACTTGGACCACACCTTCGTAAGTCATCTTAATTGAGTCATACGCGAATTCGGATTTCTGTGCGGGTCGACTCTTTCGATAAAAGAACTCTTGGATATTTAAGATACAGAACCGAATGTGTTTTTGTATATGATTTCCCCCCAATAAACCGAACTTACTTGGCTTGAGTTGGGAGAGTTTTATGACACCTGGTAAGCGATCACCAATCTAAGTTATTCGGTGCACTCGGATTGTCTGCCTGCAATAAATTTCATCGTATTTCGCGCAAATTTGACAAAAAATCCTCACCCACGTACTCTGAAAATTGCCTTTTAACAAAATAGGTTAAAAGTTGATCGTGTGCTCTAACTGCACACGATCAACTTCTTAGACCGCCGCAGAGAACCCATATTTGGGACGTAGTTCATTTTATGGAACGCGCTGCTTGTTGGGGACAGTTTCGCATCGAAGCAACAGTTACTATATTCCAGTAAAAAATATTATTGGGAAAAATTTGTTCCTCAAATCCACTCCCCCAACAAAAAAATAAAAAGTAGTCGTAAATTTCGCGATGGCAACGCATTTGTACATACAAAACTCGTGCGATAATTTTAAAGTTTGGAAATTTACCGCCGCCGCTGACATATTCGTCCGAGTGAATATAAAATTTTTGCAACTTAATCTGCGCCCGATCCGTTGCTGCAGTGGCGAGCAGTCGTGCGACAATAAATCTTCCGGTTCGGAGGTTGCAATAAAGCTTATTTTAGAGCTTAACTGCCCACGCCGTGGACACAGATCACGAGCAGAGAACTGATGGGAATAAGTCGTACGGGTGTGGCGGGCTAATGGAATCCGGTGGCGGTCTCAGTATCGCCAACATCGGAAAAGTTTACTGATCGTCAGCCTCTTACAAATGAGACGTTATCGCGTAAATGGGTTCCTTCTCTTTTCCGTCTTGGAGCGATCTGGTTTTTTTGTTTGTATTTTACTCAATCATTTTTGTGCAAACTGAATTTTGAATTTTTTTTGTAAATCTTTTGACCATTTAATATTCATGACGAAATGCAGTCTCAGTTGAAATGTGCATTTTTTTGGAGAAAAACGATCTGCAGAGTTCATAATATTTTTGTATTATAATGCATGGTCACTACTTTGAGGAATGTCTTAAAAATTGAGCCATTAACTATATGCTACCCGAAAATTGTTCGTCAAAAAATTTTCCTGTTAAAATTATTCGTCAAAAAAAAATGTTTAACGAAAATGTTCTTTAAAAAATTTTTAGTAAAAAATTTCATGTCATTATTCGTCAAAAAAATGTTTACTGTTAAAATTGTCCGTAAACAAACTTTTCCTGTTAAAATTATTCGTCAAAAAACTTTTTTCTCTCAAAATTATTTATCAAAAAATTATTGCCTGTTAAAATTGTTCATTAACAAAAAAATTTCCTGTCAAAATTGTTTGTCAGAAAATTTTTATGGACAAAATCATTCTTAAAAAAGTTTTCCTATCAAACAATTGATTTTTTGTTTATTGAAAAATTTTCTGATTCATAATTGTTCGTTGGAAAATGTTTGCCTGTCAAAATTATTTGTCAAAAAAAATGGCCATTTAATATTTATGAAGAAATACAGCCCCAGTTGAAATATGCATTTTTTGGATAACAACGATGTGGAGAGTTCATAGTATTTTTGTATTATTATGAATAGTCACTACTTTAATGAATGTCTTAAAAATTGAGTTAACTATACGCCACTTAAAAATTATACGTCAAAAATTTTTTAGTTGTCAAAATTGTTCGTTTAAAAATATGTTTTTTCCAAAACTGTTCGTTAATAAAAAAATTTTCTGTCAAAATTGTTCGTTAAAATTCGTGAAAATATTTATTCCTGTCTAAATTGTTCGTTGAAAAATTTTTCCCTTTCAAAATTTTTCGTTAAAGTTTTTTTCTGTCAGAATTGTTCGTCAAAAAATCTTTTTCCTGTCAAAATGTTTTGTTAAAAGAATTGTTCTTGTCAAAATTGTTCATCGAAAATTTTTCCTTTCAAATTTGTTCGTCAACAAAAATTTTTATTTTAAAAATTGTCCGTTAAAAAACTTTTGCTGTCAGAATTGTTCGTCAAAAAATTTTTTTACTGTTAAAATTATTTGTTAAAAATTTTTCCTGTCAAAACTTTTCCAGTAAACATTTTTAATTTTAATATTTTTTCAGTTAAAATATTGTCAATTAAAAATTTGTGGCAGATAAGTTTTGTTATAAAATATTCCATGTTCTTTAAGTTAATCGTTTGGCAAGCACATCTTTCTCTACATTTGAAGAGCAGTCCCAGTAAAACTTGCCAATTTGCAGAGATAATTAGTGTCCCCGCGTATTCTGATGAGCATTAATCAATAAAGATTTTTATCAATTTTAGCAAATTTTTCTGAGCACATTACACTCGTGCAACCAAAAATCTTGTTCAGCCAACATTAGATCCTCATAGATGCTGCTCGAATTAATTACCATTCATCGACGTGTTCTATGTCTATTAGCGAGTTTGGAAATATAGTGAAATGCGGGCCGCTTTCAATCCCCTTTTTTGTTCCACTAAAAATATATATTCATACGAATATTAATATCCAAAATTTCCTATTCTTTAAAATTATCTTTAATGTGATAAGTTTTTTCTCCTTTCCCCTCTACGAGTATAACGAATTCCTCGTGTATAATTTACGAGTTTACCGGACAAGTCTGCACATGTGGGCCGGTATATACCCCAAAATGAGCTGATTTATTAATTTGTTATGACTTTTGAAAAATTTATTGACTATAAAATTGATCAATTTCCAAGACTTTGTTGCGAATGTTCTCGTACCTCGATAATCTTGGATAAGAGTGTGTCGGGAATTCTCGATGGACCTGTATTCGCTCTAATAAATCGTGTCCTCTTCTAAAATTTTATTAATGACATTAAAGTTCAGTAGTTTTTTTTGTTGGTTTTTCATGTTTTCCATTTCATTATTAATGTACACAATCTTGTTTAATTGCTATTTTTAATGTTAAATTAAATTAATTGAAAAGTTTCCGTTTCGTTAAAAGTTCAAAATTATCAACTTGAAATCGGGTAGAAAACATTAAATTTTTCCATAAAAACCCTTTTAAATTCTTATAAAAATAAATTATACTCACTTACATGAATTTATAAACATGGTTTGTGTTTTGCTTGTTCATATTTTTGTTGTTTTTTTTTTAAGAAAAAGAAAAGAAAAGAAAATTCATTTTGTCGTCAGTATCTTAATACGCATTTTAAAAGTAAATTAAATAAGTTGTAAGAAGATGCAGTCGTTAATTTTATGAAAAACTATAAAATTTATTTAAAAAGTTTATGTTTATTAAGAGATTTTTAAGAGAACAAAATGTTTTTGGGAAAAAAGCAGAACTTAAAAAGTAACAATTAATTTGTCGGCACATTTTATCTCTGATTCATTTTGTTCGCAGGCTCTTGTGACGAAATGTGTAAATTTTTAGCCAAAAACCGTGGAGCCAGTGGGTTTTTCTTCACGTGTTTGGTAATTTGTGGAAAAGCCCTTAATTTTTTTAATTTATAGATCCTTATTAAGGCTTCTTTTGTAAATTACCAAATAAAAGTTTATTTATTTATTTTTATTTATAATCAAATTAAATTTAAGTTAAGGTCTTAAAGAAAATAATGGGATTCTCTAGAACAAAAAAAATCTTATTAAAAACTATTCGAAAATTACCGAATAACTGTTCCCAGTATAAATGGGTATATTTTAGAAGTGCATACAATTGGTTAGGGAGGTTTTTGTATGGAGAATCTCTCATGGGAATGCACTCTTACTATTCAAATTTTCTACTATTAAAAAAATTATTTGAGACTGAATGTGGTTTCCATAAATCACCAGAACTCTATGGTATTTGCATTAAAAAGCTGAAGTATGGAGGAGAGAAGTTGCATCAAGGAGCTCCACAACTAATGGTCCAAATATGGAATAGCGAATCAATGGCCGACGACTGGTCCCTAGGCCCCATTCACAAAGAGGAAAATATTGTTATCTTATGTTGATTCAATGGATAGAGTGAAAGACTATTTTTGGTTACTTAAGCTTAGATTACACTGTGCAAATGGTTCGCTGCCAAATCGTTTAATTCTACGAACCGTTCGCCGGTATACAACACTGATCGTGTGAGTGCACGATTTTTGCACGTTAACGTACAAATTTTCCATGCAGCTGGAATGTGGAAGGGGAAATTGTGCGATTCTATAAATGATTTAATCGTATGTGTTCGTAGATATATTATTGTACATTGACGTCATTCATATTGCTCGTTGCAAACTCATAATATGCACATCATATTTATTTTGACATTTGACAGTTTCCATATTTACTATGTTTCCGTCCATTCATTCGTGATGAATTTTCTTTAATTTATTAAATAAAATATAAAGCTTTTTTGCTATATGCAAATTGAAGATTACCAGATGAAAATTTAAAAATGTAACAAAAACTAGTGTAGTGTAGTTTATAGCAAGAAATCGGTCATTTATAAATTTGTAAATAAGTTTTGATACAATTGCTGCAATACTTGTATTACCGAGTGATAGCGATGAGGAAAACATAAAAACGAGTAACCGTTAATAAAAAAAACGTAAGCCGTGAAGTGTCATGAAGAGGATGCCTTCGAAAAATAAGTGAAAGAAGACTTTAACTACCTCCTAACGTTGGTGCAACCCATCGTCCACAAACAAAATACATTCTTCTGGAAACCAATTTCCGGCTGTGCTCAGCTAGCGGCGGACCTGCACAAACTCTTTCACGCGCAATGTGTTTAAGTGCTCGCGGTTATATTCTACTGTCAGACGCGCAAAAATGGGAAATTTCATCTTTAGATCGTCTATTAGACGAACGGTGTAATCTGAGCTTACGAATTTTTTTTTAGCTTGGTTATATTACACAGACAGATTACAAGTGTTTGTTTGTTAAGGACGCTCGAATCCTAATTGAATCTTTTCGCTGTATTTCCACTCTCAGAGCTATTAAATATTTGCAAGGATCTTCGGCAAGGAAACGTACATCTGTAGCGATAAGTTCTCTTTGACTTAAGTGATTCAAGACTCCGGAGTTGTCATTAGGAGTAACATTCCGATTAAATTTATCTAACATTTGGAGTGCGTCGACGATGGGTCAATCAGAAAAACTGTAGAGGTTTTTGAACCCAGTGTGGCTGCAAAAAATCTTGGACTGCTCGTAAAATCTAATAATGATCATATACAGATATAGCTCTGAGTAAGCTTAGTCGTCCCATCATCTGAAGTTGACAGCTATAACCGATAACAACGTGACTATTGGCCAAATTATTCTGATGAAGCTTCGCACCATAAAGCCGTATCTACTGCTGTACAAAATCTTGGTTTGCGTAGTCCTCGTGTATTCATCGAAAACGTGAGTTCTCAGCAAAAATTTAAGTCACGTTTTAGAAGGAGATTTTTAAAAAAATATTTGACATCTTGTATGAAGATAAACAATTCCAAAGCCTATTCAATAGCAATACCTTGGAGCTCTGAACGACTGTGGGCAGGCGTTGAAAAAATTAGCCCAAATACGCTTTGATGAATAAGACACTTAACCGTAATAGAAGAAGTACATCCTCTCCGAAAAATCTACAATAATCACCTTTGCTAATAGGCCCTGGTTTTGGTGGAGTTATGCTGAAAACACCGAATTGGAGGAGCTGAATGCCAAGCCAGTGTTCGTCTGGAATAGTTTGATTCGAAAATCTGCCCACAAAATACTCATAGGTTAGGCTCAAAACCTCTCCAAAACTGCACAATTTTATAAAAAAAAAATAAGTTAAAAAAATTACTGCCTTTCAAAATAAAAATTTTCTTTAAAATTGTTTTGAATTCTAATAAAAAACACTGCCTCTCCCTTTGACCCTTCTGATATCTTCTCCAGTTTTGAGTCTAAAATCAGTAAAAAACGAGCCTGTTCTTTTTCTGAATTCTGATAAACTTAATAAGTTAAGATTAATTAAACATAAAAGTGCATCGGAGCCTCCTATTTTATCCTTCTCGAAATCTTTCACACTTTAAAGTTAAAAATAATTAGAAATGAATCCAACTTGCAAGTCTATTATTTATTTTGAACTCTAATAAATGTTAATAAGTTAAGATTTTTGAAGATTGGGGTGCATCGGTGCTCTTTTCGTTGTGCCCTTCGATACCTTCTGATATTGTTTATACTTTTACGTCCAAAACTAGTAATAAAAATTAATAAGTTATTGAAGAGCAAAGGTCATCGATCCCTCTCCATTTATCCTGTCTGATTCCTTACACAGTTTTGAGTCGCAAATCAGTAGAAATAATAGGTTTCCTAAAAAATTAGGATTTTTAAATCCCATGAAAAAACCAACAAAAAAAATCATCCGTAAAAACAAAAAACTTTTCACACACAGACCAAAGATCAGCTGATCGTCAACGACAAACGATAAAATCGACAAAACGCCTGATCATGAATAATTGAAATTCCAATTATTATGAGACAAATCATGAAGCCAGCAAAGGACAGAATCGGAATCGAATGTCATGAAATTCCCGCTAAACAAACACTTTGTCTTTTGTTTTATTTTGATTGATTTTTGGTTCTCGTCTCAAATCAAATTTTCACTAGGAATGCTCACGATAAGATCCCGAATTAATGGGCGAAGAAGAGTTGTTTTGGGCTGGACTGATCAGGCAGAGGCCATAAAAAATACGATTCCGACATTGGAATAACATGAATCGATGGACCAGCAGCAGCTTACGAGTAGGGCATACCCCACTCGATCCTGAGTGATCTGTAAGCCATCTTAATCCCATCGTCTCAGATAAAGTGCGTGTCTTACAGCACTTGACCAAGTATTGAGCACCACCTCATGGGCAGCTTGGAGCATCGTCTTCTACATGTTATCTAAAATGGGCACCGTACCCCCATGGACTTGCTAAGATGGGCACTTACTGTTCACTCAACATTGACGGTGAGTACTTTTTTTCCTATGAGATCGATCGATATTCATTCGAATTCTTGTGCACGCTTGTATTGGTTTTGATTGATTGTTTTTTTTCTCAAATTCTTTTTATTTCTAATTCAAGTGACACTTGTTGTCCGCTTTCACTTGGCGAAGAAAAATTTCTTAATTTTTCAAAGAAGAAACGATGACTTTTCTCCCTCTCTCTCTCTCTTGGTAAGTTTGCTGAAAAATCTTTATGACCGCGAGAGTTTTATTCGCTGCGCTCTCCTCTCGATTTTTCATCGCGAATATCTCTTGTGCCGCTGATGACGATTGTGGACAGTGTGGACGATAATACGCGATGGACAGTAGTGGTAGACGATCGCGGAATGACAGACGGCAGACGGCAAACGATGAACGATGAACGGCGATGAACGATGGACGATCATCAACAGGCTTTGTTGCTGTAGATTTTTTTTTTGTTGTTGATTTTTTGCTGCCAACTTTTACGTACTTAAAAGTTTTGCAGCTCCCGTCCTTATGATGGGGTATAAAATGCGGCGCGCATAAATGCTCATCTTTTCTGAGGAACG
This sequence comes from Atherix ibis, assembly GCA_958298945.1. Classification (NCBI taxonomy): domain Eukaryota; kingdom Metazoa; phylum Arthropoda; class Insecta; order Diptera; family Athericidae; genus Atherix; species Atherix ibis. Next base: position 2,657,488 of record OY282607.1, on the reverse strand, counting down.
CAGTGCGGGGTGGGACACAAATCAGCAATCAGCCTTCGGCACCGTCTGGAAAAAATTCTTCAACTTGGGTGGTCCTGGCTATCACTTTATTACAAACCATTTCGTTGCCGTTGGACTGTGTCGTGTTTTGTTTGCTTGTGTGCCGTCGTTATCTCGAATGGATTTGTTTTCTTCTTCTTATTTTTTTTTTTGCTATTTTGCTGATTTTCTTTCGTCTATTTCTATCTCTTTTTTCCCATACATGTATTCCCTTCGTAAACGAGATTCGAGTGATTCTCGATTGACTCTCGATTGTGCTTAGTTGCTCGAAAAGCTGATCTTATAAGACAAGCAGTCTCGGTGAAAAGCTGCGAGAACAATAACAAAATTAAAAAAAAACAAAAGAGTTCACCACAAACGTAGGAGTAAGTATATTTTTACGGCTTTGTGAAAATATTTATTATTAACATTTTTTTTCTCTCTTTATTTATTTTAAGTATTAATTATTAGCTGACATGTACAACAACTTTTAAGAATAAATCAAAAAATTTTTATTCAAAATAAAACGGGTGACGGTGGGAATTGTCGGTTATTAGAGTTTTGCAATAAATTCATAATTTTGGGATTGTTTTTTGTTAATATTGTGCTATAGAAAATTGTCTACCGTTTTTTTTTTAAATATTCCTTTTTTCTTTGCATATTTTTTGCTTTAAACTTAATTGTACATAACACCTTAAAAGCTATCCCTAAGTATCAATAATTTGACTATCAAAAAGATAAAATACCGAAAAAGTATGATGATGATGACAATTTATCATTTGTTATCGTCTAATTAAAAATGGGATAAGGTTTCGATCGAAATTTTGAACATATCAAGGACCGTCAGTCGGTGGGCTACCCGATTAAATCTCCATTCCGACTTAAACGAATGCCTGCACAAAAGAATGTTAACATGATCGTAGATCTGTAACCAGCAACCGGTAGCAGCTACCGGCGGTATTTTCATACACCCTCGCATAAATCGATTCAATCTAGAAACTAGTAATCATAAATTAAATATTTTAAAACAAAAAATATATATATAAGACAAAGACGATCAATCGGAATCAGTTCTGTGAATGAGTTCGAAATAAGAATGAGTAAAAGGTAAAAATCCCGGATAGGTCATTTGAATCATTGGGAATGGTGGAAATTGTTGAGTTAAATTTTGTTTGGGGCAGGTGACCTCAATAAAATTCGCATCGGTAAGATTCCCAGCAATAATACAGACAGTACTATTTAAAAGTGTGGAATTCCTTTAGAAGAACATATCAATAACAAGCGATTGCGACCGCAATCGTTGCTACCATCGAAGAACTACTTTTCCAGGTGGTCCAATTAATCCCCCAAATCCGATTGATACACACGAACTTTCTGTGTACGACGATCGTATTATGTCTGGTATACACCGTTGAGCGTATTGCAAACCTTAAAAGATAAATAATGACAAGCCATAGCGCATCATCTGTGTTCCCAGACCAAAGAGGAAATCGATCCTGCAGCGTATTACCACTAGACACTGGCTCAGGGCCCACGAAGCCAACACCGAACTCGTAGTTTTGCTCCCAGTCACTCTACCCAAAAAAAGGATGTTCTCGATTTATTCCGAATTAAAAGGAAATCTTTTTAATTTTTCGCATTCATTTCTATTATGATTTTTTACTCTGTTTCACCCACACTCACCGTGTTCGACTATCGAATCTTCTCTTTCCCTGTTCATCTTCTTTTCGGGTTATTATTAGGTCATCTCGTTTGTTGATCAAAACCTACTCCTAAATCGATGTCATTACAAAAGGATAAAAGGATAACATAGTCTTTCTCACTCAACGTTCGGTGCAACTAACTGAAATGATTAAAATTCAAAGTCACGACACTTCGATGGCTTCGGCTTCCTGGGAATGAATAATCCCAGATGGACTTTGAATTTTGAATTTTCTTCGGATTGCAACCGAATCCGTTCCTCTACATTTGCTTTTTGTTCCTTAATGTCTTTCTTTCCTTTCAAGATTTTTTTACCCATGCACCTTTTTAATATTTTTGATTTTTGTTTGCATTTTATTTGTCAAAATATTCCTGAACAAAAATCCCATTAACCACAGTTGACATTCAGAATTAGGCTTAAGCAGATTTTTTATTTTTATACAATCGAATGTTTTTTGTCTGACACTCTTCACTCCTCCTCGATGTTAACGAATACGATCTCACCCCTACACCTCACCAACGAGTAATGATCGCTCGTACGTGCAGGTATTTACATTCTCATTGATGGTGGTTGGCCCCTTTTATGAGATCATCTTTCTGGTTTATGTTGGTTTTGTTACCTTTTTTGTTAGTCCATTTGTCCAAATCGAGTCCTCAGCATGGAATCAAAACATAAATGTCGCCCGGAGGTAATTTTTGACATCTTCATTCGGAAAGTGTACACACAAAAGAGCATCCGTTCGAGTACATCTAGTCAAAGAGAACGTGACTATGTGGGTGTCCATTCTTGTCAGATCGAATTTGAAAGCGCGGCTTCAGATTTTCTGTTTCAGATCACAGCGATAGCTCGGACGCACTTGAATCATATTCCATTCTTGGCCATTCATCCGATCAATTCACTGTTTCTAATAGAATAGTAGCCGAAACAAGGAAAAAACCAATTTTTTTTTATCAATTTTTGCTTAGTCAGTTGTCATGACATTGAAGTCATTTCGAAATAGACAGAAAATAATGATAACAAGAGCTTCGAGTGCAGAAAAATTTGAGAAATTCCTTACGGTAGCTCTGTTCGAAATCGTTTTCACATCAACTGATCACACCCTAGAGACGGAATCTTTGGAATCCTTCTGAACTCGCCTTCGAATATCACTGGTACAAGTAGTGTTCAAACTATTCCAAAATCATAAGCGATATGTCGAAAATTCCAAGACCAACTCGATCGACAGCAACAATTAATCTTACAAGTTCATAACTAATGACATTGTCTGTCATTATGATCACTCCTTGCTACTGTCTTTCTCCATTCCCCGCATCGTACATTCCATTGTCTACTAACGCTTGTACCTCTCAAACTGACCATATTTCACACCATTTAAACAGCTTATCAGAAAAATTTCAACTCATTTTTTAATGGGGCATTTTCTTGTCTCTTTTATTCAAATAATATCATTTTTTTTGGTAAAAACAAAAAAAATATTTTTTTTTTAAAATCGTGCCAATATGTTATTTTAGTAATTTTTGAAATTTTTTTCAGTATTTTTACATATGGAAAAAAAAGAATTGTTTTATTTATTAAAAAATCAGATAAATTGCCAAAGTTCTTGTTTAATTTTTATATTTTTTTTAATTTCAAAATTAAATTCAGGCGCAATTTGTAAAACAAAATGACTGTCCATTTCGTAGTTCGTAAAGTACAGCTGCGTCATTTGACAGTAGTTAAACTTATAAGTGTATCATCTAAAATAGACTGTTTGATTAAGCAAATAGTTTAACAAGCGAATAATGCGTTAAAATTGAGCAAAAATTTTAAATTTTGGACGCTTATTTTCGAATAAAACATTTCTTCAGAAATCGGTAGATACGTCAATAATCAAAAGTTTGAAAATATATGAGGCTCTAAAAACCCACAAGCGATTGTGGAGGAGTTATTGGCTTTTTTTGGCCTGAACTTGAAGATTTTAATCTAAACCATATGTGGTTTCAACAAAACGGTGCCACAAACGATGGCACTTTTTTTTTACACAAAAAGTTCCCAGGACGCAAAAATTTCAAATATGCTGGACTCAATTGGCCTCCAAAATACTACGATTTGACATCGTTGGTCTTTTTATTTTATAGCTACCTAGAAAATTATGTTAACACAAATAGCCTTTATATTTAAGAGCATTTAAAAGCCAACATCCGCCAAGTTACAGTTGGAAATGTGTGAAAAAGTCATTCAAAAATATCTCAAAAGAATTAAGTCATGCAAGAAGTCTTATGGCACCCATTATAATAATATTTTTTATGCCTAATGGCGAAGATTAATAAATATAACGAAATAAAAATTCAATCTAAATATAAATTTTGAATTTATTTGATTTAACTTTACTTTTTGAAGCATAAATTGGATAGCCTGCTCCTCTTAGAGTTTGGGATTCACCATATTCTGTTCAACACCCAAGTTGTCTTAGAACCAGTCAACGCGCTACTTCATTCAACAAGCAACATAGAAACTGAGTTAATTTTTCTCTCGTTTTCCTCAACGGTCGATCACTTCTCCCTCAATCAAAATTGAGAGAAAAACCGCACCGCCGGCAACCAACAGCAGCAATCGCCGCATGCATGGGGCATGCTCACTTTCTAAGAGAAGAACTCTCAGTCGAGTTGCTCATCATCGCACGTGCGTTCGCTTGATTTTACAAACAATTTTTTGTAATATTTTCTTTTTTGAAAATTGTGACTATTAAAAAGAAATAAAAAAACAGAATATTATTTTCTTTAAATTTTCAATTTTCATTTTTTTTCTGAGTTAATTTTACTCTCGTTTTTCTCAACGGTCGATCACTTCTCCCATCAAAATTGAGAGAAAAACCGCACCGCCGCCAACCAACAGTAGCAATCATCTCTCAGTCGATTTGCTCATCAACGCACGTACGTCCGTTCATTAATAAAAACTCATCACGTACGTCAATTTTTTCTCAAACTTTTTCTATTTTGAAAATTGTGACTATTAAAAAGACAGAAAAAAACTGAAAATTAATTTCTTTAAATTTTGAATTTTCTTATTGTCAATTTTGTTGAATAAAAACAAAATTGGCCGTAAGAGACCTAAACAAAAACAATGAAAACAAAAATACAGATTTGTCACCCTGCCGCCGATGATTGACACTTTGACGAATTGCAGTCATTAAAGCTTGGAATGTGAATGTTTCTGCCACTGCAATCAGAAATCAGAAATTTTGTTTTGAAGAAGAAAAAAAACAAATTACTGAAAAGTGGTGAAAATAAATGAGTGAACATTAACATCCCCTGATAAGTAGCAATTCACCCTATTTTTGGTTATTTCTTATTTATTTGGACTTTGTTTTCGTTGGTCAATGGTACCAGGTTGCTTGGATAGTTTTGACGGTGAATCTTAATGATTTCTGGGAATTTTTCTTCAAAATTTCGTATGTGCCACCATCCATTATCGATGCACATTCAAATTGATGGTGAAGGTGTGCCGTGAAAAATTACCCCAGTCATTGGGAGCTGACAACGATTTGAATTTTTTTCTATTCATTCCTGAAAAGTGTTAATAATCGTCTATTAAGAGGACAGTGAAGATCAGTTCTCGGTCACGTCGAGAATTTCGGAAACAATCGGTTTTTCTTATCGGAGTGTATTCAAGTGAAAAATTAGAAGTGACTGAATTGCATTAAGACTGACTGGGATAACAGAATAGTAAGAGATGGTCTTAGAAATGGAATTTCCTTATAGGTTTGGGTACTAAAACTATTCTGCACTATAGAATGTCTCCTCGGTTCTTGGACTATTGCAGGTCATTTTCTTAAGTAATTTCAACAAAATATGACCCATTTTGCAGACGATTGTGAATAGTTTTTTTAGTTTGAGTGGATTTTTTACTCACATGCAAGTACAGCCGATTTCTTATTGGTCGCGATCGATTTGATTTAAGGAGGAATCGTTCCCAGTCCACGTCGGACATAATTCAAATTTATCGGAAATCTTTTCTTGGTCGATCTGCATTCTCGTTTGGGCAGTTCGATTCCTCGGATAATAAACGATCGCATTCATCATGAATCGAACGACCTGATGATCGTTCGTGGTATCGGTCCATCGGAATATCAGAATAACGATCGGTCGGCTCGGTTGGGTAGGACAAACGATCGCATCGAAATCGGCACTGAATTTATGCTTCACGACGTTTCTATTTTTGAAATTACGGTTTGGTGTAGCGATGCACTTCCTACTACAACTCTTTGTTAAATTCTTTCAGAAAGTCTGTTTGTTTTGTATGCGTTTCGGTTAACCACGAACACAACCCGATCCTAACTAATAGATTTCTGAGTCTTCTTGAAATGACCCTCAACAGATCGCTGCATCTGAAAATGATGTGTTGACGTGAAATTTATCAAATCTAGTCTAATAACAACTCCGAAGACAAATCGACATTTCAACGGAACAACAGCCATCGACGTGACGCCCTAATGTGCGATGTTAAATTGCATCTGGAATCGGGAACGTTTTGATTGATTCTTTAAATCACCTCAAAATTAAGCCGAGTTTCCAAGATTTCCCATTATTCGAGCGTCGTATCAATTCTATCCCAAAGACCTCATATCTGGTTCCCCACTTAACGTTACACTCTAATAACATTTTCCATTCCTCATATGCGCGCACCATGTCCGTTAATCGACTCTTATCGGTACTGAAAATGCACTGCGTTGTCTACTGTTGCTGATGCTGATGCTGTTGCTGCTGTTGGTGCTGATGCTGTTAGTCAACAAATTAACCAACCCCTGACAGGCACCAGCACGAACGGTAATAGTAGCAGCAACTTTGTCAGCGTCATAAAAGCGCACATGCAGATAGACAAAAATGGATCAGACAATGGGACCATTAAATGAGCATTTAAATCTTTATCGGAAAACCAATAAATTCAGTTTCTCGACGAGCTGATGATCTTCGTTTCTTAAGCTTGCCGCGCACAGGCTCTTACGCATCCGCACTCATTCTTCGGTCCAAATAATCACAGTTTAACAGCTGCGCGGTCACGGATAACGTTTTCTTCCATGGGGGATAAATGGTCGCCCTGCGCTGTTCTATAAGAAAATGACAAACTGCTGAGCTTCGTTCAATATGACGATGAATAATAACTCTTCTTATACAAAATACACGGACCAGTTTGATCGCGTTTAGTTAGTCTCAATTTTTTGTTATTTTTTTGGTTTGTGAGCCTCAACTTGGACAATCGATCAGCAGCACCCAAATTATGTTCAATTTTTGTTAGAAATACCAATCACAAATTGGCTAGTAATATTTTTGGCGGATTTTGTTTCAATTCCAATCGAAAAAGTAGTCAAGAAAAAATTTATCAAAAATAAAGATTTATCCAATTTATGCTTTGGAAAGTAAACTAAAATAAAATTCATTTTATATTTATATGTTTATTAAAATTTTATTTCATTTAATTGAATATATTTAAATAATCTTTATAAACAATTTACAACCTCAATATTTTTAATGTAATTTTTCGGGTGATAAGTCGGCACCCAATTTCGGGTGATAAGTCGACAATTACTTAATGGACGTTGGTTTATAAATGCTCTAAATTTTGAGGATTATCTACTTAAAAATAAATTTTCAGATCGTTTTAACATAGAAGGAAAAGTCCAACAGCATCAAATCACACAATCTTTTGGGGCCAATCGATATCACCATATGTCGAAGCTGCAGATGATTTGGTTTTTCTTTATCAATAAAAAATCTTGAGTACGATTTTTGCACAGAAACCACACCCCTCCTCCCTCTTCTATCCGCAAAATCTCACCCTTTTAATATTTTGAATATTTGTGAAGAAACATAATTTTATTATCATAAACGAGGTCTGGTTGCATGCAAATATCCTTAAATAAAATATTATCCAAATTATAGTTTTAAAAGTAAAATTAAATAAAATATTTTTTTAGTTAAAAATTTGATTTAAAATTTATTTTATTATATTTTATTGACTTTGCCATTTTGTATGTTGATTTTAAAATTATAGAAAAAAAATTTCAAAATGATTCTAGGAAATGTCGATCTTTAGTGGTCGATCTTTATTTGATGAATTTTTTACATATTTCGGACGATCACTTGACGGATGTTGATTTTTAAATGCTCAAAAGTTTAAAGATTATCTATATAAATACGATTTTTAATATATTTATATAAAAAAAATTATCAGAGCAATTCACATCACCAAATATGCGTCCTGGGAACTTTTGACGCAATAAAGTAAAAAAATGTCATATTGTCTGATTTGTGGCACTGTCTCGTTAAAAGCACATATGATTCTGATTGTAATCTTTAAGTTTAGGCTAAAAAAACAACGATCTCCATTTCTTACCAAAAAAAACCTTCAATTTCAGGCTAAAAAAATAAAGGAAATAAAAAAACTTACAAGAAGAAAAAAACACGAATTTTATAAAAACTCAAAAAGTTCAAAGATGTCATTTTACTCACGTTTATAAATGCATTTTCAAATTAAAACTATTCCGTTAAAGCCAATCTCATATCTAAAAAAAAATAAAAAATGAAATTTAACTGAAAGTAAATTTTCTATTTTAATTTACTTAGCAAAACACAAAAAAAAATCTAAGAAAACCCAAAAATACTCATGTGCGCATTTACCTGAAGGCAATTGTCCTCGTTGTTATTAAACAAAACAACTATAAAAAAAACAAGGTCTAAGACTATCCTTTCACAAATACGAGTACGAGTACCTTGTCTGGACAGATTGTACAATATAATATAAAAAGTGGAAAAGGGGGCTACAAAGCCTCTGCGAACCCTTTTTGCGCCGCCTCTGGGAATGCTTCTTGGAGTCAGGACAGCCCAAAACGATGGAAAATAATCCCAAAAATAAAGAAAATTCCAAAATGTCGTTCTTTACGTAGGCTTTATCCTTTTCCTTTTATTATTCTATTATTGTCCTTTTCAGCTATAATTTTCTTAGTACTGTAGTTTGGCATTTTTATTATCTTTTCTTTTAACTCCCCAAATTTTATTGGGAAAAAATATCATGTCTTTTCAAAATAAAAATTAAACAACAAAAAAAATCGTAAAACAACGACATCCTTAAAGTTGGAATAAATGAACGTGAAGAAAAAAATGGCGTTAGCAAGAAAATAGTTCCAAGAATGTTGTCAGACTAAATACCAGCATCGAATGGAATTGTATTTAATCGTGGCCTCCTGTTATCCTTACTATCCAACCCTCCACCCCTTCGGAAAAAAACCTACACTCAAATGAGTAGCAATAGAAAATTTTATGTTCGCGACAAAGCACGTTTTTAATTTGAAATTTTTTCTATACTTTATTTTTCTTGTGATAATTTTACTTATAATGACGGTCGAGCCTGAGCTATATAGAGTAAAGGGGTTTATTGGTCAAAGATTGCTTGTTTTTCGCTTGTGAAATTTAACCCCCTTTTTTTTAAATGGGACAGAATCCAATCGTGTCGCGTACAAAAATCCAAACAGTATAAAAATTGATGGGGAAAATATGCAGAGTGCGTCCACCCGTTGAATTAACGGAAAAACCAAAATACCAAAAGGACGATTCTATTTTTTTGTTGTTTGTTGTTGTTGTTGTTGTTGTTGTTATTGGTGGATTTGTAAGATAATTGAAAATAAAAATAAAATTCACCTTTAGTGGTGGAGGATTCTGAATATACCATTATCGTAAGGGGGATGGGCGGAATGGAGGGAGGAGCTGTGATGGTTACAATGACTGTGATAAGAATTGGAATTTTTGATTCGACACAGTTTTACGTTAATGCAAAGATGAAATTTCGTATTTAATTTACAAAAATGGAAGGGTTACAAAAGGTCTTTTTTTTCTTTTGAGAGATTTTTTATTGCTTTTACTTTTTAAGTAAGTTTTTATTTGTTTTTTTTTTTTACTTATTATAATCTAAAAATTTAGATTTTTTCTAAAATTAATTTTAATTGAATTTATGCATTTGTGAGAGTGCATTTTTTATTTATTTGATAATAAAACAACAACAAAAAAATGCAGTAAAAATACTCTGTTTTTTATTTTATTTTTAAATAATCAAGGTTTTTGAGGGATTTTTTTTTAATAAGCGACTCTTGAAAACACACGCAGCCCTCTTTTCTGTTTAGAATCAACAAATTAAATGTGCTCATCTTAAATACGAGTAAATTTCAAAATTTACAATTAATAATTTTCAAATACCTTCCAAATAAGCAGAAATGTTTTTTTTGCTCTCTGTGGATTTTTAAGTATTTTTAACATAATTTACACTTCTGGACACTCCGTCGACTTCAAGTATTTTTATCATCGTTTAAAGTTTTATATCGTAGAAATCCATAATTTACCTTGTTTTTTTTTTGTTAGAAAAGTTGGAAAAATTGTAAAAATATTCCATGGTTAAAAAATTCAAATCAATTAAGAGGAGAACAAATAATTCGCAGAGCAAACCAGCTTTGATATGGGTGCTGACGTGCGTTGACGTTGAAATAGGCGCATGCGGTGCGGAATAGTTTCAATTCGGTGCGGTTATCAATCGAAACGTTGCGTCGCTGAAGAGGATCGCTGATATCAACGTCGATAGGAGATTATTCTTTGTGGAAGGTGACGCTGTCGACTGGCAATAGTGTGCCCGAGGAGATTATGAATGTGACGATTTCTAGTGAATTCTAACACTTGACGGAATGGCACGCATTCGCTAACAAATCATTTTCAGTAATTTCATCGCGAGCAGACCCAATTCCATCGTTCGATATAAATCACGTGGAGATCAGAGGAGAAGGCCGCCCATGTGCACGTTGTGATGGCAATTAATTAATTGCGATTTTTGGAGCGCATTCAAAACAGAAATTCCGGAAAGATGACCCCCACTCTATGCATGGCCAACTCCTCTAATTAGTCGCAAACGAGATGGAAATTAATCACACGACAATTCTCAGTTGCATTAGGATGGTTTGGGAAAATCGGTACAAGAAATTTACTCCAATTACGACGAGTATTGTTCAAACGAAAGTCGTTGGTTGGATGCCCAAAACCATCCGGCAGTGGGGCGATGCGGTATGGTGGTGTCTCGGTGCAGCTGCAGTAATTATGAATGGAGACAGCCTCTCTTCATTTTGTTCACGGATTCTTTGAGCTCCTCAAATGGCTAAAATAGCGATGCTAATTGGTACACACAGTCTATGACAGCAGGACGCTGAGTGATTTACTCTGAAAAATTTCCATTTTTTTTGTTGGTGCATTTCAATGTGAAATTTATTTCAAAAATTAAGTGGAGCTCAATAATGCAAGAGGGCTGGTGGGTTGGTATCCATATTTTTGTTTATTAAAAAAAAAGTTTTATGTTTAAATAATTTAAAAGCGGTAGTGAATTTTTTATTTAATGAAAGATGCTTCAAAAACAAACTTTTTTGTCAGTTTACCTTTCACGCAAAAATATTTTTTGTTATGGAAATATTTAATTTTCTTCATTTTTTTCTTCTAAACACTTCAAATTGAAAAATTTATAAACAAAAATTCTAATAACCCAAAATTGTAGTAAATAATTTTCTCTATTCAGGATAATTTAATGTCCAATAAACAAATTGTTTATAGAGTAATTGGGATCCTATTTGATGAACACTTTTCCATTGAAAATGCAATGCGTAATAAAATGGAAAATTCGCAAGTTTCTATAAATTAATCGTCATTTCTGCTGTCGTTTTCCGTCACCCGCTTTGAGATTGCTCCCATCGAATGTCCCCAGTCCGGTCCCACCGAATGCCATTGCTGTTGGGGAGTTAGTCCTATGATTGCTGCCGTCATCATCGTCGTTATCATCATCGTTTGTATCGTGCTGAAAATTAAATGCGCTCACATCCAAAGGAAATTGGATGCAATTTTATGCAAATTAATTGCCGACACTTTCATTGCGCTTAACACTTTGCACTCGTGCCATTTGAGTTTCTCGATTATTCTCTGTTGGGGCTGTCTGTCTACATACCACCAAGTTTTTCCGTCTGTCTCTGTCTATTTTTCTATTTATTAATGACAATGGCTTGTGCCGTCTTCTTGAAGGGTTTTCTTCGGTTTTATCTACTACTAACTAGACATGCTCGAAGTTATCTACACACCATCTCATAATTGCATTAATTTCTCTGTTCTGTCTTCCAAGGAATTTGAAACAAAAGCGTTTTATCGGACAATTTGTTTTAATCGCATTATTTTGAAATTTATCGAAATTTTTCGTATTTTAATATTAGTTTTTTTGAAAATTCTATTTAAATAATAAAAAACAAGAAATTAATTAGAAGAAATTTGCATTCAAAAATCTAATTTTTTATTTCTTTAGAGTCTTTGTAGTAAAATATTCAATAAAAAATATTACAAAACAAAAAGTAAAAACTTAAAGTACTTAAAATAAATGAAGAAAAAAAGGTTTTTTTCTATTTTCAAAAAATTAGTACTAGTTTGATGTAACGCCATGCACAACAGCGCCAATGCATCAACAAATCTCTTGATAATTCAGATTTATTCAAAATAAATAAAAGAAATGTTTCAATTTGTATTATTTTTAGTATTTTGGTATTATTTTAAGAGTGTAGTGATAATCCTAGAAGAAGTTGGTTCGGAGAATTTTAAGGCCCTAAATTTCAAGTAGTAAAAAATACTTAAATTTAAAAAAATTTTTTTTTTTTTTTTCATAAGTAAAAAGTTTATAAAATCTGTTCAAACATAAAGAAAATCTAAATCTATAATACTAAAAATAATTTAAGCAAAATTGTTTTTTTTTGTTTCTAGTGCAAAATTAACTGAGTTTGACTTATCGCCATGCACAACAGCGTCAATGCATCAACCAACGTCTTTAGAGTCTACCGTTAACTTTCAAATCGAATTTTACATAATTCAAATTCATTCAAAATAAATATAAAAAATGTTTTAAGTCGCATTATGTTTAGAATTTTGATATTATTTTAAGAGTTTAGTGATAATCCTAGAAGAAGTTGGTTAGAAGAATTTTCGGACCCTAAATTTCAAGCCTTTAGTAGTTAAAAATTCATAAAAACTATTCAAACATAAATAAAAAACGAAAAATACTAAAAATAATTAAGAAAAATTGTTTTTTTTATTTGTGTTTAGTCTAAAATCAGCTGTTTGACGCATCGCCATGCACAACAGCGTCAATGCATCAACTACAATACAATCTCTTTGGAGTCTGCCTTTAAATTTCTAATCAATATTTTGAAAGTTCAAATTTTTTTAGAATATATAATAAAAAATGTGTTTTTTCTACCCTAAACTCACTAAATTCAATAATTTCGTAATTAGCATTCATATAAAACACATAATAAACAATTTTTATATTAATTGGTTCAAATGTTGTAGACAAATATAAGTGGAAAAGAAGAAACATCACATTTAATTAGCTACAAGTTAATGTAAAATGATTATTTGCTAATAAATAACCATAAGTATTGTCACTAAAGTATATAAAGTTATCAGGAGTAAGAGGATAGTGGGGGGGGGAGGTTTGTGGTAGTTAATTTGAAACAGAAAATGGGGTCAAATATGAATTTTTGGCAGTTTACCTTACATTTCCTACTACACATGCAGTATATATTGACTATCTCACTCTTATTTTGTGACTTTAGTCTCTCTTAATTTTTTTAGTCATTTTCAAGAATTATAATCCCAGCATAACTTATTTTATTTATAATTTAAAAAAGCTAAAACAAATGGAAAATTTCAAAAAAGACAAATTTTTTAATGTCACCTCTGAAGTGTGTACTATTTTTTCGTCACTTTTTCGTCATTAATATTTTTTTTTTCTCTTTTCCTCTTTGCTCGACTCCAAGTATCAATTGACGTTTAATTCTATTCACCCAAAAGCATGATTGAAAGAATGAAATAGATGACATAGAAAATCTCCAATTAGATGAGAGTTCAGAAAACATATGAGCGGATTAGTTGCAATCGCTTATCTATCCTTTTCTGTTCAATATAGGCAAGCGTGCAACTACAAGCCTTCCCCGTTCATTGGACTTTATTGAATTAATAATTTTCATATTTTTATCACATTTCTTTTCTTACTCATTCCTGCTAGTTTTTATATTGTATACTTATGATACTGTCTTTTCGTTGGTTTTTATTATTTTTCCTATTTTTTGTTCTTAAGTTCTTTTTTTTGCTAAACAATTTTGAATGTATTTAAATTGTAATTTAAGTAAAAGAGTAAAAATATTAATTATAGTAGAATGAATTCTATTTTAGAATTTTCTGCTATCGAATTTTCGACAAAACGTAATGACCAATCAGATGAGCTCAAAATTGTCCGAAGATTATTCTCATTAGTTTTCTTTTCTTTTCTCCACTTAAATTTTTTGCGTTTTTTTCCTAAATATCTTAAAATAGTTTACTTTATTTTTTTTTTAAATTATTTTTATCAAAAAGAAAACAATTTTTTTTATCTATTAAAATTTTGTTGTACTTTTTTTGATGATTTTTGTTATATTTTTTTTCTTATTATTTTTTAAAATAAACAGCAAAGCTTAGATTATACCGTATAATGATCTTACAGAAATTTCCCCTTTTATGCGCGTCTGACAGGTTCGCCGCGAACAAAGTTTGTGTATTTAACGATCAGTCTAATCATAATATACTTGTTTGAATGAACACCTATACAATTTAGGCTAGCAAACAGGAATTTCAACATTTATTTATTTATTCTGATTATATGAATTCGTTTTATTTATTTCAGTAAAAAATTTATATTTTATTTTAACATTTAATTCGATATTAATTTCAACATTGATAAAGTCAGATTTAAAATATACGGTACGTACTTTTTATTTTATTTAATTTAAATAGTAAATATGTAGATTATAAATTCAATGATATGATTTTTAACGTAATATATTGTGGCAGCCTCGGAGTCTTAAGACATGTAACGGTTATCATAAATCGATGGCAGCAATACTTTACCGTATCCCTTTTTCATTGCTACCAGCAATTTGGCAAAACCCGACAGAACTAATCAAAAAGCCTACAAACACAGCCGCAGAAAAAATTAAAATTATCAAATTTTTAAAAATATTATTCTTAATTATGGAAAATTCAAATATAAGTAAAACTTTAAATATATCATTTGACGAATACCAGAACGAAAAATCAGAAAATCACCGAAAGTGATGAAATCATGGTCGAACGCGGACATCGATCTATTGATCGGCCAGGTGGAACTATATTCGTGTATCTGGGATGCCTTGATCGACGTGAACTTGCTTGGCGATCGATTGCTGATACTTTGAACGGTCGACTGTCTATTAAAGAATGTAAAGCCAAGTGGCAGAGCAAAGTACATGCGGAAATTAAAAAAAAAACCTGGCAAATCTGCGTTAGTACATTATAGGATGTGCTATAATACTGCAATGATTGGGAGCTGTTGCCTGTTGCAAGAAAGCGCAAGGTTTATGCTAGCCGAGCATCGGCAGAAATTGGTTTCCGAAAGAACGTACTTTGTTTGCCGATGATGGATTGCACCAATGTTAGGAGGTAATCAAAGTTTTCTTTCGGCATACAATGAAACTTTGAAAACAGTCTTTGCTCGATGCTGCCTCCGCCACTAATGCCGGTAGTAATATTTCTTAGGCACCCTCTTCATCGCGTTTTTAAAGCCACGGCGACAGCCAAACACTTCGCAGATTATGTTTTTTTATTAACGTCTGCTCGTCTTTGTTTTGGTCCTCGTCGCTATCACTCGGTAATGCAGGTATTGCCGCAGTGGCTTTCAAATGTTCGACGGGCACTGCTATTTTATAAAACTTATTTATAAATTTATACGCGAACGATATTTCGCTATATACTACACTACGTGTACACCACACTACTTTTTGATACTATTTATTTAAATTTTCAGTAGGTAACCTTCACATTTAAATAACTTTATATCTTATATAATAAATATAAAAGCAATAAATTAAATAAATTTTATCACAAATAAATTAAATACTAATGAATGAACATGCAACCAGGAGCACAGTAAATATAGGAACTGTCAAATGTCAAAATAAATGACGCGCAAATTTTAAGTTCGCAAGGAGCAACATGAACGACGTCAATACAAAAAATCTATAAATCATGTATAGGTTCGCCAAATTTCAGGTATAGGTTCGCCAATCCATAAATCATGTATAGGTTCCTCTTCTCCATTCTTATCACGCGTAAAAACAACGCGTCAACGCGCAAAAATCGTACACTCATACGATTAGTATAATAAACTGGCGAACTATTCGTACAGTTAAACGATTTGACTGTGAAACTTTTGCAAGAGAAAATCGAGTATTGGACGCACGTCCAAATAATTGTTTGTCATGTTTTTAGATTTTAATTATTTCCAAATTGATTTTTTGTCAATTTTTTAGAAAGAATCTTTCACAAATTTTTGTCTAAATTCTATTTTTTTTTTGGTGATTAGAAATTTTTTTATTAATAATTTTATAGATAGAAACCAAAACAAAAGTCATATTTTATAGATTCGAATGACAAAAAAAAATAACAAAAAAATTGTGGAAAATTTATAGCAAAATAATAAGAAAAATCATCTTGTGTCCATAAACTGTGGGTTATTAAAAATTAATGAGTTTTTTTTTCTCACGTTTCTATGGGATTTCTGTTATTAAAAAACTATGAAGTGTTAAGGTGCAACTTTCTTTCAACCTGTCTCCTCCCTATTGGCCTTAAATAAATATCTATGAAAGTTTATGGAGAAAAAAATTATCTGTTGAATAATACCATATGTTAAGCGGTAAAATTTATTTTGGAAAAGATTTATTAATATTTTATTTAAGCTTATATTTAAATATTTGGTTTAAATTTCTTTCTTTTATCACTTAAAATTTTATGCATTTTTTTGTTATTGTTGTTGCTCTAATAAACTCTAAAGAAATGGTGATAAATCAGAAAATAATCTATTTTTCATCAGTAATTTTTCGATTATAACAGTTAGAAAACTGTTAGAAAATCACGACATTTTTTATTTGACTTTTTTTATAATGATGAATATTTTGAAATAATTTTATTAAAAGCTATTTTTTTTTTAATGGGAAATGTTTTTTCCTTTAGTCATAAATTATTATTCCGAGAATAGTGTTAAAAATTTTGATGAATTGGGAGTTTTACGTAATTAATTTTATGCAAAATTCGAAATATGATATTTTGACAAAAAATAACATAAGGTGACTTGTTTTCACCTTTACAAGTAGATTTATAAATTTCTTTCGCCGTCTATCTTTAAGATGCCAGACATATTTAAGGTATCGTGGCATCCTGTTCAAAAAAGTTTGTTGTTATTTTTTTAAAGATTTTAATAGTTCTGCGTTAAAATAGGAATTTGCAGAAAATATTTTTTGTCTGAAAGACGTTTTTTTAAAAAAAAACAAAACTCACTCGCTACTGTCTAGACAAAGTACGGAATCAGAACGAATCTAAACAAATGATGGGCTCTTTAGCAAATAACACGACTTTTCAATAACTTCACAGCGGATGCACTCAGTGGGGCTTATCGCATCGAAATATTCACTTTTGATAAATTGTTAGACTTCGAGTTTCGATAGGAATTGGGGTGTCGAGTGGGATGAATGTTATCGCAGGACCAAAACGCCATTGTCTGGCTGGCTCCTTTTTCAGAGGCGATCACAAATTTTAACAACAAAATGTCCATAGGCCACAAGAGGGTCTATAACCTTTTATGGTACAATTTAGCGGAGGCGTTAGGTGCTGTCGTTCCGAATTCAATCCGTCGCCAAACTATCATTGATCATCGATCATTTTCAATGTCAGATCGATTTTGATAAAAATCGGCTACCGAATTAAATTGAATTGTTTTATTCTAATTGTCTTTCAACTAATTATACGAATATACCTTTTGTCACAGTCTTATGGTCGTTTTGTTTTATTTTTTTTTTTGTAATTATTCCATAAAAAATTCCTTGTTCCACGTGCGCGCTGATTCTAAAAGCCATTCGCGCCGGCAGACCTCTTCTAAAAGTTTACCTGAGAATTTGTTGGAATTTTATTACATTTAATAATATTATCTCAAAAGATAAAAAAAAATTCATTTTTCCAAATTGACACAAACTTTCGATTATGCACACTATCGAATTGGTATGTGGGCGATAATTTATGCATTGTTGATGATTTTCCAAATCAATTTTGACAAATTCCAACTGGGTTTAAACCAAAATTAATATTTATTTTTGAAAAAAAACTTGCTTTTAATCAATTTTAATAAATTGTTTTTTTTTTGGACATTTTTCTAATTTTATACGATTATCCAATTTGTAGTTTAAAATTGTAAAATATAATAAAAAATACTAAAAATTTAGATTTTGATAATATTTTTATTTAATTATATTTTGCCATTATGTAATAATTAAAGAAAAAAACATTATATAAATTTTTTTGCAGAACTCGATCCTTTTGTGGTAATTTTTGATGCCTTTTTCGAACATTTGGGGCTTCGGCCATTACTTAAAACATATTATGTTCAAAATGCTCCAAACTTTCTGCATAAATACAATATTTGATAAAAATTTATAATAAAAAGTTCAACGGCATTTAATTAGACCAATTGACATCAATAAATCTCCTTAATATGTATGCAGAAGTTTTAAATAAATTGGATATTTTTAATCTGTGTCTTAATGGTTTGGGGAGACCCATATCAATCGGAATTGACAGTAAAGCTCTCTCCCTGTTCACTTTCAAAGAAATACGAATAACTTCATACCAAAATACACACCAAACAGTCATTTTTTCTAAATACAATGGCTTCTTTATAGTTACTTGTGGGTTTTTAGAGCCGTATATTTGGTAATTTAGCTTATTGACAATTTCAGCATGCGAGAAATGAGCCACATTGCTAAAAATAATTTTATTCAACAAATCAGAATTTTTAAATTATTTTTTGACTTTATTTATATAATATTATAATTTGCTATAAAATAAGCTAAATAGGCGATAATCTTAATAGATTAAGTTTTTATATAACTATCAAATAACAGAACTTTTATTTACAAACCGTAAAATGAATAACCTTTTTTAGGTAAAAATATGATTTGTTGAAGAAAAAAATTTTGGAGGATCTCTTTTTAAATAAAAATAAGGTCAAAAATTAAATATTCCAAAAATCAATAAAAGTTTTTCAACTTAGCGGTGCGAATTGTCCAAAAAAAAGTTATAAAAATCGATCTTCTTTATAGAACAAGAAGTCCTAACAAAATTAGTGATTTTAATTATTTTTTATATTAAAGACGACCCTTTTCATCACTTAAATCCCTTTTAATCTGTGAAATATTTTTTTAAAAAAAAGTAAGTGTTCTGAAAAAAAATACAATAGTTCAGAACACTTACTTTCGATCGATACTAGAAAAAAAATCGGAAGTACAAGTAAAATAGTTGCAAGATCCTCTTTCCAGATCAGTCTAATACCTGTCTAGGTGGCCCAATTATATCTAGTTTTCTTAATTGGAAACTTAAGCTTCTGAATACGCACCCTATTCTTAACCGATATAGATTTTTTTTTAATTGGAGGTCCTTTTTGGTTTGCTATCTGATTCGTGTAGTAATAAATCAAAGGTCGAGGGGACATTGAAATGGGAGATGCCCAAGATTAGTTTTAGGATTTATTTTTAGCAAGAAAACTTCTCCCACCAAGTTGACGTTCAAATAAGGGCAAATGACATACACATTCTTTGAGGATTCTATGCTGGCAAGTATGTACACATTATGTGCTAATTAAAAGAAAAAATCATTGATTTTGGCAAGAAATTTTCATAAAACTATTGATTTTTGGCTAAATTGTTCATACTTTGACGTATCACCAATTATTCCGAAACGATCTTGACCGTCATCTCAGTTTCACCTTCTTGGGGTACGACAGAAGGGATTATGTGAATCCAATGAGTTGCGAGCGCCAGAATGGCTACGAGTGACAAAAGAGACTTCACTGACTGCTGGGATCTTTTCATCTTTTTTGAGACCTCAACCACATCATATCACAGAGCAGAACGAAAGAGATTATCGCCAATAAAACCGGTGATTTATCGATTACGATCTTGTTTCCGATTATTTATTATGCGTCGTAACATCGTAACAGCTATAACAGAGCATCGCGATAAATACGAGTAGGCCTCTGTCCGATCAACGAAACTGCAACAATGATGCTGTTGGAAATTATGACACTTTTATGCGATGATGAACCTGACATTCACACTTGGCCCGAGAATGACTAAAAGGGACGCGGAACGAGACTCGTAAATCAAGGACAGTTCGGCTTATTCCGGGGCCACTATAAACAGGAACAAATCAATTCTCTTCAGTCCTCCATTGGATTTGTTAACAAAATTTCCGATCCTAGGCACTAGCAATGAAGAAGAATTTTTTTTATGAGATCCTAAATGTCACTCACACATTTTATTGATCACCCCTCTGAGACCTTCTTAAATTTTCTGGTTTATTTATTTCTCCGTAAAAAAAAATACTATAAAAGCTTAAATAATAAGTTTTAAAAATGAGATAAAATAAATTTTTTACTCACTCTAGACTATTTAATTTGAGACTCAAAAAAAAAATTCTGTTTAGGACTGAAGGAATGATTTTGTCCTTTACGGACCTTTTTGATATTTAAAATTTACGATTTTTACTTATTTTTTTTTTTTGTTGAGTATAATAATAATGGGAAAAATATATATATATATATAAAGTAAACTGAGAATTATTTACTATTTTGACAGGTTCAAAAATCATATTTTGTCAACATACAAAACGGAAAGGAGGAATATTTTCGTTCTCAGTGCTTTATTGTCCTCTTTTTTTTAGAAAGAACCATAAATGAAAAATAAAAATGTCATATAAAAAAACA
Source organism: Atherix ibis (assembly GCA_958298945.1). NCBI lineage: Eukaryota > Metazoa > Arthropoda > Insecta > Diptera > Athericidae > Atherix > Atherix ibis. Next base: position 2,636,850 of record OY282607.1, on the reverse strand, counting down.
GAAGATGTGATTCTCTTTAAGGTAATAGTTTTGTTAAAATAGGTTTATTTTTTCCATTTTTAGATAAGAAGTAAAATAAAAAATTCGACACGTTCCGATGGGATGCGTTTTTGTAGTTTTGAATTCATTTTAACCATATTTGATCTTGTTGGTATATGTAATTGATGATTTTTTCAATTTTATTTTATTTTCTTTAAAAACTTAAAATATAAAAAAAATTCTATAGTAAATCCACTTTTAATTGACTATCAACAAAAATGACGCAGATGCGAATGTTAACAGCAAAATTTCGCCTTTGAATTCTGACTCTTATTATAACGAATTTAATTAGTTCTAATATTTTTTTAATATATTTTGCTAAAATTATATTAAAAAATAAAAACTAAAAATTTCAAATCTAACCCTACTAATATTTTTACAAATTAACTAAATTATTTTTATTATATTTAGTCGACAGTTTCTTTATAGAATTTTTTAAATATTTTCTATCACAAATTTTATTATAAATTGAGCAGAAAGGGGAATATTATCAAAAAAATTATCAATTAATTTAAATTTGTTTAAAAATAAGTAATTTTTTAAAAATATTATTTTTAAGTCTCTTTTCAAAAATATTGTTTGACATTAAAACATAAATTTAATTAAAAATTTTGCGTAAATCGAAAAAGCAAAAATAAATTTATTTAAAATTTAGTTTTTATATTTGAGTAAATTTATTTTTTATATTTTTGATAGTTTTTATTATAATTTTAATATTTCCTGTCAAAACAAAAGAAAAATTTCATAAATAATAGCGAACTTGTCTTAAAAACAAATGTTTCAGCAACATTTTTTCTATTCCAATTTTGTTGAACAAGACACGCTTTTTAATGATCATTTTTAAATTTGTTTTTTATTAAAAATAATATTAAAATTTGATTATTAAAAATTGATATCAAATCGATCATTAACGAAAATTACTTAAAAGTCAATGTTTCAGCAACATTTTTTCAAAAAAATTCGTACTTTTCTAAATTTTTTTGAACGGAATTTCGTTTAAAAATTTAATAGTTAATCTACCAAAATTTGAAATAATATCGAACTAGTCTCAAAAATGATTGTTTCAACAACATTTTCATAATCAGTGCAGACTTTTCGGAAAACCAATGACTTTTTTACATAATATTTTTAATCCAAACTAACATATTTGTTTATGTAAAAAAATAACTTAAATATTTTAAAAATTTAAATCTCAAAATGACAAACATTTTTTGAAGCTGAATGTTTCAACAACATTTTGTGAAAAAAAATTTGGGCTCTGAAAAAACATTTATTTTGTTGGTAATTTTTCTTAATATTGTTTAAAATAAATTATTTTAACAGACTAAAATTACATAAATTTAATTATCAATTTTCCTAAGGCGAATTATTAAAAAAAGTTCTCATAATTGAATATTTCAGCAACATTTTCTCCATCATTTCTGAATTTTCTGAGTACCAATAATTTCTTTTTAATAATTTCTACCAATGTAATTTGCTAAAATTGGAATAATATCAAAACTGGTCTCAAAAACAATTATTTTAGCAATATTTGCATTGTGTTAAAATGTTTCAGCAACATTATCTGAAAAAAATTTCAACAAAAATAAACTTTTTAAACACAAGAAAATTCATAAATTTGGTCCTCAAATTAAGAAAATTGGATTATTACCGAAAAATTCTCAAATACAAACTTTTTAGCAATATTTCTATTAAGTTAAAATGTTTTAGCAACATTTTCTCGTAAAAATTCGGACTGAAAATAAAATTCTTTTTTTTTGTTGTCAAAATAAACTTTTAAACACAAGAAAATTAATAAATTTGGTCGTTAAATTAACAAAACTGGAATTATTACCGAGAAATTCTTTAAAAAAAAACATTTTAGCAACATTTCAAAAAAAAATTCGGAGAGAAAGAAACTTACTTTTAACAAAAATAAAATTTTTAAACTTAAGAAAATTCCATAAATTTGGTCCTCAAATTAAGAAAACTAGAATTATTACCAACAAATTCTCAAAAGCAAATATTTAATCAACATTTTCATTATGCTAAAATGTTTCAGCAACATTTGCGCAATCAATTCGGCCACTTTTGAAAGTGAGTTTAAATTTTCTGAAGCGCAGATTTAATTTCTTTTTCTAACCAAATTGACTACAAGAAAATATCAACGAAATCCACTTCATTCATAAAATTCAGAATCAATAAAATTAGTTAAACTATTTTTCTTTGCTTTTATTTATTTTTTGCAATAAATACCAAAGAATATCAACACACAAAAAAAAACGATTTGTGTAGTACTAAAATTACTAATTTTATGATATTAACCGGAAACAATAATAAAACAACAACTCCTACTATATTCATGAAATTCTCTTAAAAAATGTTCGTTATTTTGCTATTCGTCCAGTTTTTTGTTTTGTTTTTCGTATTTAGAAAATTCCAAATTGACTGAATAATGACGAACTCCATCAATAGAAATGTTTATATTGGTGGGGGTCAGTTACTATTTGTCGACTTTGGTTTTTGCAAAAAGAAAATACCAAAAAAAATACATGAAAATTACCATATTCCACTTAGTACCAAGCGAGCTTATAGATATCTTCAAATATTAATAATAATAATTTTTTATCCCATTCGAAGAGTGATAAAGTGTAATCAGAGCTGCGGGATAGTATGTGTCGTTGACCAATCGGCGATATTATTTATCATCGAAAACCCACACCGGAATTTGAGTTTTTCGTACCCGCACATTCCTTTGACTGAACAAGGCGTCTTGTGATCGGATGCAGTGTAATGCGGCCGAAAAAATCACTCATGAAATGCCGGACTTGATCATCTTCTGTCCTAGCTTGTCGGTTTCTTTCTTTATTATCACAACAATCGGAACAATAATAATAGTGACAACGAAAAGCGATCATTTTTGTCTTGGTTTCAATTTTCAAATCTGATCACGCAGCCTTTCAATATCGCACAGGCGATCGTAGCTTACTCATCTGAGAGCCGGCAATCTAAGCCCGATAGTGACGATCAGTGTTGCTGCTGCGTCACCTTCATTTTATCTCGAATGAATGGTCAAGTTTGTCATAAAAATTCCCATTCAGTTTGTTATTATCTCATAAAACGTCGTGTGTGTTCCGAAGTGGGTACTGCAATGGCCGCTGCCGGACACGCTGATCGATGTCCTTTTCAGGTGCTTAGCTTCTTTTCAAACGGTACGCACCCATATTGACCATCGAGGACAGCCATCCTTCTGCTTTCTGTGACATTCCCGTGCATGTAAACCAGATTCAGGAGAGAAATTACAACTCTGGCACCTTGTGGACATTGGCACTTGTCACCAAATCGATCCCGACGCATGCTGAACAAAACGACACCAACGCCGACGCATTTCTTCGATAGTCGATAGTCGGCTGTACAGACCCGAACAACTTTATTACTTAATCTAGGAATGTGTCAGGTTCAGGTTCAAGTCCGTTTCAATTCGCCCTAGAAAAGGTGTTTTCGTTGAGACTTTAGTCGATGTCACCTGTTACTTGTTACTGTCCTCACCATTAAATTGTTTGTTATATCAATCGCAGGTTGATTGCGTTTGTGTAGGCCATCATCCAAGAGCAAGAAGAAAATTATTTAAGAAAACATATGGAAAAAAAATTGAATAGAAATAACGTTTGAGAAAAAAGAAAAGTTTCTTTAAGATTGAAAATATTTGAATTTTTTACATTTTTTTTAATTGATTTTTTGAGGATCTTTCGTTGATTAAGGATCAATAAATTTTTTAATTCGGAATTTGTATGCAAATAATTATTGTAAAAAAGAAAAAAAAACATTTTATTTCTATTTTATGGAAAAAGGGAACTTTTGCTTTTTATCTTTAGGAGCGAAGAGAACATTTAGAGAGAAAACGTTTATTCAACTTTTAGGAGAAAGAATTTTTTTTTGGGGTTAAAAAATTTCAAAAAAAAAAATTAGTTCGCGTTTTTTTAATAGAAAAAATTATTAAAATAATAATATATGGAGGGTAACGAGAGTCACATAGTCTCCAAACCACTTCGACCAATAAGCTCTTTTGTGGTGAATAACCCTACCTCAGACAATAGTAATCTTGAGGCTTTTAGCGAACCTCAATATCATATTTGATGGCAGCCGGAAAATCGTTTTTGCATCCTCTTTATTTAGATGATATCTTATCAGACAATGGCCGGTGAGTAGTCTAAGGTCTAGTTTGTTGAGTGTAGGGACCTCTGCCGCCTTTTTTTTAGAAATGGCGATACATTTTTTAGAGTAATTCATGCCCAGTGTGATCTTTTACTCTGAATTCCCAAAACTCTATAATGTACCCCAGATGACCCTTTTTGGATAGTCACAGAAGGGTTCTGGTCCAAGTAACAGAGTATTTTCCCCTTATTTGGCAAATTTGCCTGTCAGTTCGGTATCCTAAATACCCTCATGACCTGGCACCCACAACAAAGTTACTTTTTTGTATCCAGCCAGTTTATTTAGGACCGTGAGGATATCCTAAAATAGCTTGGATTGGATGTATATCTTTCTGTTAGGTAGGTCTGATACCCTCTCTAGCGCAAAGCTCTACGCCATGTATTTCCGCCTGGAAAATGGATGGGGATTTTCCTTCTGATATCCGCACTTTCATCCACATCCGTTTTAGAACCGTCTGTGTAAAATACGAGGGCTCCTTCTTCCAAGTTGACCGCTTCCTGAGAACTACTTTGAAGGACTGGTTTAAGTAAGGTTTCCTCGGCCTTGACTTTGAGAGATAGTTGGCTTACTGGAATTCTTTTAGGTCCGATACAATCCTTAATGTCCAAAGAGCTCGCCTGATTTAAAGATTTTGAACTGTCCTAATATGAGAGCATGTTTAGCCGCTTCCTTTTTGATATGTAAACGCAAAGGTAGCAGATGTAAAACAGCTGCAAGACCTGTTAAGAGCCAAGCATGCAAGTCTTTGATCTTTACGAAAGGTTGCTTGGGCAGTACGTAGTTCACTATTTCCAGATATGACGACTGTATTATTTTTGATTGTAGACCCCAAGTTTTATCGAAGAGCCTATGACAAGCACAAATGGCTCTCGTTGCTCTATCAGTAACACTGGTAAGGTGTGAGCTCCAGGTCAATTTTTGGTCCAGAATGATCCCAAGATGTTTGACCTGAGTAGCGAACTCAAGTTCAGTTCTATTGATCTTGACCTTGGTGAGGTTCAACTGATGCTTTCTAGTAAATTGAACTAAGACCGTTTTGTGAGGGTTTATATTGAGATCTGCCGCTTGCCACCAAGTGTGCACTAGGTTTAGGGCTCTCTACACTCTGCCCCTGATCATATTCCCCCCTGATTATCATTAGCAGGTCATCAGCATAACCCTGAACTTCAAAGCCAGCTGCAGATAATTTGACGAGAAGGCTGACAATGATAAGTGATCAAAGTAGGGGTGATAGTATTCCTCCTTGTGGACAACCGTTAACGCCTCTAACAAGTCGCTGAATTATTTCTCAGTTTAGGCGCGATATTGCGGATAAAAAGCATGGCCCTAATCTAGTTAATCGTGGGGTTAAAGCATTTATCTTTTATAAGAGACAAATATTTTTATCTATATTGGAGGGGTGAAAAAATCCTTTTACTTACCTTTTAGAAGAGAAGAGAACTTTCTCATATGTATCTTATAGGTAAACAAAATTATCGTGATTTTAGGAGAAACAACAATTTTTATTAATTTTTTAGGAGAATAAATATTTTAGAAAGAAAATCCTTCTATTAATCTTTGAGAAGAAAAAAATTATTTATTTGCCTTTTAAGGGAGAAATCAAAATTTTGTTGGGCTTTTCGAAAAAAAACCCATTTAAATGCATATTTTAGAATAGGAAAAATCACTTATTATTGAATTTTGTTACGTACCTTTTAGGAGGAATAAAAATATATTATTTTATTTTTATGATAGAAGAGAACCTCTTATTTTACTATTAGTTGAAATACGTCTAATATTTTCATTCATAATTTAAGTGACAAAATATTTAAGGGAAGAAAAATTAATTTATTTACGTTCTAGGAGAGAAGGAAAAATATTATTTACTTACTGAGCCGAAGACATCCTAAAATTTTTGGACAAAATTCTTTCATCACACAAATTTAACAGAAAAAAATCTCTCTATTTACCTAAATTTCAGGGGAAAAAACCCAATTTATTTCCGTTTGAAGAGAGTAATAACCTTACAAATGCCCCAAACTCATCCAACAACAAAAATTTTATTTAAAAGAGACGAAAAATCAAAAAAAACAGCCCCAAAAATTATGGGGTTCTTAGACCCACATTTTCTTACCGTAAATATAAAAATAAAAAGGCAATTTTTTTATTTATTTTTGAATAATTTTCCTTTTCAAATTGTTTTATTGAAACATTTTTTAATTGTTTTTTCTCTCTCTCTCACTCTCTCCTACTTAAAATTAATTAAACTTTTTACAATTTGCATTTTATAATTAATACTCATTAATTAATAATACCAAATACTTCTTGATAATTTTCTTATATCTTAAAAGTTTCTATTTTTAAATATTTTTTGTTTTTGTTCTTTTTTTATTATCTGCCTCTTTGCTTATTGATTTCTTTTAAAATTACTTTTTCTTATATAGCTATTTATTTTATTAAACAATTTTCTTAAATATAATAATTAAGATATTTTTCTTTTTTTTAAATTTTTTTTGTATTTTTTTTATTCTGTTTTAATAATTAGATTATCTACTAAATATTTTATGTGTTTATCTTTTGTACATTATTGCTATTTAAATTAAATTATATCATTTAATATATTTATTTTTATATCACATTGTTTTCTTGTATATGTTTTTTTGTTTGTTGTTTTTTGCAATCTTTTCTTTTTTCATTAGATTTTTGTTTTAATCAAAAGAATATTCTTAAATACTTTCTTTTTTTTAAATAATTTACATTCTTTTTTATTTAATTTTAATTATTTACTATTTATTTCTACTTGAAATTGAATTTTTTTTCTTTTTTTTTTTTTTTTTTTGTATTTTAATAGAAAGTTTTTTTTTTTTTAAATTTATGAATTGAATTATTAGCTGTTATTTAACTGTGAAGCAATTGCCAATAAAACACTTCGTCTGTATCGGATCGGCTTTAATCGGATTATACCGAACCGAACAGACCCGACCGAACCACTGTTGTCGTCCTATAATGGTGGTTTATTGACGTTCAAGAATTTTTGTAAAAACATTTTTATTTTTAGTTTTAATTTTGATCTTGAAAAGCAAAAATATATATATTTTTTTTTAAATATTATAAATTTTATAGTTTCAATTAAAAGAAAAAAGATAAAACTAACTTTCTTTCTGTTTTTTTTTATTTTGTTTTTGATTTTTTTTCAGTTCACAAAAAATATACAAAATTGAATTTATTTAACCCTTTTTACTTTTAAGAAATTTTTTATTATATTAATTTTTTTGTGTGCCAGATTTTGTGTATTTATAAAAAACTTTACAACAAAAATTTTCTGAATATTTTCGCAATTGACGTTTCCAAGTTATTTATATTAAATATTTGAATATCTGTTAAAATTTATTAGGAAAAATTTTTTTTTTAAATTTCAAAACAATTTTAAAACTTTTTATGTTTCTACTTTTAATAAAATCATTAAACAAATAAAACGCATTATTTTATTATAAATAAATTATTGCAAAACAAATAATTAAGATTGATTCGTATATGGAAAAAAGGCGAACAATTTTTCGAAACACAGAAAAAAATGGAAGCGATTTGAATGAATGCACACAATTTGGACTAAACCTTATTAGCTGCTTACTGGCTAGTAATGCCTCCCCATTGCCAGACCGTTTTATGCGCCCCATTCATATGGATTTAATGTGGATTTATGCTAAACAATTAACGGCAAAGCTAATTAATTATCACATTAATCACAGGCTAAACTGCATTAGCAACGTGGGGCCAGCCATTAACACGAATCCGACATGCTTTTTTAGTGTAGACTGTATTGTTGTTTTTTTTACAAAGTTTCTATCATTTTTTTGAAATTTTTATGTTAATTTAGACTCATCAGCAAATTTATTAACATTCCAATTACTTTATTTTTATCATAGCATTATTAATTTATTTTTTTCAATAATAATAAAAATTTCTAAAAAATAAATACCATTCAACACGAATTGTTCATCTTAAATAAATTAAATTAATTAAATAAATTTAATAAAAATAATGACGTTGGGGATTTTTTTAAAGTAATTTGACTATTTATGTTATTTTAACAATAATCAACCATCGTTTTTGTAAATTGCATAATCAATAGTATCCAAAAATCTTATTTTACTGTTTATATTTTATGGAAATAAATTTCTTAAAAAACAAACGAATTTATTTTTGAAAGTAGAAATAAATTTCTTAAAGAAAAACGAATCCAATTTTGTACAATATTTTTATACACTAAAATTGCCTCGAAGAATGGATGTTTTTTTTAATTTATTTTTCTTTTCTTAAATATTAAAATTTAACATTAAAGTTTACAACGTATTTACACTTACACTTTTATAGATAATAAATACTCCTATACTCAAAAGATAAATAAAAATTTTCTTCTTACTTGGAGTAGTCACTTCGGCGGCTTATAATTGTCCATTCATTCGCATTTCGAGCTCTTCTTCTTCTGGTGTTAGCGGAACTGTTGAGTGATTGTACAGTCCTTGCGCCATTAACTGTAGTGCCAAAGGATTTTTAGTGCCACTGGATTTTTTTATTTTCGCTCTCTTGTTTTGGAACCAAATTTTTATTTGCGCCTCATTTAATCCCAATTCGGAGCTTAATTGTTGTCGTCTACGTTCGGTCAAATAACGATTTTCGTTGAATTCGCGCTAATCAAGAGAAAAAGAAGAAAAAAAAATACCATTAACATATTTATTTTCATTAAAAAAAGAAACAGAGAATATTAATAAATATTTTCTAATGGTAGAAGAAATAAAACAAAAATTGAAAAAATTGAAATAATAATAATATTAAAACAGTTAAGAAAGAAAAACACAGACAGCAACCATAAATTTAATTAAGTATATAAGTTTAAAATTTTTGATGTGAATAAAGCCAAACAAAATCGCCAATTATCAAGCGTACGCGCACTACCGTTCGAAGCAAAAATGCACACAAAATATGTGTATGCGAGCTGTGAACGTACGCGCACCAACCGTTCTCAGCAAATACCCACCGCAACACAAGACGTCAGTTCATTTTGTCGTATTTGACTGTGCATGAATTAACGCAGCAATCGAAGAAGAATTTTGGGCGCGTTAAGAGAAATGACATAATTTTCAACAGAAAATTAATTTTAAATTTAAGAGAAAATAAACTTTAAATTGTTTTAATAGAAAACGTTGACAAATTGCTTTAAAAACGTCGAAATATTGAATATACGCTCACCCGCCGTTCTCATCAAATACGCACCGCAACACAAGACGTCCGTTCTTTTTGTCGTATTTGACTGTGAATGAATTCGCGCAGCGTTCGCACTTTTAGGCCGTGCGTGATTTTAAGCGCTTTAGCAAAAGGAATTTTGTTCCATGAAAATAAGTTATTACAATGAACTTTTTTTAAGTTAATTCTATTTATTTTAATAATTTTTTTTTTAAATAATCATAAAAATCTAAAGTTTTATTTAAAAAACCACCCAAGAAGATATTCGCATTTAAAAAAATTCTATTTTATAAATAAAATAAATGCGGGAAAATATTTGGGAAATTAGAAAAAAATTTGTAAAAAATACGATAACTTAAATAAACAATTTTTTATTGATTTTTTAGAGAAGGTTCTTATTACTTACTTTCAGTCTGGCAAGCTGTTCACTTGAGAAGGCAGTACGTGGTCGTTTTTCATCATTTTGCGCTTTGTCTTTTGGTTGTTTTGGCTTACGATAACGTGGCCCTGTAAATGAAGAAATAAAACGTTCTATTAAAAATAAATAAATGGAAATTTTTATTAAGAAAACTATATACTAGTAACCGGAGGGGTGCCCCGATACCAATCGCAAAAATACAATTCAAATATACTCATAAGCTACGACACAAGTACAACACAACACCATCAATTATTTTCCTATTAAACATAATTTTTATGCAATAATATTATGTGAAATATGAAAAAAAATTTCCTTCATTTTTAATGGGACAACCGCCTAGTGTGCACGAATAAATTCCGATTGCGTTCAAGAAAAGAAATTCGTTTTCACTTCCAAAAGAAATTAATTCCCGGTGGGTGAACAACACCACCAATTTAGACGTATAATTTTTTTCCTCCCTCGAAAAATAAAATTACCACCGCTAATTATGACGTTTGATTAAAAATATTTTTTTTGACATTAATTTTTTGCTTTCTACTGGCCCATTTATAAACCAAAAAAAAAATGCAAATCTAAGATTTTTTTCCCCTCCCTCCAATGGAAAGTGGGAAAATAAATAGGAACATTATTAAATAGTAAATTTAATCGCCTAAATATGCTGGCACGGCATCGCTACATAAAGTCTAAATAATACGGAAAAAAAAATATTTAAACGCGTGATTATTATAAAAATAAAATTAAATTGTCCACCTGTTCTATTCTGATAGTAATATTTTCTAAATGAATATTAAGTAAATTTCAAGAGACCAAAAAAAAAATAAAGGGCGTGCCATAAAATATTATTAATTTCATATTTTTGACATGTTGGCGTAAATTCGTTTTGATTTCAGTATTTCGCCTAATAAAGTTATGCTATGCATAAAAAAAATAATTAATTTAAAAAAATATGCTAAGTGTGCATATATTAAAAATTAAAAAAATATTAGAAAATTATGCTTATTTGGTGTGAAAACTATGCTTTCAACTGAAATGGTCCGTATTTCACCTTAAGGAGTGACTTTAAACCCATCTAACCACTGGTAATAATGTAGCCAAAAAAAATAAAAAGTCCTATGAATCTGAACAAGAAAGAAACTATATTCTTTGCAAGAAAGTCCAATCGAAAAAGATAGCAATCTAGTGAAGAAAAAAAGAAGAAAACTCCAATAAATTAGCTCATATCAGCTTGACGCAATCCAATCAACAAAAACACAGCGTTACGAACAGCTTCCATCTCAGTCGTGAGTTCATATTATAATGAGACCATCAGTACTGTTGCCATTCTTATCACACGCATTCTCTTATCAATTATTGATAAAATAAGAAACGTTTCAGTTCAAGAAACTTATTGAGTATTTTTAGTTTTTTTATTTCTTCTTTTGCTTCTAATAAAAATAAATTCTAATATTTTCGATAACTGGTATGATGATTAGTCACCGTCGGGTGAATATTTTTAAAATATAACAAAAAATAAAATAGAAGAAAAAAAAACTTGTACAACTTGAATCTGCCAATGTTTGCGATTGTCACACCTACTCGTAACGTATTCGCACTCTAATTGGACGACGTCATCACTTAATCGGCATCGACGGAGTAATTTTGTTTGTTCGACAATTGCACAATTTCAATTGAATTTTTATCGATTTTCAAAATGAGTCAATAGAAAACGGTTGAAATTAAATGTTGATGGGTTGGAAAAGGGGAAGAGAAACGAATTTCTCATCGGTTCTATTTTGTTGGAGTTCTAAGAGTTCAATTCCATCGGTGGTAGTAAGCGTGGAGTTTTTTTTTATAAGAAATTCATGGAGAATATTGTTGTGTGGTTCTGTGATTGTTATTTCATCAAGAAGAAAGGGGTTGGAGAGGGCATTACAGAATAATGGTTAAGGATAATAATCAAAACAACAAAACCAAATTAACTTTTTCAATATTTTCTTGACTTACTCGCCCTTTTCGTATCGTACTGTCTGGCGAAAGACCCGCCCCGCCCCGCATTTATGCAGTTCCTTTTCTGATTACGAACGAGCGTTTTTTTTCACCCGTTCGCATATGAAATGAATTATTTAGAACGAGTACAAGTCAATTACTCAATTATGCGAATGTGCACACTGATTGAATCGTGTTTGTTGGAACAGAAAGTCTCGGTTGGCTATTCGAGACAATCAAAAGAATTGAGCCGATTTACGAGTCTGAACCATCATAATGCACTGCTCAACTTATGGGAGGGTGGGGTGTGTTGATTCGTTCGTCAAATATAGGAAAACTGAAGAAAATTCATGAACTCGTAAGTAATCGTACTGGTTATTGGAAAGCTTCCTTGAGAATTTCAAATTGACCTGTCACACCAACGTACAAACGAGCTGACGACAACGAATGACAGAAGACGATTTTTATATCGAGTGGATTTGATTTTTCAGCGATGACGGGTGATGGTCGTCGACGTTTGACGGTTGACAACATACCATAGACCCACAGACAACGTAAAGTGTGAAGTTCACCAAACTGTCATCGAATAAGAACCTCACCGCAATCGTACTCAATAAGAATGTCACATCATACCTGATATCTTTTCCAAATCGTACGAATAAATCGACACTACACCGCTACTGTGTCATCGAAAATGTCAAAGTTTTATCGCCGCTAATCGAGCACCGTGTTGGCGAGGCCTCAAGGTAAATCGTGTTCGTGTGAAAATCGAAAAGATTGCTAACTGCATTTTATTAAATGCAAGGTGGACGACTACTACTGACTACTACTGATGACAACCACTGTCAACACATGTAAATAATAGAATAAATCTTTTTCAAGAATTTCAACAATTTTCTTGTTAAAGAATTTCTATATATTTGTGGATTGTGGTGAAATTTTAACACATGTGAGAATATTCTTTTTTTGGTTAAAGAGAAGAAGAGGGAGGGAGGAATCTTCCTCGTCAGCATTTATTCTAAAAAAAACTAGATATTAATTACTATTGGATAAAACCATTAAAAAAAATGGAAATGTGGATAAAACCATTAAAAAAAATGTCTAACTTTTCTTGGATGAGCTTAATAAATAAGCCATTGTTTGAATAGAAAGAGATAGAAGAGGTTATAATGTATCTCAAAAATAAAGAAATTTCTATTAACGAAATATTTATTTTCAATCAGATGACCGCAGTTGAAAAGGAAACTCTGATAAATTTATCTGTTTGGATTGAAAAAAGTGCATCAGAAAGGTGGAAACACTATTTCCTGAACAATATATTGGCATATTGAAAGTCCTGATCATAATGGAAATATGAAAAAGGATATTTTCCAATACAATTGAAGGCATTCTTATAAGATGTGTAAATTTTAATTATAACTGTAACGAAATTTATGATTTTATATTAAAAAATAAAGCATTAATTAGAAATGCAAAATCTATTGTAGTAACTTTTTTTCTGGTAAATATTGGCGAACCAATAAAAAATATTCGATAATTGCACCCATAAGAAATTCGAAACCGAGTTTCTGTGTACTGAAAAAGGCTGCAAAATCGGATATAGATCGTATGACGAGTGAGAAGAGAATATCGATAATTAGCAAATGCATCAACATTTAAATGGGCGGATGACAAAATAATTACAATTTTAAGAGAAATTTGATCATTCATTTCTACGCAGAGAATAATTCTTTCCCTCCTCAATACGCATTCCGTAAGCAAATAGAAATTCTCAGCCATCCATCCAATTGCGGATTAGCTAACATTCGAGTAAGCTAAATATTGAGTGTTTTTTCTTTTTGGTTTTATCTCGTTTTCTCTTACTCGCAATGGAATAATTTTATCTACTCTTCTTTGTTCTTCTTCTCAGTTCTCATCAATAGAATAAGATGGAGAGTATTCAGAACTAACCAATTATTGATCGAAAATTTTGAACAATTTAAAAAAAAATTTAAAAATTTTCTTATAAATTTAAATAAAATTACAAATTTTTCTTAATTAGCCTATATATGATAATAGGAAAATTTTTGACATGTGCACTGTAGACTGAAAGAACTGGCAGCAGGTGGGAATTAATTATTGAAAGGTGAACAGAACGAAATTCTACAGAAGCTAAAGCATGTCAAAGAAATATTGTTGGCCTTTTAATAAAATAACAGAATTTTTTTTTATATTTTTCCAAATTTAAAACACATTTTCTATTTTATTTATAGCACGAAAAAAAAACTAAATGAAAATAACAAAAAATAGACCTTTTTCTATATTAGAATTTTTTTTGAAGTAAAAATAAAAATAATTCAATTTTAGAAATTTACTTTTACTTTTAAGTATTTAACAAACAACATTATTGATATTGTGGTGTGGAGTATTTATGTAATAATTACAAAGCCAAGAGCACTGAAGAGATAGTAAATATGTGATAATAGAAGAGAAAAGCATAAAAAGCCAAACGTTCTGATTAATTAAGTCTTTTGGTTCTTTGATTAGTTCATCGTGTCATGTTCATTAGCGATGGTAAATCCAAGCTTCAATCAAACATCTTTTTTTTTCTGCACCTATTTTTGCTCCATTCTTTATTGTTTTTTTTTTTTTTTGTCTCATTTGAATTTTTTTTCTCTATTGCATATCAATGAAAATGGGAGCGGGAATAAAAAAGACCAAAATATAAAACAAAATCTCTCATCATATCTGCTGATCATTTGGAATGTCACCGATCATCATCCATCGCATCGGATGTGCACGACATACTATTGATCGCCCCTCCTCTCACTCCCTTTCCCATTCTATATCTGTCATCCTTCCAACCCCTATGCAAATAACCTAGTCTTTACTTAATAATAAACAAACAAAAAACAAATCAACCTTTTTGAAAAGTGCTATGACGTTGGTATTAAAAGGGGGGAGAGTGAGAAATAGTCAACGGCGCACGGCAAATTCTTCGTGGGTGGTCGTCGGTCGCTCTCAAATGACAATGACTCTATTTCATGATTAATTGAAATTTGATATAATTTGCGATTTGAAACATTTTCGAGGTGAGCTAACAGTCAAAATTGATTTTCGAATAAATAAAAACAACAACAAATCCCCTAGAAACGAAAATATGTATGATTATCAGACAAAGTAAACAACAACAACAAAAACTCATAATCGATATCACATAGAGAAATAGTTGAACAAAAAAAAAAAAAAAAAAACAAAGTAATTCCTGATCTCTTTTTGTCATCTGCCATTTCGAAATCAAATTCCAACCATTTCTCTCCTATTCTTTTGCACTGATTTTCTCATACAATCAATTTGAATGTGCTTTTTTTCCTCTCTCTCTCTCTCTCTCTTTTTTCTTCATTAATACAATTTAAGGGTGTGTTCACGTGTGGTTTATTAATAATTTTGTTTAGTTTTCAATAACAACAACAACAACAAAAAACTTATTTTTATCAAATAAAGCCGAAAAATAAATAATGTGAACAAAAAAATTAGCCGCTTTCAGATTTAGAGATTTAGGAATTCAATAGTCTTTTTTCAATTGATAACAAGAAAATTTAACAAAAAAAAACAATTTTAGTGGCAATATATAAATTTGTTCGATGTTAACACAATACACACACATTCCCATGAAAGTACCAACAAAGATTCTAGATTAAAGTTAACCAAAAATAATTTTTTATCTTAAAATTCGTGTTTTTTGTAAACTTCGAGAAATTGATGATTTTTAAGGGATTTATTTTAGCGTTTGTTTCTTCTTTGTAAACGCCAACAAGTTTAATAATAAATTTTGAAAGTTTAATAATAAATAATTGTTTTTTTTTAAATGGGAAAAGGAGTATGCCAAAAATGGGTTAAATTTTGTAAAATTTTTTTTCTTTAAAAAATGACAAATTTATATTTCGAAAAAGCTAATTAAATTTTTTAAAACTTAATACAAAAAAAGGGCAATTTTAAAATATTATTTTTAATTTTTGAAATTTTAGGCAAAAGATTTATATTTTTTTAGAAAAGAAAAAAAATTAACAAAAAATCTTTTAAAAACTATTTGATTTGTTAGTTTTTTTTTGACATGTTTTTTAAGAGATTATTATTATTTTCAAAAGGAGTTAAATTGAAAAATTTTAAAACAATTCTAGAATGTTCAGAAAATTTAATTAGAAATATTACGTTTTCTCGCAAATAAAGAAAAATTATTTTAAAAAAAAATTTAACAAAAACAATTAAAAAGTTTAACAAAAAATTAAAATTTAGGCAAAACGCTTAAATTTTGTTTAGGAAGGGAAAAAGAGATGAAAAGCTCTTCTTTTCATTGGATTTTTTTAAAAATAATAAAAAACAAGGGAAAAATTAAATTTATTAACAAAAAAAGATATTGCAAAAAAAGGAATTTTTTTCTGTAAAAAATATCAAATTTAAATTAAAAAGTTAAAATTAAGTTAAATTTTTTGAAATCTACCAAAAAAAAATTGCAATTTCAGTTTTTTGTTTTTTTTTACAAATTTAGAAAAAATATTTTGTTTATTAATAAAAAAGAAGAAAAATTGACAAAAAAAAACTTTTGAAAAGCTCGTTTTTTGTTAAGTTTTTTTCTATTTTCTTTTCTTTTAAAAACAAAAGTAGTAAATAAAAATTTTAAGTTTCATATTATTTTTTGTTGCAAAAATAAGCGACACCAAATAACTTGTGCCATTTGAGGATAGCTAAAGGGTATCCTGGTCTATTTCACCAGCTGGATTTGAACTGAGAACTCTTATGTTTTGCTACATTAAATTAAAGTTCAGTAATTTTGCTTGAATATTTTTTTAAAAAAAGAATTTCCATTTTTTAAGTAATTTACTTAAAGTAGTTTTAAAAAATTTTCGAGTTTTGCAACAGGAAAATTCCGCTTTGTATTGATTTGAAGGCAATTTTCCATTTTTTTTTTGTTATTTTTTTTTTCTAATATTTTTTATTTTTTTATTTTGTTAGATTTTTGTATTTAATAATTATACAAAAATATTCGACTATTCAAATCGATTCACAAATCGATGAATATTAAAATTTATAATTTATTATTATCTGGTACAGGCGACAACCGAATGATTTATGGAATAACACGGAAACCATAAATCTGTGCAGAGACACAGTATACGGTGTGGGGTTCTCCCTCTTATGGCAACTGCTGCCAATATGTGGTGTGCTGGAACTACTGAGAAGATTAAAACCGAAATTTCACTTAAAATGAGGGTAATTTTAATATTAATTTGATTGAAATTGGTAAGCACAGCCACTATAAGCATTCGGAAAGGCTGGGGAAAAAAATGATCATAACGAAGAGAAATCAAATTTAAATCAAACAATGTGGAATAATATAGAAAAAAATTTATTTATTTTTAATAAGACTAAAAAAGTGTCAAGAGAATAGGCGTGAGGAGGGGTTATGTTAATTATATAAAACAACCCTGGATTAGTACTCCAATAATAAATCAGTTTGTCGTATTCAACGTTAGCTGATCTGAGAAAAAAAAATGTTTACTGTCATTTTATAATCATTAAATTTTATGGTTAAAAACAAATAAATTATTAAAATTTTATACAATTTCGCACATTTCACTTTAAATCAGTTAATTATTAGTTGTATTTTTACCCTACAAAATAAAATGTATTGTTTTTCTTTTTATTTTAATAGAAAAAATTAACTTATTTCCATCGTTTAAAAGCAGTAATTTTTTTCAACATTGTTGCCCTTATTTTATGAATAAGGAAGTAAATTTTATTAAAAATATGAAAAAATAAAATTAATTTTTTTTAACCATTTTTAAGAGTTTTTTTTTAAGTGTAAATATTAATTAAATGAATTTCTTTTTATTTCCGTTTATTTAAAAGTTAGTGTTTTTTATTGATTTTTCTTTTTTAAACTTTAGTTTTTTTTTAAGTTTTCGTTCTGATTTTTTCTAAACAAAAAATTTAAAAATCTTTAAAAAAAACTTTTTTTATGTTTTTACTGAGATTTGCTTAAATTTTCATATTTATTTTTTAAAAGATTTTAAAAATGTGCAAAACTTTTTAGTTAAAATAAAATTTTTCAACAAAAAAATTATAAAAAATTCCCAAAGTTCTTTTATTTTAAAATTTCTTTAAAAAATAAATAATTTTTTTTTGTCTCAAAAATTTAAAAAAATAACTTTAAAAAAATAATAATTTCATAGCGCCCTGTGATGATTAATTTGGAAGGAAAAAAGTGGTAATCACTTAACTGACATTTAAGTTGTTCACACGACCTTCTAGCACTAATTTTAGTAATTATCTCGCAGTTAATTATCTTATCAACACATAACAATTAACGGGCGTGATATTGATGGCCTGTCTATGAGGAGATTTATGAATTTATCGGTTATAGTCCGGGGGAGGTTTGGAACTGGCCAAGTTTCAAGACTTTGAAAAATCCCTACACCCTAGAAAGGGTCGCTTAATGTTTTGGTGTATTTTTAGTTCTTGTTGTGATTTTTTTTTCGAATAATTTTCACATCCATTAAGTCGAAACGAAATTATCTGTTGACAAGTTGAATGAGAAATTTTCGCTTATTACCACTTTGGAATTAATCAAAAAATTTCAACAAAAAATATACCGAAAACGGCACACACAAATTGAAAAAAGTGCATTCGAGAGTATGTTAACAAGATCCATTAAGGAGGAGGATCCTAATTCTGGACTGAAAATGGTCTGCGGTCGGTAAGCGTCACCGCCAATAAGAACTCAACAATCGCGGTAGCATTAAATCTGTCGTCGCGTTGAAAAATTACCCGAAAAACTACAAAGTGTCGACAATCGACGGCGAGCTAGCGCAGAGGTTCAGGGACGATGAATGATGGGTGAACGGTTGCGTCGGCGGCTGTTGCAACCGAGCGTCAACGACGATAAGCAAGCGGTCGAGTTTAATTATTCAAATAATTTTCAATTTGGAAACAATGAATTTTTGGTTTTTCTTTTGATTTTGACTAACCTGAACTGGGACGATCACTGTAGCGAGTGCAGTAGACCCAAGCGGGCCATAGTGTCTGGCCGTTTTCATCTTTGGTACTGCCGGTTTCGGAGCGGGTGTCATCGGAGGATTCCATGCCCGAGTCCCGGCTGATCGACTGCGGAGGTATTGGTTGTGGGCTGGAAGGCATTCGGCAGGACGGCGACGCTGATGTGGATGACACCGATGATACTGAAGACGCTGGTGGAGGACTCGCAAGGCAGCCGCCATTCAAACCACCCCCAATGCTGGCCGTATGACCATTTTGGCCGATCTGTGAAACCGCCTTACAGAGGCTGCCCAGTGGGGGCATTTTAACATCGATCGAGACTGGAAACTGCGGTTGATGATGAAGCGGTTGAGGCGATTGGTGCAGGGGCAGGTGTAATTGCTGATGTGGTTGCTGATGTGAGGGGTGGACTTGTTGTTTGAACTTCCGAGTATGATTCAGGATCTCCTCGTGAATCCGAGGGTAAGCAACCGGATTGAAACAGTTCAGAAAATTCGTCCGATCGACCATAAGTGCAGCGCTAGGGTGGATTGATGGCGGAGGAGGAGGTGGACGACTGTAATCGAGCACTTCTGGCGTGAGACGAGTAAAGGCTGACCTTTCCGAGTCCGTTCGACTCGTCTCGAAAGGACGAAATAAGCCGTTCGACATTTTCTTCTCTACGGTCGGTTTTTTCTTGCCGAACCTATCACTCAGAATATTTGTTATTGAGAAACTGATAACTGGCAGTTGGGGCCTCTGTGGCGACTCCTCCTGGTGAGCGGCCTCAGGCTTTTGCTCGTGATCCTGGTCCGGATCACTAATTATCGAGTCATTTTCATCCTCCTCCTTGATGACCGATATATTGGGCGGCGATTCAGACGTGAACCGATCTCGGTTCTGCACTTGTAACGACATCTTTTGTTCGAAAGCAGCGAACTCAGTAGCCATCGCCTTCTGCCGAGCAAAGTGACTCGCATAGAACGAGTTTACGACCGCATGCTGGGATTGTAACTGCGGTGATGACTGTTGAGTCTGCAGTGTCTGCTCTTCAGATGTTTTTGATCCGTTGTGCATCCCTAAATGCTGGCTAGAGTGCATGCTCATATCAAGTATCAACGGTGAAGATGTACTTTGCGGAGAATGCGGTATACCGGGTGGACTGGGCGCACTTTGTGGACTACATCGATCTTCAAGGGCCATCATACAGTTCAAAAGAGTTTTTTTTTGTTTGTTTATTTTTCTTTTTATTGAAAAAATACCTCAAATTTGCACAAAATAAAGCAAAAAAAGTTTCAGTTTTTTTTTCTTTAAAGTAAATTTAAAAACCACAAAAAACACGACAGAAAAACATGAAAAAAATTTTTATTTGAACAATTTCTCTTCACAAAATTTTTTTTTTATGTTTTCGTAATTTAAAAAAAAAAATAATTTTATTCTCACTCGAAATATTGTGCAATTTTATTTAATAACGTTTATTTTCAATTAAAGCACAATTAATCGTGCAAATTTTTTTTTGGTAATCCGGAATTTTCTTTTCGGAAAATTGACACTAACACCTTGGCGGTTGTTTTTTTTTTTCTATTGTTAATTCACTTTAAAAAAAAAAACAAAATATTTAAATTTTAGATTCGGCACAACCAACTATTTTTCTGGTCTTTTACAAAGATTTTTTTCTTCTTTTTTTTAATAGGAAAAATTAAAAAGTGTTTTTTTTTTTATTTCGTTACGGTTCTACTTAAAGAGAGAGGATTAGACCTCCTCACAACGGATTGCTTTGAAATGAATTTTCAAGAAACACTTTTTGACTGTCACTTCAACAGAACAACTGACTTGACGATTTGCACTGTGGGTACCGACAGATCTTGGTGGCTGTGACTTTCTGCCTTATTGACGGACTGACTGATTGACTAAGTGACTGACTGGACTGTGCGTTCGTAACGAACGCATCACACGCGCGCGGACAAGTGCCAAATGAATTCTTCTCTTGCGACAGTGTCAGTGTCACACTTGTACTGACGGCTGATCGAGCTACGACCACTCTGGTTTGGACGGTTGACGACTTAATGCCAAGACAAGACGCAAGACTGACAGGAACCACCCTCTCAATGCATACCGTTTCGGTACTCAACCAGACCACCGCTGCTGGAGTATGTGTGCATGGGTACGTGTGGCGGTGCGATGCTGTATTCAGTCCGCTCTGTGTCAACAGAACTTCTTCCAAACAGCTGCTGGTCGATGTCACAGAAATTTCAAAAAGTACCACCAGTCAAACACACACTCGCCACACACAAGCACGCCCTAGTATTCTGTCATTTTACATCATATTCCCGTCACGAAACTCACACCACTCTACTGCCGATGAAATTTACTCGCAATGCGATACGGCGACGATAATCCGTTCTAATGCCATGTTCGGAATTTGTGCGAATGAGACAAAAAAAAACACACAAGGGAAATACACACCGTAGTACGTAGGGTCATCCCGCTTGCCCATGACCACATCGCGTATATGCCTCTCTACGCTGACGACATTCTCTTGATTCTGTCCGACGGCTCAACGACGATCCAATCCAATTCAATCGAATTCGATCTGTTCGGACGCGTATATCTCTATTAGTCGACCAGATGCTTAACTCGAAACTATCTAAATTCTATTCTAGTCGCTACAGCATATTCCAAACCGCTGAATATAATTTCGTCCGCCTGTAGTGGTGTGTCGAACAGCGTACAAAATTTCTTCGTTCTCTCTTTACGAAACTAGGTAGTAGTTGTGCTCATTGTTGCCGCATTCGATTGGAAAAATCATCGCTTCGGACTAGTAGAGCGACAAGAAATATATAAGAAGGAAGTTAGCATAAGCGAGACAGCGAAAACCAAATTGAATGGATTTGTCAATGCTCTTATCGAAGTGTGAGTGAATAGATGTTAAACAAATCAAAACGAATTGAGTTGAGTTGAGTTACGTTTAACTGAAATTGAGATGCAATGACTGTGGGTGTGTATATATAGGCTGAGGTACGTTCATATGCTGTACCGAGTATTTGGAGAAAGAAATGGGCGGGAACATATTTATTCCCCCTTATTTCAGATATTTTCTTTCGTTAGTTTTTTCTCCTTGTTTGTTTGGATTACATTCGATACGTTTCGAGTGCGTTTTCCTTTGCCTGATCACACATCTTATTTTGCTCTGAAAGTTCTCACAGAACTCCTCTCATATCGCTTCGTTATTCTCTTTTAGTTTTTTCGTCTTTTTCTTCTTGTTGAACATTTTGTACATGGAACGATGTGGACAGTGTGTGCACTGTTCCAACAGCGGCCGACTGGCTAACAACGATTCGTAATTGAAGCGAAGGAGTAAACAGAGCGCACACAACTCAATTATGACCAGATCTCTCCTGTTTTCTTTCTTTTTTGGATTCGTTCTTAATCTCTTTCTCGCTCTCTCTCTCTGTTTAGCCAACGTTCGTTGCTTACATTTGACTGCCTAACGTGTGTATTCTCTTTTTCGTATTGGTCGAATGGTGTTATTCTCTTTTGCTATCTCGCAAATTGAGTTGATTTGTGCTGAATTGTTGTGTTCAGCCGAGGAGGTAGTTTGTTTGTTTATGCCTTCATTTTATTTACATTTTCCTCAATGTGTCTATCTCTCTTTTGTGCAATCATTTTTCCCTGTCGTACAGCCGATAGAGCTGTCCAATCCAATCATCCCTCAATATTGAATTGTTTCGATCCAATTTCAACCAAAAATTCCGTTGCGTTCTGTTTTTCCTCAACAAAACCCCAGATTTTGTTGATTTTTCCTTCTTCGGCGTTTTTTTTGTCTTTTGCCTTTTTGGCGGGTGTTGGGGGTGTTGGTTTATTTATTTTTATTTATTATAACATTGATTTCAATTAAGTAAGAGAGAAGAGGCATTTTGTTTATTTTATTCAAAAACTCTTCTGCTTGTATTGTTTCAATTCCCATACAAACAAGGGCCCCTCGCTCGTTTATACCTTCTTCCACTCGACTGCCTCGGGCTTGGCTGTTACAATATTTTAATCACGTAATAATGATTTCTATATTAACAATATTACCATCTCTGTCTCGCTCAGTTGATACAACCGAAAACTCTTGAATTTATCTTATCAGCATAAAATTGTATGAGCTTATCAGCATGTCAGCAAATTCATATAACATTTTTGGTAATTTCGCACCTTCTATCTTTTGGCTGGATGAAAAAATTCTTTAAATTTTTGTTCAATTACATCTTGAAAAGGTAAAGAGAGTGTTTAAAAATGATGTAAAATCTAAATTTGTCCAATAATTGGTTACATTGTAACTTTAAAGCCAGAATATTTCCTGTTAACATTAAATCGAGTGCAGAGATTCAAAGTAGAACAATTCTTACCTTAATTCTGCCTCCCCTTAAATCAGTCAATTATTTATCAAAATTTTCTTCTGTTGCACTAAATTTTTCAGCGTTTATGAAATAATTGAACAAATACACTTTATATTGAAGTATTCCTTAATTTTGATTAAATTACTTTGAAATAATATTACTATCGTTAGAAAAATAAACCACAGATTTAATAATTGAAATTTCATTTTTGGTACTGTTTATTCAGCTTTTAATTACAATATAAACTTGAACCAAATTAAAAGTTTATCTTTGGGTTTTATGAACAATTAATTTAAGAAAAATAAGTAAACAAATATCGAAAAGACTTTATTAAAATATATTTTATTATATTTGAATTTGGTAATTGTTTTTAAATAATTTCTTTTCCCTGGCGGCATATATTATAATTAATTTTAAATTTTATGATTAAAAAATAAACCAAAGTAATTATTGATATTTTCAAAAAAGGTGTTTTAGATTACTACAAATTACATGAAATCTTGAAATATAACACAGAGTAAAATAAAATTAAATTCAAATTTGTAATTTTGCTTAAAAATACAAAAATATACCCCAGCTTAGCGTTTTAGTAAAATTTTTCTACTTTCAATTTAAAATCATATTTTTGACTAGTAAAAATAATTTAAAAAAAATATCAAAAATAAATTCTGAACGTACACATAGAATAATTGAAAAATGTGATTTATTCATTGTTTTTTGAATATTGTAAATAGTTTATATTATTCAATATAAAAATTGTTTATTATAAAATTTGCCATTTAATATTGTGGGTAGTTTAAGTACGTACCCCGATACTGAGTGCTGGAACAAGACGATTTCGATCCTGATTTTTTGAACAAAATCTCCTTAAACAATGAGGAGATGGCATTTTTTGCTGTGTTCATATGTTAATAAACTAAATTGCCATATCTGTGACTGTAGAAAAGCCATTGTATCTAAAAAAATATTACTGTCTAGTGTATATTTCCTTCTGAATATGACATTTGCCCATATTTATTTGACGACAGTTACAGTGAAATTTAATAAAATTAATTAAAAATTTTATTCTGAAGTACATGTGGTTTCAAAAGAATAGCACCACAAGCCACGCAGCACAACAAATATTGGCTTTATTGCGCTATAAGTTTCCAGGACGCGTAATTTCGGTATTCAGTGAGGTCAGTTTGTAAGACTCTGATAGATAATACTAATACTCGAAAGCATTTAAAAATCAATATTTATAAATTTTAATAAAAAAAATCATTAAAATTTACTTTAAACGATTTGAGTTTTGCATAAAGTGTATCAATAATTATTTAAACAATATTTAATGGCAAAGTTTACTAAATATAATTAAATTATTTTGAAAGAGAAAACTTCAACAAAAATATATTTGATTAATTTATAGTTTCCGTAGCGTTAATTGGATAATATAATAATTTAAATAGAAATTTTTTTATTCAATAATCGGTAGAAAAAACTAATTAAGGTAAAAATTTTTCTAATGCAATATTAGAAATTGTCGAGAAAAATTTAAATTTACCAATTTTTATGATAAAATTACCAAGAAAAGTAAAATTAAAGAAATTAAATTAATCCGCGAGGGGCAATTTTTGGAATTTATACCAAATCGAAACGGAATATGAACTTTAGCAACCGTGTTTTCTATAAGATTTTTAATATTTTACCATCAATCGAGGATCACTTTTATAATTCGAATTAGCCACACCTTCGGTACGTACGATCGTTATCGGAAAAGTTAACATTTTCAAGGTTAATGTGGGAGGAGATGTGCAGCCAAAGCTGAGACGATATTATTATCGGATTTTGAAGTGTAAAATGAATGGGTCGACGGGGTCCCTATGAAAACGATGAGTCTAGTTTGGATATTGCCAATAAAGCCGGAAAAAATAAATGAAAACAAACAGCGGTGAGGTGTGGTTAGTTATACGATGGGGAACGATTGGTGGCAGGTAATGAGTTGTGGCGGAATACGTATTTTAAAGGTGCGGTTCTATCCCGAATACGATAATCACTTCGTTACGAACACCTCGTCCGGTCTTTAACATCAAAATTCCATCCGCTTTTAATTTTTATAAAACAATAATTCACAATTGGTTTGTCTGTATGTGTGGCTCCCTCTCTCCCTATCCATCCCCCTCTAGAGAAACAAGTCTAATTCGAGCATAAACAGACTTAAGCATAAAAATAACAAAAGGAAAACGGGGATAATTTTTAAGTGACAAATTTAGATAAGACAATATTCAAGATAAGCAAAATGGATGAGTGCCCCCAAAGTGGCTTGCCGCCAAAATAATATAAATATTAAAATAAAACGATTTCAAAATATACGAAATCATATCACAAATTATGGATTATTGCCATTATTGAGCTTCCATGCTACTCGCATTAAAGTTGACGGTTTTTTTTTTGGAACTAATTCGGAGACTAACCGTAATAGTTGTCAACAAAATTGGAGCTAAATCGTCACCAAAAAATGAGGTATGTGGTGCCAATCGAACAAGTGAACTGAACTATTTGGATACCGATGAGGGGTGGTGGGTAGGTGAGTGGGCATTGTTACATTTCCATTCATGGATGGATTTAGAAAAATCAAATTTATGTCGCGTTTGTTCTTTTATTATTCTTTTGTGAATTTTTTGATGGTGGGTAGTAGCTGTCATGGTGTTTGGCGCCAGATTGATTGGAAATATTAAGTAATCAATCAAGAGAGAGTTTGTGATATTGAAAAATGACCAAAGAGACAAGATATGATCGGTGACTTATTACTTTGATCGTAATGATGACTGACGAATAAGTACGGAAATACCTGACATTTCAATTCGAAAATTATCATTTTTTTTATTTTTTCCCCTATATAGAAATGCAATTTTTTTTAAACTTGGGAAAAAATAAAACAGAAATTTTTTTTTTTATTTAATTAGGAGGGCATATTATGAAAATTAAATTGAAAATATTTATCGAAATAAAAATAACAACCCCCCCCCCATCCCTACTTAAAAAAAGAGCCGAAATTAAGAAAAAATTCATTGAAAATTTCTTTGGCTAATTCTTCCAGGAGCGACGGCAATTTTCAGTATCCAATACAAATCATCAACACGGCAATACGTTAATTTTGTGTGAGTACACCACGAGTTTAGGTACGCGTTGATTAACTCCTCATTCGGTCGGTGTTTGTTTGCGTCATTCTTCAATACTGACTGGCTTCGTCCATTGTGACTGTTTCTCCGTCTTCTTCGTTTTCGTTTTCGGCTTCACCGGGAATGTGTTTATTCAGTAAATAAACAAAACATCAAAAGCCCCCCACCACAATAAATATGTTTATTTTACGGCATTAAGGGTCACATACAGATTGAAGAGGGTTAAAAATTCTAGAAAAATTGAAACACAAACTATAGGAAAATTAATTAAATTCACTTCCAGAAATATGCCAGCTTAATTACCAACACACAAACAAAAATGGTAAATCGTGTTTTCATTCTGACTCTGGTGAACGTTTACAAAAAAAGTGGAACTGTTCATCTGCATTGAAGCAGCCAAATTGTTTGTTGGAAAGAGACAAACGTTTTACGAATAGTTGGAGAAATATTGTGTATGCGCAATGCTTACAAATTTAAATCCAAGCAGAGAGTGTGGTGAGCAGATTACAACTCAGCAAATATGAGATTTCTCCTCTTTTTGAAATAAACTTCATATTCCGTCTTAACTATGTAAGAGAGAAGCGAACAACAGCTGCTCTTATTCTCAGTGGAATGAAATCGCGGGCCGCCATTAAATAATGTTCTCCGCTTCCCCTACTCAATATTGTGTTAATCGACCAGAATCTGTTGCGCGACGCATCGCAACGCGCCAAAACGTACATGATCGCATACGAATTTGACTCGATGAAACGTTCAGCGTTTGCGCTCGAATAAACATCTAATTGTGCTTCAATAATGGCTGATTGTATTGCCATCGCATAACCGGTATGAGACTGTTCTGTTCGTACTCACGCGGTTAAAGGGGGTGATTTATACTCTGTTAAGGTTTCTATTTGAGAATCGTAGGCGTGGCATATTGTATCCTGGCAGGAAAGCGGAGAAGTACTACTCTATCCGTCGTATCGTTTAACCAATTAATCGGCATCCCTTTTCGAATTCTCAGAGCTCTGGCGCAGTACAACCGTCGGACGATAATCGTCTTTCCTCACAGTGGCTGAACGAATTAAGTTCGTTTGAAAAGAAATTCCGAATAAAAACTAATTTCACAAATTAAAATAACGGTTTTTTAGGCTTGTATTTTAATTGAACTGTTCTAAAAAATAAAAAAGAATTGATAAAAATCTGATCATTTAAGTTGCAGTTCAAGAAAAAAATCAAGCTTAGATGATAAAAATTATAATATTTGGGATGTTTTCCGTAATGTGGATAATCAGTTTCTGAGACATTTGACATAATAATTAAATTTTTTTAAATTATTCCTAATTACCCCACACTCCTGTTGTTTCCCCTCACCTGATGCAATTAAAATCAACACAATTGATAAAATATGTTTCATTTCCACTGTACCTAACGAAATTAATTTCCGTTTTAATATTAATTTTTTCCCCCAATTAAATTCGTCTACGTTAAATTAAAATATCCTTTTTTCTTCTATTGAACTGACAATTTCATGTATAATTTTAAGTAAAAATTGAAAATTGACAATAAATTATGAATTGTTGAATATTTTTAATAAGAAAAATTTTAAGAAATTTTTTACGAAAAATGACCAAAAAGCCGACGGAAAAATTCTTGTTTGTTCAAATTTAATTTATTATTTTTTTACATTAACTAAGTTAAAAAAAAAATTGAAAATTTTAATAAAAAACAAATTTTTTATACGAAAAAGCTTCTATTAGAATTAACCAATTTTTTTGTTGGAAATAATCCCCTTCAAAATATAACGATTATTTTCTTAAGGAACGAAAAAAGTTAAATTGAAAATGACTATTTTCGATTGAAGTTTAACAAAAAAGAAAACCATTCCATTTTTAGTGTAGAATGGATTTTATACTGTGTAAAATGGAATTAAATAAAGTATGTGGAAAATAATGTACACACCACAATTAGGGTGTTCTGTTATCATTTCGTGAATTATACGCTCTGAAAAATCATCGTCTGCTCGTTTGCATGTAAATTAACCAATACACGTATAGAAAATCAGACAGAATCGTGTACGGATAGGCAAACAAAAGACAAAAGTGCACAACTACTAGCGAATACCGAAAATCCTAGACAGACAAATTCTGGGCAAATCGCGAATGCGCTGATATAAATTTTTAACTGAGCAAATAAATTTGAGCATTTATGCAAATTTTGTAAATAGCAAAATTGAAATAACCCTTATTGAAAAGGGTGGGATTCGCTTGTTATCATAGATAAGCACACACACACACACATACCCATTTACACGTCAACGCCAAGCAAACATTTTCTCGAGTGGAATAATCATTAAACGGCGAAATTTTCCGAGAGGAAATTGTTAACAAATTTTCACTTTGAATGTGTTTATTTTGAGTTGAGCGAAGGGAATTGGGGGTAGGGGTGGAGGGTCTAGTTAAATGGTAGTATAGGAGCAATAATTTGAATATGGCGCAGAGTGAAGATAATTCCTATATTTTGGCAGGACTAGTCGAAAATATGGAAATTAGGAGCTTCTTTCCATTTCTATTTTCAATGAGGATTGTGGATATTGGCGGACGTTATAGTAAAAGAGCAAAACTTATACTACGATAAGTTAGTATTGAGAAAATTATCATTTGCTGGAATCCCAACATGGGTGGACGAACTAAGTACTCGGAAACGAATCGACTATGAAGTCGTGCCTTATCAATTTTTGGGCAACTTTTTCCGTACTGAGCAGCATGAACCACACACACAATCTAATGGAATACGCTTACACCCCAGAAACTGGCTATCAGAATTAATTGAGCGCATCAATGCTAAAAGAGAAAATTTTGTCGATGCCAAAAAATCCATTTTTCGACCAGTTTTTGTTAAAAAATAAAATGTTTTAATTTCTGTTAAATTCACCTGCAAAAATCCTCAAAGAAATTGGAAATGCTCGATTTGTCTAAAAATTGATTCGAGATGGTATGCGATTTTTGTAAAAATTTTGAAAAGCGGAAACATTTTCGAATTTGCGGGCGTGACAACATTTTCGATGCTCTGTGGGCTCAATTAGGTGTAAATATTTTGCCTATGTGAAAATGTCACCTTCAAAAGAGAAGTCAAAACAAAAATGAAAGCCGAAACAAAAAAAAAGATGCAACAAAGAAAAGAGTTCAGACAACAATTGACGCAAAACTATCCGAAGCTGTCTGCAGGACTACCAAAACAAGACACCGAAGGACAACGATAACATTTACCTACGCAGGTAATCAAACTCAACGAAACGTTTTGCAAAACGGATGCATTAACAACGCAAGTGTACCCTTCTTTATGGCTGCTTTCCTAAATGGTGTCCTGTCATAAATTCAGAGTTAATTTTGTGGCCATTGTTGCTAAAAACCGCAGAAACGAATTGTCTTGTCATCCTGGTCTGAAGTCATTTCTTTCATCGATCCTGTCGTCCTTTTGTCAGTAAATTGTCTCGGACGTCATGCCGTCAATTGCCAGCCGTGCACAAGTACTAAAGGACCAGTGGTCCTTTTTTGTTTTTATTTCCTATCGAAATCTGATCGTTTTTCTATTTTCTTTAATATTCCAGTTATTCGATAATAAGTTTGATGGTCACTCGAATTAGCTAAAAATTGCCTGCATTCAATATTTTTTTGGCCTCAATCAAAAATACTTTTTTATTCATCGAAGAGCATATTCGGTGACAAAAACACTATTTGCAAAAAAACTGAAAGATCCAAAATTGAGGTTTAAGAACGATTAGTTACGGCGCATTTGCTTTTCTTCTTCTTTTTAAAAAGTAAATTAATTTTTTTTAAACGCATGAAAAACAGGCACAAAATTTTCAATTTCAAAAACGATTTGCATTGAATTGCAACAAAAAGGACTAACTAGCCTGACAGGTTGAAAATTCCATAGAATAAACGACAACAAACAATAACCGAAAGGACATTTTTACCTCATTTCGTTTGGATTCGCAACGCTTTGTCATTTTGCCTGATTCAATGTCAAAATATTTTCAAAATGTTACCACGTCAATTTTGCACACAGCTTAAATTAGGAACACATAAAAGGATTAGTAACGGTATCAACAAAAATAATAAACAAAATAGCATAAACAGCAACAATAACAACAACAAAAATAAGGAACAAAAAATTGTAAGGAACACAGAAAAACTCAGTTTATAAGTCGTTGTGCAGGAAAAAAACTGGGTCAACGTGGAACAAGAACTTTAAACGTAACCAAAGTTGGACCTCAAATGCGAATTTGTTGTATTGTTGTGACGTTGAGCGAAATATTCAATTGCTAAAACTAAGTCAAATTTTTAATTAAATTTAAATTGGCGCTGACCAAAATTTGTACGTGTAAAATAAATGGGACTTCATGGACGGATATTTCTTTAACAATTTATGACCTTTTGAATGAAGTTTTTTTAACTGAAAACTGGGTGCCAATTTTTTACGTTCGAAATTTTCTAACGAAAAAATTTGGAACTTTCGGACGCTATCAATTTTTTTCGCATTTGAGGTCCGTCGCAAAACTGAAACGATGGTAACCGAAATTTTTTGGGATATCTTCAGCAAATTTTTCTGTTGCTCAAATCTGGATCGATATTAATTAATGACTTCAAAAATTAGCCAGGTCGGACCTATAGCATGGATTTTTTTTTACCCTAAACAAAGTCCACGTTGACCGAAAAATGCGCACACAAATAATTTGAGACTTTGTGTTTGGGTTTTTTTATTAAAAAAATATTAACTCAGACCTTAAATGCAGATTTTTGTCAGTTAAAGCTGGGTCGATATAATCAGAAATTTTAAAATATTAAGAAAGATGCATCGAACCTCAAATGCGGATTTTTTTTATTAAAAACTGGGTCAACCGAAAAAAATTTGGGGTTTCGTGGATGAATTTTTTTTACTCCAAACTGGGTTGACTTTGACCGAGAACTTGGAACGTAAACGAATTCGGACCAATAATACATAAGTTTTTTACTCAAAACTAGGTTAACATTTACCAAAAATATCAAATGTAAATAATTTGAGACCTCGTTCGGGCCACATTAGTATAAGTAAATAAATACTTTATTTCGTTTAAAATTTGGTCAACATCGGGCCAAATTTTTAAATGTAATTTAAGAGGGTGTCGTTTCCTTTTTTACTTAAAATTATATTGACGTTGGCCAAAATATTTAAACGTAAGAAACATCAGACCTCCCGCACGGACTTTTTTTTATTAAAATTGAGTCGACGTTAATCGATGTCTCAAAGCTAACAAAGTTGGATCACAAAAGATGATTCTTTTACCTTAGAATAGGTATGTGGAGTTGGACCTCATAAACAGTATTTCGGACCTCGTCAACAGTAATTGAAAGTGCCGCCGATTAAAATTTAATTTTCCAAAAAATTTTATATCGTTCAATTTACGCTTAATTTTCATTCTCTCAGTTGTCTATTCTGTTTTTGATTTCGTAATTTATGAATAGTTTCCTAAGAAAAACCCTTTCTAAAAATTTTCATTTTTCTCAAGTTTTTCAAAAATAAATTCGGTTTTTTTTATAAAATATTCTGAAAATTGTTTTCTTTTTTTATAGAAAATTTATTATTTAATAAATAAAATTCGTTAGCAAAAATTAAAAAAAAAAATTATTTTTTAATAATTTAATCTCTTTTTCTGATGTCTCTTTCCGTCTCGCTCAAATGGAATTTTGTTTTGTATTCAACATTTTCTGTTTCGCTCTTCATTCGTGATAAGCACAATAATAGGAACAAAATGAAAACGGAACTAAAATGAATTTTATAATCAAAATGGAAGGGACAATGTCACAGCAAATAGAAAATTAACAACAACAACAAAAAACAGAAATAAAACGTCAAGAATGTTGAAAATTTATTTAAGGAAAAATGATTGCAGTCATAAAAAAATTGAAAATAAAAAATTGCTTTTAATAAAACGTCGAAGAAAAGTCGTAAAATAACAAAAATTTTTTGTGCTCACATTAAAAACTCGTAAAAAATTTATATCGCCATCAGTTTTTTTAAAATTTTTTTTTGTTTAGCTTTTTAATTTGACTTTTTTCTTTTTTTTTAATAAATAATATATATTCGATTTCTATACGTTTATATATTAAAAAAAAATCTAAAATAAAGTTAAACTGTGTTAAGGAGAAACCTAAGAAAAAACGATGATTTTAACAGTTTTTCTTTCGTTTTATTTTGTTTTTTCAATTTTTTTTTGGTTCATTTTTCTTTTAAAAGTAGAGAGTAAATACAATAACGATTCGAGAATTTAATTTAATTGATAATCGATGGTTAATCGAAATCGTTGAATTAAAATTAAGTTGGTGGTACCTGCCTTTGGTAGTAATGGCTGGGGGTTTAGGATGAAGGTAATTTTATGACTTCTTCGGTTATGGGGGTGTGAAGGGCACGCCAGTATTTTGGTTTTATGTGAAAATACTTGAACTTTGGTTAGTTCTTCAATGGACTTTTTTTATGTCATTCATTTTAACAAAATTTCCCTAATGCGACCATTCAAATGCAACAGCAAAACGGACCAATCGAATGCTAGTGAAGAGAAAAAAAAACGACCGGAGAAGGCGTCATTCAAACTTTCCGATTAGGCAGACGTTTAGCTGAGGCCTAAGCTAATCGAATTTTAAAAAGAAAAAATAGTTTTCAATTAAATTCTTTTCTAGTTTTTCTTTTTTTTTTAATTTTCATGGTCATTTCTATTTCAATTTAAACGGGAATGTTAATTCTTGAGCCTCTTGAAATATTTTAAAAAAAAATTTTTTCTCCCACATAATTTTAAATATTTTTTAGAATAAACTGTAAAAAATATGGAAAATTTCGAATAGATTGCAATTTTTAAAAACAAATAAAAAATAGAGAAGATAATTTAAGGGAAGAGTTATTATAAGTTATCTAATGTTTGCTTTGGAAAGTAAAATTTATTAAAATATTTTCTAAATTTAAGTATTTCTTTAATTTTT
This sequence comes from Atherix ibis, assembly GCA_958298945.1. Taxonomy (NCBI): domain Eukaryota; kingdom Metazoa; phylum Arthropoda; class Insecta; order Diptera; family Athericidae; genus Atherix; species Atherix ibis. Next base: position 2,603,456 of record OY282607.1, on the reverse strand, counting down.
ATTTTATTATATTATGCAAATCTTGCCATTATATATTAAATCAAATATAATTTAACTTTTTTACTTAACGGATGTTGGTTTTCAAATACCTTAAAATTCAAAAAATGCCTGAATTTTTATAAATGTTTGCATATTTTTAGAAGAAAATTTGCAACGGCGTCAAATCGAATAATCTTGAAGGACAATTGACATTATTAAATCTGAAAATTACGCATTCTGGGAACTTTACGCGCAATAAAGCTAAAATCTCCCGTGTTGTATAGGTTATAGCATCAATTTTTAAAAAAAATCATATATAATCAAATTTAAATTTTCAAATTCAGACCAAAAAAGTCGATTAAAATAAGATTATTGGAAATAACGGTCACTTCTTTATCATTTCCAAAAAAAAATACTTGCCAATGACACCTTTAGACCAAAATGCATATTAGATGGCTTTTCAACAGTCATTTGTGAGTTTTCAAAGCCCAATACATGGAAATTTTGCTTATTGACTTAGCAATGTTAATGCGATGCTGTTTTTGATCAAAATTGAGCAATTTTGGTACGAATTTCGCGACGACCCGTCTCACGGCAAATCATTGGTAAAAATCGAATGGCACGAGCCAATCGATATGTTTACGTCCTCAGCAACTTCTCTAACGGTTATTCGACGATTGGCCAATACTATTTTCTTCACTTCATCAATGTTTTCGTCTGTTGTTGACGTGCTCGGGCGTCCGGCACGCTTTTCGTCGTTCACATCTTCTCGGCCCTCTGAGAACATTTTGTACTACCGATAAACGTTGCTTCGGTCCAAGGTATCTTCACCATATGTCACAGTCAACATTTGGAATGCGTGCGGGCAATTAATTTTGTTTTTCATTCAAAATTTGATACAGATTCTTTGATTTATTTTTTGGAATGGGCAAAAATCAAAGCCGAGCCAAAACACGTGCAAGCAAAGCAGCTGTCAAAAATTAACTGAACATTCAAAATAGCCAAACTTTTCGGCATAAGTAAGAGATATAAGTACCAACATAACGCCATAAAAAAATCAAAAATCGAATGTACGTAACCCGCGGAAATTCAAAATTCACGATAGTTTTTGAACAGACCTCGTATATTAAACGTATTATTTTATGTTTTATAAATTCATAGTATAAAATTTAAACAAATTTTATCTTAATTAAAATATTTGCTCAACAAATTTTAAATGACAAAAGTGTATTTTTCAAACTACCAAATGGATAACCCCATATAATCAAATGCTAAAGGGTGAAAAGGCCTTGAGACATCATCCCATAATTCACTTTTAAAAAAAATACCAAAACTGATACATTGTTTCAGATGCACATACCTGAGAACACTCCTTAAAAGGTCGTTATTCACCTTAAAGACATTATACTCTCTTCCTATTATCTTATTTCGATAGTCTACTATCATTAAAATCGTTAAATGCATTCAAATTTGAACCAAAAGATAAAATGACTATAAAATGGGAACTCGAAGAGTAAATCGAAATTATCTGAAAAGGGCCAACCGGGTTAAGGTTTGTTCCCAAACTCCAACCTGTTCTAGCTTAAGTCTGCAGCTCACTGATAAATGGCACATCCCACTCACATCTAAAACTGTCGGAGGAATTTAATTTCGAATTCATTACGACAGCTTCTCGTCCAGCTTGGAAGGCATTAGACATCGATCGCCGACCATCAGTTGTAAAATCTTCGTTGTTGTTATTATCGTGATTACCATCCATCCAGGTCGGCCGCGTCATCATTATTATTATCATCGTCGTCGTGATCACGATCATCAAATAGCAATAATGGAATAGGTAACAGAACAGGTACAAGTGTCCATTCCCGAAAGACATCTTTAAATTCAAATAAAATTTTTCGTTATCGAATATTAAATAGCCCAAGGGGTAAAGTGTGCTCTCAAACAGCATTCATCGTTGGGTCCGAAAGCGATCGATTCAATAACTGCTTCGTCTTTTAATCATTACTGCCTAAAGTGTCAACCGACAACGTAACCAGCGAACCAACGAGCAGAGTCCGACAAATCGTAGTTACCAGATCTGTGACACTAATTCCCTAATCTAGGGAATAAAAGTACTCGCTGTGAGCCATTAATTCTGTTACTGAGCCCACCACAAGTATCGTGTGAAGCCTGCACAATTCGCTGTTATCTGCTGCGGGCAACCTGTTCAGCCCATCTTCTCTGATCATCCATTTGGAGAACAAATCATTTTATGAGGTGTACTCGGACGACAACACGCTCTAAATCACATTTAAAACGACTGCTACCACTCACTGGCACTGAGGACCTGTTCGAACGTCGCATTCGGTATTGTCCTCGCTGTCGTCTTGGTCATGTTTGGATTCTTTTCACCTGATTTACCTCCAACCTTCTCGGCGGCAACCTTTATTCCCAAAGATTTGTCATCATTTTTAAGAAGTTCTCTGCTCGCATCCACAAATACTGGGAACGGTCAGTTATCTCCTACGCGACACTCAAAATTGTTTCTTTTTAGTGTCCTTTGATATGTGTTCTCTGTTCTTTCCATAAAGATTCAGTGCCGGTGTCAGGTGCCTGTCGTTAGCCATAACACAACACCATTAGTCCAAGCTTGGATAGCCACAATCGACCGTTTATGCCCACGTTCAGTGTTTTTTGTGTTGCACTTGTTCAATTGTCTGTCATCAGTCCACAATTTAGGACGATCTTTTCGGATTACAGATACTAGTGTCGCCCCCGCATTGACGGTTTTAGTGGCTATAAAATTTTTTAGGTAACTAATGTACGATACAGTCCCTGCTTCTGGGACTGATTTGAGATAGGAAGAAATCCTTTCATTATTTCTAGTCACTCATATTTTTCCGACTAGTTCTCATCCTGGAACTCAACCCAAAAACGAAATATTCAAATGGTCAAATAAATGTTTTTTTTAATAAGAAAAAATATTTTTTGTAAAAATGTCCACCCACGTGCATGGGATACAGGAGACCAAACAGTTGGAAAGAGGAATGGAAAAAGTGTTCACTTGTCCGCTTAACTGGCGCACCATTTATCACCTGGCGCTGCTGCAATGCGCCAACAGCGACAGGGACTGCGGTGACAACACTTAATCCGATATCGACACCGACGACATTGACACCGAATAGCTACTTAAGTGTCGTCCTCCCGCGAAGACCAATACAACCGGTCAACAAATCCCGAAGATTCTGAAGAACACAACCAAACAGGACCGTTTATGAGATAGGCTGAGGCTTGAAGAGTATAAAAAAGGAGAAGCAACTTTCGATGCAGTCTCGACGAAAGAGCGCGAGCTAACGACACAGCGCTTATGCTTCAGGTTGGACAGAGAAAAAACGTTTTAATCGGTGCGTGTTCAGCGATATCCACGAACAGCGAGCATCGTTCCAGTGCAGCTAACAATCTATGTGTAAGCGCGAATGAGATGGACTGTGATAGCCGATCACAGTGTACACAGAGCACAATGGAGTTAATGTGTTGTTTTGTTTTGTTTTGATTTGCTTTTAGTTTTTATGCGGGGGTGAGCAGAGGATGTGATTGATTGTGTACACACGGTGCACGGTGGTTAAATGCGCGGCTAAATGATCGCGTCGGCAATGCACACAAGACGACAGGCCGTTAAGGTCGAACGCCATGGGACCACACACGTCGTTCGTGCGCAGCAGCATCATCGTCTGAGCCTATTCCACTCCCACGTATACAATCCGTTTTGACGATTAGCCCTGTCCCGTTCGCACTCACACTCACGCCCAGCAGTCAGCAGTTGAATTTTTTGGGAATTCTGGACTACCACTCTTGGACAGCGCGAACTCGGACTCGTTGGAATTTCTGTTTTCGCAACATTCGTTCCGATTTTGGCAGGTGAACTCGTTGAAAAATTCCAAAACAATTTCGCGAAAAGTTCTCATGCGAAGTCATTAATTGAATTTTGTTCTCATTTCGAAAAGTTTTCTATTTGTAAATTTGCCCAAAAACCAACTTAAAAATGGTAAAAATTAACACCAAAAAAGAAAAGAAGAAATCTCCGCAAATTCCGCAAATTTTCTGCATTTATTTTTAGGGATTTTAATTTTTTTTAACAGCAATTGTTAAATTAAAATTATAAGAAATTATTTTTTTAATACCGAAATTGTTTTTTTTTTCACTCTCATTATTTTGTGTTTGGCCTTAAAGCTTATTCGTTTTGAAAGACGTCGTCGCTTGGTTTCTCTGTTCTATTTCCAACGAGTCCCAACAAAAGACTCTTCTTTCGGTAAAATTTATCCTGAACGTACTTTTGAATTGTAAATGAAAGTTTTTAATGCACCTGAACCTGAGCATGCACAAGAGTTTTGCGTTGGGTTGCATTTCTACCGTTGCACTATTACTTTTGGATCTAAAAACTCTCGTAAAATGTAGCTGCTTACAAAGTGGAATTCAATTAGGAAAACTCAATTAGCATTTGTGGACAACAATTTATGAGCAATGCAGGTACGAAGACTGTAATGGCTTGGCAATGGTTTAGTGCAAATAGTCCCACTTTCCATCCAAGCCAGACGGACGCAGTCGGTCAAAGTGGAGGAACTCTTGACACTGGTGACTGGAGGGAGACACAAACACATTGGCCAAAGTAGTCGCCGTAAACTCATTCGAGCAATTACGATTGATCCTAAATTTAATTTCAGTGCAGTGCAATTGGTTTTTATGGAGCAATTATGCAAGAACAAATGCAGGAGTACAACTGCTCCACGCCACGATAACATCTCATTTTTTATGCAAAAATTTTCTGTCAAGGCATTTTGTTAACTTCTGCTCCGAGTTGTTTTGTGCAGTGATCGATGTGCAATGGACGGAGAGGCCTTTGCACAAAGAATTGTTACGCTGGTGTCCAGGTGAGTTCGGAGGACAAGATAACTTTCGAAGTAGTGTGAGCAAAGACCAGTGCAAGTAATCACTTCGGTTACCTATTAAAAGGTACAATTTTCGATTACTGTTACGACTGTTCTTGTTTAATTCTTGGCTAGTATAACTATTGGTATTGTCGTACAGATTCAGTTCACCCCACGACAGTTCGGTAAAACTATTGTCCATAAGGTTGGGGGTTGTTTCCAACAACAACAAGTCACTAGAAAATTACTGAGTAAATGTGAAAAGGTCGTAATTGTTGATCGTTAGTTTGTTTTGCATACAAAACTAACGACGATTTGCAAATTTAATGTGCACAGCAAAGGCAAACATCGCAAAGGATTCGCGGTGATTTCTGGTGATTCCAATCAACTGAATATTGATTTGATTACTCCCAAGTATATCCACTTCATTTTCCAATGTTGATTGTTATAAATCGTAGGCAATATATTCGATAATCGTTTGTCTTCGACGACAGTCCGAATTGTCCATTAGGCGTATAATTGACCGTCTGCAGTTTGCTACGAATCCCTAAGCAAACATAAAAATCCTCTCAATAGTCAAATGAATCCACAAGACCCTCTCACAAACCTTCTAATTGGAAAAATTAAAATTTAACATGAATTTTTGTTCTACTTTTGTACGAGTGATTTTCAGAGAGGGTGTTGGATGTCTTTTCCTTGTTCCTTTTTCTTTTCCTTATTTTCGGTTTTTTTTTTCTTGAAAATATTATGCAAACGGCAAAGTTACCATTTTTTCTTTTTGTTGTTGTCGTAGTGCTTGTTTTTAACTAACCAGAAAATTATGTACTTTTAGTAGCGCCCTCCCTCACTTCATTAATAATTAATATCATGTCTAAATGAAAAATAATGAACTGCAATCAGGCGAAAGAGTAAAAACAAAATTAAGGGAGCAGGATTGATCCAGGGGGTTGAGGAAAGAAAACTTTTCTAATTATTATTTAATGGCATTTAACGTTCAATGTAAACAATCGAAAATACTTTCGAATGGGTTTAAAATTGGGTAGGGGGAAAAATGTATTTTCATTTGAAAAAAAATAAAAGTTCCGCTTAAGCAAATTTGTTAAAAGCTAATAGGGGTAGTGATAGGAAGGGTGGAAGACATTGGAATCCTAAGAAAAATGAACACGAAAATTTATGGTAAGAAATCGGGTTTTTTTCCGCTATCCTCGAAAATATAAAAAAAGAGAGAAAAAATAAATTAAAATCGACTGCAAAATAGACACTGCCATAAAGAATGACAGAGAGACAGAGAGAAAGGCGAACGTATCGCTCCCATTAGCAGTGCAAGTAAAGTCAATAAAGCTAATGATTGGCGGAGAGCTTTTTTGACTCTTTTGAATTTCCCATAAAACTGAGAGGATAAGGGAAATTCTGGATTGCATAGAAAAACAGTAATAAAATAAACAAAAAAGGAAAATTTTCTCTTTTATTTTTTAATTAAATTAAAATTTTTTTCTTCTTTGTGTTTAGTTTTTTTTTTGAATAAACTTTTTAAAAGTTTTTCATTAGTTTTGGATGTTTTTTTAAAAAAAAAATATTTGAGAAAAATGTCCTCTCATAGGAGAAAAAATTGTCATTTTTCAAATTTCCCCTTTTTTCTTCTGCATATTTTCTTAAGAAATTTTTAATGGAACTAATTCGGATTGTTTTTTTTCTTTGGTATTTAAATTTATTTGTTTAAGAGTTAAGAAAAATACTTAAAATTATATAACATTAATTACTGAAAAGGTTATTTTTTCTTGAGAAAATACTTAAAATTATTTCACATTAATCAGGTATTTTCTTGAGATTTTTAGAATAATTGGGAGAATTTTTTTTTTGTGTGTAAAACTTCTTTAAATTGAAAATATTTTGTTGAAAATTGAATTGATAGAAAAACGAGTTAAAACATAAAAAATAACGAATGGATACAAGGGTTGGATACTTTTAGGGTGTCAGTAGAATATTTGGTTGATTAAAACTTTGGGTACTAGACCATAAAAAATATAGCAAAATTTTTCTTATAACAACCTTTCCGAGACTTCGGTCTTAAGAGTCAACTGAATCCAGTAAAAACTGCCAATTCTTAACCGGAAGTAGAGAAAATTCGATTGTCAATCAAAACTGAAATCAATTATGAGGAAATGAATTATTTTGTCAGTGAGACAAGGTAATAAGCCGAAATTGCATGCAATCGGGGGACTGAAAGTGACTTTTTTTATAGCAACTCAATTTATAGAAACCACGATTGTCATTTATATAAAAATCAATCGACTTGCTTTTTAGAAAAAACCATAACTTTCTGATTAATAAAAATAAAAAAATTCCGTTGTTCAATTGAACATAACAATTAGGATTTTTAACTATTTTTGAAGGGAAAGGAGGGGGAAGGGGTAGTACCCTTTATAAAAATAAAATAAAAAATGAAAATTGCCATTCTCTTAAAACGGAATCAGAGAAAAAGAAGGTTTTTCCTGATTTAAATAAAATTCTGTTCAAAATCGACGTTAGTCCACGTTTTTGAATTTTTTTCTGCTCCATTGTGGCTTTGCACACAGGAAAATTCATAATAAATTGACATGGCATACTTTCTTGTCGATTCGATTGATTTGTTTGCCAACAACGACTCCCTTTCGATTTTGTACAGACTTTAAAAATTTTATGTCGTACTCCAGAGCCGATTCAGGCCTCACCTTAAAAGGAAGCCAACGAACATGGTCCGGTACGGTTAGGAAGTCAAAAGCATGCAATACCAGCGCAACAATTGCAAATCTCCACAGTTGATAAATGCAGTTGTGCGATTCGTTGTAGTACATTCTGTTTAACTACTGATCCGAATCCAAAATCGCAACCGAATATACTCATTCGGGACAGCGAAGATGCGATTTGATTGAGGATCAGATACGATTGTGGAGAGAAGTTCGGCCACAAATGCCCACTTCTGCAAGTGCGCACAATCGACGACTTCGGATGGGTCGTCTCCGACAGCTGATGGAAAGATGTCAATCAGTGCGATGCCATGTCTGTCGTTTCAATAAATTCATTTCGAAAACTATTCCGATTCGGTCTTCTCTCCCTTGGCGCCTCCTCAACAATCGACGACAAACTTTCAAAAGTATGTGATCGAAGCCTTCGGGCAAGTGTCCGTCGAGTAGTTCTGATTTCGAGTCTGTGCGTTTCATGAGAGGAGCGGAGCGGAGCACTTTTGTCGATGCCAATCGACCAGTCGACTACTTAAACTACTGCAATTATTCTTCGATTGTGGCTCGATGTGGAACCGCTTGTCCCCACTAGCTCTTACCGCAAAATTTGCGACTGTTTCCCATTCGACCCTAGTGGTGGTTGCCTTCTGTTCGTCTCCACAGAAGACCATGTCAAGACGATTCGCTTAGACGCACGTCAACATTTTGCGATGATGTCTTCGTGGTGTGGCGTGTCCGTTCGTTCTGCAAAGTGCACACTCGTGCGGACTGCATGCAAAAATTAACCGATCGTCTCGGTTCGATGAGGCCCAACCAAGTTTCGTATTAAGATGTTTGGCGCTTATGATTCCCCCCATTGTCGATGCAACGTAGATAGTAGACGAACTATTTTGTAGATAAGAAAAGTGCCTTTCAACAAACCAAAGAAGGCAGCGAAGCGGAAGCATTTCCAGAGAAGTCTTTTTATTTTCTTCGCTACTCGAGCGATTCAGTGTAGTGGCTGGCTAGCCTACAGTTGGGACTCTAGAGCTAAAGTGATTAAGTGTTGAGATGACATTGTATTTGGTTAGAAGTGATTGCACTGAATTTGTACATAGCCAACTGCGTTTTAACAAAATAAGTAATTAAAAGTAAGGGAAAAAGGCAATCCTTGCCTATGACCAAGTACACTTTTTAATGGTTCAATTAAAAAACAGACAAAATGTCCAATTACAGTGAGTCCATTTAAACTATTTTGCTGGATTTTTAAATAGAATTCACTGGAAACACAGCCCAAGAAGGAGTATCTGGGAAAGTTTTGCTTTTTTTCAGCAATCATTTTAATCTAAAAACAAAGTTTTAAGATAGAAATAATTTCAATTTAGGCTTAATGGCCTTTTTTTCTTTTATAAGAAATAAATTGATTTTTGTTGTTGTTGAGAAAAATAAGGTTCGGTGAAGAAACTTTTCACAGTTTGAGTTTGAAAAATTTCTTTCTCACTTCAAAGCCAATTCCGAAATAATCCTTGACAATATGCATTTTTTTAAAAAAATATTTTTTATTTTTAATACTAATCGGAAGGTGTAATTTTACTGAATTTAAAAATAGTCTTGGTTCTGCTTTTGAGGCTATATTTTCCTTGTCATTATCTGATCTCGTTTAGTGCATAGCGATTAACGTTAATTCTTTTATTTTTCTGACACTATATGGCAATTGGGCTCGCCAAACTAATTATGCTAATTGTTTGTAAACGATCACAGCATAATTGCAAATTGCCAAAGAGGCTACCCCCCCCCCCCTTATTGCACATGCAAACCGTACGGTTGAAAACATGCTACGCGCGACAATGCGACACATGCGGTCGATAAGTGGCACTGCCACATTGCATGGTGGACGGATGGGATGCCCGCGGTATTTTTTCGCATTTTGGTGTTCGGCAATTATAGCCAATAAAGTAGAGAAGGCGTGGCACTGTCATAATTTATGTTTTAATTAAAAATTATTGACTTTTTGTCATTATTGGTCGGTGGCAATGCTGTCGGGAATCGTCGCCGTAATCTTCGCCATTAACTGTGATTGTATTTTGTCGCCGATTTTTTTTTTTTTTTAAATTCCAATTTATAAAAATTTATTTTACTAAATTGTTATTTAAGACGTAATCATGTACACTGCTTTTAGATTCTGTTTTCAACAATAACACGGTCGGGTTTGCAGGATCTTAGATTGAATAGCAGCCGAAAATTCTGTATTGTTAAGAACTTTACCCAAAAATATCATCAAACACTCTTTCTGATTTTATTTGTTTTACTAAAAACAAAAATGAAATCTTGTCTTCAATTTCCTTAATAAATGAGCTAAAATAAGCAATTTGCTGAAAATTTTTCTACTGAACATTTCTCCACTAAACAGTTTTTTACCAAATATGTTCCTACCGAAACTGTTTCTACTTAAATTTTTTTACTAGAATTATCTTATTGAAAATTTGTCTGGAAATTGGTTAACTGAAAATTTCTGCCCTGGAAATTTTTCTACAGAAAATTATCCTACAGGAAATTTTTACTCAAAATTTTTCTACCCAAAACTCTACTAAAAAATTTGCTATTAAAAATTTTTCTACTGAAAACTTTTTCATAGACAATTTTTCTACTTTAAATTTTTCTACTTGAAATTTTTCTGCTGTATAATTTTCTACTTGAAATTTTTCTGCTTAAAATTTTTCGACATTTTGCTACAGAACATTTATTTCAAACTAAAAAATTTATTACTATTTCTACTGAAAATTTTTCCACTGAAAATTGTTTTACTAAAAATTGTTCTACTGAAAATTTGTCTGCTCAAAATTTTCCGACTGAAACATTTTTCTATCGAAATTTTTTTCACAGACAATTTCTCTACTGTAAATTTTTCTACAGAATATTTTTCGACTATAAATTTTTCTATCGAAACGGAAACATTTTTTTCATATTTTTATATTGAAAATTCGTCTACCGAAAATTTCTCTACTGAGAATTTTTCTACTGACAATTTTTCTACTGAGAATTTTTCTACTGAAAATTCTTCTACTGAAAATTCTTCTACAGAAAATTTTTCTACTAAAAGTTTTTCTACTGAGAACTTTTTTATTGAAAATTTTTCTACCGAAACGGAAACATTTTTTTCATTTCAAATAATAACCACGGTAAATTTTTCTAGTGAAAATTTTTCCATTGAAAATTTTTCCAATAACAATTTTGTCACTTCCAATTCCAAAAAAAATGTTTCCGTAAAATTAACTACTTTTTTAAAGAATTTCCCCAATAAATTAGTTAAAATATCTACTTTACAAGTAATTGTTTTAATTAGATTTATTCTTTTTTTTTCTATTTTAAAACCACTTTGCTTCCCTTTCCAAAAATAAACAACAATCCGAACTTTATTTTTTAGTCAAAAGTTAATGCTCATTTAGAACCTTTTCTAATAGGCGTTCTGTATATGAAAACTATCAATAATCGATGGAATTTCTCCCGATTACGTCTACCGTAATAGATTTGGATTGAAAAATGGTTTTTTTTTTGTTAGGCTCAACTGGGCCGGTCCGCTGATGCATGGAAGGAAATTTTGTTGGACGTGATAATCAGCATTAGCTGCCATGACAATGCTGGGTAGAACACAAATTCTGGACGAGTTGCTAATTTACTGCTCAATTTCCACATTTATTCTCATATCACATGAATACTTGAAGCGGCAGCACTCCTCCTCCTGACCCCCAACTCGGACCACTTCTATGAAGATACTTGCTCTGGAATCCGATTGGCATTGTGAGTCAATTTGAATGTGCCACTGTGAAAAGATGTGATTGACTCCAGAGCTACCTACGCTTAGTCGAAAAGTGCTTACGTAATGTTCGTTGGGCTCCCCATTTTCGTTACCAAAATTCTATTTACACCACCGGACAAGTAATCGATCACGATCTCATTATTGATCGATTTGAGTTTTTTACTTTTTTCCAGTTCAGGTTAAATTGGCGTGTCTTTTCGTTCAGCAACCAAAAATTCATCTTTACAAAGGGGCTGTGCGGAAGCCTTTCATTGTATTGAGCTACATTTTTGTGAGTAAATAACAAATAACTGAACGAACACACAATGACCCCAACTAGGTAGTGGCGGACAATGACGATGTCATGTCAACATTTTCGTCCAAATGAGGACCGACTGATGGCCGATTAGGCGGATGGTGAGCATCTCACGGACGAATAGGAGCTGCTAATTAAGTGTTTATCGCACACATTGGGGATATTTTTGTCGAGCATCTACCATAATTGGATCTTTATCGGATCATCTAACGTAAATTTTAAAAATTATTTACTTTTCGTTTCTCAGATCGACTGACTAAAATGTTGCGTGTAAATAGACCCAAAAAGCTTTAGGGAAGAAGATGACAAAATCCTTTTGAAAATCGTTTGAATCGTTCTCATGACTTGGCCAGCAATTAACATCGTCGTAATTATTGATACGCATTGTTGGCAATATCGACAAAGCCACTGGAAACGAGTGGAACTGAACCGAACAATACGGTTCAGATCTGCTCTTAGGCAATCCTATCTCGAGCGGATGACGTCCAACGTTGTTCGCACACGAAAAGGAACGCCGAACCGACCATGTTTGATCTATCAATATTCATGTCCGGACTAAATGCGTCTCATTGAGGCTTCGGATACAAGTCCAAATATCGATCACATTGCCTCCATTCGTGTCTAATTAACATGCGTCCAAGTAATTATCGTCATTTTCATATTCATATCTTGGCTTGTCGAGTGGTTAAATGGTCAAATTGACATCCTAACTGGCTCGATGATAATTAATTATCACCGCAACTAGACAAGATCGTCTTCGAAAAACATGCCCGCACCTTTTAGAGTCAACCAAATAACAACATCATTCCTTGACTAGATACAATCCGAGCGCCAACAATAAAATCCAAAACGACGCAATTCATTCTGTTTGAACAAGTCCAGTTGTTATAATTTTTTCAATCAATAAAATTTTTTCTCTTTCGGAACTGCTCGCGTTGAAATGTCGACTAAAATTTGATTCCAAAAAATACCAAGAATCTTTTTTTCCCTGAAAGCTTTCTTGTAATAAAAATATTTCCAATGAAAATATTCCCATTAAAAATTTTTCCATTGAAAATTTGTCCACTAAAAATTTTTCCCCTAAAATTTTTTCCATTTAAAAATTTTTCCAACCAGAAATTTTTTCAATGAAAATTTGTCCATCAAAAATTTTTCCAATTGTTAATTTTTGTTATTGAAATGTTTCGTTGCTGGAAAAGTTTCGCTGCTGGAAAAGTTTCGTTGATGGGAAATTTTCATTGATGTTAAATTTTCGTTGCAGGGAAAGTTTTGTTACTGGAATATTTGCGTTGCTGTGAAATTTTCGCTGCTGGATAATTTTTGTTACTGGGAAATATTCGTTGAAATATTTGTTACTTGAAAATATTCACATTCGTTAATGTGACATATTTGTTACTTGAAAATATTCGTTGCTGGGAAACTTTCGTTCCTTGGAAATTTTCGTAGCTAAGAAATTTTCGTTACTGGGAAATTTTTGTTGATTAGAAATGTTCGTTGTTGGGCAATTTTCGTTGATGGGAAATTTTCGTTTATGGAAAATTTTCGTTCCTGGGAAATATTTGTTGCAGGGAAATTTACGTAGCTAAGAAATTTTCGTTGCTGTAAAATTTTTGTTGCCAGGAATTTTTCGTTGCTGGAAAATTTTCGTTTCTGGGAAATTTTCGTTGCTGGGAAATTTTCGTTTCTGGGATATATTTGTTGCTGAAAATATTTTCCCTCAAAATTTGTTCCGCTAATTTTACCACTAAAATTTAGGGTTTTTGCCACTGAACATTTTTTTGTTACTGACAACTTCTGGACTGAAAAGTTTTCCTCTAAAATTTTTTCCACCTAAAATATCTGAAATAAAATGTTTCCACAAAAATTTTTCTAATGAAATTTTATTTACATTCAAAGTTTTTGCACTAAAAATGTGCTTCAAAGTTTTTGCACTAAATTTAAACCACCAATGAAAATTTCTCTATTAAACATTCTAAAAAGCATACCACATCAATTCAGTGAAAATATTTTGTTGCTGAAAAAATTTATCATTACTGAAATTTTTTTTGTCCTGAAAATTTATTTACTTTTTAAAGGTTTTTTTATTTCTATAAAATAGTTAAACTACTTATCCTGCCTTTTCGCTACTAATTTGGAAAAACCTTAACTTAAACATTTCCTCTCAATTTCAGAGCAAATACAATCCTTACCGTATTACTAGCACGGCGATTCATATCGTTTTATGCAAAATCATGCTTTTGAAAATAATTCCCTCCAACATCGAATAAGATTATCATCCCATTTGTGTATGCAGAAATTGTTCGCAATTAACCAAAAAAGGAAATCAGCCAAACCACACAAAAAAGGGACAGAACATTTGCAGCACATTTACAAGTACAGAGCAATGAGAACATTGTGTACCAACGTTTTTTCATGTCATCTTGTAATTTTACTAAAAATGAGTCGAGAACACACAAAAATAATCCAAAAATTAATCGCGATATTTTCAGCACGAATAAATTTAATTTGATCGCCGTACTCGCTTGCAAATTTCATATTCTAGAACTTCTCTTCTAATTTATGGTTTTTGTCTAACTCCACGTAATTGTTCATGTGTACCATGGTTGCTCCAATGATATCCCATCTGCGAAGGCTCCTCTCTTCAATTGGGAATTATTTATGAAGCACGATTTTAACGTAAAACAGGAAGAACTCATTCGGCGAATATCGAAATTATAAAAATCAGCAAATTCCTCCTCAAAGTGTTTTTGATTATCAAAAAAAGAAAGAAAAAAATAGAAAAAAGCAGACTTTTTTTTCTGTTGGAATTTTGTGAAGGAAAAAATATTACTCGTTTTTGAGATTTTTCGTATTTTTTCAAATCGATTTTGTGTTTATTCAAACTAATTTCTTTCTGGTTAGTCGAATATTGTTTAAGAGGCTAACTTGTAAACTTAGAAGAAAATACATTTTTCTTTATTGAGTAGAATATATTTTTCACAAAAACACAGTTATATTCAACAACAAAAAATTAATAATAATAAACAGAGTTTAAAAAAATGTTTCTCGAAAAAATGGCTAGTCACTTTGCGCATAAATTAAATGCTGGATCACAAAAGCTGTCAACATTTTTAAAACGCTCACAATTGAATGGGAGTTAACAAAATTGAAAGAGGGCGACGTTAAAGAGGCGCTCGGCTCTCAGCTGCCAACAAGTTCGTACTTTTTTAACATATTTGTTTGTGGCAACATTGTTTAAAATCAAATTAATAGCAGCAAACACATTACGAGTTCTTAATTTAACAATTGAATTAAGCATAGTTAAAAAATAATAAACTGATCAGATTTATTGGTAATTTTTCTAATCGACGAAACTCTTAAGCAAGATCAGCAGATACAGTTACTAGTAGCCAGTAAGTAGCAATTGTGTTCGGGGCTTCACCGTTGCAATGTTGAATACGTTCAGTTGACATGTTGATATTTGTAAAGTTACGGAAACCATAATTATTTGGCGCCAGAATATATTATCAGGAAAATATCGATCAAATTTGTTGGGTTTTTTTTAGAATTTTAACTAAAAACTAATTAGTTTTTTTTGCAAAATTCATTAGAAATACTATTAAATAATAAATAAAAGGTTATCCAATTTATACTTTGGAAAATGAACGTCAATAAAATAAACTTTAAATACTGATATTCATAATATTTTTATTTTAATAAATTACATAATTTTTGCCATTTAGATTCTATTATAACATGGTTTGAATAATAGTAGCCAGAGTTCTTACAGGACACGTTACTTTTTAAGGTAATTTTTGATAACTTTTTCGCACATTTCGGCTATTACTTAATGGAAGTTGATTTTTTAATGCTTTCAATTCCTAATTTAAACATGATTTTTTATATAGTCTTATAAAAAAAATCCAACGGCATTAAATCGAACGATTTTGGAGCCCAATTGATATCACCAAATCTCGAAATTACACATCCTGGGAACTTTTCGTGCAATTAAGTCAAAATTTCTCATATTGTGTGACTGATGGTGCTGTTTTATTAAAATCACATATACTATAGATTAAAAACTTTAACTTTAGACACAAAAAAGTTGGTTGCCATATGACAAGAATGCTCACAATTGACATTATTTCTGAATTCACTTTCAATGCACCTTAAAACATAAATAATTTTTTCCAGATACAGTGGCATTTTAGAGAGCCACATATATTGTATATCAATTTTACTTATTGATATAAGTACCAGGTGAAAAATTAACCTCATACTTGAAGAAATTTTTTTTCGCTCGAAAAATCAGCATTCAAAGCGTGTCGCTCTAGCAGTTAATCGATGTATCTTTTGCATATATTCAACATCCTAAGAAGATAAACTAATAAAGCTATAAAATGTCATAATTTTATTTAAACAAATTTTATTCTAAATAAACATATTCTATAATAACTGTCAGATGGCAGAGTTAATCTCTCAAAACTGCAAAATGGATAATGCGATATTTAGTGTCAAATTGGCGCAGTTTGTCTACACACACATTTCCATATTTATATTTATATATAAATATATTATATAAAATGGCAAATATTTAGCTAAGTAAATTTTATCTTAAATAATATATATATATTTGATGTCTATTAACTAATAAGGCTATACTTTTCAAACCGCAAAATGGATAACTCGCTATTACATACGAGAATATTTACTGGCTGATACATCGCCATTGTATCTAATTTTTTAATGACACTTAATTAAGCCTAATATCTAAGTTGATCTTCTTTTCTGTTGCCTTCAATTTTTTTCTAGCAATTATAACAAAATTTAATATTTTCTGTTCAACATACAAATTGATAATGTAAATATTTTTCGAAAAAAATAATAATAAATATTGAAGAAAATCAAACTTTATGAAAACTTCACATGATCTCTGATTAAATAATCGAACAAAATCCAATTTGCATCTCAAATTTTCTTACAATTATCACCTTTATGATCATTTTATAAATTATTTAATATACAAAATCGAAATAAATGAATTTTTTGCTTAATGGAAAATTTATGTTTTCCTTATTACAATTTTTTTAATATGGAAAGAAAACTTTAATTTTTTTAACTACTTATTTTTGTACAATTATTTTTATGGTTTGTGTATCTTTTCGCTCATTGCACTGATGAGCAAGTTTTTAAAAATTCAGTGCCGAAATATAATCAGACAATTTTCTGAAATTTTTAATAGTGCAGAAAATAAATTTTAAAATCAATTTGCACAACCTGAAAATGCTTCATGATAGAACAAGATAATGGTGGTCATTCAGAAATAATTAAATTCATTTTAATTTTGACAAGAAGAAAAGAATTTCAATTTTTTTGAAATTTCTGGAAAAGTCGAAATTTCCATAATGGAAGAATGGACTGACCTCCAGTCCAAAAATGATCTGATGATGAATTGTTCACCGATCAAGATGTTTTTGCTTCTGCACTTTTGCATAATTTAATCGAAATAACAGGGACATTAGCCATTTATAGCCTATCCACCCTCGACCCCTCATTGCCCTTGTTCAACTTATTGCCAAAAGTCTGATCGATCAGAGTCTGTACTAATGTGAATTTATGATAACAAAATTGGAATTAATTCGTGTCGGCTGAGCATATCCGACAAATGGCAACCATTTACGTAAGCACTGTTTTTCGCACAAGGCAATGACACCTCGAAATGACACAATTCCCCCCATTATAAGTGCAACAATGTATGGACCGTTTTCTTAACCGTATTTTTACATGGTTTTTTCCTCCCTGATTATTTAGTATATTTTATGATAATTTTACAAATTGGTGGAAAACGGGTAACAGAAGATCACAAGGAGAATTGATGTCTTATGATGGACGCCTGTTTTGAAACGTGTACGAATTAAGAATAAGCAAAATTTCCAAAATACATTAACAAAAAGGTGCAGACTCTTCTGGGTAGCGTATATTTTATGGGGACACTATACTCTCAAAGTTGGTGTACACTTGATGGTTCATCCATCCATCCTTCTGTGGTGGCCTGCATCCCTCGCCAACGTAATCGCTTTTCTCACCTTTACTGCCATCACCATCACCAGCCACAGTCATTTTTCGTGAATTCAATTAAAAAGTTAATTAAGTTTTCGCCATAATTTGTTTGTCGTGCCGTGTAGCCTTCTTAATTTATAACCAAAAATCCACCGATGATGCCCTGCCTGCCATTCTCTGCTGTTCAACTTGAGCATTGCTGATTCGTTCATTTAAAAACGGATTTCCATCAAAACGAAATTTTTATTAATAAAATATTTCCTTTTGGTTTTTGTTTTTTATATTTCTTATTAGATTTTTTATATTTAATATCAATTTTGTTATCATAAAAATGAAAATTTATAAAAGTAGAAATTATTATTTGCTAAAAGAAAAATTGTTCTTAAGAAAATTTAACACAAAATATCGCATTATCCATTTTGCGGTTTTGGTACATTAACTCTGTCATTTCCCAATTATTATAGATAAAAATCTTTATTATCTATTAAATTTAATTATGATTAATTATAATTTAAATTTAAAAAAAATTTAAATTTTATAAATTTAAATTTTTTTAAATTTAAATTATAATTAATTATAATTAAATTTAATAGATAATAAATTTTTATTAAATTTAATTATAATAAAATTTATTTAGATAAAAATCTGCCATTTTATAATTTTTAGAGTTTAGGTACTTTGTTTATTAAAATTATGCAAAAGATACGCCGATTAGATGCTAGAGCGACAGGATTTGGATGCTGATTTTTCGAGAAAAACAATTTCTTCAAGAATGATGCTTATTTCTCACCTGGTGCTTATGTCAATAAGTAAATTTGATATGTATGGGGCTCTCTAAAATGTCACTGTATCTGCAAAAATTTATTTATTTTTTGCAGATACAGTGGCATTTTAGAACAAAGAAGTTGTATTGAAAAGGAATACAAAAATGAAGTGGATTCTAAGCGTTCTTGTCGTATGATAACAGATTTTTTTTGGGTCTAAACTTAAAGACCCAAAAAAACTATATGTGGTTTTAATAAAACAGTACCATAAATCAAACAATATAATAAACTTTGGCTCCATTATGAGAACAGTTCCCAGGACGTGTAATTTCGAAATTTGGTGATGTCAATTAAGCTCCAGGATCGTTCGATCTGACGTCATTGGATTATATTTTTGTAAGACTATATAAAAGATCATATTTAAATTGGGAATTTCTTAAATTTAGAGCATATTAAAAATCAACACCCCTTAAGTAATGGCCGAATTACGGCCCGAAATATGCGAAAAATTCGTCAATAAATTATCTTACAAGCAGCGAGTCCTCTAAGAATTATTGTGCTATTTTTTTAAATGGTATAATAAATTTTTTCCATAATGGCAATATATTAAAAATTTAATAAAATAAAAATATTATCAAAATCTAAATTTAAAATGTATTTGATTGGATTTTTTTTTCTAAAACTCAAAAGTGGATAAAATTTTTATTTTAAAGATATTCGCATATTTTTTGTTAAATAAAAATTACAATATTTCAAGTCTTTGTAAAATAAAAAAAACTATTCTTCAGTAAATATTTAAAATATGAAAAGATATATTTAGATTAGTGGGAGGAGAGGGGTTTGTATTACAAAAATCGTGCCTAAGATTTTATCGATAAAACTTCGAAGGAAAACAAAAAATCCTCTGTAACTGCGTAGAAGGAATTCTGAAAAAAAAAATTGCAAAAAAAACCCTCGCCATAGAGTCTAAGAATTAATAAAATCGAAAAAATGTCCCCACTCCACAGAATAATGCTAATGCTTCTCGTTTTTGTAGAAGCTACTGCAAGAGGGACCCCAGAAAAACTACTCTCAGCCAAGACTGACGAAACCTTTTAGATGAAATTGACTAACAGAAGCCTTCCCACAGAAGATAAACTCCTTCAAAATCCAGCCACTATACCGCCACTCCCAAATACCCCCCATCCAGCTCACATACTCACTTCAGGGTTCATTGAGTGCTCGTGTTAATATTTCAATTCTTATCGTGGCACCAAACAAAGTGTGGAAATTCGTTATGCGCGTTAAAAATAAATAAAATTCCACTGATAAGGGCATCTCGAGTCTGGGGAGATTCTGCGTTCGACCAGAGTTCACATGCGCCTCTCCGATGGACTCTGTCTGCATCTGGTAGCATTTGCCTCTGTTTAAAACTATTCCCAAGTATGTCCTTTTTTTTAATAAAAAAAATTAACTTACAAGAAAATAAGATAAAAAACGGTTCAAAAGGACATTTTTTTCTTCTTAGAACCCGAGTTGCCAAGAATCTCTTCCAATCGAGTTGCCCAGACGGGATTTTGTTTTCAGAAATTCTTATTTTCGTGTCAACTTAAATTTAAATGCACTTGTTTAATGGACTTGTAAATGTGAATATTTTTCTGATTCTTCTTTTATTTTTGATTGCTAGTTAAATAAACATAAACGATGAATATTTCTAAAGTAAGAGACTCTGGCTCATTGGAGGAGACAAGCAATTTGCATAACCTGAAGTGGTAGTACTGCAAGTGAGAATATCGCAAGTCATCTTATCAATTTGCATTTGGAAATATTCAAAAGTTTATATGCATTTTTGAAATAATAATATTGAAGATGTAATTTTAAGTAAATTGAAAAAGTTTTTGAAAATTTCCATTCCGAGCGATGGGAATTCTGAGTATTTCGAATTTCAAGAGAAAATCAGCCAATTGACTGTGGGCTGAAGGGAATTCCGACTTTATGTTAAATAGCTTCAACACGAAAAGGTTATTTCCAACAAAGCCTTTGCAGCAGCAGACTTTAAGGAACTTGGCCGAAAACCACTAAAGCCAATAATCGAGATTCAAGAAGCTGTGAGATGCCAAATCGAAGTTCAAAACACCTAAATTCTAGGTAGAAGCACAAATCGACCAAAACCCAAAATCGAATATGCGAAAGTCAGTCTCAGCCTAGAAAACCGTCTGAAAATCGTCTGTAATCCTATTCGCGACAGACTGCTGGACGCATGCGGGCCTTGCATACTACATTCCCGAGTTTAACTCATTCGAAAAAGAGGGTCAAAAGGGACAAACCTACGTACCCATAGCCATTTCGAACGTTTTTGCACGAGGAGGGATACCGATGACGCATAAAGAAAGAAAACCATCCGAATTCGCATCACTAAAAATGGCACTGAAGGTAAACAAGGGAGGGAAAAGTGATGAAAAATAGACGAAAAATAAATTCGAATGGAAAAAAAGATAAAAAGGAGTGGAAATTCGATGAGAAAATAAAATGCAAAAAAAAAAATACCAAAGACTCAAAATTAAAAGAAAATGAAAAGATTTTGGTTTGTAAAAGAAATCGTTCGGCCCGAAGGAATTTTTTCTGTTGCCGCGAACTCTTGTAACATTGCCTTTGTGATGGTCTTATTGGGGAGCACAGCATCGTGCTCTTTTTGAGTCTGCCGAACGTGCTGGACCACCCAAGTTGTACTGCAAACGAGATACGTATAAAGTATAATAAATGTGGTTAAAGTCACAATTAGAGATCGGTTCGATGGGAGCTTAAACAGCACTTTGTGCCGTTCCGTGCTTCCCACTGTCCTGTCCCGTTTCCTCTGCGGTCCTGCCCTGCTCTACCCGATTCTGAGCTGTTGCAGTTTGCGTTTCTGTGCAATTCCTTTCGAGCAGTTAGCACGGGTACATAAACACTCCATAGTCGTATCCGTGCATATCTCAGAAGATCAAAAAGTGCCCTGCTAAATAAGCGACTATGCGCGGGGGAATTTTTGTTTAATGTACGATGAACAGAATTGCCATCGATACTGATACCTAACCGCGGCGAAATGCAGCGCTTAACCATTGGCAAAGATGGTCAAGATGATGCTAAATAATGGCCTGTGAATGGTCATCGAGTCAGAGGATCAGACTGCAGCTAGCCAGGTACACAGGCGGTTAGTTACCAGTGCGCATATAGTCAGTCGTGAATAATCATTTTGGCTTGCACTGATCTGAACCGATTCGATTTCGGGATCGCTAGCCTTAAACTCGGACACCGTCCAAGGGGAATAACTCTTTGGCAGCATTGCTCTACAATGCAATATGGTACATCGTGTTGCGAATCCCCAAACTAGCCATCATTTCTCCAGCGTACTCTGACCATGTTGAGACTTAATTGATGTGTGCATCTGTACTGATCGAAATCTTAACAGATTTGTTTTCGGTTCCTCTGGCACTAAGTTCGGCAATAGATGTAAACTTACTCCAACTCAGACTGATGACTTCCTAATGATCCTTATACAAATGCACGCTCAAGCAAAGTAAAAATATTACTATACTTTTGCACCCTTTTGGTCTGATTGCCAGCATTTAACGACGCTAATATTAACCAAATCGTCGACGATGACCATTTCAGCCGTTAAAGACCAAAACCAGACCGAAATGACTATAAATCCTCCCATAAATAGGAGATTACCTGCCGTACCAGCAATTGAAATATTCCCGAGATTATAGGTAATAATCCGTTCGAAATCGTCGCTATGGGCATACACTGCAGGTCCCAACCAAATGCAGACGATTACCTTTCAAAGACGCGATTTATTCTTAACAACATAAATGGCATAAATTAGAATTATTATTAATTATCGACTTTGTGTGCTGTACAAAATACGATCATACAACAAACAGGATCGTATCCTGATTCTTCGGAAATGATTTTTAGACAAGCTCAACTAAAACATTTTTTTAAAAAAAAGGAAAAAAGTCGAGACTCTCCAGAAATTCCATAAACTTCCAATTGCCAATCAGTGCTGGAAGGTTTTTTCTTAAAGATTGCGTACTCGTTTTCGTATGGACACAAAATTGACGTGATTTGTTCACCCAAAATTTTCGTTATAATCATAGCGACTTGCAAACAATTTGTTTCCAAAAAAATTTCAGGTAATTTTCTTTTCTCATCTCGAGCACCCTGCACTCTAATCATCGATTGCACGAATTAAGGCGGCATAAAAATTCACCTCGTAAAAGAAAAGGTGTCCATGTAAAAATTATGCCGTGGAAATTTGCTTGTTTTTGAGTTTTTCGATACAAAATTTAACACGATCATCAGAAGATAACTTTTTTGTGGTGCATCGTCTTCGAACATAAGATTTTTTTACGTTTTTTTATGATCTCATTTCGAGGTAATTTCGTGCAAAATAATATCAACGAACGCCTTCCAAAAAAAATTTACAAAAAAAAATACCGACTCCAAATCGCTCAGTCTTCTGGCAATTACTTTAAAATTGCTTTTTCGTCATCAGCCTTTTTTTTGGCGTGAAATAAACAATTTGCATAAGACCAAAAAAAATACAATTTGGGGGGCGACACCATATAAATTGGTTCAATAAAAAATTAATTTTTTACTTTTTAATATTATTTATCAATAAATAAATGGAAGGGAATTTTCAAAAAATTGAGTAAAATTGTTTTGAAAGAATTTTTTTTAAGTAGGTCTTTTGCTAAAAGTATTAAAAAAAGTCGTTTTTTTAATTTTTTTTTAAGTCGTTCCAACTTATTCGCTTCTGAACTAAAAATATTTATGAACTTATTAAAAAAAGTGGCACATTTTAAAAGAATAACTAATTTTTTTTGCTACTTTAAAAAAAAAAATTTATTTTAAATTAACACAAAAATAATAAAGCAAAAACCTACAAAAAAAAAACATTGAAAAAAAACCAGAAATAACATCGAAAAATTGTTCTGTCCGTTGGTGAAGGGTGCAGTGACTAATAAATCTGCAAAAGAGCACAATGGGATACACATTGCAGACAGAATGAAGCCTTTTAGGGACTGAAGACAAGCTGGAGCCTTGCGAAAAATTCCATTCCATACCATTTGGAGCAGCCGTGTTTCCGCTGGAAGTACAGGAACCATGATCACTCAACGTATACCCACAAGAGCAGAAATAGGTGCATTTGTGGTTGTGAGTTGTTTAAAATTTAAAACAAAGAATCTCAACCACGAACAGAAGATTAGAAAAAGAAAGCAACAACAAATGTAGTTGGACGTATCAAAGCAACGCACGCCGTAAAGTTGTTGCAGACGAAATCGACAAAATTTTTGGGATCTCATTCGTGGATATTAAAATAACTCGCTCTACACGTGCTGCTTTCTTCCTCACACAAATTCATTATTGTTGAAGCTGCCGCTCAGCCGTTGTCGACTTCAACGCGACCAGTGGCTGCAGCTGCAGCGCATCGCGTGACTGCATTGCATTTTCGTTCCACAGAGCTGCAGCGTCGGCAATATACAAAATCGATTGGATGCAATAGGCTCCGCCTTCTAATTGGTGTAAATGGCCGGTCCGTCAAGTATGCGTTCAACAGCTGTTGTTAGGTGTGCAGTGGGTGCTGTACTAGAATCCATCCTCCTTTGAATACGACCAAAGAATCTCCTCAGCCCTAACGTCAAGTATTTTTTTTTTTTTATAGAAATTATATTTTTTTTGTATTGATTTATTTTAATTAATTAACAATAATTATTTTTGAAAATACTTTTTCGATTTAAGGTTTGGGGAAGTGCAATTAAAAATAATAACTTTTACTTATAAAATAATTTTATTTATAAAAAAAAATTTTTGGGAGGAATTTCAATAAAAACAAAAAAAAAATTTAAGCTACAAATTAGAAAAACAAAATTTTGGAAAGGTTTTCTCTGTTAATTAAATAAAAAAATTAATCATTTTTATACATTCTAAAATGAAAAATTTAAAATAAAATCTTTTGATGAATTTTATAAATGAAAAAAAAAAAATTATTTAAAAAAAAAACATATTTTTAGTCAAATTTATTTATTGATAAAAATACAATTTTGTAATAAATTTGCCACTTTTATGGCGATTCGTTAATGTATTGTACAAGAAAAGTGAGTTTTTAATGAAAAGATAAGAGAATTGGTTACCCTCCCACACACTGTAGAATATTCGATTACACGTAACAGGTTTGGTTTTTTTTGTTGCTCTAAACAAAAACTAGATTTACAACAAAAAAAAACCCACTGAAAATTGTCTGTTGATTAATGGATTAATTAATTAGAAAATATCCGTTAATGTTTTCTATAAATTTTGTCAAATTGTCTTTAGACTAACATTTAAAAAAATTTATTATCTTTTTAAATGTTATTTTTCCATCAGAATATTTCCTTTATTGAAGATTGTTTTTAAAAGATTTTGATTTTTTCTTTTTATTAAATCATCATTTAAGGAGGCGGAAGCTCTTTAAAAACGATAAATCGTCTTCAAATGTTATTTACCAAATAATTTCACCAATTTAAGTAATTTTTAATTATATAAAAATATTGGTAAAATTTAAAAAAAAATAGATCAAAATAATTTTATTGAATACAACAATTTTTATTTCGAAAATATTTTAAGTTGATTGATGAGTTAATCATAATTGCCAAAGTTGTAGGTGAACTATTCCGTCCAGACACGACATTTATAACATATTTCCAATATTGGTAAATATAAACTTTTCTGCTAAATATACTTTGTCCATTCAGTATAAGATAAATTTACTAAAACAATATTTCCTCCATTTCTACACCTTCCATCTACGCCATACTAGTTACTATCTCTTCCAGACTTGCATGCAACGAAATTAACCATCATGAATTTCTATATTTTGTTTGTGAAAAATTAACCTCATTAACTTAATTATTGAGGTTAAAAATTCTTCCATCAAAAATATTTCATTAAATTGATCATTCTCTCTTCTCTACATGCTTTTTAAGTTCACTGATAATTAATAGATTTAAATAATGAAAATGTATTTGGATAAAGATTTTTAAGATTTCTACAACTATCAGAGTTTCCATTATTTTTTTAATTAATTTGTTCTTTTAGTTAAATTTTCAATATTTTCTATGTTTTTTTTGCTAAATTTGCGATGTTAATTAATACTATGTTTTCGGTAAATAAACTACGATTCTATAAAAATTTTTGTACAATACTTTAGATGATTTGATCATGTTTGAAATATTTTCTATTAAATTTCAAATAATTCCATTAAATTTGCGATTTTTTTTTATTTAGTTTGCGATGTTTACTATAAAAATTTGCAATTATTTTGTTCAATTTTCGATGTTTTTCTAATATTTTTATGTTTTTGTTAATTTTTCGATGATTTTGTTAACTTTTCGATGTATTTTGTTAAATTCACAATCTGTTTTATTAATTTTTTTTAAATTAAATTTGCGATGTATTTGTTAAATTTTAGATGTTTTTATGTTGCTTGGAATATTTATTAGTAAATTTGCGATGTTTTTTCACTAAAGTTGAAATGTCTCCGTTAAATTTACACTTTTTAAATTTTTTTTAAGCTAAATTTGCAATATTTCTGGTTGAATTGCCGCTATTTTTGTTAAATGTTAGATGATTTTGTAAAATTTAAAAAAAAAAGTATTTTATAATTTTGCGATGCTTTCGTGTAACTTTCGATGTTTTTGCCAAATTTACGTTGTTTTTTGTTAAATTTGCGATGTTTTTTAAATAAATTTGCAATGTCTTTATTAAATTTACATTTTTTAAAAATTAAATTTTGAATATTTTTTGTCAAATTTGCAATATTTCCGGTTGAATTGCCGCCATTTTTGTTAAATTTTCGATGTTCTTAAAAATTTTACAATGTTTCAAAAATACGGTTTTTGCAAAATATGTTAAAATGTTAATTTTCCAAATGATAAATTTTAAAATTTGTGATTATTTTATTCAATTTGCGATCAGTTCTGTAAAACTTTTATAATTTCGTTAAATTTTTGGATGGTCTTGTTTTGTTAAAATTTTCGATGTTTTTATTAAATTTTCGAGGTTTATGGTTAAGTTTGCAATGTTTTCGGTTGAATTGTTGCGATGTTTTTGTTTAAATCTGTGCGGTTTTAGTAATTACATCAATAGAGAATACTCCAAAAAAACATCGCATCAATGGCGCAATAACAACACTATTCGAATAATTGTTATTTTATTAATAAAGCAGAAAAATAAATACGCAAAAGAAGCACATGATGGCGTTTCCATGTTCATTTGTGTTTCGGTGATTGTTTTTTTTTTCATTTCATATTTACTTAATTTTTTTATTATTCCTTTTCCATTACCATTATTATTATTATTATACTATTTACTATTACTGAATAATATGCTTGTTTCTTCTGTTTCGATTATAATTTTATTAATACGTTGTAGTTTCGTTTTTTCTTATTAATGAAAATCATACGAATTATAGTCAAAATATTCTCCGATAATCTTTTAGCCAACTTAACATTTCTTCTTGGTAAATTTTTTCTACTCAAACAACCAGTCTTAACTAGTCTCCAAAAGTCCAATGTTTTTATTTTAATGAAAATATGCACGCACTTCTATTTATTAGGCATGTTCAACTTCTATCGAAATTATGCGTTTTTCCCCTTCAACATTCCAAAACGCACAAATTATGAAAAGAAAAAGAAAAAAAATTACATAAATTATGAAGAAATAGAAACACCGCAATGTTTCTTTATTTATTAGAAAAATTAAGAAATAAAAATCAAACCGAAAACTTCATAATTTTTACGAAAAATATTTCGTGAAGGATATCTAATAAAATTTGTGCGTGCTTGGCATTTGTAAGGTTTTTAAATTTTGATAGTCGACAATATTTTTACGTAGAATTGAATTTTGAAAGATAGTTTTTTATTTTTGTTTTTCTTTTAAATGGTTTTTATTTTTGAAAGTTTTTACCTAAAGAAATTTCTAATTTTTCAATAATGTTTTACTAAAAAAACCCCTTTAAATATGCACGTTTTTTCAGTCCCTTAAAAAATAATTAAATTTACACAATTATGTTTTCGATTTGGCATCAAAATAAAACTAAAACGTTTTAAGCAAGAACAACTGGAACCCTTCACCAATCGACTTTGGATGCTTTATTGCCAAGAAAAAGAATATCTTCAAAGGGATTTTCTACAATTTCTGTTTTTCTAACAAATTTATCTAATGCCATTCTACCGCCTTAGATAACAGTTATTCATATGTAATACAAATTATATCATTACTGATGCACTATTGCCATCTAGTAGCAAGAAGGTAAGTGCTTTTTGCATGATAACGTATTCCCCAGAAGCATTTACCACGGCCACCGACTAATAAATGTGATCGCAATCTGTAATTTCGACTTTCGATCAATGCAGTCAACACATTTTTCCAGATAGTCTTGTTCGAGTATGAGCATCGTGGCTATCCGTGGGTATCCATCCATCCATCCAGACCCGTTGTCTGATAGTCATATATGTGTAGGAACGTATCTATTTACTTTTACATTCATTTGCCATTTTAAGTTCGATGTGTGCATCCAACGACGGACTGATGCACATACGCAACCGCATACGAGTGAGTGTCCAAATGCAAAAAGTCCAACAAGACAATTGTTAGGCTCTAGGAGCCTAATGCCTGTTACCTGATGCCTGGACCACCCAAGTCGTCAGTTCGAATCGCGATCATTGTCGACCTGATCGCGGCGGCATCGTTATTCGCATTTTCGTTAAAATTGCTTGCTGCCGCTTGTGTTTCGACTGCTGATTGCTTTCGAATGCCAATGCCCAGTCCTTCTCGCCCCCATCGCCACCGACTACTACTCATCCTTAAAAACCTTCCCATGCGGCTCCCACACCCCTTATCTTTTACACTGATGGCAATCAATTCTTTTTGCGAAATATCACAACAAATCCATTCGCTCTCCTGGAATTGCAAATACAATAATTCAGGAGTCTCAGAAGTCAACGGTTACCCCACCACCAATTGTTCCGGCAAACTTTATTTAACTAACCGTCGAAAGAGAGAAAAGCATACACTGCATACACTGCATTCTGACATAAAAGGGATAGACTCATCATCAGTGGTGGACTCTGTGACATTGCACTGACGATGAAATGTTCACTCGTAAATTGCTGCAAAACCGAATCTGAATCGAATTCTGATCGTGATCGCGGATAAATTTTGTTTATTTTTTGGGCATCAGCAACGAATGGGGCCATAAATAAAATTATTTGCACTGAAAATTGTTAGCCCCCTTTTCCCTTCTCGAAAATAATTTTTTTTAACTTGTCTCTTCTTAAGATATTTCGACGCAATATTTTCGATAAAAAAATAAATTTAAAAAAATATTTCAAAATAAGGCAAAAAATATAAATAAATACACGTGCGGACACTTAAGCTGTCGACATAAAAGAGAAGAGAAAACTATTGAAAAATTTACTTTCAAATAAAACAAAAATATTGTCTAATTCTTAGAAGAAATTTTATTTCGATTTTGTTGTATTTCGGACCTTCTAGATGGGACCTACTAGAAAAAAATTATAAAAGAGCACAGAAAAACGAATGTTTTGTTCTTAACGAAAAATCTTTTAAATGATTTAAAATATTTTATCAAAAGTCTAAATAAATAAAAAATATTTGTTAAGACATTTTTAGGAGAGAATATTTTTTTACTGGCCTTAATTGATAAGTAACTGATGAAGGAGGCTCTTCTTAAATCAATTTTTTCTTATAAATTTCATATTTTTCTAATTTGATTATGCAATTTAATGAAAATAATTAAAATTATTATAAAAAGATGAGTATATAATGGAAGGGTGGGAGTGAACAGTTTCTTTTCCTAAAGGATTAGGATGGTGGGATAGAGCTAAATGGATTTTTTTATACCGGAAGGTGCACAGGTCACGAACGAATGGAACGTTTAGGGTACGATGGATGACCGTGTTTTGAAAATATATATAAAAGGTGCCATGGACAGTTTTTGGAATGATTAGTTTCAGTACCGTATTGTAGAGTAATAGTTTGCTTTTTGTTATCTGTTTTGACCCACTCTGTCTAGGAGTCGTAGTAATTTTTTGTATCGTTCCTTAAGTTCACTTCTTTTAGCTTTCGTGTGAGGGTTTGTCGGTAATGAACGCTCGTTTTTTTGTGGAATAATAGTGCTGTTTAGGGCTATATCAGGAGACTGCTTTTTGCAGAGTGTGAAAATAACATGAGCAGAATTTTGCTTATACACTACAACTCCCCACTTTTTGAATTGGGATCCTAAGGAGTGAATGTAGTTTTGTAGAATCCCGATGGGTGTGGAAGGATCTTTGTGATGTGCAAGAATAGCTGTAAGAATATCACTGTGACAAGAAATATCATGGGTGTAAATATTGTAAACGATTGGAACTAGAATACTTTCCTGAGGTACACCAGCTTTTGCGATATAAATAAAATAATTTGCACTAGAAATTGTTGCTCGTCTTCCCTTCTCGAAAAGGATTTTTTGAAGTTGTATCTTCTTAAGATATTTCAACGTAATATTCTCGAAAAAAAAGAAGACAAAATTATTGAACAATAAAGGAAACAATTAATACAATGACAAGAAATATCATGGGTGTAAATATTGTAAAGGATTGGAGCTAGAATACTGCCCTGAGGTACACCGGCTTTTAGGATCATTTGATGATGGAAAACTTTTGGGTTTGTTGGGATTTGGGATCATTTTGATAATGGAAAATTTTGCATGATGGACAACTTTTAGGTTTGTTGGTTTTTTGGCATCATTTTGATTATGGAAAACTTCCAACGGGAGGAAAAAAATTATGTACACAGAATATTATTCTCTCCAAACTCCTAGAACTGGCTTACCAGGCGAAGAATAAAAGTTAATGAACGTAAATCTATCTACGTGACTTTTACTCTCTGCCGTAAACCATATCCTCCCATATACCTTATTGGCAGCGAAATACCACAACACTCTGAAGTTCGGTATCTAGGACTGACCTTAGACAAATGCTTGTCATGGAAGCCACATACAAGACCTAAAAATCAAGAACTAAAAAGACGATTTCTGCAACTACTTCGACTTCTAGACAAACGTTCTTATCTTACTATATATAGCAAAGTACTTTTATACAATGCCCTACTGAAACCAACATGGACTTACGCATTAGAACTCTTTGGGTCGTACTAAGCCTTCCAATTTCCGTCGTATCCAATTCCGTTTATATTATCTCAAAATTCCTTTTGTTCCTAATATTACTGTGTCTCCACCATAATCTTAAAACCCTTTTCTTCATGATGTTACTGTGTCTCGTTATAAAAGTTAGATTCTCGTGTCTCCAATCATATTAATCCACCTTCGTTCAAGAACTATCCTCCCCTTTCTCCCCTTTCTTTCCTAAAAATACCCAACAAAGACTTAAGCGTAAGCGATTGTGTGATTTAGTAAAATACTGTGGCTTAACATATGTGTAAACACACGCTAGCAGGACAAGCTTTGATGAATGTTTTTACTCCCCATAACCTTTCACGTTAATTAATATTAATATAAAAATCTGCTTGTTATTATGTTGTAGATATCTGTAAAATTTAAAATATATCATTTTTATGTGAAATTTTTTTATTATAAAAATTTACAAGATTAAAAAAAAAATGTTCACGAAACATTAGTAAATTTTAAATAAAATATCAAAAAAATGTTAGGTTTTCATAAATTTATCTGCGCTCTAATTATTAAAAAAATTTTTAGCAACAGATAAATAGTATAAATTACAAAATATGCTTAAAATTCATAGAAGATTATTGCGTAAAAAATCCCAATACAGTGGCCATAATCAACATGGTTGGATTTTTTGTGTGTACGATTGAGCAAAACAACAAAAAATTAATTAAACTTTGATGAAATATTATAATAGTGGATAATATTTGATTATAACTTAAAGAATTGAACGATAATAATAGTGGGCATTAACAATACCAAATAGCCGTTAACCGAAGAGAATAATATTTCTGAACAGATGGCAGATAATAAAGACCGAAGAGCAGCAACTGATCATTCTTCGTCATTGCGCTGTCATCCTGGCTGTCATTTTAGCTGTCAAAATTGGTCACTTTGTATTTGAAATGTAAAAGAAAAAAGCAAAATGTTGCAGATAGCGGAGAGATGGTAGGAGAGCTTTTGATTCAATTAACTTTGGAAGTAATAAAAGCGGTAGACGAGAAAATAACGGAGCAAAGGGGGAAATATCGTCGCTTCGGTAAAGAAATTTCCATCATTTGCGGTATTAGCGGATGATAGAGGAAAACGATGCGCTCTGACGAAATGCCACTTGAAGAGTATGTGAAATTTTCATCCGCTTAATTTGTCATTAGGATGTCAGTCATCACGCGAAATAGAAAATCAAAAATCTGCTCCTATCTGACAGTTGTCTGCTGGCAAGATCTCAATGCGACCCAATTTCGATTGCAATGCCACAAAATAAAAAAAACAAATATTTTCCTGTCAACAAAGGCCCTAACAATTTTTGATGGTAGTTAGACGATGGCCAATCACATCGGTCGGTCAGTGTCCGTACGTAAGCACTTGTTAGCAAAAAAGTCCATTTGCAAAAATTCAAAAAAAAAAAAAAATTATCAAAAGAAAACCAACTCGAAAGAGATTCAAAAGAGACCCTATCCATCCGGTTGTTGGTTAACCACTTATCCATGCCATCATCATCCGTCTTCCATCTATTATGACCACTACTGTTATTATTACTATTATTATTGGTTGTCATTATTTCATGGAAATGGTTGTGTGCGCGTCCATTTTGATGAGCTGCTATTTATCGTATTTGTTATTAATTTCAATAAAAACCAAATAATTCTCTCCATTTTTTCTCGCTTCTCTTATTATTCTTTTATTATTTTCCTCACGGAATTATAACATTAGCAGCTGGTTAAAAATTTTAATAGTATTTTTTGGTAATAATACAATTGAAAGTTTTGAAAATGGGAACTTTTGTAACAGTTTCGCGTTGATCATTAAAGGCGATAATACTTTTCAATGGAAAAGGAAACTTTTCCGCGCCAATTATTTTTAAGTTTTTTTCTTCTTCTGATATTTAGAATGGCACGCACTATCAGCACCACAAAATCATCAATTGTGTAAATAAAACGAAATCACCCCCTTTCCCCCCTTACGAAAAAATAATAATTGTTTTTTCTCAATTTTTGATTGGTTGATTACTGTTTATGTGGTGGACTTTCACAGCAAAAAGGGACTATGGAATTATTTAATGACCTTTGAAAATCCATCAGAACTTGTTAGTTTCAAACACTTTTCCATCACAGAGCCTCGCCAAAACTCAATTTTCCCAACAAAACACCCACTTTAGGCCTACGTTACGTTCAATGTACGCCTTTGTTCGTCATGTCCGCCAATAGAGATAACCATCTCCGGCCAGATTGATCCTTTGTGCCCGAGGTTCACGTCGAAGAAGATCTAAAGTCGAAGTTATTACGTTTTGATTTATTCGCAGAAAAACATTTCTTCATCACATCCACCATAATTCGCCCATCATCATTTTATTATTATCTCTTCTTAATTATGGGATGCCGAGAGATCAAGTGTTTTTCTATTACAAAATAATTTTGCGTTTATTGCACAATCGTACCACCACCGGCTACGCGAGTATCGTTTGTGGTGCCAACAAACTGGCTTTGAATTATTACCGGCTGCCCGCGTCGATTACACAAGTTCAGAGGGGATCGTTTTGCGTTTCGCAGTCAATCAAGAAATAATTAAGAGGCCATCGTTGGTAGCTCAAGTGTTCTGAGAGATCTTTTACCGCTGAATTTTTTTCTAAATGCCGTTGTTTTTTTTCTTCTTATAGAACGAGGGAAGGGAAATCGGAATTGCTTCTTTTTAATTCTGATATATTCTCGTATTTTGGCTAGAATCATCGCTAAAAATAGCAGATATGAATTTTACGCTATATACGTACCATCAAGAAGAGCCGAACACGTGGAGATCCTCACGATCACCTGTCTTTCTAATCCAAACGTTCAAACTCGATTGATTTATCATTTTGCCCGTTGTTGCAGGTATTGGTCTTCAAACAGCAGAAATTCCTTAACCAACCAGAATTTTATCACCTAGAATGTCTGTACCGAGGTGAATGGCAAGTCGTAGATCTCAAACTGTGCCCTGTAGCCCGCAACTTGACCCCAAACAAATTTTTCAATTAGCTCCGCGTCTGAACGATATTCGCTATTAGAGCTGGGAAGATGTGTGTTTGCGTTCGATCGTCCAGTCAATTTACAATGTTATTAGCACCGTCATCCCCGACATCATCATCATCATCATCATCATCATAATCGTTCCCATCATCAGCTGGATCGGCTCGAATGATGAAAAGATGTTCATGTGGTCTGCTGTCGTATCATCATCATCGGGAAGAGTCTTAAGTCATTTCCTTTTTGATTATAAAATTTTCTTTTGACTTATTTAAAAGTCCTCCCCATAATAAAAGAAGTGGCCTCGTCATCGCCATCATAACAGCCTCCAACATCATCTTCGGCATTGGCACATTAGCGTTCCGTTGGGTTGGCGGGCGGTCTTGTTCTATGCGGCGCACAGTGGCAGCGGCAAATTTTGTAGGACCATCCAATCGAAACGAATTGAACAAATTGAAATTCATTTAAGACTGACTATCCATCGATGTGTGTCCATCGGGGCTTCTCTGCCGGTCCAACTAAGTATTTATTTAGTGGAAGTTCCATGCAACCAACCATTCGGCGGGTTTTTTTTTCCAATTATCCATCAATCCGATACATTTTCCCTTCCTGCTCGATCTTCCATCATCAGATATTTTCTCTTATTCGTACGAATCCATTCTTGATCCCTGCCTCAAGAACAATCGCGATCGACTATAACGTTCGGACGCGAACGTAACTAATTGGCTGTGCGCTGGGCTGTACCGTAAAGAGCCCCATTTCTGACTAAATTAAAAACGATCCGAAAACTTCATAACTTAATTGGTTCGTTCATAAATCATGACTTTCTGAATACAATTTTATCCGCTGTCTCCCTCTATACCAATCTCTTCTTAATTGATATTCTGCCCTGTTCCAAATATTCTCTCCCTTTTCTTTCTAATTACAATAGATGCCATTATTGTCTCTGCTCTCTCTCACTTTGCCTTTTGAACAATAAATTATTATCTTTCTTATTAGATTAATTTTTCCTTTACTATAATTTTAACTATAACTCTTTTTTTTAATTCAAATCCAAATTCCCTTTCAAAGACACTTCAATCTGTCAAAAAAATAAACGTTCAAAATTCAAAATTTACGCCAATTGCACAAACGCGATTGGTACTGCCATAGGCACAGTTTTTTGTTTGTTTTTTGTTGAAAATTTTCAATTTATAAACACTTTTATTCGAAAATTACTTTAGTTCAATCCAATTTAAAAAAAATTAAAAATAAAAATCTGAAAAGCCAGCTTTTCGTATTTAATTAATTAAAAACAGAAAATATTTAATTATAATTTAAAAGGAAAAAAACTTGTATTTACTAACAAAATAAAAAGACTACAAAACTTCTGAAAAAATATCATTTTTCGCGAAAAATTTATAAATAAATAATTTGAATTTACCAAAAGAAAATAAAAGCAAAAGAAAAACACAAATTTCTGTTGCGTTCTCCGCACGAGTTCGATGCGCATTTTTATCCTTGTCCTCACCCACCCCCCACTCGTCCTTATGAAAAAAATTATCAAAAAAAAAATTAATAATGGCTAAATTCTGTGCATTTATTTTGAAATATTTTTAAAATCAACACAAAATAAATTAATATGAAATAAAAAAATTACAAGTGAAAAGAATAAATGGAAGAAAAATTAAATTTTTAAGAAGAATAAGAAGAAGTCAATTGGAACGAAATGGGACAGAATAAAATTTGGAACAGAAAAAAAAAGCCAAAACAGGGAATCGGTGTTGGTAAAATTATGAGAATTGGCTATCTGCGCCGACGATAACATGGCCGACAGGGGAGGCATTAATTTGTTATCGAAAATGTTCACCTTAAATGGACAGGCAGACGTGATATTGGAGCGCTTTCGGAGGGAATCTCTGCATTTTGGATGCAATTTTCCTGGAACGTGAACAGTGTTTTTTTTTGTTGTTCTTTTATTTATTAATTTTTGTTATTTTGTTTTGTTTCCACCCAAATATTTACTGTGAAGCCTTGATATACCAAAAAAAAAAATAGATTGCCTATACCGATTCCGAACAGAAATTCTTATTTACGAACAGAAATTCTGAACTGAGTATAATAATGGCGGATGCATTGGTAGTAGCCGTACGAGTCGAATTAATTTGGAAGGGAATTCAACAAAAAAAAAAAGAAGAATGTAATTTTCTTGTGGGCTCTTTTTCGGGTTCATTTTCGTCTTATTAATGCATCATCTTGTTACGTGTTCCTATAATCGGAGTGTATTGTTTTCGTTCCCGGTTCGACCGCTTCATTCGTTTTACCTTCGCCATATTTTCATCTTCCCATTTTTGGTTGTGATGGTGAACTTGGTTTTTTCCAATAGTCTTTTTGATTATTGTTGGCCGAATCGAAGTTCGAATCCACCCAACCAAAGCACAGCAGGGGCACACTCAATCTAAGATTCATGTTATCACCATTGTTACCATCTTGGAGGGCATTCTTCTATTTTCCTCAAGATTATTTCGACAGGAATTCCTGCATAGCCAAGTAGGGTAGGCCGTCGTCGCGTCGCGTTGTTTCGTTTTATTCCGAACAGAATCTTTTGAAATTTCATTTCGATGCCTCCAAATCGAGGCAGGCACACAAAACATCCCAAATATGATGATCTTCTTCCAGCTGATAGGTTCTGCCTATCTACCTGTGGGCGATACTCTTCCACCTGTTACATGGTGTCTACCGCTGCATGCATCCTCAGACCTTGAATTGAATTATTTTGTTCGTTTCCATAACTTGAAGTATTTTGATTGTTTTCGATATCTTCCTTCACCTTCGTTTCTTCTTCTACTCACTTTTTTTTTCTTGTTCTAATTAAATATTTATCCTCTTCTCATTTTTGGCTTTTGGGCTTGTCAATGATTTAATCTCTTCTTGTCGGATCCAGCATTGTTTTGCTGTCGTAATCATCTCCACAAACAACAATCGCGATCATACGAGTACAAAGTGATCTGCTCATTCTCCGAAAATTCCCTTTTCCATATATCTTAATAAGTCTATTAAAAGATTCTTTTATGAAACGATTTTTATCTTTAATTATTCTAGAATTTCGAATGATATTATCGACGATTCAGTTTTTCATTTTATGAAGTTTTTCTTTCATATTCTTTTTATGTTTGTTTCAAATTATCGCAAACATTTTCAAAGTGGGTCTATTCTTTTATATAGAAAATTTATAATATTTTTAAGATTATTACAGACCATAAATAAAACTACTTTGTTTTAAATTCGATAAAAAGTTAGCAAGTTTGTTGCAATTAAGACTCGTTATTCTAGGAAAAGGACTGTATCGGTAAAAATGGCGACAAGAAATCTTGATCCAAATGATTAGCAAGATGATCCTGAAGCCTCGCTATTTGTCGATTCTTTACTATAACTTAAATTCGTGTTCTGTTCTCCGTTTATGGGATTGCATGGTTTTTATTATTCAAATTAGCAACATTGCAACACGATGGCTTGACTATATTTGGGGTCAGCTACATTGACTTTGAACAATCAAAAAAAGTCGGTCTTAATTTAGTTTGACGATATTACGAACGAGAGACCAGAAAATCTTCCAGTAACAGCAGTAAGGAGGATTTTTGCAGACAAATATTAGCAGATGAGTTGTTCAGATAAATATTCGATTTTTCTATAATAATCACACGGAGACGATGTGACAACGATGCGAATAAAGCTAAGCAAAAACTGAGTGGAAACGTAATCGATATGATCGCTCCACCATGTATGCAGACGGTAGGAAAACGCAGAACAGTCCGCCGGAACCGGACTAGACAAGAAACCCAGGACGACATTATAGCAATTTGAAAAAGTTGTTATAACAACTTCATTTCTTGGAGACCTGGTCAGATGCTGCTATGGTTATCTGGACGTGCTTAGATGCAGAATTGAACTGGTCCCAACTTGGCTTGGAGGCTGATAAGGTAAATTTGTGAGGCTCATATCGGCTGAAATCGCCTTAGCGACCATTTAGTACTCTGCGTTTGTAAGCGTCTTCAATCTCTGCGTGAATCTACAGAATTTCCAATTCATTGCACATTTCCACAGTTCCAGTGCAGCGATGTATTCTGACATCGAAGTTCATTGTCTGGGCACAACTTCATCCCGAAGCAATCAGCAGTAAGTAGATCTGCGAAAGGGAAAATCTTTACTTATTCAGATTCGATCGATAGGTGCTTATCGCGATTTAATGACGATGAGCTTTATCGATCAATACCGGATTCGATTAATATTAGTTGGTGTATATATACTTGCATTAATGACCAGCAAAGGATGTAAAAGGACCATAGCAGATGATCTCGGAAAGGGTCGAGAAACTACTGTGAATCGCTAAGGGCAAACTGCACCGATGAAGAAAATTTGCTATCAAAAGTCAAGTTCAAGTGCGTAATGACTAAATAACTTTGATTCGGAAAGTGGATCTGAAAGTGCGGAACATCCCTGATGGCTATGTCTATGGTAATTCGAATTCGGAGTACGAACCAGCTAAATGATGCAATGATCGGTGGCGAACGAATAATGACGATGATTGGCGGATGAGAGATGGGGTCTTCAGGGCTGAGAAAGCCATCGGCATCAAAGTGGGTTTGGCACAAAGTTGATTTAATAACGAAATTACCACCGGCCCCTCAAGGGGCAATTCCAACCACCTCAATTTATCTGCTTAGTGTCCGTATTGGATGTGCTCCTTTTTCGGTCGATGCGAATTAACTGCACTACGGCCATAGCTAACCTAAACGGTCTGTCTGTGGGACGTTGTGGGGTTCCAGTATAAATGCAATTTAGGATACCAACAGATTTTTACTTTAAACTCAGGAAACTGTACTCTTCAGCTTGGCTGTACGTTAACGCAACGCTAATGCGGAACACATTCGCGCGTAATAACAACGCAAATTGAAAAATCAAAACGGAAAACTGCTTAACCTCAAAGTTCAAATGCTGTTGGCTAACGAACCTCTTCCTAGTCTTGAACAATCGAAATTCCCAGAAAACTGCACAATTTCATGGATGGTAAATGCGCATGTGGGCGACGAGAAAAGTCCACTTCGCCTGAGGTCTGAATGGGCTTAGAAAACTCTCCGGCAAAGTAAAAATTCCAAAATTCTGTTATTTTCTCTACAATTACACCACGCGAAAAAATTATATTTTCAACGAAATCAAATTTTTCGCCTTTCATCAAATTCAGTTTAACCCGCATTCAACCGCAGTGGTGGTACCACCAACTATCGCCGCACTGCCATCATAACAATCGCTAAAACCAAAAAAAAAAGACAGAGAAAAATGAAAGCAATTTCGAACCAGCAATAAATATTCAATTCTAATTGCATTAATTATGCTCGATGATTAATTACGATTCCAAGTTAGCTTATTAAAAATGATAAATAGTAGCCGAGCATGAGATTATTTATGCGGTAAATAAATGTGCTACCCGATTACGAATTAAACCAAAAATTAAAACGATTCCAAACAGTCAACCGGGCGGGCTAAACCCGACATAACCCCCTCCCTTCCCTTCTCCCAAGAAGTGATAATATCT
Source organism: Atherix ibis (assembly GCA_958298945.1). Classification (NCBI taxonomy): domain Eukaryota; kingdom Metazoa; phylum Arthropoda; class Insecta; order Diptera; family Athericidae; genus Atherix; species Atherix ibis. Next base: position 2,564,141 of record OY282607.1, on the reverse strand, counting down.
AAAATCAAATCGAACAAAAATGGAAACCGAACTAAAAGCTATGAAACTCTTCCAAAAAACAAATACGATTTTTTACGCAATTTTATCGCTGATTATTTTCTGTTTTCTTTTCCATTCAAATAAATAGTCTAAAAGGAGGGGGGATGGCTTTGAAGAAAATGCCTATTCGTGATTTTATTATTTAGATAACCTGGAAAATCAACAGAAAACCAAAATTAATTAATCGACTCAAAAAAAAGCGACCGTCATTTTCCAAAGCAAATAATTAAATTCATCGCGACTTTTTTTTTTATGCTAAGTTTTTTGGGCTTTTGTATATTTGTCCATTGTTAATGGGGATTGGGTGGTAAGTTATCGAAAATTTACCAAATTACCATATCAGTTCTATTTGTGGAGGCGTTTTATCAAGAATATTTTGGCAAAGAGGCTTTTAAGAAATCAATTTTAAACCTTACAAATGTCAACCGCCTGCGATTTCTTAGTTTTTTTCCTCTTGATAGGAATTTTTTTAATTCTGATGAATTATTATCAATTATGCCTTCTATAATATCTTCTATGGATTAAGGGCAAAAAAATAAACCCCTCGCACAATAATGTATAACAAATTGTAATTTTTAAAGAAATTTTGTTCCTTTATTTTAAGTAGAAAGAAAAAAATAATTATTATAAAATTACTCAATTTCCATGGGAAGCACTCTTGAAATTGATTTATTTAAATCGAAATGCACTTAATTTTACTAAACAGAAATCGATTGGGTTTGATTTGGGTTGCCACAATAAATGGTTACAATTTGTATGAAAAGCGTTGAACCTGCTCCGATGGAGGTGAATTCGAGGCGGGAAATATTTCGCACGGAATCATTGGGAATTTTTGCTTGATGAACTGAAATGACGATGGTGGATCGACAACTGTGTACTGGCGGCATTGTTTCTGCAACTGCAACATTGCAACATTGTAATGTGGGGCCCATTAATTTCGAGCATTAAACATTTTCCTTTCGATTGGGATGGGATTTTCGTTCAGCTTTCGTGTTAATGTTGGCAGGCTGAATTGCGGAAGATGCCTTGTCGGCACGGGCAGATGAACGTTTTCGGCGAGCAATGCGATTAGGTACTTCAGGTGTTCGGTGTCGGTTTCTAGAGTGACGAATACGTGCTCTCTGTCCTAATAGCTAGTAACCCCTCATCGACGTATGGCAAATGTCTACGACTGAATCGTTTCTTGTTAAATTGCATGGTAATTGACGATTTTGTATTCAACCAGTCTGGCTGGCTATTGAGGCTATTGTTGTGATGGCTGCGGTTTTTAGGTGAGATAATGAACAGATACCGAAGCTCCAAATCGTTGTTGTTATGGCACGCAATTCGTAAGGGCGGCCTAAGCACTTGCTAACTGCAGAACGTGCCTGCAATTTAAGTAATTGTGTAGCTAAAAGCCACCAATTTACGATCAGCCATTTAATATTGGATCATTTTGATTGATCCAATTTTATGTTGTGTTTTTCTCCATTTTTCCTGTTTTTTTCTCCGCTTATTTTTCTGATTATGGTGGCTTTTCTCTATTAGTTCTACAAAATTTCTTTCTGTCTTTCCAACAGTTATTTATTTTTCTATTATCAATTTTATTTTAATAAAATTTAAATGAATTTTCTGAAAAAATAACTATAAAATATCCAAACAAACCTAATTTTTCTTTGTAGAATTATATAATATAAAAGAAGAACCCACTTCTCTTAAGAATCATTTTCAGTCAAGGTGCGTTTTTTGTTGTTGTAATCATTCAAGGCTGAACAAGGATTTCTCCTCCTCTTTTTCCAAATTTATTCAACGAAGAAGTCATTACGATGGAACATCTGCTACCGCACATTAATGAGACAAAACTTCGAATGGCATCATCTTCAAAATAGATCATCCTCGATGGAAAAAAGGATGTCAACCTAACTAGGTGGCACAGGACAATGGATGAGCACGCATCGATTGCGCTAAAAGTCATTTGCTCAAACTTTATTCGGTAAATCTCCTCAGGGGCAGATGTTGTCGTGTTTGTTTGACAACAAAACCCCATTAAGGATACGAGAATGTAATAAATAAAATTACATTACATAATTTCCTTCTGTAAATGAGATTCACCTAATCCCTTTTAATACTATCTGCTGCGACGTTTTCTTCTGTGCTGCATGAATTCTGGATGAAACTACAAAAGCGAAAAAAAATAGAATAGAAAAGCAAACTAAGATAAACAATCTTTGACTTTTGACAAAATCCCAATCGATCCAAACGATGTCCTTACCACAGGTATGTTCAGGTAAATTGCATCTTTTGCGGTTTGTTTATTCTATTCAGTTGGGTTATGGCATTGTCGGCATTGTTGCCGCAATTGTACTTTTACCAATTGCTGAATAGACACTATTGGATGACATTCGACTTCAATCGCTTATCCTACTTCTGTGCTTTATTCTAGATAATGTACAACAATCACAGCCGTTTTGGTACAATTTCGAAAGGCAAAACTTTCAATTGAACAAAAGGTAAAAATTTGTTTTTTCTTTTCTTTAGGCCACAGGAAGTCGAAAGAAATAAAAATATTTGCACCACAGGACACGTGTTCTCGAATAGTAGTGATATCGTCCAACGAAAAGAAAAAAATAATAACTTTTCATATTCTCTAAAGTCTTTTTTTTAAATCCTTAAGAAAAAAACTCTATTTTTTTATATATTTTTCGAATATTTCTTTTCTTTTTCAATTGAAATTAATAAATTGACCTGCAAATTATTCTACGCAAATACATAAAAAACCACTATTTGTGACTGATTTTAAATATAAAAAAAAACTAAAAGTAAAAACTCCTCTTTATGACAATTTTCTCTATTGTTTCGAAGAACATTAACTACACGATTTATTAACAACTCAATTGCATATTCGTATACGGCGATTAATTTTGCTGAAAGATTTATCAAAATAGTCCAGAAAGAACTCCTGCTGACTCTTCAACATTACAAATCTGAATTGTGTGCTGGTCGTGGGCAGTATTTTCTACATGGCCGCAAATAGACTACCAACCAGAAAGCAATCTAAACGAATCGAATCGCCCTATTTATGCTCGCCATTATACTATTTTGATATGTTATGTTTTAATTTGCCAGTCACATTATGCAAGGAATTCGTTTGTTGTCTTAGAACAATATTCTGGGTCCGATACTATCGAAACGAAGGGATTGAATGCAAAATAAGGCGTTGCAGGTAGTCAGTAAATTGTCCACATAATACCTGAAGCCATAGTAGAGCCAGTTGGGAAAATATATCGCAAAACAAGAGCACAGATGCATGGAATGAAATCTGAAAATTTAGCCGTAACCTTCAAGGCTTTATTAACGAATTCAAAATCTTATATTTTCACTAAAAATTTCCATCGCAACAATATCCTTTTGGTTTTTTATTTTTGTTTTTTAGTTTCTGTTAATGTGAATTGTTCCAGCGACTTGTAGGCAAATGTACTCGGGTCTGAATATAGTTCAGGATACCATGTCTCGAAGTGGGCCTTTTGTGCTGTGGCATTTATTGTAGAATTTACATTTCAATTGCCAACGTTATTGGAAATGTTTATTGAAAAAATAATAATAAAAATATTGTCAATTGACAAAAATATTTTCCAAGATCGATAGTGCACGGTCAGCCATTATCGACATATTAATATAGGGTTTTTCAATAGCAACTTGACACTTTTGAGTATTTTCATATTGAAAATACTCAAAACTGTCAAGTTTCGTTAAGGCAAAAGTGTAGTCGCAATTGGGAGCATAATGCTGGCAAAAAAACTTATCCAACGCAATTATCTGCAGCAACATAGGCTATTTTTTGCTTAGGCAAAAGCAGCCACTCTCCTTTTTCTAATAGTGCGCGGTCAGCCATTATCGACGGAATATTAGAAGATTCACGAAAAGGTGCAGTCGCAATTGTGAGCGCAATGCTAAGAAAACAACTTATCCAACACAGTAGCCCTCAGCAACTCACGCTACATTTTGCACAGGCAAATGCAGCCGCGCTCTCCTCTCCCAATCAGAATCGATTCAATATCAATTTTCCCTTGCGTTCATACACAATCCCTTTTCCTGTTTAGTATAAACGCAGCCAAACCATTGCAAGGCAACCCAGACCGTCACGATGCGTTGCAACGCGACACTCCAATCGATTGTCATGTTTTCAATTGCAAAAAAGTAGAAATAATTTTTTCTCTTTTTTAATTTTATTCCATTTTTTTTCTTTCCAACTTTAAGAGTTTCCAAGAGCTTGTTGAGTTGTTTTACATGAATTTTATTTATGTTGCGGACAAAATAAATTTATTATTTACGTTTAAGCGACATAATGAGTTTTTGTCCGAGGATATCTCTTGGGCAGTTTGTGTTTACACTACAAAAACGGGTAACTACAATAGAAACAATGGCCAGCAATGGTTCGGAACAGACGACAACGAGAAGGTTTAGACTTTGTTGAGGAACGATTATTACGGTGAACAATAATAGTCGAGGAAGAATAAATCGTGCTGGTCCTCCGTTTGAAGGGGGGTAGTATGAGACCTGAAATGGATTTGCAATTACATTCAATTGGAGATGCTGTGCAGGAACGCCAGAACTTCTCGTAGTCATACTCTCGACTTAAAGAGGCATACTGCCTGTGACCAGTCGAGGTTGATTCAATTATTTATTGTCTAATGGCTGTCCTCCATAGGAGTTTACACTGTCGACTGCTGGTCGTTTAATACTATTGGGGCTGCAGACGCTGATCAGACTAGTCCCCTTTACTCAATCGTGGCGATTCGTCCGACTATTCACTAACGATTAAGTTACATTATTTGAACGCTTGTCCTCTACTTACGAGTGAAGTGAGTATCTACGAGACATGCAAAATTGATCGCCTTGAGATGCTCTTTATTCGCCTTGAGATGCTATAATCAACCAGAAAGTCCATTTGAAAAAGGCCATTCGAAGATTTACATCAACTCGAAACTAGGCATGACCATTTTTGTATTTTTCACTTGTTTTTGCGTAACTTTCCGCCGACTTCTTCGAGGATCAATCGTCGCAATTCAATGTCCGATTCGTTCTGTACTCAAAACGATATTTCCCCTTTAATTCTACGCACACACACACACACACAACTCTTCCCAGCCTAGCTACAGTCAATCCTGAAGGTTACATACGGAGTATCTGGTCTCTTTTTGGTCTTTTGCGTTTTCTTAAGTTTTTTTTTTTAAATATTTTGTTTTTGTTTTGACTAAAGACAGCTTGATAGATGATTCGTAATGATATCAGCTAATTATGGCACGAAATATATTTCAATTTGAGGTCTTGAAGTGTTGAAATTCGTATTTTATGATGATGTTCGATCAAATAATTCCAACTATTTCCTTTTTGAGATTATTTGTTTTTCGCATTCTCATTATGGTCTCTTTAACGATGGGATTTCGCCCTTTCCCCTTGCTTCTGTTAAGATCTTATTCTTAAGTTTTTATGGTATTAACAATTTTCCCCTTTCTAACCCCCAACCCCCTTTCCATGTTATTTTGGCATGTATTGTGGTTATTATATTTTGGTTAATAAACAATTATTTTAGAAAAAGCAGTTTGTATAAGAATTTCGTGAGGAAACTCCAATTTAAATTGGCATTTAAGACAAATTAAAGCTTTTAAATAACATAAACCCAAGAAGGTATTTTTTCTTCTAACTTAGAAAGAAGGGTTTTTTTTCTGCCATATTTATTTTTTAAAATTGATTTTTCCAAACAAATATGCCGAATATGTTGACCACAAAAAATTCCAACAGCAAAAAAATATATATATAATAATTCCCAACTCATAATAATGTTATTTGTGGTTGGTTTGGCGGAACATCGACTGTCTCCAAAAAAAATCTTTTCCAATACTTTCTGCTTCCTATTTCAAAGGAATGGTTAAAATTTTTTTACGAAAAAAGCTTTCTGCTTCCTATTTCAAAGAATGGTTAAAATTTTTTTACGAAAAAAAATTTTAACCATTTCTTGGAAAACAATTTTTTTTTCTTACTAAAATCTTTACTCAAAAAATTTGTACTTTCCAAGCAGGATAAATAAAATATATATCCTCGAATAAACTGATTCCTTTTAACCAAATAAAAAAAATAATAATCGAACGTGTTTTCGTTTTTGTTGTTGTGTTCGTTTCCATTTCAATTTAATTTCAGTTCTTGTCGCGGACATCTTCGAAATGAAACATCAAATCAGGTATTTGCACATTCGGCAACGTCTACTGTCGTCGTTTATTTAATTTGAAAATAACAACACCCAAAAGAGCAAATGGACTAATAAAAAGAAAATGAACACATTTTCGAATTAGGGGAAGAGATCATCGGTGATGGTCGAATGAATGGCGGCGAACATTTTTTCCGTCCAGTCAAAATTGGCTGAGGCTATAATCGCATATGAGGGCCACTTGCCCAACTGTATCTGAGTGTATAGGGCTCAACACGAATCATTAACGAAGATATTTGTAGGGAATGCTGATGAGGGTCTGATCGGTGATCTCTTCTTTTTGGCAAGAAAATCGGTCTTGTTCGTCGTGGCCATCCTCCTCCCAACCGGCCATAGTGTCGAATCAAGACGAAACATGTCGGCCTGGGCGCGTACGCATCGTCTTCATTTTCGATTTCGTTGTTCTTGTTTTCGAATTTTTTCTTTTTTCGTTGGAAATTTTTTTTAACTCCCCGCCTTTGTCTATTATTTCTTCTTTGTTCTCATTCCCTACGTATGTTCCCCTCAGTGAAGCAACAATTCCCTGACAATAATACAAAATTTGCTATTGCCTCTCATGTTGTTCTCACCTTGATTTTATTGAAGAAAAATAACCCACAAAAAAGGAACCAAATGCGCTACAACAAAACGAAAACGATTCCGAAACTAATCAGCGTTTTAAAGCGTAAACCGCATTTTAATGATGGCTGCTTTCGACATATTCCCGTCCTCCGTATGTACATACATGCATGGCCACAACCGAAAATAATGGAATCCACGTAAATTTTGTTGTAGACCTTAAGGAGCACCTCACAGGCATTCCTATGCCTAGTACGGGTACCTGAGCTGGGAGTAATTTGAAAAATTTCGATTTTCTTCTATTTTACCTGAGCTTTTTCGTTTGACCCCAAACAGACGAATGTGTATAAGATCGAAAGAAGAACAACGAAGAGGTGGAAAGACTCCTGCGGTGGAGAAAAAAAATTTAAAATCGTTTGTGGCGTTGCCCATTATTCGTTTGGATCGCGTTCGTCGTCATCTTCACCTTCGTGCTCATCTTCATTTACGGATGATCCCCATAGTGTTGGAGTAGACATCATTGTTTTCATCGAATTTGTGTTTTCAAATCGACTTCATTGAAAATTGGCATCCCGTCGACACCACCGCTTCTCATCGGCTGATTTTTTAAATAAATTTTTACTTTTTTCTCTTTCTGAAAAAATAGATTCACAATCAAACTTTTACGTAAACACAATAGAAACTCTGATTCTCTTGTTCTCAGAAATATAAACAAAAAAAAACTACAACCAAAAATATTATGAGTGCCGGTCATCCTATCCGAATGGTGGTCTATAAAATTTCTTTTGATTCAATTTTGATTTTTTTATAGAAATTCTTCAAAAGATACTATTTCCCATTTATATTCTCTTTTATTGAGAAAGAGCAGGAGAAGGAGAGTTATTGAGGTGTTTGGGGTGGTTCGATTAATTTGTTCTGATTGGTTTCCGCCCTTAAATTGCTCAGTTATTATTCGTGATTCTGTAAAGTTCACCTTAAAAATGATCCAATTTTTTTCCCTTATGATTACGTTTAAATGGATTTCATTTCAAAATTAATAAAATTATTAGTTAGGAAAGGAAAAATTAAGTTTCTAAACAAAATCTTCTTTAAAAAATTGTTCTGCTTTTTTTTTAATGGACTCAACAGTGTTACTGACCCAATTTTTTTAATAGAGTCAGTAACTGTTTTGAAAATAAGCAAATTTTGAAGCTACCATAAAAAAAAATTGAGGACATTCTATACCACAACAAAGGCCTTAAAAAAATACCTCACGTATTTTCAAACAGTCAGTAGTAAGGCAAAAAGGCCTCAGTTATAGTAACAAATTGAAATAAATAAAAATAAATAAAGACAATCTAAAGAAAAAATTGTTTTGTTGAATTAAGTTTTTTTTCATAGTCTTAAGAAAATTTCTATAAGAATTGTACCTTTAAAAATATTGTTAATTTTTATTGAATTTAAAAAAAAATAAAGAATTTTACTTAAAAACTCCATTTTGTAAATATAAAATAATTAAATTTGTTTTCAAAAAAAATCTTTATTTTTACCAACCTTGGAAAGTAAACTTGAATAAAATATATTTTTAATATTGATTTAGATAAAATTTTTAATTTATTATATTTTCTAAAATTTGCCATTATGTACAAAATATAATATTATTTTAATTAGTGCCATAAGACTTTTACAAGGAGTCGATCCTTTTAAAGTAATTTTTAAATGAGTTTTTTGAACAATTTTGGCTGCACTTTGACCATTATTAGACGGATTTTAGTTTATAAATACTCTAAAGTTTAAAAATATTCTATATAAATATGGTATTTTACAAAAATATATCAAAAAAAATTCCAACGGTGTCAGATCGCATGAACTTGGAGGCAAATTGACATCTTCCAGTATGCGTACTGGCTGCGGCAGAATTACCAGTTTTGAAGATTTACCATACTTTTGGTATTTAAATAATTTATAATAAAAAATGATCAATTTTAAACTAAACAAATGTTATATAAATGATTAATACGTTTGACAGCTGTCAAACTACAAAATAAAAAACGCATTATAGTAAGTCAAAAAACTTGAAGAAAAAAATGTCATATATGAGAACAATGAAAACTACAATAACAATGTGCAAAAATTAACTTTTGCAAAGAAGAAAAAATGGTTAATTAATTAATTAATAAAATAATTTTTTTTTTGGACAGAAAAAGAAGGACAAATATTTTAAACTAATTAATTTCAAGATTATTCTCACAAAATCAACTTGTGAAAATAGACTAATTTTTTTTTGTAACCATAAAAACTTTGAAAGCAGCTAAAATTTCTATAAAAAATTTCGATTAAGAATAAAAAATAAAATTAATTATTTGCTAAAGAAATTATTCACACATAAACTTTCCAGATTCAAATCAACTTTACAGATTTAAATATAAAAATTATACAAACGAAAAAAAATATTATTTATAATAAAATGCTTGCTTGGAAATAGGAAAATAAATTATTAACGAATAGTGGAAAAATGAAAAAAAAATGAAATCAGACAGAAAATAAAGACTTTTTCAATAATAAAAATCGAATATTAATTATTCTGAGAAGATGGCGTAAACTTTTCAATAAATTCCTCCATTTTTGGTTTAGGGATTTTTTTTAAATAAATTTTTCCCGTTTTTTTATTTTCTCAACAAAATACAACGATTATAGTCGACAGTTACCATAAAGAACATCATCAAAATGGACTCATTCACATTCGCATACAGTTTAGCCAATAAAAACAAAACAAACAAAAATTGAAATAAATTAATTTGAAAGTGAGACCACCCATGATCGCTCTATAATAAAGCTTTTAAAATGCAAAAATACTAATTAGAATCAAAAAGAATTCGGTTAGGAGAAAAAATTATTAAGAATTTTTCTTTATTTTTTTTGTACAATATATTTTTTGCTATAAACAAAACTCTCTTGCAAGAAAGCATAGGAAGAAAAAAAAGCATAATTAAGAGGGAAAAAATCATTTTTAATTAATTAATTCTCACCACAATAGGTGGCGGTGGTCAAGGTAGAGACGATTCTGAAAAAAAAATAATAAAAATGGATACAAGAGGTGGAAAAGAGGAACAGACAGAGAGTGAGAGTATCACTTTTGCACTTAATAGAATTAATCGGAGTAGGAGAGAGGGATGAAGAACAGTAAACGGTTGAGTTCAAAAGCATTTCGGAATGATGGCCGGCTGGTTAAGTTGATGTTCTAATAACAATAAACCACACCGTAGATTATTAAATTTGATGGAAAAGTCAAGTAAATAATTAGAAAAAGATTCAATTTTAGAAAAAATAATTTCAACGTAGAAAAATGGTGGCGATTTGAAAAAGAAGAGGAACGAGAACATGAAGAAGAAATAAAGATGGACGACAAGAAAATTAAGATGGTCGACTTTGGAAAAGGAGCGACAAGGCAAAAAGATGGAATGTGTTTTGTTAGGTTTTTGTAACTATAGAGGAAGAGAAGGATGGAAGACAGGATTTTGGTAGTGCTTGATGATGACGATGGCGATAATGATGGTTAGGCGAAAAACCTAAAACGGAAAAATACTATCCAACCGGAGCGATTAACAACTTCATTGACTTTGGGATGAGAGATCAAGGGCATCAAATATCTTCTTTTACATTATGCGACTGTGGTAAATGTGCAGATTTACCTCCCGACCCTCCCTTCCCCTATACAACTGGCCAGATCTGCACAATTTGTTATGGTGTTTTTTTTTTTGGTATTGAGAAATTTTTGTTGTACTGTTCCACTGTTAAATGCATGGAGAATAATAATTACAGATCTTCGGCAGTATACAGTCGTTTAGCGGAACATGTCTATAATATCTGTAAGGCATACGGAATCTAAATGGTAATGGGTTGGAATAGAGCGGGAGAGAGGGACAGAGTAGGTTTAGAAGATGAAAGTATATAAGACAATTCCATCTGCGCTGTTAGAATGTTTTTTGATTGTTCGGTTGTCTATTCCTCTGTTGTCCGTCTATCCATCTGCCCATTAATTTACAGCATAGAATGGGTTTTTTTAATATGCCCATCTGTTTGTGCATTTGTTCATTTACTAAGCCTTCCTCGTCCCCCTCTTCCCATTTACCAGTCTTCGATATTGGGTTTGGTTTTTCAAGAGCGCGGCAGCACAGCCATTAGTAAGAACATAATCACAACAGGTAGAAATTATTTATGTATGTACAAAGCCTGAGCGTTTTTTGAACCCGCCTATTGTGGGTGTTAGTTGGGTTACCTTTTGATTCAACACAATTTAATATATATTTATATTTTTTTTAAGAACTAAAATTTTGTTTTCTCAATTAATGGAAAAACCGGAAAATTAACATAAAATTAGGTTTTCGAAAGAGGAAAAAAAAGGTTTTTTTTTTCAATCTAAAAATTCTTGACTGAAATATATATTATCTCTTATCCCCTCCCCGCTTCCCACTCCCCTATGCTAAATCTTTCCACATCAATAAGCTTAGAAAAGTTAATTTTCATCATAATTAATATGTAAATTATAAAAAAAGCAATAAAATTTAAATAAATTAAATTTTTTTTTGTGATTTAGAAGAAAAAAAAATTATTTTTGATTATATCGGAAAAAAGTATTTGTTTTATTTTACACTATTTTTAGAAGAACATTATATTGATGGTATTTATTTCTGTTTGATATGTGGTTTCAATAAGACAACCCATCTTTAACATATTATTTTCCTTTAATGCCAGGACGTATATTTTAAGATTTTATTATGTCAATTCGAAAAAAATCAGGTAATTTGATGCTGTTCTTCTATGTTGATGCAAAAAATAGTATTAACCCGTAAAATCTACACATTATCGAGAATTACCAGGTGTGTAAGCTTAAATCTGCTGTTTGGTCATAGATGGCGTAAGTGAGCGTATTAAGTTACCATGGGCACGCCATACTTTTTTTTATGAGTTTGACATATGTCAACATTAATCAGTGCACATTGTGAGCAATTTCATACAACAACATACATTTTTCTTTTGGCAATCATGTCTAGTTTTGTGCCAGAAAAAGAGCATATGCGGGAAAAGCTCTGTTTTTCTGCTTCAATTTGAAGAAATCGGCTGATGAATCGCATGGAATGCTTATGGAGGCCTGTGGTGACAGTACTTTATGGGAAACAACGTGCAGAGATTGGTTTCGTCGGTTTAAAGACGGCAATTTTGACTTGTGGGACAAGAAGCTTGAAAATCGGCCTAGGAAGGTTGACGACCATCAATTGCAGGCTCTTTTGGACGAAAACGATACCCAATCGCAAAAAATGCTCGCGGAGCAATTGGATGTTACTGAACCAGCCATTTATATGCGTTTGCGTGCCATGTCGAAGATTGAAAAGATCGGAAAATGGGTGCCGCATGAATTGAACAATAGGCAGATCCGATTGTGACAAGACGATGCTGTGCGTTTGGTGGGATCAGCAGGATATCGTCTACTATGAGATGTTGAAACCTGGTGAAACTGTCAATGCCCATCGCTACCACCAACAACTGATGAAATTGCACCGTGATCTGCGTGAAAAAAGGACGGATTATCACCAAAGACATGACAAGCTGATTTTCCTCCACGACAACGCACCATCGCACACGTCCAAAATGGTTCGAAACTACTTGGAGACACTCAACTGGGAGATGCTACCCCACCCCGCTTATTCACCAGACCTGGCCCCCTTCCAACTACCACCTGTTTTTGTCGATGGGCCACGCGCTCGCTGAGCAGCATTTCGATTCTTCCGAAGCCGTCCGAAAATAGCTTGATGAGTGGTTTGCCTCGAAAGAGAAGCAATTTTTTTGGCGTGGTATCCACAAATTGCCCAAGAGATGGTAAAAATATGTAGCTAGGCAAGGGCAAGTACTTTGAATAAATTTGTTTTTGCTTTCTATAAAAAAAAAAAAACAGCGGATTTAAGCTTATACACCTGGTAAAAAAAACCAGCATCTATCAATTAATGGCCGAATTACAGCCTGAAACGTGCTAAACGGTCATTAAAAAAATAACCTTAAAATAATCGAGTCATACAAGAAGTCATATGGCAATTATTTGTATAATTTTATATTTTATACAAAATGGTAAAGTTCAGTCAATTACGAAAAATAAAAATTTAATCAAAATTTGAATTTAGAGTCTATTTACCCATTTTGCGACTTTGGAACTGTACATTCCTAAGTCGCAAAATGGGTAACTTTTTATATAAACCAGATTTAATGACATTTAATTCATAAAAAAGAAAACAAATTAAATTAAATAGAAAAATAGTAGAATATATTTTTGAGAAGAAGAAAAGAGAGAAAAAAATTAGTCCATTTCGTGTTAATGGTGATTATGAACTGAAAACTAAATTACAGAAAGATGAGCTATTCCAAATAATCGTAATTATTCTATAGAGTTTTTTGTTATATTTTTAATTGCATTTTTATCTTTTTTTGTATGAAAAAGTATAATTTGTATAAATTTATTCGATAATTTCTTACTTTTATAGTTGATTGAAAAAAGAAGAAAAAAAATCCCACCTAGATAAAAATGGATCTTTTCCAATATTCGTATTATGTCTAATAGTAAATTCTAACGGTAGCAAAATATCCATTTGAAATTTATTATTATTACTTAATTTTTAAGAAAACATTTCTTCTTTTTCATTTTCTTTATTTTTTTTCTGCACGAAATTCTGCAATTGCAATGCTAACGAGTAAATCGTACCTGCTGCATTGTCAATAAAAAACCTTACAAAACTCCATTTTCATATTCTACTATCGACACAAATATTTTCCTGTTTTTATTTCTTCTGTTGTTATTATTATGTATTTTCTGTTTGTTTTTTTCAGGTTCGCTTCCAACAGTTCTTTCGCTTCCAACAGTTCCTTTTCCTACCCGTTAACATTTGTTGATAGTGCAATATTTTTCGAATGCAACTCACGCACCACGTTCTACATGAATGCACTCGTTTTCGTTAGATCTCCATTAAAAGATTTTCCAAACAGAGAACTCGATACCCCAAGACCCTTTAGGACAAATCAGGAAAACTTGAAATTATATCATTACAAGCTATCATAATTGCCTCACGTCGAGTGAAGTTATTGAACGTGTTTTATTTTGTTCCCAATAATCGTTGCGATGTTGGCAGCAGTGGTGGTGGTGGTGATGGTGATGATGATATTCGTCCAATGACTACAAGCACGTATGTATGTATGCACTTGTACCTCCGTTTTGTGGTATTGCTAACTCTATTCAGTTGGCATCACTGCTTTTGCTGTTATCACGCCATTTAATGCATGATTATTTTCACATTTTCACATCGTATGGTTGTCATTATGCATTGCTTCTGGGTTATTCCTAACTCTTTGTGCTTTCTGTCAATTACATTTTTTTTTTAAATTTTAATGTTATCTATAACTACTTACGCACATAAAAGAGGACATTGAGAATTTTTCGAACGATTCCAAATTGTATGGTTGGGATTGGAAGGGAATTGGAATGATTAGTCAAACCCCAAAATTCGAGTCCGTATGCCCATATCGATTTCATTACCGCCTTGTCCAGTAATAGTTTGCTTTTTGTTGGCGACATAAAAGAGAAGAGAAAACTGTAGAAAAATTTACTTCCAAATAAAACAAAAAAATTGCCTAGTTCCTAGAAGAAATTTTATTTCGAGTTTGTTTTATTTCGAACCTTCTAGGTGGGACCTACTAGAAAAAAATTTGTAAAAGACCACAAAAAAAAAACTAATTGTTAAAGTGATTTAAAATATTTTATCAAAAGTCTAAATAAATAAAAAATATTTGTTAAGATATTCATTTTTGGGAGAGAATACCATATTTTTGTAACCGGCCTTAATTGATAAGTAACTGATTACTTCTTAATTAAATTTTTTCTTATAAGTTTCATATTTTACTAATTTGATTATTCAATTTAATGAAAATATAATTAAAATTCTTATTAAACTTAAGCCGTTTCTTACGACGATGAATATATAGTGGCAGAGTTGGACAGTTCTCTTCCTAAAGAATTAGGATGGTAGGATAGATGTGAAGGGATTTTTTTTATATCGAAGGATGCATAATTCATATAACAGTATCTTACAGACAAAAGGAGACATTGACCACTTTTCGAAGGATTCGATATTGTAGGGTTTGGGTTGGAAGGGGAATTGGAATATTTAGTAGAACCTCAAAGTTCGAGCCTGTATGTCCATAATGGTTACAGTAACGTATTCTGCAGTAATTGTTTGCTTTTTGTTGTCCGTTTTGACCCACTGTCTAGAACTTGTAGTAATTTTTTGTATCGTCCCCTTAATATCACTTCTTTTACTTTTTGTGTGAGGGTTTGTCGTTTTTTTGTGGAATATTACTGCTGTTTTGGATTATATCAGGAGCCTGATTTTGGCAGCATATGAAAGCAACACGAGCAGATTTTTGCTCATTCACTCCCACTTTCCACTTTTTGAAACACCAGGATCCTAAGGAGTGGATGTAGTTCTGTAGAATACTGATGGCTGCGGAAGGATCTTTGTGATGTTTAAGAATTGCTGTAATGGTATCAGTGTGATAAGAAATATCATGGGTGTAAATATTATAAAGAATTGAAGCTAAGATACTTCCCTGAGGTACACCAGCTTTTGGGATATAAATAAAATCATTTGCACCGGAAATTGTTACCCCCTTTTACCTTTTCGAAAAGGATTTTTTAACTTATCTCTTCTTAAGATATTTCGACGTACTATTCTCGAAAAAAAAGAAGAAAAATTATTGAAAAATAAGGGAAAAATATAAATACTGTGGCAAAAAATATTATGGGTGCAAATATTGTAAAGGATAGGATCTAGGATAATTCCCTGAGGTACAGCTACGGAGATACGGTAAATGTCAGTGAATATATCTTCTTTTTTTTAATATGCGGCTACATCGACGTTTCTCCAACTAATAGAAATTAGATTGCTCTAGAAAATTTCTAGGCCATTATCTCTTAAATCTCCAATGAGTATTTCCGGAGTCTCACAAGTGGATTATGCTGATAGGATAAACGGGAGTGAAATTTTTGATAGCGGGAAATGCACAGGTCCTGAAAAAAGGGAACATTTAGATTACGATATATTACGTTCTTAAGAACATAAAAGGGGGCACCAACAATTTTATGGAAGATCTTGGATAGGAATTGGAACGTTTCGTTGAACCCTGAATATATCTAAATTGATTATTTTTAATCAAATTTCGAAATTTTATAATATTTTTTTGAAATTTTTATTAAATTGAACATAATCTGATTATTTAAAGTTTACTAATTATTTCGTTATATTTTTTTGCGATTTTTAGTTGATTAAACTGACGAACAGATTGTGAGAAATACCTAAAAAAAAGGGTAAATTATCTAGATTAGCAATTTTTCTATTATATAAGATATAAAATATTTCAAATTTACCATATATTTTTATTATTTTTAAAAAATATTCCAAAAATGAATAAAATTCTAAAAATAAAAATATAAAATAACAAATTTGTGTGTTGAAATAATTTTTTTTTTTTTTAAATTTCCTAAAAAACTTACTGAGTTTATACAATTTTTAAAATACAAAAAAATAAATCTCATTTTTTAGGTAAACTTTTCTTCTAATCGGATTTATCTGAATTAGTAGTCCTTCAAAAGAAAAATTTATAATAACAAGAATTATCTTAGCTCGAGAGTGTGGGACTAATTTCGTGAATGCGACGGAAATGTGTAAGAGGAAGTAGGAAGCGGCGTGCGCTATTCAATTTATGTGTATTTTTATTGATTCTTTCTGGTACATCAAATATAATTAATAATTCTAAATAATAATAATTTCTTGGATCTATAAAATTTTGTTCATTTCTTAATTTACAGATATGGGTAAATCAAAAACATATAAAATCAAATTTAATAAAATTTTCATAAAAAAATTAGTACTAAATATATGAATTTCACTTCAGCCAATACCCGGACTCTAATATTTTCATGATTACCGAAGTTAGACTTGCCTCGGTAATCACTAATCTCGGTAATCTTTTTTTTATTTTTATTTTTCACTTTATATTTATTGGGTTGTAGAAAAAGTTATAATATTTTTAAGAAGTGTATTTATTTATATAAAATATATTAGCCAGTTTGCCCGATAACCTTTTGCCATCTTTCAGATTGCTGCAAAACTTTCTTAATGGATATGAGTACGCAAATTTTGAGTGTGTACAAATGATAGTGGAAAATTATCTCACCTACAAAATCTCCAGGGGATTGGCTATGCTGGCAAGTAGTTTTAACTAACGAAGGAAATTATATTTTAGATTATAGTTTAAATAAAAAATGAAAAAAATATCTTTCTTTTCTTAAGAACATTCCCTTACACCTAAAGAGTGTGTCAAATAACATGGAAGACTTGAGTTTTGCCGCCATTTGTACGGTAAAGTGTTGCCAACTAACATAAAAGACAGCGTGACAGCTGACAGTTTAGGGTTATAAAAATTGGAGAACAACGCGTTTTCATTGTTGAGCAATATTTTAAAAATAATTAAGGTTCGCAATTTACGTACAAAATATGGTCGAAAAAGCTATTTAACTTCATCAACTGTAAAGAGATTAATTAAAAAATTTTGGGAGACTGAATCAATTAGTAATGTGAAGCACTCTGGCCGTTCTTCAACAAGTCGTTCAGCATAAAACATCGAAGCAATTCGTGAGAGTATTGCTGAGAGTCTAGGAACATCAATTCGGCACCGTGGTCATGTATTGGACATTTCGAGAACCTCTCTACAGAGTATTTTCACAAAAAATTTGCATCTGCATGCTTGCAAAGTTCAAATGGTTCAGGAACTCAAGGCGACGCGTGATCACGCAAAACGAAAGTTCGTTGAATGGATTATGGAACAACCACAAATTTTCAAACAAAATTATTTTTAGCGATGAGGTTTATTTTCATCTTCATGGCTTGGTTAATCGATAAAATTGTCGCATTTGGGGTTCAGAAAATCCACGGGTGATTGTTGAAAAACGAATGCATCCACAACGTGTTACTGTACGGTATGGATTTTGAGCTGGAGGCATCATCAGACCATTTTTATGCGAAAATGCAGCTTATAAGGTAATAACAGCTAATGAAGCTCGCTATCACGATATGATAATCCAGTTTTTTATGCCTAAATTGCAACATATGGATGTGGGCGATATGTAGTTTCATCAAGGCGGTGCCACATGCCACACAGCCCGAGAAAAATTCGATCTTGCGTGTAGTTTAAGACACCATTTAATACGTTAAAGGGGAAAAAATTGATGCATTAAAGTAAAAAAATAAAATTGTTGTGAAAAAAAAAGAAAAAAAGTATTGACAATTTTACGAACAATTCTCGACTGTAAGGATTTGATTCGAAGGGAACTGGAAGGCTTCGTTGAACAATAAAGTTCAACTCCGTAAGTCGAGATATTAATAGAAAGTCATTTACGGTATCGTCAACTAAGTTCGAGTCTTCTCAGTCGCTATTCAATGTAGAATCCTTCGTAACATACGCTAGATTTTATCAGTTATAATAAAAAATTATATGCTCAAAATCTTATAATTAAAAAAGACATTTTTTGTAAAAAATTTTTAACAATCACTTTTTTTACAAAAAAAAAATTTTTTTAATACTCAAAAAAATTTAAAGACTTTTTAAATACTCAAAGCAAAAATTAGCCCTTATTGAGCGTGTATTATTTAATTGTGTTAAATACTTTATTGAATAATAAAAACCTGAATGAAAATATTTCCCAACACAATATCTTATTTGCAGAAAGGTGGCAATCGTTTGGTTGCCATCGCATCTTGTCCGGACTCAAAAAAAATTACCGATTGATACCGGTTTGGTAGACTAGAATTTTCCAATACATAATATTAGGTATTTAGGCTCATTGCAGGGCTTCGCATCATACCAATGTCCATCCAGTCTGGTTGGTGATCATAAATGTACGACGATCGATTTCAAAATACCAAAACGTGTACGACGAGTAGTTAGGTTTCGTGATATTATTACTATTACTACAAGTCGTTTTATTATTATCATTATTACGTGTTGTCCATAATGTCTCTATGTCGAGTACGAGCATCATAAAAGAAAATTAGATGATCAGTAGTTGTTAGAAAAACAGAAAAATTTAATAGGAAAAATGGTAGCAGAAATTTGCTTCATATTAACTGGATTGCTCATAAAACAACCTCAAAGCATATGTTCACCTAACAGACAACAACATACAATCATCGTTAAGACTAGAAAAAGACTAAAAGAAGATTATGGTGAAGGGGAAAAAAGCAAAAAGCAGTTTAATAGAGAGACTGGATTTAGATACTTTTAGCAGAGATCGGTCTGGCTTTACTCTATTTATAAGCACCTCGAGTCTCGAGGGAATCTTTATGAACGAAGACGAAGACGAAATTCCTTCCACACAACCGACTACTATCTACGGTAACTGTTTGTGCTCAATTAAGGGTCCACAGAAAGATAATCTTGATATTTACCGATCAACTTAAGCTAAACTTGTCATTTTCTCATCTTAATGTGGCTCTTAATTATCTCAACATGCAATTTATTACGATCTCTTCCAGATCAGGTACAGCTCCAATCGTAATGTCTGTCATAATGGAATTAAGGAGTCACCATATTCGGCGAAAAGATTGTTCCAATTCTATTTATTATAGATTCCTTAATCGAAGAATAATAATTGAAAAATACCACACCCCAAATCAATTGTGGCCATATTTTTTCATTCGATTTTGATCCCCAATCGATTTCCAATCAATTCGTTTTTAAGAGAAAATAAAATTTTATTTCTGTCATTTTTTTTAAATCTATTTTGTGTCCTCATAAATTGTTACGCTTACATTTTGATTTATTTACCCTTTTATTAATACTGGGTTTCTTTTTATTTATTATCAAAGAAAAAAAAATAATTTTTACAATGAAAAGTCCTTATTTAAATTGGTTCAATCGATAGCTGACTATCGTTAGTCCAACTACCACCAAATAATAGGCCACTCAAGTAAAAAATTGATTTTTATTTAACATTTTAAATTGTATTTAAAAATAAATTGATTTATTAGCTAGTGTTCGATTAGAGAAGTGTGGTTTATTTGAAGAGAAACTTTCAATTTCCAATTAAAATCGATTTCCAATCAAACAACACCCGCATAGGCGGTTGGCCATAAGAATTCTGACCAAGAAAATCGCCTCCACTACCAATAATATTCAATTTTGTTTTTTTTTTGCTTTTATAAAATATATTTACAACTCATAAATTATACATTAATTTGTGAGTATTTATTTTTTTCTCTCTCGCTCTATTTTTATTCAATTTTATTGCAATAAATCGTAAATAAAATGCGTACATCTTTGGAAGTATTTTTAAAATTACGCTTTTAAAGAACAAATCGAAAAAAAACTGATTGTTTACAAAATATTTTCTTTAATTTGGGACATTTTTTTTTGGATTTATTTATTTCGAAACTTATTCTTAGTTAAAGTTGAGGGAAAACCACAGAAAAGAAAGAAACGTTGAACCAAAATGGCGGCCATTACACGGACCATCCATTATGTAGTTTGAAAAACAAAGCTCTGTTATTTAACATTTGTCAATAATATTTACAATTTTAGATAAAAAATTGCTTAGATACTAATTTGCCATTTTATACTAAAAATTTATTATTTACAAAAAATATACGCCGATTGTGGAATAAGTACAGGAAGTTGCTACCTGATATAAATTTTCTTCAGAAATGAGGCTCATCGGTAGATACGTTAATAAGCAACCTCTTCCTCGGTAGATACGTTAATAAGCAATATTTTCATATATAAGATTTTAAAAACTCGCAAATAATTATATAAAAACTATTGCATTTAGAAAAAGTGACTGTCTGTTATGGATTTTGATCTGAAGATATTTCTTCAAAAATGAAGAAGCAAAGACCGTTATCGTTAATTCTGAGCCCCATGGTTGTATGATAACCGACTGTTTTTGACTCAAACTTAAAGTTTTTTACTTAAGCTACATGCGGTTTTATAAAAATAGTACCACAAGCCATATAACGTGACAACTTTTGATCTGAATGTATTATAGGCCCGTTTTTCTTCGAAAATGAAGCTCAGAGACCATTAACGTTAATTCTGAGCCCCATGGCTGTATGAAAACCAACATTTTTTGACTCAAACTTAAAGTTTTTACTTGAACTATATGTGGTTTTTGTAAAAATAGTACCACAAGTAACATAACACGGTAACTTTTGATATAATTGCGCAAAAAATTCCTAGGACGCGTAATTTTAAAATTTCGTTTATGTCAATTTCCCTCTAAGATCATACGTTTTGATAGTGTTAGACTTTTGCTTATAGACCATTATATTTTCGTAGATAATTTTCAAACTTTATAGCATTTAAAATTCGACATCCATCAATTAATGACCGAATTACAGCCCAAGATGTACAACACCGCCATTAAAAATTACCTCAGAAGGACAGTGTCCTTCAAGAAATCTTACGGTACTTATTTAAAAATTATTATATTTGTTTACATAATGACGAAATATAAGCACAATTACAAAATTATAAATTTAATAAAAGTCTTTAGTTTAAGAATATTTTATTTAACTTTGTTTATCAAAGCGCAAATTTGGATAATCCCATATTTATAAGAATTTATATTAAAACAGAAATTTATGTATAATTTAAGGAATAATCATAATTATCTATGAATTAAGAGAATATTAAAAATTGATAATGAATATGAAAACAAAAATAAAATGCCATAAAATGAGTCTAGAAAATTGATTTTTTCATATTTTATAGTCTTGCACAAGTCGATTATCGGCAAAATAAATCACGTTCTTTTTTCGTTATCTTTAAAAATCCACAAAATATGACATGACGTTTTGTTTTGTAGTTTTTTTTTTCTTGGGAAAATTTTTCACATTTTCCAGGATTGCATTTTTACGAATACCCAAAAGAAATGATTTTTTTTTTTTGTAAAACGATTTGTTCAGATCGATTTCAAATCATAGCAAATCAGTGCCGGAGTTAAATGAAAAATCATTGCCGTATTGAAATGGTATCCTTTCGATCTGAAAACGATTAAGAAAGTTGCTATACTGTGGAAAGGGGGGGAGGGGGTTGTATTCTCGAAGGAAATTTTTGGATATAATGAAATTTTTATGAAAAAGCCGCTCCTTTGCCACCTTTTTCTCCGCACCGCATAGCCCTAAGCATTATCACCAATGTCGAATGTTTGCACCATCCTCGCTAGTCCATTGCAGCAAAAAAAAATATATCCGAATTTTCTCGATTCGTTTATCATCTCATTTTCCCGCCTCCTGCCCTCTTCCGATCTGTATAATACGTTCGATGATATTTTAGATATTTTAGATAGTATGACGGCAGCAAAAGCAATAACATCTTCGAAAACATGAAAAACCATCGGTTGGTTGGTGGCAGATGTTTCCAAGTACAATTCGTAATGGCGCTACGTAATTCCTTACACTCTGAGTTATAAGCAGGACACAAAAAAAAAACAAAAAAAAAATAAAGGAAAAAATTTATGGAAAAAATGCGAAACCACCTTCTAATGATGTGTGTTGGTGTACTTTTCGGGTTTTATGAGTGTTATTGGCTTTGTTGGGTTGGGCTTCTGTCAATATTGCCAACAAGGGGATGATGCGTCCTGAACAAGAGCGAACAGACATATATCATTATGACGACCACGAATCCTGTCTCTACCATCATTGCTGATCCTGGCTTCATGCAGTATTTCGGCTATTATTCAATGCCTTTAACATGTTTTTTGGCTTCCCAATATTCGATGGTTGTGTACTCATTCGTTACTTTCAATATTTTTCTCCGGTCTTGTTTTTTTTTGGTTTCCCTAATCACAATGCGTACATCCATCGAATCCGTCTGTGGCAGTTTTTAGTCTTTACGGCATTCAATTTGCGGCTGGCTTTGTGGCGCATCTTGCAAAGCCATTATTATCTAGGATCGCATATGTCGCAACGCATCCAAAACGGGTGAGTAGTGAGTCCTTGTCATTTGTGAACTGGAAAACTTTTACGAACATTATGATTTTATGTTTTTCGAAGCTAACGAGTGGAGGCCCACAAATGAATAACCATAAATGAGACGAAATTCCGACCAATTGAGGGTAATCAAGAATAAAGTTTCTTCCAGCATTTGCTCTTAATCGTCTTTGATTTTTATGTAACGCACAGCAGTTGTCGACATTTCTTCCATTTTTCTTCCTTTTTTTGATTGTTTTCAAAAGAAGAACTTGCGAAAAAATATAAAAACTGTTTTGACAAAAATTTGATGAGAATTAATTAAATTCAATTAAAAAAAAACAAAAACCTAAAAAAAATCGTAAATAATTTATGTATTTTCTCAACGATTTGTCAACAATTTTTTGAACAAAACTTTCCAAAAGAAATAATTTTCCACCTATGACAAACATCCTCAAACATTGACAAAAAAAATATTGTGTTGATTAATGAATTTTTTCCGGTTTTTTTTTCATTCGTTTTAGTAAAAGTTGGACAAATTTTATGAAAGTCGTAATTTTTACGAGCTGCTGCTGCTCTTTTGCAAAAGCATAAATTGTCAGCGCAAATCTAAAAATTTCAACAAGAAAAAATTATACAAACGAAAATGAATTTTTAATAATCATCAACAATTATTCGCATAAATTTTAAATATCATCAAATCTACCCCCTCCGTTTCCCGCTGTTTCTTTTTTATTTTGTACTTTCTAGGGATTAATTACGTTTGTTTAATATTAAAAAGAAGAGCAACCAAATCGGTTGTTTGTCTGCGACAATATTCAAATTGACACGTACACGATATTGCAGATAATAAATTCTCAGTTAAACCACGGACCTTGAAGATGGAAAAGAGGATACAACAAAAAAAAACCAAACAATATCCGTGACTTAACACAAAAGCCCAAATGAATATATTAATTAAGTTTGATGGACACGATCCAAGCATTAGAATGGAAAATTTTACAATCGTCTAAAATCCTTGGACTGTTGTCGTAAATACCTTAGAAAATGTTAAGGGTGGATTTTTGACTTTGACAAAAATGAAATTGTTCTCAACCGAAAATTGTGCTTCTCCACACATCTTCAACCAAATCTAAATCGTTTTATCTATTTCAGTGGTTGAGCACTGCTAATATGTGAACAAAAATTTCATAAATTAACCCCCACCCACCTAGTCACCACCCCAACCAATGTCGTAAATTAGCATATGGCCACGTTGTCTATTCTGAGTTGCCTGAACTCTGGCATGGCATCCTTTCCAATGTCGCCTCTGCAGAATACGATGTTCGGACCCCTTTTTCTGCTAAGTGGGCGAAAGTAATCAAAGCTTATTGTTTATTATCATTATCAGCTTGAATACAGCCATTTTCATAAGTGAAAAGTGGCTCTTCGCATCATCAAAACTCCTGTTCGTTATTGTTTCAAGATTTATCAGCCGTAAGATTTCGATTTTTCCAACCCCAACGACCAAATTCCGTACTCATCCCTCTGTGCAGTCATTGTCGCCATAATCGTAATCATCGTTGATATTATTATCGTTGTCGGTTGTTGTAGTACAGTTCCCGGTACTCCTCAGCCCATTCGAATTGAACAACCCCACAAAAAAAACATTTGTTATTTTTGCTAATTTTCTAAAACTCTTATTCTCGACGGAATTAAATGGAAACGCACACCATCACAACCATCACAATTCATCCTCGAAAGAAGTTGTTTGCAGAGAAAAATGTGGTTAAACTCGTAAATTCCCGTTTACATTTTCGTTTGCGTGTCGAGCGAAGGGTGCGCAAATTGAATGCGTAATGAGTAAATGAGTTAGTCCCGGCGAACACAAATTTTCCGAAAAATACGAAGGGTGCGCTCGCCCCACAACGGGACGCCAATACACCTTTTCTCTGATAAGCAAACAATCATAGATGGTGTTAATGGGAGAGTAGAGAGGTCGATTTGGTGGTGTATTGTCGAATGGAGATATACAACCTTAACCAAAACCACAGTGCTAATCATGTTGTCCTTTTCTTTAATAGCGTATCATGTCACCGATATGGCGGTTCGTTCGCAAAAGGTACAAGACTGCAGGCGAATTAAAACCAATCCAACGAAATTGAATCAAATTGAATTGAATTACGCAACAAGACAGAAGGGATTTGTTAATATTTGACGTAGGAGATTTTATACGAGAAAATTACAAATACATTCGCATGCAACACAGCTCCTTAAAGCATGCTCAGCAGAGCAACGAACGACCGACAAAAGGGAGAAGCCCGTAAGGGTGTGGTTTCAATCCTACTGGTTCAGGATGTCTTACACATTCGAAGGATTTGAAAATATTTTCCTATACATACGTAAAATTTACGGGCAATTTTTGTGCATGTGCTTCATTCAATCTGACGAAAATTTCTCTTTTTCCGAATACAAAGAAAACGATGGCGATGACTTGAATTTTATTCCGTAGATTGAAGCACTTTCCTCCTAAAAATGGTGAATCCTTGCCGAAGATATTCATACGATTGCGGGTTAAAAAGGAGCAAAGAGGGAAGTCGACAGTTTATTGTGAATCAAAAACTCACCCAGCCAGAGTGATTACTTTTATGCGCTCTCGGCACTTCAGGGTTTCCATTTCGGTTGCCTTTTATAGTCGCCCATACAATATGTACACCACCCTCGTCGGATAATAGATTTATTATCGTGTAAACATGATTCAGCTAAATAAACTGAATTATACCCAGTTAATGGTCTTCAATTATGCGTGTTTCGAAAAATTGCACGCATACCAACCTAAGAGACGTTATCAAAAGTAAAAGCGTCAACCAATTGAATGAGGGTGGAATGGAGTGGATTTAGGATTTATTTTACAAATCAACTAGAAGTGAGGGTGGATTATTGTGATGGATTTTTTTGTTGGTATTCTTGTGTGCGTTCGAAAATGATATACTCCTAAACAAGAATCTGTGGCAAGTATATGTGTAAAATTAGCTCAAGTGGAATTAAATACACTTCTGGGGAGGATCAAGAGCATCCTCCCAGAACTTCCGAAAATTTCTTGCTTCCCCCCACAAACCCACTCACCATATATATACATGAATATTATCGATCCTGCTCGGAAAAGGGATTGTTGTGTATTTTTCATAATAAACTTACTTGATTATCGAATGGAATAATTAACTTTCGAATCATAAAATTATTCACAATCAGTCGAAGCGTATAGTTTATGAAATTTTAGGGGAGAATATCCTCATAAAATATCATTCCAAATCCGGTATAGTAATTTTGTTCGAAATTTACGATAATTTTATTCATACTTACGAGCATTATCATGTTCGTATGTACGTAATGTAGTGTGATTATTTTTGTTGATTGAGATTTTTGAAGAACTTTTCGTGATTGTTAGTTCTCGATTTGATTTGTAAATGTTAATTTGTACGAACGGAATTTTTTTTGATTAAAAACTATTTGCTTTTTTGCATTTAGTTTTTATATTAGCAGTTGCGTCAAAATTGCTGCTTTAGTGTGAGCCTTCTAATGTTGCTTTACAGCACCAGTGAACAGACCTGTAAGCCTTTTACTTACTGTTCCTTTACTGCTGTTCTACAGCACCAGCGAACAGACCTGTAAAAGGCCCACACTAATGCAGCATATTCAACGCAACAATCTGACGCATCCAACAAATTTTACCGATACGAATTCTGAATAATTTTTATATTTAAGTTTAGTTGGGATATTTTTTTTCCTGGAACGAAACAGTTTTGAAATCGTTTTAGTTTTTAGTTGGGATTTATTTTTAGAAAAATTCTCAAATATATTTTTTGTATTATTATTTGATAAAATAATAAAAAAATTTTGACGGTGTTTACAATGCTTTAATTTTACTTAATAATAAATAGTTATCCAATTTTCAGTTTAGAAAGTAAATTAATATCAAATATTTTTAAAATATAGAATTTTATTTATGTTTTATTCAATTTTATTAAAATACTATTGCCATTATCTACCATATATGAGGTTTATTCAAAAAGTATCGCGAAATATGACATTCCGCGGGTTACCTATATTCGATTTTCGATTTTTTGTGATGTTATGTTGGTCCACATGTCTGTCACTTATGCCGACAAGTTCGGCCATTTTGAATGTTCAGTTAATTTTTGACAGCTGGTTTGCTTGCACGTGTTTTGGCTCGTCTTCGATTTTTGTCTCAATTTCCACCAAAAACAGCATCGCATTAACATTGCTAAGGAGCTGTTGGACTCTGTCCGCGACGACCCAAATTCGCATTGCTTTACAATATCTTAATGTTAGTACTAAAAAAATTGTGATTATCAAACCACCATAGTATGGTTCATCCTCTTTGGAGCAAAAACGACCGATGGTTGTGTCAGATTTGTCCATGTTGTTAAGATTAAATGTTAACAAACAATAGCCAGTAAGTAGGCCAGTGAGTAGCCTTTGGTCTGGTTTATTGAGTTTAAGGACCTCTGCAGCCCTTTCTTAGTTAAGGCGATACTTTTTTTAGATTGATTCATGCCCGAGGAATTTTCACAGTATTAGCTTTCAACCCCACATTCCCAGGACTCCAGGTGACCCTTTGGATAGCCTTAGAAGGGTTCTAGTCTAATGAAAGGAGTATTTGCTCCCCTTTTGGCAAGTTTCTCTGCTATGACCTGGCACCCACAACAAAGTTACTTTGGGGTATCTAGCCAGTTGATTTAGGACCGTGAGGATATCCCAAAATAGCTTGGATTGTCTGAGATGATGTTGACTTTTGCGTTACGTGGTTTCCTTCTAATACCCTCCCCAGCCCAAATCTCTAGGGCATGTATTTCTACCTGAAAAAAAATGGGAATATACCAAAGGGCTTCGATAGATGGTAATAAAGTCCGAGTACACCCGCCCCAACATTCACATCCGTTTTAGAACCGTATGTGTAAAAGACGAGGACTTCTATTTCGAGTGACGGCCTCTCATCCGACCAAGTTAGACGCTCCGTCAGAACAACTTTGAAGGACTGGTTTAAATTAGGTTTATTCAGCATTACGTCCGACAGATAGTTAGCTTCCTGAAATTTTTTAGTTCTGATACAACCTTAAGATGTCCAAACAGATCGCCGCGTTTAAAGGTTTTCTAATCTCCTAACCTAAGAGCCCCTTTAGCCGCTTCCTTTTTAATATGCAAATGCAAAAGGAGCTTCAAAAGCTGTCCTGAGGCAAATTCTTAGGACACCTTTAATAGCAGTCTTCGAACTTTACGAAGGGTTGCTTGGGGAGTACGTTTTTCAGCCTTAGGCCACCAAATGAGAGCCGCATAGGTGATGATGGGTCTAACTACTACCAAATATAACCACAGTATCATTTTTGGTTGTAGACCCCACGTTTTACCGAAAAGCCTATGATAAGCCCAAATTGCTCTAGTTGCTCTATCAGTAACACTGATAAGGTGTGATTTCTATCTAGTTCAATTTTGGATCCAGAATGACCCCAAAATATTTAACCTCAGTAGAGAACTCAAGTTCAATTCAATTCATCTTAACCTTTGTGAGGTTCAACTTATACTTCTAAGTGAATGTGGAACTAAGATCATTTTGTGAGGTTCACAAAGCCTGTTCTTCCAGCACCCAATCAGCATATATTCGCTTTTATTATATAAAAACTATTTTATTAGTAAACAGTTTATAAAATGGCAAATTATATGCGAATTTAATAATTTCATAAAACATAAATATATATATTCAAAAACCGTTATTAAGAAATATTTCCAATAATTAAAAGGCAATCGTTGAAAGAAAAAGGGCTTCTCCTCATTATCTGATGCGGCGGATCAATTTCCGGGATGATGACAATTAAATTTTCGCTTTAAATTAGCAAATACAACAACAACCTTTTCCTAGTGCAAAAAGGAGAACCAATTGTGGCACTGACAGCGATGGCATCAACCCAAATCAAAGTACAAACTAACAAAAGTAATCTTTTTAAAAAAACAAAATGGCGGATCAATTTTTTTTTCAATTCTCTTTCTAAAAAAAAAACACAATATTTTAATAATAATAAATTTTTTTAATTTTGTAATAGTAAAATATGTTAAAAACTTTTCAGAAAATAATTTTTCTACTATTTCTTCATTGTTCACTTCTAACTCATCCATTAATGTTAATGTCGACTTGTGTCCATTTTCTTATTGTTTATTTAATCAAATCATATAATTTCAAGAATAATAAGAAGAAATTTTATGTCATTAATTTTTCTGT
The DNA here is from genome assembly GCA_958298945.1 of Atherix ibis. Lineage (NCBI taxonomy): Eukaryota > Metazoa > Arthropoda > Insecta > Diptera > Athericidae > Atherix > Atherix ibis. The sequence continues at coordinate 2,534,983 of OY282607.1, read as the reverse complement.
CTAACTTTTCTATTCCAGTTTTGGGATTATTTGATTATATATTTCCTTCGTTTATTTCAACAACAACAAAAATAATAATAATAACGAACATCCGACACCTTTTGCTTAAAAAATATTATAAGTAGAAGAAAAAAACAATGAAAAATTATTTAACAAATAAAATATAGCTTTTGTTAGAATGGAATTCATCTTTTCGGCTTTTATTCTCTTCTATGGTATATCATTAAAAATTCATTTAAAATCTTGTAGAGAAATTTCACTAAACATCAACTTAATATGTAGTCTCCACTATACGCTGGGCGTCAAATGATCTTCGCATTAATAGAATAATACCAGCATAATATGGATATATAGTGTATAATAATAAAATGAATGTTAGATGAGGAAAAACATAAACTTTGAGATATGAGAAGATATTTAACTAATACTCGTATTTGTCTCGAATGTCGAAACATTATAAAATTACACTTCGGTAGATATTAAGTTAGAATAATCACCAGCAACAAGCCATTTTTATATAGCAAAATAGCCATCTCAGTAAATTGACCATATTCCATTATACGATTGGATAAAATAGAATGGAGACGGCGTAAAAAAAAGAAAAGGTTTTGGAAAATGTTTAAATGACGGCCATGATTAAGATGGTCAAAAATGGTAGTCAACAAAATTATGTTAACCACTGCAGCACAATAACGGATCGGATCGTACTGGATACGATGATTAGTAGCGGTTCGAGATAGAAATTGGTCTCTATTCGTATTATGCAATTAGAATAAAATGCGAGAAATATATGAAGCAATTAATAAGGCTGTCAATGGAGACCCAGACCCCTGCGGTCTCTCGAAACCGGCCGCTCTATAGTCGAGTTTGCGTTTCATTTTTTGGCATTCTTCTTTCAACGTAAATTATTACACACACACACACTGGTTTCAATTTAAGGATTCCATGATGATAACAGAGCTGCTACTTAGACGTCTAACTGAATCGTTACCTTGTATACCTGACGCATTAATTTTAACCAAGGCTGAGGACTAGCAAAAGAAAAACTGTTCGTCCATTTTCGATTGCGTGTTTATGTTGTTTGTTGTGAGTGATTAGGAGGAAATAATCCGCCTATATTTCCACCCCTAGAGTCTAAGTTTCCTAATGTTTGACTATTCATTTCTATTCTAAGATCCTTTTTATCTACGGTAACGAATCCAACCTTACAGCCAGGGCCGAACAAACACAATACGACTATATATTTATGCTCAGTCGGACCTTGAAGTTGTTTGATCTTTTTAGGATTATTTAATGGCCACAACTACAAATCTTTTGCACTTTAGAATTTTTGGAAGCCATGCTGTGCCATTAGATGCAATTGTGCATGTCTAAAATGCAGCACAAAACAGACACCGTAATTGTTCTGACTGTCTGACTCTAATATGCACCGTCATGGAAGTCAAAACATTTTGACAAAAACAATTTTCCTACCGCCCTAAAGAGTGCAAAACATTCACCAAAAAAAAAAAAAAAAAATACAAACACCGACAGAATCATAATTAAATTTGTGAAAAAATAATCGCACCGATTTTGCATTTTTTTTTATTTTTTATTTTTATAATTTAAGGATAAGAATAATTGCAGCATACACATCGTGGGTGGCTTACGAAATTATTTGCACTTTTGCGAGTTTTTTTTTTCTTTTAGGACCAAAAAATAGTCACAACAATAATGCATATTTAAAATAATTATTATAAATTATTTACTCCAACCAATTATAATTAGAAGCGCGGTTAAAAATCTTAGGAAATTTTATGTTTTAATTTTAATACAGACGAAACTAATATAATTAAAAGCTTAACGATTTTTCGCTTTTTTTTCGCTTCCGTGAAACAAAAATTAATCTCAATTTAGATTTAGCATTTTTTCGCATGGCTTTTACGTGTATGTATATGAAATATACAATATATAAATCATAATTAGAAATTCACTTAAATACATCAAAGAAAATAAGTAATTCTTAACGTTTTCCAAAATAAGAAACCAACGAAATCTTAATTATATATTTCCAAGTCATAAACCCCGTAATTAAATTGTAATTTTGAACGTGTTCTTATTTAATCCTCTTCTACAATATAAAAATAATCGTAGAAGAATTTTCTCAACTCTTTCTTTTGTGGCTTTTTTTTATTATTAAATTTCTCTATTCGCTGGCACTATCCCATTTGGGCTATAATCCAAAAACAAAAAGAAGAAGAAAAAACCATAAAAATGGCACGGGTAAAAAAATTATTATAAAAAAAGAAATTATACTTTTCAATTTTGATAGCCAATTAAATACGGGCACAACAGGAAAACGTGGTAAATTATTTTCTTCGTTAGCCAAAACTTGAAATTAGAAGATTTACGAGCTAGAAAATATTGAGTTCACAATATTAAAAACAAGAAGAAATATTACTAAAATTTTTACAGTATTAATGATTGATGAGGAGATCTTCTTTTGTTCAGTAGGGGTTTTTTTTTCTTTTTTTGCAAGTTATTTTACAGATATTTCTTCTTTTTTTCTGTGGCATTTATTTTTCTAATAATTTTGTAAAATTTACAACAAAATAAGTAATAATTTTGAATGGTTGTAAAATAATAACGTCAAATTAAAATTGCCATGGTGTATGGGAGAAAGAAAAAAAATACCATTGAGAAAATAATTACGAAAAATTGTCTAAAAGAATGTAATAAAAATTCCAACCAAACTCTATACACGGGAAAAAGCACCAAAAAAAATATGAAATAAATAAATTTCGAAAAATATGTGTAATTACAGTGGCAAATTACTGACAGATTGTGACGTGCGCCCATCTTGGCGAATATCTGAATCTGCTGTTGTAGGGTTTTAATGGACATCATCACTAAAAACAAACGAAAAAATAAACTAAAAAGAAAAATTAATGATAAATTCAATAACAACAACAAAAAAACACTACTCATAACTACACATCCTATTAAGATGAAACTAATTACATTAAAATAAAAAAAAAACATAAATACATACAAGCAAACAAGCTGTCAAAAATAAAATATAGAAAATGAGATGGCGGCGGAGATCGCTCCACTTAACATAGCTAGTAGCTGGCCGCTTTTTTGTCTGTCTCTCTCTCTATCTCTTTGATAAATATTTAAATACGCAAATTGATAGCCCACATGCGAACATAATAAAGAGAATAATCTTAATTAAAATAGCGTGAAAAACTTAATTTGTTTTATTAATTGGAAACGCACTCGAATTGAAAGGACACGAAAAACAACAAGTACAGAGCCTTTCGGAAAAGAGAAATTTCTCTCTTACAAATAGTCTAGTGGTTATGTTCAATTTTCTGGTTATGTTCATAAAGCCATACACACACGCACATGTATTTTTACATAAATATACACATTCGTAGTTATATAAACGTGCATAAATGAATATTTGCTAATTTTCATCCTCTTGAAAAATAGAGTGTAATATTAGCAAAAAGGGCTGAAGAAGATACGATATTCATGAACAAATATATAAATAAATTTATTAGACAAGTAGTAGCTGAAATTGGAAAAGGGGTAGAAAATAGGGAAGAAAAAAAAAGTTCATATTTGCTTTGAGAAGCAACATTACCGAATGGAGCACGATAACGAAACGAAGGACTTTCGTCCCTAATAAGTAAGGAAAGAGACAGACACAGCTTGAACAGCTTCCGATTCCCACAGTTTATTCTAGCACAGTAGTTCACAGTTGTTTTGATTCACACTGGCTCTCGTAATCCACTCCAAGTTAGGGAATGTGATATCAGCCACTCCCATAAAAATCATCCCCTAATTGAATTGATATGGCACACACAACTCTAGGGGCCGGAAAATTTTCGAATACCAACTGCCGAACAACAAACTGAATGATGAACGCATTCCGAACAACCCTCATAAACGCTATGAACATAAACAATAAAAATGTCGAAAACGATACTCCCCAAGATCAGGAAACGAAAATGAAGATTCAGGACACGGCATATCATTGTGCAATTTATTAAAAGCAAAATCAACTAAATTGAATGCGTTCATCCTGAATAATAACAAAGAACAGCTTTCCTTTAATATCGAATATTATCTTATATATTTCGGATGGGTAGAATTTTCTCCTTTTGGAAATAATTCATGTTCAGTTTTTGTCAAAATAGAAAAGTTCATAAAAATTGCGAGTTTTCCCTTATATGAACTTTTCAATCAATTTGAATAAATATTTTTATATTATTTTGTAAAAAAAAGTTGTTTCACCTTTAAATGTATAACTTGAAAGATTTCTTAATAAAAAAATTATAAATATTATGTTTACACGATTCTAAACGGCAGATGGGCAAAACTTATAATATTGTCATTTTATAAAATACTACAAATAAACGCACTATTATCTTCTCTACCCTTTCCGGCAAAAACCACAAAAACCAAAATAAATAAAAAACCACCCTAAAGTAGATTCATTACAAATTCCCTTCGGACTGGAATAATATTCAATTTCTTACGATTAGGCGGATCTCAAGAGGTTTTCCCAATTTTATTGTTAACAAAGCCAATCCCGTCAATTCTGTTTTTATAATTTATTACTTTTTATAATATTTCCTTTTGTTCAGATTCGCCATTTACATGATTCTGTTTCAATTCAGTCCTAATCCATGCCTATTCGGTTTAGATCGAGCAGAACGGCACAAAACAACACCAACGAGCAAAATAGAAAAGGGCAGATTTTATTACATCGTTCAGATGCGTAGGGTTGTGGCTTAACAATTTGAATGTTTGTTGATTTTGATTTTTAAATTATTTCATTCCTCAAAATAATAGAGATAATGCCGTGAACAGAAACATTCGTCAACTATTCCGCAACAAATTCGAATCACAAGAGAATACGATTCATCCCCTAATCAGGGTGAGAATTACTCATATATTCACAGACCTTAAAGATCTGTGAGAACAAAAAAAAGGATTGTTTTACCCTTTTTTGTCTGCGTTCAAGGACCTCTCTGTAATAAAATATGACATCGTCAGCATAAACATATCACTTTAGATAATAATTCCATGTTAACCCTTTTACGGTATGCTTCTGCACGAAAAATGAACAATTTTGATTTTTATTTGACTTTCTTTTCTTTTGTTGTGTATTTTTCTAACGTTAAATAATATGCATTAATGAAGGAAAAGCGAAAAAGTGCATTTGTAGTTCAACTTTTATTTGGTTGATTATGTTTTTAATTTTTTCTAATTAAAATAAACTATTTTTTTTCTTACATTAATTATCATTAAAAAAAAATTTAGTTTTGAAAACGGTGGGAGTTTAAATAGGAAACCTCCGTTTTCCAATAGATGACGTCAACAGTAACTTAGATTATAGAAGAACTGGATAGGCCTCTACACAAAAATTGTGGCATAATTTTGTTGTCAATACATTCGTAGAACGGACACACATGCAAAATAACAGAAACGGCGTAAATTATTGGGGGCCAATTTTAAACTTCAGCATTCGATTGATGCGGTTCGTTTAAAACCATTTTTCATATGTGATGTCATTTATGCATAAACAAATCGGATTTTGTTGTTTGATGGAATTAGTTTTGGAAATTTGTAATATTTTTGTTATTTTGTTTAGTAAAAATGAAGATGTTAACTTACCGAAACAAAGAAATTCCCGGTTTCCTCATTTCGTCGAATTTCTGGCAACGCTTTATAAAACACTTAATTTTCTGAAATAAAAACTTCATATTAAGTTTTATTAACAATATAACTATTTATAAAAATACTTACTTTTTTTGTAAATACTTCTAATTATATGAAAAATACACTTTTACTTACACTTTCCGATGTGACAAAATACAATAGCAACTTAAAAAATGACAAATATTTCATTATATTCGGTATGCTACCACTTTTATGGAAAATGGCGTGTTTTAAAACTCTCCGAAAGTCTACAAAATTTAGACGCTTGATATTTGATTGATATTTATGATACAAAATTAATAAAAAACCTAAAATACAATTGCATTTAATACCAGAAGATTGGAAAAAATAAATGTTGCTTTCTGTCGTGTTTAAATTATATTTTTATTTGCAATAAGTGAATTAAAATGAATATAAATTATGCTTTTGCAATTCAATAAATTTGTATTAGGAAAATTAGATGGCAGTGGGTATCATATATACATAAAAAATCTACACAAAAATATATAATAATTGCTATTTCTCGCCGCTTCGCAATAATTATGCCTCAAAATTGTGTATACATATACGGTACGGGCCTATCCAGATATTCTTTAATCTAAGGCTGGTCCATATTATCTGATCAGAAACGTCAAATCCTCAGCTTAGGCATCTGTCAACAACTCCTCATCATCACATTTTTTTGCGACTTTTTATCGGCGTTAAATATTTTTTTTCGGCATGAAAATGTCGAAAACTTGATCCAAATAAGCGTCATTTGCCGGAAGTTTTGCTTTTAGTCTTCAATTCAAAAAATCTGCTTCGAATGATTGTAGAAACTTATGATGAGGCTTCTATTAGAGAGAGTGGCTCCAAAGCTACAAAAGTGGTGATTTCGACGTGGAAGACAAGGCTCGTTCCGGACCTTTGAAAAAGTTTAAAGACGCAGAATTGAAGGTATTACTGGATGACCAGAACTTTCAGATTCATCGGGCATGACTCAACAAGCCAATTCCCATTTGTTTGAAAACATTGGGAATGATCCAAAAGCAAGGAAATTGGACACAAACAGCTGCTCCAACGACAAAAAGGAAGGATTTTCTATTGTGACTGGCGATGAAAAGTGGATCCCTACGATAATCCAAAGCGAAGAATATCTATGTTTCTAAACTCATGCTATATACCATATTTTAATAAAATACTTGCTAATGCCCGAGATGCGTTGCAATGCGTCCTTAAATTATTTTTTTTTGTAATTTGTTTGTAGTAGGTTCACATATACAAAGCAGACATGTTTACATGTACAAAATAATTAGAAGACAATAATTTTTTGTTTATTAGAATAAATTTGAAAAATGTATTCAATGGCTTTGAGATATAACGGATGATTTTTTCCAAAATATAACGGATGAAAAAATCCAAAAAAAAATCTCAAAAGTGTACAAAATTTTTGCTTTAATATCAATATGCTTACCATTTACTTTTTAAGGATTATAGGTCTTATGTTAATATTGACAATGACTACGTTTTAAGTGATCCATACGAGGGATTTAATTTTGAACCACTTATTTGGGCATCTCAGCTGGTATCTCCCTAATAACACGTGTAATGTTATCTTCCAAGCCTGCAAGTGACGCAACTTTATTGACATAGATTAGTGACTTCACGTAGCCCCATAAAAATAGTCTAAAGGCCAACTTACCGGTCCGAAACGTAAGATAAATTTCTCATCGAACTCATCTCTCAATATGTCCATTGGTTCATGTGCTGTGTGGCATGTAACGCCTTCTTGTTGAAACCACATATCGACCAGAAGCAGTTCTTACATTTTGGGCAAAAAAAATTCAAAATCATCGAGCAAAAAATTCCGCCGATACAATATTTTCTGCAAAAACAAATAAATTTTTCGGCTATCCCACTCATGAGCATGCAACATATAATTGACCATGTGAAGAGCATGGATTTTCAAAATTTAATCCAAATACTTGAAGCGATTGACCTTATGCCTTGTTGATGATCATTGAGAATGCCAAGGGAATGGGAAATTGAAATCGTTTGAAATTAAATGGCATGTCGGTGGGAATGGTTAGCACATTTGACTTGCCATTCAGAATTGTTGCTTCGATGACGTTTGGCATCAGTTTTTGACAGCGAGCCTGGTTCCATTGCCCAATCGGGATGGATTAATGTTCCGCAAAAGAATTATTTGTGAAAATCTATACGGTGGTACACCAGGAAAATCCAACGAATTTAAAAACTCAATCGGATAATTTAAAATCTTATTCGTATTCATGACGCTGCTAATCCATTTGTAGATAAGAGACTCGCTCGCAATTTGTGCGTGGATTGCGTAGTTATTTGCATTGAATGCCTAAATTTTGATATTTTTTGCTGCCAAAATAGCACGTTCGCAAATCCATTGGTAATATTTATAATTGCTGGTTAATTAATTGTTCGATCGGTGGGACTGAATTAATTGTTCGATCGGTGGGACAATGACACAAAAGTTTAGTGGAAATGAAAGATATTTTGTATAGGAATCAAATGTTGCTTTTCCATATTGATCTTTGATGAGAGTTTCTGCACATGTCTCCACAGATGCAATGCTTTAACGTGAGTTGATTTTGGTATTACTGGTAGAGTTTACCGAATATCGCCTGCTAAAATAATGAGATTTCCAGGGACCATTTTTGCATTTGCTCGCAAGTTTCAAAGAGTTCGATCAACTGTCTGAGCATTGTCAGGAGGCACGATTATTTTGACGGAGAAACCAACAACAACTGTACAAAGTTTCAACTCAATCGGATAAACGATGCCCGAACGACTGTAATCGATGCGCCCAGCTACTTCTTGCGCGTAAAATTTTTTTTGTTGACAAACCTTCCCCGGCGTACGCACAAAAACTCTCCAAAGTTTATCGCAATAGAATAGACGTATAAAACACGAACACATAAACAATATTTTTTAAAAATATATAATAGACAATAGATAATGGATAAAAGATTTTTAAAATAGATTTTTAAAAAAAACTTTCTATTTCTGATGTTTTGAGAGACACTGGTCAGCGTGACAGCTGACAGTTTAGGGTTATTAAAAATGGAGGACGGCGCGTTTTATTGTTGAGCAATATTTTAAAAATAATAAAGGTTTGGCAGCTACAGTTTGCAATTTTCATAGAAAAAATGGTCGGAATAGGGATTTGTGAAAAGAATAATTAAAAAATTTAGGGAGACTGGATCAATTAGTGATCTTAAACACAATATTCGTTCTTCAATAAGTCGTTTAAGACAAAAAATCGAAGCAGTTCGTGAGAGTGTTGCTGAAAGTCCGTGGTGATGAATTTGATATTTCAAGAAGCGGTCTACATCGTATTCTTACAAAAGATTTGCATATGCATGCTTACAAAGTTCAATTGACTCAAGAACTGAAGCCTACTGACCACGCACAGTGAATGGAGTTCCTCGAATGGATTATGGAACAGCAACAAGTTTTCGAATAAAATTATCTTTAGCGATGAGGCTCATTTTCATGTTGATGGTTTGAAAATCGCCAAAATTGTGGTTCAGAAACTCCACGAGTGATTGTTGATCGATAACGTGTTACTGTTTGGTGTGAATTTTGGACTGGAGGCATCATCTTTGAAAATGCGGCTCGTCAAGCAATTCCAGTTAATGGTGCTCTCTATCGCGACATGATAATCCAGTTGTTTATGCCTAAATTGTAAGACATGGAAGTGGACGACCTGTGGTTTCACCAAGACGCTGGGTGCTACATGCCATACAGCCCGAGAATCAATTACTTTTTGTGTGTATTTTAGGACACCTTTTAGTTAGTATTCAAATTAATCAGAAAATTCAAGTGTTAAATTAAATAAAGTAAGAAAAAATGCAATTAATATTTTTATATTTTTTTTTCAATATAATTTCTCATTAGTTTTTTCTTTTAAATTATAAAATTTATTAAAAGAAAAGAAAAACAGTTCGGAAAACACTGGAACACGAACTTTTGACAGTGATTTTTCTTCTTTCTATTGTTGACATTGTAATTTTTGTCGATGTTTTCGATATTTTTCAATATTTTTCCAATTCATTTTGAATTAAACGAAATTTTTTTTTGCCATTAAAAATAAAATCTTTCAAATCATTTTACAAATTATGAATTAAAAAAAATCGCATAATTTCGAATAGCAGAGAAAATAAAAATCATCGACCAAACAAAACTTATGCGAATATCATCGAATTAATAACAACGAGAATATTGAGTTTTTTTTTGCCTATTCAATCTTGATGGGAAATAAACAATTTTCTTTTTATTTAGTATCAATTTTTATGAATTTTATTAAATATTAATAAATGAAAAGTTTCACCTTCTATTAAACAAAATGTGAGAATTTATAAAAAGCCGATTTTTTCCCCTGTTAAGATTGGACCTAACGATAGGAGAGGAAATCGGTTTTTTTCAGATAATATCTTTTTTCGATAGTTGCTCGTCGTTTTTTTTTATTATTATGGCAAATTAGAGCATTATCTGAATTTATTTAGACCATAACCAGCATATTGTAAAATCAGTAGAAGATCTGAATTAAAGCTCATTCGATTATCTGCTTTTAGGTATTAAAAAAGATATCGTTCATGAAAATAAGTATTTTAAGCAAAAAGCGGACGGTGTCGATAATGTGGGTATCCATTGCGCTCTAGAGCCGACGGGGGGCGGCCAAGATGAAACAAAATTAAAGTGGCTCATTTTCTAATCTAAACTCTTTTCATAAAACCCAATAAAAATGAACTGGAATGGTAAAAACCGTTGTTGGTTGTGAGATGAAAAACGAATGCGCATTGGTAGGCGGAAACAAAGTTTTCGACTATCAAAAGAAAAAAGAAGACCAATAACAAAGAAAGAATTTCGATAAAAATTCAGTAACCTAATTTGGTATTATCGGACAACAAACAAGATTTTTGATATTATAAATGCGTAGAAAAGGAAGAAAAGGACACCTCGTTATGCCCGGCGGATAATGACAACACCGGGAATTATTGTTCATGGAATTCGGCCGGTATTTCATCGTAAAATACCAGAAAATCCGAGAAATGAACCTGTTCCCGTACGCCTACGTGCTGAACGATGTTTCTCAGGTGAAAATCTCAGCACCTTACCCATTCCCTCCCTTGGGACAAGATCCTAACATCATCGATCTAGGCTAGCTAGACGATCGCGCTTATACAATGAGTAATTTTTATTGAAGCTACTCTTTTTCAAAGGACACAATCTCAGATCCTTCCGATTCTTAATGTCTCTCAAACGTCGTAGTTCTGGTCAGCGGTATTCACCATTTCAGGTGCAATCGCCCAAGCTAGGTACATTTTGATCAGGCGACAAATGGTAGCCACCCGCTGGGTCCTGTGGCCGTGTTCTGTCGAGCCTAGTAACGTTGGTGGTCCGAATGCGGGCGGCGGCTTCAAAGTGCGCACCCCATTGTCACTGAGTCCTTAGACTTGTCACTAGTAGATACAAATAACCTGATAAACGGCGATTACCCAGTTCGAACGTTTATGTTTAGGGCGGACATGCCCATTGAACACGCCGACCAATTGCTAATTCGTACGTCCATTCCACACTTTCTCCAAGCGGCCATCTATTAGCCTTCAAACCATTTCGTTAATATTTTGACATGTTTGACATTTTTTCCCTCCTCAATATATTGCCTCCTATTTATATGTACATAGGAATTTTTATACGTAATTGCAGTTAATTTTCTCATTCAAAAAATTTACTTTTACTTTTCAGAAAAGATTTAATTTTCAATCCGTACATTATTAGCCATTCGATCGTTTATTGTCTTAAATAGGTTTTGTAAAAGTGAAACGACACATAAAAGCCACGACAGACAGTATCGAAATAAATCAATGTGCACAATTAAATAAATTATTGAACTTTGTTCGTGAACAATAAATAATGATTTGTTGTCATCGGACGATTACCCCCTTTTTCCGGCAAAGTTCAGATTCCAAATGGAAATGTCCGACCTTTTCACAATTGTCTTGACCTTCGCTAATTCTGATATTGACCCGTACCAGTTGCCAGCAATAAAATCAGAAATATTTGTTGAACATGAACTAACGTTCGATAAATATTGAACTTTGATGCACTTACGGCTGGTATCCCAAGACTACTATTTTTTTTCACTTACCAAATAATCAATCGATAATTTAGAGAAATTAATTAATAAGCATGGGTGGGATTGGCTCTTTTTTCGGGGTTGACTTCATTTATTTTATCCAAATCATTTTTTTTATTCTTTTCAAATTTTTGTTCGGATTTAATGGAAATTTCAAATGAGGCAATTTGTTTTTTTTTTATATTTGTCCAATAAACATATTATTTAAGATAATATTTATTTAGCTATAAGTTTGCCATTTTATATTATTATTAAGAAAAATAAAATAAATTTGTAAAAATCTGGTGATTTCGCTCTAGTCACTTTTCGTGCTTTAAAAGGCGATTATAAAGGCTCATTTATCGCACAGTAAATGCGTAAAAAAGCTAAATTTTTAAATGTAGAGCTCTAAAAATCCACAACATATAGTAAAAACGATATTTTATTTGCAAAAATTGACTTATGTGCATTTCGGATTGAAGGTGTCATTGTACCGTATTTCTTCGACAGACCGTTAAGGTCAATTCTGAGTACTTTGGCCATGCGCTAACATACTAATCTGCCTTTAACTTAAAAAAGTGCGGATAAAATATTATGTTTTTTTTTATTCTGATTTTAAAAAATTGTTTTCTGATAAAATTTTGGTTTTTAAGACGAAATTATTAAAAAAAAATTATTCATAACATTAAAAAATTTATTTTAATGTAAATATTTTAAAAATGCCTTGAAAACTAAAAAATAAAATATTTTTAATAATATTACAACAAAAATTACGGTTATTTCAATTCTGAATTAAAAATTATTTTTTGATAAAATTTGGCTTTTTAGGACGAAATTATTTACAAAAAAAATTATTTTTAACATCCAAAAATTTATTCTTATGCAAATATTTTTAAAAATCTCTTAAAAACCAAAAGAAAAATATATTTTTAATAATATTAGAAAAAAAATTACCGTTACTTCGATTCTGATTTTTTTTAAAATTCTGATAAAATTTTGGTTTTTAAGAGGAAATTATGTAAAAAAAATTATTTTTAAGGTTTTCGGTATTTCTTTTTAATTGTTGTATTTAATTTTCAATAAAACCAGAAAAATTACAAATAAATACAAATGAGAAAGTAACAATGAGTTGTTCATTATTTAGTTTCGAAAGTATAGCCTAGTCATTTTATAGCTATTAAATATATATAACATATAAGATTATATTTATTTATTATAAAATTTTCCATTTAATATTGTAAATTAGTTAACCACCAAAAAAAATTAGCAATTGGGTGCTGGAACAACAGGTTAAGGATAGTGATTTTTCCAACAAACTTTCTTCAGTGATGATGATGAGGCTCATTTTTTGTTCAGTGGATATGTTAATAATCAAAATGTCCCTCATTTAAGGCTTTTAAAACCTACAAGTAACTATGGAAAAAAGCCCTTGATATCTGCAAAAAGTGACTGTTTGGTGTGCATTTTGATATTTTTTGAAAATGAACAAGCAGCGACCGCTACTGTCATTCTGAGCTCTATAGTTGTACAATTATCAACTTCTTTTTATATGGTTTTTAAGATTTTACTCTAAAGCATATATAATTTTAACAAGATGCGATCCCCATAAACCACGCAAAACAATAAATTTTAGCTTTATTGCGTGAAGAGTACGTAATTTTGAAATTTGCTGATGTTAATTGGCCTCCAAAATTGTATGATTTGAAATTTTTCTTGGAAATCTACCTAAAACTTTGTATTTTGTGCAAGTTTTGAAGTTCTTAAAAATGAATATCCGTCAAGTATTGGCCGAATTACAACCTGAAATGTTTGGAAAAATCATCAAAAATTACCTCAAAATGATCGGACCCTGCAAGAGGTCCCATAGTAACCATTTGAAAAATATTTTATTTTATAAAATGAACCATCATTTTGAGCCCTATGGTTGTACAATGACCCATACTTTTTTTATAAGAACATAAAAATTTTACTCTTAACCATATAAATTTTTATAAAATGCTATCCCCACAAACTACGAAACACAACAAAAAACGGTTTAGTTGCGCGAAAAAACCCCTGTACTCGTAATTTCGAAATTTGGTGATGTTAATTCCACGGTTGAACTTTTCCCTATAAAGTCGAAATTTGGTGACGCGTTTGAACTTTTCCCTATAAAGTTTTGTGTCCAACGTAAATAATTCCTAAAGCTTAGAGCATCTAAAAACCAACATTCATCAAGTAATGGCCTTATTAGTACTCAAAGAAGAAATCTCGTGGCAGCCATTTTAAAAATGTTTTATGTAAGCCATTTTTTTTTCTTCATATATAAGGGCGCAGCTAAGACAATTTAATGCTTCAAAAACTTTGCTTAAAATAAAATTTCGAGTATATTTTATTCAACTTTACTTTCTTAAGCAAAATTTGATAATCTTATACATTTTTCAATATTTTAAAATTGTTTAAAAAAAGGAAAAATAATTGAAAACTATTGAGAAAAAAAACACAATTAATTTAGAAATAAACAGAAATCAATTTCCGTCATTTTATTGTAATTAAGTAATGTTCCATTTCCATCGTTTCGTTGTAAAGTGTCCGGAAAAAACAACTGAAACATGACGAAATTTTCGCGCAAGCTACCAGAAGCACATTATCACGGTTGAATGTCATAATCTTAATTTTAACGAACTCTGTTGGCAATTCAAAAATTAAAACGTTTTGCCAGAAGAATGAAAACAACAAAAAAATTATATATTTAATAATAAATTGGCAATTTAAGAAATTACATCAACCCGAGTTCAATCAACCTACAACTAAATAAAAACAACACCTCATGTTCGGGAAAATTAACACAAAAAAAAAATAAAAACAAACGGCAAATAAATCTTTCTTCAAGTCATTTCTTAATTTGAAAAGAAGCCAGCCAGTCAGCCAAATTGAAATCGGGAAAATAAATGTTTTTGTAAAATTCGTGATATGTTTTTCGAAATTGAATGATAAATTCATGAGTTTTTGCATGTTTTTATCTTGGAAACAACAAATTTTTTTGGTTGTTGCCTTTCGTCTCCTCTTATTTAATTGTGACTAACTCGGTGCACACAGGTTTGTTAATGCTTCCATTTGTGAAAAACCAACCAAAAAAAAAAACCATCAAAGCAAAAAAACCAATGAACACGGAGTACACCTCTATTTAGCCACTTTTGGGATTGTTGCTGGTCTTATACGAAACCGACTTGTTGATGATGATTAAACGTATTTATTTACCGATTAAATAATCATAACTCATTACGGTCATCCTCTATGTTGCATGAATAATTGAGTATATGTCAACTTAACTTCGGTTTGCTCTCTTCTTCGCTTGGATTAAATTACACACTGGAGAAGAAAAAAACACCTTTTCTGACCAGAAAATAAAGGAAAATCAATGAAAAACAAACCAGCAACATTACTTAAATAAACGATAAATCGTTTAAGTACAAACAGTAAAAAAACGGATGGGGCACTACAGCAAAAGACAAAATATTTTCAGTTCGAATATCAAATTTCTTACGAGATAAGATAATTAAAACAGGCGAACAGATTCGAAGAGCGTCGTCGACATGAGCTTGCTTGTACTCGGGCGGGCACACATGTGGTACGTAAGCATGTGTACATGACACGGTGCACAGAAGTGATTGGTCGGCTGCGATGACAATCTGGACCATAAGCAGCAGCAACACACAACAAATGAACATCAATTACAGTCCAGCTCAGAATCAGAAAAATTCTAAATGCAAGCGGCGGACTAAGCGGAGCATTTCGATGGGAAGCGATACCGGCGAGAATATCAGAATTTCTATTACTGCAGAAGTGATTAGAGCGATTGGGATGAATTGTAACCGAAACCGAGGACATTTTTAGTGCGGTAATGATCGGACGAGAAAGAGGGGCCAGAAAACTGATGCGTCCCATGATAATCGAATGGAGAAAAATAAGAACTGATCTGGAAAGATAGCGCAAACAGCATTTAAAAGGCCAGATAAATACCCCAGAATGACATGATCAATCGTTCTGTGTACACTTGTACATGATTCACCTCTTCTACAACACCAAACCACTCTGTACACGGGCAAATCTAGCGTAAAACGGGCAATCACCAGAAGCGGTCGTTTTGGATCGGTTACAGCCAGTGTCGCAATCACGGTCACATTCGCTCAGATAATCTCACAACAAAACCAAGACTTACCAGCAATAAATGTCTGACAAGCTATAAACAACCAAACTATCCAGAATCATACCATACCGCTTACCGTTCCCCGGCGGAGGTCTTCTGCAATTGCCAATGCGGATTATGCTTCCTTCTGGCTTCCTCGACGGACTGGCAGCAGAAACTCTATTGGCACTCAGTAACTATTGTCGTTATCGCAGTGCAATCGTAAATCGACTTAACTTTGGAATATGTGCTCGTACTCGTTATCGCCAAATAGTGCCCCTCCGAAGCCCGCTGGAAGGGGATAGCTCACAAGAGGAACTCGTGTAATTTGACAGCAAATGTATTACTCTATCACATCGCCTCAAATAGCTCGCGGGTACATGCGAATGGGAACATGAACAGCACATCGCTGTGTGTCCCAGTCGTCTGGAACCTTGTCTAGAGAAGTATTAGAGCTTTATTACCACTTACCTGACACTGTGTACAAACAAACCCGATTGGAGAACTTCAGAATCTTCTGCCAAATCACTTACGACCAAGTTGAACTACGAATGCTTCGGAGGAGGCGACCCAGCCCCATTTGCGAATAACCTCTAACAGCTCCATGAAAGCAAAACGTTCTAATGAAGTGTTCTACAATTGCCGAGGTTCTCGTCCATCTGAAAATCAAATCACCTGAAAATGAATCGAATTTCTTTCTGACTGCATTTTGCTTGCCAATCTTGGGCACCGAACATAAAATAGAGAATTTATCGCAGCATTTTCCATTCGTTCCATTTTGAGTACAACTGTTCCGACTTGCTTCGTGAATCGTGACGAGGAAGAATTTTCGTATTTAAACAGTGGTCAATTGCTGTTTGCATTAATTTATTAGTAATTTTCTGTCTTTTTGAAGATTGGGGTTCTTTGATACCCCTCCCTCCAATGATTTGCGATCATCCAGCATCGATTAAGTGGAACGGAATGAAAAGTGGAGCTTTTCTTATTCCATTTCTGCACTGTTTGGCCTAGCAAGTCTTTATTTTTTATGTAAATCACAGTCGTACTCAAAATGTTTTAGGGAATTTCATGGCAAAATAATTTATTTCTACCAAAAACTTAACTAAGTAGTAGGTGCTATGCAAAATTTATTAATACTAATGAAAAATTCTGAAAGCATTAATTTAGCGACACTCGGAACATCAATGTCTAGTGCGCAACAGTCCTGAGCACGAATCCAGCTAGTGACATAGCCTAATTATCGCCAAAAAACCTAAAGTGTCGTTTGTAGGTAAATTATTCTAAAAAAATAAAAATTTATAAATTAAGGTTCTTACTTTATGGCGCCACGACCTTGAGGCCATTTGGCGACATTCTGTTACGTATTGCCTGGCACTGCCAACTTACCTAATGAAACTGATCATTAGTTAGTTGGAGGAGTAATGGAAAGTCGTTAAATTTTATAGAGCATATTTTATTCTTTTAGAGAAATTTAATAGAGGACTTGGGAAAGGAGTTATTGGTGTAAGGAGCTCCCTAATAAAAGGATTCTTATTTTTTTTTAAATCTGGATTTAGTGGAATCCGCTTAGAATATTAGAGAAAGTAAGTGTAACGCCACAGGAATGTTATGAAGAGCGAGGTTGGTTATCGAAGAGCAAATCATAGGTAAGTGCGGTATGTCCAAGCCGGATTCTGAGAAGTTTCTTTGCCTACAGGCCACATAGGACCATACGAATTAAGATACGCTCAAACAACGTGCAAAGCTAGGTCTAGGTCCAGATAGTTGCACGCCTCTCAATCACTCAACAGCAATCCAGATCGCTACAAACAGACACTTTATCGGAGAAGCTCTCTTCAATCCAACGCAATATCGATTTTCTGCTTGGGCTACCACATGCACGGAACCCTCTATCAGGTTTCCTCCTTTGACATGCATGAAGCAGTCAAACCTTCCTTCTTTCCATCCGTATACTGGTCTCAACCAGCAGACCGCTCCCTCATTACTCTACGTACATTTGTGCAACTACCTGGTGCTGACTCTAACCAGCTCCATCCATCACAGGAGGTCCATTTGCTAATAGTCAGTAATCAGTTACAAGCTAGTTACCCTAACTGTTGGTAGCAAAACCCACACTAAAGCTCTGGTATCATCTCCAGTGATAGCACCCGGGATTCGGTCATTCCTAAGCTTCAGTCCTAATACTGTACTTGAGATATAGGTGACAACCACAGCCACCCACGTTTTAGATAAAGGCTCCAGTGGGACGAACTACCGTGGGGCTCCCGACTTCCGTGGTATCAGTCAGTGCTGATTTTAAGAGTTACTGGCTACAATAAAGATTTTAAGAATAAGGAAACTTGTAATTTCCTGGGACTGTTAGACTAGCTCAGGACCGCGTGTTTGCTGAGACCTGAAGGCCAAGTTTAGAGTCACTATAACCACAGGACGGTGGAGAGCCTCCCCCTTAAGTTGGTCAGCGCGCTCATTCCCCCTCAGGATACTAGCACGATCCCGAGCACCTAACGCAATTTAATATTTTGGTTGTTAAGTAACCAATATCGAATGCAGTTGACGACCGAGTAAACTGATGAGTCAGGAAAGGCCTCCAAAGCTGCGGGACTGTCTCCAAAAGTTGTTTGGGAAAATTTATTACAGGCTCGCAGTTTGCCATGAGAAAAACGGAACTCCTACTATTTGGTAAAAGTCCACAATTTAGTTCGTGATGTTCACCGCCAACATGCTGGATGACAGCAAAGTATGTTTTGTGGTTATCGATAGCAACAACCCATCAACCAATTCAAGGAAAAGTTGCATCTATTTATGACCTTAGACATCCTTAACCCCATTCCTAACCACGGTTTCCAATCCGGGTGGCAGGAGGGAGGTTTAAAAATCATGGAGGTGGTAGGAGAGAGGTAGATGGATCCCCTTCTAACTCAGAAATTATTAGAGAATAATCCGATCAATTGCAATCAAGGTTAAGTTCTCCGCAGATGACTGCTCTACCCAACTAGCTAATCTAATGCATTAGATTAATAAAATTATGTTAAATATAAAATCAACCAGACACAAATGATGATCGTACACTTCTGACACAGCCTCAAAATCGACTGCTGACTGTGCATAAAAATAAAAACGGAAAAAAGAAATCGAAAAACAGTCGTTTGATAATCGATCGATGAACATTCAATTTTCTGATTACATGTTGACGGGTCCTAATTTATGAACAACAAATGTGATCTCTTTAACGACCGAAAATGTGAATTTCATGTTCGTTGCGAACGATGGCGGTACACGAAATCGGCCTGAATACCAGCAGACATAACATAATCGATGAGGCAACGATAATTTTCGGATTAAAATGCTCAGTGTTCAATTATCGGCACGATAGCAATTCAAAAACAATCGAGTTAAGTGTGTGGTTTTAAAGAGAATTTATTTTTTTCCATATTCATATTTATTTATAGAAATTTCTCTAAAATGCTGGCTTAGTGTTGAGTAGCCGCTCATAAGAACATTTGTATCAGATCTTCACCGTTTGTGGTTAACCGATTTCGGACATTAAATATCATCAAAAATTCACCAATTGCTGACCATCAACCCTTAGCCATCAACCAGCCGTCCATTCCACAATTCCGTCTATTCAATCATCGAATACATCCTGACACAAGCGCAACGAAGCCAATCAACATAATTTCTATCGGCAAACTCGTAATTTTATCACTCAAAAAGTGACTTATTCGTGTGTGGCCAACGATCAGAAAAAGCGCAACATCATTTTACGAGCTCAAATATTCACTGTTCAAAGCTGTTCTATTTGAAATGTGGTCAAAACGATGTCAAAACATTTAAATTTATGTCCAGAAGGAGGTGAAGTCTAGTAAAAAAATGACAATAACAACAACAACAAGGGAAAAAATAAAAAAGGAAAAACCTACAAAGGATCAAAAAATATCAATCAATTCTCATACAACACCAAATTGGAAAACGGTCTCATACAACACCAAATTGGAAAAAAAAACCAAAAACTAAAATTGGAAGGAGCAAAAACACTATCACATTAATAACAACAAAAACGTCAACACTATTTGGATTTTTGTTAAGCAGGAGAAGAAGAAGAAAAAAAACAAGGCGGAGAGAAAAAAATTACCAAATATGATAAAAATACCAAAATAAGGTAGATTCAGTTAACCACTACGAAATGCTCGTAAAATGACATAAATACAAGAATAACAAACAAATTCACTCAATTTTATCAATTTTCAATAATTCCAAATGGGTTTTGCCTTAACCGAATTAGTCCCCTTCTCTCCGCCACCACTGGTAAAGGTAGGCGAATAAAAAAAAATTCTCTTTTACCTTCCAATGTACGCATTTGTTAAGTCAAAATATTCAGTTTTGTGTATTGTTATCGTTATTGTTCCCGGAGTCCATCATTCGTCCGACACAGTGACTTTTTGAGGTAAATCGGAGGTAATAGGCCCAATACCAATAGCGGGTTTTTGTTCCGAGCGTACACAGTGTAGAAAGAATTGCTCAAAAGGACACCGACACGATCAACAGTGAACGGTGATAGGTAAAAATAGTTAAATAATTTATAACAGCCCATTTGTGCTGTCAACCGATGGTATTTGGGTGCCGACAAACAAATTCGAACAATGTAACGACAAAGATTGAATCGAGTTACCTGAATCCGTGCCCTGGAAACTCTCCACCAACCGTCCATCGTCGATCGGCTGCTCTATCAGATAGTATATGCGTGCGTATGTATGTGTGTGTGTGTAGGTGCACGCATACACTATCAACTGTCTAAACACCAAAATCCGTAGCCCATAAATACCTTCCATCGATAATAATCCGTACGCAATCGACTTATCATAAATCCTATCCTAATGTGACCATAGCTTAAGCTTCAAATTCGATTTTGACATTTGCCGATTTTAGTGGCGCTACAATCACAAAAAGGCGGCAGGCAGTCGAATCGCTGAAAAGAACCAATTTTTTTTGCATAAAATCCACCATAATTTAAAAAAAAAACTGTAAATTAACCGAAAATATTTAAAAAAAAACTACCAATAATAATCAAATCGTATATAGGGTCAAAAGCTAGGCGCGCAGAAAATACAAAAAAAAATCATAACCGAACCGAACGCAAACAATAGCGACAATTTAATTGTCAGCCATTAAATTCCAATTTAACAACTAAATTTGCCATTTTGAATAGAAAAATTTGAATTTCTCGTCTCTTTTCAACGATTATGATTTCCGGAAATGTGTTTTGCTCATATTTGAGAGCTGAATACCATCGGAGACGATTGTGAATTTTACGCTTTTCGATTAAATGATTTTTGCGAACAAAACGCTGATACTCGTCGTAAAAGCCGCATTGATAAAAAAAAACCGTAAGGTGGCCATATTGGGCCACTGCTGTAATATTGTATCTAATTTCTTGTTGGAAGTTTTTAGTTTTTATTTTGAACGCTTTCAATACTTTTATGGGCCGGCATCAAGCTATAAAATTTCTTTTTGTGACGCTTTTTATTACCGATCATCATTGTTATTTTTGTCCATAAACAAATCCGCCATTTAGACAAATTATAGACGACCATTGTGAGATGGATAGGACCCGAAATGGCCTTCTCTAGAAGCTTATATACATAAAATAAAGCTTTTTCGCTTATGTTTAAAATATATATTATTATTATTATTATTATTTACTTAATTATGGTAAAGTAATATTTTTTTTAATAAAATAATTTGTTTTTGGAAAAGTTTTAATAATCTTTAAATTTTGAATTTTTTTTATATTGATTATTTTAATAATATTCCTTCTCACCAGGAAATTATCTAGGAGTGTTGATAATTTATTAAAAGCTCATCAGCTTTTGATAATATTTACCTTTTATTTTTATAAAATTCAAATAGACAACCGTATGAGGTCACAGTGTGATGCCAGAAAAAATTGAGCTTTACCCAAAACATTTGAAGAAATTAATTATGCTGATAGATTTTTTTCTACAAAACGAAATCAATAAATTATAAAATATTGTCAACTTTTTCATTTGAACTAAAAATAATTACTAACAACACATAGTAAGTAATAAATAAACTTAGTTGGAGATTTTTCCCTATAATAATAAACTTTCTGTTTACAAAAAAAAACGGGGCTTAATTCCATTTCTTTTTATTCCTTTTAAAATTAAGAATACAATAAAAAAAATCCTTTAGAAAATAATAGAAAAACTCATAATTTTATTGTTAAACATTTTTCACACTTTTCAATTATTCCCATTTCGACGGAGGAAGGGAATTTGTTCCCACACAAAAATAATTTCGTTACGAATTAAGTTGAATTTATTATTCGTTTGTCGGTTTAGATTTTGTGTTCAGTGTCCGCGGAAAATATTAGGTCTTAAGTGGATCTGAACAAAATGCAAAACGATTGCCATGAGTAACCGGCGTGAATGATGAGTGAAGTCTGTGTGGGGACATGCGAATAACGAACGGTCGGCAGAAGATCACTCATAAATGGCATTTCAGAAATTTGAACTGTAAGAAACCTGACCTCGGTGAATTGTTAAAATGGTTCAACGTTCACCTGCGTTGGTATCATGAACAGTTCCACAACCAACTTGATCCAAGTTCTTTCCCAAGAATCCAAACTCCTCCCAGCTTTCCTTCAAATGTAAGACATTATTAATAGTTTCCTCAAATGACTAGCATATCCACCCCATAAAAAAAGCTAATGAACACAGAACCTCACAATCGCATTCGTTGAAAATACCTTTAAACTATTGTCGTGCGTGATGGAGTCGTCTACCGCCAATAAAATTTCCGCAATTTAAACCATGAACCTCATTTTTTATTGTTTACTGTAAGTATTTGTTCAAATTAATTTTTAAAGATTTTTTCATTTAAAAAAATGATGATGAGCGATGGTAAATATAAAAATGTTTAGATTTGAAAATATTATTTTACAAAAAAAACGTTCATTAAAGTTAACATTTTTTCTAAAAA
The DNA here is from genome assembly GCA_958298945.1 of Atherix ibis. Lineage (NCBI taxonomy): Eukaryota > Metazoa > Arthropoda > Insecta > Diptera > Athericidae > Atherix > Atherix ibis. Next base: position 2,511,971 of record OY282607.1, on the reverse strand, counting down.
AATACAATATATTTTATTGAAAAATTACTTTTATTGAAAAAAATTTTACTTAAATAACTTTTCCTGAAAAAATTTGTATTGATAAATTTTTTTTAATTACTAAAGTTTTAATAATAAAAATTTTAAAAACGAATATTTTTAGTGATAAAACATTTTTGCTAACGTAAATTTTTACTAAAGAAATTTATAATGAAGAAACTTTTGCTGACAAGAAATTTTACCGACAAAAATTTTTGTTGACACAAATTTTTAATGGCAAAATTTAATAGACACAAATTATTATGGACGGAAAATTTTATTAGCAATTTTTTACTGGTTAAAATTTTTACTGATACAAATTTTTGAAGACAAACATTTTTAATAATAAAATTTTTGCTGACAGAAGTTTTTACTAAAAAATATTTTGATGAAGGAACATTTTTAGTGACAAAAATTGCGGACACAAAATTTTTCTGACAGAAATTGTTAATGACAATAAATTTTACTGTTCAAAATTTTTACTGGCAAAAATTTTGCAGACAAAAATTTCCATTTTAAAATTCATTATCGATATAATAGGTTTCAGCTGATAAAAATTTTTACTGCCAGTATTTTTCTGACAGTAATTATTGCTGACAAATTTTTTTAAAGACAATAAATTTGACTGCCAAACATTTTTACTGTCAAACATTTTCTCTTAAAAGAGTTTTTACTGACAAAAACTTTTAGTGATAAAAATTTGTAATCACAATAATTTTTGCTGACAAGAATTTTTACTGCAAATATTTTCAATGGGGAAATTTTTGCTGACAAGATTTTTTACTGATAAGAATTTGTATTGAGAGGAGTTTTTACTGGCAAAAATATTTACTGCCAACATTTTTAGTAACAAGAATTTTCTCTGAAAAGAATTTTAACTGACAAAAACTTTTATTGAGTAAATTATTGCTGTTTAGATTTTTTACTTAAAAAATTTTTGCCGACAAACATTTTCACTGGCAAATATTTTACTTATAAAATTTTACCGACAAACAAATTTTTATTTTCAAAATTTTTATTGACCAAAATGGTTACTGGCAAAAATTGTTATTGTTCAAAATGGTAACTGCTGACAAGAAAAATTTCTGCCAAACATTTTTGCTGACAAACATTTTTAAAGATAATAAATTTTACTGGCAAAAATTTGTACTGCCAACATTTTTAATGACAAGATTTTTACTGACTAGAATTTATACTGACAAAAATCTTTACTGATAAAAATTTCTAATCTCAATAGTTTTTACTGACATGAATTTTTATTGCAAATATTTTTACTGACAACATATTTACTGACTAGAATTTTGACTGACAAGAACTTTTACTGATAAAATTTTTTAATTTAAAAAAAAATATTTTGTTTGCTGACAAATTCCTGTTAACAAAAAACTTTTTTCAACTGTGAAATTTTCTTGATTATAAAGTCACTTTTATGATGGTAAATTCTTTTGATTAAAATTATTTTGCTGTACCAATAATATTTATTGAAATTTGTTTTTAAAATGTTTGTGTGAAAAAAAAGCTTGCAAGAGAGTTTTTGGCAAAAACGGAATTTGTATAGAAAATATTTGCTAATAATGCACATCTTCAAAATTTCTAAAAGTATTTTTTTTATTTGTTCAGAGTAGAAAATAGAAAATCATCCTTCACATAATAATTAATTTTGCAGAAAAAATGACAATCGAAATGATTTAAAAGTCGTGCTTGAATAATTTCCAATGTGTGGGTGGTCCCTAATTTTTGTCACTGGATGCTTTGATGTTAACCAATTGCCGCCGATATGAATAGCAACATTCAATTACCAGGAATGAAGTTTTCCCACGTTACTGAGACGCACTTCTACCTTCGAATCGTGTTTGACCTTCTTCCGTGCACTCATCAATCCGAAATTGTCTCCTTTTTTTCTGAATGCAATCGCATTTATGTCTCCGAAAAAATAGAAATCCGTACGCAATACACAATTAAAGATTCTATTATCCTCGCAGCTAGACACAAACTAGAACTGCATTTGTACTCGCCTGCAATCACAGCGGTACCTGCTGCAGTACCTGTGCCCGTCATTGAACCGCAACAAGGCAAAAGTCAAAATATTGTCGCATCCATTCATCTCGGATCTCAATTTGGCTTTTGTCCTTGAAAGTTTTGTCCATCACCCGCACCGATGCTCTACTATATCCTCTTCGAGTCCGGCTGGGCCATTTAGACTCATTCTTTGGGATCGTCTTTCTTTCCAAACTCGCATGCACAATAGAAGTCAAAACATAATTTGTCTTTGATTTTCACCGGTATTACCGTGATTACCTTTTGAAATGAAAATGTTTTGATTTTTCCAACAAGCAATTGGATTTTTTCTATGCACTTCCCTTCGTTAACATCAACCCTGGTTTTTTTTGTGTCTGAGTAAAATTTTAAGTCATGTTTTTCGTTTGTACTTTCTTATCACTTGGGGTTGAGGTTTTTCTTAATTTTTTTGTATTATTATTTCTGCTCGAATCGATATTAATTTTTCGAAAGATTGATTTCGAAACATTGAAAACGGTTCCAATTAAGGTTAATTATTAGAAATTTTGCTGCCCAAAAGAAAAATCCAACAAATAAAAATAAAAAAAATAAAATATTGATTTTAAAGAAATTTTTTATTATAATTAAAAAGAAAAAGAATTTATTGTACGGTCAATTATTTTCGAATTTAATGAAAAATCCGAACCTTAAAAAATTGGAAAAAATTGCAAAAATTATGCAATTGCCGTCAATGTTTCTATTGTTTTGGAATCACGGTGAGCTGGTCAATGAATTGAGGAGAAATTCGAAAGGTGAACAGACGGAATTCGTGTTCACTTGCATTGTTGGGGAAAATTTACGGCCAAACTCCGTACAGAAATACTGCTGTCGAAGGAGCATATCGAAAGGAAGACGGAAACAATAATAATCATAATTCACAATGATTAATTGAATATTGTTCAATCTGAATGGCATGGAGTATCATCATTTCGGTTTTGAGAATGCAATCAATTTCGTTTCCTCTTCATTGTGAGCATTTACACGTATCGCTGGGATCGGTTCCAGTGCCTAGCGAATTGGTAGACATTATGGCAGCTTACAAAGCTTACGGCAACCTGGTCGTGTAAAGTACCAAAAATTCGAGTTGATCATCATTGCAGTCATAATGGGGAGCAGAGCCAATTTTGCCGTTACCTTGCACAAAGTGTGGTTGGTGGATTGGCACAAAGTTCTGCTCCCCTTTGTCGACTGTTCCATCCTAATTTTCGGTTGTTACCTTTCGTTGAGAATGTCGTCGTTGATCTGCTCTCGGGAATTTATTGTTGGGATTCGGTATTTGCACATGTTGATGCGAGTTCAAAATTACTCCCTGAAAAGTTGGTGGTTGCCTTTATTCCCATCTGGGGCCGAAGAAATTTCAGAATTGAAAGCAGAAAAATTCAACCGTGCAACACGAATGTACACAAATCTTCGCTGAGCAAATATCAAATGGAACCGCATTTATCATAACGTAAAACAACACGGCACAAAACACGAAGTACTCGAGTTGAAAAGTCAAACAGATCCTCGTAAATTGATAGTGCAGACTGTACACAAAGCGAGTGAGGGGAAGAAGAAGCAAGGCTGGGCTGGGAATAATTCTGCATCGCTTTAAGAACAAGCGAAACGGGGGGAGATGGCCCATTAGCCCATACCGAAATAATTCGCCCCGACATGAAACGAAAGAAAAGGTACAAGTTCGAAGATACAAGCACGAAATGTGAAATGCCTGAAAACATAAAAAATTGCTTAATTACAAAGTTTGCTCGGCGCGACAGCCACGAAAACGCAAGGCAGGCGGCTATTTATTTGGTAGGAAAATCGCGTTCGCATAACTAAACCCGAAGGAACCAAACCAAATGGGAGGTCGGCACAAATATTGGGTAGGAAGGGGCGTTTATTCGTAACGTGCTCGCGTACGAGGTATGGGAAGGCAATGTCTTATCAAGACTCGCAGTACTTATCGGGGGATGGGATGGCTGAGATGCGCCACTGCGTTTACGTGGTTGAAAAATTGGAGCGCGCTCGTTAGGCTAATATGCGAATGACACGAAGAATGTCACTGATTATCGACGACGAACACCGTCCCTTCCCAAAAGGACCACAGAACGTTTACTTCACTGTTCGGACACCTGGTGGAGCTACACCCAACATTCTGGTGGAAAAGAACTAAGCGAAAAATTCTACTTTCGCCGGCACAAAACGACACAACGGTCCATCGAATCGACCCATCATTGGACCAACCAGCCATTTAACAATTGGATAAGTTTTCCAGTTCAACCGTTCCTCTATATTATCGAACGGCATTCAACATAAACGGGGCGGCAATCATAACCATAATCGTATTCGTACAAGCAATAATAATATAAATATCGATTTCATCACAGGCCCATAAATTAAGCCGACTAGCAAGCGAACGACGAATGAGCTGAATTCTCAGTGGAGTGGAGCAATGGCTGAGCTTCGAAATGGCTCCGAGAATATGCTACACCAACAACAACCGAGTAAATAAGTTATAAATAATAACTGCGGTCCCATAAATCAAAATTATCAGTTGGGCTGGTTAGGCTGGCTGGGGCTGCATGGCATGTTTCCACCACTGAACTGAGCTGGTTTCGGGCTCTGGTTTGCCTCTCTGGCAACTCTGAAACTGAATCGGATTTGCTGGAACACTCGAACTCCCTTGGTCTCCACTCCTCAGCCTGGGGCTCTTCTCTGTACTCGTGGTGCTCGTCGAATTATTATTACTTCTTGGCTTGGTAATTTTTCATTACTTCTTCTGATCAATTTGAAAATCTTTTCATTTTGAATAATTTCCCGAATGTTTTGCGTTTTTTTATTCTCTTTCTCTTTCTCGCTTGATTAGAGTGCAGATAGAAAAATCCCCTACTTCATACTCGGTCATTTTCTGCCTTCTTATAATCGGTCGTTTGCTCCAAGAACGCATAATTTTACCAACCAAGAGCAAAGTCAACTTTACAACGAATACCGATGGGCGTCACTATCGTCCTTTTTTACCCCTGATACCAACCATTGCTAACCAATTACTTAGTCTTATTCGCTTTGCCATAATCTCTGCTGAAGAAGTTACCATTTAATCGGTCATTCGCAGATAATTGGTCCTTTTTTTATTTTTATTTTATTATTGATCAAAGAAAATAAAGCAATTGAAAATTATGAGTACACGAAATCTTATCAATTTTTTCCCATTTTTATGAATTCTTTTTTCTTCAACGATTTTTTGCGATTAATCATAAATTTTATTGATTCTTTGAATATATGCACAAATGGCGGTATTTTCGAGGCATTTGTATTTTTTTTTAAAATAGGTAAAAATTACCCTAATTCCTAAGAAAGGACCTTTTTTATAAAATATTTTTTACTATTTTCAAAGACGTAGAATTTTTTTAAAGTTTTTTTTTAAACAACTCAAAATTTATTAAAAAAAAAACTTTGCAAAAATAATAGCTCAAAATTGATAAATATTCTAAACAGTTTTTCGTCCTGGAGTATACTTGTAAAAAGGATATTCTGTTCTTTAATGAGAATATTTCTAGCAATGTTTCCTTAGCTTATGCTGAGAATATTTCTAGCAATGTTTCCTCCGTGGAGGAAGATGGAATCTTCAGATTAACAATGCTGTGGACAAAATTATCACCATTTTCTGAAGGGTTAAAATTGAAGTCAGCAGCAAAATTAAAGTAAGACAAAATGGAGCAATTAGAGTAACCAATGTCCTTTTAGATGGAACCTTATTCTATTCCATCAGTATACCAATAACAGGGACACAGCTAATCGAGGCAGCCATAAACCGTTGCATCAGACTAGCCAGTGGAGCACACCGGACACCCCCAGTGGAATCCATACTGATAGCAACTTGTCGACAACCTGTCTCCTTCTGTCTTCAAAGAGCTCGCCCAAACTCAATTTACAAGAAGCTATGTCTTCTCCTCCACACTTCAATCACAAACATTATCATCTCCCCGTATTATGGGCAGCTCTGGGCTATCGAAACGTCAATTGAAATTACGACCAATATTCCCTGCCACCGTAGAACCATTATTTTAAGCGACAGTCTTGCCACCCGTAAAGCCATTTGTGGACCATCAAGTGACCTTGTACTTAGGTCAAGTGACCTTGTACTTAGCAGTAGGAGTGTCGAGTTGCAATAGGTTCCGCCGGGGCATGTGGGAATTGCGGGCAATGAAAGTGCTGACAAGTTGGCTGTGGAAACACTCGGTCGACCAATGATGATCACAGTCATTCCCAATCAGCCTTGCCTACAAACAGAATGGCAAAAGACACAATTAACCATGCGCAGACACGATGACTGGACCAATAGTGACACAGTTTTGGCAACTCATTTGATAACCACCAATAAACTAGTATATTCAATATCCATATCAAAATTCTGAGCGCGCCAGCAGTTCAGAATCTAGATTGGACATATTGCTCTCACTCATAACTTACATTTTGGCATCACCAATCTTCCCTTATGCCAATCCTGTGGCACTCATGTCACTATTATCCATATTCTATATAAATGCCACATAACCAATAATTACTCATTGTGAAGCTCCTCTATTTAATAACTCCATTCCCTAGTCCCCCTATTTAAACTTCTACAACATACCAATCTGCTCCACAAAATATAACAAAATTCTCAATATTCTTTACTACTAAACAGACAGACCAGTCTCATTCAGATAGCCTCACAGTCATGGCGCTAAGAAGTGGCCACTTAGTTTCAATAATTTTTTAAGCCGTCATTTTAAGATAATATAATATAAAATATCGGATCTGCTAAAATAATTATAATTGTATAAAAACATTTAATAATTGTTGACGACAGTGGAAAGATCCTTCAATTATTTTTTTAATTCACTAATAAATAAATTTGATGTATTCTGAAAGTATCTAAACGTACTTACTACATTGTTTTATAAACATCAAAAATACGATTATCTCTTTAACGCACGTTCTTTTCGATGGCTGCTTGCTCTATTGCCTCACCCTGTGTCTCCACAACAGACATCTACAAAAACCTGATTAAAAGCATATTGAAAATTCACATTTGCAAAAGAGGCTCCTCCTCTTTGCAAATGTGATTAGTGAGAGGGTAATCCAGACCGAAATGGAAAGGAATCCCAACATCCCACTTCACAGCATCTCAAATACCCGTCCAGACCCTGCATAAATACCTTGAATGGGAGCGGTTTTGAGAATTTCGGTTGAAGTGTCCCAATTGTAAGAGAAGGCAACCAACCAAATATGCTTCCGTACGATCACCAGTAGAACATGCTGTAAATAATAAACATGAAAATAACCACGAAGCGCTTTAAACGCTATTCGTGACTGCAGCACAGACCCGGTACTAAATGATAACAAACATCGTCTAATAAGCAATTATTTTATTCAGTTGTGGTGGGTACCGGGGCATTTTGGCATTTCTGGCAACGAATATGCTGATCGGCTTGCAAAAGATGTTCTCCTCCGCCTAGTTCCCACAATACGAGGTCTCTTTAAAAAAGTATCGCGAATTGTGGGTTTTTTTTTCAAAAATTATTTATTTATTCATGAATATCTTCAAAGTAATCTCCACCAGATATTATACACTTGTGACAACGTTTATTCCAATCCTCGAAGCACTTCAAAAAATCATTTTTTGTGATCTTGTTCAGCTCCTCCTTCGATGCCGTCTTTATCTCCTCAATCGTAGCGTAGCGTCGTCCTTTCACGGGGCTCTTCAGTTTCGGGATCAAGAAAAAGTCACAGAGGGCCAGATCTGAGGAATTATTAGTGTGTTGTTTTTGGTCAAAAATGCGCGCACAAGCAACGATGCGTGAGCAGGGGCGTTATCATGGTGCAAAAGCCAATTTTTGTTCTTCCACAAATCCGGGCGTTTTTTAAGGGATTGCTTGGCGCAACTTGCGCATAACTTGCAGGTAATATTCCTTATTCACCGTCCTACCCAGTGGTAAGAACTCATGATGCACCACGCCCCTGCAATCGAAGTAACTGTAACCAAAACCTTCACATTCGACCGAACTTGGCGCGCTTTTTTCGGTCTTGGCTCGTGCGGCAGCTTCCATTGGGATGATTGAGCCTTGATTTCCACGTCATAACTCTAAACCCATGATTCGCCACCAGTTATGACCCTTAGCAATGTTAATGCGATGCTGGTTTTGGTCGAAATTGAGCAATTGTGGTACGAATTTCGCAGCGACCCGTTTCACGCTCAAATCATTGGTAAAAATCGAGTGGCACGAGCCAATCGATATGTTTAAGTCCTCAACAACTTCTCTAACGGTGATTTGACGATTGGCCAATACTATTTTCTTCACTTCATCAATGTTTTCGTCTGATGTTGACGTGCTCGAGCGTCCACCACACTTTTCGCCGTTCACAACTTCTCGGCCCTCTGAGAACATTTTGTACCACCGATAAACGTTGCTTCAGTCCAAGGTAGCTTCAGCATATGCCACAGTCAGCATTCGGAATGCGTCCGGGCAATTAATTTTTTGTTTTTCACACAAAATTTGATACAGATTCTTTGATCCATTTTTTGGAATGGGCAAAATCGAAAACGAGTCAAAACATCTGCAAAGCAGCTGTCAAAAATTAACTGAACATTCAAAACGGCATAAGTGAGAGACATGAGTACCAGCATAACGCCACAAAAAATCGAAAATCGAATGTACGTAACCCGCGGCACCCGTCAGCATCAACGTCCAGCAGATGCATAGAATGGAATTAAAAGTAGATATTCCTCGCTACACACTGGGCAAAAAAATTGCACAGAATTCGAATTTTTCATACCGCCCCGCCGTCACTCACGACTTCTTGCTCATCAATCGTGAACCTTCGTCTGACCATACCATATATACTGGCGGATTATCACTTCTTTGCGAATAAGATTCCCCCAATAACTGAACTACTATATCCAGCTACACCCTTCCTAGTCATCTCTTCAACCTAATTACACATCTACTCCATAAAATATAATTGATACTTTTCCAAATTAGAGGAAAAAAAGAAACAACTTTCTCTAACTTAGTTTATTTGAACACTTAAACCGTCATACCTGAGACGCCAAATGGGGCCTCTAGCACATGTCGCTTACAAACAACCAAACAAACAAACAAAAATTTAACGTAATTATGACATTTTAATGCCTTAACGCCTGCAGCAACGGTAATGCCTTACAACAGTAACTTCAGCCATCGTAGAACTGCTATCAGATCTGTTTTTTTCCGGTATTTTTTCTTATGAAGCATTCAATCCCTGTCAAATTGTTGGAGATCTTATTAAATTGGAGAAATTCAAAAATGTCAAGCATTTAAATAATTATTACCACATTTTCTCCATGATTGTTTTCACAAAAAATTTCATAGAATCAAGAGAGACGAAAAAAAACTGGTTAATAAATAATGTTTTATGAGCAGAAAAGAAAAAAATGTTTGTCTTACAAGAATTTCTAATGCAAAAATATTCAGTGTAATTTGAACGATAGCAACAACAAAAAACGAGCAAGACACAAAAATTTATAACTCTTTTTAACACAAATGATTTACGATGTTTATCATCGGTGTTAGGAGGATACAAATCAAAGGAAAACAAATTCCAGATGGGAAGCGAAAAACCAGAGGAAAAAAATAATAATGTTTACGATTAACGGAAATATCGATTGTGATTGTCCCAACATTTGTTGGCTGTTGTAGCTTGCTGCCAGTCGGTCCGAAACGGTACTCGTTCACTTTTTAGAGCTAGTAGCTGTCAACTGGTCACATCGCACTCGTAAATTCAGAATTTATTAGCTGTTCGTCTATTTGACAGTCAATAAATTGTAAATTTTTTGGCAATTTTCGGATTAAGAATATTCGCATCTTTTTTTATTTATGCGATTTTTATTAACAATAATCCGCAATCACAGAAAGAAAAAAAAACTTTAATAAAAAAAGAGAAAAAAATACAATTTGTTTATTAATAAAAATATTAAGAATCAAACACTCTCTAAACAAAATGGCGGTTATAAGATGGCGAAGGAAGACAAATGCAAAGAAAAATTTCATTATTCAAATTAGCATTAATTTTCTAGAATTATGTACTATTTTTTTAGAATATTAATAATTATCGAATGCTAGTCTTCCATTTTGCAAATATAATTAATAATTATAAGAAAATCAGTGCTTTCCCATCAAGTCTGCATTCAAGATTTACGCGTATATAAAAAATAGTAGTTTTTGGTCGATTTTTCAAGGTAATATTAATAAATTAACAAATTTTCTTTAAAATATTGTAGATGTGGGGTAACATCGTTTATCTAAAGATACATCGTTTCTTTGACAAAATTTAGTAATTATATCTAATTTCCGTTTTTTTTTGGAAATTCTCAAGTTTGGCTTATGAAAAGTTGCACCGCTCCTAGGGGGAATGTTCCTTAATAAGAGCATAAGTTTTTCGATGGCATAAAGTATTTGTATAGGAACGAGAAGGAATGAAAGACGAATCCAGTTGCAGGAAGAGGCCTGCAACATCGAAAACTGATGAAAATGTGTACTGAGTGATGTCAGATCGTGTATTAACATTGAAACTTCTTGACAGGCTTAGAAAAGGAGTTACTGCCATCAGATCGGATATCGCAGACACTAAGATGATCCACCATTACAACGAGTTTTTGTCCGAAAATCTATTTCTGTTATTTCTATGTGACTTTTCTTCTCCCACAAGTGTAGAAAACACTCGAACGGACATCAGCTTGGTGCTTTCGCCAAACGTGATTAGCGAGACCTATCCCGGATATCTTCTGCTATCATTCACAGTGACAGCGCCCGAGATAATTACTAGTATCTGACACCAAACGTCCGGAGATCGTACCCGCGACGTGGATATTAATCACAACCACCACGTTGGAGCTTACGGCGCCTCACCATTATCATGCACAGTGTGTTTTAACACCCGATTCCCGTGGTATCAATTTTTGTTTTAAGAGTACTTCGGTTTGTACTCCGCTTATTAAGCTACGGTAAGAAATCTTCTAAATCCCTAGACATCACTAAGTCAGTTCAGGTACACGGGCTCGCCAAGACCTGACAGTACAACCGGAATCGATCTTAGTCTTTCACCCGGTCGCACCCACTTTGCGTGCCATTTACACACTCATTCACGCACCATTCTCGCTGGAGATAGGGCAACCCGATTTCCGTGGTATCAATTTCTGTTTTAAGAGTTCTTCGGTTTGTAATCCGCTCTCTCAGCTACGGTAAGGAACCTTGTAAATTCCTAGGCACCGCTAGGCCAGGTCAGATGTGCGGATTCTACAGGACCCAAAGGTACGACCAGAATCGACCCACACATACAGATTCACTGCCCATTCACCAAAAGTTTTCCTTCTCTCAAACAGTGACATGGCAAACCTGCCAAGCAATCACACCTCTCACGTGTACTTAGTGCCCACTTAGATCCACTCTACTATTATTCTCTCTAATTCCACGAGCATCCAGTTCGCGAAGATCCTCATATAAACCACATTCCAAGCGGGGGGTGACCGGCACATTCCAAAAGAGGGTGACCGGCACTTTCACAGACACTCTGCTTATCCACTTAGTCCTCTCAATCATACTACCATGTCCGATTATCGGATAACCAATGAATACAGGCCATATTCAAACTTGTTTTCCGAATCAAACATGATATGAATCCTCTAAAATCCTGAATTTCCTCATTCAAAATAGGTCAGTCCTTCGACAATATAATACCACGCCGCATACGATAAAAAATACTTCTACGAAATACCTCTAGAAATCCCACGGGATTTCTCCCATTAAGACCTGTATTGCATCGGTGGAGAGCATCCTATAGACATTCAAACACGCATACAGAACAAGCCGCTGAGTGCTGCTGATTCTGTCTCTAGCATACTTAAACCGCATCGCTTGACTCCAAACACAAGCACAGTATGCCCATACACGCCACAAACAAATCCTTGTACAACATTCTCACTGCCCTCCCTCAAATACCCCATTTTTAAATTAATACCCTCTTCAGATATCCAGTAGCGATAGCAACTTTCCGTCTGATATGGTCCAAATGGGATCCGAAATTCAGGCGCTCACTCGCGCGCATACCGAGATATTGCAGCTTTGGTGAATACCTCAGTGCCTCACTCCTCATTCTCACATTCGCTCGCCTACTTGGGCCCAGTGTTCCCTTTAGCAATATGCATCTGCTCTTCATCAAACACCTTTCAGATAAATGCCTCATACATTCTGAGCTATGCTCTCAACCTCAATGAAGATGAGAAGGTCATCCGCATAGGCAGCAACCTTGCACTCCATTCTCTCAAACAAGACCAGCAAACCGTTCATCATCATGTTCCAAATAGCCGGATATAACCCTGTGGGCAGCCCCTCACCATCTGGCGCATGACTCTTCCTGTGGCACATCTTTCCTCAAAATAGTTCATCCACAGATAAACTTCCACTAATCCAATTTTACGCAATTTCTTAATCACTCGATCCCACTTCAAACAGTTGAATGCAGACTTAAAGTCTAACTGTAGAGAATATACAAAGGCTAGTATAAGCGACGATCTGAAGGCGAACCTCGGCGGGCGCGTTTTTTTCACTCTTCGTAGCAGTAGTTGAACTGCCTAAAAGAACTTAGGATGACATTTTTTGAACAAAAAAACTATATTTCGAAAGAAAAATAAATTTTTCCAAATTAAATAATAAATTTAAAAAAAGTAAGTTTTTCAAACTCGAATAGTCCTAAAAAATAATGTTCGGAAAATTTTCTTCATAATTTCGAAGCAAAAAATTATATTATTTAAGAAAATAATTTTCTCTCTCCTCAATATGGTATATGTACTCTCTCCTCATTATAATATTAAATATTTTTAAATAAATTTAATAATAATTTCTTCGTTTCTTATTTAGATAATTAATTAAGTCCATAAACTTAATTATTGTTTAACTAAAAAAATGTCAATATAGTTTGTAGATGGAAAATAGTGCGTCAAGTAGGAATAAATGAGAATATGAAGCGAGCAATGAAATTTTCGTTCGAAATAATTCACGTCCTTTGGATGTTTGCTCGTATATAAGAGGAGCGTCAAAATATGTTATCGTCAGCTTTGCGCAGAGGCGATATCGTAACCAATGAGGTCTAACCGAGGTGCGATTATTGCTAGTTGAAAACTTTAACCAATACCCCGCCATGAGGACGTGAAATACCGTCCGCTACGGCAATTTTTGGAAGCCCGAGAGGGCCACAAATTATTTGAGAGAAAAAGGTAGCGACTGCTTCCTGGTACTGTTGTAGGGAAATGGAATGTAGGTTTACACACTTTTGAAGAAAATGTGTGTGATTATGGATTCAGTAATTGATCAGGTGAGCAGATGGTACTGACACCTGTAAGCATACAAGGGTAAACCTTAACTGAAGCGCGCTAAGTGCTGCATGTTGCAGTACCGCGGATACAGTGTGCGCGTTATGAAGCATGATTACACAATTCGAAAAAATTCTCCATTTTTGAGGCCCCCAGACCTGAACAACAATATAAACTGCTCTAAGAAAAGTTTATCCAATTTATATTTTGGAAAATACAATTTAATAAAAGATATTAAAAATTTAGATTTTCATTCAATTTAGTCTTTTATATTGTTTGGAACTGGGCATTATAGGGTTTCCCCAATAAGAGTGATATGAGTTCTAAGCTTAGATTAAAGAATACCTGGATAGGCCCTTACCGTATATGTATACGCAATTTTGTGTACAAATATTTGCTGGGGGGATACGAGTGTCAAAAATTTTTTATGTAGACATGACACCCACTGCCATCTATGTGTCGTAATGGAAATTTCTTTAATTGCAAAAGAATAATTTATATTTATTTTAATTCACTTACTGGAAACAAAGATACAATTTAAATACAACGATAGGGCATTTTTATTTTTTGTACAATCTTTTGATACGAAATCGAATTCTATTTTAGGTTTATTAAACATTTCGTTAATATCAATCAAATATAAACCGCCTCAATTTTGTAGACTTTCGGAGAGTTTGAAACTTTATTTCACCATGAAAGTGGAGACTTGGGGGGGTTAGCTTTGTCATTTGAGAATCCGATGTTGACAGTTCAATGTTTACCATAAAATAGTACAGTGCCGGTGTATATAAAGTGTGTGTAAGAAAGTTTAAGGGACCGAATTTTTCTGTCTATTTTCCATTGCTGTTTTCATTGTGTTATAATAAATAAAGTTTATTCTTCGGTAAGCTTATTATTTAAATAAATTTGTTTTGATTGCTCTATTAGACCATATTATAATGCATTTACTAAATAATATTGTTTTCATTTTTTTAGAATATAAGTTATTAATTATTTAAGTACATTAAATTTTTCATTTTCTATTTTTGTTTTAAAGCATTTCTTTTAATGTTGTATACGATTAACTTATATATTATCAAGAACTTCATGTATTGTAATGCTCTATGTAATTAATGCTTTCCTTTTTAATTTAATTTAAATGCACAAACCTATCTAAAAACTATTTCATTCACAAGCACACATTTATATTATAATTAAGGTTTTTGTATGTACTTATGCTTGTTTTAGATCACAATTTATATTTACTAAGTTGCGGTGTGGTTTGATTTCAACATAAACATAATATCACATTTTCTCATTTAATACATTTTGCATTTTCGAAATTAATTTAAATTTGTGCACATAATTGTTTTGATATAATCAAATAATTTGCAATTTTCATTTTTATATACTCCTCCACACTTTATAATTATGTTTTAATAAATAATATATACTGAAATAAAAAAATAAATAATATTTTAAAATAGAATACTGTGTTTTATTGCAAATATCCAAAACTAATTCCAACAAACAACAAAACCCGCAATATTAAAAAATCGGCTTCTTTACACGTAAATGATATCACATATGAAGAATAGTTTTAAACGAACCGCTTCAATCGTATACTGAACTTTTAAATTGGCCCCCAATGATTTACGCCGTTTCTGTTGTATTGCATGTGTGTGCGTTCTATGAATGTATTGCCACAAAATTTGGACAGAATTTTTGTGTAGAGGCCTATCCAGTACTTCTTTAATCTAAGGTTCTAAGTGACGTTTCGGCTATTTGTAATATGTAATGATTTGTCATTTTTCTTTTCATTGTATTCAGTAATGTTTACAATTTCATCGTGGAGAGATATACGCAAGAGCAACGTGACAAGTTATTCAATTTTATTATCAAAACAACCGTTCTCCAATTGCAACGTTTCATGCGCTTATGCCATTTTATGGTCTTAATAATCGTCCAACTGTGCTCGCTATTTGTCGAATTGTTAAAAATTTCAAGCGTACATATTCTTTACATAATGTTCTAGCGCCAATAAGATAAAAAACCGCTCGAAAGAATGAAAATATTGCTGCCGTTCAGTCAAGTGTTGCTGAAAACCGCAATTTGTCGATTCCAAGACGTTCTCAAGAATTGGGACTGTCTTAAACCACAACCTGGCAGATTTTAAGAAAGGATTTGGGCTTGTATCCGTATAAAATTGTTATCACTCAAGAACTGAAGCCATTGGACCACCGTAAACGTCGTGAATTTGCTGATTTTATCTTGGAACAACTTGAAAACAATAACGATTTTTTTAAGAAAATCATCTTCTCTGATGAGGCTCACTTTCATCTGAGTGGTGCGGTAAATAAATAAAACTGTCGATTCTGGTGCGAAGAAAATCCACAAATTATTCATGAACACCCATTACATTCACCTAAATTGACAGTTTGGTGTGGTTTTTGGTCTCGTGGAATCATCGGTCCGTACTTCTTTCGAAATGAAGCTGGTAACACCGTTACTGTCAATAGAGAGCGGTATAGATCGATGATAACCAACTTTTTATGGCCGAAATTAGAAGAAGTTGATCTTGACAACATCTGGTTCCAACAAGACGGGGCTGCATGCCACACAGCACGTGCAACAACCGAATTATTGCGCGAAAAGTTTGGAGATTCGATTATTTCAAGAAATTGTGACATTGAATGGCCTCCAAGAAGTTGTGATTTAACACCATTAGACTATTTCTTGTGGGGTTATTTAAAGTCATTGGTCTTTAGCAATAAACCAGACTCTCTTCAAGCTTTAAAAGAAGTCAATATTGAACGTGCTATTCATGACATAACATACGACTTGATTTAGTGGAAAAAGTGCTTGAAAATTGGGTTCATCGAATTCATTCCTGCAAAAGAAGTCGTGGAAGCCATTTGAATGACGTTTTATTCAGAACTTAATTGTATCGATTGTACTTCACATTAAATAGAAAAGAAATCATATCACTCTTATTCGAAAACCCTATATAAAATACAATATCACTACCAGTTTTTTTCAGGACTGCCCGATTCTTTTAGAGTAATTTTTTTAATGACTCTTTTACCCGTTAATTGACGGATGCAAAAAGGTTCATTTTAAAACGCTTAAAATTTATGGTAACTGTCGTCTCTCCTTGACAGCTTTTAAACGCTCTAAAATCTAGTGATTTTCTGTGTAAAGAGTGTAGAAGTGTCAAATCGCACTATCTTGGAGTTGGAGGCCAACTTGACGCGTCCTGGAATTTGTCGTACAATAAACCGCTCGAAAATTCAAAATACTTTTTGAATAGACCTCGTACATTACGAGCATAAAGACTATGATTTTTAAGAAGCGATTATACGTGTAGAATAAATTCTTATGACATTTTAAGTAACTGCATTTCTGGTTTAGTTATTTAAAATTTAAAAAAAAATTACTTTTAGTCATTTTTAATTTTATTTTTTCAGTGCATTCTTTTTTGTATTTATTTTTTTTGTAACCATTTTGTCTTTCCACGTGACTGCTAGCCAGTGGATAATAATTTCGAATGAATAAACAATATTAAAAGTAGTATAAATAATTTAATTAGAAAAATTAGAAGTACTAAGTTGCAAAATATTAATTTTTTTTTCGGTTAATTGTTAAACTAATAACTCATTCCACAAACGTGCTTGTGTAAGCATTTACGTACTCCTTCCACTTTGCATTACTCATTCGCTTCGATGGGAAGTGATTGCAGCTTTGGCCCCTTTTCGTTGATGAAACGAATTTCTAACTGGAAGAAAGCATTTTTAATTATTTAATACACTCGATTATAAATATACCGATTGAATAAATTTTTATATCATTACGTGAATGGTATCTCATAATAATTTTCGTGCATGGCAATATTTTTAGGTGTATTTACATTGAACGTGGATGTATCGTTTAAGGCGAAAAAGCTATCGAATTAAATGGAAACAACTTAATGACACTAAGTGCCAGATCCGTTTACAATAATTCAATAATTGCTAACTAGATGTTAAACAAGCCGCGACCACGATCTGTGAGCCATGATCCGTGGTCGATGTGCTGTAGAGT
The DNA here is from genome assembly GCA_958298945.1 of Atherix ibis. Classification (NCBI taxonomy): domain Eukaryota; kingdom Metazoa; phylum Arthropoda; class Insecta; order Diptera; family Athericidae; genus Atherix; species Atherix ibis. The sequence goes on along the minus strand of OY282607.1, from coordinate 2,494,468 downwards.
CCGTGGTCTGTGATCCGAACGACTTGGTATGCGATGGTGTATTTATGAGACTATTACCCAGTCCCCTCCTAGCCCCTTTATTAGATATTGCCAACTTCTAGACCATGTAGAGACACGGCTACCTTCCTGCTTGCCTAACTATCTACCTAATGATTACTAACTAATGGTAATTGGCAATTGCTAACTAACTGCCAACTGGTTACGGTTAAATTCGATAGAACACAGTCGGTGGTAGTTCAGTTGGAGGCTTCGTGTATATTTGGCGTCATGGCGACAAAATAGAACCAATTCAGTTGAGCTGGGGCTCGGAAAATGCGATAAAAAATAACCAACAAAATTATCTAAATTGCTCGATTTGCTTAACAAGGCGAAACTGTTATCGTTCGCGCTTATTTGATTGTCTAAAAATAATAAAAAAAAAAAATTTTTGAATTTGACAATTTTACCTAAAAAACCGAACGTCCATTATGACAACCGAGCCACGTGAGTATGTGTAGGCTTGTGTGTAGGTCTGATCGACGGACCAATCATCGTTACCGTTTGTGGTGGTCGTCTCTATTATCGCCCCCGCAGCGTTACCAACAAAGACCACAAAAAATTTTTTTTTCATTTATTTTCGATCACATTTTTTCTGGCTGGTCATTTTTTATTTTATTTTTTTCTCAAATACGAATAGAAATAATAACACAAAGAAAAAATATCATCAACACCTTGAAATATCATCAAATTTAATGTGTTCGAATGACGATTTGTGGTGAATTTATTCTTTTAATTAATAGAAAAATTTAGAAAAAAGCTGCCTTAAAAACCAACAACAAAAAAATACTTCTAATAATATTAGAAAAAAATTACCGTCTTTTTTTCAATTTTGGATTTTTAACACGAAATTAAACACAATAAAAAAAAATATTTTTAACATTAAAAAAATTGATTTTAATGCAAATATTTTTAAAAGCGATTCTTGGTATTTCTTTTTAATTATTGTCATTTATTGCTAGTTTGATTTTTTTTTAATAAAACCAAAAAAGTTACAGATAAACAAAATATGAGTTATTCATTTTGTAGTTAGCCTAGTCAGTTAACAAATATAAAATGTATACATTATATGAGATAATATTTGATTAGTATAGAATTTGCCATTTTATATTATAAATTAAATAATTATTACCAATTGGGTGATGGAACAACAGCCTTATAATGGTGATTTTCAAAACAACTTTCTTCAATGATGATTGATACGTCAATAAGCAAAATTTTCCTCATATTGTAAGGGTTCTAAAACCTACAAGTAACTATAGAAAAGAAAAACCCCTTCATATCTGCAAAAAGTGACTGTTTGGTATGCATTTTGGTACTTTTTTTGAAAATGAAAAAGCACAGACAGTTACTGTCTTAATCATATGCAATTTTAACAAGATGTGGTCCTCACAAGCCATGCAACACGACACATTTTGGTTTTATCACGCAAACAGTTCCAAAGGAATGTAATTATGAAATTTGTTAATGTTGATTTTTTTAAGAAAACTTTTGTATCTTACGCAAATTTCAGAGTTCCTAAAAATGAACATCTGTCAAGTATTGCACGCATTACAGCCTGAGACATTTGAAAAAGTCAGCAAAAATTACCTTAAAAGGTTCGAACTCTTCAAGATGTCCCATAACAATATTGCCTTTTATAGATCAATATTACCTTTTATAGATTGTATAATGTTAAAAACTTGATAATATAATAAAAAAATTTTTTTATCAAATTCTAATTTTTCCATTTATTTCATTTAACATTACTTTTTACACCATGAATTAGATAATCCTTTATCGGCAAAAAAAAAATCACAAACATTTAAATTTGTTCTCCTTGAAAATGGTACTAACAGTTTCGGAAGGGATTTTTAGATAAAATTTTTACCAAAACTCAATTTACAAATTATTTCTATTCTATCAAAATTATTATAAAGATTCTCCGTCAGATCTTAGATTGCCATTAAAGTAGGGAAGAAACTGCTATTTTTTTTGGGGAAAAAAATTATCTTTTGCTTTTGAATCTATTCTTAAAGGTAAAAAAAAATTACATATTTTGCTAAAATAATTAAAAGTTTTTATTATTGACAATATGAAAGTATCAAAATTTACTTGTTTTCGATTTCGTTAAATTTATTTTAAAATTGATTAATCCACTACCAGGTGTATAAGCTTAAATTCGCTGTTTTTTAGTCAAAAAAAATACATGTTGTTATTATAGAAAGTAAAAACAAATTTATTCAAAGTACTTGCTCTCGCTAGCTACACATTTTTTCCACAACTCGGGCAATTTGTGGATTCCACGTTAAAAAAAATCCTTCTCTTTCGAGGCGAACCACTTATCAAGCCAATTTCGGACGTCTTCGTAAGAATCGAAATGCTGCTCAGCGGGCGCGTGGCCGATCGACGAAAACTGGTGGTATTCAGAAAGGGCCAGGTCTGGTGAATAAGCGGGCTGGGATAGTTTCGGACCATTTTTGACGTGTGCTATGGTGCGTTGTCATGGAGGAAAATCAGCTTGTCATGTCTTTGTTGATAATCGGTCCTTTTTTCATGCAGATCACGGTGCAATTTGATCAGTTGTTGGTGGTAGGGATGGGCATTGACAGTTTCACCAGGTTTCAACATCTCATAGGAGACGATACCCTGCTGATACCACCAAACGCACAGCATCGTCTTCCGTCCGAAGCGATTTGGTCTTGGGGAAGATGTTGATGGTTGGCCAGGATCAACCCACGATTTCTTACGTTTAGGATTCTCGAAATATATCCACTTTTCATCGCCAGTCACAATCCGATGCAGGAACGACTTTCTTTTTTGTCTGGCGAGCAAGATTTCGCATGTGCTATGGCGTCGCTCCATCTGCCCATCGTTCAATTCATGCGGCACCTATTTTCCGATCTTTCCAATCTCCCCCATGGCACGAAGACACATGAAAATGGTTGGTTGAGTAACACCCAATTGCTCCGCGAGCATTTTTTGCGATTGGGTATTGTCTTCGTCCAAAAGAGCCTGCAATTGATGGTCCTCAACCTTCCTAGGCCGATTTTCACGCTTCTTGTCCCACAAGTCAAAATTGCCGTCTTTAAACCGACAAAACCAATCTCGGCACGGTGTTTCCGATAAAGCAATGTCACCATAGGCCTCCATAAGTATTTGATGCGATTCGGCAGCCGAATTCTTCAAATTGAAGCAGAAGAACAGAGCTTCCCGCATATGCTCTTTTTCTGGCACAAAACTAGACATGATTACCAAAGGAAAAATGTATGTTGTTGAATGAAATTGCTGACAATGTGCATTGATTAATGTTGACAGATGTCAAACTCATAAAAAAAAGTATGGTGTGCCCATGGTAACTTAATACGCTCACTCACACCATCTATGACCAAACAGCTTATACACCTGGTAAATGTCCCTTTGTTCAGGACCTGTGCATTTTCCGCTATTAAAATTTCACTCCCGTTTATCCTATCATCATAATCCACATTGCCATCCCCGGAAACACTCATCGGACGGAGACTTAAGAAACAATGGCCTAGAGATTTTCTAGAGGAATCTAACTTCCATTAGTTGCAGAAATGCCGATGTGTGTTTACTCCCACTTCATGATGCACAAGATTGTAAATTAAAATATTATGTAAATCTGCTTGTTACAATTAAATTGTAGTCGAAAATTTAAAAAAATTAATTGATTAAATTTTTTTTGTTATAAATTCAAATTTTAACCAACAAAACATTAGCTTAAAAATCAATAAAAAACTATTTGTAAATAAATAATTAGTCAAAAAAGGAACTGACCTCAACCTTCATTGAAGAGGATTCTCAACCGGATTGCTCACAGGATTGGGGACTTTTTCGATTAAATTTTCTTAATTCCCCTATCGACAGGACCGGAGCGAATGCAATTTCGTAAGAACGCCCATTTTTTTTAAGAGTCTGCCCAATTAAAAAAAAATCCATTTTGTCTTCGATATCATTCGGCTCAATACGATTGGAATTCTTTTAAAACTCCGCATAATGGATACTGGACATTGAGAAATCGCCAAAGAATAATTAATCGATTATGACTGCCACCAAATCGGCTAGTCAAACTGTGAAAAATTCGCACAAGATTTCCGGACTGCAGTTGGTACGCTTGCCTCGAATGCAACCGTCGCAGTAATGAATGCCAAATGCAGAAACTCGAATGGTAAATTGCCGAATGCGAATGGGCAAATGACCATTGCCGTTTGTCGATTACCCCCAATTGCAATTACTGTGAAGAACCATTTGTCGAGAGTTTTAATCGCATTACGATTGGTAAGATTGGACTATCCAGGCTATGACTCTGTCATACCTAAAAAGCAATTCCTACGAGCTGAATGCAATTCCAGTGCACATGCAATTATGGATAATCCGCTGAAGCAGTGAATGGCTCAATAGTAATAGTATTCCGTATGATATGTTTGGACGCCGCTAAACATGGGATTAGGTCGGATCGGTTATCGGATTACGTTGCCATGTTCGAGCTGTCACTTAGCGAGTAATTAATGCGATTTGAAATCAAGTGCCTACAATGTGCTCTGCGATTTAATTAAATTTACTTATTAGCGTAGGACGCACGCAATTCAACCACAAACATTTTATGCTGGCATAGAAACACTATTCGATGTTTATGAGTGTTTGTGGTTTCGTTGCCGCGGGTGATGTGCCCTGCATTCGGTTTGGGGAACTACTCCAATCCGGGAGGTTGTTCAGTGCACTTACATTTGTATTTAGTGAAAAGAGTAAATTAGTTGCAATATTAGGTGAGGTACTCGTTGGAATAACACTCTACGGACTTAACCATGATACCAATTAGACAAAGTGCTCTACCTGCGCAAGTACGGACAGAAAATGAATGGAAAATTCTACGCAAAGAAATACTCAAAATTAGCGAAAATCCTCATCCAAACGATCTCAGACAAAATAATCTACCAGCAACGCCAGCAACAACAACGAATTCTAATTTAATCTTCTCGCCTGGACCCCAAACACTACTCCCCTAACTCTGATTTATTATATTTGTTTTTTGATTATACCGTTTATGTTTGCTAAAAAGTTTTGCGGTTGCAATAAATAAATTTTTCATCCGTTATGGTGGAGCTGCAGTGCACATAAATTCAAATCAACTAACACAGACTGACTGACTACCAACGGAATTTGCTGGTATTTATTCCAAGATTATTCTCAATTATTCAAGTGAACAGCAAAATTGATGATTGTTTGTTTATGTATGAATAGTAATTATTATTTATAATTCAAAGAAAACTCAACAAAAAATAAATAGCGTTTAAAGTATGAATTTTGAAGCTACTCGTAGTTCACTTGGTGTGTTCCATTTCCAATGTTCCTATTTGTTATGCTCGAAGGAATTGAAGAAATACAAAATAATATTCCCAAAAGTAATCCTTCAATTATTTACTCGACTCGTTAAAATTTTTTGTTAGTTATATAACAAAAAAAAACATCGGCGCACTGACAATTTTCATTAGACTTTATTATTTATAGAACTTATACGATGCTTAACACTTCGAGACTAACTAATATTTATACATAATAATATACAAAAGCTAGTAACAAAGCGCTTACAAGTTTTGTTATCTTTCTTTTTAAAAAAAAACTAAACAAAAAATAAAAATTAAACAAACGAAAAAAAATTTAATCGGCCGTTTTTACTAACCGTTTTAGCAAAGACTCAAACCATTTTAGTCAAGAATATTTTGTTTTTGTACGTAATAGAAACTTTTCGAAAATCTTTTTTCGCTCAATTTCGAAAATAATTAAAAAATTCAAAAAAAATCATATTTACACAAATATTTAATAGATTTTTACCTTTTTTTTAATTTTCTATTGCCAGTTTTCTTTTTTGTTTTATTAAACGTGAAATATTACAAATAAAAATGAGAATTTAAAGAGCAATCCATTTTTAAGTTTTGAAAGTACACTCATATTATTTAATAGCTAATAAATATATATATTTTTATATTTAATATTTATATATATTTTAAAATACGCCATTTTATAATTAAAGTAATAGATTTATAACCATGAAAAAATGCCTAACCAAGTTTTGTGCTTTAAAAGTAGGTATTTTCTTCACTCAAAAAGTGAGTGTCTGTTATACATTCTGGTCTGAAGATGTATTTCTTTGAAAATTAAATATGATATTCATTATGGCCGTATGAGAACGGATTTTTTTTTTAAACTTAACGAAATTACCCTTACAAGCTGCAAAATACCGCAAATATTGACCTTGTTGGGCGAAAAGTTCTGAGGACGCATAATTTCGAGATTTGGTTTTGGAGGCGATTTGACATCGTCAGACCTTTTTGTGTAATACTTTGCAAAAAAATTCTAATTACACAGATAATTTTCAATTTTTAGAGCATCCATCAAGCAATAACTGAATTATAGCAGGAAATATGCGAAAAAGTCATCGAACATTAACTCACCAGGGTCGTGTCCTGAAAGAAATCTTTTGCCAATCATTAGAATAATATTAAATTTTATAGATAATGGCAAAATATAGGCAATATAATTAAATAAAACATTAATCAAATTTTGAATGTAAAATATTTTTAATTTAACTTTACTTTTTACCATACATTTTGGATAAACATTTTTGGATAAATTTTCTCAAAAAAAAATCAAATTAAATTAAAAAAAAAACATTAATTTCTCAAAACTGTCTTTATTTTATTATTTTTCAATCTCAAATAGCCTCTGAAATACCATCAATCTCATATTAAAAATCTTCAAGACTTTTTTAAGGGGAGGAGAGTGAAGGTACATGAGCAGAAGAGTGTTCATATTACGTTTACTCTCTGCAAAGATTCAAACATTCCCAAAATACTTTAATGACACCAAGAAACTATTTTACGGTAATCTAGACAAACGACTTACTTGGAATCCTTCCACGAAATTCAAAAGACATGAACTTAACAGACGTTATCGACTACTACCTAAGCAATAGATCAAAATTGACATTAATAAACGAACTTTTAATTTAGAATACAATTTTCAAATCCATTTGGATATACGCAATTGAACTCTGGGTTTCTAGTAAGCATTCAAACTCCTCTCGAATCTAATCGCTTCAATCCAAAATCCTCCGAAAAATCGTTGATACTCCATTCTATATTCGTAACAAAATCATTCATCGTAACCTAAATGTTCTCTTTGCTAATAACTTATGCGGTTCTCGTTATAAAAAGTTATTGTTAGAAAACTTTTCTCTATTACTTTCCGCATAAATACTCATCGCCCAAGAGATTTCTTGAGGTTTTAACATGACTCATTAGGTAGAGAAACATCAACGGGTGTTTACTCTCACATGTCTCGCTCCCTTTTTATTGAAGTGTCTCATCATAAAATCTGCTTGTCACAATATTTATGTGTAGTTGTAGATACCAAAAAAAAGAATTTTTAAAAAAATTTTCTCTGTTCACGTTTACATATTTTCCTACGTTCACTACTTCATCTCCTTTCAATTCACTTAATTAAAAAGGTTCACCATTTAATAATAGATTTTAATTGAAAAAATTACACCATTTAACACGCTTAATTTCAAGAGAATTGCGGACATTTTCCCACACCGTTATCTTCATCGTCGCATGTACTTTTCCGTTCTCATCTAGTTGGTTTTTAAATATTTTCTAAAAAAAAAATTTAAAAAAAATCAAATAAAATAGAAAATAGAAACTAGAAAATTGAAAAAGGAACAAATCGAAAAGCAACGTTGCGTGAACTAATCACATCGTGATTAAAGTAGAATTTTCTCTCGAACAAAATTGTGGTGAACCGCGAACAGAAAGCCTCTGTGGTATGGAGGGATGATCACGCATAAGAATGCGGCGATTTCACAATTCACAGAGTTTGCATTCGTTTAATTGGAAATTCAATCATTATTTGCCCATTAATTAATTACGACATAGTTAAGCGGTCGCGTAATGAATTCAATAGCACAATGATAAAATTATATACACAGTAAGGCGGACGTATCGTATACCTTCGGAAAGGGGAACGTTTTCAGAGGAAATTCGCATAATAAACGTAGTTGGCAGAAATACAAACGATCACTCATAATAAAACATCTGACAAATCCGAAGGCAAGAGAATAAAAAGCCTTACGCCGCAATCGCATGCAAGCCAGAGCACACAACAGGCCATAGTACATTGTGTTGTGGCACACCACTGCACCACTGCACCAAACCACATTTGATCGTACTTAGGCCTAACCTATTGTAGTACGCGAATGCATATCAACGTCAATTAATTTAATTGTTTATAATTATTCTGAACGGTGGATGCGTTGCATTGGTTGGAATATTACGTGCGCAAAAAAACACAACAACAAAAACCATACAAAGTCAAACTGCATAGATCGCTATGCTGATAAGAACACTGTGTGATGATATGTAAACCAACGAAACTGATTATTAACACTTTAGCACCATTTCTAATCAGATCGTTGGCTGAGAGGGGATACGTTACTTTGGGAAAGATCATCTAATTATCCCCACAACTCTAAAGAGGATTTGTGTGCATGTTTCTTAAATGAAATAATTTGTTTTCATTTCACCAGACGATCAGCAGCCACCATTGAAAAATGAAAGTTTGCAAAAAGATGATAGATGATCAAAGCTGAAAAAAAAACACAAAAAAAATTGTTCACTTTCTCGGTTTGCTAGTTTTTCTTCTTCTTTACTTTCCGTAATAATTTACTTTTTCTTCCCAAAATAATATAATAGGGTCTTATCAGGTGATAGAAAAAAAAATTATTATAATTATTTAATTTATTTATTATAATTACACTTTTTGGAAAATTCATCTGCAACCGTCATTAGTTGAAAAATAAATTAATAAAAATTAATCCGAAGTTAAGAGATTATTTTCGATTTTCTGGGCGAAAGTAGTAATTTTTAAGAAGATTTAAGAATCTTCTTCGATCAGAGTGAATGTCCACCATCGTTATTATGGATTATTTACTTTGTTTTCTAACAAAACAAAAAAAAAAACACATTCAAAGGTGATAAACAATTTCCTTTGGCACCCCCTTTTTTCCTTTCTTTTTTTGGTTTGTCTACTTTTCTCGGCTAAATAATAGTTCAGTTCCGATTTGGTATATAAGACGTTGGCTATAATTTGTGAAATTTGTGCTGCGTCATTAAACTTATTTCGTTTTTATTTTCGAATTAATTTCAGGTTACGCTTCGATTACCAGAAGAATAATTGTAATTGACGCAACGTGTGTGTATATAGAAATGTGAGCGTGGAGAGGACGGAAGAGGAATGTAAAAATAATAGACGTGGCAGCGCGGAAGCAAACTAGAACAATTGTCAAAAAATAATAACATAGGAAAAGGTGAGAGGAGGGAAAGAGTAATAGCTATTTTCACTGTATTAGTAACGAACGTGGAGCCATCAATAATCACATAGGCTGCGCCCATTATTAAGACACTTGAGGGCGCAATCAGCTTCCAAACAAAAATGGCGTTGAAAAGTCGTTGCCGGAGTTCATCGCATGCGATGTTTTGATTACGATGACAGTAAAGGCGGTTGTTGCCGGTACAACCAATAATTTTCGCGCACATTTCGCACAACCACGCGAATTTTTTGTTGTTGATTAATGGCGTTTGTCCTCCTCGCATTCAGGATTTTCTTCCTATAATTTTCACCTCTTTTTCAGTTGTGTTTTTTTTTGTATTCAAAGTTAATACGAGTAACAAGAATAAAATTATAGGGATTTGCTTCTTTGTTGTTTTTTTTGTTGAATACACATATTCCCCCTTTACAATGGCAAAATTTTCTTTTTTTGGAAATTCCAATTAAATTAAAAAATTCAATTTAACGAAAGAAACTTAATTAAGAATTTTGTACGAAATCTCCTTTCTCCATTAGCGGCGGAATATTTGTTTCGGTTTTGTATCGATTATTTGCTGATCAGACGAAATTGGATTCTCATAAATTTCGAATTAGACTCTGTGGCGTCGAGTATGGTTGAGTGGGATTGTGATTCGCCATCATAACCCGTACCACAGAGTTAGAGAAGATTGGAAATGTTGAAAATATTTGCCGAAAATGGGAAAACTACTTTGGTAACGAGTAATAAATGCTCATATTTGGTTCGGTTTTTATAGCAATTTATCATGATGGGAATTCGTCTCCTTTTCTATTATTATTATTAATATTATTACTTTTATCATTATTGCGGCACGATTCTCATTCGGTGTTTTCGAATGCGGGAAAATATAATTTGCACCATACGCTTTTTCCTCAATGGGCTGGGCATAACTACGGGCTGAATGGAGTCTGGTACGAAAATATCCAATATGGTCGCTTCTATATGGATGGATAAGTCAAACACAGCAGAAAACATTTGTAGGAGCAAAAAAAATTTGAAAACAATATGAAAAAAATTTGTAATAAAATGCATCTGGTGTTCCACACGAGCAGTATTCATTTTTCTGTTTATTGAAAAAGTTCTTTCGTTTTCTTATACTCGTATTATCCAATGGAGAGAGGGTCGTCTATTACGAAGGCTTCTGTACAAACATCTTCAATGGAGTGGTAACTATGCTGTTAGATAGTACACCACTCGTAGAGTAGACTAAGGGAGAATAAGAAGACAACACTTAAACGGTGGAAAAAATATTCAATTTGTTTCCTTATTGAAATATTTCCTGATTCCTTATTTAAATGAACGAGCAGAACTTTTTGCTGAATCACCAACAACCGTACACATACGAGAGGTCATAGTAACTCGGACTATTTATTAGGTGGCCCAGCAAATCGCACTTTAAGGGACGGGGGAATTTTTTTTGTCCAGTTAATAATTCTTAAAAAACCGTTTTCATAGAATTTACTACGAAACTCCAAAAGCAGGAATTTTGTTTTAATAAAATCCCAAAACGTAATAATCGAGAAAAAAAATTGCTCTGTTTTTATCCCCAATTGCTCTTTTATCGAAACACAAAATTCAGTTGTGTTTATTTTTTGTAGAAAATGCATAAAAATAATTTCACCGATAAATGAGCAATAAGAAAAAAAAATTTTTAATTTTATTATTGGCGGAAGGGAAAATCAGCGCAGACAGTGTGTCTGCAGTTAAAGTGAAATCCTGCCAATGAACGCATTGCACTCTTCGGCGAATGGTAATGAAGAAGGAGTCGCGCACGAAAATGCCATAAAATCAAAATGGCGCTGATCTGATCCGCCTGCCATCAACACAAAACGGCGATTCAGCATACGTTTTTGTTAGATCATAAGTGCACGAGGAACAATCGCGTCGGGAAGAAGGGGTCCCTACACCGTGACACGTATTAACGATAGTGACTCCTTCTGGGGTGATCCGCCCTGACTGATTACGGTGACTTGTGTTTTTATTATTTCTCTAATCGTTCCTTTTACGCTAAACACCAGCTTTGAATTTGTTTGTCAGGTCGATCAATGGCTTACGTCAAATGGGTGGCCGTAGAGTCTGTCACACTAGACGACGCATAGTACATAAATTACGAATCAAGTACTTGGTTCGGAAGATTTGATGTGCGCTCACGGAAAACGATCATCATGAGTCTACAAATGGGAACTGAAGAAATCCAATCCGAATCGTAAATGGATACATGAACAGGGCAAAAACAAATGAAGATTGGCAAGCGGAGTAGAAAGGATGGCGCTCAATGGATAACGGGGAGTGGAGACTAACCAACAGCAGTCGTTCGGTCTGATGGCAGTGGTCGGACATTTTAATTAACTCGCGATGACTTGGGCAATTTGGAACAGTCGCAACAACAACACAGTCGTGGAGGAGGGAGCTGGGATTATGTCTGGAGAACACTGGGATCCAGATGAAATTGACTTCGTGGCCAAACTATTGAGGCAAGGCCTAATCGGACAGGTAATTGCTTTGTGTTGCGTCGCGGAATCGCCTGTTCGATTCCGATTCATTTCCCGAGTGTGTACTTTCTATGAGAAATATCGAAACGTATTTTTTTTTCTAATTTTAATTTTTTTTCTCCATTCGCTGGGGTTTTTCGACTTTTAATCTTCTGGTCTTAATAGTGTATCTGATTGAGTTTTGATTTTTATTTTCCCAACTGACGATGGTGTTTTGTCTTTAATGTGTTTGTGAGTCTTCATCACCACTTTTGCCATCTTCTTTAGTAAAATATTTTCGATTTTTGTTCTTTTTGGATCTCCTCCTAATTTTCCTTTTCCTTGTTTTTTTTTGTTTCTTTTTTTCGATATTATCATTTCTGCCAAAAAATCCCCCACTGCCATCGAAGTGCATCGCGTAACTTTTAATCGATTTTCTTTCTTAACGAAACACAATTTCCGCTTTGCATAACTTTTTTGTATACGAACAAGATTATTTTTGTTTAATGGCAACACAGCCTCAATTCTAATAATTGAATTTGCAATTGGACATGATTTTCAATTTTTTATAACCACCCCTCCTACCTTTGCTCCCAAAAAAAGACATTTCCCCTTTTAGCGTGGTTCATTTAAAAGTTAATAGAAAATAAAATTTTTTATTACAGAAGAAAAAGAAAACGAAAAAATACGCCCGATCATGTTTAACTGCCAACAATTGCGTAACTTTTCAATTTTCTACCACAAAAGTTTAATGTTTTGTTGTTAGCAACATAATTTTTTCGAATTTCATTTTTAAAAATTCCTTCTCTTTTGCTATTAGCTTTATTGGTCATGAATAATTTCCAATTTGATTTTATGAACGAAATAAAGCAACAACAACAACCAAAAAAAAACCGAATATATTTTTTTCGCTTGTAATTATTGTAAAGTTTTGCAACGATTCGCTGTCATGTTGATAAGAGAAGCCTTGTGCTAATTTTGAAAAGTCAATAATTGACTAGAAATGCTCCAATTTAGATCAATAAATATTGGAGAGTTAGCTTAAATGAACGACAAGTTATGAAACACCCACTAAACATATGCTGCTGATACATAGCATAAACGAGCGAAACAATGATTTGCTATTTTCCATAAACAAAACCGTCCCCAATTTTTAATTAAATATCATAGTTTTATGAATGATTTTATTGAAAAGAAACTGTTTTTAAATGTTTTTTTTTTCTTTTTAAAATATTTTCATAAAAACCGTTCAGTTATAAAAATTCTTCTTTATAATAGATGATTATCCAATTTAGAGTACAGATATTAAAGACAAATCAAATATATTTATTAATTAGGTTATGAAATTTATTTTTATTTTATTATATTGTCTATATTTTGCCATTATATATAAAATATATTTTTTTATTTAATAACCATAACGGGATTTCTTGCAGTACTCAATCCTTTCGACATAATTGTCAATAACTTGTTCGCACATTTCAGTCCATATTTGAGAAATTACTTGATAGATGTTAATTTTTATATGCTCTAAAGTTTAAAAATTATTTCTGTAAATATAATATTTTATGTAATTTTATAAAAACGAAAGTCAAACGGCGTCAAATCGCACGCTCTAAGAAGTCAATTTACCTACCAAAAACGCAAAATTACGCATCCTGGGAACTTTTCGCTCATCACTAACCAAAATTTATCTTGTTTTGCAGCTTGTGAAGCTGTGTTTTGTAAAAACCAAATATAGTCTAAATTAAAATCTTTAAGTTTAGGTCAAAAAAAATCGGTTATCGTGAAGACATAGCGCTAATTATCACCTTCTTCACTTACAAAGAAATACGGGCCAATAACAGCTTCAGACCAAAATGCGCACCGGACAGTTACTTTTTGCGAATACAACAGCTTCTCCAAAGTCACTTAGGGTTTTTTTTAACAACCCCATATCTAGAAATTTAGGTTATTGAATTACCCACCGAGTGAGAAAGAAGTCTCAATTATATGCTAAACGTGACTACGGATGAATCACCATTTTTGTTACAAGTTTTAACAATTTTAACGCGTTTAATTAACTTTTCCATGACATTATTTTGCTGAAGCCTAAGAAAGTGGTCTTTCCTTTATTTCTAATTAATTGCATTCAACCAAGTATCCTTCCATAAGTCCATATCAAGGCGTATAAGGCGTTCCACAGGGTAGTAGTCTAGATCCATTGTTGTTCGTATTTGTGGCAATGACGAGATTGTCAAGATTATCAAAACTTTTCTATATTCTTTTTTTCGTCGATGACGGAAAAAATTCAGCAACATTCTTTCCAATTGGTGTATGTGAAATGTCCCATTTCTAAATAAGGAAAAGTGTGAAGAATTGACGTGACATACCTATCGTTAAACATAATACCACGATCCGGATACGACCATAGGAATTGAGAGACGCTTAATGAACGCACCGCCAATTCCGATAAGCGATTAACAGTAAGCAGATAACACCAACTATTTGTGGTGAGGACTATCATTAGAAGTGACAGCGTAAAAGATAATATCAGTATCTGTCCGGAGACCATACCCGCAACGTGAGTATAAACCAGAGCCGTCACGTTGCAGCGATAGGCGCCTCACCATTATCGATCACAAAGCGTTTCAATACGATGGGGCACCAGATTTCCTTGGTAGCAATTTTTGTTTTAACAGTTCTTCGGTTTGAACACCGCTCATTCAGCTACGGAAAAGAGCCTTGTAGATTCCTAGGCACCGCTCAGGTGCGCGGGTTTTACAGGATCCGAAGATACGACCGGAATCGGCCCACACATACACTTTCACTGCCCATTCAACAAACGTTTCCTTCTCTCAAACAGTGTCATGGCAAACCTGACCAAGTGCGTTCACACCTCTCACGTGTACTTAACACACCGCTCAGATCTACTCCACTCTCATTCACTCTAACTCCACAAATATTCAGATCGCGAAGATCATCATACAAACCACATTCCACGAGGAGGTGACAGGCACTCTTTTGTGGTGCATACCACAGATACTCTGCTCTTCCACTCAATCCTCTCTCATACAAAAACTCATTCATACTACCGTGCCCGGTTATAAGATAACCATGGAACAGGTCGCATTCAAACTTGTTTTTCGAAGCAAACCTAACACATGCGATGAACCTATGCAACCATCTCCCACTCACACTGTCTTCCCACACACTACAAGATCGTGAATTTCCTCATTCAAAATAGGACAGCCCTTCGCCAAAACAATATCACGCCGCATCCGTTAGAGAATATTTCTACGAAGCACCTCTAGATCTCACGGGATTTCTCCGCTGAGTGCTGTTGATTCTGTCTCTAGCATACTTAAACCGCATTGCTTTACTCCTAACACAAGCACCATACGCCATATACGCCACAAATAAGTCCTTGTACAACATTTTTACTGCCAATCCTTTAATACCCCATTCCTTTGTTAATACCGTCCTCAGATATTCAGTAGCGCTAGCAACTTTCCGTCTGAGGTGGTCCAAAAGAGGTCCAACATTCAGCCGCTCACTCACGCACATATCGAGATATTGCAGCTTTGCTGTATACCTCAGTACCTCACTCCTCATTCTCACATTCGGTCGCCTACTTTGGTCCAGTGTTCCCTTAAGCAACATGTATCCGCTCTTACTTTCAGAGACACCCACATCTAAACGATCACCCCATTCAGATAAAAAAGTAAGTTTTCTAAACTCAAATTTAGAAAAATAAATTTGAGTTTAGAAAACTTACTTTTTCTAAACTAAAAAATAATATTCAAAAAAATTTCTTCATAATTTGGACGCAAAAAATTATATTATTTAAAAAAATAATTTTCTCTCTCCTCAATATGGTATATGCACTCTCTCCTCATTATAATATTAAATATTTTTAAATAAATTTAATAATAATTTCTTCGTTTTTTATTTAGATAATTAATTAAGTCCATAAACTTAATTATTGTTTAACTAAAAAAATGTTAATATAGTTTGTAGATGGAAAATAGTGCGTCAAGTAGGAATAAATGAGAATATGAAGCGAGCAATGAAATTTTCGTTCGAAATAATTCACGTCCTTTGGATGTTTGCTCGTATATAAGAGGAGCGTCAAAATATGTTATCGTCAGCTTTGCGCAGAGGCGATATCGTAACCAATGAGGTCCAACCGAGGTGCGATTATTGCTAGTTGAAAACTTTAACCAATACCCCGCCATGAGGACGTGAAATACCGTCCGCTACGGCAATTTTTGGAAGCCCGAGAGGGCCACAAATTATTTAAAGAGAGTTGGTAGCTAGTGTTACATGGGATTGCGGAGGGAGGAGGATTGTAGTTTGCATGCATTTAATGAAAGTGTGTGCGATTATGGATTCAGATGGCAGATAGCACTTGGACCTGCTTGTAATCTGTATGTCTCATGACAACTTATTCCATTTGCGGTTAAATAGGAATTGAAGTGTCCTAAGTGCTGCTGCAGTACGGTAACAGTGTGCGTTGTGAAGTTAATGTCACTACACCAGTCCAGAAAAAATGCTCCATTTTTGAGGCTTCAACCTGTATAATATGCTCTAAGATATTGGACAAGATTATGTAAAGGATTAATTGTTTTTTAATTGATTAATTAATTAATTGACTGGAGACGCTTGAAGAAATAGAGCGAAAATCGATGCTTAAAATAGCAATTTTTTGTATAAAAATGATTTTTCAACTTAAAATAAAACCGGGAATATTCCAACAAATATGTTAAAGGATCAAGGACCTGTGCCATATGCTGATCATCTGCGAAGAGTATGTATAGCAGCAATATAAGGTAATGAAATTAAAGAACAAATCAAAAACAAGTCAATTGTCATAATAGCGGATGAGACGACGGGTAGAATTGGGCGCTGTATGTCTACGGATATGTTCCGGGCTGTTTCGCCAATAACTAAGCAAATTACACTTTTTTTGCATAATGCAATTTTTTGAATTGTGTAGACACATTAAAGTACATTTCTTATAATAATGTCGTTCGTTTCGTTTCTGATTCGGCACCATACATGATTGGATTGCCTTTTATATTAGTTTAATTATATTGGATCATCCGGAAAGTAATTTCGTTCTTTCCCAACAGAGGACTTAATTGTATTTTTTCACAAACAACTTCACACTTAAGCCGTATAATCAATAATCATATTTATTTTGACAGCTGACATGGCAAGGCTTACTTGTGAAAAAATTCGATTGATTTTGTATAGTAGTTTTTGATTGATACCCTTTTAAATATGGAAAGTGAAAAACAGCATTTTCGGTATATTTTACTTTTTTACTATAGAAAAGATAAAAATGTTGTTCAAGCAAGAAAAAAATTATCCGATGTGTATAGAGAAGATGTGTTAAGTGAGCGCCAGTGCCCAAAATTGGTTTGCAAAATTTTGATCCGGCAATTTTAATCTCGAAGATGCACCACGTTCTGAAAGGCCAGTTCATACTGATGAAGACACAATAAAGGCATTAATTGATGCAAACCGACAATAACAACTAATGAGATTATTGAGGGATTAAATTTATCGAATACGACCGTTCATGATCATTTGAAACGGCTAGGTTTTATCTCAAACTCGACATATGGGTTCCTCATCTTCTTACGGAAAAAAATTTGTGCCGTCGCATTGACGTTTGTGATTTGCTTCTCAAACGCCAAGAAAATTATCCATTTTTGAAGCGTATCATCACTGGGGGCGAGAAATGGGTTGTCTACAACAATGTTTATCGCAAAAGGTCGTGGAGTTGAAAAGATGAACCAGCTCAAAGCACTTCGGACGCCAATATTCATTAAAAAAAGGTTCCTTTCTGACCTTTTTCCTCTTCTCTTCCTTCTCTACTTCACTCCTTTTCTTTCCTCATCTATATTGTATAATGCACCACCATTACTATGTGATATTAATGGCTTTACTATGAATTTTAATATCACATTTACCGGCCACGGTCTTTATTCACCAACTTTTTAATGGAAATATTGACTATATCAGTTTCTCAGCTTTGTTTTCAACATAACTGTCCTTTTTTATAAGCATTGCTTATGTTTTTTATTAATTTTTTTAAATATTTTATTATATTTTCATAAGAAGGGAATATTTTTAATAGTTACCAAAATAAAAACTTGCTTTAAAATAAACACCATTAAAAATCCTTATTGGATAAACACAGAATTTTTTATAATTTTTCCAACTGTTATTGAAAAAGTGTCTACTAGGTCTGTTGAAAAAGTATCGTGAAATTTGAATTTCCGCGGGTTATGTATATTCGATTTTCGATTTTTTGTGGCGTTATGTTGGTACTCATGTCTCTCACTTATGCCGTCAAGTTCGGCCATTTTGAATGTTCAGTTAATTTTTGACAGCTGCTTTGCTTGCACGTGGTTACGTATATATATGAAAATCGAATATACGTAACCCGCAGAAATTCAAAATTTCCGATACTTTTTGAACAGACATCGTATTTATAAAATAAATATTGATAAAATCAAAAACATTTTTAAAATTAAAAATTTATAATAATAAAAATTAAATGAAAACAGTTTTTTTAATGAAAAAAATACATGAAAAACGATTGTGAATCTAACATACTAACAAAATCGATTACTTTTGATATAAACTAAACAGCTGGTCATGAAATAAAGAGAAAAATAAACTATCAAAAATTAATTTAAATTTTTTTAAGAACTTCATTTACATTAAAATATAGAAATTTCGAAAATTTCATTAAATTGAAATTTTACAAAAATTAAGTGTAAATCCTGTTTAGCAAAAGAATAAAAAAAAATTTGAATAGAAATTTTAAGAAAAAATAACGAAAATGTCACCAAATCCAGTTCGGTTTTTATCAGCGGTGCATTTTTCTTGTATTTTTTTTTTCGTTCACAGAGAAAAACCCATCGAAACTGGCAATAAAGTCAACATAATCGAAAAATCAACCGACCTGAACCGAATAAATACGACATAAAAAGAATTCACATTAAGCTATTGTATAGAAAATAATTAATTGACGATCAGACACTTCCGTCAGTGGGTTTTTGTTTTTCCGCCAATTGACGTTGTCCCTTTTTCTGAAAACTTTTTCGAAAAGCATTTTTTTTTTTTGCTTAATTCACCGTCTCTCAGTTTTTTTCCAGATTATATATGTACTTAATGATGGGAAACAAACCGAAAGCCTAATGGTGGACAACAAATAAGAAAAAGTTTATTTAATTAACATTTGAAGTGGCACAAATGTTATTCATTCGGATTGACAAAAATTATCTTAAGTAATTTTTTTTCTCTCCACCAACGAATTTAGATTGTATTAAGCTTTCCGGTTGCTACAATTTAGAAGGAAAAAAAATTCCTTTTAATTTTGAAAAAAAAAAAAAATTAAAAAAAAAACAAGAAAAATTTTTAGTTTATTTTCAGTGTACAATTAATTTCGAAAGTAAATTTCCATATTTCCTGTTTGTTTTTGAACATTGTGTGAGGATTAGAAAAAGATTAACCATCAAAATGTCAACTTTTATGCATTATTTTTCAAAGTTTTATTTGTCACTACTACAGATAATATACAGATGTCCACCGCCGATAGAGAAAAGTTAGCGAAATTCTATGTCACTACCTTAGATTAAAGAATACCTGGATACGGTAGATTTTCATATATGTATATGCAATTTTCTGGCTGAATTATTGCAAAAGTGGCGAGAATGCGTACTTCTTGCATAAATTTGTGTAGACTTTCTTTGCAGACATGATAGCCACTGACGTCTAGTTTTCGTAATAAAAATTTCATGGATTTCAAAAGCATAATTTGTATTCATTTTAATTCACTTATTCCAAAGAAACACGACAGAAGGAAATTTTTATTTTTTGTGCAATGTTTTGATATGAAATAGAATTAATTGTATTTTAGGTTTATTATTTATTTTGTAAATATCAAGCTCCTCAATTTTATATATTTTCGGAGAGTTTTATAAAAACGCCATTCTCCATGAAAGTGGTAACGCGCCGAAGTGCTTGCATACTTTTATTGTTTTTCAAGTTGTTATTTTGGCATTTATCGGAGAGTGCAAGTGAAAATGTAGTTTTTATGTTTTTTTGAAGTATTTGCGTTATGTTGTTGATAAAATTTAATAGGAAGTTTTTATTTCAGACAATGAAGTGTTTTATAAAGGATCACTGGTCATTCAACGGAATGAGAAAACCAGAAATTTCTTTTTTTCGGTAAGTTGACATCTTTATTTTTACGAGAAAAATTAACAAAAATTTAGTTTATAATGTTTTTAAATGGCTTATAACGAATTATTTGGTCAAAAAAGTGATTAAAAATTAAAAAGTTCGTTATACAATAAATGTAAACAAATGTGATTTTGACAGTTCAATGTTTACCAGAAAATAGTTCAGTGCCGGCGTACGTAAAGTGTGTATAAGAAATTTTCTGGAAAATTAAGTGCAGATGGGTTAAATAAATATTTTAAGTGAGCATGGTCTGCACTTAATGAATATAGTGAAAAAGTGGTCGAATACATATCACAGGCTTTATTGTTTTTAAGTTAGGCAAGTCTTTGCATTGCGAAGACTGTCTTTCAGCTTTAGAAGGAGAATTCATATCAAACAGTTTGATAGTGTACAAGTTCTTTGCCTTTTTTAAGTACTATTCTGAAAGTATTTTGAAAATATGCCGAAATGCACCTTATATTATATGAAAATATAATAATAATATTTGAAATTAGAATAATGTGTTTTATTGCAAATTTCCAATACTTATTCCATCAAACAACAAAATCCGCAATACTAAAAAAATTGTTTTTTTACGCATAAATGACATCACATATGGAAAAGGGTTTTAAACGAACTGAAGTTTAAAATTGGCCCCCACTGATTTATGCCGTTTCTGTTATTTTGCATGTATGTGCGTTCTTACAAATGTTACAGTTCTTCTATAATCTAAGGGCACTACTGTGTTACTACTGATGACCGTCGTGGGGTTGTTTTAGTAACTTTTGTAAGGATTATTTTTCTACTCAATTTCTATCAAATCAAATTTCTTATTAGCTTAGATTACACCATTCAAAAAGTTCGCTGTCAAATCGTTTAATTATACGGACTGTTCGCCGCTATATTACACTGATCGTGTAATTGCACGATTTTTGCTCGTTAACACGCTAATTTTCCTCGTGCCAAAAATGTATAAGGTATCTCAAATATCACGGAAGATTTAAAAATGGAGAACAAACGCGTTTTTAATAAACCTAAACTGCAGCTGATAGTTTATAAAAAAGGGTTTTAACCGAACCGGTGTCCCAAAAATATACGCAAAATTTTAACTTAGCACCATTTATACAGTTATTAAATGTTGCCAATGAAAAAAAAACAGACAGCCCTGCAGCCGATAGTTTAGGATTATTAAACATGGAGAACAATGCATTTTCATTGTTGAGCAATTATTTAAAAATAATTAAGGTTCGCAATTTTCGTACAAAATATGGTCGGAAGAGGAATTTAAATGTGAATAGTTTAGGGAGACTAGATCAATAAGTGATCTTAAATACTCTAGCTGTTTTTAAACAAGTCGTTCAACGCAAAAAATCGAAGTAGTTCGTGAAAGTGTTACTGAGAGTCCAGCACCATTATTTCGGCACCGAATTAATTTTGTTTGTGGTGAAATAAAACGATTGCATTCTTCAAATGATTAGTTGTTTGTTTCCAACAAGTCCTAAAATTTTCGATAAAATTTAGAGAAAGATAAATCATTATTAGATTTTAACTAAAATTGGTCATTGCAGGGAGGTATTTTTAGTGGGTTAGAGTCCCACACTGTTAAGGGGAGTCCTCTTAAGGTGTTTTGAGATTTTCACCTATCCAGGAGAAAAAACAAACAAAAAAGAACAAACCAAAATTAGTACTTGCTCGCGTATATTTTACACTGTTAGATGCGAAAAAGACGTCCAGACTTCGACCTATTGAACACTGCTCTATACTCAAAAAAAATATTGAGCTAATTTTTCACAAAATTTTACAGTAATTGTTAAATTACTTTTATAAAATAAAATAATTACGTACTGCTAAAAGTTATAGCGCTTATGAAATTCGATTTTTTTTATTGAAATAAAAAAAATTGATATTTGACAGTTATTCAGAGAAGATGCCACTGCCTAGTAATTGTTTACTGTGTATAACTGTCAAATATCAACTGACAGAATGACAGCTGACAGCTAACAAAAATGGCGTCAATTTGAAATTATCACCTACCTTTACTAATTGTAATTGATCAAAAAACCCAATTCCTAACAGATAAATATAAAAAAAGTGAAATAAAGTCACAATTCAATTAAAATATAAGAAAAAGTTCATATTTTTAAACAAACATTTCTTAAAATGGTAATAAAAACATGAGAATTCTATAAATTGTACGAAAATTAAACAAATCCGAAAATTTTTCAAATAAATTGATATCATCTATAAACTTCTGGTTTACAAAATGATCAATGAAATATTTTAAATAAAGAAAAAAAAGTATTTTTATATAAAATCAAGTAAGGCACTCCATCCTGATGGATTTTGTTCATTTCCTCAATTTCAAAAATCAATAATTTTCTTTAAAGGTGACTAAATTTTAATTTTTAATTACATATTCTCACATGTGAGCGTACAAGGGCATACTTTTTTACTCTGTCAATTTCTCAATTGTAAATTTTCCAATCAACTAAATTTGATAATTGAATGCCCATCAATTCGGAAAGTGTATGTGTTCTCATCCCACATATAGAAAATTTCCAACTGCGTTTAAGTTTCAACACATGAAAGGAAGACAAAATATTATCATAAAAAATCTTATTTATAATATTTTCTGTAATACAAATTAAGAAGAATTTTAATTATTTTCAATATTCAAGTTGACAAGATTGAAATTAGTTTCGGACAGTTTTGCAAATTTTTCCATTACCAAAAGTACCAAGAAACAAAAAACAAAATGGCCGCTGCCCATAAGGAAAACAGATCGTTTTCGCTTGATTCAGGGTACCATAATCAAAAGAAGATGCTCGTAAAATACATTTACTATGGCTACAACCATCTGTCTCCTCTTCTATGCCTGAATAGTTTTAACATGATCCCCTTCAGAATGCAAATTACTTGTCCCCACATTTTTAACACATTTAATTGCAAATGGATTGGATTTGCAAGAGTGCCCAAATAACAATTAAGAATCGTAATTAAAAATTATTATGTGATTTCTGAAATGTTAAATTTTACCACAAATCGAAACGTTGACCGCCCGCATCTTCAATGTTGTCTGTTTTGATTGCAGGTAAGTCCATTTATAGTCCATTCGCCATTAAAGGTGGTGACAGCAATACTCTTACAATTTGAGCAAAAGCAATAAAACTTATATGCTAAGGTTGGAAATTAAACAAATCAACACGATTTAAATATAGTTCCTTGTAGAGAGATACAGACCTCTCTACCTCTGGATGAGGTATGATTGGTTCAAATTAAAAGAAATCATTGCGGCAAACCATCGGTTTTTATTTTTAATAAATGAATTTCGACCGCCATTTAACACTATAAATAAATAATTGCATATGCACAACCATACAAGAATCAAGAGAAAACCTTTTTAAAAATTCTTTAAAATTATAAAAATCACCTTAATTTGCTGCTCTTCGTAAAACCTCTTTTAATCAATTGTAAATCTGTTTACAATTAATATTTTCAATTCCTCTTTTAATTTTCGAATTTATTGACTTTATATTATGTACTTTATTTTGACCATTCTCCCTTCTGATTGTGGCCACCACTATCTTATAGTCAACACTTCTCTTTTTAGCCACATCAAAAAGCTGGATTCAATTAAGCTTTACTGATTTCAATAATCCGCATCGTCTCTTTAATGGTGACTATTATTAATATTTAAATATAATTTTTTTCTCCTCTTAATGTTCACAACTCTCATTTATCCACTTTATTACCACCAGAATTATGGATAAAGAAAATGTTTTCGTTAAGTCTGGCGATCATACTGTAGAGTTTTTGGGAAAGGGGGAGGGGGAAATATTCCACCTTCACTAAATCATACATTAAGGATTTTTTATTCGATTTCTTATAATAGTTTGTTTTTCCAATTCAATCAATAGGATTTTTTTCGAGTAAATTGGACTCAACAAAAAGAAGAATTCAACGCCAACACTTTTTTTATTGCTCTTTGATTTCAATGATTACTGATTACTGATTAGCGATGATGATTTCGTTTTATGACCAGAAAAAAAGACACCAAACCGAACACAGATTTTTATATATCGACATACAATTGAGATTTGGGTTGTTTTTTTTCTTCTTCTTTTCGAAGTTTAATAAATATATTCATGGTCGGTCATTCAAATGCACAAAACCACATATTCATTATGTGAATAAATTATGTCTGGAAAAAGCCTACTTTATATTAAATACTTATTTACCTATAGTATTAGTGTCTATCGTCGGTTAAGACTTGTTACCTTTTGGTGAAGAGCTACTCGCAAACGTCGAAAAAATACAAAAATACCAACCAATTAATGGTCAGGAATCGGAAAGAAATAATTTCATATAGAATACAGTTAATAAAAGAATTGTTTACTATTTTTAGCTAATTTCAACATCAAAAAATTAACATATTCATTTTAGATTGTTAACGATTTTATATGCTTTTCCCTCTATTCATTCGGGTCGAATCGGATTGGGTTTCGGTCTTTTTATAATTCCAAGATATTGAAATTCTTTTCATTCTTCTGGAAGACAACGATGACGACAAAATTGTGTAATGTTAGTGATGACCAAAACAGAATATAATAATCGTTCGTTCTATTAAATTTCCTATTCGTTTCGATTTTTCTTTCTATCTAATTTCAAATAAAACACTAACTATTCTTAGAGATATCAACTGTTGCGATAATAAATACCATTAAAAAAAAACTCCTAAAGTTCATAAATAATAATAAGAAAAAACCAAAAAAAAAGAAGAACTTTTCTACAATGAATATGGGCAGTTTAGTGACAACCACGACTATTTATGATAAATAAATGAAGAAGAAGAAGAGCAAAGTAGAAACGGGCAACCTTCTTCGCCGATGAAGAACACCGCCAGTGTTGCCACCGCCACTGCCGCAACAACGAATAATAATGATTCCCATTTTGATATTCTGGTAAGCGAGCAATCCGATACGCCATTAAAAAGGGAATAAACATTTCGATGGCATAATTTATTAAATTATCAGTGGTTCAACTAAATTATCAAATCGTTAAACCGACCTGAACAACATCGTCTTTTCAAATGTTGATCATAAAGAGAAGCACCAATAAAAAAATAAAAATAAAAATAAAAAACCAGAAAAAAATCTGATTCGAACAGAAAATTTGTGAAGAGCAAAAAAAAAATACACAAAAAAATTGACTTATTTAAGAGAATAACAGAAAAAGAGTGATTGTGTACAGTCAGCGGGGGAGGGGATTTATTTGGTCAGATATCTTTTCTTTGAAGATGGACAAAAAGTGAAAATAGGCATGTGATTATAGAGCCAACTGTAGACTACAAATAAAAAACCAATCAGAATAAGAATCGAACAGGAAAAATTCATTTGCTGGTGCTTTGCCGCAGATATAATAATTCCCTGCTCTTCGCTTCCTTTTGATTCGTTGATTTCTGGAATGGTTGATTGCCTGCGATCCGTACACACAAATGCATACACCCACCCATTAAAAAAAACGTATACACTCTAGCCGACACTTTGGGCTATTAATTTTGTTAAAATAAAGAAGAAACCTGTTTATGCCGAGAGCCACCAGCATCACAGCATCATCATCATCACACGGCATTGGGCAGCATCAAATCGTTGCGGTAACGACGATACCGAAATACCGTCTTCATCACGAACAGCAAGAGCACCCCTTTTCGAATCCTCAAATACATTGCCCCAGACTTACAACTTGAGATATATTATAAGCCGCGAAACGAAAAATTCCAAATCGATAATGTGCGTTGATTACCATACCAGTTAGTGCTAAAACTTTAAGTGAGATGAGATTGGGGATCGTTAATATGCCAAATAATCTCAAAAACAAAAAATGAAAACTTTAAAAGCCATAAAAAAAATATTTTCAAAATAAACGATCACACAAAAAGATTACTTTTAGATCTTAATTCATTTTGGTGGTATCGCAGCCAAAGGTTAATTAACATAGAAAATCGGTAATTTTAGTTGTTTTTTTTTCTTTCTTTAAATAGGAAATATTAATATTAGCAGAAATTTACTATAGAAGAAAAAAGAGCGACATTTACAGGAGTCGCCAAAATATGTACGCATATATTTAGTACTACAATAATTTTTTTATGGAAATTTTATTGAATTTGGATAATATTTAAGCAAAATAGTAAAATATACCGAATTCTCTCTTTGTTAGTATCCCCATCCTTTACACCCCATAACTCAAAACTGAATCGACAAGTAAAAAACTGTGTCAAAGGATTTTTTCTTTTTAGTACGGACTTGTTTGATCCAATACTTTACGGGATACATATAACTATAGCCATCTAGCGACTAAATAATGAAAGTAAAAATATTTTATTTATTTTGATTGTTTGCATCTTTTTATTAATGAATATTTTTGTGAATTCTCTTAAATTAATAACTTTTAATAATACAAAAACAAAAAACTAAAGGAAATTATGTTCTATCTATTATTTAACATGTCGATTTTGTTTGGCCGCCATTTTGGTTTGGATGACATTTGTCAGTTGGCATCTGACAGTCGTAGAGCGAGCAACTACAATTGTATTGTAACAAGCAGATATAACATTTTAATTTACAATCTTGTGCATCATGAAATGAGAATAAACATCCATCGGCGTTTCTCCAATTAATGGAAGTTAGATTCCTTTAGAAAATCTTTAAGCCATTGTTTCTTAAGTCTCCTACCGATAAGTGTTTCCGGATAGGGCAGTACAGGACAATTCTCTCACAAGTGAATTGTGATGCTAAGATAACCGGGATTGAAATTTTTTATAGCAGAAAATGCACAGGTTCTGAACAAAGGGAACATTTAAATCACGATGTATTACGTTGTTCCGAACATAAAAGGGGGCACCAACAACTTTACGGAGGATCTTGGATTCTCCAAAGTTCAATTCCATATGTCCAAATAGGTTTTAAAATTGTACTGTAAATTAGAATTGGGGTTTTTTAATGTCAGTTTTGATCTATTGTCTAGTAGTCTAAGTAATAGTCGATAAGTTCAAGTCTTTAAATATCGTGTGAGGATTCCAATTAATTTGCTTGCCTAGATTTTGTTCCAGGTAGTGTACTTTGTCCTTTTGGTAGACTTAAGGTATATAGGAATGGGTGGATCTTTGCAGAGCATAAAGGTCAAATGAACACACTTATTTATCTTCACTCTTCACCTCTCAAACCAGTCTTTTGATATTACAGTGGGATGCAAGAATAGCAGTAGCGTCCGCATCGATTTCGAATTAGTTAGAATATCAAGGTATAAATATTGTATAGCAGTGGACCAAAAGACTGCCTTGAGGCACACCAGTTGTAATACGGTACAGTTTAGAATTTTCTGTACTTAAAAGAAGGAAGCTCTTGAGTTTCTAGAGCGGTCGAGACATTTGGGAACACACCTGGATAGTACTATTTTCGCTCAAGAGAGGACGCAATGAAATCAACCACACGATGACATTGTTGGATTATGGAGTGTTCTGAACGGAAACCAAATTGGTGATCGGGGATAATGTTGATATCTTCAAGGATAGGGTGCAGGCGTTTTTCCGAAATTTTCCAACAAGCTGATAGGTTTATACGAGGATGGGGACTTTACTAATTTGTTAGGTTTGGGAATCATTTTTATTAACGTAAATTTTTAAAGTATGGGAGAATAGGTAGTACGAAGCATCCTATTGAATGTATAGGAGATGAAAACGATCGTTTTCTTGGACTAGATAGTCTCTAAAGGACTTTCTGGCCAGTCTTGAAGGACTTTCAATTTTTTAAACCGCACTTGAACTTTTATTTCGCGATAAGTATCTAAACGTCAACAGCAACTAAAGTATGCGAGCATTTCGGTATGCTACCACTTCATGGCGCGTTTTAAAAACTCTCCGAAAGTCTAAGAAATTGAGGCGCTTGATATTTACAAATTAGATAAAAACCTATAAATGCAATTGTATTTAATACCAGAAGATTGGGAGGGGGGGGGGGGTAGTGTAATATTACCTTTTTGCGTGTTTAAATTGTATTTTTATTCGGAAAACGTGAGTTAAAATGGATATTAATTATGCTTTGGCAATTCAAAAAATTTCGATTACGAAAATTAGATGTCAGTGGGTATGTAAGCAGTATGAAACGTATGTAAACAGTATGATTTCTAGCCCCTTTTGCAATAATTTAGACAGAAAATTGCGTATAAATACGGACCGACGCTTCCACCAAACAGTGCATTTTTCTGGGTGCAGTGGCAGTTCTTGGTTTACCTGTGGTTGCCCATCAGACCAAATGCGACAATTTTGCTTATTCACATACATACTCATTCAACCAGAATCGAGCTTCGTCGCTGAACGCAATTTCTGGTTTTAAAAAAATGGATTCTCCTCAAGCTGTACTAAGTCCCACTCACCAAAAACTCGACGCTTTGCCAGGTCGTTCGGCTTCAGTTCTTTTTATACGCTTTCAGACCAATATCTCTCACTTAGTCGAGTAACACAATCCCAATTGCTATGAACATCGACGGATGAACAAATGGCGTTCTTCACCAACATTGGACGCTACGGCAGCAATATTTTCCTCTGTACGCACACGCTTTTATAAGCGTAAAATGTTGTGTTAAAAATTTTTATGTTTATGGCTTGAATTGCTTGCTTAGTTGCAACACACATTTTCCACAGTAAAAGAATTTCAATAATAAAATTTAATAATTTGTAAGCATTATTCAGATGTAAATCTTTTTTACAGATTTACAATATAAATGGCAACTTTTAGAGCTTTAACACAATCTGTCAAATAATAAAAATATGAAAAACCAAATAGTAAAAAAATCACCCGATACAATCAAAAACATTTGTGAGGTTTTTATGTCACGGATAATACGTGTATCAGTAGTACCTGTGCTTGCGTCTGACAGCTAAAAATAATGAAGAAACATTCTTCAGATTATGATATATTGTTTTATAAAAAAATGGAATAAATCGAATAGCGCGGCTGCACTTCTCCCTACTTCCTATTACGTAGAGCTGAGATGTTACACATCAAAATATAAACTAAACTCTCATATTTACCTAAATAACCATTAATTCATATGAATTTCCTTTACTAAATTGTTATTAAGTTTTTTCTTATACATCCACTTATGAAATGGTTACTATATATTTGTCTCGCATTTTCCGGGACAGTACCAGATTCCAGCTCTGCGTCCCACATAGATTTAACATTTTATCGAAATAACTTTAGTTTCTAAAGTATTTTTACGTACAGATCTTTTTATTTTGGTGGCATTATTCTAGCCTTCCTAATGAAATAATGAAAAAACACCCGCCGATAAGCGTTAGAATTCAAATTTTAACGGAAATTATATTTCTCTCACAGAAGTTGTCAAATTCGCACTTTGTTTACCTGTTACCAATGGCAGCTATCAAACGAGTATTTTCGATACCGCTGGGAAAAAATTTCTTTATTTAAATATTCTTATTTTTATATATGTTTTTTTAAATTTTTTTTTTTACAAAAATATCCCGGATTTTACCGGAGAAAAAATGCTAACCTCAATTTATGACTATAATCACCTGAAGAAGAGGCCTTCAAGAATTTGGTACTGCCATATTAAGTTGATCGAGTATCTATGGTACTCCAAAATTCCAGAAAATTTATCTTCCTCATTTTTATTGTATTTTGCTTTTAAAAGAATTTTCATTTTTTTTCCATTTGGTTGTTGAAATGTTAAAGAAATTAATTTAATTTCAACATTTATAAAATGGCGTACTTCCAATACTTCCTATTACACAATTCAGTCGTATTCACAAAATTAGATTCACGTACCGAGAGCTTAAGATGTTACATATCAAAAATAACTCCACCGGGTAACAATAGGAAAATTACCGACAACAAATCCCCCTTTTTGCAGAAGAAAATAAACCGCCACGATTCGTAGCTAAAAATATTACCAACCCTTTCTGGGGCTCATTAAACAACAAAATTTATTCCAAATTTTTCCCGGCCTTCCATGAAAATTAAACAACAAAATTTATTCCGAAGTCCCGCCTTTCATGAAAATGGCATCGCATCGGTTTTTTTAATGAAGGATCAAATGAATTTTCATAATAAAAACTAACTGAAAGTCGGCTGTAAAGAATTATTCTCGACTAAAGATTATCGCTCCAAAATTACATTCCCTCCAATTAGAGTGCATGCGATATGACATAGTCTTCGTTTTAACGAATACTAAAAACGATTAAGATAGCGCGTGCAATACTAAAAACTTGCATAGTGATTAGTAACGATAATAAACAAAATTTAAAAAATGAAAAAAAACGTAAATAATATTAAATTGCTTCTAGAGCCAAAAACATAATTAAAGACTTTAATTTATGCTGAAGAGTTAAGTCTAAAGTTTGTTTTTAGTTGATTCTGTTTTGATTTTTCTTTTAAAAACAAAAAACAAAAAAGGAGTAGAAATGAAGCCTTTCCTGTTATAGGACGTGAACTAAAAACTGATGAGATTCAGGATGCAAAGGAATCCGGTGCGGTATGGTAGAGTTCGACTTAAATGCCAGGCCGGGGAACAGGCGATATCCAACTTATTTCCAGCCAATCAGTAAATGGCCCCAACCTGTTTCGAAAGTGTCTCAGATACGAATCGTCCATTGACGCATTTATTAACCATCCAATGCAGACATCTCTGAAAATGTGATTTGCTTAATGAATTCTTCAATGGGCCAGCATTCTGGCATTCTGATGTCCGAGACGCGACAATTAAGACGATTCACCTAGCACACCAAATTCCAACCGAACGGACTGAACGGAGTTGGTGTCCAAACGAGTGACCATCACAATGGAGAATTCCATATAAGCACTTTTTACACGAATGTGCGCTTAAGATTTTAATTAAAAACAAGGCAACCATTTTTTTTATGTACCAAAAGCAAGAGGAGACGAGAAAACAATTTTTTTATTTTATTTTTCGAAAACGCATTTTAAGAAGGGGAAAAAACTTTCAGAGGTAAAAAGGGTGATAACATTCAAATAATAATGCAAAAAAAAACGAAGAGTGCGCTGCCATTTTCTTGTTCCTTCAGACGTTGCAGTTGCAGCAAATTAGAGAAGCGGAAAAAACTCTTTCAAATTAAAAATAATATTTGGTTAGCTTAAAACTTACTATTTTATATTATAAATAAAATTTAACTATAGCATAATAATATTAAACCAAAAAAAAAGTTAATACCCAAAAATTTGTGGTTTCTAAAGTCCCATACACTTTTTTACAAAAGCGGTAATTCTACCGTAGCCACGATTTGCTTTTAAAGATGATGCAGGTTCATTTGTCGGTCGATGGATATGACAACAATTAAAATTATCATAAATGAGGCTTTAAAAATCCACAAGTGAGTATGCAGAAGCTATTTTGTCTGCAAAAAGTAAGTTTCTGGTATCATTAGTCCATATTACTTTGTAAATGAGGAACAAGAGACCGTTACCGTCAATTCTGAGCCTCATGATTGTACGATAACTGAAGTTTTTTTACCTTAACTTAAGGATTTTAATTTCAACTAAGTGTGTTTTCAATATGGCAGTGCTAAAAGTAACAAAACATGACAAATTATGGGAAAATTTCAAATGACGCATAATTTCGAGACTTGGCGATATCAATTGGCCTTCAAGATCGTGCGATTTGACGTTGTTCGATTTTTCTTCATAAATTTATAGCAATAATTATACTGTCAGAAAATTTTTTTAAATCAAGATCATTTATACGGGAATATTCTCTCAAATTATAGCCAGAAATATGCGATAAATTCATTAAAAATGATCTTAAAAGGACCGAGTCCTGCAAGAAGTTTTGTAGTAGCTTTTTCTATAATTTCATATATTAAAAATAATGACGAAATTTCAAAAATATAATAATATAAAAAATTTATTAAAATCTTAATTTTAGCTATATTTTATTTAACTTTGCTTTCCAGAGTGCAAATTGGACATAGCCCCTTTATGGTTATCGTCAAAACTTGAATTTCTGTCTGAATAAATACCAAAAACCATTTTTAATAAAAAAAATTTCTTTTTTTTTTGCATAATTTCAATCATCACGTTTTCATACAAATTTTATATCTGATTTATACAGTGTATCTTCTTCGTGGTTTAAGAATATTACCGCACTCTTAATGATAGCATTCCCATACATAATCGAATACAGACCAGGCTGTCTTGGCAAAGTATTCTGAGAACGAAAAAATAATAATAATTCTTATGACTTTATAAGACAATCGACCGCATTAATAAAATCAGTTTAAAAAAAATCCTGTTTTCAACCGCAAACGAACTGAATCTCATGAGAACCTTAATATTAGCCGAGACAGATACGCACACAAAAAAAGATGCCAAAAGCAAAACTATTTGTGAGAAAAAAAGCATATTTCCTTTAAAAAAAAAATCTAAGAAATACAATATTTAAAAAATATATTTTTTTGTTGTTTTTGTGGTGTGGGGGAAGCGGGATAGGACGAAAAAAATAATCAAAACTGGACACTAATCATTATGAAATTTTGAGTTTCTTTATAATTTTCCTCAATTCGGCTTATTTTGCTCACTAATTTTGTTGTTGATCGGATCAAATCAAGATGGCGTTACTAGTTCAGAATTTTTTGTTTTTTTTGTTGCCTGTCTGAATATTCTCCCAACGATGATAGCGTTCACCTTTCCTTTTTTTAACTCAATTCTCTCTCATATATTCTGTGTGATTGTTTCACATTCTCTTTTTTTTGTTTAAATTCTAATAATTTCTCAACAACAACAAAAACTAGTTTTTTTTTATTGGTCTTTTTTTCTACTACGATTACCTAAAAAATACTTAGCCTTATTTTGGTTTTTCTGTCGTGGCCGATATGCCCATCGGATAAAAGTCCAAATCGAAAATGAAAATTATCCTCACCTAAAATTCCATAGACAGAATGAGAAGGGAACGGGGACATTATTGAGCTCCCCAGGCAGATGGGCGGATGATTATATCACAGCGAGGCCATTTCCAATTTTATTTATTATGTTATTAGTTGATTCTTGAAAATATCAATAATTTTTTTTTAGATACAATCTTGTGGTGGTTCCAAAAAAAAAAAACTTAGCCTGCGCACACAAGGGAATTGAACAAAGAATCCAGAACCGAATACGGGGAAGGAATGGCGGCACAGCACGAACGCGACTATTTACTATATGGCGATTATTGAAATTTCTGAGAGTCCAGGAAAAAAAGCCTCTCCAAAAGATAAAAGAATATTCCAAACAGAAAAGGTGCAACTAGGAGTGGAGTTGATTTGTTTTTTTTTTTGTCCAACCAACACGAATCGAGCCAACTTCCATGGACCAACCAAATCGAATTTTAACAAGATGCCATCCAGGGTGCCGTCTAGCCCATCTGTGAATCGGAGCCAGTCAATCCGAACGATATGGTCCCGCCATACACCACCACATCGACTGGACTGAATTGATTCATCGACTTTGGATATTTTCGATTTGTTAATTTGAAAATTGACCACTCATTATGATGATTGCTTCTTTCTTTCGAATTTATTATTCGTCAACAATAACCAGAATATTAAAAAAAAAAACCACCATTTTTTTTTCTCTCTTCAGTTAATTATTATTTTTCTTTTCTCTTTGCCCATTAAACCCTGCACAAGCGCGCACACCATTCCTTACTAATCATTGGCAACGAACTCACTCATCGCCATTTTTACATTTTTATTTCATCGATTCCAACTGACATGAATTTATTTAATTATTTCGTTTATTTTCTGTTCACAATCCTTTTTTTAATCTTTTACGATTTTTTATTTACATAAACAAACAAAAAATTTAAAAAAAAACCCTCGTAAGGCCGCCATTTTTGTTGACGTTTTCCGTTGTTTCGTTGTTTTTGACGTTGTCGATTAAAAATGGCGAGTTTTTTTTATCGATTGTTATTGTTTGAGATGAGGATACGAAAAGAAAAGGAAACAACTCTTTCTATATTGGACAACGATGAAAAAAGGAGCTGATCTTCTCTTCATAAAGTTGTTCCAAATCACACAAATTACGTCTCGGTTGGAAATCATTCGGACCCTGATCATCAGCAGAAGCCCTGCGGAACCAGTATTGGTTTCGGCCAGTTACAGCCAAACCAACCCCGCAATTGAATAAATATTGATTTTTTTTTGTATTGTGCATTTAATTATTCAAGGAATTTTTGAGTATTTATTCCAAACTAAAAGAATGGCGAATGGAATTTTTTTCAGCTCTTGGAACGATTTAATTTCTCGATTTCTTAACTTGTTATTTTTCCAATCGAATTCGTATTTAAGATTTTCTTTATTTTTTTCCAATGGACTTTTTTTATTTATATAAATTGTATAAATTTAGTCGAAATATTTGATTGTAATGATTACGAAAACAGAATAAACGTTCACTTAAAAAAAGGCCTTTCGGTTTTTTGCAAATTTTCATAAAAGTTTTATTTTCGCTAATTTAATTTGAATCTTTTTGGTACATTTTTTTTTCTGTGGTTTTTTTTTGCAAAGTCCTTTAATATTATGGAAAATATTTTACTGATTTACTTATTCTTCTGTGTGGTTTCTTTTTTTGCATTTGTATAAAATCGATTTTTCATTGATTCTCGATTTGTTAAAAATTTGTCTTCAATTTTTTTCTGTTGTTGTTGGTAGAAATCACTTCATTTTGGTAATTCTGAATAAATCAATAATCGGAATCGTGTGCATTTTTATCATTTATTTTGTCAGAATATTAAAAAAAAGGCAATTTGACGTTTAAATTTAAACTTGTATGTAATTAATCTCGGCGCCACTGTCTCTTTAGTGTCGGATTGATCCAATTTGTACTTTGACAAAGTAAAAGTTAAAGAAAATATATTTTAAATAAAGATTTTGATAAAATTTCTCTTTTATTATATTTGTTAAATTTTGCCATTATATAAAAAATAAAAATATGTTAATAAAATAACGGTCACTTTGACTTCTTGCAAGTTTCAATACTTTTATGGTAATTTTAGATAGTTTTTTTCGCATATTTCTGGCTGTAATTCGACCATTACTTAATGAATGATATTTTTTCAATGCTCTCAAGTTTGAAGATTCTTTGCGTTAATACAATATTTTAATAGAGCTATACTTTTAAACTATGGAATGGAAAAATTTCAATTTTTATTGAATTTTGCAGCTCAATTCCATAAGTCCAAATTGGTTTAAAATCTCTTTTGTCTAGTTTATAGATTCTAGGATAATCACTTGTTTGGGTTAAGTCCTCTACCTATAAAAAGGTAGATTGTTTTTGGTAAAGATTGAAAGTAATGTAAGCACTCATCTGTTCAGTTATCATCACTATCGATTCCATAAATTAGGATTGAGGATTATTGGATTTGAGATTGTAAATAATTTAGAAGCTATAGCAGGATTTGTATGCTCGTATTATCTGCATAAGTGGCAGTGATAGTCTTAAAATCAGATGGGATATGATGGGTAAAAATACTATATAAAATGTGACCAAGGATACTGCCTTGTGTGACTCCACCTGAAAAAGTATATACCAGGTGTATAAGCTTAAATCTTTCATAAAAAGCAAACACAAATTTATTCAAAGTACTTGCCCCGCTAGCTACATATTTTCCCATCTCTCAGGCAATTTGTGGATACCACGCCAAAAAAAATCCTTCTCTTTCGAGGCAAACCACTCATCAAGCCTTCGACGAAAACAGGTGGTAGTCGGAGGGGACCAGGTCTGGTGAATAAGCGGGATGGGGTAGCACCTCCTGGTTGAGTATCTCTAAATAGTTTCGGACCATTTTTGACGTGTGCGTTGTCGTGGAGGAAAATCAGCTTGTCATGTCTTTGTTGATAATCAGTCCTTTTTTCATGCAGAGCACGGTGCAATTTGAGCAGTTGTTGGTTGTAGCGGTGGGGATTGAACGTTTTTCCAGGTTTCAACATCTCATAGTAGACGATACCCTGCTGATCCCACCAAACGCACAGCATCGTCTTCCGTCCGAAGCGATTTGGTGTTGGGGAAGATGTTAATGGTTGCCGGGTATCAACCCATGATTTCTTACGTTTAGGATTCTCGAAATATATCCACTTTTCATCGGCTGTCACAATCCGATGCAGGAACGACTTTCTTTTTTGTCTGGCGAGCAAGATTTCGCATATATTTTGGCGTCGCTCCATCTGCCTATCGTTCAATTCATGCAGACGTATGGAAATGTTTGGTTGAGTAACACCCAATTGCTCAGCGAGCATTTTTTGTGATTGTTATCGTCTTCATCCAAAAGAACCTGCAATTGATGGTCCTCAACCATCCTAGGCCGATTTTCACGCTTCTTGTCCCGCAAGTCAAAATTGCCGTCTTTGAACGACCGAAACCAATCTCGGCATGTTGTTTCCGATAAAGCACTATCACCATAGGCATCCATAAGCATTCGATGCAATTCGGCAGCCGATTTCTTCAAATTAAAGCAGAAAAGCACAGCTTCCCGCATATGCTCTTTTTATGGCATAAAACTAGATATTATTACCAAAGGAAAAATGTAGATTGTTGTACGAAATTGCTGACAATGTGCACTGATTAATGTTGACAGATGTCAAACTCATAAAAAAAAGTATGGCGTGCCCATGGTAGCTTAATACGCTCATTCACGCCATCTATGATCAAACAGCGGATTTAAGCGCATACCCCTGGTATTTCTAAGGATTCTGTGTTAACTACGACTTGAAAGTGGCATTAGGAGGCATATGATTTTATAATAAGACTTCCGGAGGAGTTTTCAGAGTTTCACAAATGATCAGAAGCACGGAAATATCTGAGACTATTGCTGAACAATACTCTTTCCTTCCAATAAAAGATCTATAATCAAATTGGTAATCACAAAAAAAATGTTAAGTTATCTAAAAAATAGAAAAAAAATCATTTTATTAGAAGTTTTTCCAAAAGTTTTATCCTGAATTGATAATAGGCTCATAGATCTATGACGGTATCATTTTTTTTACAATTTTTTTACTTTGTTTCATTAAAAAAAAGCCACACTAATGTATCTAATCAAGATGAAAACAGAAAAGAAAAACCATAAATTTTTATGGCAAAATTTTAATAAAGACAGAAATAATAATAATAATAATTATAGCGAACGATAGTAAAATTTAAATAAAACAAGTCCGAAATAACAAGAAGAAGAAAAATAAAACAAAAACTTAAAACATTGTAATTAAAAAAAAAAAATTAGTTAAGAAAAATCAAATGTTTACGCCATCAATCAATAAATTTAATCGCTTCATCAACAGTTCATTGGATTTACATTATAACGAGTTGTTTTCTTCTCTTTTTGCTTCCAAATATTTTTTTTTTAGATATTCTAAAGGGGTGAATGGGGGGATTGGATATTTTTCTCTATCTCTCTCATCATTTTTTTTTTCGTTGATCGCATATTAAATATGCCCGGCAAGTGGTAGTGCTAAAAAAATTTACATAAATAATGATATCGCTTTTATATTTCCAAATAATTGCCAATGGAAATTTCTTAACCGTTTAATTATTATTTATTATTTTTAGTTTGAAAACAAATAAAATATCAAGAAAATCAGGAAAATAATGAAAAAAAAAACTACTAACAATAAAGTTAATAATGATGGTGGACGGACGATGCGAAATCGACAAGAAAAGGTCAAAAACATTGCCAGTGGCGTGCATGTGATTTACTTTAATAGCGCGCGCGGTCTGCAGTAAAAATGGCCGCTATTTCATGTGACGCAACGCAACGCAACACCACGTAATGGACGATAGCGTCGGTAACGCAATTATACTCTAAACGAGCTGCGAGTTCAGGTGATTCCAGGTGATTTGCACGAAAACGTAATGAATTGCGATTAGTATAAAAAAAAATGTCGAAAATACCATCAGAAGGGAGGCACAGGAAGGGATTGTTTTCTATACCAAAAAACCGATTAAGTTGTGTTTGCTGCTGCACAATTCCCACAGGCAACACTGAAAACTCTCAAAATGAAATTTCTCACTTAACAGGATTAAAAATTCGTTACGCTATCGACAACGGGACCTATTCGTACAGATACCAATGCGTTAGTGGCAACGTATAATTGGTGATGGAGACTATTCCCATCCTCTCCAGTCGCACATATTCTTTACTTTCTCCTTGTCGTGTTCGTTCCGGCCAAAACGTATAATTTAAATTGAAAATTGAATATAATTTCAAAGAAAGCCATTAGCGGATGGAGTTCAGGGGCGACAGCACAATCACAATCTGAGCGCCAGTTCGACACACCAAAAAGGATTTAAAATTTTCTTTAACAATCCACTTGCTGCTGCAATTTCTACTCTAAACTTCCGTTCCTATTTACCATTAGAAAAAAAAAAAAACAATTTAAAATTGGGAAAAAATCATGTGAAAATAAATAAATTCTTACTACAAACTAGAACGCACTTACCAAAAACAGAAACAAAAAAAAAAAAAACGAAACAAATAAAAAATCCAATTTTTCGTATAATCTTATTCGTATATTGGGCAAATACGAGTATTTAAGCGATTTGGATCGGAAATTGGAGGCTTCTTTTTCGATTGTCATTATCCAGAGAGCGTATAGGATCGATTAACAAATACGAATAGTAAACGAATGCAACGTAATTCACCTTCGACCGTATCGGGGGTATTCGAATTCGATACGCTAACCGAATTGGCTGGCGGCACACTTAGAATTATGGCATAAGACTTCCTTTAACAACAACAACAACAAAAAACGTGATATATAAAACAATGTCCATAGTCTAATAATCGAAAAGACCTCATCGATCCGGATGGGGTATTGTTAGTTATAACCAAAAAAAAAAAGTCTTAAAGAGTTTTGCCATTAACCCCTCCTCGACTATACCAACGATTTCTTTCTTTATTAATTATTACTTTTTCGATTAAAATTGGTATCAAAACTTTGTCATTAAAACGTATTCATCGAATTGTTCGCATTCATAAACGTTTTTCTAAATGGACAAAACCCACACCCCTCCAACGTCAGAAATCATTATCGGTCATTATCTCGTCGTTCGTCCCGTTCTCATCGGGACTGCTGTCCTGACCGCAGAGCAAATTTCCATTGGTAAATATTGTCAATGACCGATAAATTTAAATACTTGACCGTAAAAAAAAAACTTTAATAAGTAATTGAATAAGTGAGTAATTGTCGTTTTCAACTTATTTAATTGCTAGCAAATCAAATTAGGAAGCACAAAATTCATAAATAATAAAACGATCGAAAATCGTTCCACAATAACGTGTGCGTAGGTAATTTTTATTAACAAAATGGCCACAACGGAACAACGAAATGATAGTTTTACGATAATAATTACTTCTGTTTGAATATTTGTAGCTTATCAAATGAAATGAAATAAACGATCGGGTGGGGAGGGGGTAGTAAGGGTAAATGTAAATAAACACATTTAAATATGAGAAATAATTCGTATTGCCACCCCTACTACTATCTCGCATTGGACTCATGAATTTTGAATTTTCAAATACTTTGACTGGTTGTGAATCGAACGTTAATTAGAAGTGCCATTGATAAACTGTGAATATTTTGCGTCGTTTATGCCGTGCGACACGCTTTGACGAGGGGATGAACACGCTTCGTCGAGGCCAATGCCAGCTGGCGGTCATCGTTTATAACAAGCTAACTTGGAATGGAATTGAGGCGGAAACCTTACCACACAAAAATACCAACCACTTCATTTTCAAACAACACACTGAATAAAACAAATCAAATCATTTACGAAAAACCACCACCGTTGTCAGTCCCCTAAACGACTTGCGTACACATCACAATAGGAGCGAACGAGAGAGAAAAATAGAGACAGAATCGGTTTCTTTTCAATTTATTTATTTATTAATTATTATAATTATACTCCTAAGGTCCTATTGTACATATACATGTGCTTCCTTGTTTTCAATTTATTTTATGTAAAAACAAAAATAAAAATATTTAAATCAATCGGGAATAATTAGTGTTTGAGTTGGTTAATGGCGTTTTGTACAAACCATGTTCATTTGTGAGGTTTTTTAAAAAAATATTCTTTCATAATTTTCTATAACTGGTTATGTGTTTAAATTAAAAATTTCCAATCAATTTCTAACTTTTAATTGTCATTTAATTAATGTGATTCTTTCAATTCTCATTTGTAAGGTTTTTTGTTTTTATTTCTCTTTTATTTAAATTTTGCAAAGTTTCAACAAAAAAATGTTAATTTGTAAGGTTTTTAAATATTCTGTCATTATTCCTATTATACTTGACGTGTTTAAATTAAGAATTTTCAATCAATTTGATCCAATTTTAATTGTCATTCAATTAATGTGATTTAATTTTAATTCCTGGACGTAGTTTATTAAGCAGTTAGCGTGTTTAAATTTTTAAAAATTTCGAAAAAAAAATTTTCATTCTTATTTGTAAGGTTTTTTTTTTCATTTGTAAGATTCACGTGTTTAAATTTTTTAAAATTTCAAAATTTCTTTTTTTTAATGTTTTTTTTTATTTGTTCTGATTTGTAAGGTTTTTGTTCTTATTTCTGTTGCCGTGTTTAAATTTAAAAAAAAATCCTTAATTTTCGTAAGTTTTTATGTTATTTTTTAATGGTTATTATTTCAAGTTCATTTGTAAAGATTTTTAATGTCAATTAACAATTCCTATTGCTGCTGATGTGTTTAAATTTTAGTACTTTTTGTGTTTAATTATAAGCTTTTTGTTCATATTTCTGTTGTCGTGTTTAATTTTTTTTAAAAAGAACCTAATTTTCGTAAGTTTTTACGTAATTTTTTTAATCTTTATTTCTCCATTTTCATTTTTTCTATCGTCAATTCAACATTCCAATTACTGTTGGTGCTAGAAAAAGCTAGACAGTTTTTCTAGCGTCAATTCAACATTCCAATTACTGTTGGTGTGCTTAAAATTTCGTACTTATTGTGACTTTTAATGCATTTTTTTTTAATGTTATTATATCTTTGTTTTTATTTTTTTGGTTTTTGGTC
Organism: Atherix ibis; assembly: GCA_958298945.1. Taxonomy (NCBI): domain Eukaryota; kingdom Metazoa; phylum Arthropoda; class Insecta; order Diptera; family Athericidae; genus Atherix; species Atherix ibis. The sequence goes on along the minus strand of OY282607.1, from coordinate 2,453,254 downwards.
GTGATTAACTTTTTAAAAAAGTTCATAATTTTCGTAAGTTTATATGCTATTTCTTAATGGTTATTTTTTCATGCTCATTTGTAAGGATTTTAGTTACCTCACATAGTAATTCCGTCTGCTGTTGAAGTGTTTAAATTTTAGTAATTTCATAAATTTCGTAAGGTTAAACGTTATTTTTTAATTGTTATTTTTGCACGTGCATTTGTAAGGTTTTCTCATCTCACCTCATAATTCCTTTTGCTGTTGAAGTGTTTTAATATGGAATTTTTAATACTTTTTGCTAATTTTAATTGTTTTTTTCAATATCTTTATGTAAAAGGTCCCAAAAACATACGCAAAAGGTCAGATCTAAGCACCACGAAAGTGAAGCCAATTGGCTTCTCAAGCACGACTCTTGCGTGATCAAATAAATACAGTTGGGATAAGTGATTTTATTAATTTAGATAGATTAGTGTGTCCCGAAATTAAACTCCATATTTTTTTTATAATCATTTTTTTTTTATAATAGCTTTTTTTTCGTTCACATTTGAGGTGTGAACCCCAAAATTTCAGCACTTTTTACAAATATTAATGACAATTTTTTGCCAAATATTTCTTTTTTTTTATATTTCCCCTTAAAAGAGAGCACATTTTCTTAAAACATTTTTTTTTCTTTGCATTTATTTAGTTTGCCAGAATTCAATAAAAAAATTATATACTCTTTACCATTTTTTATTATAGATTTTTTACTCTAGAAAATGAAAATTTTCTCATTGAAAAAATGGAATTGTTTCGTATCAGTTTTATTTATCAATTTGCACGTGATTTATTTTTTTGTGACAACAAAAACCCAACCGATCGAAACGTTTACCAACAAATCCTATTCAAAAATGGGCATTTTTTTCTTCTCACTTTGATTATTTTGATTATGGCTTTAGTAAAAATCTCAATAAAACTATTATTAAAAATGTAAATTGAACGTATACGATTTGTATTTGATCGTAGATGGATGGAAGCGATTATATTACAAAAGCAATCAATTGTGGCAATCATCGAAAATAACAAAACGGCACCAATCCGATGACTGATGCTACGTTTTTATTTTCATCTGTGATCGTTTTCGTTGGATTCACGGCTGTAATCTCATGCAAATACCATCCAATATCGGCAATAAGAATATAATAAATTTGATCGGCTAATAAAATTGATTGTTGTTTGGGATCGTAAAGGCTCTATTCGAATTGGGATTTGTGGTGGCGGTCGGTGTTTAAATGATTCCGAAAACACTTTGACCAAATACGGAAACTGACACTTTTCAAATGAGATGGGCACACGATCCATTACTGTGAAGATCGCTTAGCCAAAAATTGATCAATTCTGGAATATCAAAGACGCTCAGGTCTCAGACCAGACCAGATCAGACCAGACCAGACTGTATGACCATCTCCGAACTGAAGGAGTTAAATCCATCAAAAATTTCACAGTACCGTTTATCGCTCCTCACCGCTCCGTAACCGGTCCCCATCGACGGTTGAATGTGAGCACAACAATGAAGCCATGTCAGAGGATTTGAAATCAGCCAAAAGACATGATTTATCTTCGGCTTAAAATTCAATCACAACAAATATTCGGGCATAATCTGTCAGTTTGTCGGTACCATAAAAATGTTGTTAAATTCAGCTTCGACTTTACCGTCAATTATTACCGAAAAGTTGTTAGTTTTATTACGTTTCCATCGAAATTCTTCTCTTTGCCTTGGAAACTATGTTTTTTTGTTTTTTGTTGTTCATTCCCGGGGAAGTACGCAATCCAATTATCGCGGGTGGTTGTTGTCTTTGCTAATTTCGAGTAAAAGAATTTTTTCTTTGGTTTTTTTTTCTTCTTTTCAATTAATCTAGAACAGAAAGAATATTTTGAATATTTGATCGATGACTGGAACGTGTTAATTCGAAATTTGAAAAAAAGAAGAAATAATAATAAAAAATTTCCGCATGAATCTTGACGGGGGCTTTCATCCATCGAAGTTGACTACTCTTCTTCGAATTGACTGGCAATTTACTTATACTATTTTTGAAGGGGTTGGGGGGAAGGGTAATTTTGTTAAGAACTATTAACAAAGGTTAGAGAATAAGAAGAAGATAAAGAAAAAAAACAATTCAAATCATATCAATTTATAAATCAATTAAGTTGCGGCTCATTTTATGTATCCTTGCTCGTCTGTCACTGAAAGATGTTCCGACACCTCCTCCTCGACTGATTCTGACACCGACATTGGCGATCTTAATGGCCGCGCACAGACAAATTATAAAAGCTTTTTATGAGCAACAATTAAGAATGAATATAAAGAGTCGTCTCCTGCAGCTACTATTAAAAATTCTTTACGATCGCCATCGGACTCCTCCATGATGGATTTCCATTTTGGCTTCTTTATTACTTTCTAGCCGTTTATCTCGACCATCTTTTATAAAAATGGAAAAAAAAACAATTTTGCTTTTCAAAAGAAATCCATTAAGAAAAAGTGCCAAAAATTCTTTCAAATATAATATTATGACGGATTGTAAATAGAAATTATCAAAAATAACAACTAAAGTTGCCGATTTTAATTAAAATTAAACTAATGACGAGTTCAAAGGTTGCCCAAAACGAAGACGATCATAATCAATTCATTTGCCATGGAAATTGGGTGGACATAAATTCCAAAGTAGAGTGGTATAATAGTCCAGAAGGGGGAATTGGTAATGGATGATAATCGTTGGGATTATTCGATTCAGACAGGTAAGCAGAGAGAAGACTGATGATAGTGTATTATCCAGTTTGTCCGTCGGAAAGTAAAATTATATAAAATATATTTTAAATTTTGAGTTAAATTTAAATTGTATTTAATTCTTTTGATTGAACTTTGCCATTATGTATATATAATAAAAATTATTAAATAAATGTTAAAAGAGCTCTTACAGAACTCCATTTGTTTGAGATCATTTCTGATAATGTTTTTACACATTTTGGAACCATTACTTGACAAATATTGCTCTAAAATTTAAATATTATCAATATTAATATGAATTATTATTTAGGTTTATAAAAAAAAGTCCAACTGCTTTCAATCGCACCATCTTAGAGGCCAGTTGGCATCACCAAATCTCAAAATTACACGTTCTGGTAACTTTTCAAGGAATAAAGCTTAAATTTGTCATGTTCTTTGACTTTAGGTCCGATTTATTTAAAATTAAATATGGTTTAAAAAAATATATTTACGTTCAGACCCAAAAAAATCAGTTATCATAAGACCATACCGCCTAGAATCGAAGGTAACATGCTCTCGTTTTTCGTTTTCAAAAAAATACACTTTCAGAACAAAATGCACATCAGATAGTCACTTTTTCTGGATACAGTGGCTTTTCTAAAGTAATTTGTGTATTTTAAAGTACTTTATATGTGTTAATTGACATATTCACCGAATGAGAAATGATCCGCAATGTTTGAAGAAAATTTTGTTTAAAAAATCAATATTTTTAAAATTATTAATTTGTAGAAAAACATTTTTTTTATAATTTTTATATATTATTTTCTAATTAAACAACCTCTAGTATATAAAATGGCAATATTTAATCTAAATAAATATTATTCTAAATAATATATATTATTATAAAAATAATAAATAACAGAAATATATTTTCAAAACTATAAAATGAATAATCCTTTAATGAGCTAGGGTAAACCTTACGAATGTCGGCGAGAACGACGATCGAACACTGCAGCTGAACTGTCTGCATTTTTAGCAGCATTTTTTTTTTATTTTGGTTTCTATAAATTATTTTTCTTTAAATAATAATTTAGAAAAAAAAAATTTTTATTAGCACAAATAATGCTGTTAAAAAGGAAAATTTCCTTTACAATTTTTTCCGAATGTGCATTTACACCAGATACAATGGCTTCTCTAGAGTAATTTGCGGCTTTTAAAATCCTTTATATACTTTAATTCAACAAGTGAGAAATGATCCTCAAAGTTTGAAGAAAATTTTATTTCAACATTTTAAAAATTGATTTTTATTTAAATTGTTTAACTAAAAAATAATGCGTAAAAATTATAAAATTTTATTTTTGTAGAAAAAATAATGTTATAATTTTTACGCATTATTTTTTAGTTAAACAATTTATAGTTAATAAAATGGCAAAGTTTAACCCAAACAAATATTATTTTAAATAATATATGTTATTATATAAATGATAAATATCAGCAATATATTTTCCGAACTATGAAATGAATAATCCTCTAATTGGTTAGCATAAACCTTACAATTGCCGGCGAGGGGGAAACCTCACAAATCTCGGTAATTTTTATTTTTTTTGTTTTTATAAATTCTTTTCTTTTTAATAATAATTTAGAAAAAAAAGAATTTTTTTTTTAATCATCACAAAAAAATGCTGTTAAAAAGGGAAATTTCCTTTACAAGTTTTTTCTGAATTCTTGTTAATGTATTAATTTTTTTTTAAAAAAATTTCCATCATATAATAATATTGTTTTTATGGTATATTAAATTTTTTTTCTAGAAATTTATCTAGTATTATTACTTAATTGATTTTTAATGTGTTCTATTTCGGTAATTGCTGGGTAAAAAGGAATGTTCTTCGTACGAGATTCAACAAGAAACCAATACGAACCGAAGGCCATATTTTTTCACAAAAATCTTCTGCTTTTTCTTAGTTATTAATTAAAATTAAAGTTTTGAAATTAAATACTAACAACTATGGGAAAATAAATTTTCAAATAAAAAAACTCGCCCGTTTTCGATGGTAATTTTTTTTTTGCGATGTTCTCTAAAAAAAAAGGTTATTTTAAAATTTTGTTTCGCATCGTATTTAGGATAAAAAACATGGGAAATTCTTCTTCCAAATGATATTAATTGTTATGCAAAAAGAATTATTTTCATATTACTTACTGTGCACAGAATTATTTTTAAAAAAATGTTTTCTTTCCAAATTCCTTCATCAATCCTACTTAGGCCTATGAATTTATGCTACAGAAGAAAAAAAATGGAAGACATTACAAATCAGGTTCGGAATTCTTTTTGAAAATCGAATAAAATATAGCCACTCGACCAATCAAGTTACCTGAATCTAGAAAATAGACAAAATACATAAGCGGCCACATTTTTGTTTAGGTAAAAGTACTCGCAGAGAAAGTATCTGAACGGAGAAAGGTCTTTGGACACTAACACGCCGGCAATTTATTCCCTCATATGATGGTGACCAACTGTTGTTGCTGTTTGAAAAATTGTAATTGGTTTCGGCTGAAGATTAGTGGAGTCTCCATTTACATTGACTGCCATTCCCACATGTCTCCGATTGCCTTTTGACTCTAGACTTTATACACTCGAGTCGCATGTACCGATTAAAGGTAGTCCATAAAATTTTAGAATTCTGGTTCCTGAAAAAATATTTAAAATGCGATTAAGATCGTATCGGTTCGATTAGGGACGTCGCATCGTGTACGAGTTCTGTTGCCGCTTCCAAGACATTTTCCCGCGGCCAATCCTGTCGTCTCCCATCCTACACACACACACAATCCGACAAGTTAGTAAAATCGAAAGTCAATTTTGGGCTAACAATTTGAATTGTGGTTTCCTGTTCTTGTGCTCTCCAACCAGAAACTCACGCTTGACAATAACTTCTGCTTTTTGATTATTTCTACAATAAAAACTAACTCAAAAAATTCTTATAAAAAAAAATAACAGACAGAAAACTTGCCGATCAATTCCAATCAACCCTTCGGAATTATTGGTTAATAAATAAATTTTTATGGTTCCAAGTTGTTAGTTGTTAGTTGTGACAATGAGCAGACTCTTTGACGATAACGAGTCAGGTGCGTCTTGTAACTAATCGAAATCGACACAGTTTTAGGACATGTCCAACTCGATCGTAAAATAGTTACTTTAGCCCCACCACTCCTGTCGAAGATAACGCATCCGATTTTGTATTGCGTATTAAAAAAGAATTAATTTAATGCCAACATTATTTTTCCTATTTTTCTCCCCTTTTTTTATTATTATTATTATCAGCTTTTAAGGAGTTTTTATGTCCACGTTTGTCTACCTTTAATTTTTCTATTATGTCAACAGAAAAGAAAACATACACATGACTAAATTTTAAAGTTTAAAAAATAATAAGAAATTTAAAAAAAAAAACACAAAAAAATTTCAGATAAAATTTCTGTTCGAGTTAAGGCAAAAATTTCTACAAAAAAGAAGGCTCTTAAAAATATTCTTGATAATATTTCTTAGGGATTTTCACTCTAAAAATATATACAAAAAATTTGTATTTTTCAAAAACGTACTCTTTTAGACTTAAACTCTTAGCAAAAAAAAAAACATTGACGTTTCCAAAATTTCAAAACAAAAAAAAAAACTACCAATTTTCATAAAGTTAAAATGCCAAATAAAAAAAAATTACTCAAAAAAATTTATTCCAATTTAATGAAAACTCCTATTTTTCTTTTGAAAATACTATAAAAAAAAAAAACTAAATACCAAAAAAATCCTTGTTTTTACATAAAAATTTTAGCAAATTTGAAGTAAAAGATTTTCTTGAAAAATTAAAGAAACACAATTTGATGGAATAACAGCGAAAAATTGCTCATTGATTAAGTACTAAAACAAAACAAATTTTATTAAATTTTAATGATTTAAAAAAAAAAAAAAAAACGAAAAACTGAAAATCGAAATCCAACGAAAAATCAATTTTGTGTGAGAATTTTTGATACCAGACACAATTCCTCCTTAGCAGCACTTACGCCATCTTGGGTGAAAAAATGCCCCCTGTTGGTGTGCATTGACTAAAAATTTCTTCCCAAGCAATGGAGTCTTCACTATCAAGTCACAGAGTATGTGTTCGTTTTTAGACCATTTTATGAACGTCATCAGAGAGGATATTCGCATTCCATGCTCTCAGCGCTCTGAGATTCATTAAATTATTAGCAATGACTTCAACCAATCTCGAGGATAATGATTCAAACCGGAGATAATGTGCTCAAAACTGGTAAAAGTCCAAAAAGCACCAACACAATTTCCGACTAAACTGGTTGAAGAATCTCGCCCGGAATTTATTTATTTAAGGGTAAGTAAATATTATTCTTAGTTTCATCTGCTTTCGCATTTTAATAATTAGACTCCATTATCGGCGTATATAATGTCAATTTATATGCCGATAATGCAGTTCTTACTATCAGTTTATCAAAGGTTCAAACACTTGACGAACTAAAAAACAATTCTGATTAATATTATCAAAGTTACAAACCATATTGGAACTGTTATCGACTTAATACCAGTTCGTATGACGTTGTGGCAAAGTGGACTTAAAACTAAAATATTCGTACATGCGGTCATACCATCATGCACACACCATGCATACTACAAAATACACACATTGGATTGGATGGTTTACGGCTGACCACGATGGCAACATATGTGCGTTGCACAGTCAGTCGTACGATACCATTCAATGAGAAAGCGCGTGAATCAGCATTCAACAAGAACACGCGTAAACTTAAACGAAGTAAATTTTATAATTGATATATTGTAACAGAATAAATAAGATTTAAAATTTAAAAAATGTGTTGTAATTTCAACTAGTTATTGTAACCACAACGTGAATAAAAAATAAAAACCACACACTTTTATCTAACAATAAACTAATAATATAAAAAATAAATTTCAACAAAACAACAATTTTCGAATAAAAGAAAAACTTTAATAAAAAAATTTCAATAATTTAAAACTTATATTAAAGTACAGCGGAGGGGATGGGAGGGATATTGGGGACAAATAAAACACAATTTCTTCTTTGCTAATTTACATCCATAGTATTATTATTAATGATATTCTTAAGACGATAAGGAAAAAAAAATTAAAAACAAACTAAAATTAAAAATCAATTAAAATAAAATAAAATTTTTTTTAAAAAAAGTAGCACTATTACATAAATTATATTATCAGATAAAAATTTTTTAAAATAAAATAAAATATTTCATTAAATAAGCACAATAAAAATAATCATTCTCATTTATAATCTCACTAATTTTTTGTTGTTTTTTGCCCCCCTTCTTTTAATATTAACTTTTTAAATAATAATAATTAATATAAGAAAAGAAAAAAACTAATATTAAAAATAATACAATACATAATTTCTTGTTTGTTTTTCTCTGTTCCGTTTAAGAATAAAAAAACTTCAGTGAATAAAAAACTAGGAAAATAGAACAAAAAAACGATACGTAGAACGTAACTAAATACCCTAAATTAATTTTAGCAGTAATATTATACGAGTAATACTGTGATTAACCCCCCCAAAACAAAAACTGAGCAAATTATATAAAAAATGATTTTTTTTTAAACTTTACACATGCACACACACACACACAGGGCTGAAATATTGTTTAGGCACGTACATAAAATTTTCATGTGATGTTTTTCGCTCAATCTAAAAATTTAATGTAGTTTTATTGTAATAATTTTTTTTAAGGATTTATTTTTATTATTCGTCTTGTACACATACATTCTTTCAGAAAGAAGAAAAAAAAATCATTGATTTTCCTAAATGTTTTTCTTTTCTTTCCTTTTTTCTTTTTTGTTTTCTAATATTTTCTGATTTTTCATCTTATTTTTAGTTTTTGAGTTAATTTTTTTTTTGCTTTTTTCTTTTTAAATATATTTTTAGCCTATTTTCTAAGAAAACATCTTCGTTAATTATACCATGTAGAATTTTTTTTTATATATTTCTCATTCTTTTAATTGTTAATATTACTAATTATCATTCTCTCTCTATTTTAAAAATGTACTTTCTCTTTTATAAGTATTATTTTATATCTAATTATCTTAATAATTTCTATGCTGTTGTGGTTGTTGTTGTTGTTGTTGCCGCAGATAATTTTTATTTTTTTCTTAAAGTATTTTTTTCTTTTGTTGAAAGTTATTTCCTTTCAAACAATATTTTTATTATTATAATTATCAGCAATTAATTATGGTTGTTACTCGTTATAATTTATAGAAATTTTTTTTTATTTTATTACTATTGAAAAATTATTAATTAATACACATAAAGGATATAAAAAAAAATTAAATATACTTAAAATTAGAATATTTTTTTAAGTGTGATCATCACGTAACCTTTTCTCTATCTGATCGTAGTTTTCTTTTTTTCAGTAATCTACTTTATTAACTAAAAAAAATTTAAAGTTCAACAACAACAAAAAAAGACAAGGAAAAGTACAATTAATATAATTTTTGTTTTATTTTCTTAGTAAATTTTTTTTTTTTATAAAACTAATTTGCTAAAAGAAAAAAAAATATTACAAAATAAATTAAAACAAAATAAAAATTATTTAAAAACACAAAAAAAACGATTTAAAAATATTATTTCTATTATGAATAAATACTGTCCCGACAAATATATATTATTGATTTTTTATTTTTCTTTTCTAAATTTACTCCAATTTGTATTATAAATTTTATTAATTATTAATTATTATTATTTATTTAAATTATGATTTTGCGCTTTTTGTTCGTTTCTGCTTCTGTTTTTTTTTACTCCAATATCTCTTATACATCCCCCGCCCTCGTCCCCCTTTTTTTTGCACACCTTACACTATATTCAATCTGAATATTTTGCCTTATACTATAGAACATTTTTTTCCGATTAAAGGAAAAACCAATTTACACACACTCTATTATTGTGTTCGCTAATATTTTCCTTATTGGTTTTTATTACATATATAATAATTGTTTTCATTCATTTAATTTTTTGTAGGTTCCTTTTTTTCAGGTTTTGTTCATTTTTTTTATTTTATAATTTACTTTTAATCTACATTTTCCATAAGAAAATCAACTCTTCACCCATTTTTATCATATTCTATAAGTTTTTCTAATTTTATTTTTCTAAACTTTCATACAAAAAAAAAGAAAAAAATCATCATTAAATCAATTAGTTAATAATTAATCTCTTGTTTGTTTGTTTTTTTTTGTTTATTTAAATACATTTTCTTTTTTCTGTGTTTTTTTTCTCTTGTGTGTGTGTGTGTGTAAATTTTCTATTCTTCTTTACATATGCATATACAATAGAAGTAGAGTAGAACGAAAAGAAAAAATTGACTTTTTTATATTAAAAAAAAAAAAAAATACGAGAAAAAAACACACATTTCGTATATACTTAAACTTATTGGGGTGTTTTGTGTATAATGTAGTAGTAGTAATAATAATAATAATAATAATAATAATAATAATACGTAGAGAGGAGAAGAGAGATGATGTATTTAAGTCGATTTTCATTTTATTTGATTTTTTTTCTCTTTTTCTTTCGTCTCTTTTTTCTTCTTTTTTTTATTTTATTTTCTTTTCTTTTATATAATAATATTCTTATTTATTATTTTATTTACATTATTATTTTTCATTTGTTTTTATTTTTTTTTTATTTTTTATTTATATATATATTTTTATCCATTTTTAAATTTTTAATATTATTAATAATATTTTGAATTATTTCTTTTTTTTTAAAACTATTCTAAATAATAATAATAATAATGATGATGATGATGTTGATGATTAGTCGCCAAAAAATTTTCTTCTATTTTCTTGTAGTTTTTTTCTGTTTTTTTTTAACTTTTAGTCAAAATCATTTGTTTGATTATTACAATTATTGTTGTTACTATTGTTAGTGTTGTGATGATTATGATCATGATGATGTTGGTGATCTTGATGGGTTATTGTTGATTGATAATTGTCATTGTGATGCTTTTCTTCTTGTTCCTGTTGCTGGTCAAGCTTCTGCTCTAACTCTGGTTTTTCATAGTTCTCACATTTCTTCTTCTCCAATTGTAATAACACTTTTTGATCATGAGAATCTCCTTCTTGTTGTTGTTGATGATGATTTAAACTATTCGTAGAATGATCATTTTGACTCTGATTCGGATGAGTTTGATTTTGATTTAAATGTTGTTCAATTTGTCGATGTTGTTGATGTTGTTGATGATGGTGATGTTTATGATGGATGAAATTAATCATTTGATGTTATTCGTTTAAAAATTTCAAATGATGTACTGGATATCATGAATGTTTATCGGTCAACTCAGCCCAACGAACTTCAAAGAATTTTCTCATTCCATGACCAGCTTTACCAACAGGTGAATCGTCTTCATTGAACATTTCACAATTATCGAATATTTGCCGAACATCCACGCAAAAATCGTCTCTTGATTTATATCTATAAAAAAAATAATAATAATTGTAAAGTTCTCTTTATTCAAAAATTTAAAAATAAAAAAGTTATATTCGCGTATAAAAGTTCACCACACCACACTTCTTCTAATACGATTTTAATGTGCGATCGTTGATCAAATTCAACTGATATTTTGTGGTGAAAAAGAACTAATGTCACTTTAGACATTAATAAATAATTAAGAAAAAAAATTCACTTTAGAAATAATAATGAAAAAAATTTGATGCGACTTACGTCAAATCTTGCAGTCTTTTCTTTATCGTAGATAAATCCATTGGATTTTTAATAATTTTTTTGTACGTTGGAAATTGTTTGGTATTTACGGGAAGCAGAAATGGCCATGAATCTTCATGCAGCTGGAAGTAAAGAAAACAAAAAGAAATGATAAATTTTGTATATTGCGTTGAATAATCAATGCTGATTACCTCCATTTCGCCAAGAAGTGTTTTGCAAATGGACAGCTCCTTTATGAGTTTTTTGGTTGCATGCTTTTCTTTCTTCTCCTGTTTCAGTTTCTCCTTTGCATCGTTAAGCATAGTCATATTGGGCTGCTGCTGTGGTGCTGGCGGCGGCGGTGTCGACTGAATTGGCTGGGTGATTGGCAAAACGGTCCCGCCAACAAGCTGAACTGAACTGGGCATGGGCATAACAGGTTGAACTGGCGTGCAATGCTGAAGCTGCAAGAGTGGCTGTTGGGACGGTGGCTGCGGTTGCGGCGGCTGCTGCTGATGTTGCGGTTGCTGTTGCTGTTGCTGTTGCTGTTGCTGTTGCTGATGTTGTTGCTGCAGTTGAAGTGGGGGCGGCGGAACAGGCTGGTGTTGGTTTGGTAAAACCGGTGGTGGCGGTATGTGCTGGACATTTTGACTCTGCTGGTGCATGTGCTGCAGCGTGTGCGTTTGCAATTGCTGCGACTGCGGAGTTGGCAACAGCGAATGCGTCAGTGGATGTTGGTTGGGCATCATTCCGTCCATACTCGTGTCCATCATGAGCTCACTATTGCTCGGAGAGGATGGACGAGTCGTTTGCACTTGGAATCTAGCATCAACGGAGTTCTGGTGATCGTCGAACGATGTCGAAGCTACCGAGTGCGCAGGACTGAAAGTGCAAAATTACGAAGCCGAAACACTTCCAATTAGCCTGGTTTACTCCTCTCGCTCTCTCATCATTATCTGTTTTATGCTTACCTCAAAGGCACCAATTCATCGTGCGATGAATTCAAAGATGCCGAAGAATTATGCGACTTTAACTCCTTGTTGCCCGGCTTCTTGTTGCTGCGCTTTTTCGGCGGAGGAGCTTTTGAAATGCACCCGTGACAATACCACTTGCCGCGTGGCACTTTTAGCAACGGCGGGATGTAGCAGTCATGATGATAGGCACGCGGACATATCTCACAGTAGATCATCTTGCCAACGGGAGCAGGTCTTAAGCCACCGCATACGATGCACTTTCTCTCATTGGTAGCCTTGTTGACGCATTCAAAACAGTACCTTGAATCGTAGACATATTGAAAAATCATCTTCGCCCACAAACTCAGAATTGGGAATTATCGAAAAGTATTTGTGAACGTGGATTTGTACGCAACCATTAAAGAAAAACGGTATTCAGATTAAAAATTACTCCGAGTCTAATCTGAACCGAGTCAAGAAGGTACGCACATTTTCTACGTTACACATTTTCTGAGAGTTTGTGTAAAAATTGAGTTTTTAGCTTACCAATCGCCTTCGGGAATGTTGTCCATTTTAGGCTTGAAGCAGTAGGTGTGATAGCCTTTGTCGCAACCATCGCATAAAAGCAGTTTATCCTCATTCTCGCCAGACGTACAAAACTGGCAGTTCTGTAAGTAACGTACGTTAGAAGGTGTACAAGGGGAGGAGTCACTTTTAATTGTAGTAGTTAGTCCACGTTCGTTTTGCTTTTTCTTTTTCTTTTTTTTATTCTTTTCTGGGATTAGTTGTTGCACCTGTACACCACCCTTTGTTTGACGTTGACTATTACTACTAAGATTGCCGGCGGCGGCAGCGGTAAGGCAGGTGGCGGTATCGGTGATTGTTGTTCCAGTGACAGTGGCGTTTGCGTTCGCATCGTTTTTATTGAAAACGGTAGCGGCGATCTTTTTCGCTTTGGCTTTGCTTTGGCTCTTCTTTTTCTTTTGCTTTTTCGACAGCTATTATTATTTTTGATTGATTTTGGGTGGGTTTTTTTTTTGTTTTTTATTTTTATTATATCAAAAGAATTCATTTAAACGCGATGCAATCGAATAAAAAGGGATTCACAAGCGAAACGAAATCAGATCAATCAAATTCGAATTGAATAACGTTGGAATCAGCCAGCAACAGCAAAAGAAGAAGTGAGCCCAGCCCGCGACAGCGCACGATTGTGGATGCACGCCGATCACGCCACCGTAATTACAAACAAGCAAAAAAATAAGCACAAGGCACAGGCGAGCAGAACAAAAATTAAAATTTACACCGAAACGCGAACATTATTTAGTCAAATAATTAGGAATAACGTGCAAGTTTTTTTTTTTTTTTGGAGGATAGAATTGGGAGAGGATTGTAAAAGATTTTTTAACAGGAAAAAAAAACATTTAAAAGGTGTGCAAGGATATATATATATGATAATAAAAATTATTATTTTTTTAAGCAATTATTGAAAATATTATTGGCGAGGGGGTTTAGAAGGATTTCGCAGGTGTTCAAATCGGAAGAAGGATTTCGCAACAAGGCAAGAACAGGAACCACCAGCAACAAGCAGTATGACAACATAACAGTCGGAATATAAGTAAAGGAAAAAAGAAAAATTAAACGTTAGTAATTTAAGTTAAAAACCAAAAAGAATGTATACATACAATTTTTCAAATGTATGTATATAAAATTACCAAAAATAGAAAAAGAATTAATTGTAAAAATAAACCATTAATAACAGTAATGATAATCGAGAACGCATTAAATTAAAACTACAAATTAATAGCACCCGCCATCTATGAGATTCAACTTGAACTGTTATCATTCTCATATGCAAGTGAACAATTTCGCAACAGTAGCGTAATCTTTACTCTTGAGAGCACAAACAGAATTTGGAAAAACCGTTTCTCTCAACTGTCAAAAGCTTTTTACGAAAAAAATTCAATTTTTATGCAATTTACCAACTTTTTTTTTATTAATTTAATGCGTTTGCGAATTGAATAACTATAATAAATAATTTGAATAAAATAAGAAATAGCTAGGCAATTATAGACCAGTTTTTAAAAATATTTTGAAGAACACCGAAATACTTATCATTTACTTTACTTAAATTATTGAGAAAATTCATAATAATAAATGTAATATTATACATTGACCGCGATAATAAAGTTGAATAAAGCGATAAACATTAATTACAACAAGAATATTAATAATAATAATAATAAATAATAATAATAATAATAATAATAATAATAATAATAATATTAACATTTAAGAATAATAACTATTAGGAATTTTTATGTGTATTATTCGTAATAAAACAACGATGTAAACGCAAACATCAAATATATTTTTTTTGGTTGAAATTAAAATAAAAATATTTATGCGTAATTGGACTTACCGCCTTCATTATGCTCTTGTCCCAGGCGACGCACGATTCGAGCAGATAGAGGGCCATAGCCAGCTGGGAGGTGGTATGTGAACGTGAGACAGCCTCTCGCCAAGATACTAACCCTTTCGGCATATTTTCCTGGACGGGAAGGTCACGTTCACTACTACACGCACTCGACGGAGAGCCACCAGCCGAATTTGACGCATTATTCTGACCACTCGAATCGTTTAACTGTTGTAGATGCTGCTGTTGAGCATTGCTCTGACTCTGAATTTGGTTTTGAGCGATCACTGCCAGATGGGCGTCAGCAGTACTACTGCCCAGTGGTGGTTTTAAGTAGCGACGTTCAATCGCCGCTTCGAGAGCGGCTATTCGTTCGCGGATCATTGGAATTATTGTGACAAAGTCCTCCTCGGTCACATCCTCTTGGTCAAGAGATAATTCAGTCTCTATTCGTGGTGGCAATGACCAATTTTTGACTTGCATCGATGCACTGGCTACTTTGTCTTCGAGCGCCTCCAGTTGTTCGAGAAGAGACATTTCTACACGTTTCGCGACTTTTGGATTCCAATCGCTCGGTTTATCGCGTTCAGTGTAGCCTAGCTTGTCACTCGGCTCAATCGATGGGTCTGACGTCAGTATACACGGTGTGTCCAAATCGAGCGAGTCATTTATCGATCGCAAAATATTTCCACGCAGTTCCCGCTCACGGACGCCACGCTGATGCAAACATTGAATGACATCGTTGACTAGCTCCAGAGTGTCGATTTTCCACCAACCGTGACGTAGATCGGCCGATACGAAATTTTTCTTCAACGTTTTCGGAAAACCCACATTCTTGATGCGCTCTAGCATACGGTGTTCCTCTGGCGTCATGGACAACGGAGTCGGAACATCGCATGCTACATACGTGTTGATATTGCTCAGTGACATGGTGGCGAATGTCTGGAATGGAATGCCTGTCGCTTCGTCCAGTTTAATTTCGACTCGACCAGCCTTAATATCAACAACGTCTTCTCGCATCTCGTCATCTTCTTTTGCCTCGTACTCTTCGCCGGCAACCACGGTTTCCAACATCTGCTCATCTAACCCAGATTCTGTCAGAACTGATTCATTCCTAAAATGCAAATCCACTCTTCCATTCTCCACCGGTATTGTGAAGTACTGTGCATTGTTGGAGATATCCCATCGGTTGCCTTGCATTTGAACGAGAGATTCACAGGTTATGTTTGAGTAGGCGATCTGGAACTCTTGGCCGATTGGTATCTCAGTTGAAGTCAGCGGCATTTCTCGGTTGAGTATTGAGAACCACTTGTTCTCGAGAGCCAACGGTGGTTTTATGTCGTCTGTGTTTCCAGTTGAAGGGAATATTACGGTAGCAGGCGAACCAGGGATGAGTCCAGAAACCACGCTCACAACTCCAGTCGACGTAGTTACCGTCATCACGGTAGTTGTGTTCGGCGCACCAACAGTTGATAATGTTGTCGCGCCCAACACTTGGACTGTCGACGTCGACGACATCGTAGTAGCAGTCGTAGTCGCAGATGCTGTACAAACTGTTCCCGCCGCTGCCAAAGGTGCAGCATTCGGAGTTGAAAACTGTGGTTGCTGTTGTGCATCCTCTTGTTTCACCTCGACTTTTATTTTAGTATCACAGCCTTCGTCATCAATTTTCTCAACTTCATCGATGCCCGAGTTAGTTTTCTTTTCGGTATTGCTTAATTGGAGAGTATGCAGTGGTGGCTTTTGATCAATGTGCTGATCTTCTTGCTGTTGCAGTTGCGGTTGCGATTGTGGCTGTGTTGATGCTGCTGGCATTTGTTGATCATCACTTCCGTCATCGTCGATGGTAATTGTTGCGCTCGGAATAAGGTTCGTCGTTCCACTAACGGAATTATTGTTCGGAGTTATAGGTATGGGAGCCACATTCATCATTGTCCCTGAAACAACTGGCAAGGGAGGCGCTAGTAATGCGCCGGTTGTTTGAATCGGGTGTGTTGTTGCACCAACAACTGGCGGTGGAGGAACAGTAGGCTCAGCCATCGGCATATCTTCGTCGCCGTCATCTTTTATAGTCACGGTGCAGTCATCGTCGTCCACACTATTGATCTCGACAATGTCGTCGTCCTGTAATCCTTCCTCCTCTCGTTTCTTAATATACTCCTCCTCGAGATATTGGTGATATTCGAAGATTTCGCCTTGTGCCGATTCGAGTGCCTCAATGAAAACTCCCCCAGCTTTTGGTAGTTTCCAATAGCGTCGCCAATATCGATCTTGACCGAAGCACGTTGCCCTCAACTGATTGTTGCTCTGCTCCAATAGGTCCTTACTCTGATCGGACAACTTAATCAGCTTCTCAAGTTTCTTTTGCACCTCATCGGCGGTCATGCGATTATCTTCGTCCTCCTCTAGAGTTGTAATCTCACTTTCTACATCGCTCAAGTCATCATCAAGACCTACATCAGTGGACGCATCGTCTCGCGAATTGATTTTCTTATTTAGAATATGATTCAGCTCGGTTGGTACTGCTGTACCGTTTTGATACGAAACGCAGTCTTCGGTCTTCGGCTTCACTGGTGTATCAACACTTTTCACTGAACTCTCTTCTACTGGTCGACTATCAGTTGTACTGGTGGCTGGCTCTTCGGTGGTTGAGTCTTCTTTATGGTTAATAGTCGGCGTTGAAGCGGCTACAGGTGGACCTGGCAATATTAATGGAGGACCGGTTATACTTGACGGAACCACTGGCGTTGTAGGTACTATAATTTGCGCTTCCGTTGACATTACAGGGTCAGTCGTTAGGCCTGCTGGAGTATTTATTGTTGTTGTCGTATTCGAAGGAAAGCTGCTTATCTGTTCGGTCGTTGCTTCAGATGCCATACTGACTGGTCCTAATTCGGATGCGGTCACTGCTGACTCAATTTCTGGTATTGTAATCGTTGCTAATGTCGTCACAGCTTCATTAGTAGTTGCATCTTCTGTCGGTACCATTGGCGCTAGTGTTGTTGCTGGTGTTGTTTCTGCTGTTTGTTCCGAATTTGGCGTAGGCGCCAACGCCGCTACTGGTGACTCTAAAGCGACTCCTGGCACATAATTGTCAGCACAGTCCACTTCCATTTTCTCAACTGTTGAATCTGCATTTGTCGGCACTGTAGCTTCGGTCGTTACTGGAGGTATTGTTGTTTCCCCTACTGTCGTTGCAGCATCATTTCCGGTCGTTTCTGCAGATTGTAATGATTGATTGTTATTGTTCTCTGTCATGGTCACTCCTGGTAGAGTTGTCACTATTGCTGCTGCAGCATTTGCTGCATTTTGCTCTTCGATAGCATTAGCGACTATAGCTGCATTAGCAGCTGCCTCTTTTATACTTTCCATTCGCTCCAATTGCAGTTGGGCTTCCCTTTCCAATTGCAATTGCTGCGCCCGTTCGAACGCTTCCATTCGCACCTTTCTCATGTGCAGTGATTTGTACTTTCGCACTTTCATGTCGTTCATGTATCTGTCACGTTTAATTTGTGCACAGGACTCTAAACTGCCGTCGATCTGTCTCAGTACGGCTTTGTTGAGCAGCAAATCGTTGCATAGATGGGCCAATATTTCGGACTTTCTGGTCGGATTAAGTGAAACGAACGGCTTATCTTTAAGGCAGAGTGACAGTTTCCACGTGTCGTTGTCGTGTAGCAATTCGTAATATTGATGATTCTTTCCGGTCGTATTTAAACATTCAATATCAACCTGATGATGATCCGCAATTCTTTTCTCCTTCTCCCGATCCAGTGTGATTCCGGTCATTTGACGTACCTCACCAGTTGCCACCGCGTACAGATAAATCCTCAAGACTTCAGATACGTTCGCATTCGTTATGTCCGCATTACGTAGCGATTGGCCCAAAAGCGTTGTATGACGACCAGGATTTGGAATTCCTGGATCCTCAATGGCACAGACGAGTAGGTGCGTTATAACCGACAGCAATTCTTCTTCAGCTTCCAAATTGTCACTCACCAAAGCGTCGTGCAAATTTTGTAAGGTTGGCAGAGATTCCATATCTGAATGGGGACAAAACCGAATAAATTCACATCCCACCAACATTCTCGAAAACTATTTTAGTTTCTTCCATGTTTAACAGATGTATACGCTTAAATCCGCTGTTTGGTCATAGATAGCGTAAGTGAGCGTATTAAGCTACCATGGGCACACCATACTTTTTTTTATGAGTTTGACATCTGTCAACATTAATCAGTGCACATTGTCAGCAATTTCGTACAACAACATACATTTTTCTTTTGGTAATCATGTCTAGTTTTGTGCCAGAAAAAGAGCATATGCGGGTAGCTCTGCTTTTCTGCTTCAATTTGTAGAAATCGGCTGCCGAATCGCAGCGAATGCTTATGGAGGCCTATGGTGAGTGCTTTATCGGAAACAATATGCAGAGATTGGTTTCGTCGGTTCAAAGACGGCAATTTTGACTTGTGGGACAAGAAGCGTGAAAATCGGCCTAGGAAGGTTGAGGACCATCAATTGCAAGCTCTTTTGGACGAAGACGATACACAATCGCAAAAAATGCTCGCGGAGCAATTGGGTGTTACTCAACCAGACATTTCCATGGGTCTGCGTGCCATGGGGGAGATTGAAAAGATCGGAAAATGGGTGCCGCATGAATTGAACGATAGGCAGATGGAGCGACGCCAAAACACATGCGAAATCTTGCTCGCCAAACCAAAAAGAAAGTCATTCCTGTATCGGATTATGACAGGCGATGAAAAGTGTATATATTTCGAGAATCCTAAACGAAAGAAATAGTGGGTTGATTGCGGCCAACCATCAACATCTTCCCCAAGACCAAATCGCTTCGGACGGAAGACGATGCTGTGCGTTTGGTGGGATCAGCAGGGTATCGTCTACTATGAGATGTTGAAACCTGGTGAAACTGCAATGCCCACCACTACCACCAACAACTGATCAAATTGCACCGTGCTCTACGTGAAAAAAGGACTGATTATCAACAAAGACATGACAAGCTGATTTTCCTCTACGACAACGCACCATCGCACACGTCAAAAATGATCCGAAACTACTTGGAGACATTCAACCGGGAGGTGCTACCCCACCCCGCTTATTCACCAGACCGGGCCCCTTCCGACTAACACCTATTTTCGTCGATGGGCCACGTGCTCGCTGGGCAGCACTTCGATTCTTACGAAGACGTCCGAAAATGGCTTGATGAGTGGTTTGCCTCGAAAGAGAAGGATTTTTTTTGGTGTGGTATCCACAAATTGCCCGAGAGATGGGAAAAATGTGAAAAATGCTTTCTATGAAAAAAAACATGTTTTTTTTGACAAAAACAGCGGATTTAAGCTTATACACCTGGTAATGTAATAAAAAATTTATGGACAATACTTACCAAAACCAAGAGTCTCACCGAAATTGTGCAAAAATTCGAAAACCATTAAAAGATCGGCCATTGCTTGCCCAGATAAACGGCAGCCTGGCAATCGATTCAATTTCGGGAATTCTTTTTGGTTTGCTAATTCAGAGTCTTCTTGTGCTTTCCTAAACAAAAAAAATAGTGAATATTAAAAATAAACCGAAGCTTCTTATTTAAAAATATCGTGGTGTATATCTAATTATGAAAAAAAGGGAGGAAATTGTATAAAAACATAAAATCAATACTAGACAACACACAAATTTTTTGAATTTTTCTTTGGTAACTTTTTCACCATTCACACATTCTATTCACCAAAAACAAACAAAAACTCACCTCATTTGTGTTAAAATTTCCAAATCTCGTTTCTTTGCAGCGGCACGTTTCTCACGCATTATTAACCGATCGAGCACCAGCTGATGTTTCTTTTTCTCACGTTCCTCGAATTTCCTGCGATTCTCCAATTGCCTGATGAGCGCCATATGCTGTCGACGTCGTTCTCGTTCCTAATTAATTATTATCCCAATTAAAAATGCAATAATTTTTTTCTATAATACAAATCATAATAATTATTACGATTTAAAATATCATTTTATATAATTAGAATATAAATATAATTATTTATGAAATTTAAATAACAAAAAAAAAAGTTATTTCAACAACAAAAAAAAGTGAAAACGAACCAAAAATTATTATAACATGCGTATGTAATTTGGTGATGTTGTTTTTATTGCTAAAACTAAAAACTAAACTAAAAGAAATTGGTGCAAGGAAGAGGATTTTTTTATTATTGATAAACTAGTAAAATTTATTAAAAGAAATGAAACAAAACGAAAAATTAATAGAGAGAGCAGTAAGAAACCAAAAATACCAGGTTTATCAATTTATTTTGAGTTGAAAGAAAATATTTCAAAATTAATAAAATCTATTCCGGAGGTGGTGTTTTTTTTTTGTTAGATCCTCTAAAAAGTAGAAATTATTAAATGCAAATTTCGGAAAATTTTTTTCACAATATTATTAGATGAATAAAACGTGTGTTAAAAATATATTAGCGAACTTAAATAAAAGAAAAACTAATTTTTTAAGCTATTCCACCGTTAAAATAGGATTCTTATTTTTGAGATGCAAATTGTTGTTATGCTGTTATTATTATTTGAAATGTGTAATTATTTTCATGTGTTATAATATAATTGTACCATGACATATTAATAGGTATTTGAAGAATAAAATAAATTTTATTAAAAAGAAAATGTAAATTTTTTAGTATTTTTTTTTTTTTGAAAATGGTTTATTTTAAAAAGAAACTAATTTGAACGGAAAAATATTAAAGAATAATTTTTTTTTTAATATAACAAAATACCATAAATGAGTGAAGTTATTTAAAAGAAAAAAAAATAAACTAATTAATTTAATTTAATTGAAATCGGATTTATTTTGAATTTTTGCATACCAGTTCGACTGTGTAGAGCAACTCCTTTTGACGGTTGAGATCCTGCAGATAGATCTGCGTATCAGTAAAAAGTGATAGACAAAACAAAACAACAAAAAAAAACGAAAAAAGAAAAAAAAATATGCACAAAAAAATATTTTTTTTTTAAACTATTTTAACCGAAGAAGAAGAAAAGAGAACGACTTTTTGGAAAGTGAATCCATTCGATTATCTTGTTTTTAAATTTTTGACAGTAATCTTTTAAGAAATTGTCTTTAAAATGTACTCGGTTTGTCCTAATTTTTTTTTTTTTGAATAAGATTAACTCTTTGTAAATATTTAGTGCTTTTTTTTTAATTGTGAATATTTTTTTGAAAATCATTTTTCATCAGATTCGTTAAAAAAAGAGAACAAAACAAATTTAAAACTATACCCAAAATATTACTTTTTATAAGAAAACAAAATAATTCAGACCTCAACTATCAAGAATAGGGACACGGCCAGAAAACACTCTAACGCCAATGGGTTTTTTTCTTCACTACACTAACGTTAATATGACCGTTTCCATAACCAAATGCTTGTATGTAGTGCAGCAACACTCAATTTAGGAACCATCGTTTTTTATGAGAGGAATTATTAGGGAAACCCAGAATTAATGTCGTATTTTGCAAATGCAATTTTTAAACAGTCCTCTCCAGACCGTCATCCAAGAAAGACGTATGTAAGTATTTTTTATATTTAGCATACTATTCGAAGATCGGTTTAAGTTGTTCAAAAAAAATTTTCTCAAGCTTAACGATAATGGTAGAATTGTGTCCGTCGGAGCAACATTTACGGAGTTGCATGCTGTTTCAGTTCCATATGAGAAAAAAAACGCCAGTGAAGCCACGAGAAATATTTGTGATATTTATGGTGACATATTGAATGTTAGGAAATGTCAACGTTGGTTTAAAAAATTTAAAACTGGAAACATTGATTTGGAAGACGAGCCCGGAAGAGGACGGCATAGTCAAGTAGACGATGTAGCTTTAAAAGAATTGAAGCAAATCCAAAAATGACTATTGGCGAATTATCGAAAAAGGTCGGTGTGTCCTGGTCCAGTACTCAAAAATGTCTTTAAAAAATCGGAAAAGTCCAAAGCCAGGGTGTTTGGGTTCCGCAAACTTTGTCCGACCGCAACAAGACGGAACGCAACACCGCATGCAAAGTTTTGCGTGAACAAGAACGGAATTACACATTTCTTCACGAATTAATCACTGGAGATGAGAAATGAGTTCTGTACGCCAACATTAAAAAGAAGAAACAGTGGTAAACCCCTGGACAGACGGCAATTCCAACTCCAAGACCCGGACTTCACCAAAAAAAAACATTTGTTGTGTGTGTGTATGGTGGGATTCGAAGGGTGTCGTGTATTTCGAGTTGTTGAAACGAGGCGAAACGGTTACAGCTCAGTTGTATCGTCAACAACTCGATCGTTTAAAAGCGGCATTATTGCAAGAGGCCTGTGACCTGGGTAGAGACAAAAAAATTATCCTGCAACACGACAACGCCACACCACATGTTGCCGGTATGACCCGAAAAAACAAAATGACATGGGTTGGGGCACATTATTGAACCCTCCATACTCACCAGAATAACTAAATCAGTTGACGATATTGTTATTTGAAATAATTCAGAGCTAAATTTTTAATATGACTGATCAGAGCAGTTCCACAAGAATAACGGACAAAATGGCGGAAGCGCAGCTTGATGATTTTGACATTTAGGAGCAACAGTGGAAGATGTCCTTTAAAAAAAATAAAAAAAAAATTCAGAGCTCAATTTTTAATATGGCTGATCAATGCAGTTCCACTAGAATAACGTACAAAATGGCGGAATCGCAGCTTGATGATTTTGACATTTAAGAACGGACAAAATGGCGGAAACGCAAAATTTCATGATTTCCACATTGGAAAATGTATTTCAGAGTAATAATGTAGGATGGATGACAGTTAAGTTGGTATAGCGACTAACTAAATCGGTTAACGATATTTTTATTTGAAATATAAATTAAAAATTATCTATTTAATCATAAAAAATGAAAATAATTCAGAGCTCAATTGTCAATATGGCTGATCTCCTAGAATAACGGCCAAAATGCCGGAAACACAAAACTTGATGATTTTGACATTGCAGAATGTATTTCTGAGCAGAAATTTAGGATAGATCTCAGTTAAGTTGGTATAGCGACTAACTAAATCGGTTGACGATATTTTTATTTGAAATATAAATTAAAAATTATCTATTATGCTGATCAGTGCAGTTTCACTAGAATAACGGACAAAATGGCGGAATCGCAGCTTGATCATTTTGACATTTAAGAGCAACAGTGGAGAATTAAACAAAAACACGGGAACGGAAGGAAGTGTAAAAAAAAATTTTCCCTTCGTTAAACAAAAACACGGGAACGGAAGGATGATCTGTTTAGTTTATGATTTTATAGCGAATATAATTCGGTTGATGACTAAATTAAAAGCCATATTCTTTGAAATATTATTGTACGTAATAAAAATAAATTGTTTGCTTTTTTGCCAAATATCAAATTCGCTTGCAGATGAAAACTCCGCAAACTTCAGATACGTTCGCATTCGTTATGTCCGCATTCCGTAGCGATTGGCCCAAAAGTGTTGTATGACGACCAGGATTCGAAATTCCTGGATCCTCAATGGCACAGACGAGTAGGTGCGTTATAACCGACAGCAATTCTTCTTCAGCTTCCAAATTGTCACTCACCAAATCGTCGTGCAAATTTTGTAAGGTTGGCAGTGTTTTCATATCAGAATGGGGACAAAACCGAATAAATCCACATCCCACTCACATTCTCAAAAACTATTTTAGTTTCTTCCATATTTACCAGGTGTATAAGCTTAAATCCGCTGTTTGGTCATAGATGGCGTGAGTGAGCGTATTAAGCTACCATGGGCACGCCATAATTTTTTTTATGAGTTTGACATCTGTCAACATTAATCAGTGCACATTGTCAGCAATTTCGTACAACACCATACATTTTTCTTATGGTAATCATGTCTAGTTTTGTGCCAGAAAAAGAGCATATGCGGGAAGCTGTTTTTCTGCTTCAATTTGAAGAAATCTGCTGCCGAATCACATCGAGTGCTTATGGAGGTCTATGTTGACAGTGCTTTATCGCAAACAACGTGCCGAGATTGGTTTCGTCGGTTCAAAAACGGCAATTTTGACTTGTTGAAGAAGAAGCGTGAAAATCGGCCTAGGAAGGTTGAGGACCAG
Source organism: Atherix ibis (assembly GCA_958298945.1). NCBI lineage: Eukaryota > Metazoa > Arthropoda > Insecta > Diptera > Athericidae > Atherix > Atherix ibis. Next base: position 2,428,301 of record OY282607.1, on the reverse strand, counting down.
CAATTGCAGGTTCTTTTGGACGAAGACGATACACAATCGCAAAAAATGCTCGCAGAGCAATTGCGTGTTACTCAACCAGACATTTCCATGCGTCTGCGTGCCATGAAGATTGGAAAGATCGGAAAATGGGTGCCGCATGAATTGAACCATAGGCAAATGGAGCGACGCCAAAATATATGCGTTTAGTGGGATCAGCAGGATATCGTCTACTATGAAATGTTGAAACCTGGTGAAACTGTTAAAGCGCACCGCTACCACCAATAACTGATCAAATTGCACCGTGCTCTGCCGGAAAAAAGGACGGATTATCAACAAAGACATGACAAGCTGATTTTCCTCCACGACAACGCACCATCGCACACGTCAAAAATGGTCCGAAACTACTTGGAGACATTCAACTGCGAGGTGCTACCCCACCCCGCTTATTCACCAGACCTGGCCACTTCTAACTACCACCTGTTTTCGTCGATGGGCCACGCGCTCGCTGAGCAGCACTTCGATTCTTACGAAGACGTCCGAAAATGGTTTGATGAGTGGTTTGCCTCGAAAGAGAAATTTTTTGGGCGTGGTATCCACAAATTGCCCGAGAGATGGGAAAAATGTGTAGCTAGCGAGATCAAGTACTTTGAATAAATTTGTTTTTGCTTTCTACGAAAAAACATGTTTTTTTTTAATTAAAAACAGCGGATTTAAGATTATACACCTGGTAGAAGAATAAGTAAAATTGTTTCTAAATTGAAGACATTCCCCCACTCCTAACAGAAATCGTGACAGTCTCTAATAAAATTAATACAAAAAATCGTCAAAAGAAAATAAAAACTAACTAAGCAGCACACATTATATACGTACGTCTAAAAAAAACTAACAAATAAGAAAACTTACTAAAAAAAAACCTAATAAAATAAACAACTAAGAAAATGGAAAGTATTAGAAAAAGAGTCCATTTCTTCGGGTATAAAATAACAACTAAAATTGACTCTTACTAATCTATTGTCACATCCCGTATTCTTACAATGGATCCCTCTCTCTACATCTCGCTATGTTTATTTCTATTTTCTATAAGAAATTCACTCGCTTTAAAAAAAAAACTACAAACACAATTTTTATAATATTGAACGGGGGTACAAATAATTACTATCTAAAATAGATTTCTTTTTCCAATAATATCAGTGTAATAAGAGTGACTCTTTTCAGACAAAAAAATTGAATAGAACCGAATAAATATTAAACTGCAATTTACCTGTTCTTTGGCTAAAATTGCCTCTTGTCGTTTCTTTTCCTTTTCCTGTAAAAAAAATATGTATAAAAAATAAAAATTTCCAATTAAACCAAAACGAAAGAAGAAAAAAAAATGATTCTGTTGTGCTTTAAAGGATTTAAGAACCGCTCTAACAATAAATCAAAAATTTTACTTTAAAAAAATCGATAATGTCCTTTTGAAGGAATTTTTCGTTGAGTTAATTTTTTGTTTTTATGATTTTTTCTATAAATTAATTTCCCTTTTTTTTTAGTGAGGAAATTACTTCTCGTACCTGTTGTTTCTTTAAAAGTTCTTCTTGTTTAAGTTTTTCAATCTCTTCTTGACGTTTTCGTCTCGCCTATTAGAAAAAAACAAAACAACAACAAAAAAATTGTTTTTTATTTAAAATATTCTTTGTTATTTCTTCCTTTCCTTTTTTTAAGTTTGGGGAAAAAGAAAAATAAAAAAAATGTGAAGAAAAGAAAAAAACAACAATATTGTGTACATGATAGAAAAAAGCTGAGAAATATCATTTTATACGAACTTCTACCTCAAGCGCTTGTTGATTTTTTAACTCCCGCTCCTTTCGTTGTGATTCAATTTTTTCGTTGCGCTCCTGTCGCGCCTTCTCCTTGTTCCGTGCAATCTCCTCCTTGGCTAATTTTTTAGCATCCCGAATGGCCTGCTGTTGTCTAGCGATTTCGATGCGTTGTTCAACGCCCAACGTGTGTCGCGTAAACATTTTCAACTCTTCCAGCCGCTTTGCCACATCAGAGTCAGCCATTCGAATGTATTCACCATCGTTGGCATAGGCCGCTGGGGCTGGTTGCAAAAATGAGCCGACTATCGCTCGTGCCGAAAAGCTGAAGTTATCCCGAGTCAATTTCGATGGATTCTTATCCAAATACTAGTTGTTGTTTTTTATGGTAGAATAACGAAATTATTTTTTAAAAAAAAATTTTTTTTGAATTTTTTTTTTTAATTTGCTATAAAAGCCCACTAACTACTACTGCTACTACTTGGTTACTACACTAACTACTGCTACACCAGTCAAGATTCTATAAGAGATTTTGTGAATTTTTTACGAACGTACCGATAAGATTTGTCCAATACTTTTGAGCTTAGTTGTACCGGTCGGTGCATAGTAGTACACCTCACCACGGATTTGGCCATTCCTGGTAAGACCTCGAATTATTGTCTCACGTTTCCATCCCAATTCGAGTGGTGCACGCAAATCGGTTATGTTGATTATTTGCGTTTCCTCACCATCGGATTCGGACAATCCACTTTCAGCAGCGATACTCTCCGAATCAGTGGACACCTCCATTTGTGCACTAGCTTCCGACAATGCTTGCCTAATTTTATCCTGTTTCGCAGAAATTTATGGTTAATATTCATAAAAAAAAAATTCTTAATAATAATTTTTAAAAAAATCTCTAACCCTTTCGTCTGTCATATAATGAATGTACAGACAAAGAGGTTATCAGTAAAAAACATAAAATAAAATTAAAAACAAAAAAAATAAATTTAAATAAAAAAAAAAACAATCCTCAAAATTTTTTGAAGATTTTCTTTAGCAAAAAAAATAAAATTTTTAAGCAAATATTTCAAAGAAACAAAAAAATTCAAAATAAAAACTTCCCCCCTTCTGATCACCTAAAAAAAATCTGTGAATTTCTGACTTTTATGGATCACATTTAAATTAAAAAAATTGAAAAAAAAATCGCTGAGAAATTTTTTGCCAAAAATAAATATTGACCTATTAAAAATTACCTAAAACAAATATGCACAATTAATTTTAATAATAACTTCCAAAAAACCCTCTCAAAAAAAATTCATATTTTCTAAAAAAAAAAAAAAAAAAATTGAACCAAAATCTGTTGATCTCCTCCCACAACAGTTAAACTTATTTGTTCCTTCCTTCGTGCGGTTACGACGACAAAAACAAAGAAAAAACAATTTGAACAATTTTAATTTTTACATTTTCTTACTCACTCTTTTCTTGACGTTTCATTTTCTTATTCATTATTGTTTAATTTTCCTTCTGTGTATAACCTAAACTCCCCCCTCTCCCTTCGCTTCTCTCTCAAGGTAATCAAATACAAAAAAAAACTGCTCCACTTTGCTTCTATGCCAAGTAAGTGCGTGTAGTACCTTTTTCTCCCCTCTCTCACTTACCAATGCACAAATCGGCAATTTCACACACACACATACAACACACACACAGTCATACATAATTACAATAATTAACCAAACGGATAGGACGCGACAACCCTATTACTTACCAAATCAGCCCCCTGACTAAGTAATTGTTGCGTGGCGAGCATCGGTTTGATGCCAACAGCTCGACTTTGTGCTAGCAGCGACGCGACTGTATTCTTTTTCGGCTTGGAAACGCCTCGGCCGAGATTTCGCGGTCGACCTTCCTTGTAGTTGCCAGATGAGGAACGGTCGCCATTGTTGGAGCCGAGAGCGGCCGTTATCGAGCTCAGACTTTGTAGACTGTTCGCGCCCATCGACGAGGAGTAGTCGTTGCTGCTGCTGTTGTTCGTGTTGCCACTGTTGTTGTTGTTGCTGCTCTTCGAGTCGGGCTTCATGGAAAGGTTGAGTGGCACATCGGCATCGTCGGCTGGCGCTGAATTCTTTATGCTGAGATTAACGCTCCCCGTCGAATCCGAATCAGTCTCTTTAGCCATCTTGTTCGACAGATTATAGGCACCGTTCGATGTTATCGTTGGCGGCAGTTTGATCACCTCTACCCGATCGGTTGTGTTCGCATGCGCCGACGATGACGACGAACTGTTCCCCATTCCTGCGGATGAGCCTGAACCCGAGGACGCTGATGCCGATGCCGATGCGGCTGCTGCTGCTGCCGCCACCTGTCCCATAGCAGCTGCGTATTCCATTTCCAGTCGAGCTCGTTTTGCTGGACTCAAGCCTGGAAATGCAAGCAGAGGGTTTGGATCGAGAGAAATTGTCTTTTTGCGACCGCGATTTGTTGTACCCGGAATTTTGGGCCCCACTATTGATGATGTGTATTTGATTATTTCAGTATCAGGCGGCAATCGAACTCCCAGCAAAGATGATGGATCACTGCAAGCGTCACATTTGAAAAGATACAAAAAAAAAACCATTTGAGCATTTTTCCTTTTCTATAATCATAAAATTGTTTGTTAAAAACCACATAAAAGAGGGGGGATGGGGTATTTTCACAAAAACGGATACAAATTCTAAACACACAAAATTTTTTTTAAAATCATTTTTTTCGAAATATATTTAAAAATAATAATGCGGAAGATTTTCTTTGCCTAAAAAGCCTTAAAAAAACAAAACTAAATTACTTAAAATAATGGAGAAGGATTTGACAAAAAAAAATTTTTAATTACATAAAAAAAATGCATTTCCTCAAAGTTAGTATCGAACAAATTGACTATTTTTTTAACGGTTTTTGTTACAAATTCGTAGGGGCGAATAGAGAAGAGTTATTGGATTTGGTAGTTAATTAATTTTACTGTAAAAAAAATCCAATATTTTTAATGATTAAATTAAGAACAAACACATTAACAATCGCTTGAGGATGAAGCGAAATGCGGGGAGGGGTAAGATTAGAAACATTCAGAAAAGAGAACAATTTTTAACTTACTTTCCCTCCAGAGCAGCACTTAAGGATGCGAACAGAAAAGAAAAAGAGAAAACATAAAATTTATAAATAAAAATAATTTTTTTTTATTATCAAATTTCGATTGATAATTATTTTTAAGAATATTGCATTGAAATTGATTTAAAAAAAATAATCAAAATAAAAAGGAAAACTGACAAAATTGCCATCTCTCAATTACCTCAATATCCCGGATGGCATGTAGTCCTTAACTTTACCGGTGTTGGCGGCAAGTGCATTCATGGCGGCCTGTACACTCTGCGATGAATTTAGCCCTAGACCGAGCTGGGAGAGGGAATTTAGTGCCTTTAAGGTAGCTGTCTGATTGGATTTGTCACGATCCTTATGACTGCCGGAACTGTTCATGCTCATATTGGAACCGCTTCCACCTCCACCGCCGCCTCCCCCGCCGTGGTTTCCGCCATGGTTTCCTCCGTGGTTGCCGCCTCCACCGCCCATCCCTACTCCGCTGTGGTTACCTCCTCCACCGCTGCCCATTCCCATGCTTCCGCCACCACCGCCTCCACCACTGCCCATCCCTCCCACTCCGGACATCATCGAGTTATGACTATTCATTGACGAGGATGAATGGTGATGCGACATTGACGACGATTTACTATTGCCGGACATGCTCTGGTGTTGCTGTTGATGGTGATGTTGTGATTTCTTCGACGATGACGACGACGACGCAGCATTGGCTGCTGCCACCGACGCTGTCGCCGCTTGCATAGCTAACAACTCCTTATGAAGATTGGCCGGATTGTACGATGATATCGAAACAGGTGAGGCCTGTGACAGACCACCCTGCATCGATCCGGATTTATTGTACGATGACGAATTTGTCTAAACATTCGAGTGTTTAGTAAATTCCGAACACACAACAAATCAATGTAGATGGTTTGGTGGTTACGAAATCGGGATAAAGTGGCATTCAAGTCGGGGTTGGACGATGTAAATTTCAACATCCAAAAGTAAGTTTTACAATATAGAAATAAAAATTTAAAAAAAATGCATTATATATTTTGGTAAAATAAATTGAGAAAAATTTTATAAACCGTTTTAATCCTACCTTATATGACGATGATGAGCCCGATCCCGAAACTGAGGTTGGAGTTATTGTTGTACCACTTCCTAGCCCTGCAGCCAAATTTGCAGTACTATTTCCCATGTTGTTGTTCATATTCTTTCTGTCCTTCCGTGACTTACTCGAACTGCTCTTACCGCTACCGGAACCACCAGTGTGATTGGAGTTACTATTGCTGCGAGAGCCACCCTGACCTGAGCCACCACCACCGCCCGATCCAGAATTAGCAGCACCCATTCCAGCCATGCCGAGTGCGGATGGAAATGCTGCCGCCAAGTCTGGATGAGCGAATGGTGACAAGCCGGATGCCTGCAATCGGCTAAAGTAATCCTGTGCCGCCAATTGTGCCATTGACCACCAACCTAAAAAAACAAATTTTATTATCATAATCTTAATTACAAATAATTTTTTATTATATAAATTGGGGTTAATTACAATCAATACGTCCTAAGGTCCTGTTAATTGTTCAGCTTTTTTGGTTTTAATTTTAAGCAAAAATTTTAACAAATCTTTAAAAAAAACGTATTGTGTTTTTGCATATAAAAATAACCAACTTTCTTTTTCAACTCCCCTCCCCTTACTTAATTATTGTAAAGCAAAATGTCTGTTTTTTTTCGATAACAAGGTCCTAAATTTTCAAAAACAAAAACGAAAAAAAACATCGTAAATTTTTTTTTTACAATCGCCATTAACCCTACTGTGGAATATATAACAAAACGCACACATGCCAGATGGAATGCTTGCCTGACTGCCCGGCTGAATGAATGGCTGTTAAGTTGGCTGGCCTTCCTTGCTCCCTCGTAAGTTCACATGAATTCCGGCCGTAGCCTTTGAGCATAACCTGCCCCACACACAATTCGTTTGGTTCATGCAACAGCAAAGTCAACGTCAACGTCAACGACAGCGGGGCAGCAACATGACAACTCGTCCGTCGTTCGAGATCGTGTCTTGTTAGCCGCGATAAAACACGTGCCGCGATAAGAGATACAATTTGTGCGTGCGCATACCAAAAATACATCGTTTACAAAAAAAAATACAAAATAAATCACGACTGTGTGTGTGTAAAGAAAAGATAATATCAACAGAAATTTATTAAGAGAAAAATTCTTTAAGATTAAAAGAGAGCGGTATTATTTCTACGAAGACGAGAATTGTCCGACGGTTTTTCTATTCAGTGGCGATTAGGCAATGTCAGAAAATGTCGTTTCCTTTGTTCGAAATTCGATTACTCTTCAAAAAACAAAACAGCCAAAAGAGAATTCTAACTGTTGAAAATGAACACTTCTCATTACTACACTCTATTTCTCTTTACTTTATTCATCTCTCAACGTGACATTCTACTTTTCTCGTCACGTTTCTCTTAATTTTTTGAATACCTTCCAATGCTTATTTGTATACTGTCTGTCATTCGCCTTTCGCCTTCCGCTTTTCGCTTTTTCCTCTTCAATAGACTAAAAACTATACAGCACGTTTGCTGGTGTTTGCACGTGTGTGTTTCTGTGCACATTAAGTACGGCGCGCGAATCTCTCTGACCTTGGTTTATTGAACCAATTTGCAATTTTATTTTCTGTCGTTTTTCGTTTGCGCTTTTTCGTTTTTTTTTTTTTCCTATTTTTTTTCTTTTTTTCCTTTGCTATGTTTTTGTTTTCGTTTTTAACACAGCAACAAAACACGAAAATAAATTCTTCTAGTCACACAACACATATGTATATATATAAACGTATCCATATAAAATATATGCACGAGTTTATTGAACTTTGGTTTGTTTGTTGTTATGTACGACGTCACACATTAGAGGAAATTATGTACACTCCAGGCATACATACACATATATATACGTACAGAGTTGAAATATGTGCGAAATTTAATTAATATAAGTACGAGCAACACGCACTTAACTATAATGCCATCCTATTCACAAATTGAAGTTTACTTAAATGTGTATTTGGCAAAAAAATTGTATTTTAATTTTATTCTTAACAGTACTTTTGTTTATGGTTTTTGCTATTCTCATTGTATTTATAAAGGAAATACTCGTATAGCGTAATCGGACGGATTTGTTCAAGGCACAACGTAATAAAATTATTTAAAAAAAAAAACATGAAATGTTATCGCTATTTAGTTGAGTTTTTTTATTTTTTGTTTATTAAAAATAAATAATCAGAAGTTCATTCATCCCTGTTTGTATGTAGAAAAGTTGAGCAAAAAAAAAAATACCAAACAGTGACATTTCTAAGATTAATCACTTTGTTGACTATTTTTAATAAAAGTACGAAAAAAATATATTCTTTTTTAATAATTTTCTTCAATGGGAAATATTTTATTTCAATTTTTTGTCATCGTTAAAATTTAAAAATAATAATCAAAAAACTTAAAAGCCGAACAATTTCTATGACAACACTTACTTGCTGGATGTATACCGGCTAAACTTGCAGCTTGTGACGCAGCGACTGCCATTGTGTTCTGATGATGGCCGGCTGCAGCAGCAGCAGCCGCCGCCATCGAATATCGGTCATTAGACGATGCTTGACTGGGTATTAGACCTAGGCCAGCCGCAGCGGCTGCACCAAATTGCGAACTGAATAGCGGATTTGAAGCAGCTGCTGCTGCCGCCGCTGCCGGATCTCTTCCCCAATAGGCTGTAAAGGAATAAATTTAAGTTTTTTTTTGCGATGATTTCACAAAATAAGTGTTCTTTTTAATTTTAATTACCATAAATTCAATATTTTAAACTAATATTTTTTCAAAATAGTACAAAATCTTACCAAAAAGTGAAGCTGCATCCAATAATGAGGATTGATCGTGTGCTCCCGATCCGCCCGATCCAGATTTATTTCCACCGCTCGATTTACTATCACCGGCATTTGAATCGCCATTTTTATCCATACTTTTTCGGTTCACAATTTTTTAAATTGCAGATTTAGTCGTGTTCTGCGCCACCGTCATTCACTTTTCAATTCTTTGCTTACTTCCGTTTTCCTCCTTTCCTTTCAATCAAGCATATAATTTTTTTTTCTCTTACTATTTTTTTTTTCTCTTACGCCACCCAAACGAATTTGTTTGCCTTCTTTTTTTTTTTTCTACCACTTCACTTACGGTTATACACTAATTTAAGCAAAAAATTCACACTTATTCACTATTTTTTTTTTTTTAATTAATTTATAGATTAAATATAATTATTCACATAACTTGACTATTAGAAAAATTTTCATTTCCATTTTGTTTCTTTTCTAGTACCCGACATTTGTTGAAAATTTTCTTTTTTTATTTATTTTTTATTTTCTATTTTGTTTATGCGATTTTAATTTTATTATAAAAATATTCACGAATTAATAATCCATTTTTTTAATAAATATTCAGCCATTTTTGATATTTTATAAATCTTCCATGATTCAATTAAATATCTGTAAGAAAAAAATTACAATTTTTATTTTTATATATTTATTATTGTAAAAAAATTTTTTTTTAAAATACCGAATTTGGATAAATGATATAAAAAAAATTGGTTCGAATTTAACAATATTTTGAGAAGAAAAATTGTTTTTTCACAATTTTTGCCCACTAACCCAAAAAGGAAATAAGTTAACGCAGAATGTGGAATGTTATTAAATCTAATTTTGACCTTGAATAATCCCTATTCATTAGCACAGTTTTATCGACATCAGAGTGTGTCTAAATACAGAAAAGCACTTTCCCTCTTACTTACTTTGTCCTTCCCGATCGACTTTCTACCCATCCTATAATATTATAGGAGTACGTCAGTCAATCCCACTCAATCAATTCATAACTTGCAAAATTCCAAAACCCTATTCTTTCCCCCTTCACCCTTTTTCATAACCTTCGACCAATTAATTATACTAAATTATGCATAAGGCGCCATGCTTCATTATAAAATAATTAATATTATTATTAATTTATTAAAGCCACTATTTGAACAAAATTTTCAACTTTATTGTTTACAGAAAAAAACTCTTTAGTTTAAATTATTTTTAAAAGAATCTTTATTTAGACCCATTCAAAATATTGACCAAAAAAAAGAGATAAAAACAAAACGCTCCCAAAAAAAATAAAAAAATAGACAGTAAAAAACAAAAGAAAAATAAACAATAAACAAAAATAATCCAAAGACGTCAACCTGATTTGACAACACCTGATTTTTTCTACCTTTAATTCTCTTTTCTTTCCGCTGTTTTTTAGTTTGTTCTCATTTTTTCTCACAATTTCCAAATTCATGCGAAATGAGAACATTGCACAAGTTTCCTATACCTCCACCCTTGTACGTGATACACAATATTCATTCTCTTATTCTCAGTTAATTTCCTAAGCACTTGGTTCTCACTCGATCTCTTCTTACACGTCAAAACGCAATCTTCTCAGAACGGTTTTCCTAGCAAAGAGAAACACTCGAAATCAGTTCTATTACGAAACTCTGCCAAAAAAAAACAAATAATCGAAAAAGAATTTTTTTTTAAAATTCAGTACACTCACGAGACTTTAGCTACAAGCAACAACAAAAAAAATTAAAACAAACAATCAACGTCGTTCGAACATAACAAATTCACCATCTCAACAATACGATAAACCAAAAACGAAATTAATCCAAAGCGTAGGGAAGCTTATGATATGCACGTATGCGTATAAATTATACGCAAAATTATTTGAAATATGTGAGAACTGTCACAGTTCTCCCTCCAATGAAAACGTACTCGCTTTATTTCCCCTTTCTTTTATGAATGAATGAAGCATGGCACACACCCATCTAGTTTACAATTTTCCCTCCTTTAAAAATGGTTTACTCTTCACTTTACAGCACTCTTTCATAAAGCATAAAGTTTTTACACGTTTTTCTAAAACTCTCTTAATACACACTTTCAACAAAACAGCGTCTCTTCTCATTAAAAACACAGCGAAATTCTTTTTCTTCTCTCTTAACAAAACCAACACTACATTTCGTCTGATACAATTTTTCCATTTTCTACAACGCTTATATTTATTTCAGTTTGGTTGGTTGCATATTGGACAGGGATACCGAATTCGACTGTTTGTCCTTGATGCTGTATTGGTTTATTGGCACCGCAAAGAGGTTAAGTTAAATGCACTCTCCTCCGTCACTTAAAAATATAATCCACATTCGATATAAAAACGCCGATTCGATTCAATTCAATTCGTTTCAATCCAATTCGAATACGATTAATTTCGATTCCTCATAATTCTCGCGTTTCGATTATTTCTCATTTAAGTTAATTTCACACAATTAAGTTAATTTCGCGTTTTCTCTTATCATTATTATTTTAATTATTCAATCGAAATAATTTTTATTAATAAAAAAATTCGGTGTTTATATTTTTTATCTGTCATTTTCATAATTTTTTTTTAAACACATTTTATTTTTCTTTTATCAACTAACTTTTAGTTATTTTTAATTTTATTTTATCTTTAAGAATCCAAATTATTTTTATTTAATTTATTATAAAACATAAAAAAACAGTTTTTTTAATTTTCGATAATTGAAAATTATTCTTTTTTTACATTTAAAAAAAAACAACAAAAAAATTACATTTTTGGTATTATTTTTCCACCGAAATAAATAAAATTTAAAAACGAAAACACCAACAATTTTGCATAAGCTAAGGCAGTAACTTTTACTATCCATAAAATGAATCTGTCCGTTTTTCGAGTTGATCCCAAAAACACTTTCGAAAAAATGAATTTATTCACAGGCAATTCAATTAATAAATCAATTTAGTAAGCAAACGTATCGCATGCATTGTTGTTGCTTTTTTTTGCACAATCACAAAAACATTAAAAGAAAAACAAACAAAAAATTATTACAGAAAAAACCATCGATACTTATAGATTTTTATCACAAAAATATACGCGCACGAATCGCCTATTTCTCAATCGCATAATGAGTTATTTTATTAAAAATTTATTATTAGCAATACAGATTATAAAAACAACAAAAAACTGTCTTAATGTACTCGTACTGATCTCACTTGAATAAATTATTTCCATTCCTTACATAAAATACAACAAATCGAATCGTTACAATAAACTCTGGCCGACGGCACCCCTAACTCCGCACCGTAATGAAAATATTCAAATTTCGCAATAAAAATTGAAGAAAAAAAATCAATCATATTTGAGAAATCGAAACTATTAGAAAAATAGAATAAAAGCGAAAGAAAAAATAGACAAAACAGCTCAAAGTAAACTGAAAAATTTCACACCAATCGGCACGGCACCAAGCACTTACACATATCCGTCAGTACAAACTGTATATGTATGTACGAATGTAAAATGTACACACACAAAAAACTTTGATTACTAATATTATTGTTATTATTTGTTATTTACTATTTGCGAATTATCATTGATCAGAAAAAAATTAGAGAAAATCAAATTCCCATCACCATTGCCAGAAAGCTATAAACCTACTACTCCTCCTCCTCGCTCCGCTCTTATTTCTACTACCAAAAAAAGTTCAGCGAGCGCAAGTGTACATGTAAAAAATTATATTAATGCTTATCGCAACTGCTGTGTAGTTGTTGTACTAACAATAGTAAATAATTGAAAACTGTCGAAATTATTTATTCAACTTTCCTTTCTTAAACATTTATTCGATTATTTCTTTTATTGATATCTGTTTCATTTTTGTTATATTTTTTTTCTTCTTTTTTTTTTATTGGCGTTCGGATTTGTCGTCCACACAAAACTAAACACAACACAATAAACAAATTATTTTTTCCCTTTTCTTTTTTTGTTTTTACCTACTAAACACACACACACACACACACACACGCACACACAAACAACCGTCCAAACTGCGAGCAGACTCGATAGTACTTAATCAAAAACAAATTTTATAAAGAATTTCACCTGAACTTTATCATAATTAATATTTAAACACATTATCGATTATAATATAAACATTTTTAATTGATTTTTTGTTATATTTTCACGACTATTAATGTACACAAGAGTTTAGCAAAGGCTTCGGTTAGGATGCGATGTTGTCGTCAAAATGGCTGACCATTAATGTTTTTTTCCAACTCTCATTTTATTTCAAATACCATACATTTATTCAATACAGCGACAACGACAGCGACAGTAGAGGTGACGGCAATAACGACAGCAACAGAGGCACGGCATGGCACGGCACGGCACGGCGCGGCGCGGTACGGTTACGGTGGCGATGACTGTGGCGGTAGACGATGGCGACCTCCGTAATAGCAACACCAGCGCTATGATAGCGACCGATTATAACAATAACGACGCAGACGAAGCCATGAGTTCAGTCAATTCAGAGTACACGCGACAATAAAGAGCGACAGCGACAAACCCAACGACGACACAGCATTAAAGAGAACAACAACGCCGGATCAAACGCTGCACGATATGCTAAAGTTAACACGAAAAAAAACTACAATTTCTCGTATAACCACCGAAAAAAGATAACGAGAAAAAAAACCATACGTCTTCCCCTAAAACACACATTTATGTGCATGTTTATCTATTTATGCTGCCTGTTACGGCGGCGGCTGCTGCTGCGGCGATTGTCGTTGGTGTAAAAATCCCTCTGACGTTTTCAGTCTGAACTTTGTCTACACCGTCGTTGATGAACGATGTCAGTCGCTTTCGGCAATGTTACTGTTACTGTTACCTTCACTATTGCCGGCGTCAGAATCGCGGCTCTTTCTCATTCTCATGCTTTATCTCAAAGTTGAAGAGGTATGCACACCACCGCCACACAAATAACTCTATCGCACCACTACTATATACCACACAACAAACCAACCAACCAACACATACGCTACATTCAACTTTACCGCGAGCAACGAACGAACACATCTAAATTTTTATATTTTTTCTCACTATTCATAGTACCGTCAGTCAAGAGTATGAATTGTGTGCCATGTTCTGTGCTCTGTAATCGGGGTTATGTTCCACTGGGATTGTGTCGCGCGTATCGTTCTGTCTACCAGCAACCTACGTACGAATAATATAATGCTCTTAAGATTACAATGTCATATCGAGTGCTGATTTTTGCCGCTCACAAACGATGGATGACGATTATTGGTGCTCTTACTCGTTACTTTTACGCCTCTTCGTACCAGTTTTCCTAACACTACGCTCTGACGACTCTAACTTTGGTCAAAGTTCAGTTCTGCTTTCGCAACGGCTACACTGAACTCCGAATAAAACCTCACCTTCCTTTCTTCGTCATTTTATTACAGCAGACGTTTACCTTTTCCCTAAAAATACCAAAATCCATTCAACTTTTTTGCCTAACAAATATTCAACGAGTTGTGCTGCTGATAAGTCTGACACACTGCAGACCATACAGTACAGTTTGGTGTATGTCGCCCATTAGCCGATGGCTTAACAATCTCACCGATACTATATGGTTGTCACTGTTTCGCATTCTCATCCACATTCCATGTGCATTATTGCTGTCACTACCAACTCTGTAGACCAGGCGTATAAACGACAGTTTAAAGCTGTTCTCGTGGTATTCCGGCGACTCTCCTATCATCGTTGTCGGTCGTTGGTCGTCGTCTACATCGCATGGCATGACATTTTTGCCGGCGCGACGATTTCGCTTTCGCCTTCATTATCGCCGATTATAACTCATTCAACTCACAACTTCAATTCAATTGCAGCATTAGTTTTGCCGCTCTCTCTTGACGTCGCGCAACAATATATACTCAAGAAGTCGACGACGACATTATGTTTCAATGTCTCAACACAGTTTTTAGTAACTTCAAAGAAGTGAGCATACACTCGCATATTCGCCATTCAATTTAGATACCATTGTTTTCAAAGAGTATCGAGTTAACTATTTAAAAGAGCACGCCCGTCTTTAACGCAATCTGTCTGTCTTCCGCTTTTGCTGCTGTCGCTGGGCTGCGAAATTTTTTTACTCCGTTTGACGGCATGTTTTTGTCTTGCCTTATCTTCATGTATTGTCGGCTGATGCTTTTTCTCACTCTCCCTTTATCCCTTTTGTTTGGTTATTTGTTTATTTTTTTCTTTCTCAAAAATTGTTATTGCTTGAATATCGGCCGAGATTTGGTTCGTATCTGGGGTTCGTTTCATGGATGATTTTGGTTCGCGTAATCATATCGGCAGAAGTGCTTCTTAGTTTACTTGCTAACCAATCGTTCGCATTGTTATTGTTGTATAAAAAGTACCCAAATTACCAGAAAACATAATTCGTTTATGTACAGTCTATTCAAAAAGTTACGCATCGTGTGTTTTGTTTATAAACTGTTCTTTCTAACAATCAGAATTACTTCGATTTAAATTGCAAATCGGTTTAAATGGCAAATTTTTAATAATAAATCTACTAATAAAAATTACAATAAATAATAAATATTCTAACGAAAAAAGTTATTTTCTTTTCATTTCACCAAATAAATGGTTAAGATTTTTTTTCTCGATAATGCAGATAGGCTTATTTTTGGTTTCGGAAAACTTCTGAGTTTTTATAGTTTTTTAATGACATTAAACAATAATAATGATTCATCAAACAAATATACTCTACAAATAAATTATTTTAAATTAATTTGATTAATAATTTAAATTGAGTAATAATATATTAGATTGAGTTATAATTTTCCTCAATTTTAAATTATTGATTATTAAAATATTGTAGTTTTAAGAAGTAATGGAAAAATATTTATAAGAAAAATATGAATCATGCAGAAAATATACCAGCTCTTTTTTATAAGCAAATCTGATATAATGAAAACCCAAAAAAAAAGTATGTTTCGAAATTATTTGATTTCTTTAACTAGAAATATGAATTCTTTCGAAGACTTGTCATTTGATGAATTTTATATCAAGTCCTAATATTTTTGTATATCACATCACCAGCGCGTCATTTTTTTAAGCAGTAGTACTAATTTGAATTTCAAAAATTTTCTTTCTTTTTCTTGATCAAATTTAATGGCAGAGTAGAAATTATATAAAATTTCAAGAATAATATTTTTTGCAGTAATTTTTTTGTTATTGATTTTTGAAATAAAATCATGTTTATCACATTTATAATTTCTATTTAATAATAAAAATACATTATATTAAATTCAATTGAAATTATTGTAGAAAATGGCATAAAATCAATAAACATACAACACAAACATATAAATATCCACACCAAATACTATATTTATTTATTTTACAATATAAAAATTCTATTTATATAAATTGATAATAATAATAAAAAATGAATCATTTCCATTTCGAATAAATCAAATGTGATAATACTAATAATAATTACGATCATAATGATATGATATAATTAACCAAATTAATATACCATAAATAGGAGAAATAGGGGGAGAGAAAAAAAATCATTAAATTGACGTTATCGTAAACGGTATTCACAGTTTTAATACGTAAAAATTTGTATAAGATCGTAAAAGAGACAAAAATCATTAAAGAAAAAACAACCACAAAGGGCACAAGACCGAAGAGAAGAGCGCGCGCAATCAAAAAACATAAGAAAATGTTATCGAGAAAATTAATATTGAGAACAAAAAAAAATAAAATAAAAACAAACAAGCATAAAACAGCACAACACCAGCAACAATGTCCATCCATGATGTGAGAAAATAGAGAAAGATTTCTCACCCAGAGAAAGAAGCACCGCCGCAATTCCAAAGAAAGAGAGAAATTTTTTGCATTCAGAATACACCTTAACTTATAATTTTTGGAAAATAAATAACAACACAAAATCGAGCGTACCTTTTATATATCTTAACGCAACTAAGAGAGACAAGCAGCAGCAGAGATCACTGGCACGTGTGCTCTCGTAAGTGTTCTACTCAAAATGATTTTTTTTTTAAATTATTTATTAAGTATGCAAATATATTAGCACACACACACATACAAAATTTAATGTAATCGAATCTGTTCAATATTTTTTCTTAAGAGCTTTTCGTTGATAATTTTCAGTTTCTCCCCTTGAAATTATAATAGAATAAATGTTTTTATTATTATTACTAAATAATTACAAAAATATATATTTTATAATTTAGTTGTACTTAAAGTAGTAAATACTATTATTGAGGATAATAACTTCATTGAAAAATAAAAATAATAATAATAATAATAATAAACTGTAAAGAATTGTGAGTAACTTAACTTGTCTTTAAAAATTCGAATATTTTACTCAAAAATAAAATTCTTAACCATCTCTCCCCAAGTGAATAATAAAAAAATTTGATATAAGGGTCTTCGAATAAGAGTGATATGATTTCTTTTTTTTAAAAACACACTAGTTGTTAAGGAAATTCAAATGTTTTTTATTTATTGTGAATTACAATCGATACAATTAAGTTCTGAATAAAAGGTCATTCAAATGGCCTCCACGACTTCTTTTGCAGGAACGAATTCGATGAACCCAATTTTCGAGCACTTTTTCCACCAAATCAAGTCGTCATGAATAGCACGTTCAATATTGACTTCTAAAGCTTGAAGAGAGTCTGGTTTATTGCTAAAGACCAATAACTTCAAATAACCCCACAAGAAATAGTCTAATGGTGTTAAATCACAACTTCTTGGAGGCCATTCAATGTCACAATTTCTTGAAATAATCGAATCTCCAAACTTTTATCGCAATAATTCGGTTGTTGCACGTGCTGTGTGGCACGTAGCCCCGTCTTGTTGGAATCAGATGTTGTCAAGATCAACTTCTTCCAATTTCGGCCATAAAAAGTTGGTTATCATCGATCTATACCGCTTTCCATTGACAGTAACGGTGTTACCAGCTTCATTTCGAAAGAAACCGCTCTCCATTGACAGTAACGGTATTCCACCAGACCAAAAATCACACCAAACTGTCAATTTAGGTAAATGTAATGGCTGTTCATGAATAATTTGTGGATTTTCTTCGCACAAGAATCGCCAGTTTTGTTTATTTACCGCACCACTCAGATGAAAGTGAGCCTCATCGGAGATGATTTTCTTAAAAAAATCCTAATCGTTTTTAAGTTGTTCCAAGATAAAATCAGCAAATTCACGACGTTTACGGTGGTCCAATGGTTTCAGTTCTTGAGTGATAACAATTTTATACGGATGCAAGCCAAATCCTTTCTCAAAATCCGCCAGGTTGTGGTTTGAGGCAGTCCCAATTCTTGAGAACGTTTTGGAATCAACAAATTGCGGTCTTCACTTCAGCAACACTTGCCTGAACGGCAGCAATATTTTCATTACTTCGAGCGGTTCTTTGTCTTATTGGCACTTGAACATTATGTAAAGAAAATGTACGCTCGAAATTTTTAACAATTCGATGAATAGCGAGCACAGTTGGACGATTATTACGACCATAAAATGGCGAAAGCGCACGAAAAGTTGCAATTGGAGAACGATTATTTTGATAATAAAATTGAATAATTTGTAAACAGTGTTCTTGCGTATATCTCTCTATGATGAAATTGTAAACAATACTGAATAATATGGAGAAAAAAAAAGACAGATCATGACATATTACAAATGGCCGAAACGTCACTTAGAAATCATATCACTCTTATTGGAAAACCCTATATAAAAGCGCTCACAAATATCCATTAAAACACACTCATCACTCACCTTCCTCTTGTTTCACTTTAATTAGGCACTCCTCAACAAAATGCAAAACCCCTCCTCCACAACCCACTCCCTATAAACTATTCAATTAAATTCCGACATATTTTCCAATTACAAGATAATTTTTTTTTTACAATTTTATTTAATTTCTTGTTCAGATATTATTTGATTACTTTTGAGAAAAAAAATTGATTAATAGAAAAAAATATTAACTCGCTTAATAAAAAATAAACACAAAATGAATACACACACAACACATACCCCACTCCTACATAGATACGTACGTACGTATGCATGTACAAACATTCATAATAACAAAGTAATAATATGCGTCATAGGCCCACCCCCACTTAGCAAGCAATACAAGTTCTTACCGCATTAATTTTATTACCAATTTTTCCCATGAAGAAATGCTATTTTTATTAATCTAAAAATCGGTTCGCCATTCTGCTTGTATGAGTGTATAAGTGAGTATTTTTCAATTCTCTTCTTTTTGTAGCATTCATTGGCGTTGTTGTACATAATCAATAAATAAGAAAAGTTTCTCTTATAATTTTCTCATATTTAAATTGTATGATGTGGAATGGAATATTTTGAAGACAATTTAAACAACAAAAATCAAAAATGCCAACAAAAAAAAGACAAAACAAACCAAAAATTCCATTTTCGACTATTTTATGAATTTTGTCATAAAATCTACTCAATTAGAGAGAGAAGGAAAAAAAGAGAGAGACAGAAAAACCAACCAACCAATGTTGGAACATTTTAATCAAATTTTCGTACAAATTATTACCGAACAATTAACAATTTCATTAGTTTTATTTAATTAAATCGATTACAAAATGGGTTGATATTCAAATGCGAAAGCGTCGCCTTTCCCCACAAATACAAACTCAAAATACTCTTGGACGAGTTTGTTTTCGGGATTCGATGAGTATTTTTAACGCGAATTTTTTTTCTCTCTCTTCTAACCTTATTTCGCGTTATTGTTCATACATGCCATCCATCCCTCCTCCATGCATAATAAATACTCTTAAATATGTAAAGTATCGAACAGAAATTATTAGCTGTCAAAATTTTATAACATTTTTCTTTCTTTTCTTTTCTTTTATTTTCTTTTCTTATTTTTTAGAAATTCAAAAGAGAAAGAAAAAAAAAACAAATTAGCAATAATATTAACAGACAAAATAATAATGTAAGTAAAAAAATAAACAATTAAATACAATGAAAAAAATTGTAATAACATTTGAAGAATAAAAAAAAACCCGAAACAAATATTTGCGCTCATAATACAAAAATTCTCATTAGGAAAAAAAAGTGTACACATATCTCTTGAAAGAAAAAAATCGATTTTACTGAATTTCTCTTTAATTTCGTGATTATGTACTTAATTTTTTTAGTTTTTTTTCTTTTTTTTTTAGATTAACTGATAATTATTTACAATGAATTTTTCTTAATTTAATTTTTTCATACATTTTGTATAGGTGGTGGTGATCGTTTTATTCACTGTTGCCATATTTTTTTTGGATTTCTTTTTTTGTTTTAGGATTTGTTTTGTCAGTTTGACAATCGTTGACAGGTACTTTTTTCTATGGTCAAAGATAAGAGCTGATAACCAAACGAACGAAGAAATCCCTACACGACTGTTGTCAGCTAAGAGAGCCTATTTCAGTCAGTACAAATAATTGAGATCGGAACTTTTTACCATTACTCCCTCTGGTATTGTTGGGATACTTTGATTCTCAGCAAGAATCATTGCGAACTACAAGTCGCTTTCGAAACGAAGAGTTTCCTCAGAATATTTAGTCACTGCATTATATGATTCCAAACTTGTCATGCCTGCCAACAAAACGGCACTTAACATCATTAGCCATGTGTAGACAAGCAGACTGGATCAACATATGGAACATTTCTTTCCAGAAGAAGTCTACTCAACAATCATTCCAAAAATTTGGAGAAGGAAACTTCATTTAATCCAGAATTCGAACTTAGTAAAGCCAGTAGTCTACTAAACAATCATTCCAAAAATCTGGACAAGGAAACTTCACTTAATCCAGAATTTCTTTTTGAATAGAACTGCGCACATTGTGGACCTCCTACCAGGTGTACTCGTATAAGCTTAATCCGCTTTTTTTAGTCAAAAAAACATGATTTTTTTTCATAGAAAGCCAAAACAAATTTATTCAAAGTACTTGCCCTCGTTAGCTACACATTTGTCCCATCCCTCGAGAAATTTGTGGATATCACGCCAAAAAAATTCCTTCTCTTTCGAGGCAAACCACTCATCAAGCCATTTTCGGACGTCTTCGTAAGAATCGAAGTGCTGCTCAGCGAGCGCGTGGCCCATCGACGAAAACAAGTGGTAGAGAGAAGGGGCCAGTATTTTCGGACCATTTTTGACGTGTGCGATGGTGCGTTGATTTTGGCGTCGCTCCATCTGCTTAACGTTCAATTCATGCGGCACCCATTTTCCGATCTTTTCAATCTTCCCCATGGCACGCAGACGCATGGAAATGTTTGGTTGAGTAACACCCAATTCCTCCGCAAGCATTTTTTGCGATTGGGTATCGCCTTCGTCTAAAAGAGCCTGCAATTGATGGTCCTCAACCTTCCTAGGCCGATTTTCACGCTTCTTGTCCCAAAAGTCAAAATTGCCGTCTTTGAACCGACGAAACCAATTTCGGCACGTTGTTTCCGATAAAGCACTGTCACCATAGGCCTCCATAAGCATTCGATACGATTCGGCAGCCGATTTATCAAATTGAAGCAGAAAAACAGAGCTTCCCGCATATGCTCTTTTTCTGGCACAAAACTTGACATGATTACCAAAGGAAAAATGTATGTTGTTGTACAAAATTGCTGACAATGTGTACTGATTAATGTCGACAGATGTCAAACTCATAAAAAAAAGTATGGCGTCTCCATGGTAGCTTAATACGCTTAGACACGCCATCTATGACCAAACAGCGGATTTAAGCTTATACACCTGGTACATCCAACCACTCTTTTCACAAAATGTAACCCCTTCTGATGGCTCTCTCCAACTAACTATCGACCAGATTCATTAAAAAAGCTGACAATTCCAACCTCCACGAAATATGGCCAAATGGCCACAATGGTCAAAGCGCTGCAGAATCGCGATCGGCTCTTGTCTCAGAGACCTTACAACAAACAAATAAACAACGCTCAATATGCTAAGGTCAGGCTTTTTTTTCGTTTGAAACCCAAAGATTTTATGCCCGAAAAGTATACATTTATGGCCTATCAGCAGAAGAATTTTTTTTTATAATGTCTTCTTTGGAAAAAAAAATATTTTTCAGAAAAAGTAATTATCTGAGAGCGACTTCGGATTATACGAAAATTTTCTCTAATTTTTAAGCATTTCCATGTTGAGTAAATAATTATTTTCAAAAAAAAGAAATTTCTACAATACTACCAATTTTTTATTTTATGAAAAAACAATAATTAAGCAGCATTATTTAATAGCAGATAACTGAATTAGTCCTATGAATAATTTCTCAAAAACTCCAATTCTCACAAAAACTTTAATCTGAATAGGATTAAAAATCTGTTTTAACAAAAATAGAAACTTCCCAACAGCAAAACCCGACATTTTAACAATAGTTAAACATTGAGAAACACTGACCAAAATCTAGTACAAAAAAAAATTATACAAAATACTTTCAAAAACTAAAAATAACATTTATTTATTAAATAAAAGTTTAACAACATAGATTAAGAAGATTTCAAAAAAAATAAAAAAATAGTAGCCCAACCAACACCTTTTCATATGATCAGATCAGCGAAGAAAAAAAGCCCCACCTGATTTGTTTTAATATTTTTTCCATAGGAATTTTTATTGTAGTTTTTTTTAGTTCACAACATTTCATACGTTATAGTACAAAGGTAGTAAGTAGAGAGAAAAAAAACCGGCAGCAACGATGGAAAATGAAGAAAAATAAAGAAATTCATTTATTTTAACCAAAAACGACCATTTCATAACGGAAACGAAGCAGAAACTTTTGTGCAAACCATTTTGTCTATTGTCTACGGTCATCGACTCTATTAGCCATCAGTTAGTTTGGGGCCAAATCGAAAAAGTACTGCCCTAAGAGACGTAGCGTAGATGGCTATAAGTAAGGCGCGAGCGAGTTGCGGAGGAAAATTATTCATTAAAATCAACAACAAAAAAACCTCTTCACTAAGTATACGAGTTGTGGAAATAATATTAGTGTACGTAATATGAGGTCGAAAACGTCGTCGTCATGAAGCAAGTCAGCAAGTAAGCAAGCAAGTAAGTAAGTACGTAAGTAAGTAGTAAGACCTGACTCGATACTTGATTATGGGTCGAGTGTACAATAAGAAATAATATCGTCCACACCGGAATTAGCCAACAAGTCAACCAACCAACCAACAGTCAAATAAGAGTCGTCATAAAAAAAGAGTTGCTCAAATAGAGGCCAATCTTTATGAGATAAAATAGGCCGAACAGGACGGACGACGGAGACGATAGAGGCAATCCAAACAAAGCTAGGCTAGCGTAGAAAAATACATACTCTCTCGTCGTGTTTACTCATTCGCATGTTCAACAATATTTTAAGTACAAATTTTCCATTTTCAGTTGCCTAATTTTTCAGACACGAAATTTACTTGTTTCGGTTTTTATAAATCGATCGAAATGCTTTTTGATTATTTTTGCTCGACTGCTTTCCAAATTTCCAACTTGGAATGAATCTTCAAGTCCAGCAGAAAAGCAAAAAACATCATAAAGAAATCCATTCATTGAAGCTATCTATCTACCCAACCACCCACCCACTCTACGAAATTTAGTTAATCATTCCCGCACATATTAGTGGATCTTCTCCAACGTAAACGAAAGGCAATTGGAAAGGCATAAAAGCGTGTGAAATATTATAACAAATCCAAAGTGGGGGGAGAAAGGAGAGAAGAACATTTTATGTGGCTAAAGACTCCCATTTCCATTATGGATGAAGATGAAAAGAGTTTTCTTTTTTCTTATTTAAAACTTTACAATAGAAAACAATTGGCTAAGAAAAAAAAATTGAGAGACCAGCGAGAAGAGTCAAGGAGAGAACAGTTATCGACCATTCAAAATAATAAGAAAGAAATTTAGAGAAACCTTCAATAAAATTGCACACAATCGACCTTTTTGTTTAGTTTCTCTCCGAATTTTTATTTTTCTCTTCCGACTGTCGAAGTCATAATTTCTAATGTGAGAATTAAAAATTGCACTTGAGAGAGGCTAATTTTTCTGAAAGAGATGTGAGAATTTTGTTTTTTCTTTCAACCGGAAGATTAAGTGATGGAACCGATTCTCTTCAACGTAACATTTTAACAAATCTGAATTTTGGGATTCAAATTTGCTCATATTTGTGCAGGGTGGTTACTGAAAAGATAATGTATTGAAATCGAATGGTGTACTGATGGCGCTGCTGGACCAGTTGAGGAGAACGACGACGGGCTGAGAGAGATGGCTCATCAACGACAGTCTGCCATACAGTGCGCTTAAGACCCAATGCTTTATTTTTTTTAAATCCAGTTTCAAAATCTCCAGTTCTGGTTTTGTTTAGTTGAACAGAGCGACAGATCTTTAAGGACACTCTGCCCTACAGCTTCCAGCGCTGCGTCAGTGTGCACAGTGGACGTAGGACCTAAAGCTTGCACAATTTGAACCTCGTAAACATATTTAAATTCAGTTTCGAAATTTTGCAAAGCGATCTTCAGTTTCAAAAAAAAGAGACATTTTTAAATCCAGTTTCAAAATCGTCTGAAGATCAGTTCTGGTTATGTCTAGTTGAGCAGAGCGACAGATCTTTAAGGACACTCTACCGTACAGCTTCCAGCTCTGCGTTACCGCGCACAGTGGACGTTGTACCTAAAACTTGCACAATTTGGACCTCATAAACATATTTAAATTTAGTTTCAAAATTTTGCAAAGCGATCTTCAGTTTCAAAAAAGAGAATTTTTTAAATCCAGTTTCAACATCTTCTGAAGCGCAGGTCTGGGCTATGCCTAGTTGATCAGAGCAATGAGGGGTAAAGGCACATATGGATCACCAAACATAGACGCTTAGGACCACTTCCGGGAAGATTGTTCACTCACTCAGTTCTTCAAATCGAGCGATTAGGTTCTGAATCATGTTATATGATGAGTTGCTAAGAGATACTCTAACTATAAAATGTTGACAATATTTTCTCCTAGTTTTAATTGATCTTTCCACGGAAATAGAAGAAAAACCAAATTAAAATGACTACGAATGATTCGTAGTCACTTTAATCTACAAAGGATAATTTATAACATGAAAAAATGTTAGACCTGTCAGATTTTAAGTGGCCACCCTGTACAATTTCTGCTCCACATGAACTAATCTTCCTCCTCTAATGAGTGCTTTTATTTGCTACCAAAAAACTTTTTTCAATAGACTCTTTTATAAATTTTGCAGCTTCTAGAATATTCGGCGATTCTCTTATTTATATTATTTTGTTCAATATTGTAAATGAATAAATATATAATTGACATTAAAACAAAAAAGAACAATGAAATACAAAGCAGACTATTTTAGGAGCCAACAGTCACTCGTATTTTTATAGAAAAAACCGTATTAAATCAGCTCCAAATAACCTAATTTTCAAAGAGTTTCATTTACAAAATGTTACACTTTTTTTTGTTAATTCAATTAATTATCATATTTCGGAAATAAAGAAACATATTTCCATTTATTATACAACAATAACAAAAAAACAATTTTCGTGTACATCACATACGCCAACGCGCCAGCATAATAGGAGGATCTGCCCACCCACCTCGCGTCCGTTCGTAATTAAAGTAACTCCGCGATTCAAACCCAGCACAGTAATCAACCACTCGACGCTACACAATTTCAAATGTCCTTGCATACAGGACTAAATGGGCGATGGGGAAATGATGAACGATATCTAAAACCAGTTCGAAGAAGAAAACTCATCGAAATACGAAGAAATTCGGTTCGAAACTCATTTAACCTCGGTGGCAGTGGTGGCGGAAGATGTACCGAATAAGGAAGTGCGATTAAAGAAAAACAGGACAACCTGAGTATCATTATCCAACCGACTATTTAGTCGAACTTCTCAGTCATTCGTCGTCAGTCGTTTGCATTTGCAAAATATGGGCCCATCCATTATAGGTAAAGTAGGGGATATGCTCGTATGACCGTTTAAATATATTTTCCTCATGCTACAAAACGTTTGTATTCTGTATGTGGGAATGAAAATAAAACTGGAGAAATGGAATTGGAATGGCGGTCTAATACGGAGAAGACTAAAGCGAACCCGAATGGCGACTATTATACCTAAGAAAAAGGACAATGCGTTCAACTACAATATTATTATCAACTCCCAACGCGTGTTAGGCAGGTTCCAACAAACGCGACATATTTTATGTGATTTTTATGGGGAATGATGGATGTTCCTCCGCTCAAGCTGAAATTCCTTCAATCCGCACATTGAATCGGTTTGTCTCATTTCAGCCTTATTGTAAAATGGAAATTTGGAAAAGAAATTCCAATGTTAACAAAAAAAAACCTTTTCAACACTGAAATCCGAAAAAAATCCCTTAAATAACGAAAAACCAATAAGTACGTACGTAACGTAGAAAGGTGGGTGTTGTTGACCACTAAAATACGTTCAATTTGTGCCGAAAATTAAGGCCCACTCCTCTTCCATTAATTTAATCAAAAACACTTTTTATAATCGATCCAATAAGCCCCATATACACAAAGTAATAGCACAAATTACCTCCTAGCGTTTGGGGAGATACAACACTCGCCCGAAGACTTTAAAAAGTTGCTGACTGCAGCTTGAGGCAATGCAGCGACACAGCAGTGAACTTGATTCCGAAACTAGGTGTTCGTCCGCCTTTATAATTCCGTACGAAACGCAGCTGTAACAGTAGCAGTAGCGCCAACGCAAACGTCAAAGCCGACTGCGGTATGAGCAACAGAGACAACGTCTGCAGTAGCATCGCATCGGCTGACATCCCTTCGACACGAACTTTCGTCATCGTTCACGGGGGCATTTCTCTCAACGATGACCTGTCTGATTAAGTTAATCGCCTTTTTCTTATAGGCGACAAACATATTCAAACAATAGTCTTTTTTTCTTTTCCATTTTATTTCTCTCTCTCTCTTTCTCTCTCTGTCTCCTCTACTCCACAACCAAACTTCTATTCTGCACTATTCTTTCGCAATTAATGAAATCATATTAATTTCCTTACGGGCAGTTAATAATTTTACCCATTTAGCATAGGCTAATATGAATACGACATTAAATTAATGTGAAAGTGAAAGATGGCAATAGAAAAATGCTGAGCGACGGAAGAAATGAGAGTGAAGAGAATAAGTTGTTGATTTTACCAGTAAAATGTGTCATTTATAAAAATAAAAGAGTTTTTTCAAGTTAATTTTTTGACAAAATATTTTTGGGATATTTTTTAACAAGACATTATTTTTAAAATAAATGTTTAAAAAATTATTTTCTAGTAAAATTTACAATTTAATAGATGCATTTTATTAAAGAGTTAAATTTTTAAATTCACCTAAAAAGCATGATTTAAAATTTGTTTCAAATTTTACAATATGTTTAAATATGTAGCGGCATCAACAAAAATTATGCCAATTAATTATTTAATGTAAAACTACTGACATAAGAAAATAAAGTATAAAAAAAAGACACCCCAGAAAATAATCCATTATTTGTGTCCATGGGGATTACTACATGGTATCACAATTACAATATCCGTCAAGTATGAACTACCTTCCTCTTCTCTCGGAAACCGACCACATTTCACACAAACCAGTCCAGTCGTGTCGATTCCTTTCATTCGTCCGTTTGGTGCGTTTTCACAACTACTAAGGCTGCTTTTCCTCGCATAGTCCGGATAGTTATCAAACGTAAGTTAGAACGACGGGTCTGTCACGCGACTCCCTTTTCGGGCTTTGTTCATGCGAACTCTTGGAAACTGTAAACACACAAAAAAGGGGAAAACATTTGACGACAGAGTGCCAACAAAAACACACAATAAAGAAACTGAACCGTTCCGTCCGTCACAGGATTCAAAAATTCTTAACAAAAAAAAAAAACCTACAAAAACTCAAAGGAACCAAAAATACGCAAAGTACATCTGCTCCCTTGGTCACGTTCCAAATCCAGCCGAACCATAACTGAAGACTAGCGAAACAGAGATAGGAAAAAAAAGACAGGGATTCGAGACTGACTGACACTTAAATCGAATTCGAACGTATCGAACCGCACGAAATACAAATAGAGGGAGATGGAGATAGCTCAAATCAAAGGAGAAGAGAAAAAAATAAGCAATCAAACCGGGAGGATATGATATTAAACGTTGCCAAATATTTCTATCGATTCGATTCAATTCAATTTATTGCGGCTTTTAACGTACATACATACATGCATACATACGTACACTTCTGGGCCAACAACGTTGAATGTTCGCCTTTCGTCATATTCTCCATCTCTCTCTCAATCCCCTTCTCTTGTTTTATTATAATTTTCTCTTGTTATCATTTCTTTTCAATCGCTTATCTCTTTATTTCTGGTCGTTTCTTTCCGTTTTTTTCTTCTCTCAATTTATGTAAAATTACCCTAAAAATTGAGTAGACTTCTTGCCCTCTCTCTTCTTTGTTATCATTTTTTTTTTCTTCTTTTATTCAAATTTCGACTTATTTCGAGTTTAATTAAGTTTATTAATTCTTCATGTAATTTTAATCGGATTTAATTAAATGTGATATTTTTTCTTCTTTCCAGTAACGGAAAAGAGAAGAACGAAGAACAGTGCTTTTCGTAATGTTTTTGTAATATAAACACAAAAATTGTGCAATATAAAAATTAATAGGACAATTTTTTTTTTACCTTTTCATATATATCAGATCAGATAAAAAAAGAAATTCAACAAAAAGAGAAGATTTTAATAAATTTTCAATCAATTCGAATTCATACTTTGATACTATATACTTCTCTAATTAACAATAAAAGCAAATTTTATCGATTGAAAATGTTGCGAAAATCTTTGAATGCTATTTCCTGTTTAGCTCGCACACATTCATTCCCATCTCTGAACAAACTAGTTACACACCATTCTGCTTGCTATTTATAGTATTATTTTAGATAGAAAATTATTAAAGATAAAAGCCGTAATAAAGAATCAAAAAAAAAAAATAATGGCACAGAGTAAATATAGCCAGCCACCAAATAGTCATTAAAATTTGTAAAATTTTAGCAGATTGGCTGCTTTAATTTTGACACGATTTGACTTTTAAAAGTTTGAGTAGCGTCGTGCGCACAGCCAACTAAAACTAACATTCGGAAAGTTCACACTGATCGCCGCTGGTGGGGGCATTTTGCATCGAACAAATAACTTTCTGTCGATTAATCTTAATCACTACTTCGAGCAGCTGAGAAGTGAAGGGGAACTTAAGTAGTCAGTCAAATTACCATTCTTTAGATTTTCGGCATACATCGGTCAAAAAATTAATATTTCCATTTCTATACAAGAGCAATAGACCAAATACTTTTTTGCGTAAATCTGATTTCTGAATACATACAATACAAAAAAATATCTCTCATAATAGAAAATCCACTCGTTTATCGAATCTTATTGTGTGAACCATTTTGAAAATAAATATCCATAAATGTAAGCTAGCTTAATTACGTGACAATTAAACATGTTCGATTTATGGTTTGGCTGGGCTACTTGCTCAATCACACACATGCCCCGCATGATCAATTGTACCAGCGCCTATGCCTCTCTCTCTCTCTCCTCTCCAAAAACTCATCCATAAACAATGTACATTAGCTTTATTGAAAATATTGTCGTATGATTAATACTCGCTCGCACTAATGCACCCATGGATAAAGAAGAAAAAGAAAAGAAACAAACGCACACATATTTGCAAATAAATCTGTAATGCAAATACATTTCACACCCATGAAATACGTTTTTTTTCCTATTTCATTTTCTTTTTTTTAAGTAACATTGAATGACGAATGTTTTTATAAAAAAAAATTTCGTTAAGTAAATATGATGGTGGTAATTGACGAGACGAGCGGTGGATGTGGGTGTACAACAGTCACTTAAATCAGATAAAATTGAAATATTCGAATGTATAAATATTTATCAAAAAATAAATAATCAGAAATATGCGCGATTTTTTTTTTAAATTATTTACCCAATTTCACATTTTTTTTGTCTTTTACTTTTTTTTTAATATAGAGAATTTTCCCGTTTTGATTATCATAAACTAATTATAATAATTATAAAAAAAATACTAATTAAAGAAGCCCAGTTAAAAAAACACATAGTCGTGTGTGCCTCCGTGTGCTTTTATGTGCAAATTAGTTAGTTTTGCAAAACATATCCATCCACTTACTTTTTGATTTATATATTAATTTCCATTATTTTCTTTAAAATGCGAATTAAATTATTGTATTTTTATCGATAATTTTTTGATGATCGCCAGCAGAGGCAATTTGCATCGATATAAAAATAATAAACCAAGAATGGATTTGCACACGCCATGTTTTCTTGTTGTTGGTCGTCGCGCTGCCGACTGTACGTAAACACACACACAATCTTAACTGAACGAATCGTATCGCATCGGATCTGATCTGATCTGATCTGATCTGTTCAACTTTAAATATTATGCCTCGTCAACTTCAACTAATTTCATAGCATTAAATGGTCATTGCAATATTACATACACAAGAAAATGTACAAATGTATACACATGAGTAAATGTGAATTCATAAAAAGGAAAGAAAAAAAGAAAAGAAAAGAAGAAGACACGACTTTTCCCCTTCACTCTGCCTTGCCCCCTTCAATAGTTCACATATCATCTCTTTACCACACCGCATACGTATGCAGTAATATTCACCACACCACCATCAATTCCACCTATTATTTCCTCATTATTTAGACAGAAGTATGTGTGTACGTACTATCGAAATTTGTTGGAACAATTTAAATTTAAAAACCAAATCAAAAATAGAAAATAATGAAAAATATTAAGAAAAAGACAGAACGATCAACGATACCATGAATGACCCGAAAACGAACAACCAACGACGAAGAAGAATTAGAAGAGGACGAAAAACTGTAAATCATTTTTCATTCTGGTTACGCTTCGCCTATACGAGTAAGGCCAAAACCATGAGCTACAGGCAATAGATGAGACAAGAGAAGAGAAAAGTGGATAAATTACCATTGCTTGACTGACTGTTCGATATTGTCTTGTCGTTTACAAAATACATATCATCACCAGCCTACAAGTATCAGCGTACATATTATGTACATACGGTGTAGTGGTGATATGTCCAGCAGCAGCAGAACATATGCGGTTTCCCTTTCTAACCCTTTGCGCATTCGTTCGTTTTATTTTTGTCCTCTCAAAAAAAAAACCCAAAAAAAAAAATACAATTAAATAAATATTATGTCTTCTATGCAATCGATCAATGCAACCAACTTTATAAAAAATAAAAAAATACATACCTACCATAAGGTGAATTCGGTTCTGTGGTAAGTAAAAAGTCTGTCTGTCTGTCAGCCAATTACAGAGCATAAGCATTCTCTCAGCTCCCAAGAGTATGAGGCGATTAATAGTTTCCGATTTTTAATATCATTTTTCGAAAATAGTTTTAAAACGAAATAAAATTTTAATAAAATTTTTAACAATATACGAGGTCTGTTCAAAAAGTATCGAGAATTTTGTTTATTATTTATTTATTCATAAATATCTATTTTATCCCCTTCAAAGTAATCCCCACCAGATATTATACACTTGTGCCAACGTTTTTTCTGATCCTCGAAGCACTTCAAAAATCATTTTTTGTCATCTTGTTCAGCTTCTCCTTCGATGCCGTCTTTATCTCCTCAATCATAGCGTAGCGTCGTCCTTTCATGGGGCTCTTCAGTTCAGGGAACAAGAAAAAGTCACAGGGAGGCAGATCTGGGGAATACGGTGGTTGCGGCATATTAGTGTGTTGTTTTTGGATAAAAATGGGAAAAGCCAATTTTTGTTTTTCCACAAATCCAGGCGTTTCTGGCGGATTGCTTCGCACAACTTGCGCATAACTTGCAGGTAATATTCCTTATTGACCGTTCTAGTCTGTGGCAAGATCTCATGATTCTGAACTTAGCGCGCTTTTTTGGTCTTGGCTCGTGCGGCAGCTTCCATTGGGATGATTGAGTTTTGGTTTCCCTCTGGAGCAAATTTGGGTCGTCGCAGACAGAGTCCAACAGCTCCTTAGCTGTTAATGTTAATGCGATGCTATTTTTGGTCGAAATTGGGCAAAAATCGAAGACGAGCCAAAACACGTGCAAGCAAAGCAGCTGTCAAAAACTAACTGAACATTGAAAATGGCCGAACTTGTCGGAATATACGTAACCCGTGGAAATTCAAAATTCACGATACTTTTTGAACAGACCTCGTAAATGTAAATAAATAAATAAATAAAAAAAACTGATTTTTTTTAAAAAGAGAATTTGAGTAATTTCTAATTTTTGTATAAAAATTCTTCTAATAAAAACCCAATCTTCCAAAGGGCAAAAACTTTAAATATTCTATTTTAGAAAAAAAATTCGCATATTTTAGAAGAAATTTGTTTTCTCAAAGAATTTTATTTGGAGTCTTTTAACAGAATCTTTTTTTTTTAAACCTAACCGAATTATTATACTTTCCAGTTCCAATCAATCTCAATCTTCCGAAATGCTATTGAAAATATTTTTTTAAGTTCATTTTTTAGGTAACATTTTTTTATTAAATATCAAAATTTTAATCAAAATACTTATTATCCTTAATTGAAACTAATTTGCTGTACGCACGCGACACTTTGGTTTTATAAAGATTCTCATTTTTATTTGAGACTCATTGGACTAAATTTATAATAAAGAAAAAAAAACTAAAATTACATGACATTTGACGGGTCCGCCTATCCAAAAACTCTAGTACCGTTTTGGGTCATTATCTTGCTGTAAAGACCAAATCAGAGATGCATCTTAACCAATACCCCCCCCCCTCTTCCACATTATATTTTACAAAATTTTCATTTATAGTGTTTTCAATTAGAGAGCGATAAATAAACCAGCAAAAAAAAATGTACCAGGGCAAAATTTTATTATTTCATTTTGAATTTATAATTGCTGCAATTGTATTCTAATAATAACACCATTCAAATAATCGTCTCAGCTGCCGTTTACCAAACACCGAATACGTTAGCTCAAAGTTTCGACCGTCGTCTTGTGCAATAAAAATCCGGTCTCATTTCACGTATTATGCCGTTCAATATTCAATTTTAATGCATAAATGGTTGCTGGTTTAATCACATAGACCGAAATGACTTCAAATAACCCCACAAGGGGAAGTCAAAAGATGTTAAGTTAAATCACAACTTCTTGGGGGGCATTTACACATCTGCATTTTTTGAAATTATCGACTCGCAAAACTTTTCCCGGAATAAATCGATTGTGGTATGGGCTGTGTGGTACGTAGCACGCTTCTTGTATTAAATATCTTCCAATTTAGGCCATAAAAAATTCGTTATCATCAAACGAAAAAGCTGTACTTGGCAAATTTTAAAATGAATAATCTGTTATTTTTTTCCTTATTACTCGAAATTTTATGATTGTAAATAGTACACAACTTGAAGTCTTAAGCATTATGACTATTATATTACAAGAATTTACAAATTTTCGATAATTTTTGAATTTAAAAAAAAAACAGTACTCCATAAATATATAACCAATGAGCCTTATTTAAGAGACCATAAAAACTGATCTTACTCTTAAAGCGTGAAACGTGGCTACAGTAGAATGTGATACTGAAAAATGTCATATTGAATAGCATATACGTTTAACAGCTGTCAAATGACATGGCTTGTACTTTCCGAAATGCAAAATGGATAACCAGTTAGAATCTGATGCAACGCAACAATTTGGTTGTTCAACAGCGACTGCTGAGATGTTTAGTATAGATCAGATCATCGTCCCAACGATGGCCAGTTAGGTTAAAAAGGGGTAAAAGTATTTATGCGATAGTATCCAATATTATACCTTCAATAAAGGGCGTGGTGCATGTTACAAAAAGCCTCACAGTTCACAACAGTGTCTTAAGGGATGCGAATTCTGATATTCTGATAGGAGGATCGCTCAAATCCTTAAATTCTGATATAGGAGAATATCTTCAAATCTTGAAATTCTAATAGGAGGATCGCTCCAAATTCAGAGTAATTTTTTTAAAAATGTCATTCCAACATTCACCGGAATGGGGTTCTGACTGTTGGTGTAGGCTTCGAGAAGTACCTGTGGGATTTAAAAAGGGGTCCACACACTGACAAGCCGGCATTGGGAAGTTTGGCACGCTTTCCAATAATTCCCATCGATTTTCTTATTTCAAATCAATTTTCTTGTTGTCTTCCATGCGAGAACGAACATTTTATTTCGTTTCGTGGTTTGTTAAAAGAGGAATTTGTAAAAAAAAATTCCCAATCTTGAGTAAAGAGTATGGCCACCAGTCTTTGGCAGCTCTTAAGATAAACGTAAGCAGAGCGTACGCAGAAGATGTACAGTAACGGCAATTCCTTCCTCATCAAGGACTGATCACCGTGCCATAAACTACACCAAACAGTTACTTTTTCGGAATGTAAAGGTTCCTCGTGAGAAATTTGTTGGAATAACTTCAGTCCAGTAACGACAATTTTGTTTATTCACCGACTCAGAGAGATGAAAACGCACCTCATCTGAGAAGAAGAGGTGCACAATTAAATTGCAATAAAAAATGATTATTTTAATTTGAAAAAATTGGATAATCTCCAAGTGTTGTTGAGGCGTGTATATATTTCCATCAATAAATTACTAGCCTTTCGGAACACAACTGACAGTGACAGAAGATTTTGACATTTCAAATTTGACTACACCTTAAAGAATACCTAAAGGATAGGAGTACGTCAGATTTTCGTATATGTATACGCAATTTTGTGGCCGAATTACTGCAAGAGCGGCTTGCATACTTTTGTGTAGATTTTTTTTTATGTAGACATGACATCAATTATTGAATTGCAAAAGTCATAATTTATATTTATTTACTTATTGCAAAGAAAAATACAATTCAAACACAACGACAGGCATTTTTTATTTTTTATACAATCTTTTGATATTACAACAGCATTTATCATATTTAATTAGTTATCTTTATTAAAAAAAAAATATTTTCCGTTCTATCAATGGAGAAAAAAAGAAGAAAAATCGTGACAAATCCAAAACGGATTGCTTTTAAACGTTTTAGTAATATTATAAATTTTTATTTAATACCCAAATAATTGTTATTTCTTATAAATTCATAGATAATTTTTTTATGTTCATACACAGTTGATTATTCACAACTAACTGGCAGTTTTTTTTTTTTTGAAGCAAAAAACTCCCCTCTCAACAAAAAAACCATCCATAATTTAAACAAATGAAAGAGAAAAAGTTCTTCTTTTTTTTGTCAAGAAAATGCGATTGATTTTAAGTTCACAGTAGAGGAAACACGAGGGCTACCGACCAACCCACACACACACACACAAAACGAATTTTACTTAAAAAAAATAATAAAAAAAAACTAGTCTATTTTTATAAATCAGCGCAGTTATTCCAATTTACCTATCACTTTTACGTTAATTGATTAATAAAATTGCACAAGAAAATTCGCTTCATTTTATTTTTTCTGTCACTTTTTTTTTTTTGAACAACAATTTTATCATAAAAAAAATTACTCAATTTAATATTTATCAAAGGCAAGACCATAGTAATATAGGTAAAAAAAAATATATTAGAAAAAAATATTTAGGAAAAATAATTTAATAAAAAAAAATATTTAGGAAAAATAATTTAATAAAATTAGTACAAGAATAAAAAATGCTCTTTATGAAAATTGTTAATTTGTGTTACACGTTTGGTGCACCCCAAACACTTAACGCGCATATACAACAGCTCCGCATAATTTGAATAAAATCAACAAAAACTAAAAAAAAAAATTAGAAAAAAACTACACATAATCTAGATCAGTTTGACAATAAATTTCTCTTGTCTAATTTCAAGTAGAAAAAAAAACCCAATTTTAAAACAATTATTTAAATGCAGGAAAAAAGAAAAGTCAGAAAAACAACCACAGCGAATTAATTGATAAAATACTAATAAAATATGAAAGGTTAATTTTTTTTTTATTATTTCGATTTCATAAAAATTATTTATCATCAAACATAAACTCGCAAATACTAGAAATATGAAAAACTGATATTAAAAAAAAAAAAACAATTTTCTTTTAACTAAAAAAGTATTTAAAGTTCTCTTATTTTAATCTTGTGTTATATTGACGAAAAATACATTTTTCATTTAAATAAGCATATAAATTTTAATTATTTCAATTTTCAAATAATTTTAAACCAAATATTTTTGACCAACAAAATAAAAATAATTGTTCACAAAAAAATGATCACCCCGCACGCACGCACACACACACACACATACAATATAGGCTCATGCCAAAAAGAAATTCAAATAAAATATAAATCCGTGGCATGTGTACAACCTTTCAAAAATTACAATTTAAGTAGTTGAGAAGAAGAAGAAGATGGATGTTTTTGTTAATTCCATCTTCTTCTTCTTCTTCTCAACTACTTAAATTCGTTTTAATTAAAGCTAATCGTCGAAATGGCCGATTATATGTACTCGTATGTGCTCACAATAATTCTGCCACTCTCTTTTTCTCTCTCACTTTATTAAACCATTATTGTATGGTATGTACATAACGCTCAAAATTTACATCATCAAAACTAATAAATAATAACAACAACAACAAAAAAGGAACAAACCGAAAACTGAGTGGAAAAATAAATGTTTTTTCTTTATTCCTCTTGGTTTAAAAGTTAGTTTTCGATCGTTTCTTTCCTAAATCCACCTAAGTAAGATTCCCATTTTGTGAATACAAGAAAATCCCAATCTGCAAGCAAACACTTTTTTTTTATTGAAAATTCACATGTTTTTTTTTATAACTATTATCGGAAATAATAACAATAAAAACCCCAATAAATAACAAATATATACAAGCACAAAAAAAAAGCCAACTGCTTCCGACAATTTACCGATAAATATTTACCGAAACAAAACTAAACGTCAGTAAAAAAAAATACACGGAATTAAAAAGAAAAACTGCCCGAAAACAGTTCACCACATCATTTCTAAATATCATCACTTAAAGGCTCAATTATTATTATTACTTTTTATTATCAAATAAATTTCCCATTTACTCCTACCTAAATAATTATTTCGTATCAAATTTTTTTCATCATCTCTATTTTCAATAAATTTTTTTTGAATACAAAAAATATCAATTAAATTTTAATCACAGTCGAATCGCACAAAACAAAAAAAAACCGATCGAATTAAAAAAAAAAGTATACACATTATTAAATATGGTTCGTTTTATATTAATTTATTTATTATTATTTTTATTTATGTGGAAAAAATCACTAACGACGCGCATATATATATACTAACACTTTTCGCATGCACACATTTAAATAGATTGTATTCCCCACT
The DNA here is from genome assembly GCA_958298945.1 of Atherix ibis. Taxonomy (NCBI): domain Eukaryota; kingdom Metazoa; phylum Arthropoda; class Insecta; order Diptera; family Athericidae; genus Atherix; species Atherix ibis. The sequence continues at coordinate 2,391,081 of OY282607.1, read as the reverse complement.
CCTCCCTAATATACCGTAAATAATGTAAATTTTCGAATAGTAACAAAAATTCCCAAGAAAATAGCAATTCTTTCTTTTGATTTACACACAACCATCAAAAAACGGGGAAAAATAAAAACACACTATTCTAATTTATTATTATAATATTATTACTATATCCATTTTCTAATCGATAAATTTCTTTAATAATTTTTATTTAATTTTAACGATAAAATCGATTTAAAATTCATTGTGAACTCTTCTTACTTAATAATTATAACCGCACGCTACCGAATCAATTTAATCACAAAATCATCCGCTCGTTTTACCTACTCGTGAAAGTCTCAACCCAACTCAACTTAACTAAACTCACCTCGAGAAACTCAACGCGACAACGCCAACAGCAACGCAACCTTCAACGGCAACGACAACCTTCAACGATGGTAACATGCAGCAACTACGCTATTATTGCTCGACTTTGTGGAGAGAAACAACACAATTTCATTGGGAATCGCCTGGAAAGCAAGCGAGAATAGCTTTGTCGCGAATAGCCGCGAGCGAATCCTATCATAACTCATTCTCTCTTTGCATTCTTTTGTCTCTCTCGCTCCTCATATTTCGTTACCTGTCTCTCTCCTAGTACTCAGCCGTTTATCGCTTGCTGACATTAAACTTTATCTCAGATATCATCAGCCATCGCTCTTCAATGAGTGGATTTTTATGCAAAAACAAACAAACAAACAATGGTGAGTTCTTTTTTTCTGACCATTCTCTCAAACTGTTTCGTTGTTCCATTTCGTTTTCAAACGTACCATATTCAATTTATCTTTCATAGGAACGTTCAACATTAAGAATAATAATATGGAACAAAAAATTACCAATAATTTTACTAATTTCTTTAAAGGCGTTTTTTATTAAATTTGATTAAACTGCAATAATTTTTTTTTGTTGGCCATCTTTATTTAAGTGATATATCAATAATAATCCAAAAATTATAGAACAACTTTTTTTATTGCTTAAAATGTATTTTATTATTAAAACTTCAGTAAAAAAAACCCAAATTTTTTTTCTTCGGTTTTTAAAACACTTATGTTTGAAAAAATAAAATAGGAAAAATACATTTTAAGCAATAAAAAAAAAAGATCACCCATCATCATCAGTTCCATACCTAAATAGCATATGATTAAAAAAATGTAGAATAGTAAAAATAGAACGTCAAAAAAATATATAAATAAAAGAAAAATCTATCTTCAGAGCACCTTTAGATAAATTCGACCATTGCTGGCTTATTACTTGCTTATACAGAGAGGAACGGAGAAAGACAGAAAGATAAAAAGAAAGAAAGAGAGAGAAAAAGACAGAGATAGAAGGAAAAAAAATAAAATTACAAGATTTACGACAAAATTATGTATACCCTCTTCTGTTTGTACAAAGAAAAAAAAAGCACCCTTTTTGAATAGAAGAAATAAAATGTGTACGTATTAAATTTTATAGAGAAAATTTTCCTTCTAAATACTAACCCACCACACATTTGTAAAATATCCTTTTTTTTTGCACAAGCAATTTTATAGCATTGCTGCTCTCATGTCTGAGAATTACGATACACACACACACACACACAATAGATATTTATTGTAAGCTAGCAACTATTTTTGATTGTGTGTGCATTTTTTTATGTGCAAACTATTTTTTCTCCTCTGATAATTTTAGTCCAATTCCATTTGTCAAAAAACAAAACTAACGACAATACACATATATTCAAATATTGAAATCATAAAATTGTAAATAAAATGAGACAACATAGAAGATTTGAAAAATTAAAGGCGTTTTTGTGGTTTTTTTTAAGTTCACTCTGAGAACGAATTAAAAAGAATATTCTCACAAATCAAACTGAGACCATAAACATAAGAAGAACCTTTTCCTCTTTCTCATGTCTAGTTGGACTCTGCAATCGCATAACCAAACACAGGCAGCAACAAAAACCAACGTAGTCGATGACGTTGGTCATCATAAGTTTCACAATCCAACACGAAGGATTCCTGTTGCCGCGAATTATTTTACTCTATACTCATTTTCGCATATCACTCTCGTCACCATCAACGTCATTGGCATCAATATCCACAATATCACTATCGCCTCCCTATCGTCCATTGTCTTTTTCTTCCTACTAACCCTCACTCATAATAGCACCAGCCAGCCATCCAATAAACCTTCTTAACGACACAAGCAATTCCATACTTTCAGTGCCTTTATTGATCTTCTCCCATTCTCTCTCTTCGTCGTACTAGTTTTTCTCTTTTTGTGCTCGCGTTTTCTTTTTTCATAAATCAACTTATTCTTATCCAATTCCAGTAAACAAAGCAATACAACACACATAAAAGTTAAATTAAAAGAAAACCAACCCCAAACTTATCGTCTTTATGCACAAAACCGAATGTGGAACGAAGGACTGAATCGTTTGCCCTAAACTGCTTTGACGAGTCGAGTCTGCCGCACTTATCCTAGAATAGAAAGAACTTCGTCTGCACTGTCGTACGTACGCGTTCAAATATTCGTGATATAGTTGCACACGTACGTATACTTGATACTGTATCTAGCCTACACAATTGTCCATGCATCGTATTGTACGCTCTTCACCTTCACTCTCACCATACACCATACCGCCCTACTGACATAACATATATCAGCTCACAAATGATTATTTCCCTGTTTACCGGTGTATGCGTATATTCATTTCCTTAAAACTATTCGATTTGATGTCCCATTAAACTGAGAAGGAAAAGTTGATTTTGCTCGTACGCATATACAGGCTAAACCGAAAAGTGAAATATACCGAAAACTGAAAACTAAAAAAAAAACACACACACATACACACTAACGGAAGATTGTCTGTCGTTTGGTTAACGTCTTTTATTGTACCGAAGAAAAACAAAAAGAAATTTGAATAAGGAATCGGAAATTAAAAGAAGAAAAAAAAACAATGACAAAAGAGGAAGGTGACGGCGGTGTTGATAGCATTCGTAAAAACAATGTACCAGCAGCCGACGGCCTGCCACACATTTGCTCCGTCAGCGTACCGCAAACGCACCTGTCACCCACCAAAGATGTTTTTCTCTCTCCTTTCCGACAATGCCCAATATAGTTTTTTCTTTTTTTCTTTTGGTTGCACTAAAGAAATTCAAAAAAGCATAAAAAAATATTTTGCGGCGAATTTTTCTAGTTTCGCCGGCGATAAATGGATGCGTACGTACTATTGAAAAATGAAAAACTCAAATTCATGCAATTTTTTATGAACAAACTTACAAATATTTTTATAATAATAATAATAATAATCAGATTCAAATTAATTTGAATCAACAAAAAATAAATTAATTAATTTTAATTGATCAGGAATTTTTTTTTAAAAAGTTTTGCTGTCTCTTTCTTCAAAGCTAAGAGTTTTATGTGAATTCTATTAAAAATTAAATAACAAATTATAGGAAATCTATTGAAAAAAATTTGTAGCTTTCAAGAAACTAAATACAAAAAGGAAAATTTATTTAAAAAAAGTTAATTCCAATTAAAATTTAGCGGACATTCTTATCAACAAGACAATGTACAGGGTGGGCCATGAGCTGGTTCTTTTTTCAACTTTTCAAAACATCTGTCAAAAGACACCATAATTTTTTTTACAGCTGTCAAGTGTAAAGTAGTACAATTTTATTCAGAGACCGGATTTTGCAAAATTGTGAAGCGTGTTAAAGAAACTGGTTCGATGGCAGGGTGTGCACGCGAAAACATAACCACTGTAAGTGATCGACAGCTAAGTTCGTCAGGTGATTTACGAAAAACCGATGAATCCTAAAAAAAAGTCACTGTTCTTCTTCGAAAATGATCGCTGCAGATGCCATTATTACAGTGAATTTTGAACCAACTTTTTATGCCAAAAACTGAATGGATTGCTACGAGCCACACACACAACATCGGTTTCTCCAGTACTTAAAGCCAAAGTTCTTCGGTATTTATCAAGTGAATTTCATGTCCTATTTGTTTTGGACATTACAAGAAGTTTTAATTTTTATATTAAGTACATCGCATTTTTGGCAGGTGTTTGCATGCATTCCTAATTAATTTTCATATAGAGTAAAAATTGCTAAGAGGTTTTGTGCGCATCGACATTGAAAGAAGAACCGTACCGACTTTGTTGGGGATTTATTAATTAAATCTGAATTAGAACTTACTTGCAAGCTAGCTGATTATAGAAATCTACAACGTATCATCCCTCTCACATTAAAATTATCTATGCAAATTTTAATGCGAATACCTTCTCAGATACAATACAACAATAAATTTTCAAAAAAAAAATGTCATACTTTATAATGACTCAACGCCTACTTATCTAGGCTTAGTAGATAAATATCGTTTTTGGCCTAAGTTCAGTATTAAAAAATAATAATACGATACAGTCGAAATTAATGTCGAAAAAATTAATTTTGGGGAGGTCCAATATGGAACCACTTTTTTCGAGCAAATCAGTTGTTATCGCGCTAATAACACGTGTAATGTTGTTGTCTTCCAAGGCTGCAAGTGACGCTCGTTCAGCGGAATAGACGAGTGACTTCACATAGCCCCATAAAAAATAGTCTAGAGGCGTCAAATCGCACGATCCAAAATGATGCCTATCACGTGTTTTTGGTCTTGAAGACTTACTTTGATCAGATAAAAAAGGGGGCTGGGAAACCATAAGAATGCCTTATTCAGATAAAAAACCGTTGATGGAGACAGCCGTGTGACAAAAGGGCGTTGACAACGTGGATCATCTTATTGTCTGCAATTTTCAATCTGACGCAGAGAACCACTTTTCTGAGTCTCTTAAGGTCTTTTTTTCAAAGAAATAACGGCTGATTTTTTAAGTGTTTGGTGGTCATATTTTCAAAAAAAAAATAGAGAAGCACGACTACCTTTTAAGATATTAATGCGAGAGATCCAATTCTGGGAAGGTCCAATTTGGAACCACATTACTCCCTAATAACACGTGTAATTTTGTTGTTTTCCAAGGCTGCAAGTGACGCTTGTTTAGCGGCATATGTGTAGACGAGTGACTTCACATAGCCCCACAAAAAATTGTCTAAAGGCGTCAAATCGTACGATTTTTGCTCACCGAACTCATCTCTCAATATGTCCATTGTTTCACGTGCTGTGTGGCATGTAGCGCTGTCTTGTTGAAACCACATGTCGACCAGATGGAGTTCATGCATTATCGGCAAAAAGCGTTCGAAAGCATCGAGCGATTGACGGTACCACGTTGCGGCCAGCGTCATCTTTAAATAAATACGGACCGACGATTCCAACGGCCTATAAACCGCACCAAACAGTGCATTTTTCTGGGCGCAGTGGCAGTTCTTGTTTTGCTTGTGATTGTTCATCCGAGCGGCAATTTTGCTTATTCACATACCCATTCAACCAGAAATGAGCTTCGTCGCTGAACCCAATTTTTTGATTAAAAAACGGATTTTCCTTAAGTTGTTCTAAGGCCCCACTCACCGAAAATTTGACGCGTTAGCAGGTTTTAGTTATTTTTATACGCTTCCAGGCGAAGATCCCACTTAGTCGAGTAACACAATCCCAATAGTTGTGAACGGCGACAGATGGACAAATCGCGGTCTTCACCAACACTGGACGCTACGGCAGCAATATTTTGCTCTGTATGCACACGGGTTGGTGGTTTGATGTCAAATAGCGTAAAATTGCTGAGAAATTTTGTCACTCAGTAGGACCTACTTACTCAATATGTCGATAATGATAACCATAAAATGGTCAAAGTGCGCGAAACACATTTTTCACAGACCACGAATTTTGCTAAAAAAATTCAATAATTTGTATGCGTTGTTCGAGTGTAAGTCTTTTCATTAAGAAATGACAATGCCAACCGAGTACTTTTGACTTTGACACATGTCATGTGGCACGCGTGATCTGTCAAAAATAAAAACATGAAAACCAAACAGCAAAAAAAATCACCAGACCAGAAATTAACTTTTCCGGCTCTCCTAATTACAATCTCTCTTGTATCACAGACATTTCGGTTTGGCTGATTTGCAAAAATAGTACTTTATTATATAACGTGACTTATATGTCATTAAACATAAAACCACGAGTCGCCATACGATCATATGAATTGAGTTACGCCCAATCAACGCACCACCATTACTGGCAGTTTACAGTCAGTAACCAGTTACAAGCTGATTTCTCCAACTGTTAGTGGCGAGAGCTATCTAAACCTCTACTGTCATAAGCAGTTACTGGGCCCAAGATAATTACCAGCATCTCCCACCAGCGATCCGGAGGCCGTATCCACGATATGACTGCCTAAGGCGCCTCACCATTATGTCGGGCACAGTGTGTTTTAACACCATGGGGCACCCCGATTCCCGTAGTACCAATTTTTGTTTTAAGAGTACTCCACCCACTGAGCTACGGTAACGACTCATGTAAATCCCTAGGCACCGCTAAGTCTGCTCAGGTACGCGGGTTCGCCAAGACCCGAAAATACAGTACAACCGGAATCAACCTTGGTCTTCCACCCAGTCGTAGCCACCTTGCGTGCCATTTACACACTTATTCACGCACCATTCTCGCTCTCCTCCCAAAAAGTGCCACGGCAAATCCATTAAAGCATTCATATCACTCTATCACACCTAACACAGCTGATTTACAACAGTCGCAATCGAACAAGTTCAACTAAAAGAACCAATATTTATGCTCCTTGTCAAAATTATGGTGCCTTTCTTCCTTTATGGTGACAGCCAGCACAGAAATCAATTTAGTTGAATAGAGGGGGAAAAAACGTCACACGGACTAAGATCAGATGAAAAGAGAGGTGCTGGTATACCTCAACAAATCTATTTTCCCAACAAGAATGCATGGACAGGAATAGCCGCGTGAAAGCGGGTGCTCGATCTGACGTGAAAACCCTTTCAAGTAAATCGACGGTTTCACTTCAGTTCAGGAAGCAGTTCTTACCACCGTGTGGGAAGTTATTTAATTGCAGCAATTCCTTTATTATCTACTGCAAATTGTTATTTTTACCAATTAATTTCCCGAAAAATTTAAAAACTCTATTGATGAACATCATAAGAAGATCCAAAAAAAAGAGTGCCGGTCCGTGGTATATTTACGGCGCACTTCGAGTCAGAAGATTTTGAACAATTCTCATATAATAACAGAAATAATAACTATCAAATCAATAAAACCTTAAAAATAATTACATAAAAAAAAATCAGTTTTCCATCTTCCTGCTAAAAGGAAACTTAAATTTAAATGAAAAGGAGATACCCAAAAAAAATCGAGAACGAAAAGTCAATGCGACTGGAATACCAGTAATTGACAGGGTAAGCCAGTCGCAAACCACCACCACCACTTTCAACTATGGCATTTCTGTTTTTATAAAAACTACTCATATCCAAATTAATGCAATAAAACCAAGATGAGAGAATATAATTTACAATTCCAATTTGCATTTTTATTTCCGATTCAAATTCAGAATTTATCTTAGTAGAAAATTGTAGTCGAAATAAAAATGGTGGGTAAGAGTAAGCCCGATCCCTATCAAATTTAAGTAATATGGAAAATATTCTCATCTCGTCCCATAGAACAGTTCTGACCATTTTAGTTGCGAGTCATTTTTGCCAACATCACAAAACAAAAAATTATTTTATTATATCAGAAATTTTATTTATAAATTCGATTTCGAATTTTCAAACTAACATAGTGACCAGGGGAAAACATCTAAAATCTCTCATACCACAACAACCAGCAGCATATCTAATAACTCCCTAAAATATTTTGATAAATTTTTCTAATCAAAAAACTTAAAAACGAACGAGGTGACTGATGATGATTCATGTATGCGACTGACTGGTACTATGCCGAATATGGCAACACCACAGAAACTCAATCCAATTTGATTTGGTTTTTTTTCTTCTTTTTCGTAATAAATTTCGACAATCCATAAAGAACTCAAATTTGACTATCAATCTATGAACGACGATGGCACTGCTGTTTTCAGCTTTGAATTCTACCCCAAATAATGGTGTAATACTCGTATATGCTATGGATAGCGTCGTGGTGTATATTTCCAATCGGCACATGCTTCTTGAGTTTCGGTATCGTTTCTCAAGCGTGTTGTTTGTTGTCAGTCCCGCATGCAGCTTACAATTTTCTTTTCGAGAGCAGCCATTAAATTATGTACTCATGTATGTAAACGGCAGTGGTGGCATCAGCGCCCTAGCTGACCTAGCAGCTCTGTTGGTTGTTACACGTTGCATTGAGAAGAAAATTTTACGGAATAATAATAATAAAAAAAAAACAGGAACATTATCAAAATATACAAATATGAGAACAAGGAAACAGCACGAAAAGCAACAACAAGTATATGAGAAAGACAAAAGTAGTATGGAAAAGAACAAAGTTTCAACCATTTTAGTGAATTGCTGCCTTCTCCTTTTATTTTCTGTTCCATATATAAGCGAACCTGTTCCATTTTCATTTATGTCCTGTGCCATTTGCTATCCTCAAATGCGATGAGGTGAAGTGAAATGAAATGAAACAAAATTAAATGAATTGAGCGGAGAGATGAAGTTGCAACGCTCCACGATCTAATACGATACATCACGATGCGATATCGGGTTTTGTGATGTTCTTGCATATGTTCGACGGCGACAAAGTGAAACGCTAAATGGAAATTGTAAATATGACGAATGCGGGAGAGTACCAGCTTCGGGTTGTCTTGCATATTGGACGAAGACGATGCCGATTGAACATAATAACCAGCTTAACGAGAGATTGTTTTGGCTTTTGGGTCACAAACTATTCAATCCACTACTCCCTCGAGAGTACGTATTCTTGTGTTTATTCGGCACCGAACACTGCGATAGAACAACGGAACGGGGCGAACGAAAAATCATTTAACGTCTAAATGAGTGCACATACTCGCAAATGCGGGCAAACACCAACACGCACACATCGGCACGTGCAGCCAATGAGCAATCCTAAGTCAGTCAAGTCAAGTCAGCCAGCCACAGCCACCGCCACCACCTTTGAGAAATTTCATTCCAGCACGAATTATGTTACCTATTCACCTCCGTGCCATGGATGATGCTTTTCCACTTGCTCCGCTCCAACTTGTTCTATGTTCCTGTTACCTCCCAAAAAAAAAAAGTACTAAACGTTACAGTACGATACAATACGGCGCTCAGCATACAAAAATCCTAAACTAAATAGCATCGGCTGTGTTAATAAATAAAATGCAAAATGTATCATTCGTCTTTTCGTATGAACGGAAGAGGATTACACAGGTGTATGTATGCATAGATGTGCGACCCAAAAACTCTGTGCTGTCGTCTTTTTCGTACTCATATCAATGCGTGCGTTTTGATGTGCTCGATCTTTCTAGCAATACGAACACATCGCTGCCATCAACAAACAAACAAACAAAAACGGCAAGCAAACGAATAACTTCTTCTCTAAATGGATTTTTAAGGCAAATTTCCAACTATTCCCCAGCCGATATAGAAACACCACGCACACCACGAAACCTGGATAAGTTCCCGTGTATATTTTTCGGGATAATAATTCTCTTCAATCAGAACGAATACTAGCCGTTTTTAGTCGATAACCGAAAGAAAAGGAACATTTTTGTCTGAAACCAGACGAAACAGAACATTTTAACAATCAGTGACAGTCAAAATAAGAGAAGATACCAATTCAGATGCCTGATACCTGATTCGAAACGAAGGTTCGCCTGTCGATTTACCAAAGACGCGGAGATGGAAACACCGACTAAACTTGAAGTGTCTTCATGTGAGTTTAAAGCGAAAAGCATAAAATCGAAGCGTCCGCGGTTATAATAACCACCAAATCAACAGAGACAGAGCAAAATAATTATCATCGATGCCTAAATCAGCACCCAGTCGCCCATATACTAAAGAGGCACCTTCAATAGATTTTTTTTACGAATACAAGAGAAATTTTGAAACTAAGCAAAAAAAAAATAAAAAAAAAGGAGAACGATAATTTGATTGATTCTATTCTGATTTATTGAAAGAGTTTATTCCATAGCATGTGAGTTTTTATGTCAGACAATAATCAAATATTTTAATTATTGTCTCCTCGGTCTCATTATGATTTCCGTATTTCCCAGTTAAGCATAACTGATTTCTTCAACGTGTCTTTTCTAATGTCTTAAAAATATGCCCAACACTGTTCTGAACTGCGCGAGTACATCGGATAACAACGTGTTCTTAAATAAATGAAATGAATTCATTCGAAACTTGGATTGCCACTGCCCACATATTGGCCAATAACTTCCAATTTTCCAATATTATCTATAGTCCAACGTCCGTTGTCGACCCCAGCAGTAGCAGAAGCACCAGAACCAGGCGGAATTGAATTTCGTTGCCAATGTCGATGGGATCGAGCGCTTTTGTGTGAAAATTCTTTATTCGAAAATGAATATTTCTGACCGACGACGACGCCAACCATGTACCCCATAAACATAATCACAATAAGTACTCGCACACGAAACGGAAGAATAAAGAATATACAATATGAAGGGAGGGAACACATAGAAAAATTAATCGTTCTGTCCTCTTTCAACTTGCACAAAACCATTTAATATGCGTTCATATCGCAGTCGTCACATTGAAAATCGATTTGTTTTAATACACAATCCAAAGTACGAAGTTTTTGTTGTTGCCTTTTTTTTGTTTTGTTTTGGAATGCATCATTACTTATGTGTGTATAAATGCACTTGCAAAAAGGGCCATAACTCGATATTCATCGAATATCAAAATGAATGAGTGCATTTATTGCCATGGTTTTTGGTTTATTTTCTTCTATTTCTTGTTTTTTTTTTTTTAATTCCAAGAACTTGATTCGTAATGCTTAGAAATGTTTACAAACACTTAATATACAAAATATTTACTCTGGTTTGTATATTTTTTTAAACAATTTTCTTCAAAAAGTATAAAAGAAAAGACTAATTTATGCTCTTACTTGACAAAAAAGTAAATGTTTTTACTGTAATTTACAAAATAATCAAATATCAACTCAACGATTTGGTTTTCCAATTCAAAAAAGGGGCAAAATGTCAAATCGAAAAATTCACCACGTTCGAATTCACAAGCTCAAACACCATCCACCACCACCACGGTTAGTATCATAACCAAGTTTGGATTCATTTCGAAAGCTAATACATATTTTTCATCTTTAAAAAGAAAAAGCAACTTTAATTGCGAAAATTCAAAAATACAAAAACAAAAATTTCTTTGATTCATCAATTAATAATACATATGTAAATGATGCTCCTCGTGTATATTAAAGATATTTTCAATTAAAATCGAAATGATAAAATAGGTAAGGGCGAAGGGGGGGGGGGGGGGTGGTTATTGAAATGCTGCAGCTATTTGGCTTTTGTTAAAGAAATAAAAACTCACTGCAGGTTTTTTTTCTTTCTTGTAATTTGTTTTGATAATGTTTCTTTCTTCCATAATATAATTTTTTTTTTAATAGACTGCTGAAAAGAAACGTATTGGCAGGATAGGAAGAGAGAATTTCAAATGTTTCTCCCATTTGAAAACCTGAAATTCAACACAACTCAAATCACAATTATTCAGTGTTGGTGGTGGTGGTGATGCTGAAGAGTAAACAGCGTAATGGCGGTGACGATGGTACAACGATGGGTTACCATTGCCATTCGTCGCAACATTGCATCAAAACACGTCACATCTGTCTTTTCGGTTAGCGTGTTGCCTAATTTCTATTATCGACAACGATTCAACCAAAGTGCACATCATCCCTCCCTGTTCCATTTTATATATGCCCTTAACCTATACAGTAAGAAGATGGATGGATGGATGCCTTTTTGAGCATCTGTAATTGGTTTTCTCTCTATCTTTATATTAATTTCGGGTTATACAAACAAGGTTTTTATCGGATTTTTTTCTTCAAATGTATGAGGTTATTTAAATTTTAACAAAAACTACTAAATTTAATTATAAATAGAAATTTTAGTTAATTTTCAAAAATATATTTACAAAGACAAAATAGTAACAAGCCGATTTTGATGAAAGCAGTAATTAGTATGGAAGGTTATGTTCACGTGTGCAATTTAAAGATTTTTTTCTTCTTCTAAAGTTTACATAAATTTTGAATATTTCTTCCATTCTTTTTTCATTCAAAATTTATGTAATCTTTAATTTAATCCTTGGAAAAAAATTTTCTTTTATTAAAATCTTTTTTATTAATCCTTTTTTTCTATTTTTGTCTATTTTTTGGTATTTTTTATTTATTTCAGAATTTCTCCAGAAAGTTTTTTTATGATTTCATAAAAACAAATTCTAAATAAAACAATACTAAATGTGTTGGTTCAAAAAAAAAAATAAGGATGCGCTCCTTCGTACAAAATTTCATATTATTAAGTTCAAATATTGCAAAAATAAAAATAAATTTTTTTTTTATATATTTAAGAAAATGCTAAAAAGAATAATTCCAAATTTTGATTTCTTTTAATTTTTGTTTTTGTATCAACTTTAAATCGTTGAATTTTTCTTATTTCTTATATTCTTTTATATTTTCAAATGAAAAAGAAAGGTGAAGAAAAAAAAATAGAAACGAAAGTAAAAAGCGAGCAGGAAAAATGGAGTCAAGGTCGTTTGGAGCGCGATTGGAAGAGTATCGTTTCTAGGTCAATGAAAGTGAAAATATTTTAAGAGTTGACTGACTGCATTTGGTAGAAGAAAATTATGCGTTCGATTTTTTTTTTTGCTTTAAAGAAATATCTAAAAATATCAAATGTGTATTTTTTTTGTATTTATTGTGAGTAGAAAAAGTGTGACACGAAATTAAATACAAAATTCTTTGCGATCTTTTCCAACAAAATGGAAAAATATTTTGAATATTTTGTGGATATACACGTACAATAGATTTTATGTGGAAATGTGCTCACTTTTTATCAGTTATTGTTGGTAAATTTATATTCAATTATATTTAAACACAAACAAAAAAGTCAACAAAAGATAAAAACCATTACTAACAGTCAACTAAAGCATAGATTCCTTTTTTTTATTAGACAATTATATTATTGGATATTAAATAACTTTAAAAAGAATAACAAATATTTTATTTTCTGAAAAAGTTAATGAATCATAAATGAAATTTGGTCGAATACATGTTATATAATTTATCCATTTAGGGAAATAAAATGAATCATTGAAAATATGAGAAGAAACTAATTAAAACTAACGCAAATAATTTGATTTTTTTTTTAATGTTGGCGAAATGTAATTTTTTTTTAGAGAAAGAGTGTGCAAGCAAGCAGTTAATATTATCGCTGAGTATGGGAAAAAGGTTTTTGGTGATAGTTAACAAATAAATAATTGGCAAAAGAATATATGGTAAACGGATTCGGTATAAACTGATTTCGGAATTATTGTAAGTATTTTTAAAGTGATTGCAATGCAAAGCGGATCGGGCATTAGCAGTCATTCAGCCATCATCAACTCAACCTCACCACACCACACCGCACATCCACCCAGTACCCATTAACTATTTAGTTTCGATGTACTACGAAAGATAGCGTACAAAGTCATCGTCCATCATCGAATTTCAAATCGTTTCATATCGCGTCCGATTCGTACAGAAATTAGCTTCTTTTTCTCTATATACCTTCTACACCCTCCCACAAAAAAATCCCCTTTTCAACTGCACAAATGTCCAAGGAACTAAAAATCTTCAACCGGTTTTGTTGTTTGGAAAGAATGTGAATACCGTCAAGTTTTTATTTATTAGTCACTGACTCACAAACGAAATGACTGAGAGAGAGAGAGAGACAGAGTTAAGCGAACGCGCAATGAGATTTTTTCGAAATTCAAATAAAACATTGCCGACTGCTACCAATAATATTGTAATAAAAATAATAACAACACATAATAATACCGAATTAAAGTATCTTTACGGAGTTGCTTTGTTTGCATACACGTGTGTATAAGTTTGTGTGTGTGTGTGGATACTGCACATTTTTAAGTTGTAGTGATTCTATTGTAGCTAAACGAATATGTAGCGTTTTTTAGGTGGAGTATATACAATCCCCCTTATACTCCACCTAAAAAACAAACATCCTTTCACATTTCTTTATATTTTCTTTTCCTAATATTATTATTATCTCCAATCGAATATATGTAATCAATTCAACATAGCAAATACGCGCATACGAGTACAATTATAATCATCATCGCATAACCTCAAATTTCTTTTTGTCAATACACTTATCCGTAATAGGACATAATATATATGGATGTGGCCCATGTATAATAATCACACGTTAAATGTTGTTCGAGAAGAGGTGGTACAACAGTATGCAATCCAGATATAAATTCATTAAAAAAATATATGACAGATGTACACATAAGATACAATAAACGAGAACGAAAAACATTATGGAAGGAGAACATATGCATCAAAAGAAAGAGAAAAAGAAAAAAAACGCAAAACAAAAAATCACATCATATTCAATAGTGAGTACATGTGTTCATTCGCCCTGACTCTATATATTTATATTGCCCTCCCCATCACTCTCTGCTATCGTAAAATTATGTATTTTTGTGTCTTGTTCATCTCGAAAAAAAATTGTTTTCTTTCTTTCTAATTTTTCGTTCCAATTTTTCTCTTATTGCAACTTGTCATTTGAAATGAAACTATTCATTTGCGGAATAAATAAATTTAGACTGTTTCATTTTTTCTCTTTCTCTCCATTCATTTAAATTCAATTTTCTATCATTTTTCGAATATTTATTAATTTTTTTCCCCCAAATTTCTTTTACCCTTTTTAAAACTGATAGTTTTATTAAATTTCAATTTTTTTTATTTTTTTTTATTGTAATCTTAACAATTAAATAGAATTAATTTTGTTTGAAATCTTTTTAAAATAGTATCTTTTGTTGCGTTTTTCTTTTAACTCTTCATGTAAAATTGTTAACAATAAAGTCTATTATAGTTAATTAATAATAATAATATAATATAATAATAAATAAAAACCAATTCTGCTTACCTTTTATCATAGTCGACGGATGATGTTAAAAAAACAGTGCACAATTTCAATTAATAATTATTATTGTTACAATCTTTTCCATTATAAACGGATATATATTATTAGTAATGCAAATAAATCCTTCCGTTACTAAATAAATACACTATTTATTTCACGATAAAGAAAAAGCCACAACTTTTGTCTTATTCTTATTAGTAAATTTTCGGTTTTTTTTAGTTTATTAAATTTTTAACGTATATTGTTGATTTTTTTTTGTTTTTTTTTACTATATTTCTCACGAATTTAATATTAAAGTGAATATTTTTTTATGTTCGTTTTTTTCTATTTTTTTTTGGTTGGTAGGTGTCCACAAAAATAAATTAATTACAATCACACACCATCAACAAGATTACAAAAAAAAAAAAAACTGAAATAGTAAAAAATACAAATTAACAATTTTTTTTTGCTATTAAAAAAAAGCAGTGATTTTATATTAATTCAATATAAATTATTTTATTATGCACAAACAAACTCAGTTTATTTTCACTTTATTGTAAAAAATAAAAATATAAAAATTATTCAAATTAAATCTGCAATATTTCAAAACACTTTTTTGTATTACGAATATTTTTTCACCTCTCATTCATTTTATAATAATAATAGGTCTTTTTTTTCTAATCAAACCAATATGATTATCTGTTTGTATCATTAGGAAGGCAAACAAAATAAAAAAAATCCGAAAATAATGCAATAAAAACCTTTAATAATATTTACGTAGAAATGTGGTTTTTTTTCTCAAAAATTATGTACGTACTCATCCAATCGAACATACACATACAGAATATCACCAAACTTTTTGCATACATGCGCTCGCCCGTATTTACACCATATATTATTACCCACTCTGCATATCGTATTTACATCATACTACACCACATACTCTATCTATCCATCCATCATGTAATACCACAAAGTTCATAAAATAGAATCCGAACGGAACGACATCGTTTCGTTTCTTAGTTTATCATTTTTTCCTCTGTCTATCCTCTTTCTCTTTTTCACACATTTTTTTCCCTCATATTATTATGTTTTATTCATTTCTAGTTTTGTCAAATTTCCATAAATATTCAAATTGTCAAAATGAGTAATTGTTTTTTATTGATGATGGCATGAAATTAACTGTGTGTGTGTGCTTCTGTATGTATATTCTCTTTCTTGCATAGCCACAACTTAGTCTGTATCCATCCCAACGCATATGGTTTTTTTCTTCTTCGATTTCTTGAGTTACTTTTTCTTGTGTAATAAAAACTAATGACTTTTTTTTTTTTAAAAGATGAGATTATACCTACAACTGAAATAGAATTCAGTATGCGTGTGCGTGTTTTTTATGCATTTACAAAATGAAACACAACCAAATGCTTTTTATTCTTGTTAATTGCAAAGGATTAAATTAGAAGCCTGCCTACAGGGAAGTTGGAAATAAACAAACAAACTACATCCTCAACTAACACAATTAAAAAAAAAATTCAACCCCTTACACACAATATGCAGCCCCGTCACTACACAAATTAACGATTTTTCAAAACAGAAAACCATAAAAAAAATATTGCAAATTATTTTGATTAAACTAACCACACTATTTTTTTTTCTTTAATGTCATTTCAGATTTTCATAATGGAATTTATCTTTCCCATTCGATTGCAATCGATTAAAAAACACAACACAACATTTCCGATAATAACAATAGTAATAGTAATAGTAAAGTAATAGTAATATTATTTTAATAAATAATAATGACGAAAAAATTCTCGATTCCAACGCACACACAATAATCCACTTTGGAAATTATAATAAGCAATAAAATCAAGTCGAATTATACTCGCGCTCTCCGAACAGAATTTATTCTGCTGTTTACACCCGGAGACGGACACATACTATGGCCAGAAGAGATATACCTAACGATTTACCGTAGTCAGAGCCAGAGTAGCAGCCAACAGCAACAGCAACAGCAACATCAACAGCAGCAGCAGCAGCAACGTCTTTCTGTATTTGCCGCATTCAAAGTTTTTGTATAATAAATTTTAGTGGTAATAGCGCGGCAACTGTGTGATGCTGATGCTCTCCATTTCATTCAAATTGGCGAATTCATACCATACAATATAAAACACTAAACAACCAACCAGTCAAGAAAACTATCAGCCACCATCCGCACACAATCAAACCAAACAAAAAACCAACTCTCAGTGTACGTACGCACGCCGCCTATTCAATTCCTCTTTTTATTTATACGAATTTTCGCTTCAAATCAATCGCAATCCACCAAGTCTCATAGCCAACTTCCTTCATTCAAGCCCCATTCCAAACAAATTCAATCAATCTAATCCGAAATGAATTCACAATTTGTACAGAACGATTGAAAATTGTAAATTGAGAATCGAAATCGAAATCGGCATCCAAAAAGAAACTCCCAATTCCACCAATCGCAACCCCACAACAAAGTCCACCCTCTAACAGAAAGCACTAACTACTCTCCCAGTACTTTTTCTTCCTTATTTTCCTAGTTTTCGTTTTGTTTTGTTCTTTTTCCATTCTCCAAATCACTATTTCTCCAAAAACATATCACATAGAAAGATGGTTTTTTCTGCTTCATTTACTTCCATAAAACACAAAAAAAAAGTTCTTTATTTGTCTTTCTTCCCTTAAAACAAAACACCCCTAAAATCTGTTTTTTTTTTTTTTTTTTTAATTATTTATTTTTCTTTAATTTCTATTCACACTTTTTATCTCTTATTTCTTACATATATTATATATTTGATCTTATTAATAAATCGAAATTAACTTTTATTAATATTAAAACACTAATTTAACCAAAAAAAAACAAAACAAAACAAAAAGTAGAAGAATACGAAATACGGGCAAGGAAAAAACCAACTTTTGAGGTTATATCACAAAAAGTTAACTTTTTGTTGTTGTTTTTTTTTTAACACGAAATTAGTATAAAATGTACATTAAATGTTTTATTAATAGAAATTTTTGATACTTTTATGGTTTTTGGAGAAGTTCTTTCTCACTTTTATATTGTTGTAGAAGTAAAGTTGCACTTTTGATTATGGTGGATTAGTTTTCTGTGTATTATCATCATTTATCAATGGCGAAAGAGACACTTTAACTTGTATGTGAAAACCCCCGCAAACTATGCGACGATTCTCTTTAAACTGATTGTGAAACTTGAAAATGTATCTAAATCGTCAAAATCGGAATCGGAATCGGAATCGAAATCGGAATTGGAATTGGAATTGGAGAGTCACACATTTTCATGTGTGCACAGTCAGTCACAAGCCAGAGTAGTCGACCGTGAGTCCCGTGTCTTCCACTGCTGGAGAGACAGAGCAAAGACACAATACTTTCCGAAAGAACACGGGAGTTGGTGGAGGGTGAGAGTTGAACCGAACAGCTCGCATAGTCATCGGTAATCGGCCGTCGTCGACATTTGCCATCACAAAAGTACACCATTTCTCACATTAAATAAATATACAAGCGCATAACTGGAAAATCGATTTTCTTCCCGGTACACGGTATTTGGCGTGTGCGAGAGAGTGTGTGTGAGAGTGTACGATTGTGTTGACGAGGGCAACCAAAAGAAGTCGTCAGCGAACGCGATGAGGTGGATTGTGCTGTAAGAAGTAAAAAGTGTGCGGACGAGTGCGACTTTATCCAAAGCGTCGCACTGCCAAACTCTTCGTGCTGGTGTAGAGTAGTTGCTCACCGATGCTTCTGTTACTGCTACTATCGAACCAACCAACCAACCAACCAACCGGCCAGCCATTCATCTATCCATCCATCCTACTATGTACCTTCATTGCTTTTCTGTCATTTCCGATGTTCCTATATTGTCTGGTTGGTTGCCCTACACGATCCCTATTTAAGCAAATAAAACACACTTTCTGCCCTCGTAACCGTCGTATTTGACTGTATGATAGGTCACTCTGGAGCTAGAGTATCCTTACTGTTGCTGCTGCTGACTCTTCTTTTGCTGCTGTTGCCTGTACTAGTTCTCCTCTAACATCCACAAGAACATTTCTGTTACCTTCTACTCCGTTCTTTTTTTTCTTCTCTCCATTTTTTATACTGTAAATACTTTGGTTACCTTTCCCGATTATAAGTAAGTACATACACACGACCGCTAACTAAACTAGCTGCTCCACTTCTTGTTCTTGTGAGTTTCGATTCTTCTGGCTATTTGCTCAGAGTTTCAAGTTTCAAGTTTCGGGTTTCGCGTTCTGAGGAGATCTTGCCGCTATAAATTCCTTAATTCCGTTTGCCCGTTTTTTCTCACATCCGCGCGTTGCCCGAACATAATCAAATCGCTCGTTTCTATGCACGCAAATTATGCATTTTTCCGAATTGAGTCGAACTGCAGTCGAATAAAAAGAAACCCAACCAACTTTTCTGTTCAGCCAGTTATCATCGGAATAGATTGCGTTCGGAGCATCTCTTCTTCCTTGCTTCTTTTGCTGTTTGTTTTCTGTTTTTTTTTACTCGTTCGATTTACGAAATCCAGAAAGAAATTCATTCCGCCAACCGCGGCTATCATTGAAATGTTCCTAAACAAGAAATTGTGGTAAGAAACATTGAGGAATTCTTTGAAAACTGTGGCAAAAATCAGATTCTTAGAGGATTTATCGGAAACCCAGTGTTTGTAGATCAACTATGTTCGTCAAATTGGGAAGACAAAGTATAGCAAATTCCATGTTTTGTAGGAATTACTAAAGCCCAATCGGAAATCATATCGATATAATTAAAAATTTCACTTATAGCCCAATCGCTAAGATACATTTTTGGAAACCTCAGTTACAGGTCCTACGAAGAAAAAAAACCTAACAAAACTAACCCAACAACACCGACTCTTGAATAATGAAACTTCCCCTCAAATCCTTCAAATTCAATAAATCACGAACTAATAATGATATTCTTACGATTTGACCACTTAAAATTATCGAAAAATTCTGATTAATTTAGCAAAATCGGTGGCAACCCATGGCAGTTACGAGATTTCCACCTAATCGCCATTAATTCGAATAACCAATTGGATTGACATGTTTCCGCAGTGCAGTCCAGCGTTGGGGGAGTTTTCAGAACTGGTTTAGGCAATAATATCGGTTGTGTTCTTTGTTTTAATTATTTTCAGGGAATTTTTGTAATTTTTAAAAATCTATCAAAACTACACATATCCCATTTTATGATAACACATTTAAAAATACGACAAATTTACTAAACTGGAGCATTTGGAGAATATTTTTGCTGCTGTTGTGTGCACTTCTCTTTATTTTCGAATTCAATTTTAATAAAAGTATTCTGTGCATGCATAATGAATTATACGGACGCAAATGCACATGCAGATGCAGATGCAGTTGTAATTGAAGATGCATTCAATGAACTATGGACTTGTCTCTAAATTCATTGTAGATAAATACGATGCATCACCACCACAAATGGATCCGGTCAGTCGCCGTCAGTTAAAGATTCCCAAATTTACTCAAGCTTAAGCAGCTGCTGCTAAGCTTTGGATTTTTGTCGTGGATTCGAAACGAAAGCTGGAAACGTTTGAAAATGGAAAATATTCACTAGCTGGCCTGTATCTACATATGACTTGTACAATATACAAACGCGCATTCAAAAGTACACCACACCAAACCGATTTACTCGTGTGTAGTCTTTGCGCATTCTTCCATCGACCAAATACATTCTATGTGTAGAGCAGCAATGTCCCAGAACCCCAGCCTCGCTCGACAAAACATTTTTTTTTCATAGCGTTTAGAATAGAATCGACCCAAAGGGAACGGTGAACTCGAACGAAATATCTTCAATTTCAGAAGAGAGAGAGAAAAAAAAACAAAATAAAACAAGCCCATAAAAAAAATAACATCAAGTAAGAAAAATATTGTAGAAAAACATAATCTACTCATTCTTCGTTCTCGTTCTTGTTCTCGTTCGCACTCGTTGTCATTGCTCGTTCCAAAATTCCCAGTTCCATTCCACAATTCCTATTCCGCGTTCTCGATAACATAAACCAAAGAAAAGAGAACGTAACTAAAATTGAGGAATACTAGAAATAATAAGACTATAAAAAGTGCAAATTTTAATAAACATACGACGAGTATAAACGTATCTGATATACATAATAAATACGAACGAACGGGCGCACAATGGCTGGATACACAGAGTCGAGCGATGCTTAAATATTCGGACATACTCGCCAGTTACCTAAACACTTACTCCCCAGCATGGACGGGTCGAATATGTAATTTTGGTATGAGACTGAACTATGTATCGAGATGGATATGAGTCGGTCAGTACAAATGGTAATAATTATGTGTGAATAAATGTGCACGAATGCGAAAACCCATGAGTTCGAGATTGTATATCGAGTATACGGGCGGATTGTGTCCGATGGTGTGGTGAGTATTGGAAGAGAAATGAGAAACGTCACCGAAGAATGAAAAAACGATTGGAAAAAGCATAATTGTGCGAAAAATCACCACGGAACGGCGGACTTTTGCCTAAGCTAGAATAAGACAAAACGTACCAAAAAAAACGAGAAATAAGTAATCGAGTACTCGTAAATAGCATAGTTGGTCATGTGGGGCATATTTTAAAGAATAGCAAGAGGCAACTAACTTATTCTCCGAAAAGCAAACAGCGCATCATCATCAAAATGAGAAATTTCTATTTCAGCAATGGATATTATACCATCGGGAAGTACAATAATTTAATTCAAACGATTCTGTTTAAAATGAATTTGAATTTCCTAAGAAATTGGCTTTTTTCTAATAGAGCAATGTTAACCTTCTATTCTGTTTATTCTTTACTAAAAATTTGTGGGAATCCACCACGTTCTACGTGCCATTCCTGTCAGTTTCAACTTCGATCATCTTGCATCACTTAATAAGATGGCATTTCACTTGAATCCAAAATTTCTTTTTGAATGGGACTCCCCCTTCATTGTGGAGCTCCCAGATCCAACAAATCCTTGTTTAATTTTCTCAAAAAAATCTAAGGAATATGCTTCACAAAATTTTACAACTTCTAACTGCTGCTGCCACCGCAATACCTAAAGTCGGCAAAAAGCCGCTTGGTTGTGGCGCCCTCAAATAGCATTGGCCAATGTGTCAGAGATGGATGATCTTGCATTCAAACAATACAATAATTGCAAAGGTTTGGTTTTTAGGTTAGTTTAAAAAGGGTTTTTAAGGTTAAAATTCTTTTTTCATAAATAAAATTGCCTGTTTGTTATCATTTCAAGTAACATTTCTACTAAACTGTGTATTCTAAGCGGCACGACACTAAGCGCCGCTTGGCGACAAAAGAGGATAAGAAAATTAAACTATTGGGTTGTTCGGAAAGTAATTTCGTTTTTGTATTTTTTAATAAAAATGAAATACGATTTTCTTATAGTGAATTAACATTTTATTCAATTAAATATTGACCAGTCTGATCCAATACCCTTTGCCATCTTTCTGGCAGTAGCATGACAAATGGCCTTAAGTGTCGTGGCGCTTAGAATATACATTTCAGTACTAATACTCCTTATCGCCAATAATTTCGACATTAGAGACAGATCCTTACACTCGCTGCCTTCACTTTCAAACTTTCTCTCCACATCCAGATTGGAAGCAGTGTTGAGAATATCTACATTCCTAAATAGGTTTAAAAAGCCTATAAGTAGAAGCGTTGTAAAAACCTACATTCCGAAATAGGCTTTTACCGACCCCGTCTATCTACAGACAACTTTTTTTCGAACAGTTAGACGGGCTGGAAGAATGTGTACTTCTTTTCACGGATGCGGCGACCGACCTTAACAGAACTTTATTTGCAGTTATTAAGGTCAATAGATCCCAAATCCGTAACACGCATTGCGGAGTCTTTCCATATAGGGTAGGTCCGTATTATGGGGAGCTGCTGTGGGCTATAAAGGCGGCTATTGATGTTGCTGTCGGTCTCTTCTTTACTAACAGCCAAGCCCCCCTCAATGCTATTAGCGGCCCCATTGAATAATCCTATTCTCAGCGAGATTCAACATAACCTATTCAATCATTATAATGTTTTATTTAACGTGACTTAGTTGTTTTTTTACGTAAAACCACGAGTCGTCTTCAACCACAGCCACCACGTTGCTACCAAATGGCGCCTCACCATAATCGGGCACAGTGTGTTTCCACACCATGGGGCACCCCGATTCCCGTGGTATCAATTTTTGTTTTAAGAGCACTTCGGTTTGTACTCCGCTCATTGAGCTACGCTCAGGAATCTTGTAAATTCCTAGGCACCGCTAAGCCATTCACCACAATTCCACATGCACCTAAGTCACGCAAATCCCCGTACAGGCCACACTCAATGAGAAGGTGCTTGGCAGTCTCCTCCGCCGCCCCACAAGGGCATCTAGACTCCGCAGCTAGACCACGCTTGTGCAGGAACCTATTAATACTGCCGTGTCCCGTGAATAAATACCCAAGGTACAGACCAAATTCAAACCCATACGCAGATATAAAGCACAGATCCGAAATGAAGATGTGCGTCCATCTGCCATTCACTCTTTCATCCCATCGACGTTGCCAAATTTAATATATTTTGTTCAGGACCAGTACACGCCGCTGGCGTGGACTAATATCCTGAACCTCTCCATTCATAGCCTACTCAACAATAGGAGTGTCGAGTTGCGTTGGATGCCGGGTCATGTGGTAATCATAGGAAATGAACGTGCTGATCAGTTGGCGGGAGAAACTCTCTGGCGTCCTGTGCTCACAGCTATTCCGCACACTAAAAATTTCTTTCCGAGCAGGGTTCATCCCGTCATTGTAGCGCTCCCCTAACTAGATCCAACAATGTCATTTTCAAGTCCATCTTTTTTACCTGATCGGAATATACTGTTACGATCTTACGCAGATTCAAAGGATAGTAGTTTTTTTTGTTTATTTAGGATTTTCTTTATTTGACTAAGTTACAGTTTACAAGCGTTTGTTTGTTTAGGACGCTCGAATTCTATTTGCATGTTTCTCGCTGTTTTTGCACTTTACGCTATTTTTCTCCGATCTATCTTAATCCACCAATCACTCAAATAACGGTTCTCGTTTACACTTTCAGACTTTATTCATCTTTCGTTCTATTACCTACCGACTTCAAACCAGTCGTATTTATACTACTCTGGCGTGCTTCTAGAACATTCTAGAATACTCTGGAACTGAAGAATCGGTTTTTCAGAATCTTCTAGAACACACCCAGGGTCATGTTAGTAACATGCTCCACGAAATTTAACTAACTCTAATTGTTGCAACCTAATAAAAACAAACCAGCTTCATTTAGGAAACTGGTAACGTCTCCATTCACACGATACTTGTAGTCGCAAAATTGCCTCACGGTCGTGCTGCTATGAAAATGACCTGTGGGCTCATCCCTAAGGCACCTTTAATACAAACAAACAAATAAAGAAATTATAAAAAAACAGTTTAAAAAATAGTATTTCTTTTAACAAAAATAAACTAAACGATATAATTAATATCTTATTAGAATTAAAAAGTTGTTCATTACTATTGACGTCAATTCAATTATAAATATTGTTATGAATTTTGAATCAAATTTTTTCCTCATTTATTCCAACTAAAAATCAAGTTTAACAAAGAAAACAAAAAAAAACATCAACAATTTGGAATAATAAATTTACAACAAAAATAAAGAAAGAAAAAAACTATTAATATGATAATTATGAATAGTTTTTAGAACATGAACTAATTTTTCGAAGATTAGCATGTACGAGTATTTGGTGAGTTGATGGCAAACGCCAAACGCCAAACACCATTTTTGTTGGGTGATTTTTCCATTAAAAATCAAAACTTTGAATTGCCATTCATTGCGCAACATCGTCTCATTCGGTTTAATTGTGAATCGTTCACCCCTGGCTGGCTGGCTGGCTGGCTGGCCTGTGTTGTTGATGTTTATTATTATACGCTCTTAAGTATGCATGGAAGTAGGAACCAACAAAATTCGAACATGACCATTTCAGCCCCGGGCCCCATCCATCGCGTTACAACACTGTCGTCAGCATTCAGATCTAGGCATTTACGGCGCACAAAGACCTCATCATCCTCCCACCGCCATCGTTGTAATTTTTTTTCTTCTTCATATTTATTAAAATTTCTTTATGATTTCCTAAAATATACTCTTTTCTTATATATTAGGCATTAATTTTGCATGCGTACAATAATATTTTTTTCTTCTCCTTTCTTTTCGGTTGGGGCTCTCTCTGTTCGTTAGAATATATTCATCATTGGCCACCAAAAGTTTTAAAGTCACTTTTTTTTTGGCAAATATTTTCGAACAGCACTTGTCGAAAAAAAAAGATGAAAAGAACAACAAAAACGGCCAAAGTTCGAAACAAAGCTGCTACAAAGAAACGATAAACGAAAAGAAGGCATTCTCATACTAACAGCAAACTGTCGTACACTAGGAAAACTGGCCGATAAGGCACGGTGACATGCTGCCGCTATTCCACTGGATGAAGTAGCGCGCACACAACAAAAAGGTGTTCTGCACTTACTCTCAGCGGCGGGCGTTCCTGTCACTCGCGCCAGCCCGTCCGGCAGCCTACTACCAACAACGCCTGCCTGTTATTAACAGCTAAAAAGTCTATTTATCCGAAGGGAAAGGAGAAGAAGTAAATATCGTTCCATGCATATCCGTAGTAGATTCGATATTGCCTAAACTCTGTGTGAATAATTGGAGTTGTTTGCTTTTTTTGTGGTGGTGTCGAAAAATCCCTATTAAATTATAAATTAAATCGTAAAAACAATTGGAATATGGGAACGAAAAAATGTCCGTTTAAATAATAAAATAACAAAAGTCAAGTATGGGAGGGGATATTTTTCCAAAAATTCTTCTTATTGATTGAAAAGACGAAAAAGACCAGAGAAAGAAATTGATTAGAAAATGGAAGAAGAATTTCGAAAAACTTCTCATTTAATCGTATTAATAGTCTAATTAGTAATTGCTGACTGCCATGTTAATAACCGTGCATGCATGCATGACCACATACATACATGCATACGTACGTACGTTAACGGAAAGGTGGGAGGAAAGAGGAAAAATACCAAAAATACAAAAACTCATTCGAATGCTAAAAATAAACAAATAAATAAACTAATGAGATGGGCAAACAAATCAGAAATATTGAAAACGATCAAAGAGAGAATATAATAGAATGCGATAATAATAATAATAATAATAAAAAAAAAGAAAAAAACTACCAACAATAATAATTGATTGAGTGTGAGCTAGACAAAGAGAAGTTAGAACAGTGGGATAGAGATGCGTGAGTTTTCTTAAGCAAAACGAGAATTTCGTGTTGAAACGAAACGAAACGAAATGAGAGTGAGACTTTGCTCTGTTGTGTGTATCTCAGATACTTGGGCAAATACTGACGACTGTGTAACGATTTAGTCCTTTTTTGTTTTGGTTCATGTTTCGTTCACCAATTTATCCAACAATTATGCCAGATCCACCCCGTCCCCCACCCTATAAGTTCGCTTTGAAAGTGTCTTAAGCGGTCGGAGTATTTAAACGCAAATATTACAAAACGCGTCGGCATACTTTGTTTCTGTATACGAACTGCTTCTGTATGCTGTGCAACATCTCCGCGTATGCGGGCGATTCGGAATTCTTCTGTGCTGTTTTGTTGCTGACCTCACTCACTATTTCGGCGACTGGCAACTGTTTTTTCGGTATTTCGGTATTTGGGCGGCTGTTGTTTTGGTTAAATTTTGGTATTCTCTGAATGCCGTAGTGAGTAACAGGCGACTTAATATTTTTGAAGAATTTGGGCGATTTGAAATTTTCGTCTATTCACAGTTGAATGTCCGCCTGCCTGTCTGTTATCGACCGCTGGCGGAAAATCGTTCAAGTATTCCGGCTGCCGTTTGCAGCAGCTTAGATTAATTCGAAAAAAATTTCCTCATGCACAGTAGAGCGGCTATTTGTTCAGTATCTTGACTACTTTTATAACTTTTAAAATTGTTGTTGTTGTTTTAGTCCACTTGAACAGGTGATTTCGCTTAGTATACAGGCGATTTGGAATTTTTCTCAACGTAAAAAGGCAACTTTCCGCCTGTTGCTGACCTTACGCACTATTTAAGCGCCTGGCCGAATTTTTTTAACGCAAAATTTTCGCAAGTAAAAAAAAATTGATTTTTTTACGGAATATTTTTGCACAACAAAAAAAAAATACGTACTTTTTTTTTTGTTGACCTCACTCGATTTTTTTATTGACTCTAAATCACAGTTACCGATAGGAAAATTTGGAGACTTCAAGAAGTTCCGTGTGGGTTAGATGAGCAGATTTCCTTCAAGAAACTGGTAACTTTTTATAAGGATTGAACAGTAAAGTTTTTGTGGAACTTGAGAGTATCAATAATGTAAAGGAATCGTATTCTGTTCTGGGTAGAGTGTCATTCCTTTAGTATCTAAGCAATAGTCAATGGAACGCCGCATGAAGGACAGCTTGAACGTGATTTGTAACCGAATAGGAAATTATAGGTAGAAGCGGTATGCCCAGAATATCGTTTGTTAAAAAATTTTATCCAATAGAATATTCCACCCTCATATAAGTCTGCCTCCCTCCCTAGGTGTAGCCAAAGATGTTAAGTGTTATTTTATTAGTAGACAAGGCTCAGAAAGCTCTGTAAAATGTAGTCGTTTCAGATTTAGGGGATAGTCTATATATTAACCGAGAACTATCGATTACTGAGGTTTTGTCTTCTTTCTGAATATCATCTAGGTCTGTTCAATAAGTATTGCGAATTTTAAATTTCCGCGGGTTACGTATTTTCGATTTTCGATTTTTTGTGGCGTTATGTTGGTATTCATGTCTCTCACTTATTTTGAATTTTCAGTTAATTTTTGACAGCTGCTTTTGCTTGCACGTGGTTTGGCTCGTCTTCGATTTTTTCCCATTCCAAAAAATGGATCAAAGAATCTGTTTCGGGAACAAAAAAAAGTCACAGGGGCCAGATCTGGGGAATACGATGGCTGCGGCATTATTAGTGTGTTGTTTTTGGCCAAAAATTCGCGCACAAGCAACGATGCGTGAGCAGGGGCGTTATCATGACGCAACAGCCAATTTTTGTTCTTCCACAAATCCGGGCGTTTCTGGCGGATTGCTTCGCACAACTTGCGCATAACTTCCAGGTAATATTCCTTATTGACCGTTCTACCCTGTGGCAATCGAAGACAACTGTAAGCAAAACCTTTACATTCGACCGAATTTGGCGCGCTTTTTTCGGTCTTGGCTCATGCGGCAGCTTTCATTGGGATGATCGAGCTTTGGTTTCCACGTCATAACCATAAGCCCATGATTCGTTACCAGTTATGACCCTTCGGAGCAAATTTGGGTCGTCGCGGACAGAGTCCAACAGCTCCTTAGCAATGTTAATGCGATGCTGTTTTTGGTCGAAAATGGCAAAAATCGAAGACGAGCCAAAACACGTGCAAGCAAATAAGTGAGAGACATGAGCAGCAACATAACGCCACAAAAAATCGAAAATCAAATATACATAACCCGCGGAAATTCAAAATTCGCGATACTTTTTGAACAAACCTCGTATATGCAATTTTCTGGCTGAATTATTGCAAAAGCGGCGAGAAATCGTACTGCTTGCATACTTTTTTGTAGATTTTTTATGTAGACATGACACCCACTGACATCTAGTTTTCGTAATAGAAATTTATTGAATTCCAAAACCATAACTAATATTTATTTTAACTCACTTATTGCAAACAAAATTTACAATTTAA
Organism: Atherix ibis; assembly: GCA_958298945.1. Taxonomy (NCBI): domain Eukaryota; kingdom Metazoa; phylum Arthropoda; class Insecta; order Diptera; family Athericidae; genus Atherix; species Atherix ibis. Next base: position 2,362,202 of record OY282607.1, on the reverse strand, counting down.
ACACAACGACAGGTAATTTTTATTTTTTGTACAATCTTTTTGATATGAAATGGAATTAATTGTATTTTATGTTTCTTATTTATTTCGTAAATATTAATTATCAAGCGCTTTAATTTTGTAGACTTTCGGAGAGTTTTAAAATTCGCCATTCTCCAAGAAAGTGGTAGCATACCGAAATGCTTGCATACTTTTGTTATTTTTCAAGTGAATATTTTGGTATTTATCGGAACGTGAGTTTTTATTATATTTCAGAATAATAAAAAGGGTTGTGTTTTATAAAGGGTTGCTGGTCATTCAAGAGAATGAGGACGACGGGAATTTCTTTCTTTCGATAAGTTGACATCTTCACTTTTACTACATAAATTAACAAACAATTTGGTTTGTGATGTGTTCAAATAGCTTTTAATGATTAATTTTGTCGAAAATGTTGTTAAAAAGTGAAAAGTACATCATTCAATAAATGTAAACAAATATAATGTTGACAGGTCAATATTTACCAGAAAATAATTCAGTGCCGCCGGCGTACGTAAAGTGTGTGTGAGAAAATTTAAGGGAACGAATTTTTTTTAATAGTGCAAGAAATCATTTAATTTCTGTTAATTCTTAATTGAAAAACTAAATGTAAAGATGGCATATTCATATGTTAATATTACAGATTTGCCCCCACTAATTTAGAGGCCTATCCAGTTCTTCTATAATCTAAACTACGCACATATCCACTATTAAACGTCATAATTTTTTCTATCCCAAATAAAAAATAAACTATCATTTTTGTTGATGCTCACTGCATTTGCCTGGCGCTGCTAAACTCATGCATTTGCTTCACTTACAATTACAGGCGCTGACGTTTTGCCCATATCCCCCTTTCCCCATGACCATTCGTTCCAATAAATTTATTCAGTTAATTTGCTAAATAAAATACGTCCGGTTTCGTAAGTTCTTGCCAAGAAAATTGTCAAAGTAAAAAGTTTCAGTTTGAATTCATTTATTCTTGTTCCATTGTCGCTGCTCGTAACCGTTTACGTAATAATTTCACTTCCCTTTAGCACCTAGAAAAATTAAATGCAGTTTTTTTATGGAAATTTATTAACGTACAAAATTTATTGGTTCTTCTGTCTCCGTAGAATTTGTTTTGTTTGGTTTGTTTAGAAATATTCAATGTGGGGAAATATGAATCAGAAAATCTAGACTGATTGAAGTCACAAAACCAAAATAATTATTGAATTTTTTTTTTAATATTGTTTTTTTTTAGAATTTATCATAAGTTTGCGGAAAAAGAATTTAACGATCAGTTACATGAGAACTAGACAACTGTGTTTGGTCTTTGAGGAAATCCAAAAAAAAAAATAAGAGGAATTTTACTCAAATTTGACTGTGCTAATAATCTTCAACTATCTGTTCGGTAGGTTTTTTTAAAGAAATATTACTCAACGAGAAGGTCTATTTTTAATTAAACTTCAATAGTAAGAAATTGGCGGATTTGCAATAATTAGATTTATTATAAATATGTACTGGAAAGAGTCAAAGTGTTTGGTGGCCCTAGAGCAATTCGAAAATATTTTTTTTATAATTAGAAGAAACGTGACAAACCTTGTCAAATCTAATTCAAAAATTGCCATTAATCTAACTGTTTATAGTGAATACTTTTTTGAAATTTCTAATTTGACAATTGTCATGTTAAGTGCCTTTGTTCATTTCCACCCCAAATTCCTGCTCAATGGATTTTCACCACGTGTACCCGAATTATTTGTGATGAACGTAATAAATAATTTTGATTTATTGTGAAAAAAAGTGAAGGTAACAATGAGAACTACACATTTTACCAGGTGTATAAGCTTAAAAGCACATATTTTTTTCATAGAAAGCAAAAACAAATTTATTCAAAGTACTTGCCCTCGCTAGCTATACGTTTTTCCCATCTCTCGGGCAATTTGTGGATACTACGCCAAAAAAATCCCTCTCATTCGAGGCAAACCACTCATCAAGCTATTTTCGGACGTCTTCGTTGGAATCTAAGTGCTGCTCAGCGAGCGCGTGGCTCATCGACGAAAACAGGTGTTAGTAGGAAGGGGCCAGGTCTGGTGAATAAGCGTGGTAGGGTAGCACCTCCCAGTTGGGTGTCTCCAAGTAGTTTCAGACCATTTTTGACGTGTGCGATGGTGCGTTGTCGTGGAGGAAAATCAGCTTGTCATGTCTTTGTTGATAATCCGTCCTTTTTTCACGCAGAGCACGGTGCAACTTGATCAGTTGTTGGTGGTAGCGGTGGGCATTGACAATTTCACCAGGTTTCAACATCTCATAGTAGACGATACCCTGCTGATCCCACCAAACGCACAGCATCGTCTTCCGTCCGAAGCGATTTGGTCTTGGGGAAAATGTTGATGGTTGACCGGGACCAACCCATGATTTTTTGCGTATAGGATCCTCGAAATATATCCACTTTTCATCGCCTGTCACAATTCGATGCAGGAACAACTTTCTTTTTTGGCTGGCGATCAAGATTTCGCAAGTGTTTTGGCGTCGCACCATCTGCCTATCGTTCAATTCATGCGGCACCAATTTTCCGATCTTGTCAATCTTCCCAATGGCACGCAGACGCATGGAAATGGCTGGTTGAGTAACACCCAATTGCTCCGCGAGCATTTTTTGCGATTGGGTATTGTCTTTGTCCAAAAGAGCTTGCAATTGATGGTCCTCAACCTTCCTAGGCCGATTTTCACGCTTCTTGTCCCACAAGTCAAAATTACCGTCTTTGAACCGACGAAACCAATCTCAGCACGTTGTCTCCGATAAAGCACTGTCACCATAGACCTCCACAAGCATTCGATGCGATTCAGCAGCCGATTTCTTCAAATTGAAGCAGAAAAGTAGAGCTTCCCGCATACGCTCTTTTTCTGGCACAAAACTTGACATGATTACCAAAGAAAAATGTATGTTGTTGTACGAAATTGCTGACAATGTGCACTGATTAATGTTAACAGATGTCAAACTCATGAAAAAAAGTATGACGCGCCCATAGTAGCTTAATACGCTCACTCACGCCATCTATGACCAAACAGCGGATTTAAGCTTATACCCCTGGTTAGTGCATCGATTTTTTAAATAATTATTTAAAACAAGGATCAATTTTTTCATGATGCGAAAACCAAATATTTTAAACTTTTCTTATTTAGAATTATTTAAAATGGGAACTTTTTGTTAATAAAGGCATTGGTAAAAATTTAAAAAGAAGAAACAGTGAAAAAAATAAAAAAATGTTAATAAGTATATTTTTAATATCAAATTAAAATGCATATTGTCGTTATTTTTATATATATCCTTACACCTCTAATTGCTTTACTACCGACAAAGACCAAAAACAACAACACCAATAATATTATAGCTTCAATAGCGAAGAGCTAAAATAATCTTTTATACAATATTTATTGTATAATACCAGAAAACAAGAAGGAAACAGAAAGCAAACCCGAATCAACATCCCATTCTCAATCCTTAACCATCATCATCATCGGCATCGCATCCGTCGTGCACGTTCATCTAAACGGAAAGGGATTCTGCTACCCTATTCCTTAACCCTTATTATAATATCTGCATACGTACACTATTTATTCTACCTGATTTTGTGCGCATATACATGTATATGTGCATCTACTTTGAATTATTCCCAAATATGAGCATGTATCGTATCGAATTTTATTGTATTGTATTATTGTGTTGTGTTGTGTGAATTTTTCACAGAAAACTGTATCTATCGTTACTTTTTCGTAATAGCATCCGACGACTATTATTACAATATTATTTTTTTTCACCCATCTACAAGTACTCATTTGTGTATCTGCTCTCTGGGTGTATGCATGTGTCTTCGCTTTGTACAGTCTTACATCTTATACTGCTATTGGCAATATGAAATGGTAAAAAAGAAACAAGACAAGACACATTAAAATACTGGAATTCTGGAAAGACGATGTGCAAAAACATGAAAACCAAACTCCAAAGCACACCGAGTGTGTATAGAGTAGATTCACCCCAAAAACGCCCGCGCAACCATTTAACAAATCCATCTTATGGCGGAGTATTCATTGTTCATTGTTTCGAATTAAATCGTTCCTATTCTGTGTAACCGTAAGCGTAGCTCTCATTTTTTTTTATTACATTTCACTTTATCGCTCTTTCACTCTGTCGCTGGTACGGTCCGATTGGATATTAGCTCTCAAGAGATATGTGCATTCGTTTGTCAAAATCCTCTCATCTAATGACAATTGAATGAACGAGTAAATTTTTATGAAGAAAAAATTAAATTTGTTCAATTCTTTTCTGTCGTCCCATTTAGAGAGAATATTCTTCTTTTCTTTTTAATTTTTCAGTAAAATTAAAACGATTCCAAATTAATCTGTTCGCTTTAAGAGATAATCGTAGAAGTTTGTTTGTTCATTATTTTCTCGATACAATTTGTTGCTGTGCATATAATTCCTCCTAATCGTAATCGGCCAATACGGAACGATGTGAAATGACATTCAAAAGTGTACGACGACGACGCTCGTTCCAGTGACGGCGGCGGCTGTTCCTATCAACGAAACTCATATCCATAAAAAGTCAGGTGGATATAATGACATTCGAAACGGAACAAAACGAAACGGAACGCAACAGAATCATCCATCGCCCTGCCATCAAATCGGAAAATTCATTAAACAAATTAAATTTAATCAACAATTTAAATATTACTTTGTTAGTTAATTTTTTAATTTTTTTTGTTATTGCTATTTGGAAAAAGGATTTTGCATCTTTTTTAAATGTGGATTTTTATTTTAGAAAATATTATGAAATAAAAATGAAAATGCGATTGCTCTGATGGTGGCCACCAAAACTCACCAACCCACCCAACACAACCTTTGAGAAAGAAAGGAAGTTTTTCTTTTTTCGCAATTATAATAACAATAAACGTAAATTAGTTTATGGAGTTTTTCTTGTTTTATGTTATAATTGAAAAAAATATACGACGGCAACTATTAAAGTCTATCCATTTAATAATAAATAAAAATGAACCCTGATTATTCTTTAACGGCCTCAGAATCGAACTGGATACTTATTAAATATAAAAATGCGTTTTTTGTAGATAGTTTTAGCTTTTTTTCAAATTTAAAAAACTGATTGTACTTTATAGTTTTTTTGTTGTTGTTTACTTTTTAGAATTTGAAAAAAACTTGATTTTTTTATAATTATTTTTGTAAGATTGCATTTTTTTTAAAACGGTACGATTGGAAAAACCTAAAAGTTTTCAACTATTTTCTTATTCTCTATAAGGAAATGCAATTTTTCACTATTTTTACTTACAAAAATAATTAGTTGATAGTCCAAATAACTTATTGATAATATTTGTAATAAACGTAAATTGTTTTAATTTTCTTAAATTTAAAAAACTGATTGTACTTTAAAGTTTTTTGTTGTATTTTTTCTTTTTCAATTATTTTCTTATTCTTTATAAGAAAATACGATTTTTTCACTATTTTTACTTAAGAAAAAGCGTTAATTTTCGCCAAACATTATTGGTTTTGTATTAACATTGTTTGAAAAAGGAAATTCTAACGTAAAAATCGACTTAATGATAGTTCAATAAAATTATTAATGATATTTGTACTAAATGTAAATTGTTTTAATTTTGTTGAAATTTTTACGAAGGTCTATCCAAGTTAGGCATCTTAAAAAAAAGGAAAATATTGAAATTACCAATCAAAAGAGATTCTTTCTAAGCAAAAAAAAAATTTCAATAATTTTCGTCATTTTTAATTTAGACTTAATTTTGTTAGTGATTCTTATTTGTTATTCTGATTTATTAATGAACTTTTAGTTTAACATAAAAACGGACCTTTTACCAAAAAAAAGCAATTACTTTTATTTCCTTAGAATTTTCACTAAAAATCAATTGTTTTTCTTCTTTTCGGAATGATAAATATAATTAAGAATTTTATGTGTAAATTAATATAAGCAACAAAGAAAACTTATAGAGGAAGAAGCAAAAAAATCTCAGATTGAAAATATTCTCGTCGTAATCCGTACATAGATAATATACAATATTTCGGTTCATATGAGAAAATTGTTCGCTTTCATTTAAAAATCGATAAAATGCCATTTCGGGTGTGATCTAAATCGATGGTAGTTGTTTGAAAGCCATTGGAATGTTGGATAATCGGAGCGGAAGGACGACAAGATCTGAATCTGAATTTTGTTTTTCTTTTCCAGAGACCGAAATAAGAAAAGAAAAAAAATGAAAAGGAAAAATATCCGAATTGTTCCTCATTTAAGATACGCTCGTCCTCGTCGTATTCAATGCAGACAAATAACAGAAAACGAACACACACACAAAAACATACTAAAACCCCAAGTGGGGTTGGGCTTTAGTTCTCTGGTTCTATTCGTACTTTTAAGAAGGAAGCAATTGCCGCACTTTGTACTGGAGGGAGGGGGGGGACTAAAGCAGCTCTGGCAAAGTACCGGAATTTTGCCTTTTGATCATCCGTTCCTGTGTATTGATTGCTGTCAAAATTTTCAAGAGTTCGATACAAAAAAAAACACTAAACAGAAGCAAATCACACTCCATCATATCCTTTTACGGTTGCAGCGCCAATCTTTTCGGATTCTCGAGTTTCAAAGAAATCTCCCAGCTTTGGCGCTTTCGGTTGCATACATTCACATATGAGCGAGTGAAGGAGGACGAAACCCAACAACAGACACCACATAATCAGCGCTTGAATGGAAATTCGAATTTTGTTTGTACACGGAAACACATGCAAATATGGATTTGGCTGTGTGTGCGTGTGCAATTTCGTCGTCCTTTAAGAAATAAACATAATAAAAACAGTAACAACACATTTCGGTATTCAGTTTTATCCCTGCTAGAAGAGAATTTTCTTTAAGTTTACCAGTTCAGAGTTTGAATTTGTGTTTGAAATCGGGTGGGTGGATGCAACCTACCACATCAAGGGAGCAAGGGAAGGTGTTTTTTTAGTAGAAAATCGACTACTGCTCATACCAGTTCGGTAACTTTAAAAATCATCAGTGTAGGGATGATGTTCTGTTTGAAAACCTAAATTCCGTCAGTCTAAAGATTTTTACGAAATAGAAAATGATGCACACAGTTTAGGGGTGATCGTCTCATCCATCTTAGGGAGTACGTGCCTGTATCCAAGCGACAAAAATACGTATTCGAGTGCCGCTAGAAGGTAGCACTGATCCGTGGACTGTACTGTAGTCGCGTCTCGTCGGCAAGGATGATAGATACTCCAAGCTGTCCTACATTAATATATGTGTACGTTAAAGGGAGGTTTGGTTGTATCCTTATTTTAGTTCTACTTATTTGTGTCCTGATTCGGGCGTACAAGAATAATGAATAGTTCCATGGATGGAGGGTGGGGAGCTGCTGGGTTTGATTCGTAACACGGCTGATGTGTATTCTTTTGGTGTTCGTTGGTTTTCACTATTGTTCTGCTGACTACTTTTTTCACTGCCCACACAGCAATAGATGGAAAATCCTATCGAAAATGTCCCCAAAGCTTCTTTACCTTTTTTCGCATGGCATTTTATGGCTTTCCTTTCTGACATCTTTTATGACAACATAATCTAAACTCACCTGCGAGAGTATACACGTTCGTTCACCATTGATTCTGTACATTTTTATACTAATCCAGCCCAATCACTATTACCCAGCACAGAAATACAAACATAAACTCACCGTGGTCGTATAAAAATTGTATAAACAGTGATGCCGTTTTTTTCCGCTCTCACGAATAACGCAAATGGTAATAATTGCCAGGCATTACTAAAGGAGTCCTTTCGAAGTTGGTTTTTCCTTTACTAAAATAGACTCACTTCTATTCTTTCAGCATCCTACCCCAACCCCATCTCCTCAGCTAGGCAATACCATTTATTTCTCTTCAAATTTCATATAATTTTAGATACACACAAACTTTGAAGTGGAAAATAGACTTTTACGGTTTATGATAAATTTTCAATTTAATTATAGTCAAATTTTATTGATAAATTTGAAAAGAAAATTAATTATTAATAATTGATTTGTTGTGAATTCATTTATATAAATTTTTAAATTATTATTTTTTTTTGTTATTGTAAAAATTACAATTCAGGTTAACGTAGGTGGCCTACGTTCTTACATTAGAACTTGATCGTCGATTAATTTGCAAATATGAATTTTGTCATACAAACACATATTTGGGTGGGTGTAGATAAATATGTACAGATTTGTATTAAAAGATATATAAATATAATGAAAACTCGTACAAATAATAAGAATTTTTATGGAATCTTCAAAAAAATTTATGCAAATTTCTTAACATTTTTATTACACATTCCAAATAAATTCACTGATCATTCTCCACTTTAGATTAAATAATTATGTAAAAATAGAAATTTATTTTTATTCTTGCCTAATTAGCCATTAAAGTAAAAGAATTTAATTTTAACTTGAAAGTGTATGGATTTTTTAAAATATTTTCTCAGCTAAATCGTCTTTAAATTGAAAACCTTCGTTGAAAATTCTCAGTCAAAAACTGTTCGTTCAAATTTTTTAAACAAAAATTCAGATTTAATAAAAATTTATTGTAATTTCAGTGAAAATTCGTTTTTAGTAAAAATTCCTCCTTTCCGATAAAAATTTATATTTAATAAAAAAAAATTCATTTTCGGTAAAAATTTTCTATAAAATTTTTTGGTGAAAATCTTGGTTAAAAATTGTTCGTTAAAATTTGTTAGCAAAACTTCAGATTTATTAAAAATTTTGTTTCTGTGAAAATTCAATTTTTGTAAAAAAATGCATTTCCATAAAATATATTCAGTAAAAATTCAGTTTCGTTAAAAATGTCCACCATTTTTTTTGGGTGAAAATCTTCGTTAAAAATTCTTAGTCAAAACTATTCGTTAACTTTTTTTAGCAAAAATTCAGATTTAATAAAAATTTATTGTAGTTTCAGCGGAAAAACGTGTTTCGATAAAAAATTATTTGTTATTAAATCTGAATTTCTGCTAAAAAATTCCTTTCCGGTAAAAATTTTCTTTCCATAAAAAATTTTCAGTAAAAATTTAGTTTTAATAAAAAAAATTTCGGCAAAATTGTCCGTTTCGTTAAAAATATTCTACAAAATTTTTTGGTGAAAATCTTCGTTAAAAATTCTCTATTAAAATTTGTTCGTTAAAATTTGTTAGCAAAAATTGAGATTAAGGAAACATTTAGTTTCAGGGAAAATTCGTTTTTAGTAAAAAAAACGTGTTTCGATAAAAAATTATTTTTGTAAAATTTGATTTTCAGTAAAAATTCCTTTCCGGTAAGAATTTAGTTTCCATAAAAAATGTTCAGTAAAAATTCAGTTTCGTTAAAAATGTTCACCAAGTTTTTTTGGTAAAAATCTTCGTTAAAAATTCTCAGTCAAAAATTATTCGTTAACTTTTTTTATCAAAAATTCAGATTTAATAAAAATTTATTGTAGTTTCAGCGAAAAAACGTGTTTCGATAAAGAATTATTTCTTATTAAATCTGAATTTCTGCTAAAAAATCCTTTCCGCTAAAAATTTACTTTCCATAAGAAATTTCAGCAAAATTATCAGTTTCGTTAAAAATATTCTATAAATTTTTTTGGTGCAAATCTTCGTTAAAAATTCTCAGTCAAAAACTGTTTGTTAACTTTTTTATCAAAAAATCAGATTTAGTAAAAATTTTGTGTATTTTCCGTAAAAATTCGTTTTTAATGAAAAACGCGCTTCGATTTAAAATATTTTTGTAAAATTTAGTTTTCAGTAAAAATTCCTTTTCGGTCAAAATTAAGTTTTCATAAAAAATGTCCAGTAAAAATTCAGTTTCTGTAGAAAAGTTCAATAATTTTTTTTTGGTTAAAATCTTCGTTGAAAATTCTTTGTCAAAAATTGTTCGTTAAAATTTGTTAGCAAAAATTCAGATTTAATAAAAATTTATTGTAGTTTCACTGAAAATTCGTTTTAAATAAAAACCGTGTTTCGATAAAAAAATTTTTTTGTAAAATTTCGTTTTCACTAAAAATTCCTTTCCGGTAAAAATTTAGTTTTAATAAAAAAAATTTCAGTAAAAATTCAGTTTCGGTAAAAATTTCAATAATTTTTTTTGGTTAAAATCTTCGTTAAAAATTCTCTGTCAAAAATTGTTACACGTATTTGTTAGCAAAAATTCAATTTCTGACTATTTAATAATTAATAATACAAAAATTGTTTGTTTGTTTGTTTGTATATAAGATCCCTAAGCCGTATGCCAAGAGCCACTTTTTAGCGCCACGGCCTTGAGGCAATTTGGCGATTCCATACTTCGTAAAGGTTGAACCCATTTAGAAGTGGTTTAATTTTTTTGTGGAGCATATTTGATTCTTTTAGAAAATTAAAGAGAGGATAATGAAGAAAACTATTTACTATTTGTTTTTTGTTTTGTATTGTAAAATATCATTAAAAATGGATGCATTGTACCATAAATATTCAAAAGGCATATCACATCACACCATCTACCCGTACTTTCGTAAATTATTTAATTATTATTTATGAAAATATCGATTTCCATGCATGGACACATTTATCAGTAAATTAACCAATAACAAAGAAAAAAAAACATCAATACTCTCCCCAACAAGCCTTCCCCAACATACACACTCACATTCCCAACAAGTGTTCATATTTTCATGCATTCAATATTAAAGGAAAAATTTCGATTTTTTTTTATTTAATTTTTTTTTTTGTTTTTTTTCTTTTTTTTTAAAGCTTTAAAGAAGCAGATGAATTTTCTGGCAAAAATTGATTTCATATTAAAGCGTTTTCTTCTCCGTATTAAAGTTGGCAGTTTTCACTAAAAATTTCACTTTTTCTTAAAGTCGTGTGTACTGAGCCCGTCAGTGAGTATATTTTCGAAATGTGTGTACGGAAATATTTTCGAAATCGATAAAGTTGAAAATTCTGTTAACGAAAATTTAATTGAAATTCTCATGCAGTAGTAGTAAACACTACAGTTACACACCACCATTCTGAAAATTGTTTTTTTTTATTATTTAGGACGATTTTTTTTAAAATTTCCTCAGAATTCTGTTGTTTTTATTTAATTCTGCTTTGGATAAACTTACTCATTAAACTCGTTCAGTAAAAACATTAAGACTTAATATTAATTAAACAAATTTAAATGACAAAACTTTATTTTTTAAATTCTTTTAACTTGGTTTTTAGTAAAAATTTATTTCCAGTAAAAATTCGGTATAAGTAAGAATTCAATTTTAATAAAAATTCAGTTTTTAATAAATATTTTTTTTGTTGGAAAAATTCAGATTTAATCAAAAATTATTGTAGTTTCAGTGAAAATTCGTTTTTAGTAAAAAATGCGTTTCGATAAAAAATTATTTTTGTAAAATTTCGTTTTCAGTAAAAATTCGTTTCCGGTAAAAATTTAGTTTCCATAAAAAATGTTCAGTAAAAATTTAGTTTCGGTAAAAATGTTCAATAAAATTGTTTGGTGGAAAAGCTTCGTTAAATATTTTCAAGCCAAAATTGTTCGTTAAAATTTATTATCCAAAATTCAGATTTAATAAAAATTTAGTTTCAGTGAAAATTCGTTTTTAGTAAAAAATGCGTTTTTCAGTAAAAATTTCTTTCCGGTAAAAATTTAGTTTTCATAAAAAATATTTCAGTTTCGGTAAAAATGTTCTATAAGATTTTTTGGTGAAAATATTCGTGAAAAATTGTCAGGCAAAAATTGTTCGTTAAAATTTGTTAGTAAAAATTCAAATTTAATAAAAATTTAGTTTCAGTGAAAATTCGTTTTTAGTAAAAAATGCGTTTTTCAGTAAATAATTCCTTTCCGGTAAACTGTCCGAGTACCCCCTTCTACCCTCGGTTACCGCTACCTTGACTATCAATCAGCGTGATTTCTTTTCTGCAATGCAGTTTTGTCCAGCAAAGAGCAATAACTGCATTCGGACTAGCAGAACTAAGCACTGAAGGATGGCTGACAGCACTGCACATCCAGTTCACTTGAGGGGAGTAATTTTTTTCTCTTGAAGCCGAATAGATTTTGACCAGCAAGTCGAGATGCAAACTGCAAGAAATTGCAGTTGACCATTCGCGGACCATACAGCGAAGTGGCCACAAATGCAAATCTGAACGAACGAGTGTGCATAGATGAGTCGACACTATTGGTTTAGTGAGTGTGGAGGCTTAGTGCCCTCGTACACCGTTGATTAGTTTCAGTTTTTTCTTACTGAGATAATATGCTATCCATTCTGATGACGAAATGGCCGCTAAAGTCGAAGCGTTAATGTCGATACTGTCGTTGCTGTTATTACTGCCCATTGTCGATGGAGTTACGAGTACCGTCGGCTCTCCTCCCGCACATACTTTTCATTTTTATCGAAATCTAATAAAGACTGCGATTTTCAACTGTTCCCTTAATTCACATATCAATTCGGAACGTTAGTGTATCGTTCGTTCGCTGTGCCATTCCAAATCTCTCCACAATCTCGGGTAATATCAAACCAATCCGAACGAAACGAGACGAAATGGGAAAATAAAGGTGAAATAGTGAAGAACCAGTTTCAGAAAATTTGTATATAAATTTTTAACAGAGAAAAGATAAAAATGCCTGTTAAGATTTACAATATTTATTTACTCATGTTTTAACTGTTCTTAGTTAATTTTTGCTTTTTAAGTTCAATCGCTACCATCTCTTTCTCAGTTCACCACCGTTTCGATTTGTTGTTCTTGTTGCTTCTTCTAGTCTCTTCTCTTCTGTACTCTTCTTCTATGTCATTTGCAGTGCTCTCCTCGTTCGGTTACATATTCTCTGAACTCGTTTATGTTTGGTGTATGGTAACATTGGCTTTATTCCTCTTTTTTTTTTTACTAATTTTTCTTTTCTTGACTTTAATTTTTCTGTATAAAATTTATTGTTTTATTACTCACGCGCCATATTTTTTCCCTTTTTCCCTCGAACTGTCTCTTTTTTTTACTGTGCTATCATTTTTGAATTTGTTTTGTCCATCATTTCGGAGGCGATTTAACTTCTTCTTTTTTCGGTACGTGCAATTACCAGTGAAGAATAGAAACCGATTTTAAATAAAATATTTAAATGGCTCCAATCGATCTTGTTCGCTTTAAAGATTTTCAAATGAAATTTTATTTTTAATGTTGTTGTTTCTCCTCTTGGATCATTTTCCTCAAAACATTGTTGTTTTTAACATCGACTTTAAACACCTCCTCTTTATCTCTCTTCCCTCTTTCACCACTTTTTAACAATCTTTTCCAGTTCACCGTTTAATTTTTTCTTATATTTCCTTTTCTGTTGAAGCGTTTAGTAATAAAAATCTTTCATTTCTACTAGTAATTATTTGTTCTTTTCAGATTATTTATTTTATTTCTCTTCTAATTAATAAATAATTTTTATCTTTGATAAAATTACCAGGTGTATAAGCTTAAATCCGTTGTATAAGCTTAAATCTGTGTGGTCATAGATGGTGTAAGTGAGCGTATTAAGCTATCATGAACACGCCATACTTTTTTTTAGGAGTTTGACATCTGTCAACATTAATCAGTGCATATTTCATACAACAACATACATTTTTCCTTTGGTAATCATGTCTAGTTTTGTTTCAGAAAAAGAGCATGTGCGGGAAGTTCTGCGTTTCTGCTTCAATTTGAAGAAATCGGCTGCTGAATCGCATCGAATGCTTATGGAGGTCTATGGTGACAGTGCTTTATCGGAGACAACGTGCCGAGATTGGTTTCGTCGGTTCAAAGACGGCAATTTTGACTTGTGGGACAAGAAGCGTGAAAATCGGCCTAGGAAGGTTGAGGACCATCAACTGCAGGCTCTTTTGGACGAAGACAATACCCAATCGCAAAAAATGCTCGCGGAGCAATGTTTGTCTGTAAAGAGAAGAAATTTTTTTGGCGTGGTATCCACAAATTGCCCGAGAGATGGGAAAAATGTGTAGCTAGCGAGGGCAAGTACTTTGAATAAATTTGTTTTTGCTTTCTATGAAAAAAAACATATGTTTTTTTAACTAAAAAACAGCAGATTTAAGCTTATACACCTGGTAAATATCAAATAATTCCAGTTTATTTGTTTGTTTGTGTGCGTGTTTGTAAGGTCCCGTAGACTGTGAGGCCATTTGGCGACTTCATAGTACGTGTGGGAAGTTATCTGAAAGAGACTGGTCTGGGGGTTAGTAGTATAGAATGTTGGGAATTTTGTTCTATTTTGTAGAGCAGATTGGTATGTTGTTGAAGTTTAAATAGGGGGACTAGGGAATGGGGTTGTTGGATCCAGGAGGAATCCTGCTCGAGAAGTAATTCTTGGTTATGTGGTATTCATATAGAATAGGGATGATAGTGGCATGAGCGCCACTGGATTGGTCTAAGGGACCATTTGTGATGCCAAAACGGATGTTCTGAGTGAGAACAATGTGTCCAATCCGGATTCTGAGGTGCTGGCGCGCCCAGAATTTCGGTATGAAAGTTGAATAGACTGGTTAATTGGTGTTTATCCAATGAGTTGACAAAACTGTTCACTATTGGTCCAGTCATCGAGTCTACAGATGGCTAATGGTGTTAATTGCCATTCTATTAGTAGGCAGGGCAGATTGGGAATGACTGTAATCATCACTGGTCGACGGAACCAACTTGTCAGCAATTCCATAGCCCACAATTCCCACATGCCCCGGTGGCATCCATTGCATCTCGACACTCCTATTGCTAAGTAGGCCATGACGAATTCCGCTTAGTACTGGGCTTTAAGGGCGACAAGGCTGTCGCAATTTCAATTGATGTTTTGATGGCCCACAGCTACCCGTAATATGGAGCTGCCCTACAAGGGAAGATTTCACAACATGGCCAAAAAGTTCGACGACCGAAAAAGATCGGTGAACAACACCGTAGTATATCGGTGTCGGCGGTGGCATTCGTGAACAACAGTCGATGATCTTTGAATCCGTCCAACTGTTCAAAGAAAAGTTTCCTACATGTGGACGCCTCAGTACAAGCCTTCTTAAACCTGTCAAGAGAAGCAGACACTTTCAACTTTGCTCCCAATCTGGTTGTGGAAGGAAAGTTTGGAAATCTTTCCAATCTGGTTGTGGAAGGAAAGTTTGAAAATCGAGGGGACGGATGGATTTTCTATCCCAGGATAGGAATGGTGAATTTCTTTTTGAGCTGCGGGAGATGATAATGTTTTTGATTAAAGTGTGGAGGGGGTAATTTGAAAGGCATAGTTTAGGCGAGCTTTTTGAAGACAGAAGGAGATACGTTGTCGTCAAGTCTCTGTCGGTATGGATTCCACTGGGGATGTCCGGTGTGCTCCACTGGCTAGTCTGATGTAACGGTTTACCAGTGCCTCGACTAGCTTTTTCCCTGCTATTGGCGCACTTACACATAAAGTAAGAAAATAGAGTAAGGTTCCGTCCAAAAGGGCGTTGGTTACTCTAATTACCTCACTTTGCTTACCTTATTTTTGCTGCTGACTAAAAGTTTAATTATTTGGTTAATCTGAAGGCTCCACCTTCCTCCACGAGCAATTGAGAAAGCCAGGATTTTCTCTTGGGTACGGGAGAAGGGTCTTAGTGATGAATCAGACACACTAAAATTTATTTTCCTGCAAACATAAAAACAAAGTGGGATTGATTTACAAATTACCGCACCGGTTGTGCTGCTGCAAGTGTTGATCTTGCGGATAGCGTTATTAATTTATTGTTGAAGATCAGTGCCAGATACAAGTACAAAAATATTTTCACCATGTACAATATATAGTGGTTGAAAGATGATAGGAGGTGGGAAAGGGACAGAATATATGTGTTGAATAGGATCGTAGATAGAGGGGATCCTGGTGGTATACCGTTTTTCATTTCACGTTTTGACGAAAATGACCGTTAGCACTTACCATTAAGGTTCTACCAGTTAAGTAGGAACGCAGAAGTGCCACTGTTGCAGAGTCTACTCCTTACTCTGCCAACTATGACAGTACCTTCTGTGGGCAAATTCAGTCATACGCCTTTTCTAAGTCGAACGACAGCAGCAAAACACAAAGTCTACGTTTGTAGTAATCATGGATTGAATGTTGGAATTCAAGTAGCATTCTCAGAGTTCCCCTGTCCGACCTGTAGGCATGTTATTGAGGATTGGGTCTATTAAGTCTTGTAGCTAGGATCTTTTCCGGGATCTTGGAAGTACAAGGCAATAAAGAAAAATGGTCAGTTCCAACTTATTTTCTTATGCCACTATTATTTTGAATATCCGTTCCATTTTACTATAACTAAACTTGGGGTATTCAATATTGAATTAATGACAGAAAAACGAAATCAAAGTTTACATACGTTCAGGTATACATGCCCATACCATGCCGTTTCAGATCATAACAGAAAAATTTACTGAACGCGTAAGCAAATGCGACCAACTTCATTTTATTATAAAAATTTTGAAAATCTAACCACAATTTTTGTATTTAATTTTGGAAATCTAACCACAGTTTTTGCTGTTTGGTTTTTCTGGTTTTTATTTTTAACAGATCACGCATGACAGATGACATGTGTTAAAGTTAAAAGTGCCTCAGTTAGCATTGCCAATTTCATCATGGAAAGATTTATGCCCGAACAACGCTTGAAAATCAAAATTCGTGATTTGTGAAAAATGTGTTTCGCGCACTTCGGACCATTTTATTGCTGTCATAATCGACCTACTGAGCAAGCAATTCAAGCCATAGTAACAAAATTTCGCAGGAATTTTACGGTATTTGACATCAAACCATCAACCCTTGTGCGTACAGAGGAAAATATTGCTGTCTTAGCGTCCAGTATTGGTGAAGACCGCGATTTGTCCATCCGTCACCGTTCACAACAACTGGAATTGTGTAACTCGAATATGTGGAAGATTTTACGCAAGGATCTTGGTCTGAAAGCGTATAAAAATAACTAAAACCTACCAAATCGTCAAATTTTCGGTGATTGGAGCCTTACTTGAAGAAAATTCGTTTTTTAACCAAAAAATTGCGTTCAGCGACGAAGCTCATTTCTGGTTAAATCGGTATGTGAATAAGCAAAATTGTCGCATTTGGTCTGATGAACAACCACAGGCAAAACAAGAACTGTCATTGCACCCAGAAAAATGCACTGTTTGGTGCGGTTTATGGCTCGTTGGAATCGTCGGTCAGTATTTCTTTAAAGATGACGCTGGCCGTAACGTGTTATTTTTGTAAAATTTCGTTTTCAGTCAAAATTCCTTTCCGGTAAAAATTTAGTTTCATAAAAAAATGTTCAGTAAAAATTCAGTTTCGGTAAAAATATTCAATAAAATTTTTTTGGTGCAAATCTTAGTGAAAATTTGTTTTTAGTAAAAAATGCGTTTCGGTAAAAAATTGTTTTTGTAAAATAATATTTTCTGTAAAAATTTCTTTCCGGTAAAAATTTAGTTTCCATAAAAAATATTCAGTAAAAACTCATTTTCAGTAAAAATGTTCTATAAAATTTTTTGGTGAAAATCTTCGTTAAAAATTCTCAGGCAAAAATTGTTCGTTAAAATTTGTTAGCAAAAATTCAGATTTAATAAAAATTTAGTTTCTGTGAAAATTCGTTTTTAGTTAAAAAATGCTTTTCGAGAAAAATTTATTTTTGTAAAATTTCTTTTTCAGTAAAAATTCCTTTCCGGTAAAAATTTAGTTTTAAAAAAAAAATTTCGGCAAAATTGTCAGTTTCGCTAAAATTGTTCTATAAAATTTTTTTGGTGCAAATCTTCGTTAAAAATTGCTGAAACCACATGTCGACCAGTTACAGTTCTTCCATTGCCTAAAATGGAAGAACTGCATCTGGTCGACATGTGGTTTCAGTAAGACGGCGCTGTACTCGGATACCACACAGCCCGTAAAACAATGGACACATTGAGAGATGAGTTCGGCGAGTTGGCCGCCTAGATCGTGCGAGTCTCCAGATTCTACTTTTTTATGGGGCTACGTGAAGTCAATCGTCCATGCCGATGAACCATCGTCACTTCCAGCCTTGGAAGACAACAACATTACACGTATTATTAGCGAGTAATGTGGTTCAAAATTGGACCTCTCCAAAATTGGATCTCCCCGAAATTGCACCTCTCGCATGGATCACTTAAAACGTAGTCGTTCATACACTTTTGCAGTTTTTCCGTGTTTTTTTGGTGGAAATTTCAAAAGCAAACACTTAAATAATCACCCGTCAGTACAGAATTACATTGTGAATAAGAATTTAAAAAAAACCATTGTTCTTTGGTATTAATTGTCACCAAGTTTTACTATTTCAAGAGCGGACGAACCTTGATCGATAAAGCTTACAAAATAGTCTAAAAAAAAATCGTTTAACATTAACATAGAAATTTTTAAAAATATTATATGTAAATAGTCGACAATTAAGCAAAATGGTTGCGAAATTGAAATTTTCTTTGGTTTGTTTCGATTTGTTTTCGATAAAAAGAACAGTAATAATAATAATAATTTTTGCGCAACTAAAGAGAAAACGAAGAGAATCGTACAAAGAAAAAAAATATAATTTAATGAGTACAAACGCTGCTGCATAATAATAATGGGAGTACAGAAAGAGCGCACCCCAAATCGATTATTCGAAGTAGAAATGTAAAAGGATGGCTACGAACGGGGAAGGATTTGAGGAAAACTTAAGATTTACTTGCCTGGTAGTATGCGTTTGTGTTTGTGTTTGCCCTTAGCATACGGGATGGATTTTTTTTTGTCGGAAATACTTGGGGAAAAAATGTTTGAGGACGAAAAGTGGCCAGAGACTAAGAAGAGACTTAAAATTCCTGATTACTTATTCCAAAGTTTGTGCATGAGTACTTGTCGACATTCGAAATGGAAAGAGAGAATGGTGCCGAAAAGAGAATATCCGGAAATGTCATGAAGAATGGTTGGGAAAAAACCGCAAATTTCAATCAGAAAAATAATATCCAAGAAATCGAAAAGTTTTCTTTCTAACAACCCTCGATGATGAGCCCTAAAAACTAAGAACTGAAAGTTCGGTTGTTCGGTTGACGACGACGATGTTCTATGAAAGCCAAAGTATTCAGCGTGTGCTATAAAAATCGATACAGAGGCCGAACCCGATTCTTTTGTGTGTTATGCTAAAATGGCATTAATTTTACGATGTATTCCTTTTGCGATTTCCATTTTAACTGCTACTACTAGTGCTGTGGAATCCCGAATCTAGCAAATTTAGATCAGTTCAAATTCGACCCGACCCCCCAAAAAGAAAACGATTCTGTTTGGTGTGCTTGAACATTTGCCCACCTATCTGCGAACCACTTACCTCCAAAATGAGCTCGTATGATTGTCGGCATGGCGTGATGTACAAACCCCGTAAGTGTGTATGCGGCCTAGCATATGAACAGGTTGTGGTGGGCGAAAACACCAAACAAGCTCATCCCGGTTTTTGTTGTTTCTTAAAGGCATTCCCATTCTTGACACTGTCGGAATTTATAAGCTTTCTGGCCTAAAGAAAGACGGAAAAGCTTTCTGGCCTATAACCAAACTGGGTGGTCGGTGTTATCCACATACACTCCTCTGTGTCCTATTCTATCCACTATACGATCCCCTATGGAGCGTTTGCACCATCCTTTTCGTATGCTTCGAACCACTTAAAAACTTCGAGATCATCCACACACCCCATAGCCAGAATAGTGCAATCATTCATCCTCTGTTATTGTGTGAGCCTCCTTGACGGAGATAATTCTGGGTTGGTTACCAACGTTTGCGAATTCGTTTTCACCGGATTGGCAGCCCACTCACCGAAACTGATGACATTAACGAATTCTACGCTCGTAGCACAAGTCACGCGGAATTACGAAAATAAACGCTGAAGTCAAAAACATTTTCGTCTGTAAAAGAATTGGGGCGATTTCGGCCCGATTGGATATTCGAACGTTCGGATTCGAACATTCGGATTCGCATTCGGTTTTTAGATTCGTCTTTGGGTTAACATTCGGATTTGAATATGAATTCCCAAAGTGTGAATGCTTTAACCTCTTAAGATGTATATATTCGCCTAAACCAATAATATTCTGGATGTTCTGACAAGGGGGAAGAGGGGTTGTAGTTGAGAAAATTGTTTTAACCTTAAACCTTACCTGTTATTTGGAATTAATTTGAATGGAAATGAGGAGATGACGACGATCAATTCGATGGTAAAGAGTAAAGTTAAGACCAGAAGGAGAGTGAAAATTGCGGAAAACTTCGTGATGATTGACAAGAGGGATAAGAGGAAGGGGAGAAGGCAAAAGGCAAGTTGGGGAAATGGTGCTTGTGATGAATAAAAGTATGCCGAGACAACACCAAACATCCATCTTGTCATGAAAGTGTATCAGAGTCGTCTCTATTATTGCCTATATCGCAGCGGCAGAAGGAGCACTCTAAGGACCACCTCCACAAGACGCATTCTCCTATGTCGGATGTCTATTCACACAAGCATATACGTGTGAGCACCACAAATATAAAAAGAACCGTTAAAAAAATAATAAAAGTAAATAAATAGAAAATGAGGGCGACTAGAAAAATTTCTTATCAATGCCGTTAACAAGGAGGCTTTTATGTGAGTTACACTTTTTTGTTGGAATTGAAACTCTCTTTCAGGAGAGCAAGGAGTAAAAGATTCATAAAAGCACAAAGAGCAAATGGAACGATGCCAACGGATTCAAATACGATAGAAAATGTTTTCTTTCTTTTGCAGAATTTTGACAAAATTTAAATGAAAATGAAGACAAAAAAAACCATTTCAAACATGAACGAACGACAAGAAAATTTCGATTTTCTGGTACTTTTTATGATTTATCCTAAATTTAAATTTGGTCATTTTTACAAAAACATTTCCCAAAAAATTAACCATTTTTAAATTTTCAATTTGTTCTTATTTTTATTATAAGAAGAAGAAAAACTTTTTTTTGTCGTTCTATGATTTCTGAGACAAGAGCCAGAGGCCGTTCTGTAGCGCCATGACCATGAGGCCATTCGGCAGACTTCATATTACGTGTATGTTGGGCATAACCAGCTTTCCTAATGAAACTGGTCGATTTTTTTGTTAAGACATTGTTAAATCTGTGGAGCAAGTTAAGATGTTTAAGAAATGGCCTCGGAAGGAGTCCTGTTCAAAAACAATTTCTGGATTGCGTGGCATTCGTTTAAAAAATGGCGAATGGTGTGTTGAATGGCATGAAGGATAACAACCGAAGAGGAAATCATGGGTAAGTGCGGTATGCCCAATTCGAATTCGGAGAAGTTTCCTTGTCCAGTATTTCGGAATGGCGATTGAGTAGACCGGTTTATTGGTGTCAGGCCAATGTGTGGAAAGAAATCTTAAACTTTCGGACCAGTCCACTTGTCTACGAATGGCTAAAGAAACCATATGCCATTTGGTTAACAGGCAGGCTGAGTTTGGAAACACTGTGATCCCCGGACGAGGACAGCCTCTCCCGCCAAAAAGACGGCCTCAGATGGCAACATGGCCAGGAACCCAATGCAACTCGACGTTTCTATTGTTTAACAGATTGGGACGACTCCAATTGAGCACCGAATCAGTTGACGATCCACGAAATTCTTCGAGGGCAGACAGGTTATTAGTAACAATAGCTTTTTTGCTGTTGATTGGGAGATTGATCGAGTTCTCTGCAGTCATAGAATAATGAGCCTTTAGCTGGAAAAACTGCACGGTACAGTTCACCGACAAGCTGGATGACAGCAAAAGATGTTGAGTCCATCCAGCACTTCTAGGAACAATTTCCTGTAGCAAGATGGATCGATGTTTGCTTACCTGCTGAGTGACGTAGACACCGTCAACGTCGTTCCCAACCATGGTTTCCACTTCAGGTACGGCAGGAAGGCTGGAAATTCTCAGGGAGAAAAGGTGGATGGATCTCCTTCTAGTTTGGAAGAACTCTCTCTGGAAATTCTATAGAAAAGGTGAATGGATCTCCTTCTAGTTCGGAAGAACTCATTCTAGAAATTCTAGAGAAAAGGTGTAAGAGATTTGTTTTAGGTGATATTTGGGAGAGCAAAGGTTTTTATAAATTAAGTTAATGGGGGATGTGTAAAAGTAGTGTGAAATGGGTCTCCGACCAGCTTCAATAAGGATAGAATCCACCGGGGAAGTCCTGTGTGGTCTACTGGCTTGCTACTGACATTCTGACGCATAACGAGAGGAAATAGAGCAACATTCCATCCAGTTGGTTACCCTGATTACCTTACTTTGTCTAATCTGCTGGTTTACTAACCAGAATTGTCTGTAAGGGATAGCGTCGCTTTTCATTTGAGAAAAAAAAAGATAAAAATTGCTGTAATACATGTTAAACGGAGAATATCAGAGTTGGTGGTAGCTCTTGCACCGGTCATCAGCATCAGCAGCACTACAACCGAGACTCCATTTTAGGCATTCTAATTCAAAAAATGCCAAATGTCACAGATTCGTGTCGTGGTCTTCCAAATTACACGTGAGCTCGATCAAAGTTCGCACAGTCAAAATTTGTTTGTGCTACCGAATTTTTTCCTTCATCCATTTGACATTCGACGTTTTTCGATTCCGTTTTCATAAACGATTTTCAATTGTGTTTTTTGCGTTTTACTGTCAATTAAGGAAAATGTTAAAAAATATTTGAACAACATAAAAGATAATAATAAATAAAACAAAAACGAAGTGCTGCAATAGGAGCAGAAGTGGCAGCGATGTGGCTGCAACGAAGAGCTACAGTGCAAACAGTGCCTGGTTGGGGGTGTGCATATGGAAAGTTATTGTTGGGATCACTTCGATCAGAAATTCTGTAGCAAATTTCAGCGTCTTGGCAAGGATGAGTTTGATCACCTTTGGAACTGGTATCGTCGTTAATCGCCAAACAAGATACGCCAATGTCTGGACTGGGCGATAGTTTTTTTTGTACAAACAAGCGCGAACTTTCAAAATTGCAATAATATTCGAGCTGCATGCTCGAGCTAGTTGACTAAAACTAACCGAACATCCACAATTTCATTACACCATTCGGCCAATTAAATCGTTCGAGCAACGCTCGATATTTTGTTCGTCTCGAACATGATCGATTGAGGAAGTGTGTTCGTCCTCGATTGTCAAGCATATGTTACACCAGAAAAAAAGGACGGCTTTTACTAAAATTCGAGCATTTCTCTGCCAGATTGCTGTCTCAGTGATGCCAAGATCTTCCCCATTTCATTTCTACCACACCTCATAAATAATACGACTGGATCTTCCTCTCCCGTACAGATTAAGAGTCCAGCAGCTTCTTTTACCGATGGTAATAATAAATTACTGAACAGTAAAAAATCAAGAAAAACTTCTATCAAAATCGGTTAAATCGATTCCAGTGCATATTTGGTAAAGTTGAGTGTGTGTGCATAAACATTTCCCACAAAAATTAATCAAACTAAATTATTATTTGAAACGCAATCGTTATCAATAATAGTTTTCAATTCAATTTACCATCATCATTTTGCTAACCAAGCATTCCGCCGTGGCTAAAGATAAACTATTTAACGTACTAAATTATGTCTAATCGAAAAATAGAAGAAGAAAAAAACAAACGAAAAGCTAACAAACGACTTCTATGAAATTTCTCGATAATTTGTTTATTTATTTACAAAAGAAAGAAGAAAGAAGGCAAAAATTCATCGTCTTATCATAAATTTTTTACAAAGAACACCGACGAAAGATGACAAAAGCTAAAAAGATGTGGATGCGGTGAGAGGCAACGCAACGCAACGCTACGTAGTCGGATTCGGGGATTTGCGAATCGATCGATTTTTGCAGGCCAATTTATTAAGATTCATTGCTGTGTTCGGGGCTTCATGCACACTCGTTATTAATGGAATACGGAAAATGGTCATAAATGTGGGGCTGGATGGATTAAGAGAGAATTCCAGTTCGGAAGAGTGTCCATTTTGTGCGCGGCATCTCACATCGAATTGTATCGCTACCACCTGAAAATGAAAATGACAACCACGGACAAACGAAGAAAAAGAAAAACCGAACAAGACTCGAAGCAGTAAAGAGGCTTTTAGTCTGATAGGAAAAAGAGGGTGAAGAGGCAGAAGAACTACAGAGGCTGAGGAATTAGAGAGAGCAACAACAATCCACTCTTGCAATGATGCTTCGGAGTACAAAGAAAACGAAATCGAAAACGAAACAACCTCTCTTTCATCGTTACTCATACGAGTATGTACATACTTACTTACCTGCTTATTGGCGGCTGCCGCTTGTTTTAAAAATGTTCAGAGTAAATGGTTCAGTTCGGTTCACTGCAATTGAAAAATATTCATAATCGGACTGTGAGAACGCCGCAATCATACAATCGCACACATGTACACGTACACACTGATAGGTAGTCAACTTAGCCACCCAGCGAAGTCACATTGATTGTGGGTTCGGAAAAGTGGAGGCTTGCTCCCGTACGAATGGATAATGTGAGAAGACCGATTACACGACACAGTCCCGAGAAGCTGATAAGCACAAACATGTGCGAGGAGCACGTATCAACGTTGTTTTGACATTTGCGTAAAAAGCACAAGATTTGCGGCGAACTTTGAAATAAAAACGGCACAGGCGGTCGTGTTACTATTGCGTTGGCGATTCCAACGCACCAAGAAAACGGGCAGCGCAAACAGCAGAGCCACAGCAATATCGAATAGTCTGCCAATTTGTTTAAAGAATAGAGAAACAAGAACAAGAAGGGCCCATTTAGGTATGCGGTTAATTTCAGATGTTACCTCCTCCCCCCCTCTTCCCTTGAAAAATAAAACCATTACTAAAATGTTTTAGTGCTACTAACCGAAAGGTTTCGTTTAGAAACAGCAACGAGAATGTGTAGAAACGGGCCGCCGAAAACCATAAAGCCAATTCTAAGAAAGACTCATCGTTGAAAAAAGTTCACCCCACGCACCGCACTCAATTAATACAGATCTGAACTTCTCTTCGTTTCAATAATAATCAAACGAATTGGTTCGTTTCCGTTTGTTCACATCACTGTGATCGGTGTCTTCATGTAAAATTGAATGTTTTTCTCTTAAGAAGGTGTCGCTCACAGGTTGGGACGATTGCTGGTAGTTGGTTACACGTACACGCTATTCCGTAATAGCACGGCGATTACTCAAAAAAAATAACCACAAACGATGGTGGCTGAGTGGGCGACTCAGCGTCCCCTGAACGCGTGACGCTGACAGTAACGGTGACGCTTCAAATAATAGCAGCAGCAGTAATTGCTGTGTCGGTGAAGTCATCACTGACGTAAAGTAAAGCGGAATTCGAGAAAGCGCCAACCGCGCGGCGCATACAACAAAAACCGACACAGAATAAAACGAAACCAAACCAACCGCAGCAGCAACAGTAGAAACTTCCGGGCGGAGATGGGTGAGAAGAGACGCCGATAAAAAGTGACCAGCCGACCGACCATTCGATCGACCTACCACAGGCCATTCGTAATAATCGCACAGCTTTTATGGACCCTAGACAAAGTGGACAGGAGCACATAAGTTGTAAGTTATGCGATGGCCGATTGTTGGCGGCTGGGAGCTTCGAATTATCTCTTCGCTTTCATGCGAGTGTGGGGCAAGGCAGCTAAGCTTCGTTCGGACTGTGCTCTCTCTGAGAAAAAAATTCGTCTCGCGGACGGTGTGTGCGGTGAAAAATGAGTGCGAGTTCGATTGTCGATCTGGGCAAGTCTGTAAGCTACGTCGGGCATTCGTTGCAGAGAGGAAAATGTGTTTTGGACTCTTGGAGCGTGTGCTCTTTTTATTGTGCCATAATGGGCACTTACTGTCGATGAGAATTTAAACAGCCGCAAGCATCGAAATGCAACAAAAAAAAACAATACCATAAGAAATTCGGTCCGTTGTATGGGAACCAATCGTCGAAGTTCTAATCGTTGTTTTCGGAAGTCACCCACCAAAATTTACTTCCCCGAACCTATTCGACCTATTGGCTGAACAATTGAATTATTCTTCCTTAAATTGAAAATTCTACCCAAACATTAACACATGCAGATGGGAACCTCTTCGCCGAACATCTCTTCTTCGAGGAAAAGATAATCGCGAAGGTTACATAAACGGATCACCACCAGCACTGCTGGTCATCGTCACCACCGCCGCCGCTGTGTTGTTGAGTTTATTGAACCTCAACGCGAACTGCGGCCGCATGGGTTTGATACGCGCACAATGAGGCCCATGACAACTGGTGGTGGCGCATCTGCACCGTCCCATGCCATTCCGTCGAATTAATTCAAATCAAGTTGATTCTGAGTAGCAGCAGATGCACGCGACAACGGCGATTTTCCACATGACCATATGCGAGTGTACGTAGAGATATTCGGGTAGTGTGAGTGCGCTGCGCAATGAGCTTACGACAAAATTCGGTCGACTTGCGTGCAATCGATCGACTCTTGTACGAGTCTCGAAGTTCTTCCGATTTTTCTATAAAGAGACGAGCCGTGATTGACTCAATTTGTTCTCTTTCCCCAGCCTAATCACCAACGAACGAACAAACCTGAAAGCGAAACTGTATAAAAATTTCTCCATTCACCCTACAGAATGAGAGGTATTGTGAGATTCGTAACAAAATATCTGAAAATTCCCAGGCTTCTCTTTCTCTCCCAGCGGTGTTGCCAATAGTTTCCGAAAAAAATGATTGCATTTGTGACAATCGCCGTTTGCCTATCGAACTATATAATTTTTTTTAATGTATTAAAACGTAAAATAACTCCGTTATTTTTTTGGTTTAAAATTAAAAAATATTAAATAGTTCATCATAAAAAAAGTCGATTGTTTTAAAATTTAAAATGTGCTCATACAAATTCAAATTCAATTAAAAAATTTTTCTAATCAAAAATTGGTGATTTTGTTTTTGTAAATCCGAATAATTTCAAAGACTTTTCTATGCTTCGTATACAAAAATATGTAACGTTCTTAGTGAAATGACTTTAGTTAGAATATAGAATCATTTTTGCCAGAACCATTTGGTTTTTTAAGTTTTCGGGCCTATTTGAAAAAGTTGGAAGTGGAATCAATTTTAAATTTTTTCTTTCTTGATTTACTATAACGCCACAAAATAAGAGGAACCCAGCAAATAGTCCTATCAGAACCAAGTTTATTTTAAAGCATTTTAAATTGAATTTACAACCAATCCGAATTGTTCAGCTCAACGTCTTTTCAATTTCTAGACAACATAACCCCTTAGATTCTTTGTCTAAAGAGAAATGGTAGAAAATGACTTTTTTTTTTTAAATAATTGAGTTTATTTCTAATAAAATACATATGCAAAAAAATTTTTTTTTATTATGATCTAAAATCTATTTTGCTGGTATTGGTCGTTTTTTCCTCCAACGTTTTCGTAGAAGCGCTTCTTTTTGTTTCTCCTTCTTTATGCTTTTATCATAGTTTTTACCACTTTTACTAAAACTTTTATTCTCATTACGCATTTCTGATAATTTGCGATTTTTCTGCTTTAGAATATTCTTTTTATTTGCAGATTTCTTTTTGCCACCTTCGGAAATTTGAATTTTTATCGTTCGTCCGTGCAATTGTTGATTGTGTAATTCGAGCGCTTTTCGAAAACCGATTAAATCTGACATTTCGACAAAAGCAAAGCCCCCACGTCGATTGGGAGGTATTCGGCATGATTTCACTTGGCCACATTGTGAAAAGTAGTCCATCAGATCCTGCTTGGTCGTATCGAAATTCAAGTTTGTCGCATACAAAACGAAACGATTTGATTTGCTGGCACCACGCAGCAAATTTGTCACCTGCTGTTCAGTTAGTTCAGTGTTTACAGGTTTTTCTGTTTCTGTTTCTGTTTCCAATTGTGTTGTGGAGGATTCCGCCTGTTCGGAATTGCCAGACTCTTTGTCGATTGGATTTATATTTCGTTTACTGCGTTTGGGGTAATCGTAAACTTCTTCATCTTCATTA
The DNA here is from genome assembly GCA_958298945.1 of Atherix ibis. Lineage (NCBI taxonomy): Eukaryota > Metazoa > Arthropoda > Insecta > Diptera > Athericidae > Atherix > Atherix ibis. The sequence continues at coordinate 2,334,223 of OY282607.1, read as the reverse complement.
TCTTCAGCATCAGGGTTGGAAGTATTTCCCCCCTCAGTATCACCATTAGTTTCCTTTAAATCGCCATAAATTTCCCTTCTCTTTGCATCGTCAAAGTTACCCAAAATATCAGCACTTTCGTCGTTGCGAGGCGCTACTCCGATTGTGTCCGGTTTAACCTGCCTTTCCACTTCATAATCTGAACTGCTATCAGCGTCACTGTCCATTATAAGCAAACAAAATCTTTAATAATTTACTTATTTTATTTAAAATACACCTTTTGCTTTTTAGTTTTTTAAAAAGGCTTAATTTTAAAAATAAGAAAATTTTTTATTGTTCATTCTCCCTAATAAGAAAGAGGAACTTCTGTCAATTTCAAAATCACAAATACACCAAAAAAACACATGTGCGCATTTTGACATTTAAAAAATTCTCTCTTCAATCTTCTTCAATCTTATTTTGACAGTCTATCTGGAGAATATAGGCTTTTTCATTACGCTATATAGAAATTAATGCTCTCTTTTTATAAATTTAATCAACGCCATTACCTCATTAATAAAATTAGTTATTTTAGAAACTGTTAGGATAAAATTTTTGTTATTATTTTTGTTTGCGATTGAAAATCTTTGGTCGAAAAGAACTGTTTGAGTAAAAACTTTTTGACGATATAGGCGACATCTTTTCTGTACAGTTAATTATCTTCTGTTCCATTTTCAAACTGTTCTCCGCAAACAAGTACAGTTTCTCGACTGTCATAAATTCATTTGCTGCCGCCAATTGTCATTTTTACCGAATGAAGAAAGTTTCCGATCCTAATTTGGAAAATTTTCTTTAATTTTTAATGAAAGTTGTTCGAATATTTTAATTTTCCAAATAGTTTGATAAATTTCATCGGTATTAAAATAAAATCATTAGGAAAATACTGAAAATTGAAGAAATCCCCAAACAGTGCAGTTTATTGTCGGTTGTGTTTACCAACAACAGTTGACAATAAACAAAAAATAATTTAATGGTTTTATGTATAAACAGAATAAACAGGCAACATTGATAAAAATTATAATATTAAAATGGTAATTGAATATATATATTTAAAAAAAAAAAAAAATTTATCGTAAAAGTTTTCCTCTTCAGTCTGTAACGTTACATACCGATTTTGGGGATTTAAAATTGGAGCTCTTCTGCGAGGACGTACCCAAAGCGTGCGAGAATTTCTTGGGACTTTGCGCCAGTGACTATTACAACGGATGTGTTTTCATACGAAACATAAAAGGATTCATGGTGCAAACTGGCGATCCGTCTGGTACTGGAAAAGGTGGTGATTCGATTTGGGGCGCTAAGTTCGAGGATGAATTCAAAGATAATCTAAAAGTGAGCTTGGATCAGTTAAAATTTAATATTTATTTTATTGACAAGTTTATATACATTTATGATTTAAGCATAGCGATCGAGGAGTGGTTTCGATGGCGAACAGCGGACCAAACACAAATGGCAGTCAGTTTTTCATAAGTTATGCTGCCCAACCGCATTTAGATCTAAAATACACCATATTCGGAAGGTATGACGACGTTCTTTTCTAATCACCATTTATTTATTGTATAAAGAACAAAATTCAGTTGAGCAAACCATGAATTCAGATCGCAATTTTTTTTTCTAGGGTAATCGATGGATTTGAAGTTTTGGATCAGTTGGAAAAGCTTCCTGTTAATCCGAAATCATTTCGACCGTTAATCGAAAAGCGAATAAACGATGTAACGATTCATGCAAATCCTTTAGCTGGTTAGGAAAAGCCGCTTATTATCCAAAATAACAGATGTGTTAAAAGTTTTTATTATTAAGAAAAAAAAAGAAAAAAAAAATACTTTTATAGTTTTATTGAGTGGGTGTTACTCAACTAGCCATTTCCATACGTCTGCGTGCCATAGGGAAGATTGAAAAGATCGGAAAATGCGTGCCGCATGAATTGAACAATAGGCAGATGGAGCGACGCCAAAACACATGCGAAATCTTGCTCGCCATACAAAAAAGAAAGTCGTTTCAGCATCGGATTGTGACAGGCGATGAAAAGTGGATATAGTTCGAGAATCCTTAACGCAAGAAATCATGGGTTGATCCCGGCCAACCATCTACATCTTCCTCAAGAACAATTCGCTTCGGACGCAAGACGATGCTGTTCGTTTGGTGGGATCAGAAGGGTATCGTCTACTATGAGATGTTGAAACCTGATGAAAATGTTAATGCCCACCGCTACCACCAACATCAGATCAAAGTCCACCGTGCTCTGCGTGAAAAAAGGACGGATTATCAATAAAGACATGACAAGCGACTTTTCTTCCACGACAATGCACCACCGCACACGTCAAAAATGGTATGAAACTACTTGGAGACACTCAACTGGGAGGTGCTACCCTACCACGCTTATTCACCAGACCTGACCCCTCCCTACTACCACCTGTTTTCGTCGATGGTTCACGCGCTCGCTGAGCAGCAATTCGATTCTTACGAAGACGTCCGAAAATGGCTTGATGAGTGGTTTGCCTCGAAAGAGAAGGAATGTTTTTGGCGTGGTATCCACAAATTGCCCGAGAGATAGGAAAAATGTGTAGTTAGGGAGGGCAAGTACTTTGAATAAATTTGTTTATGCTTTCTATGAAAAAAATATTTGTTTTGTTTCATACAAAATAACTTCAAACAAAACATATTGCACAACTTTCTTAGATCTTCTCTTCGTGTCATCGAACTTTTGTTGAAAACTCACTTTCATCGCCCTCGGAAATTTGCTAATGCGAAGAAAATCTTTCTGCAATTAATGCATAAATGCATTATTCATTGATGGATTATAATCAATTTTGTATAAACAAACTAGATCGAATTGGAAAGAAATCAGAAGAAAATCTAAAATGTGCCAACTAACGCAGTTCACAACGAAATCTACCCTCCAATTAGAGGAGTTCTTCAAAAAAGATAGTTCTAATCTCCAAGTGAAGGTGAAAATAGCTTACAACTCAAAATAGGGCATGAGACTGGCCTGTTTTGTGTTGTAAACTACTTTCACATACGAGGTCTGTTCAAAAGTATCGCGAATTTTGAATTTCCGTGGGTTACGTAATTTCCGCGGGTTACGTTATGTTGGTACTCATGTCTCTTACTTATGCCGACAAGTTCGGCCATTTTGACTGTTCAGTTAATTTTTGTCAGTTGCTTTGCTTGCACGTGTTTTGGCTCGTCTTCGATTTTTGCCCATTCCAAAAAATGGATCAAATAATCTGTATCAAATTTTGTGTATTCCGAATGTTGACTTGGACCGAAGCAACGCTTATCGGTGGTACAAAATGTTCTCAGAGGGCCGAAAAGATGTGAACGACGGAAAGCGTGCCGGACGCCCGAGCACGTCAACAATAGACGAAAACATTGATGAAGTCAAGAAAATAGTGTTGGCCAATCGTCGAATCACCGTTAGAGAAGTTGCTGAAGACTTAAACATATCGATTGGCTCGTGCCATTCAATTTTTACCAATGATTTGGGCGTGAGACGGGTCGCCGCGAAATTCGTACCACAATTGCTCAATTTCGACCAAAAACAGCATCGCATTAACTTTGCTAAGGAGCTGTTGGACTCTGTCCGCGACAACCCATATTTACTTCAGATGGTCATAACTGGTGACGAATCACGGAATTATGGTTATAACGTGGAAACCAAAGCTCAATCATCCCAATGGAAGCTGCCGCACGAGCCAAGTTCGGTCGAATGTGAAGGTTTTGCTTACAGTTTTCTTCGATTGTAGGGGCGTGGTGCATTATGAGTTCTTGTCACAGAGTTAAACGGTCAATAAGGAATATTACCTGTAAGTTATGCTCAAGTTGCGTGAAGCAATCCGCCAGAAACGCCCGGATTTGTAGAACAAAAAATTGGAAAAAAACGTTGTCACAAGTATATAATATCTGGTGGGGATTACTTTGAAGCGGACAAAATAGATATTCATGAATAAAAAAAATAATTTTTGAAAAATACAAAATTCGCGATACTTTTTGAACAAACCGCGTACCTCCCATTAAAAAGACATTAAAAATGAAGAAATTCCACCCTCGTCGTTTTAGTCATCGTTTTTAAAAACAGTCCTTTTAATTGGGTTTTTCCCCTAAAATGGCAAGCAAAAAACTTATACAGAAAATTTTACCAAAGGCATATAAAAAAGAATTGCTTCAAGTCAAAGGGGTTAAAAAGATAAACCGCAAGCAGTAAAAATTTTTTTAAATTTATTTTTATTCAATATATTAATTATTTGTATTTATTTTCTGTGATTTATAATTATACTTCATATAATAATAATAATAATGAGGATAATAATAATTATTTAAAATAAAAAATCTTTATAAGTTTAGAAAGATAAATAAATAAATTAATACAATATTTTTTTGTTTTCATAATAATAATAGCTAATAATACAAGATATGAAAAATATATTAAAGCAACTTGTTTGTTGTTGTTGTGTATACTTGAAAAATCATAATAGTAATTATTAATTATAATAGAAAGAAACCAAAAAAAAAACAAATCCAGAAGAAGAGAAATTAAAGGGAAAAGAATAAAAAATTTCCCAAAAATTGGATAACATTTTTCCATAAATTTATTTCATTTAATTTTAATATATATATTTTTTTTTAATTAATTTATTTAAGTTCCAAATATTTGTTCTTCCTTTTTCTTTAAAAAATATATTTATTATTGTAAATTGTTCTTTGCAAAAATAGCTTGCCAGATTTTTTGTCTGATTTTCTTTTTGAAAAATTCCTATAACAAAAAGAAAATAATGGAAAAAACGCACTAAAACTTATTATTAATAATAGTGTGTTCTAGAAGATTCTGGAAAAGCGTTTCTAGAGTTAAAGAATATTTGCCAGCGAGTGATCTCGATTTGAACAGCTATTTACGAACTCAGTCAAATAAAGAAAATCCTAAATTAAAAAAAACTATCCTTTGAATCTGCGTAAGATCGTAACAGAATATTTCGATCAGGTAAAAAGGTGGACTTGAAAATGGCATTGTTGGATTTAGTTAGGCGAGCTCCACAATGATGATGGGAGGAACCCGGCTCGGAAAGAACGTTCTTGGTTTCCTGGCATTAGTCGCTCAAAATGTGTGCAGATTAGTTAGTAGAACGGCACAGGATTGGCAAATAGGACGGACGAGTGTGATTTCCAAAAAGAAAGTTGTCGGTGAGAAATCAGTTTTTGTGCCCAGAATTTCGATAAGGATGTTAAGTAGACTGGTTTGTTGGTAGTTGGCCAATGAAATGCTAAGCAGCTTGCACTGTTAGTCCAGTCTGTGTTTCTACATTTGGCTGAGGATATTTGCCATTCTGTTAATAGGCGAGGCATAATAAGGATAGCTGTGAGCACAGGAGGCCGGAGAGTTTTTTCTGCTAACTGATTATTTCCCATAATTTCCACATGACCCGGTACGCAACGAAACTCGACACTCCTATTGTTGAGTAGGCTATGTCGAATCACGTTGGAGAACAGGATTATTCAATGAGTCGCTAATAGCGTTGAGGGCAGTAAAGACGATGATACTGGGGACATGCCTTATATGGAAAGACTTCACATACCAGGTCACGGATTTGGGTTCTATTGACCTTAATAACTGGAAATGAAGATGTGTTAAGCTCGGTCGCCGCATCCGTAAAAAGAAGTGTACATTCTTCCAGCCCGTCTAACTGCTCGAGATAAAAGCCTCCTTAAAACTATTTGGGGACGTAGATATTCTCAAAACTGCTTCCAATTTGAAAGTGGAGGGTAAGTTTAAAAGTGGAGGGAGCGGGTGTAAGAATATGTCTCTAATGTTGAAATTATTAGCGATAAGGAGTATTAGTACTGCAAAACGTATTCTAAGCGCCACGACACTAAGGCCATTTGACGAAAAAGGATACCGGGATATAGAAATTGAAAGTAAAACTGTTTTTTGGGGGAATTAGCGTAGGACCACGCTGCTACAGTGGTATTCGAACCCACGACCGCTTTGCCTGGTAGTCCCAGTACGCTATTGACTGTGCTACCGGGGCCGGCGGAGGATGAATTCTTTTCCGAGTTACAGGTCCATATATTAGACTATATTATCGAAGCAAAAATTATTATTGTAAATAATTCCGATTTGGGCTTTATGAAGATACAGAAAAATATCGGTTTTCGACCAATTTCGATTAGGATTGAGTTCACCGGAGAAGTCCGAGAATGTTCGTTCATTCGTAGTACTCCTAGTTTCCTACAAAAAAAATTTCCTCATGGACGCCCATAAATTTCATAAATCAATTTGTATTCGTAAAAAATCCAATTTACATGCTAGAAAAAGATTATTCCCCCTTTTTTTTTAGATATAAAAATTACTATAACTTTCTGCCTATTCTCTGTTATTAGCAAAAATTTCTTTTAAGAAATTAAAACATTTGAATTGTAACTAATTTGGAAATAATTTGCTTAATAAAAAAAGATTATTAATTAAATTATCTTTTTAATTACAATTACAGCATATTTTTATGTAATTTATTGCAATTAAATTATAACAAAAAAATTTTAATGGATTATAATCTGTAGATTGTAATTTTTAAAATGATGAAAAATGCAAAATGTATATTCTAAGCGCCACGGCACTAAAGGCGATTTGACGACACACGATATCGGGATAAGGAAAGAAAAATGGTTTTTGGGAATTAGCATAGGATCCAGTACACCAAGAGGACTGTGCTGCCTTGCCGGCAATAATTGCATTTGTAATTTACTTTTGAATTGTTCTTAATACGAATCTCATTCCTCTACTCTTTCGTTTTAGTCATAACTCCTCCTCCTTTCTACAACTCTCTTTACACCTAATAAATACTCTTTACAGTGAAAAACTATTTTTCTTAGCAAAAAAAAAAATGGATTCTCTTTACTCTCTTTCATATTTTTTCCATTTTTTTCTTCTTTTTCTTTGTTCTTATTATTTTTCAAAAAAAAAAAAAAAAACTTCATAATTAATTTTCTTTGTTGTTTCTTTTGTTTGTGTAATTTTTTTTCTTATTCTTAGAAAAAAAAATTACAAAATTCATAAAAGTTTATTATTAATTTTGAAAAAAAAAATTGAAATGAAATAAACTTGATTTATTTGTTATATACTATTATTATTATTAATGGTTAAAATTCTCTTCTTCTTTTTGTTTAATTAAATTAATTATTGTTTTTTTTGTAATTTTTTTTAATAATTTTTTTTTTTGTAGTTTTTTGTAATTTTTTTTTAATATTTTTTTTTGTTGATTTTTTTAATAATTTTTTATAATTTTTTTTTACATTTTTTTTTAAATACTTTTTTTTAATTATGTTTAAAGTTATTTAAGTTATATTAATCAGACAAATACGATAGAGCATCCCCTCCTAAACGATTATGTATGTAAGTATGTATGTGGTTTTTTTCTATATACGAGTATAAATTATATTTTATTTAATTTATTTTTAAAACCTTAAAAAGAAAATGATGTTGATTATAAATTTTTTTTCTTCTTCCCTATTTGTATTCTTAGCGAATTTTGTAAAATTAGTTTTTATTTTATTTTTATTGTTGAATGAAAAGGTTTTGTTTTTATTCTTGTTGTTTCATCTCATCTCTTATTAATTAATAGAGGAAAAAAAGAAAAAAAGTTTTTTTTTCTTGTACATTATAAATAAATTATTAAAAGAACAAATAGAAGAAAAAATACAAATGTGAATAAATACCAACACCATCTCACATATGGGAAATGTTTAAAAGTCTACACACACGTGTTATTTCTATTATTCTTCTTTTCTTCTCTTATTGTTGTTGTTGTTGTTGATTTTTCTTACTTTCAGTTTTTGTTTCTTTTGTTTCTATGTTTTTCATTTTTCTTTCATTCTAACTTTATTGTTAGTAAAGGTCCGAACTCAATTCCGACGATAACGACTAACGATAACTAAATTGAACAATTTAAATACAATTGCAACGATTAAAAAAACGTCACCTAAACAGCTTGATAAGCTGATTAGCTGAATAGTTTTAAAAAAAAAATCGAATGGTTCGTCGTGTTCTGTAACTGATTTAACAAGTTTTTCTATTAAAAATTAATTGTATCCTTATTTGTTGGATTTAGTTAGGCAATGATGATGGGAGGAACCTGGCTCGGAAAGAACTTCTTAGTTTGCTGGCATTAGTCGCTCAAAATGTGTGCGGAATAATTGTATCCTTATTTGAACACAAAATTAATAATTTATTTTTTAATATAACTCAAAATTATGTATTCGCTTATCTCATGACCATTATCAATTTCAAATATAAACAAACCGTACTGCCACAATACCAAAAAGTACTCAACCTTTAGATTAATAGCTGTCCAAGGTACTTTTGAGTAACAAAATTTTCCTATGGAAGACAAGCTAATGAATTCCTCAATGTACCGTCAGGTTTTTGTATATGTATGCGCAATTTTCTATCTGAGCGGCAAAAAATCGTACTGCTCGCATACATTTGTGTAGATTTTTTATGTAGGCATAATACTGCCTACATAATAACCACTGACAGGTGGTTTTCGTAATAGAAATTTTTTTGAATTAACATTGCTTATTTTAAATAAAAGTATAATCTGCGGAAGGTAATATTTTTTTTCCAATCTTCTGGTATTAAATGCAATTGTATTTTAAGATTATTACTTATTTGAGTAAATATCAAGCGCCTCAATTTTTTAGACTTCCGGAGAGTTCTAAAACGCTCCATTCTCAATGAAGTGGTAGCATTCCGATATGCTTGCATACTTTTTTTGTTGATGTTGAACAAAAATAAGCTCAAGTGTGGTTTTTTTTCAAATTTTTAATAGTTTACGAACAAGTAAGTTTTGTGTAGAGACCTATTCTCAGGTATTTAAAATCGTTAATCGTTCTCATCCTCTCTATAAGAAAATTGTGACGATCATAAAAATGTTTTGACAGCGATAAAATTGTCGTACCAGTTACCATTGTGTTCGGAGCTTTATTGTTGGTTTTTTTTTCTTATTTAATCAATAATCTTATTTAATTAAAACAAATAAAAAAAAAACATACAAAATAAGACCAAAAAAAAAAAAAGAAAAAAAATGATTCAAGAATAATAAATTTCTCTTTTCTTTGTTAATTAATTCTTCGTACATCTAAATGTATGATGAATGTTTTTATTCTATTTTATTTTTAATTTTTATTTGCTGTTTTTTGTTGCTGTTGTTGTTGTTGTTGTTTTATTCTTGCCTAATAAACTAATTATTTTTGATATTATTAATGTTGTTTTGCTTTTTTAAATAAATTATTTTTGTTGATGCTTGAAAATATTTTCTTAAGAAATCAATTTGTTTGTGGTGTCCACAATTTTTGTTTGTTTTATTTATGATGAATATTCTTTGTAATCATCATCAGCCTCTCACAGCCCGCATCTATTATTGATATTTTTTTTTACAACCGCACCACTACTACTGTCCCTTTTTCCCCATCTAAATTAATTGTTATTATTATTATTTTTGGGGTAAGGATTTTTTCTCTATTGTTTGAAAATATGTAAAAAAAAATGTTTTTACAATATTTAAAAATTTAAATATTTTGCTTTTATAAATAAATTAACGTAAAAATATTTTTTTTTTTAAAAGAAGAAGAAAAGAAAGCAGAAATTCTTGGAAAACAGAAATTGATTATTTTCCTTCTTTCTTTTCTAAAGGAAAAAAATAGAAATCCTAACAAAAACTATTTTGTTAATGGTATTTTTTTCTTTTCTATAAGAATAAAAAGAAAAAACAAACATTAAAACGAAATTAATAAAATAAAATAACCCATCCAGACACACACGTTGTGTTTACGATGGTGTCACCTAAACTTATTATTATTTCTTGTTTTCTAATTTTTCTCTTCTTTTCTTCTAAATTTATGTGAACTAAAACGATTGATTTGTTTTGGCGACGATGACGGTGTTTTTGTTGTTGCTGTTGTGTTGGCTAGGGCGGTGATTGGCATTATTGTTCTTTTGAATGTTTTACTCCTCAATGTTGTAAATTAGGAACAAATTGTTATCTTCGCTGCCTGGCGGATCGACTGGACGCGGAGATGGTGGTGGTGCCAAGGGTGATTTTTGTGGCAACGGCTGGAAGCCGATAAACAGGAAAGTCCGGACCAGTTGGGCACGATCGGGACGATCCTTGCGCATACATAGCACAACGGCGGTGCATTCGAGCTTCTCCTCGGCGAATTCCAGCAGCGAAACGAACGATTGTTTTGAGGCCAATAGAACAGTGGGCAGCGCAATATAAAGAATGTTGTTCAATGGATTAAATACCTTGTTTTGAATAGGAAAAAAAATTGTTTTCAATTTTACTTTCTAATGTATTTTTTTTTTATTGAAAAAATTATTTTGAAATAAAAGAATCCTATCCAAACAAAATAATTCATTTGTAAGTAAAGTGCCCATTTTATCTTGTGTAGGATTAATTTTTCTTTTTTAAAAAATTTGTGCATTCAATTCTACTTACAGTTTCCCATACGCTGCTCGTATGCTCAGTAACGTGCAGTTTAATAACAACACGTACTGGACGCTTGTGGTGTGAAAGTTTCTTAAGAGTTTCTTCGCATTCAACATCGTGACGATGGGAGTTAAAATTGTTCAAAGTAGTATCGGCACAATCATTGTCAGAGCTTTCCGACGAGTTTTTGCTGACGGCCGATTCTACGGATGCTTTGCGGTTATAATCTACAATGGACGAAAAACCAAGAAAAAAACAAAAATTCCACACGATGACAGGTGACGATAGCGATTGTGTTTGGACGATGGTGAAGATGCGCACGCAAAACCAATTAAATGGAAAGTGAGCAAAAATAAAAATTAGAAGAGAAAAAAAAAACAACAATTAGTTTATAATATAAATATTTCATTTTCATTTTTGTCATCAAGACAATTTAATTTTTCTTTTTAAAATTTTTTAATTTTTATATTTACAAAAATAAAAATATACATATATATTTATATTTTCTTGAACTTACCGACTAGGAATGATGCCCTATCGTGATCGGTTCTGTGGTGGATAGGGACATCAGGACCACCACAGAGGCCCTACACCGAGAGAGATGCAGAAGGACTCGTTCGCGTTCGATGAGGTAGACATAGCGCGCTTGCACCCTCCTTTACTATTTATACTATCTCTACTGCTGCTGCTACTACTACTGCTGCTACTACTACTACTACTACTACTAAAAATTGGCTCACTGAAAATATAAAAAAAACAAAATTTCATTATTTTTTTTTATTATATTGTATTCTATTTATTTTATAATTTAGTTTTATTAATTTTAAATAAAATATTAGAATTCCTTAAAAATTTGAAAAATACACACTTCCCCAAACATACAGAAATTCAAATCTTTAATCAAAAATTTTCATTGTCTCATTTCCCCAAACATACAGAAATTCAAATCTTTAATCAAAAAATATTTTTGAATTGTCAAAAAATATTCTAACACCACAGCAATGAGGTGAATATACGAGGTCTGTTCAAAAAGTATCGCGAATTTTTTTTTTTTTTTTCAAAAATTATTTATTTATTCATTAATATCTATTTTGTCCTCCTTCAAAGTAATCCCCACCAGATATTTTTCCGATCCTCGAAGCACTTCAAAACATCATTTTTTGTGATCTTATGCAGCACCTTCTTCGATGCCGTCTTTATCTCCTCAATCGTAGCGTTGCGTCGTCCTTTTATGGGGCTCTTCAGTTTCGGAAACAAGAAAAAGTCACAGGGAGCCAGATCTGGGGAATACGGTGGCTGCGGCATTATTAGTGTGTTGTTGTTTTTGGCCAAAAATGGCAAAAGCCAATTTTTGTTCTTCCACAAATCCGGGCGTTTCTGGCAACTTACGCATAACTTGCAGGTAATATTCCTTATGGATTCGTCTCCAGTTTTGATCCTCTGAAGCAAATTTGGGTCGTTGCGGACAGATTCCAACAGCTCCTTAGCAATGTTAATGCGATGCTGTTTTTGGTCGAAATTTAGCAAAAATCGAAGACGAGCCAAAACACGTGCAAGCAAAGCAGCTGTCAAAAATTAACTGAATATTCAAAATGGCCGAACTTGTCCGCATAAGTGAGAGACATGAGTACCAACATAACGCCACAAAAAAAATCGAAAATCGAATAAATGTAACCCGCGGAAATTCAAAATTCGCGATACTTTTTCAACAGACCTCGTATATTTAACACACCAACGAAAATGTTCCTAATACGAGCCCATACACTATCAAACAGATTTATAAAGTTGATTTAACATTATTCGGCCATTCATGCACGTGCAAAACATTTTTGCAACTTTTGTCGTTCGTAGATTGCTGGTTTATTAAACATAATCTGGATTAGTGTGAAGAAATGAAAACTATGGCAGAGCAGCCATTATCTAATTGCATTCGAACAAGAGAGAAATTAAATAAGAATGCACACCTGATTATTTGTCAGTTTGATTGTATTAACCAAAACAAGTTAATGAACAGATTTGAAAGTGTATGGTCAGCTTTAGGGCAAGAACACAAGCGCACGCATTCGAAAATAATATAATCAATTTTGAAAATGACAGTAAAATCTACGAAAATTCTGAGAGGACGATTAGTTGCGAAAAAATGTACACAAATAAAATAAATGTGATTAAATACACAAAAAAAGAAAAAAAAAGACAAAACCCTCTAAAATAATATTTCAATTTTCTATTATTTTCTTATTGGTCCTTATAACTTCCGTCAACAAGAAAAAAAAGGAGACTATTTCTATTAGAATTTCTGCGTATATGGTAAGTAACGAAAAAACTTCTATTTTTAATCAAAAAAGGTAAAAAAAAAAAAATCAACAACTTTTATTCACACAATATTAAGAATAAAATTAAAAAGAGAGAAGAAAAAAAAACGCTGATAAGAAAATACCGCTACTTTCTTTAGGAATGCGAATAAAGGACACACACGCGCATACAGGCCGACAAAAAAAGCCGATTAGCTGCAAAACATAATAAATAATTTCCATCGCATTATGTAATTATTATTTGTTTCTCATTCCATCATTGTCGTTTATGTCGGAGCTCTTTTGTAAAATATTTAAGATCGATTCTTTTTACTCTAAATAAATGTTCCTTTCCCTCTTTTTACTTTAGTTTATTTTTTCTTCTTATTTATTTCTCTAGCTCCCCCAACAACTATTAGCTCAATGGGAGAACAAAAAGCTGTAAACACAAAAGGCCATACTTTCATGCATACGTGTACATAAAAAGTATTGTGTTTTGTTTCTCCTTTAATTACAATCGGCACCAAACACATTTGTTCGGCAAGTCTTTAATTAAAAAAAAAAAAAAAAACCCAACCAAATTTATTAACAATGGATGTTTTTGTTATAAAATGATATATATTTTTTCCTACCAATTACTTAACACTCATATGCACACATATTTGTATGCACAATGGAATTTTCTGGACAATATTAAATTAGGGACGCAGCATACCGTATTTCACATATTTTTCATATTTAATAAAAAGAGAAGAAACAGTTTGTTATTCACTCTTCTTTTTTTCTCTTACATCAGAGCAAGGCAATAATATACAATCGAAAAGTGGAGATGCCGGTTTTTGATTATTCATTTTTTTTTACTTTTATCAAGCTTAAAAGTATGTGTGCGTGTGTGTAACCAATCAACAAGTATTACGTCGTCATTTCTATTTTTTCCGGAATTTCATAATATTTTACACAAAGGCCCCAATATAATATGATACAATTTAAATAAAAGGCAGACATTTTTCTTTTTGTATTTAATTATTTATTATTATTATTATTATTATTATTAATAGTTATAGAAGAATGTTTTGTTTTACTTTTAAAAAGTTTGTTTTGAATTGAAAACTATTAAGGAAAAAAAAGAGAAGAAAGAAGATAAGTTGTTTTTGGACTTATTTTTATTTGTTTTATTTATTAAAGAAATTTGTTTACGAATTTTTTCTTTTTTTAGGTTGGATATTTTTTAAATGTTAACCAAAATTAAATGCCTTTCGCTTAGTTGCATTTTTTATAATAATCTTTTATAAGAACTAACTGTTTTTTTGCTTTTGAGAATCTAATTTTTATTTTTGAAATAAATCTTTAGTTTCTTTTTTTTTTTAAATAAAACATTAGAATTTGTTTTTCACCTTTTTTTTTTGATAGTTAGAAAAATTGAGTAGAACTTTTTAAAAATATTTTTCTAGGCTTTTCCTTCTTTTGGAATAATTTAAAAAAAAAACTACTGAAATTTGTGTTGTAATTTGCCAAAAAGTTCAGCCCGGCAAACGATTAATAATGTCACACGTTTAAACTCTTACAAATTCGAGTTACATAACCAAACCCTTCCCCTCTCCCAAACACAACCAATTGTACTCACTACGCCTTGCCCACAATAACCGACTAACCAATCATCGATCCGTCCCATCTATCGATAATGCAGTGTCCGTAATGATAAAAATATCCAAACAAAATAAAAATGATAAAATAATTAATTTCCTCAATTATCATTTCGTATATTTTTTCTGTTTTTTTAACTCTTAAAATGTTTTTATGAAAAAATAACAATTGATTATAAAATTGCACGTCTTCTCCATTTATCTTTTTTAATTCCCCCACCAATCTCGCCCACACTGCCCCCCCCCCCCCCCTCACTTTCAAAAAAACATTTTTTAGCCATTTTAAAAAATGATTATTTAATAAGAGTTCGATTAATCAATTCCAATAGAAGTGAACAAAAAGTAAAAATTAATGCTAAGATGGGATGATAGAGAAAAGGAGAGGAAGATAAATTTGCATTAGGAAGAATGACAGACAATAATAAAGAGAGATGCATACGCGTGTAAATTGTGTAAATTATAAATAGAAAGAGAACCTGAGATTAAATAGGAACACGCGCTAAGTGAATTTCTGTTCCGTTTTCAATTATTTTCTGGAATGAAACAGTTAACAAAACAACAACAGCAAAAAAACGAGAAATGTTGAAATTGAGAAATAGTCTTCTTCTTTATTTATTCTCACCTCCTTTTTCGAAATGGACTTCTCTGATTTGATTGTTAAGGACAAACAAGAGCAAATAATCGCCATTATTCCAAACTGTTCCTTTCTTTTTTGTAATAATTTTAAAAAACTACTGAAAATTTGTGCTAAAAAATTCTTTCTAAAACATTGTCAAAATCAATAATTTTGTTTTGAATTTTTTCTGAAATTTTTAAAATTCTACATTTTTTCTTTTCTTAATCTTTTTTTTTTCTTTTTGGATAAAAGGTTTTTATTTAATAAAATCATTTAATTTTTTATACAGATTTTTTTCCTGAGAATTGATTTTGCTAAGAAATTGTTGAAAATAATTTTTTTTTGTACAATAAAAATTTTTTAACCCAAAATTATAACCTGTTCCAAAAAAAAAAATTGAAGCTTTTGAAACAATATTTAAATAAAATAAGAAAATATATTTGAAAATGTAAAAAGTAATAAAAAAAAACTTCAATAAAATAATTTTGATTTTATTAATAATTAACAAAAAAATATTATTTGTATTTTTTTTTATAGAGGAAAGTAAAGAAAATTGAAGAAAAACAATCTCAAAAAAACTATTTTAATTATTTAAAAGAAAACCAGCACAGAAAAATGCGCTAAAACATCTCAAATATTTTTGTATAAACCGAAGTGCTGTGAATTCAATAAAAAAAAAAAAATACACATTATTCGGTGATTCCCCCTGCAGAAGACTAGGCAATTTTTATAATGTTGGTAATTGAAGCATTGCGCAATAATTTAACTAATACGAACCAAGTGGGAATGAGTAAATTCTATTTATTTGGCTAAAATGTAAATAATTAAAAATACCAAAACTAAACTATAAGTAGAAAAATCTGTAAAATGAATTTATTTTCAACACCTAATAAAAAAGGAATAAAAAATACAAAAAATGAATAGAATTCTTTTTTGCCTTTCTAATTATAAATTTTCATTTTTCTTATAAAAAATATTCAATTGTTTTCTAGATTAATAAATTATTACAATAGTTTTTCCATATTCTTCTACGTGTATTATTGTTAAAATTAAGTATTGTTTGTTGGTTTTACCTTGCCAAGTGTATTTTTATTCTCACTGCTTTTTTAATTGAAATTTTTTAGCTTAAAAATTTGTTTGTAAATTAAATATTTTTAAAAATTAAACCCGGTCTTTATTATTTTATCTAAATTTTTTTTTTGGTTAGTAAAATTAGTTCCGCTTTTTATTATGAAAATTAATAATTAACGCAATAATTATAAGTATGTGCTTTTTATGCTCCAAATTTATCACAATTCACAATTCAATTTTGGTTTTATTATAAAATTAAATTAAATTTTTGGATTTTTTTAAAAAATATGAGGTAGATGTACTTATTTATAAATAATTTATAATAATACTGATGAATCAAATGGAATTTAAAAAGAAAACTCTTCAAAAAAAACAACAATAAATTTAAACTTTTGAAACGAGAATTTTGACGCGTTTATTAATTATCGAAAAATAAATCACTTTTTTTTAGATAAACAAAAAAAACACAACAAAATAAAAGAAATAAAAAAAAACGCCAAAAATTTGATTTAATCCAAATGTTCTTTTTAAATGAAATCACATTTATTATAATTTAAAAAAAAATATATTCTCGTTCATAATATAAAAAAAACTGCAAAATTATGAATTTATTTCAGTAAAATTTCTTTCTTTTTCGAAAATATCCGAAATAATTTTTTTTTCTTAATTCAATTGTAAGTGAAATTTTTTCTCTTCCCCAAACGGGATAATTTCTCACTAAACTTATTCGATTAGCGCTTAGAACTCAACTGAAATTCTGAAGCGAGCGACTTACTCCTTTTCATAGAAAGAAATTGGCAATGAATATTAAAAAAAAAATATCCACATACACAATTATGCGATTGTATATGAACTAATTGAGAGAGAAAAAATGAGAACGATTTTGCTCTCTCTTCTTTTGGCTATGCATTAGACGGTAGTGGCGAAAAGTGAGATCAAAATAGGAAAAAAAAACCAACCACTAGAGTAAATAATAATAACAAAAAAAACGAAATCGAATTGGACAGAGGGTAGCGCTTTGTTGCAATAATTGACGCTGTGCTGTCTGTTTTCGTGGTGAAATTCTGCGGTGATAGACGCAATTGTTTTCGATCCCTTTTTCTCACTCTTGCGGCCAAATAGTACATATGTGTATAGGTGCACATAAATATCATGCAAATTTTTCTATTCTTTTCTCTCTTTTTTTTGACATACGCTCTATTATTTTTTGCCTACCCAACTTATTATTATTGGCCCTCCCACTTCCTTAACCCTTTACTTAATAGGATTCTTTTTCTTTTTTTCTTTAATAAAACTTATTCAAATTTATTTTCGAAAACAATTTTTTTCTCTTTAATACTCGTATTTGAGGTTTTGAGGCAGGTATTAACAGAATTAAAAATAATCGCATTTTTAATTGAACAACAGAAGACGTGTGCACGTGTATACACTATCGGCCAAAAAATATGCGACGAATTTAATAAAAAACATACGAGGTCTGTTCAAGAAGTATCGCGAGTTTTGTGTTTTCTCAAAAATTATTTATTTATTCATGAATATCTATTTTGTCCCCTTCAAAGTAATCCCCACCAGATATTATACACTTGCGCCAACGTTTTTTCCAATCCTCGATTCACTTCAAAAAATAATTTTCTCTTGTGATCTTGTTCAGCTCCTTCTTCGATGCCGTCTTTATCTCCTCAATCGTAGCGTTGCGTCTTCCTTTTATGGGGCTCTTCAGTTTCGGAAACAAGAAAAAGTCACAGGGAGCCAGATCTGGGGAATATGGTCGCTGCGGCATTATTAGTGTGTTGTTGTTTTTGGCCAAAAAAGGCAAAAGCCAATTTTTGTTCTTCCACAAATCCGGGCGTTTCTGGCGAATTGCTTCACGCAACTTGCGCATAACTTGCAGGTAATATTCCTTATGGACCGGTCTACCCTGTGGCAAGAGATCATGATACACCACAACCCTGCAATCGAAGGAAACTGTAAGCAAAACCTTCACATTCGACCGAACTTGGAGCTTTTTTCGGTCTTGGCTCGTGCGGCAGTTTTCATTGGAATAATTGAGCTTTGGTTTCAACGTCATAACCATAAACACATGATTCGTCACCAGTTATGATCCTCTGGAGCAAATTTGGGTCGTCGCGGACAGAGTCCAACAGCTCCTTAGCAATGTTTATGCGATGCTGTTTTTGGTCGAAAATGAGCAAAAATCGAAGACGAGCCAAAGACGTGTAAGCAAAGCAGCTGTCAAAAATTAACTGAATATTCAAAATGGCCGAACTTGTCGGCATAAGTGAGAGACATGATTACCAACATAACGCCACAAATCGAATATACGTAAACCGCGGAAATAGAAAATTCGCGATCCTTTTGGAACAGACCTCGTATTCTGTAGAAATTTTTGGTTAAAATTATAATAAATTGAAGAAAATTCGTGAAATTAGTGTTGAATTGCGCTCAACTTTATTTAACGAAGGTCAATCAGAGAGTTGTATAACGAGTAAGTTTCAAATTTCAAAGAGTTGCGTTCATAGAACTATAGAACATTTTAAATAGATTGGAAGTCATGGATTTATTGATTATTTTTAATATAATCAACAATCCGAATTTACCACGATCAGATTAGGTCCAAAAATGACTAGTTTAAAAGAGGCCAGCTGCTTAATTTACGCAACTAGATTTATAATACCTCAAATTTGGTGCGTATTACCAAAAATTCGTGTCAAATCTGTGCCTCTAATAACAGCGACAAGGCATTTGGGATAATCGCGGTAAAGAGATCATTATTACTATGCCCTCAAATTTAAAAAAAAAAAAAGATTGGGTTCCTCTGCTGAGGATCTAGAGAAATGTTGGGTTCAGTGCTGGAGTAAATTTGCTACCAAAAGCTGCAGTGCGCCCAACCGTCAAGCAGGTACTTTCTGATTGTTATTGTCCAAAAAATTTCCAAAAATTATATTAAAAAACCATAATTTTTATTTTTTTTTATTTATAATTATCTGAAAATTATGAAGACTTTATTTTAATATCAAATAATTACAAAATAATTCAACTACTCTGACAAAATAATCTCCAAAAAAAACTTTGTCAACAAATTTTTTATAAACAAAATATAAAATTAATTTTTTCGATAAGGAAACACACAAAGCACAAAACAAACAAACAAAATTTAGCTTCTTATTTTTATCTTCAATTTCCGCGTATAGTTTTTTGTGTCGTTATTTAAAATTAAATTTATGATTATATTCAAGATTCTTTTTTTTGTTTTTCGTTTATTCGTTTTGAGAAAATACGTGTAACATAAATATATAAAAACAAATAAAAATATTGGGTCAGGTTTGTTTCTTATTAGTTCTGTTTATGTATTAGAAAAACTCATACGACACCATATAGATGGATAGAAAAAGTTATTTTAAACCCGTTTTTTTAATTATGATATTATTTCGCTTTTATTTAAATATAAATTTTTCTCAAAATATTCTTTTAAAAACAACCTCTTGAGAAATTTTTGACTTTTCCAAATAATACCCGGTTCGTTCAAACTTTTTTATTCTAAAGACTGTAAAACCCCCAAAAATAAAACTAATCAATAAATCCATACTTAATGGGTAGATAAATAATAGCTAATGATTATAATAATAATTCCAATTTACAAACTTAACCTTCGTCTTGAAATTAATAGTGCTGGTTTTTTTTCTCTCCTTTATTTGACTTCTGCTGAATTAAGTGTGCGGGTCAAACGTAGTGTTTATTTTTTTCCTATAACAATTGCAGATATGTGAAAGGGAAGAGAGGACTATTATCGGTTGTATTCAAAAGCACACAACTTACAATTAAATGAAAATCAATTATTTCAGAGCAGTAAACGATTAATAATGTCACACGTTTAAACTCTTACTAATTCGAGTGCATAAACAATCCTCTTCTCACAACCGAGTAAATTTCTGTTCCATTTTCAATTATTTTCTGGAATGAAACATTTAACAAAATAATAACAGCAAAAAAAGAGAAAATGTGAAATTGAGAAACTGTCTTCTTCTTTAATTATTCTCACGTCCTTATTCTAAATGGACTCCTGCGATTTGATGGTTAAGGACAAGCAAGGGCAAATATTGTCATTTAATTGGTGTGGCTTGAAGAATTTTCACATGAACAAGTGAAGAAAAAAGTATACATCGCGGCATTCAATTCAAAAACAAACCCATTCATACGAACATTTTATACTAAATCCACATATAATAATTGTTGGTGTTCGCTCACACATGGTTTGTATGGGAAAAAAACTAATTTCGAGCTAAAATACACCAACAGAACAGGCACGATCGATGGGGTGATGGCCGAGCTCCGCCAACGACTGTGTGGCGATTCTTGTGACGTTTTTGGCAACCAAAATCTTTGTCAAAGAATATTTAATTCCGATCCATTCATTTTGTTGGAAATTGCGTTTTAAATATTGTATTTTCAAAATTATTTAATGCTATCGAGGGAAAAAAAACAAAAGAAAAATATAAAATGGAAAAGAATTTTCGGTAACGATGACAGGGCTGGAGGGAAGTGGAGATTGTGAATAGAAAAGCGAGGAGGATGCGTGTAAAAACAGTAAAAGTAGAATTGCGCGGGTGAATTTAGGAAGAAAAAAAAATTAACAAATTATAAAAATAAATCGATCGTAATTGCTCCACCATTACTACTACTACACGCACAATTTTTTTTTATTTTTAAATAAATGTGAAAAATATTTTCGGAATTTTTTATTTCAGATAATTTCTGTTGTGACATTAATTTCAGTTTACGTGGGAAAAATTAAATAAAAAACAGCTGAGAGAAAGTATATTTAAGTAAAAATTGCCAAAAAAGAAAAAAAATGAGAATTTTCTTTAAGGAAAAAATTTGTTATTTTCACTTTCAAGGACTTTTAAGGTGACGCCTGCTGCTTGCCTGTTTGTCAATAGACGATTATTGCTGAAAGAAAAATAATGGCAAATTGTAATAGAAAAAAATAAGACAACGAAAAATTGACTGAATAATAAATAATACTCAAATTAGAAATGGTAAAACAATAAAGAAAAAATAATAGATTACTTTTTATTTTACTAATTATTGAAATTTTCACTTATTTGCTAATTTTCTGCAACCAAGACAAACATTTTTTTTTATAAAAATAATACTTTTTTTTATTGGCTTTACACAAAATACAAATTCAGTAAAAAAAAATGTTTTGCTTCTTTAAAAAATGCGGCCGCTTTCAAGAAATACAACAAAACCAATTTAGTGCATAAACAAAATGCTCCTGCAACGCCATCTTTGTGATTATAGAAAAGCAAAACGAAACTCGATTTTTTCAGATATTTACTGTTTTTTTTAAGTATATTCTCTTTCTGTTTGCTGTAGAATTTTCACTAATAATGAATTTTTTGCCCCATTTTTTTCATTAATTATAGAAATTTATACACGCTAGTTTACTCATTTTTAAATTCGGAAGGTATTTTCCCAATTATTATCGTAGCTATTTTTTTAATAAAATTTTATTTGGAGTTAACAATAGATACAAATTTAACAGAAAAAGTTATTTTTTTTTACTAAATTTGTAAAAGTTTTAATTGCATAAACAAAATTATCGTACAACGTCATCTTTGTGATTATAGAAAAGCAACTGAAACACGATTTTTCACAGTTATTACTGTTTTTTTTAGCATATTCTCTTTTGTTTGTTGCAAAAAACACAGTTTTGCCAAGAAAAAATTAATTTTTCGCCTTTTTAAAAAAAAAAAGTAAAAGTAATAAAATCTTAAAAATGTATTATGTTTTTATTGACTTAAAAATTTATCGAAAACCGATCTTTTCAGTAGAATATTAATTAAGTCGGATTTGGAGTTAACAAAAGATACAAATTTAGTAGAAAAAGTAATTTTCCTTAAATTGCATAAACAAAATCATAAAAATAACGTCAATCTTTGTGCGGTAATAGAGAAAAACAAAACTAAATTCGACATTTTTTCTCAGATATTTACCTTTTTTTCATAGTACAATAAATAATTCACCTTTTAACGCAATTTTTATATAATTTCGATCTTTTAGAAAAATAAACAAATTTACAAAAATTGGAATAAAATTTATCCCAAAAAGGTTCTGTTTGGTGGAACTCGGAAACTGAAAGAATTTCTGTGGTAAATTGGTTCAAAATATCCGGTTTTTTTTATAAAAAAATGTTTCACTAGTAATTAATTTTTTTTAAAGAAATTTCCGTTTACATATAACAAGTGCGTATTAAAATTTTATGATTATTAACTACCCGTTGTTAATTTTATAGCAATTTAAGTTATCACAACATAAAGAAGTCATGCAATAATTTGAGTATCAAATTTAGAGTACTTATCAAAAGTACACTCTATTCTCGTTTTATGCGGTTTTTTTTATGCAATTTTAGAATAATGCGGTGAAACAAAACAAAAATTTAATAATTTTAATACCTAATTGTGAGTCATACTGTTCTATTACGCATTATGTACCTTTTTATTACTCAGTAGAAAACCAAACTCTGTGAAAGAAGGTTACTACTGGAAGATAAGTTTTTTCTATAATTTTGTTAGTCCTCTTAACCAAAATATGTGGTAATAATAATAAAAAAACAAAAACAGAATAGGAGTGCACTTTCGCTAGAAACCAAAATTATAATTTTGGATCGCTTGGCGAAAGGAGAAAGATCTACAACAGTAGGTAAACATTGTAATTTAGGCGAATCTTCTATTAGAGCAAAAAAAATGAAACGGAAATAAGAAAATCAGTCATACTCGTATCTGGTACAAAATTGAGTGCTAAAATTTCATCATATTCAACAGACACTTTACTTTAATAGGAAAAACGGAAAAGGCTCTCGTAATTTGAGAATCATCTTTTTATTTACAAACATTTATGTTGTCCAATATTTTGAGGAATTTTCCATAAACACTATTTAGGTTTTATGCAATTTTTTAAATGAAGAATGGAACCGATGTCTTTTTTTATGCGATTTTTTATGTGCAGATTTCCATGGACATGGCTTCTACCTCATAAAACGGGAATAGAGTGTATTTACATTTTACGGAGAATAAATAAGATCGATAAAATTTTTCTTTTAAAAAAAAAGATAACCAAACGAAAACGTGGATTTATAAAAATACACCGTGAAAATCCCACAAAGCCTCGTATTTAGAGAGCTTTGATGATTTCATTCGAATCATCAAAGCTCCCTTTCTATTCATTTGTTTTTATTTATTACATTTTAAATCAATTTTCTTATCAATGATTTCGTAAAATTCAAATACTGTTTTTATTGCGTCATCATCGCCATATTTTTTTGTTATTGTCTTTTTAATGCCAAATTCCCTCAAGTCACATCGTTCATGGTTTTGTCTCTAAATTTATTCCAAAGCAAGCAATCGGTTGGCAATCGGTTGTCGATAAAAAAGAAAATAACAGACACAAAATAAGAGCACACCAACAATTATCTAAAAATAGAATGAGTGAGTGAGTGAGTGGAGTACTTTACGCAAAATAATTTTTCTATGCCAAAGGAAAATGTTTGTTTCTCTTTTACTTTTGTGAAGTATGAAAATTGATTCAGACTAAATTAAAAAGCTCAAAAATGTCCGATTTTTTCTTGATTTATAGAATAGTATTCAGTTTTAACAAAATATTAAGGAAATAGAAAAGAAAAATAAGATTTTACTAGAAACTAAAAAAAATTATGCAGCGGGAAGTGTAGTCAAAAAATGAGAGGAATAATTAGGAAATTTCCTAAGAAAAAACAGAATCACTCGGTTTTTGAGGCAACTTTTATAATGTTTTGACAAATTCATTTTGGCAACGTTGCATGCTCGTTTATGAAAAGTGCACGTGGAGCTGTCTGTACGAGTATTGTTTCCTTTTTCGTCTTTTAAAACCCCCCCAACTCATTTCAATCTTATTTACTATTTTTTTAACTACAATATAAAATAAAACAACAGAAATCAATTATAATGGCTTACCCCTTTTCGAATACAAAAAATTGTGGATTTTTTCTAAATGGCTATATTTTTCGGACTCTACTTTTAAATTCCTGACAACTACTGCTACTTAACGTTTTTTAAACACGGAAAAAAATTAATAATATTTAAACCAACAAATTAATTAATTACCAAAAAAATTTTACGAGTCGAAAATATCTTAATAATTTTTTTCGTTTTTATAAAATTTCCATTTTTTTTAATTGTGAACGTGTATGTGAATGAAATTTATTTAGTTTTTTTTTTTTCCCCTATTATATTTGAAAAAACTTCTCTTTCGTTTTTATTTTCTTAAAAATTTAACGAAAATGAAAAATTTTCTACAACAAAAAATAAATATTTTTCTCTGATCCCATTTCGTTTTTTTTTTGTATATTCTAAGCCAATAAAGATTATTTTTATTTTTATTACATCTATTAGAATAATTGTATTTCAATGCCATATAATGTAAATAATAAAAAGCCCCAATTAGTTTTTTGGTTTTCGTTTTTTTTAGCGAAAAAAAATTATAGGAGCAGCAAATGTGGTTGATCTGACCATGCTCTCTTTGTGCCTCATATCCTAAGCATGCAAAAGCTATACTTTTTGTTTTCCTAATAAAGTCATTTTAATTAATAATGGCAGCTGATTTTTAAAAAAAATTATTAAAGAAACCGAAAATAAAAATAAAAATATTAAGTACACTTTTTCTGATGAGTTATTAAAAATGGCGGAAAATTATTATTGATTAATATTTGAGAATTATGTTTTTTACCAAAATTATGACAAAGAAAAAATGCATTTTAGGATAGAAGTTTGATAGAGTAGCAATCAGTTTAGGTGCAGTGAGACGCTCAGAATTTAAGGTGGTCTACTAACGCCCCCTACAACTTTCCGCACAAACTGCACTTTTAGTTTTTTTCTGAGAAATTTTGACTTAAAAAAAATAGCAGAAAACCGTTGAAATTTTTTTTGTCTTTGATTTTCATTTCTCCAAATTACTTAAACAATTATTTTGGAAAGTTAAAAATCTAAAATTTTATTTTCATCTATTTTTTTAGGGCAAATTTCGTCAAAATAAATTCACAAATATTCTTTCATAGTTTCTATTTTATTATATATATTTTATAATATTATACCAGTTGTATTATAAAAGAAAAAAAGCATTTCTTTTAGTAATTATTATTTTTGAAATTTGTCACGAATGAACACGTGCCCAATTAAATTGTCAAAAAAAAAAATACGAATTTTCATCGTTCATTTTAAAAAATATATGAAAAAATTAGAAAAAAAAGTAAGGAAAATTCATGTCTTTGGGGATTGGCGCTTTTGCCATTTAAACGAAAAATAAAAATTACAAATTCACATTCGCCAATTATTCTCATTAATTCAACAATACAATTATAAAAATCCTCTTTTTGTCTTGAATAATAATCAAAAGTATTTTGTTTGCTAAAAAGGCTTCGAAAAAAATAATTAAAATATATAACGATGCAACAATAATTGGCAAACGTTTTATTAACCACGCTCCCCTTCCCCCCTTATTTTTACAACATCGAATACAAACACATATAATAATTTGTGCATTATTTTATTGGTAATTAAATAAAAATTGCCCCTTTTTTTAAATATTAACTCACGTACATTTTCCTATTTAAATTAATTATTGCAATAATAAACAGAGAATAATAAAAATTATACTAATTTATGTTTTTATTTAGAAACAGGTATTTTAAAACATTTCTTTTAGTATACATTAAATTATTAAAACGTGCTAGTTGTTTTTTAAATTAGATTACTTTTTAAAATTAAAAA
The DNA here is from genome assembly GCA_958298945.1 of Atherix ibis. NCBI lineage: Eukaryota > Metazoa > Arthropoda > Insecta > Diptera > Athericidae > Atherix > Atherix ibis. The sequence continues at coordinate 2,308,306 of OY282607.1, read as the reverse complement.
TTCATTTATGATGAAACTCTGTTGGTGGTTTTGATATATTTTATGTCGTTAAAACAAGTCACTAATTCGCAAGAATATTTTTTTTAAAGCTAAGTCGTTTTATTCAAAACTTATTACATATAATTTAGTTACAATTTTTTGTGAAAAATAATTTTATGAAAATATGAAAATTTTATTTTTACAACATAAAAACTAAAAGAAAACCTATTAAAAATAATTTCTTTTGTGTTTATCCCAACTATTTTCTATTAAACTCTACCAAATTACAACAGATGGTGTTACCGTCAATGTGTTCTTTTAAGGCAAAGATGATTTTTAAAATTAAAAATTTATTAATGATAAAACCGTGTGTATTTTGATATCTTTTTTTAACAAAATAGTGTAATTTTTCGTCAAGTATGTTGTCAGTTTACAATGTTTTTTTTTTACTATTATTTTTTAGTATTAACCAATATTCAAATAAGATGAAAAGTAAAATTTGACGATTTTTTTTCTAATGAATCTCAAACAGTTCGAAAACCATTTTGTGACAATTAATGGGTACCGCTGTAATTTCGTTATTTGGAATTAAGCTCAAAACATTTATCATACCTGAGCACTGTCGCTAAAACAAGACACTAATTCGCAAAAATATTTTTTTAAAGCTAAATCGTATTATTCAAAACTTATTACAATATTATTTTAGGTATAAAAATCATATTTTCTTTTAAAAAAAATTTTAAGACAGAATTACTTGTGAAAATTTTTATGTGAAAAATAATTGTGTGAAAATATGAATTTATTTTGTGTTTATCCAAATTATTTTCCATTAAACTCTATTAAATTACAACAGATGGCGCTACAGTCATTGTGTGCTTTTAAAGGCCAAGATGGCTTGCCAGTAAGTTGCCGATTGACAAAGATTCGCACGTAAACAGCCTTTATCATATCACTCTTTGTTCTCTTCAAAAAAAAAAAAAAAAAATCTTTGCATAATTTTCTAATTATTTATTAATTAAAAAAAAAAAGTTGGAAAAAATGGCAAAATCACGTCTTATTTTTGTTTTTTAACAAAAGAAAAATTATATATAAAACAACAACAAAAAAAACTAAAGTAAACCAATGCGCAAAATCGATAAAAATATGTTATATACATCTTATGTTGATAATTAAAAAAAAAAGATATTTTCTAATCAAAATAATAAATTGAAATCGTTATCAATCAAGAAAGCGATTATTATGTTTTTTTTGAATTATTTACAGTAAAAGGTCGTTCTTATAGCAACCGCTTATTTGTGTACACAACCATATAGAAGCATTCGTATAAAATTAGAAACAAAAATAAATGGCTTCGGTTAACTAACAACGATAAGAGCGAACGAGAATGCAAATCAATGCAAAATAAACGAAATTGCAAATTTATTAAATAACAACAACAAAATATGCAGTCAAGGCAGTCAAAAAGTAGTTCGTTTTTTTCTCTGATTCAACATTTTATATGAACTGCATTACCACCCCAAAGAAAACCAACTACAAAAAAAGATCGCTTTTGTTTATTTTCGAATTGCTCTCCCCTCCAAATGTCACGTTGTCAAATCAGAGTATTAAGGATTCGCCGCACACAAATATGACGGACGGCATTCAAAGCCAGATGAAGATGGACGCACGTACGTACCCGTTTGCTCCTATGTACGTATTTATGCAAATACATACAATCGTGAATTATTTATGCAAACCTATGCGAGCATATAACAAAAAAGATAATTGGCGAATTGGACTTTTTTCTGTTCTAAATTTGTAGAGAAAAAAAAACTGTCGAATAAATTGACACATTGTCATACGTACCGTCCGTGCCGCCATGAACTTCTTTCTTTCTCTTTACTCACTCTTCAAACTTGTACATACACTGTTAACGAAGAAACACATTTTGCCTTCGCTGAGATATGATATACGTAAATACGTACGTCCATAAGTCGTATCGAATTAATAAATAAATCGAACAAAAATTATTCTAAAAATAAAATTCGTTTTTTTTTTTCATTTATTTTTCTTTTCTGATTTATTTTCTGATAATAGTCGTCATCTACGCTAACAAATGTTGACCTTGTTTTAAATTCAATTTTAATTCGTTTGCAAATAATAAATCGCAACAACAAAATGAAAATAAATTTAATAACAAAATAAAATTGCAAAAAAACACAACAAAATAACCCAAAACAAAACAAAAGGGAAGAAAACAGAAGAAAATAAGAAAAGATAATCAATTTAAAAAAACAGAGCTCGACGAGTAATAAATGAAGACGCTCGTAAAATACGATTAGCCAACGAAGCCGACGATCACAGAGTTGAGAAACTGAGATGAATAACAACAAATGATTTTCCAGTTCTTTACGTTTTTTATTTTTTTTATTTTTTTAATGTTTTTATTTAAAGTTTTTTGATATAAATATACGTTGAAATTTTTTTTATATTAATAAATTATATTAATGTTAGGACTCATCTTTTTTTCAATCAAAATATTTTAATTTTTTTCTTACAAAAATTTTACAAAAAAATAAGGCATTTTTAAATTTAAATCTTAATTAAATGTAATTAATAACAAAATTCCATGGGGATTTCCAAAAAAATATTACTTAAATTATCCTATTTTAAAAAAAAAACAACAACAATTCTGGACACGTACGCGGTCTGTACAAAAAGTATCGTGAATTTTTAATTTCCGCGAGTTACGTATATAAATTTTTTGTGGCGTTATGTTGGCACTCTTGTCTCTCACTTATGCCGATAAGTTCGGCCATTTTGAATGTTCAGTTAATTTTTGACAGCTGCTTTGCTTGCACGTGTTTTGGGTCGTCTTCGATTTTTGCCCATTTTCGACCAAAAACAGCATCGCATTAACATTGCTAAGGAGCTGTTGGACTGTCCGCGACGACCCAAATTTGCTCCAGAGGGTCATAACTGGTGACGAATCATAAGTTTATGGTTATGACGTGGAAAACAAAGCTCAATCATCCCAATGGAAGCTGCCGCACGAACCAAGACCGAAAAAAGCGCGCCAAGTTCGGTCGAATGTGAAGGTTTTTTGCTTAGTGTTCTTCGATTGCAGGGGCGTGGTGCATCATGAGTTCTTACCACAGGGTAGAACGGGCAATAAGGAATATTACCTACAACTTATGTGCAAGCTTCGCGAAACAATCCGCCGAAACGCCAGAATTTGTGGTAGAACAAAAATTGGCTTTTCCCATTTTTGGCCAAAAACAACACACTAATAATGCCGAAGCCACCGTATTCCCCAGATCTGGCCCCCTGTGACTTTCTCTTGTTCCCGAAACAGATTCTTTGATCCATTTTTTGGAATGGACGAAAATCGAAGACGAGCCAAAACACGTGCAAGTAAAGCAGCTGTCAAAAATTAACTGAACATTCAAATTGGCCGAACTTTATGACATAACTGAGAGACATGAGTACCAACATAAAGTTACAAAAAAAAATCGAAAATCGAATATACGTAGCCCGCGGATACTTTTTGAACAGACCTCGTATGCGAGTGTGTCAATTGCCTAGAGTAGCAAAATAATAGATCTTTTTGCAAAAAAAAAAAATCGATGTTAAACAATTTTTTCTTCTTTAAGTTGGTATCTGAGATATTTTGACGTTTCCTTTTCATAAGAATTGCTATAAGACTAATTTGTGGCTGTTCGCAGATTCTTTTAAATTACGAAATATGTTCGAAAACTGGCGAAGACATTAAAAGAGTCGTAAAAAATCTGCTTGCTACAAATTATACAAATACGTAAAACTTAAATTTACTGGTTTTTTTTTTGCCGAATTCTAATTGTTTTTCTAAATTGCTTTTTTAATTAGATTTTCAAATTTCTAATGCTGTTTTCCTTTCCAGGTAATGCAAAAAGTAATAAATATATATTTTTTTTAAAACGAAATATTTTGTCAAGATTATTCCTTGTGTATCTTAAGCCTACACTTTCCATTCCATGACTTTTGCTGCTCTTTAAAAAATGTCAGATTTTTCTTTTTCAAAATCCAATTAATAAATTAACTAAGGATTAGTGTCAAGATAAAAAAAAATTGTCAACAGGAAAATATATTTAAAACCAACCAAAAAGAAAACCAAACAAAACGAAAAGCTTTTTTATTTATCTGATAGCATATTTAGTTTAGTTAAATTAAAAATTGTTTATATAATTATTTTAAATGGTAAACAAAATACTTTTTTAGATTTGTAGAGAAAAGAAAATCTTTTTTTTTACTGATAATTTATTAAAGAAATTTTTAGAGATATTTATCAGTTGTGTGTAGAGAGAGAGATTACTAATGTAAGCAATAAAATTCTCCACTGTTGACATTTCCTATTTGACAAAATAATCAAATTAACCATGATGACAACATCACGCAGAGTCTTATTATTGTAATTATTTATATTTCAAATCCAAATCAGGCCAATGTTCGCATTGATAAACAAATAAACAAACACAAAAACAGCCGCCATGATATATTGTATTTCACCACAATAGGCGTATCTTCGCTTGTAGCGTGGTCAAAATTGAACGCTTTCTGATCGCAGATTCATGATTTTCAACGAAGAATATACAAAATGGCGACTTCTGCTAAGGTTTGCGACTCGGGGCTCATCAGATTAACAATTCGTTTTGCGTCATTAAAACTCCTTTTATAATTCGTATTTGGATTCTCATTTTGTTTGTTTAAAATTATTAATAGTTAAGGTGTGGAAGTTTCTAGATCTTCTTCTAGAAACTTCCACACCTAAACTATTAATAAAAAACAATGTGTCAATTTATAACTGTTTATTTCTTTAATCTCCTTCAGATATCAGCAGTTATGACGCATTTACTAATTTAAAAAGAAAAGCAGACGAAGAAGTCAAACACCACCTCCACAGTTGAATATATTGAATTTCAAGAAATTATACGATACTAGCTGACCCGGTAAACGTTGTTTTGCCATATAAATAATTTCCTAGTCATTTCTAGTGTAGACACAAAATAGCTTACTTATTGTAAGTATGTATGTATGTTAGAATATGTATATTGTATGTATGTAAGAATGTGGTATATGCGTGAAATAAGCATGGAGCGCTGTGAACGATGAGGGAATATAAAAATAACAAAAGGCAAACATTATTTTTAAGTTATTATAATTTATTCCTTAAAATTATATATCATTAATTAAACAATTACGACAGTAACACTATTAAACAATATCAATCTCTTAATGCTATAGCGTGAACAATATTTTTTGTTAGTCCATCTCTAGCTAACACAAACAAACTGGATGGTTTACCCACTCGAGAGCATGCCACGTATAATTGTCCGTGTGAAAAACATGGTGTTCTCAAATCTAATCCACAAACAGACATCGTTTGACCTTGGGATTTGTTGATAGTCATTGCAAATGCCAATCTAATCGGAAACTGAATACGTTTGAATTGAATTGGCACATCTGTAGGTATAATAGGAATCCGTGGTATGAGTATATTTTCACCTCTGAACTTGCCATTTAAAATTCTGGCTTCGATCACGTTTTTCATTAATTTTTGAATGACTAATCGCGTACCGTTGCACAGCCGGGGCGGGTTCAAATTACGAAGCAAGATAATTGGAGATCCAACCTTTAATTGTAAATTATGCGGTGGCATGCCTGGCAAATCCAGTGAGTTCAAAAACTCTGTGGGAAAATTTACTGCTTCGCTGTCGTCGCAAACTGTATCAATAGATTTATATGATACCAAGTTCCCTGGCAACAACATTTGTATCTTCAGATTTAAATTGTCAACGTCTACATTTTTTGCCGCTAAAATCGCTCTTTCTGCAAGCCACTCATGATTTATGTACTGTGTGTGTACATCGGGAAATATTTGTTCAATGAGAGTATCTTGCGAATCAGCGATTGTGCAGAAATCGGTCGGTAATTTTACGTATCCAGTTTCATCTATAGCAACTTTTCCATCACCGATATCTAAGAGTTGTTTTGAAAATGTTTCAGCGGATGGATCTTGAAGCATTTGAACGCGCATATTTATTTTTAGCTGTAATTTTTCAACATTACGCCACAATGGAGATGATTTTAAGCAAGCGTTGATCTCATCAGCGTATGTTGAACGTGGAATGACTGGAAGTGTTTGTCTGAAATCACCTGAAAGGACCAACAGAGTTCCGCCAAATAGTTTGTCACTGTTTTTAATATCTTTCAATGTCCTGTTCAACGCCTCAAGTGAATGTTTGTGTGCCATAGTACATTCATCCCAAATAATAATTTTACACCGTTTCAGCACAGTGGCCATGGACGATTGTTTCTTAATGTTGCATACTGCGTCAGGGTTATTCTGAATATTTAGTGGCAGCTTAAATACTGAATGAGCTGTTCTACCTCCATCCAATAAAGTTGCTGCAATGCCCGATGATGCAACGGCCAATGCGATGCCATTATTTGATCGTATTTCAGCAAGAATTAGCGAAATAACGAATGTTTTGCCAGTTCCACCCGGTGCATCCAAAAAGAAGAACCCACCTTGTCCAGCTGAAACTGCGAGCATAATGCGATCATAAATGGTTCTTTGTTCCTCATTCATTAGTGGGACATTGCGGGCAACAATCGCTGCCATTTCTACAGTACTGTACTGCAGTTCACGATTCATTTCAGTATTCATTAAATCAGATGCAGTTCGATTTGGCGAATTCATACCGAAATTACTAAGTGGTAAGTTGGCAATGACAATGCAAAGATCCTCAATAGCAATCAATGCTTCATTGTACATTTCGTCGCTGAATGTTATGGTTAGATCGTGGCACCGTATACGATGTTGATGCAATATATCATCAGTCATTGAATCTTTGTGATTTTCCCATAATATCTGTGCTCGGGCTGGGAAACATGTAGTTAACACTATAGCGAATAGTAGACGAATTTGTATTGCTGTACAGTTCAATGCAGCTTCAGCAAGCATGCATTCCCACTGGTTGTCGTCTTCCAGCAAGCCGAGTGCAAGGCATGCATCTTTATACGTTGGATATTGTTGCCCATTCACTTTACGTATATCTTGAAATGATAATGGGCCAGTAACATTAACCAACAACAGTCGAAGATAAAAGCACTCAGTGTGTCTTGGATTGACTGTAAATAATCGCCCCAAGGCGTTTGATTTAAATAAATTGAGACATGCAGCAACTGGTGAGCCTTGCTTGCGGGGCATCCATGTTTTTGTTTGAGTCCATGTGAAATAGCGTGGTACTTGTGAATAGAGTAATGTTCGTGCAAAGGCACCAAAATCATCCGCACGATTACACAATTCAAAAAATGCAGTGAGTGTAGTTTTAGGTGGATTTATTGCACGATCAATCGCTGTCTCGTTCGTGAAAAATACACGCTGACCGTTTTCAAGATGGATGGCTAACTGAACAACTGCTGGATCCCGTTCATGAATTGGAAAACCAAAGATACGCCAAGCAGCTTCATTGGAGCTGATGTACCGACCAATTTGGTAGAGCGTTATTTCATCGTTTTTATTCATTGGAGGAGCATTCACATTAGTATTTTCCACTCTAAACACAGCCATATCACTGCCTTTATGGACATACTTGCAAATGTATTTGATGCTCTTCACAGAACTGCAGAACTCAACATTAATATGAGCATTATATGTCTTGCTCAGCAGAGGCGAATATGGCACCACCCAACGATTGTCAATATCAATGTCTGTGTTGATGATATTTTTAATAAATGATTGTCCGCCATTTTCAGGATTTCTTCGACGATATATTGGGTATCCGTCGACATTTGTGACCGTATCATTGGTAAAATCTTTAGGGAAATTTTTAGTACATTTTCCATCAGCCATGCAAGGCGATGAACTATTAAGAGTACCACATGGACCATGAATCATGTTTGTTGTAACAATATCAAACAGCAGTTGGTCAGTGGATGGATCTGGAATTTCAGCAGAAATGATACTATCGATTTCTTCAGGACGGATTTTGTCGATGAACCAAACCAAAATGTGTGCATGAGGTAATCCTCGCTTTTGCCACTCAACCGAATACATCCAGCAACGTGTGGGACCGAATACATGTGATTTAGTAATGAAACTTATTAAAGACTTCAACTTTTGTCTGAACACACGTGCTGTAATGTCATGGCGATGTATTGCATTTTGGCCAGGCAGTAGCAAAGATGTAATCTCTGGCCATTTTGGATTACATGTGAACGTGATAAATAAACATGGTCGTCCATATTCGCGCACGAAAGTCAGAGCATCCTGTATATATTCTTGCATATGACGTGGACTGCCTACGTACGATGATGGTAAAATGACATTTTCGGCGACGTCGGCGTTGTTGTTGATAGCGTCTCGCAAATGAATGTACTCTTCCGCGCGCAGCTTTTGTTGATTATATCGTAAGTATCGTAGTCGTTCGCTCTCAATCTTCGCGTACATGTCGACCATGAATTGTTGACAAAGCTCACGACATCGTAAAATGACGTTGTCCAGGCCACGTCTAATCATTAATCGGTACGCATAATAATCCTTTGAGCTAACGTTCTTGTTTGTTTCAGCTCCTGTAATTTATTCATAAAAATTCATTTAAATTTATTACGTTCAACAAATTTAAATGAATTTCACCACCCCTGAAAAAAAAATTCAGGGGTGGATGAAAAATAGATGTTGGCCGATTCTCAGACCTACTCAATACGCTCACAAAATTTCATGAGAATCGGTCAAGCCGTTTCGGAGGAGTATGGGAACGAAAACTGTGACACGAGAATTTTATATATTAGATATAATATATTTACTAATTTAATTTTATTATTTTTTTAGTATACATGTAAGGTCAGGAAAAAAATTCTTTATTCCCCACAAAAATTTCGTCATATTTATTATGGGCATAAATAACAAAAAATCGTATTAAAAAATTAAAAAAAAAAAAACAAGAAAATAGATTCAATTTCAAACCAAACATTTTTATTTCATATTTTCCAATTTATTTTAATGGTTTTTATTTTATATATTTTCAATGTAATTAAATATTTATTATTTAGTTACGGTCAAGTAGGAAAGAGTATGTATGTGGAGGGGAATGGGAGGTTTTGAAAAAATATATATAGCTAATTTTTCTTCATAAAAAGAAAATTAAACAATTTATTGTGTAAAGTTTTATCTTTTTTCAATAATTCTGTCCTTTTAATCGCTGATCAGTTTTCTCTAACCAATATTCTCTAGATCAGTTAATATAGCTAATATTTGTCCACAATATACAATACAGGGTGGACAACTACCGATTTAATAAATCGAAAATAGAATGAAAAAATATTGAATATATATTAAATAGTCTTTATTTGGAATAAATCGGTTACAATAGGAAAGTTTTTTTTTAAATATTACCTTAAATAAATTTTTTGCCATGTACACAGTGTGCCCAAAAAATAACCGAACTCATTTTTAAATCATACAACATGCAGCGCCATCTATTGAAAATTTGCAGCATTAAAAAGCTGCCGAATTCTCTCTTTGTTAACTTACATCTTTTACACTCTATAACTGTAAAAGGTTTTTTTAGTACGGAATGTCACTTTTCCAATGAGCACAAGCTTAGATTAAAGAATACCTGGGGATAGGCCCTACGTCAGATTGTTTGTCTAAATTATTGCACGAAAGCAGCGAGAAATCGTACTGCTTGCATACTTTTGTGTAGATTTTTTTATGTAGACTGACACCCACTAACATCTATGATAGTTTTCGTAATAAAAATTTATTGAATTGCAAAAGCATAATTTATATTTAATTTAACTCACTTATTGCAAAGAAAAACACAATTTAAACACGACAGAAGGCAATTTTTATTTTTTTGTACAATCTTTTGATATGAAATGGAATTAATTGTATTTTAGGTTTATTATTTATTTTGTAAATATCAAGTGCCTAATTTTTGTAGACTTTCGAAGAGTTCCAAAAAACGCCATTCTCCATAAAAGTGGTAGCATATCGAAATGCTTGCATACTTTTGTTGTTTTTTAAGTGGTTATTTTGGCATTTATCGGAAAGTGCAAGTGAAAGTGTGGTTTTTACTTTTTTGAAGTATTTAATTTATATTGTTGATAACATTTAATAGGAAGTTTTTATTTCAGAAAATGAAGTCAATTTTTTCAGTCAACAGAATGAGGAAACTGGGAATTATTTTCTTTCAGTAAGTTGACATCTTTATTTTTACTAGATAAATTAATAAAAATTTAGTTTATAATGCGTTTGCATGGCTTTTAATGATTTATTTGGTCAAAAAAGTGATTAAAATGTGAAAAGTTCGTCATTCAATAAATGTAAGCAAATGTGATTTTGACAGTTCTTCAGTATTTACCAGAAAATAGTTCAGTGTCGGCGAAGGTAAAGTGTGTGTTTAAGGGAACGAATTTTTTTAATAGTGCAAGAAATACTTTAATGTCTGTTAATTGAAAAACTAAATTTACCGATCGTATATTCATATGTCAACATTACAGGTTTCCACAAAATAAATAGTTGAGGGAAAAGTGGATTGTGGCAGCAGGAAAAGGCTGAAAATTCAATAGTAATTTGTACGAATATATTTTTATTGTATTTTATATTGTTTCATTTTAAAAAGGAGTTCATGCAGGATGCCTGATAATAATGCTGAGGAGGAAAATGACTATGTAATGTAAAAACAACGGTTGATATATAATTTTGGATTATTTTATTTTTATTTTGTAGGTCATTCATAGCAGCACAGAATATTAGGGCATGGATTTATCTGCAGAAGAGGAAGAATTTAATACAACGCGTGTAAGTAAAGTTTAGTTAATATTGCTGATAAAAAAATGTGAATGCGAATTATTGAACGTACATATTTTAAGTGACCATCTGCACTTAATGAATACGAGTATAGTGAAAAAATGGTCGAATACATATCACAGGCTTTATTGTTTTTAAAAGCTATGCAAGTCGTTGGCATTGCGAAGACTGTCTTTTAGCTTTAGAAGGAGAATTCACACCGCAATGTGAAAAAATGCCTTACAAGGAGCCATTAACTGCCAATAAGAAAATGGAAATCATTTAAAGGATATTATTTTTCACTCTTACAATAAAAAGAAATTAATAAATTGCACTTTCATTTAAGAAAAAGAAACAAAAACAAAAAAAATGTTTTAAAATACAAAAAGTTATGTGCATTTAAAAAATCGGTCAGTCCAAATTGGCCCACCCTGTACATTGATATTATCTATGAAAATTTATTGAATGCATTTTAAATTATCGCAAATACGAAGTCTGTTCAAAAAGTATCGCGAATTTTGAATTTCCGCGGTTTACGTATAGTCGAATTTCGATTTTTTCTGGCGTTATGTTGGTACTCATGTCTCTCACTTATGCCGACAAGTTCGACCATTTTGAATATTCAGTTAATTTTTGGACAGCTGCTTTGCTTACACGTGTTTTGGCTCAACTTCGATTTTTGCCCATTTTCGACCAAAAACAGCATCCCATTAACATTGCTAAGGAGCTGTTGGACTTTGTCCGCGACGACCCAAATTTTCTCCAGAGGGTCATAACTGATGACGAATCATGGGTTTATGGTTATAACGTGGAAACCAAAGCTCAATCATCCCAATGGAAGCTGCCGCAGGAGCCAAGACCGAAAAAAGCGAGCCAAGTTCGGTCGAATGTGAAGGTTGTGCTTACAGTTTTCTTCGATTGCAGAGGTGTGGTGCATCACGAGTTCTTGCTACAGGGTAGAACGGTCAATAAGGAATATTACCTGCAAGTTATGCGCAAGTTCCCGGATTTGTGGAAGAACAAAAATTGGCCTTTGCACCGTGATAACGCCCCTGCTCACGCATCGTTGCTTGTGCGCGACTTTTCGGCCAAAAACAACACACTAATAATGCCGCAGCCACCGTATTCCCCAGATCTGGCCCCCTGTGACTTTTTCTTATTCCCGAAACAGATTCTTTGATCCATTTTTTGGAATGGGCAAAAATCGAAGACGACCCAAAACACGTGCAAGAAAAGCAGCTGTCAAAAATTAATTGAATATTCAAAATAACTGAGAGACATGAGCACCAACATAACGTCACAAAAAATCCAAAATCGAATATACGTAACCCGCGGAAATTCAAAATTCGCGATAATTTTTGAACAGACCTCGTAGAGGCGAAATGATCAAAAGTTAACCTCCAAATTATGTTCATTAACTCTAATACCACCACCACCAAACTAGATTTGAGGTTACAAAGTGGTTTTCAAAAACAATTACAAAAAAAATTCAACAATTTACGCATCCAGAAACAATACACGTTATCACATTTTTCTAATCCATTCAAAATACAAGAAAATTTTTAAAAAATGTTATTTAATGATAAGAGAACACACGTACACATGGTTTTAAATGGTTCTCGTCTGTTTTATCATAATTAACCTTAAAAAATTTTTTTTTTCATTTATCAGAAATAAAATATTAACATTTACGGCCAACAAATGCTAAATATTATAAAAATAAAGGAAAATGGAGGAAAAATTACAGAATTTCTAAATCATTTTGATTAGAAATCCCATTTAAGATAATGATGGATTATATGGACTAGGTTAGATCGGACCAATGATAGAGGGCGGATGGGTAAACTCTGATTGCGAGTGGAGAATGACAGTTCATTTAAAGCGCAGTAGGACTTATTAAATCGTACTATTCCAATTTATTTATTATCAGCAATCACATGATGATAAACAAAACTGTTGTTATATGGTAAATCGATAATCTATCTCGATCGATAATGGAATTATTGATTTTCATAAAACGAAAATAGAAAAATAAAATAAGAACAAAATTACAAATTCCACAATTAATGGTTATTGTTTTTGATTATGTATCGTAAAATAAATAAAAACCAAAGAAAAAATAAACAAATTCCGGATAAGGCAAATTCGATCGGTAAACAGCGTCGTAAATTGTGATAATTACAAAGCGTGTGGATTTTTTTTTTGCCACTTGACAAACGCATACTACTTGCACTAAGCGATAAGTGTATTTAAAGAAAAATTTAATTATGATTGCTGCCTGCCTGAGTGTGTGTTTCTGCTCGTACGCATTTATGAGAAATAAATATGAGCATTCCTCGGAGAATTGGTATAAAATCAACCAAACCTCAAAGTATTCAAAAATTTGGTATAAATTTTCAAAATGTTCCGTCCATTTTTAATTTTTTTAAGGCAATTTCACATAGAAATAAACTTTTCCTTATTTGCCTACAAATTAATCCAAAATTTTGAGAAGGAATTCTTTTTTCTAAAAAAATTATCAAAATTGTACAATTCAAATGGTTTTAATCATTAAAAAATTTTTTGAACTATATTATTGAATAATAAAATTTCCATTTAGAGATTGTTGTTGATTTTTCAATGGACAACGAAAGAGAAAATTTAAATGATGACAAATTGATTAATCACTACTACATGAAACAGAAATTTTGTTTGTAGGTATGCGTGTTTCCCTTTATAAACTTTTATACCAGCTATATATACTTGTATGCATGAAAATGAAAAGATCTCAAGTTTAGCGATCGTATATGACTGAATATGCATGCATACGTGCTATTTGGTTCGCTCTTATACACCTGATATAACCCCCCCTACCACCCCACTAACTAAGTTTTTGATTATTAAATTTAATTTTCAGTGAACAAAGAACAATAACAATTTAATCAATCATAATGACGCATTTTGAATTTTGTCGAAAAATAAATGATTTAGATCAGTTCCAATATTTGTTGGTGCAATTGAAGACAAGAAGGTGGTGGAATTTTGGAAATCAGAACACTTGAAAAATTTATTTCAATTTTTATCTTATCACAACCAAAATTATAAAAAAACACTCGACGAAATGCATCCCACCATTAACAAATCAAGTGTGGTGAATAATTTTTAGCAACTTTTCTTTCTTTAATTAGTTAAAAATTTATTAAAATGAAACTTTTTGGAAGAAACAAATCATGTACGCTAACTCATTAAAATGAGTACATAAATTTCTGAACATAAAAATGCTTATATTTTTTTTTTTTTTAATTAAAATATTTTAACTAAAAAAAAAACTACGCATGAAAGTTTGAATTTTCACATGTAATTAAAAAATAAAAATTGACAAAATAATCCTAGTATATCAATAATAATGAATTGTTGGAAGATATTTTCTTAAAAAGAATATATTCGAAAAAAAATCGAACAAAGAAAAAAGAAACTGCCGTAATTTGGTGGGAATAGTTGTAATTTATATATTTCTCCGTTTATCTCACTCTTCATTAACCTTAAAATATGAAAAACACTAGCCTTTCTCTTTCCTCTTTGAAAATTTGCCCATTGCCTTTTCACACAGTTTTCTGTTCATTTTCAACTTCTTTGCTTTTCTATCTCTTTCCTACTTTATAAACTAACGGTACTTGATAATTATTCTACCTTGTTTTACTCTACTTTCTTCGTTTTCTTTTCCCATTTAAGTTTTTCCTTTATACGTAATCGAAAATATTTACAAAAATTCGCCATTTTTTCTTCTCTTAGTCATTTATACTGTCGTGTACTTCATACGAAAGATATATATATGAGTATATGGAATAGAAGAGAGTGAGAAAAATAAGTCTAACATGGCGGCCACGTCGTATCAACATATGATCTGCGACGAACTTAAAAGCAACAAAAACACAATCACACACATACACACACCAACAAACGAGCATCGTCTTTCTTGTCACATTTATGAATAATTAATTAACATTCTCATCTCCTCTCTCCCTTATTACAAAAGTAAATCCAGAAAATTAAAAATTAACCTACAAGGTTTTCTGTTTGTTGCTCTTTCTAGAATTTATTTTTTCTTTCTCATCATCACACCTTTTATAGATAAAAATTCACAAACTGAACCGAAATTAATTTCCAAGGATTTCTCTCATGTTAAACTCAAATTTTCACATAATTCCCTTACTACACACCCTATCCCATCTTCATGTAATTAAATTCATATGCAAAATAGGAGAAAATCTAAAAAATTTCACCTAAAAAATTTTATACACATACGCACATATAAATTGTCTTAAAGAAAATATTAGGGGGGAGGGGAGTGGGGAAAAAAAATAAGACGAATAGTAAAGGCAAAAATATATTTTTTCTAAAAAAAGGAAAATAAATTAAAAAAAATGTGCAAACATACCGATTACTATTCATAATTGACGGCATTGCAGTTCTCAATGGTTGCTGTTTTAACTCGAACGTGTTGTAGAAAATAAAATCAAATCTCGGTACAAAATCAATTGTACAAAAAAACGCAAAATAAAATCAAAAAAAGTAGAATCTTTAAAATTCTTGCTCAATAAAAACTTTTTTTTTTTTAAATAAGATTTTTTTTATATATAGCACAATTTTTAATTTTCCTTTTTGTTCGCGAATTTTAACACAAAATTACACGGACTTTATTAACTCTTCCCAACTATTTGTTAACTGGCTTGCCTTCAAGAAATTCAATTCGATTTCGAAGTGTTTCTCCACCTTAAGTTATACTATAAGACGGTATTCAGATGATATGTAAAAAAAAAAAAATTTCCATTTCGCTTAAAGTGCATATGTTTGTAAAAGAAAATTATTCTTCGAAATAGAAGTTAATGGTACAATAAACAGTTTTTGTATATTTTATTTTGAAATTTAACAATAAAACCCCTCTTAAAACTACTTGTTTTTATAAGACTTTAAATTGAAATAATAAATATGACAAATGTTTTGTTTATTGATTTAAAATCTGTACTTGGAGATTTTATGAGAACTTTTCCATATTCCCAATAAATATTCAATTAGAAATAGGCAAAAAAAAATGAAAAATCTTTGATTTTTATAAAAACTTTCAAATAGAAATTGCCATTTTTAGATTTTATTCGAAAATGGGCAGAAATTTGGTCGATTTCGATGAATATAGAAAATTTTTCGATCGCACTCACACCGATACGCATTGATTCGAAAACAATCGTTAGAGCTGTCACACTGACAGCCGATGTGTTTGAAATTATTTCAATTCTGTTTACATCTTAGATTGTTTGTAATTTCAACAAAAACAAGGGGGAAAAAACATTAATTTTATACGTAATTGTATACGATGTTCGGTTATAATTTAAAAGAATATGATTTAAAAGTGGAATTGTCAAAATGCTGTAATAATATTGCTACAGTGTATTTAACGCAACATCGGCCGTCCGGTGAATATGTCGCTGTGAAGAAATTCCGAATGGACAAAGCGAAAGAGGAGAGCAGTTTAATTCGGGATGAAATTTTAATGATGCGTCAATTTCATCATCCCAATATTCATTCATTTTTCGCAGCATTCGTTTGTAATATTGAATTGATTGTGGTAGCGCCGTTGATGTGCTATGGCAGCTGTAAGGATACGTTGGGAAATTGTTTCACAACAGGTGCGTGCTGCCGCTTTATCTTTACTAAAAGATGGAAAAATCTACATATTATTTTCTAATTATTTTTAAGGCTTCCCCGAAATAATAGTTTGCCTTATTCTACGTGATGCCCTACTCGGCCTTGAATATCTCCACAAAAAGGGTTTCATTCACAGATCAATACGTGCCAGTCATATTCTTCTTAATCAGACAAAAGCTGTTCTGTCCGGTTTCAGAGAATGTACAAGTTTCGTTTCGCATGGCGAACGTGCTCGAACGCTGCACAGCTTGGCGCCGTGTAGTGCAAAAAGCCTTAACTGGTTGGCACCAGAAGTTCTCGAACAAAATCTTCATGGATATACTGAAAAGTCTGATGTGTACAGTATTGGAATAACAGCGTGCGAACTCGCCAATGGAATAGAACCATTCGCCGATATGCAGACGACGTTCATGCTGACAGAAAAGATTCGTGGAAATCAACCCACTTTGCTAGACTCCTCAACGTGTCCAACCGAGGAGATGATTGGTAAGTTTATACAAATTAATATTGTACATTATTATTTCTAATCATTTTTGTTTTCTCCACAAAAAACTTTAAAAAAATTAGCGACAGCAAACGATACTGAAATTGGTGTTAATTTTGCATCACAAACTCGACAAATTTACAGTCATCGGAAATTCACTGATCAATTTCATAGATTCACTGAAATCTGTATGGAAAAACATCCTAGCAATCGGCCGAGCGCATCACAATTGTTAGCCCATCAATTTTTCAAACAATCTCGACATACAAATCTGGGTGAGCAATTAACGCTGTGCGGCATTGAAGCGGTCGATTACGCTAAGTTGAGAGGTAAGCTTGCGTTTTTATAGAATTTTAACTTTATTTTCGTTTAAGTATAATGTTACGCCTGCACGTTGCTCTCTCGGTGTTGTTGCTGCAAATGTAATTTTCGACATTCTAAATCTAGACTTTCTCGTATCAACCGTAAAATTTTATGCAAATTCTTTAATAAATCCACTTTTTGTTTTTATTTCCATAGAGTTTTAAGATGTAGTAGGCTATTTGCTCTTGACTATTTTTACCATAATTATCTGTTTGAAAAAAAAAAGTTTCACTGTCCATATACCAGGTGTATAAGCTTAAAACCGCTGTTTGGTCATAGATGGCGTGAGTGAGCGTATTAAGCTACCATGGGTACGCCATGCTTTTATTTATGAGTTTGACATCTGCCAACGTTAATCAGTACACACTGTCAGCAATTTCGTACAAAAACATACATTTTTCCTTTGGTAATCATGTCTAGTTTTGTGCCAGAAAAAGAGTATATGCGGGAAGCTCTGCTTTTCTGCTTCAATTTGAAGAAATCCGCTGACGAATCGCATCGAATATTTATGGAGACCTATGGTGGCAGTGCTTTATCGGAAACAATGTGCCGAGATTGATTTCGTTGGTTTAAAGACGGCAATTTTGGCTTGTGGAACAAGAAGCGTGAAAATCGGCCTAGGAAGGTTGAGGACCATCAATTGCAGGCTCTTTTGGACGAAGACGATACCCAATCGCAAAAAATGCTCGCGGACCAATTGGGTGTTACTCAACCAGATATTTCCATGTGTCTGCGTGCCATGGGGAAGATTGAAAAGATCGGAAAATGGGTGCCGCGTGAATTGAACGATAGGCAGATGGAGCGACGCCAAAACAAGCGAAATCTTGGTCGCCAGACAAAAAAGAAAGTCGTTCCTGCATCGGATTGTGACAGGCGATGAAAAGTGGATATATTTCGAGAATCCTAAACGCAAGAAATCGTGGGTTCATCCCGGCCAACCATCAACATCTTCCCCAAGAACAAATCGCTCCGTACGGAAGACGATGGTGTGCATTTGGTGGGATCAGGAGGGTATCGTCTACTATGAGATGTTGAAACTTGATGAAACTGTCAATACCCACCACTACCACCAACAACTGATCAAATTGCACCGTGCTCTGCGTGAAAAAAGGACGGATTATTAACAAAGACCTGACAAGCTGATTTTCCTCCAAGACAACGCACCATCGCACACGTCATAAATGGTCCGAAACTACTTGGAGACACTCAACTAGGAGGTGCTACCTCACCCCGCTTTTTCACCAGGCCTGGCCCCTTCCGACTACCACCTGTTTTCGTCGATGAGCCACACGCTCGCTGAGCAGCACTTCGATTCTTACGAAGACGTTCGAAAATGACTTGATAAGTGGTTTGCCTCGAAAGAGAAGTAATTTTTTTGGCGTGGTATCCACAAATTGCCCGAGAGATGGGAAAAATGTGTAGCTAGCGAGAGCAAGTACTTTGAATAAATTTGTTTTTACTTTCTATGAAAAAAACTTGATTTCAAAATTTTTACTTAATTAATATAACTTTATTCAATTATGTATTGTCCGTTTTTGTCGATGACCCTTTGCCATCTTTCAGGCCATGTCATAATTCCGTGTTCGTAAAACTTATTACTTTTGCTAGCAAAAAACTGAATTAAATGTGATTTTACATCATAAGCATCATTAAAATTTTGATCATTTAAGGAGTTCTGCATGGAACAAAATAAATGGTAATCTGAAGGCGCTAGGTCAGGGATATATGGTGGATGTGACAACACATCCCAATCTAATTCCAATAATTTTTGGCGTGTGACCAAAGATGTATGCGGCTTTGCATTGTCATTTTGGAAAACAACACCCTTACGATTTGCCAATTCTGGCCGCTTTTCTTGAACTGCATTGCTCATTTTGTCGAGTTGTTAAACGTACACAGTGGAATTAATCGTTTGGTTTCTTGGTAAAAGTTCAAAGTGCAGAATTCCTTTATAGTCCCACTAAACTGGCAGCATAATCTTCTTTTGGTTCATCTCAGCTTTTGATGTCGTCTGAGGTGGTTTATCTTGCATCGCCCACGATCGTTTCCGATAAACGTTGTTGTAAGCTATCCACTTTTCGTCGCCAGTTATCAGTCGTTTCAGAAATGGATCCATTTCGTTGCGTTTCAGAAGCGAATCGCAGATGCATTAGCGTTGCGTCAAATGAATTTCCTTAAGCTGATGAGGAATCCATAAATCGAGTTTCTTAACATACCCAAGCTGTTTTAATTTTTTTTCAATGCATGTACGCGGTGTTGTGGCTTGTCTTCGATTTTTGCTCAATTTCGACCAAAAACAGCATCGCATTAACATTGCTAAGGAGCTGTTGGATTCTGTCCGCGACGACCCAAATTTGCTGCAGAGGATCATAACTGGTGACGAATTGGTTATGACGTGGAAACCAAAGCTCAATCATCCCAATGGAAACTGCCGCACGAGCCAAGACCGAAAAAAGCGCGCCAAGTTCGGTCTAATGTGAAGGTTTTGCTTACAGTTTTCTTCGATTGCAAGGGCGTGGTGCATCATGAGTTTTTGCCACAGGGTAGAACGGTCAATAAGGAATATTACCTGTAAGTTATGCGCAAGTTGCGCGAAGAAATCCGCCAGAAACGCGCGGATTTGTGGAAGACCAAAAATTGGCTTTTGCCATTTTTGGCCAACAAAAACACACTATTAATGCCGCAGCCACTGTATTCCCCAGATCTGGCCCCCCCTGTGACTTTTTCTTGTTCCCAAAACTGAAGTTGCCCATGAAAGGACGGCGCTACGCTACGATTGAGGAGATAAAGACGGCATCGAAGGAGGAGCTGAACAAGATCACAAATCTGGTTGGGATTACTTTGAAGGGGACAAAATAGATATTCATGAATAAATAAATAATTTAAAAAAAAAACACAAAATTCGCGATACTTTTTGAACAGACCTTGTATATTACAAACAATTAATTTTTGATGGTTAATCATTAAAATTTAATCGATTGTTTTTTTTTTGTTGAAAAATTTAAATGTAAACACAATATTTAAATATATTCAATGCTTCTGCTTACTTACAAAGCTCAAATAGAAAATGATGGCGGCCATCTTTCTCTTATGTCAATAATTTCTGTCTCTTTTTATCATTAGAGCAATAGTAAAAACGAAAGCTAAGTATTTTCCCAATTCGACTAGCTAATGTCAAAATTTTAAGTTAATGTTATTGTAAATATATTCTCAAAAAAATGTAACTTTTTTTTCTACTTTAAAATTATCACATTTAAAAAAATAACCGTTAAAAATTATTCAAATTATTTTCTCCTTTACCTTTTCCAGATGACACTCTTGACATTTCGAATGATATCGCAGAGATAAGCATTAATGGAAATTTCGATTGGGATTTTTAAATGGTGTATAAGAGAGTTTGATCAAAAGAGAAAAGATATTAGTTTTAAGACAAGAGAGATATTATTATATATAAAACTCTCAGAGAAATTCGTTTTATTTTGTCTTTTTTTGTGTGCATGAACAGCACATATGAGCAAAACGAACATTTTTTACAATGAAGTGAATTTTTATATGCATTCAATAAAAAGAGAACAAAAGCAAATAATACAACACAGACAACACTACTTGCACATGTGCACTTGTAAAAATTAGATGGAAAAGAGAAAATGATAAACAAAAATTAAAAATGGTGTGATGTGTTTAATTGCAAGAAGAAAAAAAAATCAGAATTTTTCTTATATTACTAGTATTATTATTAATGATTTTTTATTGTTATTTTTATTTATGTACATTACACGTGCAATGTATGTTTTTTACGGTTAGAACGGAAATTTATTGCCAAAAAAGAAAAAATGCAACAAAAATTATTAAAAGGAGAAAAGGAGAAAAGGTGAAAAAAGTATGACCTCATATTAGTAGTGATTCGTGTGGGCATCATGGTACAATGATGAGGCGTGAGTATAAATATTCTGGCACGTCAAGTAGGGGTAAAATTGTAGGCAGAAAAGGGAAATGCAAATCGTTAACGGTTAACGAAACAAAAAACAAAATTTACTTGATTTTTTACTCTTTCGCCGTACCACCAATATCCTTACGCTTTTTTTTAAATCCAGTCTAATAATAAAATTTTACTAAATTCAAAATTTCCAATAAACGAGTGAGAATAAAGCTAAAGGAACATAATTCCAACAGACGGACAATGACAAACGATTTTATCGTCGATTTAGAACTTGTTTCTAAGTTTGCCGTTGTCGTTTTAGTACTGCCACACACGTTTCAGTATTTTGTAATGTGATATTGAATTTAAAGACAAGATAATTGCATATATGAGGTTAAGTGAATTTAAAAATTGAATTATAGTTGTCGTTTGTCCTTATCGTCGGAATTGTATTCCAAACTTAAAAATTATATAAAAACAAAAAAATTGTGCTGAAAAAAAATACATAAAAACATAAAAGAAAAAAAAAGAAAAAAATTGCGCTGAAAAATTTCAGTTTCAAATTAATAAGAAGAGAAAAAAACCAAAAAATGGAAGAGAAAAAAACCAAAAGTTTCAAATTAATAATAAGAAGGAAAAAAAAGCGCTGACAAATTTCAGTTTCAAATTAATAAGAAGAGAAAAAAACCAAAAAATGGCGCTAAAAAATTTCAGTTTCAAATTAATAAGAAAATAACAAGAAAATTGCGCTGAAAATTTTCAGTTTTAAATTATTAAAAAAAAAAATGGCGCTGAAAAATTTCAGATTCAAATTAATAAGAAGAAAATAAAAAAGAAATGGCGCTGAAAAATTTCAGTTTCAAATTAATAAGAAAAAAACAAGAAAATGGCGCTGAAAAATGTCAGTTTCAAATTAATAAGAAGAAAAACACAAGAAAATGGCGCTGAAAAAGTTCAGTTTCAAATTAATAAGAAAATAGCGCTGAGAAATTTCAGTTTCAAGTTAATAAGAAGAAGAAAAAACAAAAAAATTGCGCTGACAAATTTCAGTTTCAAATTAATAAGATTTTATCTTTTTTTATTTAATATGTCAAAAGTAGATAATTTTACATAAAAATTACAGAAAATGATTAAAACAGAAAAAATAACTTTTACAAAATGCAATTTATTTATTTCCTTATGTAAATATATTATGTAAGTTATCAAAAAGATATTTTTAATTAAATAAAACTATCTCCAATATTTATTATACAAGACAAAATTGTAGTTAAATATTAATTTTATTCTACTTTTAATAAACTGTCTACACTTATTTTTTGCTAAATTTCAACAAACACGGAACCATAATTTTTGATTTTTCTTTTTAGTATATTTTTTTTTTTAAAAAATTTTTTTTTGTTAGTTTTTTGTTAATTAACATGAAGAAAATTTATAAAAATTTAAGAATAGAAACTTAATTTATACAGAAATGCTCATAAAAAATGTGAAATTTTTTTTAATCAAAAATAAATAATACAGAAAAATTGGAATTTTTTTTCAGTGTTTTTAAAACAAAAAATACAAAAATGGAAAATGAGAAAAAAATTCTTTTTGTTAAAAAGAATTAAACCAAAATCGTAGAAAGAAGAAGGGAATTTCTTCAATTTAGCCGCTCATAATCATTCGTACGAATTCCTCGTAGTTAACATTGCCCTGAGAATCCTCCTGACTGACAAGCAAATGTTCAACTTCGTCGTCGGTTAACTTTTCACCGAGAGTGGTTAGCAAATGTCGTAGTTCGGCTGATGAGATAAATCCACTGGCATCCTTGTCAAAGTGACGTAGTCCTTCGATAAAATCATCAGCGGTATCACCGGAACGTGCTTTCGATATGGCCTGGTAAATTGGTAGAAATACTTCGAATGAGATTCGCTCGTCCGGCTTTAATTGTTGTGTGCACTTTTTCACATCCGATTCGGTCGGATTCTGTCCCAATGCCCGTAGACATTCTCCAACTTGGCTAAGTTGAATTTTACCATCACCGCGATTATCGAACAAATTGAAAGCTTCTTGGAATTCTAAAAGAAACAACAAAACAAAACAGAAATCATAAATTAATTACAGCACAAAACTTATTAAAAAAAATGTGATAAATTTTCAAAAAAAAAAAAAAAGTCAAAAACCGTTACAGAAAAAGAAAACCTGAGTTTTAGTAGCATTTTTAAACGTTTCTTCTTTTTTGTCCATGATTCTTTATTTATTACGAGAGAAAACGGATTTTTTGCTTTAAACGTTAGTGGAAAATCGTACTAGTTCATGGTGTTTGCATCGGTGGTGTACGCTTGAATAAATGACCAAATGGACCAGAACTGACCAAATTAACTGGTTTTTCCTCAGAGACGAAAGGTGAGTTAGAAAAGTTTGGAATATCAAATGAGAAACACTATGAATAATTGTCACGTCTGTTCACTCATTTAGAACTCTTCTTAGTTAGGTTTTGGTGAAAATATTCGAATTTACCTTAGATTAAAGAATCGTGGATAGGCCCGTATATGTATATGCAATTTTCTGCCTAAATTATTGCAAACGTGGCGAAAAATTGTAACGCTTACATATTTTTATGTAGTTTTTTTTAATGTAGACATAACACCCACTGACATCTAGTTTTCGTAATAGGAATTTCTGGAATTGCAAAAGCATACTTAATATCCATTTTAATTCACTTTTTGAAAAGAAGATACAATTTAAACACAACAACAGGCAAATTTTTTTTGTACAATCTTTTGATATGAAATGGAATTGTGATTTATTATGTGTATAAGCTTAAATATAGCTGTTTGGTCATAGATGGCATGAGTGAGCGTATTAAACTACCATGGGCACGCCATACTTTTTTTTAAGAATTTGACATCTGTCAACATTAATCAGTGCACATTGTCAGCAATTTTGTACAACAACATACATTTTTTCTTTGGTAATCATGTCTAGTTTTGTGCCAGAAAAAGAGCATATGCGCGAAGCTCTGCTTTTCTGCTTCAATTTGAAGAAATTCGCTGCCGAATCGCATCGAATGCTTATGGAGGGCTATGGTGACAGTGCTTTATCGGATACAATGTGACGAGATTGGTTTCGTCGGTTCAAAGACGGCAATTTTGACTTGTGGGACAAGAAAGGTGAAAATCGGCCTAGGAAGGTTGAGGACCATCAATTGCAGGCTCTTTTGGACGAAGACGATACCCATTCGAAAAAATACTGGCGGAGCAATTGGGTGTTACTCAACCAGCCATTTCCATGCGTCTGCGTACCATGGGGAAGATTGAAAAGATGGGAAAATGGGTGCCGCATGAATTGAACGATATGCAGATGGAGCGACGCCAAAACACAAAAAAGAAAGTCGTTCCTGGATCGGAATGTGACAGGCGATGAAAAGTGGATATATTTCGAGAATCCTAAACGCAAGAAATCGTGGGTTCATCCCGGCCAACCATCAACATCTACCCCAAGAACAAATCGCTTCGTACGGAAGACGATGGTGTGCATTTGGTGGGATCAGGAGGGTATCGTCTACTATGAGATGTTGAAACTTGATGAAACTGTCAATGCCCACCGCTACCACCAACAACTGATCAAATTGCACCGTGCTCTGTGTGAAAAAAGGACGGATTATCAACAAAGACATGACAAGCTGATTTTCCTCCAAGACAACGCACCATCGCACACGTCATAAATGGTCCGAAACTACTTGAAGACACTCAACTGGGAGGTGCTACCTCACCCCGCTTATTCACCAGACCTGGCCCATTCCGACTACCACCTGTTTTCGTCCATGGGCTTCGCGCTCGCTGAGCAGCACGTCGATTCTTACGAAGACGTTCGAAAATGGCTTGATGAGCGGTTTGCCTCGAAAGAAAAGGATTTTTTTTGGAGTGGTATCCACAAATTGCCCGAGAGATGGGAAAAATTTGTAGCTAGCGAGGGCAAGTACTTTGAATAAATTTTTTTTGCTTTCTATGAAAAAAGACATGTGTTTTTATTGATTAAAAAACAACGGATTTAACCTTATACACCTGGTAGTTTAGTGCCGACGTACGTAAAGTATGTGTAAGAAAATTGAAGAAAGCGAATTTTTTTAATAGTGCAAGAAATACTTTAATTTCTATTAATTCTTAATTGGAAAAACGTATATTCATATGTTAACGTTACTGGTTTCCACAAAATAAATGGTGGAGGGAAAAGTGGTTTGTGGCAGCAGCATCGGATATTCCCAGGAATCATGACATGGTGTGCTGGCTCCACTTTCGTAGACCAAACATTAAAGTAGGAGCGAACCGGAGCAAATTGGAAAGAAATGTTATTCCTTCCGTATTTGCTAAAATGGAAGAGTCACACGGTAAGTTTTAATACTACGAATTAATAATAAAAAATCGGACCGCCATGGCGAAATGTGGTCAGAATAGTTCGATTTTGAACAAACTAATTTACAATAAAATCGCTATCAAAGTTTATCGTAGCTTCCTTATTCGAGAATACTATTTCTCATTTTATATTAACTATTAAGTTGCCACTTTAATCATTTAATTAATTCCATAAATTATGCTTTCACTTGCTCTATTAGACCATTTTGTAATGCATTTACTAAATAATATTGTTTTAAATTTTTTTTAGAATATTAGTTATTAATTATTTAAGTACATTAAATTTTCCACCTTGTAATTAAGTTTTAAAACCATTTGCTATAATGTTGTATACAATTAACTTCTTATATTATTAAGAATTTGATGTAATGTTCTATGTAATAAATGCTTTATTTTTTAATTTAATTTAAATGCACAATGCCAATTTAATTTATATTTTTATATGCTCTTACAAATGACATCACATATGAAAAAGGGAAATTTAAAAATGGCCCCCACTGATTTACGCCGTTTCTGTTATTTTGCATGTCTGTGCGTTCTACGAATGTATTGTTAACAAAATTGGGACAGAATTTACCAAATGGTGCGAATTTGAAGAAACAAACTTTCTGAAAATAGTGGTGAGTTGAAATTGTTCGAAAAGAGCTTCAAATTATTTCAAACAAACTTTCTCAAAATGGTGGTGAATATAGAAAAAACTCTGTGTGGTGAGTTGAAATTGTTTGTTAAGAGCTTTAAATTATTTCAAACAAACTTTCTCAAAATGGTGGTGAATTTAGAGAAAACTCTGTGTGGTGAGTTGAAATTGTTTGTTAAGAGCTTCAAATTATTTCAAACAAACTTTCTCAAAATGGTGGTGAATTTAGAGAAAACTCTGTGTGGTGAGTTGAAATTGTTTGAAAAGAGCTTCAAATTATTTCAAACAAACTTTCTCAAAATGGTGGTGAATTTAGAAAAAACTCTGTGTGGTGAGTTGAAATTGTTTGAAAAGAGCTTCTCAAACAAAGTTTCTCAAAATGGTGGTGAATTTAGAAAAAAACTATGTGTGGTGAGTTAAATTGTTCAAAAAGAGCTTCAAATTATTTCAAACAAACTTTCTCAAAATGGTGGTGAATTTAGAGAAAACTCTGTGTGGTGAGTTGAAATTGTTTGAAAAGAGCTTCAAATTATTTCAAACAAACTTTCTCAAAATGGTGGTGAATTTAGAAAAAACTCTGTGTGGTGAGTTGAAATTGTTTGAAAAGAGCTTCAAACTATTGCAAACAAACTTTCTCAAAATGGTGGTGAATTTAGAAAAAAACTCTGCGTGGTGAGTTGAAATTGTTTGAAAATAGCTTCAAATTATTTCAAACAAACTTTCTCAAAATGGTGGTGAATTTAGAAAAAACTATGTGTGGTGAGTTGAAATTGTTTGAAAAGAGCTTCTCAAACAAAGTTTCTCAAAATGGTGGTGAATTTAGAAAAAAACTATGTGTGGTGAGTTGAAATTGTTCAAAAAGAGCTTCAAATTATTTCAAACAAACTTTCTCAAGATGGTGGTTAATTTAGAAACTCTGCGTGGTGAGTTGAAAGTTTCTCAAAATGGTGGTGAATTTAGAAAAAAACTATGTGTGGTGAGTTGAAATTGTTTGAACAGAGCTTCACAAACAAACTTTCTCAAAATGGTGGTGAATTTAGAAAAAAACTATGTGTGGTGAGTTGAAATTGTTTGAAAAGAGCTTCAAACTATTTCAAACAAACTTTCTCAAAACGGTGGTGAATTTAGAAAAAACTCTGCGTGGTGAGTTAAATTGTTTGAAAAGAGCTTCAAACTATTTCAAACAAACTTTCTCAAAATGGTGGTGAATTTAGAGAAAACTCTGTGTGGTGAGTTGAAATTGTTTGAAAAGAGCTTCAAATTATTTCAAACAAACTTTCTCAAAATGGTGGTGAATTTAGAAAAAACTCTGTGTGGTGAGTTGAAATTGTTTGAAAAGAGCTTCTCAAACAAAGTTTCTCAAAATGGTGGTGAATTTAGAAAAAAACTATGTGTGGTGAGTTGAAATTGTTCAAAAAGAGCTTCAAATTATTTCAAACAAACTTTCTCAAAATGGTGTTGAATTTAGAGAAAACTGTGTGGTGAGTTGAAATTGTTTGAAAAGAGCTTCAAACTATTTCAAACAAACTTTCTCAAAATGGTGGTGAATTTAGAAAAAAACTATGTGTGGTGAGTTGAAATTGTTTGAAAAGAGCTTCAAACTATTTCAAACAAACTTTCTCAAAACGGTGGTGAATTTAGAAAAAACTCTGCGTGGTGAGTTGAAATTGTTTGAAAAGAGCTTCAAATTATTTCTGAACGATCTTAATATTCGGAGCAGTAGAGTTTTCTTTTATAAAATTCATTTTTTATTTACAATAAAAAAAATATATTTTTACAAAATGTGAAATAGATTTTTTTTTTATTTGGGCTCACAAATAACACATAAACAAAAAAAAAGCATACGCTCTGCGTCCTATTTATTTTATTTACTACACGTATGTAAAAATGTTTTCTTTTCATTTTAATAAAATCAATAAATAACTTTTGTTTTAATGGTGAAAAAAAAGAACTACAATATGACAATAAAGAGAGGAAAAACAGAATCGGAATAATCAGCAAAATTGAATGCAATAAAATGATTTTAATAATAATTAAACTTCGTTTTGATGAAAATAAATGTGAAACGATACACGACAATAAATGGAATGAGGTGACAACGAATACAGGGCAACTGGTAGCGTGTAGAGCCGCCAACCGTTATCGATAATATCGTCAGCAGTTAACTGAAAGCCTGCTTAGGACAGGCCAGACCAGCTGCTTGTATCTATTAATTCCAAATTGAGTAAACATAGTAAAAAAATTAATGATTTAAAAACAAACAAAAAATCTACTAGTTTTTGTATAAAAATTATAAATTGAAAAATGGGCAAATATACTTGCACCACACACCTGTCTTTGGTTGTTTTTTTTTTTCATTTTTTTATTAAAGTAGCAAAATTTTTTTGAGGCAAGAAAAAACAAAAAAAAATGTAAGTTTAAAACTTAAAATTTGCCAACAAATAAGAATGAATGCAATTATTTTCTGTTTAAATAAAAGAAATAAAAAAGCGCAAAAAAAATAAATATTGAAATTAAAATAAAGAAAGAAAAAAACAAACGATCAAGAGAATTTTCTACTCAAAAAAAAATGACGATTACTTCGAATGCATTTTTTTTACTAAATTAATAATAAGAAAATTTATTTTTAAACTAAATTTTAAAAAAAATATGTACTTTTGATATTTTCATCCTTTTATAAATATTATGTGAAAATGAAATGAATCGTTTTTTAAAAACAAATTTTTGATGGAAAACGCAATATTTGACAACATTACAAATTTTGAGATGTAAATTTTCAATATATTTTATTAATATTTCTGGTTGTTGTTTTTGAGCAAAGAATTATTAAAAAAATTGTATATATTTTTAATTCCGTGCAATTACAAGAACTTTTTTGATTCGCCAACTTATTTTTTATAATTTTTTTGAAGTCCAAAAAAAAACACAATTTTTTTTTTGCAAAAAAAAAAACAAAAATCTTTTTTGGTCAAAAAAAAACAACAAAAAAAACTAATTCTTATTGGTAAAGAAATTAATTTTATTTGATTGAAAAAAACTCCATTGTTTTTGTTAAAGAAAAATACAATTTTTCTAGCTAATAAAAATAAATTTTATAATCGAATCCTTTCTAGTATGGAAAACACTATTTTCTTATTGTATAAATAAATACGTTTAATCAAAAAACACCACATCCAAAAGTCGAAATAATTTGAAAAACAAAAATGGATTTGGGCAAATTTTACCTTCAACCGTTGAAAATGTATTCTTTTTTGGCGGATCGTACATGTACATTTTTTTTAAACGATAATAACAACAATTTATATTACAATAAATCAACAACAAAAAAACAACAATATGTATAACTCGTAATTTTCTTTAATTAATTTTTTGGGTTTTTTTTTTAAAATTGATTGGTTAAGACCAATTTTATTCGCGAAAAACTCTCAACTGTAAAATGGAATCGAAACCGATTGCGACTGAAATCAAAATCAACTTAATTCAACACAGTACAACTCAACACAATACAATACAACAAACCAAATACAACTCAACTCAAAATTCAACTCAAATTGAAAAAGTAACAAGAAAATCAGAAAAAAAATTGTGAGAAAAACAGACGTCAATTTGCAACATACAAAAAAAAAAAAAATTGCCAACAACAATAATAAAAATGGCAGTGTAACAAGTGTAAAATTATTATAAATAGAAAAAAAATGATAATATATTTAAAGAAATTATTGAATAGATATAAATAAAGACGAATTAAAATAAAAGTCAATTAAGATGGAAAGAAAATGACAAATAGACTCAGTAAGAGTACGGAAAATTATCTTTTTTTCTTTCTATCCCTTTTTATCTAATAATTAATATTGTGAGCATTTCATTTCTTCACGCTGGCTGCTGTTTTGAATTGTTTCTCTTTACCATTGCCTCCACCACCTCTTCAAAATTCGACACATATAAAGAGAAAACACCTGGAAAAGCACTCATACTACGGATTATTAAAAGTTCCAACAATCAATCAACTGCGCACGCACACAATCATCAGCTTTCCTAGCTTTACTGAAAATGGGAAAAATGCCGACACTTCAAACTCGTACTTATCGACCGTCCCCTTCTCTCTCCCAGCAATTCTCTTCTTCAACACTATCATTGGCAACTTGTTTTTTTTTTAATTTTCTTTAGTAAATTTTCTTCTCTTTCTCACCAAATGAATTAATTATTATTAATTTTTTTTGTTGGCATTTTCCCTACGTTTTCATATTTTCTTTAAATGAACTCTTTTTTTCCCCTTTTATTTAATGAATATGGTTTTAAAAATAAACACAAAACGCTGTAAGTTTTCTTTACATTATTTTTTTGTTTGTTTAGCTTTTTGCAACGAAAATAATGAAAGCAAATAAGTTTGGGGAAAAATAAATCCATTATTTTTTTTAAAGACTTTATTTAACATTGTTGGGACTGTTGTCCAAAAAAAAAGGGAGGGTGGGGGGGTTAAATATGTACCGTTTTGTTTTATAATTTGTTGTCATTTTAAAAGTAACTTTATAATGCCTCTTTCATAGAAGCCCTGATTGGTCCCTATTGGCGAAAAACTCGACTAAGCTAAGGAGACAATCTTCTCTTGATGGACTTAACATTCAAGGGGTCAGGGTTCAAAAATCCACTGAGATCAACCACTTCACCAGGTGTATAAGCTTAAATCCGCTGTTTGGTCATAAATGGCGTGAGTGAGTGTATTAAGCTACCATGGGCACGCCATACTTTTTTTTTATGAGTTTGACATCTGTCAACATTAATCAGTGCACTTTGTCAGCAATTTCGTACAACAACATACATTTTTCCTTTGGTAATGATGTCTAGTTTTGTGCCAGAAAAAGAGTATATGCGGGAAGCTCTGCTTTTCTGCTTCAATTTGAAGAAATCCGCTGCCGAATCGTATCGAATGCTTATGGAGGGCTATGGTGACAGTGCTTTATCGGAAACAACGTGCCTAGATTGGTTTCGTCGGTTCAAAGACGGCAATTTTGGCTTGTGGAACAAGAAGCGTGAAAATCGGCCTAGGAAGGTTGAGGACCATCAATTGCAGGCTCTTTTGGACGAAGACGATACCCAATCGCAAAAAATGCTCACGGACCAATTGGGTGTTACTCAACCAGATATTTCCATGTGTCTGCGTGCCATGGGGAAGATTGAAAAGATGGGAAAATGGGTGCCGCTTGAATTGAACGATAGGCAGATGGAGCGACGCCAAAACACAAGCGAAATCTTGCTCGCCAGACAAAAAAGAAAGTCGTTCCAGCATCGGATTGTGACAGGCGATGAAAAGTGGATATATTTCGAGAATCCTAAACGCAAGAAATCGTGGATTCGTCCCGGCCAACCATCAACATCTTCCCCAAGAACAAATCGCTTCGTACGGAAGACGATGGTGTGCATTTGGTGGGATCAGGAGGGTATCGTCTACTATGAGATGTTGAAACTTGATGAAACTGTCAATGCCCACCGCTACCACCAACAACTGATCAAATTGCACCGTGCTCTGCGTGAAAAAAGGACGGATTATCAACAAAGACATGATAAGCTGATATTCCTCTACGACAACGCACCATCGCACACGTCAAAAATGGTCCGAAATTACTTGGAGATAATCAACTGGGAGGTGCTTTCAATTCTAATTTAATTTCCTTATCCCGTTATTCTTTCTGTAACAAAAAATTGCGGAAAAATACATCATCAGCCGTCAGAAACATAGAAATATCAATACCAGCTTTCGGAGGAAAAAACCAATCGTGGATAAACACCCATATTGGTCAAAGACAACAACCCAAAATGGACAAAATGGCCGCCCATCCTACTGGACGACGAAACATAATACCGCACCGAAAACTGCGCGAAAATAAACATTACTGCACGAAAATAACGATACAAATGTAATTAGAATATTTGAATATTCGCCTGAAGTTCTTGAATTATCTTATCACGGCCGGTGTCCCTCATGGTACCATCCTAGATCCAATTCTTAACAATATTGGTTTGGGGAAAAAGAAATCCATTTTTTTTTTTAGGCTTTATTTAACATGGTTCGGATTGTCGTCCGATTTGGGGGTCAAATATGCACCGTTTTGTTTTATCGTTTGTTGGAATTTTAAAGGTAAATTTATAATGCCGCTTTCATAGAAGCACTGGTCCCTAATGGCGAAAAACTCGACTAAGCGAAGAAGACAATCTTCTCTTGATGCCATTTTCTTATCACTAAGGGAGTTTTGCAATGATAAAAAATGATGGTAATCGCTTGGTGCCAGGTCAGGACTATAAAGTGAATGCATCAAAACTTCTCACCAACCAAGCTACCGGAGTTTCTGGCGAGTCACTATATTCTGGCGTTGTCCTCATGGAACACATCACCTCTCCTGTTGGCCGATTTTGGGCGATTCTGTTCAATCTCTAGCTTCAAACGGTCAAATTGTTGAAAATAGAGGTCCGAATTTAGTGTTTCGCTATATGAAAGCAGCTCAATTAATAGTAGATTATTACTTTCCAGTTCCACCAAATGCACGACAAACCTTCCTGGCCGTGAGTCCTGATTTTCCTGCGTCAATTCGTGTGGTACCCACCCAAATATCGAGCTTCTTTTTGAATCCAGCTTTGTTTAGATGGTTTTGTGGTCGATTTTTAGCTGCTGGGCGATGCTACGACTGATAACATGCCGGTCAACATGGATCATTTGCATGATTTTATCGACATTTTCGACGACGGACTCACTTTTGCTAGGTGTCTATTTAACATCGAAAATACTGGAACCAAATCGACGAAACCAAAATTGCGCGTAATTGGATGTGACAGTATTGGGACCATAAACACCATTTCTGCCTTGAATTTACGATTTTATTAAAACAAAATTGTAAAATATACCAAATTCTCTCTTAGTTAACTTACATCTTTTGCACCCTATAACTCACAACCGAATCGACAATTAAAAAATTGTAAAAGGCTTTTTTTATTCAGTTCTATAATCTAAGGTGGGAAGGATCCAAATTGATAGCTAAAATGTCCAACAACGAAAGCAATAGCAATAGTAAGAGGAACAGCAACAGCAAGAACAACAGGAAAAGTAAGTGCAACAGCAACAAAAAAATAACAACAAAAGCAACAACAAAAGTCACAGCAACAGCAATTTTTTTTAGTACGGAATGTCACTCTTGCAATGAGCACAAGCTTAGATTAAAGAATACCTTGGAATAGGCCCCAACGCAATTTGCTGCCTAAATTATTGAAAAAGCGGCAAGAAATCGTAATGCTTGCATATATTTGTGTAGAGTTTTTTATGTAGACATAACACCCAATGACATCTACTTTTCTACGTGGATAGAATAATTTTCTGCCTAAATTATTGCGAAAGCGGTGAGAAATCGTACTACTTGCATACTTTTGTGTAGATTTTTTTATTTAGACATCTAGTTTTCGTAATAGAAATTTTTTGAATTCACAAAAAACAATTAATTAATACCCATTTTAACTCATTTATTCCAAGTAAAAATATAATTTAAGCACGACAGAAGGCAACATTAATTTTTTTACAATCTTTTTTGTATTGAATTGCAATTATATTTTAAGTTTAATGTAATTTTGTAGACTTTCGGAAAGTTTTAAAACACGCCATTCTCCATGAAAGTGGTAGCATATCGAAATGACTTTTTTTCTTTGATTTGACATTTAAATACTTATCGAGAAGTGACAATTTAAGTGCGGTTTAAATAGTATACAAAAAAGTCAATATAAATTAATACATTTGCATAAATTGGTTTTATTTTTTACGACAGCAAATAGGAAGTGTTTTGTGAAAGGTTATTTTGCAAATGTGTGCGTTCTCTACGAATTATAAGGGTGTGATGAATCTTTACGAGATATTTTATATATCACTACCGCCATTTAGCGAAAAAATAATGAATTTCTTTTTACTCAAACAATTTTTTTTTCTTTGCTTTAATTTGTATTCAATTTTCTTTTAAATGATTATTGTTCAATGGTGACAGTAGAAAAAAAATGTGTTCTTTTATTTCTTCTTTACAAATCTATATTTATTAATTTTTTAATTTTAAATAATTAATTAAAAGAAAAGGAAAACAAATCAAATTAGAAAATTCACCACCAATTTCTTAATGCAAAACATAACTCACCACTACCACCACTTGCACTAGAAAGAACAGTGACAGGAAATTAAAAGAAATTTTTTTTATTGTATTTATAATAAGAAAATAATTACCTTTTTTTTACCAAAAAAAAAATAAATATTAGTTTTTTGATAAAAAAAAAATAAAAACAAAAATTGTTCAGAATTAACTATGTGACTTTAAATAAAATACAAAAAAAAATTATTTTAATTTTTTTTTAAATTATTTTATATTTAAAAGTATTTATTTTGATTTAAACTTTCGAAAAAAAAGTATTTTTATTACGCTTAGCAAAGCTGTGGGGGGTAAACTTCGGTTCGAAGCTAAGCTATTCACCATGGTTTGTGCTCCTTCATTTACGAATACAATTTTTTTTTAGGAAATGTTCATTTTGTTGATATTATTTAAAAATTAAAAAAAAAAACAATAAAAATAAATTATTTCCCAGCATTACTGTATAGTATAAAAATATTTTTGTGAATTGCATTTCGTTAAAAATTATTTCATTCGAAATTCAAATATTTTTAATAAAAATTTTAATGTTTTTTTTTGAAGAGAATTTTTTTTTGTCTGTAATTTGGAAAATATTCAAAAAAAAATACTCATTATGTTTATTTAACTCTTTCGCTTTTACGAAAATAAATGAAAATTAAACATGTGCGTTATTATTTTTAGTGGGATTTGTTTTTATATAAGCTTTTGTATTTTAACAAAAAAAAAAACTGAGTTGAATGATCACGTCGAATAGAAAGGACTACATTTGTAGGAAAATATTTTTGAAAATAATAATAAGAAGAAGACAAAAAACTAAAAAGAAATTTAAAAAAAAGCGAACAAGACAACTGCCTATCCAATAAAGTAGACAAAACCGCAATGCCTCCCCAATCTTGGGTCTCACCGTACGAGGTCTGTTAAAAAAGTATCGCGAATTTTGAATTTCCGCGGGTTACGTATATTCGATTTTCGATTTTTTGTGGTGTTATGTTGGTACTCATGTCTCTCACTTATGCCGACAAGTTCGGCCATTTTGAATGTTCAGTTAATTTTTGACAACTGCTTTGCTTGCACGTGTTTTGGCTCCTCTTCGATTTTTGCCCATTCGAAAAAATGGATCAAAGAATCTGTATCAAATTTTGTGTGAAAAAAAAATTAATGGCGCGGATACATTCCGAATGTTGACTTGGACCGAAGCAACGTTTATCGGTGGTACAAAATGTTCTCAGAGGGCCGAGAAGATGTGAACGACGAAAAGCGTGCCGGACACCCGAGCACGTCAACAACAAACCAAAACATTGATGAAGTGAAGAAAATAGTATTGGCCAATCGTCGAATCACCATTAGAGAAGTTGCTGAGGACTTAAACATATCGATTGGCTCGTGCCATTCAATTTTTACCAATGATTTGGACGTGAGACGGGTCGCCGCGAAATTTGTACCAAAATTGCTCAATTTCGACCAAAAACAGCATCGCTTAACATTGCTAAGGAACTGTTGGACTCTGTCCGCGACGACCCAAATTTGCTCCAGAGAGTCATAACTGGTGACGAATCATGGGTTTATGGTTATGACGTGGAAACCAAAGCTCAATCATCCCAATGGAAGCTGCCGCACGAGCCAAGACGGAAGAAAGCGATCCAAGTTCGGTCGAATGTGAAGGTTTTGCTTACAGGTTTCTTCGATTGCAGGGGCGTGTGGTGCATCATGAGTTCTTGCCACAGGGTAGAACGGTCAATAAAGAATATTACCTGCAAGTTATGCGCAAGTTGCGCGAAGCAATCCGCCAGAAACACCGTTTTCTGTGTGAAGTACAAAAATTGGCTTTTGCACCATGATAACGCCCCTGCTCACAAATCGTTGCTTGTGCGCGAATTTTTGCCCAAAAACAATACACTTATATTCCCCATATCTGGCCACCTGTGACTGTGTCTTGTTCCCGAAACTGAAGAGCCCCATGAAAGGACGACGCTACGCTACGATTGAGGAGATAAAGATGGCATCGAAGGAGGAGCTGAACAAGATCACAAAAACAATTTTTTGAAGTGCTTCGAGAATTGGAAAAAAACGTTGGCACAAGTGTATAATATCTGGTGGGGATTACTTTGAAGGTGACAAAATATCGTTGCTTGTGCGCGAATTTTTGCCCAAAAAAAATGATTACTTTGAAAGTGACGCCCCTGCTCACAAATCGTTGCTTGTGCGCGAATTTTTGCCCAAAAACAATACACTTATATTCCCCAGATCTGGCCACCTGTGACTGTGTCTTGTACCCGAAACTGAAGAGCCCCATGAAAGGACGACGCTACGCTACGATTGAGGAGATAAAGACGGCATCGAAGGAGGAGCTGAACAAGATTACAAAAACGATTTTTTGAAGTGCTTCGAAGATTGGAAAAAACGTTGGCACAAGTGTATAATATCTGGTGGGGATTACTTTGAAGGTGACAAAATAGATATTCATGAATAAATAATTTTTGACAAAATGCAAAATTCGGAATACTTTTTGAACACACCTCGTATGTCTCAGTTCTTCTCAGTTATTTACCGCTTGTCGTGCCTCTGATTTACATAATATTTTGGGGCAAATATTCTCCAAATAAATAGAAAAATATGAAAAAAATCATACACCGATAAAAATGTAAACATTGCTCAATTGTAAAAATTTTCAGAATATTAAAAAAATCATTTCAAAACAGAAAAAAATCAAAAAAGGTTTAAAAAGTTTTAAATTTTTTTTCATAATAATTTCTATTCGGTTTCTTGGAAAGAAAAAAGGGAATAAAAGTTGAATTTTTTTTTGTTCTCAATAAATCTGGTTAGTAAAAGTTTATTGGAAAATAATTTTATCCATAAAAGGTATACGCGCATTTAGCCGAGTATGGTGTGTGTCGAAGAGGACAGAATAGATTAACCGCAAAATAGTCAAGTACGAAATAAGATAAATGGCTGAGTAGATCTTAAAGGCTTGTGGAGGGAGAGCAGTATTTGTGGAATAGTAACAACGTGACTGCTTTACCAAACCCAACCCCCCTCCCCTTACCACTCCCCTTAAGGCATGATAGGTTTGTGCAAATAATTCTGCATATTTGGTCAATTCTAATGTTAGTTTTTCAGCAAATCGTTTTCAATTCCCATATTTAACTTTCGATTTTTGTTTTTACCGATTTTTTTTTATTACCATTGACCATAAAATTGTTAGCTGTTTTTCCCGTCTGCTATTAATTTTATAAATTGCTCGTGTTCAAATTTTTTAAATAAATTTTTAAAAATGGAATAAAAAAAATAGTTTTAATTAAAAGTTTTTTTTGCTCGATTTATATAATTAGTTTTTTTTTATTGTATTATTTTCTAAAAATAACTTAAAAAGTAAAATTTCTTCTATTCCTAATTCAGTGTAAATAACATAAAAATGTGCTTGGGTTACGGCCTTTACCAGATAATGACACGAACGTCAATGCAATATTACCCATTTTGCAAATGACAAGAAAATGGGAAGGATATAAAATGACAGCTAATATGTTCATCCAAACTCACCCCACCTTAGATTAAAGAATAAATGGATAGGCCCGTATGTCAGATTTTCGTATTGGGTTATCCGGGAAGTAATTTCTTTTTTTTTTATAAAAATGAAAGACGATTTTCTTATAGTTTGTTCTTTGCTGGCAAATAACTGATCCAAGTGATTTTTGACCTCCTCATTTGAATTAAACGTTTTACCGTCTAAAACATTTTGTAGAGACCGGAACAAATGATAATCGGAAGGTGCTAGGTCTGGAGAGTATGGTGGGTGTGTGGCAGTATATCCCATCCAAGCTCTAAAAGCTTTTGCCGAGTTGTCAAACTTGTATGTGGCTTCGCATTATCCTGTTGGAACACTATACCTTTCCTATTGACCTATTCTGGACTTTTTTCTTTAAGTGAATTGTTCAATTTGTCCAACTGATGACAGTACACTTCAGAATTGATCGTTGTGTGTTGCTCGGTAGAAGCTCAAAATAAACGATTCCTTTGAAATCCCACCAAACAGATAGCATAACTTTTTTTTTTGATGAATATTGGCTTTCGAAGTGCTTTGATTCGGTTCATCTTTTCTACTCCAGGATCTTTTGCGCTTAACATTGTTGTAGACAACCCATTTCTCGTCCCCAGTGATAATACGCTTCAAAAATGGATCATTTTCTTGGCGTTTGAGAATCAAATCACAAACGTCAATGTGACGGCACACATTTTTTTCCGTAAGAAGATGAGGTGGCATTTTAAACTTTTCTATAGCAAAAAAGGAATATTTGCCGAAAATGCTCTTTTTCACTTTCCATATTTAAAAGGCTATCAACCAAAAGCTACAGTGCAGAATCAACCGAATTTTTTCACAAGCAAGCCTTGCTAAGTCAGCTGTCAAAATACATATGATTATG
Source organism: Atherix ibis (assembly GCA_958298945.1). Taxonomy (NCBI): domain Eukaryota; kingdom Metazoa; phylum Arthropoda; class Insecta; order Diptera; family Athericidae; genus Atherix; species Atherix ibis. The sequence continues at coordinate 2,269,467 of OY282607.1, read as the reverse complement.
CGGCTTGAGTGTAAAGTTGGTTGTGAAAAAATACAATTAAGTACTCTGTTGGGAAACAACGAAATTACTTTCCGGACAACCCAATATTTGTATACGTAATTTTCTGACCAAATTATTGCAGAAGCGGCGAGAAATTGTAACGCTTGCAAACTTTTGTATAGATTTTTTTATGCAGACATAACACCCGACTGCCATCTAATTTTCTTAATAAAAATTTATTAAATTCCAAAAGAATATTTAATATTTATTTTAACTCATGGCAAACAAAAATACAATTTAAACACAATGACTGGTAATTTATATTTTTTGCACAATCTTTTGATATGAAATGGAATTGTATTTTAGATTTATTATTTATTTTGTAAATATCAAGCGCCTCAATTTTGTAGATTTTCGGAGAGTTTTAAAAAATGCCATTTTCCATGAAAGTGGTAGCATAACGAAATGCTTGCATACTTTTGTTGTTTTTAAAATAGTTATTTTGGCATTTATCGGAAAGTGCAAGTAAAAGTGGGGTTTTTTATATTTTTTGCAGTATTTACGAAAAAGTAATAGTTGGTATTATTGATAACATTTAATAGGAAGTTTTTATTTCAGAAAATGAAGTGTTTTATTAAGGATTTCTGGTAGTTCAACGGAATAGGGAAGCCGGGAATTTCTTTCTTTCGGTAAGTTGACATCTTCACTTTTACTAGAGAAAAAAATTTAGTTTCTAATGTGTTTAATTGGCTTTTAATGATTTATTTGGTCCAAAAAATGGTTAAAAAGTGAAACGTTCTGCATTCAATATATAGCTGTATTCCATTGGGAAAATTTTACTACTCACGACTAGTTCTAGCTGTCATCATCTACACCACCTCGAACAAATGAGTAGTTCGCATGTGCGTAGTTACGCTATACAATTTACGACATATTTTTGTCAGTATTGTTTATTTGTGAATAAACTCAGTTTTTATTGTTTATGTGTGAGTAAACTCAGTATTGTTGTTGACTATTTTGAGGTTATATTTTACTTCTGTCAGTAAATTGCGTTCCTATGGGCATCTACTCCCAAGTACTTGCGAGCAGAAAAATTGGTCCAATGGAATACGGCTAATGTAAATAAATGTGATGTTGACAGTTCAATGTTTACCAGAAAATAGTTCAGTGCCGGCGTACACATACGTAGTGTGTATAAGAAAATTTAAGGAACCGAATTTTTCAGTATATTTTCCATTGCTGTTTTCATTGTGTTAAAATAAATAAATTATATTCTTCGGTAGGCTTATTATTTAAATAAATATGTTTTGCTTGCTCTATTAGACCATTTTGTAATGCATTTACTAAATAATATTGTTTTCAATTTTTTTTTAAATATAAGCTATTAATTATTTAGGCACATTTTTTTCACCTTGTAATTTAGTTTAAAAAGCATTTGTTATATTAGCTATATTCGATTGCACCCAATTTGCCACTGCAGTAGTTGTGTAGCTGTCATCATCTACTGTACCTCGAACAGAGCAGTAGATTGTCGCAGGAGTTGCGCATACAATTTACGTTAGGTGGATTCTAGTTGCTAAAGTGCAAATAGATAATTTTGGGTTTCGTTGGTTATGTTGAAGAGTCATATTTTGGTCAGTATTTTTTATGTGTCAATAAACTCAGTTTTTATTGTTTATGTGTGAGTAAACTCAGTATTGTTGTTGACTATTTTGAGGTTATATTTTACTGCTGTCAGTAAATTGTTCATTTTATTGAGAATCTACTGCGAACTACTGCACAGTAGCAAAATTGGTCCAATCGAATACAGCTAACGTTGTATACGAGATTAACTTCTATGTTATTAAGAATTTGATAGAATGTTCTATGTAATTAATGCTTTATCTTTTAATTTAATTGAAATGCACAATGCCCATTTAATTTATATTTTTATATGCTCTTACACTTTATAATTCTGTTTTAATAAATAATATATAGTGAAATAAATAAAATGAAAATATAATAAATAATATTTTGAAATAGAATACTGTGTTTTATTGCACATTTCCAAAACTAAATTCTATCAAACAACAAAATCCGCAATATTAAAAAAAAACCGATTTGTTGACGCATAAATGACATTACATATGAAAAAGGGTTTTAAACGAACTGAAGTTTAAAATTGGCCCCCACTGACTTACGGCGTTTGTTTTGTTCCATGTGTGTGCGTTCTTACGAATGTATTGTCAACAAAATTTGGACAGAAGTTTTGTGTAGAGTTAGGCCTATCCAGTTCTTCTATAATCTAAGTTGGGAAGGGTCCCAAAATGACAGTTAAAATGTCCATCCAAACTTCAAAATGAGAGGTAAAATGTCCATTTTTTCATTTCGATTGACATTTTTTATAGTTAATAATTTTTTAATTTTTTTTTTAATAAAAATTATTTGTTAAAACATTTTTTTTTGATTAAATTAAAAAAAAAAAAAAATTGTAGATTTGACAGTTTTGCCCACTCAATCCAAGCAAGACAGTAAACATGCTCTCGTCTACTATCTCTTTTCTCTTCTCATAATATTTTCAAATCTATGCGCTCTTATCTTCAGAAAGAATTTTATAAATAATAATAGACAATTGTCAATTACAAAAAATTGACGTTGGGTTTTTTTTATTATGCAACACACACACACACACACACACAAACGCACGCAAATGTATTTGCAGAGAAGAAATAGAAAAACTGGTAAAATAAAACTATTTTTTTTATTGCCATAAATGGCACACTTTGTAGAATTTCCATAAAAGGAATGTTGCAATTAAACAAATAGAAACGAATCCATTTGATGAATAAATACATAAAATGTAATACTTAAAAATACGGTCGATAGATTGAAAAACCAGCATAAATGGGGATGCCTATAAAAGCGAATGGAATTTAAGAATTTGCTCACAAATTAACTTAGAAACAAAACTGCAAGGAGTCACAAAATTTTTTAAATCTTAGAAATTTCTTCGGATCAAAGTACAAATTGACAAATAACGAAGAAAAATTTAAATATTTGCACATCGATTCAGCTTCTATTGTATTTAAAAAAAGAAAAATTGATGGAACACAACACTGAGGAACATTGTTTTTTATTTTTGAATCGTGAATAACAATAAAGTCAATTGAGTTGAAATTCCTGCGTCATGACTCACTTGTGGGTGCCTCTCCTTCAAATTTCACTTCTGCTTTGTTCGAAATTCATCCATTTCTATGTAATTTTGTATTAATCATATTGCACAAAATATAACTTTTATAATTTTTCAAACATTTCGATGGGAATTTTATGAAAAATCACTAATAACACGCAGAAAATGTTATTTCGGAAGATCACCCACCACCACCAACCATGGCCGAAACATTTTTTTTTCGTGCAGATAATAAAAACCACAAAAACTTGAATTCCATAACTTACCGGCTAATTGGTCCTCACTGTAGTTGCCCTATAATATAAAAAAAATTTCAATAAATTACTATATTCTATTTATTTTAGTTTATTCATACCATATTGATGTGATTTATTTAATTTTACAAGAATTTTTCGAGAAAAAAATATAGAAAAGATAACAACACAGAAGTTTTCTCTCGCGTGAATCTGACTGTCAAACGGTATACAAATTTTAGCCAATAGCACACTAAATATGGCGATACCAAGTGAGATGACAGTCAAGTTCGATGACTCACGTTGTTGTTGTTGTTGGTGATTTTCTAGCATAATGAAAACGGTTCGGAGCCGCTCTCTTTTTCTAATGCGGAATTCATACGCTCTTCAAAATAATGTGGTGAAAAAATATTCTCAACACGAAAATGGACGATATTTGGGTGCTTATGTTCGTTCAAATTATCGTCATTTAATTTTATTATTTTCTATTTTACATTTAAAACTTAAATGTATTATAGAAAATAATAATTTTGATAAAATTTAAAATTTTATCAAAAGAAGTTTAATATTCTACTAATTTACTGAAATTTTTTGCCTTAGAAAATTGTTAATTTTTTTAAAACCATGAGAAATATGAAAAACTCAAAAATATCCTTTTACGGTTTAATCGTTTTGAGAATCCAGGTCATTTGCATATTAAAATTATATTAAATCGTTAAATAATTCTTAAAAAGGAATTTAGATTTTCTCGATGAACAAGTTTTTTTCTTACACATGCGCCCAAGGCCATTCACCTCTACCATTAAACTAGGTCAATGGCCGAGTTTGTTTACAACACATGTGTGAAAGGTTTTTGACCTCTCTCATATGGAATTAGGTCAGTTGCCGATTCTTATATAAATACGCGCGTCAAAGGTTTTTGAACTCTCCTCTCACATGGAACTAGCTCAATAATGGCCAAACTTGTTAACTTGTGCGCCAACGGCAATGACCCACTTATAGAGGTCATTGTGTCGTAAATTTATTAAAGAGTTTTATAAATTGTTAAATATAAATTTTGGCACTTTTATATGAGTTTGTTTTTGTACTTTAAACAAATTCCACACAATTTTCTTTTGCTTTACTTATATTTGTTGTACATTTTCTTTATTTGTTTTAAGAATATAAATCTTTTGATGTGAAATTATAGATATAGATATTATTCCATTGTTATTGAAATTTAAGTTAAAAATTTTTTATCTTTATATAAAGTTTGTTGATTATTTGAGATATTTCTTTTTTGCAATTTTTATAGTAAATATTGTTCAAAAAGGAGATTTTTAAATATCTTTTCAAAAAGTAGTTGAAAAGTAATAAAATGTTAAATGGAATAATATTTTGTTTTAATTAAATAAAAAGTATTATTAAAATTTTTTTTAAATAAATGGGTACCACTAAATTGGGTGAACATATTATCATGGAACAAAAATTTAAATGCATTTAAAATAGTGTGTGTGTGTGTGTGTGTGCCAATGTAAGAGATAAGAAAACAGCTGTTCGAAAATATGATAATTTTCATTGGATGAATTATCAAAAATATTTCACTCTCTCTATTTCTACGATTCCCTTTCCCTTTTCTAATACTCTTTCTTCTTTCTCCTTTCGCTCTTTTACTTTTCGTTTCTTTTCATTTCCAATTGTTATTTTTCTGTTCTTCTTTTGAACATAAAGCCCAACAATGAATTTCACTCTCACGCACTCTGCAATTATATCTGCTGCAAGATATTGTCTCACTAAACTCCTCTCAACACGAAAAAGTAGAATTTGGAGAGACCAAGATAGATTGAGAGAACAACGTTGAAGAGGAACGAATTGGACAGAGTGCAAGCAGAATTTGGTTGATATTCTGACGGAAGACTCTCTTGTTTAATGCAGAACGAGTAGGCATGAGTAGGCAATGGTGTCTCTAACGATGAGTTTCTGGTTCTTTGACAATTAAAGTCAAAGTCGAAGAGATCGTCTCGGGGCAAAAGAACGGAATTTACTTGTCATCAAACGGAACGCCATATTTGAAGAACGAAAAGTGAACGCGAATATACGCTGCATTTAGTGTTGGTCGCGGTCGATTTAGTCCAAAAACAAATTCAATTCGCCGTTTAAACGTCCTGTGGCGGTTTACAAGTAAAGGATTGTTGAATGCGATCGAATTCCTTCCCGTCCGAGTTGGACTGGATTGGACGGAATCGAATCGATCCGACACAGTGTGCGAAACCATCGTTTATAGATGAATTGAGTTAACTGTGTGTGCAGCAGAGCAGCGAATCATTCCTCCAACTCTTGAAGCTCGGAAGTTTCGTTATTGTTGTCGATTGATTTTCAATTTGCCTACAATAAGGACAGTAAATGCAGTGAATACATTTTCCAAGTTTGGTTGTTTTGACATCATTCCCAGTGTATAGTTTGTTTTTTTCGTATACATAATTCCCATAAAATGGACATACACGAAAATAATTAAAATCGGTTCAGAGTTGAGAAAAAAAATTCATCATTTTAAAAGTGATTATAACTGAAAACAAACAATTTTTTTTCATTTTGATCTGGAAGGAAAGATTGAAAAATATTCAGTGAAAATATTTCCGAAAATATCGCGTATCGCCACAGTGCAGTGACCAAGGCAAACAGTGAAGTCAAAATTGGAAGATTCTGAAACGGTGAAAAGAGAACAGAAAATGACAGGTTTAGCGCGCAATCGATTTGATGTAAGAAATCATCAAATATATTTGAACAAACAATAAAAAATGATAAATTTACTGTTACAAAAAAAAATTATTTTGTCATTTGTATTTTTGGTTGCATTTTTTCGTTTTTTTTTGTGTTTTTTTTTTTTTTTGTAAAAATGCAAATGGTTTTACTTAACAAATGAACAATTTTAGGCCAAATTCTAGCCCGAATACCTCTTACCCCGTGCAGCCAACACTCTCGTACAAAAAATTCTGATTGAATCATGCAACAATTTTCTGTTTACATTTTTTGTCTCAAACCCCTTCGAAATGAAATGTGTGTGAGTGGGAGTGTGTGTGCAATTGGGTACTTGCGCATTTCAAAATTTTGTTTGTATCAAAATGTGTGAGAAAAAAGAAAACTTTCCTTGAAAACGAATTATTCTCATCGCTTTTGTTCAGTTAGTACACCTTTTAGCGAAGGTGTATGATTTGGGTTTTTTTGTGTACCTGTGTGTTGGTACATAATTTGTACTCAAATAAGTATTTACAAAACGTCAAAATGAGCTAGTGTTGGTTTTGTTTTTATTGCTGTCAACTTTTTTTGCTTTTTTTGTTGTTGAGATAATCAACTTGACTGAAAGTTTCTAGACAAAATGTGCTTATTTCTACAATTACTACATATTTTATAAACAAAGAGAAAAAGAAAAAATTATTTTTAAAAAAATGTTAATAGTAAAAAATTTTTTTTTTGGGCCAAGAGGAAAACGATTGCAAAACAAACGTCAGCTTGACAGTTAAAGAAGAAGCGCCAGCAGCAGTAAACAGCAGTGCCAGAGCTTCGGTTAACTTCGTTCGTATATGTATACACTCACACACTGTCTTATTGCCATATTATTTTCTGGCTTATTCACGGCGACCAAAATGTGTGCTTCGGTTATCGTCGTGGCTCTGCCATCGTCGTACTCGTCTGTCAGCGGCGACATCACTTTTGACTATTTGGATAATCAGCTGATTGCGAAACGCGTTGTTCTCAATTGGAAAAGTAAATAAAAACAAATAAATTCCCATTAAGACCACAGGCTCTAGTAACATTTTTGTTGATTGACATTTGCATATTTATATTCGGTGCGTTCTGTTGTATCACAAATTGCAAAATTAAAACAACAACAACAATAATACTAATAATAATAATAAGAAAATATACAAATGGGTGCCTTTTCAACTTCTTCGCAAATTCCCGGATCAACGTGAAAAATATACCAATTGAAGAAGACAACAAAGAAATAACTTTTATTTGTGTGTGCTTAGTTTTCTTGGGCGGGGAAGTGGGAAAGTGTCAGTGTTGCTGTTGGTGTGGATACGAGCATGGGCACGGTCACATTACTGGCAGAAAAGCAAAACCGAAAGCAAAATCAGCAGCAGAAAGTGTGTGGTATTAGCCATGAGAGTAGTCGATCAGAACTAGAGCTACTCGATAGAATTTGGGACAAATTTTTAGAACTTTATCAGCGGAAAAAAAATGTTAAATATATTTGAAGAAAAAAAAAACATTACGCGTAGAGAAATACTTTTGTCTCATCTAGTGCTGCTGCGGATAGATTAATTGAATTCGTGTTACTGGATGTAATCGGCCCAAGTTGTTGTTGGGTTGTATCCGTACTGTGCTGTACCGCGTTCGGAGCGTGATTTTTTGTGACGCAGTTCCTATTTTTTTTCTAGTTTTTGATTATTTCTGGCGGCTACTTGTTATGCATATGTTAAGCGCGTGGAGAATTTTTTTAAAAAAATAATTTTTAATCATTCCTATTTGTTGATAAAAAAAAAACTGTCTGCCGCGTGGTGGAATACATGCGTGCAGTTAGATTCGGAATTCTCCTTGGGGAAGGTGTTATACCAGTGCATCTTATCCCTGTTTATCCTGCAACCGATAACCGAATGGAAAGAGTTCACTGCCTGCAAGCTAGTTTAGTGCATTGTCGTCTTATCTACTAACAGATACGTACTTTGGAAACAAAGAAACACAGTCCAGACAGTTGGACTTTTGGAGTCTTTTTATTTGGTTCTTCGTAGTTTGTCACATCAATTGCTATTTAATCGAGTAACAAAAAAAAACAACGATCTCAAATGATCACAACAAAAAAATAAAGCACGTGTATCCCGTTAACAAATAAGAAATTAGGAGATTTTCATTTTTCCGTTTAAAAAAACAATATATTTTTTAAAAAAAAAAGTTAAAGAACTTTCCGGTGTTTTCTGTTGGTTTAAAAAAGAAAAAAGAAATTGGGGCCAAAGAGCAACAAAGTGGTTGGTAGCAGCAACAAAAATAATATTTTTTTCTTCGTGCTTCCAATGAATGAACGTAAAGATTTTCTAACCGAAAAGTATATTTGCCCGTATTTTCAATAAAATTCTAAAAGCCCTTTAATCCGAATGGCTTTGTCTTCTTATAATAACAGCAGTAATAATAATAATAGGGGCGTCGAGTATCTGTACAATCGTCACCATAACCATCCGAATCGGTTGCACTATCAGATCCCCCCCTCCTCCGAGCAAGAAGAGTTCACCGATCCGCACGAACTCCTACAGAACGAAATGGACGAACAGCAATCGTCGTCGTCGTCGTCATCTTCTTTGGCAAATAATGTAAATTAAAAAGAAAAGAAAAAAAAAACATTAAGAAAATGTTGTGTAAAAATACTTTTATTGTCCCAAAAAAAAAACACAAATAAAAAAATAATTTTACTTTTTTTTTTTAGAATAAATTTTCTTATTTGAATTTTCGTTAATTTTAATAATAATAAGGTAAATATTTTCCTTTTTTTCCTATTTTTCTGGGCGCCAGACATTCCTAACGAACGAATCAGACGATGATCTTATTAAGCAACTGCCCAAAGAAATATTGCTGCGGATTTTTTCTTATCTAGACGTTGTCTCGCTATGCCGATGTGCACAGGTAAATAAAAATAAAACACTTTGTTCTCGTCTCAAAAAATTATTCACTTTTATTACATCCCATAAACCTGTATACAATAAACGATCCCCGCTTTAAATCAATTTAATATATATTTTTTTTTATTTAAAAAATGCATTTTTTTAACAGAAATTTTAAAGAAAAAAAACATTTTTACTTTTTCAACAGGTCTCGAAATTTTGGAATGTTTTAGCGTTGGACGGTTCCAGTTGGCAAAAGATTAATTTGTTTGACTTTCAATTGGATATCGAAGTGAGAAATGATTAATATTAATCAAGTTTTATTGAAATTAATTAATTATCAGTTAAAATTGCGCTCGTTTTGTGATTTTTGTTTGCCTTCAAAGTCAATAAATTTTGTATTAAAATTTTTTTAATTATTACCCATTATTCTTTTTCTTGGGAAACGATATCCTTTTTCCAAACAAAGGGACCTGTTATTGAGAATATTTCCCAAAGATGTGGTGGATTTTTAAAATTTTTATCATTAAAAGGATGCCAGTCTGTGGGCGATGCATCAATCAAGTAAGACATTTTTTTTAATTTTTTCTAAATTCTTTAATTTGTTTTCTCAATCTTTTTACAGAACATTAGCTAATCACTGCCATAATATTGAACATTTAAATTTATCGGAATGTAAAAAAATTACCGATGCATCAACACAATCGATTAGTCGTACTTGTTCGAAATTGACATCAATTAACTTAGATTCGTGTGCTAATATTTCTGATATTAGCTTAAAAGCATTATCAGATGGTTGTCCGGTGAGTGTAAATACCAATAATCAACAATTTTTGATATCGAAAAGAGAATTTAATCATAAAATTTAAAAAAATAAAATAAAAATACATTCTTACCAAGTAGTGAGTTTCAAAAAAAATAAGTTTAATCTCAAAAAAATTATGATAAAAAGAAATTTCTTAAAAATTGAGAAGATTTCTTGTGCAAATAATAAAAATTATGAGTTTCTTCCAAAGCAATTCAATAATAATAAATAAATATTATGATTGATAGAAAAAAATACTTAATACTAAAATACGAGTATATCGAGTATTTTCCTTAAATTGTAACGACATCCACATTCGCCTTAACCACACAAATGTAAAAAAAAATTTATAATATTAATTTTGTTTGGATAAATTTAATTTTAAAAATGTCCCAAAAATTTTAGGAAACGTTTATCTCTAATATCTCTTACCGTCAGTTGATTCTATTTTTATTTTATGATTTTAACACTAGATTTACCAGACCAGTCAAAATGACTGATCTTGCAGCTTCAATTTAAAATTCCTACTGCATGTAACATTTTCTTTCTGTAATGATATCATGACTTTTGTAGCTATAACGGAAGAATTAGTTTTATGAACTTTATATTATTTTATATACTAGGTGTATAAGCTTAAATCCGCTGTTGGTCATAGATGGCGTGAGTGAGCGTATTAAGGTACCATTGGCACGCCATACTTTTTTTATGAGTTTGACATCTGTCAACATTAATTAGTGCACATTGTCAGCAATTTCGTACAACAACATACATTTTTCTTTTGGTAATCATGTCTAGTTTTGTGCCAGAAAAAGAGCATATGCGGGAAGCTCTGCTTTTCTGCTTCAATTTGTAGAAATCGGCTGCCGAATCACATCGAATGCTTATGGAGGTCTATGGTGCCAGTGCTTTATCGGAAACAACGTGTCGAGATTGGTTTCGTCAGTTCAAAGACGGCAATTTTTACTTGTGGAAGAAGAAGTGTGAAAATCGGCCTAGGAAGGTTGAGGACCATCAATTGCAGGTTCTTTTGGACGAAGACGATACACAATCGCAAAAAATGCTCGCGGAGCAATTGCGTGTTATTCAACCAGACATTTCCATGCGTCTGCGTGCCATGGAGAAGATTGAAAAGATCGGAAAATGGGTGCCGCATGAATTGATCGATGCGAATATGGAGCGACGCCAAAATACATGCGGAATCTTGCTCGCCAGACAAAAAAGAAAGTTGTTCCTGTATCGGATTGTGACAGGCGATAAAAAGTGGATATATTACGAGAATCCTAAACGCAAGAAATCGTGAGTTAATCTCGGCCAACCATCAACATCTTCCCCAAGAACAAATCGCTTCGGACAGAAGACAATGCTGTGCGTTTGGTGGGATCAGCAGGCTATCGTCTACTTTGAGATGTTGAAACCCGGGAAACTGTCAATGCCCAACGCTACCACTAACAACTGATCAAATTGCACCGTGCTCTGCGTGATAAAAGGACGGATTATCAACAAAGACATTACAAGCTGATTTTCCTCCACGACAACGCACCATCGCACGTGTCAACAATGGTCCGAAACTACTTGGAGACAATCAACTGGAAGGTGCTACCCACACAGCTTATTCACCAGACCTGGCCCCTTCCGACTACCACCTGTTTTCGTCCATGGGCCACGCGCTCGCTGAGCAGCACTTCGATTCTTACGAAGACATTCGAAAATGACATGATGAGTGGTTTGCCTCGAAAGAGAAGTAATTTTTTTAGAGTGGTATCCACAAATTGCCCGATAGCTGGGAAAAATGTGTAGCTAGCGAGGGCAAGGATTTTGAATAAATTTGTTTTTGCTTTCTATGAAAAAAAAGTGTTTTTTTGACTAAAAACAGCGGATTTAAGCTTATACACCTGGTATATTCGTAACAAATATATTTTTTGTTATTGACACTTATATCAGTAGCAGTCATTTTGACTGGTACAAGTTTTTATGTGATAAAGTGACAATGGGGCAGCTACAACAATTGGTAAGTACTGCAACATTTTTTCGGCAAAAAATTTATGGTTCTGAAGACGAAGGTGAAAATGAAATAGAAGATCAGCAGACTGAAATTGCTTCAGACGGAACTATTTGGAAAAAAATGGAAGAAGGAGGTGTTGCTGGAAGTTCACCAGTTCAGAGTATTTTCAAGGATGAGTCCGGGCCTACAGCACACGCAAAAAGAAATATTATGAAGGGGAGCAAAGTAGCGCATTTTTATTACTAATTGACCATCACATCTTAGAACATATAAGAACTTGTACAGAGTTAGGAGCCTCTCGAGTTTAAGGGAAAAAATGGACACTTACGCAAGCAAAATTGAAGGTGTTTATTGCAATATTTTATGCACGTGGGGCGTACGAAGGAAAAAATTTGAGACTTGAGTACTTGTCAAGTTCTTTACTAGTGTTCCTCTGGCGTTAAAATTACTGTCTAAAAAAACTTCTTTAGTTGGAACAATACGTGCAAACAAGAGGAAACTCCCGAAAAATTGCAAACAGAAAAAATATGACATGGCTCGTTTCTCAACGTTGCTGTATGAATCAAATAGATGTACACTTACAGTTTACAAGAGTAAACCATATAAGAAAGTACAAAAACAAACACGTAAAAATAGATAATATAGGGTTTTCCAAAAAGAGTGGTATGATTTCTAAGTGACGTTTCGGCCATTTGTAATATGTCATGATCTGTCTTCTTTTTTTTCATTGTATTCAGTAATGTTTACAATTTCATCATGGAGAGATATACGTAAGAACAACGTTTACAAATTATTTAATTTTATTATCAAAATAATTGTTCTCCAATTGCAACTTTTCGTGCAAAACAAAATTGTCGATTCTGGTGCGAAGAAAATCCACAAATTATTCATGAACACCCATTACATTCACCAAAATTGACAGTTTGGTGTGGTTTTTGGTCTGGTGGAATCATCGGTCCGTACTTCTTTCGAAATGAAGCTGGTAACACCGTTACTGTCAATGGAGAGCGGTATAGATCGATGATAACCAACTTTTTATGGCCGAAATTGGAAGAACTTGCTCTTGACAACATCTGGTTCTAACAAGACGGGGTTACGTGCCACACAGCACGTGCAACAACCGAATTATTGCGAGAAAAGTTTGGAGATTCGATTATTTCAAGAAATTGTGACATTGAATGGCCTCCAAGAAGTTGTGATTTAACACCATTAGATTATATCTTAATTAATGTCGTATTATATCAATAAAACGCAAAGCGTAAAACTTAAACTTTTTATTTAAAAATTATTATACAAAGTAATCTCCATGATTAATTATCTACTACCTTAATTCATCTATTAATTAAATCAAATATGCCTTTCTTATAAAATGTTTGTGTTTTTGAATTAAAAAAATCGGCAACGACCGATTTTATATCATTTATTGATTTGAAATTTTTTTCTCGTAAGAAATGTTCCTCCATCGATCGGAATAGGTGGTAATCCGACGATGCCAAATCTGGTGAGTATGTTTAATAATGTGTCCCAACCCATGTCAGTTTTTTTTTCGGGTCATACCGGCAACATGTGGTCTGACGTTGTCGTGTAACAGGATAATTTTTTTTTTTGCGATAATTCCGGTTTTAAACGATCGAGTTGTTGATAATACAACTGAGCTGTAACCGTTTCGCCTCGTTTCAACAACTCAAAATACACGATACTCTTCGAATCCCACCATACACACAACAAATGTTTTTTTTTTGGTGAAGTCCGGGTCTTGGAGTTGGAATTTCCGTCTGTCCAGGGGTTAACGAATGTTTCTTCTTTTTAATGTTGGCGTACAGAACCCATTTCTCATCTTCAGTGATTAATTCGTGAAGAAATGGGTGATTCCGTTCTTGTTCACGCAAAACTTTGCATGCGGTGTTGCATTCCGTCTTGTTGCGGTCGGACAAATCGTGCGGAACCCAAACACCCTGCCTTTGGAGTTATCCGATTTTGTAAAGACATCTTTGAGTACTGGACCAGGACACACCGACCTTTTTCGATAATTCGCCAATAGTCATTGTTGGATTTGCTTCAATTTGAGCTTTTAGGGCTACATCTTCTACTTGACTATTCCGTCCTCTTCCGGGCTCGTCTTCCAAATCAATGTTTTCAGTTTTAAATTTTTTAAACCAACGTTGACTTTTACTGACATCCAATATGTCACCATAAATATCACAAATATTTCTCGTGACTTCACTGGCGTTTTTTTTTCATATGGAACTGAAACAGCATTCAACTCCGTAAATGTTGCTCCGACGGACACACTTCTGCCATTATCGTTAAGCTTGAGAAAAAATTTTTTTATTAACTTAGGCGATCTTCGAAATAGTATGCTAAATATAAAAAATACTTACATACGTCTTTGCTGGAGGACGGTCTGGAGAGGACTGTTTAAAAATTGCATTTGCAAAATACAACAATAATTCTGGATTTCCCTAATAATTATTCACTCAAAAGAGTAATGAAAAATTAATTTTTATGTTAATTATTTTCAAATATTTGGACAAATAAAAAGGCGAAAATAATACAACAGATTAAGAGGTCCTTTTCAATAAAAATCAAGTTTTCAAAATTTGCATAATTGTGAATTTCTATATAAAATTGCCTTATTAAAAATTACATCATTTTCACTAGAGCAGCCATCAGTGTTGTTTTGTTTCTGTGGTAAGAAATTGTTAAAATTAATTAGAAATTCTTTTAAATATGTTTACAAAACGAATAGTTTACAATAAATTAGAATTTTTATTATACGAGGTCTGTTCAAAAAGCATGGCGAATTTTGAATTTCCGCGGGTTCCGTATATTCGATGTTCGATTTTTGTGGCGTTATGTTGGTACTCATGCCTCTCACTTATGCCGACAAGTTCGGCCATTTTTAATGTTCAGTTAATTTTTGACAGCTGCTTTGCTTGCACGTGTTTTGGCTCGTCTTCGATTTTTAAGAGACATGAGTACCATCATAACGCCACAAAAAATCTAAAATCGAATATACGTAACCCGCGGATATTAAAAATTCGCGATACTTTTTGAACAGACGTCGTATATTTTAATAAAATAATACTTTTTTAAATTATAAACTGTTTACTGTACAATTCACCAAGTTTTCTTGTTGTGGTGAATAAAAATTTCAACAGTTTTACTTGTACAAATTTGACAGTTGGTTTGGGTTCCGTTGTGTTTTTTTCATATGCTTTGTGGGTTTTTTGTTGTTGATTGAAAATTAAACATTTTCTATATTTTAATATTGTACAGCATTTAACCGAGATAGATATATCGTGGTGTAATCTGGTGACACAGGATGGTGTTGAGGCGCTCGCTCGCGGTTGTAACAAATTAAAAAAATTCAGCAGCAAAGGTTGCAAACAGGTTAACGACAACGCCGTAAATTTTTTAGCAAATTTTTGTCCCGATTTGATGGTGCTCAATTTTCATAGTTGTGAAGTGAGTTAGTGTTTTACTTTCTTTGCAAAAAAAAACGCGAAATTTTATTAAAAAAGCAAATTTCTTTTAATGATATTACACTTATTATTATTATTTTTTTTAGGCAATAACAGATGTTTCAATACAGCGAATTGCCGAAAATTGTGTTAATTTACAAAAATTGTGCGTATCAAAATGTGTTGAGCTAACAGATCAATCGTTGATTGCATTGGCACAGCATAATCCCTATCTGAACACATTAGAAGTGTCCGGCTGTCATCAGTTTACAGATTTGGGATTTCAGGCACTTGGAAAGAATTGCAAATATTTGGAGCGTATGGATTTGGAGGAATGCAATCAAATAACTGATTCGACATTGGCGCATTTAGCAACTGGTTGTCCGAGCTTAGAAAAATTGGTAAAATCTCTTTTATTCTCTTGTTGTTGTTTCGTTTTGGTATAATTTCATTAATAATTAAAAAAAAATGTCATTTTAATTTTTTCCTTGTTCCATTTTATATATTTATATTTTTTTGACTATTTTCTAGACATTATCACATTGTGAATTGATAACTGACGATGGAATACGGCAATTGGCTGCTGGTAGTTGCGCTGCCGAAAGTCTATCCGTCCTAGAATTGGATAATTGTCCATTAATAACAGATCGTACGCTAGAGCATTTAATATCGTGTCATAATTTACAGAGAATCGAATTGTTCGATTGTCAAATGATTACACGAGCGGCTATAAGAAATTTAAGGGTGAGTTTTGTTACTTGTTTTGTTTTTTTGTTTTTTTTTTTGAATATTTATTATTTAAAAACTGATTATTATTTGGAGAAATTTTCATTTTCTTTTCGTTCATTTTAAATTGTTTTTAATTATTTTATCAATTTTCTATTTTCACAGAATCATTTACCAAATATTAAAGTTCATGCCTACTTTGCACCAGTAACACCACCACCAGTTGCTAATGGCCATCGACCACGATATTGTAGATGCTGTGAGATTCTTTGAGATCAGGCCATTGGCTTGGCCAGAAAAATTTTGTGCAAAAGCCGTGACGACTGATATACATAAAAGATGAAAAGAAAAAAAGAAGAAATTTATGAAAAAAAAATGTTCTTTTCTTTTTTTTTTAGCAAAAACAACAATTAAACAATATTTATTTATAAAAAGAAAAAATTAAAATTATAAAGTATAAAATGAAAGAAACAAAAGCAAAAATTAATTAACAAACTCTAATTAATTATTATTATTTTTATATCACAGAACGGATTTTTAACAATTTTGTCTTCTTTTTTTTTTTAAAAAACTAATAACTACACAAATATTATTGAAATTTACATAAATACGAGATAGAAGGAATTTTTCCTTTTCTCTTTTGGGAAGTAAATAATCCATCCCTGCAGGAAATGTTACGAGTGCTTTCGCGTTTGGATAACTTCTTACGTATTTAAACTGTAATCACACTTCCATATAAGCGAAACAGAAATGCGAAATAAAAAGAGTTTGAAGGCTCTAATAAGAACGTGCATATTTACAATAGTATGCGCTATTATTTTTATTATTATTATTTTTGTTGAGCAAACAAAATTCATTGTTTTTGCACTAATAAAAAGTGGCCATTTTCTAAAGAAATTATTCATAAAATAACCACTGTCATGGAATTAGTTTGGTTATGGTATTGCCGAATGTTTGGATGTACCAAGTTCTATGTTAAGGCAGTTAAGTCTGTGCCAGTGTAAGGTTTGGAAGATTACTGATAAAATTAGAACAAATTAAAAGAGACCGCATAAGCTGCTGGTCAACTTGAGTGCATTCAAAACAAGGGAGATTTGGTTTTACACTTGATTTTTATTTTGTTGGAAATTCCAATCTATGCTAAATTGATTCCAAAATAAATAACTATTAATACATAATGAAGAAAGTACGATATTAGATACAAGCTTAAGTCACAGCAAATAATCTGATAATCTGCGAAATAATCGGAATTGAATATTATTTCTAATTATTCCTATCAGTGCATAGGTGAAAATTCAATCAAATGTCGTCCATTCACTGATCCTTTCGATGGTATTCAAATTTCAAGCATGGACATAGTAATAACTTATTCTTGTTTATAAATAACCCAGTCATATTTGTGTAGCGTCAGTTATTACAAGAAGTAGAATAAAATGGAAATTTCAATTTCCTTTTAAATAATAAAATTAATATGAATGCGTTCAGTAATAAATTCCATAGAATGTGTTCTATAATATGTTCTTTTAGAATGCATATAAGCAATTCTCAAGAAGTCATTCCAAAAGTGTTGATTTATTTGAAAAAGAAGATAATGAAGATTCTGATTTTAGTAGTTGAAAGCTGAATCGATTCTGTGGAAGTATTCAATTTTCTACTGGGATTTTGCTAATCTATTTTCTTTAAAATACGAGAAGGAAATAATTTTCACAAATACATTTTTCCTTTTTTTTCATTCTCCTTTGACAACAGAAATTCTCTTTCAATTTTTATTTTAAACTCTTTTACCATAAATTTTTCTTAACTGATTCAAGGTGTAATTATAATAATTATAAATCAAAATAATAAGATTAAGCGCTTTTTAAATTTTAGTTTTTATAAGAATAAGATTTTTTTTTTTGTATTAACAAACACAAAAACCAAATTAAAAAAGAGATAAAAGCAACAAAAATAATTTACCAAATAATAAATACAATTGGAAATTATATGAAAAGAAACATCAAAATAGTGATGAGTAGGGAAAAAAACCCCAAAACTTTTGGAATCAAAATGGGTCGTACACCAGCAGCACAACTGTCAAACCACGGTTTTCTGTTAACAGATTGAATGGTGAAACACGGTCCATTTGAATATTATTAATTATATTATTCATTAAAATTAATTTTTTTTCTTTAGAAATTTTACGGTTTTTTATAAATTTTGTTCTTTTTAAAATTTTATGGCAGTTTTTTGCTATATAAATTTTTGGGTTTTTTTTTTGCTATAAAAAATTAATATTTTTCTTCAGAAATTTTAGTTTTTTATAAATTTTGTTCGTTTTAAAATTTTATGGGATTTTTTGCATAAAAATTTTATGGTTTTATTTTGCTATAAAAATTTAATTTTTTTCTTCTGTAATTTAACGGTTTTTTTTTATAAATTTTGTTCGTTTTAAAATTTTATGGAGTTTTTTTTGCTATACAAATTTTATGGTATTTTTTGCTATAAAATTTTTTTCAAACACAAATTTTATATTAAAAAGAAAAAATTTATTCTTGGATAAAAATTCTATATTCAATAATAAAGAAAAACAACAACAAAAATAACTCCACAATTTATGCACGTTTTCAAAGTTAATCCAATTTAAAAGAAAATCCACTTCCTCCTAATTCCTAATGAATATTAACCATTTACATTGTAATTAAAAAAAAATGGTTTTAATCTGTAAATTTTCTAATATTTTTTCATTATTTTATCTAATATAATATAAGTCAACAGTAAAAATATGTAAACATTCTAGTGTATTATGTATAAATAATATAAGTTATTTATTTGTTTCTATAATAATTACGATAAAAGTAATCACAAACCGTATGGGATTTTTTCATCAAAAAAAAAACACGAACTAAGAAAAAAGGTATTTATTTTTTGTTGAATAATACAAACAAATAAAAAACAATTTTAATTATTATAGTGTCTGTAAATGTAGTGTGATAAAAAAAAAGAAGAAGAGAAAATAGTAAATAAATAATTAAAAAAAAGGAAGAATATCATCTTCTTGATGGGGAGCGGGTTTTATTTAATTAAAAAAAAAAAAAAGAAAGTCTTAAAAATGCACTTATGTATTCTCCGCCGAAAATTTAACATATTTTAAGAGAATTTAAACGAAAAAAATAATGAAAAAACCAATTTTTTATACAGAAAAGCTAGAAATACAAACAAAACAAAACAAAAAAATTACAATAAATATTAAAATAATAACAATTATTATTAATTATAACACTAGTCTAGTACATGTATGTGCATATATTTGTATTTATAAAATGTATAATAAATAAATGAAATAATTTAAAAAATAAAATTAATAATAAATAAAAATGATAGAAGAGACAGAATTCGAAGATAAGAAATTTATAAGATTCTGAAAAAAATCAAAAGAAGAAAAAACAAAAGCTTTGATGCAAAGACAAAGAAATAAAAACACATTCGCACTCCCTTTCTCTGTTCTGTTTGACTGATTAGCTTTTTATGTGATGTTGTGTTTTTTTTGTTGTTTTGTTGTAATTTTCAAATCATGATTAACAAATTAAGAAAGAAGAAAAGAGACGAACTTATGAGCAAGCACAGGAAATGAAGTTCAAACTCGGAAAGAAGGAGAGAATGTGGTGAAATACAATGTGAGGTGAATTCATGCTCTAATGAGAGGTGAATCTGGTTTGCGACTTTGATTTTTTACTAAACCGAATAGACTATTTTCAAAACTTATTATTAGAAAACAAAAGATTTTTTGTATTTCTACTTTAAATTATTTTCGAAAGATAAAAATAAAAATGGAGGAACAAATTGTCCTTTGGAAGCAATAAAACTATACAAATGGTCTAAAGGCATTACAATTTCACCAATTCTCCTCTGAGGCCCGTTAAATTTCACTAATTGTCCTATAAAAAGAGTGAAATGGTAACAATTAACCCTATTGAAGTGCATTAAATTACACTAATTGTTTCTTCAATGAAGTAAAATTACACCAACGTTTTTCTAAATGCATTAAAATTACACAATCGGTCTTCTAAATGAAGTAAAACTACACCAACGGTCTTCTAAATGAAGTAAAATTTCACCAATTGTTTTTTAAATGAAGAAAAAGTTTACTAACGCTCTTCTAAGTGAAGTAAAATTTCACCAACTGTCTTCAAAATGCAGGAAAATTTCACTAACGGTCATCTAAATGAAGTAAAATTTTACCAACGGTTTTCAAAATGCAGTGAAATATCACCAATTGATTTTTAAATAAAGTAAAATTTCACCAACGGTCTTCAAAATGAAGGAAAATTTCACCAACGGTCTTCTAAATGAACTAAAATTGCACCAACGGTTTTCTAAATGAAGTAAAATTACACCAACGATTTTCTAAATGCACTAAAATGACACCAACGATTTTAGAAATGTAAAATTTCACCAACGTTCTTCTAAATGAAGTGAAATATCACCAATTGTTTTCTTAATGAAGTAAAATTACACCAACAATTTTCTAAATGCACTAAAATTACACCAACGATTTTGTAAATGTAGTAAAATTTCACCAACGTTCTTCTAAATGAAGTAAAATATCACCGATTATCTTTTTAAAGCTTTAAAATTTTACCAATAGGCATAAATATATCGACAAATCTTCTGTGAAAATAGTCAAATTTCACCAACTGTCATCTAAAGGTAATAAAATGACACCAATAGTCCTCTGAAGACTATTATGCCAATTATCTTGTTGACAATTAAAAGTATTTGATTCCGTTTGGAAATAATAATAAAAATAAAAAGAAGAAAAAATTAAATTCGTTAACGCCATCTTTCGTAAAACACTTAAGAATGCATCCATAAATAATCGTAACAAAAGCAATTGCTCTCATAAAAAAATGGCGGCAGTTTGTGAAAAACTATGGCGGGAATTTTTAAAAAAATTTCTCAAATTTTTGTTGTTTTTTTTTCAATAAAAAACAGAAAAAAACCCTAAAAAATAATTAGATGATAATTTTTGCAAGAAAAATATATGAAAATTTCTTAAAAAAAGTAGTAGAAAATATTTTAAAGAAAAAATGCTTAAAATAGATTAAAATGAAAAAAAATTGAAATTTTCCTTGAAGATAGGAATGGCCGAAAAAATAATGAACATTTTATTTAATAAATAAAATAAGTAACGAACGATAAACAGAAATAAAAGAAAAAAGGTGCTAGTCTTAATTTAACGAAAACTTTCAATTGTTTTTATAGTAAGTAAATTTTTCCAAAAACTTTTATTATTATTATTATTATTTTAAGATGTTAAAGAAACAAAAAAAATATTTTAAAAAATAGGAAAACTTTATTTTTTTAATGTAAAAGAAAACATTATCATGGGTGTGTATGTTAATTTTAATGTATTTTTTCTGCTTTGTATTTTATATTTAGAAAGAAAAAAACTTTGTTTTTAATTTGTCTAGAATCGATATGTACTCCATTTAAAACAAATTTTCATTTCATAATAAATCAAAATTACCAATTTTCTCAACAAAAAATAAATTACTAAATTTTTAAATATTTTTTTATCTTGCATATATTGAATGATAAAAAAATTTTATATTTACATATGAGTGTGTACACGGTAAAGTGATAGCAAAAAAATTGAAAATTAAATAATAATAAAAAATAAACAGTGTCTAAAAAGAAAATTGGAAAAGTAATTTTTAAAAAAAATTAATTACTAATAAACTAAAAAAAATATACATGCATATACATATAAATAATTATACAAAAATAAATGATTAATTTAATAATGTATTCTTTTTAATAAATAAATAATTTGAAATAAAGAAAAAACCTATTTAAAAAAAAAAAATAAAGAATAATTTTCCAATGTGTTCTTTCGCTCGGAAAGCGGAAGGAAGAACTTTATTCGTCCTAGTATGCAGCAGTTTCTTTTTACATTTTTCTAAGGAAAAAAAACGAATACTTCGAAATATATCGTATTAAGACTTGGTGTTCCTCAAGGTAGCATGCTCGCACCCATATTTCGCAAGAATTTCTCTTCATATAATGTGCTTCTTACAGTGGGTGGCCTTTAACAGCATGGAAACAAGGAAGAATTGAACAAATACCACATAAAAGTCGATACCATAAAAACTTATTAAATATTTTTTTTTAATAATTATTCATTCTGCCAAAACATTCAATTTGAATTTATAAAAAATCAAATCCAATCATAAATGGTGTAAAACGAACCAATTTCAAAATTCAACTCACCAAAATTATGAGTGACGGCTGTGGTGCTGATGAGTGACATCAAAATAGAATTCACCAGAGCTCAATCTAATCGATTTTGAATAAAAACCAAACCAGAATTCACAATACACTAGAGCAAGTAATTTTCAAATTATTTGAATCGGAATAAAAACCGAATTTATTAAACAAAATATGGAAAATATTTTATTTTCTCTTGAAATAAATGCTATGAAAAATTAACAAAAATTTTATTGCAAATTCGTAATTTTTTTTGCCGAAATAATAAATGTTCGTAGTGAAAGAGTAAAAAACCTCCTTTTAAAACCTACAAAAGGAGAGAATTATCGAAAAAGGTTGTTTAACTTTCAGAATCTCTTATTTTCTCTCTATAAAAATTATCTAAATAAACATAATAAAAAATACAATATGTAAAATTTATCTTTTAAATTATCTCAACCAAAAAAAAAATATCCAAAGTAGAAAAAGAAAATTTTTGTTTTATTATAGAAAAACCAAAACCAAAAACGAAAATATGATAAAAGTAAATAGTTTAAATTTTATATCCGGTAATATTACAATGGAGAAAAAAAAATTGGTGTAATAGTTTGTTCAGTAGTAAAAAAACCCCAAAATACGAGGGAGCTACACGATAAAATGGGACTCACAACAAAAATTGTATTTTGGTTTGATAACAAAAACCAATTTAAAAACTGGACAAATTACATTGGAAGTAAGCGGAAATGAAGTTGGTAATTTTGATTTTAAGACTTGATAAGTTAATTTTTTTTTGTCTGTTTTTTTGTAATATTTAGCAGGGCTTCTTTTTCTTCTCAATATAGTGTAAATATAATTATTCGTAATTTTACGCTGGAAATGGAATTTTACATAAAACGTAGAAAATTTTGGATATTTTTCGATTTTTTAACCATTTGAAAAAAAGAGGGTTTTTTTCTTATTGAAAATAATTTTCTTTGAAAATTTTAAATTGCATTTGTAAATGGTTAACAAAATCGAAAAATGTCCAAAATGATTACAATGACAGCAGCATCAACATTGGCCATTTTTCTCTTCGAACCAGTTTCGTTTTTGTTTACAATCCAGGCGGTAAAGAGGAACAAAATTCAAGGCAAAAAAAATAATGAAAACAAAAACCAGCTGATTGTGGCAGCGTAAACGTAAACAGATGCTCGCACACACACATCCAATACTCATTCTGATTTACAAAAGACGAAATTGCAACTGGTTTTTTTTTCAAAATCAAGCAAAACAAAGGCGAATTGAAAGAGAGAAAATTTTATATTATACAAAACTTAGAAGAGAATAAATCCAAAAATCCATATTTTAAAGTGTGAAAGAGATCAAAAGGCTTGAAACTAGTTATTGAAAGGAGACAGGTAAGCAAATTCTCTCTCCTATTCTTATCATTTGGTAATTCCTGACCTGTCGTTAACCACTAAACCTACCAAGCACATCGTTTCTTCACACTGTATCGATTCACATCTACAGTAAAAAAAAAAGGTTTTTTGTTTCCATTATTGAATGTCATACCAAGAAGAGCGTTTATGCGTGAATGCCATCTATTCTACCTGATGTGTACGAAAAGGACTTAACGCGACGACCGACGACGAAAAGACATTATTATGATGAGATGAAAAATGAGTATAATCTGCTGATATGCAAGCGCACGTTTCACAGCTGGTTTTGCTCAAAACAAAAACAAACGAATTTCAACAGAAAAACAACAAAAACAAAATATAAACAAAACAAACGAAACGAAACAAAACATAGAGGGGCTTGTCAATATACAAGAGGAGCTGATCAGCAAGTACAGAATTTAAGAAAATGTCGATAACAAAGGCGAAGAGAGAGGACCGTCGATAGTAACTCAATTGTCAAAAAATCTCTTTTTATTAAAGAAAATAATTATTAAAGAGTCGTTGAGATTGTTAAAGAGATCAGCACCAATGTTTAGATTTTTGTTTTTCTTTTGTTTTTGTTTTTTTTTTGACGTATGTTGGAAAAAGCAACACGACAATATGTAGAGTCGGTATGTGTTGTAAAGGTGTGAGCGAGATGCATTTTATTGAGAGTGGAAACTTTTATGCGTGGAATGAAGAGAATGACGTTTAGTCGCAAAAACTTCGATGCGAGTTTGTGCAAAGGATTATCGGAAAGGGAACGTTTCTGGTTTCGTGTTTCATGTGCCGTTTGCGTGTTTCGTCAATTTTTCATGCAGAGACACATTCGAATTACTCACGAAACAAATTAAAAAGAAAAAATCTTCCATTCAGTATTGGTTATTCTACTTTTTTTCTTATTTTTTTTAAATTTTATGCTTTTTTAAGTTACTGTCGGTGGAGATTATTTATTAGTTTTTATAAATACATTAGATTCTGCACGTATGAATTTATGCAATTTGTATGAGAACACAGCGGAACAACGTCGAACTAGACGTCATTTTTATGCGTACGGTACCAATATCTGTCCCCATCCCCTCTCGAAATACCAATAATTAATTTAAATATAAAAAAAATAAAAATTTAAAAATCCTATTAATAAATTTTTTGTTCTTGTTGGTTTCCCTTTTTTATTAATTTTATAAAATTTTCACTGATTTTGGTAATCTTTTCCAATGAAAAGGGTTCAAATCTATTACAAATCAAAAAAAAAAATAATGCAAATGCAATTTTCGAAATTTCAAATTTCCAGCTCAAACGGAGTACAGGGTGGTACATTCAAATTTTAGTTTTTATTTAAATTTTGCAAAATTTTCAATTATTATTTTGAGTTTTACAATTTTTGTTTAAATAATAAAGAAAAATCGACTTTTTATTATATATTTTTGGAGTTTGTAAAAATTTGGAATAACTTCTAAAAAAAATTTAATAACCATTTATTTTTCTTAATATTTTTTAATTTGCAAAACTAAATAATTCGAAATAATAGGAATAGTTATATTTCGTTGAAAGAGGGTAAACTAAGACAACAATGGGTGGTTTATTTTTTTTCTATGTTTCAAATTTGTTCTAATTTCATTACTTATATTAAAGCTCAATGAACAACAGGAAAATTAATTGCGCAACAAAACGGATCCATTGTTTGTTACTTGAAAAATAAGACGTAGAAAGCTCGTCTGCAAAACGAATCACAATCACAAAAAATACCTATTTCAAAAGAGCTCCAATCTCAACTCTTCGAAAAAGTCGTCGTGCAAAAATATAAGAAATTTTTTTAAAAAGTTTTTTTTTCCATAAACAACTAAGTAAATATAAGAAAGGATCTTTTTTTTTTTGTTGTTGGAAAAAACCACAAGTAAAGAGAAATTTTTCTAAGGATTCCATTTAAAATATCAATTAAAAATTTGTTACAAAATGTCGCAAATTGTGATTATTATCAAAACTTTGGTAATTTAAATATTTTATAAATAATCAATAATAAAATTAAAAGAAAATCTTTAAATTATAGTTTAGCTTCGTTTTCATAGTTCTAAAAAAAAATTCTTTATTCCGTTTTGTTCTTAAACATGAATTCTCTCTTTAACATAAATCGAAAGAGTGACCCCGAATGAATGTCTTCTAATTATTTACAAGTGAAACAAAAACTAATCTCAAAATTAAGAGAAACAAAATTATTTAATTTTTTCGCATAAATGTCATATGCTTATTGAAAATTCTATAAAAACTTTAATTTAGAATATATTAATTACTTTTTTTGAACCAGTTTCAGTTGGGAGGGGGGTGGTGTCTCTTTGAAGTGTGAATTTTCCAAATCAAAATATATGAAAAAGTGTTAAAAAGAAAATAGGGTTAAACAAAAATGAAGAGAGATCAACTATTTCTTTTGCTCTTTCGATATAAAACCATACAGTCTAATTTGTTTATGCTTTTTCTCTGTTTTACATTAGCGAGAGTATACAGAATGGTTTGTATGAGAGAGCAAACCTTCAAAGTTCTCTCTTGACATTTAAAGGAATAAGCAGAAAATATTTACATAGTTTTGGGTTAGGCGTAAAAGAGATGAATAAATACGAATGAGTGCTTATTACTGAGATAGCATGTTGGTGATACAGCTGAAAACATATGAAAAGAGAGAATTTAGTTTTAAGAGTACATGGGGAAGGTAGCGTGAGTTTTGTGTAATTCAAAATGAAATGGACGAACGTATCGGATTGGTTGGAGAGTATGGTTTTTGGTAATGGAATCAGATGGAAATTGGGTACGGTGCAGTTTAGTTTGGCAAAGTTTCTTAGTCGATCAGTTGACTAGTGCGAGTGTTGTAAGGCAAATTTTCTTTGAAATTTTTTTTTTTTCGATATAAACCAAGATAGATGAGAGAGAGAGAGTGTGAGATAAAGACAAATTTTAGAAAGAAATAATATTTTTGACAGAAAATCTATTCGCAAATAAAAAAAAAAAAAAAGTTTTGTTAGATTTTTTAACATTGCTGCCAGAGTATTCCTATTTGG
The DNA here is from genome assembly GCA_958298945.1 of Atherix ibis. Lineage (NCBI taxonomy): Eukaryota > Metazoa > Arthropoda > Insecta > Diptera > Athericidae > Atherix > Atherix ibis. The sequence goes on along the minus strand of OY282607.1, from coordinate 2,242,763 downwards.
TTTCTATCTTTGAATTTGATTTATTATCATTTCTTTTTTGATTATTGTTTTTTTTTGTTATAAAGACCGGAGTGTGTAAAGACAGAATAGGAAAAAAAACAGGACAGAATTGTGTAAATCAAAAGAAAGAAAAAAAGTGTCAAAAAATACGCAGTGTACTAAACAGTGAGTGAGAAAACCAACAGTTTTATTAGTGACAGAAAAAGAAAGAAGCAAAACTGAGAAAAATATCAAAAGAGAGCAATAGAGAAAGAGGTACACATCGTCGATACCAAACACAAACAAACGTACAATTATCATATGAATATGTGTACAGTAATTTATTTAGAAGAAAAAGTGAAATCATATGGGAACATTTTTATTCGACGTGTAGCTGAGAAAAAACATTTTTTTTTAACTGAGAATTTTATTTGATAAATAATTTTTGATAGTGAAAAAAAGGGGAATACTTGAAAAAGAAGTTTTGTGTTATATATTGTTTGTTTGTTTTGTTTATTCTTTTGTTGTTATTATTATTGGGGAAAAAAAGAATAACAGAGAACAACAAAGAGAGAGTGATCGAGCAAAAGAGAATAAGGGGAGTAATATCAATTTTTTTTTCTTATTGCTAAAGCAAATGCCCTACAACACTTGTGTTGGCCAAACAGCCATCTAGACAGACAGCTGTTCGCAATAGCGCATGATGGTGATGTTATGTCAAAAATTTGTACTGTGAACAAAGTTTTGCTAAATAAAAGACAGCGAAATTTCATTTTCGAAATTGATTATAAATATTTTTTTAAAAAAAGGATACAAAAAATATAATATCTTTTACGGTAGTGTCATCGGAATTTATTCGTTGGAAAAGAAATAACAACAAAAAAAAATACCCTCAAATCATTGCCAGAAATAAACTAATTCGTTGTTCACATCCCATTGATGTTCCTACGAATAATAAAAATCAAATAATTGCTTTTTGATCTAATGTGAATTTGTATTTTTTTTATTGTGCTTCACTAAGGTGTGCGCTAGTAGTGGTAGTATTCGTTTCGCATACGTCCAAATCGATTCCGACTGTTGTTCGATTTAGTTCGGGTACCGTTCGTATCTGTCAAATTGACAATTGAACTAATCGGTTCGGTTCTGTTTCGCAATTCGATTTCGATTCGACGAGGTGATTTCGTCGCCTGTTCAGTTCAGTCCAGTAAGTGTTAACAATTGTTAGTGTGTTGAATCCAATACGTTCTTTAATTTGCGGAACAAATTCACGTTTAGTTTTTTTTTCTTTTTCTCCTATATTTTTAATGAAAAAAAAAATTTTAGTTATTAATAACGTAAAAAAAATTGGAATTATTTATGAACATACCTAAAAGAAAAATAGGAAAAAAGTGATTTTTTTTTGTGTCCGGAAGTTAAGGGAATATTTGAATGGAAATCGAAACTATGTCATTGGTAAAGGGTAGAGTCAATAAAATTTTTCTTATTGATTTAATTGCCGTTAGCCTCCCTAAAAATCAAGGAGAACATATTCGAGGAGGTCTTCCCGAGTGAGTGCTGCTGCAAATAAGGTGCACAGAACCATCGTTGCCTATATGCCCCTCACTGTCCTATAACAAAGGTACACTGATAAAGAGCCACGCCAAAAAACATAGTTGCTTCGCTCTAACATTTGCATTCAGTTCGACTGCTTAAGAGTAAATACAGTTGTTTATTATATTACACGAATCTGCTTTAAGAGTGGAGGGGAGGAGGCGGCATACCGAATACCGTCGATTGCTTGTTTTGTGGAGAGGAGGTATTAATGCTGAAAACAGTTGGTCCGCCTCTCGGGTGGTGGTCATGTACGGTTGCTCTCGATGACAACTCCACATAGCCCAGCCAACAACAGCTGAACTGTTCCGCATATGCACTAGACGTCGTATTATAATAGAGTAGAGTATCGCCCGTTCACCACACTTACTGGCATCATTATCATCATCGGCAATATTGCTGTTGGTTGCTATAAGGTAAACAGAAGTTTTCATCCTCCGACGATATTCTTTTAATATTCGTGTAGATTGTTTCTTCAACCAAGGCACCAAAAACAAAGAAGAAGAAAAATGCAATAAAAATAAATTGAACAAAAAGTATTTTCGATGGTATTTTAAGTTGATTTTTTAAGTTTATAAAAACAACAACAGAGAAATAGCAAATAAGAAAAATCCAATAATTTATCAAGCACAAGCACAAAATATTGCCCAGAACTAGTGCTAATCAATTGATAAATGTTAGGTTTTCGATAAGGCGACAACAAGCACGGCTGAATTAAGGATCACCACTAAAATAGAACAACAACAAAGGAAATATTCAAGCTAAAATCAGGAACAAAGGACGTCCGGTCATTGAGTGTTGACGGAAAAAAAATTATCGAGAGAAAAAAACCAAGAGACGGTCGTGTCTGTGATGACGAAATCAGTAAATCTGATGTGATAAGCAGAAAATGTTACCGCAACAATATCGTCGTCGGGTACTGTTATGATTTTTGGCCATCAAAGCAGCAGAAATTGTTGATTTTCGATTGAATTGCAAACCAGCATATCGGTCAGAGACAGAGATTGAGAGAGAGAGAGAGAGAGGACGAGGACAAGAGGCTACTTACTCATCATTGATGATAGAGAGAGGACAAAGGAGCAGAGTGCAATTCTAAAGTTCAACGGCAGCAACAACAACAACAAACCAGAGAACAGATCAAATCAAAACAATAACCAAAAACGAACAAAAGAACAATTCTTCAGAGCAAGGAGAGTGATTAGTTGTCGATAGAACCGAGAAGGACAGGACGATTGGTCACAAGAACCCTTATCGTCTGTGTGTGGATAGATCGCGAAGGCGACCAGAACAAAGAGGATTTTAGTACGGGAGCTGACAGAGAGCAGACGAGAATAGTTTTGGCTAAGGACAGAGGACAAAAGGAAAGGAGCTTCTAACTCGATGCTGTATCGTAAACGTTGGCGCTGCTGCTATTCTCCCATCGAAATTTGCAAAATTTATCCAAAAATTCAAATCCTTTTTCCGTAAGAAGGAAACTGTTATCGTCGAACGGGAAAGTTGAGCTGTCAAAAGTGCGTTCGGTTGTTGAGTTCAGTTGAGTTAAGTTGAGCTGTCACAAAGTCCATCGAACATTTTTTAAACAAAGACAATTTCCGGAATAGATTCGCGGGATTTTTATTTATTTCGCGGTGCTTTTGAAAAAAAATAAACTGAAGAGAGAAAAAAAAACTAAAAATTAAAACAAAATCACTACTGCACTTATACACGCAGAGACCAAGACCATCATCACCACCACCTATCCAAGAATCCAAGAAGTAAGGCAGCTTAAAACGGACCTTTTTTTTGGTAAGTTTTTTATTTTATTTTTGTTTAATTTCTCCCCAAAAAGTAATTCTTATTTTTATAAAAAAAGAAAAAAAATTAAGTTTCATTTCGTTAAAAAAATTTCTCCGGGGAAAGGGGGGTGGGATTTATTTCTCGGCTAAATTATTTTTATGACATTCGAAATTTAGAATTTTTTTTGTGAGAAATAATTTGCCAAAATTGATTTTTTATAAAATTTAATTAAAAAAAATTGGAAATGCGTGAATGTTTTGATAATTTAGGTTTTGAGAAATGATTTTCCGAAAATTTTGAAATATTTTTGAACATAAAAAATGAAATTGTGACTATGCCGAGGGTAATTATTGGCAGACAAATTTAAAACATTAACGATTTTACGAGTGTTTAAATGTGAGCAAATAATTGAAATTATGGGTGCTTAAATGTGAGCAATGGTCTATTACAGTAGACAGAGTCGACGATTTGCAAGGTAAACGACAGGTAATGATATTTTTACGATGAAAATTGTGATTTCTTGTCTATTGATTATGGGTGATTTGACATCAAAAATATTTTTCTTTTACATATTTTATTTTCCAAATTGAAGATACTTTTTCCAAATGACAAATTTTCATTGTTTGTTTTCTTTTTGAGAATAAAAAGAGTACAAAAAATTGCTGATTTAAAAGCTGATGAAAACTTGATGGTTTAATAGAAATTAGAAAAGAAAATTTCAGACTTTCAGAGTGTCTTTGATGTGCATAATTCCTAGACTTTGAATATACACTCAGAAGGCAGTTTGGATCTAAAATAATTGTTTTGGTATGGAATGGGTACTTATTGTCACTAAAAGAACGTCTCGATTTTTGCATACAAAATTTTTAATTAAAAAAAAAAAGAAACTAAAAACAATTGCTTAATAAAAAAAATCTCAATTTTTGCATTCTAAAAATTTTTAGCATTAAAACTGAGTGTGTGTCCTGAAAAAAAATATGTATACACTAAAAGAAACGTCTCGATTTTTGTATACCAAAAATTTTAGGAATTCATTAAGAAAAAAAAGAAGTTAAAAAATGTTTAATTAAATTTTTGCATAAGAAAATTTAGGGAAAATCCAAATAAGTGGCGGCGTGTGCATGTGTGTCCTTCACAAAAAAAGAAAGAATGTCTTTGATTTTTGCATCAAACATTTTTTTTCTGTACGTGTGTCCTTTTAACAAAAAAAAGAAATTAAAAAAAATTATTTTGACAGATTTTTGCTTTCTAAAATTTTTGGGTCGTTAAAATGTGTGTGTGTGACTAACAGAAACAAAGGAAGTTTAAAAATGTTTAATTAACGAAAATTTGCGATTTTCGTATTCCAAATATTTTGGTAAATCGTTAAAAAAATTTAGAAAGAAAAGTCTACATTTTTGCACCGGAAAATTTAGTGAAAATCCAAATGAGTGCGTGTGCGTGTGTGTCCTTCACAAAAAAACTTAATTTGACAAAACGAACCTTATTTCTGCTTTCTAAAAATGTTAGGCTTCTAAAATGTGTGTGCGTGTGTATGGGTTCTGAAAAAAAAAAGTTGTTAGACTGACAGAAACTTCTCGATTTTCACATACCAAAAATTTTAGGAAGACATTAAAAAACGGAAGATTAAAAATGTTTAATTAACGTAACATCGCTATTTTCGCATCACAAATATTTTGGAAAATCATTAAACAAAATTTGCATTTTCAAAAGTAAAAAAATTTAGAAAGGAAAGCCTCGATTTTTGCACAGAAAATTTAGGGAAAATTCAAATTAGTGTGTCCTTCCAAAAAAAAAGAACTTAAAAAAAATTATTTTGACAGATTTCTGTTTTCTAAAAATTTTGGGTCGTTAAAATGTGTGTTCTTTAAAAAAAAATTTTTAGACTGACAGAAACAGAGGAAGTTAAAAAATGTTCCATTAACGAAACTTCGCGATTTTCGTATTCCAAATATTTTGGAAAATCGTCAAAAAAAATTGCATTTTCAAAATTAAAAAAATTTAGAATGGAAAGCCTCGATTTTTGCAAAGGAAAATTTGGGGGAAATCCAAATGTGTGTGTCCTTCACAAAAAAATAAACTTTAAAATTTGGACTGAATAAAAGACTCCATTTTTGAAAATTCAAATGTGTATACATGTGTGTGTATGTGTTCTTAAAAAAAAACTAAAAAAAATTTAGATATAAAGCCTGGATTTTTGCACAGCAAATTTTTTGGGAAAAATCCAAATGTGTGTGTGTATCCTTTAGAAAAAAAACCAAAAAAAATTTAGACTTACAGAACGTCTTTAAGAAATTTTAAAATTTGAACTGAACAAAAGACTATTTTTGCGTCCCAAAAATTTTAGAAAATTTGAATTTAAAAAAACAAATAGAAAAGCCCGGATTTTTCCACAGGAAATATTTTGGGGAAAGTCCAAATCTGTGTGTGTCCTCAACAAAAAAAGAAACTTCAAAATTTAGATAGAGAGGCCTGGATTTTCGCACAGGAATTTTTTTGGGATAAATCCAAATGAGTGTGTCTTTCCCAAAGAAATTAACCTTAAAAATGTTCGATAAACGAACGTCTTTGACTCCCATAAATTTCTTTGTATCCTCAACAAAAAAAGAAACTTCAAAATTTGGACTGAACGAAAGATGCTATTTTTGCACCGGAAAATTTAGGGAAAAACCCAAATGAGTGTGTGTCCTTTATAGAAAATAAACTAAAAAATTTGGTCTGAACGAAAAACTATTTTTGTGTCCCAAAAATATTGGAAAATTCAAATGTGTATATAAGTGTGTGTGTGTTTTTTTTAACAAAAAACTATTTTAAAAAAATGTTGATAGAAAAGCTTGGATTTTTGGGGGGAAAGCCACATGTGTTTGTGTCCTTTAGAGAAAAAAAAAACTAAAAAAATTTAGACTTACAGAACGCCTTTGAGAAATTTTAAAATTTGAACTGAACAAAAGACTCCCTTTTTGCTTCCGAGAAATTTTGGAAAATTCAAATATGTATGAATGTGTGTGTGCAGTTTTAACAAAAAAGCCTCGATTTTTGCACCAAAAAAAGTTTAAGGAAAACTAAATGAATGTGTGTGTGTGTACGTTAAAATAATTGTTTTAGAATGTCAACAGCAAAAAAAAATAATTCAAAATTTTTTTACTGAAAATACGTCGTGATATTTGCACACCGAAAATTTTGGGAATGCCAAATAATTATGTATGTGTGAGTGGTCTTAACAAAAAAAAAAAATGAAAAAAAGTCATGATTTTGGATCAGAAAAGTATAATGTGTTCTGAACAAAAAAAAAAACCAACAAATTTTTGGCTATTTTTGTACCTTCAATCAATTATGTTGAGAAACAATGTTGCGAGTTTAAAAGTAGCCATTTGAAAAATAAATGAAAACCCATACAGAGAAAGGAATAAAAATTAAATTTAATCAAATTGTTTTAATGAAAAATTAAATCAGCTAAAATTATCTTTGGCAAAAGTTACCAAAAAAAAAGAAAAATAACTAAAAGTTCTCGTTATTGCGATGTGCCCACGATATGACGTCCATTTTATTGAATTGTATAATGGAAGCCATTTCGAAATTGCATTTTTGATTATTTTGTGCCCACAAATTTCATATGCATTTTTACAACAAACCAAACAATAGAAAAATAAACTAAACACTTCGTCATAATTAGAATGAGTAAGTTCCGATTCGACTGTGAAAATCTGTGTAGTTGCTTCTGCAGCGGTTATAAATTTAAATTCTGACACGAAAACTGTGGATTGTGGATGATGTTCTTTGATTCTCTTCGATTGTTACTATTGCCATCGTTTACGTTTTCATTTGATTATCCATTTTGATTTCTATTCATTTTATGCGCATTTTCAAATATTTGACAACAATGATGTATGTTTAGGCACTCTTAGTCCGCGGTTGTTTTATTTTGTCAATTTTTTTTTTATTCGATAAATTTATTTTATCGTGTTAACGGTAATTGGAGTCGATAAATCTGTGAAACAAAGAAAATTTCCCAATATTTACTTGTACGTGTATGTATATATGAGCAACAAACATTAATGTAGAAAATGTTTACAAAAAAAAAGAATTCCTTTCTTTTGGCTTTTCGATAGAGTTTAAAGTTTATCAGATAAAAAATAACGGGAAGATAAAAAAAATTTAAAAGCATGGAAGAACTACAATATATTAAAAATCAATTAATAATAAATTAAATTCTATTTTACACTAGTAACAAAAATTTAGTTTTTATTTACAATAGAATTTTGTTGGTGGTGACTGTACCTAGTAAATTGTGATGTCATTTAATGGATGAATTAGTTTTTTTTCTTCTCTTTTCTTCCACCTTTCTATAGGGTTTTCCAATAAGAGTGATATGATTTCTAAGTAACGTTTCGGCTATTTGTAATATGTCATGATCTGTCTTTTTTTCTTCATTATATTCAGCAATGTTTCCAATTTCATCATGTAGAGATATACGCAAGAACAACGTTTACATATTATTCAATTTTATTATCAAAATAATCGTTCTCCAATTGCAACTTTTCGTGCGCTCACTTTCATCTGAGTGGTGCGGTAAATAAACAAAACTGTCGATTCTGGTGCGAAGAAAATCCACAAATTATTCATAAACACCCATTACATTCACCTAAATTGACAGTTTGGTGTGGTTTTTAGTCTGGTGGGATCATCGGTCCGTACTTCTTTCGAAATGAAGCTGGTAACACCGTTACTGTCAATGGAGAGCGGTATAGATCGATGATAACCAACTTTTTATGACCAAAATTGAAAGAAGTTGATCTTGACAACATCTGGTTCTAACAAGACGGGGCTACGTGCCACACAGCACGTGCAACAAACGAATTATTGCGAGAAAAGTTTGGAGATTCGATTATTTCAAGAAATTGCGAAATTGAATGGCCTCCAAGAAGTTGTGATTTAACACCATTAGATTATTTCTTGTGGGGTTATGTAAAGTCATTGGTCTTTAGCAATAAACCAGACTCTCTTTAAGCTTTAGAAGAAGTCAATATTAAACGTGCTATTCATGACATACGACTTGATTTAGTGGAAAAAGTGCTCGAAAATTGGGTTCATCGAATTCATTCTTGTAAAAGAAGTCGTCGAGGCCATTTGAATGACGTTTTAGTCAGAACTTAATTGTATCGATTGTACTTCACATTAAATAAAAAACATTTGAATTTCCTTAACAATTAGTGTGTTTTAAAAAAAAAAGAAATCATATCACTCTTATTCGAAAACCCTATAACTCAGTTTGGTTCTTATCGATATTTTCTAAAGCTGTCCATACACATGGATTAAGTTTTCATCGTAAGATTAGTTTATTAAATAAGTAGGTTTTATCGTGTATAGGGGGTACAGTTCACCAACTAAACTGCCAGATAATCAGCTGTGTATTGTTATTTCTGATTGTGATTGCGATTTTGCCTTAGATTATAGAAGAACTGGATAGGTCTCTACACAAAAATTCTGGCCGTTTTTTGTTGGCAATTCATTCGTAGAACGCACACACATGTAATACAACAGAAACGGCGTCAATCATTGGGAGCCAATTTTAAACTTCAGTATGCGATTGAAGCGGTTCTTTTAAAACCCTTTTTCATATGTGATATCATATATGCGTAAACAAATAGATTTTTTCAATATTGCGGGTTTTGTTATTTGATGGAATTAATATTGGAAATTTGTTATTATTTTTTTTTTTCATTATATATTATTTATTAAAACAGAAATATAAAGTGGGGAAGAGTATATAAAAATATAAATTGCAAGTTATTTGATTATATGAAAACAATTATATGGACAATAAGAAGTTAATCATATACAACATTAAAGGAATTTTTTTAGAAGTTAATCGTATACAAGCTTTATAGCAAAATGCTTTAAAACGAAATTGAAAGATGAAAAATTTAATGTATTTAAATAATTAATAACTGATATTCGAAAAAAAAAAACAATATTTTTTAGTAAATGCATTATAATATAGTATAATAGAACAAGCAAAAAATATTTATTTAAATAATAAGCCTACCGAAGAATATACTTTATTTATTTTAATACAATGAAAACAGCAATAGAAAACAGACTGAAAAATGCAGTCCCTTAAACTTTCTTACACACACTATACGTACACCGTCACTGAACTATTTTCTGGTAAACTGAACTGTCAACATCGTATTTGTTTACATTTATTGAATGACGAAATTTTCACTTCTTAACCACTTTTTGGATAAAATAAATCACTAAAAGGCATTTAGGCACATCACAAACTAAATTTTTGTTATTTTGTTTAGTAAAAATGAAGAGGTCAACTTACCGAAAGAAAGAAATTTCCGGTTTCCTCATTTCGTCGAATTTCTAGCAACCCTTTATAAAACAATTATTTTTCTGAAATAAAAACTTCGTATTAAGTTTTATTACCAAAATCTGTATTCCATTGGGCCAATTTTGCTACTCCCAAGTACTTGCGAGTAGCTGCCCAATGGAACACACAATTTACTGACAGAAGTAAAATATAACCTCAAAATGGTCAACAACAATACTGAGTTTATTCACATATAAACAATAAAAATTGAGTTTATTCACACATTCACAATACTGACAAAAACATGACTCTTCAACATAACGGACGAACCAGCTAAGCCATCTATTTTCATTTTGGGAACAAGATAACCTACCGTAAATTGTATGGCGTAACTACTCGTGCGAAGTACTCATTTGTACGAGGTAGTATAGATGATGAAAGCTAGAACTACTTGTGAGTAGCAAAATTTTTCCAAAGGAATACAGCTAATAGCTGTTTTCCTTTGTACCCATTTTGCTACTCCCGAGTAGTGCTAGCTGTCATCATCTACTCTACCTCGAATAAATGATTACATTGCAATAGGAGTTGCGCCTACTATTTATGGTAGGGGGATTTTAGTTCCCGGACTGGAAATTGATGGCTTAGCGGGTTCCTTGGTTATGTTGAAGACTGATATATTTGTCAGTATTTTCTATGTGTAAATAAACTCCGTTTTTATTGTTTATATGTGAGTAAACTCAGTATTGTTGTTCACTATTTTGAGGTTATATTTCTACTGCTGTCATTAAATTTTGCCTTCCTTTGACCATCTACTCGCAACTACTCGGGAATAGCGAAATTGGCCCAAAGGAAGACAGCTAATAATAACTATTTATAAAAATACTTATTTTTTCGTAAATACTTCTAATTATATGAAAAATACATTTCTACTTGCACTTTCCGATGTGACAAAATAACAACTTGAAAAATAACAAGAATAGTTCATTATTTTGGTATGTTTTCACTTTCATGGAAAATGGCGTGTCTTAAAACTCTCCGAAAATCTAAAAAATTGAGGCGCTCTATATTTGATTCATATTTACGGAATAAATAATAAACCTTAAATAGAATTCCATTTCGTATCAAAATTTTGTACAAAAAATAAAAATTGCCTATCGTTGTATTTAAATTGTATTTTTGTTTCCAATAAGTGAATTAAAATGAATATAAATTATTCTTTTGCAATTCAATAAATTTCTACTACGAAAACTAGATGGCAGTGGGTGTCTTGTCTACATTAAACTACACAAAAATATCTAATAATTGCCATTTCTCGCCGCTTCGCAATAATTCGGCCACAAAATTGTGTATATACGGTACGGGTCTATCCAAGTATTCTTTAATCTAAGCGACTCGCCAACCAAACTGACAGATAATCAATCAGCTGTGCATTGTTATTTCTGATTGCGATTGTGATTTTGTTTCATTCTTAGATTATTCCATAATCGAAGATTTCATTTCTCTTTTGGTCGCATGTATTTAGTTCATGGTGTTCTGACGTATCCATAGTTCCAGTTTCTTCTCACGATTATAGATTATGTTCAGTATTGAAAGATTTCTCACTGACTAATCGTTTACTCATGTTAATAATATACGAGTAGTAAGGGATAACGATTCTTCGAAATAAGAGCAAATCCATTCCGTCTGCAAGAGTGATATAATATTTACAAAAGATGTTCTAAAACTTCTAAATTAGTTGTAGTCTTTTTCTGAACAGAAAAAAAATATTTAAAATCATTAAAAGAACGTTGATAATTTTTTTAATATGCGCACAGAGCTTTTTTTTAGGTAAATGAAATTTGTGTTTAATCAAATTTGAAAGCATCGAAGGAATTATTAAATTTAATTTAATTTATTCTATTGTAAATTCTAAGTGTTGTGGGTTTTTGTTTTGTTTTTTTTTGAAACCTCTACTTTTGATTATTTTGTAACAATAGGAAAACAATTTTTGTCATAAGAATAGTAAAAGAAGAAGAGGCAGAGTAAAAGGTAGAAAAGAGATGAGCAAATAATGAGCTGTTAGAGAAAACCTTCTTATTTCTTTTGAGAGAGAATATCAAATAGTAAGTTTTTCTCAAAATTACTGCACTATATTAATTCCTTTCCCAACGTCTCCTGTGCCGTTTCGTATTTTTACAAAACGATTTAATTTTAATTAATTGGAATTGGATTGAAATATCAAAGAATATATTCAATTTGGATAATGCCAATCAAAAGCATCCGTGCACGTACGAGTACGATATGTACACATATGCATGCATATTCACATGCCCACCCAAACAAGCCTCATGTAATACTCGTTTATGTACACGCTCAGCCACTGTGCAAGGGTGTGTGTTTTTAGGAAAAAACTTCCTAATTTTATTATTACTTGTATGTGTTGCGTGTAGTCAGAATTTATTTACATGGAACAGTGACGAAAATGCTTTGATTTTTGCGTAAGCTTACCGGAATGACGTATGCTGACGTTTACTCACTCACTCTTCAAATTGTGTGCGCTTACGTGCTTTGTTCTTTTTTCTCTCTCTCTCTCTTAATAGGCGTTTCGAAGTTCTATGAATTAAACAAAGGGGGGTGGGGGTATTTTGGTTCTGAAAATATTTTCAACATATTTCTCGTCGTAACAATAATAAAAGAATTTTTTTCTTATAAATTCTTAAGGGAAATTTCTTAGAAAAGTGGTCGTATTACTGACAACCTTTTAAAGAGAACCGAAATCGAAATTTATTAAATACTTTCTCAGTAAAAACTAACAATTTCGTAATGAAAATAAAAAAAATAATCAACTAATGAAAAACAATCTCAAAAAATTCTTAAAATCAAAAATTTCATCAAATTTTGGGTATAACAACTACGATTTGAGGAAAATTCCTTTTTTTCTTTGGGATCTAAAAAATTTTTGGAAAATTCAAATGTGTATGCATGGGTGTGTGTGTTTAAAAAAAAAAACTTAAAAAAATTATATAGAAAAACTTTTAAAAATCAAAATGAGTGTGTCCTTCACAAAATATTTTTAACTGAACGAACGTCTTTGATTTTTATAACAAAAAAATAACTAAAAAATTTGGATTGAACGAAACATTCTTTGCATCCCAAAAATTTTGGAAAATTCAAATGAGTATGTAAGTGTGTGTTATTAAAAAAACTATTAAGAAATGTGAATAAAAAAGCCTCGATTTTTGCACAGGAACTGAACGAAAGACATCATTTTTACTTCCGAAAATTTTTGGAAAATTCAAATGTGTGTGTATATGTGTGTGTGTGTGTTCTTAAACCATAATTATTTAAGAAAACATTCGAAAGGAAAGCCTCGATTTTTGCACAGGGAAATTTAGGGAAAATCCAAATGAGTGTGTGTCCTTCACAGAAAATAAACAAAAAAAATTTGGACTGAACGGAAGACTCCATTTTTACATCCTAAGAGTTTTGGAAAATTCAAATGAATATGTAAGTGTGTGTATTCTTAAAAAAACTATTTAAAAAAATTTAGAAAGAAAAGCCTCGATTCTTAAAATCAAAAATTTCATCAAATTTTGGGTATTTTTTTTGTGTGGAAATTTTTAACTAGGATTTCAGAGAAATTATTTTTTCTTTTTAGGATCTAAATTTAAGAGATTTTTTTTTATTGTGCAAGGTTTTTTTTTAATCAGAATTATTGCGAAGGGAATTATTTTTACTCTAAGTGCGAATTGAGGTAAGAAATTCCTTTTTGGTGGAGCCTTCTTAGTAGAAGACATTTGCACGGAACAAACCCATTTATTTGACATATACACATATAGAAGCATTTGTTTCAAATCAGAAGTAGAAGTTAAATTCAAAAAGTTTTTTAGTCGAAAATTAGGTTAGCTTCATTTTTTTTTAGTAAGTTGAATTTTGCAGAAATTTTTTTTTTACAGTTTGATAAATTAAGTTCTAGTTGAGATGTATTTTTATAAAGTTTTTAGTTGAAAATTCCAGTCTCTCTCGCAAAAAAATAATCATACTCAAAAGAAAAATACAAGAAATCGATTTTTTTTATCATTGTACATATTTTTTTATGAGTCATTCTTTCTTATTAGAAAACTGCAATTTTTTTTGCATTATTAAATTTTGTGAAATTATCAAATTATCATTGAATGTGATGTGACTCATTTGATTTTTATATTATATTAATAAGTGACTCGAATCGTGTTCACGCACACAACACAACAACAATTCTCTGACTGAATTTTCTATTTAACATTTTATTTTTCCTTTCTGTACTGTTCTATATTTATGAGTATATAAATTATTTACAAATGCTCTATTTTTCTTTTCGTTTTTCTTTAATTCCACATTTTTATTCTTCAAAAATTTTTTTTTTTAAATAGAAAATCTTTCATATTTATTTGGTTTATTTATTTATATTTTATTCACTTTTGAATAAAAATATAAATTTCACATAAAGATGTGAAAATATTTAAAAAAAATAAAATCACATAATTTATTACATTTTATTCTCTTTTGAATATATGTGTAATATAAATTTTTTTTTTATTGCAATTTGGCAACACTTAATTTTATTGTTATCATCACACTATGATAAAGTGCATCAAAAGATCATCCATGCCTTGCCGTCAATTGATCTCATTTATTATTATTTTCCTCACCGAAAGAGCAAGAAAAGGAACGAAAATCAAGTTGTTCCGTTTTCTCTTATTTCTAGTAATCAATTTTATTCACCACGCATCCATACTTGTGTGGGAAATATCGTGAATCGCGGGGATTATTTTTTTACTTTTTCTTTTGGATCTGTTGTCGTTCTGGTAGAAAATTAAAATTTATTGTTGAGGTGAAATGGTGAATTTGTCAGAATTCAAAACTTACGAATTGTTCTCAAAATCTTCCTGGGAAAAGGTACAAAACATTTTTTAATTTATGTAATTTACTAATTACTTTACGTTATCGGAAATTACTATTATTAAAATTATAAACTTTTAAAGTGTTTGGAATATTATTCGGAGTGTCTGATGGCGGAGAAGTTGGCTTTCTCCTATTGTCCTTTCTTTGTTGATTGTACCCGACGCCGACACCGACACAAAGTATGAGTTGGACTATGACTGGAATCTCTTTGTTGTCGGACCTCTTTATTAATCCGCCATGATTTTTGAGTGTTTTTTTTCTTCTATTTTGTTTACTCTGATTTTGCTGCTGATGTGAGACTACTTTTCCCTGAATAAAACTTTATTTAGGAGGGAAGTAATATGGTCCAACCAAGGGAAGTATTTCCGGATTAGGTAAGTGTACATATTTATGCGCATACGTACCAGTTTGTGTGAATGGTGTGGACTTGTATATTCCAGAGAATTTCGATAGATTTATTATGAATTTGTTGAAATTTGGTTGCAGAGGGGGGTGTGAATAATGAACGAAGTTTGGGTAGACGTACGACTGAGAAGACTAAAGATTGGATAGACCCCAAGCTGAATAAACTCTTCTTCTGTTGTTGCGAAATTGAAACCGGTGCTACCAGAGTCTGGTTGGGGCACATCCATTACCTACTGTAATGCCTTTCAAAGAGCATCCGTGTACATATAGACGACTATAGGGTACAGTACAATATATGCTGAATGTTGCCACTACTCAGCTTGTTTCACTCTTTTCCTTTGTTCATCAAATTGCTGGCTGGCTGGCTCTTTCCTGCTGTGTGTTCCAAACGTCAGATTGCAAAGGGCAGGATCGATTTTATTTATTAAAAACAGACTTGGGGTCGTACAGACACAACTGTGCTGAATACGGCTAAGTATACAGGAAATAACTGTAGTTAAAACACAAACAGGAATGAATATATAGGATGGGAGCTGTTATCACGATTCGGTTAACATGAAAAGGCAGAAATCATCTGCTCTCAACGATGTGTAAACATTCGACAGTCCTCTTAGTATAGGAAAATATCTAACGTGTTTTCAAATACCATTTAATATGTACACTTACATACGTATCACAGAGTACGTTCAAAGACCATATTCCGCTCATTATTTTTGGTATTTTTTTCCACTCTATATTCACAATAATTCGTCTTTATTATTCTTCCATTGACAGAAGAGAGTAATAAAACGGGTTTTGTTACTTCTTCATATCGACAACAATAACCTGAACATTGGACCACGGACCCTTTTGAGAAGAAAAAAAAACAACCTTACCCTCTTCATCCTGCTTTGTGCCCTTGTGATATTAGCTGACTCTCTATTTGTTTGTTTTTTTAACGCATTAAAAGTTGTGAACAAAACCGAAATTCATATTATTCTGTGAGAAAAGTTTTTTTTTTTTTTGCTTTTAATTTTCATAATATTGTATATGAGAAATTTTGTAATAAATTCCACAATTGTCTATATTGTTTTTGTTTTTCAAAAACTAACAAAGCATTTTTCAAGCAAACAAATACAAACCAAAAAAAAAAAACAAATAATAAGAAAACAAAGCAAAAATAATTCAACATGAAATCAGATGTAAATCAGCTGTTTAGCTGCTAAGAGAGAACTTTCCGTACAGATGTTTAATGCGAGCGAAATGGCCAGAAACAGTCATAGAGGAATAGAGAAAAGTGTGTGCGTCAGTGAGTTTTATAGATGGCCAGTGAGAGAGTGCTTACCACACATCCGCTTACTCACCACTTACTCAGCACTTACTCACTCGTCCATTTTGAGCTCACCCATGACCTACCTATCTACCTACCTCGGGACAAGTGCAAATACAAATTCACCATTAACAAAAAAAAAAACTTCCTTTTTTACAATATTTTTCGGTCACTTTTTTTTTAATTTTTAACATTTTGTTTAAAAAGTTAAATTTAAATTTAAAAAAAAGAATAAAAAACAATCTTAGTAGAATTTGTCTGTCAATTTTTTTTCAGCGCATGAAAATTTGCACTCGAAAAACATCGCCGATTAAAAAGTTTTAGTGTGTGTACGGATGTAATTTTTACTTTGTTAACAATTGATTTCAAGAGAGAATAAAAGTATTGTTTTTTTTTGTAGGGCTCTCTGCACACATGAATAATTATTTTATATTCAACTACGAGGTCTGTTCAAAAAGTATCGCGAATTTTGTGTTTTTTTTCGAAAATTATTTATTTATTCATGAATATTTATTTTGTCCCCTTCAAAGTAATCCCCACCTGATATTATACTCTTGTGCCAACTTTTTTTCCAATCCTCGAAGCACTTCAAAAAATAATTTTTTTGTGATCTTGTGCAGCACCTCCTTCGATGCCGTTTTTATCTCCTCAATCGTAGCGTAGCGTCGTCCTTTCATGGGGCTCTTCAGTTTCGGGAACAAGACAAAGTCACAGGGGGCCAGATCTGGGGAATACAGTGGCTGCGGCATTATTAGTGTGTTATTTTTGGGCAAAAATTCCCGCACAAGCAACGGTGCGTGAGCAGGGGCCTTATCATGGTGCAAAAGCCAATTTTTGATCTTCCACAAATCCTGACGTTTCTGGCGGATTGCTTCGCGCAACTTGCGCATAACCTGCAGGTAATATTCCTTATTGACCGTTCTACCATATGGCAAGAACTTATGACGCACCAGGCCTTTGCAATCGAAGAAAACTGTAAGCAAAACCTTCACATTCGACCGAACTTGGCGCTTTTTTCGGTCTTTGCTCGTTCGGCAGCTTCCTTTGGGATGATTGAGCTTTGGTTTCCACGTCATAACCACTCTTTACCAGTTATGACCCTCTGGAGCAAATTTGGGTCGTCGTGGACAGAGTCCAACAGCTCCTTAGCAATGTTAATGCGATGCTGTTTTTGGTCGAACTTGAGCAAAAATCGAAGACGAGCCAAAATACGTGCAAGCAAAGCAGCTGTCAAAAATTAACTGAACATTCAAAATGGCCGAACTTGTCGGCATAAGTAAGAGACATGAGTGCCAATATAACGCCACAAAAAATCGGAAATTTCGTTTCTCTTTAAGGTTTGTTCTAGCTGTGGACAGATAAAAAAGAAAAATGTATTTGATAAGAACACAACGTTCAAAATGCTCCCCGAATTTAATAGCCTCAAATGGGCGAAAGCAAATAATTTTTTCATTTATTTTGTTTTGAAATAAAAGAAAAAAGAAAAAAAAAACAAACATAAATAAATCGCCTTCCCCGAAAATGTAAATTTTTATTGTCTCCTTTTTGGTTAAAACGCGTCTTTTTGAGCTATTTTTTAATTTATTAAAATTAATTTTTAGGTTTTTTTCTTTTCTTTTCAAATAATAAAAAAAAACTATTAGAAATTTTGTTTAAAAGAAAACGAATTAAAAATTTTGTCCAGCACTGTAAAAACGGGTCGGGTGCGTTACACTCTTTTCGGGTACATTTTCGAAACAGATGAGAGACGAGCGGTCCAAACAAAAAAGGACAGAGAACAAAAATATTTATTAATTTTTTATTATTATTTTTTTGTGGGGATTTTGCTCTTTTATAAAATATTACAAATTTTTGTTTTTTCAACATTATTAATTATGTTATTAATAAATTTGTTCAATAAGCAATCAATTTATTTCGATATCATTTTTTTTAGTTTATTTAAATACAAAAACTTTTTCTGTTCTTGCTTGCTGCTTGCTTGCTGCTTACGCGTACAGTTTGTGGCAAAATTTATCTTAAGTATGTGTCATTGGATTACATACGTTTTAGTTGTTTGTGCATATGTGGTAGAGTCAAGGAGGGTCAAGGCATGTAAAATTAGATCAAAAAAAAAGTACTGACATAAAAATTTCAACAACAAAAAAACAATAAAAAACCCGAGAAACATAGGAAAGGAAACAAAATATTGGCCAATCGTCGTGCTCTCTTCTTAGTCGCACTCGGTGTGTTTGGTTTATGAGAGACGGAACGGGATGAATTGCGTTTCAAATTGAAATTGTTCCAGTTGACGATATTTAAATTGGATTCTCTCGTCTGTCATCTTCTGTCATTTTCAGTGCCGTTGTTGTGTTCTATTGACATCATATTCCGTTTGACATGTTCACATTTGTATGTACATATACAGCATTGTGATTGTGTTTAATTATTACGATTATTATTATTTATTGACCATTTTTCAGTTCGTTGTTTAAGATTATTATTTTTATGGTAATTTTTGCAGAAAATTATCTTTTTTTATTTTGAAATTTTATTCATTGATGTTTATTTAAAGATTTTGCAAATTTGAACAAAGAACAGCCGAATATATAGTAGGTAGGTTTAGGTGTGTGCGTGTTTAGAGGTGATGATAATCTCTTCGTCTGTCTCTCTCTTCTTTTCACATGTCAATATATTAACTCTTTCTAAAAAAGGCAGACAATTTTTTTTATTGAATTGGTTCTTGGTGAACCCCCCTTCCCCCCTTTTAGATCCAATTCAGCAAACGATGGTCGATTGGCTTGGGAGTTTGGCTTTGAAAACAGACATCGAAAGCGTCCGAAATTAATAACCGAAAATGTTGAAAAGATATTAAAAAAGGGGCCAAATGCAGCGGGCTAGACAAGCGAAATCAAATCCAAAGTAAAGCGATGATAGCCTGGCATGGCAGACAACAATTTTCTGGCGAGACAGGATAATGACCGCACGGTCAAATTGACTGACTTACTTATACGTTCTTAGTCTGAACCCAACAATTGGATTCAATGAACTATTATAGAAGAGAGAAATGTGTTGTAGGGGGTGGGGGGTATTTGTTTGATCAAGGGCGGCTGTGTATCGGTAATGCAAAAAGATACACAGTTTTAGAAGCTCATCTGTTGTATACCGTTTTTTTTTGTTGAAATTGTGTGAGTGCGTGCAACGATTTCACGTACACACTCACAGCTCGAATCAGTACAAGGTAGTCAACTGTTCATAATAATGGATGAGAGGAGTGAGTTTCGGCGAAGAATATCCAAGCTGGCAAAAAATTCAACTGATAACGAGAAAAAAGCTTTGATGCAAGTTCATGTATGCATACACGTACGTATCGTATACATTGTGAGTTGTGTGCAGTTGGTTGTACGCATGAATGTGTGCATATCGCATATGTATAGAACGGTAATTCTCCTTGTCAGACTTGAATTGGAATTGTTCCCAACAACAACAACAAAAATCGACTTTTCTTCTTTTTCCCTGCGTTTGTTTGCATTTCTTTGTTCGTTTTTTTATATACTTTTTAGGTTATTTTATTTATTTTCAATTGCAATTCGAATTATCGACATTTTCCTGTTGATCAGTACCAATCCCCCCTTTTCCCCGCACCCTTGAATGGCTAAGGGATGAATTTTTTGTTTTTTTTTTGCGAAATTTTTAATAATTTTTTGTGAGGTTATAATGCCTTTTTCCATTTTGTTTGTTGCCCCCTTTTTTCTTTTATCTCAGAAGCAAGGATAAAAGTTCTTTGGTTTGATTTGGTGTATATTAATTAACTCGTAATGGTTCCTAGAAAGAAGGGGATTAAAAAGTAAAGAATCGAAATTTTTTCGGAAGCAGTCAAGTTATATGTTTGTCCTTTTTCTTGTGATCTGCCCCTTTTTTAGCCACCTATTTTATGAACGAGCGTATGTGACCGATGTAAACTGAACATTATTCACTTGCCTTTAAATTGCATACAACCAAATCTGATATCCCGTCTGTGAGTGTATTATTTTAGGTAAAATTTTAGGGAAGAATCATTCGTTTACTCTGTGATCGGTGCGGGGATGGATTTCGTTACCTAAAGTCAGCGACAAACAACTCGAATATCATATTGACTGAGTTTTAAGGGCAACGCTAGACGATATCGCCGCCACCACTGTCAACAGCACCCAACATCATCTTTGAAGTCGCCCTTGTCTGATTGGATATTTCGCAGACGAATCCTATCCTTTGTACGTGTTGAGCCCTTCAATTACGGGCTTCGTTTGGTGCAGTGTGCAAAAATGAGAGTTGAAAACTGTTCGAATTCTGCTCGGGGTTAGAATAAATTCGCTAAGCTCCATTTTCTGTGCGATTGGAGGGACTTAACGCTAGACCACTGTTGAGTGCACCGGCCTGGAATACTGACAACCGCGGGGATAAGAGACCAGCACTCGTCGTTCTTGGGGTCACTGGACGTTTGCGGATGAATCGTAACGAAACACACATTGCCTTATATACGCATCGGTGTGTGTGTGTGTGTGTGTGTGTGTGTGTGTTTTTTTTGTATTAATCAAATATTGTTCTCTGCTAAACGTGTTGAGGCAGTTCTCTTACACAGTCAGTCGTCACTTCCTTTCACCTTCGCGTCCACGTGTACTTTCCGTCAGTCTTTAATTTTTGCTCGTAAAATATCGGAAATTATTACATTTTTCAACTTCTCAACAATCGTCTTTCTTAGCTATTAAAATGGACGAAGACCTTCTTAGTTTTACCTTAGTTTCCAAAGACCAATTCCCTCGTGCTTTGACAAAATTTTAGTAATCCACTAAAAAAAACAAGAAAAGAAAAAGGAAAACTCAATATATGTAATATTTTACATAAATTGAGTGTTCCTTTTGTAATTTCTTTGTAATATTTTTAAAAAAATTACCGTAAAAAATAGTTTGGAAAATTTTTTAATTTTACTGTTTTTGGTGCAAAAATAATACATAATTTTTTTCCTTTGATCCAACACTTATAGAAAAAATATTTAGTAGCATAACAAGGGTGGGTGGGTGAAATGTTTTATGAAAACAACTAAAAAAAAACGCTTGTTTATAAATTAATTCAATTATTTCTTTTAAGACATCAAGTTCAAATATGGGAAATTGTAAAAAAAAAAACAATTCATACCACCCAATTTCGCTACATTCTTCTTCTACCTTCCCACAATACACTCCCTTCCCCTGCACATACGCATTTCAAACGCCATTTTGCTATGAAAATATTTTATTTTCTATGACGTTGCACGTTGGTTTTTTTTTGTGTGTATTATTTCTCTTTGCCTGTTATGCGTGTCTATTTGGCAATGAATTCAGCAGTTTTTCATTTTTTTTTTTCAAATATTATTTTACCAATAGTCAGCCCCACTATTCAATGCCAATATTTTATTTGTTTTTTCCCCCTTTCCTCCACTGTGCAAGTAAAAAAAATAAACAAAAGGAAACTAAGTAGTTGGGGGGAAAAACGAACAACAAAAATATGCTAACATGAAAAGTGCCATTTTTATAAATTTTTTCCAATGCTTCATTTTCGAAATCAAGGATAACCTTGAGTATTAGCACATATACATTTATAAAATATTTACACTATATAACCTCTCTAAACCCCCGAATATTTCCCCTTCCATTCCCCCCACCTACCCTTCCTATAGTATAAAAATTATAGGAAAAAAATATTAGATAGAAAAAAAATCGTTAGTAATTTTTCGATAATGGCTGCCTGACGTTACTTTTGTTATGCGTGCGTGTGATGGACATTGTTACCAACGTTGCAATTGAAATCAATCTACCCGTCTCTCTCCTCGCCTTCGTCTCCTCCGTCACTTTTTTTTTCTTCTTTACCTTATATACCATACATTCAATAAATAAGAAGAAGACCTTGATGTTTGTTTTCCGGAATATTTCAAAATTGTTTATTAAAAAAACAAAAAAAAACTAATTTAAATAAAAAAAATCCTAATATTTTTTTTAAAAACTTTTAAGTTTTAAATGAAAAATTAAACTTTTTCACTTAAATAACAAAGACGGGGATGACAAACGAAATTTTTTCGTTCTCCTATTTTCTTTTTTCTTGATTCTAATAATAATTTTTTGTTTAAATATTCGAAAAAAAAACAAAAGTTTTCAATAAAAAAATTAATTTTAAATTTCCACATCTAAGAATTGCCAAAAAAAAACATTTTTAAGAATTGCCAAAAAAAACATTTTTTTTTTTTATTAAAAACCGTAATTGCTGCCAATAAAAAATAAAATTTCTGAGAAAATTTATTTTAAAAAAACAACATTTTAATAAAAATAAGCCCGAATCGTCCATAATAAGAATGGAATTTTCGATAAAAAAAATTAATTTTAAATTTCCACATCTAAGAATTGCCAAAAAAAAATCACATTTACAATAAATATGAAGAAAAAAATTCAACCAAAGTAGAATTAATGTTTTTAGTCAAAATAAAAAAACTATTGCAAAAAAATAATATTAAAAGAAGAAAAAAAATCCCCCACTATTTTTCACTTAGTTTTTATTTTAATTTTTAAAAGAATTGGTATAAAAAAAAATTTTAAAATTATTTTTTCAAATGTGACTAATTTTCTTGCTTAGTGGAAAATTTTACAGAGGAGAACAAGGAAGAAAAATGACTAAAGTGAAAAAAAAATAGAGCAAGAAACGAGATTCTCTGTGCTTTTTCAAATTACACTTTTTTCTGTCAATTCTTTTTTTTGCAAGTCTTTATGAGATTATTTATCCTCTCTTTTCCATTTTAACAAAAAAAACCAACACAATTATTAAAGGAAAAGAAATTCACCTTGACGGAAGTCGGTTGGTCAGTCAGTAGTCATTATGGTGGTGAGTAAATTTTTAATTATTTTGTGCACAAAATATTAAAGAGAACAAAAAAAATCCCAAAAATATTATGTCTTATTGGAAAGAACAAGGAAGAAAATATGACCAAACTGAAAGAAACAAGAGAGCACGAAAAGAAATTCTCTGTGTCATTTTCCAATTACATTTGTTCCTGTCAATTGTGGTTTTTTTTGCAAGTCACTTTTTTTGTTTTCTTTTTCATTTTAACAAAAAAAAAAACCAACATGTTTTTGTTGAAAACATAAAAAAACATTAATTATTAGAAAAAATTAACACATAAAAAAAAAATAGGTGCAAACAATTTTTAGAAATCGGAAAGAAAATTAAAGGAAACGAAATTCACCTTGACACAAGTCGGTCGGTTAGTCAGTAATCTGTGTGATGGTAGTGAGTTAATTTTTAATTATTTTGTGAATAAAATAGTAGAGAGAACAATAAAAAAAAAATTTCTTCTCTGTTCGTTCTTTGTCGGCTGAAAACATGAAAAAGGATGGAAGAGAAAACCCGAAAACAACATTAACGGAACAAGAAGCATATATGAGCGAAACGTCAAAAGTCAGAAAAAAAACTTGTTTTCGGAAGAGACATACTCGTAGTTGACAGAGAAAGAGAGAATTTTTTGAGAAGAACTTTGAATAAGACTCGGTGAAGAGTTGATGATGATGATGATGAAGGTGCACAAAACCCAGTCGAATAAGCACAATTTTCTGTTTTGCTTCTTTTTCTTATATTCTCTTTGATTTATTTTCGCTAGTGAATATTGTACGAAAATGACGCAGGGGACAGAAAAAGAATATTTCTTTGTATCAGAAAAATGGGGGTAGTCTGGTTGTGCAAATAATTTAATTTTTTTTATGATGGAAAAAAAACATTAAAAAATATACAACAAAAAACAACTAAAAACAAGTTGTTTTTTTTAGGAATTTTTTGTTTTTGTTTTTTTATATCTCAAAATAAAATAATAACATTTCGTTGGGAGAATTGATTCTGAGATAATAACAAAAAAAATCATTTCAAGAGAACGAGAGAGAAAAAGCATCTTTAAAAATTGATTTTTTTTTTACTCATTCTTTTATTATATTTTCAAATAGGATTACCTTGAAAATTTTCCAATCTAAAGCAAATTCCATAAATTTGTAAAGAAAATACCTAAATTTATTCTTTCAAAAGAATTAAAATCTTGTTGATTTAGGAAAAAAATAATCAAATTTTAGAATAAGAAACTAGAAGAAACGAAAGAGACGCAATAATAAAATGACGACAAAACATTTCCTAAACCCAAAGCACACCAGCTGTTTAGTGAATGTCATTTTCTTTGCGGGAGAATTCAATATCACACATGAACGTTGATATATAGTCTTTTTGAATATTGAAATATCTTTTTGTGTACGCTCAGAAATTTTTTGTTAACATTTTCTTTTTATTTTTACGTTTAAAAAAAATGTGATTTGTTTCCGTAAAAGTAATAAAAAAGAGTATTTTCAACTAATTCGTGATTTGAAATGACTTAGTAAATTATAGTATTTATCACAAATTAAATACGAAAATAAAAATAATTATTAGTAAATTAAAAAGGAAGGAAAGAAAAAATATAAGATACTCTAGAACGAAACTGACTATACTTTGAATGTAAACTTTAATCAGCTGAGATTGGTTAGGTAGTAGTAGGCAGGAAGGCACATACAGCATAGAAGAGTAGACAGCACAGTGTACACGCATACATAATCCAATAAATTTCGAAGGCCGAATTTGCTTCTCAAAGTAAACTTGTATAGAAAAGAAGCGAAGAAAAGAGAGAAAATAAATATTCTCTGTCAACCAACCAACCAACCAACACACAGAAATTAGAAACTATATATGCTGACACAATGTTTTATTTTAATTATAATTAAAAAAAATTTGTGGGCTATGGAAAATATTGAAACTTTACATACTTTCGGTGTGTGCGCGTGTACGTGTTTTTTTGTTTGTTTTGAGCTTTAATTTTTATAAAGTTTTAATTTTTAATAACCTACACTTTTAGTTTAGTTTATTTTTATTATTATTAGATTAGAAATAATATTTTTTTTTGGACGTACATAGGAGAAAAAGAATCAAAAACCACAATCGAAACGTAATCGAATATCGTGAAAATGGACAAAAAAATCTATACTTTTAATATGCTCTATTTCAATGGGGATCGTTGTTTTTTTTGTATGAATGAAAAAGAGAAGATGCAATTTTCTCAACGTTTCATATTGAAATTTTCCACGTGAAAGAAAACAAAACGTATTTTCGCATGAGAACAAAAAAAAAACAATGGAGCAAAAAAAAAAAAAAATTAGGAATTGTCTTATGTAAAACAAGAAGAAAGAGTAGTGATGATATACCTAAAATTATCTGTTCACACACCATTCTGTGCAAGTATTTGAATTGATAATTAATTAGTATGCATTACATTTAATTGGCTTTTGATGTTTACATAATTTGTGTTAATAAAAATGAATTAAAAAAATAAAAAATCAATTGTTTTGTTAACTTGATTGGCGATTGTGAAACTATGACGTTCATGTACACATGAACAGTATGGTTGCAATGGGAGAGACGGAGATGTACAGAATAATGAAAACCATTTAGAGAAAAGAGCATAAAATCGTGTACTTTTCCATTCGCTGATTTAGTAAATTTAAGAGAGACGGATTTTCCGGTACAATATTTTGTCGAAGAGTTAGGCAGTAATTAAAATGTATGTTGCCTTATGGGATTTTATATGCGGTAGTGTGTGCGAGCTTTTTTTTGATATAATATATAAAATGAACGACGTTTTATTTGGTTGTTCTCTTTCTCTCTATTTGGTTGTATGCCTTTTTTTGTGTTGTAATAATTCGTTCTTTGATAAGTTAAATGGGTACGGGCGTGTGCGTTGACATAGTTTTCTCGTGTTTTGATTCGACTCTTTTTCTATGCAATGTGGCATGCCTCCGTGGGGGCTTATATACAGAATTAGTCCACTAAGCACAGAGGTTATGCTCGCCTCATATGTCCGCGCATACGAAAGGTGGAAGGAAGAGCTATTTTGCTTGCGAGTGTGTTTGTTTGTGAGTATTTATGTTGCAATGTTGACCGACGACGATATATTGCTCATCGGCGTCGTATCGTATGAAGGACGGCCACACTTGTTCTGAGCGATTTTCGTTTTTTTGTTTTTGTTGTTGAATGCCATCTTTCCCGTCTTTTTCTTACCTTCTTGTTTAATTTTATTATGTTATACTTGATTTTTATCATATAATATTTGACAATACTTAATTTTCAGCTGATTTTTGTTTAGAAGTTTTCTCTCTTTTTTGTTTTATTTTTTCTTTGCTTTTAGTTTTGTTTTTGTTTTTATCCATATAATAATTGCATAATTAATATGTGTTGATTCGTTTTAGTATGTGTGTGTGTGGGTAGAAAAACTTATTTGATTGTAATGAAATTTATTATTTATTTAAGATTAGTTGTTGTTTTGTTAAAAGATTATTGAAAATTATATTTATTTATTGTTAATAAAGAAGAATTTTTGTATTCGTTCGTCATCTAAACGCTATAAAACGTGATAAAATTTATGGATTTTTTTTATGGAAGTCAAATTTGCAATTTATAAAAAAAAAATTGAATTTACAATAAATTTTAATTAATTTGACTCAAAATCATTTCGTAACTACATCAGTAGCAGTTTCTTTATTTATTAGAATTAATTTTCTTAAGAAAATTTGTCACATTTCCAAGAATATTAATTGATCAAACCTACACACACACACGACAAAGAGAGAATGAATATGCAAAAAAGGCAGTGCTAAATAAAAATTCTCATCCATTCACGTTGTTAGAATTTCGTTTTGAGTACATGGATGAGGGGGTGAATTCGGAGTGAAGAGTTTTTTTTTTTTACAACTCTGCGTGTACACAGTGGAGTGCAAAATTACTACAGTCGAAGAAATTGTTGGCAAAATTAACAAAAGCCTATTTTTTCTCTTCAAAGAAAAAATTCAGACTTTTTTTTCCCCTCGCCTAAAAACGGTTAATTTACTTGAATATAATAATTATATGAAATGATTAGTCCCAAAAGTAGAGTTGAAAATGGAAAAATAAATGAGTCAAAAAAGAAAAAAATCAAGACTAGAATAAATAAGGGAGCAAAGAATTAATGTTATTATTTTGACATTGAACACAAATAGGGAAGCTGATAAAAATATCCGCAACACAGGGTCGGGGGTCGATGATTCTTTTCGCAATCAATGAATGTCATTGTCGTCGCGTCACTTTCAGGGCCATTATCTCTTGTGGCTGTGGCTGCTGTGCTGCGGCACTGCGGCTACTTGTGTTGCTGCAACTGTCACTTCTAGTGTGGCTGTGGTGAGTTCTTTTTCGCTTTGATTTTTTCCATTTCTTTTCTTTTTGTTCGGTTCTTCATTTTTTTTGTGGTGCGTTCTTTTTTGTTCAACTTATAAATGTATGGAAAAGTGGGAAAGAAGCACGAGAGGTTAATGGAAATTTTCTTTTACGCAAAACTTAACCCCTATTTACATATGCGTCCGCATACACAAGCGTATTCTTTCGAATTGACCATGTGACGACGGATAGATGGATGGGTATATGCGTACAACAAAGCTAAATTTATATTTTTATGGTAAAATTGTAACGGTAATATTACCATAGAAGTGTTTATTTCTGCTAATTTATTTAATTATACATATTGAAGAGACTTTCGTCTATTATTTTGTTACGGATTTAAAAAAAGAAAATGTCGACTTTTTCTTTGGGATTTGGTAAAAATTTTGTAGCATGCGTGGGATGTGTGAACGTGGTACAAACAAATTAAGAAGAAAAAGAATATTTTGAAATATTTTTTGTTTTAAAATTAAATTTAATAAATATTCAAAAATGTAAATTTTTTATATGATTTGAAAAAAAGTGCCAAAAATTCAAAATGTCCGAAAATTGCACCACTTTTTTGTGTTTTAATTTTAATTTTTTTCAATTTTTTTGATTTATCCAAAAAATAATAATAATATTTTTATTTAAATTAAATATAAATAAATGTTACAAAAATACCACTTAAAATTTAATTTTTTTGTACAATTTTTTGTAAGACATTTAAAAATTAAAAATATATCAAAATAATCTCCAATTTTTTGAAAAATATTTGTCCTTAAAAAGGATGTCCGAATATTTCCGCTTTTTTTTAATTTCAAACTCAAAAATACTCATTTCAAAAATTTTCCAAAAATAGCATTTCTTTAACTTTAATTTTTTGATTACAAATTTTAATTGTTTATTGTTATTTTTAAAAATTATTTAAAAAAAATAATTTCCGTATTATTAAAAATTTTCCCTTTTTTTAATATGATTTTTGATTTTTTATTTGGAAAATTTTTATTTAAATTAAATTTAAAAATTTATCCCAAAAATAGCATTTCATTAACTTTAATTTGTTTATTACAAATTTTATTTTTTTATGTAATTTTTAAGATTATTAAAAAGTTGAAAATGTACTTAAAATTATTAATATTTTTGTTTTTAAAACTTTTTCAAGCATTCAGAATTAGCTTTTTTATTCAAAATTTACAAACATTAAAAAAAAATATTTAAAATTTTATAAAATAACCCAAAAATACTAATTTTTAGTACTTTTAATTTTCAAAAATAAAAATGTCACAAAAAATACCACTTTTTCCGATTATTTATTAAAATTAAATTTAAAAAAAAAAATGTCCTCAAAAAAAATAAAAATTAAAATAATAAAAATTATTTTTTTAAAAGAAAACACAAATAAAATTACGAAAAAATGACAAAAAAAGAACATTTTTAAATCAAAATAGAAAAAAATTAAAAATATTTATTCAAAAATAAAAAAAATATGATAAATAAAATCATTCCATTTTGGAAATAAAATCAAAAATGTTTAACATAAATTGAAGGACCTTCACCAAATGTCACTAAATGTAAATTATGAACTTTTGTTTATAATAACTAAAGATATTTCCAAATCATACATAAATTATATACAAATTTTTAACCATAAAAAAAAAGTTTTCCCCTAACTTTTCAAATTTTAACTTTATTAAATTTAACACACAAGAAAGGTTTTTAATTTCGTATTTTTTTTTTAGATATTTTTTCAATCTTAACATTATTATCCGTAATAATAACTCGTAAAATTTTAATTATAATATCTATCTGCTTGCACTTATTAAAAACTGGTTTTTAAATAATTTTTAATTTTTCTGTATAAAGTTTTCTGGTAAATTTCATAATGATGAATACTTTCTCTTATCAGTTAACAAATAGAAAAAAGAAAGAAAAAAAACGATTATACCAAAACTGGTATACGCAAAAAACAAATCCGTTCACTTACGTACAAATGCTGTGAGCAATAATTAAAATTGGTCTAAACATAAGAAAATTGAACAATTTTCGCAGAGGTGAAAAAATTTGGAAAAAAAATGAAAGGAAATTTAAAGAAAATAGTAAATTTTTTACTATTAAAAAGTAATAAAATCAACAAAAAAAACCATTTTCTTTATGTTTTCAATTTAATTTCTTAGTGCTGACCTATTTTTTTATTAGTGCTGCCCTATTTCACGCACAAACTTGTTGCGGGTTTTCTTTTATACCAGTCGATATAAACATGAATTTAAATTCAAAAGTCGTTTTTTTTTTAATGCCAGTCGAATAAAAGAGTTCAATCGAAAAGAAGAATTTACAAGAAAGAAAAAAGAATTAACAAAATTTAAATTTGAGGAAATAAAAACCATTTTTTTTTTTCGTATCGAAAATACTGTACTTTTTTCCCCAATTTTTTGCTTCTACAATAAAATTAATCAAACATAATTTATTAAAGAAAAAATAAATATTCTTCTCTTACGTTTATAAAAGAAAATGAAAATTATTTCAAAATAATTTTAAAAAAAAATCAAATAATATAAATAGAAGAGTAGGTTTTTTTTGTTGTAGTTATTTTTTCTGCTAGATTCCTTGACCTACATTCGTGTGTGTATTATGCATGTAAATAGGAAAAGGTTTTTCGTAATAAAGTGAAAAGCATGAATGTGGTAATACTACTATTATTGAAATGAGAGCGAAAAAAAGACAATCGCGTGTGGTTTGTGTTCGTGTGAAAAGTATTTGTCGAGCAATAGAAGAATTTCGAAATGTCCATAAGACTTTGTGTGCACGAATGAATATGCAAATAGGAATTAAAATAGGAACTGTAAGAACGAAAGAGATAACAAAAACAAAACCCTATTCGAAAAGGATTCCCTTTTAATTAGATCTCTTTCTCTCTAATTCCAACTATCTCCTTTAATCCTCTCCATCAGCAGTAGTCGCTTCTGTATCCTCTCTTTTGTTTTTGTTTAAATGCTGTCAAAATTAGAGCAAAAATAGAGAAAGAGTGAAGACGAAAAAAATGAAAACAGTGGGTTCCAAAAAAAAAATCCCTTCTATAATTTTTATTCATTCTTCAAAATTTGTTTGGTTTTTTTTTTCAAAAATACTTTTTTTTTAATTACTATAATATTTATTAATGAGTATTTTAATTTTAATTTAAAAAAATTGTGGTTTTAGTCTTATAAGTTAAAAAAAAAACTGGTTTTTGGTGAATTTTTTTTTGGACAAGAATTTTTTTTTCTTTGTTCTTTTTTTGTTAATAAACCGTTTTTTTTATATAATTTAAAAATTCTTCTTGTTTAGGGTTTTATTTTATTTAAGACAATAAAATAAGAGTTAATTTATTGTTATTTTCATTTTTTTGGTAAAATTTTAAATGTTATTTTATTAGTGATGCCATATGGATGTGAAAATTTTCTGTGATGTAATTTTCATAAATATTTTGAAAAAGTTTTTTTTTCTACTAAAATTCACTACTTTTTCCGTATTTTTTTTCCATTTTTCTCTAATATTTTTTTACTAATGTCTTTATTTATGTTGAATATTTTATTCATATTTTTTTTTTACAAAATCTTCATGATTAATTTTGTTATTTTAAATTTTTTTTAAAAAAATATTTCCTATCAGAAATTAAAAAACTGTGTTAAAATAATAATTTTTTTTATTTCAATTATTTATTTTGGGTTAAAGAAAAAGTCTTTAATTACCGAAATGTTAAAATGGAATTTTTTCTTTAATTTTCCAAATTGCTAGTGCTCAGGTAGTATTTCTTGATATTTCGTACGCTTTCGACCGTGTACTCCGGCATGCTGGATTGCTTTGGAACTTGCAGCGAGTCTTATCCTCTGGTTATTTCCACATCCTAAAATCCTATCTCTCAGGCTGGTATTTTCTTCAAGTAGCTGAAAATATTGAGTATTCTGACATTTATCATACCTTAGGCGGTGTCCCGCAAGGTAGTATTCTATGTCCAATCCTTTACAACCTTTACACCCATAATAATCCTGGTCAAAGTGAACTCCTTACAGCCATTCTAACACATTATAAAGATCCTTCATTTAGCCGTTAATATCCTACAGAACCACATCCATTCCTTAGAAACCAGGTTCAAAAAGTGGGGAATGGAGGTGAATGAGCAAAAAATCAACTACTGTTATTTTCACACTGCCAAAACTAGGCTCCTAATATATTTATTCCTAAATGGCACTAATATTCCTGTACATCACGGTAGTGAAACCAATATGGACGTATGGAGTCGAATTTTGGGTTTCAACTAAGCATTCTAATTCCCTTCCAATCCAAACCTTACAAAGGTTATCCATCGTAAATGATCTATTTGTTCGTGAACTGTCCATCTTCCGATATAAAAAATTCCATTCGAATCTATCCAACAATCCTAATCCTTTAGGAAGAGAATTGTTTACTCCCACGGCGATAACCATGAGATTTTTTAAAATTATAAAATAAAATTATTCTCTTCTAGAGGTAACATCAATGGGTGTTTTCCGTTATACGTATTTACGTCCTTGCATTTACATTCCTCAAACTCTGCTTGTTACTAGTTGTAAGTAGTTGTAATTAATAATTTAGTTCTGGAATTAGTAAAATATTCCTTAATCTCTAAAAAAAAAAATGTTGAATAAAAATATTTGGAAATTATAAAAACTGGTCCGCCATTTTAAAAACCAGTCCACCATATATTTTCTTCATTAATGCTTTTAAAAAAATGAAAATACATAAAATCCGAACAAAATAATGTGAGATGCGCATTTCGAAAAGCATAACGTCCTCTCTCCCCATTTACATAAAAATATTCGATTTTTTTTGGTATTATTTTCTTATGCAATCGGGATCCAGTCATGATAACAATACGATCGTGTCTCTGAGAAATTGTATTTATTACTATGTGTGCGCACACTAACCGCATTTATTTGTGTTTGGAGTAGCTGTGAAAGTGCGCTCATCAAGTGTTGACATAACCAACTTCATGCCAGACCAATCCAATCGACTTTATACTCACCTGCCATCACCATCTCTTACTTTTCGCATATGAAAAGCGATTTTATTTTAATTAGCAACGCTCTGTGGTTACAAATTTACGAGTTTTTCGAAAAATTTACAAGTCTTCTTTTGCCTATCATTTATTTATGAAAAAAAAAACAACTAAAAATTAGTTGCTAATAATAAAAGGTAATATTTAAAAAGAAATGAAAACATTTTTTTTAGTATTTACAAATTTTGAAATACATAAAAATTTATTAGAAAAAAGTTGTTGGCAAATGGTCTCATTTTCGTGGCGCTACAGAATGGCCTTTAGCTCCTGTCTCAGAGACCCTAAAACAAAAACCTTTTGAAAAGGAAAAAAAATAATTTTTAATCAGAAAACTCGAAAAAAATAATTTTTAATCAAAAAACTCGAAGAAAATAAAGGAAAAAAGAACAAAAAAATAAAACCTTTAAAAATATTTAAAAAAAAGTTAATTTAAAAGAGGTAAAATTGTTGTAAGTCCCTGAATTTGTGGGTTTCTTTTTTTCTTTCTATTTTCCGCACACATTTCAGGTTTGAATTTAGAAAAAAAAACCTCAAAAAACGCAAAATGAAAAAGAACAATTTTTTAATGAAAAATATTAAAATCTCAATTTTTAACAAAAACAAAATGAAGGAAAAGGAAAAAGAAAATGGAAATGGGCTGAAAGGAAGAAAAAAAAAATTACGTGTTGTGACAGCTGAATTGTTACCGATTATCCCCTCAATTGGGCACTAACTCACCCCATATTTGCTCTCATATTTCTGATTGGTTATTAGCGAGTTGATAAGGGTTGGAGTAGTAAAACTGACCACCGAAAAATAAAAAAACGAGGAAAACAAATTATCAAATGTATTTTTGTCTAAAAAAAAAATATTGTCTCAAAAGATAAAAATAAATGTAGGAAAAATTAGAATAAAATAATATAATTTTAAAAATAAGAATATTGATTTTGAAATGTCCATTTTGATTGTTCTTTTCATTGTTTAAAAACAAATTTTTGGTTACATAAACAACCATACCCCCTCCCCCCCCCCATATTGTCTAACATTGCCACATTGTCTCTTCAGACAATCAATTTGTTTAAAGTTGGTAGTCTTACGGTTTAGAGTATTTGCCACAATTTTTATGTGTTCATATGGCAATACTTTTGTTGCTCCGCGTTTGAATTGAAGTAGAAATTTTGCAACAGCACAAAATGGCGTAATTTATTTATTTTTTGATCAAAATAAAAAAAAAAATCCTCAAAAGAAGTTTTGTGGGAAATTTTGTTATTTTTATCAAAAATAAAAAAAGTGATTTTTAGTAGACAAAAAATTTTTTTAATTTAAAATTTTTAAAAATTCTGTGATTTAATGTAGAAATTATTTTTTTTTCTGAGAATTTCTTCTGCATTTTTTTTTTTGGAACATTAACAAAAAAAAGCAAATTTTTATAAACAAAAAAAATTAATTTTGTTTAAAAAAGTTTTTGAAAAAACAATTGTGTAAAGGTAAAAAATAACTCACATGGCAGTACTATTTTTATTTTTGCTCCGAACAAGTGCAAATTGTTTAAGTTTTCTATCATAGAATAATTAATTGTTTTGCAGATATTTTTTTTACTAGATTTTTTCCTCGTGAGCTCCAGAATATTTAGCGTCAGTTAAAGGACTACCTGTATTTGTGCCAGTATCATGAAGTAGTGCCCAATAGTCATTAATTAAAGTTAGCAAGTTTTCTTTTGATTTTTCCAAAATTTTCTTTCCCCAAAAACTAATGTTTAAATTTTAAACTCAAGATAATTTTCAAGCAAAATGTCAATTAATTTAGTTAAAGGTGGCCTCAATGATTGATTTTTTTATTGAAATAATTTGAAAGGGTTTAAATCCTCAATGATTGAATTTTCATTAAAGAAAAGAACAACTAAAAAAATATTAAAAAATTAGCAGAAAATATTTATAAACAAAATTCTATTTACAGTAGATTAAATTGCAAAAATTCATAAAAAGAGAACTAAATAAATCAATAAAAAGTAATGAAAAAGAAAGAATAGACAGAAACAAATTTAATAATAAATAAATCAGTGATAAACTTTGATTTATTGTGACTGATCTTTTTAAAATAGTTTTTTTTTACTGTTTATTTTCCCAGCTGTTATTTACTTATCGTTATTTTTATATTTTTTTTTCTTATTATTATTCTTATCTTATCAGTAGAAATATAAAATTAAAAAAAAAAGGAAAAAGAAAAGAAAATTTATTTAATTGATAATCAAAAAACAAGAATCATCAAGAAGCCAGGAAAAAAAAATTAAGTTATGATTATTGTTGCTCGAATGTCTTGTCTGTTAGCTCTGGCACTTGTCCTATTTAGCGTTCATATTTTGGTTTAATTTTTTTTATTGATATCATTGACTTTATATAACAATTATTTTATTGCACTTTAAAACAATTGTGAAATTTTTTAAGAACGATTTGTTGGTTTAATTACGAAGAATTTTAAATAACAAAAAAATAAATGTCAAATTAAACGGGTTTAAATACTGGTTTAATTTGACATTTATAAATGTCAAAAAATAATTATTTTTTATACAAAAAAATAAATGTCAAATTTTCGAACTGAACCAAAAACTTCCTTTCACAGAAAAAAATTTAATGAATTCTTGAATGTGTTTCCGATTATTTGCTGGTGTTCCACAAGTGAGTTTACTCGGTCCTATTCTTTACAAAGTTTATACATTTGATATTTCTAGCTGTTCTGACACATTCATTCTTTGCGATATATGCTGATATGATACGGCCAAGTTCAAATCCAAACCAACCAAAATTGGTTCACCAAAATTGAGATTAAAAATTAATGAACTTAAAGTGTGTCCATGTAACTTATACGCTCCAGCGTAATGCATATTACTTAGTAGTCAAAGCAAGAGGCATTAAAGTTAGATACCAAAAACCGTACTTAAATAAATTCTTGAGAAGAAATCCACACGTGAGGCTTTCACATGTACACGTATGTGCCAACTAACATTTTGGGTGTCCCAAAAACACGGAGGAAGTAATTTTAATAGAAAACACAGGTTTATAACTAAACAAAGCCTCCACGGCACTCTTTTGTTGAAATTATCCATGATCGTTTTGGTTGATAAAGCGTTCAATTTCCTTCTTCAAGGCGTGGATGGTCGTGGGTTTGTTGGCATAAACCTTAGATGTCAAAAGAAAAACCCAAAGAAAAAAATCCAACGGCGTTAAATCACATGATCTGGGCGGCCATTTCTGATAACAAAAACGTGAAATTACATGATCAGCAAATGACTCATGCAGTAATTGAATTGTTCCTCGGGCTGTGTGGTATGTAGCACCTTCTTTTTGAAACCACATGTCGCCCATATCATTATCTTGAAATTTAAATCTTGCGTGCAATTTTGGGAATTCCTATATAAGCAGTATTGTTGAATGTTATTTAACGTGGCATACCTATCGTAAGACCATAGGGATTGAGTTACGCCCAATCAATGCGCTCACAGACCTGACTCGCCAGCTTAGCCGACTAGATCGAGGTAGTTGTAAGCATCCCAATCCCAACTCATCAGCTCACTTCCTTCCAACGCATTTATTTGATTTCCTGCTTATCATGCAGAAAACACTCAGTATGGCTACCTCCCTATAAGAAGTGCATCGACTCTTCTGATAGTCCTCTTCAAAGTATCTCATTTTACACCTCATTTTATACCAGGTATGGCAAGTGGCCGCAGCATGCTCACTCTACCACACCTCATTACCATCTTTCGCCATACATCTTTTTCTAGCCATCTGTCGTGTATCCCGCATGAAGCATAGTAAACATTTAATCCATCCTGTACAATTCCTGAGGTAAGCGGTCTCCACCAGCAGACCACTTCCTCATTATTCCACACACATTTGTGCAACTACCAGGTCCCACCACATAATCATCTAAATCAGTCATGACCAGCTCCAAGGTTGTTACCCTAACTGTTGGTAGCAAGGTCTACCAAAACCTCTACTATCATGTGCGGTGATAGCACCCGGGATTCTGGCATTCCTCACCTCCAGCCCTAAGACTGTACCCGCGGTGTAGGTATTAAACCACAGCCACCCCGATTCAGCCAAAGGCTCCTCACCGTTGACCGGGCACGTCCGATAAACCACTGTAGGGCTCCCGATCTCTTCCTACCGAATTAAATTATTAAAGACGCCCGAAGGGTGCGCTTCGTCCTTAAAGAGCTACAGTAGGAACCTTGTAAATTTCTTCGGCACTGTTAGTCCAGCTAAGGTCCGCGGGTATGCCATACTCGAAGGCTTACCTGGTGTACTCCTTATGGATCATTCTCCCAGAAACAACCTCCTTGAGGTTAGCAGATAGTCTCTGCTGTTCCAGCTCATGACGCGAGTGCGCTAATACCTGTAGTCGCTTCTGGCGTAAACCTTGCCCTTGTGGATTATTCTCCCCGAAGAAACCTCCTTGACTTGAGGTTAGCAGATAGGCTCGGCTGGACCAGCTCAGGACGCGAGTGTGCTAGTAACCGTAGGAACTTCTGGTGTACTCCTTATGGATCATTCTCCCAGAAGAAACCTCCTTGAGGTTAGCAGATAGACTCTGCTGGGCCAGCTGAGGACGCGAGTGTGATAATACCCGTAGTCACTTCTGGCGTAGTTCTTCTGGATCATTTTCCCAGAACAAACCTCCTTGAGGTTAGCAAATAAGCTCTGCTGGGCCAGCTGTGGACGCGAGTGCGCTAATACCCGTAGTCACTTCTGGCATAAACCTTGTCCTTGTGGATTATTCTCCCCGAAGAAACCTCCTTGATGTTTACCCGTAGTCACTTCTGGCGTAGTCCTTGTGGATCATTCTCCCAGAAGAAGCCACCTGTGTGGAGTATATAACCAGCAGTATTTTTTCACACAATGGCCACCCTTCTTACTGGACGAAAGCATGCAGACCAAGTAAGGTTGTCCTTTCAGTAGAAAATACTCGGTCCGCTGCAGCTTATCCTACCGCTTGTTTTCGTGCAGTTTGGTGCGGTGCAATTTCTTTCTAGTTGTTATCTTTAACCAATACGGTTGTTTTATCCACGATAGGTTTTTCCTCCGATATATGGTATTGATATTTCCATGTTTTTGATGTCTGATGACTTTTCAAGGTGTCTTTTCGTACGTTTTTGTTTAGGAAATCATAACGGAATTAGGAAATTAAAGAAGAATCGAAACTAAAATGGTCTTAAGAAATTAACATAGGATCCCATGCCTTAGTAGGATTCGAATCCACGACCCCTGAATGGTGGTAGTCCAGTACGGATAAAGTTTTTCGATGTTTGTTTTTATTTTCTTTATTGCAGCAGCATCAGTGGTTCGTTATAAAAGCTTTCATTGTCGCCTTTCTAGTCCTAACAAATTTTTTTTTTTGGTCAGGAGATATTCTCTATTTCCACTTTTTTGTCAATTTATAATAACCCAAAAATATTACTACTCTTTTAATTTACAAAAAAAAATGAATTTTTATTAAAAATAACAAAAAATTTATTGTTTCAACAACAACAAAAAAAACCATATGAATTTCCCTATCAAATCAGTTATTAAGTTTGAAAAGAAAACACTCCCGATTAACAAGAAAAAAACTAACAGAAAAACATGATTAATCAGAAATGGCAACATTGCGAAAAGAAGAAAATCAGTAAGTCGGGAACGGACTGCCTGAGTGAATGAATGTTTGACTGACCGACTGACAGCTGATTTAATTCGAATCGTTTCTGTTTTCGTTGGGTTTTTTTTTGTAACGTTCAATTCGAATTTGTAGAAAACGCACCGTTTTGACCGAAGAGTGAAAGTTATTTGCTATTATCCCCACACGTGAAGAAATAGTTTCCATAATACAAAAAAAAAATGACAAAGTATTTGGGAAAAATAGCAGAAAACAAAATGGAAAATGAGGAAAATTGGAAGCGAACGAAACAAGATTGAGAAGAAACAGACCAGCCATAATGGCAGTAGAGCGAAAGAAACGGAACAAAACCAAAAAGTCATAAAGTTAAAGTGTTCGTTCTCGCTTCTTCTCCGCAATTTGTCGATTGTCATTTTTCGTTTACTCTTTTGCACAATACGAAGTTGTTGTTGTTCGTGTACCTTTTCCATTTTCAATGAAAATTTTCCACGTTTTTACACTCTTAATTTTCATTAAAATAAACAATAAAAAAAAATCCCAATAATAAAATTATGAAATATTTCCATAATATTTATTGAATTATGATTGATTAATTATTTATTCGATATATTTTGAGTGTTTTCCCATTTAATAGTAGACCATTAATTTGTTAGCGGTTTTTTTATTTCGTTTTAATTTATTAAATTGAATAATAAATAATAATAATACGAGATATGTTCAAAAAGTATCGCGAATTTTGTGTTTTTTCAAAAATTATTTATTTATTAATGAATATCTATTTTGTCCCCCTTCAAAGTTATTCCCACCAGATATTATACACTTGTGCCAACGTTTTTTCTAATTCTCGAAGCACTTCAAAAAATAATTTTTTTGTGATCTTGTTCAGCTCCTCCTTCGATGCCGTCTTTAAAGTTGGTAGTATCCACAAATTGCCCGAGAGATGGGAAAAATGTGTAGCTAACGAGGGCAATTACTTTGAATAAATTTGTTTTTGCTTTTCTATTGACTAAAAACAGCGGATTTAAGCTTATACACCTGGTAAATTCCAAAATAAATCTTTCTAACCACCCATCCACCACCACACATGACTTCCAAAATATTTAAGAACCTCGTGATTGATTCAAATTAAAAACCACACATAAAAGATCATGGCGTTATGTATATTTATTCGCACTTAAATGGGATTTTTTTTTATTGAACTGCGGCTATGATTAAATTAAGTTAAAAATAGATTATGACATCAAGAGCCCAAAAAGGGCGAACTATGGAAGTATGGAAGTCTTTATTTTATTATGGTATAATCACGAATGGGTGGCGTTTTTTTTTATAGTGTAGTGAGATGCCGATTTCAGTAAAGTTGATCTGTGAAGATAAATGCTTGTTTACCTTCTCTTATGTTGATTTTTCTTTCTATGTTTTCTTACTACAGCATTCCAAAATCCCCTCTATCCGTCTTCCTTCTAATTCTTATTATATTCTACGTTTCATAAAAAAAATCAAGAACACGTTCCAAATTATGAATAAATTTTCCAAATAATTTAAGTGGTGCCACATTTTTTACCCCTCTCTTCGATTCGTTTACGAAAAAAAAAACTTACATAAATATTATTTAAGAAGGGGAACAGAAGATAAAGTGGTGGGGACAATTTTTATAATAAAAAACTTTCAAAAGTCTCCGTAGTATTATTAACCCTCCCAAAAAAAAAAACAAAGAAAAAGTATTTTTTTGGGCATATTCTGTTTTTATATTATATAAGCTCACCACGTGGTAGACTAAACACGTTTAATTGGTGCGACAAATCACACAAATTTTCAAAAAAGAAAATTAAAAAACACAAATTTTTAAAAAGTAAAATTTTACTTACATTAACAGAAAACTATTTTTAATCTTAAATAATAACACTTTTTGACGAGTCTTTTTTTATATATAAATACTTAACAGTCCGTAAAAAAAATGTGCGAGAGGGAAAGAGGGAGGAGTCAGGAAAAGGGGAAAAGAAAGTGAAAAATTCAAAATTACACCGACATTTTTTTTATTTATGTTCGGAAGGTTGCCATTATTTGTTTATACTGCCATATTGGCAATGTGGCGGCGAAGCCTGCTGATACTTCAAAAGATCATAATAAGAAGAAAAAAATTATTTGTTTTTATTTTAGCAAATTTTTTATACTAAAAACTTTTAAGTGCGTTTTCTACTTTGTTGCCGTTTTTTTTGCTCAATATTTATTATTACTAGCAATCATGTTAAATGATCCAAAATAAAAAAATAAAACAACAAATCCCCGAGTCCTATCTATAGAACAAAGGCGTGTAATTGGTTTTTATAAAATTGAGGAAATACACAAACTTTTTATTTTTTAAATTCGTAGCCGAACATGTTGTGAATATAGTCTGGAAAATGGTAAAATAATAAAACAATAGAAAAGAATAAGAAAAAAAACTTATTAAAGGTAAATAATATGCAATGGCCTTGTATGGTTTTCAAAAAAAAAAAAAAAAAATAATAATAATAATAAAATCGTTTTTTATTGGACCTCACCCATTTTTTCAATTCTCTTAGATGATTGTGCGTACAAAATTTGTAATCGACTCCGTTTCAGTTGGCAGCACTGCGGTCGCGATCACTGCCGCGCCATGACCATGAAATGTCAAAGTTTTATTATTGAAAATTATCAAAACTAAGTGGGCCTACGATTGGCGCTGTTTATTTATCGTTCTGCTATTCATTATTATGATTAGTAGTGCTATCATTAAAATATTGATTTTATCATCATGTCGCATAATGATAATAATATTAACAATAATCAATCTAAAATGTTATGTAAAAAAATGGTGACAAAAGAAAAAGGTGATCATATTTTTTGCAAAAATGCTCTTTTAAAAATTATTTCAAAATTTTGAAATGTTTTTTCGTTTTTCCATTTTTTATTTTTGTTGTTGGCAGTTTTCCATTTTCTTCTTCTTTTCAGCTCAATTATTCATTTTTAGGCAACCGTGTCTGCTCGATTTAAGATTATGTAAAAATTGTAGACTTTTTAGAGCATAAAGCATTTTCCGCTGACAGATTTTCAACAATTTTTATAACAGTTAGTAATTTTTTGATTTTCAATTTTTATGGAAAAGATTTTGCAGATTTTATTAATTTTTTTTGGGTATTTTTCCTAGTAATTATTTTTTTTTCTTTTGTAACGCAGATGGTTTACCTAATTTTCTTTTGAATGTACATAATTTATTTTGTTATAGAGGTAGGACATCAATTGAAATGAGAAACATTTTAAAATAAATTTTTTAGTTTCAGTACCTCAAAAATAATAATCACGATTTTTTTAATATAAATAAGAATTTTTAAGAGTATTTCAAAAAGCATTAAAATTTATAGGAAAATATGACGCTTCAACATAACCAACGAACCCGCTAAGCCATCTATTGCCAGTTCGGAAACTACAAACCCCTTACCCTAAGGGGAGAAGTGCAACTACTGCTACAATCCTACTGTTTTGTTCGAGGTACTGTTCGTCTACAGTAGCAGTAGCAAAATTAGTCAAATCGAATTCGCCTATGATCTCCAAAAACTGTTATGAAAAGAAAAAAAAATCATAGAAACTATTATGACAAAAAAAATAAGTCAAGAAATGTTTATGGGAAAAGGCAAGCGCCATAATTTGAGAAAAAAAATTATTTTTTAGCAATTTCATATGTTTTTAGAAAGGTTTTAGAATTTTAAAAAATTAACAAAAATAGAAATTTTTCCGGAACACTAAATTTTTTATAGTAAAAAATAATTGCATTTTTTATTGTACAAAAATGGCGAAATTTTTTATGGTAAACAACTCACTGAGTTTTATATGATTAAATTTTTCATGGTGAAAAACTGACTGTATTTTTTTAATAGTAAAAAAATATTACTGATTTTTTTATGGTAAAAGATTTCAAATTTTGAAAAATTAAAAAAATAGAAATTTTTTCGGAACGCTACGTTTTTCATAGTAAAAAAGTAATTAAATTTTTTATTGTACAAGAAGAGGCGAAATTTTTTATGGTATGTAGCCACTGAGTTTTTTATGATTAAATTTTTCATGATGAAAAACTGACACAATTTTTTAATTACTAAAAAAATGGCTCAATTTTTCAATATCAGAAAAATATTACTGGATTTTTTATGGTGAAAAAATTGACTAAATTTTTTATGGTAAAAAATCACTGAGATAATATTACTGATTTTTTTATGGTGAAAAAATTCTGAATTTTTTATGGTAAAATTATGATTAAATTTTGAAATTTTGAAAAATTGACTGAATTTTGAATGGTGAAAAAATATTACTGAATTTCTGAATTTTTTATATGGTTAAATTTATTATGGTAAAAAATTGGCTGAATTTTTTTATGGTACAAACGACTGAATTTTTTAATAGCAAAAAAATTGACTGAATTTTTTATGGTATTTTTACCAAATTTTTTTTGGTAAAAAAGTGACTAAATTTTTTATGGTAAAAATCAGTGAAACAATGTTTTCATTAGAAATTGCGTCTTACTTTTTATAAACTTATTATTAAAAGTAGAACGAGATTTTCAATGAAAAAAGTATAATTTTTTTAAAGAAATTTTGTAATTTTGATTTATTAAAATTAAACTCTCTCCAAAAAAAAAAAGAAAAGGAAAATGCTCTTCCAACACCCCCCCCCCCCCTCCAAAAAAAAACATAGTTAATTATTCTATAGAAGAATAACTTTTTATTTTGTGGTTTTCGATAGCCTGAAATATTTTATGGAAAATAATCTGCAATTTGAGATGCATTTCTTTACACTTAATATAATCTGAAAATTGA
Organism: Atherix ibis; assembly: GCA_958298945.1. Classification (NCBI taxonomy): domain Eukaryota; kingdom Metazoa; phylum Arthropoda; class Insecta; order Diptera; family Athericidae; genus Atherix; species Atherix ibis. Next base: position 2,199,663 of record OY282607.1, on the reverse strand, counting down.
GTTTTGGTTTCGTTTTAACTCTCACAACACAGCAACCAAAAAAACATTGAAAAAAATATACAAATTAAAGTGATTTGATTTCCGTATTATAGAGGATGGAAAGAGACTCTCTTTTTGAGTTAATGATTTGAAAAATGAGCTCGAGTTATTTATAAACGAAAACCGAATGCATTTGGTGATTTCCCATTTGGACGAGAGAAACTGTACTTCTTTGGTAAGGAGTATCCGGTGATCCGGTGGTATGTTTGCCTATTCGGTGTTAGTTTCATGGCTCTTATAGCACGTATGTACGTGTATGATAGCATTTATCGTCAAATTCCAAATACGAGAAAAGCAGAAACCGATAAAATATTCCCAACTCGTCTAATAAGACTTACTGCAATTCCTCCTTAATTTTGCTAGAAGAAAATTCCAAATTCATAGTAGCAGTGTTTCCATTGGTTTTAATTCGTAAATGAATTCCAATTTGTTTGGATATTTTCGGAAAATGGATTTAAAATCATTCTATGCATTTTGAAATCATGCATTTGCCACTTGATTTTTTCCATATTTTTTTTTATAGAAAAATTCCTTATTTCAATCAACTGCAACTGAAATCGAAACAAAAACAACAATAAAAAATACCTGCCATATTGTATAATTTCAGATTGGATTTTGTTTACAAATTGCAAAATTGTTAATAGTAATTTGTGCTAGATAGAAGACTGTATTATTTATAATATTTATGTAATTGTATTAAATTATTTTTACTTCAAAACTCAATTTATTTCGCTTTATCATTTTATTATAATCGTTTTTCTATAAAGTATTTATCATTAATTTAAATTCAAGTAAAATTATTTTAATTAAACAAATAAAATTTGTTGCAGTAATTTAGCTATAAAAACTGAAATACAAAACAAATTCTTTTCTCATTTTTACTAACCGATAACAGATAGCACTACTGTAGTGCCGCTCTCTCTTAAAACAAGTTAGTCGTTGCAACTAAAATTTTTCAAATTGTCGCAAATTCCCAATGACGTTCTTTAAAAAATTAAAAATAATTGTGTTCGCCTTGAAATCGAAAATAGAACATGCCCGTGAGTATTCTTATTATTATTATTATTATTATTTTTGATGTGATACGTGAATTTTTAATGAATTAATTATTCCTTTGTTTGTTTGCTTTGCTGTCTTAGAAATTTACAAACAAACGTTTATTAAGCTATTCGCAGATCTAGTACCACACTCCATCCCGTCGCCTGTTCTTCTATATTGCGAGTTGTACGCTAGAAATATGGTGGACGTCTAAAATGACATCTCGAAGCTTTTCTATTGCGACGACATTTGTATGTAACACGTGCCAATATTTTTTTTCAATCTTCGTTTTTCTCTCATTTCTTTTTGTCTCTCATTTGATGTCACTGTCGTCAGCTGATTTGACTATCAATATTTTTGTATTAGAATCTGACACATAACTTACGTGATTTTTTTATGGCTATTTTTTGTCAATTTTATCCTAAAATGTACATTATTGAATTTGTGTATTTAAAATGCCATTGGTTCTTGTCACGTTTTTCTTTTATAATTTTTTTTTTTAAAACTAAGTTCAATGGGAAATAATAGTAAAAAAAACAAATATAAGATAATACTTAAAGGTTAAAGAGAATTAAAAATATTGTATTTATTCTCTTATTATGTAATTGCATTAATTTTAATGTAATTTTTAACAAAAAAAAATAGTTTTTCTTAATGACTATGTGTATCAACAAAACAAACAAAAAATAGTTTTATTCAAAAAATGAACGTACGTGCACGCACACAGGCTAAGCACACATAATCAATCAGCTAGTCGATACGGTAGCTACATTATTTCAATTCCGAATTGCTCTCATTTTTCTTGCGGGCGCTCTGTAATAAAATAAGTCGTATTTATTTCCATACCAGACAGTTTGGCTATATGAGAGTGAATGCAATAGTAGAAAACTTGATACGTTATAACATGTGAGAGTAAGAGTACAACTGAGCAAATAAGAACGAAACTAGGCTAGATGGTACCACAGCCAATATTTTCTGTCTCTTCTGCTTTGTGTTCTTGTTCTTGGTTTTTTTTCTTCTTCTGATTAACCCACTGTTTACATAATTTGCCATAATGCGTTGAAACGGGAATACAAAAATTGCGATGAAAAGAGAACCAAACTTCAATATGGTTTCTTATTTTCTCTGTTATTATTTATTTCTCTTAAATTGTACAATTTTCATATATATAATGGTTGTTTTCCGTTTTCTTTTTCAATATCATCTCTCCTTTTATCATTTTAATTTTTATTTATAAATAAATTGTTTTTTATTTTTTTATTTTCTTACATTTTAAGTGTAGGAAGAAGCAATTGAAATGAAAATAAAATTTTATTTAACCCAATTTTTATGCTTAAAAATAAAATTTTCAAATTGTCAAATATCGCATATTGTGTATAGAATCAAAATTTATTTCACGTGTATACATACCTGTGAACATGTACACATATTCTCGTATATAAAATGGAAACTTTTCAAAAGAGAAAAGAATAAAAAAAATAGTTGTGTACGTTTTTGTTTTGTTTGTTTTTACGTTGTTCTTCCTGCTTTGAAAATGATTTGATTTTGAATTGTTCTCATTGTGTGTGTGACGTGTCGTTTTTTCTTCTTTCTTTTTTATTATTCAAAAAAAAACAAATAGCAACTCAGCTGTTCTTTTTTAACAAGTAAAGTGAAACTTTTTAAAGGGCGTTTTTGTTTACACTTTTTGCTACCAGTAATGATGGTGGATTTTTTCTCTTCTTCTTTTTAAATTATTAAAAATTTTCTGAAATTTGCACAAATAATGTTTTTCTTTATTCTAAATTTCATGATTAAATAAAAAATGATTTTTATTAACGAATTGTCAAAAATTCGAAACTGTCAAATTTAACGCATTACCAAAATTTCGTAACTGTCAAATTTAACGCATTGTCAAACATTTTATAAAAACATACCCTGTTAAATACTATAATTATTTTTCCATAGAACCAAATTGAAAACTTTAGCGATTTTTAAAACTTTTTCTGTCATTTCTATCTGTTGCCTTGTTTTGCACCTGATTTTCGTATGCTCCGAATGGAAATTGGAAAAGCTTGCAATCATTTTCGAAATCATCGACATTATTTTCATTATGTATAAACTTCAGAAACTTGTTTTACCTTTTTTTTGTTGCCTACTATTTCGACAGCCATTCATTAAATATTCTAATCCAGGTATTGGAATTGTAATCACGCAATAATCTTTTGGAAAGGCAATCGAAGTTGGTTCAGCTTTTCCGTTCGAGTCAAATACTGAGTGTAACGTAATTACAATTATGCGAATTGAGAGGGGAAGGGGGGAGGTCGGTTAGGAAACGGGCCCACATTTACTGGGCGTGTAGAATGGTGTTCGGGCTTCTGTGGAAACTAGTTTTGCTAAATGCGCCACTTTTAATTCTATCCCATCCCATCCATTCGAATCGAATCTAACGCATAAACGAATCGGATCAAAAATTGATAAAAACAAAAGAAAATCTGTGCAAATATATCGTAAAAAGGTAAATTTTTACAGAAACAACAAAAACAAAAATTCCAAGTGAAAAATCGTGTTTTCCGCGCCCTTCTCAGTACCATAGCAGCACTTGTGGTTGGGACCGCGCGCGCATACTTAAATCGCCCACAAACCAACTGCCAACTTTAAACGCCACGCGCATGGCCACACGGTTTTTTTGTTTATTGAATAGGAAAAATTAGAAGCAAAATCCCTCCATTTAGCGAATTGGGACCACCAAGTTTTTTATGTATTCAAATCCAATTTTGATTCTATTGCTGCACGTTCAAACCGCACCAAGCCAATGCTGCTGCTTGCTGGTGGATGATTAGAAATCGCCATTATTCCATTTTAATCTCCAATCAAACCAATAAAGCCACTTGCCACAAGTCGTCATATTTATACACGCACACACGCACACATCCATCCGATTATGTTGACCTCGCTTATTTATGCTTCTATGGTGCGTCGCTGTGTATGGTGCAGATTTGACGTAAACTCACGATCGAACGCAGCAGCGACAACAACAACAACAAAGCCGAACGCAACTAAACCACCACACAGACAAGGGGCCCTATAGCCGCAGTCTCGTCGTCGTCATCGTCGTCGATGGCCTTTTTCTTCTCCTACCAAGCAAGCGACCTCTTTTTTTCGTATCCATTTCGATGTTCGAGCCGCTCGCCATTATTTATGTTACGCCGATTAGGTTTGTGCGTTTTCCTTTTTCTTTTAAGTGCTTTTTGGTTTTTTTTTTAAATATATTTTTTGGTTTCCTTAAATATTTTTCTGGGTTGCGTTTGTATCGTTTTCAAAATAGTTTATCGCATCGCGTACGGTTGGCCGACTGGGGGTGCGCATACAGGGCACACAGGTTTTTATTTAATGTGGGGCCAGTTTACACTTTCATTCCATTTGTAACTTTTTTTTTGGTTTTTTTTTTTAATTTTTTTTAAATGAAATTTAATCGTTTTGATCTTGTACGCACACAATTTGATTATGTTTTAGCTTGTTTGACGCTCTGTTTTGGGCGATAATCTTATCTCTGAATGTAGGTCGATTGCATGTATGTGTAGAAAAAAAATGTATATTTACACATAAAAAAAATCAGAATTTTTTTTAAATATTATTAAAAAAAAAATTCATTAAAAAAAAACAAATAGTATTTAGTAAAAAAGGACAGAAACTTTATAGAAAAATATAATATTTTAATAAAAAAAACCTGCTTATTAGGTTGAAGACTTAAAAAAATTCACTTTTACTAAGCGTAAAAATAAAAATAAAAAAAACCAACCCGAATATGTGTAGTTGAGTAAATTTTAATTTTTAATTTATTTATAAATACTTTTTCAAATGTGGTTAATTTATTTCTTTTAAGTTTACATTCTAATTAATACTTAGGATTTAGTTGAATTTTCAAAATTGTTGGGAAAGGACGATGACAGCAAAAGGAAATAGGATTTTTTTAATTTGTATGAGAATTGATGTGTAATTTTCTTGCTCACAAATGTGTGTATGAGTTAGTAAAATTAAATAAACTTATACGAACCCGGAAATATCATAATTGGAAAATGTTTTTTTTTTATGGTTCGTAGAGGTTTTTAAAGTTTTTACATAAAATTTATTTGCAAACAAAAAAAAAAGTTTTTTTTTATTCTTAAAATACTTGCCCACAATTCCAATTGGTATGTATACCCACAAAATATGCTAAAAATAATGTTTTAATAACAAAGAATTAAAGAAAAATAAAAAATCCAATAATTTTTATTTCGTCATCAACAAATTTGATGGGAAACATTTATAAATAATCCATTCCGTACTCTATACACATTTTGAGCAATATTATTTTTGAGATTTAAGAGATCATATCTTTTTTTGTCATACAAATTTTAATGGAATAGATTTAATAGTTTTAAATGATAATAAATAAATAAAAAATAAAAAAGAGTTTATATTAATTGAAGAAACATAATCTAAAAAGCAATATTGAAAAGATGGAGAAATGAAAAAAAATTAAAATTGCTGACAAAGAAAAGAGAGTGCTTACATCTCTTTAAGTTCCCCAAAGTTGGATAATAAGAGTAAGCTGGTAAATGAGAAAATGTGATTCTCAGTTAATGTTGCTTGTCTCTTATTTTTAGTGGGTTTGTTTTTCTTTGTTGGGTTGCTTACATTCTCTCTCTCTCTCTCTCTGCCCATGTCAAAGTAGGAGAGAGCATGTATTGGATGAGACAGCTGTTTTTGTGACGTTCTATGAAATTCAGTGATGAACACACATTCGTATCAGCAAAGGTCATTGGAAGGGGAAAACATATGATCGACGGGATTTATTTTCGTTTTAGCCTTGTCTCGTTGCAATCGCAACCGTAGAATCCATCTCCCTCTTATCTCTCTGACGTTCCGTAATTTGTATTTTTGTGTGTGGCTGTTACTGCTGTATAAATACACCTGCGAGTGAAGTAGTGTTTATATTTGATTGCACGTGCTAATCATATGGTCTAGTTTTGAGAATGTGTGTTTTTGTACGACGGAAAGTTTGAAGTGTTTTTCCTTTTTTTTTTTTTAATTTATCAAAAAGACACGAGCAGGTAAAAAATATGTTATCAAAATTGTTGTATTTTTTTTTTTAATTTTTGTTGTCATCATCGTTTCTTGTTCGAATAAGGTTGTTCTAATTTATTGAGTAAATATTTTTAAATTCTCTTATCTATTTTTGTTGTTGTTCTTTGTTTCTTTATTTAAAAAAATGTACTTTTTTTTTGATGGTGGAGGGAGATTGTGGTGCCAGAGAAAATATCGTGAGAGTACAGAGCAAACGTACTTAATTTTTGGTTTCTTTCTCCCCGTTTTGAATAATAAGAAAATATTGATTTTTTTTTCATAATGCGACAATTAATTATTGCGTTCTCTCTTATTTTTGATAAGAAAATTGTGAAAAGAAGCAATTTTCTGAGTTCAATGTACAGAAATTGAATGTTTTTGTGATTTTTTGTTACTTTTACTTTTTAAAATATTTTTAATTTTGTCCTCATTTTTTTTTAGCTAGCTTTTAATTTGTTTACTAGTTTAATCAATACGTGAGAGAAATAAAGAAAGTTTATTTGAAGGATTTTCTAATTTTGAAGATAATTTTTTTTTAAGATTCTATTTTTATTTGAAGATTTTTAATTTTATTAAGTTCTTTTCTTTTTTATATTTGATAAGAGCAAATATTTTGGTGGTTTTTTCTTCTTTTTTTTGTATTTATTTATAGTCAAGAATCGAGAAGAATTAATAAAAACAAAAAAAAGATTATCGTAAATAAAGAAGATAATTTATGGCAAGGCATCAGGGTTCAATTTCAATGTAATACCAAAAAGTGTCGATGATACTCTTTAATGGTTTTGATTTTTCCAAAAATTTCCTCTTTTTTTTATCATCAAAATTTATGGAGTAAAAAATTAAAAAATGTTCTTTTTTTTTTTAGTTTTTTTTTTCCTTTTTGTAGAAAAAAAATAAGAAATTTCTTTTTGGATCCTATTTTTTCCTGTCTTTTGCCTATGTTGTTAAAAAAAATATATTGTTTATATTTTATGGTTTTAAGGTCTTATTATGGAAAATTATTTCGAAAAGGTCGTTTTCTTAGAGTACGTGTAATAAATTGCAGAAGAAAATTCAGTTTTAATATTTAGAAAAATTCCATTTTAAATGAAAAATTACTTATGCTCTCAACAGTTTGTCATTAATTTTTTCCAATTTTTTTGACAATATTTTCTGATCTTATTTAGTTTAAGTTTCTATTTTTTCGAATTTTTACGATAATTTTTATTTTTCTCACTGACTTTTCCGAGTTTTTCTTCTTTCAATTTTAATCCGACTTTTTCCGTAAAACAAAATATTTCTTCCATTTCTTAAAACTACGAGGTCTGTTCAAAACGTTTCCCGAATTTTGAATATCCGCAGGTTACGTATATTCGTTTTTCGATTTTTTTTGTGGCGTTATGTTGGTACTTATGTCTCTCACTTATGCCGACAAATTCGGCCATTTTGAATATTCATTTAATTTTTGACAGCTGCTTTGCTTGCACGTGTTTTGGCTCGTCTTCGATTTTTGCTCAATTTCGACCAAAACCAGCATCGCATTAACATTGCTAAGTAGCTTTTGAACTCTGTCCGCGACGACCCAAATTTATTCCAGAGGGTCATAACTGGTGACGAATCATGGGTTTATGGTTATGACTTGGAAACCAAAGCTCAATCATCCCAATGTAGGCTGCCGAACGAGCCAAGACCGAAAAAAGCGCCAAGTCCGGTCGAATGTGAAGGTTTTGCTTACAGTTTTCGTCGATTGCAGGGGCGTGGTGCATCATGAGTTCTTGCCACAGGGTAGAACGGTCAATAAGAAATATTAAGTGCAAGTTATGCGCAAACAATCCGCCAGGAACGCCCGGATTTATGGATGAACAAAAATTGACTTGTGCCATACTAATAAGGCCGCAGCCACCGTATTCCCCATATCTGGCCCCCTGTGACTTTTTCTTGTTCCCGAAACTGAAGAGCCCCATGAAAGGACGACGCTATGCTACGCGATTGAGGAGATAAAGACGGCATCGAAGGAGGAGCTGAATAAGATCACAAAAAATGATTTTTTGAAGTGCTTCGAGGATTGGAAAAAACATTGGCGCAAGTGTATAATATCTAGTGGGGATAACTTTGAAGGGGGACAACATAGATATTCATGAATAAATGAATAATTTTTGCAGAAAAAAAAAATTCGCCTTACTTTTTGAACAGACTTCGTAATTTTTGATAATTAATTTTTTTTTTTTTTTTTTTTAAATTTGTTTAGTTTTTCCACAAGAAAATAATACAATTTCAGTGGTCAAAATTGCGCTTGTTTTTAATTTTCCTCTTCGTTAATTTTAAAAATTGCTTATACCCACTTCCGGACAGTCTTATATCATGCCATGCACACTGCAAGTAATCAATAATAATTGAGATTAGAAAATTTTCTTTTATATGCAGAGTCAATTCTTGCATAAAAGTTATTGAATTAAAGAAGAACAAGAAAAACACATAAGAGAACCGATGATAAAAGAGAAGAAAAGCTATTGAATAATTTCTCTTCTAATAGATAAACGCATGCAAGTACACATATGTGTATCTAGGCAGTTTATATATATTTTTTTATTCTCCACTCTGGGAATTTTCATTAGTATTTCTTTTATTATAATTTTTCTTGCGTTTTCCTCTTTTTACTTTGTATCTTATTCGTACGAGTACGTGCTTTTTGTCTAATTTTCGTTCTCTTTAGTCCTTTCTCTTTTTTTTCCTTACAGATCAATTAGCAATTTACTGTTTATTGTTTCGATTCTTGTTCTCTTTTGTGATCATTTACCTTATTAATCTATATTGATCGTTTCCCCACAAAATAAATAAAGGAAAAATTGCGAAAAACAATGATGAGAGAAAAACGAAAACATCAACGCACATCGATGAACGACTGGAAAAGTTATAAGAGCTGTGGTCAATTAAGCTGACAGCTCGTTGCAACGGTAGATATATGTGTAGTATCAGTTGAACTGAAAGCAAATAGCGCACATGAAAGAAAAGGTATCGTTGGGAGTATATGGAAATGGTGTGGGGAAAATTGTGGTGAGAAACAGAGTAAGAGCAGATGTTAACCCATTCTCTCGTTGCCATTACCGTATGTGGTGGTGGCTTGACCTATTTTAAAGTTGATTTTTTCACCATTCAATCATTCCCTTAGTATCCGTCGCCTCTTTTGGCGCTCATCTTTGTCTAATTAAATCGAAAAAAAAGCTTAGTTTTTATTCTATTTTGGTATTGTCTCTTTTCCTTTTTAGCATTAAAAAAAAACTAAAAAAATATATCTTTTAAAATTTACTTCTTTTTTTTCTTCTATTCTTTTCTAGACAGTTACAAACAATCAAAATGATTCCGACAACAGCAACTAGTCCATCAACACCGCAGTCCTTGTCATCGGCCGTCATTGGAATAGCATCCCTAGTATTAGAGGGTCGTCCCCTATCGGAGGATGAATTTTTATTATCGAACCGATTCGTTAGGATTCGAAGTGGCCGATCAGATGACAACAGCAGTAAGGCGTCGTCGTTTGTTGTTGGTGTCAAAGTGAGTGCGAGTAGCACATTGTCGTCACGGTCGAGTGGAAATGCCAGCAATATTCCACTACCGAATTCGATGACATTTTTTCCGCAGCATCTTCAAATTGCCGACTCGTCATTGCAGGATATAAAACGACTCCAGGAGAAGTTGGGGCAGCTAAGACAGTCCTCGCCAAGTACGAGTCGTGAAAGTTTTGCAGAACATGGAATTGTCGTCGGAACATTGAATAATTTGTTGAACATTGGAGAGTGCAGTTTGCGAGAGGAGGCGTCCGCTGATTGTGAAAATGATGACGACGATGACGATTTGGATCATTTTGTCGAGTGCAAATCGACTCCGAACTCACATCAAATGTCGTCCGACTCGAATTTACTCAGTTCACTGCAATCGCTGGCCACCACATGCCTTCGAGCCACGCCACGTCCATTCAGTAGAAATCGGGATTTTGATGAGAATTTTGATGTCTGGCCAAATTCAAGTGCCACCAATGGAAGCGGGTCCAGCCCATTTCGCCCGTTCGTGTTGCCAAGCAGCACAAGCGCGCACCAACAAAACATCCAACCCACCTACAGTGGCGGTAAATTTCAGGCTTCCTCATCTACGAAAGTAGACAAATCTGGGCCACATAAAATGGGGCCACACTGTGATCAATTCCTTAAGAAATTGGGCTGCGGTAACAAGGGTACCGCCGAAACATTAACAAACGATATCGAAGAGCATTGCTGTGATATGTCAAACTTGAGTGAAGTTGTAAGTAAAATTGATCCTTTTTCCTGATGATGGATGATCTTGTAAATTTGTTGTTTAATTCTTTTAGTGCTACCGCTGGCAAATTCACTGCCGTCAGATTCTGAGCATAGTTTCTCGGTCTGACCCGATCTGTATCGAAATATATTTGGGACCAGAAAATCACGAGATACTCTTGGAACAATGGATTATCCAACAAATCGAAAAGTAAGTTTAAACTAAGAAGCTACGAATAAAAACGTTTTTCTTTTTCTTTTTTTAACGATTGTTTATTAACGAGTTTTTTTTTCGTGTGTGAACAGGGCATCATCGCCGAGCATGACGCTGCAATCATTGTCGCATGCGATCCGTAGTCAATTGTACTTTTCGCAAATAACCGCATGGTCCGATTGGATTAAGAACGTGCCATCACCGTATAATCGCGAGTTGCTGGAGAATGTCCGCATCAAGAAGACGCTGGACGGCACGTTCCAGAAGGCCCAGCTGGATATAATATATCGGATCAGAGCGTACGATTCCACTGCCTGCTTCAATTCGAAGCCAAACGTTCACAATTTTCCGGACGTTGTCCTCTCAGAGAACTGCACGATAGCAGTCAGTCTAAAAAGTCTTCCGCGGATTCAGGGTGGCATACCGAAAATGGACGAGTTTGCCGGTATGATGTCGCCTGGAGGTGTCGTCCATGGCGGCGGAGGTGGAGAAGAGCACGGACATGCCGAGCTCATGGTGCTTGACGATCGTTTGAATTTGCCGTGCCACGAAAAGGGCAAGCACAAGTGTGCCTTCGACGAGGAGGAGAGCAACTCGGATACGGTGGCAGAGGGTGGAGCGTCTTCGACAATGTCGCATCGCGAAAAACAACTGCTCAAATACCGGAAGCGCATGATGAAGCGCGACAAAAAGAGTAAACGGACCGGCGATGTGAAGCAGTTCCAGCAGTTGGCGCACCGACTGACCGAGGAGGGTCATCTCTCCAGAGGGTCGAGCTCGTCGTCGTCGTCATCGTCATCGTCATCGTCATCGTCATCATCGGCGAACTCATCGTTGTCGTCATGCGGTTCGAACGAGCTAAACAACTCCCAAAACCTACATGAATTCGGTTCAATAAACTCCATTCGACCGCCCCTGTACCAGACAACTACCAGCGTTGCCGAAGCGGTGCAGACAAACACCGTCCAAATGGTCTCCGTTGGAACACAAACGGCCAACTTTCCACCGATGTTCCCTAACTGTGATATTTGCGGATCCGAAATGCAGTTCATTTGCTGGAATTGTGACCATAAACAACTGCAGAGTGGCAGCGGGAATGATACTTCGCGGGACGGATCTCAGCTAGCGAAGGGCGAGCTTCTTCTTCAAGCAATACAACGAACCCCACGGGGAAAATATCATGACTACGGCAATAACAATAACTCGCCTGGCTTCCGTTCAATTTCCAAGTCGGACTCGAATGACTGCCAGCTGTGCAAACGACAGAAAACCCAGCATTTCTACAAAGAAACCGCAAAGCCTCTGACAACACTTATGTTGATCTGCAATCAGAAGCGACAAAAATCGCCAGCTAATGCCGAGTTGAACTTATCGCCGTGTTCGGCTAGCACTAATGGTGCAGTTTATATGCGAACAGAGCCCAGCGCCGTTAATGGTCAGAGTTCCCATTCGCCCCAACGAAGTCCATGCGGATCCCACTCTCCTAACGAGGGCAATTGTAAAAACGGATGCCATTGTTCGCCTACGAGCAGCACAGCATATCCACCAACAATTTGGTCAAGATTCCCATCCTCTGATGGCAAGGCTAAACATAATAAAAAAGACGGAAAATGTTGCGGCCCCAAAGCGAAGCGACCTGAAACTGTCGGTGAATCGGATAACTTTTTCGACAACGGTGTCGTCATGCACGTGGACGACGAAGGTGGCTGCAAATCGGGGAACGTGCCAGATGGCGATGAACTGAAGTTCAGTGATGAGATCGACGCGCAATTCAAGACGCCCAAAAACTACTTCAGTCCGAAGAACACACTGAAGCCAATGCCGCTGTACATAAACATCAATTGTGCCGACAAGCTTTCGTCGCACAATGGCGGAACGAAGCAAATCCCGAAAATTAATTTGTCGAACATCTTCAACAGTCCCATATCGCCACCACCGCAGGATTTGGCTGCAGCCCGGGCAGATACGTTCTCATTCGACGACTCTAACCCGGAGATTCCTGTACAAAAATCAAATTCCGCTCCCACTCTACCCAACTCGCCATCGCTATCGCCGCGTTTTCTTAAACAGGCGGCAATTTACAAGCGACGATCGCGTCACTTGTCTGACCGATCCTCAGAACGATCGTCCCTCGGCTCGGACGAACAGCTCTCGGACGAGGACGTTGACAGTGTATACAGTCCAGTAACGTCGCCAGTGAAATGCAAAGGTTTCTCAAAATTGAGTATTTTCGGACGGAAGCCATTGCTCGGCAGTCTTGAGGAGTCCCTGTTTCAGAAACGATTACGTCCACGGTGTCACGTTGCCGGCTTCAAGGTGCAACTGGGAGCTTCTGGTGATTTCTGTCCCACCCAAATGACAATACCGGCCGCAGCGTACTTTTACGAACTTCCAGGCCAATCGATGAGCACACCATACGTGGTGCGTAAACAAAAAATTTTCTACTCTGTCCCATGTCATCCTTCCTTCCCCATTCACCCCATTCAACCGTTGGAAAATGTGCGTTTTTCATTCCCATCTCTCTAATGTCATCCCTCCTTCCCCATTCATCCGTTCATAAATGTGCGTTTTTCATCCCCATCAGATAAAAATGGCTTCGACATAAATTTTAAATGAATTTTTTTTTCTTTGTCAAATATACAGTGTGAAATTAAATTATCCCGAAAAGGCTACACAGTGCCAAGGACTGGAACGGTGCAAGCAACCCTAATGAATCCGTTCGGAACTGTTGTCCGAATGTTTGTGATACCGTACGACTTCCGAGATATGCCCATAATGAGTCAAACTTTTATTCGGCAAAAAATTCTCGCTGCCAATCCGGAGGCGAATAGTGATAACGCGCCAACAACTAATTCCGGTGCCTCTGTTGCCATGTCAACGTTTAATAATAGGATGCCCCCCAATAATCGTACCTCGATCAGTGAACAAACACGTTCGTTACGTTATGCAATACACTTGAAGTGAGTAAACAAAGTTTTCATATTTTTTAATTTCACCCAAAAATCAATTCAAATAATAATAACAATAAAAAAAATTTTTTTTTTCTTTTAAATTTCTATATAAAATTATTGTTATTTTAAGAATGATTTAATTGACAGTTAATAGCGGCCATCTTGAAAGTTTTTATTCTTTTCGTAAATTTGCACTTTTTGAAAAGTTAGGTGCTATTACGAAAATGGTCGCGTTAATTATTAATTAGTCTGCCTAAATTTAGAATAACTTTAATTAAGACCTCATATATACAGGGTGGTCCATTTTGAACCACTATTTATTTAAAGTACTTGAGTCATCACGAATTGACAGATTGTTAGTTTAAAGTCTGAATTTTACGAAATGGTAATCCATACGCTTGAAGAAAACTGTAAAATATTGAGAACTTACTTCCAAAGTAGTGAGTCTTCAACCCAAACTGTGAGAAATTTAAAAAAAAATGAGTAAAGATCGAATGCCATCACGTTAACTTGTAAACAAATTCGTGAAGCGAGTTCGCGAAACTGGATTGTTGGTTGCCAAAGCAACTCGTCCCCGCTCTAATACAGTGTGTACGACCGAGAATATTGCCGGCGTTGCTGAAAATGTGTCGTGATCATCCATCAACATCAACTCGTCACCGTTCTCAGGAATTGAACATTTCTCGCACTTCTCTGTTAAGAATTTTGCACAAACACGTCGGTATGAAAGCTTACAAACTTCAATTAGTCCAAAAACTAAAGCCGCATGACCATTCGATGCGTTTTCGGTTTGTCCAATGGGCTCAAGATCAATTGGCCGAAAATGAGCATTTTTTACCAAAAAATCATCTTTTCGCATGAGGCCCATTTCCACCTCGGTGGGTATGCCAACAAACAAAATTGTCAAATTGTCAAAGCCGATGCATCCACAACGAGTCACGTTTTGGTGCGGATTTTGGACTGGAGGCATCATTGGCCAGGTTTTCTTCGAAAACGATGAAGGAGCCGCCGTTACGGTCAATGGTGAACGCTATCGTGGCATGCTCAACGAATTTTTGTTTCCAAAAGTTGAAGAGAATGGCATGGACGACATTTGGTTTCAACAGGACGAGGCGGGGCCACTTGCCACACAGCCAACGTAACAATCCAACTTTTGGGCACTGCTTTCCAAAACCGAATAATCAGCCGAAATTCTGATGTCAATTGACCGCCTCAGAGCTGTGATTTGAGCCCGTTTGATTATTTGCTGTGGGGAGCCGTTAAGGATAAATGTTACGCAAACCATCCAGAGACAATTGAGGCCTTGAAACACGAAATCAAAGTTGTCATTAAAGAGATATAGGCCCAGAAAATCGAAAATGTACTGAAAAATTGGGTCGAGCGAATTGGCGTACTGTAAGGACAGCCGTGGCAGTCATTTAAATGATGTTGTGTTTCAATCTTAAATTTCAAGGCTAAATCTTTCTAATAAAACCGGAAATTTAAAAAAATATACACTAGTTTTTTTTTTATTTACTTTTTAAAATGCAACTTTTTAAATGGTCCACCCTGTATAAATAATTTGACATAACGAAATAAATACTACTGATCAGATTTTGTTTGGATTGGTTTTTTTCTTTCAAAATAAATTAATTTAATTAGAATTTTTTAATAATGTTTTTTTTTATTGGATTTTTTTTTTTTTTTAAGATTTCAAACATCACGATCTGGCCGATTAGCCCTTCACACTGATATAAGATTTTTGATCTCGCGACGTACCGATTGCGATACCGCAGCTGCCCACGCCAAAGATGCCGTCGAATCACAAAACGTATTTCGCATTATAACCGTAGCACCAGACCAACCAAAATATTGTTCACGCCAAGAGAATCCGAATAAAATATAATAGTTACTAGCTAGTATTAAGTCGCAATCACACAGCTATTTATTATTTATTTATAATAATTTAAAGATGCGATTTAATCAAATTTTTGTAAATTAATTGAAAATTGAAAAGGAAGAAAAAAAAAACAAAATCGAAATTCCATCAAATTCAATTAATATAAAATAAATAAATAATAATTATTTATATATATTGACGATGCTTCTAAACCACCCCCCCACATCCCCAAACAAAAAAAAGAAAAAAAATTCAATATAATCCAAAAAATACAAAATGAAGCTGATTGATCTGTTAAGATGAACGAACGAACATTAATTCCATATGTTGTTCATGATTATCCGTGAATTCTGGGTGAATTTGGAGAGGAAATTTTTTGGCCAAAGAAGCGGAAGAGAAGAAAGAAAGAAAGAAAATTTTGTTTCGCTCAACTTCTTGTACAAAAAAAAAATCCAACTACAGCCATAAGGACATAAAAACTAATATTAATAATAATAATAATACTGCGAGAGCCAACGCATATTTAGTAGCAATAATTAAACCGATACAAAGTAGATCGTTTAAAATCGAATTAAATCAATTCAGTTCAAATTAAACTCTATTATTATTAAATAATAACTAAACCAAAAATGCAAAAGTTCTAGTGAAAAAAAAAATTGAAATGAATTTTGTGCTATCGAGAAAAAAAGGAAAACAACCAAAAAACTTTAGAATGGATAAAAATGAACTAATTTTTTTATTTGGCAAATTCAAAATTATCCACGCACTACGAAAATAACAAAACAAAAAAAAAAATTTACAAATAACAAAATGGAAATAAATTACAAAAAAAAAAAATTTGTTAAAGGACTTAAAAAAAAGTTATTCCAAAAACAAAAAAACAATAAGGATAAAAAACAAACTATAATAAAATAAGGATGAATAATAAAAGTGAAATAAATAGTTGAAGAGAGAAAAAAAATTATGCTATAAAGAAAGAACAATAAACCATATTTAATTATTTTTGGACTTGTTGTTATAGAAAGATTTTGTTGATGTTTAATCGCATCCGGAAAAAAGAAAAAAAAAACTTTTTTAAAAAAATTAAGCAAAAATCGATCCTGTTTTTAAATCAAAATTGAGTTGTTTTTTTTTCAAACTTTTATTCTTCATGCAAACATGTTTACTAATTAACTATGTATATTTCCTCAAAAAGTATGTAAGCTTCTTTTTTTTTTTTTTTTACTTTGTATGAAAGATTTTTGAAGAAACAAAACAAAAAAAAACCAATTAAAATAAGCAATTTTCAATTAGAAATTTTATTATTCTTCTTATAAGCGTATGTTGATGATGGAAGATTAATTATGGAATGATGATGATGGTGATCAGGAGCAATAGTGTTGGGGCAGTGATATGTGTCAGAATTTTTTTTTTTTTTAAATAATAAAAAAATAAAAATCAATTCTTAATCTTTTTAAATTAAAGCACACAAAAAAAATCATTTTCTTCTTCTTTTTGTTGCCAAACCAATAAATTTATTTGGTTGTGGTGTGTTGTTCGTAAAGTAAAGTGAATGAGTTTAAATCAAAAGAGAAAAAGAGAAAGGAATAAAAAATCAAATGTGCTTTCTTTTTTCTCTCAAATATTTTTTTATTGTTGTTTTTTTTTTTCTTAACAAAAAAAGTACAATAATAAAAATATTAATCTTAATAATAGTAATAATATAAAAGTGTACGAATAAAAAAAAATATTTTTTTGTGACAAATTTAAAGAATTTTGAGTAAAAAGAAGAAAAAAAAATTAAAAAAAAAAAACTAAAAAAAACAATGAATTAAAAAGAAAAAGTGATAAAGAGATGAAAGGAGAGTGAGAGGGGGGTAATATGGTATTAAGTGTGTGCGTGTGTGTGTGTGTGTGATAGAGTGTGGCAGCAGCAGCAACGCTAGTAGCAATATAAGAAAAGAGAGGGTAATTTTCGAAATTGAAGTAATGGAATTGATTTGTTGGTTGTTGTTGTGTAGTAGTTGTACGGAAGAGAAATGATCTCTGAGAGAATAAGAGAGGACAGAAACGATAAATTTAATATAAAGAAATGTCCGGTGGAAAGCATGGAAAATATCTACAAAATAGTGAATATGCTCTAAATTTTTGCAATGCAATAGTAATTTTGATTAATAAATAATATTAATATTAAAAATAAATAATAAATAATAATAAATAATAATAATTAGTAGTATATATTGTAGTAGTGATCAATGATGATAATGATGAATGGTTATATGATGATTGCGCTGGTATGGATGATGATAAAATATATTTATTTATTTTAATGAGAAAAGAAAAATATATATATAAAAAAAAAGAAAATTGCAAATAGTTAATAAGAAAGGGTATTTTTATTTTATTTTATTTTTTTTTTTTTTTGAATGGAAAATTAATTGTGTTGTAATTAATAATTAATTTTGTCCAAGATGGATGATTGTTGATTGCCGCCTTTCGTCTCATTCAAAGCGCTCATATCGATCTATCTTTTTATATTTGTTATCAAAACTCTTTTTTGTTTTGATTTAAAAAAAAAAATAAAAACAAAAAAAAATAACAAAAAAAAACGAAAAATTTAAAACAAACAAACAACAACCAAACAACAACTTAAAAATGTCAAATTTCAATGTGAACACACAACAACAACAACACCACCAACAACAAAAATAAACAACACTTATAAAAAAAAATTTCTTAAAATAAGCAGCAAAAAAATAAATGGAAGAAAAATAATGAATTTTCACGAGAAAAATAAAGACACTCTCGATTCAAAATAATATCTAACGTTTAGGGAACTTATTTATATACATCCAAAAAAAGAAAAAGAAAAAAAACAAAAGAGGACACAAATCAAATAAACAATATTAATGCACTGATGGATGAATTGCTTTTGGTCTGGGGAATATTTTCAATTAATGGAATTCTATTTATTATATTTTCCAAAAAGAAACTAAACCACACACGTACAACATATACACAAGAGAATATATTCTAAAAAAAAAAAGTCGACAAAATACACGTGCCTCCCCCCCAAAAACATTTTTTTTTTTAAAAATCGTAAAAATCTTAAAAAAAAGTTTATTTTACGCTGCTTTACCATTTTTTTTATATTCCATTTTCTGTAAAAGACAAAAAAGAAACAACAACAACAAAATTTTCTATTATTATTTTTTACTGATATTTTGTAATTTTTTATTTTTCTCCAAATTTAATTTTAAAAGAAACACTCCAACTAATGTCGATAATGCAGTGTGAAGAGAGAAAAAAAAATCTGACCCCGCCACTGAAATCATGATTCCTCAACCGTTCTTTATTGCTTACACATAGTTGCCATATTTTTCACATAATTTATATCAAACTTACACGTGCGCCTGTTTGACAATAATGCACTTTAAAATTGAAATTCTTTAATTTCCCATTTAAAAAGAGGGAAAAAACGTTCCAATTTAGTAAAAAAGTTTTGTGCACATTGTAAATTTTTTATTATAAAATTCAATTTTGTACTTATTACTAAACTAATGCCCGTTGATTAAATTATTGGCTGTTTGACTGTTGGCTATTAAAATATTATTGTTATTTTTGAATAGTTCTTCAGTATTTTCCAAAAATAACGTTTATTAATTACTATCTCGAATTCTGCCAATTTATTTAATGTTAAATCGAATTTGTGATTATGAAAATTTTTGTACATTTTCTACGTTTTGTTTTTGCTTTCAATTATAAGTATTTATTTTTAAAATTCATTCATTAACTTTTAAGTCCTAAAGTGTTGCGAAATTTAATACAATCGCTACAAAATTCACGGAAGAAATGCGTTTGGATAGAAAACGCGGGTTTATAATTAAAAATTGTATGGCATGTGACAGCTGAGCACCATTAACTGTCATTGCTTGAGGAGCTTCATTTTCAAAGAATGATGCCTCTAGCCCAAAATTCGCACTAGCCAGTAACACGTTGTGGATGCATTTACTTCTTAGCAATCACTCGTGGATTTTGCGAACCCCAAATTCAACTTTTTGTTGTTGTTCCATAATCCATTCAACGAAGCGTGGTCAGTAGGTTTTAGTTCTTGAGTCAATTGAATTTTGTAAGTATCAAGATGCAAATCTTTCGTAAGAATACGCTGTAAAGAGCTCCTCCAATTCGTGACCACGTTGTCGAATTGATGTTCCTGGACTTTCAGCTAAACACGCAATGTTTTGTATTCAACGACTTGTTGAAGGCAGGCCGGAGTGTTTAAA
The DNA here is from genome assembly GCA_958298945.1 of Atherix ibis. Classification (NCBI taxonomy): domain Eukaryota; kingdom Metazoa; phylum Arthropoda; class Insecta; order Diptera; family Athericidae; genus Atherix; species Atherix ibis. Next base: position 2,179,924 of record OY282607.1, on the reverse strand, counting down.
GATCATTTATCGATCCAGTCTCCCAGAAATTTTTAATTAATCTTTTCACAGTTGATTTCGACCATAATTTGTACGAAAATTGCGAACTATTCCTGTCAAACCTTAATTATTATTACAATATTGTTCAACAATGAAAATGCATTGTTCTTTTGTGTAGCGATCACCATTTTTAATAACCCTGAGAAAAGTCAGCTGTCACGCTGTCTTTTTTTGTCTTCGTTGGCAACAATTTATTCGTATAAATGGTGCCAAAATTCAAATCTTTTCGAAAAACAATATAATTTCTTCCACAAAACCAAAAAAAAACATTTCAAACAGCCCCTAAAATAAAATATGACTCCGTAATAGAAGCCTACATTTCCTAATGACGAGAATGAAGAGATATTATGATGTAAGAAGCTATGAAGCTCAGATATTATCAATAAATGATTGCAAAACGAAAATGTACAATATAATAAGTATATAGGCTCTCTTTCGGTAATGTACGTCAGAAGTATTTTCATATAAATTTCGAATTGTAAACTACTTGAAAAAAATACTATACAAAACCTAATAACGCATATAAAGACAAAGAGTACTCAACTGAAAAATTTATATTTTTAAAATTTTATTTTTAAAAAAATGCGAAAATTCCATTCCTCACCTTTCTGAAAAATTATTTTAAATAAATAAAAATGGCCGACTGTGATTTATTTTGAATTTTTCTTTTCCCATGAACAGAATGGAAGTTTAAATATTTGAAAAAGAATAAAACTCATTCGGTGAGAAGGGAAATTTTTTAGAGACCAAATTTAAAATATTCAAAAATAATTATAATTATTGTGCGCGGAATTTTATGCCGTTTAAATTTTAGGTGTCCGGATCACAAGCTACTGTCTCTAGGGTCTTCCAAATCAACAAACGGATTTTTTTACCTTAGAAAAAAATTGCTTTCCTTTTTTTATTTTTAAAGGGGAGTATTTTATTTTGTTGTCTGAAAAAAATGTTTTTTTTTTTAATCTCCCTCCTTTTGGCAGGGAACATTTGCCCTTTTCTCACAGAAATCCTTATAAATTTTATTAATTTTTTAAGCATTTTTTTCCAATTTCAAAAAAAATTATCTTTTTTTTTGTAAAAAAAGAAAAATTTGTTTTTAAAAAAAAATTCCTCTTCATTTTCAAAATAGATAAAATTTTTAAAATAAGAGAAATTTTTTTAAAAACAAATTTTTTTCATTTTTAAAATAAAAACAAATGTTTTTTCTGAAAAAAAATATGCAAAATTGTTTGTTTCTTTTTGAAGAAATGTTTCTTTCTAAAAAATGTCTTTTGCTCTTTCCAAGTAGAAAAAATTCCTTTTCTTTTTCAAGCATTTTTTTTCTATTTCAGAATAGAAAAATATCCCTTTTTCAAATTTTTTTTAAAAAATTCTTTTTTTTTCTTTAATAAGAAAAATTTGTTTTAAAAAATAAATTCCTTTTCATTTTCAAATAAAAAAAAATCCATTTTTTTGGATTTTAAAAAATCCTTTTCACTTCCAAACATTTTCATGTTTTTAAAATTCCTGTTTTAATTTTTAAAATAAGAAATATTTCTCTCTAAAAAAGTTATTGTGTTTTTTTTAAAGTGTAAAAAATTCCTTTCCTTTTCTAGTTTTTCTCTATTTTCATTATTTTAAACTTCTTTTCCTTTTTTTTTAATAAGAAAAATTTGCTTTTAGGAAAAAATTCCTTTTCATTTTTAAAATATACAAAAATTGTTTTTCTTTTTGTAAATAAAAACTAATTCCTTTTTTTAATTTTTTGTCAAAATTCCTTTTCTAATTTTTAAAATAAGAAAAATTGTTTTTTTTTTAGAAAAAAATATCTTTTCTAAAAAAGTTCTTGTGTCTTTTCCAATTGTAAAAAATTCTTTTCCTTTTTCAAACGTTTTTTTATATTTGAAAAAGAAAATTTCTGTTTTTTTTTATTTTGTAAAAAAAATTTTTCTTTCTTTTTAAAATAAGAAAAATTTCTTTTTAAAGAAAAATTCCTTTTCACTTTCAAAATGGGGAAAAAGAAAAGTTTTCTGTAAGTTAATTTTCATATTTTCAAAATTCATTTTTTAATTTTTTAAGAAAAAAAAATTTAAAAAAAAAAATCCTTTTTATTTTTAAAATAGACAAAAATGGTTTTTCCTTTTTTTTAAATATTTCTCTCTAAAAAAGTTCCAAGTGCATAAAAAATCTTTTCCTTTTTCAAGTTTTTTTTTGCTTTTTTCAAATGGAAAAAATTCTTAAAATTCTTTTCTTTTTTTTTAAATTAGAAAAAATTGATTGAAAAAAAAAATTTTTTCACTTTCAAAATAGAGAAAAATACCTTTTTTTTTTAATTGAAAATAATTTCTTTTTAATTTTTTAAATAGGAGAAAATTTTCATTTTAAAAAAATTCCTTTTCAATTTTAAAATAAGAAATTTTTTTTTTTTTTTTAAATTACTGTTTTTTTTTTCCTTTTTCAAGGAATTTTTTTATTTATTTTTTTTAAAAATTCTTTTCTTTTAAAATTTGTTTAAAAAAATCCTCCACTTCTAAAATAGATAAAACTCCTTTTTCCGTTTTCAAGCATTTTTTTGCTATTTCAAAATAGAAAAAATTATTTTTTTTTTTGATTTTTTTTAAATTCTTTTTTTTTTTTTTTTAAATAGAATAAATTTGTTGTCCAAAAAAAATTCCTTTGTTCTTTTAAAAATGGAAATTTCTCTTTTTAAATGGTAAAAAAAATCCTTTTTATATTATTTTCTCTCGAAAAAGATTAATTTTTTTTTTCTCTTCAAAATAGGAAAAACTTATTTTCTTTTTCCTTTAAAAAAGTACATTTTCCTTTTTCAAATTAGAAATTTTTTTTTTTTTTTTTTAAATTCCTTTTCACTTTTAATTTGGAGAAAATGTAAATTTCTTTTAAACTTTTGAAATGAGTAAAATTTTTCTTTTTTTTTGAATAGGAAAATGATTTTTTAACGCTTTCTTATCCTTTCACTTTCAATACAAAAGTATTGAAGTGAAAAAACATTTTCCTTATTATCAACAAAACAACTATCGTAAATATGATCGCATAGAATAGATATAATAAATACATACACAAACATACATACAACAAAATACAAACACACGTACACACACAAAACACACATGCAAACATAACACAACACATCATAGATTGAGATAAAGCATTTCTGTGATACGATATGAGCGCTTCAAGTGATTTTTATAAAAAAAGTGAATGTAATATTTTTTCAAATAATATATTTTAATTATTATTATTAGGTAATTTATCCTTTTCCTCCTTTTTGTTTCCTGTTAAAAAATTTGTTTGTATTCTTTATTGATATTGAAATCAACAAAAATAATTGAATTTATTACGAAATTTTTGTTTTGATTTTTCTTTTTCCTTAACGATTTTCGAAAATATTTTATTTCCATTTTTAACTAATTTTTTATTTTCCTTCTCTGTATATTAATAAGATAATTTATTTTTGTTTTGAAAATTTAAATTGAAGAAAATTGGAAAAAGAGAAAAACTTTATGGTGAATTATTATAAATTATAAAAATCAGAAATGTTATAAAAAAAAATGAGAAAAAAAACATTATATTATAAGGGAAAAAAAATGATAATAATTAATATACATATACATATATATTTTCAAATTATATATTATAAAACGAAATAAAATTATTAAAAGGAAGAAAAAAAGAAAAAAGAAATTTGTAGTTCTCATAGATGAAAGATAATAATTTTTTTTTCCAAACAGAAAATATGTTATAAAATAAACTAATTCAAAAAAAATAAAAAATATTTCTTCTATATATCAACATAAAAAACATAAAAAACAAAAAAACTATATAAAAACATATAAAAAGAAAATATTTAAATTAGAAAAATATTTGTAAAAAAAAAAATGTTGAAAGGAAAATCATAAACAACTAAAAAAAAAAAGAAATGATGAAATATTTAATTATTAGTAAAAATTAATTTTGTTTAAAGAAAAAGAAAAGAAAAAAATATATTTCATTATAATTATTTGTGTTCTTTTATTTTTCTTTTCACATTTGGTTTTTTTTCGAATTTTAGAAAAGGAGAAAAACTTTTATGTATAAATAAAATACAAAACAAATGTTATTCAAAAAAAAAAAACAAAAAAATATATATATATATAAAAATATATTCAGTTGTAAAATAATAAAACTAAAAAAAAAAAAATCTTTTTATTCTGAAATTTTATGGGTGTGTATTGATAAAAAAAAGACGTTTTTTTCCTGTGTGCTTGCGTGTGCATGTACAAATTCCATTGTATTCTATTGGCCATTTAGTAAAATTACAGAAGAAATGGAAAAAGAATTTGTAAAAATTATGCAAAAAAAATTTTTTTTTTTTAAATAAAATGTGGCTCATTGGTTACGCTGGATTTAAATTTTTTTGTATGGATTTAATCTGGGAATCTTAAGGCGTTTTCCTTTGGACCAATTTTGCTAATAGTCGGTAGCTGAGAGTAGATGACCAAAGGAAAACAAAACTATCTATTTTCACTTTAGCAACTAGAATCCACCTAACGTAAATTGTATGCGTAAATCCCAGTTCAATGTGCTCGCTTGTTCGAGGTCGAGTAGATGATAACAGCTAGAACTACAGACTAGTAGCAAAATTGGTCCAAAGGAAAACGCCTTTAATGTGTGTGTCATTAAGATCTTAGATTATATATAGAAAAACTGGATAGGCCTCTACACAAAAATTGTAGCCCAATTTTGTTGGCAATACCATAGATTCGTAGAACGCACGCACATGCAAAATAACAGAAACGGCGTAAATCAGTAGGGGCCAATTTAAAACTTGAGCCAATCAGTATGCGATTGAACCGGTTCATTAAAAACCCTTTTTCATATGTGATGTTATCATTTATGCGTAAACAAATAGATTTTTTTTAATATTGCGAACTTTGTTGTTTGATGGAATTTAGTTTTAGAAATTTGCAAAAAATCCATTTGAAAAATGCAAAATGATTTAAATGTGATATTATGTTTATGTTGAAATTCAAACCATAGCGCAATTTACCAGGTGTATAAGCTTAACTCCGCTGTTTGGTCATAGATGGCGTGAGTGAGCGTATTAAGCTACCATGGGCACGTCATACTTTTTTTATGAGTTTGACATCTGTCAACATTAATCACTGGATATTGTCGGCAATTTCGTACAACAACATACATTTTTCCTATGGTAATAATGTCTAGTTTTGTGCCAGAAAAAGAGCATATGCTCTGCTTTTCTGCTTCAGTTTGAAGAAATCGGCTGCCGAATCGCATCGAATGCTTATGGGGAGGCCTATGGTGACAGTGCTTTATCGGAAACAACGTGCCGACATTGGTTTCGTCAGTTCAAAGACGGCAATTTTGACTTGTGGGACAAGAAGCGTGAAAATCGGCCTAGGAAGGTTGAGGACCATCAATTGCAGGCTCTTCTGGACGAAGACGATACCCAATCGTAAAAAATGCTCGCGGAGCAATTGGGTGTTACTCAACCAGACATTTCCATGTGTCTGCGTGCCATGAGGAAGATGGAAAAAAATGGAAAATGGATGCCGCATGAATTGAACGATAGGCAGATGGAGCGACGCCAAAACACATGCGAAATCTTGCTCGCCAGACAAAAAAGAAAGTCATTCCTGCATCGGATTGTGACAGACGATGAAAAGTGGATATATTTCGAGAATAATAAACGCAAGAAATCGTGGGTTGATCCCGGCCAAGCTGATTTTCCTCCACGACAACGCACCATCGCACACTTTAAAAATGGTCCGAAACTACTTGGAGACACTCAACTGGGAGGTGCTACCCTATCCCGCTTATTCACCAGACCTGGCCCATTCCGACTACCACCTGTTTTCGTCGATGGGCCACGCGCTCGCTGAGCAGCACTTCGATTATTACGAAGACATCCGAAAATGGCTTGATGAATGGTTTGTCTCGAAAGAGAAGGATTTTTTTGGCGTGGTATCCACAAATTGCCCGAGAGATGGGACAAATTGTAGCTAACGAGGGCAAGTACTTTGAATAAATTTGTTTTTGCTTTCTATGAAAAAAACATGTTTTTTTGACTCAAAAACAGCGGATTTAAACTTATACACGTGGAGGTAGATATAAATTTTAATGTTAAAACAATCATTTGTAGATATTGGAAGCTTCTTTATCATATAAATGTGTGTTTGTTAATTGAAATGGTAATTTAAATACACCACCAAGTTTTTCAGCACTTCGGAAAATTTTCACAACACTTTCAGAAGAGTACTTTAAGAAGCCAAAGGACATGTACGCTATCAAACTGTTTAATGTGATTTCTCATTCTAAAGCTAAAAGACGGCCTTCGCAATGCAAAGACTTGCCTATCTTAAAAACAATAAAGCCTGATATGTATTCGAGCACTTTTTCACTATATTCATTAAGTGCCGAAGGGTTAAATAAATAATCATAATCACTTCAAATATTTATTTAACCCATCTCATCTGTACTTAATTTCCCTTAAATTTTCTTACACACACTTTAAGTACGCCGGCACTGAACTATTTTCTCGTAAACATTGAATTGTCAACATTTATTCAATGACGAACTTTTCACTTTTTAACCACTTTTTGGACAAAATAAATCATTAAAAGCCATTTTATGTAAATCAAAAGCCAAAATAAATCATTAAAAGCCTAATATACAATTCCATTTCATATCAAAAGATTTTACAAAAATTAAAAATTTCTTGTTGTGTTTAAATTATATTTTTGTTTGGAATAAATGCGTTAAAATAAATAATAATTATGCTTTTGGAATGTAATAAATTTCTATTAGTGGGTGTCATGTCTACATAAATTGAGTATCTACATACTCAAACTAGAGTATGCAAGTAGTGTGATTTCTCCCCGCTTTTACAATAATTCAGCCAAGAAAATTGCGTACACATATACGAAAATCTGACATTACGCCCTATCGATGTATTCTTTAATCTAAAGTCAAAATTTTGCGGAGACTGTCTTAAAGTTCGTGGCATTAATGAGTCAGCCATTCGAAGATTAATTAAATGAATTTGATGAAAATAGGAGACTGCTATGAACAGAAGAATTCTACTTAATATAAAAAAAAAATTCAAATTCAACTTTCCAAAAACTGTCAAAATAACAAATGGAGAATGTCAATTTAAAACTCTCCGAAAGTCTACAACATTACTATTTTATTTGGTTGTTGTAAGATACTTCGTCTAAGAAGCGTATTTATTTATTGACCATTTTGCTCGATAACCTTTTGCAATCTTTCATCGAGCTTTATAAGTGCTCGTTCATAGAAGAACCTTTCTTTATCGTCGCAAAACTGACCAAAGTGCTGATTTACAGCCTCATCTGAATTGAACGTCATACCACGCAAGGAGTTTTGGAGACAGCTAGGAGGAATAGCTTATTAAAATAAAAGAAACTATTTTTCAAAACTTTCAATATTTTATTGAGCACCAACGACCTGCTCACTATGATTAATGGATGGTTACCCAGTGGATTCGACGATAGAAATTCCTATAGGATGTGTAAATTTTAATTCTAACTGCATTAATTGGAAATGAAAAATCTAAAATAGTAAAAAAAATACAAATAAACATACTTATTTTTTTTCTATTTTCTTCGTGTCTTTTTCCATTTTATTTTTATTTTTATAAAACTAAAATAAAATGGCATGTCTTTTGTAAAGTGTAAATAATCCGAAAAATTTAATTTAAAAAAAAAGTATCGCGGTTTTGGTTGATGGAAATCTGGCCCATCATATCCACACAAAAAAAAAAAAAAAAACACCCAAATTCACCATGTTGTTCCATTTACGTAAATTGCGTGTACTTTAACGGAATTGTGATAAAACATAACCTCACAATTAAATCAAAAATCATCTTCGCCGTAGAAAATTATCGTGCTCATAAAAACCACCAGCGATGATTGTCAAAAAAAACCCAAACAAAATTCAAATTATTTTTGCGCTTAATTTATTTTTAAACTTATTTATTAATGATTTCTATTTTATACACATTATTAACATTATTTGTCTTCTCATTCATTCTTTCTATTTTGCATCTCACAACCATTGGATAAGTACGTACCCAAACGTGAATGCATGCATATACGAGGTCTGTTCAAAAAGTATCACGAATTTTGAATTTCCGCGGGTTACGTATAATTGATTTTCGATTTTTTGTGTCGTTATGTTGGTACTCATGTCTCTCACTTATGCCGACAAGTTCGGCCATTTTGAACGTTCAGTTAATTTTGACAGCTGCTTTGCTTGCACGTGTTTTGGCTCGTTTTCGATTTTTGCCCATTCCAAAAAAGGGATCAAAGAATCTGTTTCGAGAACAAGAAAAAGTCACAGGGGGGCAGATGTGGAGAATACGGTGACTGCGGCATTATTAGTGTATTGTTTTTGGCCAAAAATTCGCGAACAAGCAACGATGCGTGAGCAGGGGCGTTATCATGGTGCAAAAGCCAATGTTTGATCTTCCACAAATCCTGACGTATCTGGCGGATTGCTTCGCGCAACTTGCGCATAACTTGCAGGTAATATTCCTTATTGACCGTTCTACCCTGTGGCAAGAACTCATCATGCACCACGTCCCTGCAATCGAAGAAAACTGTAAGCAAAACCATCACATTCGACCGAACTTGGCGCACTTTTTTCGGTCTTGGCTCGTGCGGCAGCTTCCATTGAGTTGATTGAGCTTTGGTTTTCACGTCATAGCCATAAACACATGATACGTCACCAGGTATAACCCTCTGGAGCAAATTTTGGTCGTCACGGACAGAGTCCAACAGTTGCTTAGGAATGTTAATGCGATGCTGTTTTTGGTCGAAAATGGGCAAAAATCGAACATGAGCCAAAACACGTGCAAGCAAAGCAGCTGTCAAAAATTAACTGAACATTCAAAATGGCCAAACTTGTCGTCATAATTGAGAGACATGAGTACCAACATAACGCCACAAAAAAATCGAACCAGCGGAAATTCAAAATTCGTGATAGCTTTTGAACAGACTTCGTATATGTACGTATATAAATTTAGTCTACTCTAAAAATGTGTATGGAAATTAATTTTTAGTTTCATTTTCCGCAAAAGAAAAATTGTTCTATTATTATTTATGTTTTTATGAAAAATGCTTTATTTACATATGTACATTCACACCTACCACCACCATGCGCACAACGGATGACTTTATTTAAAAAAAAAAAAAAACACTTGAAAATAGCAGATTATAAAAACAAAATAAAAGTTTTTTCTTTTTAGTAATTTTTAACAACTTATTTAATTGCATTGCTAATCATTTAAACATACATATTTTTTTTGTTTTGTTTTTGACAGATCAATTAATGAACGATTATTTCTCTCGAATGCATTTTCTTTCTCCTTTTTGCATTCATCCCAACATATGGTTTGTATTGGAAGAGTCTTGACGAAAAAAAAGCACCTTTACAAAAACAGTGAGTGAGAGTAATCGATGACTCTTTTCTGTTATTCTCTCTCTTCTATTAGCATCGTTCTGGTTAGTTTCCGTTCTTTATCTCTCCTTAACCCTCATTCTATCTATGTTCATCCCTTTCAGAATTAATATTAACTAAGTTTTTTTTTTTTTTTTGTATTATTTTTGCATTGTTAATCGTTATAATCGTTTTATAATACAAAAAAAAATTAAAAATTAAAATAAAAATAAAACTGTAACTTTTTTTTATAATTTACCAATAACCGAGTATCATATTATAAATAAATAAATTTATTATTTAATAAATCTTATTACTAGTCGAAGTTTTTTTTTTATTTTTTTAATCCCCGGACATTTTTTTTTTCTATAATATTATCTGGGGAAAAGCGACGGAGCTCATTTGTTTGTTTTCTTCTTTGTTTTTTTTTTGGTCAACTTCGTTGAATTTATAATATTTTTTTTTTTTTTCTAATTATTTTGATAAAACAAAAAAATGATAAGTAAACTTCTTTTCCTACAATATTTTTTTGTTTTGTATTTTTTTTCCTACTACATCTTAAATCTAGCATTAATTTTTTCTTTATAATATATAATAAAATTTTTCTTCTAAAAACAAAACATAACTAAAAATTGATTTATTTTTAAAATTAAAAATTGTGCAGATAATTTTTTTTCCTCAAATTTATTGTTGTTTTTTGTTGTTGTTGTTATTAATATCTGCTTGCATTTGTAAGGAGAAAAAAAATGCTGTTGTTTGTTCTTTTTCTCATCACTTGGCTACTCTCATTAAATTGATTATTTTTATTTCTGCTCCAAACTTTTTGCACGTTTATTTGATGCCATTAATTTTCTTCGAGGAACGATACTCTTCGTACATGGTTCGCATATCAGCCAATGCCTTTTCGATATTTTTACCAAAACGGTGTACGTCCTGAAATAAGAAAAAGAACAAAAATATTGATTATTTTAATTAAAAAAAATGGCTAATGAATCTGAACGGAAAATAAGATTAGAACTTACAGTTGCGCTGCAACTATTTTTCGCTGATATGTGGAAGAAGACGTAGTTCTCGCCTGCGACTATATAGGACACACCATAACCGTCGTCGGCAACTGGTCCGAAACCACCGCCTGCGCTAATACAGTTCGGATGCTTTTTCAGGTCCATTTTGGTAGTTTGGCCATGCGGTGTTTGGCTGGTCGATAAGCGCCATGGTTCGCTCAACACTTCCTTGAGGAATGGCGAGTCCACTTCCAGGTACTTGGACACGACGTACAAACAGAACAAGTGTCGATCGATTCCTTTTCCGCACATTGCATCCTGATAGCCAAGTTGGTGTTGAGCGCACGCTTTGTTCAAAAGATCAATGCGCGCTTCCAACTGGAAAAGCGGAATAATTTTTTAAATTTGTTTTTTTTTTATGTTGTTGATATTTTTTGGATCAAATAAGACTTTGATTTCAATAATAAAAAGGATTATTCCGAACTTACTGTCATTTTGGGATCATCCATCGCCTTAACCCAAGCAACAGATTCAATGGTACATGGACGGACAGTTTCGGTACGACCTTCGCGGAACAATCTTGTCATCGAAGCTTCGTACGTTAATGAGAATCGACCTGCGTCTCTATAGTAAGCCAACTGCAACGCCATCTGCAGGTACGCATCCGGTGATAGTCTGCAAGTCTTCATAAAACCTTTGCCATAGGCACTGTGCACAAAGATTTTCAGATCAACATCCTGAATAGAAGAATACGGAAAACAAATATATTTTATATATTCAGGAAAATCGATTGTAACTAATTTTGAGAAAATACCCAATAGTGTAAGAGATAGAAAAGAATAACTCACATTGAGGAGTTTGGTAGCATCCAAACTGGCTTCTTCAATTTGTGGAAGACACGCAGTGAGATCCCATTTTAGTCTTGTCGGTATGGGCGGTACATATTCCGCTGTTCCTCTTGTGTTTCCATTCTCATCGTATCTTCAGGATTTCAACAACAGAAAGTAGAAAGATGATGATGAGCAGAGTATCGAAATAATTCACAAGAGCGAGCATAATACAACACAGCCGGGACCGTACAGTTAACACAAAAAAAAAAATAAAAACGGAAGAAAAAATATCGAAAACATATAATTAATAAATCAGTCCATAAAAGTAATTTTATTAATAATGCAAAAATGGGGAGAATGGAACAAAATTGCGGCAAATCTCAATGCATTACTATATTTTTTAAAATAATTTTTTTTTTTTGGACGAGGAAATTTTAACAAAAAAAAAAGAAAAAAACCCAAAAATATTTAGTAAATGTTAGCAGGAAAATAAAAGCATTAAAAGCGTTAGTTTTATATGTTAGTAATCGTACTATTATTATTATTCTATTATTAACTTAATGATTTTGAAAGATCGAGAGATTAGAGGTTAATGAAGTTAGTAGAAGGGGGCATTCAGTTTCTTTTTTTTTAATAGAAATTAGCAAAGATGACATTTTTTTTTTAAATTGAAGTATTTGAAAACATTCAATTTTTTATTCTTAAAACAAGATAAAAATAATTAAATGAACAACAAAATAAAAAATAAAATAAAAGCATTGAACAAATAATGAAAACAAATAAAAATGTACAAACAAATATTTATAAAAACAATAAATCAAAAACAACATTTATTAAAATACAAAATATATTATAATATTTTGTTGAATTGTTTTATTTTTACCCATCTACGTCATCACCGTAAATATATTCCCAACAGTGACCCATAACTGGGGCATCGGCCCTAAATATTTCCAAATAGAAAAGAAATGAAAAAAAATAATGCATAAACTTTATATATACATATATGTATGCATATATATAAGAAAAAGAAAAGAGTAAAAATTATATAAAACATTTAGAATTATTAACTAATTTTTTTGTTATTTAAATTTATTAAAAAATTAAATATTATTTATTATAATTGTTCGGAAAATATATTTTATTTAATTTTATGAGTTTTTATTTGAATTGTTGGTTAAAGTTTTGAATGTGAAAAATTTTGTTTTCTATTTTACAGTGAGAATTCCGATTTAGACTTAATTCTAATTGCACGTTGTTAAAAGAGTTCAGTTTGACAATACACAACCAAAAAATTAGTCTTACGCTAAACAATATGGCGGATTTCAGTCTGTTTTTTTGTGTGGAGAAAACGTCAGATTTTCGTATATGTAAGAGTATACGCAATTTTCTGGCTGAATTATTGCAAAACGGCGAGATATCGTAACATTTAGTGTATATTTTTTTATGTAGATATGATAAGTCTAGTTTTCGCAATAGAAATTTATTGAATTCCAAAAGCATAATTAATATTAATTTTAATTCACTTATTCCAAAGAAAAATACAATTTAAACACAACAACGACAGGCAATTTTTATTTTGTGTACAATCTTTTGATATGAAATGGAATTATTATATTTTAGGTTTATTATTTATTTTGTAATTATTAAGTGTCTCAATTTTGTAGACTTTCAGAGAGTTTTAAAACGCACCATTCTTCATAAAAGTGGTAGCATACCGAAATGCTTGCATAATTTTGTTGTTTTTCAAGTTGTTATTTTGGTACTTATCAGAAAGTACAAGTGAAAATGTGGTTTTTATATTTTTTGAAGTATTTACGAAAAAGTAATAGTTGGTATTATTGATTACATTTAATAGGAAGGAAATTTTTATTTTAGAATATGAAGTGTTTTATAAAGAATTGCTGATCATTCAACGGAAATTTCTTTCTTTCGATAAGATGACATCTTCATTTTTACTACAGAAATTAACAAAAATTTAGTTTATGATGTGCCTAAATGGCTTTTAATGATTAATTTGGTCCAAAAACTGATTAAAAAGTGAAAAGTTCGTCATTGAATAAATTTAAACAAATGTGATGTTGACAGTTCAATGTTTACCAGAAAATAGTTCAGTGCCGGCGGTGTACGTAAAGTGTGTGTAAGAAAATTTAAGGAAACGAATTTTTTTTTAATAGTGCAAGAAATACTTTAATTTCTATTAATTCTTAATTGAAAAACTAAATGTAACATGACTGGTTTCCACCAGTTATTTTATTTAATAAAATAAATGATTAAGGGAAAAGTGGATTGTGGCAGCAGCATCGGGTATTCCCAGGAATCACGATATTGTGTGCTCGCCCCACTTTCGTAGACCAGACATAAAAATAGGAACGAGCAGGAGCAGATTGGAAAGAAATGCTATTCCTTCCGTATTTGGTACAATATATATGTGTAGAACAGCTACACGGTAAGCTTTAATACTACGAATTAAAAAAAAAATCCGACAGCAGATGGCAAAAAGTGGTTAGAATAGTTCGATTTTAAGCAAACTAATTTATAATAAAATCGCTATCAAAGTTAGGGAGCAATTTATCGAATTTTCTTTATTCAAAAATACTATTTCTCATTTTATATCATTTAATTAATTCCATAATTTATTCTTTCGCTTTCTCTATTAAACCATTTTGTAATGCATTTACTAAATAATATTTTTTTTTTTTAGAATATTAGTTATTAATTTTTTAAGTACATTAAATTTTTCATCTTGTAATTTAGTTTTAAAGCATTTGTTATAATGTTATATACGATTAACTTCTATTTATATTATTAAGAATTTGATGTGATATTCTATGTAATTAATACTTTATTTTTTAATTTAATTAAAATGCACAATTCCTATTTAAATAACCATTTTCAATTCACAAGCGCACATTTATATTATAAAGAAGCTTTTAATATCTACAATTTGCTTGATTAACATTAAAATTTATATTTACTAAGAGTTGTGGTGTGGTTTTAATTGTCAACATAATATCACATTTAATTCATTTTACATTTTTCGAATGGATTTATTGCAAATTTTCAATGCTAATTCCATCAAACAACAAAACCCGCAATATTAAAATAAATTTACTTGTGCACGCATAAATGAAGATATCACATATGAAAAAGGGTTTTAAACGAACCGCTTAAATCGCATACTGCAATTTAAAATTGACCCCCATTGATTCGCGGCGTTTCTGTTATTTTGCATGTATGTGCGTTCTTACGAATGTATTGCCAACAAAATTGTGTTTCTTACGAATGTATCCAGTTTTTCTATAATCTAAAGTCTGAAATGTTGCAAAAGCGGCGAGAAATCGTACTGCTTGCATACTTTTGTGTAGAGTTTTTTATGTGGACATGACACCCACTGACATCTAGTTTTTGTAAAATGAATTTTTGAATTGCAAAAGCATAATTAATACCCATTTTTGACTCACTTATTGCAAACAAAAATATAATTTAAGCACGATAGAAGGCAACATTAATTTTTTTCCAATCTTTTGGTATTAAATGCATTGTATTTTAAGTTTAATGCAATTTTGTAGACTTTCGGAGAGTTTTAAACTACGCCATTCTCCATGAAAGTGGTGGCATAACGAAATGCTAGCATACTTTTTTTTGGTTGGTGTTGACATTTAGATACTTATCGTAAAGTGACAATTTAAGTGTGGTTTTATTAAATTTTAAATAGTATACAAACAAATCAGTACAAATTAATACATTTGCATAAATTGGTTTTATTCTTGACGACAGAAAATAGGAAATTTCAATTTTAGAATAAGGAAGGTTTTGTGAAAGGTTATTTTGCAAGTGTGTGCGTTCTTACGAATGTATTGCCAACAAATTTTGGAGAGAATTTTTGTGTAGAGGCCTATCGAGTTTTTCTATAATCTAAGGTTTTTTCTTTCAATTACAATTTTTCTATTTTAACTTAATTAGAAAGAAAATAAAGTTTAATTTTTTTGTTGAAATCCTCACATTGAAATTCTACCAGATTTTGGTATATTAAATTTTCACTAAGTGTGTAAATACCGATTAGGAGCATGTAATTCAAAATGGAACATAACGTCTTCGGCAAATCAAAATAAAATTAGTAAAAATAATTTTCCGAACAATATTAAATATATTTTTTTTATTGTTAGAAAATTAACTTATAGCACAAATAAAAATAATAAGTCGCCTTAATTTCGATGTAAAAATTTTTCGTTTTCACATCGTTCCGGTATTAATCAATAATTTGAGTGCTGATCGATGACAATTTACAATAGTTTGCCTGCCTCCTTTGCGTCGTGATCTCCTCTTTTTTCTTAATCATAATTAACGAGTATTTTTTTTTTAATAAATTACATTTTTTAACTAACATAACAAAAAATAATTAGAACAGTTGAAAAATATAGATAGAATTGCTAGTAAAGTGAAATACAAAAAAAAACGAATTAGATGAAGCCGCGAAGAAGTGTAGAAACTAAACTAGAGTAGCTGATTACGTACATAAAATATTTGTTACAGTAAAGTTAAAAATTAATAATTACAATGAAAAAAATAAAAATAAATAAGAGAAAAGAACAAATTTGAGCACAGTTGGCGCGCGTTAATGCATTACTAAGTATTTGCCGGAGTTTTGTCGGTTAAATTACCCTTGGTAGACAATATCCTCCATAATGTACCATTCCCAGATATGTGCCATAACAGCTGCGTCGCCCCTTCATTAAAATTGCGCAATTTGTAAAGGAAAATTATTATTTTATTCTTTTCGATGAGATTTACTGATTATTCTTACTGTTCGGGATTTTTTTTTTTTTTTTTTGTAATGCGATTAACACGTTGACGTTGGCGTGCGTACATTTTCGCGATAAACAAAAAAATTAATTTCTTTTTTGTCTAAAACTAATATAATTATTCAAAAATGTTTCGCATAAAACAATTCCATTTTTGAATATATTTTTTTATTTATCTCATTCTAGGGAGTATCAGCGTTTACTACACTTTGCAATTTTACGCCTACGCACTCAATAAACGTAAAAAAAACAACTTAACCTCCTCATTTGGCAAATAGTACTTACCAAAGTGTAATTTTTAAAAATAATTTTTATATTTTATTTTTTTAAGGAAATTAATTAAGAAGAAAACGGATAAATTTTTATTTAACATACCATGTGTGTTCTGAATTGAAGCCGACACGTCCGTTCGAGCCGATACAGACGGTGAAACTCTTATCGAACCAACGATTGTGTCCGTTTCCATGTAGCAAAGTGCGGCCAAAGTGATCTAGTTTCTCTGGATGTGCCATATCAAAGTCGTACGGTTCTTCGTCCAGTGATAAAACAAAGGCTGCTGTTTCGATGGCAACCAACGAGGCTCTATTTAGACCGCGAACAAAGTTAGCGTTCCGTACTTCAGCCCATTTGGTGCGATTCCATGCGGTTAAGGCGGCCAAATGCTCTTCACCCGGCAATGGTTTGGCTTCCGATTTGAGGATTTGTTCCATTTGTCTAGTAGAATTTAGTATAAATTAATATTGATTGTAATCCAGGTGGATTTGGCTGACTTACATTTGAATTTCGCTCGGTTTCAACAGACGTCCTTTGTAGTAGATGACGACTTTGTAATAGCAGCCTTTGTGCAGCACAACAATATGGTTCGAGTCTCGATAGTGGATAATTCGGTCAGTTTCTAAGCCAGGAGCACGTACAGTATTGAAGATCCGTTCGTATTGCCAAGAGCACAAAGGAATCATTCCTTGCACCATAATCTAAAATGGAGGATAAACATTTCTCTTGTTAAAGAGTATTTTCAGTATTCTTTTTCTAGTCAAGGAAAGATTTCTCTAATTCCAGATAGGATACTATCACAAGAAATATGATTTTACCGGTTCGAGTTCTTGTCTATCGACAATGCGCCTAAAAGCGAGCAGCAGATAAGTTACATTTGCGGCACGGGCTGCTTGATTGGTAGTTAAATTCATGAAGATTGCGTCGATGCCGTAGAAATTGCTGTTAACCATCAGTGGACTGCGACCGCGTAGATAGACGTATTCCTCCCACCAATCAGACACGTAATTAGTTGCCCACCAACTTTTCAAAATAAGATAGCGTTGCAGCTTTTTCGCAATGGTCGTCTCAAACTCTTTAGCGAGTTTTTCCATGCGACTGTAGTTATCATCGTCAAGAAGAGGACGTACCGATCGCAAATACCGCTTCATCGTATCGTGCACGCTAGGCAATGGCAACCGCGGCAGCGAACCCTGGAAACTATACAGACCAGGTTTATTCCACGTTGACAGCACCTTGACCGCAACTGCCCAAAGTTTCGTCCCTAACGAAATCCTACTTCCCGGCGCTCGCGATTCATACATCCATCCCTTGTACATGAGAAGCAATTTCAGAGTGTAACGCATCGTGTAACAGATTGTTAGCCATCCAAGCAATCCCACTAAGCAACACGCACTCACCTCCCATTGGATTGTTTTCCTAAAAATAGCAAAATTTCAATTATTCAAATTATTCACAAATCAGTTAGCTCGAATCCCACACATACTGAGGTAAATATGGTGAAATCTTATTCACCAAATCGAATGGTACTTTGTAACCGCCAAAATGTATTCCTAATATTAGCGCTATCACCACCCATAAACTCTGAAGATGTGCTGGGTAGACTCCGTTGCGTATTCCATTCTGATCCGAAAAGAAAAAAGAAACTCACTTTATAATTTGTCCATTCCGCGGGTTACGTATATTCGATTTTCGATTTTTTGTGGCGTTATGTTGGTACTCATGTGTCTCTCACTTATGCCGACAAGTTTGGCCATTTTGAATGTTCAGTTAATTTTTGACAGCTGCTTTGCTTGCACGTGTTTTGACTCGTCTTCGATTTTTTCCCATTCCAAAAAATGTATCAAGAATCTGTTTCGGGAACAAGAAAAAGTTATAGGGGGCCAGATCTGGGGAATACGGTGGCTGCGGCATTATTAGTGTGTTGTTTTTGGCCAAAAATTCACGCACAAGCAACGATGCGTTTTCATGGTGCAAAATTCAATTTTTGTTCTTCCACAAATCCGGACGTTTCTGGCGAATTGCTTCGCGCAACTTGCGCATAAATTGCAAGTAATATTCCTTATTGACCGTTCTACTCATGATGCAAGTAATATTCCTTATTGACCGTGGCAAGAACTCATGATGTACCACGCCGCTGCAATCGAAGAAAACTGTAAGCAAAACCTTCACATTCGACCGAACTTGGCGCTTTTTTCGGTCTTGGCTCGTGCGGCAGCTTCCATTGGGATGATTGAGCTTTGGTTTCAACGTCATAACTTGCTCCCTCCGGAGCAAATTTGGGTCGTCGCGGACAGAGTCCAACAACTGCTTAGGAATGTTAATGCGATGCTGTTTTTGGTCGAAATTGATCAAATATCGGAGACGAGTCAAAACACGTGCAAGCAAAGCAGCTGTCAAAAATTAACTGAACATTCAAAATGGCCGAACTTGTCGGCATAAATGAGAGACATGAGTACCAACATGATGCCACCAAAATCGAACATCGAATATACGTAACCGGCGAAAATTCAAAATTCGCGATACTTTTTTAACAGACCTCGTACAAAGTAAAGTATTTATTTAATAAAAAACAACAAAAAGTTCTTTTTAAATTTTAGCTTGGGATAACAGAAAAAAAAACAAATCTTACCCTTGCTCTAGCAATTCTTTTCTTCCATGAGCGTACACCTGAGTCCCAGACAAGATTTAAAACTTCCTGATCGTAATTGATGTCCCAACCTTCGTGGGTGATTGAGAACGAGAACGCAACTGCTTGATGGGCTTCAGCCATGATGGACGCACAACCTCACTTCTTAAAAGTTCACACCGATTAGAATTGAGTACACGGTCGATGGCTGTACAAAAAAGAAAGTACAAGAAAATTAGAAAAAAAATTCACTTTTACTTTTATTATTATTATTGGAAAATATTATACAATAGTAATATAGAGCGACAAAGAGGAAGAATTATATTTTCGTTTGTAGTACAAATAAAATCAATAAAAATAAATACGAATATATCACCATTCTTAGAGGGCATAATAATTGCGATTGTATCGATTCTGTTTTTCCAATTGCAACAAAGACGCTTTTGGGAAATTTAAAAATAATCATGTCCATTTTTTTGGGAGGTGCCTGTAATAACCTATAAAAATTTGTCGGTAACATTTGAAGCAAAATTCCTTCCAGTTTTTTTTTAAACCAATAAAAAAATATAAATTTCTAATAACGTAAATTGTATCGGAAAAATTACAAAAAAAACTAACTTTTTTGTTGGAGAAAAAGAAATAAAAAAATCAGTTGAAAAAGATAAGAAAAATTTTATTTATAAAGAAATTTTGTAGGCCACTGTAATATGTCTCTTGTTCCATGAAACGAAGAACTTTGAACAACATTTTTTTTCCTTCGAATAATAACAAAACAAAGTCCAAAAAAATATAAACACAGAGTGAGTAAGTGAGATAAATAGAATTTTTATCTTTTTTTTGTTTGTTTCCAAATCGAATCGAATTAGTGGAATTTAGTGTGAATAAGTAAATAAAAATTGTTTTGTTTTGATGTGTAAGTGTTGCAAGTGGAAAATAAACAAATAAGAAAGTGAAACAAAAACAAAAGAAAACAACAGCAAAACAAAAGACGGCATGAGCTAATTGATCGGTTGACCGTCAAACACTATAAAGCGGCCATTACATTTGCAAACAAAAATTGATTTTTAAAGCAAATTGCGCAGGTGTTTATAACGACATGGTTTAAAATGCCGTATAAACAAAAATAATGACCACTTTCACTTTTGGGGCAGTTTATTATTATTATTATTATTAATTTTTTCTTAATATTTTCTTTAAAAAAATATATATATTATTCTAGGTTTTTGGGTAATAAATATTAAAATGACAAGTACCTGAGTATATGAGAGAAAAATGTGTTTATTAAAAAAAAAAAGCTTTAAACTACAAAATCGGGGAAGAAAGCCGGCCTTTTTTTTCCAACAAAAAAAAACTACACAGTAACATATTTAGTACAACATGAAAAATTAAAGTCATGCGTACTTTTTCGTTTTTTTTTTAGTTAGAAAAGAAAATATTTAATAAAGAAAATATTGGGTTGTTCGGAAAGTAATTTCGTTTTTTTTAAATAAAAATGAAAGACGATTTTCTTATTACGAATTAATTATTTATTCAATTAAATATTGTCCAGTCTGATCGAATACCCTTTGCCATCTTTCTGGCAGTAGCATGATTCCACGCTCATAAAATTTTTGTTCTTTGATGGCCAAAAATTGATCCAAGTGATTTTTGACCTACTCATTTGAATTAAACGTTTTACCATCTAAAAATTTTTGTAGAGACCGGAACAAATGATAATCGGAAGGTGCTAGGTCTGGAGAGTATGGTGGGTGGGTGGCAGTATATCCCATCCGAGCTCTTAAAGCTTATGCCGAGTAGTCTAACTTGTATGTGGTTTCCCATTTGATGAATATTGGCTTTCGAAGTGCTTTGAGCCGGTTCATTTTTTCTACTCCAGGTTCTTTTGCGCTTAACATTATTGTAGACAACCAATTTCTCGTCCCCAGTGATGTTACGCTTCAAAAATGAATTATTTTCTTGGCGTTTGAGAAGCAATTCACAAACGTCAAATTTTTTTTCCGTAAGAAGATGAGGAACCCATATGTCGAGCTTTGAGATTAAACCTAGCCGTTTCAAATGATCATGAACGGCCGAATTCGATAAATTTAATCGCTCAATGATCTTTGCATCAATTAATGCTTTTATTGTATCTTCATCAGCAAACGGAATTACTTTCCGAACAACCCAATATATAAAAAACCGCCGCCCATTTTTAGTAATTAGAAAAATATATTTAAAAAAATTCTGATAAACATAAATTTCTGGTAAATTTCTATTTTGTTATGAAAAATAAATTTTATAAGATATTCTTTTTTATATCATACACTAAGTAATTAGCAGAATAAGCCTTAAAGATCCAATCAATTAGTGGAATTCTGTAATGGGTGAGGTTTATTTATAAATAAATCATAGACAATAAAGTAAAATACGATTTCAAATGTATTTGCTTCAATTATTAAGAATTGAAAAATATAAACCACAACAAAAAAATGTCTTTTTTGTGTTAAAACCAAGAAAAATGAGGTTAAAAAGATTAAAAATTAATCCACCATAACCACGTGGCTAATGACTAATAATAACGATACGATAACAATGCATATAAATATAAATTCATATTAGAGAAAATAATTCAAAGATTTATTAATGTAAAAATAAAAATTAATAAATTTCAATTACTTGTACATATTTTTACCCATTATTAAAATAGTTTAAATAATTACCAACAAATATTTTTGTTTAAATATACGAAGAGAATTTTTTTTTTTAATTTATGAGAATACATAAAATAAAGGCATGCTTTTTGTGAATTGTCATATTTCAAAAGGTCACGTGAAACTACCAACAATCGACGGCACTGGACACTGTAATGTGTTGTTTTGTAAACAAATTAATTATGTTCGTTGTTGCAACATTTTTTTTCAAAATTGTTTTTGTTTTGTTCGAATTTCTTTTGCTGATTTCAATTGTTTGCCTTTTACATAAGTTTATGTCAAGTCACTTTGGTATTTGTTTTGTCATTTCTGTCTAATCTAAATATTATTCTTTATGCATTTTAGAAAAACAAAAACAAACCTTTCTACAAAGTGCATTTTAAATATGTGCTTTCATTAACGATATATGGTATATAACAAAGAGAATTTTTTCATTTACAAATTAGAAAAATAATGTTATTCGACGGTTTTTGTCTGTTTCGTTGTTGATTAATTATGTGTAGCGCCATTTAAAAACTGAAGGTTTTGAAAAATTCATAACATTTTCATTTGTAGTCTTTTTTTTGGAATTTGTTTTTTGTAAATTATAGAGTGTCCGTTGGAGATTCAAATGGGTACGTATGATGTCTCCAGCTCAGAGAAAATATTGGCAACATTAAAATTTCCGAGTATCTCTTAGAGATAACATGATCTATTTGAGACCGATTTAAAAGAACTGGATCAGTTTTGGATCTTCCCGGAAGAGGTTTCAAGCGCATTGTGCGAACTGAGGCAGGGGTGGAAGCTATATGGTAGATATATCAAGAACATCGCTTGAAAAGATTCTACAATCAGAGATTCTGAAACTGGATTTAAAAATGTTTCCATGCAAGATCCAAATATTTGAAGCTTTTGGACCTAAAGGCACGGACGCAGCGCTACAAGCTGTACGGCATAGTATCTTTAAACATCGATCTACGTTTACAAGTCGCCGATTTGATGAACTAGGCATCGTCAGAAAATCGTTTCAGAAGATTTTGAGACCGGATTTAAAAATGTTTCTATGCAAGATCGAAATATTTGAAGCTTTTGGACCTAAAGGCACGGACGCAGCGCTACAAGCTGTACGGGAAAGTGTCTTTAAAGATCGATCTACCTTTACAAGTCGCCGATTTGAGGAACTTGGCATCGCCAGACCATCACTGTAAAAGATTTTGAGACTGGAATTTAAAATATTTCCATGCTAGATCCAAATATCTGAAGCTTTTGGACCTAAACGCACGGACACAGCGGTGTAAGCTGTACGGCAAAGTGTATTTAAAGATCGATATAGAAAATAGCTTCAAAGGATCTTGAAACTGGATTTAAAAAATTTCCATGCAAGATCCAAATATTTGAAGCTTTTGGACCTAAACGCACCGCTGCAAACTGTATGGCAAAGTGTCTTTAAAGATCGATCTAGAAATGGAAAATGTTTCCATACAAGATACACAATAGCTGTATTCCATTGGACAAATTTTGCTACTCACAAGTACTTCTAGCTGTCATCATCTACTATACTTCGTACAAATGAGTACATTGCAATAGTAGTTGCGCATACAATTTACGGTAGGGGGATTTTAGTTCCCAAAATGAAAATAAATAGCTTAGTGGGTTCGTTAGTTACCATAACATATTTTTGTTATGTTTACTTTATTCGTGCAGCAAAAGCGAAAAGAAATAGAACCAAATATTACTGGAGTGTGTTTTTACACCGTCCCAGTCATGGAGGACGTACTGCAGTTAGTTTTGATGTTGAAATATACATCGCGTTGTGGTTTCTAGCAAATACTGAAAGTGTACCGAATTTTATACCGCGTCGTAAAATGGTTTGTTGAAGTGAGTGCCAATTACAGAAAATGGCCAACAGCATCCGAAATGCAAAATAACCAGATGCAATTTGCAGTTATAAAAGGTGTACCAGGTGTTGTTGGGGCTATTGATGGTTCTCATATTAAAATCAATCCTCCTAAACGTGACAAACAAGCATACTGTAATAGGAAAAAATAGTATAGTTTGCTTTTACAGGGAATTGTAAACGCCGAGAAAAAGTTTATAGATGTGCACTGTGGTGAACCTGGTGCAATGCACGATGCACGGCTTCTACGAAAATCAGCGTTTTGCAAGTGCATTACTGAGTATGAGTCCATAATTATACCAGGAGGTGTGCTACTTGGAGACCCAGCGTACGGTGCAAGCAGATATTTAGTTCCCCCGTTTAAGGATTTCGGAAACTTAACTGCAAAACAACTAAAATTTAATTACTTACATTCATCAACAAGAATCGTTGTTGAAAACGCATTTGGATTGCTGAAATGTCGATTTCGTAGGTTACAGTTTCTCGAAGGTCCAAATTTAGGCTTTGTCAGCAACTGCATTGTTGCTGCTTGTGTTTTACATAATATATGTATTGCTGAAAATGATTTCAGTGACATAGAATATTTAGATAATGAAGTCAACCAACACACAGAATTACGCAGAATGTGAAGGAATTGACAGCAACAATTGTACACGTGCGAGGTAGCAAATGTTTGAAAATATGGATAATAATGGATTGTTAAATTAATTTAAACTTAATCATATTTATTGTAACATTCTCAATTGCAAATAAATGCCTCCTTGGCTAACAAAAATAAAAATAATCAATTTATTACATATATATATCGAATATCTTGAACTTATTTAATATATTCAAAAGAGTAGAACGAGTTTCAGTCCGATCAATCACTATTGTTGTTGACTATTTTGAGGTTATATTTTACTTACGTCAGTAAATTTTGCGTTCCATTGGGTATCTACTCGCAAATACTTGTGAGTAGCAAAATTGGTCCAATGGAATACAGCTTATATTCAAGCTATAGGTCCTAAGCTGGGTTACAAATATTCAAGCTATAGGACTGGCTTACAAATGAAGCGCTAAAAGCTCTGCCTCTACCTAAAGTCGTCCTGTTCAACTATGCATCGCCAGAACATCGGTTCAGAAGATTTCAGATAAACTGCTCCAAGCTTTATAACGAAATCGAAATGCTCCAAGCCTTACTACACCAAGTCAGCAGTGCCAGCAGTACGCCCCATTCGATTTCAATACCTAACCAAAGATAACAACTTAGTTCACTCTTTAAGTGGCTACCCTGTAGAAACAATAACGCCTTTTCATATTATTCAAGTTCTCGAACACCGAAAAACAAAAAAGTATAAAGTAGAAAATAACACTGTTCAAAGGTTGATTTTAGACAATTTGCAATTTTCACAACTTGGACTTTAGACCATGTTCCCCCCAAGTTCAATGCGATACACAAAAAAAGCTTCCCTTTCACCTCTACACAATAATCAAAAACATAAAAAAAAGGTTGTACGAAACCAGTTTTTGATGAAATTTTGTGATTGTTTTTAGTTTTTTTTTTTTGTAATTGTTTAACTGATTTTTTATTGTTAATTTTTGGTGTTTCTTAAATTTTTTTTTAACTTGTCTTTGGCTAATTTGTTTTTGTATTAAATTATTTTTTTAAGACAATTTTAATAAGAAGTGATTATTTTTAAACAAAATAGTTTTATTAAAACTACAATAAAAAAAGGAGAAAAACAAATCATGAGATAACAGGCAATTAATAAAAACAAGCTTAAATTGAACTATAATTAAAGTGATTACGCAAGTGGCCGAGAAGAGACGGACAAGTGCTCAGTCGGATGCGCTCCTTTAGAGGTGGGAGCGAGATAAAATACATAACAAAGAAGTACGCGGGAATAATTTGAATTAGTTTTTTTGCTCTTGTTGTTGTATAAAGCAATTTATTTTCATTTGCTTGAAGAGAATTTTTTTTTTTTAAAAAGATAGGCTAAACAATTTTAAAAACTAAAATAAAAGTGAACATTTTTTAAGAAATACTTTTAAAAATTTCTAACAAAAAAAAAACGTTTTACTACTAAATTAAACTTGACCGTAAATTTATTATTGTTCTCAAATTTTCATTTATTTTTATTGTGTTTTATTGAATAAATAGGGGAAGAGGAGTGGGGGGGGGGAATTAAGAGATAGTAATATAATGAAGAAAAATGTAGGAAACTGTGACAAAGAATACCATATGATAGAGAGATTTGTCAAGTTCTCAGCTTGGACTTTGATATCAAGTTCACATTGCAAATTCCTTCTATCTGCCCGATCCTCCTCTGACACATGGCCTTTTCTAAACAAGATTCTGTGGTGGCTTCTCGTTCACTTTGAATGAGTGACAGACAACAAATTGTTTTACAAATCAACAAAAACAAATAAAACCGAAAATGATAACAAATTCTGAATTGGAAAATATCGTAGAACTGAAAAATTACAACACGAAAACAATGAAAATATTTCATTCTCTAATATTCACGTTCCGTTTATTAATGGCAGCGGATAAAATGCGACTTGGGCGGGGGTCGTAAAGTTCAGTAAAAGGTAGCGCATAAATAAAAGTGCATAAAATTATCAATCAACATTTGTACGTACGTAAACATGTCAATAGAATGTAGGAAATAGCATATACGAGTACACACAAGTATCGATGGCCATGTGGTGAAGACGGGATTGCATCGTAGCAGATTCTTTATAAAAGCTCAACAAAAAACCGTAAACAAGCTTAAAGTCCAAATGTAAAAATAAAATGAGCAAAAATGAAAACAAACAACAAAATAAGACAATTGCGCGCGATTTAATACTGAGCAAAATTATAATTGCATCAAATTGCATTCAAGCGTGTTTACAAGAGTGCACCACCACCACCGTATGCGCTTACAAGTGCATCGTTTTAAATTGCATTGTGACGTCTACGAGTATTTATATTTATTTATGCACAATACAATATTTTTTAAATTAAATAAAATAAAATCCGAATAACCAAAACGCTCAGATGCATTTTATACAATCCACAGCAACACACGTTTTCTTTCTGTTTACGTTACGTAATTCTCTGTTTATATTTACACAACTATTTAATTTGTTATTAATTGCTTTTGTTTTGATTTATTAATTTTAAAAAATATTCCTATTTCAATGGACTATCATAACAGGGAAAAATAAATTCTTATTTTTTAATTTCGACTAGAAGAAACAAAAATAACGAGAATTTATAACGGGTGGTTTTTAAAGTGTTTGGTTTTAAAATGTTCAAAAAATAAATACAGAAAAATTACAAAATTTTATGAAATTTTAATTTTAATCAATAAATAAAAACTTGCCATTTACTTTTTTTAAGATTATTTTGTGTAAATATTGGCCACGACTACGTTTTAAATGATGCATGCGAGAAGTCCAATTTTGAACGACTTTTTTGAGTATCTCGACTGCTATTTCGCTAAGAACACGTGTTATGTTTTGAGAGGCGTCAAATTGCACGATCTAGGCGGCCAATTCACCGGTCCGAAACCTGAGATAAATCGCTCACCGAACTCATCTCTCAATATGTCCATTGTTTCACGTGCTGCGTGGCATGTAGTGTCGTTTTGTTGAAACCACATGTCTACCAGATGCAGTTCGAGCATCTCGACTGGTATCTCGCTAAGAACACTTGTAATATTTCGAGAGGCGTCAAATTGCAAGATCTAAGCAGTCCGAAACCTGAGATAAATCACTCGCCGAACTCATCTCTAATATGTCCATTGTTCCACGTGCTGTATGGCATGTAGCGCCGTCTTGTTGAAACCACATGTCAAGCAGATGCAGTTCGAGCATCTCGACTGGTATCTCGCTAAGAACACGTGTAATGTTTTGGGAGAAGTCAAATTGCACGATCTAGGCGGCCAACTCACCGGTCCGAAACGTGAGGTAAATTGCTTACCGAACTCATCTCTCAATATGTCCATTGTTTCACGTGCTGTGTGGCATGTAGCGTCGTTTTGTTGTAACGACACATCGACCAGATGCAGTTCGAGCATATCGACTAGTATCTCGCTAATAACACGTGTAATGTTTTGAGAGGCGTCAAATTGCACGATCTAGGCAGCCATCTCACCGGTCCGAAACGTGAGGTAAATTGCTCACCGAACTCATCTCTCAATAAGTCCACTGTTTTACGTGCTGTGAGGCATAAAGCGCCGTTTTGTTGAAACCACATGTTGACAAGATGCAGTTTTTGCATTTTGGGTAAAAAAAAGCGATAGAAGGCACCAAGAACGGTAACGTTTTTTTAAAGAAATAAGGATCGATTATACCCCACACCAAACAGTGCATTTTTTTGGGAGCAATGGCAGTTCTTGTTTTGCCTGTAGTTGTTCATCAAACCAAATGCGAAAATTTTGCTTATTCACATATCCATTCAACCAGAAATGGGCTTCTTTCCTAAACGCAATTTTTTGGTAAAAAAAACTGGATTTTCCTCAAAAAAAGTTGAGGAGAATCGCTGCTTTGGCTTCAGTTCTTGCACGAGCTATATTATATACGCTTTCAGGCTAAGACCCTTGCGTAAAATCTTCCACACGGTCGAATAACACAATCCTAATTTCTGGAGAAATCGCGGTCTTCAACCAACACTGGACACTACACCAGTAATATTTTCCTCCGTACGCACTCCGCGCACATGTGCTGGTGGTTTGATGTCGAAATTTTGTCACTATGGCTTGAATTACTTGCTTAGCATGTCAATTATAACGGCTATAAACTGGTCGAAGAGGGCGAATTTTGATAATAAAATTCAATAATTGTAAGCGTTGTTTGGTGAAATGGCCATAATAACTGAGACACTTTTGATTTTGACGCGTCACTTGTCACGCGTGATCTGTCAAAAATAAAAATATGAAGAACCAAAAAAAATCACCCGTTTATAAAAATAGAGGCATATGGTGTCGGAAAAAGGGATTTATTGGATCATTAAGCCTCGGGAATTTATTTTATAGGAAAATAAATTTTTATTTATGAAATATTTTGAAACCAAAAATATTGGGTTAAGTTTTTTCTATTAAATTTTTCGTTGGGTAAACATTTTTTTTAACGGTTTTTTTTTTGTTGAATGAAAATTTGTCCAATTAAAAAAAATATTTTTTTTATTAACTGAAAACCACGCATTATTAACATTGCATGTGAAAGTCCGATGCAATCGTAATATTTGTTGACATTAGTAAATTTTTCTATTTACGAGTAATTAATTGAAAATTGCATTTTGTCGGTTTCATGGAATTTGCTGATGGAGTGAATATTCTTTATAATAATTTCATATAAATAGGCTAAGATTGATGTTAGTAATTCAGAATAACAAGAGATTAAAGGCTTAGTAGAATCATTTACGATGATTCAATTAATATAATTAACATAATTTAAAACAATAAAAATAGTTTATTACCAAATCTACTGTTGGAAATTATTAAAAATAATTTTTTTTTATTAATTCGGAAATTCTGATCATCATATTGACGCTACTGCTGTACAGTGCTATGGTCTTGCCCGTCATTGTCTTCCTTTTATGGAAATATTGGTCAACAGCAAAAACCAGAGGTGTTCGGGAGGAGGATTGTTCAAAAAATCGTTGCCACCCCCATTCTCTACATTAGAATGTATAGCCTCTTTAACGATGATACCATGAAGCGCTGACACAATAGCCCTGTTGTGGCTAAAATCAAGCTCAATAGACTGTAATAGGGTGGACGCTTAATCCGTAAAGATGAGGCAGATACTAATAATCATTTTCGGACAGTTTACAGTGGCAACATTTCCCTGCACAGGGGGTTTCTTCTGGGAGAATGATCCACAAGGACTATGCCAGAAGCGCCTACGAGTTTTAGTGCACCTTTCTGGTGAGTGATCCATTGGACACTATGCCAAGAAAATGCCTTCCTGTATGGCACACCCGCGGACCTTAGCTGGTTTAGCAGTGCCGAAGCAATTTACAAGGTTTCTCAATTTTTTTTTAGATTCCTACCGAAGGAATTTAC
This sequence comes from Atherix ibis, assembly GCA_958298945.1. NCBI lineage: Eukaryota > Metazoa > Arthropoda > Insecta > Diptera > Athericidae > Atherix > Atherix ibis. The sequence continues at coordinate 2,150,284 of OY282607.1, read as the reverse complement.
AAGGATATTATTGCAGGTGGTCGAGAGCGCTACGGTGGTTCGTCCGCCGTGCTCGAGCAACGGTGAGGAGCCTTTGAAACGTGGTGTCTGTGGTTTAATATCTACATCGCAAGTACAGTCTAAGGAGTAGAGGTGAGGGATGCCAGGATACAGGGGCTATCACTGCAAATTGTAGAAAAGGCATAGGCTTTGCTTCCTAATTGAAGACGAAACTGTGACGTTGAAGCTTGCATTGTTTATGCTTATGTGAGTGGAGTTGCAATGGAAGTCGATATTGTGGCGTTGATGCATGCATAACTATTATGAGTGGAGTCGTAATTAATGACGAAATAATTACGATAGCTATGATAATGTGAGTGAAGTCATGTCCGAATAAGATGAATGCATGGCGTAGCTCAGATGGGACATCAGAAGTGGATAATTACAGTTGAGATGGATGCAACCGCTTGGACTCTGTGTTTTCTGGGACCATAAATGAACCAACCTTTGATTGAGCGACAGCAAAGGCTGGATGAACGCGGCGCAAAACCTGGACGTCTGGCCTTCTTTTAATTCAGCACACGTGCAGTTCTTGTCGTCGCGCCGTTAATGATAGCAAACATTTGTCAAATAAAAATGTAATTTTTTTTTTTAATAAAAATTTTATAACCCGACAATTTTATAATTCGGCTAATAAATTGGAAATTTAATTTTTTTTTACTGCAATTTTTTTTTTTTTTAAGAGATTAATTTTACAGAGTTTTTTTTATTGCTAAACAATTTTTTTCCAGAGCATTTTTTAACTTAATTTAATTCTTACCGAAATTCGTTTTTAAATAAAAATATTGTTAAATTAAAATTTTTTTGCCTGTAAAATTTTTATTGAACTTTTTTCTAATTCAAAATATTTTAGTAAAAAAATTTGGATTCTTTTTTAATGAAGATATTTTTAATTGAATATTTTTATCACAAATTTTTATAGATAACTTTTTGTTTCGAATAAAAAAAAACGCGCTGGTCTAAAAAACAATAATTTTTACAAAAAACTACAAAAACGATTATTATTAACAGACAATATTTATTTATGTGGATTCCATTCAATAGCTCAATCACGTGAATGCCATTTAATACAATACATCATCATAAAGGGGGAGCACCTATAAACAAAAGTTATTATACAATGTCCCCTTCTAAAGTAATCAGTGTGAATTTTGTTTAGATTCACACTTTTTGTTTATTGAATATGAAAACACGTTTTTCAGCATGCTTTTGAGCGTAAATTCCCCAAGCAAGTACGGATCAGCGTGTGCACTTACAGAACCTATCAAAATACTCACGTTCAGTCGCAATTAGACTTAACTTAAATTAGCATTCGGGAAGTGGTTATTTTTAATTTTGCATTTGTTGTAAACAACAAACTAGATTTGATTTTGTTCAGATTTCCGTTAAGTGATAATGATTGCTGGTCACAGAAAATACGAGAAGCGGAAAACTTCGAAAGATGTCAATTGTTTTCTACATTTTCGCATAGAATATTCTTATCAACAGTCGTACCCCTCCCCTATTTGGCCCTCTTCTACCCTGTCATTAATTCTTTTTTATGCATTGTTTGACCCAAGATCGAACAGAAGCGATATGGCTATAAGGCGAACCCATCAACGATCAATTCAACTCTGGTGCGTGCTGAACCAATTCCTGCGTTACGGAATTGTCAGTTTGGCTCAACGATAAAAATAGACTGTCCAAAAGTTTATGTTAATTCTAAAAAAAAATATCATCGGTTCTATTTGTGACAGGGAAAAAAATGAATTTCAAAAAATTTCATAATCGAAACATTATGGAAAAAATAAAAATAAATAATTATGCCCTGTTCCTATTTTAGATCTAAAATTCAGACAATTCCCCCCACAATGCTTTTCAGAAAAATGAATATTTTGTTCCACGTGCTTGAAGACGATGAAAACTGCCCGTTTCTTGTTGTTATTCTTATTTTTTTTGAGTTCAAAAAAATTTTATTTCTTTATTTGTTGTTGTCTTGCTCTTATTGGTAAGAAATCTGATTATTAGTAGACGATCCCCCTTCAAGTCCAGAGTCCGATTTCCGTAAGCAAATTTCATCCAACACTGTAAAAATTTTAAAATAAAAAGCGATCAACAAACGGTGCGGATGAGAGTGCGAGGTAGTCAGTCAGTCAAGAGTGTCAGAAGAGAAGAAATATTTCCAAAAACACAACCGCACGAAGTGATTTCTGTATATCTCAAGTGGGCGTGTTTGTGTTTGCGTTTGTGTTTGCATTTGTGTGCTTGCATACTTAAGAGTAGAATCGCCGCTTTAGTTGATGTTGATCCGGAATTGAATAAATTTTTTTTTATCAACAGTAACTTTTATTGATCATTTTTATTGAACAAATAACGAAGAATTTTCACATTTCAATTTTACTCTTTGGATCATTATGAGCGTTGAGTGACTGAGACAGATGCATTCGATAAATAAACAGGAGTATTTACCAGTGTTATTGCAAGAGGGAGAGAGGAAGATTGAAACATGTGACGTTTTGCGGATGCCAATTGATTGTTGTTTAGTTTCGGTCCAATTGGAATCAATGAGAATTTTTCTAAAGTTATGTTGCGCGTGTGCCAGTTTTCTGTGGACTATGAATTTTTTTTTATTCAATTTTCTCCTTGATTGCACAATTAATTTTTGTCATTTTTTTTTTAGATTTGGTTTCTTTTCTCAATTTCCTATGCAAATCTATAAATACACCTAATTCTGTTTTTACACAATAGATACGTTCCCAAAGCATAAGTGTAAAAAAAAATAGTGTAAGAAACCCATGGAAAAATAGAAAATTGGTTCCACTCCGAAGAAATCAGCTCTAGTTAGGATCTTACACATTTTATTTCATTAAGATTGCACATGTATCATTTGAAAATTAAATGATCATTTGAAAAGGAAAAAAAACATGTCACTAATTCATGAACACAAAAATTAAACAAAATAATATGAGTTACAAAAAAAAAAGATTTTATTCGTTGTCAATTTCTGACAATAAACGCATACATTAGCAATCTTCGTGCTCCATTGGTGGAAATTCTTTCTGTAATCTCTTGGACAAAATTAGGAGTAGCCTCAGGAGGCTAGGAGCTCGATCCTCAGTATACGAGGTCTGTACAAAAAGTATCGCGACTTTGTGTCTTTTCAAAAATTATTTATTTATTCATGAATATTTATTTTGTCCCCTTCAAAGTAATCCCCATCTGATATTATACTCTTGTGCCAAAGTTTTTTCCAATCCTCGAAGCACCTCAAAAAATCATTTTTTGTGATCTTGTTCAGCTCCTCCTTCGATGCTGTCTTTATCTCCTCAATCGTAGCATAGCGTCGTCCTTTCATGGGGATCTTCATTTTCGGAAATAAGAAAGAGTCACAGGGGGCCAGATCTGGGGAATACGGTGGCTGCGGCATTATTAGTGTGTTGTTTTTGTTCTTCTACAAATCCGGGCGTTTCTGGTGGATTGCTTCGCGCAACTTGCGCATAACTTGCAGGTAATATTCCTTATTGACCGTTCTACCCTGTGGCAAGAACTCATGATGCACCACACCCCTGCAATCGATGAAATCTGTAAGCAAAATCTTTACATTCGACCGAACTTGGCGCTTTTTTCGGTCTTGGCTCGTGCGGCAGCTTCCATTCGGATGATTGAGCTTTGGTTTCCACGTCATAACCATAAACCCATAATTCGTTACCAGTTATGACCCTTTGGAGCAAATTTGGGTCGTCGCGGACAGAGTCCAACAGCTGCTTAGCAATGTTAATGCGATGCTGTTTTTGGTCGAAATTGAGCAAAAATCGAAGACGAGGCAAAACACGTGCAAGCAAAGCAACTGTCAAAAATTAACTGAACATTCAAAATGGCCGAACTTGTCCTCTATTATTTCATCTTCACTTAGGGCATTATCAACTAATAATTCATCGATATCTTCAAACGATAGATCATCAAAACCTTCTGCTTTAGGAAGTTTTTACGAAAATTCTTTAGCAGCCGATTCATCTGCAGATGCAGTTTCATCTTTAATTTTTATATTGTGATGAGCATTGCTTTTGAGAAAACCTATCATCCGCCCTGTAGTTGCCAAAAATTCATACTTTTTATTTAACTTAGATGAAGTCTATACTATTTGCTTGATGGCATTTCCGTCTAATGATACACTATCCACATTACCAGATTTTTCCATTTTCTTTTTCACAATATCTCTTATGATTTAGCGGTTCACTTTATTCGAAAACATACCGACTTTCTAATAATAGCTTAATTTTTCTTGATAGTTCTGACGATAGTTCCTACAGACATTGCACCTTGTCCAGTTGCAAGGCGATCTAAAATTTAAATTTTATATATCCAAACAGATCGTTTTTCTTTTACTCAAAATTAATAAATATATATTATGCACGAATTTTATTTTAATTTTTATTAAATATACATAAAAAAGGGTACTTTTCACTTTGGACATCAAACTCAAAATTAAGACAATTTTTTTTAAAAAGAAAAAAATTTAACGAAAAATAAATATTTTTTTTTAATAAAAAGAAATGATTGGAAAAATCACAATTTGCAGAAATTTTAATGGAAAAAATTCTGCTTACAAAAAAAATTTTACCGAGCAAATCCGTTGCTGAAAAAAATTTATACTCAAAAAAAATTACTGCCTAAGAAGTTTTAAATTGGAAAAAAATTTATGTAAAAAAATTTTGACATTAAAATTTTTTGACCAATAACAATTTTGTTTCTGATTAAAAATTTTGCTAATTATATTTGGTTTCTACAAATAAATCGTATTGTATATTGAAAAATTATGACTAAATTAAATAAAATTTTTATTTAAAAAAAAAATTGTTTCTGATCAAAAAATTTGATGCAAATAATTTGTATAAATAAATACGCACAAAAAAATCGTTGCTAAAAAACATCAGGAAAACTTCTCGACGATAGTACTTTTGTTAAAGAAATGATATTTTTTTGATTGAAAAATTTCTGTTGACAAAAAAATTTTACCGAACAAATTCATTAGAGAAAAAAATTTATACTCTTAAAAATTAGCTAAAATGGTTTTAAATTGAAAAAAAAAATTATAACAAAAAATTTATGTAAAAAAAGTTGACATTAAAATTTTATACTACTAACGATTTTGTTTCTGAAACAGAAAGTTTCACTGCTAAAAAAAGTGTTTCTAAAAATATTTATTACTAAATATAAAAATTTCTACAAAAACAAATTAAATACTTTGCAGTTATAGACATTCTGATAAAAAAAAATCTCCATTAAACCAGTTTTATATAATAAAAAAAAGTTGCGAACATTATAACTTTTTTCCTGTAATCTTTTTACTAATAATTTTATTATCAATTGCAACAATAATTTTTAAATTGAGAAACACAGAAAAAAATCTATAATTTTGAAAACTTTTTATGGCAATTAAAATGAAGCTAAAAAAACGCATTAAAAAAATGCCTCAACTGTAGCTAGATCGGTTTGTGTGTGTGTGAGTGCACAAAAATTATTACGCAATTTTCTCATTTTCTCCTTGTCTGCCTGGTATTAAAATATTGCAGGTAAAATAAATTACAGATAAAATTACAGAACGAGTGCAGATTAATTTTTTTTTACGAAACTTCATAATTTCCGAACGGTTGCGCTATTATTGGAGGAAGGCTTAAGTGGCAGGGGGGAAGAATCTTTCAAAATAAACGCATTCTTACACACACACATCAATTGCCTTGTACTTTCGTTAACCAAAAAAAAATATAAAAAAAATAAAGCAAGTATGACCAACAGTCCAGACAAAATTATCATTGAAGCAGCAAAAAAAAAGTAAAGGAAGAACGAAGCAAAGGAAAAAAAAACATTGTAAATTCGCGTTGCGTCGCAATCAATATTCCGCGCGATTGGTTAACGCTTTTCTCAAAAATGTTGCAAAATTAAATGCGAACAAAAAAAAATCACGCAAAATCAAAAAAAAAATAATAATAATAATAATTTAAGTCGAAAATTCCAAAAAGATTGCAAAAATCACACATGAGAGAGCTCCCCGGATAAGATTAGGCGAAGGGGATCGTGTGCGAAAATAGTCAGACAATCGCAACGAACTACCCCTGCCCGGCCCCCCAAGATTCGCATTTAATTTTTTTTTAAATTTATTATTTTTTATTGCTTAACGTTAGGCGATAAGTTAATGTACCTCCGCTTGGCTAACGAGTACTGTTCGTATGTACATACACTTTTTGTGTGTTAGTGAATTTTATTATTAATTTGAAATTATGAAAATTTATAATTTTGTAAATATTTATTTTTTGCAAATTCTATTCCGTGTGTAAGGACAGTTGCAGATACGAGTATCATGTGACGATTGGTATCAAATTTTATCTTCGAACCGAGCCAAATAGAAACGCAGTAAAAATAGCAAAGCCAAAAAAATATGCTACAAAAAGTGTTGACGTCACTTGGTTTGTTGGCTCGGTGTAGAGCACAGGTTTTATCTGCCTCACTCTCTTTGGGTTTCCATCTAATTTTAGTCACTTTTGCCTTGACTAGTCTTTATCGTATAATTATTTATTTATGTATCTTTTCCCACCTGTTGAAAATCTAAATTTACTTGACAGCATTTTTAAATACGTCTTTTTTAGATATACATTGTTAGATGTTAGATAATAAGAAAAGAACAAAAACTGGTGTCGATTTAAATCGCATCCAAACCTATATTCGTTTTGTGGTTAGGAAAGTTAAGCCCCGTCCTGTCATTTGACAGTTGACGAACATATATGTTATCTAAATGGTTTTTGTTTGCCATTTTACAAAATACCTGAATATACGTCAGATTTTCGTATATGTAAACGCAATTTTCTGGCCGAATTATTGTACAAGCGGTGAGAAACCGTAACGCTTGTATACTTTTGTGTAGATTTTTTTATGTAGACATGACACCCACTGACATCTAGTTTTCGTAAAAGAAAAATTTAATTTAATTTCAAAAGCATGATTTATATTCATTTTAACTCACTTATTGCAAACAAAAATACAACGACAGGCAATTTTTATTTTTTGTACAATCTTTTGATATGAAATGGTATTTTAGGTTTATTATTTATTTCGTAAATATGAAGCACCTCAATTTTGTAGACTTTCGAAGAGTTTTAAAAAGCGCCATTCTCCATAAAAGTGGTAGCATACCGAAATGCTTGCATACTTTTGTTGTTTTTCAAGTTTTTATTTTGGCACTTATCGGAAAGTACAAGTTAAAGTGTGGTTTTTATATTTTTGGAAGTATTTACGAAAAAGTAAGTATTTTTATAAATAGTAATATTGTTGATAACATTTAATAGGAAGGTTTTATTTCATAAAATGACGTGTCTTATAAAGGGTTGCTGGTAATTCAACGGAATGAGGAAAGCGTGAATTTATTTCTTTCGGTAAGTTGACATCTTCATTTTTACTAGAGAAATTAACAAAAATTTAGTTTCCAATGTGTTTAAATGGCTTTTAATGATTTATTTTGTCCAAAAAGTGGTTAAAAAGTGAAACCACTTTTTGGACAAAATAAATCATTTCGTCATTGAATTTGATGTTGACAGTTCAATGTTTACCAGACAATAGTTCAGTGCCGGCGTGCGTGAAGTGTGTGTAAGAAAATTCAAGGGAACGAATTTTTCAGTCTGTTTTCATTGTGTTAAAAAAAATAAAGCATATTTGGTAGGGTTATTATTTAAATAAATTTGTTTGCATTTGCGCTTTTGCTTGCTTTATTAGACTATTTTGTACTGCATTTACTAAATAATAATGTTTTCATTTTTCTTAGAATATGGCCCCTACTGATTTACGCTGTTTCTGTTATTTTGCACGTGTGTGTTTTACGAATGCATACTGTGGCCAACAAAATAAGGTCAGAATTTTTGTGTAAAGGCCTATCCAGTTCTTCTATAATCTGAGTTATTCAAGATGATTTTTATTTGCTATTTTACAAAATAGATGCAAATTGCAGAACAACAGATTTTTCGAACAAAATTTTCTTCAGCAAAGTGGGATACATCAATAAGCAAATTTTACCAAATTTTAAGTTGTGAAAATCCACACGTGACTATTCGAGAAGCCATTGTACCAAGTAGTATGCATTTTGGTTTGAAGCTGTCATTGGTCTATATTTCTTTGAAATTGAAGAAGAAGAGACCATATGATGACCGCCTTTTTGGTCTAAACTTTAAAATTCTGATCTAAGGTGTATGTGGTTTCAACAAGACGGCACCAAAAGCCCCGTAACACAGCAAATTTTAATATTATTGCAGGAAAACTTCCAAGGTAACGTACTTTCGCGATTTTCTAATGACAATTGGCCTCCAAGATTGTGCGATTTAACAACTTTGGACTATTTTTTTATATATGCAGACAGCCCTCAAACTTTAGAGTTGTTTAAAAAACAACATTCATCAACTTATGGCCAAATCACATCCCAAAATCTGTGAAAAAGTCATGAAAAATTATCTGAAAAGGATCGAGTCCTGCACAAAATCTCATGGCAGCCATTGGACTTGAAATGTGATACCAGCCATTTTGAAAATATTTAATTACTGGTGATGAAAACGAGGATAAAGTACGATCATATTTTTTGTTGGAAAAAATCATGTTCAAATAGAGGTGAAGCTCCACAAGCAGTACTAAAACCAGGATTTACAAAACTTATCCATAGAGAATAAGTGATATTCTATCATAATATCGGGTTTTTCAATAGCAACTTGACACTTTTGAATATTTTCAATATGAAAATACTCAAAACTGTCTAGTTGCTATTGAAAAACCCGATATATACTACTAGGTAAGTTAAAAATTTACTCAAAAGCATCAAGTCCTGCAAAAAGCCTAATTGGCATCCATTTGCATAATTCATGTCAAATGGCAAAGCACAAATAACTTTATCAAATATTAAATTTTTATTATGTTTTATTTAACTTTACTTTCCGAGCCGCAAATTGAAAAATCCCTTAATACTCTCGTAGATAAACATTCACTTGATACACAAATAATCGTGTAATAATACAGACACATTTACTGATTGCTTAACAGCACACTGTCGGAGATTATTCGGAACACCATGAAAAACCTGTGGAAGGGGGCATACCTAGATGAAAGTGAATTGGGCAATGAGTCTTTTCGAGGTTAAGTGTGAATTTTTTACATTCATTTTTTTTTTTTTTTGGTTTTTATTATTTTTTTTTTCAACTTCTGCTTTTTATAGAGTTTCTTACGAAATCAAACTAGTTGCTTCGTAAATTAATTTTTGGGCAATTTTATCTAACGATCACCGTCGGTCGTCTAGGATTACGCCGGGATAGATTAATGTGGGGTGTCACTAGAAATACTCGCGTATAGTTGGAAAGAGATAGAGACAAAGTAAAATTGCCAAAAGTGTTACTCAATCTTAATCTGAGACATTCTGTACGTATGCAGGCACATAGTCAAGTGGTGTGATGTGTATGCGAGCATGCTGAGATGGCATCTTATTTTTTTTTTTTTTTTTTTTTTTTTTTTTGTAATTATTTTTTTAAGGTCAACATTTTTATTTTTTTGCAATCATTTTTAACTTTCTATTGTAATTAAAGTCATGATACAAAGTTATTGGCTAATTTGGACTTTGTAACAATAAGCCAGGGTGAGTGAAGGTGACCGTTTATGATGAACAGGGTGTTTCTTAACATTGCTTTGCGAAAAAAGTCACAGAAAAATATTTTTCTCAATTTTTTTTGAAGAGATTTTATTTTACGTGTTTTTGTTCAATATATTTTGCTTGTTTGTTTGTGTTTAAGGTGTCTGAAAGAACAGTCAGTGAGGATTTTGTAGCGCCACGACCATGATCTCATATGGCGACTTCTTCTGTGGCCTTGCCTTGATAGCTTGCTTAAATAAATTGGTCGAGTGTAAGTTGGAGGAGGGATTAATAAGAAATTCTTAAATTTTATAAAACATAAAATAAGGAATTGTTGGGTCTAGAAGCTCCACAATGGAAGGTGTCCTATTCAAAAAGAAATTCGGGATTAATTGGCATTCATTTAAAGTGAGCTGAACACCATAAAAATTGCATGACAAACGAGATTGGTTACCCAAGTGGAAATTATGGGTAAAGGCGGTATGACCAATTCGAATTCTAAGAAGTGTCCTTGCATTTCGAAATGTTTGTTGAGTAGACTGTCTTTCCGATGCCTGGCCAATATATGGACAGAAAGCTTCCACCCTTGATTCAGACTGTTTGTTTTCGCATGGCTATTAATTGGTGCTATTTTGTAAGCGGGCTGGGAAAGTTCGTGACTTCAGTAAGCATAGGATGGTGCAGATCTTCCCCCACCTAACTATCAGTCCTGTCGTTTCCCTAATTCGGCGTTTCTTTTGTTTAGCAGATTGCAATGAGCCTCATTCAACACGTGATCGTTTATTATTGTTGCCTGGGAGGTTGATCGCATTCTCAAATGTCGTCCTAATTGCTCATAGCGCTCAATGGGAAAGTGTGATTTTCGATGGAGAAATTTCACTGTATATCTTCATCAACAGCTACATCCGTGAGCATTAGAACTGAATTACCGAGACTCTTCAGTAGAAAAATGGAGAATGAATTTCTTTTAAAATATCGAGTATTTTTTTTGCTCTTTGTTTTAATTTTTGGCAGATCACGCGTGACACGTGACATGTGTCAGAATCATGGAAAGACTTACATCCGAACAACGTTTACAAATCATTAAATTTTATTATCAAAATTCGTGTTCTGTTAAAAATGTGTTTCGCACACTTCGACCATTTTACGTTCGTCATAATCGACCTCCTGAGCAAGCAATTCATGCCATAGTGGCAAACTTACGCAGCATATTTCACGCTATTGGACATCAAACCACCAACACGTGTGCTTAGAGTGCTTACAGAGGAAAATATTGTTGACGTAGCGTCCAGTGTTAGTGAAAACCGTAATTTATCCAACAATTGGGATTGTGTTACTCGAGTGTGTGGAAGATTTTACGCAAGGATCTTGGTCTGAAAGCGTATAAAACACAGCTCGTGGAAGAGCTGAAGCCGAACAACCTGCCAAAACGTCGAATTTTCGGTGAGTAGGCCTTAGAACAACTTAAGGAAAATCCAGTTTTTTTTTACCAAAAAAATTCGTTCAGCAACGAAGATCATTTCTGGTTGAATGAGTATGTGAATAAGCAAAATTGTCGCATTTGGTCTGATGAACAACAACAGGCAAAACAAGAACTGTCATTGCACCCAGAAAAATGCACTTTTTGGTATTTCTTTAAAGATGACGCTGGCCGCAATGTTATCGTCTTGGCGCCCGCTATCGCTCGATGATTTCGAACTTTTTTTTGCCCAAAATGTAAGAACTCCATCAGGTCGACATGTGGTTTACGGCGCCACATGCCACACAGCACGTGAAACAATGGACATATTGAAAAAAGAGTTCGATGAGCGATTTATCTCACGTTTCGGACCGGTGGGTTGGCCGCCTAGATCGTGCAATTTGACGCCTCTCAAAATATTACACGTGTTCTTAGCGAGATACCAGTCGAGATGCTCCAAAAAGTGGTTCAAAATTCGACTTCTTGCATGGATCACTTTAAACGCGTAGTCGCGGTCAACATTTACACAAAATAACCTTTAAAAAGTAAATGGCAAGAATTGATTCAAATAAAAATTTCATAAACTTTTGCAATTTTTCTGCATTTTTTTTGGAAATTTGAAAATTAAACACTTAAAAAATCACCCGTTAGATTGTGAAGGGGATAAACGGGAGAGCAAAGGTTTTTGCAAATGCGAAAACTATTAGGAAAGTGTTAGACGACAGGTTTTCGACCAGTTGTTCAAAGGATTTTATTCTTCGTCTAATACACGCCACGGTCTTGAATTCAAATCCAGTTCAAATGTCCTCACTTTAGCACTTAAAAGTTTACATTTCAGCAGAAATTTTACTAAAAATGTCACCATTTTAAAGAAAAAAATTTGATTTCTTGTAAAAAAAAAAACTTATTTTTAGACTACTTCACTTTGGAATTGCCAAAATAGTAGTTTGCGAATCCAGCATCAAATTTCTATCAATCAATTTTGATTAGGGAACAAGTCTAACAGGTTAAAAAAAATCAAGACTTTATTAAGAAAATATCAATTTCACCACTTCCGGTATTTATATTAAATATACAATATTTTTTTCATTAACCTTTTTTTTATTTAAAAAAAAAATAAATATATTTTATTTCCCAATAGAAACTAGTAAATTTCATAGAAAAATAAAGTTGAAATGCTGGGCACCAAAAAAAAAAAAAATTATGGACAAAAAAATTTCTGTAATTTTATTCGAAAAAGAAAATATTTAAACATTAAATTAAATTTGATAAAAATAAAGTTTTCAGAACAAAGTAATTCGTTTAAGTTAAAAAAAAAGAATAATTTTTACGTAATTTTTATTAGCAACAAATTTAATTTATTTTAGTTGAAATTGAAAATGGCTAGTAAATATTGTGAACAAAAAACCCCAAATATATGGGGAGAAGAGAATAAATTAAATGAATGCCGATAAGAGCGCGTTAAAGAAAAAATTTCCTACTATTAACCTTAGTTGGTTAATCGTATTAAGTACGCACTAATGGGGGGATTATTGTTCAAGTGTGTGCAGCCTTCGTTTATGTATGAACTCAGGGCGGGTTGTGCATGTGCTACAGTAGCCTTGATAGCAGCATGTGCGTAATCGAGTAGTAAATAGTGTTCGTTCTCTGGTAGTTGACACTACAATTAACTAAAAGTTGATAAACGAATAAGACCCGAAATAAAAATATAATAATTGGAATTACCCAAAATATACTATAAATTGTATAGAAAGAGACACATACAAAAGTATAAAAACTTTTTAGAAAATAATTAATATCGAACACTTTCGCAAAACGAACTTATCTAAAAATTAATCAACTCTTCAAAGACTTCTTGAAATAAATGCAGTTTTGACTTGCAATTGGATTTTGTTTTTATATTGCAAAAATAGAATAATAAATTAATTTTATCAGTTTCTCTATAAAATATTGTAAATGTTCTGTTTTTTTAGAGACAATTTTTTTAAAAGAGTTGAAATAATAAATTTTACTAACAAATACTTTTTTTTTAATAGTTTTTACTCCAAAAAAAAAACAGTATTTCTAAAAACATTTTAAAAACTGTTTTCTTTTAATAGTTTTTCCCATAATTTTAATTAAAATAAAAACGATTGTTTTTATATTTTTATTATTCATTTTTTTTTTATTAAAAATTAGCAAAGATTTTCTTCATAAAAGTAATAAGCAGCTTTTTAATAGGTACGCTCAATCTTTGACAGTCGATTACTTTGATTGACGTTTCAAATGACATCGCTGTCATTCTTATAAGTTTGTATTCTATAATGGCCTAAGATTAAAGAATACTTGGATAGGCCAGATTTCGTATCTAGCCAAAAGGTGTATAAGCTTAATCCTGTTTGGTCATAGATGGCGTGAGTGGGCACGCCATGCTTTTTTATGAGTTTGACATCTGTCAACATTAATCAGTGCACATTGTCAGCAATTTCGTGCAACAACATACATTTTTCTTTTGGTAATCATTTCTCGTGTTGTGCCAGAAAAAGAGCATATGCGGGAAACTCTGCTTTTCTGCTTCAATTTGAAGAAATTGGTTGCCGAATCGCTTTGAATGCTTATGGAGAGCTATGGTGACAGTGCTTTATCGGTAACAACGTGCCGAGATTGGTTTCGTCGGTTCAAAGACGGCAATTTTGACTTGTGGGACAAGAAGCGTGAAAATCGGCCTAGGAAGGTTGAGGACCATCAATTGCTGGTTCTTTTGGATGAAGACGATACACAATCGCAAAAAATGCTCGCTGAGCAATTGGGTGTTACTCAACCAGCCATTTCCATGCGTTTGCGTGCCATGGGGAAGATTGAAAAGATCGGAAAATGGGTGCCGCATGAATTGAACGATAGGCAGATGGAGCGACGTCAAAACACATGCGAAATCTTGCTCGCCAGACAAAAAATAAAGTCGTTCCTGTGTCGGATTGTGATAGGCCATGAAAAGTGGATATATTTCGAGAATCCTAAACACAAGATAACGTGTGTTGATCCCGGCATAAAATCAACATCTCGCTTCGAACAGAAGACGATGCTGTGCGTTTGGTGGGATCAGCAGGGTATCGTCTACTATGATATGTTGAAACCTGGTGAAACTGTCAATGCTCACCGCTACCACCACTAACTGATCAAATTGCACCGTGCTCTGCGTCAAAAAAGGACGGATTATCAACGAAGACATGACAAGCACACGTCAAAAATGGTCCGAAACTACTTGGAGACACTCAACTGGGAGATGTTACCCCACCCCGCTTGTTCAATAGACCTGGCCCCTTCCGACTACGACCTGTTTTCGTCGATGGGCCACGCGCTCGCTGAGCAGCACTTCGATTCTGAAGAAGACGCTCGAAAATGGCTTGATGAGTGGTTTGCCTCGAAAGAGAAGGAATTTTTTTGGCGTGGTATCCACAAATTGCCCGAGAGATGGGAAAAATGTGTAGCTAAAACGAGGGCAAGTACTTTGAATGAAATTATTGCCTGGTATGTATACGCAATTTTCTGGTCAAATTATTGCAAACGCGGCGAGAAATCGTAATTATTGTATACTTTTGTGTAGATTTTTTTATGTAGATATGACACCCACTGACATTTAGTTTTCGTAATAGAAATTTATTTAATTTCAATAGCATAATTTATATTTATTTTAATTCATTTATTGCAATTTTGATTTTTTTTTCGAATCTTCTGGTATTAAATAGAATTGTCTTTTAGGTTTATTATTTATTTTGTAAATATTGAGCGCCTCAATTTTGTAGACTTTCGGAGAGTTTTAGAAAACGCCATTCTCCATGAAGTGAGTTCTTATATAAATATTGTAGTTTTATTGTTGATGAAATTTAATAGAAAGTGTTTATTTCAGAATATGAAGTGTTTTAAAAGGCTTGTTGGCCATTCAAAAGAATGAGGAAACCGGGGAATTTATTTATTTCGGTAAGTTGACATCTTTATTTGGTTTAAATGGCTTTTATTGATTTATTTGGTCCAAAAAGTGGTTTAAAAGTGAAAAGATCGTCATTTAATAAATGTAAACAAATGTGACGTCGACAGTTCAATGTTTATCAGAAAATAGTTCAGTAAAACGTGTGTAAGAAAATTTAAGTAAACGAATTTACCTGTGCAAGGAATACTTTAATTTCTGTTATAAATATATAAATATTATTTTAAAACAGAATACTGTGTTTTATTACAAATTTTCAAAACTAATTCCATCAAACAACAAAACCCGCAATATTAAAAAAATCTATTTGTCTACGCATAAATGACATCACATATGAAAATAGTTTTAAGCAAACCGCTCAATCGCATATTGAAGTTTAAAATTGGCCCCCACTGATTTACGCCGTTTCTGTTATTTTGCATGTGTGTGCGTTCTACGAATGTATTGCCACTATAATTTGGATAGAATTTTTGTGTAGAGGCCTATCCAGTTCTTCTATAATCTAAGGTTATGGCAATCATTTAATCGTGGAGAGTTACACGATTTACACGTGTCGAAATAGTGAAGTCTCACCAAATAGATTTTTGGCTGAATGACTACGTAAAAAAGCAAAATTGTCGGATCTGTGACGAAAACTCACCTCAACAGTTCCATGAACTTGCAGAAAAAATTACTGACTGGTGTGGATGCTAGTTTGTTGTACCACCCATTCGAAATGAGGCGTACGTGACCGGAACTGTCAATGGCAGTTGAAACAAGGGACTTATTGAAGATAAAGTTTTCACGTCGTGTTTTTTCGAGACATGCTGATGTCAGCTGGTTGCCAAGATCGTGCGATTTAATTTCCTTAGACTTTTTTCAATGGGACTACCTTAAACTGCAGATATTGTCTATGCCAATACACCGATAACACTTTTCGATCTGCAGAAGAACAACATCATTCAAGCCATCCGAGCTGAAGAATCATTCAATATTAGACATCTCGGATCACCACATGCAAACGAAGCCGTCTAAGCCATTTAAAAATTGTTATTGCGATTATTCTTTAATCTGCAGTGAAGATATCCGCCATTGCTCACATACAACTCTTTTTTAATTTAATTTTAAAAATTTAGCGCCGTTAATGAAAAAACAATAAGGAAAATGATGAAAATTATTAATGAATAAAGGTTGGTATTTTTTTTTGGAAGTATAGAATTTTAAAATGAAATAAAATACATAAAAATCGTAGGAATGGCCATTGTATTGGCTTTATTGGAAAGATAATTTTCTGTCATTAGCGTTTCAATATGATTTTAGGCATATGGGCGCTACAGCTGTCTCTGGAGAAGTGCAACTTTCGGTTATTTTTTTAAGCAGCTATGGTCGTATATCGGCAATAACGCTCGTGATTGATGATCATTCATCGTATCTGGTTTATCGGCATAAACTTGTGACTCCACATATCCCCAAAGAAAATAACCCGAAGGTGTTAAATAATACGATCTTGGCCGCTAATTCTCAGATCCACTGGCATGTTGCGCCGGCTTGTTGAAACCACAGCTATTCGACGTTAACGTCATTCAATTGGGGAATGAAAAAGTTAGTAATCATGGATTTATAGCGCTCTTTATTGACTGCAACAAACACTGACTTTTTGAAAATATTACGGCGTCTCAATAATGGCTTGGGGTTTTTTCCACTCCAAATGCGGCAATTTTACTTGTTGACATAGCCATTCAATCAAAAATTTTGTGTTGAAAATGAGAATTCCGAGCAATGTTGTTTGCAATAATGGTGCAATGGCAAAATCTTAGATAAAAGAATACCTGGATAGGCCCCAGATTTTCGTATTTGCATATGCAATTTTTTGTCAAAATTATTGCAAAACCGGCGAGAAATCGTACTGCTTGCATACTTTTGTATAGATTTTTTACCCACTAACATCCAGTTTCCGTAATAGGAAGTTTTCGATTTCCAAAACCACAATTAATATCCATTTTAATTTACTTATTCCAAAGAAAAATACAAATTTAAACACAATAATAGGCAATGTTTATTTTTTGTACAATCTATTGATATGAAATGGAATTGTTATTTAGGTTTATTATTTTTTTCGTAAATATCAAGCGTCTCAATGTTGTAGACTTTTGAAGAGTTTTAAAATACGCCATTCTCCATGAAGTGGTAGCATACCGAAATGCTTGCATACTTTTATTGACATTTAGAGACTTATTAAATTTTAAATAATTAACGAACAAGTCAGTATAAATTAATACATTTGTAGAAATAGTTTTATTCTTTACGACAGCAAATAGGAAAATTTTATTTTAGAATACGAAGTGTTTTGTGAAAAGTTATTTTGCAAGTGTGTGCGTTCTTAAGAATTTTTGTGTAGAGGCCTATCCAGTTATTCTATTGGGTGTATGCAAAAGTTATACCCGTTTTTTATGATTCTAGGTAAAAAAATTTTTTTCTTCAGAAATGATGAATAGTATCTTCTTTTAAATGATTCCATTGTACAAAAGATGCTTTCCCTCTACTTTCTATTCAGTTTTGGCCTGACCAAAGTACAGTGAAGAGCCCTTGTATTTTTTCAAAATATCGGTCGATAAAGTGCATTTACGTTATTGTTTACTTTATGAATTCCGTAAAGACAATACCGCGAGTGTGGCAACCAAAAACATTTGCGAAGTGTATGGAGCAGATGTCATCAAAGTTCGACAGGTACGAAGATGGTTTACAAAGATTTTTCACTAATTGCTGAACCACGTACCGGGCGGCGATTGAAGTCTGATGACGACAAGTTAAAGGTCATAATTGACACCAATCCACGTCAAACCATCAGGGAGATCGCGTCGATGATGGGAGTCAACCAAACAACCGTATTAAGACATTTGAAGCGTATAAGGATGGTTTCGCGGGACGACGTTTGGTTCGAGTGGATCGTGTTTCAACGTGCGTTGCTTTGAGTGCGAGACAAAAACATGAACCTTTTTTGCATCGTTTGGTAACGGGAGATGGGTCGTGTACAACAACGTGACAAGAAAAAGACATTGGGCTATACCTGGACAAGCCCCATTAACAACTTCGAAAGCCGAAATCCATCAAAAAAAAGTTATGCTTTATTTTTGGTGGGATTGTAAGGGTATTGTGCATTTGGAACTCTTGGAACGCAATCAGACAATTACAGCAGAACGATATTGTCAGCAATTATCCAAATTGAACATCGCCCTTCAAAAGGATAGACCAGAATTGGTAAACAGAAAAGGGGTAGTGTTTCATCACGACAACGCGCGACCACATGTGGGTCTGATGACCCAACACAAGCTGAATGAGTTGAATGGCGATGTTATCAAGCATCCACCGTATTCTCCAGATCTGGCTCCTTCCGATTTTCATTTATTCCGATCACTGCAAAATTTTTTAAATGATAAAAAATTTGATACAATAGAGCAGGTAAAAGCATCCCTTACTACATTTTTCGCATCAAAATCCACGGAATTTTACACTAATGGTATTAACAAGTTGATTGAAAGATGGGAGAAGGTTATAAGAACGGATGGAAATTATATAATAGAATAAATAATACAAATCTATAAAAAAAATGTTTAATTGTATATGTAAAAAACGGTCTAAACTTTTGCATACACCCAATATAATCTACGGGGCAAAACAAAACTAAGCAAGTAATCAATTGTCAGGTGTTAAAATAAAATGTGTTTATTTTTTTGCACCATTTCTAACTTTCTATTGTAATTAAAGTCGTAGTGAAAAGTTTTTGGCTAATTTGGACTTTGTAACAATGAGCTAAGGTGAGTGAAGGTTTATGATGAACAGCGTGTTTCTTAACATTGCTTTAAGAAAAAAGTCACAGAAACAAATTCGAAACAAAAACCTCTGAAAATAATAAATTTCAATTCGATTTTGTAGGCGACTGTGATATAGTGTCCGTATTGACACTCAGCGCTCAGTGATTTGAGTTCTGCCCCTTTTTTTCGAAGGCACGTCAATGACTCAACACATCCATATACTCAACGCGGAGTGTATTTATGAACTCACTAGTGTTGTATGAATGAGTGAGTAAATAACCAACCAGTAGTACGGCGCAGTTACTCAACGATAAGATGGCAAGAGCAGGCACGATTACGAATTAGTTGAGAATGAAGGAAGAGAAAAGTCAAAAATCTGAAAAATACAAAGTCCAATTCACCACCACCAGGCGGTTTTTTGGACGAAAAATTTTGTCTTTTAAGAAATTATTTTTATTGAAATGCGCCTGCTTGGTTGGTTGTTTGGTTGTTTTTTTTTTGGGTAAATTCTTTTTGTCTTTTTAGAGTACATAATTTATAATCGAAAATTCGCTTCTTTTGAAGAAACTTTTGAATTGATTTTAATCGTGCATATGTTATTGCTTATTCAACCTAAAAAAAAAAATTTTTATGATATTTTTTTCTTTTTGAATTTAGCAAAAGTAAATTAAATTGTAACTTGTTGTTAAGAAATTTCGAATAAAAAGCAAAAGAAATTCTTTTATTTTTAATTAGACTTTCTATTAAATAAGTCTAATTCGCAGCTGACATCTTTTATTGTAAAAAAGAAGAAAAAAACCTATTTTTATAATACCAACACTTGTGTAAAAAATCGCGAGATAAAAATGTGGACCAGTAAATAAAACAAATAAAATAAAAAATTCGAATATCATAAATTTGAAATGATGACGACAACTTTTCTGGCAGAGTAGTATTTGATAAGAAAAAAAAACAAAATAATTTTGTGAATATTGTTTTTATTACTCTTTTAATCAATAATTATTACGATGAGAAGAGTACTGGAATTTTATTGAAAAATTATTTATTATTATTATTATTACTACAAATTTTCGCGTAATGGTTACCTTCGAATTGATAATATTTAATTCATGGATTCAAATTGATTAAAAAACGGTTTGAACTGGAATAAAATTACAGAAAAAAAATATTGCAAATTGATAAGCGTTCATGACACGTCTGAGCAGGTGGTTGAACGAAATCTAGACTCGCACACACACACACGCATAGGAATGGTCAATTTTTTTTTTGACAATCAACGAAAACGGAGAAAATCGTCGTTGATCGTTGATTAACAATGCGCCACCATTTTCGTGGTGGTTTTTTTTTGCCTCTCCTCAGCTGCCAATTGCGTTAGATTCGCAAATTCCTTGACCTCATTTCTCATATTCAGATTTGCTCAAAACGAATACGAAATCGCCCATTTTTTGCACAATAAAATCGCTCATCTTATCAGGAGCGTTTCGGTTTTTTTTTTTTTTTTTTTTTTTTTTTTTGTGTTTGATGGCTAAAGGGAAAAGGGGGGGTTTGGAGTGTAGGTTGTTAGAATTTATGAAATTTGTAAACAAAAAAATTGGATATTTACTGCAGAAAATTTCAAAAAGATTACAAAAATTTATATAAACGCAAGATAAAATTTAGAAAAAAAAAACCATTTTTCCTTTTTTATATTTTGTTTTTTTTTTTTTTGTGGGGAAATTTTATGTTCACAATAAAGTATTGAGATTGGTTAGCTGGTAGCATTGATTGTGGGAGGTGAAATTCGGCAACATTGTTGGGTGAAAATTATTTTTTTAGTTTTTTCTAATTTTTGCATTTTTTTTTATTTGCAAAATTATTTAAATTTGGTAATTTTTTGTTGAAATTTTTAGAAAAATTTTTGCAGTTTCTCAAACGACAATTTTTTTATCAAAATTTTTCCAATTAAAATTTTTTTTTTTTAAAAAAAAAAAACTTTTATTAGAAATTAAACTGTCGTCGGGTAAAAAATGTGCACTTATATAATTCTAAGATTATGCAAATTTATAGCTTAAATATTTTAATTTCGAAAAAAAATAAACCAGTAAATAATTTTTTAGTTTTGATAACAAAGTAAGTGGTTTCAAATAAACTTGTACTTATATTTTTTAATTTCTATTTAAATTGAATTAGATTAAAATCATATTCCTGATAAAGAAATATTTGAATTTATTACTTAATTAAAATTATCTCTTATCGATTTGAAATATAATAGGATACTGATGAAAGATTTTATATAAAATAAATTATAATTTCAAACACAAAAAAAATGTATTTGAAAAATAAGTGGTCATGTAGATTAGTTGGTGGAAACAAATTGATACAAAGTACATAAAAAATTGTACTTTTATATATGTACGATCACCTTTTTATGGCTACTACTGCACTTTTAGTATAAAAATTTTCTATTTAGGCGTCAAGTTTCAATGTGAAATACTTATTTCGAAATCTAACATAATTAAAGTAAAATATTATCACTTAATAATTGTTAATAATCAAATCGAAGACCACTTGTACAATTTTTTTAGGCAACTTGTATTTTTTCTTCCTTTTTTTTAAAATGCGGTCAAATTGTTGCTCAAACCAAAAATGTCATTGACTTTTTATAAAAACAAGACAAATTATTACGAAAAACTTTCTCATTTCACCTTGACTTTTATTGGAAATATTTAAAAAAAAAAAAACTTTTTTATAAAGATAACAAACATAAAAAACGCATTGTTGATTGTGTGTAAACAAATCAAAAACTTTATTTATAAATCAACATTTTCACAATTTATTTTTATTAAAATTCAATCAAATGAAAAAGAAAAAAAATTATATAAAAATATATTTCATAATAATAATATGATGTATTTGAATAATTTACCATAAAAGAGAATTAACTACAATATTATTGATGAGCGAATCAAAAATTTTTGACGAGTTAACGGACGTCAGTGCTAAAAATTCAATAATAACCAAAATGGCAGCTAAATTTTGTGGATTTCTTTTTAAAGATCATTTTTTTTTCGAGGTAATTTATTCATAAAATGTATTTTTTGTTGTTGTAAAATATTATTGATTAATAAAAATATTTGCACAATTTTGAAGTATTCAAGGCCATGCGGTTGAAGGAAAATTGGAGTAACCGAAAATAAACCGTTTTTTTTTCGATGACCGCCATTAAATAATCATCCACGTGATTGTCATTTTTTTGTTGTCTACCCATAAATTGAATCCAAATTTTTTGGACCTTTGTGTACATCAAGGAGTAGATTCTTCATATAAAAAGACTCAACATTAATTTTGGTCAGACATTTTCTAGCTGTGCTACGATCAATTTTCTTTAAATTTTACTTAATTTAAATTCGCACAAGTTCCAAATGAACTAAAAAAATTTCGGGCAGTCAATATTTGCAGTTACTTATCTGAGTACGTATTTTGAGCTTTTCTTGTTATTTTTTTGCTACATTTTTGCATTAGAAAATTTTTTTTATTGAATAAGAAAAAAAATTTGAAAATCTCTTTATTACACGGTCTTTAGATTAAAAAATTCATTTCAATCTTCTTGAATCTCTCTCTCTCTCTCTGATTGTGTACTCGTAAATTGAACAAATTAGTAAGACGTGTTTTTTTTCCTCTATTTTGGCACACGTCCGCTTATCAAAAATACAAACGTTAGATTATCAATTCCGCGTTCATGATTATTTTTATATGAGTTAGTTAGTGAGTAAGAAAATATGTACAAATATATGCGGAAATGTACGTATTTGCTCATGTAGACAAGTGGATTTTTTTTTATTTGAAATTATTTAAATTAAGAACGAATGCCCTCTTATTTGGATTCAAAGTCATGATCTTGGGAAGCTATTCAGCTTTTGTCAGCAGTATTTTTTTTTAGCAAATATTATTGGTAAACACATTTTCGTGTGTTTCAATTATCTTACAACTCAAAATAAACCAGTATAAATTATGGTTAAATTTGTGGTTACTAAACAAAGTGTGTAAAGCTAGCATTAAGCCCCAGAACACAATTACGACATCAACGACAACCACAATCTTCCACGAATTTCGCCCTAGTCAATGTATCAAACACAATTGCAACGAGTAACCAAACGTCATCTGATCAGATTTTTATTTATATTTACGATGCTGCCCCCTATTACAAAACGCTAAAATGTGTGACAGTACTGCAACAACAACGACAAAATAAGAAACAACCTCTAAATTCGACGATAAATCGTTTGTCGTTGTCGCATTAGATTTAGAAGGTTTAAAATTTTTGACAGCGATAATCAAATGTTTTTTGTTGTTGCCGTCATAATTGTGTTCGAGGCTTTATACTGCATAACAAGATGACATGGTAAATGTATGGTATTTTTCGTATGGGACAATCGTTTGTTATACGGTTGCATGGTATACAACTTGTATTTACGTTATAACACAAATAATACAGCAGAAATTCTATATTTCCATATGGCAACAGACGATGTCATGCAACTACTTGCCATCTACATTATCCCCCATATGACACTGCATGTGTTCACTTATTACAAGTCAGTTGTCGAGCTTAGCCATGCGTAAAAGTGCTGCCATGTGCAGTTAGTTGTCGTCATTGCACATGGCAGCACAAGGCACATGCACATGGCAGCGTCTTTACGTACTGCATGTCAGTTTTTCGAGCTTTCACATGCGTAAAAATATTGCAATGTGCAGTCTGATGTCGTTATTTCATATGGCAGCCAAACTTAACATCTGTCGGACATGTGGCAATACAAGGCACATGCACATGGCAGTGTCTTTACGTATCACAAGCCAGTTTTCGAGCTTTGCCATGCGTAAAAGTGCTGCCACGTGCAGTCTGATGTCATTTCATATGGCAGCCAAACTTAACATCTGTCGGACCTGTGGCAACACAAGGCACATGCACATGGCAGTGTCTTTACGTATCACAAGCCAGTTTTCGAGCTTTGCCATGCGTAAAAGTGCTGCCACGTGCAGTCTGATGTCGTTATTTCATATGGCAGCCAAACTTAACATCTGTCGGACCTGTGGCAACACAAGGCACATGTACATGGCAGCGTTTTTACGTATTACAAGTCAGTATTTCAAACTTTGCCAAGCGTAAAAACTGCTGCCACGTGTGGTCAGATGTCGTCATTGCACATGGCAGCCAAACTTAACATCTTTCGGACATGTGGCAACACAAGGCATATACACATGGCAGCATCTTTACTTGTCGCAAGTCAGTTTCCCGAGCTTTCACATGCGTAAAAATGCTTCCATGTTCAGTCAGATGTCGTCATTTTACATGGCATCCAAATTTAACTTATACTGTGTGAAAAATATGACAATCAGACTATAAGGCACTCTTACGGCAGAAAAAATTACATTAATCTGACATCTTGTTATGCAATATTATGCTAGCTTCAGATACAAGCACATAAAACCCTTAGCAAACCAATACCCCACCCTCCCCCAAACCGAGGTGCTCATGGTTAAAAATTCCAAATCCAATTTACATAATCGTCAATTATTAATTAATATTAAAATATATTATTATTTTTTTTTGTAAGCTCTTAGGAGGTTTTATCAATAAACCGTTCCCTCTCCCCCCCCCTGTCACCCCTAGAGACATATTTTGAAGTTTTATTTAATAACAACAACGATTATTTAATGATAATCCAGCGGTACAAATTTCTGTTATCACAAATTCACATCTCGGCGAACTTTAATTCTGCGTTTATTATCGGAGCGCACGCTTATTTCTTGCATAATCGAGTGTATGTGCGTGTTTAAAAATTTATTTCAGGTTTGGGGGGCGCGTGTGTGTACATATTCGTATATAATTTTATGTTATCCCAAAAGTCTTTTAAATGGACACACGCACACATACATACATACATGAATAAATTCTCTTTGAGTATTTTCTTTTCTTCGTCAAGTGCACTTATTTTCTCTCATTCCATATACGAGTACACTAAGATTGAGCTCTTCTCTTTCGCACCGCAACTAATTAATATTTTCCTATTTAAGTTTCACACTTCTAAAATTACTTTTATCTCTTTAATTAAAAAAAAAATTACTACCCTTGGGAATATGTGCCAAATAAAAATACGTAATATAAAAAATTTAAAAAAAAACTACACTACAAGTTAGATAAGTAATTGACCATGTAGAAAAGAGAGGCAAAGATAAACGGGAGTAGATTGATGGCGAGTTGCACGTGAATTTGAGATTTGAGAGAAACAAAAAGTATTCGAAGAAAAACTGCTCTTCTTTGATACAATTTTTGGTAATCTTTTGCGCACGCACAGACGCCAAATTCTATATTTTATCTCTTTCGTTCGTATTTTCTTTTTTCTTTTGGTTCGAAGTTGTATTTTTACGTCCATTGATTTGCATATGCATATACGTACTTGTATATACAAACTATAGTACTTACCTGGTAGTTTACAATTGATCTTTAAGTGGAATTATTTTTTTCCTAAACTTTTTTTTTTTTTGCAAATATATTTTTACGATATTAATTCTTTTTGCAGAAAAAAAAATCTTTTTATTATGAATATATTTTTGTTTGTAAAAATTTATTGTATATTAAAAGAAAAAAATTGTAATTTCTTCTCAATTTTTATATATTGTGAACACGTGGTTTACTATTGAAATTATAACAAATAAAATTCCTAATCTGCCGTCAATAAAAACCTACCGATTAATAAAAGCCTACCAATATTTGATTGTATATTAATTTTTACTAATATTCGGGAATTTTTAATTTTATTCTCTAAAAATAAGTTTATTTATTTATACCCTCCATTAATTATAATTATAATAAATAAAATTTTTGTTAATTAAAGTTTATTTTATTGGATTTAAAGTAAATTAAATTTATCTCTAATTCTACTACTACGAAGAGCAGCTGATTTCAGAAAAAACTAATGAAAAAAATCTTAACCACAACATTGGATAGAGAGAAGTGAGTGGGCTCTCCATTTTATAATTTTTGTGATGCATAAACTAGCCAATCTTCAAAACAGCTGCTAATCACTCTCTGTCCCTTAGTCCAACGCTTGGTTCGACGATAAGTTGTTTGGACTTTGGCCTCTTCTGAGTCAACGACGACTTGAATCGTTTTCGGGGCTGTTGTTCAAAATTCCCTCAATACAGTCACGACCAAAAATACGATAAATTCTGTTTTATCAAATTTCTTATTTTCTTAACAATTTTTTTTGTATTTATTTTTTCTTTTAAAATATTTTCTTAAATAAATATCATCGTCCTCACATATATTGAAGATGGTCGACAGTTCTTTCAACTTACAGTACCGGGTGTATAAGAAAAAATTAATAAACTATTCAATCAGCAGCAAAAAAATACTATAAAAAAAAAAAATAGGAAAAAAATCTTACACTTTTCTATTTTGTTTATTATATTAACTACAAGGTACTATCAACATAATAAATAGCATACACAATTTACACTTAAAATATTTTCTTTACTTAAGCCTATAATTCATTCACCTTTGGCTACAAACAGTTGAGAAGGTGTTGAAAATTCATCAAGCAATTTTCGTTTTGGTTCATAAATTTCGATACGGTCGATCCGTACTCTTCACAAATGAATAGTAATTTGCACTATTGAATGGTTACTAAATTGATTGGTGGTTAAGAAATTATTTTGTAGAGAAAGTTTACTAATGAACCACAAAAATAAGACCAAAACCAAAAATCAACTTTTTGCTCAATTATTGAATTTAATGCCTTTACCGTATTTGAGATAGGTTCATTTTAGATCCGTACTTGAGATAGGATATTTTAGAATATCCTTAGATTAAAGAATATCTGGGGATAGGCCCGTACGTCAGATTTTCGTATATGTATACGCAATTTTCTGGCTTAATTATTGCAGAAGCGGCGAGAAATCGTAACTCTTGCATACTTTTGTGTAGATTTTTTGTATGGACTGACATCTAGTTTTCGTAATAGAAATTTATTAAATTCCAAAAGCATGATTTATATTCATTTTAATTCACTTATTGGAAACAAAAATACAATTTAAACACAGCGAAAGGGAATTTTTTTTTTAATCTTCTGGTATTAAATTGCAATTGTAATTTAAGTTTATTATTTATTTCGTAAATATCAAGTTACTCAATTTTGGAGTACCTTTGGAGAGTTTTAAAACACGCCCATTCTCCATGAACGTGGTAGCATACCGAAATGCTTGCATACTTTTGTGGTTTTTCAAGTTATTATTTTGGCACTTATCGGAAAGTGCAAGGGAAAGTTCGATTTTTATATTTTTTGAAGTATTTACGAAAAAGTAAGTATTTATATAAATAGTTATATTGTTGAAAACATTTAATAGGAAGTTTTTATTTCAGAAAATGAAGTGTTTTATAAAGGGTTGCTTGTAGTTCAACGGTTTCTTTCTTTCGGTAAGTTGACATCTTTTTTTACTAGAGAATTTAACAAACATTTAGTTTACAATGTGTTTAATTGGCTTTTAGTGATTTATTTGGTCCAAAAAGTGATTAAAAAGTGAACATTTCGTCATTCAATAAATGTAAACAATTGTGATATTGACAGTTCAATGTTTACCAGAAAATAGTTTAGTGCCGGAGTACGTAAAGTGTGTGTAAGAAAATTTAAGGGAACGAATTTTTCAGTCTGTTTTCCATTGCTGTTTTTATTGTGTTCAAATTCGGTAGGCTAATTATCTTAAAAAAATTTGTGCATTCACTTGCTCTATTAGATCATTTTGTAATGCATGTTGTCATTTTTTTTTAGAATATTAATTATTAATTATTTAAGTACATTAAATTTATCATCTTGTAATTTAGTTTTAAAGCATTTGCTATAATGTTGTATACAATTAACTTCTTATATTATTAAGATCTTCATGTAATATTCTACGTAATTAATGCATTATTTTTTAATTTATTTTAAATGCACAATGTCTATTTAAATTAACATAAAGAAGCTTTTAATATCGACAAATGATTATTTTAACATTAAAATTTTTATTTACTAAGTTGTGGTATGGTTTTTATTTCAATATAATTTATTTAACATTTTTGGAAATAATTTACAATTTATATTTTGATATTTTATAATTCTCTTTTAATAAATAATATTTTCAAATAGAATACTGTTTTTTATTGCAAATTTACAAAACTAAGTCCATCAAGCAACAAAATAGGCAATATTAAAAAAAATGTTATTGTTTACGCACAAACTGGATAGACCTCTACACAAAAATTGTGGCCGAATTTTATTAACAATCCCCCTCCCATGATTTACGCCGTTTCTGTTATTAAGCATGAATGTGCGTTCTTACGAATGTCTATCCAGTTTTTTCTATTTCTTTGTTTTTTAATAAAATTTAAATAAGGAGCCTAGTCGATTTAATTTAAGTAAATTTTTCACAAATAATCTTTTCGGTTTCAATCATTTATACAAAAAAAAAAAAAAAAAAAATATCATGAAATGTCTCCAAAACTATTGATGTTTTTGAAAGTGATTTTTTTTTGCAGATATTCAGCCTCCTGTTGAACAAGTATTTGTTTTTTTCTCCATAATTGAAGGAAAAATTGTGCATTTGCTCAGTTAAAAGTAAAAGTTTGTCAGAACGAGTGAGAGTATAAACTACCTACAAAAGCTTACAAAATAAACCAAAAAAACTCAGGAAAATGGAAAGTTGTCCACTAATATTTTTGCTATTTTTCATTTTAAAATCATATGTTTTTCTTATAAATTCTTTGTTTTTTTTTTAAAGAAAATAAATCATCTTTCTAACGAGTTTAGTTTTGTATGGAAAGATGATTCCACATCCACTATAAATTACAGTTTTGTATCTCACTGTACACGTACTCTCGCCAAACTTTTTTTTGTTTTTCTCCACTGCAAATAGTTTTTCAATTTTTCTCAATGGCATACACGAATAGCTGTTGTAGCTCAGCTGATGAAGGAATACGCTATCAAAAAAAAAGGAGGAGCAAATAAATTCCAAAACAGTTCAATAACCATTCTACGCATTCCACAAAAAAAAGCCAAAAGGATAAAATATTACAACGCGCAACAACCTTCCATGTTGATTTGGTTTTGGTTTTTTTCTTTTAAATTTCCCTCCAAAACCAATAAAAACCAGAGCGAATTTTTCAAATCCTCCATTTTTTTAAAAATGATAATAAAAGGGAATCGGAATTTTTTCTAATATAGCACTACCCCCAATTGTACGGGAGCAAACTTATATTGAACAACAACAAAAATAGGAGTAAAAAATAACCCAATTTTCAGTCTACTGACTGACCTACTAAAAATAAATGAAGGGAGAATGAGAAAAAAATGAGTCGTTCGCATGCCCTTGTGTACTCGTCATTTTTCGACAGTCGAATTACGGGCTGGCGCGCTTTTTTTGCGATTGTGTGCGTGGTGGGCTCGGCAGCTCTCACTTTACACACGCAATGCAATTCGGATGCGGTGGTGTGTTAGTGCATTATTTGTGAAACTCAACCGCACGCAATACTCACTCGGAATGTAGTTTTTCTTTCGCCTGTTGTCCCCCTTTTTCTTCTTCTCTTTCTCCTTTTCAATTGAACGAAAAGAGTTTATTCACCGCAACACCACATAAATATAGACACAACAAATGCACAGGTGTTATTTTTGATCACTTAATATATATATTTTTTTAATTGTATTATTATTATTCTCTTTCCAATCTTCTTCTTTTTCTTATAGCTATTAATTATCCTAAATAATATTGATTAAATTTGATTTTGGATTACGACAAAATTTTTCGCGCACAAAAACTTAATAGGAAACTCTTCTTACCTAATTTCTATTAAAATATACTATTTATTTAAAATTTTCAACAAAAACAATTCAATAAATAACAGTTAAAATTTGCAAAATAAAAACTAATCTTATATTATTACTTAATTAATTACGAGGGTTCTCTACGTTTGTTTGTTTTTCTTTTTTACTATAGCTAAATCAATTGAATCTTGTACAAATATAGTATCTATAGTAAATTGTGATTTATTCTTTTCTATTTTATATTTTATACGAATCTGAATTTCAGTGGAAAGAAAACACCTTTTATCACAATCACTATCCAACCCCGACTGAGGCGTTCTCTGCTTAGTTTCCCAGCTGTTGTGTGTGGCACCGTTAATAATTATAAAAGAAATTTTCTTTGAAAACGGGAAGGGAGAATGTGATTGAGAGAGAAGAGACAACATAAGGTAGCAGAGAAGAGTATTTCAATGAAAACACAAAAACTGTTAGGGTGTGCGTGAGTAATTCGTTCCACAAAGAGTGGAAAGTAATGTGATTACGTATAAATTCGCGGCCATAGATTAATAAGCTTGCAAACATTATGAACAAATAATTTTTCTTATTTTTCAGGCGAATTGACCAAAAAAAAATCAATCAATACAAAAGAATGCGTTTTAAAAGGCCATGTTTTTAATTTTAAAATTGATTTGAATAGAAATTATTCTCTTAATGCTGAGATGTGATTAGAAATAGATAGTGACATCTATAGGCACCATTTAAAAATGAATTAGTTATATGAAGATTTGTTGGTGCACGAGTTCCGTCTGTCAAAGCCGCCACTCTTCTTAGAATCAGAATGGATATATTAAAAAGTGTCAAATTTAAATGCAGGTACACAATTATTGATTACATTTAAATAGATTAGAAAATAATAAATATTATTTTCTTTGATACAGTGTAAGCTCAGTGCTAAATAAGGACATAAAACAGTTCGGAAAGAATTTCATGTTCGATTCAGAAGAAGACACTGCCTGGAGTACAGATCAGGTAGTATTTTCATAAATTTACTTTTTTTTTTTCTTCAATCAATTATATTTCTTATTTATTTATTATCTATAGGGCACACCACAATGGATAGCAATGCTGTTAGAAGAGCCTCAAAATATCTCATCGTTTATGTTCCAATTCCAAGGTGGATTTGCTGGAAATGAGTCTACCATTAATATTGATAATAAAAACGGTGAATGTATATATAATCAGCCATTCTATCCAGAGGATAATAATTCGGAACAAATTTTCAAACTAAATGAATGTGTAAAAAGTGCGTACAAAATTAAATTCGTTTTCAATTCGAGTACAGATTTTTTTGGTAGAATAATTGTATATAAATTGGAATTATTTCAATAGGGGATAAAAGCTGTAATAGTAAAATGAACAAAATGCCAATACGAATCATCAAAAAGAGAAAATTGACTTTGTTTATGTTTGAATGGAAATGTTTAAGCTGATATTTTTTTGGTATTCTGAATAATTGACATGTAAATTCTGTGATGGATTTTGTGCATAATGTATGTAAAAATAACGTTTGTATATATAAAATAATTTTTTTAATATTCGAAAATATATTTTTGTTTTTTTCTTCTTCTTCTAATCTTTCTTTATTACCTTAAAATAAATTAAAAATAAATTATATTATTTTTTTATTTATTTCTGTGTGAATTTTTTTAATTAATTTAAATCAGAAAAGCTTTTATTTGAATGTTAATCTTTTTAGGCGCCACTCTGAATTTATTCTTGGATTTTTACAAAAACAAATTTTTGTAGAAATTATTTTAGACAAAAAATTTTAATTTTTTTCACATACCATATATTTGTGTTACATTAAACAAAACGAAGAATAGAAATTTAAAATTGTTTGTTTTTCTGCAAACTGTAAGTAGGTAAATTTTTTCAAAGTAGATGGCAGCTCTTGCTATGAACGGAAATGAAAATGCTGCCATATTGAATGTGAGCGAGTAGTAGTGGGTTGAGCTCTCTCTTTCTTTCTTTTGGAACGTGCAAAACGTCAACTACGTTCGTGAGTCGCGTGGTTATTTAAAAAATAAGGATTTTCTCATATTTATATCAGGGTAAATAATTTAAATTTATGATAAAATTGAAGTCTTTTAATGTCCGACTGTAATTAAAGTGAATTTTTTATCGTAATTTCAGATGCCGCGTGAAATTAAAGAAGTCAAAGATTTCCTAATGAAGGCCCGAAGGAAAGATGCCCAGTCGGTGAAAATAAAGAAGAATCCGACAAATACAAAATTCAAGATTCGGTGCTCACGATTTCTGTACACATTAGTGGTTTCCGATAAAGAGAAGGCCGAAAAATTAAAACAGTCTCTGCCCCCAGGTCTTCAAGTCAAAGAAGTGAAGTAGAAACAACTTTCATACCGGAGGAGCAGATTTTTTTTTTATGTTAACTGATGGATTGTAATCGAAAAAGTTAGTTTTCGAATAAATCTGGAAAATGTGAAAATATATGCGAGTTTATTTTGTTGAAATGTTAGTTTTTGGTTATGGTTGAATAAGTATGTGGGGTAAATGGGAAGATTTATTGTTTTCGTGATGAAGATTTGAGGTTATGTGTGCCAGCCAACTTTGATTGCTTTGGCGAATATTTCTTGAAAAGTTTAGGAAATTAAGGAGAATAAAAAGTCCTGATTAAGATTGATTGTTTTTCCCAAAGAATAAATCTGCATTTTTTTCGATAGTATATTTGCGTTCATTTAAAATATGTTTGTCTGTAAAAGTGCAAATAATTTTTCTAAGGAAAATGAAAATAGCCAAGCAAAATGTGAACTGGCAGCACTGAATTTTCAATTTGATCAAAACTGAATTTGTTTTTCCCGATGCTCTTTGGCTGTAGCCCGAGTATTATTGTATTGTGTGCGACGAATGCATTAGAATGGCACCATTAAAAAGTTTTGTGTGGAAATATTTTGAAAAAAGTAACAAATTAACAGCACGATGTCGTTTATGCAATCGTCAAATAACAAATCACGGTAATACGACAAATTTGAAATCACATTTGCTGCGGCTACATTCAAGCGCTGAGTGCCCCATCATCGATGGTTCCACAAATAGGGCGGACACGGTTTGTTATTATTCCTCTATCCGATTAATTCATTCGTATTTATAATTTATATATTAATGAGAGAAAAAAGAAAATCTCAAATGTGATATTTTGTTGTGATTATTCAAACGAAAATTTTATCGGCGATAAATCAATATGTGACGAATCGTTAATCGATGTTCTGATGTGTGTAGTGTGGGGTGGACTGTTTAAACAATTTGGTTTTTAGTAAAATTACTGAAGTTTTTCCATATTTTCCGAAATTAGAGTTATATAGAGGAAAACGCTTATTTTAATCTCAAGTTATCTGCCATATAAGCAGAAATAATTCATTCGTCAAACGTCTGCCGTGCGTTCTTTCATCGGATTTTCGATTATCATCACTGAGAGCGCATTGTCAATGATTCTAGTCTCTTTTTCTCTGCTTTTCTCTCTATATTACGCCATTGACCCCCCATTATTAAAAATCATATCTTTATCAGTTTTATTTTATATAAGAATAAGTTTTTTTCTTAAATTTATAAAATAATATTAGAATAGCAAAAATAACTTTTTATGAAATACCGATGTGACAGTTGGTCTCTTCATCACCAATATTGACGACGCTTTGCGATTTCAATGGTCTACCAATAATCGGCGAAGAAAATCGATTAAATCGTTTTGAAACCGTTAAAATTAGTATCGAAAATATTAACAAATTTTCGTCGAATTTTTTTTCGAATTGTTTTTTTTTATTATTAAAAATGTAATTTTTTTATATAATTTATAATATTTTTTCATTATCTTTAACACGTTGACTGCCAAATACGAGATAACTCGTAGATTGCGTTCTTTGCTAGGATGCCGACTATGAGTTATCTCGTACTGTGTTTAATATGGATATATGGCTTCTGCAAAGAGAACAAAAAATCAATGCTGACTTTCATGAACAGAAAATTTATTAATAAATGAACAGAAAATATAATTATAAAAAATTTATTCAAAATCAAGAAGTAAAAGAATATTTTTATTGTTTGTGAAACTTTTTAAAACAATCTTCCAAACAAAGGGGGCTGGCTTCTCTTCACAGGTCGGACAAAAATAACGCCTTTTTTTGCTTGGGTACATATGCATATGTGTATACGACATGGCTTTGTCGGACGCTGTTTTTTTCCGGTAGGTGGCAGATTCTCTAAATAATGGAGCTCTTGCATCTATTTTTTTTCGAAACTGGTTGAATCTCTTCTCGAGTCAACGCGACGACGAATTCTTCTCTAAACTTTATCAGTTTTATTTTATTCAATAGAAGTTGCTTTTTGAAAAATTTTGTGCGCATTGTGTATATACGAGGTCTGTTCAAAAAGTATCGCGAATTTTGAATTTCCACGGCTTTCGTATATTCGAATTCGATTTTTTGTGGCGTTATATTGGTACTCATGTCTCTTACTTATGCCGACAAGTTCGGCTATTTGGAATGTTCAGTTAATTTTTGGCAACTGCTTTTCTTGCACGTGTTTTGGCTCGTCTTCGATTTTTGCCCATTCCACAAAAATGGATCAAATTTTGTGTGAATAACAAAATTAATTGCGCGGAAGCATTCCGAATGTTGACTGTGGTATATGGTGAAGCTACCTTGGACCGAAGCAACGTTTATCGGTGGTACAAAATGTTCTCAGAGGGCCGAGAAGATGAGACCGACGAAAAGCGTACCGGACGCCCGAGAACGTCAACAACAGACGAAAACATTGATGATGGGAAGAAAATAGTATTGGCCAATCGTCGAATCACCGTTAGAGAAGTTGCTGAGGACTTCTGGCTCGTGCCATTCGATTTTTACCAATGATTTGGCGTGAGACGGTTCGCCGCGAAATTCCTACCAAAATTGCTCAATTTCGACCGAAAACAGCATCGCATTAACATTGCTAAGGAGCTGTTGCACTCCGTCCGCGACGACCCAAATTTGCTCCAGAGGGTCATAACTGGTAACGAATCATGGGTTTGTAGTTATGACGTGGAAACCAAAGCTCAATCATCCCAATGGAACCTGCCGCACGAGGCCAAACCGATGAAAGCTCGCCAAGTTCGTTCGAATGTGAAGGTTTTGCTTACAGTTTTCTTCGATTGCAGGGGCGTGGTGCTACATGAGTTCTTGCCACAGGGTAGAACGGTCTATAAGGAATATTACCTGCAAGTTATGCGCAAGTTGCGGAAAGCAATCCGCCAGAAACGCCCGGATTTGTGGAAGAACAAAAATTTGCTTTTGCACCATGATAACACCTCTGCTCACGCATCATTGCTTGTGTACGAATTTTTGGCCAAAAACAACACAGTTATAATGCCGCAGCCACCGTATTCCCCAAATCTGGCCCTCTGTGACATTTTTTTGTTCCCGAAACAGATTTTTTGATCCATTAATTTGGAATGGGCAAAAATCGAAGACGAGCCAAAACACGTGCAAGCAAAACAGCTGTCAAAAATTAACTGAACATTCAAAATGGCCGAACTTGTTGGCATAAGTGAGAGACATGAGTACCAACATAACGCCGAGAAAAAAATCGAAAATCGAATACACGTAACCCGTGGGAATTCAAAATTCGCGATACTTTTTGAACAAACCTCGTATATCTCTATAATATGTAGTGGAACCTTTTTGGGCCATCTAATAATTTTCTTAGAGATGTGTAATACGACAGCATTTGATCTGATCGGTTAATGCCAGACATGTTTGAAATGGTAAGGACATCTCGTTTGTTTTTCCATTTGCATACAGTAACAGGACCATTTTGCTACCAAGTACACTCCCCTTTTTCAGTTTACAGGGTTTCCCTTTCTGTTATTTCGTAGGGTTCCACACACAAGTTTTTCGTGTATTTAGCAGTTTCGTAAGAGTAACAGAATTATAAAAATTATCCATGTAATAAACCCTGTATCCCTTATCGAGATAGTCCTCAAGTAAATGTAACACAATATCAGTAGTGTGACCTAAATTATGGTCAGTTTCCTCAGATTTTCCGCTGTAAATCGTTATTTTCATTACAAGACCGTCGGACTCACATAGTTCATACAGTTTGACACCGTATTTGTGTTTTTTATTTTTTATGTACTGGCGGGAATGCAATTTTCCACGCCACAGAATCATGGATTCGTCAATACAAATATTTTTATCTGGTACATAGTTTTCACGCATAATATTATTGAAATGATTTACGATTGGTCTCACTTTGTAAATATAATCTGTCGGGAGAAGGTATTGAGTTATCAACCAAATGAAAATAACGAAGTAACAACTGGAATCGATTTCGACTCATATTTGAGCGCCAAAACTATACATTATATATAGGGTTTTCCAAAAAGAGTGATGTGATTTCTTTTTTTCTTTTAAAAACACACTAATTGTTAAGGAAATTCAAATGTTTTTTATTTAATGTGAAGTACAATCGATACAATTAATCCACGACTTCTTTTGCAGGAACGAATTCGATGAACCCAATTTTCGAGCATTTTTTTTCCACTAAATCAAGTCGTATGTCATGAACAAGCACGTTCAATATTGACTTCTAAAGCTTGAAGAGTCTGGTTTATTGCTAAAGACCAATGACTTAAAATAACACCACAAGAAGTAGTCTAATGGTGTTAAATCACAACTTCTTGGAGGCCATTCAATGTCACAATTTCTTTAAATAATCGAATCTCCAAACTTTTCTCTCAATGATTCGGTTGTTGCACGTGCTGTGCGGCACGTGCTGTGCGGCACGTAGCCCCGTTTTGTTGGAAGCAGATGTTGTCAAGATCAACTTCTTCCAATTTCGGCTATAAAAAGTTGGTTATCATCGATCTATACGCTCTCCATTGACAGCAACGGTGTTACCAGCTTCATTTCGAAAGAAGTACGGACCAATGATTCCACCATACCAAAAACCACACCAAACTGTCAATTTAGGTGAATGTAATGGGTGTTCATGAATAATTTGTGGATTTTCTTCGCACCAGAATCGACAGTCTTGTTTATTTACCGCACCACTCAGATTCAAGTGAGCCACATCGGAGAAGATGATTTTCTTAAATTGGAGAACGAGTATTTTGATAATAAAATTGAATAATTTGTAACCGTTGTTCTTGCGTATATCTCTCCATGATGAAATTGTAAACATTACTGAATACAATGAAAAAAAAGATAGATCATGACATATTACAAATGGCCAAAATGTCACTTAGAAATCGAATCACTCTTATTGGGAAACCCTATAGCTTGTTTGTGCTCCAGTAATGTTCAATTGATGGAAAAGAACAAGGCCCCATTTATAACACAAAAGTCCAATAAAAACTTTCATCTCTGCAGCACTCACATCTGGCCACTTTGATACCCTGTTAGATTTTTTTATTGCTTTGCGTTTTGCAATTTCTTGCGTAGCAAATAAATAAGTTTGTTCGACGAGTAATGCAAGAAACTCTTCCGAAAAAAGTAAGTCCACCAGCGTTTGTACTGTCAAATTTTACGTATCCAATTTCACACCAAAATTTTCTGGGAAAATAAATAATTTAGGATTTTGTTGCTTGGGAATCATCGTTATTATCATCAGGTTCGGGAACAACTTCAGGTCCGGAGACGACTTCATCGTCACTATCACTTGAATTCTCAGAAGATTCATAATCGCTACTGTTGTTACCATCCTCGTCAAATTCTAAATCACTTAGATTAACGTAGTACTCAAGTTCATTTTGAGTCAGTGGTCTTTTCTTACCCATATTGGGTTCTTGATCATTTAATTATAATAATAATTATAAAACAACACACTCAAGAAAGACGTAAATGTGATGCACTCGACAATATCTGAGATACTACTGACGAATATGGACGCATATCTCTGATTCAGCTTTAGCGAAGCGACAGGTCCAAACGTGGCTGTGTACGAATTTACTCGTAGTTGACTTCCGCGAAGAGAATTTCTGTTACATAAGCCAACTACGAGATAATTCGTAAGACCTTTTGTTTTTAAAAAAAATAAATTTTCTATACTTTCTGAGATGATAACTATGTACTATAATTAGAGTTTTTAATAATATAACATAATTAAATAAAATTGGCTTTTTAGACCGGAATTCTGAAAATTGCCGTGGCAGTCAATGTTTTGGTTGAAATATTTTAAATATTTTATTTTTTCTGGAATTTTTTTTTGTAAATTTTCATTTTTAGATAATAGTTTGTATTTTTTTAATAAAAGGGTTTCTTTTTTTAGGCAATATTACGGAAATATTGTACAAGTTCACTTACCATTTATAGTGTTAAGAATTGTGTAAGCCATTGTTGGTGTAGTGGTCCTTAGCCTTTTGGTGACAACTGATTCGACATTTGCACAGAAGCTACTCCTAGTGCCTCTGTTCATTTACTAATTGTTTTTAATAGTTCTAAAATTTTTACGGTTTATTAAAACAAGGACAAGAATTAAATTTTGCAAACAAGAACTGCGATTGTTAATTTGTTACTTTTCTTTTAGCAAAAATATTCATAATTCACTAACGCCATCTACATTTCCTAGGGAAATAAATTATTGAGGAAAATTTTTTCGAATTTTTATCTCAGTTGAGTCTTTGGACCATATTTTTCTCAAAAATAAATACTTTTGGTCAATAAAAGATCGCGTTATTGATAATTTGGCATCAAGTAAATGATTTGAACTTGGAATATAAGTGTATGTGCTTCTACAAGGTGGACCATTCAAAAGTTGCATTTTAAAAAGTAAATAAAAAAAAACTAGTGTAAATTTTTTCAAATTTCCGGTTTTATTAGAAAGATAACAATTCAAACACAACATCATTCCTAGAAAACTGGGCAATATTGAGAAATTTCGAAAACCGAGTAATCAGCCGAAATTCTGATGTCAGTTGACCACCTCGGAGCTGTGATTTGAGCCCGTTGGATTATTTTCTGTGGGGAGCCGTTAAGGATAAATGTTACGCAAACCATCCAAAAACAATTGACGCCTTGAAACACGAAATCAAAGTTGCCATTGAAGAGATACAGGCCCAGACAATCGAAAATGTACTGAAAAATTGGGTCCAGCGAATGGGGTACTGTAAGGCCAGCCTTGGCAGTCATTTAAATGATGTTTTGTTTCATCCTTAAATTTCAAGGTTCAATCTTTCTAATAAAACTGAAAATTTAAAAAAAAATACACTGGTTTTTTTAAATTTACTTTTTAAAATGCAACTTTTAAATTTGTACCACATTTATGGTCCACCCTATAGTATGGTGTGGGTGTTACTTGTCATCTACGATCTTGTAATTTTTGTCGTGGAACAACACGCCCAGATCTAAGGACCTTATATCCAAAGAGCAAAAACTAATTTAAAAAAAAGATTTTCAAATATTACTATCTATTTTCACAAATTAACCTTATTATAAATTGTTCATTTTATTATTTTATTTTTTAAAATTAGAATTGTAACGAATCTCAAGAAGCGATAGATACAGCGGCAAATTCGAATAATTCGTTTAATAAAACGGACCCAACAGAACCGAAATGGGAGACGTACGATACAGAACGGATAGAACCGGACACAAATTGTTCGAATAGTCAATATTTGCAGCCGAGGGAGGCAAATACACAGGAGCATGACGCCTACGGGGACTACCATCCTTCCAGCACACCGGATGATCGTAATGTCGGCTCTAAGAGACGTCGATCACATGATAACGATTTCGACGATAGCGGAATTTTCGGTGCGTTCGTAGCTAACGAATTACGCAATCTCAGTTCACCAGCGTTACGACGAAAAATGAAACGAAGCATTTTGCAGCTGATACTAGAAATCGGCAGTGAAGAAGATGAGGCTGAACTTTTAAGACTCAACAATTGAATTTCTAGGCTCTTACCCAAAATAAACCAAAAAACCAGTTTAAGAGTGAAAAAAAAACATGAATGGGGAATGCAACACACGCCACTAATGGTTAACAGTGATAAAAACAAGAACTACTCTAAGGAGCAGACCTTTCTCCAAAAACTCATTACCACTCGGTGTCGATTTGAGTTTTCTATGCAAACGTTCCCTAATTGCACAATCGGTCTGGTCCCAACAAGCCACCAGCACCGTAAATAAACGACTTTTTTCTTTTTAAATTTAAATTTAATATTTTATAATTAATTGTTGTAAATTTCTTATTGTTATAGTTAAAAATAAACATAAAAAATATAAAAAATAATATTATAGGGAAGTTAAAATAAAAGAATAACAAATATTTTCGTTGTTTTCGGATCACAGGCGAATTGTTGTTTAGCGTTCGCTGCTGTTTCAGACTATAAAGTGTATTTGCGGGGTGAGTGGATTAGCCACTAGGCGCAGATGCGTTCAGAAAATTACATTTTTTTTTTTTAAGTACAATGCTAGAAATTTTTTCTATTTTTTTTCCAACGTTAACTTAATAACAATGCATCGGAAATGACGTTTTCGTATTCACAATTTCGTTGGTTATTGTGAAATTGTTGTTTGAGGAAAATCTTTTTCTGATTGTAGGCACTTTCGAAGTTTTCCACAACCTGCGTGACCAGATCGTTTGTAATCTCATCGACGATCGCCGCATGGACTTCGCACTCCTCAGCTTCGAAATTGGTCCATTTGTATTCTTCTTCGAACAGCTCTTGGATAAGTATCTCGTCTACATGGTCACGTTTTCGCCTTCCGAAACTGAACAATGAGCCCCGCGTTGATGTCTGCTTGTCCATCGCTAGTAGTTTCCGAACACGCTTGTAGGCATGTTCCTGCATGCATTTCAGCCGATTCGGTGGATTGTAGAAAGCCAATGGTTTTGTGTAATTGCTTGGTTCAGTCGTAACTGCCTTTGGAGCTGTTGTTCCGTTAACGTTTCTTAACAGTCCGATCGAAGGCAATGGTGTGTTCTCTTGCATGTATTCCTTGCAAATGTCCAAAATGATGCGTTCATAAATGTTGGTAATATTCTCATCTAGAATAGACTGACGATGACCATTCACTATTAGTTTTGAGCATGTCATCTCGTCGTATAGTTCACGTATTCGTCGGAATGTGATTTCTTGAATCCGCTTCTCCGATGGGAATATTGTTGTCATGGGGCTACCGTGTGCTGGAGGTACATACGGTGGAGGAGGTTTATTGGGAATTTCTCTTAAAAATACGTAGGGCACGGCATTTTCGAATTGTTTTAACTAAAATAGAAAATAAAGTTAATTAAAAAAAAAAAATTATATGGCAGACGCAATGTTGCCTACTGAGGATTCGGTACCCACCTCAGTCTCAGTTATCACATGTTGGCGGTGTCGGATATCGACTTCACTAATTATGTCTGGCATTCGGTTTGCAGCAACTTCGTCGGTACCATTAGTGGCAGGAGTGATTGGAGCTGGTGTACTTAAAATGCTAACGATTGAATTAGCGTTAACAGTGGCCGAACTTTTGGGCGTATCCTTATGAACAGATGGTTCTACTGATGTGGACGGAATTATGAAATTATCTTGATCAGCAACCATCAGTGGATGTTTTGGACTAGAAGGACTTGTCGGCGATGGAGTCCGGCATTTATCGGGACTGAGCACCCGCTCGAATGTCTGCTGTAGATCTTTAAGTGTGTCATCGATATCGATCAGTCGCTTTTCCAGCTCAGACGTTGTGCTCGAACTCAAGTCTTCATCATCAACGAACGAATGATCTGCTTTGTTATCCACCGACTCCTCAACAATACTGATGTCGCTGAAACTCGGTTGCGTTATATTATCGATGAGAGTATTGTTCTCTAAACTATTTTCAAAAGTGCAGCCTTCCAGGATTTTTTGCTCCTTTAAATCCGTTAAGGAAATTTTATTCTCCGCTTCCGTAATTTGTTCTGTTAACAGTTCCTCTATTGCTGACTGTTCTTCTGCAGCTTTTATAGCGACGTCTTTACTACTGTTTTCATAATTGTTGTCGGTTTTAGTTTTCGATTCAGTATTTATGCTCGAGGTAATCGTTGTTGACTGCTGGCCCGATTCTTCCACTTGTTCCAATATTGACGATGTTGATTTTGATTTACTTTCAACTAAAATTATGGTATCGCTAGAAGATTCAAAAATTTCATGTTCTTTTGTGATCACATCATCATCATCTTGTGCAGAACATTTATCACTTTGCTCTGAAATTGTATCATCAAAGCTGTTTTCTGTAGAGTTACGCTGAGCGTCTATCGACTCCAGAGATGCTGTTTGAGGTGATTTTTCATTTTCTAATTGGACATCTCCACCGACAGCTTCTGCATTGCTGGGATTTACTTCCAAATCAGGCAGTGTTTGAGTGGTCGAAGGCATGTCGCCAAATATTGCCACATCTGACAATATTTCCGATTCACTTTTCTCAATAGATGTCGGTTTTGGTTGTGAATTTTCTATCACAGAAGATGAAATTTCGTCACCAGTCGTCAAATCATCTTCAAATTTTGACGAATACTCTTGTTTACTGATATTGCTGGCATTGTTAATTGGAATTTCCGTCAGAGTTATTCGACTCTCCGTCGATACAATGTCTTCTTCCACAATGGTACCTGAATCCGTTTCTTCATTGCTTCGCGGTTTTTCAGTCGACGGCAACGTGTGGCAAGTAGATTTCTGATCGTGATCAGAACGTTTTGAAGAACTATGATCAGAACATATTTCTTGCTGCAAGTTATTATTCACTTGGTCTGAATGTTCAGTGTTTGTCGAATAGTAATAATCACTGTCTTCGCTGGTACCTGAACGTTTGCGGACAGAAGTTGACCGTGACGTCTCAGGTGGCACGTCTGTTTTCGTCTTATCGTTTTCGGAATGTGCTGAAGTGAAGCTTAAATTTAAACTCGGAATCGAGTATTCGCTGATTGTGCGTAAGTCGGAGCCACTGCGTGTTCTTTCTGCGTCGCGATCTCGCTTACCGATCGACATTTCAAGCAGCGATGAGCGCATCTCATCAGTTCTGCCGAAGTCCTTCAGTACAGCTTTCTTCGCGCATTCGTAGAGTCGCTCCAAATCAATTTTTGTCAATTTGTATTTCCTCGAGGGCTCGAACTTCGGCTGCGGGCGTCCGGTTAGTCGTCGCCACAGTTTGTTTAGGTCAGCGCCTGATGTCCGCACGTACTCTTCTTTTGTATGTACAGAATCGGTACTCTTCGTCGAAATATTGTTTAGCACTTTGAGACTGCGATCGATTTTAGCTATTTTGGCATCACGGGTCGAACTCTGTATTTGCTCTTCGCCCAAACGGTTGAATTTGAAGAGCATCTGCTCCATTTTGAGAACTTCGTCCTCTTCTTTGTCGAGCCGTTGGTGCCATTTGCAAAGCCTTTCTACTTCATCCCGCCGTCTCTTCAACTGCTCCTCACGCCTTTGCAACATCAACTCAAGGTGTCTATTTGCTTCTATTTCAAAACCTTTTAAGACTCTTGCTTCCTTTCGATGCGATATCGTAACGTTAACGCTCCGTCGGACTAAACTGTCCGATTTAGGCGCTTCCAACAGTTTTCGTTGTATCCATTGTGGCATTGATCGTTTCTGCTCTTCACTGCCCCTCTCCGATGATCGCATTAATCTGAAAAATTGATGAAAATTAGAAAAATTACTTATTCCCGAAATTTTCTATAATAATTCTCACTTTTTAATTTCCTGTCTTTCCCGTTCTAATTTTAAGAGGATCGCTCGTTGTTTTTTTTTGATTGCACTGATTTGTGAAATCAAACCGTTCGCTTTCAACTTTTCCTTTTGGACCTCAAGCCAGGCGATTTGTCCACGAGTTCGATCGAGCAGCGCTTTTTCTCGCATTTTCAAAAGTGCTGTGAGATACTCGGATTTGCTTGCTTCCGTCGATATCAGCTTCTCGTACTTGAAATGATAGAAAAAAAAATGAACAACTGATGCCGAAACTGTTAATGGTTATTTGCTTACCATTCCAATGCTAGAATAGCTTAAGTTCGCCTCAGAGCAGCTTCCATCATGCGACAGCAACGACAAGTCGATTTCGGATTGACTGAAAGCGGCCAAAATATCGCTACCAAGGGTTGAATTGTGGGCTGTGGCTTGTTTAGGAACATTATTTATTTTATGATCCTCAGATGCTGATGCGAATGTGTAGCCTGGCGGCGGTTCATCAGTAACCTGTTGATTTTCTTTACTTTCAGAAATTGTGCCCATCGCCAGTGGCGTTTGTAGTTTAAGATCACATCCATTGGACTCCAAACCAGTCTCAGTTTCAGGAACAACCTGTACGAAATGTTTATCTTCAATGCTTCGATCATCAGAAGGATTGCTCTGTTCGGTCGAATGTTGTTTTGACTTCGCCAAATCCTCAATAGAGTCTACGAATAATTCGGAGGTATTCCCATTGCGCGTTATATTCGATTTTGGTGACTCGACGACCATTTCACTATTAAACGAAACATCATTTGATAATTTTTGATGAGGTTGATTCCTCGTTTTCCCGAATGCACTCAGCTCTGTTGGAATGCTCAGGCTACTGTTACTGCTTAATGATTTAAGGGCAGATGGAACTTCTTTGTTATTTCGTAATGTTGCAGTGTCCGTTCTGCTCTTTTCGTTTAAAGACTCTGCGGAATTATTATCCACAATTTGTGATTGGATTAAATGTTGGGAGTGTTTTGAATTTGAATTTTGACTGCGACTAGTTCTACTTTTGCTAGACGATTTAGAGTATTCTTCGAAATCGGAACTGTAGTAGTTGTCGGTGGAGCTTGGCGGTTTAACAACAGTGGAGGAAACTGGACGGTTGATAGTCATGTTCAGTTGCTGATTAACTTCAAGGACTTGTGAAAGACTTTTATTGAATGCCTGTAGTAATTGCTCCATGTTCGTTTGGTCCGGCGTTACCGAATTTTGCTCCCTAGCCGAATACACTTTGCTTCTTTTCGATTCTCTACTAGTACTACTTTTCGGAATTAGGCGGTGTGGAGGTATATCCAAACCATCGCCCCGATAAGGATTTACACTATCGGGCAGTGTGCGAGGCACTTTCAAATTCAGCCTGTCGATATGCTGAGTCGAAAGTGGACTTAGT
Source organism: Atherix ibis (assembly GCA_958298945.1). NCBI lineage: Eukaryota > Metazoa > Arthropoda > Insecta > Diptera > Athericidae > Atherix > Atherix ibis. The sequence continues at coordinate 2,105,462 of OY282607.1, read as the reverse complement.
TTCTCTTCAACGCTTAATTCAGTTTCGATTTCTCGACAGCTCCGCTTCTTTTGATTCTTCATTTGGCGTTCTGGACTAGAGTATATTGCTGAGGAGATTGTTGTGTCACTCTCTTGTCCCGCTACGGTTGCTTTATTTTTCAGAATTCTGGTTCTTGACATTGTGGGCCGGATACTTTCTGTGCAAATGGAACTGACTTCGGAAGCGGTATTCGACTCGAACGGCATTTGAATTGTTATTGAACTGAAGTTCGACATCAATTCTGAAATGCTGCTGCTTGTTTTTTCCATTTTTCCTTTAACATATGCTTTCTTATTTTCATTTTCTTTTAGGTGGATTGATGTTTTTAACGAATTAGGTTCAAATTTTTCTGCATGCAAATCGACATATTTTTCTGTATGCTGGGATTCGTCCATAATAAATGGTTCTTTAACATATTCGTGATCTGAATCGACGAACGCTGTAAACAGGCTGGAAGCAGTCGACAATTTATTATCGCGTCCTAGCGCGTTGTAGTCGCTTTCATGTTCAGGATGGTTTATGCTCTCCTGATCCCGACGACTAAGCAGACGGCAGCGTATTCCCAAATCATGTCCGGTCTTTTTCGGTGGCAAAAAATCTTGCATTCGTGATTTTGTGAATGCGTTTTCTGTTTTCTCCAAAGGATCATTCTTTATACTCAACGGTGGATTCGAAATTGCTTCTAGCTTTTTACGTACTGCCATAATAAAATTGTATGGATACATTTGAACTGACGTTGGTTTTAACCAATACGCAGTGCTGGCAGAGTCTTTATCCGGTTTGGTTTGAGACGGCGTTTCATCAAACTGAGTTTCTTTATCATGTCTTAATAGTTCCGCTAAATTAGGCTCTGCCCTCGAAAAATTCCTTTCTGATTCATTTAACAATTTTGCATCTTGCGACTTGCGGGAATCTGTTTCATTTATTCTATTATTATTCCCAATTGACGGTGTATTTAAATTTAAATGACTACATTGATTGTCGGATTTCGTTGATTTCGGTATCTCCATCGGTGGTAGTTCTTTACTTGAAGAACAAAATTTTTCTTGGGCGATGGCACGTTCATCTTCAAGTATTTTCCGAATACCCTCTTTAGGTGTGATTTTATCTGCCAAAGTTTGTGTAATTTGTGGAGTATTAAAAATAATGTTCTCCTTGTTCATATCATAGCTCTTCAAGTTTGCAAATGCCAAACACTCATCTTCGGACATACGTAGTAATCCAACTTTATTTTCTGGACCGTGTAGCGCTGCTGGTGATTTTGTGCTTCTTCTCACAGGCCTGGTTTTGGGTGATTCTGGAATTCTTGCATTGCTCGATGGTTTTCTTTGTAAGTCCGTTGTTTTTTGTTTAATTAAAATTTCTTCGTTTGTCTGCAATTTCTTATCGTCAATATTTGAGCTTTTCCTCACTTTCTTTACATTTTTTGTTAGGATCTTTTGCGTATCTTTTCTGAGATTCTCGAGACGTTTTTTGATTTCTTCTTTCTCAATTTTTGAAAGTCCCGTTTTCGTTCCTTTTGAAGTTGCATATATAGTTGAACGTTTTTTTCTTTGATTAGATAGCAAATTTTTCCTTACATCACAATCTGGAGCAGAAGTTTTTTTAAATACATCTGAATTGCACGGTAACGACCTTCTCGATAAGCTCAATGAAGATTTCGATGGTATAGAAGACAAATTGTTGCGAACGCTGTTTACATTTTGTAAAGAAGATGAACTCCGTCGGGTGCTTATACTGCCATTGGTTAATTTGTCACCATTCCTATGCCGGTCTATATCTTCATGCGATGATGCCCTTAAAGACAGCGGAGGAATTTCCAAATTTTCCACTTTTGTTGACTTCATAGGCAAGTGGGAATTGTATCTATTTATTTCTTCAATTTTGTTCACATTATTAGCTTCCCGCCCGATTTCGTTTATATTCTTCAGCAATTCTTTTTCAAACTCTTTGGCTTCAATATTTCTTTCGATTTTCTTCCGTTGAAATTCTTCACTTAATTCTTCTGTAGTTTTTCTCAAAGTTGAGATTTTTTCTTCGCCTTCACGTTTCGATGACGTGTTGTCGTCTTTAATAATATCACATAAATTTGTAATTCTTGCAATTTTTGTTGAAACTTGTCTCTGTGCAATATCACCCGTTTTTATCTTATCAGTATATTTGACGGTATAAGGAGCATCAGAATCGTCGTCTTCGATTCTCCCGAAGGCCTGTTTAAATTTGGGATTTGTGTATGTGTAAATAGGTTTGTTCGGAACTCTTGTTTTCGGTTCATATATTAATTTAGCAATTTTTGTTACAGGCGATTTCCTCGTATAGTTTTTAGCCGAAGAAACTGTGGTCCCGGACGTAGCCGCTGTGTCGTCGGTTGACTGATGAATTTTCGGAATTATTTTTACTAAAAACAAAAAAATCACTCTTTAATATAATAAATGTTACTTATATGATAAATAATAGTTAGAATGTAAAATATTAGAAAATGTTCTGAATAAAAATTTATTAAATTTAATAATCACATAGTAGACCGAGTGGTTTTTTTTGTTGTACAATAATTTATTTTTGCAAACTACTCAGCAACTAGTATTTTTCTTTCGTTATTGAATATTATTTTCTTCAACTGGCATACAAGAAAAATTCCTCAAAACCAGTTTTCGTATGTTTTGAATTTAACGATTTAATTCCAAAAGCCCAGAATTTGGTTGTTCGGTTTGGTTTCGATATTGTCTAGTTGGCATTTTATCTTTTGAGAATTTGTGATTTTTTAAGTATTATTACCGGCTGATTTGCCAATGGGAAGATCATTTTCATCATCGCGTTTCGGTTCCATCCAAGCAACGCTGTCCTTAGCTTCTGCCTTTGACATTTGTCTATCATAATCGGTCGATGCTTTCTTTAAATCGCTTAAATGCACATCTAACTGGTTCGTAAGAACTTTCCGTTTAAAAAATTTGCTTCTTATTTTTCTATAATTGTTAATTATTGTTCAAGTCTTCACTCAAAATTGTTATATTTTTGTCACTTCGAAAATAACCACTTTGCGGCATCAAATGGCGCCCAACTTTATGAATTTGCACTCTTCGTTCGAATGGCGTATGAGATCGCGGCTATTCTGCCAGATCAGCAGTGCTGCAACGTAGAGTGAGAATTGACCGCTCCGCAGCAGAAGTACGGAAAAGAGAGACGTATTTTGATGAGAGCGCAACTGTGAGCTGAACTTGTTTGTAAATAAACGTAGAAATGAACAACACGACAGACGTCGGATAATGTTGTGAACGAAAACGTGACTGCGACTACGAAGCTAGCGCCAAGTATTCAAGCGACGATAACGTCAGCGATAGTATCGACAGCCGATTGCCTTGGAAACGGTTGCGATGAAGCACGAAAGACTGTAGCAAAGCAAAAACCTGTAATTATCCGCATCTCTGTCTAACCAAGTATTCTCTGCATTGTTGTCACTACAGTGTGTCACTTTCACGTTTATTTCCCCTTCAATATTGACTTTCTACTATTCGTAAACACTATCAGTGCCTATTGTGACCGGTTTCTCGTGGAGAGCCCAAACACATCACTGAGTGTTTCGAAGGCGAAACAGGACGCTATAATACACAGAATACGTTGTAGAGGGAGAAAAGAAGCAGTCACGTATTTGAAAGCACGTGCGTTACGTTCATTGTGTGAAACTCTAAAGCGATATGCTACGTTCCCATGCGATATTTCCATTGTCTACTAGATGCGATGTTTTGAGTTTTTTTCTTCTGCTATTGAAAACAGAGACGGCGCGCGATTAATGTAGATAATAATTTTTTATATTTATTCAATCTTCTACATATAAAATAATATATAAAAATGAATGTTTGTCTGTGTGTATGTTCCCTATAAACTTCTAAACACGTCAACATTATGAAAATTTGTATATAGTATAACGTTTTTTGGGTACATAGTGTAACTATTTAAAAAAACCTTTTTCCAGTATAGTTGATGATGGGTAAAGGAAAAAAAGTTTCCTTTACCCATCATCAACTATACGAGGTCTGTTCAAAAAGTATCGCGAATTTTGTGTTTAAAAAAAAAATATTCATATATTCATGAATATCTATTTTGTCCCCTTCAAAGTAATCCCCACCAGATATTATACACTGGTGCCAATGTTTGTTCCAATCGTCGCAGCACTTCAAAAAATTATTTTTTGTGATCTTGTTCAGCTCCTCCTTCGATGCCGTCTTTATCTCCTCAATCGTGGCGTAGCGTCGTCCTTTCATGGGGATCTTTAGTTTCGGGAATAAGAAAAAATCACAGGCGGCCAGATCTTCGGAATACGGTGGCTGCGACATTATTAGTGTGTTGTTTTTGGCCAAAAATGGCAAAAGCCAATTTTTGTTCTTCCACAAATCCGGGCGTTTCTGGTGGATTGCTTCGCGCAACTTGCGCATAAGTTGCAGGTAATATTCCTTACAAACCGTTCTACCCTGTGGCATGATGCACCACACCGAAAACTATCAGCCATGATTCGTCACCAGTTATGACCCTCTGGAGCAAATTTGGGTTATCGCGGACAGAGTCCAACAGCTCCTTAGCAATGTTAATGGGATGCTGTTTTTGGTCGAAATTGACCAAAAATCGAAGACAAGCCAAAACACGTGCAAGCAAAGCAGCTGTCAAAAATTAACTGAACATTCAAAATGGCCGAACTTGTCGGTATAAGTTAGAGATATGAGTACCAACATAACGACACAAATCGAAAATCGAATATACGTAACCCGCGGCAATTTAAAATTCGCGATACTTTTTTAACAGACCTCGTACATTAATAAATACACTATAATATTACCTTTAGTGATGACTAAAGATTTTATCTAAATTGAAAATATATAATTCACTTTAACTTCTCCAAAACAGTCTGAATAAATTAACATATTCAGATAGAAAAATAAAACAGGTCAAAACTCAAATAATTACTCTACTTTTATAAATTCTAAGATAAAGTTTCATTTAATTTTAAACTACAATATAAAAAATGGGATTTTCTCTAAGTCCATATTGTCTGTAAGTCTATAAAATATTACTTCCTTAAACAATTGTTTTAATATACCTTATAGTAGTGTGGTAATATTCCAATATTTATCGTTATCGAATATGGTGGAAATTATAAACGAAAGAGAAAAAAATCATTTATTCATTAAGTTTTTTTATTTTTTATTACGTTAGGAAATTTATAGGTGAAGTCCGATTAACTAGTTTATTAAAAGTAAGAAGATTTCAAAAATTAATTGGTTACGTCAATCTGAATGAGGAAATATTGGAATTCGAAAGAATTTATTTTCGTGTAATTTTGCGACCTGAAAAAAAACAAACTGTCAGCTATAATAATGGTGCAGTTGTAATAATAGAAATCTAACTGCTGGGAGAGTGAATTATTACCCTAAGTCAGGTATTCAATTGTTTTCGGGAAATCGGAGAATTTTTCCCAACCAGGTGGATGCAGTCGTCGTTGTTACCATTGCTGCTTCTGTACTCTGCTACTCATTGTTGTTATCGTTTCAATTGTAATGTTTATGAAATCGTCGCGAATCCTAACAACAACGAAAAACTCAAAATAAACAGAAACAAATAATAATTGATAATAATAGAAGTAAAATTTCAAGTATGCAACAGCAAAAAAAAAAAAAAATATCGAAAATAATTGCTCTATTATGCTTCTTCGTGCATAGAGATAAAAAATACTATCCAGAAAATTTTCAACAAATATGAAATATTGATCACTGGATCAGTGGTTTTTGTTAATTTTGTAAAAAGAAAAACTGATATTTATAAGCAGTTTCGGTAAGTAAATCTTTTCATTAAATAGATTATTTTTCGAACCTAATAGTTTAGCTAAAAATCCCATCCAATCTAATCTGTTTCAATCCGATTTGATCTGATACGATCCGATCATGCTATAATAAGGTACGAGTATAAATAATTATGCTTTCTCTCCAGTTTACTTTGATTTACTTTACGTAATAGAATTTTACTTTTCAACATAAAGAAGAATATTTCTTATTATCTTGAGAGAAAGAGACATTTTTTATGTTCTTTTTTTTAATTCTCATCATTAATTCTCTTCTTTTTTTTGTGAGTACTTAAATAAGATTTGTTATCAATTAGATAAGGAAATTTGCCCTTTTTGTGCATATTTTTAATATGTTCCTTTATTTTTTTTTAAATCAGTCAAATTGGAATGAATAATTAAGCTAAAAACCCGTACGAAAACTTCTTGTAGAGGAAAAGGTTGACAAAATGAGACAAATACGTCGAGATACTGGAGAAAGTCACCATTATTTGTTCGTATAACATTTCCAGTTTCATTTTGTACATGTACTATATTATTTATGCTGTTTCTTGGCCAGCACCTTAATCCATTTTGAAATTGTAACTTTTCTTGCCGTACTATCGATCACATCACATAATGCATTCGAATCTTAATTGCGGGGAGGAAGTTGATGTCAAATCAACCACAAATGTCCATTATATGAATTAGACAAGTGCTTTTGATCATAGCAATTTTGCGATAATATTTAAAAAAAAAAATTTTTTTTAACACCAATAAAAAAAAAGTCATCTTATACTGCCGGACCCGTTTTATGTGAATTTAATCCATCGAACTTCAATCTTAAATTTTAATATTCTTATTTCCCACACTGTGAGCAGTTTTCTTTTTTTTTTAGTTCATATTAAATTATTTTATTCTTTTTTGGTTTTTATTTATTTCTATCCAGTTTTAGAGATTTTTTTTACATGAATTTAATATTCTTAAGTCTGTTAACCGATTATTAATTGCTAAAATTTTTCGAAAAATAAGTTGAAAATAAAATTAGTCGTTTTTTTTTATTTTTACATTTTTACTTAATTCTGAGAAATAGGAAATTACTTTTATTTGTATTGTATAACTAGCTAGACTCGGCGCGCGCTACTGTGCCCCTTAATAAATAAAACACGTGGGATTTATTTTTAGTCGAAAAAGGCTTTATTGCAATGCAACTGGCTATCAATGTTTTTTGGTGTTCCTACTCTGGAGCAAGTACGTGTAACATACGAGGTTTGTTCAAAAAGTATCGCGCATTTTAAATTTCCGCGGGTTACGTATATTCGATTTTCGATTTTTTGTGGTACTCATATCTCTCACTTATGCCGAGAAGTTCGGCCATTTTGAACGTTCAGTTAATTTTTGACAGCTGCTTTGCTTGCACGTGTTTTGGCTCGTCTTCGATTTTTGCTCAATTTCGACCAAAAACAGCATCGCATTAACATTGCTTAGGAGCTGTTGGACTCTGTCCGTGACGACCCAAATTTGCTCCAGAGGGTCATAACTGGTGACGAATCATGGGTTTATGGTTATGACGTGGAAACCAAAGCTCAATCATCCCAATGGAAGCTGCCGCACGAGCAAAGACCGAAAAAAGCGCCGAGTTCGGTCGAATGTGAAGGTTTTGCTTACAGTTTTCTTCGATTGCACGGCCGTGGTGCATCATGCGTTCTTGCCACAGGATAGAACGGTCAATAAGGAATATTACCTGCAAGTTATACGCAAGTTGCGCGAAGCAATCCGCCAGAAACGCCCGGATTTGTGGAAGAACAAAAATTTGCTTTTGCCATTTTTGGCCAAAAACAACACACTTATAATGTCGCAGCCACCGTATTTCTCAGATCTGGCCCCCTGTGATTTTTTCTTATTCTCGAAACTGAAGATCCCCATGAAAGGACAACGCTATGCTACGATTGAGGAGATAAAGACGGAATCGAAGGAGGAGCTGAACAAGATCACAAAAAATGATTTTTCGAAGTGCTTCGACGATTGGAACAAACATTGGCACAAGTGTATAATATCTGGTGGGGATTACTTTGAAGGGGACAAAATAGATATTCATGAATAAATAAATAATTTAAAAAAAAAAAAACACAAAATTCGCGATACTTTTTGAACAGACCTCGGTACTATATTTAATTTTTCTCTTCAATCAAGTTACAAGATTTTTTTCATATTTGGCTAAGAAAAATATGATACGAATTTCAATTAATCGTCAAGATATGATTAAAATTTATGTACATTCATGTTAGTTAGATACAAATACGTTTTGAATATAAAGTAAGTAGTATCTCTTTAAAATTGCAGAATAATGTATTTGAATGGAATTTAGTACAGCCACCCAAGACGTATTTATCTGTGACAGTACATTTACTTATCGAGGGAGGGGGATTTATGTGAAGAATTGCATTTAAGATTTGTATATAAAAATGAATGAATTTTAGCCAAAAATGGCACCCAGTAGTCCCGCATAGTCCGCAGATGGTAATCGAACTTAAAAGAAATAAACTTCAAGTTAAACTCGAAGTTTTCGTTGGACACCATGAAGCGTATTCGTGGTGGAGACTCTGTTTTGGTCGATTGGTGATCGTCAAAAAAAAGCCAACATGAACATAAGTGGAGCAAAAGTGTGTAATTATAATAAGACCAGTGCACCAGTATCGGATGCATTATGCAATTGCAAAAAGTAAAAGCACGTAATAATTTTGTAAACAACATTTAGAGCAACTTCTCTCGGCACTCTGTTATACATGATATGACAACAAGTAGTATTAACCAGAAGCAGATCAGACAGCCCCAACTTCCATAAGCAAGTGATCTCTGTAGTTCTGTTCGTCTGTTCGTTAGTCCATCTGTCGATCTGCTTATCCATTCGATTTGGATTGCTTCTGTAAAAGTTTTTCTTAGTTGTTGTCACAAATGCAATTACTATTACTACCGAATAGAGAAAAAAAGATACCTTCATCGAAATCAGGATTATTATTTATACCAAAATGGGTGGGTGAATTGTATTCAAATAATTGTTGGTCTACATTAAAGTTTATTCTTTTTAAAAATATTTTTTTTTGTTCAGCATAACCCATTTAGTATAACGGCTTTTTAAAAAAAAAAAACAATAAATTACTTTAACTATGACTTCAATTCCCCCCCTCCCCCACCATATTTTTATCATACTTTATTTATGTACAATATTTAAAAAAAAAGAAGAAGAAAATCTCTATTAATTTTACAAATTTTAAAATTTTTCTCATCTTCTATTATTATTATTAATCAATAAAAGCTATAATATGAAAAGAAAGTTGTTTTTTTTTTAATTTTATAGTTTCGATTAAATAATTAACTAAAATATTATTTAACTTAATTTAAAAAAATGTTTAAAGAATAACATCAATAAAATTATTAATAAAAATAATTAAATGTTAAGAAAATTACTTTTCAAAATTTCTTTCATATAAAAAACATGCTCTATTAACTATTGAGATAATAAAAAAATTACCTCATATATGGATAGGTATAAGAGTTAAAAACAAAATAATTAAAACTTCAATTAAGAATTTATTATTATTTCGAATTATTTTTATGAAAATAGCCATAAAGTTTTTATGTGAAAATTTGCTTTAGCGGCAATTGAAATACTAAAAAAACTGCCTGATCTACGATGAATATGAGAAAGAGAATTGGTTTTTTATTAATTCATATGAAATTGTTATTAAACTTTTTTTTGATTAAGATAATGACTTCTTAAAATAATTTTCAATTAAATAAATAACTGGCCTTATCTATTATGATAAACAAGTAAGTATCTTTAATTATGAATGTTAACATATTTATTAAACTTTTTATTTAAAAACTGCTATTTGAGATAACATCTACAATGGGGCTAAAGCTTAAATATAAAATTACTATTAAAATTCTACTTTAAATTATTCATATTAAAATGATTAATAAACTTTTTGTTATGATAAGGACTTATTAGATTTTTTTTGCTTAAAAACTTTATTTTGGACCAGTTAATATAAAAACAATAAACTACCTTATCTATGATTGGTTAAAGTTACAAAAAAAAAACAAATAAAAATAATCAAAATGACAATAAAGAATTTTTAAGCTTTAAAACTATTTGTATTTAAATAGAAATTAGACTTTTTATTAGTGAATAAACTATCTTATCAACCAGTTTATATAACCAAAGACTGCATTATCTACAATGGGTTTAGTTAAAATACAAATATAAGTTAAAATACAATAAGGACATCTACAAATAGATTTGTATGTAAAAAGAGTGCCTTATCGATCAGTTAATACAAAAATAAACTAAATAAAAAAAATATTAATCAAAATTCCAATAAAAAATTGATTTTTTCAAACTATTCATATTAATTTTCTGTTAGGATAAGGAGTTCTCATATTTATCAATAAATCGACCATTGAGATAAAAGCAGACTGCATGATCTTATAAATGTTGGGTATGCGTTCTCATTTGCTTTTGTGACAAAATTCCTCAATTAATTTACGCTATTTTTGGAAAACAAATTAAATAAATAACAAAAATTAGACATGTTGAAATATGAGCAGTTTTTTTTGCACATTTAAAAATATTAATAATAATGTAAATTTTTTTTCTTTAATTTTTTTAGAGATATCTACAAGTACACATAGTAACATGGAGATTTATACAGGATGCCTTTTATGTTCCAGCTAACTTTTGTTTGGACGCCATCTTGGTTTGGATGACATTTGTCTCTTGGCATTTGAAAGTCATAGAGAGTAGTCGATAAAAATTTGGTTATAAAGTATCTAACGTCGCAACAACTTGTTGAAATTATTAAAACATTTTATTTAAATAATTGTTTAATTGTGGATACACGGAGAAAATTTCGTGACTTTTTTTGGTATTAATCATATGTTAACCAAGTCAATCATTCAGCGTATAATGAATAATTTTGAAAATATGCATACATTGGAAGATAAAACGGAGAAAAACATTGGAAGATTGGGTGACAATTAAGTCAACGGACAACTGAAAAGATTGATGTAGTGTGGCGGGGGGTGTTGCTGAATGTCCAGGTACCTCTCATCGATGCCCTGCACAAGAATTGGGAATATCTCCATTATGTTTGTTAAAAACTCTCAAAAAAGTTTTACTTTTTTACCCAAATAAAATTCAATTGATACAACAGCTGCAGTTATATGACCATGAATAGCGATGAGACTGGAGTTCTCGAGTTCTACAGCTCCTGTATAGACGACCACCATTTTTAGCAAAAAATCATTATGATCAATGAAGCACACTTCGACTTGGCTAATATTGTTAATAAACAGAACAGTCGTTGGGGCACTGAAAACCCTCAACTGATGCAGCAAACACAAGTACACCCTCGTAGAGTAACTGCATGGCGCGGTAATTGGGCTGGCGGCCATATTGCTTTTAGGATACTGGTGGCAATGCTGTAACAGTTACTGGTGACCGTTATCGGGATATGTTGGAAACTTTTCTTCAGCTCGAAGTGGAACAATTAGGCCTACAGAATATGTGGTTCCAATAAGACGATGCCACACACATACAGCTCGTGATATGATGCAAATTTCGAGAGAAATTTTTACCGGCCGAATAATGTCAAAAAGGTGTGATATTGACTGGCCCCCATGATCTCCTAAATTGAACCCTTCTGATATCTTCGTATGGGGGGGTACTTAAAGGAAAAGAATTTCAGGAAATTCCTGAAAAAACACTAGAAGTCTCCGAATGTTATGAAAACTATTCTTAAAAGAGCTCGCCTCTGTGACGCGGCCAGAGGTGGGCATTTACCGAGACATAATATTTTATACATAATGTTAATTACCATATAATCAATCAATAAAATATAAATTATAAAATTGTTAAAGAGAAAAACTTCAACCTGGCACATAAAACGCACCCTGTATAATAGTAATAATCAACATGAAGGGTTGTGGGGAGTAAACATCCATTAAAGCTTTTCCTTCTAGTGTGTGCTTATGAAAAACTTCAGTATTTTAATAAATTATGCAACCAGTGATGTCTAAGTCTTCGGTAGGTATTTATAGGAAAGAACGTGAAGCATAGTTCTTGAACAGGAGGATCAGAATGATCGGAGACACAGGAATGTAACTTTTTATAACGAGACACAGCCACATCATGAACAAATGGGATTTTGGGATCATGGCGGAAAAGAGTATTGCAAACCTAAAAGAGAGCGTTTACAATTATGTGGAGCATTTTTGATTGAAGAGATTGGATTCGACAGAAATTAGAAGGGTTAGTAGAGCCTCAAAGTTCTAGTCCGTAAGTCTATATGGGTTCCAGTAGCGCATTGTATAATAAAAGTACTTGTTGTCTATAGTAAGTTTAGAATGTTTGTCGAGAAATCGAAGTAGTTGTAGGTATCGTGTTTTTAGTTCTTGTCTTTTAAGTTTTGTGTGTGAGAACTTGAGTGTGTTGTGGTATGTCACTGCCATTAAGGTATATTGGATGACATGGGTTATGGCAGAGAGTAAAAGTTACGTGGGTAGATTTACGTTAATTAATTTTTATTCTCCATCTGGTAAACCAGTTCTATAGGGTTTGTATTTGGGATTGAAAAATTTTGAAAACAAGTTGGGAATATTCGCTTGAACCAAGGCAGGTCGTATCATCAGCGTATGTAGCAAAGAAGTTTTTAGGACAGATTGGGATGTTGGATGTGTAAATGTTGTAGAGAATAGGTTCAAGTAAACTTCCCTGTGGAACACCAGCCAATATCGGAGAGATATTGAAGAGTTCGTCGTTGAGTAAAAATTTAAATAGTAAATATTTACAAATGCTATTAAATCAAGTTAAGAAAGCCATTAACACAATAAATAATAATAATAATAATAAAAAAAAAACACTTTATCGAAAGTGCTGTATTTTTTTTTGCTTCAGCAAACCGCAACGAGAGAGGAAATGAAAGTGAATTTTCATGGAATTTACTAACTAGACTTAAATCGAATTCCAGAAATGTGTTATCTAAAATTCTCCAACTTCTATCCCCATCCATATATGTGTATGTTGCTCAATATACACACGATGGGCCTGTTCAACAGGTGTACGAGCATTTATATTAACAGTTTGGCCAAAGAATTCACTACATTTTCTATTAATTTTTATTTTCTCTATAAACCGATATTCGAGAATATTTCGAACGAGTATGCATATCCGTGCCGCTATCTGCAGTACAATTGATTAACGATTGCATTTTTGTACTGTTATCACGCGATCGGAACGTAACGGTTGAACGATATTCGAATCTTTTTCGAGACTCGTTATTTATTTGCAAATGAAAATAATCGAAAATGAAGCTCAACATTTTCACAAAAATGCTTCGATATTGTTTCAAATTTATTTCATTTTCGATCCCATTCCGTGATATTATGTGCAAATGCAATTATTTTCGTATTTAATTCTAGTGAATTTGTTTTGTGTGTTCCGTTTTCTGCTGCATTCTATTAACTAATTTAAAAAAAACGTAAATTAATATTTATTTTTATTTGTTAAAAAAAAAATCGAATTCGTGATAAATGAATAAATTTTTATTGCAATAGGAATTTTGTTTTTTTTTAAGTATTTTTATTCACATTACGAGCATTGATCGAATTTCATCAGATAGGAAATAATTGCTAATATAATACTTTCTTTTTATTTGAATAATTAGGAAATATTTACTAAATAATAAATGCATATTCAAATAGGGAAAGAATTTCCGTATTTATTTCAAGCTAATTAAGTTAGTCCTTCTTTTTTTACAAGTAATCGCCAAACTTCCTGGTAATATTAGAAAATAATGGGTTATACTAGGTAAAACGATGGGTTATGGTAGGTAAAAATATCATAGATTAGATAGAAAAAGTACATCATAAAATTTGTTAAGACGAAGTTTTTAAAACTGTGATATCCATTTTATGTTTTGGAAAGTATAGTCCTGTTATTTGACAACTATTAAATGCATATATTATTTAAGATAATATATATTTAGGTGAAAATATGGCATTTTATCATAAATTCTTTAATTATTTATAGAATACGTAAAAGACAAATCGATTGGATGTGTAAACTTATGTATAAATTTATAAACCAACCAAATACTACGGAGATTTATAAACATACCAAAGACCATATGTAGAAATGCATAAACCCATCAAAGATTATAGAGAAGCTTTTGTATCCGTAAAAAGTAACTGCCTCGTGTTTTTTTTTCTTCTTTTTTTCTAATTAACCCATTAGCCCATATTGGTCCAGCATACATGAGGACAGATGCGCTCACGGTCGCCAAAAGGGTCCTCCTGAAACCGCAGCCTTGCGTCAATCATCACCCCCAGGTACTTTAGAGATGGTCCCGATATCTCTAATGTTCGCCAATCCTAATGACGAAATTCTCTCTTCTCTTTATGCCCGTGATTAGGACCGCAAGTTTAAGACCAGCTGCCAGAAGCCAGCTTTGAATTGAAACGACAGATCTGTTCTAGTTCTTCCACGCATTTGGTCACTATGATCATAGCAACATTGTCAGCAAATACGATGATTCTCACCTTCTCTGGGGTATGTAACCTGAGAATACCATCATACACATCATATTCTACACCAGAGGACGTAGAACTGAACCTTGAGGGATTCCTCTCGTGATTCTGTAAAATCTCTCCACACAGTTCATCCTATACAACATAATTCTACCACGTAGGTAGTCTTCTGTTATCCTGATAATATATACTCCGGAACACCAATTGAGTCCAGAGTGTAGAGAATACGATCCCATCTTGCCAAGTTAAAGGCGTTCTTCACATCAAGAGGTATAATGGCGCAGTACTTTATGAAGCTCCTTTTCCACCTTTTGCCCTCGATAGCTCCGCGCACTGTATCAACGACCAAATCAATAGCATCTAAGGTAGAACGCAGATAAACCCCTCTGCCCCTCGGTGAATGTCACCAATCGATTGCATAGAATGCGTTTTAGTATTTTACCAACTGTGTCCAGAAGACAAATTGGTCGGTATGACGAAGGGTCCCCAAACACTTTCAAAAATAGATTGGGACAGCCGCTTTAAGTTCAACAGGGGGCTGTTGTCCCCAAAATAGATATCAAAAAATAGATTGGGACCCGTGTGTCATCGGGCCCAAATCCTTTTTATCACTGATTTTCCTGCATGCCCTCAGGAATTCGTCCTGGGTAATTTGTGGGACATGAACGCTGCCAGGCCTCGAACTATAATTACATATAGTTACTGGTTACTGAGGGAACAATTGGGTGACTAAAGAGACTGAGTAGTTCTTCCCAGGGTAGGTTGGAGCTACTATGGCCTGCCTTTTAACGCATATGTTAGTTCTATCCAGCATCGGCGTTTTCTCTTTTTGATGATGCGTCTCAACTGTCTTCTTACTGTTTTATGCTGCGCAAATAGCAAAACGTATTGAGGATTACCCCTTGAACGTTGGCACAGTCTTCTTGCCTTTTTACACCTTTTGCCAAGATCACCTACCTCGTCATTCTACCAATAAACAGGTGTACGTTCACTCGTAGCGCCTTTCGGCATCGCCGCATTGCAGGCATCGGCAATGTGAGAAATCAGCTGTTTAGCCTTGCACTCACCAGAGCCGGTGCGTTTTATCTCCTCCATTGCAGTAAAAAAAGCCTCCCTATCGAATGCCTTTATCTTCCAGCCGTCTATGTAGACCCCCGTGGGCGCTAAAAATAATGGTGTGCATTTTGGTGTGAGCGTGTTTTTGGCTCATATCTCTTAATATTTAAAGAAAGAGACATTGTTACAGTCAATTCTGAGCAACTTTTTGTGCCCTAAACTTAAACATTTTCATCTGGACTATATTGGATTTTAATAAGAAGGTATCATCTGCTATACAACAAGATAAACTTTGGTTTAACTGTGCGAAAAGTTCCCAGCTCGCCTAATTTCGAAATTTAATGATGTCAATTGACCTCCAAGATCATGCGATTTGACGTTGTTTGCTTTTTTCTTCTAGAACTATATAAAAAATTATAATTATACAGATATTTTATGAAACTTGAGAGCATTTAAAAACTAGTATCTGCCAATTAACGGCCAAACTGTAACCCAAAATGTGCAAAAAAATAATCAAAAATTATTTAAAAAAATCGAGTCCGGTAAGAAATTTTTTGCTAATTGATTAAATAATATTATATTTATCTATAATGGCAAAATTTACACAATATAATAAAATATAAAAACTAGTAAAATCCATATTTTGAATATATTTTATTTAAGTTTTCTTTATAAAGCCAAAATTGGATAACGCTATACTACTAACTAAAGTAACACAGATTTTTAATAATGTTATTCAATTATTATCAAATTTACAAGAATTGTAAATATTATCAAGTGAACCAACCTGTGGTGATAGGAAAAGTGGTAACAACTGTGAATAATATATAATCTGAACAGAGCCGAGCGTATCACGTTAAATGTTAAAACTATCGGCAAATTCAAAAATTGTGTAATCGATTAACCAAAAACCGTATCATTTGATAGTAGACAGAATTGTCCATATCTAAAATATGTAAACTATTCCAAACGAAACTATACAATTTCTTACGAGTGCATAAGTACACTTTTAAAGACCACCGCTTTGGATCAGCCCAACTTGTCCACCAACCGTTCCGTTCGTTCGACTTTAAACATTTTAACGTGTCCCAACACTAGAAATAGTAGAAACGATAGTGAAAATTTCTCTAAATTCAAAGTACAGAATTTAAAAACAAAAAAATTAAATCCCATTTGTTTACGTTACAAGTGCTCCTAGTTTTGGGTAAATTCAAAAATGCAGCTTCACTTGGACTACGTTTGTTTAGTTTCCAACATTTCCTATTACGAATTTCGGAAAAAAAACCGATCAGAGAATAAAAATGACTCCAAAATGACTCCAAAAAATTAAATCTTATTTGTTTACGTTACAAGTGCTCCTAGTTTTGCGTAAATTCAAAAATGCAGCTTCACTTGGACTACGTTTGTTTAGTTTCCAACATTTCCTATTACGAATTTCGGAAAAAAAACCGATCAGAGAATAAAAATGACTCCAAATTGTTGAAGTCTTATAGTTTTGGTTTTCAATTTTGCGTCTTTCTACCAGAAATTTTCCAAGCCAGGCACATTGATGACATCCAATCGACAAGAGCAAATTTCAATTCAATCATGTCGCCTTGGACCTGAAGGTGGCGTCGCACGATATGGAATCTGTGTGTACGCAACTTGGAACAATTAACTAAAAATCGAATGGAATAATTTACTTAGTAGACAATTAAAAAAATAAATAAACCGTTTCGGCTGACAGTAGTAAACGAATGCGTTCATCTAAGATCAGTTGATCTGCTGGAACATAAATTTTACTAGAAAACGATTGGACGGTCCCCATTCGGCGGCGATTTCGTTTTATACTTTGTACCAGCAGTCCTGATATAAATGGTTTCGAGCAGATCAATTCGGGAGCAAGATAAATTGGTGGCCAGTAAGTAATCTGAGGATTTCTATAAAATAGTCATTTTCGTTATGTAGCAACGAAAATTGTACGTTTTCTTTTGTTATGTAAAATACGAGACCATAGAAACGAGTCGCGTTTTTTTTGAAGTATTAGCTCTACTTTACCTTAATTTATTTAATTTCCGTTTAACCATTTTTATAGCCAGTTCAAGATAATTGTTACATCGAGATTTTTCTTAATAAAAGCAATCTTGTAAATTATATTTGTTTTTTTTTTCTTTTTTGTTGTAAATGTGAAATATAATTATTACCTGAGACCTCGATTTGTAGTGTTAATTGGTATCAAGAAATGTCGACACAAATTTTTTCTTTTATTTGATTATAAATGAAAGCTTTTTAAGGTTGTCAAAAAAAATTATTTGGCAACAATGTAAGTTGAGTATTTAGAGAATGATTTTTCTGTGCTCAATATTGTGTAATTTTTTAATACAGTTTGGTATCGGGATAATCCCGTTCTATATATTCAAAGGTATCTAGATTAGTGCTACAGTCAGTTAGTGTAAATGGAAAGAAAAAACTTCTTTTTTTTTTCAATGGAAAGAAAAAACTTCTACAGTCAGTTAATGGAACACCATTAGATCTTGAGCAAATGGTTGAGTTGAGGGAGGAAGGAAATGAGGCATTAGCGATATGGCAACGGTATTGGGAATTATCGTCTAAAAACCCAGTGAAATGGAAGAGTAGACTACCATTTAGCCCAATTTTTGAGGGTATATGGCTTTTACAGGACATATTTGATAGCGTTAAGCTAGACGTTTATATGATATACACCACTCGTTAACTCACAATTGCAGTGGATTCTGTATTTTTCACTTTACTGAGGAACTTTTATTCTTTCTTTCTTCGGTAAGGCGTAAGTAATGGAGGGCATCATCATAAAAAAATAATCTCGCAGACATGTTAGATTTAGGTAACTCATTATGCAAGTCGGGTGATCAAGAAGTTCCATTATAAGGAAAGAGTGACAAAAGATCAGCTTGCTGCTTAGAAAGTCTTGCAGCCAGTCTGTTCCCCGTAAAGTAATGTCTGTTGGTGATTCCTTGACGAATCAAATTTTAAAAATATCGTAGTGGCTATTAGTATGTAAATATTCCACATCCTATAGAGTTTGGTAGCTCTATAGTATCCTTGTTACATTAAAAAACGGGGGGTTCAGATGAACCCAAGAATATGACGTAATGACAGTGGACCAATGTAATTGCCGAAAATTTTATATTATCGATATTTTGAAATAGTTATTCTCTCATTAACGTATTTTTGAAAGAACGTAAGTTGAGAATTCAGTGAATACAATGGCGACCAATTTTTTGTATGCTTTGTAGGGCATTGTTTTATTACCGACTAATAAAAATATACAAAATTGGGCTATTATAAGGGCTAAAGTCGATGAAAGATATTTGTCATATCAAAAGAAAATTTTGAGCAAAATGAAATTAAAAAAAGGGTCCTATTTTGGATGCTTAAATTTGCATTCTGACAAAATTAATTTTAAAACATTTAAGTGGTGAAATTCTTCATACTCTCTATTATGACAAAATAATTTTCTCATGACTGGAGGAGTTTAAAATTGTAGTGTACTATTTGAGTGCCGAATAATAGACAGATATAAAATTGAGCTGTTATAACGACTAGAGTCGAAGGAAGATCTTAATCAGATCAAAACAAATTTTGGGCAAAAAAAAATTAACAAAAAAGGGTCATAGTACCGTTCTATTTTGGATGCTTGGATTTGCATTCAAACAAAATCAATTTTAAGACATTTAAGTAGTGAACATTTTTTCTGGGCTCAGTATTGAGCAATTATTCGTATCTCTCTGGTATGACCGGATAATTTTTTCACGACTATGGGATTTTAAAATTGTAATGCACTATTTGAGTGGCAACTAATAAAAATATACAAAAAGGAGCTATGATAAGGGCTACAGTCGATGGAAGATCTTCGTCATATAAAAACAAATTTTGAGCAAAAAGAAATTAATGAAAAATAGCTTAAATTTCCATTCCGACAAAATTTTAAAATAGTAATTCCCATAGCGACATAATTTTTAAGGCATTTAAGTATTAAAAAATTTATCTGTGCATAATATTGTGCAATTTTCCGTATTTCTCTAGTATGACTGGATAATTATTTCATGACTAAAGGAGCTATTATAAGGGCTAAAGTCGACGAAAGATCTTTGTCATATCAAAACAAATTTCGAGCAAAAACAAACTAACAAAAAAAGGTTCACAGCACCATCCTATTTGGAATGCTTAAATTTGCATTCCGACAAAATTAATTTTAAGACATTTGAGTAGTGAAAATTTTTTCTGTGCTCAATAATGAGCAATTATTCTTATTTCTATAGTATAATAGGCAAATTTTGTCATGACTAAAGGGGTTTAAAACTGCTGTGCACTATTTTAGTACCGACTAATAGAAATATACAAAATTGAGCTATTATAAAGGCTAAAGTTGACAGAAAATGTTAGTCAGATCAAAATAAATTTTAAGCAACAAATAGGCAAAAAAATTTTGAGCAAACAATTTTTTAGTTTAGACGAAAAAAATGGCGCTCAGAATTGATGGTAACAATCTTGCTCTTTTCATTTTAACAGAAACACGTGTTAATGATAACTTTAGTCATTTTCATGAATACAATAGATTTTTACAGTTACTTATAGATTATATTATCTTATTTATGATAACAAATAGGCATTTATTTTTAGAATAAAAAAAGATTTTCAAAGAAAAAGAAAGATGGGTAACTCAATAAAACAAAATGGAGTAGATGCACCATGCCATAGATGGATACACAGCAAGATCAAGGTTACCATTAGTGGAAGAAATAATAAAAATATATCCAGACAAGTATGATACCAGCTCGAGACACGAATAAGTGTTGTTAAATTAGGTTTTAAGTTGTGGTAATGGTCAATACTTTAAGTAACCACAAAAAAATCTTTTTTTTTTTAAATTATTTTTCTTCTCAAAGTTCCTAAGTTTTACTAATAAAAATCATCAATTTTTCTCTTTGTCTGTACAATAATTCTTTGTTCAAAAACTGTTCAAAAAAAACTATCAATAATGGAGTTTATATTTAGTTAGTAAATAAAAAAAAACGATTCGTATTCAATGAATTTGATCCAATTAAGTTAAAATTGCAATTGAAATGACTTTTGAATACCAGAACATGCTCAATGAGTACTATTCACATCACATAAAATGATACTGATTTCAGTTGTGCTAATGCAATTTCTATGAATGTTTAGCAATATGGACATGTTCGTTAGTAATAATGACGATGTTATTACGATGATCTGACAATCGATTAAATTCTGCAAGTTGAAGTGATTAATTTCTGTATGCACATGTCAAATTAGTAATAAAATTAACACGTTTTGTGGTTCGATAGATACAGTGAACCATTTCACAAAATTGGCATTTTAATAATAATACAAATAATTCGTTGATCAATTAATTAAAGATATTTGAATATAAAAGAGAATTTGATATTTTTTTCTCAATTTTTTATTGAGGTAAATGTTTTTTTTTTTTTTTTAGAAAACGTGATTTGAGTTAATAAATTGTAAAATACTTTCTAAAAATAATAGCACACCAATAATAAGATTTTGAAAAATAATAAAAAAAAAATTATTACAAAGAGACTGTCACTAAAGTCAATATTCTGTAGGAATTACGTTGATATCTTATGCGACTGCAAATTCTTATTGTTGTTCAATCGATGATTAAGTTACGGTCGTAAATATTACAACAAGTCATTCGCGCATGGAGACTTTAGGGTGTTGATCTGTTGATTGTGCAATAATAGAAATTTTAACTGAAATTATAACTTACAAAACGAATCAACTGAAGCTAATTTACTAATTTTTTGACAAAAAAATAAAAATAATCTACGATTAAATAGAATGACTACCGAAAATGGGCAATAGTTTTTTTTCGCATAATACCAAAATATGAGAAAGCTTATTATTTATTACGAATACAAACTAAATTTTATCATATTTCATTAGATTTTTGTTCTTATGTAATTACTTTTATTGTAGTTTTTTCTTTTCTATCAAAATAAAATTTTTTTGTTATATTTAATAATAGTTAATTTGCATTAGAATCAAAGTTTGACTGGAATTTGGTAGATGCGATTAGGTATAATTTGGGAAGGTTTTTTCTGAATGAGAATTTTCAAAATTATGTAAAATAAGTTAGTCGTGACTTTATTCTTTTTTTATTATTAAGTTATTATCTAAAAAGCAAATACAATAAAAACTACCCTGTAGAAATGCGCTCATGAACAAAACTAAATAAGATAAAGGAAATATAGGCGGTTGGTGATTATTTCGCTTTCGGAATAAAACAAAGGAGAAGAATTAAAATTTAATGAATAAAAGATCAAAACTTTATTGTTTAGTTTTATAAATAAAATTAAAGAAAAAATATAATAATCCAATGGATATTTTTTCTCCAAAATAATCGATTTAATAAGCAAGCGCATACCTCATTCAGTCAAATGAACCGAGAATAAATTGATGCAAGTTTCTGGCTTAAGTCTTTCGTTTGTTTTGTTGAGCGTTTAATTTGACGTTCGTTTTTATTTAATTTTTCAAAAGAAAAAAAAAACCTAATAATAGATGAAATTTTTTTTTGTAAAATCATACTTTTATTAGTTATATTATTAATTATCTGCATTTAAAATACGTAATATTTAATTGAATAGAGTAACTTTTAGCGTAAATATTGGTTAAGCTTTTATTATTGTTCATAAAAAAATTATATTGAAGGCGTAAGTTTTTTTAATTTTCTGCAATAATTTTCAATAAACTAAAATATTAAATTTTTTTGAAAGCTTCTGTTTCTTATTTAGGAAATTAGGGCACTATAATAGATAACATAAAAGTCTTTAATTATAACGCTCGCAATTTCCCATAATAAAGCGTTTGCCAATTTATGCTTTAAAAAATAAAGTTAAATAATTTCCATTTAAAAGTAAGGTTTCCATTTTATTATTTAATTTTAATCTTGCTATTATATATTAATAATAATATTATCTAAATAGTGTACTAAGAGACTTCTGGCAGCACTTGATTATTTTGAGGTAATTTTTTTAAGGAGTTTTTTCCACATTTCGGGTTATAATTCTGTAATTAACTGATGGATGCTAATTATAAAATATTTTAAGATTAAAATTTATGTAAAATGATTTTTTTGTATTGTTTTATAAAAAAAAGTCCAATGGCGTCAAATTTCATGCAAATCTCAAATAATACGCGTGTTGGGATTTTTTCGCGGAATAAAGCCAAAATTTACCATTTATATTATAGTTTTATTCAAATAATAGATAATTGAGAATAAAATTTTTATGTTTAGACCAAAAAAATGGCGCTCAGAATTGATGGTAACAATCTTGCTCTTTTCATTTTAACAGAAACACGTGTTAATGACAACTTCAGTCATTTTACATGAATACAATAGTTTTTTTACAGTTACTTATAGATTTATATTATCTCATATATGACAATTATATTTATCGAAGTATCCATCGACCGAGAAATGAGCCTCATCGCTGACGAAAGTTTTGCACAAATATGTCTACATGAAAATTGCCAATTTTGTGAAGTTATTTTTTCAACTTCAACGTTAAAATAGTATTATTAAAATAATTAAACGATCTATAAAATAAAATGGCAAATATTAAACTTTGCAAAATAATATCTTAAATAACATATACGAGGTCTGTTAAAAAAGTATCGAATTTTGAATTTCCGCGGGTTACGTATATTCGATTTCTGTGGCGTTATGTTGGTACTCATGTCTCCTATGCCGATAAATTTGGCCATTTTGAATGTTCAGTCAATTTTTGACGTCTGCTTTGCTTGTTTTGGCTCATCTTCGATTTTTGCCCATTCCAAAAAATGAATCAAAGAATCTGTATCAAATTTTATGTTAAAAATAAAATTAATTGCTTTCCGAATGTTGACTGTGACATACGGTGAAGCTACCTTGGACCGAAGCAGCGTTTATCGGTGATACAAAATGTTCTCAGAGATGTGAACGACGAAAATTAAAGTTCGGTCGAATGTGAAGGTTTTGCTTATAGTTTTCTTCAATTGCAGGGGCGTGGTGCGTCATGAGTTCTTGTCACAGGGTAGAACGGTCAATAATGAATATTACCTGCAAGTTATGCGCAAGTTGCGCGAAGTAATCCACTAACAACACACTAATAATGTCGCAGCCACCTTATTCCCCAGATCTGGCCACTTGTGACTTTTTCTTATTCACGAAACTGAAGAGCCCCATTAAAGGATGACGCTACGGTACGATTGAGGAGATAAAGACGGCATCGAAGAAGGAGCTGAACAAGATCACAAAAAATGATTTTTTGAAGTGCTTCGAGGATTGGAAAAAACGTTGGCATAAGTGTATAATATTTGGTGGGAATTACTTTGAAGGGGACAAAATAGATATTCATGAATAAATAAATAATTTTTGAAAAAAAACACAAAATTTGCGATACTATTTGAACGGACCTTGTATAGTTGATAGCTTTCAATAAAATAGTTGTAGTGCCATAAAATGGATTTTTGGAGAAACCGATCAGAATCGGCTCGTATTAATTTAGAAAAGTTTTTATTTTTTTAAAAATTCAAATTAAATAAAATTATCATTTCTTTTTCTAATAAATAATAGTAATTATAAAAAATTATGTTATTCGCACACTTCATCAAAACTACCTTCATTTTACGTCATTTTCAAGTAAACAAAAAATTGTCAGACTTTTTTTTAACAAAATAATAATCACTTTCCGTCGATTGCGACATTTTCTAATTATTGTCATGATTTTTCTTTATATTCTTGAAAAAAAAATTCTGATTTAAATCAAATACAATATTTTCTTGGCAATTTTAATTTATTAGTTATTGATTGAAACCTTGTTGAAAATGATCATTTTATCAATGCATTACCAATCAGCTATTTAAGATCATTTCATAGCCTATAGTATTATAGGGGCTCCTCTGTTCAATTGCAAAATGAGGTGAATCGAAAGCATGGTTGCTCGTAAATAAGAGACAATTTTACATTCACTTACAAAATGGAATAAAGTGTGAAAAAGCGATAAGACTAAGAAAACTCTAATCGTTAGAAATGAAGTAAAATCTCAAAATATTAAATATAAAAAGTGTAAAATAATAAAAAATAATAAAAACAACAACAACAACAAAAATAACAAAATATATAAAAGGAAATACAAAAAAAAACTGAAAAAAAATAAAATATTTGAAAAAATAGCAAATCTAACACCCAGCCTTGTCATAAGAGCCGTAGGCAATGATCGAGTCTCGCTATTATTTCTCTCCAGAATGTGGAGCACTCGATATAAGTGCAGTCGACATGCAACAAATCCCTCAAAGCTAAGAAATCCACTTCATCAGTTTTGTTCGAAAATTGGACTAACAAGAGATTAGGCTATGCCAGAGAATAAAGTGTTGGGGTGATGAAAAGCGGGGTGGCAATAATGCACCATTGAACAAATGAACGCTTGTTGGGGACGAACTATAATACGTAAACGAACTATAACCAACTAAATACTTGGTTCAGATTCGATATTTCCATCATTAATCGAGAATTTATTGATTGCAGTTGACTCGTTAGCGTTTTGTGTATGGATTGTGTGTGCTCTACTAAAAGCGTCCATGCAAAATGTGCCTTGGCCGATCTTCGGCAAAAAGTGAACAAATTTCTGGAAATTATCAATTGGTTTGTTCACGCACAATTGTCGTAATACAACCGCAATTGGTACGAAGCATTATCCGAGTATGCAGTTCAGGTGTATTCGGAAAAAAATTGTCATAATGAGCTCCAGCGTGAATATATCGTAAAAATACTCTGATTATATTGTACTATGAAAACAGGTATAGTACATAGTGAATGTGAATAATTTTTTGCTTTAAAAAATTTTGGTCCGGTTAGGGCATACATTAATGTCTTGGGATTAGAGTAAAAGTGAAATGGAAATTTTCAATGGACTTTCATTGATTGAGGGAAGCTGCACAAAAAACACACAAATGCTAATCAGAAGAGGAGTAAAAAATACTACATAAAAACTTTTTTTCTTTTGAATAGAATACACGAGTTAAGGAGAAATTAAGAAGTGCGGAGAAGGACGATTACTCTGGCTCTGCGTTGAATCACCAGCATCAACAGCACATTATGTCGAGTCTTGAATGGACTTTCGACTATCTAAGAAAGCATGAATACGTTGGCATATAAAGTATATAAAATGAAAACGATTATGACCAAAGTTGAAAATTTAATTGTCGATTATTAAGTGTAATCGGTTCAGATCGGATTGGCTATGATTATAAGAAATGAAATGGCCAGCAATGTCCTATACAATACACGCACAGGTAAATAACTGGTCCGCCTGCGTAGAGCAATCATATTCACGTTAAAAGTCGCGCAAATTAAAATGATTTCATTGCGAAAATAAAACCAAAGTACCGGAAATCATAATCGACAAAATTATTGAGATTCGCTTCGGACTCGGCCCAAAACTGGATCAAACACACTATTTTATGTATTTCCATTCGATTCGATTCGATAGCCATCGGCTGTTAAATGACTATTTTATCAAATCGTACTGTATGTGCACGTTGTTATTATCGTTAGTATTTTATCGAAAAGATTGGACGAAAATTATTGATTATGAGGGATTCGATTTAATTTGTTTTTTTTAGTTTGCTCTTCGCACGCTTCTAAAGAGATTTGACTGGTTTTATTCTCGTATATGGCGTAAAACAAATTTCTTGAATTGAATTAAGCGGGTAGTTCCAGAAGTACCCGACCTGACGTATAAATGGCTGCTGGTATTCGGAGAAAACTACTATTGTCGAAAGTACCAACCTTATAAAGCTTAAGTTTGAAGTTAGATGGCGCTGCGTTGTCTGACAGCTTTCTTTATCTTCCGCTGCGTTTTTATTCATCTTCTTTATCTTTCTTATCCTCTTTATCTTTTGCATCTCCTTTACCTTCTTCTTCTTCATCTTCTTCATCTTCACCATCTTCTTCATCTTCTTTATCTTCTTTATCTTCTTTATCTTCTTTATCTTCCTTATCTTCTTTATCTTCTTTATCTTCTTCAGTTTCTTCATCTTCTTTATATTGTTTGTCTTCTTCATCTTCTTTACCGTCTTCTTCACCTTCATCATTAAAACCGAATTACACTCTATCCGACTGATTCGTTTCCCACCAGTTGAGGAAAAGGAGATCAAATAAATTTAAACAAAAACAAACTTAAAAAAACTAAAAAAATCTTTTCTTTTTTTTTGGCTTTTTTCTTCACATCTAAAGCTTTATTTTTATTTAATTTTTATATTTTCTTTCTCATTTAGGTGTTTTTTTTTTAATTTTTTAAATATGTTATTTCTAATTTTATTATTTTCTTTATTTTATCAATTTAGTTTCAATTATTTTAATTGAAAATAATAATTATTATTATAAAAATTATATCGACGTCATATTAAATATAGCCACGCTAAATTTGCCCTTCTCCTTGTTGCCCACGAGCAAAAATTGCGTGTCTACGTGCAAATATCTTGTACTTACACGATCAATTTAATATGGCGGTATATTTTTTGCAGAGTGAAACGATTTGACAGCGAACCATTAATAAGAGAAAATCGTCTATTAGACAAACGGTGTAATCTAAGTTTAAGAGTCCGGATAACAAAACAACAGTTCGATTGAAATTAGTTTTTTGTTGTCGTTGAAAAAAGAGAAATAGGCGCTGACTGATTGTTAAGGAGAAGCACAGCCGATTACCGGTGAGCATCTCGTTTAAAAAAAATAAAGACACAATATTGTCAATACCAAGAACAGATGGAAAAGGCAATGAAATAAATTTAAACAAAAACAAACTTTAAAAAATTTAAAAATTTAATTTAATTTTTTGACTATTTTTTCACATCTGAAGCTTTATTTTTAAATATTTTATTTTTTTTATTTTATCAATGCTGTTTCAATTATGTTAATTCTAAATAATAATTATAAAAATAAAAATTATGTATTATAGATTCGCTCAATTTCCCCTTCTCCTTGTTGGCCACGAGCAAAAATTGCGCGTATACCTGCAAAAATCGTGCACTCACATCATTAGTGTTAGAAACTGCCGAATTGTTGGTAGAATTAAACGATTTAGCAGCAAACAATTTGTAGAAAAAAATCGTTTCTTAAACGCACGGTGTAGTCTAAGCTTAAGTATAATTCCGACTGTCAAAAATATAAACTGATTTAGTTTTATTTAATAAATTATATTGTAAAAAAATGCTAAAAATTGATTAAAACAAAATTTCGTTCTGGTAGAAAACTTCTAAATTTCCTCAACAGAATTGTTAGTTAAAAATAGAATAAAAGTAATTTTTTTAAAAACAAAGCTCTTAAAAATATCAAAGTCAACTGAAGTGATGCTTGAGAATGTATTGCATAACGTTTAGTTAAGGTTTTTTTCTTAATTTATTTTTTGTTGTTGTTGGTATATCCACATTTAGTGTATGTGATCTATTGTTGAATATTTTCCTTTTTTCTGTGCAACATTGAATGGTGAAAATTGTTTTTATTTTCGGTGATTGCATACCATATTGACCATATTGCCTCTTACTGAAATTGAAGTGGCAAACGATAGTCCAGTCTATACAATAAGCAATCACATCTCTTCCGTCCCGGTTAATTAATTTCGCTCAAGGCTGCGACAAGCTAAGATTTTGCGAAGAGGAACATGTTTTGTTAACGTTCTGGTGGGACGCGTTTTATTTTTTTTCATTCTATTTTCAATTTGTTAACACTTTAATAAAATTAACATTTAATAAACATTGAAAAAAAAAGCTGAATAAAAATAAACGAAAAATTTGAAATTTACCGGCTTAGCGATTATGTTGTAGTATAACATGGCGGACAGAATTTGGTGTTGGAGTGACAGCTGCACAGGTTTATCGGTTCTATGTGTATTTCTAAAAGAGAATTTAGAAAACTTTCTGAAAAGTATGCGACATTTTATAACAGTTATTATTGTCTCATTTCAAAGGTGACAGTTTAAAGTGATTGTGAATGGGATCATAAGTATTTATATGAAAACTAACAGAGACAAATTAATAAGGATAATTAATATTCATACTATTGATCCGAATTTATTAAATAAAAAATAATTCATTTATTTACTAATAAAACGTAAAAGTCTGATAGATAAAAGTCTCTTTGAGGAGCATATTTGGGGCAATTGTTTTTTTTTATAGACCAACACACCATCTTGACTGTTAATTGTTTAAAAACCATATGCATTTTTGCAATAATAAAAATCTGGATTAAACAGTCTATACTGAGATGATTTGTTAATAGAAACTGTAACCATACTGTCGGAAATCAATATCTACCATGTTTTATAAATATAATAAAAAACTCAAATCTTAGTCGACTGAGAGGAATATATTTTAGGTTTTTTTTATTAATCAATGAGTCCGATATTCATTTAATAACTTCTTTTCACTAAATTTAAAAAAAAGAAGATTTGAGTGGAAATAAGCTACAAAATGAATATAGATAAAAAAATAATTATAATAACTTTAAGTTCATAATAAATAATAAAAATTGTATTAAGTTGAAATTCGTTAAAATAATTTGAGAAAATTTGTCAAATTAAATAACTAAAAAATAATTTTAATTGGAAAAAAATTGAACTACAGCAACAACAAGCAACAAGCAATAAGTAACAAGAAACAATTACCAATAATAACAACTTATTTAAGATTAAATAACTAGCTTTTGTTATTGTTAAAGATTTATATTTTTTAAGTCTTTCCTTAATAAAATGGTAATGCTAACTGAGCACATTTTTGATTTTGACATATGTCACGTGTCACACGTGATCTGTCAAAAATAAATACCATTTTCTACTCTGTCAAAGACCACGTTAGGGCCAAAATTTCTATTTGAATTTGGGAGTATTTCAATTTTTCTGGAATTCTTCCCTTAAATTTTGAGGTGTGTTGGTTTTTTTTGAACTCCGTTCAGTTAGTCTTCTCCTACTTTCTTATGTTATTGGCATAAATCTAGATGGTAAACATATGAGATCCTAATTGGAAATTAGGTTAGGGGATCTTTCTTTAGACAGGGTAAAACCGACGTTCATTTATTATGAACAAAAAGTTTTTTATGATTTTTATACGACGAGCGCGACAAGTAGCAAGCATCTTAATAGATGATGGCACGCTTTGCCTCAAAATTCAAGGGAACAATTCCAGAAAAATTCGAACACTCTCAAATTCTAATAGCAAATCGACTTAATGACATTCCCCCACAAGAAAATTCTCTGTTCCTTAATTATTATTGTTCAAATTGAAAGTGATAAATTTATAAATCAAATTAAAGGCTTTGGATGGAAGCGTTTTTGAATACTTCAGTTGAGAAGAAGACTGACCCGTTACTGTACAAAAAAAATATTTTTGTACAACTTGTATGTGCTTGAAAACTATTTGTTGCTCTAATATATTTGGGTGGTTGGGGCAGGCCAGGGAGAATATTTCCATGTAAGGCTCTCCTAACCCGGTCGACCGTCGGCTTCATTCATTTTTTTTCTTCTCTTTTTTGTATTTTTTTTTGGGATTTCCTTTGGGACTCTTCCGTTTTTTTTTCTTTAGCCTTTCTTTTTATTTTACCTTTCTTTAAAAATATTTTTTTTGTTTATCTATTTTTATCTTCGTAACTTTTTACCTTCCCCTCCCTCTTTTTCCTCTTGCTTCTTTCCTTAGATTTTCTTTCCCTTCCCCTCCCATGGAGAACTTAGCACCTTCGTGTGTCTCCATTATCCCCTATACGTTTTATTGCATGATATTTTTATGCTTATGGTTGGTGTGTGAGCACATATCAGCTACAACTTTGAACACTGATCGCTAGCTGAGCGCATATCAGCTACAACTTCAACTGATCGCTAGGTGGCAGCTTCAGCGTTATGGTAATTCAGCTGTTGTGGTGATTCGGGCAAGAAAATTATTCAGTATTAGTTAAGATTTACTTTATGTGTGTATGCATGTAAGTTCTCTAAGACAAGAGCCAGAGACTATTTGGTAGCGCCATGATCTTAAGTCCATTTTTGGAAAGTTCATGTTTTGTGTGGGTTGACGTGGCCAGTTTCTCTAATGACAACTTATCGAACGTAAGTTCTTATTGAAATTATTAAATCTGATTAAGCCTATTAGAAAAGTCTTAGAAAAAAATAAAAAGAGGACTTAGATAAGAAATTTTTGGTTCTAGGAGCCATAAAATAGAAGAATTTCTACTCAAAAAGAATTTTTTTAATTCTTTTTGTTTTTTGTTGTTGTTGTTTGTAAAAATTATTCCCTTCAATTTGAACTTGTTTTTTGTTGTTGCATTTTATATAACGACTAATCAAATTTAAGTAATAATTATAAAATAATTGAAAATTAAAAAGAAAACGTTCGACATTAAACGAGTTTTTAATTATTTGATTATGTATTTGGTAAATGAAATTTTAAACTCTTAGATTTGTTATTAATTTGTATGATTTCAAACTTTTAAATTATGATTTCATAATTGATTTTATGGATGTACTTTTTATGCTATAGATTTAAGAGCTAAAACTAAATGGTAATTAAAGTAGATTTATCGATTAGCATTGCTTCATTACAACAAAATAACAGAAGAATGTATGTGCTTTCATATTTTTGCATTCGCCATCAAAAGACTTTTCATATTTTCGTAATTAGTTACGCATGAGAAATTGTAACAAGATCATGTCGATGGAGAGGAGGTATTTAAATATAAGGTGCACCTTATTTCACCCAAAAATGAAAATTACATTATTGCATAATGTTGAACAGCAAACAGTATATATGGAATAGTGTGAATGTTGTACAATTTGAACAATTTTTTGCTTGTTTATATATTATTGCTCCTCTATTCATAATGTGCGTATTAATGACAATTTTCAATTTTCCTGCATAATATCCCATATGCGAGTACATATTCCATAGTCGATTATTTGACAAAGTGCCGAAAAAACATCATTAAAATGGCAGCCGACCCCCCACAAATATCGTGCACTGTAGTAGAACCAAAATTTTTCTATATTTTACTTCATTTTGCTTCTTTTTTATTATTAATAACCACCAAATGAATAATGACATCGCAATTAAATTTCCTCAATATGAGCCCAAGGTTAATTAAATTGTTATCGTTAATTTTATAGTTTTTTTTTTACCATTTACCATTGATTTTTCCCCAAAAATTAATAATTGAATTGGATTTTTTTTTATTTGAAAATAAAAATTGTCTTAATAGTAATCGAAAACGGTCTATTAAAATGTTATAAAATAAAAAAGAAAATCAAATTTTTCTAGAGCATCAATTAAATAAGCGAGTGACTGAAAACGTTTTCTTGTCGGTATGGCAGTTCGAAAAACAAAGCTAGAGTGTCGTTCATGCAGAAAACTTCTGTTACTCTCAGAAGGGGTAGTTCTTTTGTCATTCAAGCAAAGTGGAAGTCTAATAAGGGGTTAAATTTTTAGCTTTATTAAAAATGACTTAATTTTGAGGATATTTTAAATTTTCACCAAAAATAAATCACAGTTTTTACAACTTGTAAAGTTTATCCGATTTGTGTTTCGGAAAGAAAAATTTGATAAAATAAATTGTTAACTAAGGTTTTGATTAAATGTTTATACTTTTATATTTATTAAGCATTACCATTTTTTATAAAATATATTTTGTTTAAATAACTGCTACAAAAGAACTTGCAAGAAATAATCTATTTGAGAAAATTTTTAATAACAGTTTCGCACAATTTCCAATTTGAATTCGGTCATCACTTGACGGATGTTGATTTTTAGATTGTTTTAAAGTTTTAAAATTATTTAACTAATGAAACTTTTTATATAATTTTATAAGAAATAGTCCAACAGCGTCAAATCGCACGACATCACCAAATCTAAAAATTATGCGTTCTGGGAATGTGTGGCGCATTAAAGTAAACATTTATTGTTTGGTGTATCTTTTGGCACCGTTTTATGGATACCGGGTATACTTTAGATTTAAATATTTAAGAAAATAGGGTAAAAAAAGTCGGTTATCAAAGGGCCAAAATTGACGGTGTCGGTCGCCCCGAAGTAATATTAATATGGGTCAATGACACTATCAGATCAAAATGCACATTAGAAAATTTCTTTTTGCAGATATAAAAGCTCATTTATAGTAATTTATACTCCAGTGCTTATATATGACATATCGACCAAGCGACAACTGATCCTTATCTCATTGCTCAAAAAATAACCATCCAAGGAATTACCACTTTTTTAGGAAAATTTTTACAACTTTACTACTTTATTTGGTAATTAAATAATCTAAAATATAATAAAAAAATGACAAAAATAAACTAATTAAATTTTATTAAATAATATATGTATATTTATATTAAATAACTGATAAATAACACAATTGTACTTTTCAAACCGTAAAATGGATAATTCGTTATTATCTGTGACAAATCGTCAAATTATAAAGTTTTCAGTTAAACATTTGTAAGGTTACAGTTGAAGGAAAATTCATATTTCTGGAAAAATTCATATTTTTGCACTTTTAAATGGTGGTAAAAGTTTGAATAAGTAGAAAAAAAAAATAATAAATCTACCTTATTATTATGCCAAAAGAATAGATAATAATAGAAAATAATCGCAAGATAATGATAATAAGGAGCTTTTTATTTCAAAATTTAATCCTGTTTCTAATTTTTATACCATCCACAATCTAAACTAAATTTTAATTCTTTTTTGATTAATTTTGTTTGTATCATCCACTCCTTTGGAGAATTTTATACTTTTACGTATTTTTAAAAGTACGGTCGTAATTAGGCGTGCTCTTGTAGAAAGGTTTCACATTCGTTTGCCTGCGTTTCCTCGATGGCCTATCCTGTCCCCACTTTTTTATCTCTACCTCACCGATAACAATATTTGCTTATTATATACATAACAAAATTTTTATATATAATCTACTACCGACAAAAGTTATAGTGACTTTACCTATTTTTCAAATGAAAATATAATCGACAACCTATGGGATTGCCGGAACATTAACGAGAAATCAATAAATTACCTTTGAGGGCAGTTCGATAAGTTGATGGTGATTGGTATTAGAACTAAAGTTGTTAACATTTCTGAAGATGATTTCGAATTATATTTCGTATTAATAATATATGGACACATCTCCAGTTGCTCAAATAGAAATGGTAGCTTCTATATGGCATCAGCACCCCTCACGCCAGTGTGTATTGGTCCGTTTAGAAACAAGATTTCATTTCGAAAATCTCGTTTCTAGATTGTATGTACAAGTGGACAGGGTAAGAGTTATGTATTCCGATCATTTCCTTAATATTTGTTAAGTACTTAAAACATACCGAATTGTTCTATGAAATGCGCATGTGGCAAGCAGGGTCGAATTTGATATTGTCCAGAGGAGATTGGGTTGGGGATAAAAAGTATAAGAAGCAGGGTGTAATGTGGCCAGTTTCAGTTAAAATGACAGCAACATAAGTAAAACGGACCATGTTGGGTCTATGCTGGCACATGTGTTCGCGTGCTCCGTTGCTGAAGCAGATCCAGAAAAGTGCATAAATCGAGCAAAGGAATTTTACCGATTCAGTCTGCACACAGTTATGCTCTCCGCATAGGTTACGGTTGTACGCGTACGAGTATATTGCGAGGCACTGATGTGAACTGATATGGTCATATGACACTGTATTCTATGGACAGTGGTCAACGGCTAGCGGTTTGCGACCAATGGTGCACTTGATACAAGATGAAACAGATCGCCTGGTCCAGCGACTAACCGACCAGAGTAACCAGTTGCTGTCGGTTTTAGTCGAACAAGTGAAAGTTTTGCTTCAATACGATGAGTACAAGTGTGCGTTGAAGCTTTCGCTCATGTTGCCGCTCTCTGTTAATACCTGACGCAAAAGCTACTAATATACTCATCATATATAAGCCCAACAAGGCATATTTTTCAATTCAAATAATAATCGTATCCATATAATTGGGGTTTCTAAAGGGAGTGTATGCGGACAAGAACTCAGCTAATTTTTAGTTACGTGCACACATTACACTTGGGATTTAGTATTACTATTTGCAAATTAATACGAAAGTATTAAATAATTATAGTAATTATACTATTGCATATTATCCATTGATCCGTAGAGTTATTTTTTTTCCTTGAAAGGAAATCATTTATTCCAGATTTCTTTTGGTACGATAAAATTGTGCAAGTACCACATAAAAGGTATCATTTCGAATTTTCTATTGATTGTTAACTGAAAAAATTGAATATTCTCATCAGATTTATGGAAATAATTTTAGTAGAAACATACGAAAACAATTTAAATAATTTGAATTTATTTTTATTTATGAACTTTTAGATTGACTCGCACAAAACGTTTTTTTCTTAACAACTATACCAACTGCAACGTAAGATTCGAATGGAAAAGTATATAAAAACGATCATCGAATTACAAATATTCACAATACGGTAGAATATATATAAGTAGGTTCATGCTGACATATTATTTTTTATAATAAAACTATTTTGAAATATAAATAAAAATATTAAAAAACCTTTACTGAACTCTGTCTGTCTTGATTATTTCTTGATAAAATTTAAATAAATTCTTTCCGAAATTTTGAAGTAATAAAAATTATAAAAGATTATCTAATTTACGCTTTAAAAAAATTGTTTTTTTCTCTAAAACAATTGATTTAATAAGCAGGCGAATTCTAGTCAAATGAACGGAGAATAAACTGAGCCAAGTTTCTGGCTTAAGTCTTTCGTTTGCTCTGTTCAGCATTAAATTTTACGTTCGTTTTTGTTGAATTTTTTAAAAGATAAAAATATGCAATAATAGATGAAAAATTTGAAATATCATACTTTTATTAACTAATTATTAATTATCTACACTTATAATACATAATATTTAATTTAATTGAGTAACTTTTAGCATAAATATTGGCTAAGCTTTAATTATTGTTCATACAAAAATTTATTGAGGGCGTAAGTTTTTTTTATTTTCTTAAAAAAATATTAAATTATTTTAACTGCATTTGTTTTTTATTTCAAAAATGAGGGTACTATACTAGACCTCATCAAAAGAAGTATGTAATTATAACTCTCGAAATTTCCCATAGTAAAGGGTTATCCAATTTGCTCTTTGGAAAGTACAGCTATAAAAACTATATTTTAAATTTAGATAATAAAAACATTTTATTTTTATTATATTGCGTAAATCTTACTATTATATTGTATATATATGAATATAATACTATTCACATTATTACTAGAAGAATTCTACAGGACTTAATTTTTTTAAGGTATTTATTTTTAATCTTCTTCGCACGTTTTGGACTGTAATTCAATCAAATCAATGTTTTTAGAATAGAATAATTTTTTATCAATTTCGATAAAAATAATAAAAACTACATAAAAGTCTAACTTATAATTCTAAAAAAATACATTTTATATGAAAATATAAAATCACAAAAAAAAAATCTTTAGAATTGTTCTTTTGCCTAGTTTAGATAATAAAATTTGCATTCTTATTTAATTATCTGATATTTGATAATAATTTTGCATAATATTTTTATTATTAAAAAAAATATTTTTTGTTTACTTCTATTTTCACTTTTTGGCAACAGGTAATAATATTCTGGTGCTCGTTAATTTTATGCTAACCACTAATAAAGACGAATATGTATACGTTAGGTTACTCTGTAAATCCCTTCTTAATAAAGTAGTAGTTAGTTGGTACAAGTTCGTATTAATACTTGTAATTTAATTCATTCTTAAATTCGTAATATCACTCTCACTATCATATTGGATTGGATTTCTTATTTACCTGCGCCAAAAGACCTGTTCTGCGAGCGAAAACGACAACGAATTTATGTATGCTCTGAAATTGATGTTGGAAAAATTTACAGGCTCCACATATGTTGAGGATTTAGTTTTGATTTTAAGGTCGACGTGACGCTGAGAAATTTTTATTTAGTGGACGATTTTGATATTTTAGAACAATTTACTGATGTTATTATTAGCATAACGTATTCTGAGGTTTAAAAAACTGTAAGGATTAAACAAAAACAGGAGAAATAATTGATTTTTTTATACATGCATCAAATGGTAAAATCAGTAGCAAACCTTTTCAGAGGAGACACGAATATATTTAAGCAGAAAAATACTATTGATCAATGGCTGGCTATAAATGCAACTATCAGTAATCAAATACGTACCGACTATTTATATTTCGAAAGCTTACCTTTCGACTAGACCAACTTCAGCCAGTGAGATCGACTGCTTCGACTTCAACGCTTGCCAGTAAAAAAAAACTTTTTTTTTCAAGCAGACAGACCCCAAGAAATGCTCCACTCCAACATCGATGTTATGTTTAAGACGTTTTTCTTGAAGAGAGCCCCAACAGATTTGAATTGATCGCGTTACGAATCGGTTGTGCTACTAAACACGCTCCCGTTCAATAATATATTAACTAAACAAAAATCAACTTAGTTTTGTGTAAAAATACAACATACTATAATATTGTAATTGTTTTTATATTCATATTTAATAAAATAATTTTTTTTCATCATAAGCTTTTCTCGATAAAAACAATTTTATTAAAATTTATTTATTGAATTTGGATAAAAATTTACTATTAACATTGAATTGTATATTTTATAGAGGAAATATAATAAAATTTTTATCATTATTAATAATATTGAGTATTTAATTAGTGTTATTATATTACTATTATTATATGTAATTATTATTATAAGTTTGTCATTGGTATTGTTATTGTTTTTTTTTGACTTTTGTCGTTATTGGAAACTGTCGTCATTTATGATCGAATGGAGTAAAGAAAATAGTTTCGTTTTATCGTCGGTCGTTTTCTATATAAATTTTAAGAAGAAAAATTATTACATATTTTTTACAGTTTACTATATTTTTTTAATACATTATCCATTGTATACGTTTGACTATAATAAATAAATACATTCGTACATTAATAAAGATAATTTCTGTACTCGTACGATCAGAGAAAAGAAAATTAATGAAAATGAAATTGAAATGTTTGACCGATTTTCCATAAATACATGCATACGATGAGCGACAATTAAAGATTTGCATAAAGTATTTTTTTTTGTGTGCATATACTTATTGTTAGTGATTTTATGCAAAATTTAAAAAGAATTATTTTATTAACTTTTACAACTATTATAAATCAGTTATAGTTATTTATATTAATAAGTAGTCGTAATGGAAAATGTCAGATGATAATCTAATAAAAACTAAAGTGGACATATTTTATGTGAATTATAATCGCAACTAAACATAAATAAATAAAAAATTAAATTATTAATATTTTTTTATGGTGACAAAAAAATTAAAAATATATTTAGATTTTGTATTGTGCAAAAAAAAAAATTAATAAAATATTGTATCATCAAAATTTGAAGGTTAAAAAAATAATGTGAATTGGGAATAATTTCGAAATTTTTTAATATTGATAAAAGAAAATATTTAACAGAAAATAATAAGAAGAAAAGAAAGAAGAAACGAGGAGAATTATTTGAAATAAGAAGAAGAAGAAGAAGAAAAGTAGATTTTGATTAGAGCAAGAATAACAAGAAGAAGAAAAGAAGAACTGTTCTGATGCATTTGCTGTCAGTCAGCGGTTGCGAGTTTTTACTTAAAGTGGACCGTTTGGATTTTTAAAAAAATTTTCTTATTATCGCCATCCATTTTTAAAATAAAATAATTTCTATATAAATTTTATTTAAAGAATTTGCTTGATAACATATTAAAAGAGATTTTTCAGAAAGAATATTTTCCATCTTTGAATATTTGCTTTTTAAATTTTTATTTATTTTCTTTCAAATGCCTTTTTTTACTTTAAATGAGAATTAATTTTTTTTGAAATTTAGTTATTTCTAATTTATAAAATAATTAATAATGAATAATTTCACTTCAATTTTATGAATTATTACACAATAAAAACTGCTGGCACTTATTTGCCCTTATTTTAAAAATAACGTTTTATCCAAAATACTATAATTACTATCAGAATTTGTGGTCCTGAAATAGTTTGAAGTTATTAAATAATTTAAATCGTTTTTTTTTAAATATTTGGTATAAATATTAATGATATTTATCAGAAAATTACTCCAAAAATAGTTGGTTTTTTGATAATTTTCAAATTGATAATTTTTAAGCCATTTTTTTTATTATAAAAAATATAATTTTTATGCTATTAATTTATTTTTATTCAAATACTTTTTTTATACTTTAAATGAAAAATCATTTTTTTGCAATATAGTTTTTTGTATTTAATAAAATAATTAATAACGAATATTTTCATTTCAATTTAAGGAATTATTACACAATAAAAAGCGCTGGCACTTATTTTCCCTTTTTTAAAAATACCGTTTTATCCAAAATACTATAATTACTATCAGAATTCGATTTTTAATAGTTTCAAATTATTAAATAATTTAAATGGAGTGTTTTTTTTTAAATTTGTTGTGAAAATTAATGATTTTCATCAGAAAATTACGCTAAAACAATTTCGTTTTTTGAAAATGTTCAAACTAATAATTTTTAAGCCATTTTTTTTTATTAAAAAACATAATTTTAAGCTAATAATTTATTTTCTTTAAATGTCCTTTTTATATTTTAAATGAAAATTAATTTTTCTGAAACAGTTTGAAATTATTAAATAATTTAAATTGTGTTTTTAATGATTATGAAAATATTAACGATTTTTACCAAAAAATTACTCCAAAAATATTTTGTTTCTTTACGATTTTCAAACTGATAATTTTTAAGCAATTTTTTTAAATAAAAAAACCAAATTTTTAATTTTTATAATATCAATTATTAAGTTAGTATTAATAAAAGCAAGTTTTATATTTATTTAGTACTATTACAAAAACCTTTCATTCGAAATAGTTAAATTTTATTTTTGCTCATATTAAGAATAAGCTTAAAAAATTATTTAATTTTATTCATATTTGCATCAATTTTTTATTATTCAAATAAATAAAGTTTTTCTTTTATACTTTCACAAAAAAAAGAGGGTAAAAGAAAAATATTTTTTTCTAATTTGGAGAAAGTTTCTTTTCTACAATAATTTCAAAGAAAAGTTCTCCGATTTTGATAACAGTTTAACATATAAGAAAACAACAAGTTTCCTAATAAATAAAATAAATAAGAAAATAAAAAAACAAAATCAAAATAAATATTTTTTTTTCTTTAATTTCAAGAAATCAAACCGAACTAAATACATACATAATAAAGAGAATAGAACGTAACAATATTAATTTAAAAGAAAATTAAAAAAAGAAACAAATTGTTTCACATTTAAATTATTTTATTTATTTTTGGTAATAAGTAATAAAATTTCTATAATTAACACTGTGGACAATTTAATCTCAATCATTGAACAATAATAATAAGACATCTTAGTTTGAAAATAATTGATAGAAATAATTTAAAAAAAATAAACTAAAGAAAAATTTAAATCAACAAAAATGTCGGCCTTAAAGGCCACGACGAGTTGTTCGATTGTTAAAAGCTATCGTTTCGAAGTGTTCGTGGTTTATTTATTGTTCTGTACGATTTTATTATCGTTATCGAACTCTGTCAGTGTGCATAGTGGATCGACACCGGTCCGTCCAAGAACCGGAAATCCATCACCACGTTTACCACGCACCAGTGCTAGCCAATTGTCACAGCTAAGCAATGGCACAGGATTTAAAACTGGAGGAGTAAAAACACCAGCGAATCAAACACGAAATGGAAACCTGAGAACAAGGTAAGCGAGCAGCCACTTCAGTCATTCTGACCCACAAAACACGTCGTTCACTTGCATTTTCTTTTAGAGATTTTACAGTAATTCTTTCATTTTGCCAAGCCCCCCTCTCCCTTTTTTTCTCCTTTACTATATAAAGTTTAATTTTATTCCCAATTTTAGATAATAATCTTTTTTTTGCTACGCTAAAACCTTAAAGCAATCGCAAGGCTTTACTCGAATTTATCTATTAAGCTTTATTATAAAAAAAGATACCCTCTGACTCCTTAATAGTCATAATTTTTATTGTTCTTCTGTTTTGATAGAAATTACCTAAAAAAATGAAAATAACGATTATTTGTTGATTGAACTCCATTGATTGATTGATTGCTTTTTCTTTATTGATTTATTGCATGGAAATAATTTGTTCTCTTGAACTTTAGCAGCTACCTTTACGTTGACTGGATAATTATTCTAGCATTCAGACTTTACTCGTAAGGTTATGCAGAAAATCCGATAAATTACCAAAAGTGTATAGGAAATCATACAGTCCGATATAGATTACATATTCGTACATAAATAGGTTCAGTAAACCTTTAAAAACTGAAAAAAAAATTTTGTCCGTTAAAAAATTGCAGGAAACTACCAATTATGATCGATGTCATGGTTCAAGGCTTTGAATTTGGTTCTTTTTTTTTGTACTTGAAATTCTACCCAATCTAACCTTCAAAATTTTTTATTTATTTAGCATTTATTTGAGAACATATAAAAAAAAAGAATTTTTTTTAAAAAAATAATTGAGCGAAAGAAAAAATTACCTTAAATTTTGATTCTTATCGGATTTTGTTCTTCGATTAGGATGAGCGGTGAGATTTTTACTTTATTAAATCTTGATAGCCTTAAAAACATAAAATTTTCTTCGAAAAAATATAATTAAAATATTTAAAAAAAAACTTCTATGATTTTTGAATTTACTTAAATAACACGCAATAAAAAAATTTGCTTTTTTGAATTCAAAGCAGTAAAAAAACCACGGGAGTGGTTAGTGTAAAATTGGTGTGCCGACTTGAAGGAGAAGTTTTTTTTGATTACAATAAATGTTTTTTTAAAAAAAAAATGCTAAAACGGAAATGAAATTTTTTAATTTTATATAAATGCAAAAAAAAACTTTTTCTGAATTATTTTATTTTATTACTAATAATCACATGTTTTGTTCAAGATTTTTAGAAATCTTCTTTTTTGATTTGCATCTTCTTTAATTATCTCGAATAACATGAAAAATATTTCTTAATACACCTAAGAAAGAAATTATCTATTTAGTATATTTTTTTTTGTATTTATTATTTATTATTATATATATTTTTAGAAGTAAAAAAAGAAACAAAACGGTTAGTAACCGCCATTTTTAAAATGGCCTCTAAGAATATCTACTTAATGGCTTACATCAAAGTTTTCTTGACTTTCACATTGAAGTTTTGTAAAATAATGGATCCAAGGGGGAAGGTAGCTTTTTCCATCTCTTAAATTTTCCATATCTCAGATCGATATTTACAGCCAGCTAAAAATATACAGAGTTTT
The DNA here is from genome assembly GCA_958298945.1 of Atherix ibis. Classification (NCBI taxonomy): domain Eukaryota; kingdom Metazoa; phylum Arthropoda; class Insecta; order Diptera; family Athericidae; genus Atherix; species Atherix ibis. The sequence continues at coordinate 2,063,600 of OY282607.1, read as the reverse complement.
CTTACATTTATCCTATTACCGCCGGTGTTCCTCAGGGCAGCATCATAGCTCCAATCGTTTATAAAATTTTTATACCCATGACAATCTTTGCCATAATGTTATTCTAACTTCCCATTTAGTGTGGTTGTAGAATTAAAAAAACACCAAAATGGTTGGTAACCGCCATTTTTAAAATGGCCTCTAAGAATTTCTATTTAATGGCTTCCATCAAGTTTTTCTTGAATTTTACATTGAATTTTTTAAAAATATTGCATTGATTGGTTTTAGACTTAGTTTTGATCATATCTCAGATCGATATTTATAGGCAGCTAAAAATATACAGAGTTTTATGACATTTATCCTATTACCGCCGGTGTTCCTCAGGGAAGCATCATAGCACCGATCTTTCGTAACATTTACACGTATTTGCCACAATATTATTCTAAGTCCCAATACAATGATCCTTACTCAGAATAAAACTCTTCCTACAGTCACCACTATTTTACAAAACCACATCAACTTCTTAGGGGTCTGGTTCGACAGGTAAAAAATAAGAGTTAATGATAAAAAAATCAATTTTCTGAATTTTTTTTATTGAAACTTTGGTTTGGCACATTGCAGAGAAGAAACCCTCTGGTATAATCCTAAATGGTAATATTCCACAAAGAACGAATTTCTATAAGTTAGAAGTTATGATCGATAAATGAAAATAAAAATAATTAAATTTAATGAACGATAAAAAAAAACTAATGCAATATCTAGACCAAAAAAAATCGACAATATCGATGATAAACAGTAAATTTTCACCATATAATACGGTACTGTAACCAATATGGACGTACGGACTCGAGTGCTGTATTGTCTACATAAAAATACGCCCTGCATTTGCACAAAAAAAATCTGCGTTTCTCCAACTAACGCAAGCTAGATTCCTCTAGAAAATCTCTAGGCTATTGTCCCTTAAATCTTCGATGAGTATTTCCGGGGATGTCAGTACAGGACAATTCTCTCACAAGTGGATTATGATGATAGGATAAACGGTAGTGAAATTTTTGATAGTGAAAAATGCACATGTTCTGAACAAAGGAACCACGTCATATTACGTCGTTTTCCTTGACAAAGAGTAAAAGTAATGTGATCACTCTTCTGTTCATTTACCCTCACTCTCCAAAATTCTTAAACTAGGATTGAAGGTTGTAGATATGGAATTGTCAATTGTTGGAAGCTATGTCTGGATTTGTATGGGTAGCAAGTGTGCCATATCATTTGCATAAATTGCTACTTAGTATTGGGATTAGATGGGATTTCATGGGTATAAATATTATATAAAATGGGACCAAGAAGACTACCTTGTAGGACTCCAACTAGAATAGGAAATATTTCTGAGGATTCTTAGTTAATTGCAACTTGGAAATGATGTTGGGAGAGATATGAATTTATGATAAGGTCGTATGCGATATCATCACAGTAAGCCCCAAAATCAATATCGGTTTTAGAACAGTCTGTGTAAGGGACGATGGTCCTTTGTACCTTCCAAGCTGACCTCTCCGTGACCTAAACTAAATCATCGGTTACTGCGATGCTGACCGGACTATTTGAATTTTCTTTTCCGAAAGATCCAAAGCGGATGTTCTGCAAATAATAACGCAGATTTTTAAATAATTATTGTTCAACATATTTTTTTTCTCAAGAAATTCAAATAGTATTGATTTTTGTATTAAATATTACATCAGTATTTTTTCTATGCCAACCTCCTTCTCTAACTTTTTCGTGTTGGTCGCTGAACATGAAGTTGGAAAGAAAAACTCAACCAATTGAATGAAATTACTTACAGGCAAAAACGGAGTCCCACATCTGTAGTAGGAAAAACTGTCAGCGCCTTCGTCCGATAGATTCCATGAGAATCCTGGGTATTATTAATACTCGTATAGTGGGTGGATGGAATCAGCCGATTAAAAACAATATCGAACAAATCAATTCCATTGTCAATATGTTGAAGATTCTAGTTGGTTAGACATACAAGATTAGAGAAAGTGAGGCAATTAGAGTATTTTGTTTAAAATGATAATGGCATCAAGACTTATTAAAACTATAAAATTAACCATTTCATTTTTGATATAACATTGAAGGCCTTGTATTTTCGGTAAAAAATCTCCTTTTTACAAAAGCTATGTAGTGGCAGACATCGCTTTCAAAGTTCTTTTTAAAGTCATTAATTGAGTTTGATTAAACTCTGTTAAAAATTTTCAAAGCCATCGAAATTAATGAAAGTCCGATGGTATAGGGTGCTAATTTTCAAAGTCATCCGTTAAAAAATTTTCAAAGCCCTCAAAATTAATATTTTATAAAACAATATAATATTATGCAATTAGAGGTCCTGCGGCACTTGATCCTTTTCTGAATAACTTTTTTGAATGTAAATCGACTATTACTTTTGACGGATGTTGGTTGTTAAATTATTTCGAGTTTAAAGATTGTCTGCGTAAATACAATCTTGGATAGTAATACTGAAACAAAAGTTCAAAAGTTGTCAAATCGCACGATCTTAGTGGCCGATTCACATCATCAAATCTGGAATTTATGCGTCCCGGAAACTTTTCGTGCAATAAACCCAAAATTTTTGTATTGTGTGGTATGTGGTTCCGTTTTGTTGAAACCACATATGGTTCAGATGAAAATCTTTAACAACAGACCAAAAAATATTAGTTATCATATGGTCATAGCGTTCAGAATCGACGGTAACGGTATATTCTTTTTCATTTTTAAAGACCAAATGAAAACTTCACATGAAAATACATACCAGACGGTCTATTTTTGTTGATACAATGGCTTTTTTCAGTTGCAAAAATATTTCTAGAACCGCATAATTTTGCTCATTGACGTTTACACCAAACGAGTAATTCGCCTCATCTCATCGCTGAAGAAAATCAGTAACCAAAGCCTAGTTTCCCAACACCCAATCGGTATATCTTTTAAGCATTATTTTGGTAATAAAATGATCTATAATAAAAAATGGCAAACTATAAATTTAATAAACATTTTCTTGTATATAATATATATTTTATATAATAAGCAAATAAAAGTAATGTATTTCCTAAACCATAAAATGGATAATCGAATAGAAAGATTCTTCGTTCTCTTTATCTATGCAAATCTGAGCGTTGCACCTAAGATAATTTTATTTTCATAATTTTAAATCTTTCTCTAGTATAGAAATTTCTTTTTAAATTTCTTTAATATTTGATATTTTTTAGTTTTTTTTTTTGCTTACATGTTTGTATTTACTCTCAAACTATTCCGACAATTGTCGACAGCATTCTTACTAAAAAAATACTTAAAATAAAACATAAATTTGGGCCAAAAAACCCTAACAAATTTTTTATTATTTTCAAAATTAGTTCATTTATTTATCTTATCGATAAAATCTGGAAATAAGCTTAAAAATCTAGAAATTTTCATATGAAAAATGGAAACTTGACTGTCACTTTCCGAAGCGAATTGTCTCTATTTCTAGTCGAATAAACAAAACCCATACTTGAAAAATTTTAAAAACGAAAAATTAATTGTTTAAATGTAGAGGATTTTTCTTTAAAAAGAAAAGTCAAAAAAAAAACAATAAATAACCATGATCGACGGTGACTCTTCATTTTGCTTCTTTCTTTCGTTTATTTTTCTGGAGAACGGCAGACAGAGTCAGGGGACCGGTGATCATTTTCTTTAAAAACTTTTAATTGACAAAAACTAAACAATTGCGGAGGTAAAAATCGAAACAACATGAAAAGAAAGAGACCTTTTCGATTACGGTCATTATCACTTCCAGAGTACTAGAGTTACTGTTGAATGCGGATTTGAAGAAAAATCAATAAATTTTCATGTGATTCGATGGAGAAAAAAGCCGCCAAATTGATATCGCGCTGAAGGCTTGATTCAATCTTCCATATTTGCGGGTATTTTTTTTAATTTTTTTTGTTTAAATATAATAAGTTGAATTGATTGAATTGGCAATTTTGAACTTTCACCCAAGTTGATTGATTACACTCCGAAAGGTGGCAGAAAGCAAGCACTTATAATAGCAAATATGCTCGGAAGTGGAGACAACAATTAAACATCAACAATTCAACATTGAACGGAATACCAATCGTTGAGGAAGGAAAATCGAAGATTCCACAACAAATATTGAATTCGGAAATGACTGATCAAAGTTGACAGTACGAACGGTATTCGATGAGAAATCACGTGGGGTATTCAGGGAGGGCAGAAAATTGTTTGGGCCAAAAAAAATGATTCCGATTTGAGTGATCGAGTTTTTGGGCGCTTCGGATTTCTTTAGTGCTGAGCGATAGCGCTTTCGACGCCCAGCAGTCTGTCAAGGCTTATTAATCTCTCCGTGATGATACGGGGTTCCTCATACCAGTACTCAGTCAGATTATGCCGAGAGCATCAATTAATCACGTTCATCTTCTCGTGGGTGTGGGTGAATTCTTCCGTCTCTGTTTATAGCTTCAAAAATTTCCGTATTAATGGCGAATATCCGGTGTTGTTGTTTGCACAAAATATGAAATTTCATTTATATTTCGACGGTCTACTCGTGCTTGATGTTCTAAGCTCATTTAAACATGCTAAAATTGACATTAATTAATTATAAAATATCCCAAACTACCCTTACATAAATATAGAAAATATAAATATTAAGTGTTTCGGTAAGGTAGGGGGAGAAAAGAATTGAGACAAGAAAAGCGAATACGCCTGAAGGTGTTTAGTTCTCCCAGCGAGGAGATCATACAAAAAAAAACAATTATTCAAAAAAAATTAAAATTAAAAAACAATTATGAAAGAAAAAAATATAAAATTTGGAGACAAAAAAGATATTTTTCAAAAAAAAAGATTAAAATTAGACAAAACTCAGGAACTTAAAACAAAGGATCAACAAGAGAATAAAAAATTGGTGGGGTTGACTTGCATCTCCCAACAAGAGAATAAAAAATTGGTGGGGTCAGGTCTTGCATCTCCCTTTTTATGACCATTTTTTCTTGGGCCACTTCATGCATGGAACATTCTCTCAGGTTCACCCGTTTTCTTCTTTATCTTCTTCATCTTTTTCATCTTCTTCACATTTTTTATCTTCTTCAGCTGTTCATTTTCTTTAACTTCTTCAGCTTCATCATCTTCTTTATCTTCTTCTTCTCCTTCATCTTCTGTATCTACTTCAGCTTCATCGTCTTCTTCATCTTCCTTATCTTCCTCAACTTCTTCATCTTCTTCACCTTCTTCATCTACTTCATCTTCTTCGTCTTCTTTATCTTTTTTACTTCGTTATCTTCTTTATCTTCTTCACCTTTTTATCTTCTTCAGTTTCTTCATCTTCCTCATCTTCTTTATCTTAAAAGATAATCTTTTTTATCTTCTTTATCTTCTTCACCTTTTTATGTTCTTCAGCTTCGTCGTCTTCTTTATCTTCTTTTACTTCTTTATCTTCTTTATCTTCTTTATCTTCTTCATCTTAATTATCTTCTTCATCTACTTCATCTTCTTCATCTTCTTAAGCTTCTTCATCTTCTTCATCTTCTTCATCTTCTTTATCTTCTTTGCCTTCTTCTTCTCCTTTATCTTCTTTATCTCTATACCTTATAAAGATTAAGTTTGAAGTTTGACGACACTGCGTTGTTTGGCAGCCATTAATTGTGAGCGCACTCAGTGAATTTGTAAACATGGAAAAAATTGGTCATCGTTATGTAAGGTCTCAATCCATCCAATATTAACTCCGAGCTATACTCTACTCTGGAAGAGTCTGCTCCAGTATAAGCTGCCAATATGAACATCGCAGTGGAATTGTGAAAGAAATCATCCCAAATGAGGTGACCACACCAGAAATGATGAAGAAAATCCACAAAATAGTATTGGATGATCGTCAACTGAAAGTACGCGAGCTAGCAGACATATTGACTAAATATTGGAATGTGAGCGGGGTGTGCGCAACCATGGAAGAAACATTCTTACGACACTGTTTATGTTCCATTATGAGCAAACGCGGCACCCATCGTGCTAAAAGCAGACTAAGTTGAGAAATTAGGATAATTTTTCCCAAATTTTTTGTGTTTTCTTTGTTAGGTCGGGTACTTCTGGAACGATTCCCGTAAGAATACTATTCCAACAATAACTATAATTGCTGTTAAAAATTAACAACTTGCGCCCAGTTCAATGAATTAAAGACAATTGCAACGAGTAAACAAACGTCATCTAATCAATTTATTATATATATTTTATGCTTAATTGAATTTCTAAGTTCACATAACCTCATATATGCAATTACCTTGCCTTTGACTTCAATTAACAAGGATACTGCCACATAACAAAATACTAAAATTTGTGGCAGTACTGCAACGACAACGAAAAAATTAGAAACATTGAATTTTGTGCATTCCTATAAGATTGTTTAGATTCTTAAAGTATTAACAGCGGCAACAAAATTGTGTTTTTACCTTCACTCTTCGAATTTCACGTAGTCGATCAGTTCGATTTAGCGTAGAATAAGTATTGCTAGCGACCAAGACTGCCATAACAATTCTTTAACGACTAGGACTGCCAAAATAATTTAATTCACGTGATTTTTGGTTAAAAAAGTAAATTTTCTACCATATTTTGATCATTTTTGGGAAAATTTGTTTTCTGTTTTTAATTTTATTTTCATTGGAACAATTTTGGTACAATTAAATTTTTACTCTCGAATCGATTGGATATGAGAAATTTAAGAAAAATCGATTTACGTAAGATCACACTGGTTAGATTGGAAAGAAAGCGAAACAATTTTGTCTTCACATTTGGAGCCATTGCGTGGCTCTCGTCGATGGCGGGTAGATGCGAACGAGTCTGTGCGGTAAAATTTTTGAGCCCAAACCATCACGAAGAGAGGTGACAGCCGATATCAAGAAAAACTATTTCACGGGCCAATTGTTACGTAAGTCGATAAGACCCCATTTACGTACGCACGAGACTACATAGATTTGGGTATGGAAGGGGTCTGTCGGGTATCTGCGCTGCACATCAGCATCAACCGTACGAGCTAAATCGTATACGGGTTTTCGGAAAACTTGTAATCTACACCGTGTTTTGGTCTTGTAGTGGATACCTTTACGGCGATCCGTCCTGTTTACACACTAAAGACTGTTTACACACTGTACGCTAAATCCTTTGTGTGACCCGATCTACATTGTTTTTGATTGTGTTGAGAAAAAATTTTTACCACCGCAGTTGGACTGAATTTTAATCTGTGAAATTTGAAAAATTTATAGCCAAACGATCGTGTACCACTTTTTTTAGTGGTGAAGTAATACGTTCAGTCGAGTAATTACGCTGACACCCTTAATGGGAAAAGCGACAGTTAAGAAGATATGTGGAGCTGTCAATAGCTGACGAAATTTTCACTTCCTTTGGAGGAGTATGCCAGCTTAGTTGTTGCTGCTGAGCCCTATAAATGGGATGGCAAATTATGGCGGTCGGTTGTAAGTCGGCCGGACCTGATACGAGTGTCTGCGAACGCTGATCACCGATTCCATCGATTGCGCTTTGTCATTTCACTTCTGGTCCTAAAGTGTTATCGTCGCAGGTAACAGCGATCTAAGAGGCTGCCGAGTCTAGTGGTATTGTTATTAGAAAACTGACTACCTTCTATGACAGCTACCCAGAAAGATCTGATGCTGGAAACGATTACTTCCCCGATATACATGTGTGACTACCTCCTAGCGCAGGTAGACATCTATTACGGTTATAAATTACAAGTTCGGGTCAAAAGATTACAGTCGTTGAGCTTTCACTCTCTATTCAGAACCGATCTGGGATTGCTGTTGTAATATTAATGGTCTCGGCGCAGGGCTGAATTTCTGGGATTCAAATGGTATTTATTTAAAATTATCACTAAAATCTGTTAACAAAAATTCAGGTATAACAACACAGCGGGGTATTTATTTCCTCCAAGAAATGGTATCGATGTGATTCGAATAAAATTTGCAATAGTTACGATAAGTTAACGCTATGTTGTCCACCATCTGTCGTTGGGAAATTTTTTTGTTGTTGTCGTTTTAATTTTGCAAAGTCACCAAAAACGGAAAACTCGACCGAACAGTGGTTGGTACCTGTTTGTTCGGTTGAAGTGAGATTTTTCGTTTAATTTCCTTTTTTCTATGCTGATCTTTACAAAACAGTCGACTTGGACTTAATTTGCCAAATTTGGACATTTTCCACCATAGTCTGCCGAATAGTAAGTACGGTCGGTACGGTATTGTCGATCAATATCGATCATAATATGAGCTGGGAAAAGCGTGCAAAATGATGGAAATCATATGCGGCTGAGTCCATCGTCAAATGTCAATTTATTTACAAGTTTTGATTCCGCGATGGAGCACAGCACTCCCAGAAGTTCATCTTAAGTTGCAGTTGCCAGCCAGATTCCAAATTGACACTGGCTAGTAGCTAATACCGATTACCAATAGTTCCAAGTTGATCAGCGCATGTTGCGTAGGGTAGACACAATTGGTGTTGGATTACTACCTTTCGAAATGGTTTGTGAAAATAGCACAATAACAAGTGAACGGTGTCCGTTAGGGTAGTACAAAGGACGCTCGATCGCCCATTCTTGTGCCACTCTTGCTGTACGCCGCCGACTTTATGTTACGCACTGGATTGAATTTCATGTAGTCGCTGTAGTGATCCCATTCCGCATAGTTTTTTCTTCTGCACTCCGATCAAAAAATACTGCAAAAATTCAATAACGATATCGAAAATATTCAATGCGGAAAACCAACCGCCTACTGTAATTGGAAAAAATTTTTTTCACATCAACTTTAGTGAGGAATGATTGGAAAGAATTACAAACGCTACCGACCTGTCATAATTGGATTTATTACGTTTTGCGGCAACGGCTATGCGAAGAGGAAGTGGATCGACTTCAAAACCAGATGAGAAAAAATCACCGTTTTCTGCACTTAATAAAGTACAATTATGATAAAATTTATTTATTTAATTAATTAAACACCTGAGCAAATGAATTTGTATCAAATTGTAATGGAAGAGTGGAAATCTGACTTCCAGAAGTGCGCCGCGATTCACAAATGCGAACTGTTTTGTGTTTGTTGCGTAATAATTGTGACTCCTAACTTGAACGAGTGGCAATACTAAAGATTCCAACGTGAAGGGATCCAATTTATGCCCGGAATCGAATTTGTCTTGCGAAAATTACAGGAACGTTTTTTTTACAAGAATTTGTTACCCAACAAAATTTTGAATAGAAAAATGTTTCCTTAAACAAAAACTTCACTGGAAAGGTTTTAGATGCAAAAATTTTTGGTGTAAAAACTTTTTGCTGACAAAATTTAACAAAAAATTTTATTGAAGAAATATTTGCTTACAAAATTTTAGGTGCAAAAATTTTAAACTCAACAAAATTTGTAACTGAAGACACTTTCAATGAAAAAACTCATTGAAACGGTTTTAGATGAAAGAACTTTTTGCTGACATCATTTTTACTTACAAAACTTTTATTGAAACAAATTTAATAAAAAAAATTTGTTGAAAAAATTTCAGCTGGAAAATCTTTTTGCTGACAAAATGTTAGCTGCAAAAATTTTAAACTGAAAAAAGTATTTTTGAGAAAATTTTTACTGAAAAATATTTTAGCTGATAAAAGTTTTTGCTGACTTATTTTTTTTTTGTTGAAAAAGTTTTACTGACATAATTTTTACTTTTTTTTTTAATGAAAAAAAATTATTGAAAAAAATTTAGCTAAAAAAATTTTTTGCTGGCAAAAATTTTTGCTTACAAAATTTTTGCTGGAAAACTTTTAAACTGAACAAAATTTGGAACTGAGAACAGTTTCATTGAAAAGATATCACTGAAAGGGTTTTATCTGAAAAAGGTTTTGCTGACAAAATTTTTATCTACAAAATGTTTTTACTGAAAAATATTTTAGCTGAGAAATCTTTTTTTAGGCTGAATAATTTTTACTTTCTAAAAATTTTTAACTGAAAATGTTTCTTAGCCCGAAAAAAAAATTTTAGCGAAGAAAATTTTTTGCTGTTATAATTTTTACCAACATAATTTTTGTTGATAAATTTCCGAACTTAAGAAAAAAATTTTTTGCCGGAAAGGTTTTTACTGAAAAATGTTTTGGCTGTAAAAACTTTTTACTGTCATAATTTTCCCCAACAAAATTTTTATGGAATATTTTTTAAACTTTAATGAAATTAAAGAGTATAATTTCATTGAAAAATGTTTTGCTAAAATACTTTTTAAGGAAAATTTGTTTAGAGAAAATTGTTTTTCCAATAAAATTAATACGAATAGAAAAACCAAGTTACTCGTACAAAAGACATTATTTTAAGAATATAAAGTTGGAGGATTAATTCGTTTATTAAAATCTTTTGAAATTCCATTTTACAATTTCATTTAGTCTTTATCAATTTTTCAGGTTTTTTTTTGTCTTAATCTTTAATAAGCATGCATAAAATTACCTCAAAATTATACGTTACAAATATCGATTATATAAAATTCTATATTTTTAAATTGGTATAAAAGAGAAAAATATGAATTAATTCAATCGATTTTAATCACCAACTCTATAAGTGGAAAATGTTTGAATAGCAAGAAAATCTCGTAATTTAAGATAAAATTGCCTCTAATTGCTGTTATGAAAAGAACTTTTTTCGAAAATTTCTTATACCTTCTAGGCTATTCTAGGCAATTTCCATTAAAATTCTATCCAATCTGAAAATATCCTTTTTTTTGTGGTAGTCAATAACAAATTAATTTTTTAGTTATGATGTCGTCGTTAATAATAAATGGTCTATAATCTCAGTAATTGTTAAAAAGAACATTTTTTCTATAATCTATCTTCTATTTTATATGCCACCGTTTCTTTATGTAAGTAGAATTTTTCTTTTTATTATTTTTTTGGTTTACTAAACATAAAACAACACTGCTTAAAAAATGAACATTAATACGTGCGCAAGGTAACATTTTTATGCGTGCTGATAATTGAACTGAATATTATCGATAATCGATAATAATTGATCGCCGTAAGTGAATGTTGACTGTATCAAAGTGATTATTAACGGCTATTTAGATGAAAATGTTCATTTTTAATGCCTCCAGTCTTATATATACTCTCTTGGGTATCCTGTTTATTATCCATCAACAACATGAACCTATCCACCCCAACAGATGAGTATATACCATATGTAAATAAATTTTAATAGAAGAGTAATATTAATGGTAGATATTTGATTGGATTTTTTTTTTTCAAAAGAAATGAGAAAAAAAACTACTTGCAGTTTATAACATAAAATGGCAATTTACTAAAATCTACTTTTTCAGAGATGCTAGACAAAAAAAAAATAAAAAACTTTGTTAAAATTTTTAATTCCGTTGTATCGAATTATAATCAATTTGATTGATAAGAAAATTGATTTTTCTTATTTGTTTTAAACGGTTTTTAAAAATTTCTTTAAAAATTTCTTTATAAATCCCTCCTCTACGCCTCTTCGTTTCTAGATGAAAACAACAAAAAAAATATGAAAATAAAAAACCTGCTTCTCCCCACACTATTACTAGTGCCACACTCTACCTAGCGAATAATCTTAATTTTTTTTTTAATATTATGACTTTCACAAATCTCTTGAATTAATTTCATTTCTTTTTATCTGATCTCTCAAATATGATAGATAGAGTAGCGAAAATAAGGAAAATTTCCATTTTTGAATATTTGCCAAGTCTGGCTTTAAGGAAATAACAAAAGAATCTGTTATGCGTCCGTAAATCATATTGTTACGCACACTTTTAGCATTCTTGAATCGGTCAATCTTTAATGGAAATACTTAAAAATTTTGTTTGTAAGCTGGGGCCTATCAATAGGCATAAATGTCCATATTGGTAGGTAATTATGTGATGGAAAAAATGGAGAAAAAGGAAAATTGACATCGATTCATTGCTGCCAACACACTATCTTAAAAAAAAACAGAAAATTAACTGTCACTCTATTCTCTAATTGAAGAGAAAAATAATAATAAAAAAAATTACAATCAAAAGAATAATGCTCTTTGACTATAAATGATAAAAACCAAAAATTCAACAATTTTAATGCATACAATAAAGGGGGAAAAAAAACTAATAATAATAATAATACATGTAAACATATTGTAGAAAGAGTATTTGGGGATTGTTTGAATTGAAAAACCATTGAATATTAGTAAAGTTTGGAATTTTGTCTTAAGAAAGAAGAAAAAAAAGTGATATAGGAAATCCCCATAAATATAATGGAGCTCAGTGATAGATAGTAAATCAAGATTTTAATAAACAATAGTGCTTTTGGAGGTGTTGTTTGAGATTTGTGAGAAAGTTTCCGATGAGAAAAGGCTTAAATCTTTTGGGTCCCTTCGAACAATAAAATTGAACGATATTCGAACAATAGAGCGAATGAATAGTCATCAACACTGGCTCTTATGAATTCTATCTACTCTTTGGATGCTGTTCCATCAACAATGTAACACTGTGAAATTTGGTGACAAATTTCTTCCATTCTTTTTTCAGTTTTTTTTTCGAATTCATTTCTGTATTATTATTATTAATATTAATATGGCGGATCAAAAATAATACAATAAATAATGAATTTTTTTTTCCCGCCACCAATTGATATTAATTCTTTTTCCTGTATTGTTTGGTAAAAATTTCATCAGTTTTTACAATATTTTCTCCCTATTGATAGCTACAAGGAAAAAAAACCGCTAATACCATAATTACGGCAATATTTAAACCGCAACGAATCATCAGAAATGCGAAAAATTGTTACCAGCTTCTTGGTAAAAGTGAAATCCAAACTAAGTCGTGGTGTTGTTGTTCTGCAATTAGATAAGAAATTATTTACCATTTTCTGCGACAGCAAAAAAAAACAACAAAACGCTCAACTTTATTTGTGGAAGCATAATTACCAGATACTGAACGGTTTGAGAGTGTTCGACATCGAACCAAATGGAATTGCAATTATTCGTACGATTGCGACAAGATTAGAATGAGTTCGTTAACACTTACTACTTTACTTCTTAAAATGCTAATTTCATTATTTCGAATACGATTTTCTGGCAAAAACCGCTTTGAATTTTCATAAATAAAATGGGTAGAAAAAAACTCAAAAACAATAAATGTAATTTCGTTGTTAACTTTCTCTATTTTCTTGTGCCGAATAATGGACATATTTTTTTTTCTTTTTTGTTGCCTGAAAGAAGGAGATGCAAGGGGGAAGGGGTGTAGAGTCTACTATACAAATACTCTGAAAATATTTTATCACAATTAGTTGAGATTGTTACCATATTCCGCTAAGATAGGCCCAAGACTTTGCCAGACCAGACTTGGCTGGGCCTAGCCTCTTAATCGCCGTATAAGCATTTTTTTTATCATCTTTTCATAGCGATTCGATCGGATTGCATAACTTTCTGAAACTAATCTATCTAAAGTCTGGTAGTTGGATATTTTGTCACAAGACAACTGACGATAGATAAAGTGAACACCATCAAACAGTCAATAATCGTTTTAGTAACGGTCTCAGTTCTGCTCCCATTTCATAGAAGCTACGCACGTACCGCTGTATCTCTAAAAGATCTTGCACCTACAGCACAAATGGTAACCGATATAATAAAAAGAATTATTATCACATCAAAAATTAAAAAAAAAAATTATATAAGAAATAAAAATAAATCCTTTCTTACGTTCTCCGATGTTATTTAGATACGATTATTCAGAATATGACTTACAGTGTAAAATATATATTGAATTAGATTAATACAATAATAAACCAACTTCTAGACTTTTTATCATAAGATATCAAATTTTGTGATAAAAATCTTAACAACCTCTTCATGTGTATTATTCGTAAGTTTATTAATAGAAAATTTCGATGACAAATGTCTTAAATCAATATTTTATTCAAATCGAAATAAAAATAGTAAAATCGATAAAAGAAACGATTATAAATAAATAAATGAAGAAAAAAACAAACACCATCGAATCGATGGCTGTGTGTGTGTGTGTGTCCCTTCGATTGCGCAATCGATGGAAACACGACCGGGCACAGCTTTTATTTTAATTGCTGTGATTGATTTGTGACTGATTAATTGATTATTGTGAATGGCAGAGATGCGGACATTTAATTATTCTGTATTATGTAAATACAAATAATTGTACTACCAAATAGCCTATTAGAAAATGCTTGAAATATTTGCGTTTACTTTCGCTCGCTAACAATTTATTTAATAATAATTAAATTTTTATTGCTATTCAATATGATAACGCGGCGAATTGGCTTTTCTCTGACAGATGCCACAAAAATTGCAGCGATCAAGCTCTGTTGATAGGGAGGGAGGCTACTTCCGCAACTTGACATCGTCGAAAAGCTGAAAAAACGAAAGACTTGTTTCTGAGAAGAAAACAATTCAATTTTTTCAGTCTAATAAAAGAAATTCTTTTTAATATGGATAACTATTGTTAGATAATTAAGAGTCAGTAAATACGAAATCTCTACGTCAAAAACGTCACATTGCTTAAATGTAGAAAGTCTTTTTAAAAATGTTGATATAATAATCTTTAAAATCTAAAAGCTTTTTTGGGGAAATTTTCACAAAGTAATTGAACATATTTTTATAAGGTTTCTAGAAAAGTTTTCTCTAAAAAATAGAGGAAAATCAAATATGTTCGGTACAAAAGGATCAGTAAAAATATGTTCAGTGAAAATGTTTCTAGTAAAAAAATATTTTCAGTAAAAAAATATTTAAAAAAAAAAAATATTTTCAGTAAAAATATTGCTAGGTAAAAAATGTTTGCGGTAAAAAATATTTTCACTAAAAAATTATTTAAAAAAAAAAATATTTTCAGTAAAAATATTGCTAGGTAAAAAATATTTGCGGTAAAAAAAATTTGCGGTAAAAAAATATTTTCAGTAAAAAATTATTTTCAGTATAAAAATATTGTCAGTAAAACAATATCTTCAGTATAAAAATATTTTCAATAAAAATATTTTCAGTAAAAAAATTGCTAGTAAAAAAATATTTTCATTAAAAAATATTTTCAGTAAAAATAATTTCAGTAAAAAAATATTTTCAGTATAAAAATATTTTCAGTAAAAATGTTTTCAGTAAAAAAATAGTTTCAGTAAAAAAATATTTTCACTATAAAAATATTGTTAGTAAAAATGTTTCTAGTAAAAGAATGTTTTCAGTAAAAAAAATGTTCGTTAAAAATATTTTCAATCAAAAAATATGGTATTTTTAATAAAAACAATTTACAGTAAAAAATTATTTTCAGTAAAATGTTTTCAGTAAAAATATTTTCAGTAATAAAAAATGTTCAATAAATAAAATATTTTCAGTATAAAAATATTGTCAGTAAAAAAAACTTTTCAGTAAAAAATTTTTCAGTTAAAATTTCTCAGCAAAAATTTTGCAGTAAAAATAATTTCTGTAAAAAAATATTTTCAGTAAAAAATTTTTCTGTTAAAATTTATCAGTAAAAACTTTGCAGTCTAACTTTTTTTTGTTAAAAAATAATTTCAGACAAATAATTGTTAGTAAAAAAATATTTTCATTAAAAATGTTTTCAGTTTAAATTTATCAGTAAAAATTTTGCAGTAAAAATAATTTCTGTAAAAAAATATTTTCAGTAAAAAATATTTTCAGTAAAAATGTTTTCAGTAAAAAAATATTTTCATTAAAACTATTTCTTCTGTAAAATATTGTCAGTAAAAAATATTTCATTGGTCGAAAAAGTTAGTGGTGTTTTTGAGTAAAATAGAGACGCCTAAATCAGAGTGTTAAAATCAATTTATTCAAACCAAATATTCTCCATTATAATCGACAAATTTTCTCTATATTTCGGGCAGAACTCTGATTCTATCAGTACAGAACTTCTCTGGTTTCTGATTGGAAAACTAAATTAAGTAATTTAGTAATTTAGAAGCTTCATTTCATTAAAAAAATATTTTCAGTTAAAAATTTTTCTGTAAAAATATTGTTACTGAAAGTATTGGTCCTTAAAATTTTGAATGAAAAAAATTCAGCAGAAATTATTTTTTCTGAAAAATGAGCACTGAAAAAATATTTAGAGAAAAAAATTTAAATTCAATTTTGTCGTTGAAATTTTAAGAAATTTTCTAATTATTTTAATTAATTATGCAAAATACAAAAAAAACGAGAGTAAAATTTAAGTGTAATTAAATTAAAAACTACCATTGCAAAAAATTGTTGATTTTCTTTAAAATGGAATTAAATTTTTACTGAAAACAGTGCAAAAAATAAATGTTATATAAAAAAAAAAAAATTTTTAAATAAAGTTTTTTTTTCACATATCAATAAAAAAGACAATTTGTTCGCATATCAAATTCTGTTTGCACGAGTACAAAAGTGTTTAAATGTAATATTGAAAGTAGTGCAATACTAAAATTGTAATAAACATTTTGCAATTTCCTTTTAAATTGTAGAAACAAACATTCTTTTTTTTTCTTAATTAATACTCGTAATTGTAAAACAATTATGTGTTAATTTTTAGATATTTTTTCATACTTAAAATAGTATTTCTCAGTAGAAATTCCTTGTGAAAATCGATTGTGTTTTTTCATAATCAGCAGAAAATTGTATTTTTTCCAAAAATACTTTAAGCGTATTTAAAATTAATTAGATTTTTAATATTTTTTTCCTTAATTACTATCAAGAAATTATTCATAAAATGCATTCAAGTGGTATGAGTACAGAGTACGGAAAATTGTAGCAAAAATTCCATTTGATTACATGAAGGTAGGACATCGCATGTGTATTTCGAACGAAATTGTATCGAATTTATTTGTTATTCAATAAGGAATTGATTTTATAATAACATTGTTTTTTTTTAAACTTTACTTTCCAAAGTTTTTTTCTATTTATTTATATTTTACCGTTCAGCTTAAATAGTATAAATTCAAATAACAGGGGAAAAAAATAAACAGCCAGTTTACTAACTACAATACATAACGAAACAATTCGATTATAATATGTGAGGTAGAAAAACTTTATAATTAATTCATGCGCATTTGAAACTACCTAGTTAAATATTTTAATTAAGAAATAATCAAATTTATTGTGTATATAATAAAAATAGAAAAAAAAACAAAATCGGAAGTAATAGAGTAGTTAATTGAACAGAAAACAAAATTTTGTCCTTGATACAGGATATTGTTAGTTCTTGTTGAGATTTTCGAAATTTTTACAGAATTTTTATTATTTATTTGTGGTATTTTTCTTTCGAAAATTAAATTATAGAAAAGAGTATATATATAAAATCATATACAGTAGGAAAAACAATTGTAAGTAGCGATTAAAAAGCACGGCCCAAATTTTTTTAAACATTCACAATCATTATTGAGGGATT
Organism: Atherix ibis; assembly: GCA_958298945.1. Taxonomy (NCBI): domain Eukaryota; kingdom Metazoa; phylum Arthropoda; class Insecta; order Diptera; family Athericidae; genus Atherix; species Atherix ibis. The sequence continues at coordinate 2,046,188 of OY282607.1, read as the reverse complement.
ATCCATCTTATGGTTTAGAATATATAGGCTTATGTTTTGATAATTATTAAATATAAATATATTATTTAGTTTAAAATTTGTCATTTATTATTTTGGATTAAAATAACTGAATGGTAAAATCAAATATTTTTATTTAATAATTAATAATATGTTAAAATTGAAAAATCTTTTTATAAATATGGTAAATTTGCCATAGCTACATTTCACGCAAAATTTTCTTCAGCGATGCCACTTATTTCTCATTTGTTGAATCTATCATTGAACAATATTACCATAAATGAGGCTGCAAAAACCCACAAATCACTATGGAAAAAACTTTGTATCTGCGAAAAATAACTGTCTGATATGCATTTTGGTCTGAAGGTGTCATTGGAGAGAACGTTACCATATTATATGATAACTAACTTTTTTTATGCCTTAATTTAAAGATTTCATTCTGGACCAAATTTGGTTTTTTGTCGAACAACACAACAAATTCAGGGTTTATTGAGCGAAAAGTTCCCATAATGCTTCGGTTCGATATTTTGGTGATGTCAATTAGCCTCTAAGAACGGACGATTTGATGCCATTAAATTTTTTCTTATAGAACTATACTAAAATTGCGTTTACGCTTACAATCTTTAAGTTTTTAGATTATTTCAAAACAATAAACCTATCACATAATGGCTGACAAATGAGTCATCAAAAATCACCTTAAAATAATCTTCTAACAGCTATTTGAATATTATTTTAATTTATAAATAATGGCAATATTTAATCAATATAATAAAATTAAATTTTTAATAAAATCGAAATTTAAAGCATATTTTATTTAACTGTACCTTCCAAAGTACAAACTGAATAGCTTTTTATTACAGTTTAAGCTTTGAAAAAAAGTTGCCTGTCACAATAATTGTAATTTTTTCTTATGAAAATTAAAAATATCATCAAAATTAAGTTTTTAATGAGCCCAAAAATTATGCTATATGTTCAAGTTCCAGTTATTGCTCGAATGAGAAGAGAACAAATACTTCCCAAAGTAATAAACTGTTCTGCACGATCGATACTCTATATGTGACGATTTAAACTGCTGTACCGACAAGTAAACGAATGAAATCGTAAACATGAAAAAAAAACCAGAATAATAATCAATATTAATAATCGTACATACAATAGATATGTTAAATAGTTTTTTTAAATCTTTTTTTAATGTTTTAGCATAAAAAACCTTTTTCTAAAAACCCGTGCTCCGCAGCATCTACGTTAATTGATTAATAAGTTTTCTATTATCAGATCGAAACGGCGAATCTCTGTCATTCAACACTGCCTTATCTTAATTGATCGAAACGTCAAACTTGAATATGCTGTTTTTTCTCTCTCTTTTCAACGAACGGTGGTTTATTTTGAAAAGAAACTTTTGATGATTATCGAAATTTTTTAATTGTTTTGCCGAAAACAAACTTTTCTCAAAAAACCAAAAAAAAAATATATTCAGAAAAAATGTTAATTTGCATGAAATGAATTAATTGCCCTAAAAATATGTAAGCTTTGATTAGTGTTTTCTATTAAATAACGTGTAATTTGCTGCGTTAATTGCTTAGTTTTTACTCGATGTTGTCGTGAAAAATTTTGAGGACGGAAGTATGTTTGCAAAACATATCCTGTGTGTTATGCTTTCGATAAAAATATATGAAAAATTTATATTCAATTTGATTTTAAGGGTAATAATATTAAAATTTTAACTGTTCGGTTATTGAGAGTTTGAAATACTGAATTTTGGGGCTCCCCTTTTATATAGTGATGGTAGTTTTGTTTAATATTGAAATTTTCATTATTTAATTAACTTTTGAATAAAATTTTATATAATTTATATCTAATATCGAAAATACATTAAATAGCTTCCTATAAACAGATTACTCCTGAAAATACCATTGCAATTTTAACAGGCCGCCATTTTGTTATGGTTTAGTTTTGAAAGTTTTTAATTTGATATTCATTTGGCGCAAAGATGTTAAAATTTTGATAGAACGGCATTTGATAAATTAAGTGTTTTGGTGGTAAAAACATTTGATCAAAATCAGTTGTTGTTTACGATAACAATAAAAGATTAAGGGAAATTAGGATAATGTGTCAATAAGGGCGGCCATCATTAATTTGAAAAAAAAAACGATAATGTTGTAGATAGTCTGAAGTTTAGAACAAATTGTTGTCGTAGGAGACAGAGTGTCTAAAACTTCATTAACAACAATGCGACGCCGTTCTCAGAACTTTGAAAATAGTCCTAATGCTTTGGGCGAACTGCTTATAAAATGTGAAAATTTGTTCGCTTACAAGGTACCAAAGATTGGTTGTCGGTTCTGGGTAACTAAAATTACACGAATTATTTATGACTTACCTTCACATCCTGAAAATGGGATAGTCAAGGTTCAGTATTGAACCAGAAGGAGTCATTGGACCCTTTATTTGCAAAAATGTTACATTACAGCCAAAAAGAACAATTAAGTTATGAAAAGTCTTAATTTAATTGTGCCTTCGGCGTATGCGATTCGTTTGAAACCTTCAAGTAGGAAATCGTTTTCAGTTTACATAAACACGTACCCAATATGATATAGCCTAATATAAATAAATTTTCGGTTAAGTAGTAATTTACGTTTCGTCTTGAACAAGAACTAGATGCAAAGCAAGAGCTTCTTAGCAACAGACAATAATGCCCAGCGACAAAACAACATTGAACAAACTGCACAAGAACTACATGACGAAATCTCAAAATACAATACGGAATGTTTTAGAAACTACACTTCAACTCGATGGACTATTATAAGACAAATATTATCTTATAAAAAAATAACTCACCCTTTACTTATTATACTAAAATCGAGACAGCTCCTCGCTATGATCTGATCACCTCCAATATACTCCAACAACTTTCTATAAAAGCAATAGTCTTCTATTACTAACTTATATAATTCCATCCTTCGAACCAAATATTTCCCAATCCTCTGGAAATTTGCCATGATAAAAATGCTTTCTAAGCCCAATAAACTAGTAAACCGCCCCACTTTGTAGAGATCAATAAGTTTCCTTCCAATCATCTCAAAATTCATTGAAAAAAATAGTCCTACTCGGATCCTCAAATTTAATTTTCAATCATGAATTCGGTTTGCGCTCCGAACACTTCACTACCCAGCAGTGTCATCGAGTTGTCGATTTCATTGCATCATCCTCTTTAGAAAGAAAAAGGGAGGCACCTTGGCTTACTTTGAAAACTCAAGAGGATTCTTTCTTCTACCTATTTTCTAGTCCTAAGATCATTCCTTTCCAACCGACACTTCCAACTAAACTAATCCATCGGAGTCTACAATATCTCTCCGATATTGGATGGTGTTCCACAGAGAAGTATATTTGGACCCATTCTCTAAAACATTTATAAATCCAAAATACCAATATGTCCCAATACCTTCTTTGCTACATACGCCTTGCATCTAGCATAAATCCCCTAGTTGCTTCCGAAATTCTCCAAATCCAAATCGACACCCTCCAGAACTGATTTACCAGGTGAAGAGTAAAAATTATTGAACGTAATTCTACCCACGTGTCTTTTACTCTTTGCCGAGAACCATATTCTCCCATATACCTTAATAGCAGTGCCATACCACTGCACACCGAAGTTCGGTACTTAGGACTGAACTTAGACAAACCCACCTACAAGACTTAAAAAACAAGAGCTAAAAAGACGATATCTCTAACTACTTCGACTTCTAGACAAACGTTATAAACTTACTATAGACAGCAAATTACTTTTATACAATGTTCTATTGAAACTCATCTGGACTTACGGACTAGAACTCTGCGGTTCTACTTAGCCTTCCAATTTCCGTCGAATCCAATCTCTTCAATCAAACAAAACTCCGTACAATTGTTGACGTTTCCTTTTTTGTTATTGTTGTTGTAAGGTCTGGTCTCTTAGATAAGAGTCAGATGCCATTAAGTAGCGTTATGACCATGAGACCATTTGGCGAACGACGCTCCCTTTTATGTTCGCAATACTCTTATTCATCGTGATCTTAAGGTTCTATTTGTTATAGATGTGCTTGTGTCTCGTTATAAAAAGTTCCATTGCCGTACCTCTAATCATACTAATCCTGTTGTTCAAAAACTATCCTGCATTTCGTTTTCTAGAAACATCTATCGAAGACTTAAAGCGTCACTGTCCGCATGATTTATTAAAATGCTGACGCTTAACATAAACACACGCTAACAGTGGAAACTTCGATGGACGTTTACTCCTCATAACCTTTTATGTTAATTAAAACTATTTTTAAAATTTGCTTATTTATTATGTTTTAGTTGTAATAATATCTATAAAAAAAAAAAATAAAAAAAAAAAAACGTTCATCTTGAATATTACGAGTTTTATATAATTTTTGTCTATTTTCAAAGTAATCAAAATATTATCTAATTGTTTTATATTGATTTTGAATATAGTGCCATTAAATTTTATGATGTTTATCAAGTCTATGGTGGTAGGCTATAAGCAACGCTCAGCGAAATCATAAAATACGAAACGATTACGCACTTTTGGCGTGAACGTTTTGTAAACGATTGGCAATTCGATAATCGTTCTTAAATAATTATCGACAACTATTAAAATATTGAAAGTTTGTTTATATTTTATTTTCAATCTTTTTTCTTTTTCTCTTAAGTTTTATTTTAATATTATTTTTCTCGATTCTGATAATTCGTCTCTATTAGTTCATCGAATAACTAAAAGCAATTTTCATACGATTGATTTATGGGTTGATTGTGGTTATGAATTTTGGATAATTTTTATCTTTTTATATAATTCCATAAAACCCAATTAAAGAAGGTCTAGTCTGCTGACATTCCCATAATGACCATTTTTCAGATGAGTATTTCCATTTTAGCAAATCCATTTCGATTCTAGTCCCACAGTCAGTCGTCAGGCTGTGTATTTATCGTAAATTTTTGTTTGTTTTTTAATATTTTGATCAATTTAAATGTGTTATGATGTAAGAAATTGATTTCGAAAGAAAAATAAACTATTTATGTTGTAATATTTAGAGTTATTATCTATTCAAAATTATAATTTTTGAAAGGTTGTTTCCTTTTTCTATTAAAATTTCATATATATAGCCTCTATGTTTACATACAATTTACAGTAACGGAAATGTGCGTAATTATTACTACTTATAATTACACGGAAAATACATTGGAACGGTAGAATTATAAGATATAAAACAAAGAATAAATAATCAGTTTGTTAGATATTTAGAAATTTATTGCCAATTTTGTATTAAGAATAGGAATATTAAAAAAACAATTTGCTGTCAAATCCTTACTGTCCTTAGGAGACAGTCTACTGCTTCCGAAATTCTTCAAACCCAAATCCAACTCCTTCAGAACTGATTTACCGAATGGAGAGTAAAAGTTAACGAACGCAAATATGTCCACGAAACTTTTACTCTCCACCGTAAACCATTACCTCCGATATAAATTCTACCCTAATTTGTTCTTCGAAAAACTCTATTTATTATAAATAAAATACATTTAAATGTTACATTTTGATAAAAAAATTTATTTTATTAAATTTTTTTAAATCTTGTCGTTTTTGTATAAAAGAGAACAATTAATCTGTCATGAGACGTGTTGTACGAATCGATTCTTTTGCGGACTGTAATTTGTCTATTATTTAACGAACGTTGCTTTTTAACCTTTCGCGGACTGTAATTTGTCTATTATTTAATGAACTAAACTTTATAGATTATCTGCATAAAATCGGTTTTTATATTATTGTACAAAAAAATGTCTAATGGCGTTAGCTCATAGCAGCTTAAATGGCATTTGACACACCAAATTTCGAAATTACTTGGAATTTTTTTAGTCAATAAAGCTAAAATTTCCTAGTTGTGTGACTTGTAGTCAAAACACATATGATCTCGATTAAGTTCAGATGAAAAACGATCAGTTATCATACGATCATAGCGCTCAGTTAATTATTGATAACGGTTCATTTTCAAAAAAAATACAGACCAATGACAGCTTCAGATCATAATACATATTAGTCAGTCACTTTTCGCCAATACGATGGCTTTTATATAGTTACTTGTGTTTTTTCAGAGCCTCATATATAGCAATCCACCGAACAAGAAATGAGCCGCATTATTAAAGAAATTTTTGTTATCACTACTTTTGTAACTTATCGTTGGATGGTCAAGCGGACCATAAAGTAAAATTACAACCTTTAATATAAACAACTATTATCTTTGATGATATAAAATATTTGACAGCTGTCAAATACCAAAGCTGTATTTTCAGAAGCGTGCAATAGATAGACTTGGCAGTGAAATACCACAAGACACTTAAGAACTGTACCTTGGTAAACGCTTGTCATAGAACTCACAAACAAAATTTAAAAGACTAGAGCCAATATTGACTTATGAGCACTTCTAGTTCGGAAGTCCATATTGTTTTTAGGCAAAAAAGCGGTACTAAACGTGATCTTAAAGTCGCATTTGTTCGCGATGTGACTTTGTCTCATTATAAAAACTTTGTTTCTCTTGTACGAGAACCATCCCCCACATTCCTCTCCAGAAACACCAATCGCCGACCTAAACATCGCTGGTGCACACTGATTTGTTAAAATACTAAGTGTCCAACTTATATTTACGTATGTACACGCGAGCACGAAAAACTTCGATGGTCATCGATAATAACGATTCACTTCAGTCAATATTTTTATCTACATCCGCTCTTCACTTGCTGCTATTGCAGATATCTATAAAATTTATAATAATCTTTTAAGTTTTTGCAATAATAATATATATAAATATTTAAAAAAAAAACAAAATTACGATTGCTCCAATCAGAACGTAACGGATCTTCAATGCTTATACCCTACAAATGTTTTGTTCAATCTTACTCAGTTGTAAAAAACATTTTTGCTCCTTCGAAAAAAAAAAAATCTTTGTATTTCTAAATTGAAACAAAAAAACTGACAAATCGGATGGATAAGCAAATGAGCAGAAAATAAAGAAATTTATTTCGTATCGAGCAGAAATTTATATTTAAATATTTTCCAACTTTCCCCCCACAATATTGGTGGCAAATATGTGCTTTGAATTTTTAATTTTTTCTACATTTCACGTTTGATTAATGCATGCGGATGACGATTGAGTGCACCGATTTATGCTATGGGACGTACGGTATTCCATATCCTGTGCATATGATTTAGCGACAAGCTCGAGAATTTTCACCGCGTCGATCTGGTTTTGAAACGTTTGCTTTTGCCTGCAGCTCATGTTCACAACAGTTCCTTCCGATCATGATTGGTGGTGTCCATTGCATCTTTTCTCATCAGCTAAATGGTCGTAATAAATAATATAAATGTTATGTGCTGTTTAGTGAAATTATCTTCCAATTTCGACCGATAGCCAACTACGGCTCATTCCGATTCGTAGTGGAAAACTTAAAAATATGTTTGCTTGTCGCAGTTTTCGCTGCTGGCTAAGTGCATACTTTTCATTTCCATCCAAATTTTCCATTTACATTTACCATTTGATATTTTCTTTTAACAAAATTTCCTCGTTTTCGTTGAGAACTGAACTGAATTAATGTCAATTAGTTTATGTATTTTCATTAACACGTACTAGTGAGTAGCAGTGAATATTGACGTCGATGATAAGATTCTGTTTGCATTATAATAACCTAGATGGTGCTGCTTTCTTCTAGTGAATGCAGGAAAAAAAACGATCATCCGATTTGAAATTGGTAATGTGTAGTTAGGAGTAGTTTGCGGAAAGGTGGGAGGGGTAAGGAAGAGGGTTGGTTTATTTATTAATGCAAGAAAATACCATCAATTATGTCTATCGATAAGTGGTGGTTGCGCCGGTAAATTCAAACGATTGCTAAAAGGAATTATTTCCGTATACAATTCATATTGATTTAATGGTCCAAATCGAGGATTTATTATGAATGATATTTATTTTAAGCAGGAAAAAGTTTTTTAAAAGATATTTTCTTACGGTTTCAGATGAAATTTGTGTTCAGGGAAAATTTTGAACTAAACATTACCTATTTTGATCTTGTAGCCATTTTATTGTTAACGTTGGAAAATCTACAGATATTCGGGTTTAATTTCAAACATTCGAATGAAGTCTTCTAGTACAAGTGCACTGCTATTAAAATTTAATCGTTTTAGTCATATTTAAATCTATTTGAAGATGTCTGTATTTCCAGCATCTAATCAGCTTAGTTTTTATATTTGTTAACCAAATTAATAATATTCTGTATAATGCCAATCATATAGCTTATTAAATATTATCTTAAAAAATAGTTTTATTAAAAATCTTTTAAATGACAAGGCTATACTTTTCAAACCGCAAAATAGATAATCTGGTATTTAAGAATAAGCCAGATTATCCATTTGGCAACAACGCAATAGACCTGCCAATTGTCCTCTAAGATCACGCAATTTGACGCCATTTGATTATTGCTTTAGTGGATCAAGTAAAGTCATTGAAGCATGCTTATAAACACCAGCATTGTTTTTTTTAAAGAAATTCTTATTTTCAGTTGACAGTTAATTCGAAATTGTGGCTTAGAAAATACTTCGAATTTGTATTGGTTATACGGCTTTCTTCTCGATAATCGTGGACATCCTATCAGCTAATCCTGTGATGTTGTTTGAACCCTAGTCTTTTTTAAAACTAATTCCACAAACTAATACTATACTGCAAAATATAGTATCCACTTTTACTCCATCTAAATAAACAAAATGGCTGATGACAACCTTATTTATTTGACCACTAAACTGTCATACATGCGACACCAAATGGCTTCACGATCGTAGATCTTCGATATGGCTTTGGGACCTTTTACACACACAAACAAATAAATGCGCTAATCCTCTCAAAAAAAACCCACACATTATTGTTAATAAGTTCTACGATTGGTTATGAGTATTTTTGAAAATATACCAGGGGTATAAGCTTAAATCCGCGGTTTGGATATAGATGGCGTGAGTAAGCGTATTAAGCTACCATGGGCACGCCATAATTTTTTTTTATGAGTTTGACATCTGTCAACATTAATCAGTGCACATTGTTAGCAATTTCGTACAACAGCATACATTTTGAAGAAATCATACGGTTTCAAAGACGGCAATTTTGACATGTGCGGCAAGAAGAGTGAAAATCGGCATAGGAAGGTTGAGGACCATCAATTGCAGGCTTTTTTTGACGAAGACGACACCCAATCGTAAAAAATGCTCGTGGAGTAATTGCGTGTCATGGGGAAGATTGAAAATATCGGAAAATGGGTTGTGCATGAATTGAACGATAGGCAGATGGAGCGACTCCAAAACACATGCGAAATCTTGCTCGCCAGACAAAAAAGAAAGTCGTTCCTGCATCGGATTATGATAGGCGATGAAAAGTGGATATATTTCGAGAATCCTAAACGCAAGAAATCGTGGGTTGATCCCGGCCAACCATCAACATCTTCCCCAAGACCAAATCGCTTCGGACGGAAGACGATGCTGTACGTTTGGTGGGATCAGCAGGGTATCGACTACTATGAAATGTTGAAACCGGTTGAAACTGTCAATGCCCACCGCTACCACCAACAGCTGATCAAATTGCACCGTGCTCTGCGCGAAAAAAGGACGGATTATCAAGAAAGACATGACAAGCTGATTTTCCTCGATACGTGTACTATTTGGAGACACTCAACTGGGAGGTGCTACCCCACCCCGCTTATTTAGAAGACCTGGCCCCTTCCGACTACAACCTGTGTTCGTCGATGGGCCGCGCGCTCGCTGACCAGCACTTCGATTCTTACGAAGACGTCCGAAAATGGCTTGATGAGGGGTTTGCCTCGAAAGAGAAGGAATTTTTTTAGCGTGGTATCCACAAATTGCCCGAGAGATGGGAAAAATGTGTAGCTAGCGAGAGCAAGTACTTTGAATAAATTTATTTTTGCTTTCTATAAAAAAAACGTGTTTTTTTAATAAAAAACATCGGATTTAAGCTTATACACCTGGTAATTTTCAGAAGTCTTAAAGAATTTGCTGAGAACTTGTGAAAATTTTATATAAAAGTATTCATATTTTTACGTTATATTTATGTAGATTGAAAAAAATTATCTGAATCAGCAGCTATTTTATATATTTGATGGATTGTAGGGATTAGTACAGTAAAAAATTTGTGGTACTCAATCATATTGTCCGTCTGTAAACAGTCATTGTTCGAGTTGTTTGTAAATGGCACAGTTTTCTGCTAAAAGTAATAGAATTTCTGCAATAAAAAATATTTAAAATTCATAAATGTAACGAGCCATAATAGATTATTGTTGACTACAAACACAATCGGTGGCACCCATGTCGTGGGAAAAAAAACTATTCATGTTATGTAGACCCCTTGTTTTATTTAATTTTGTTCACTTTTTACTTGGCTTTTTTTTCCTCCAGTTGGTTCCTTGTATGGTTAAACAGTTTTTGATTTTGTAATAAATTGATTTAAATTGACTTTTAATAACGAAAATGAGGTAAAAGATAATATATAAATTGTAACATTTCAAAAATTTGTAACTATTTTGTGGGAAAAGATATGAAATAATAAAAATGAGAAATTATTATCAAAAAAAATATATTAACTATTGTATTTTAAAAAAAACTACTTTAAATAATATAATTCAGAACTAAAGGAAAACTGTAATTTTTATGATTTCAATTAATATTGCCTATTTTCATATTTATTATTAATAAAATATATTTTCTTAAAAATAACTATTAAAAAAGGGGGACTTAAAATATATCTCAATTTTCATATTTTACTTTTAAAATAAAAGAAAAATATTTAACGAAAAAAAAAACATCAGTAACAAAATTAAAGTCTTGTTATTATTTAAAAATATTCTCATATTAAAAAAAAATTAATCTAATGCTATCATGCGTACTACTTATTAGTAACTTTATTGTTATATGTTCAACCAAAAAAATAATTAGAAAATATTTTACCTAAAAGCAAATTTCCAGCAGATAAATTTAGTAAACAAGTTTTTATTTTTAATAATTTGTACATGAATCTGCGTTAGATAAATATTTTTCTTTAAATATTAACAAAAAAAAACAAGAAAATATACAATAGAAGATGAAAAAAAAACGATTAATATGTTGCCAAAAAAATCCGGAATCTAAGAAGTAAATTGCACGAAAACAAAAACTACTCTTCGAGTCTCGAAAGGCTGTTTCATTAGTAAAAGCTGGTATTTGCAGAGCAATATGTCAGATGTGGTACCGATTAGCATAAAAACAATAAAAATACCAGATATTCGGTATAGAGAGCTACATAAGAAAAAAAAACTAGTCTTTAATATAGAAACTATTAGTGAATTTTATTCTCCATGAGAAAATATGTTATGCGTAAAAAAAATTAATTTATTATGAAGAAAAAAAACCAAACAAAGGCAAAAGTATAAGAGAAAATATGAAATGATACAAAATATAAGAAACATTATTTTCGGGAGCGAAGTTTTACCATATAAAATAAAAAAAAATCACATATATCCTAATAAAAATAATTCATATAATAATGATAAAAAGTAACTGTAATAATGATAGTAATAAGTTTCGACTAAATCGATTTAATAAAACGAGGGTAATATATTCACGACCGAAAGAAGATTTTTAAGAGGTAGAGAAAAATATTTTTATGAAGAAAAAAACAACAAAAAATAAATGCAAACTGAGCAGAAGAAAGTGATTATTATTATTAATTTTTTTTTGTGTTTGATTTCTCTTCCATAGAAATAAGTTAAATTTTTTTAGAAAAAAAGTAAGAGGAAAATAATTGAAAAAGCTAACAGTGTTTGGGTCAAGGACATATTTGTATCCATTTTCTTTAAGAGTCGAACTGACAAAAGCTTCAGCGCCCACCTTGAGGTCGTTTGGTCACAACGCAGTCATACAAATTAATACGATTAGACAGACGCCTGGGAATGAGATATGCGACGACCACAAAAGTCATATTGTTGGAGCTCCAGCCCACCACCGTCCCTTTAAATGAACTTTTCAATTTGCATTCAACAATATTTGGTGTTGAGAATACTGCGCTTCTCCGATAATCGAATCTTGATGAGGATTTAATATCAATTATTTTGAATTGCAAATAAATACCAAATCAAATTCTTTTCTTTTTTCGATCTAGACATGCACCCAACATATATTCGCACGTATCAGGGGGGGGGGGGGGGGGGTTAGTTAGAAAGAATTTATTTGAAAATAATATTATTCAACTTAACACATTCTCTTGATTGAGTTTATTTTGATTCTCTTGATTGAGTTGCTTTTGAGTAAAAAGTATCAAAAATAAACCCTTTCACTTGGTCGCTGCTGTATGATTGTGATATAATTGAAATTTTTTTTTCCGCTTGTCTACCTTGTAAGGACAAATTCAGTTTAACAATGCAACTTGAACAACAAATAACAGTTATATGGTATATCTACAAATAGTTTATGCATTATAAGATTGTTAAAGAACTTTATCAAACCAGACTGCCTTGAGGATTAAATATCAACGTTAACCGACCGATATGAATTACGAAAAACTATAACGATCTCGATTGTAGTGATGTTTTTCTCTTATTTCATCTTTAATACTCAATGGTAGATCATAAAAAAATTCGAAATATTCCAATTTGACTTAATCTTTTATCAATAATAAATCAAAATTAAATTAACTTAAACAAAAATAGGAAACATTTCGTTAGAAAAATAAATAAATTCACAGAAATTTTTTTTATTGTTGAATTCAATTAAATCGATTACAAAAGTTTACCAAAGTTCATAAAAAAAAGAAACTTGAAAATATTCATCACACGTGGGATCCGCACCTAACACCATTAGAGGAGCTTCTATTATGTAAAGTTGTCGCTGCAGTTTTTCGAGTTCATTTATATTTTCATTGGGAAAATTGTATCCTAATCAGTATGAACGAAAATTAGTACGAGGTCTGTTCAAAAAGTCTGTTGAATTTGCGCGGGTATATTCGATTTTTGATTTTTTGTGGCGTTATGTTGGTACTCATGTCTCTCACTTATGCCAAAAAGTTCGGCCATTTTGAATGTTCAGTTAATTTTTGACAACTGCTTTGCTTGCACGTGTTTTGGCTCGTCTTCGACTTTTGCCTATTTCCAAAAATGGATAAAGAATCGGTATCAAATTTTGTGTGAAAAACAAAATTAATTGCGCGGACGCATTCCGAATGTTGACTGTGGCATATGGTGAAGCTACCTTGGACCGAAGCAACGTTTATCGGTGGTACAAAATGTTATCAGACGGCCGAGAAGATGTGAACGACGAAAAGCGTGCTGGACGCCCAAACACGTCAACAACAGACGAAAACTTTAATGAAGTGAAGAAAATAGTATTGGCCAATCGTCGAATCACCGTTAGAGAAGTTGCTGAGGACTTAAGCATATCGAGTGGCTCGTGCCATTCGATTTTTACCAATGATTTGAGTGTGAGACGGGTCGCCGCGAATTTCGTACCAAAATTGCTCAATTTCGACCAAAAACAGCATCGCATTAACATTGCTAAGGAACTTGTTGGACTCTGTTCGCGACGACCCAAATTTGCTCCAGAGGGACATGAGTATCGTGGGTTTACGGTTATGACGCGGAAGCCAAAGCTCAATCATCCCAATGGCACGAGCCAATACCGAAAAAGCGTGCCAAGTTCGGTCGAATGTGAAGGTTTTGCTTACAGTTTTCTTCGATTGCGGGGGTGTGGTGCATCATGGTTCTTGCGACAGGGTAAAACGGTCTATAAGGAATATTAGCTGCAAGTTATGCGCAAGTTGCCCAAAGCAATGCGGCAGAAACGCCCGGATTTGTGGAAGAACAAAAACAACACACTCATAATGCCGCGGCCACCATATTTCCCAGATCTGGCCCCCTGTAACTTTTTCTTGTTCTCGAAAATGAAGATCCCCATGAAAGGACGACGCTACGCTACGATTGAGGAGATAAAGACGGCATAGAAGGAGGAGCTGAACAAGATCACAAAAAATGATTTTTTGAAATGCTTTGAGGATTGGAAAAAACATTGGCACAAGTGTATATATCTGGTGGGGATTACTTTGAAGGGGACAAAATAGATATTCATGACAAAATAAATAATTTTTGAAAAAATACAAAATTCGCGATACTTTTTGAACACTGCAGTTTTACGAGTTGATTAATAGATTCATTGGGAAAATTGTATCTTAATCAATACGAACACAGGGAAGGCAAACACAAAAAAAAAAACAAAAATGAAAATAAAAATAAAAACAGTAAAAACTATTGTGGAAAAAATATCTGTTATTGCAGAAATGCCCAACGGTATTTGACTAAGTAACTAGATGCGTATTGATGAATGGAAAAATAAAGAAACAAAATTTACAAGAAAAAACAAACAGTTTAAATGAATACGTACTCTTAAATCTTGCTTTACTAAACGCAATAACAAATTGAAATATTTAAGGTAACAAACGCAGAAGAAAAACCGAAAAAGGTGTAAAGGTCATTCATTCATTTATATCTGTCAATATTTTATACACACAAAAAAAACCTATTGGAAAAATCAATTAATAAATTCTTCTAAAAACGCAAATACAAAAAAAAGTGCAAGAAAAAAAACCATTATTTTTATTATGAAATAACGGCGGAATTTATCGCAGTTGAAAAAAATGTGGATAAGTAAAAATCCCAATAATAATTATGGCGTTGTTCTTTCAAAACAAACCCTACAATTGTTTATTTGTGTGGTGGCGATGGTATGAACAGTTGTATGGTTGGTGACAGAAGCCAACCGAGAAGATTCTCACCACATCAGAAAGCGAAAGTTATTGGAAAAAAGGCATAAAATTGTCTTAATTAGAATTTGTGATTAAAAATATTAAATTTTTCTTAATACTATTTTACAAGCTGTTTAAAAGAAGATTTTCTAATCAAATATTAATCGTATTATAAGAGGAAAAAAGAAAAAAGAAAAAAATTCCTTATTTTTCGCACTGGAAAGTAAATTCTCTCTTAAATTGTTTTCCGGTTTCTTTCTTTGGTAGAGGACGGACGGACGGACAGATTGGATTGGATTGATTGACATTTTTTAAATTCAAAATGATCAAGTCCCAGTTATTTTTTTATCTCAACTCTTCCAAAAGTCAATTCCGGGTGAAAATCTTATGAAAAAACATGAAATTTTTTTATTATTTATAATATTTATAAGAAGGAGAAAGAAATTGCCACAAAAATGTGGTTGTAAATTTGTTTTTTTTTTATATCTATCAAAAAATGTTTTGTTTTTTCATAAAATAACAATTGGAAAATAAATAGCAATAGCAAAAAAAAACAAAGAAAAAAATAGTCGAAAATCAAGAATTGACAGTGGCAGGCAGGCACATGAAAGTCAGTTCAAATATTGGCGGCCGGAGGCTGTTGTTGTTTTGTCAACTTTCTATCTACTCACAAGAGAGCGATTGGTTTCTAGCTAAGTGTGTACGGTTGCTGTCTCGGATTCATTGATGGTTTTCGGATTTATTCCACAACTATGGTGGTGGTTAGCTTATGAAGTGGAAGAAGATGGTCTGAGGCGAGGTGAAGTTGGAGACGCCTTGCGAACTTGCGAAACTTTCCACCTTAGCTGAACGGTTTTATGAATCGTTAAAATCGGATTTTATGATTCAATAATTATGTGTGTAATCAATTGAGGACCATTCAGATTGTTTTTTGTATTTGGAGCAAAATGGAGAGCGATAGAGACTTGTGAAAAGCGGATTTTATGTCATTGAGTTCAGCCTGCGGGCCAGGCCACTACTCAATCAAATTGAGCATAATCAGTTCGAATTCGGAATTAAAGCAATTTATTGTCACCAACAAAGCAAACACAATGAATTACTGTATTTTTTTTTACCTTTAATCGAATCCATTTAACGACACAGGATTTAAAATCAATCAATTGGGGGTCATTTTTTTCTCACACACCAAAATGCTATTAAGTTAATGATAGTGTATGTACTTTTTGAGAATTAGCAATTGGACTCCATCGGGGATCAACAGAATCTGTGTACTTTTCAATAAGCTATAAAGTGGGTGCGTAGGGTGCAAGGTAAATCTTAAGCGCATGGGGTTGACATTTTCAGGGTTGTCATGAACAATTCTTAGTTGGAATATTTTATAATCAATCAAACAGGGCTGCCAACCACAACCGTGCACACCTTGTCCATTTTTATTTCGATTTTTGTTTTTGTCCAAAGAAAAAAATATTACAAAACAAAATTGATGGTCATTTTATAATTGTTATCTGGAATTTTCTCTTGTTTTATTTTATTTATAAATGAACACACAAGCGAGCTAAATAAAATTGTATTTTTTTTATCTTCAAAAAAAAAATAAACCAAATTTTATGCGCATACACACACATGCATACATACAAATACTTAGTTCATAATCACACTTAAGTTTGGTATGCATATTAAGAAGATAATAAAAATGTTTTTTAGTATCATTAAAAATTCATGTTAACAGTGAAAATTAACTATATTAATTTTTATAAAGCTTGTAAAATATAATAAATTATTTTTTATTTTTACAAAAAAAAAAAAATATGAATTTTATTTATCAATAGTTTTTATTGAAACTAAAAATATTTCATTTCCATTTGGAAATTAAGTTATAAAAAAAAAACTTAAATGTGTACAATTCGTAAAAGTTCAACAGTTCACAGTCATGACGAATATTTCACGTGTAATTTGGTTTAAGCCAAGGTGAAAATTGGTGTGAACAAGTAGTAAACAAATTTAATAAACTCAGTTGGTTTTTTATTGGAAGAAAAACAAAATTAACCGAAATTACTGTATTACCTTCCGCATAGTTGAAAATATGATCACCACCAACAACAATTTTGATTAGGGAATTTACCTGCTAGAATAATTTTTCTATTTGATTTTTTTTATTATTTAATAACATTTTAATGTTAGTTTTGACCTACGACTTTGGATTTTGTTGTTGAAATAATTTTAATCAATAAAAGGTCATATGAATGGAGTCAATTTTATTTATTATATCCAAATAAAAATTGTTCTTAAAAGCAAAAAAGCGAAAATGGAAAGGTGATTGTGTACTTGTGTTCTTTTTGTTAAATTCATTTTTACTATTAATTAAAGTAAATTTTATTTGTTTTAAGTTTTGGCTATTATTTATTTTCAATACAGAATGTTTATTTAAATTATACAGCATGCGTTAATAACGGGTTGTGCGGAAAGTAATTTCGTTTCTATTTTATAAAAATGCCAAAAGATTTTCTTATAGTGAATTAATATTTTATTCAATTAAATATTGTCCAGTCTGATCCAAATACCCTTTGCCATCTTTCTGGCAGTAGCATGATTCCACGCTCATAAAATTTTTGTTCTTTGCTGGCAAAAAACTATTCCAAGTGATTTTTCACCTCCTCATTTGAATTAAACGTTTTACCGTCTAAAAATTTTTGTAGAGACCGGAAAAAATGATAATCGGATGGTGCTACACATAGGTCTGGAGAGTATGGTGGGTGTGGCAGTATATCCCATCCAAGCTCTTAAAGCTTTTGCAGAGTGGTCAAATTTGTATGTGGTTTCGCACAAACTTGTATGTGGTTTATCCTTTTGGAATACTATACCTTTCCTATTGACCAATTCTAGACTTTTTTCTTTAAGTGAATCATTCAATTTGTCCAAATGATGACAGTACACTTCAGAATCGATCGTTGTATTGTTCGGTAGAACCTCAAAATATACGATTCCTTTGAAATCCCACCAAACAGATAGCATAACCTTTTTTTGATGAATATTGGCTTTTGAAGTGCTTTGAGCCGGTTCATCTTTTATACTCCAGGATCTATTGCACTTAACATCGTTGTAGACAATCCATTTCTCGCCTCCAGTGATGATACGCTTCAAAAATGAATCATTTTCTTGGCGTTTGAGAAGCAAATCACAAACGTCAATGCGACGGCACAAATTTGTTCCGTAAGATGATGAGGAACCCATATGTCTAGCTTTGAGATAAAACCTAGCCATTTTAAATGATCATGAACGGTCGTATTCGATAAATTTAATCTCTAAGCAATCTCAGAAGTTGTTATTCGCCGATTTGCATCAATTAATGTCTTCATCAGCTTCAACTGGCCTTCCAGAACGTGGTGCATCAATGGTTGTTTGCTTATGTCAGCTGTCAAAATACATATTATTATGCGGCTTAAGTGTGAAGTTGGTTGGTAAAAAACGAAATTACTTTCCGAACCCAATAAATTTCATTATTTAAAAATTTCGGTTTGACTAATTCACTTAAACCGTACAATAGTTTATTTATTTTTCGTCCTTATTACTATTAATAATTTTACAATATTTCAAAATAAAAGAGATTTTTTTTTCAATAAAAAGAATTGATTGTATTTGATATTTTGCAAATCAATAATAGTTTTGATGATATTTCCAAAAAGAAATTTCAAGGCTTTGCAGTTTGGTGTCATTCTAATTTTAGTCTCCATTTTTGAAATTTCTTGTTTAATGAATTTTTTTAACAATTATTTTTAAAAAGTAAATTCATAAAAAAAAAATAATTTCTTTTACATTCAAAAAAAATTTTTTAGAGAAAAATCAGTGAAAATCATAATAAAAGCAAAGCAAGAATCAATTTTTTTTATGACGAATTGTTAGTAGATAAACCACAATCGGATGGATGATTTGTGGTGTGTGCTGGGGGGAAAGCCTTTCAATTCACATTAAACAATTCTAAATTTGAATAGATGAGATGAATTATATATGAATTAATGCATAAAACTTAGTGTGAGAAGGTGTTCGAAAGCTGAAAGTTAATCTATTGATTTTTGATGTTGAAGCATATGAAGTTTAATGCTGATGATATACGTACGTAATTCGAGACTCGAAATTCAAACGGTTGATTTTCATTACTTTCCCATCAGTCAAAGATTGAAGAAATTTTCAAAATATTCAAAATTAATGTGGTTGCATTGAGGAGGAGCGCTTTTTCTAATCTATCGTACCGCAAACTTTTATTTATAGCGATTATTTTCTTTCACTTTCTTTGCAAATCGCAAATCTAATGGCGCCAAGAGCATAGAAAAATTGTCAATAAACAAAAAAAAAAGAATTCGTCGTTTTGATTTTTTTCTCGATTTTTCGATTTTTTCATAATATTATGCAATAAGACGTATAAATTTATTCCAAATCAATTGCCCTATAGTCATCCCATTGAGGTCGAATATATAAAAATGGAAAAAATGAATTTTTATCATCAGCTCTATATGATACGAGTTATTTACGATATAGCATTTTTATAGGATTACAATTTCCATTAGCCATCAAATAAAAGAGTTAATTTTGAATCGTTTAGAAATTGTGATGAGTTTTCACACATTCATGAATGTGGATGATATTTTTTTTTCTTTTTTGGAAAGTACAATTTATTCTCTTATAAAAAATACTAGAGAAGGAGTAAAATAATAACAAAAGGTGGTAAGAGCCAAAATGATGTATGTAAATACATTCTAATATCCTCCCAATCTAATCAAGGGAATGGGGAGGGTTATCTTCTTATTAAAACAACTTTTGAAAGAATCAAATTCGTTTTTCAATCTTATTGTGATTAGATGAAATTCAAAGAATCGATTTTTGGGTGAGATACTTTCAATTAAATCGAAAGATTTCGTCTAAAAAAATGTAAGGTACTTTCTTTCTGTTTGGTATATGCATTTTTAGGCACTTTCGAACATGATAAATTGTTCTTTTCGATTGATCATCATTTTTTGTATAAATTTGAAATCTATTTTTAAAGATTCTTTATTAAATTGAAAAAGTTTTGTTTTTAATTGCAAATTTATGATACTCGGTAGCTTAGAACAATCTGACTTAAACTGAAGTAGCAACAGACCAGAAAAGGACATTTTACCTTTTTAAGTACTAATAATCATATTTAAAAAAATTGTTAATAATTTTTTTCCCTTATCATTATTCACAATTTTATAAAAATAAATTATTTTAGCACTGAAGGCATCAAAATATTTTCGTATAATTTTACTATTGAGTGAATCCTTTTTCTATATTTTTTCTTTAGCAGTAATTGAGAAAAATTTTAATCGGAATAATAAAAAAATTATGGAAAATTTTTTCTTAAATAACAAAGCATCAAAAATTAATTATTAAAATTCGTTGTTGGAATTTATTTAAAAAAAGAAAAGAAAAAAAACTCGATTAAACTGTAGTAATTTCACATGAAAAGAAAAAATCAATAAAAATAAGTGAAACAATTTAATTCATTGTTTATGTTATTGCGGATATAAAATTTTATATATTTTGATATTGAAAAAAAAACAGTCCAAATGGAGTATGTACTCCTCAGGAAGAGCCGTTAAACTTTCAGTTAAAAAATGAAGATACAACATCGATAATTGTGCATTTATTTTGTATTATTAACATTTGATACAGTCGCCGTTGGAGGTCTTTTTTTACAATATATTTAAAAAAAGCAAAAAAAAAACTTTCGCTCAATGTTCATGTTCGACAAGATAACGCAGTTTTGTGGTATTCTTTAATTGTAACAGTCCCCCGGGTGGTCGTTTATTTGTGCGAGTACAGTTATTGATTTTTTTTGAGGACAATGTAGCTAAACAGCCAATCTGAATACTTTAATTGTGAATATGGAATATAATGTTTATTCTAAAAGGCATTGGAAATTATTCTAGGAGACTTTCTTTCGTTGCAGTGAGAGGGAAATTTTTCACGAAATATTTTTTTTTACATATAATTTTTAAGTATAGCTTAAATAAACCATTTAGTAAAATTATTGTAATTAATGAAAAAGTCCGGTTTTATCGAATAATTTTTATTTAAAGATACACATTCATATTAGTTTAGAAAATATGCTTTGAAGGGGTGCGGGGAGGGGGAAGGGCGGGGTCAGCAGAAGACATTGAATTTGTACGAATTTGTGTGAGGCAATTTTTTAATCCCCTTAATTTTTTTATGTACGTTATTTTTTATTAGTAATTATATTCTATTATTTAGTTTTTATAAATTATAAATTATTGAAATATAATGCATTTAATATAATGTATAATATTTTGCTAAATATTCTGATTTACAAAAAAATACAGAAGTATCCAATTTTTAGTTTGGAAAATATTTAATAATTTTTAATTAAATATATATTATTTAAAATAATATTTGAATAAATTTAAAAGTGCCATTTTATATTATGAATTACATATTTACCTTAGAATACAAAAATACTTTGCTGTATCCACAGTTTGTGGTTTAAGAGGAGAACATTTTCTTCAACAATGCACCTCATTTCTTGGTCGATGCAGAGTACGTCAAACAAGCATAATTGCCAAATATAAGACCCTAAAAACCTTCTGTTAACTGTATTTTTTGCTATTATATTTGTGAAAAATGGCTGTCTCAGGTGCTTTTTGGTTTGAACGTGTCATTTCATTGAAAATGAAGAAGGAGAGATCGTTATCGCTAATTCTGAGCACTGTGGTTGTATGATAACCAATTTTTTTTTTGGTTTAAAATTAAAGATTTTTACCTGTATTATATGTGATTTGAATAAAACAGTATCACAAGCAACAAAACATTACAAATTTATGTTTTATGCGTGAAAAATTTGCCAGAACGCATAATGTCGAGAATTGGTGATTTAAATTCGCTTCGAAAATCATTTAATTTGATGCTGTTGGGTATTTTCATTTAAGACTTCATAAAAAAATATATTTTTTCATATAATTTTTAAATTTTGGAGTATAGGAAAACGACTATCCGTTTCGAGATGGCCAAATAACAGATCTAAATTTGTTAATTCCTAAAAATTACGTCCAAAATATTGGGTTTCCGAAAAAGTCTTATAAAATAATTTGTAGATAATGGCAATGTTTGTATAATAAAATGCATATAAAAAATATTAAAAATCTAAATTAAAAATTTTTTTATATAATTTTACTTTCCAAATTAAAAATTGGATTGATAGGATTTGTGTAAATTGATTTGGAATTTATTGACAGTTGGTTGTGAACTTTAGCTCAATTAGGTCCTATTTTAGTTTGACCAAAATGGCGCCTTTACGACAAGTTTTTGTGTCATATTTTTTGCTCCTTGTGTTATTCTTTGCTCTTAAGTTCACGTTAGTGAAGTTCATCAAAATGACACTGGAAATATTGTTATACCAGGGGTATAAGCTTACATCTGCTGTTTGGTCATAGATGCCGTGAGTGAGCGTATTAAGCAACCATTGGCACGTCATACTTTTTTTATAAGTTTGACATCTGTCAACATTAATCGGTACACATTGTCAGCAATTTCGTACAACAACATACATTTTTCCTTTGGTAATTATGTCTAGTTTTGTGCCAGAAAAAAAGCATATGCGAAAAGCTCTGCTTTTCTGCTTCAATTTGAAGAAATCGACTGCCGGAATCGCATCGACTGCTTATTGAGGCCTATGGTGACAGTGTTTTATCGGAAACAACGTGCCGAGATTGGTTTCGTCGGTTCAAAGACGGCAATTTTGACTTGTAGGACAAGAAGCGTGAAAATCGGCCTAGGAAGGTTGAGGACCATCAATTGCAGGCTCTTTTGGACGAAGACGATACCCAATCGCAAAGATCAGAAAAAGGGTGCCGCATGGATTGAAGGATAGGCAGATGGAGCGACTCCAAAACACATGCGAAATCTTGCTCGCCAGACAAAAAAAAACTCGTTCCTGCATCGGATTGTGACAGGCGATGAAAAGTGGATATATTTCGAGAATCCTAAACGCAAGAAATCGGGGGTTGATCCCGGCCAACCAACAACATCTTCCCCAAGACCAAATCACTTCGAACGGAAGACGATGCTGTGCGTTTGGTGGGATAAGCAGGGTATCGTCTACTATGAAATGTTGAAACGTGGTGAAACTGTGAATGTCCACCGCTACCACCAACAACTGATTAAATTGCACCGTGCTCTGTGCGAAATAAGGATGGATTATCAACAAAGACCGAAACTACTTGGAGACAATCAACTGGTAGGTGCTACCCCACCCCGCTTATTTACCAGACATGGCCCCTTCCGACTACCATCTCCTTTCGTCGATGGGCCACGCGCTCGCTGAGCAGCACTTTGATTCTTACGAAGACATCCGAAAATGGCTTGATGAGTGGTTTGACTCGAAAGAGAAGGAATTTTTTTGGCGTGGTATCCACAAATTGCCCGAGAGATGGGAAAAATGTGTAAGAAGCGAGAGCAAGTACTTTCAATAAATTTGTTTTTGCTTTCTATGAAAAAAACATGTGTTTTTTTGGATTAAAAAACAGCGGATTTAAGCTTATACCCGTGGTTTAAGAGGGCAAAGAGGCAGTGTCTCGCCTTGTTCGACAGCTTTATTTCTCCTCATATGTCTATATTCTACGCTTTCGATATCCACCATTTTCTATTTGCCATTGCACTGCTCAAAACAGTTTGACGCTTGCAGCGCTACTACCATCTAGGAAAAACACTAACTAAATAACTTAACGAATGGTTAGAGAGAAGAAAAAAAACCATCAATTATGTGGCAATGACAAATGCCAATAATTTCGATTAATTACAACAAAAAACCAATTTGACTGAAATTGCTAATTTTTAAAAGGAAAAATTACCAAAAAAAAAAAAAAATACCAAAACGAAACAAAAACAAAATCAGAATACAATACACTCTTTAAACAAATCATATAATATCGAAATAAAAATTAAAAAAAAAAAAATACAACGAAAAGAAAAGTGGAGTTTTCTTCGTCTTTTGATTGCTATATTTTTTTTTACTTCTACATTTATCGAAAAAAATTTTACTGTATGCAACTTTATACAAAAAGAGTGTAAATTTTTTTAATTGCTTCGATTGTGATGCTGCGATGCTGTAAGTTAGGTGACGGACAACAACGCATCGCTATGCTCACAAAATGATGACTTTCCATAATTTGGTGTCAATCAACTCTATCCGAACGTCTATTTACGGAAAGACCACATAAAGCTTTAAATTGTTAATTTTAAATACCAAAATACCAAAATATTAGCTTATAATTTGCTGAGTAAACTTGAACATCATCATTTTGTCCATTAACGCTTTTGTATTTGGACTATGCTGATGTTTCTTGACCGTTTTGGTTAGTGCAATCGTAAAGTTGTAAGAAATTAAATTTACTGCGTTTTAGTAGCATTTACACAATTGCTAATTAAATTTTCAGATTTTTTAAATGCGTAGGATTTTGTAGAATACAAAGAAGAGTATTTATGGTGTTTGGTGTTTGAATTTTATATGTACTCAAATGAAGATAGTGAATTTTTTTTTAGCTCTAATTTAACTGAGAGGAAATGTTTTCATATGAAAGTATTTTTGTAGAATTAAAAGAAGAATTTAATAATACGAGGTAGTATGATAAGTCAGTGATAAATTAAAAAAAGTAATTGCTTCAACATAAATTTATATATTTTTCAAAATACTATTTATTTAGTTAAATACGCATATTTTGTAGAATACAAAGATGAGTATTTATGGTGTTTGACGTTTGTCACTCCTCATATAGTGATAAGTTTGAATTTTATATGTACTTACATGATGAATAATACTGTCCTTTTATCGTCATTCTTTTTCCAAGATATCATCGATGAAGATTATACCATGTGCATCCCAGCAAATAGTAGATGATAGAACCGTTTCTTTGATACACGTTTAGTAGTATAAGTCCATTGTTTTGGCTGAACTTTGCTTTCTGGTGTATATTGGTGAATCCATACTTTATCAGCAGTTATCTATTGATACAAAAATTTATTTGGATTACACTTAAAAATGTTCAAACACTCTTTTAAGGTCGGTACACGAATAAGTTTTTGGTCAGGTGTTAGAAGAGAGGTGATAGCCGATAGATATCGGTAACACTTGACCAAAAAACATTCTTTTGAAATGTTTACCAAGTCGGCTATGGGATAAAATTTCTTCCGACGGTCTTTTTTTTTAAAAAAATACCATGAATTTTATTAATCATTTCTTCGGTATTGACTTAAAT
This sequence comes from Atherix ibis, assembly GCA_958298945.1. NCBI lineage: Eukaryota > Metazoa > Arthropoda > Insecta > Diptera > Athericidae > Atherix > Atherix ibis. The sequence goes on along the minus strand of OY282607.1, from coordinate 2,021,071 downwards.
TGGACGTTCTAAACGCTCAGCGTTACTTTCACTCGTACGACCACAATGGAGTCTCCATTATACTTTTCAAGCTTCATTTTTATTTCATATATTGTTTTTTTTCCTCAAAAAATTGTGTTTTATTAACCGTGAAAAAATTTACTTTTTCCATATTAATAATACATATAAACACAAACCTTGTCTTTTTTCAATTGTTGTCAAAACTAAACTAATTAATAGATATTTACAAAATTTTCTATACATTTTACAATCAGAAAAATATCCTTTTGTAGATATCAGCTATATTTGTTGCATTTATCACTGACTTATGATATTGCTACTTGTAAAGTGCATAGAAAATAAACAAACTATATGACTTTCCGAATTTATAATAATTATAATAATAATAGTAAAACCAAATGATTGATATGTAAAACACAGCTTGGATCGATGAAATATGACATTTTAATTGTGAATAAATTTCTATCTTCTCGTTAAGCGCACATGTATATAAAAATTACATTGAAGCAGATACAAAATTTGCGAGTGTATATTGTCCAATTAATACAAATTCGCGAGCAATATTCAAATGGCAATATTGCATAACATGATGACACTTCCCGTATTTGCCTATTGATAAACACTTAAGCATATATGAAATGGTAATTAACCAATTGATTTATGAATGGATTTGTTGATTTTTCTTCTTATTTTCTTTTAATATTTTTTTCAATTTTTCTTTCTCGATAAACAACAAAATCAGACTCAAGTTTCTTTAATAAATAATCTTTTAGATGAGAGTACGTTTGTACGAACGTGTAAGCGAACGATTTGAATGATCACTTCATTGCATATAAATCAAAATGCGATTAAACATGACTCAATCGATGAAGATGCGGCAGTACTCGATTATGGTAATGCAGTTCGATAGTTCACCTGTTTTTCTTAATCAAAATGGGAAAAGTCGGCGTGGATATACGAAGATAGTTATGTACGAAATGCAGATGAGTACAAATCGTGCTCTTTACCACCACTACACACAGATACGGAAAGTTCGCCGAAGGTGGTCTGTACGGCTTTAGTACATGAGCAGACAAGATTGTTCCATCATCGATTGGCTCTCGAATTGTTGACATTTCAATTTTCAGACATTTTGAAATAGATCGGACGGTGCTGTGCTTATATGCATGTAGGCATGTAAATACGTCTCTGAGTTTTTCGATTTTGTCAAATTGAATTTTTCTCTAATATTTCTTAATCGAAATTATCTATTACGAAATTAAATAAATATATTTTATTCCCTCGAAGATAATCGAAAAGATTTTCATAAATTAATCCGATATTTTGGTTTAAGTTCATGAATTTCGTTTTATTATGGAGTTAGCGTCATTTTTTTTCATCTTCTCTAAAAATTATCTTTCTCCAAACGAACAAAAATCATTTTAAAAAAAAGGCAGATTTGTTTTTATTTAGTTTAGGTCTATAATAGTAAACATATTTACTTATTATATAATTTTTTTTTTTTTTTTTATACAAAATGAGTAAATTTTGATGTTGTTGTTATTAAGTTCGGGGGATATTAACTACAGTGGTTGAGTGCGAAATTGATATAAACTGCTTGTTATATTAAAATATTTGTAAAGTTTTACTTTTTTATAGAAAAAAAGTATCTATTTTCTCTCTAGGCCTTATAGATGAAAAAGAAATTATTTACGGAAGAAAATTATGATGATAATTAATTGCTAGAGTTTTAGTTGTTGCTTATTAATGAATATTTTTCTTTGTGGTGATTTAAAATTTATATACTCATAATATTTGAAGAAAGAAAAAAAAATGCATTACTGAAAGTGCTAAATATTAATTTTAGACTTGTTATAATTTTTAAATGCATTGCTTGTATCCAGTGGCACTGCCTTATCGATAGTGAATCATGCACGGTTGCCAATTTATAAGTTAACGATTTTTTCAAGCGCATTTTTGGGCACAATACTAGCAATTGCTTAGTTCCCCCAAAAAAAACAACAACAACAAAAAAAATACATAAACCGCTTGTCATTTTTGTTTGTTTATGTTTTTAATTTTTTTTTTTGCAATGGCAACTTGCTAAGAACTTTAGAGAAAAACCATTCTTAACTGAGACGAATTCGCCATTACTGATTTGCAAGATTGTACCTTTCATATTTTATAAAAATTTGATTACAATCAAAATATAAATATAAAAATAAATGGTTAGATTTTTTACTTAAAATTATAATAAAAAAAGTTAAAAAAAACATACAAATAAACACCTCATCACAATCAAGGAGTAAAAATCTATCAAAACAAACAAAATCTGTTCGCCTTTCACTTTTTCTATGTTCACAATTTATTGTGTTAATAGATTTCCTGATTCTATTCTTCATGAATTTTGATTATTTCCATTTAATTCTATTAGTTTTATAATGAAAATAAAATTTCAATTTATTGTATATTTTAATCACTTATTGTCAGGAATTTTGTTTTTCTTTATTTAATCAAAATGGAAAGGACGTTTTTTCTTCATAAAAATTAGAGCATATTTTTACCTTGACTAATATCCGTTTCTGGTGTTTTTGTTTTTTTTTCTCACTGAGTACGATTTCAATAGATTTTTATGGAAATTATTTTAAGTAAATCAAGGATTTTTTTGATAAGAAAAAAACTGATTATGTTTATTAATATTTGTATGGATGCACATGGAGTTATTTTTGCCTAAACTTTAGTTAAATTTAAAAAGTTTACATTAAAAAATTTTTTTAATAATAATTAAAATTAGTAGAAAATTCTGATTATATTATACAATAATGTGGTTTTGATTTTATTATTAAATAATATTTCAATAGTAGATGAAGAATTTTTTATTTACTCATTTTTATTATATTTTTTTCTCTATCTTTTCAGGTAATTTATTCAAAGTGCTTGGCCTGCTTTGGTTTTATTATTTATGGAAAATTAATTAAATCCTCACTCAGGTAGATGTTATAATATTAAAAAATTATAAAAAAATGTAATTTTATTAACAGCTTCTCTATGTGAAGATGGATAATAACTTTTAATATTATTTCCTTAACATTTTTTTGAAAGGTTGTTTCCAAAACGTTTGGATTTGAAAAGAAAAAATACCGATAATCAAATTTTTAAATAAAATGAATTACCATAAACTTTAGTTATTAATTTCCGACATTGTGTATCTGCAATAGTAACAAGTTCGTAAAAGTGTTTGGTAAACAGTTTAAAAATAGAGTGAATTTGTTACAATTTTCAGTTACCTTGAACCTTGACAACGGAATTCCTTAAATGTAATTTGTACTAGTATTTTTGTACACTACTTTCGAAAATATAGAAATACAGAAATATTTTTTTTTTTCGGAACAACAAGTGTCTGTTGGTATTATTTGTTTTCAACAAATTGGAAAGTTTTCATTTACAAAATTAAGGGGGGTGGGGGCCGATGAAATCAAAAAGAATTCGGTTAAGTCTGCCCACAATAAAATCGGTTTGTAATGGGAAAATATTAAGAAAAAAAGCATTTTTTTTATACTCTAATTGTATTTGATTTCAATTAGTTTAAGGTTCTTTTTCGGTCAATTTTACGTCTTAAATTGTTTACCCTCAAATCTGATTGCTCCCACAATTCACGTGCCCATATGTTGGTGTGGAATATGAAAATCGATTATTGTGTCCTTCTTTGTATAAAGCTTTAAGGTTATTTTAAGTAGATTTAGACAATTTTATTCATTAAAACATTTCAAATGTGATTGAACAAGACAATTAAGTTGAGGTCTTTATTTGTTTTTAGGAAAATTTTATTCATGATAAAAGCTAGCGTTTAATGAATAAAATTGTCCATTTATTTATTAAAATCAAATTGAAATTTCCATTTTTGTTTGGTTTAAAAATGTGAAAAACTCTGTGGTACACTAATGTAAAAAAAAAGTTTATTTTTAATAATACAAGTATTTAAGAAAAGAAAGAAAAAAATTTGTAGCGGAAAAAGCTAATGAAAACATTTGTAAGAACCTTGAATGTTGACCATCCATCCGAGTGAGCACTCGAAAAACCCCTTGACTACTCATAATGGTTATGAACATAATCAGATACTTATCATCTTCTTTTTTCCTGTTAGAAAAGATAAATCACAACTAAAAAGCTGTTGAAAATAATAGCCATCACATTATAAGTGCTTAAATGAATCGAAATGAAAGTACGTATCGCTTTTTGGTGAAGGTAGAAGAAAGTATTTTCAAGAAACCTTACAATTGTTAGCAGTCACACAGTCATAAATATTTGAACTTGTACGCGCGCGCAGCCCCGGGAACCGAGAGTATATTTATTTTTCCTAAACAAGAATTCGTATATAATTTATAATTTAATAATACATTAATAAAATTATTTTTTTTTTTTACTTTTGGTTGTTTGAAAGTGAAATTTTTTTATCATAAAGCACGTGATGCTCGTACATTGACAAAACTTTGAATTTGCAAACAACATTCTTCATTGTACATCCGCCGCCCCCACATACGATAATTTATGATATTTATGATGAGAAGATTTAAGGGAAATTTTTGTTTTTTTTTGTTATGCCTGATTTTGATGTGGTGACGGTAAGTTGACGTATTAGCACGTACACGCTAACGGCATTCAGTAGGTTATGAACAATCAATTTAATTGCTTGGAAATTATAGTTTTTCGCTTTGAATAGTCTTCTGTTAAATGTTAACACAATCTCGTTTTGGTATTTGAAAGAAATTTCATTCCAATCATGTTGATTTCTTTCTTTTGCAAAGAAAGCCTTTGAACCCCGAAGAGCAGCATAGGTTGTGGCACGTACGCTGTCACAACTGCGAATTTGCAATCAAGTTCGACGACGCGACGCTATGCCGCAGTGAGCGCCGGACGTTTGCGGTTATGTCAGTGCGCCGCACATTAACACGTACGCACTAAATTAATCAGCTTTGACTCGGCACGCACGTTGTAATCACAAAGTTTGATTGCTGCCGTGGCCTCAACAACATCAAATTAACAAATTTCCTCCTGTTTCTAAATTTCTGTGTTATTACTATTTGTTTTTCTTTCGATGCAAAGATTAAACTAATAAAAAAAATCAAAATAATTTTAATTAGGAAAAAAAAGAACCCAACTCCTCGTTGGGGAAACGTGCCGTTTTTACAACACAATATTTACACGTATTTGATGAAATAAACACTCGCGCGATGTAAGATCAAGATAGAAAATAATTACTTTAATATAATATTTATGATTTATTTTGAACGCATAAAATTACACAAGAAATACTCGCTTGCATTTTGATTAAATGGATACGCACGCAGATGGATGGGATGGTTGACTGACTGACTTACTTGACTACTTACTGGCCAGAGTAGCTAATTCAGTCAGTAGAGTAGAAGATTGGCAAAAATCCGACAAGTTAGGCCTAGTTTAGATCGAAATCGTTGAATATGTAGGGCGTGAATTATTAATAGCTTGTACATAATTCTAATAAGGCCACAGTCAACCGCCAGCGGGAGACTTAAAAGATTTTCGAAGTAACGCCCGTAAGAAATTTGTTTCTTTTTTTTTTTGGTACTGTCGACGAGGGCGAAAAACCGAACAGCCATTGCCTCTGGCGCAAGGGGTAATTTCACTATAATTAAACGCACAATTATTGAATAATTATTTGAGATGAAACAACAAAAACAAGAAAAAAAGGAAAAACTTACCAATACGGGTGCTAATCAGTTTGCAACGCTTGTGTAGAGCAAGAAATACTAGAAATATTCATAATTGGAAGTCTTACTGGGTGGGTACCTTGCGAAATATACGAAATTGGACAAAGTTGAACTCTACTCACTTACGATAGTGACACGTCTACACTGACACCAAATATACCAACAGTCGAATATGATAAATCCAAATAATAAACTGAGCCACTTTATAGTTTATTTGTTTATTTAATTGATTAAGTAAGGCAAAAAAAAACAGAAGAAAACAAAGGTAAAAAAACCAACCGTAAGTGTTCATCAAACATTGGATTTTTGATTGAAAAGTTCAGCGAACCAGCTTTGATTGTGCTTTTTCTATTGATTTGTTAATTTCTTAAAGCAGTTTTTTTTATGACTCCAATTTTAACTTAATCAATTAAATAAACAAATAAAAAATCCGTCCAAATAAGGGAAAATTTTCCTTGATGGAGTAAAAGATTATCACCTTTTTTGGTTGTAGTTACCCGTGCACTGCATTATGGAATCTTTCCTTATAAGGGCAGTTTCATTACACGGAGCTGTGACCTATCAAAACGGCAATTGAAATTGCTAAAAGTCACCCTCAAAGTCAAAGCTTCTGACCCACTGAGTGACCTAGCAAAATCGACAGTGTCTAGTTAGTAATAGGAGTGTTGGGTTGTGTTGAATGTCGGGGCATGTAGAAATTTCGGACAATAAAGTGCTGATATTTTAATTGAAGAAAATCTGTCTCGACCAGTGTTCAAAATTAGCCCAAATCAGCCTTGTCTATTGTGTTATTGGGCATCCAAATCGGTCTGTTCAACATTCATACCAAAATTCTGCACATTTAAAAGATCCTCAGAATCCAGATTGGAAACACTGTTTGTAGCTAATCCTGTCTCACTCACATACCCCAAATGCTAAGGCGGTGACAGTATCAAAATTATTACTAGGCGTCGGATACCAGAAATTTATTAAGAAAAAAATTCTCTTGAAGATATTAATGCCATTTTCTGATTAGAGAGGGATCCCCTAAGTAATACGGATAGTATTAAGCCAAAGTATCCCTTTAAAGTCAGACCAAGCCCGTATTAATTAAAAAAAATATAGATTGCGTGAAATGCACAGAAATGAGATAAATAAGCAGGTAGATAAAATGCTATCGGACCCAGTAAGTCTCTCTAGTATTCACTTTTGAGCAGGCTAGATGGTTTTAAAAGGTAGACTTTAGAAAACTTAACTAAACAAAGTCACAATAAAAGACGCGTTTTCATTGCCTAGAATTGAGGAGATTCTAGACCAATTGGGACATAGCCGTTATCTGTCGACATTAGTTTTGGCTTCTAACTATCAATTGATTTCAGCATGGCGTTAGAATACTTCCAGTTCAATCGTATGGATTTTGCTCTTACTGGGAGCGCCGGCGACATTTCAAAGAACCCTGAACCACATTCTAACTGGACTACAAGGCCAAGATTGTTTTGTTTAGCTACGGTAAAAATCTGGCAACACAACGGAAGACTAGTTCGAGTGTTCGCTGCGCTGAGAAAACACAATTTGAAATTAAATACAGAAAAATGCAATTTTTTCATTATCTTGGTTATAAATGCTCTAATTTGGGGGCAGTACTAGAGCCATCATCAAGGGCTGTGACTCTATTACAAATTATTCGGTTCTGGAAAATATTAAACAATTGTAATCATTTCTGGGTTTTGTTAATTATTACTGGATATTTGGAAATTTGTTAAAAACATAGTCTCAATTTCTGCTCCACTTGTTATCCTTTTAAAAAAGAATATTCCTTTTGACTGGACAAAAGGAATATTACCAATATTTCCTAAAAGTAACAGTATTCGTTTTACGAAACCCCCATTTCTAACCTACCGAGACTTTTCAAAACCATTTATTCTAACGACAATGAAGTTTTGGGTGGAGTACTATGGAAAGATAGTGTTGAAAAGGGGACAAGCCCATAATTTTTGCGAGCAGAACCCTTAGTCCTGCAGATAAAAAAAATATGGTAAATAGCACAGTTCAAGTTCAAGTTCAAGTTTACTTTATTGCATATCTTTGATATTTTACATTTTTCTTATAATACAATCTTAATACTATTTTCTCTTAAGAATATTTAATCCTAGCTCAATCTTTATCTTTATTGGTTCTTAGCTTTCTGCTATCCTTGAATTTATTTCTAATACATATATAATATTTTATTTACATTTATTATGACATTTAAAAAAAAATATTCTTACATCCTAAAACTAACCTTAACCCTAAATCTAACCTTAACCCTAAACCTAACCTTAACTCTTATAAGCTAAACTTGCGTTTTTATACAATTATTCTTAAAACTATTTTAATTGCTAACCTCAATGTTGTCCCTTTGGCTTCTTCTTATAGACCTGGATACGTTGCTCCAGAGCTTCTTCTTATCCTCAAGGTGACAGGTACTTGAAGTTTCTCAAGATCTCTAATAATTTGTTTTCCGTTAGCTGCCTTACTTCTCTGTTTTAATGATGGGGTAATGATTTAACCCATTTGTGCATTATTCCCATTTGCCATACTATAAATGCGGAAACACCTGCCTCCCGGTACAACCTGTCGTTTCATATAAGCTTTTCTTATAGTCTAGATCTGCCGAGCCCTGTGGCTTTTCGTAGGATCTTCCTTTCTATCCTGTGCAGTTCTGTTGCTACTGTTAAGAAGAAGGATGGCCAGATGGGAAAGCCGTATCATAAATATGCTCCTATAAATTATTTATAAATAATGAGTTTGAGTCCTTACGTAGGATTTCTGAGCGATACATTCTCAGAAGCCTACAATATATATGCCGTTGGCTTTATTAATTTTATCCCTGACAAAGGAGTTGAATTTGAGGTTCTTGTTAAGATTCAAGCCTAGATACTTAAGATTCACCATGCGTCTTATTATCGAGTTGCCGTTATCTCCAAACCTGCAATCTACGAATTTCTTCTTCCCAAACGGCGTGAGGCACAAGTACTCTGACTTTGGAATGTTTACTTGAAGACCCCATTCCTTATAGTATTCTGCCAGTTTCATAGCTTATTATACCTTCATAGCTTCCAATGCTACTTTAGGTCGCATTGATGCACTGTAAACAAGGGTATCGTCGGTATATAATACCATAGAGTATTTTCGCTTTATTGGACCTTACATTTATCTGCAATGTAAAGGTTATATAATTTAGGACCAATTAATGGGACTTGCGGGTATGCCTGACAATACCTCGAAGAACCTGGCTTTTCTAGAAGCTAGAAAAGCTAGAAAACTGATTATTAGATTAACCGAATGCCTTTTCAATATCTAGCGAACAGAGCCATGTTAAATGGTTTTTAATTCGTTCCAGTATAACGTCTTTGTGTACCTTTAAAAGTAAATAGCACAGAACATCACGAATAATATTTTATATCATAGAAATGTGCACATCAGCAGCACGATCAGCTCTTCGATTTGTGATCGTTTAAATGCTAATCACTTCTGATATTGGGAATATTTCTTTATCGGACTAAATCTGAAAGTATTTTCAAATTCACCACCCTGCATCTAAAAATGTGGAAATATCCAGTTTATCTTTGGCAATACGAACAACTGTCATCTATTTTGTAAGCAGTTTTTTTTTGGAGTAGAAAAGAATAATTTTCTTCCAAAAAGTATTTTTTGTAATTTTGAAAATTTTTATTTCTTACAATTTGGCAAAATAAAAAGTCCAAAAGCCTTGAGATTATCACCACTTAAATAAGATACATGCTTGAAATTTAAATGAATCTACAACCAAAAAAAAAATTAGAAAATATTGCATGCAGTCTCAAAAATTTAGTTATAAATGTCAGTGGTTGTAGGCCTATAATTAACAAATGCCACTAGAAAAATATTAGCCAATCCTAGTAAACTGTTGTAACATATTCAAACTCAGCTAAATTATTACAAGTTAATTTTTATGTTAAGATGTTTTATTGGAAATTTAGGCATTTTATTTAAAATTTGGATATTTTTTGGAATTAGAGTTTCAGTTGAACTGATAATTATAACGCCTATTTTTTTTATGGCGGATTACAAAATCATTAAAAAATACTGTAATTATAGTAAACCAAAAGTAAATTAAGTTTGCAATTATTGCAGGTAGATAGATATATTATTAAACGATTCTCTAAAGAGGGGGTGGGGGGAAGGGAGTGTGAATTTTATTATTCCGCCCTTATTGCCCAATTAGACAATTCCGGAGGGCTTTGGATGACAAAATATTACCGACTGACTGACTGATGGTAATACTTGAGTTAATAATTAAAAATTGGAAAACTTTTTTAAGTTTTTTTTTGTTGTTGCTGAAACATTTCAATTAACTTGTTACGCTTATTTGACTACACAGCCCAACATAAAGAGATTATTAGCAAAAAGAAATCGTTTTTTTAATTAGTTTTGCACTAAAACTTAAATTTTTTTTTTGCTAAGCCGAAAGTTGCTAAAATTAAATTTGTAAAATCCAAAAAAAAAAAAAAATTATAATAACACCGCAAAACCCGTCTACTCAAAAACGATTCCAAAAATTCTGGGCAAGCAAAACTTCTTCTCATAATATACTCTTCGGTAGCCAACCTTGTCCGTTATGTCATTGCTTTGGCGTTCAACTCACCATTCATCATATTTTCAGTGAATTCCAATTAATTCAGATTTTATTTTTTTGAATACAGTACTCCCATTATTGTAATCATCTTCATTTGCTTCACAAAATTGAAAAATGTCTGACTTTTCCCTACAAATAACCATCAGACCAGTTTCATTAGGGAAGCTCTCGTTATGCCCAACATACACTTAAGATGAAGTCTGTCAAATGGCCTCATCGTTGTGGCGCTACAGAATGGCCTCTGGCTTTTGTCTCAGAGACCTGACAACAACAACTAAAAAATATTATTAACAAAAACTTTCAACAAAAAAAAGTTGGTCATAATTTTACTCGTAATGAAGCAACATTTTTTGGTATTATTAATGTCGATAAACACTGTAAATGTCATCCAAAAAAAAAAAATCATTGAATAATTTTTCACAAGTTGTCAAAAAATAACAAACAAACGAAAAAAAAATTTAAAAAAAAGAAACTATTGTAAATAAAATCTATTTTTATGTGGAAATCGTTGCAATTGTAATGCAAAATTAAAGGTGAGATATCCAACAGGTGTTAGTTGTTTGGAAGGGGAAAAGGGAAGGAAGCAGATGAAGAATGATAGATGAACGAATTAATGGCTGATTTCGGTATAAACAAATGGTGATGGTCGACCGAGAAAACTACAAAACCAAATCCAATGCGATCGGATGCAATGTGTTCATGAACTTATAGAGTAGATCACCACTACTACACCAGCGCCACAAGAACGACGAGATTTCGTACACACGAAGTGTCAAATGATGCTGTGATGTTGGCGCGTATCGATCGATTCTCGAACTGGATTACCTTGCATGCGCGCGCACACATTAACTACTACTTGACGGACAGGCCAGATGCCGAAGCATCTTCACGGTTTTGGCGTTTTATTGTTCCGTGCATTGGCATGAGGACCATTCAGAATTAACCGTTCCATAAAAGCCCCAGCAAAAGTGTACGAATACGAAAACGTAGTTCGATGTGTGTGCGGACAAGATTTACTAATGAAGTAAAAGTCAGAAAGAATAACAAAATATTGTCGTAAAGATGAGCAAAGAGTACGACGCTACATGGAACTGCGATATACTGAGGATGACCGACAGCGATCACGGTGCTCTTCATGAGAAAGCTTTTTGTGTGGCTCTTGTTTGTTCGGAATTAGACACATGAACCCGTCTGTACAATATGCCATTTAACGGAGTTGATTTGAAGTAAAGCTGGTAAGTAGAAGGAAGATTACGGCAATGTGATCATTCGATGTAGTTGATTTAGTCAAAAGTAAGGGAGCGGGGGGTACTCGTACAGTAAGACGATCGATTGGCAAAAATCGAATGTTTGTAAACAAACGAGCTTCAGCGCAATGGCATAGTCCAGTCAACAACCGCCTGGGGGGTAGCGCAGTGCGCGTTCGATTATTTAGCAAGCACACTGTGAGACTCGAATGCAATTGAAAGTGAAGATGATTCGTGGAATGTGATTGCATGCGATTCTACGGGGTTTCATGTGTGTATGTAGGAGAAGTCTGCTGTATGCATAAGTATTTGCAAGTGCCGCGTACGTCCGAGTACGTTTGTACTTTTGGTTTGGCTGGATTGTTTACGGCAGATGAACATTTTGTGAACGTATCGACGACCAGGAGTATACAGACCAGGTAGTAATGGCCGTGCAGTTTAGTAAGGCCATGACGTTATTCGTAATAATCGATGTCAACATCATCAATGAAGCAAATATGACAACGGAATCAATGGGATCCACTCGCTTAGCTCGTACACGAGTTACTTTTCTCGTTGGTTTTTGATATTTGATTTAAGCTCTTGCGCGCACATATTGTATTTTCGCCATTTTTGTTATTGTTGCTTCGTTGAACCGGTTTTTCATGAATACTTTCGTTAGTTCTGTGCGTATCATCATCTGATATTGTATAATATTTTCCACAACCCAAAACAATCCGATGATCGTTCATATGATTGTATTCGAGAATTTCTATAGTAAAATCCTTTTTTTTTTGTTGAATATCATCCATTTTGTTAGAAAAAAAATTTTTAATATTCAATTCATAAAATGCCATACAAATAATAGATTTTTGGCGTTTTTTTTTTTAGTTATAATAAGAAAGTTTCAAATGATTAGAAGAGGATTTGTGGTCCATTTCACTTGAAACTTCTTAATGCAAAAATATTTTTACAGACAGAATTGTTGGTTTTTATATTGTGTTCCTTAGACATGTGGCATGGGCTGCTTTTTATAGTGCCACGACCTCGAGACCATTTGGCGAATTTATTTTGCATAAAAGTAGGGTAGAATTGTGCGAGTTTTTTTTTTTAATTTTCTTAGCGTGATTACAGAAGGGATGTCAGGGCGTAATTCAATTTTGACAGACTGCACATTGCATGTAACTGTCACGTTGCCCTTACCGTATTGGTCGAATAGATTAACGGCACCCTTCTCTAAATGGTGTGATTTTGCCATAACAAACCGGAAGCTGGCGAAATAATAACAGATTCTGGCCGGATTTACCCCCTTGCGATGGTGAACCACCGAGGAGGATTTTTTCCATTTATTTTAACTTTTCAAAGTTATTTTTATTTTTAAAATCGATTTTTTCCCATTTAATTTATTTATAATTGTTGGATCCTTGAGCTCTCGAACTGAGCGCTACAGAATTGGTATAAGGGACGGTTGGTGTTGACAAAAAGAAAATTATGGTTAGAGAGCTGTTAGAATTCTGAGGATCCAAAAAGAAAATTATGGTTGAAGAGCAGTGTGTCCAATTAGAATTCTGAGGATCTTACGTGTTCAGAATTTTGGTACGGATTCATTGATGCTCAAGTGCCTTTTTTGGTCCAGTCGTAATGTCTGCGTATGGCTATTGGTGTAAGCTGGCATTCTGTTAGTAGACAATGCAGATTGCAAATAGTTATGAACACTACTAGTCCAGGGAGAGCCATCATGTCAGGCATTTTTATTGTCCAAAACATGTCCTTTACTGATGGAATTTTTTTACCGAATTTTATCACAGAATAATTAATGGTATGCTTATAATAAAAAACAACAACATAAAATTGCATATTTGGAAAAAGATTCCATAATTTTGTTAACGTTTAATGAGGTAAATTTGCTTTTTAAGATCAGTAGTCATAATATATAAGAGCAAAGTGCCCATCTTGTATGTCAACATTTGAAACCTTACAAATGCATTATTCCGGCGCAAATATATTTTATTATATAATTAGTATTTTACAAATAAAATTATATAATAAAAATATTATTATTTAAAAAAATTGGAAATTATTTATCTTATTTATAAATAATAATAATAATAATAATAATAATAAAGAAGGGAAAATTTGTGCACGTTGTTAGGTTAAATATCGCATGTTCAGGGCTGAACTTATGTAGTTCTTAAATCTAGAATTTCATAAGATATTGTTACAGCCTAATAGAAGTTATTATTTTAATAGAAAATAGACGAAAAAATAGAGGTTTTAATATTTGGTTTTTCTCAGTACGTGCTAAACTTTAATTTTATTTAGGAGTTATTTTTGAAAAAAAAACTGACTCCAATTCTTTATCTTTACACCTTCTCATATTCTTCACTGATTTTGCTTTGATCTTTTGCGAGGTTTTTTCTCCATTCTATTCTACGTAACGGATTCTATTCAAATCCGACGGGCTACTACTGTTAGTGATGTGTATTCTGGCCCTCTACTATCCAATAACTTTTTGCTAGAACACCGTGAAAAGTTCCGCTACTTGAGTTTGAATCTAGGTGAGGAGATGCGGCTTAGCTTCAATGACCGGAAACACCATCAACTGTTGATGGGTGCTGATGATGATGATGAATAATGACGACCCTAGTTTAGATCTTACACTTTTCTTTTTATCAAGAGGACTTTTGTGATTTTTTTTGATTTTTTTTTAACATCAAAATGGAAGCAAATAAAACGGAGATGATGGTGCCCACCATAGATAACAGTTCAGCTGAAAAGTTTAGAACGAAACACAGTAGAAATATTTTTTTTTGCAAAATTCATTTTTATTATTCAACATAGTTGCCTTCTAGGGCGATACAGCGATTATAGCGATCTTCCAACTTTTCGATACCATTTTTATAGTACTCTTTCGGTTTTGCCTCAAAATAGGCCTCAGTTTCGGCAATCGGTCTTAAATTTCTTGCCAGCGAGCATTCTCTTGAGGTCTGCAAACAGGAAAAAGTCGCTGGGGGCCAGATCTGGAGAATACGTGGATGGGGAAGCAATTCGTAGCCCAATTCATTGAGTTTGACCATCGTTTTCATCGACTTGTGACACGGTGCATTGTCTTGGTGAAACAACACTTTTTTCTTCTTCAAATGAGGCCTTTTCTAAGCGATTTCTTTATTCAAACGATCCAATAACGCTATATAATAGTCGCTGTTGATCGTCTGTCCCTTCTGGAGATAGTCAATGAATATTATACCATGCGCATCCCAAAATACAGACGCCATCACCTTGCCAGCCGACTGTTGCGTCTTTCCACACTTTGGGTCCGGTTCGTCGCTCGCTCTCCACTCTGCCGACTGCCGATTGTACTCTGGAGTGTAGTGACGGAGCCATGTTTCATCCATTATCACATATCGACGCAAAAATTCGGGTTTTTTGCGCTTAAACAGCTCCAAACACTGCTCAGAACCATCAACACGTTGTTGCTTTTGGTCCATAGTGAGCTCACGCGGCACCCACTTTGCACACAGCTTTCGCATGCCCAAATATTCATGCACGATATGTCCAACACGCTCTTTCGATATCTTCAGAGTCTCAGCTATCTCGCTCAACTTCACTTTACGGTCATTTAAAATTATTTTGTGGATTTTTTTGATGTTTTCTGCCGTAACCACCTGTTTTGGGCGTCCACTGCGTTCTGCATCAACTGTGCTCGTACGACCAGTTCGAAATTGACGAAACCAATATTTCACAGTTGAAATAGCTGGAGCAGAGTCCGGATAACGTTTGTCAAACCATGCTTTAGTTTCCACTGTATTTTTTTTCATCAAAAAGCAATGCTTTATCAATAAACGAAATTCGTCTTTATCCATTTTTTTTTCAATAACAAAAGTTGCTCTACTCAAAATGCTATATCTCACGAACCAATCGACCGATTGCTGTCAAATTTTGACAGGAATCATTTGAAGCATGGTGCTTTGTGATAATTAAGTAGATTTTTGCAAGAGGCGCCATCTAGACGTCATGGTTCTCAACTTTTCAGCCGAACTGTTAGTACAATATCACCTTTGTTTGGGTTTTTTAAATTTTTTTTTTCTCCAAATCCAACAAAATGCAATTTTTTAGCTATTTTATTTTTTGCACAAGAAGATTTTACACTTTTTTTATATTTACAGATATCTGCAGCTATTCTACAAATTATTATGGTTTTTTTTCGTCAATTTGTTTCTCCCACAAATATTTTTAAATTTTTTTATACATATTTATGATATTATTAAACTGTTTTTAATAAAATTAATTTATTTACCATCCATCGTAAGGCGGTTGCTGAAATTGGATTTGTTCAGATTGTGCTGTTTCCCAATTTAATGCTCAAGAATCCCTTTTCTTAGTTTATTTTTCATTTTTATACAGCGTGTTCTATACTTTTAAAAGTGGAAAGTGAATTTATGTATATTCAGTAATATTATTATTTTCTTTTCATTTCAGGAAATTTTATATACTTCGGTAAGCTTTTCCCTAAAAAAAAAAACAAAAAAACTCCCCCTTAACGTCATTGGTTTTCATCATTATCCGATGAGAAGAAGTCGAAACACCTTAAAACGGTATGAATTTTTGCATGAACAAAATCGCACTGCACGAAATTATTCCCAAAATTTCACCAAAAACCAAAAACCAAAAACCGTTTTTGTTTTTATTTCAAATATTTTTCACAATATTCAATTTTAATTGCTTACCAATATGCACTTTAATTTATAATCGATTGAACTGAGTTTTTTTTTAGTGTGTCTATTATTATTTTTCCTTATTTTTGAAATTGCAAATATTTAAGTTTTGATAAATTTTTTGTTGTTGATTTTATCAATATTTGCAATAAAATTGCATGCTGTTGTTGGGGGTAGTTATGAAATGATAATACAAAAAATGCAATTGCAGTTTTTTTTTTAGATTTAATTCACTTTTATTTAGTTGATTTTGTGTTTTTGTGTTTTACTGTGTTTTGAAATTGTGTCAATTTTTTTTTTGATATTTTGTTTGGTTTTTTTTGTATTATTTTTTATTAAAAAATAACTTATTTTCAGTTTAAAATATGGTTAACAAATGTTAAAAATAAAAAATAGGAAATACGAAAAAAAAATTGTGTTTCTAATTTTTACATTTTTGTTTGTTGACTGAATTTGTTGCTATAAAAAACACTGTAAATACGAAAAGTTCATAAAATTATCAACACATTTTGGTCCGTTCGAGATTTTACTATCAAAACTAGTCTTTTTATTAATAAAATAGATTTTGTCATCCTATTAAGTGGTTTTTTTTTCTTAGAATATGAAAAACTAGTTCATTATTGGCACTTAAAGTGAACGAAATAATGTAAGACAACGAGTATTAGAGGATTATCCAATTTTTAATTTGGAAAGTATAATTCAATAAAATATATTAAAAAATTGAATTTAAATAAATCTTATATTTGGTTATATTGAAAAAATTGCCATTTTGTAAAATATAAAGTTTTTTTTAAAATTATTACAAAAAAAAAATATTTACAAAACTCGACCATTTAAAAGGTAATTTTTGTGACGTTTTGGGCATATTTGTGATTATAAATCGGCTATTAACTGGCGGGATTTAATTTTTTTAATGCTCTTAATTTTAAGAATTATCTATAAAAATATAATTTTTTATAAAATTTAAAAAAACAACTCTTTCGGGTGTGAAATTTTTCACTTTTATGAACCAATTGACATTACCAAGAAATACGGTCCAAAGTCCCCCTTCAAATCAAAATTCACGCCAGAAAGTCACTTTTTTTTTGCAAATATAATAGCTTTCTTATAGTTACAAAAAGCTTTTAAAAGTTTTATATAGAAAAATTTTGCCTATTGACGTATCCGCCAAGGGAGAAATGAGCCCCATTGCTAAAGACAAATTGGCAAAATCAATAAATTTGTAGAACGTTTTTATAATTTTTTTCGTAATTTTCTTAATAAAATTTTAAGCCATAATCTACAATAAAATGGCAATTTTAAATCTACAAAAAAAATTATCTTAAATAGTATATATCATTAACATATGCTAAATAATAGAGCTCTAGTTTCTAAACCATAAAATGGATAACACTTTACGTACTTGTGTAGGCCTACAAAAAAAATAACGTTAAGAGAGCATCGAAAAATTTGTTAAGATTTATATGTATTCATAAATTATAGTTTCGAAATAAACACAAACCAAGTACATATTATTTACTCTAATTAACTTAAAGATTTTATTAAGGAAAAACTTTGAGAAAAATGCTGTGCATTCTCTTTTCGGTTTTCATGGGTGGCAAAATTTGTACAACAAAATTTTTACACAATTTCTATAATTCTACAAAATAATAGATTGTGGTGAATTCAATTTTGCCCTAGACCTTATTAATGTAGATCTACAAATGGACAAATTGGATCGGTGTGTGAATGGAAACATGGCATTAAGTAAGTAAAAGTTATTTGCTCGAGGAGAATTTTTTTTAAAAATTTATTTAATCTGCAGTAGAAGAAAAAACAACATTTTTCATAAAGGAATTATTACTTTTTATTATTGGTAAAAAATAGTTAGGATTTCCTTCTTTTCAAAAAAATATATTCCACTTAAAATTTGCTCAAACAGAGAAGGCTGAACTTTTTATTTTTACGTGTACTCGTGTGTCCATCAAAAATGTCTTCAGTTTGTTTAAAAATCATCAGTTTTTGGTATACAAAAGAAAAGAATGATTTTTGTTTGTTTAAAAAAAAAATCCTATTTCTTGGTCGGAAGAGTCTTTCGTTAATTAATTAAAAATCAAACATTTTTTATTACCATGTTAACAATAAGATATAAGATCAAACAATAACTCATTAAAAAAAATAGGATAAAAATTTGGTAAATTCTATCAACAAACCTAAAAAAAAAATTCCATCAAGTTCACGATGATTTTTCATATTCGGTTCGTCCTTCAAAATTTCTTTAATAATTCCAAGACCTTTCTTTAATACGAATATAAGCGAATATTTGACTGCTTCTGCATGCGATTTTTCATCGGAAATGAAAGTTCTCTTAACTTGGCCACTTAACCGTTTCGAATCTATTTTAAAATAATTCCATTTAGTCTTTTCCTGCATTTATAAAAGAAAGAAAAAAACTAGTGAAACTCTTCTTCTTCTTTTTTGTTGTTGTTGTTGTTGATGAGATCCTATCTGCACACAGAATACAATTTCCGCTAAATCATCTCTAATAAGTAGCATTTAAATCGAATTAAATAAAACATAAGCCATCAAAAAATTAAGAAAATAATCATCAGTGCGATCTAAGACCTTAAAAAGGCTGAACAAACACTATTCAAAAGTGTGTGTAACATTGAAATTTTTTACTGAAAGTCAAGTGCGAACATTTCGAAAATAAAACAAAATTTATTCAGAAGAAAAGAAAACTTACTTAATTTGACCTCGGACACCTGTTTTGTGTGGTTTTCTATAGGCAACTCTAGGGCTTTTGGTAATTATTCAGAATATCTCTAATGAGATTTGTATGAGCTGCGAAGATTTTCTCGGTAGGGTGAGATTAATCTTAATTACGCAGGGAATTATTATTAGTAAGATATTTAGCAAAACATAAATTTTCATCAAAGTTTTCACTGTGATAATACGTGCAGAGTTGCGGTGACAGCTTTCAGCCTAATTTGTAATTACACCAATGATAAAAAAACTTTTATATCCTTTTTAATATTGTTTGTGTTAATAAAAATAATTTCTTTTTTATAAATGGTAACAAAAATGAGTTAATTCTTTTAAATCAGTGTGAAAAAACTGCTTATCGAACGTGATGGCTTCCTTCAAAAATCAAAATGGCCGCTGTTTGTTAGTTCCCTATGCATAACCTTACAAATGTTCAAGCACATATTCTTGAATGGAAAAACACACTTTCCTTGTTGGCTTGTCCAAATAATAAAATTGATCTTTAATGTGAGTTGTTTTTAATTAACAAATTAATAACAAAAATTATTCTTAAAAATGGAAAATTACTTATAATGGCCTTGGACAAGTGCTTTCTATATGCAACTCTAGGTCTGTTGGTGATTATTCAGAATATCTTTAATGAGATTTACATGAGCTGCGAAGATTTTCTGGGTAGGATGGAATTAATCTAAAATGCACCGAGAATTATTATTAGTAAGATTTTTATCAAAATAATGTTTTTTATCAAAGTTTTTACCATGATTACACGTGCAGAGTTGCGGTGACAGCTTTTAGTCTAATTTGTAACTAAACCAAAGATAAAAAAAACTTCAATTATCCTTTTTGATATTGTGTGTGTTAATAAAAATAATTTCTCTTTCATAGATGGTACCAAAAATGGGTTAATTATTTTAAATCGTTGTGAAAAAACTGCTTATCGAACGTGATGGCTTCCTTCAAAAATCAAAATGGCCGCTGTATGTTAATTTCTTCTGCATAACCTTACAAATGTTCAAGTCGATATTTTTGAATGGAAAAACACACTTTCTTTTGTGGCTTTTTCAAATAATAAAATTAATCTTAAATGTTAGTTTTTTTAAATTAACAAATTAATAATAAAAATTATTCTTAAAAATAGAAAATTACTTTTTATGGCCTTGGTCACCTGCTTTCGAGTTGAATACTGTGATTATTAATAAAAATATATTCCTTTTTATAGATGGTACCCTAAATAGGTTAATTCTTGTAAATCGGTGTGAATAAACAACTTATCTTAATTGCTGTGGACGAACTACAGGCATTCTTAAAAACAATATGGCCGCCACATGCTAATAACCTTACAAATGTCCTAGTCTATGTTTTTGCTCAAAAAATACAATTTCTCTTGCGGCTTTTATTAACCAATTCTACAATAAATATAACTCAGATCAATCTAATTGAAAATAAAACTAACAAAAATAATTGTTATTAACTAAAATTTGTATTATTTTGTTTAAATTTCGAATTTTGTACCTTTCGAAAAACAACAACGTACAAAAAGTCGAAAAATGATTTCTGCTAAATAAACCTTGATAAATTCACGATATTCAACTAAATTGAGAATAGAAATTTTCGCAAATCATCTAATTTCTTCGATTAGTTAATTAGAAATATTATTTTTGTTATATGATGAAAGAGAAATAGAATGTTTGTTTGTTTAAAAATATTTTTTGCATTTTTCGCATAATTAGAAAATTGCATCAGAAAAACAGTACTTTTGTCTTTGACGGTATCGATCTGATTGTGTAAAATATTTTATTTTCGATTTTAATTCAATAGAACACGATTAACCAAACTGTCGATAATAAATTCTGCTATACATCGATAATGGCTACAGTTCAATTCCGATCTGAGTAAAATGATGGGAGTTTCTGTCTTTGGGGCAGAATGTTCAATTTGAATTGAGGAGAAGGAGTCGTCGATCACGTCAATAAATTTTCACATGGTAATTATTCTATTCTTACTTAAATTCACAAATACAACAAGATGTCTATCGTTCCACTTCGATTCAAATTCGATTGATTGGAAATTTTTTCCAGGTCAATTAATTTCTTACGATACAGAAGAACTCAATTTTCCCATTCAGCTTTTCTATTTGCGGCCATTTTCCAAAGTAATTCATTGATTTTTAAGAATAGTTTCTGTTAGTTTTTCTTCTTTTTCTTATGTTGATTGTTTTAAGAAGGGATTTTTTTTATTACTATAATAAGTACTCTGGGGATGATCGTTCTTTTGTTTGAATAGAGTATTTTTTCATTGTTTTTCTCTTCTCTTTTTCCAAATTAAGATAATAATATCTATTATCCGATCATTATTTGATATAGGAAATAATATTATTTACCATGACTACAGATAAATGGTTAATTATTTTAATATTTTCCCAATTATATAGGGTATTAAATTGAAATTATGTACAATTAGTTTAAAATTAGTAATCACAGTGCCGATGTTGTTAGAAATATTGAAAGTTATTTTTTAGAAAAGATGAGGAGGCACGATTAGAAGTTTACTGTTCTGAGCGGGTTTTTTTAAAAATAATATTTAAGTATTATCCCATTTATAGGTTAGGTAATATATAAGAAAATTAAATAAGGAATTATAAATAAATATTTTTTGATGAAAATCACAAATACTTTTTCCAATAAAAACCACCAGCACTGTTCCTTAACAATTTTAAGTAAGGACACGAACCACATGAACTTAAAGTTCTGAACCGAGGTGAGTATGAAAAGTTGGCATATTACCATGGCCTGGGACCTGCCTGCTTGCGAGGAAATTTTCAGTTCTTTCCTAAAGAAAAAAAAAATTTAAACAAATTTCTTTTTTTTTTTTATGCTAAATAACTTAATCAAAATGTAAAAGTTGAAATTTATGAATTTCTGCTATTTCTCCTTGGCCTTCAGAACAAACGCACCAAATTATCTATAAAAAAAAATGTTTAAAAAACAAAAATAAAAACAAAATAAATAAAATATAGAAAAATGGTTTCTTACTACAATTATCATATTTTAATTAGTCAACTCCAATGTTTTATATTAAAACACCAAAAAAATTGTATAATTTATAAAAATTTCTGCTGAAAAAAATTCTTATTTTATTACCACCACAATTTTTGCATTTCAAATATTTGATAGATTAATTAGTAATTTAGTTGTAGAACTTATATTCGTAATTAATATTAAGAAGAAGAAGAAGAAAAAATGCGTAAATGGAATTGTTTCTAAAATTTCGTAATTATTAAAGAAATTTTTTTTTGTATATTATAATTTAGTTGAGTCTATTTTAACATTGCAAATTGTGAATTACGTAAAGAGAAACTTCAAATTTTGTTGTGGAAAAATTAGAAGAACATTTGTAAGATTTTGAGCATCGAAAAATTCCTCTCTAACCGAAAATACAAGGTGGGCCTGACTCAATTTAAAATGCACATAACTTTTGTATTTTTAATTGGGTTTATTTGTTGTTTTTTTTTCTCAATCTAAGTGTAAAAAATAATACGAGGTCTGTTGAAAAAGTATCGCGAATTTTGTGTTTTTTAAAAAATTATTTATTTATTCATGAATATCTATTTTGTCCCCTTCAAAGTAATCTCCACCACATATTATACACTTGTGCAAACGGTTTTTCCAATCCTCGAAGCACTTCAAAAAATCATTTTTTGTGATCTTGTTCAGTTCCTCCTCCGATGCTGTCTTTATCTCGTCAATCGTAGCGTAGCGTCGTCCTTTCATGGGGCTCTTCAGTTTCGAGAACAAGAAAAAGTCACAGTGGGCCAGATCTGGGGAATATGATGGCTGCGGCATTATTAGTGTGTTATTTTTGGCCCGAAATTTGCGCAAAAGCAACGATGCGTGAGCAGGGGCGTTATCGTGGTGCAAAAGCCAATTTTTGTTCTTCCACAAATCCGGGCGTTTCTGGCAGATTGCTTCGCGCAACTTGCGCATAACTTGCAGGTAATATTCCTTATTGACCGTGTTCTATCCTGTGACAAGAGCTCATGATGGATCACGCCCCTGCAATCCCAGAAAACTGTAAGCAAAACCTTCATATTCGACCGAACTTGGCGCGCTTTTTTCGGTCTTGGCTCGTGCGGCAGCTTTCATTGGGATGTTTGAGGTTTGGTTTCCACGTCATAACTATAAACCCATGATTCGTCAAAAGTTATAACCCTCTATAGCAATATTGGGTCGTCGCGGACAGAGTCCAACAGCTCCTTAGCAATGTTAATGCGATAAAGGTTTTTGGTCGAAATTGAGCAATTTTGGTACGAATTTCGCGGGGACCCTTCTCACGCCAAATCATTGGTAAAAAGTCAATCGATATGTTTAAGTCCTTAGCAACTTCTCTAACGATAATTCGACTATTGGCCAATACTATTTTCTTCACTTCATCAATGTTTTCGTCTGTTGTTGACGTGCTCTGGCGTCCGGCACGCTTTTCGTCGTTCATATCTTCTCGGCCCTCTGAGAACATTTTGTACCACTGATAAACGTTGCTTCGGTCCAAGATAGCTTCACCATATGGTATAGTTAACATTCGGAATGCGTCCGCGCAATTAATTTTGTTTTTCACACAAAATTTCATACAGATTCTTTGATCCTTTTTTGGAATGGGCAAAAATTGAAGATGAGCCAAAAAAAGGCAAGCAAAGCAGCTGTCAAAAATTAACTGAACATTCAAAATGGCCGAACTTGTCGGCATAAGTGAGAGACATAAGTACCAATATAACGCCACAAAAATCGAAAATCAAAAATACGTAACCAGCGGAAATTGAAAATTCGCGATACTTTTTGAGCCGTTGGCTTTATTAATTTTGATCCCTGTCTAAGAAGTTGAATTTGAGGTTCTTGTTATGATTCAAGCCTAGATACTTAAGATTCACCATGCGTCTTATTATCGAGTTGCCGTTATCTCCAAACCTGCAGTCTACGAATTTCTTCTTCCCTAACGGCGTGAGGCACAAGCACTCTGACTTTGGAATATTTACTTGAAGACCCCATTCCTTACAAGATTCCGTCAGTTTATTGACTGATACCTTCATAGCTTCCAATGCTACTTTAAGTCGTATTGATGCACTGTTAACTAGGGTACCGTCGGTATATAATACCATATCAGTATTTTCGCTTTATTGGACCTTACATATATCTGCAATGTAAAGGTTATATAGCTTTGGATCAATTAATGAGCCTTGGGGAGATGCCTGACAATACCTCGAGGAATCCCGAGTATACGTTTTCAAATTTCAAAATTTGCAGAATTTTTGAACAGACCTCATATCTCTTAAATGACTTCCAATTTTCTGGTTGGCAGTTAAGAGGCTCCATTTAATTTGCAATTTCTGTTCGAATATTCTGATTTAGTTCCCGCATATTATGTGGTTTGTTTACATACGCCCGTTCCTTCAAGAAACCCCAATAAAAAAAAACGAGCGGCCATCAAATTTGGGGAACGAGGTGGCCAAGCGAAATTTGCATTTTTTGAAATTATTTGGTCATCGCAAAGTTCTCGAAGAATCGAAATTGTCCCTGGCATAATCTTAGTGAAAGTTCTCGAAGAATTTGCCAGGGTTATTGAGAACTGCTGGATGTAAACAAAAATCTTAGATGGTTCGGTATACCGCCCCTGATAACTCTGTCTTTTTTTATATGGTCCAAAAATATGAACTGATAGCCATAATTCTACACCAAACAGTACAGCCAAGAGGGTGTAATTGATACTAATGCAAGGCTCCCGGATTCTCTGTACTCCAAATTCGGCAGTTCTGTTCAAAAACTTGGCATTATCTGTTGCAAGTTGAATGAATTATAGCCTTTGTGCTGCATCCCTCGGCAATGATTTATGAGCCAATAGAATTTCGTATAGCAAAATCCTTAGATCACGTTACAAAATGAGTCATAGCGATGTTCTAGAGATGCCCAATTGAGTAGCACGGCGACGAGTAGACACAGATGGATTATCGTTGACACTTTCGCGAAAACGCATTTGTTCGTGGCCCATCAAATACTGCACTTCCTGCTCCCCAAAAAGGGCTTATTAAGTTTCTTATCATCAAGTTTTGCACTAGCAGCTGTGGCAGTACTAAAATGCTGACGATCGTCCGGAAGGAAAATAATATTTCACAATTTTAACACGTTATAGTACTGTATATAAAGAAATTATAAAATTTTTATAAAATTCTTTATAATCTGCACAAAAAAAACAAACAATAAAAAAATTACAAAAATAAAAAAGTTATATGCATTTTAAATCAGTTAGTCCAAATTGGCACACCCTGTACTTATAATTTGTTCATTTAAAAAAAAAAACTATATTATAGTTCTCATCAAAATAGTTAAGAAAACTATTTCGAATTGAATTTTTTATTAATATGTTTATTATTTTTAAATATATAATTTTTCTTATAAGAAAAATAAAATTTCGAAAGAACGCAATTTCATATAATAAATATTACGCATTGATAGAATCGGCGCATTTTTAGTATTTTGAAGAATGAATATATTAAAATTGATTTTAATATTTATTGCTAACGATTTTATGTGCAGATTAGTAAAATAATTTCGAAAAATACGAGCAAATAATTCCGGTTTAATAGGTAAGAATTCAGAATTCAAGTTGGCCAAAAATTAATCGAGTTATGCAAAATATAGCTTATCCTCCCCCTTCCCAATGGCTAAAAAAAAAACCATCAATTTTACTAAAACTTTTTATTTATTTTTTATTCATGTCTCCGTTATTCATTCAAAAATATATTATGACCAGAAAAAAAAAAAATGTAATCAATCGTTTAGAAAAATAGAAAAATTTTTGTCGATCAGAAAAATTGATAAGTTTAAGTCTCGTTATGTTTTTATGCTTTGTGTACTTAAACGAAGAATGAAATGAAATATTACAAAATTTTCATATCATTACAAATGACACAGTAAATATATATTTAGCCATTGGGAGGTGGGGGTAGTCCTATTTAAAGTCAAAATTCTTTCAATTTGGCTATCAAGGTCTTCGCTGAATCGAGGTTTTTATTATTCGGTTGTCAAGAATTGCGCTAACCAAAGTGGGAGTGTGTACTTTATTTTCTGAAGGTTTTTTTTCTATCAAATTTTTAACCATTTACTAATGGATTAGATGGAGGGGGGGGGGGGAGGAAATAAAATGAAGAAAATGAACGATAGAAGCAGAAATCTTATCTGAATGTCGGATTGGCATACTCGTATAGTTGAAGATAATCGAAATTCGAAATTGAAATGGAAATTTTCACTTTTATGCAAATCTAATTACAAAATTGAAATTGAAATGAAATGCGTGAGTCCGACTATCGTGGAATCAGAATGGTTTGGAAATTATCGACGGATCGTGTTCTAGCCGTCACGGAGATAGGATTCTTGGCGATGCGGATGACTCCTACACACTCGTCGTGCGCGATGGATTTGTGATGGGAGCGAGCGTGATCTGAGTACGGCGGCAAGCCTCTGAAGAGGCGGATAACTATTCGAAAGCCCATCTGATGACCTCCTTTGGACCCCTGGAACGCTGGCCTGCCAAGGTCATAACGGAGAACAATTGCTGACGATTGCGCAGAACAAGACATCATCACTAACTGATTGAATGCGCACGTACCACCTCCACTGTCCAGTACTAGCAACCGCAACCGCACCCGGGCACCCGTACCCGTAAAGGCGAAATTCCGACAGATGTACTCATAATTCTTAAAGCAATTCTAATTGCAATTGTTCGAATTGAATTTGAATTTTTGCGATTAATCTGATCGATTGTGCGCAATGCCACCATCATAACGAAATTCTTCTTTCATTTCCATTACAAATTCTTCGTTACATGGCCGCCACTAAGATTAAGAAGCTATTGTTATTCATCGAAAATCTTAATGCGAACTCAAAATTAATGGAAAATGTACACGTATTGGACAGGGCGTAAACGATAAATGATCGTTACGGAATATTAACTCTATTATCGTTTCCATAAATAAATAAATAAATAAACGATAACAATAGTTGTACTTAATTTATTGTAATTTACTGGATTTTCGGTTTTTTTTTTTTTGAATTGAATTGTTAATAAATAGAATGAATTTTTGGTCAATTCTAATCCATTTGGTAATAAACTATTCAATATATTTTAGTAATTATCGGATAAGAATGAATTCATTTCCAAATAAAACCCTTGAAAAAAGATTACCAAGTAGAGAAGAGTAGATTATTCAATTGTATTTTTTTGGTTTTCATTATTACAAATTTCATATTGAAGTGAAGTTTTGAATAAATAAATTTGAATTAAAATAATATATTTTAAATATATGCAAAGAGTTTCTTTTTTCAAATATTTTCAAGAAAATTATGGTAACTTACTAAATAATCCTTTTGAAAATTTCACTTAAAATTAAATTATTCATTTTATGGTTTGGAAAATAATAGTATTGTTATTTAATAATTTATTTTTTGTTACTACTAATCTAAGTATTAATTTATACTTAGATTAGTAGTAACAAAAAAATAAATTTTGTTAAAATGATTAATAGTAAAAATGGTTAGTAATTCTTGGATGATTCATTTTTGACGTTAATGGCGGTTCAGTTCGGTTTATGACCGTTCGGATGACTTTGTAAGGTTTTGTGCACCTTAGTCAAATTAAAATATTATCCATTTTATAGTTCGGAAAATGTAGCTCTATTATTTAATAGTTCCTAAAATTTTTTATATAATTTAAGGTAAAATTTATTTAAATAAAACTTGCTATTTTATATTATATAAAAAATTAAATTAACTATTGAACAATACATTGACTTTCGAGAAAGTTTCTACAAAAGAGATTATTCTGTCATAGCCACGTTTTGCGCATATTTCTCGCTCTGCTTGAGGCAAATTCTCCTCCTGTGAATACGTTCATAAGCTAACCTACCACATATAGGGGCTTTAAAAACCTACAGTTGTCTATAAAGAAGGCTATGTATATGAAGAAAGCGACTGTCTGGTATGCATTTTGGTCTAAAGGTGTTAATTGGACCATATTTCTTTGAAAATGAAAAGGGAGAGACGATTACCATCAATTTTGCAACGGTCGCTATTGCCATGTGCTAACTAATTTTTTTGGGTCTGAACTTTGAACTTGGAGATTTTAATCTAAACCATTTGTGGCTTTAATACACGATTCGGCGAAAATTGCACAGGACGCGTAATTTCGAGATTTGGTAATGTCAATTCGTCCCTGTTGGATTTTTCCTTATCTTCTTAGAAGTCCTATGGTAACCATTCAACTATTTCCCATATTTTAGCAAGCTTAAAGTAATATATTGAAGAAAAATAAAATCTACAATTTATTTTTATTAACTAAAGTCCAAAATTGGACAAAAACTTTATAATGAAAATAATTCCGTCACAATTTATAGAAAAACAATTTAGTTTTTGTTATTAATATTGGAATTATATAATATTAAGTGAAAAATATTATATTTAATAAAAAGAAAAATAAGAAATAATAAATAAATAAAATTTTAAAGGCCAAAGTCCGGAAATAAAGTCACAAATATGATAAAAACTAGGCTGTTTACCAGTTATTGTCAAAGTGATGGCGACGTTAAAGTAAAAAAGTAGAACATTTACTTTTTAAGCATTTATCACAGAATTGAAGCAGTAGGAAAAGGTGTGCTGTACTGTGTATAAGGCAGCAACCTCGAATTTCTGATGAGAAAAAAAAAGAGAGACAATTTGAGGACTTAGCGTAAGTGCCGTCGAGCTTGATTTGTCGTTGAGAGTTTCTTGCTTTTGAACGGTGAGAGTTTCTCGCTTTTGAACGCTGAGAGTTTCATCGCAAAACCAAATTTTTGTATATGAAACGATAAAGTTTGACAACTAATGCAGCGAGACTCGATTTTGAAAACAGTTTCTCATTTCAATCAAAAGCGACCCCCCCCACAAACATCTTTATACACCTACCATAATTGCGACTTGTGGACAGTAAAACTTCAACTGGAAAATCTAAAGAAATTCGTCTGTACAAAAAATCAAATACAATTGCGATGGGTAATAATTACTTTATTATGCTTAATGGAATTTTTAAATTCACTAAATTTCTTTTTGATTTTAATTTAACAACTCTGTTGTCACATGAAATGACATTAAAAATGTGAAAATATGTTTGCAGTATTAGGAAACAGGACTTCAAATTAGAAATTAGACTTAAATCGACGATTTATTTTGGTTGCTATTAGCAGTTGTGTGCACTCTCGTAAGATTGTGAAGGTTTTAATAAATTTTGTCAGCACAATTTGCTGTCGGTCATCGCAATTGCATCCGTTATGATTTTAATGGCGCAATATGACAACAGATAAAAAAAATACGTTACAAAAATTCGTAATATGAAAATTTATGCCTTGACGAACTCATTCTTTTATTAAATTCGCTTCAATATTATTAAATATCATAAATAATCCTTTTATTTAATAGTATTTATTTCGGTGAATTTATTTGTGATTAACTTCAGTTTTGCAGGGGTGCGCATACGTTTTTCTAAAATCAAAAGAGTTGCATAGGAAAAATAAACGCAAATATTTTCTTTTATTTTGTATAAAAATAATTATAGTAATATTAATAATAATAAGCATAAATATAAGAAGCGAAAAGAATGCTGGTGAATATTTAGTATATATTAAAAATACACTAAATATTAACCAGCATTATGTTAGCCATCTTTGAATACTTTCATTATTAATAATTTTTGATTACATAAATTCTTTTTCGTAGAAAAGAATTCAAATTGAATAAAATATATAAAAAAATACAAAACTGAGAAAAAATATGTCATTTTGTATATAAGATGATTAGGAAAAATTCATTTAAATTTTATTGTAGCGCAAAAAACTTAAAAAGAATGAACTAAAAATTTAAAATTTTCCTATAAATTTCTTCTTGCCTTTATTGACAACTTCCTAAAAAATGAAGGATTTTCTCCCCATATTTTTAAGAGCATTGTGAATAGCCCAAATGGGATATTTTTTTCCTTTCTTTAACAAAATTTTAGACAATTTTTGCAAGTAGTTATTAGCTTTGATCTGTTTAGATAAATTTTTAAAAATTATTTTCTTATTTATTTATTTTTTGCTGTTATTTTTATGCAAATTTCGAAATTTTTTTCAGCAATTCTACTTTAAAAAAAACAGAATTGTTTATATTTATTTTTAGATTATACAAAAACTGCTAAATTTGGTTTATAATTTTTATAATGTTATATTTTTTGAAGTAGCCGTTTTTTCTGTGAAATACATTAAATTTTTCTAAAGTGCTCCAAAATCTGATAATAATTTAGCTATTTTTTTTTTAAATTTTTATTTACGGAAATGAGTTTACAATAATATTTTATAATCCATTTCCTTAGATGTTAAATAATTAATGCACCTTGAAAGAAGATTTTAAATTAAAAAGGAAAAAAATTGTCTTAAACAAATCCAAGAAAAACTTAAATTAAATGCCAATTTTTTGTTATTTATTTTAAATTTAAAATTTTTTTTAATATGAAAAAGCAATAAATTAAAATAGAAAAAACGAGATTCTATGGTTTTGATAAAATTTATGTGATAATATAAACGAGAGGAAATTGTGTCCAGAAAAGAATTGAAATTATTTGTTTTTTTTTCACATCTGATTCGGATGAGAATTTTATAATAAATTTTAAAGTTAATAATTTAAATGATAAAATAATTAAGTTAAATAAAATGGGTCTAAATTGTGGGAATCAATAGTAGAAGATATGGAAAAGTAAATTACTTTATTGTGCGCATGAAATTAGCTTAGGGAATAGTAAATAAAAGCGTGATTAGTGTTAATCTGAGAATAAATGGTAGTCCATGGAAATGGTTGCGGTGGGCTTATTTTGAATGCGAAAACGATTAGTTTAAATAATTATTGTATCACTTAATGCGAGAAGATAATTTGTTTCGGGGATAATTACAAATTGATGGAATGGCCGCCCACTGTGTGTCCTCGCTTTCTTACATTAGGCGATATTATTGCTTCTGTATTAATGTACAAATTTGATTAAAGACTAACCAGTATAAAAATCTTTCCACATCCTGCAGGTTTGTACAAAATCACATCTGCTTCTAAAGGGACAAAATGAAGAACAAAAATATGCTCACGTTACTTTTACATTTAACCAAAAACAGACTCTTTATAAAGGGTATCCCAAAATGCACGCAAGAAGGAATTGACGGATGCAGTAATTGAATTGTTCCTTGAGCTGTATGGTATGTGGCACCGTCTTGTTCAAACCACATGTCGTCCATATCTGTGTCTTCCAAATTAGGCACAAAAAACTGTTTTATCATGTCTTGATAGTGCGCACCATTAACTGTTATTGACTGAGCATCAGAAAATTGCAAACGGTAGCTGCCAATTCTTAATTATTTTAATAAATATTGCTCAACAATGAAAACGCATTGTTCTTTCGTGTAGCGCACCATTTTTAATAACCCTGAACTGTTAGCTGTCAGGCTGTATTTTTTTTCGTTGGCAACACTTTACCGCACAAATGGCGCAAAATTCAAATCTATGTTAATATTTGAGGACATCCTATATAAGCCTACATAGAAATAATATTCTACAAAGAACGAGTATGCGTTTTCGAGGATCTATGATCAACAAACGGTTATCCTGGAACCGTCGTACAAAACTAAATGACAAATTATTCAGATTGCAATTTGAAAAGTAAAATTTATTGAAAAATATTTAAAATTTAGGATTGAATAATATTTTTATTTTATTATATTGCCTCAATTGTGTCATTTTTAATTATTTTAAAGTTTAAAATTTGTAAGCGTAAACACAATCGTTTACTTAGGCTTACAAGAAAAAGTCTAACTCTACAGACCAATGACATCTTTAGACCAAAATGCGGAACAGGCAGTCACTTTTTAGATACAATGGCTTATTCCAAGTTATTAGTTTATCTTAAGAGGTAAGCAAATATATATAAAAATTTTGCTTATTGAAATATTCGGCGAGTTTTGCTTATTGAAGAGAATTTTTTTCGAAGAAAAGTGCAAAAGGTAATATATGAACATTCTTTCTGTAATTTCGTTGCATTTTATTATTAATATAAACATTTTCATATTATGAAATGGCATATTATAGTCTAAGCAACTGTTTTATTTATTTATATAATATATTTAAGAATTATTAACTAATAGGAATTTACTTTCCAAACTACAAAATGAATCACTATTTATTTTTTTTGTAATGAAAACTATCCAATTTTTTTGTCCGTTTTTAAAAACTCAATCATACAAAATTATAGCTTCTTAAATTTATTCAAATAAAAATTTATAAACTACCAATAAATTGGAAAGGTAATTAGTCCAGCACAGGAACCACCAAAAAAAAACTACATTAATTGTAAGGTGAGACCTTCAAATACTCGTAATCATAACGCCAATAACGATTTAAATCGTTAACTGAACTTAAATCAATTGCAAGAATTATTAAATTTTTCTACTCAATTTTTATTTTTTCCTATTAATAGTTGAAGTTTTTTGTAGAGTTACTTTAATGACTGTGCAAAAATAGTCACCGGATCACCGGATATTATTCAATTCGTTTGCACTCAAAAATATTGCATCGAAAATTGCTACTCTTAAAATTAGATAGTAATTAGTATAATGGCAATAAATTGATTTAGAAATATTGAAAATATTAACTCGGAATTGTACGGAATGCCAGTAACGCGTATTTTTGCATTGTCAAATCTGATTAAAATAGTTTTAAAGACGAGATAATTGCTTAGCAAAAAGAGATCATTTCTTGTTTTAGGCGATTTTGCTTGGACGGCGAATGAGATCGCCCGCCTATGAATTTGAAAATCGAGGTCCTACACTCTTAGTTGGATAGGAGGTTTATTTTCCAATAAAATTACAAATATTCACAATCTATAATTTTTTTTTGCTATTTGAAAGCCACCTTTGTTAATAATCTACCATTTTTTGGTTTGATTGTACGATCAGCAACTGTCGTCGAACTGCATTTGCTCCAACTTAGTATGTGGATTACTAACGCTAATTAGTGTATGAGCACACATTTTGCAATATTTGTCTACTATGGGTTATTAAATACCGACTTGATACAATTACGAAAAAAGCTAATATTACAATTTTCTCGTAAAAATGTCGATATTTGCATCAGAATTCGTATCTATTAATTATAAGTTAAGTGCACTTAAAAAAAAAAAACTATATTATTGCACTTGCAAATAACTGAACGTTAACCTATTTTTCGGTATTTTGTTTCCTTTTTCAATTTAATTATAGTTAAACCAACCGTTACTGTCAATTATGGGAGCTATAGTGGCTTTTTTTTGTCCCAAACTTGTAGATTTTAGCACACAACAAATTTGGTCGAAAAGTTCCTAGGACACGTTATTTCGAAATTTGGCTTTCCAAGATTGTGCCATTTGACGCCTTTAAGCTTTTTTTTCATATGGCTACGCAAAAGATCATGTTTTTTTAGAACATTTACAAAAATCAACATCCCTCAAGTATTGGCCGATTTACAGCCCAACATTTTTTAATAATAAAAGTTATTAAAAATTACCTTAAACGAATCGAGTCCTGGAAGGAGTCTTTTAACTGCCATTTAAATAATTTTACATTTCAAATACAATGGCAATATTTAAGAAATATAATTAAATAAATTTTTTTAATAAAATCTAAGCTTTAAATAAATTAAAATAAAATTTATTTTTCCATGCGTAAATTGGATAGGTCTTAACTTATTATGGAAATATTGAAATATTTTCTTTGTAGATATTTTTGAGGAGCAAAGATATTTTTGTTGATAAAAATAATACCCAAAATTTATTCGATATAACAGTTAAAAATTGATAGTTTAAGTAGTAAAGTTTTTGGGTCATTTTAAGTAGTAAAAACTGGGACGGACCGCAACGGATTGTTTGAATGAAAAAGTGCCCAAATTCCAGTGCGTTTTTCTCCTTTGCCAAAGTTAGTAATTTTCTATTAAAAAATCTATTTCAAAGCAATAATGCAATTACCTTATTTCTTCGAAAAAAACTTTTTACTTTTCTTTCGAGAATAATTGAATAATTGTGAATTTTCAACATCAACAAAAAAAAAACCTCATTCGTTTTAACAATATTGTCAAAATATTATAATGTATGGAATTTCGTGTGCCACTTCACTTGTACCTTTAATCTGTGTACTTGTACATTGGCCATAAAAAGGTTTCATTGATTTGGCAAATTTAGATATCGGAAATTTTGATTGAATTAAATAAGATTTTTTTTTATCAAAAACATTTGCTATAGCATGTAAGGCCGACACTATAATTGTTGTTTGACAAGAAATATCTCGAAATATGAATGTAGGCTATTTCTGTCAATGATTTAGGTTTTTTTTTATTTTCATTTGTAAAATAATTAAATAAATTTTCCTGATTGAAGGCTATAAAGTATTCAATTAATGATAAAAATCAGAGAATAAATGGAGAAAAATTTATTTCAAAGGAAATCAACGATCGATTACAGTAGTGCGCACGGTCGTAGTAGCCATTGTCGATGCATGTGGAAAGAAATAGGCGCGCGAGTCTCGAATCGAATCGAATGTTTGTGAATACGGGAAATGGCGGAGTCAAGTGTTAATCGTTCACATGCGCTTTTACGCGACCTCTAAGATGACAAAGCAATGAAGCCCTCACGAACTATTGCCTCGGGTTGCATCGCGGAAAATACTCCAACCCGTCTCGCCGTCGCTCCCGGATTTTTTTCTTTTCATTTTGACTTTGAATCTGTTAAGGAATCCGTGCGTGTTTCTTCCGATATTCGTTTTTCTTAAATTCGCGGTTTGGTAGAAAAGTAATGAGAATTTTTTTTTAAATTTTTATATGAAGTGGATCGATGTCTACAGTGTAATGTGTAAAGAAACGGAATAAATTGTAGCGCAAAGAAACGGAATAAATTTTGGGGAAAAAGAAAGAAATCCGGATAAATGAATTAATTTTTATTGCAATAGAAAATTTTTTTATTATGTTATTATTTTCATTGCGAGCATCGGTCAAATTTCATCAGATAGGAACCTATTGCTAATACACGGTATGTTTTATGTCCCAGGTCGAAGTTTATTTTTAATAACTTTTAAATGAATTAAATTTTATAATTTATATTTTATGGATTGATTATATGGTCCTTAGTATGGAATATGATGTCGGGCCAAGGCGAGCTCTTTTAAGCACATTTTTCATAATATTTTTGCAGACTTCTGTACTTTCGATTCCAATGTTGTCCTTAAACATCAAGGTTGTGCTTGGTTTGTTAGTGTACATCTTTTCCTTTAAGTAATACCATTAGAAGGAATCGGAAGGGTTCAAATCAGGGAATCGTCCATATCACCACTTTTTGACATTATTCGGGCGGAAAATATTTCTTTCAAAATTTGCTCTGTGTGATGTAGCACCGACTTGTTGGAACCACATATTCTGTAGGCCTAATTAATCTGATAGCGGACACCAGGAACTGTTAGAGCATTCTCTCCAGCATCCCCAAAGAAATATGACCCAATGATGCCGCACCATACAGTTAATCTACGAGGGTGTAGATATCTTTGGTGTATCAGTTGTGGATTTTCAGTGCCCCAATAATGGCTATTCTGTTTATTAACAAAACCAACCAAGTCAAAGTGTGCTTCGTCGCCCTTACTGATTTTTTTCCAAAACTGGTGGTCTTCTATACCGATCCGTAAAATTCGAGTACTCCAATATCGCCGCCAGTTATGGGCATTTGCCTGCAGCTATTGTGTCAATTGAATTTTATTTGGGTGAGAATTTTGAACAAACAGGATGGAAATTACCCAATTCTTGTATAGGGCGTCGATCCGGACATTCAGCAACACTCTGCCTCACTGCATCAATATTTTCAGGTGTACGTCGCCCAGTCTTTACTCTATTTATCAGTGTATGCATATTTACAAAATTATTCATTACACGCTGAAATGCTCGGCATATGATTAATACCAAAAAAGTCATTTAATTTTCTGGGCGTATTCAAAATTGAACAATTATTTAAATAAAATATTTTTAAAATTTTAATATGTTATTGCATTGTTAAATAATTTATAATAAATTGCTATCGACCACTCTCTATGACTGTTAAATACCAATAGACAGATGTGATCCATAACCAAAATGGCGGCTAAAGAAAATCGACCTGGAACATTAAAAACACCCTGTATATAATAACAGTGGTCATTATATAGCGTCACAACCATGAGACCATTTGGCAACCTTAGGTTTCGTGTAGGTTAGCATTGCCACCTATTTTAATGAAACTGATCAGAAGTTAGTTGGACAGAAATGTCAGAGGTAGTTCAATATTGTAGAGCATATTTAAATGTTTTTGAAGCAAAATAATGGTCGGGTCTAGGAGGTCTTAGACATAGCTAAAAAACGGGGTCTTTGTAAAAGAATGGTTCGGTTAAGGAACTCTTAGGCATGGCTTAAAAAAAGAAGTCTTAGTAAAAGAATAGTTGGGTCTAGGAGCTCCTATACATAGCTAAAAGGAGTCTTAGTAAAATAATGGTCGGGTTTAGGAGCTTCTAGACATGGCTAAAAAAAGAGGTCTTAGTAAAAGAATGGTTGAGTCTAAGACTGCCTAGACAAAGCTAAAAAAGAGAAGTCTTTGGAAAAGAATGGTTAGGTCTTGGAGCTCGTAGACATGGCTAAAAAACTCAGAAAGAAATTCTGGATTCCTACTCAGAAAGAAATTCTGGATTAAGTGACGTGGCTTCCATTGCTCCTAGACTATGCTAAAAATTAATAAACTGCCACTTTAGAATAGATGAACTTCCATTATAATTGGCCACAGTTCTTCATGGAAAGGAAACATTTTTTTTGGTAAAATTCTATTTGATATCGTGATATGTATCCCTAACAAGCTTGATGGGGATGCCCGCAAAACAGGATTGTCTATGAACATAATCGCCCCCACGCATCTACCAATTCTATGAATAATTTCCTACATCAAGGAGAATCGGTGTTTGCCTTTTTTGCATTTCCCCAGTTACGTAGACATCCTTATATCCTCTTCTAACAACGGTTTCCAATCCCAGAATTGGCAGATGCATTATTAAATAATATTCTCTTCTTTTATCCTCTATCGGCCATTACAAGTTATCCTCTATAACTTTCTTTTATCCTCTATC
The DNA here is from genome assembly GCA_958298945.1 of Atherix ibis. Classification (NCBI taxonomy): domain Eukaryota; kingdom Metazoa; phylum Arthropoda; class Insecta; order Diptera; family Athericidae; genus Atherix; species Atherix ibis. Next base: position 1,983,779 of record OY282607.1, on the reverse strand, counting down.
GGCCATTACACTTTTCTTATAAAAATATTTGTTTGTTTTCCGTTTTGTTTTTTGTTTTTTTTTTTCTTTTTACTTTTATTATATAAATTGTCAAATATTTACACAAACTAAATATTTATCATAAATATACATAACAACAAATAAATTACCATTACTTATGCAAACAAAATAAATTAAAATATTTTCAATCATACATAATAAAAATATGAAAGAATCAAATTTTCACAAAGAAAATATTACAAAATATATTTTTTTGTGAATAGTAAGTAATGTTCCCATATGAAATGGTGAGGGGGGTGGGCGGTCCAAACAATATTTGTCATAATTTTATAGATTTTCTGCAATAACTCTCATAGTTATTTACGCAATTATGCAAATTAAAAAGTTCCAAATCATCGTCGATGAGCATCGTCGCAATTATTATTATTGTGGTAAAATATTATTTATGATATATACATATGTGTATGATTTTTTTTTAAATTGGCATTTTTAATTTGAAAAAGAAAAAATTTTCCTTTGATTTGTGAATAGCAAAAGAACAATAATGTTGGTTGGAATAACAGCAAATCACTTCCATTGTAGTCAACAACAAGGCAGCCATAGCTAAAGAGTGAATCGCTGTCAACTGACAGCAATCAACCAACGAGAGTCGGCCATTGTGATTGGAAGCGGCGACACTGCAATATCGACAATAACATTGTTCCAACACTGCCACACCATCCATTTGATTGTTTATTTCTGATTATAACGATTCCGTGTACCTTAAATCTCAGGGCTCCGCCGAACTCATCGAATGATTAATAAGGGAAAAAAAATTGTTTGGTTCTCTATTGTCAGTTTGTTCCCTTTAATTGGGAAGTAAGAAATTTTATTGCTAACTAAAGCTTATCTAATTAAGCGAATAAAGAGTACCCCGTAACAACAGAGTCAATGAATTATATGAAAACTTGGTTTTCTTGTTCATTTTTCTTGTTCATATATCATATATACAAATAAATATACCATATATGTAAATACGAGCATGTATTGCTGTAAAATTTATAGACGATAATCGTCGTATTATAAAATATGAAAATAAATCAAAAATGAATTATGAAAAATGAAAGACTGCGACAAAGATTGACAGTATCCGATAAGATTTAATTATTATTGAAAGTTTTCTAGGAAAGTTTTCGTATATAAAATTTAACGATTATTACGATTAGAAAATAAATTACAAATTAATAAAAATTCAGAAAAATTTGCTGTTATTTTTTTGTTGTTGGGTTCAATTTGAATGTTGAACTTTTCCAAATAACAATGACAACAACAAAACTAATTTTTTGTTGTTGATATTTTGAAGAAGAAAAAAAAATTGATTAATAAAAATTATTGGTAGAAAATTTATATAAAATGAATTATAAAGAAAATTATTCAGAAAAGCCCTCCCAGCGCTTGCGTATACAGCATAAATTATTTTTTCTATTCCTGGAAACGATTTATGTTGGAAATAAGGTAAATTTAACGATTGTGAATATTTTTTTCTTATCGGATATTTTTTTTTTACATTTTTATTTTGCATATATCAAAAATTACATGTAGTAACAGGTAGATTTATATAATAGTAATAATTAGTATTGAATGGTTGTGGGAAGTAAACATCCGTTGAGGCTTCTCCTACTAGGGTAGCCTCAGTATTTGAATTAATCACGCAACCAGTGATGCCTAAGTCTTCGATGGCTTTTTCGAGGAAAGGAAGTAGAGGATAGTCCTGGAACAAGGGTATTAGTATGATCGGAGATATATACTAATATATCTCCGATCATACTAATACCCTTGTTCCAGGACTATCCTCTACCTACATATAGGCTTTGAGATTATGGTCGATGAGAGTATTGCGAATTGTACGGAGTATTTTTGATTGAACGGATTGGATTCGATGGGAATTAGAAGGCTAAGTAGAGTCACACGGTTCTAGTCCATAAGTCCATATGAATGTTAGTAGGGCATTGTATAATAAAAGTACTTTGCTGTCTATAGCAAGTTTAGAACGTTTGTATAGAGATCGAAGTAATTGTATGTATCGTCTTTTTATGTTTTGCCTTTTAACTCTTGTGTGTGAATTCCAAGTCAAGCGTTCGTCTAAGGTCAGTCTTAAGTACTGAACTTTGGTGTATTGTGGTATATTACTGCCATTAAGGGCACATAGTAAAAGACACGTGGGTAGATTTACGTTCCGTGACTTTTATTCTCCAACTGGTAAAAGAGTTCTGGAGGGTTTGGATTTGGGATTGGAGAATTTCTGAAGCATTATGTTGGGGATTTTTGATAGATGCAAGGCAGGCCGTATCATCATCGTAGGTACCAAAGAAGGCATTCGGACATATTGGGATGTTGGATGTGTAAATGTTGCAGAGGATAAGTTCAATTGGATTTCCCTGTGGAACACCAACCGATATCAGAGAGATATTGGAAAGTTCGTTGGATTCAATTACGTGAAAGTGTCGGTTGGAAAGGAATAATCTTAAAACATGGAAATTGTTGGAAAAAAGGATCCTCTTGAGTTTTCAAAGTAAGCCTAGGTGCCAAACTATATCAAAAGCTTGACTTATATCAAGAAACACACCGGAACAGTATTCTTTTCTTTCTAAAGGTGATGCAATGAAATCGACAACTCGACCGAATTTATGATTGGGAGCAGGAACCAAATTGATAAGCCCATAAATATTTTCCATTATTAATTGTAATTGTTTCAAAAAAAGAAATGAGTAGTAATAAAATTTATTCATATTGAATTTATACCGAAAAAAAAAATGATGTGGGAGTAAAAGCCCATCGGAATTCGTTTTTCAACGAACGAATTTCGGGGTTACTGTATCTTTAGCATCAACAACTTTTTTTTGCAGACGTTTTTGGATTATAAAAACTGTATGAGAAAGAAATTGGAACCTTTTAGATTTTTCCTAATCGCAATTTTAAGTTCTATAAAGTTTACTATTTATTACTGGTTTCGAAAGGTTGTCCAGTAATCTAAGAAGTTGTAGATAAAATCTGTTAGTTTCAAGTTCTTTTAGTCTAATTTGTGGGTTTCAGGTCAATATTTTATGTGTGTAACGCACTTTAATATATTTTGGAATATTTCCTCCTTAGAAACTAACCTCTTTTTAGGAAATATCCAGAATTTCTCTTGGAATAGGACTCCATCCTGTTGTGGACAATAACTTCTTTTCCGAGTCCTCTCTTTAACTTTTAATTGCTCCCTCGAACTAACTATTGACTAATATCAATTTATTGTATAAAATGGGCCAAAGAAAACTGCCTTGTGGGACTCCAGCTAAAAAACGTATTTTTGAGGATTCTGTGTTGGAAAATATCTTAAAATAATCCAGGGCAATACTGTAATTGCGACAATTGTAAAACTTTCAACAATAATATAATTTTTTTAAAATTTTGGACCCTTTAAAAATGTGAATATAAAAAAAAAATGTTAACCTACAAAAATTTTTTTTCAAAGTTTTTTTTCTATTAACATTTCTACTCAAATGTGGATTCTTAGTGGTATGACAATTCAGGCCATTTGGTAATACAATAGTTAAGGGTTACCCCGGCTACATCACCTAGTTTTACTAAATGAACCAGTTTCCCTAAATCAGAGAACAATCTCAATTTTTCCTTTTTTATTATTCTTTAATCTTTGGCTGCCATTCAATTGTTATTATATGGAAATTTCACATAAATCTTTATTTAAGATTTATGATTTGTATAAATATTAAAAAAATGCGTTAATCTCTTTTATTTAACCACATAATACTTGTTTTTTTGTAGATATTAAATCATATTTTAAATTGTAAGCGATGTGATAACTTGTCAACTTGTCAGATGTTTCTCAATAGCTTAACCCTACAAATGTTAGCCAGGCTTTATCATTTTCTGATATTCCTTCCTTCATAAAATTGATTATATTCGATATGAATTTGATTAAAAATCACATCGATCTTAGGTAAAATAAATAAATCATATAATTTTATAAAAAAATAAAAAAAAATATGTTAATATGAATTTTTAATTAGAAAAACAAAGAAATTTTTTCTTTTATTATCTATCATAAAAAAATTGGGAATCTTCATAACCGTTTGCCTTGTGAGCAATGTTTCGTTTCGAATGAATAATTTCAAATTGATAATTACGCAACCAAAATGGAATTACTGAATTTTGGAATTTTCGATAGTTTGGATAATCAGTTGAATATTTTTAATAATTTTTACTGATAAATTCATTCATATTGATGGAAATGCATGAATTTTTATATGGCATCGAAAACCGACTGATTTGAAGATAGTGCCCGACATAAACGAAGGGCATCATCATCCTATATCTACTCCGTACCCAAATAAGCTGAATTGCGGCTCATTCATATCCGAGCGAACGTTTGAATTATTTAGTAATTTTTTTCTTCTCATTTTTCGATTTGCATTTATTTCTATGTGTTTATATGATGATGATTTTGATACATTGAACTTTCAACTGGTGAAGGATATTCGACAAGATTTTCTGATTTGAATTTAATTAATATGGCCGACCTTCACATGAATGTTAATTTCTATAAAATATTCTAATATCTTCCAATGCCTTCTATTGGGGTTTTGTTTAAACTGATAAGTTAATTGGAATAGAAACCGGAGCTGTTTTTTTTCAATTCAATATTCATTGTGATTTTTTCCAGAAATGGAAATTCTATAATAAGCTGTCGATTAAGACCTTGATTCTTGACATAGTTTTCAAAAATAAATATTCAAAATAATCTTGAAATGTGGTTATTTTTTTAATAGTTTGTCTGTCAATAAAAAACAAACAAAAAAATCTATGCACGCAATCTTTCAAATTGTGAATGAAAATCCCGATAGTATTTTTTCCACGTACAGTTTTGAAGATACTCACTCGTAGGTGTGTGAGCAGTCGTCCGTTAGAGTTTCGGTTGAACGTTGAAATGTATTTTATTTCAAAATTGCTATTGTTTATCAAAAGTAAATTATTTGCACGTTATTTACTTAAATAATAATTATTAACATAACCTAACGAAGGCTATTATTTTAATAAACTTTAAAATTTTTAAGAATTAAAATTTTTTTTTTAATATCTGAATGACCTCAAATAGGTTTTTTGTTGTTTTTTTTTGTAAATACATCAATGAATTTGATTTTGTACATTTTCTATTAATATTAATGAATACAATTAAATTTTATAAAATTACTTGTTAAAACTAGGAATTTTCATCGGAAAATTTTAAAGGACAAAAAATTGCTAACTGATTTTTAATTTTTAACAGAATTCATTTTTAAATAAATAATATTGCGTAGTATAAATAAAATAATACCAACAACCAAAAAAATAGTGTTAAAAATCAGAAATAAAAAAAAAGGTTTTAGAGCAAGTCACTCATTAATTAACACCATTTTCGCAAAGTTGAAAAGTTTTCGAATATTGTTTTTTTTCCGTAATTTTTTCTTGTAATTATTTGATTTTTTCTTTTAAATTAAAATAAATTACATAATATATGTAAGTGGAGCGATTTTGCGTGACCATTTTAAGTTAGTTGTAATTTTTTTTCTTCCACTTTTTTTTTTGGATAGGACAAAATTCGAATGTTATTTGTTAACAACAATAACAGGCACGATAGAAAAACGATGGCATTCATATGCGCAGATAAGAAAAAAATGTGCAAAAAAATTGCTATATTTGTAACCAAAAAAAAAAGTCTGCACGATTTTATATTATTGGAAAAGCCCCTGGCCGTAATTATGATGAACTTTTGCCTGACATATTGGTGACATAAAGAGGTTTGTGTCGCAAATCTTACAATTCTCTATCCTCTCCTTGAATGATCGATACTTTTTTTTTGCTTCACTAAATCAGATACTTGTAAAGTCATGTTCATCGATTAATTACTTACTTGGATGTGGTCAAGGTTAAAACTTGGTAAGGTAAAAATTTTAGACCTATTTTTTTTTGTTAAAACTATGAACTTTTTGTGGTAATTATTTTCCTAGTCCTTACGCTATGCAATTTTTGCTTTTCCAACGATTTTTTATCGTAATAATTGTTTTTCATTATCAAAAAAGTAAATGATTTTTAGGTAAAAACAAGTTTGAAATTTATTATTCTTCTTACTCCATAAGTGTAGTGGATTTTAATCAAATAATAGTGGCCGTGTTCTATCAGAATCGAAATCGGGCGCATTTAGTTAGTTGATCTGCTTAGAAAAAACGATATTTTATTCACCAAAAAATCAAAACGAAAACCTTGGACACAAACCAATTCTAACGATGAGAATATTTTTATTCCTGCAAACGTTGAAATATAATGGATTTGTCGTAGACCTGACTGTGCCACTTTGCTTGCTCCAAGCTTTCACTTTGGTAATGGCGCCGTCAATCTGGGTTACAATATCTTGGAGGGTTGATCCAGCCGCCAGTACAAAAATATTATCTGCATATAGGAAATTTTCATATGGAGAACGTTAAAAAAATAGTAGAAAGACGGAATCCTTGTGGAATTAAGTTTTCTATCATGCGGAAAGACGAAATAAAAACCATTTCCCCGAATCGTGACGGTTCTGCCTGATAGGTAAGAATGAAGAATATCTCTAGAGTGTGGCTGAATCAACTCCTTGACAACAGCACACCACAACGGTTGCACTTATAGCAGTTTTCTATAGCGTGCTGTAATTCTAGAAGAATAGTCAGAGTCCCTCTACTTGACCTGTTGAGGCATGTTGATCATCTTAACAAGAATTTGGTTCAACCTTTTAGCTAAGATTTTTTCCAGAATCTTGGAAATGAACGCCCAAAAGAGAAATTGGTTTAAGTTTTTAGCTGATGGTTGAGCAGGTTGTTGTTTCGGTTTAAGTATTGCCATAGCTAATTTCCAGGAATTGGATTCTTGCATGGAATGTTGATGGAGCTTCTTTAGCCATTGTGAAGGAGATCTTTTCCTTGCCAGGTGAGGTTTCCTTAAAAGAATTCAAAGAAAAGTTACTGGCTGGTTCAAGACCATGGTGGAAGCGGAAGGTGTCGGTGAGAGATTATCCGTGAAGGATTGTTTCTATACTACGGCACTCAGTATTCAAGTGGGCGTACGAAGACAATAAAACCCAACAAGCACTTGCCAGTTCCTTAACAATTGAATGAGAGTCGGTAATAATCCTATTCTGGGCCTCCATTGACTGAATTATAACAGGCTTTTATCGGCGAAGAATCCGATTAATAACCCCCTTCCATGGTTCCTTTGGTGAGGACCTGGAGTTAATCGAAGCAGTAAATTGTTCCTTATTTTTTTTCCAAATTTGTTTATTTTAAAAAATGTTGTTAGGCTCCTACAATAATATATATTGTAACAAGTAGAGATTTTTGCAACATGGAAAAATGTGTTACTGACTTAGAAGGGGATGAAATGTTTTGTAAGCACTCTAGATGGTAGCAATTGGATTGGGAAGGAATCGAAATGCTACGTCGAACCCCAAAGTTCAAGTCCGTACGCCCAAATTGGCTTCAGTAGATTTCATCTTCTTTTTAATATCGTCCCTTAAATTTTATTCTTTTTAATTTTTTAATGTAAGTTATGTATTAAGCGTTCGTTGATAAAGAGTCTTAGATAACGAACCTTTTGCTGCCGTTAGTGAATATCGAAGGAGATCACTTCCGCATTCTCCACTTTCTGGAATTCTGAGCCGATTGCGAAGATACTTAATAGGTTGCATGCAGTACCAAAAATATGTCCACAAAAATTTTTACAGTCAAAAAGAGGTTCCGAAAATTTTTGCAAAACTATTTAAAAATAATTCAAAAAATTATGAAAAATATATTTTTGAGAGAGAGTGGTATGGCCATGGAACCGGCACATAAATCCAAAATTACACAACAATAATGCTTGGTATCCCTGAAAGATCAGATCCTAATTCCTTGGGCAATAAATTGTGAAATATTCTATGGGTAAAAAGCCAAAAGCCGTTTTCTAAGCTCCAAAGAAATTGTTGAGTTATTCAAAAAGAAATTCCAAAAAAAAGCAAAAAATTTGTCGTACTGTGTAAAAACATTAAAAGGGAGAGAGGGGAGGTCGGTTATTTTTAATATATTTATAATTTTTAAAAGGGACAGTAAATTAGTTGATTTTTACGTTTTGTACTCAAATTTATTGAATTTTACGGAAAACTTCTTTTTTGCTGTTGTAAGGATTTTTCATTTCAGAATTTCTGTCATTAAGATTACTCAGTATTGATGACATTAACAATATTCTCCCATGATTGGATGATGATGTTTTATCTTAATGATGAAGAAAACAAGCTATTTTGTGTGAATTTTTAGATATTATCTACTTGTATCACGAAAGAGTTTTAGACTTAACGATGATCTTTATCGCGTTTCATCTCGATTGTCCTAAACAATTGCAAATAATTATTAAATAAATTAGAAATACTTCAACCTTCATTTCTCTACCACACATCAACAATTGTGTACATTTCGATTTGTGTACAAAATATTCCTTAGGGAAAATTGAAATAAAAAAAAGATTTTTCTCTATAAATAAATCTATTAGCTTATGAATAGTAAAGTTTTCATATTTTAATGTATAATTTTATTACATATAAAAATGAAGGAAAATCGAACGCGGGAATTCATTTTAAATAATGTTAAGAACTTATTTAACAATACATATTTTTATTGTACTATTTCTTGATTATGGTAATTTTTTTCTGCCTCTCTTGTTTTATTCAAAGAATATTTATCTAATTATTATTTATTATCGTTAAGGCTTAAGAAAATTAGCAAGGTTTTAATATGAATTAGATAAATTTAAACATGTTAACGAGTGTTAATAATAATCGTGTGCATAAAATTGTTCGATTATGGAAGTTAAGTTGAATTGTGTAAGCAATAATATTATTATTAATAAAAAAAACAAATTTGTAGACATTAGAGTAACTAATACTCTTTTCGATGGGACTGTTTCCTATTGACTTGTTGTATGCGTTAGAACAGCGGTTAACCTCGGTGGTGTCGATCCTAATGCCTCCATCTTTCTTTATCTTTTATAATAAACATTGTTTTTTTTTAATTATTCCCTCGATAATTTAGTTCGAAACTATTACGATTATCTTTAATAATCTCAGATTTTTTTTTTCAATTTCTCTAATCACTTCCGAAGTTCCATTCCGCATCTAGATTATCATCAGTGTTAAGAATACCTGCATCTCATCATAGGTTTAATCTAAACCTATGAAGAGATGCAGGTGTTAAGAATACCTGCATCTCTTCATAGGTTTAGATTATCATCAGTGTTAAGAATACCTGCATCTCTTCATAGGGGTCACCGATACGTCTATCTACAGAGGTACCTAAGCCTATTGGATATACCCTCACCCCACAACTACAAGTGACCATGGTGAGGACATTTTTACGATTTACCACTTCCACTCCAACACCCCCCAATTCAATGTTTTGTTTCTACAACGTGCATTTTATGTTCCAGGTTGATTTTGTTTGGCCGCCATTTTGGTTTAGATGACATTTGTCAGTTGGCATTTGACAATCGTACAAATTCAATTTATTATGAACCATTTAACGATGCCATAACATATTAAAATTTTAAAAATGTTTTATTTCAATAATTGTTCAATTGTGAATACGCAGAGAAAATTACGTAACTGCTTTAGTGTTAATCATATGCCGGGCAAGTCAACCATTCAGCGTGTAATGAATAATTTTGAAAATATGTATACCCTGGGAGATAAAGTAAAGACTGGGTGGCGATAATTAAGCCAACGTACACCTGAAAAAATTGTTGCAGTGATGCAGAGTGTTGCTGAATGTCCGGATCGACGCCGTGCACAAGAATTGGGAATATCTCCATCATGTTTGTTCAAAATTGTCACCCAACTAAAATTCAATTGACATAACAGCTGCAGGTATATGACCATAACCGGCGGCGAGACTGGAGAGTTCAAGTTTTACAGCTCAGTATAGACGACCACCATTGTTGGCAAAAAATCATTATGAGCGACGAAGCACACTTTGACTTAGCTGCCTTTATTAATAAACTTAGTAGCCGCTATTGGGGCACTGAAAACCCTCAACTGATACACCAAAGACCACTAAACCCTCATAGAGTAACTGTATGGTTCGGCATTTGGGCCGGCGGCATCATTGGACCATATTTTCTTTCTAATGTCCACACCAACTCAGACTGCGTCCCAGCTGGCTGCGTACATTTAAAACCCACTGTTAGCGCCCCTTCCGAAGAATATGGTGCCCGTAACCCGAGTTCGTTTTTAAAACAGATTACTCTGAATTATAAGCGATCTTCCTTTCGAGTTCCCGTAACAACACCTGACAGAATTTCAGGGTTCGCACCACTTCATTGAAGGTATCAAAATTAATTGCATTTGTAAAATTAGATTTATACTACTCTATACTTAACATCCCGTCACCGGGGCTGATTCCTCTATCAGACAGGAAAGTTTTTCTCGAACAGTTGGACGAGCTCGAAGAATTTTCATTTCAGTTCACGGATGCGGAATGGCACCCTAATCCGTAACCTATATTGTGGCTTTTTTTCGTATAGGGCATTTCCGTACTATAGAAAACTGTAGGCCAATTGAATGAATCTATACCCAACGAGACTCGACATAACCTATTTAACAATAGGAGTGTCGAGTTACGTTGAGTGCCGGGACATATAGAAGTACGCACCGACGTCTGACATCCAATATTCACTGCTATCCCTAATATGCGTCGCCTGTTAAGAGAATGGTAAACAACATCCACAACTACCCGTAAAAACAAAGACTGGACTAATTTTTCATTAACTCCTCGGTATTCATTATTAATAATACTGTGCTCCTGTCGGTACAAAGGGTGCAGACAAACGCTCTCCATTGTCGCCAGTCCAGCGCTAGTCGTTCAACTTCTCTCCATTAGCGTCTCCATTTAAAGTCGTTCTTGATGAAACTGTCATTCTGTGACGATTCTATGATGCCGTGGGGGTTGGTTGTTGGGGTGGTTTTACGTCAAGATCCTTGTGGATTCCACTCAAATATCGTTGTTAGCCTTCATCTAAGCGTGCTCTGTCGAATCCATTTAAAATCTTTCACGATGGATCTCTAATCCTGATAATTGAGGAGTTGGCGGGGAGTGGCTTTTTAATTATTGGGGGGAGTGTCTTTTTTCTCGAGAGCCTTGTGGTTTCAACTCAAATACGATTTTTCCAATATCTTTGTGAGGCTTTCTCTAACCGTGCCTGACCCAGTGCCATTTTTTCTGTCGAATCGGTTTAAAATCATTTTTGATGGATCTCTAATCCTAAAGATTAGACGATTAAGGGTTGGAAGGGGTAGTTTTTGCGCCGAGAGTCTTGTGAGGTCCACTCGAATGACCTTTTGGCTATGCCTTTGTGAGGCTTCCTCTAAGCGTTACTGACGCACTGCCATTTTCTCTGTCAAATCTTAAGCTTAGCAGCTTGGCTGGATGTTAGCGGCATCAAGCCCTCATTCGAGATTGAGTTTGGATAAAAGATGCAATACACTCTGTGAAGGGATTTGTTGATAAAGACTTTGAGTCTTCTCGTTGAGGTGTGTGTGTGATTTGACACAAGTAAAGTTATTTAGTTTAGCGGTTCGTTTCATACTCGTAAGTGGATTATTTTACCAGTGGGCTACTAACCTGGTGTTCGTCGTTAACGGGTGATATTATGACATCATAAAGTTTCCAGTCCTATCTTAAAGTACACGTTTATATAGTGATTCGCCTGATGCAAGCCAGATGCCCGCTTGAGTCGCCCCTAATCTGGAGAACTGACGCTGGTGTAAATTTACTCTGCATCCTTTCAACTACACCACCTGATTTATTGAGCGTTACCCAGTACGCACCACAAGGAGGTACGCGAATCCGGCAGGACTTACAGTGAGACGTTTTTAACATCTGACTGGCCAACTACCAATAATCCAGTCTACTTTTTAACATCCCATAACTGTCTTTTAGGAAACTATACACGTCCTTTGTACGAATACTGTGACGTTCTATATTAATCGAAGATCAGTAAACTAGCAATTCCTTTTTGAAATATGATTCCTTTCATTGTGGCTATCCCAGATCAAACATACTAACAAACTCTAACTGATCTAGCCTACAAAAAACTGATCACCTTCTCTTCGAAAGCTGGTAACGCCAACCCATACAGGAATTGAAGTGGCCGCTTAGTCGTGGTGCTGTCAAGAGGGCTCTTGACTCATGTTTCTGTGATTTTGAATACAACTAAACAAAAATTTTATAGTTTGACCTACTCAATATCGAGTAGAAACTTATAATTGCAGTTAATTTAATCGAAAAAAATTTTTTCTCATTTGCTACACTTTCAACATGATTTTTGAGGCTTTAATATTTTTATTAAAAAGCATTTCAAGAGTTAGTTTGATTGGCAACAAAAACCAAATCCGGAAATTCATCGTTTTAATAATAAAATAAATTTCGAAGTTAATTGAAATTTAAACTACAACAAAAAAAACTAATTAAATAAAACAAAAAGAAGTCGATAATAAAGTTGGAAGAATAGAAATGAGTGCAGGCAAAATTGTTTGTGTGTGAGTATAGTATTATGGATAGAGTAGAAATTGCACTGGAGCAGTGGGTGCAGGTGTAAGGCGTTCAAATCATGTCAAGGTCTTCTCCGGCTTTATCTCGAATAACAATTACGAGATTCTTTGTTTTTATACAATAATAGTGAGATAAACCGCGTTTTTACACAAGTGGACAGCCAACAATTAGACCATAATCGGTGGTTGCCCGCACCTATTGCACCTGCCATTTAGTCACAAACTGCTAACCGTGAAAATATTGTCTATAATGTTTGGTCCCCCCAAAGCTATTCAGCAGGTAAGTAACTGAGTGGTTGGTGTACACCAAAAGTTCTTCTTTGATTGTTATTTAATTTTGAACTAAAAGTTTTTGTTTTTTTTTTATTTTTTTTTAGTATTTTTATTTGAAATTTAACAAAAAAATTACTTCAACTGCTCCAGATTTTCACTTAGCATCAATGAGAAAATTTTAATTTCATTTTCATGATCAGTGATTTTTCTGTTTATGAACATTTTTCCAATTTTTTCTTTATTGTTTCAGTAGCGCAAGTGGAGTAATGATTTTCTACTGTTTAATTAGGAACAAGAACATTATTTTCCATGCTGCTGTTTATTGATATTGAATAGTTGGTTTTTTTTGGTAAAATGGCTTTTCTTCTTTTTTTTGTTGTTGTTGCCATTTGTGTGTAAATTGATTGAGGTAAAATTGTGCACTGATCAATGTCATTGCTTATGATCGTGATTTAATGGGAATAAATTGCATTATTACTAACGTGCCCATAATTTTTGTAATTACAGTAATTGACGTGTTCGATTGAACATTTTTTCCGGATGTCAGAAGCTCTGTAATAAATTAATCCAATAGTTCAATAAATTCAGTTTGTAATTAAAATATTTCCGTTTTATTAGGAAAATTCCGAAATATTTTTATAGACTCATGAAAAGCGTTTTTTTTCCTCCAATGTCAAGATCAGGCAGTAGGTGAAGGTATTTTGATTTTAAAAAAAAATTAAGTATAAAATCCTTTTTGGTTGAAAATATTTTTAATAATTAGTTTTTTTGTTTTAATAATTTTGATAAAATCAGTTCTATTTCGATTTTTTGCGGCGTTGTATTGGTACTCATGCCTCTCACTTATGCCGACAAGTTCGGCCATTTTGAATGTTCAGTTAATTTTTGACAGCTTCTTTGCTTGCACGTGTTTTCGCTCGTCTTCCATTTTTGCTCATTCCAAAAAATGCATCAACGAATCTGTTTCGGGAACAAGAAATTGTCACAGGGTGTCAGATCTGGGGAATACGGTGGCTACGGCATTATTAGTGTGTTGTTTTTGGCCAAAAATTCGCGCACAAGCAACGATGCGTGAGCAGAAGCGTTACCATGGTGCAAAAGCCAATTTTTGTTCTCACACAAATCCGGGCGTTTCTGGCGGAACTTGTGCATAACTTGTAGGTAATATTCCTTATTGAACGTTCTAGCCTGTGGCAAGAACTCATGATGCATCACGCTCCTGCAATCGAAGAAAACTATAAGTAAAACCTTCACATTCAATCGAACTTGGGGCGCTTTTTTCGGTCTTGGCTCGTGCGGCAGCTTCCATTGGGATGATTGAGCTTTGGTTTCAACGTCATAACCATAAACCCATGATTCGTCACCAGTTATGACCTTCTGGATCAAATTTGGGTCGTCGCGGACAGAGTCCAACAGCTCCTTAGCAATGTTAATGCGATGCTGTTTTTGGTCGAAAATGGGCAAAAATCGAAGTAGAGCCAAAACACGTGCAAGCAAAGCAGCTGTTAAAAATTAACTGAACATCCAAAATGGCCGAACTTGTCGGCATAAGTGGAAGACATGAGTACCAACATAACGCCACAAAAAATCGAAAATCGAATATACGTAACCCGCGGAAATTCAAAATTCGCGATACTTTTTAAGCAGACCTCGTATTTTTTATTATAAAAACATATGATAACCCGTCAAAAATGACTGCACCAGACGCTGCAGATTGTCCTGGACTTTGTTGAGCCATCCATCTTTGGAAAGTAGAAACAATTTTTTTCAATTGTTTTGAATTACAATTTACAATTGAATATATCATCCATATTCAACATGAAAGCCATAAGATTTACTTCGCGAGCAGGATTCCTCCGATTATTGTGCTCATGGACCCAACAACTCCACTCCCTATTCCACTATTTAAACTTCTACAACATACTAAACTGCTCCACAAAATATAACAAAATTTTTAATATTCTATACTACTAACCATATAAAGTCGCCAAATGGCCTCACGGTCGTGGCGCTATGAAGTGCTGGCACATGTCTAAGGGATATTACAAACAACATCAACAATAATTTTAGGGATTATCCCTGTGCAATGTTGATGGTGATTGCAAAGCTAAGTCGCACCAGAAGGCTGGGAACTCAAAGACTTCTGATTGCTCTTCTTCTGAACTCGAAGAAAACTTCTGCTTGCTTTTTGACGTTACGCTTCAAGCGGCTAGCGTTGGGTGGTTGCTGCTGTACTCTAATCAGCAGCGGTTTCGATTCGAGCAATTCCCCCTGACTGGTTGCTGCTGTTAACCCTAATCATCAGTAGAATGTCCAAAGGCTCGTTGTAGTCATAGATGATGTGTTTTCAGTGGTAACCTTGTATATTTATATATGTCTTTTGTGAATATCGCAAAAAACTACCTGATATTACACTCATTTGTTTAAAAGACTCGTGCGCCATCTATTGTAAAAAGTATGAACTAAGTCAGAAACCATTGCGGGCGTGCGCACAACCACTTACCAAAAATTAATCACAATCGGATGAATGCTATAGGAACGCATAGAGGACTGACAGAAAGACAAACATTCATTTATATAGGTATATATATATAGATGAAGAAGGGAAAACCGTTATCGTCAATTCTAAGGACCTTTTTTTGCGACCCTAACTTAAATTTTTTATTATTTTTGGAATCATATGTGGTATCAACAAAAAGGCACCACAAACCACAAAACATGATAAATTTTAACTTTATTGAGTGAAAAGTTGTCAGAACGCATAATTTCAAGATTTAATGATCTCTATTGAGCCTTCCCAAGTTTGTGCAATTTGACGCCCTTGGATTTTTTCATATTCAAGTTTTTAAACTTTAAATCATTTAATAATGAACATCCGTCAAATAATGACTGAATTACAGTTCAAAATGTGTAAAAATTATTATTAAAAATTACCCCAAAAACAACAAATAAAAATTTCAAAGCATTTATTTATGGCAAGATCTAAGGAATATAAAATTTTTTTATCACAATCTGAATTTGAAGTGCATCTAAACTGACTTTACTTTCCAAAGCACAACTTGGATAACTTTATATTTCCAAGAAAAAAACCCTATACAAATAATTACATAAAAGAACAACAAAAACAATGAACTAGAGCTTGATATATATTTCCTCTAATAAAATGATTTTGAGTAGATAAAAAAAAATATATTAAAAGTAGACTTTTTTTCTAATTCCAACCGACGAATACGCACGAAGAGGTGTTGTTACACATGCAATTGTGCTCATAATTTAATATTTATTATTGAATTAAAAGTTTCATGGCACTGATAGTATCTGAAAGTGAAACTGGGGCGAAGTTTCAGATTCTATGCTGACTGGAAACGTCATTGTTTTTTTTATTTTGTGTTTTGCTATTAATTTATCTACGATCCGTAGACGGAAAAGTAATGGATAAAAATCATTAGGAGTCTGGATCTGAGTTTTTAGTGTCACCCTCATAGGCAAAGCCAATAATTAATTGTATTTAATCGAATGAGAAGTTCATGTTGAAAATGTTACATTTTATTTTTTTGGTTAATATGAAAGTAATATTCGTGCTGAATGAATATGGAATTTTGGACTTTTTGCAGATTCATTCTAAGCAGTTGGCGATTGCTGATAAAGCCCAACGGCAAAGTCGCCTGTCCGATCGGGAGTGCATTGGATAATCTGACACTTGTCTCCGTATCTTATGCACAAACCTGACGATCGATAATGTATGTGTAAGTAGTCTGAACGATCTGCGGTGGAATGAAAATTGCTTCGCTTTGGCACAATGATTTGGCGTAAATTAAAAATCCAAATGGACAAAAACTCGTTTTTGGACGGACATTAATTGGATTATGGACACGGATTACGATGTACGTACTTGATTGTTGGACATGTTACGGGGGCAATTATTTTTCGCTACCTTTTCTTTTTGGATTTGGTTTTTATTTAGCACACGGTATACCTCACGATCGATCCGATTCGCTTGTCCGTTCAACAGCAAGTGTTAGTCTGCCAGAATTTCAATTATCAAAATCCAATCGCCAATCGATGGCCATGTGTGAGAATTGGAACAATACATTATTTCGATGACTAATAAAATATTGTATATTATTTATTTTTTCGTTTTTATTAAATTTTTGTCTCATTGAAAGTAAAAGCACGTTACGGTGGACCCAGCAATAAAAGTACGAGTAATGGCAGCAGATGTTTGGCCTAACGCAGGGTCCGACAGCAAGTCATGCTGTTTCTGCTCTAGTTTCTATTGTAATTTCATTGTACTTGTCCATAACGATGAATTTGTTTTTTTTTCCTATCTATATGGCAATAATTATATGAAACATTATTTTACTGTTTTTTATTTATTTTTTATTTTATATAAATTAAATGAAACGACGATAAAAAGAAAAGTGAATTGTGTTTAAAGAAATCAAGTGCACATTTTTACAGTAAATTTCTTCCCATAAAAGTCCTTATCGAGACTGTAATTTGTAAAAATATTTTTCCTTCTTATTTTAATATTTTTATATATTTTTTTGTAAAAAAAAATCAGGTCATAATATATTATAAGAAAATATATTTGCAGTTTTTCCATGTAATTTCAGTGTACAAACATAAATTTAAAAAAAGAAAAGAAAATTTCATTTATTATAAATTGTTTATTGTTATTTTTAAAGACTTGGGGTCAGTATGATTTTGTGAATTAATTGTTATAAATAGCCAGTCAAGTCTGTCCAACACTAAAATGAGGTAAATCTCTCCCATAGGCAAGGATTAATAATTTTTTTTTAGCATTTGTCTAAGGTTAATCTTTAAAACTAGAGCGTAATATTTTTGTATTTATTTTATTTAAATTAATTTGATTAAAACTAGAACTAAATTATTATTGTTTATAGGAAAAATGGTATTTTGTCATTGTTGGTGAGCTTTTATCAAAAATTTGATCATTTTTTCACCTGATCTTAGTATGCCAACATTTGTAAGGGTTTCTTCAGGATTCTTCGAATTTAAGACAATTTTTAGTATTTTTCTTTTAATTTTTTAAATGAACAGAATAAATACAATTTTTACAAAAAAAATAAAAGAATAATTCTGAAATATATTTAATGTTGAAAAATAATTAACGAACAATATTTGTCTAAGATCGTGTACACTTCATAACAAAAAGAATTATCCATTTAAAAATACGGAAAGTGCAATACATAATATGATAATTATTAAATAAATTGTTTATTTTTAAGTAATATATATTTAGTTTAAAAACTTGCCATTTTATATTATTTAAAAGTGTTTGATCATATTGATAAAGTGCAGACGATACGCTGATGGAGTGTTCTAACAACAGCACCCATTCAAACAAATTTTCTTCAGCGTTGAGGCTCATTTTTTTGGGTCGATACGTAAATAAATAAGATGACCATGCACAGAGCTATCTGGAAACCCATATGTGGCTATGGAGAAGCTATTATATCTACAGAAAATAGCGCGTTTCGAATTGAAGTTTTTATCAAAAATTTGTTGATTTGACATTTACCCACCTGACCGTAGTACGCAAACATTTGTAAGGTTTTCTTCAGGATTCTTCGGATTTAAGACACTTTTTAATATTTTTCCTTCATTTTTTTTAAAGTACCCAATTAAGCAGAATAAATACAACTTCTACAAGAAATTAAAATAACTCCCAAAAAGAGTTGATGTTAAAAAAAAATTTAAGGAGCAAAATTTTTCTAAGATCGTGTAAATTTCATAATAAAAAGGATTATCCATTTTAGAGTATGGAAAATGCAATTACATAGTTTTATAATTTTTAATCAAATTTATTAATTTTAAGTAATACACATTTAATATAAAAATTTGCCATTTTATATTAATTAAAAATTATTGATCATATTGATAATAAGCAGACGATATGCCGATGGGGTGCTGTAACAACAACAGCTCTCAATTCGAACAGCACCCAATTCAGCATTGAGGCTCATTTCTTGTTTGGTGGATACGTCACCAAAACAAGAAATGTGATAGCCTATATGATGAATTTTGGTTTAAAAGGTGTCTTTTTGGTCTGAAGGGATCTAAAGTTGTCATTCGCACGTATTACGTTGAAAATGAATAAAGACAGACTGTTACCATCAATTATAACTGCTATGCCTATATAATAACTGACTTTTTTTACTCTAAAATTAAAGATTTTAATCCGAATTGTGTGCGGTTCTAACAAAATGGCACCAAAAGTCACACTACTTGACAAATTTTACCTTTATTGCGCTAAAAGTTTCCAGGATGCGTAATATCAATTCCTTTATTTGACGTTATTCGTATTTTTTTTTGTAAGGCTATCAAAAATATCATATTTACAGAAACAATTTTGAAAATTTACAGCATTTAATATACAACATCTGTCAAGCAATAGCCCTAAAACTGCGAAAATGTCATTAAAAATTATCTCAAAAAGATCAAGTCCTGTAAAAAGTCTCACAGTAACTATTTGAATAGTGTTATAATGTTTTACAAAATGACAAACCTTATGTAATTTAATAAATTGAAAATTTAATTAAAATCTAAATTTTAAACAACATTTTTTTTGATTGTGCTTTCCAAACCTCAAATTGGATAACCGTTCTTTTGTCGGTGTGCTTTAGTATATTTTCCAACTTATGGGCGGAATGTGGTGAACCTGAAGGCAATATTGCGTCGAGATATTTTTTTAAAAATGGGCACTAACCCATTGCGTATAGTTTTTATACTCTATGACGCACTTTTTTTTTCTTTTTGTAAAGTTGTTTTTGAAATGAGTAAAAAGTTTAAGTGGAATACCACGAAGAAAACCAAAACTTATCCTACTGAAAATGGATAGATCTGGATCAAAAGTTGGAAAGATTTAGAAAAAACTCTAAATAAAAGCACGTATCCGTACGAGTTTAAACTCGAAAAGTATTTAGAGTCTAATTATTTGCAAGAGTATTTAACTCTTCAAGTAAACGTTAACTCCACGCACGAACTGACTGGAGTATCTGTATCTGTGCAGCAAAAAAAAAACTGCTTACAATTCACCTTCTAAAAGAGTGTTTTTTTTTCATTTATAATAATTACTGTAGAGTTTTTTTTTACCTGCATTTTAAGTTTTATAATAATCTAAAGACTTGATGGTTTCGTAATATTTTGTTTTTCTTTCTTTTGAATTCTTTTTGGGGTCTCTTGTTTTCTTTAAAAAAGTTTTGTTCATAGTAGCGAAAGCTGCTTGTCAGCAAAAATCTTGAATTCGTTTTTTGTTGTTGTTGTTGTTGCTATACTATGCGATCCAATAACTCATAAAAACGAGACCAACTAAAGAGTCTGTACGTAAAATAATAAAATTACAATAATAACGGAGAGTGACATGTGCGAATGAGTCGGTATTCGAATATTGTTTACGGAAAATATTTTTGGGGAACTTATGCTACCCAGAATCCGGTTGGTTGGCTCAAAGTTGAACCGATCAATGTTATGACACGGATTTTATAACATTCGCCAATTCGATTGGGATTTTCTTCGAAATTAATTTACCTATTTGATACGGATATCAACCTTAAACAGAATCCGCGGGGGCAGGGGGGGGGGGGTTTTGCTATATATAAGTTCTCATCTGAAAAATGTCCATGCACGGTACTATATGCCGTTTGGTGTAAGGCGGCGAAAAAAATATCAAGTTTTGGGGACGAATTTTTTCTGTGTACAATTTTTTTATTTTTTTGGACAACCATATTGACCCCAGTTTAAAAACAGGTGTGAACGAAATATACTAAATTATTTCAAAAACTGTTTTGCTAAATTTAATTAGTGTTGCGTTGCGCCTTTTTTTCACACGTTCAAAACGATTTTTTTGTAATTTATTTTTGGACAACATAAACCTTCGCCGATGGAGACTACATTAATGCAACGATAAGAAAATTAAATCCAGTTCTAAATGCTTTTCGATGATTTATTGGCAATTTATTTAACATTAACCGTTTCCAATAAAAAGGATTTTCAACATTCGAAATTATATTCAACGAATTTAATTGGCGAGAAAATGTGTAATTATTTATTTCGCTTTTGGGGTTAGACTTTTGTGCATTCGATAATCGATTTTTAATTGAAAAGCGAATAAATCGAAATTGAAGTTTTATATTGTATCTGCTGGATGGAAATAAACTAAATATCTGTCGCCGTATATATGAAGGTTGTGTTTTTTTTATATTGAAACTTATAAACAAAAAATAACCGATTATCTATTGAACGGTTTGTAAAGTAAAGCCCTTTTATTTGACGTTTATTTATTAAATTATATTATTTAGCTTAAGATTTGCCGTTTTATAATAATGAAAATTTGTAGATTCAAAAATTGGGTGGTAAAACAACAAACTTTGGAAACAAAGTTTTCTTCAGCGATGAGGCCCATTTTTTCGCTCAGCAGATACGTAAATATGCATTATTGCCATACTTGAGGCTCTCAAAATCCACAAGTGACTGTGCAAATTGCATTGTAACCGCAAAAAGTGACTATCATTTTGGTCTGAAGGTATTATTGGTCCGTATTTCTTTGAAAATGACAATTTTTTTTTAATCTGACCTTAAAGATATTAATCTGAACTATAAGTGATTTAAACAAGATGGCAGCACAAGACACTTTCCATCGTTTGAAAGCCTTGAGAATGATCCAAAAGCAAGGACATTAGGTGCCTGCCATACGAGTTGTAGCTGAGAGCGACCAGCTGCTCCAACAGTAAAAAAGGCTCCATTTCTAAGGGTTTTCTGCATTGTATTGTGATTGGCGATGAGAACTGTCAAAGAAATTCGTTGGGGTGCTGCGGCCATGAATCAGCAATGACGGCCAAGCCCAATATCCACGGCTCGAAGCTCATGCTATGTATTTGGTGGGACCAGCTCGGCGTGGTATATTTGAGTAAAACCATCGAGCGTTTGAGCCGAGCATATTTGGTAAAACCATCAAGCGTTTGAGCCGAGCATTGATGGAAAAACGGCCACAAACCGTGCAAAGACACGACAAAGTGATTTTGCAGCATGACAAGGCTCGGCAACATGTTGCTAAGGTGGTTAAAACCTACCTGAAATCCCTGCAACCGATCGTCCTGTCCCACCAGCCATATTCTCCAGGCATGGTCCCTTCGAACTATTAATGCTTCCGATCGATACCGCGTGGCCTGGCTGAGGAGCACTTCCGATCATGGATCGCCTCAAAAGACAAACAGTTTTAAGGCGATTAGAAAGATGGGAAAAAATTCGTAATTAGTAAAAATACTTTTCCTTTTTAAATTTTATATTTTTTTATAAAAAAAAATCAAGTCATAATAGATTATAAGAAAAATTGTTTACAGTTTTTCCATTTAATTTGAGTGTACATACATAAATTAAAAACGAAAAGAAAATTTGATTTATTATAAATTGTTAATTGTTATTTTTATAATTTCTTCTTAAAGACTTGAGGTCAGTATGATTTTGTGAATTAATTGTTATAAATAGCCAGTCAAGTCTGTCCAACACTAAAATGAGGTAAATCTCTCCCATAGGCAAGGATTAATAATTTTTTTAAAGCATTTTTCTAAGGTTAATATTTAAAACTAGAGCGTAATTTTTTTTGTATTTATTTTATTTAAATTAATTTGATTAAAACTAGAAAAAAATTATTTTTGTTTCCAGTAAACATATTGTTTTGTAATTGTTATTGAGTTTTTATCAAAAATTTGATCATTTTCCCACCTGATCTTAGTATGCAAACATTTGTAAGGTTTTTCATAATTATTGTAAGGATTTTTATCATTAAATTTAATGATAAAAATTTGTCTAAGATCGTGTAAATTTCATAATAAAAGGATTATCCATTTTAAGGTATGATAAATACAATTATTTCATTTGACAAGTATTAAATAAATATATTATTTATGGTAATGTCGATTTAGCTTAAGAATTTGCCATTTTATGTTGGCTAAAAGTTATTAATCATATTGACAAAATTTGTTTCAAACTTGATCACTTATAAAATTCTTCTTGAGTTTTTACGAAACATTTTATCGTACGAATATTTCGAATTTGCTTTTAGATCTTGCCAATCTCGAATGAAAATACTTGTGTTTAGATCTTGAATATGAACGTTCTTTTCAAATGTCGATAGCGCTATCATACTTGGGTAAATTTTTAATCGAGTAAAACATTTCTAATCGATCTTGAGTAGCACTAGAAAAAAGACGAAAACAAATTAGAACAGTAGAAGCTGTGGAATTTAGTTACTATGCTTAGAATCAGAATTTCATTTTTCTGCTGGTACACAATTATAACTGATATTTATGTTTGGTGATTATCGATATAAGGCGATAAGTACGGGCAACTAGCTACGATCACTTTCGATATTATCTCGAAATTGTCCAAGGTGGATGTGCTGGACTCGACTGGTTGTCCGTCGTTGAATTTGAATCGCCGAATCGAGAGCAATAAAGGTGCGGTCCCTCGCAGTACCAACTTGGGCTTCAGCACTGTTCCGAACACCAAAACCAGCCAACATGATTGCTGTTAGCAAAAGCAACAAAAATAAATCGTCTTGAGGCCATACACCAACTATTCGACTAAGTCTTGACCATTCGATTCGATTGAATTCGTGACATTCGTTTTGGTGTGTTGTTCGAATTGAATTTTCTTTCCATGGCAAATCGGTGAGTTTTTGCGTTCACTATTCAATCGTTTATTACAAGTATGATGGGGACTCCTTTAAAGTAATAATTGAACGCATGCCACCGCGCCACCAATCAAAAATCAACTAATCAAGACGACTAAGAGTGGGTCTAAGACGCATTCCATTCTTATTTCCATTTTTGTATGCAGTTTGTAAGAGGAAAAAGTGCGTTTACAAATTTTTTATTTTTTATTTCTATTTTCTTCACAATTTCAAATAAAATTTTTGATCTGAAATTGTTTAAAAGAGGAAATACGTGACAACGCCTTTGAAAAAAATCACTACAATCTTATTTTGGTTGTCCTTTCGAACATTCCAACGAAACATTCGTATTTATAACGTGTCGAGTTTTTGTTGATTGTGGTTTCTTCCTTTTTATTTTTATATAAAAATCGCATAAAATTAAATTAAATTTAGAAAATTTCCAATTGACGACGAGTTTTCGAAATAAACGTTTTTGTACAATATCACGAGTAGTGGGCTTTTAGAGTTCAACAATAGATATTTTCCCCCTTTAAAGGTTTCTTCAATTGTTTTACTTTTAATTTTTAGTTTTTATTAAAATAAACTCATTTCTATTTAATTGAATTTGTTTTTAAGTTAAAAATTAGCATTTTTTTTTTGATTATTGTTGTTGAGAATATTAGATGAGCTACGCCGCCAACGAATACGAACTTTCTTTTTTAGCTATTATTGAATCTGAAAATTATTCGTTTAAATAGAAAATTTAATTGATCTCTTCTTAATTAACGTTAAGTTATGTATGTCCCACTCTCGAATACTACAGATGAAAAATTGATATTTAATGATAAGAATTCAATAAAATGCCCATTAAGGGAATATAAATAATTCTGCAACAAGTTAAGTGAATGTTACAATAAAAAATATAAAAAAAAATTCACAAGTCATTTCCTCTTGTTGGGCGATATTTGAACAAAAAAATTCATTTTCAATTCCATTAAATTTAATTTCGATATTAGCTAATCGAACGGGGAAAAAAAGTGAAAGGGAACTGCTAGCCGAACTGGGAATAAAAATTCTATTCGACCGCCATTTCGAATCGAAGAAAGTGGCTGTGATCTACCATTTTGCGTTTGCAGGTGTTATCCACGGTCGACAGGTACCGATTCGTTGTCAATTGTTCGTGAAATTATTTAAATTCTGGCTTGTCCGCCGACAAATGTGAAAATTGTGTTCGCGCTCAAATCGACGACTCCGCCAAATAGGAAATGGTTGCGGCCTCAGGTAATCTGTTGTTCACTTTCACCAGCGTCCATGGTGAAGAAGCATCACGCCGCACCGTGCAATCCCACCAAAGCGATGCGATGCGACTCAATTAAGTGCACTCGAATTTGCACTTAAGATCGACTATTCACAATTTATCCATTCGTCCCGTCCCTAATGTATAAAGGTGATAAAATGTCAATAACAAATTTCTAGATTTATGAGTAATAATTGATTTTTAAATTTCGTTTTTTTGAGGGAATTTGATAAAAAAAAATACTGGAAATAATCCGTAACGACTTTTGAGAGGTTTTGTAGCGTTTAAATTGGGTGAATGGGATGAAACGAATTTATTTCGGATCAAAATTTTTAGTTCCTATTTAATTCGAATACATTTCAACGTTAATTAGGTTTTTTTTCTTGTGAATTCGTTTTGGTTAAAAGTTCAATTCCTTTTGGAAAAGTAATTCGAATCGCTTCGCAAACACAATCAAATGAAAATAAAATTTAAAAAAACCTATTCTCAAAGAGCCCTTTTACTAACTTTCACCATGTTAGAGATTAAAGGTGGTTCGAGTTTCAGAACTCAAATAACTAAATTATAGTTAACCGCTTAGATTGTATATTTTATACATGCAAATTTAACGGACTAATGTGAAAGTTTACAAATAAAATGGTTCACATTTATCGATATTGTCACATTGAAATTTACGAGGTCTGTTAAAAAAGTATCGCAAATTTTGTGTTTTTTCAAAAATTATTTTTTTTATCATGAATATCTATTTTGTCCCCTTCAAAGTAATCCCCACCAATTATTATACATTTGTGCTAACGTTTTTTCCAATCCTCAAAAAATCATTTTCTATGATCTTGTTCAGCTCCTCCTTTGATGCCGTCTTTATCTACTCAATCGAAGCGTACCGTCGTCCTTTCATGGGGCTCTTCACTTTCGAGGATAAGAAAAAGTCACAGGGGTCCAGATCTGGGGAATACGGTGGCTGCGGCATTATTAGTGTATTGTTTTTGGCCAAAAATTGGCAAGAACTCATAATGCACCACGCTCCTGCAATCAAAGAAAACTGTAAGCAAAACCTTTACATTCGAGCGAACGTGGCGCGCTTTTTTCGGTGTTGGCTCTTGCGGCAGCTTCCATTGGGATGATTGAGCATTGGTTTCCACGTTATAACCATAAACCCATGATTCATCACCAGTTATGACCCTTTGGAGGAAATTTGAGTTATCGCGAACAGAGTCCAACAGCTCCTTAGCAATGTTAATGCGATGCTGTTTTTGGTCGAAATTGAGCAATTTTGGTACGAATTTCGCGGCGACCCGTCTCACGCTCAAATCATTGGTAAAAATTGAATGGCACGAGCCAATCGGTATGTTTAAGTCCTCAACAACTTCTCTAATGGTGATTCGATGATTGGCCAATACTATTTTCTTCACTTCATCAATGTTTTCGTCTGTTGTTGACGTGCTCGGGCGTCCGGCACGCCTTTCGTCGTTCACATCTTCTCGGCCCTCTGAGAACATTTTGTACCACCGATAAACGTTGCTTCGGTCTAAGGAAGTTAATTAATCTAAGGTCCGTGCAATTAATTTTGTTTTTCACACAAAATTTGATACAGATTCTTTGATCCATTTTTTGGAAGTAGCTGTCAAAAATAAACTGAACGTTCAAAATGTTCGAACATGTGAATGACATGAGTACCAACATAACGCCACAAAAAATCGAAAATCGAATATACGTAACCCGCGGAAATTCAAAATTCGTGATACTTTTTGAACAGACCTCGTATATTATAAATTTTAATTAAAAAAACAAAATCTATAATTTCAGTTTAATTATTTTTCGAGACTGCTATGCGCCTGTAATATTAATCACAGCAAGAAATTGTTTTTAAAATTATCGAAAATCAGAGCAGAGTTGTTTTCTTATAATACTTGGATTATTTATGAAAATTGCCCCAGCTATTAAAAATGACTATATTTTACTATAGAAAATGTAAATTTTTCCAATATAGAAATTGTGCCACAATTTATTTTTAAAAGAAAAAAGTGAACACAAATAATCTTAAACATTTCATTTTATTCGAAATAAAATAACAAATTAATTATGATTTTTTTTTTTAATAAACTTTGTTGTTTTATTAATATTTATTAATAAAATAATTAATAAACTCAGCCATCAGAATTAGCACCATTCGAAATGGAATTTAATGGTTTTTATTTTGAATATTGTACGTGATTAGATAAATTGGATTTATTTCCAATTCCTGAATATTTATTGATCATCATTAATTGAATTAGTTACGAGCGGACCATTCGAGACAATTTACCAATTCATTGGTGTTGAATTCAATTCCTCAGCAACCAAATTTATACTTGAACCATGAAATTGTAATTGTGTGGTTGGAAATGACAATAATTCGCTCGATACTCGCATTACTCCAATTTGAGCGCGGCAGCGAGTCTCGCAAGAAAGGAAAAGTGACGGCGGTACTCGTCGTATGATTGCCCGTGAACGGATTAAATCCGATTTGCATACGAACGACCTTCGTCAATGATTCAAATCGTTCTTTTTTTGTAAATCGAACGAATTCTAATCTAATTTTTATAATTTCTTCATTCCAATCTCCATCGGCATATTCAATATAATAAAGTTGACTGAATAATTGCGAACGAAGGGGCCGAGTGTGACTGCAGCAATCAGTGAATGATAGAAAAGGTAATTCGATGAGTAAACGTAGGATGGGTGGTTTTGGCTGATCGATTAAGTAACACGATTTGTGATAATTTTAATCAAGATTCGCATAATGCTCGGAAAAAGTGACTTAATGGTAATCGCGTCGATTCCGTCGAGTCTCAATCTCGTTTGCAGAGTTCTGATCAGTGGAGGTGAGAAGCTTTACGCATAACTAATACGCAAGGTGGGAGTCGATATCTGCAAATTCGCAAAATCAACTAACTCAGCCATCGGTATCGAAATCTAGACTTCAGGTACGTCGTAAATAAATACAATCGACAGCTCAGAAAATTGTAACACAAAATTGAAAATGGACACAAATCGAATGGGAAGCTTTTAACCGGCTCATGGACGTTTAGTATAGCAAAATTATTGAAAAAAAGTACAAAAAATAATTTACACACAAGCATCAACAGCAGCATTTTTGCAGCTCTAGAAAAATCGATAGTGCATTTTTGTTGTCCATTCTTTTCAAGATCTTTTCTCTAAATTTAATTTCTGCAGTGCCCTCCGTACCTGGAATATTAACAGCGGTTCGGAATTTGGTAATTTTCAACGTTTTCTCATTTCAATTCGTAGCAGACTATATCTATTAACTTGGTAAGGTCATAAATACAGCAATGTTAGAGGAAGGAAGGGGGGGGGACTTTAGTGAATAAGAAAAATAACAACAACGACAACAGCGACGACGAAACTTAAAATTACCGCAGTAGTAAAAGGAACAGATTGACTGACAGGTACAGACAAACCTATTGGCTACCTGTTCGTTACCGCATAGTTATTTTGGTTGATGGAATAATGAGATAACGCGAAAAGCTACCATGATAACTCACTTAATGTGCTCGTATATTAAACATTTCAACTTTTGAATCATTTACAGCTGACATTCATGAATTTTCGATCAACTTGAATGAATTATGAAGATTTCCGTATTTTTGGTGTGCTAACACACACTTCTCAGCCTTTTTAAGGAGTCAATGACAAAAAAATTATATTTTTTGGATAATTTAGTTTTTAACTGTTAATTAAATATAAGAAATAATTTTGTTTTATTTTAAAGAGGATATTTTTTTTTTGATAAATAGAAAAAAATTCTACAAGAAGGACAGCATGTCAATTAATCAAACCCTACAAATGTTATTTGAAAAGTACTAATAACGATTATATTAACTGTGTGGTAAAATTATCTTCTACAAAGAAATGACATGAAAATTATTCTTATTTTAATTATATTTTCATCAGATAACTTATAAAATAATATAACTAAAAAAAACCCTGAAATTGTATATAAAATTATTATCAAGGTAAATCTCCAATATAAATAATGGAAGGAGAATTCTTTAAAGCGTAGCCCATACAAACAAAACCTTGTAAATGTTAAGGTTGTAAATTTCTTTTCACCCAAGTTCAATCGCAGATTAAATATTGTAGTTATTTGTGGTTAAATTGAATAAATGAAAATTTTACAAAAAAGGAAGATGACAATTATTGAAACGCAAAGGAAATCGAATTCGAATTTTTCGGCACTTGTTTTTTTTTATATTTGAACTTAAAAATTATTAACATGTTCGATGATAAAGTATTTTATGTTTATTAATTTTATTTATGATGAATTTTCGTCTTGTTCACGGCTATTAAACTAATGAACATGCAATTGGACATGGAATTTGGTTGTAAATAAACAATACCATTCGGATCTCATGGGGGATACTGCGACCAGATGCAATTAATGTGAATCAGCTTATAATCGTCAAGGTTATCATTATCAATGACAATATTTACTATCGTTTGTGCGTTTAGTCCTTTAGTGTTTAGTATTTATTCACTAAAGCTGCGGGTTGGATGATCATCTTCACTTTCTCATGATAACCAGTCGTTCTTGTGCAAGTCAGGTAATATATTTTCTGTAATCACATTGACTAATCGGCATCGAAGTAATTCTTATGATTGAGAACACCTCTGGAGAAGGTAGGAAAACCAGTCATAACCACTGGAGGAGATATGGTAATTTGTATTCGAGGAGAATATCATTGGTGAAAATAACTGAAATTGGCTATTAATCAATTACGTATCGATTAATAGTCCTCAATTGATGAGCATTCATAAAACAATCGTTTGAGCCTCTTAGAAGAGATGCCGATGTGCTTTTACACTATTACGTAATGAATTGATAATAATAATAATACTATAAAAATTAATAGGAACCGGGTTGCATTTAACTTTTGCGGTTATTTAAGAAGTGCTGTTGTTTTGAGGATGTACACTATGAGTAGTAGAGCTATGCCGGTTTCGCCTTACTTTTTGAAAAATTCAAGTTGTTTTTGAGGTCTGCTCACTGGTGCTACAATATAAAAGACTCCCACCAATGTAGCAAATTTGACGGATTTGAACTTAGGATTTTTCAAAAAGTATCACAGAATCGGCATAGCCCTACCACCACTATAGTATTTTTTCCATACAAGGTGGCAGCATATTTCGAATAATTATAGGCACTACAATCAGCAGTAGAACATTCTGTGAGCAATAAATCGAAAAATGGCTACGTGGTCATTATTATCAGCAACAGCCTAGCTGAAAAAACGGAATACAACTCTAAAGCTACTCACGAATGCTTACTTTTCAAAGGCATCACTTTCAGATAGGGATTATTTTATATTTGCACATATTGCTTTAGCGCACAAACTTTAAAATAATAGTCAAAGTTATTTAAATAACTATGATGGTTATTTAATTTAATAAATTTAGAATTAGAAACTAAATAAAACATTTTTTTAATCATCAATTCTATTATTTGCATATAAATATTAACATTTCTGATTAAATTCTGAAATTAGATCAAAAAATTAAATACGATCATCGAATCATTTTTATGATAAGAAATTTTCTCACATCGAATATATTAATACTCATTGACATTAGTATAAAAATGCATAAAGTCAACATGATTCTTTAGGACCCTTACCTATTAATAGGTACAATTTTTAACTATGCAAAAATATTAAACCCCCTTCGGAAAGTAATCAGACGACCGTCATTGACACGTCAATCTGACTAAAACTAATCGTCTGTTTACATTCAATGTTGCAGAAGAATTTTTTAGTTTTTAAGCACTTACAATACTCGAAATCCAATTAAAATTAGTTGAATGATAAGCAAATATAAACTTTTATATTATGTTCAAATATTGTACATAATTAGTTTTTACTGACAAAAAGGAAATTCGGGAATCTTTCGTTTTCGCATATCTAAACCACTTTCTAACTGAATACTTCATTTGTCTATAAATGTATTAACATATTAATTAATATTGACTTCTTTAACCTCACTTTTTATAATAATTTTACAATTCAAAAGGATCTTAAACTATGATATTAAAAAAAATTGAACCCCTACGAACCGAATGTTCACATTCGATATGTCAAAACTATAAATTGAAGGAAAAATGTTGTTTTTATTATAGTTCGATAAGTTGAAAAATAGATGGCAGGCACAACAGTTAAAAATGATTTTTATTAACTCTTTAATTTGTGTATTGTGTATTTACGTAAATTATTCTTTATTTTTAGTGAACCAAAAAATTTGTATTAAATTTTAACAATTTTTTAAACTACATTTAAATACATTTAAAACAACGGTGTTCATAGCTTAATTATTAGATAGGTAACGGTCGAGAGATGAGAGATTTTTGGTTCATTGCAATTTTGCAGGATTTTTTTGGCTAGAATAGGGATATATTTCCGAGGATTCTGAGTTAATTGCAAATTGGAAATGACGTTGGGAGAGATATGAATTTGTGATAAAGTAGTATGTTGAAGGAAAAAAACTCTTGAGTTTTCAGAGGAGTCGACGATGCCACAGATGATCAAAAGCTTGGAAGATATCTAAAAATACTTCTGGGCAATACTCTTTTGTGATCAACAACTAGATGGCATTGCTGGATTGTGGAGTGTTCAGATCGGAAGCCAAATTGGTGATCAGGAATAATTTTTTCAATAACTAGGACTAGGTAGAATTGTTTTAATAGAAGTTTTCAAAAAAACTTACCAGAAGGAGAATTATTTGGTTTAGGAATCATTTTAATGATAGAAAATTTGAAAATTTGCAGAGTAAAGGAAAATTGGTTGTGCACAGGATACCATTGAAAATATATGTAATTAAAATAAAAAAAACTTTTCGGAAAATTTACTTCAGAATAGAAGCTGTTATTAGATCATAAGCAGAAGTTTTTTTTATTGAGAAGGCGCAGAATAAAAGATTTAGGGCTTGAAATTTTTGGGATGAGAAAAGCCTATCTCCATGGGCTTATAATTGTTGGTAGGGCAAATACCTATTTCCGAGGACTTAAATTTTTTACGACGAAGATTCATAGGAACTGGCAGCATTAGTTCTTCGATAATTTTTTTAGTGTGCTATTTGTCTTCTATATCATCATGTGGAGTAAAAGTATATGGTTGATAAAAGTAATTATTAAGGAAATTCAAATGTTTTTTATTTAATGTGAAGTACAATCGATACAATTAAGTTCTGAATAAAACGTCATTCAAATGGCCTGCACGACTTCTTTTGTAGGAACGAATTCGATGAACCCAATTTTCGAACACTTTTTCCACTAAATCAAGTCGTATGTCATGAATAGCACCTTCAATATTGACTTCTAAAGCTTGAAGAGAGTCTAGTTTATTGCTAAGGACCAATGACTTCAAATAACCCCACAAGAAATAGTCTAATTGTGTTAAATAACAACTTCTTGGAGGCCATTCAATGTCACAATTTCTTGAAATAATCGAATCTCCAAACTTTTCTCGCAATAATTTGGTTGTTGCACGTGATGTGTGGCACGTAGCCCCGTCTTGTTGGAACCAAATGTTGTCAAGATCAACTTCTTCCAATTTCGGCCATAAAAAGTTGGTCATCATCGATCTATACCGCTCTCCATTGACAGTAACGGTGTTACCAGCTTCATTTCGAAAGAAGTACGGACCGATGATTCCACCAGACCAAAAACCACACCAAACTGTCAATTAAGGTGAATGTAATGGGTGTTCATGAATAATTTGTGGATTTTCTTCGCACCAGAATCGACATTTTTGTTTATTTACCGCACCACTCAGATGGTAAAAGCGCACGAAAAGTTACAATTGGAGAACGATTATTTTGATAATAAAATTGAATAATTTGTAAACGTTGTTCTTGCGTATATCTATCCACGATGAAATTGTAAACATTACTGAATACAATGAAAAATGACAAATCGTGGCCGAAACGTCACTTAGAAATCATATCACTTTTTTTGGAAAACCCTGTATTTACAAAGTCTTTAGCAAATACTTTGGCTTTTTCTTTGTCTGTTTTTGCCCAGTTACCATCATTTTGTTTCAGTGGATATGAAAATTCATTTTTCTTATTTAAATTTCTATAAATAATATATTGAATATTTTCTACAAATTAAAACAGAAAAATTAAATATTTACCGCAGCTTTTTCGCTTTATTTTAATAAGAAACTTCCGAATTTATTTTGTCCAAATAGTGTGTAATCTTTAAAAGAAAGTAAATATTTGGACTGAATCGTGATATTATAGCTGCTGAAATAATACGAAGAGCCAATGATATGGAACCGTGCCACATGATCGATCGGCCACGGAATGGCACCTTTGAACTTTTATTAGCAGAAATCGATTTGTCGTGCTAGACAGCATTTAAAAAAAAGAAAAATGTAAATATTTTTTTTAAGGTTGCGCACTCCCAGTTCGTTCAACTGTGCAAGAAGCAATCGACTAGGTGCTAGGTGATGGTCTTCTCACTTTCAGTAATTAAACGTAACTGAAAATGTCTAAGACGACTGAAGACTGAATAGAGGCCTAATCGCTACATTAGTCATTGTTGTCGATTAATAATCACGTATGGGGAGTTTTTTTAGCACGCTTTTGCCCGCATTTAATAATCCAGCTGTG
The DNA here is from genome assembly GCA_958298945.1 of Atherix ibis. Lineage (NCBI taxonomy): Eukaryota > Metazoa > Arthropoda > Insecta > Diptera > Athericidae > Atherix > Atherix ibis. The sequence goes on along the minus strand of OY282607.1, from coordinate 1,950,245 downwards.
ATAATTGCTCGATTCGAAAAGTTATTGATGTGAATGACATTTAAAGATGCTGCCGATGCTGCAGAAGTTGCGTGCTGGTTGAATGACGCGTGGAGGAAGACTCTCTTGCCCTACCGAGAAGTTCAATACACCAACGAGAAGGATAGGCCCCAACAGTACGTCATTGCACTTCACCATATAAAGAAAGTTACCCTCCAATTAGGTGCAGCATCTCCTACTAATTGAGCAAAATAATCGTGAATTTTCATTTTTACGCTCCAGTTGTCAGTCAGATCGTGTTCACGTGAGTCGATACGATAGCTTTTCCCAATCATAAATTTTTCCTGACGATTTCATTATATGTGATTTGTTTATAAAACGACGAAAAAAATACCGTTTGGGGGCATATTATACGGAAAAAAAAGAAAAGTTCCCTTCAATTTCTTATGAAAAAAAAAATAAAAGAAAACAATTTAACCGGAAGTTAATTGGAATTAAAATGTTTACGCAATAAAAAGAAAATGGAAATTTTTAACGAATAAAAAAAAGAGAATTTTTATTGTTTTATAAAAAATCGGAACTTTTATTCATAGTCGTTTGGCACATACTAATTTGGAAATAGCTTCTATCCAATTGGGTCTTAATTAATTTGGAGCTTTTTATTAATAATATTTGTAATAAAATAAATTTTCAGTTGTGGAGGAACTTTTTAGGTGCTCAAACTATTTTTCGAACAATATTTTCTATGGCAAAAAAAAATGTTTAAGTTTTTTTTGAAATTTTTGATTTTCTTTAAAATTTGTAATTAAAAAATTGAGACTTATTAAAAAAATAAGTTATTTCGAGGTCATTTGAAGGAAGGCCTCCACTTGGTTTGGGCGCTGGATCATGTGGGGAAATTTTCTGCAATGTAAACTGCCTTTCCAAATATCTGAACGACGACTATTCCACTCTACTAACTGCAGGTAAATTCCGTTTAAGAAACTGCCAAAGTCTCCAAGTGGCCACATGCTTGTGGGCCTATAGACCGGCTACCGTAACAAGAGACCTCACAAAACTAACGAACAAAACCTTAAAATTTGTTCAAATTTGAAAATATGCCGAAAAAAAAATTTGTTACATCCCCTCTCATGGGTATATAATAATAAATATAATAAAAGAAAAAAAAAATTAATCACAGAAGAAGAAAAAAAAACAAGTGTGGAGCAGGTGTGGCCACTATTCACCTGTAAGTTTCTTACTGAAATATGACTCGGTGACAAGATTTTGACAAGATAATCAGCCAACTTTGTTGCAGTATGGTAGTCCTCCCTTCTCCCTGAGGATCACTTTGGCCTTTATCTGACCAAAACTTAATCGAACATAAATAATCCCTGGTCGTTACAGTAAAACAGTGTTACGTCACTGTTGGGATTCGTATCTGCGCTGAGAACTTTAGTTCGGCTCGAAACGGACTCTGCTCGAAATGCACAAAAAATGCCGGAATATAATTTTTGCGATGAGTGGATGCGCTGAGTCGCAACTTTAGTTCGGCTCGAAACGGACTCTGCTCGAAATGCACAAAAAATGCCGGAATATAATTTTTGCGATGATATTTAAGCGGCTTTGGCAAAAGAGAAAAACGACAGGATTACATGTAGTGATAAGGAAAATTCGCACCGAAAATGGATGGTCGGGTTAATGGGATGGGGATCGTGGGTTAATATTTTTTTACAATTTCATCCACTCGAATGGAGGCGGAAGACCAAAAATACGGTTTTGAGAAATAGTTCAGTTCGGCTCAAGTGGACGGCGTGTGGGCTGCCTGAACCAGATTCGATTCGCGCGGATCATTAATAATAGCGACCCGAACTGGCACAACGTTGCACACTACACTGTCAACGGATAACAAATGCCCCAAACTCGAAAATGTAACAATATCGGCCCGGAGGCTCTGAAAAATTCATTGCATAAATTGTGCTCGGCCGAGTTTTGTACAAGAAATTCGGAAAAGAAAATTCATACAAACTAACTGTGTTAATCGATCCGATATTGGTTGGCCATAAATTTTCTTCACAACAAATTTTTAACGTTTCGAGAATATCAAATCGGATTTTTTCTCATAATTAACTGTGGAGGTGGTTTTCAATTTTCATTCATAGTTAAATTGTGTTTGTGCATTAAAGAAATTCCTACCGAATTTAATAAGCCATCAATCTTGGAAAAACTTTGAATTTCTTTTGTTTTTTTTTCTTTGTTGCCTTCACAAATTTAATTGGAGAAGAAGATATATTTGGAAAAAGGAGGAGGAGGAGGCTGACGGGAGGTTCCATAACAAAGCATTCATTCCACGCATTGTTCAGAAAACTGGATTTCGTTTAACAAGTTTTGTCCTCTTAAGCCTGTTTATATAATTCCTAATTGATTTTTCTCAACTTTTATACTAAAGAAGAAGAAAAAAGTATTTATGTTGTAATCGAGTCCAAAAATTAAGATAGGAAAAATAGGTTTTTTTTTTGCAGAAGACAAACTTTTGTTTACAGGCTGAAAATGGTTCAGTTTTTAAACGATTTAGTTTTAGTGCTTTTGTTTTGCAAAAATGGGTGTCGTAAGCGGGGCCGCTATTAGTGCAATACACTAATTCCAATAATTTAGCTTATTTGGTAAATGACTCCCTTGTATTATTCGCACCTTATTTACAGACAAAACAATAGCAATTGTTAGTGTCGTTTTTACTATTCAAACTATTTCGCTGGGATCATATGATCGTTGTCGATTTAAACGGTCGGCTATTGTCATCATTACGAATCCCATGTTTTCGAACAGACAATTTCGCAAATTTTTAAATTATATACCCTAAATTTAAATTGGAGAATAATTATTGTCGAAAAAAAAATAATTAAAAATAATAGATTCCAATAATCGACTTTATTGAGTTTACTAATTACGATCATCAATTTTATGAGTAATAATATTTATTTTCCAATTAGTCCAATACAAAACGATGGATAAAAATCTAAAATTTCATAAAATTGCTCTTTTTCTAATCGGTTTGTAATTAATTGAAAATAGAAATCCAAAATTAAACTTTTAACTAAACTCAGATTTAAAAATAAAAAAATACAAAAAAATATAGAAAATATTTAAATACCAACCTTGAATATAAAAATGATTTAATATGATTCTTCCGTTTGTTCTTCTTAATAAAAAGATTTTGATTGATTATGATTACTCTAAAAATTCAGAAATTCTTCGATTTTTATAGAGTAACAATTTTTAAAATCTACCCAATTTTTTAAAATTTTTTTTGAATTCTTTCTTCTTTAGATGATTTTTGCTAATGCCTGTTAAAGTATATAATTTATAGAATGCGATTTCAGTAATTATTTTTTTTTGTTTTTTTTTAGATAATAAGAACTTAAATTACAATAATTTCATTGGTAACAATATGAGCCTTAGGCTGTCATTAAAATTAGATTTACAAATATTCGCTATTATTTGGATGCTTCCTCAATAATGTTTTTATTTATTCAAATAGAAATATTAATTCTTTTGTAATAAAAGTGTAAATTTAATTCTAGGCAATTTTTGAGTGATATTTTTATTAAAGAAAACTGAAAGCAAAAAAAAGCATTTGTACCGTTTAAGTTAAATGATCTTCAAAGAGACGGTGGGGATGTATTTAAGTGTATTAAAAACGATAATGTGATAAATTTTATCCAACACCTTAATATTAGGCTAATTAATAATAACTAGCAAATGATTTAAATTCTTATTAATTGTAGAAATTATTAAAATACTAGTGCCAAATTCAAGAAAAAGGAGACTTCTTACAGGACTCTTTTATTTTGGTTAAGTTTCCCAAACTATAATTTGGCTATTACTTGATAGATATTGCTTCTGAAAACGCTTTTAAACGATTTTGTTTATTGACTTATCTACCAAACGAGCAACACGCCTCATCGATGAAGTAAATTTCGTCAACTTTGAATTAATTTTAATCCACTTTTAGTCAATATAAAAACTTTTAATTTTAAATGGGCAAACTTTTATATCAATAAACAGTTTATATTTTATAAAAATTTCTTAAAAAATTGTTAAATAACAAAGCAATACTTACCGAACCACAAAATGAATACTCCTCTATTATTCGTTCTGAAACAATCAAACAGACTATTTGACATTTGTACGGTTTTAAGCTGATACAAATTTCTTCCTAATCGTCAAGTCCGAATGTTTAGTTAAAAATAAAATGTGAATTTGGACTTCGTATTTTTTAATTATATAATAATTTTTATAAGATAATTTTGAATATTTAATTTTATGACATCCTCTCTGTTTGAGCAAATAAATCGATAAGTTTCTCTAGTAATTATGAGTTCATAAAAAACCGTTTGCCTACCTTTAATGTGCACTGGTATCTATTTAAGAGTTAATTATAAATAAATAAAAATCCATAATAAAATATGCATACTTGCTTATTTGAAATCACCCACAAGCCATAATGTGTGGCTTGTTCGAGAATCGAAACCCGTTCCATTGAGTCGTCGATTAATTATCTGATAAATGTGCGTCCGGGCGCGATAAATACAAGTGCGGCGGCTGTTGTAACCATTTCGTGTATTGATATGAGCGATTTTCACCTTCGTTACGGCAGATTATCAATTTCTCCAAACGGATTAGCCATTAATTCAAACCTTTGCGGTAAATATTTATCGTTAAATATCGTCCATAGATATCGCCTAAGGATGCTAAAACGTTAATGGGGATTGAAAAATCGATAATTAGAACTTAATGATAACATCTATCGGAGTACGATAATTCTATAGTAAAACGAACGCTTTTAAATCGAACGTTAGCCGATTAAATTTTATGTTGTTGATAAAAATGATTAAAATGATAAAAATACAATAAATGACAAAACTACGTTTACGGATTAGAGAACGCGCGCGATTGGGTATTATGATAATTGTAAAAGTTTCTTTTCTATTCAAGTGTATGATTTGTGTTGGTTTTGATTTAATTTAATTACTTAACAGCCTTGACTTTAAAGAACCTGAATTATTTGAATTAGAATAAAAACGTTTAAAGGAGAGGGGAATACACTATGATAGCACTGGTAATTATTCTATTAATGTAAAATAATAAACTCTAGAACTTCTTGGATAAAACTGACATCAACTATTCGGCAGATCATTAACGAGTTCAAGATTGTATAAATACAATTGCTAGGATAGATTCGGAAACGATAGACTCCCCTTCCAGTTGTTTAGTATCACAGAGAGAAAGGTAGACTGAATCTATTTGTTATAGACGACGAGATTGGCATTTGCTCACTTAAAATAGTTGCTGTTGGAATAAATTGCAAATAAATTCAAGCAGAGTAAAGGTGTGCTAGCCTGCGGTCCTCAAAATGGACTGTCCATTTGGTCGAGATACGGCTTTTTGTCTTAACATGTTTTATGGGCTGCAAGATAAAATGGTAGTTGTCAGTCGATGTCAACTAACCGATACTGTGTTCAAATATTTGATTGCTGCTCCTCATCGTTATTCCGTCAATGAACAATTTTTTCTATGTTATTTGATAATAAACTTTTTGCTGTGATCATTCCTCCATCCTTTGCAAGAGAATACCCTTCGTCTTGGGTTCTTTCTTTTTTTTCCAATTTCGATCCCATATACACTACACTGAGTTTGGTTTGTTACTCTTTTCGACGATGACAAGAACATGCTGCATAAAACATAAATGTTCGTAGCATGGTATTTTAATTGGCCTCCAATTTGATCCAGTTAACACTGATCTGGCTGGAGCGAGTCATTAACCGATTACGAACAGCAGCAACAGTGCAAGTAGCATGGCAGTTTTCGTGGGTTTCTTTGACCAAAAGTAGGAGTAACTGAAAATGGTATTTTCGAATAATTTACATGTTCTACGGTAACTGGTAGCTAATCTGGAATTTATATCCACAACAATATCGACGCATGTCCATTTTAGATAAAAAAGTCAAGTCTTTGGTTACAGCCAATATTGTGAATAGAACGCACAATATTATAATGGCAAAAGGCAAGATGGGAACATGTCGTCGACAAAGCCGAGTAGCTGACGCCTAATCATAGATAAACTGGCAAACAAGAATCATAAAAACGATTCGATCACGCTTAATTTGACAAGTTGTCCGATAATTATTCGTAAGGTTGTACTCAAAGTTGTTAATAACTTTTACAAAATGTACATCTGCGCTTAGCTGGAATGCATATTTTTGCACCCGACAATAATGAACCCCTGCCGTTTAGAGAATCTGATATATTTAATTTAATTGAAGACAAAACAAGTACTCGACGTAATCATCGTTAGATATACCATAAGCTGTCAATTAACATAAATTGGACTATTCTAATTCGGGAATTTCCGCACGTTTTTCAACAGTAACATTTTTTTATGGATTAATTAAATTAAATCAGCAGCAAAACTAAAAGATTTCTTTTGGTATATTAACAATTTAAAGTTCTTAAAGTGGAAACGAGCATTTTTTTTAAATTAATTAATTAAAAACAAGAGCACAAAATTCCTTTAGAAGAAATCACAAGCTTTGGTGTATTTTCTAATATACAAACCCAATAGGAACATGATTCCTATTGGGTTTGTGTATTGGAAAACCATAGAAAATAATTTGTTGGCAATTTTTTTGTTTTTATTAAATTTATCCAAAATAATTTTACATGCTTCTCTTATTTTTTTATTAAAATAAAAAAGCTTTAATTTATTTTTCTGTCCAAAATATTTTTTATTGATTCTGTTTGCATTTAAATTAATAAACACGCGGACGCAAAATTCCTTATACGAAATCATACGCTATGCTGAATGGTTAAGCTTTGATTACACTGATTGGCAGTTAAGTATTATTTATCCGATCTATGAAAAAGGAGACAAGTTGGATTGGAAATCGCTACGAAAAAGGAGACAAGTTGTTGGATTGAAGATCACTACTCAGCACCTTATAGAAAGAATAGCTGAACAAACTGTAGGAGAGTAGCAATCAGGATTTAGACCTGAACGGTGAACTTCATATCCAGTCTAATAAAGGCACAATGATGAACGTACGTGCACAGGTCAGAATTCAAAATATTCTAACAACAAGGACTCAAACACAGTGAGGGACTTGCGCCAATGCTTTTTAACCTTGTCTTAAGAGTATGTGATGAGGAGAATCCCGGCAGATCTGAACGGTAATTTGCTGTATAAGTCATCGCAGATGGCAGGATATGCTGATGATCTAAACTTAATGGGAACATCGGAATCAAACGTCAGAGAATGTAATGTCCAACTAGAGAAAATTGCCAGGAAAACTGGACTAAAAGTTAACATCGATAAGACCAAAGCATTAGTGGTATTCAGAAATGGCCGTAGAGGATAATATAGAAATAGTGGAAAGCTTTGTTTATCTAGGATCAAGTGTGACCAGCATAAACACTGAAAAAGCAGAAGTAATACGGAGGATTAGCAAAGTCAATAGCGCTTACTTTGCGAATGAGGTATACAGAGAAGGGAAATTAGAACTTCGCAGAACTCTTATCAGACCAGTCCTGTGTTATGGTAGTGAAAGTTGGACAATGACGCTGAACAACGGAAAATCTACTCGGCCGTTTTGAAAGAAAGATTTTACGAACGATATTGGTCCCAGTAAAAGATCAAGAACAGTGGCGTATGTTATTAAATACATTTAACATGTATTAAACTACAGCGCCTCAGATGGGCCGGCCATGTGTAACGTGTATCAGACAACTGCATTCGCAAGAATGTCTTCAATAGTCGGGTAGATAGAAAAAGAGCACCAGGGAAGTCACGAAATCGTTGGTGTGATGCAATCCGAAAAGACGCTTGCGTACTATTCAAAGAAGTCTAGTAGACTTCTTTTACCAAATGATTCACTGTCAAATCGTTTAAATCTATGAACAACTCGCTGGCATGTTACACTAATCGTGTAAGTGCACGATTTTTGATCGTACACGAGCAAATTTTACTTGCTACAAAAATATAGAAGGGCAAATTCAGCGATCCTACACATGATTTCATTATACTTTCTCGTAGATATAGTACGTATGATGTCGTTCCTATTGCCCGTTGTGAACTCATCATTTGTGTGCCGTTTATTTTAGCATTTCGCAGATCCCACATTTCATTCTTTAATTTTATTAAATAATTTATTTTAATATTTACTATTTTTTCACATTCATTTATGTATTTTATAATAAATAAATAAATGTGAAAATGTTATTTATAATACAAAGTAAAAGAAAAAAGACTTACCAATGATGTGTAATATCTCACCTCGGTAATCGTGAAAATAATACTAGAGTCCGGGTATTGATTGAAGTGATTTCACATATTCAGCACCAAAATTTTAATGAATTAAAGTTTATCACAGGTGTTATATAATATGTTTCACATCCAACCCCTCCCTCTCCCCAACCAAATTAAATAATCATCATCATCAAGTTCACGTTGGAGAGTTCTAATCATATTATTCACAGATACTGAGTGATAAATGACACGTGATCACAGACACGATCAGTTTCAATATTATAGTCTGGGAATTCAGTTAAGAGAAGATCTATTTGACATCCTGTTTGTACCATAGACGATCACAAACGTTGCATACGAAAACTTTGCTTTCAAACCATCATGACCGTTGATGTATTTACGATGATTGTGATAATGACGAATGGTCAAGTTATCTGTTGCTTGTTCCATTTGTTCTACATCTTTTCTTATCTATGTTTCGATAACAAAAATGTCTTGCAATTTTGGTTTTTGTTGTTCCCATCAATATTGCATACCAAAAGAGAGAGAAAGAATCATTCTGTTTTTGGTTAAAATTGAGCAAAAATCGAAGACGAGCCAAAACACGTGCAAGCAAAGCAGCTGTCAAAAATTAACTGAACATTCAAAATGGCCGAACTTATCGGCATAAGTGCGAGACATGAGTACCAACATAACGCCACAAAAAATGTGGTCGAAAATCGAATATACGTTAGCCGCAGAAATTCAAAATTCACGATACTTTTTGAACAGACCTCGTATGATCGCTGCTTACAATATTTGAAACTGTGGACTGACTCTTTAAATGAATATAAGGTTTTTGAATGGATGCGTTTACACAAAGTACCTGAGTGGTCTTAAATTGAAAACAAACCATCTGCTACGTTAATGAAAAAGGACTAGAAGTCAACGATTCGCTGTTGTTTGACCAACATCTTAATTTAATTGAGTTTTTGAAAGAAATGGATGAAAACGAAAACCTTGTCAATAAACAAAGCTGTGATAAGTGGGTGGCGTATTTCACGAAGCGTAATTCCGGGACGTCATCCGAATTTTTGAAAATCTACTTTTTTTTCTTCGCAATACCGGCACATCATATGAGTACTGAGAGTGTATTTAGCCTAATGAATAAATAGTGGGCTGACGACCGGAATCGGCTTTTATCAGAATCTGTGAAAAACCTACTAATTTTATGAACTTTGTCTAAAAGATAAAGACTTGCTGGCAAAAGTCCGGAGCAGTAGCAAATATAATTTTAAATTTTAACCGTAAACGAAACGACAAACCTATAAAGAATACAGGTTATAAAATCTAAAACAGACTGAATTAAAAATTATTTTTTAATTAACGGACTGAAAGGTTCCTATGTATTTTTATAATTTTTTATAATATTTAAATAGAATAATAATTATAAATAAAATTGTTATGAATTCCTATATTATTTGAATGGTTTTCGTGTTGTACTCTTTTTCAGCAGAACATTTCAAGAAAATACTCTTTTGCTGATAAGCCTAATTTTTTCAGATGTTCATTCAAACGATTAAACTATGATCACAATGATCGTCAAATGCACATTTTTTGTATGCGGCAAATCTGCACAAGCCTATTCACGCGCAAAGTACGTGACTGCTCGCGCATAGATTACACTGTCAGGCGCGCAAAAAAGGTGTGTAATTCTGACGTTTAGATCGCATCTATTAGACGCACAGTGTAATCTTAGCTTTAGCCTCCTACCACCTAATTGGTATTGGGGTCGTGTATGGGATAAAATCGAAAATAATTTCTCTGCAATTTTGTAAATAATAATTACATCATGAAAATTACAAAAACTTACCGCCAAATGTATATAAAAATCAAATGTAACTGTGAGTAATAAATCTCCTTTTTTTTAAATTAAAATAAGTCAGCTGCGATTTATTATTCTATCCAAAAATTCTTTTACCAAAATCGTACGCTACAATGTCATTGGGCCGATATAATGGATAAAATTGAAAAATTGGATAAAATCAACCATTTTGTGAAAGGTATTTTTTAAAAAACCACAATTCAATTTTGCCACCAAAAAAAATTTTTAAAAAATCAAATTCTAGTCAATTTTTTATAAAAATAATTCGATTTTTTTTTGTAGTTTTGCTACATAGAAAAAATTATTTCATTAAAATTCAAAAATTTTACTCATATAAAATTATCTAAATTCATTTTTTTTTATCTAATATATTGTCAAGGATTAATTTTTGCTATATTTTTAGATAATTTTAGTTGAAATTACATAAAAATAATAAAAAAAACTGAACCCACAAGTTTTGAGACTGAGCATCTTAATCAGTTTTTGATGGAAATTCCAATGCGTAGAGATAATTTTGCAGATAAATAAGACGCATTTTAATTTCATAATATTTTATAAGAAAAATTTATTTTGCAAATATTAATTCAAGACGTTGATGCCTTGATGAAGGGTTGACTAGCATACGAATTTTGCTATTCATTTGAATCGTCACGTTCATCACAACATAACAGATACACACAAAAAAAGATCTCTAAAATACAAAGCAAAATAGGCTTGAATAAAAGTATGTTGATTATACGAGATAGATTGGGCTTGTAGAATTTTATTCAAAACTCAACTTTGTAACTAGTTTTTGGTAAAATCTTGAAAATCTCATGTTTGGACATCAGAGAAAGTTGTTTTTGAAATGTTGACAGTGTGTTTATCGTAACTTTCGGTTTAGACTATGAAGATTTAGTAGATTTTCTGTAATATCTCATCCTTCTTACTTGACCTCTAAAGTTAAAATCTAAACAGGTACTGGGAACAAGGAAAGCCAGCATCCGTTTGCAGATAAACAACACAGATTTTCAATTTTGTGCGAGTACAATTTTTGGTTTTGCACAAGTCACTTCACAACATATCCAAGTGACAGTAAATTTGTGAATCTTTCTAGTTAAAAGTATTATTTTTTTAACCCATGTACTTGATGTTCCAATCGTTGGGGCCATTTGATACTTTCATATTTGAAAGAATTTCACCATAAAAGTAAAAAGATTTGTCACTTTTCGCTGAACAGCTTGTAAAGTCTTAGTGATAACCTCTGCTTTGCTTTACCAGTTTGATATCAGAGATTATTTTAGAAATTGCCATCAAAAACAAACTGACTTTGGGAAATTTCTGCTAAAATCCATTAGACAAGTGCGTATGAATCGAAAGTGAGAGTTAAAAAAATTTTCCCTATCCAGCACTGAATGTTTATTCCGTTCACTTACACCTTTCTTTGGTCAAAGTGCATTCGAGTGAGTTTCGGAAGTACTCTTAACTACTACTGATCTTTGGCAATTATCACAAAATGAAAATCTTTTTGAAATCTTCTTCAACCGATGCAGTTTATCGTAAGAAATTTTAATCAATGGAGAAATATGTACAAATTAAAGTAATTACAGTTTTTTGGATAAATTCGATCGTTTTTTTTCCTTTTTAATATCATACATCGAATCTCTATTAATCAATGATGAAGATTCATTTTCTGTTGAAATTTTGCTCTTTACAATAAAATGCACATATTTATTAATATCAAGGTGAAGTGGTACGAATGGTTCTTCCTTGTTTTTGGAAATTAACAAAATAAAAATTAATTAAATCACTAAATATGAGTATTAAAAATTTTTTTTTTACTTTCACTCAAAATTGTTTTTGAACATTCATTTTTTTTCTACAAAAAATGTATACTAAAAGACTTTTTGATAATGGAAAATTTATTTATTAATTATGTAATTTTCTCAAATTCTATCAAAATGTATATTAGATCACAATTTATTGAACTTAAATCCGCTGTTTTTTAGTCAAAAAAATACATGTTTTTTTTCATAGAAATCAAAAACAAATTTATTCAAATTACTTGCCCTCCGCTAAATACACATTTTTCCCATCTCTCGGACAATTTGTGGATACCACGCCAAAAAAATCCCTTCTCTTTCGAGGCAAACCACTCATCAAGCCATTTTCGGTCGTAAGAATCGAAGTGCTGCTCAGCGAGCGCGTGGCCCATCGACGAAAACCGGTGGTAGTCGGAAGGGGCCAGGTCTGGTGAATAAGCGGGGTGGGGCACCCAGTTGAGGGTCCCTAAGTAGTTTTGGACTATTTTTGAAAATCAGCTTGTCATGTCTTTGTTGATAATCCGTCCTTTTTTCACGCAGAGCACAGTGCAATTTGATCAGCTGTTGGTGGTAGCGGTGGGCATTGACAGTTTCACCAGATTTCAACATCTCATAGTAAACGATACCCTGCTGATCCCACCAAACGCACAGCATCCTCTTCCTTCCGAAGCGATTTGGTCTTGGGGAAGATGTTGATGGATGTTGCGTTTAGGATGCTCGAAATATATCCACTTTTCATGGCCTGTCACAATCCGATGCAGGAAAGACTTTCTTTTTTGTCTGGCGAGCAAGATTTCGCGTGTTTTGGCGTCGCTCCATCTGCCTATCGTTCAATTCATGTGGCACCCATTTTCCGATCTTTTTAATCTTTCCTATGGCACGCAGATGCATTGATATATCTGGTTGAGTAACACCCAATTGCTCCGCGAGCATTTTTTGCTATCGTCTTCGTCCAAAAGAGCCTGCAATTGATGGTCGTCAACCTTCCTAGGCCGATTTTCACGCTTCTGGTCCCACAAGTCGAAATTGCCGTCTTTGAACTGACGAAACCAATCTCGGCACGTTGTTTCCGATAAAGCACTGTCACCATAGTCCTCCGTAAGCATTCGATGCGATTAATGTTGACAGATGTCAAACTCATAAAAAAAAGTATGGCGTGCCCATGGTATCTTAATACGCCCACTCACGTTATCTATTACCAAACAGCGGATTTAAGCTTATATACCTAGTAATAAATAATTGATCGTGCATTAAAATTAAAATCAAAAACGACTTTTCGATATTTTAATTAATTATATCCAGAATACTAACTTTTATCATATTTTTCAAAGTAAAAATAGCATTATTAGTGCAAATATTACAATATTTTATTAAATATAATATGACAATATAAACTGGACACTGCGGGCTTCATCAGCGTTAAAATGATCTGACAACATTTGTAGGGTTTGATATAAAAAAGCAATTATTTGGATCAGACAAAAATGAAGTACGAGAAAAATTCTTTTTTTTACTCCAGTCTCTGTCCAAAAAAAAATGCTCGATATTTTTAACACTGAACAATATGGCAGATAATAGATTAAAATATAAAATTTATTTTTACCATGAAAAAAAAAAAGAAAAAAAAAACGATTTAACACAGTTAAATAGAAAAAAATCATAATTCATTGAAATTTTTGCGAATAGAATTTCTTTTCTTTTTTTTAAACAAGGTTACATAATATTTATGCAAGAAAATCATAAATTATTGTCGAAATAGTTTAAAAACTAAGTTTAATCAAAATTTCATACATATAATAATATGGGGGTAAATATTGTAGATTTGCTTAGGATTAATATTCGTATATCCGAATTGGTTTTTCAAGCAAAGTGCAGACAGATTTGCTTGGTTACTTTAAACAATATTTCAATGTTGTTCGATTAGTTCAAAGAAGTAAAAAAAATTTATAAACTACTTTAAACTAAAGTAGTTTAGTTGGTGTATTTCCTTGGATTATTATCATTCCATTTATATTCATCACTTTTAACAAATGAAACCGGTAAGAATTAATAATAAATAAAATGTATACATTAGACATTGGGTTAGTTCACGAACTATTTTATAATTCACGAATATTACGAATACGGATAGATTCTTATCCCGCATAACCTGTCGCTCTTGTCTAAAAACTTCACGGAACAAGTGCAATTGTTTAAAATATTTCAAAGTAAAAAAAAAAACAACGAAATCGAATAATACTTTCAGTTTTGAGATATCAACCAATGTGGTAGTTTTGTAAAAAGAAAAACAATGAAAAAATTATTAGAAAGAGAATAAACAATAATAATTATAATGTACTAAATTTAAAAAGTGTGGGCTTTTTTAAATGAACTTGTTAAATAGTGTGGAATATTTGTGAATATAAATATTTCGGCCTCAGTTGTTAGTATCGTACATATTCTAGGATGTTTTCAACGCAAAGTTGTTTAAATTTATTTTGAAAAAAATTACAATTTAGTTTATTTTATATTTTAAAGAGCAAAAAAATTCTTATTAAACTAATTTCCCTGCACTATTTTTTTTACTGTGTTATCCATTTTTTAGTTTAAAAAGGATATTCTTTTTTATTTCAACCGTTTCCAAGTAACTATTATTAATTAAGATAAATTTTATTTAGACTAAAGTTTGCCACTTAATATTATAGATAGTTAAAGTATTAAAAAATTCTTTTAAATTTGGCCAAAAGATACGCTGATTTGGTTTGAGAACAACAAGCTGAGTTTAGATGCTGAGAAATTTTGTTCAGCGACGCGCTTATTTCTTGATCGAATGGGCATGTCAATAAGCAAAATTTAGAAGTGACTCAAAAAGTGACTGTCTTTTGTGCATTTGGGTCTAAAAATATCATTGGCTAATATTTGTTTGAATATGAAGAAGGAGAAACCGTTATCGTCAATTCTGAGTGGTATGCCCCTATGATAACCTCCTTTTTTTTATCTAAACTTTAATTAGGAATATATGTAATTTTAATAAGAAAATGCCACAAGCTACGAAACATGTCAAATTTCGGCTTTATTGTATAAAAAGTGCCCAGGATGAGTAATTTTGAGATTTCGTGATGAATAGATGCCGCGGAACTTTGTTTTGTACAGGGTGGATTTTATGTTCCAGGTCGATTTTGTTTGGCGGCCATCTTGGTTTGGATCACATTTGTCTATTTGGATGACATTTGACAGTTGCAGAGAATGGTCGATAATAATTTATTATAAAGCATTTAATGCTGTAACAACGTGTTGAAATTATTACAATATTTTCACTTTTTTGGTGTTAGTCATATGTCGAGTAACTCAACCATTCAGCGTGTAATAAATAATTTTTAAAATATCTATGTACTGGGAGATAAAGCAAAGAATGGGGGACTGGTATAAAATTCACGGGTACAAAAAAATAAAAAAGATTTGCTGCAGGCAAATGATCACCAATGTCGTTGACACGGGAATGCTCAAATTTTGCAGTTCGGTATAGACAACCACCATTTTTGGCAAAAAAATCATTTTGAGCGATAAAGTACATTTAGACTTGACTGGATTTATTAATAAACAGAATAACCACTATTGGGGCACTGAAAACCTTCAACTGATATGCCAAAGACCATTCTACCCTCGTAAAGTAATTGTATGGTGCGGTATTTGGACCGGCGGCATCATTGGGCCATAACAGTTACTGGCGAATCCTCATGAATCTTTGAGGAATCCTCATTCTTTGATGATAGTGGAGGCAATGCTGTAACATTTACTATCCGCCCCCGCGGAGGGATGGTATTTAAAGATTTGTTTATCATCCTGAAGACAGCAATGCTGGAAGGGGGCTACAGTAAATATGTGACCGGAAGTGATATTTTATAGTATTAATATACTATTTATATCACATAATGGTGGTGCATGAACAAAATGAAGGGGTGCATATATATTGTATATATATATATGTACAAAATGATGGAAATGATGGTGGATGAGTACCGAAGAAATAGAGAGTTGGAAAAAGGTCAGCAGGTTACAAGATTGCTGACCATTGCTCACTGAGCGGGGTACAGACCTGAAGTACTCTAATATTAAAAGGAGGTACCACGAAACCGAGTGGCTCGACAGAACGAAGTTCAAAACATGAAATAGATCTTTCAAGTTTGGCGTTAAAGCTGCATTTTTAAAGCATAATATTTGTCCGTATGCTAATGCAATAGTGGAGTCGAACCTGTTGTTCTGTGGAGTGAATGAATTAGTTTTGTGCTTGGTTATTGGAGAGGTTGCTTTGGCATTCACGTGGTGGCTGTGGTTGACACCCATATCGCGGGTACGATCTACGGATCGCAGAAAGGAGATAACTGGCAAAAGTAGCAATACTTTGCACTTATCTCGGGCGATGTCACTGCTTATGACATCAGACGTTTAAGATGGGCCTCGCCACTAGCAGTTGGGGTAATCAGCTTGTAAATGATTACTTACTGCTAAACAATTCAGTTAATTGATGTACTCTCAGTTATGGTTACGCTGATTGAGCGTATCTCAATCCAAATGGTCGTGGGCGACCGGTGCTATCTTGTCTTAAGGCGCGGCATAGCACCATTAATATATAGAGACTTCTGTAACATTTACTGGTGACTGCTATCGGGACATGTGAGAGAACTTTGTTCTGCCCTAATTGGATTAATCAGGTCTACAGAACATGTGGTTTCAACAAGACACACATCTCGTGCTACGATGCAAATTTTGAGAGAAATATTTCCCGGTCAAATCATGTCAAAAAGTGGTAATATTGACGATCCCCTGAATTGAACCCTGCTGATTTCTTCATAAAGCGGTACTTAAAGGAAAAAGTGTACACTAATAAACGAACCATAACGTCGATGCTTAAGGACAACACTCGAAACCAAATTGCTGAAATAACGCCAGAACTCTGTGCTTAAAAGATCTTGCCTTTGACCGACATCATATTCCTCATATATAATGCTAAAGAACATACTTGTATAATCAATAAAATATAAATTATAAGATTCTATTTAATTTAAAAGTTATTAAAAATAAACTTCGCCCTAGAGCATAAAACGCATCCTGGATAACTATGCCTAAAAACTCTCTTTTATGCAGATAATCTTTATAGTTTATAGCATTTAAAAAGCTACAAAATTTGCTGAATTACAGCCTGAAATGTGAGGTTCGAGTCCATCCAAAAACTTGTGGAAATTAATTAATTATTATTATTGTCGTGGAAAAACAAATAAATAATAACTAAAATATTATTTATGAAATGACATTTTCAATTCGAAAAATAAAAGATTTTCTTTTGGGTTAAAAGGCAAAAGAACAATAATGTTGGTTGGCATAACAGCAAATCACTTCCATTGTAATCAACAACAAGGCAGCCATTGCTAAAGAGTGAGTCGCTGTCAACTGACAGCAATCAACCAACGGGAGTCGTCCATTGTGAATGGAAACGGTGAATCTGCAACATCGACACTAACATTGTTCCTAAACTGCCACACCATCCATTTGATTGTTTATTTCTGATTATAACAATTCCGTGTACCTTAAATCTATGGGCTCCGTCGAACTCATCGAATGATTAAGAAAAAACAATTTTTTTTACTTCTCTATTGACAGTTTATTCCCTTTTAATTGGAAAGTAAGAAACTTTATTGATAATTAAGCGAATAAAGAGTACCCCATAACAACAGAGTCAACGAAATATATGAAAACTTGGTTTTTTTGGCCATTTTTCTTGTTCATATATCAACATATAAATATTTAAAAATTTCTATTTTTTATGCTAAATGGCAAGATTTATGTAATATGATCAAGTAAAATATTTTTGAAAATTTCAATTCTAAATGTATGTCTATGATAATAAACTTTACTTTTTCGGGCAAAAATTGGATAACCTTTTATCTACGTAAATTTGCTGTTTTTGTAAAATTAAATTTACAATAATAATCTAAGTACTCGTATTTATTTAAATCTCGTCAGAATGTAAATATAAGCAAATTTTTCCTTTTTTTTTAAATGAAAATTATGTTTATACAAGTTCTAAATAATAACTTAAGAAATACTTTATTTATTTTTGGATTTATCTCATAAATGTTCTAATGTTCCTTGGGTGGAAAGAGACTCGTTCTGAACGGAGCATTGAACTTAGTTTAAGTCCTTCAAAAAAACTTCTATCAATTATCTAGATAATATTATATTTTAATATATAATGGCAAAGTTTTAGTAATATGATCAAGTAATATTTTAATATTTTTAAAAATTTGAATTCTAAATATATGTTAATAAGCTTTACTTTATTAAGCACAAATTGGATAATCTTTTATCTATGTAAATTTGTTGTTTTTGTTAAATAAATTTTCAATAATAATCATCAGAATGAAAATTAAAACAATTTCTTCTTTTTTTTTTAAATACAAAAATATGGTTTTTTTGAGTTCTAGATAATAGTTTTATTTTTTTTGCATTTATCTCATAAACGTTCTAATTGTTGGTTGTGTGGAAAGAGTCTCGTTCTGAACAGAATATTGAACTTATTCAAGATGGCGTCCTTCAGCCCGAGACACAAACCATTTGCATAATGAGTGATTTATTGCAGTGCCACCAGTTTTACTTTCATTAATTAATAATTGGTTCAAATACGAAAACGGGTATTAAAGAGTTCAAGCTAAACATGCTTTCAGCGTTTGTTGATTTTGTACCATCCAATAATCGATTCATTTATTCAATTATCATATACGACTGACTGCCTTTCCTCCCAATTTCCCTCTTCCCCTATTCAATAAGTTCTTTAAAAAGGTAATATTTCGATTTGGACGAACTACTTACCCCCAATAAGACACTCTGTTCAAAGTAGTTTATAGGCAGTTAGTTTGGTTTTATTTTCAATTCGAAGACAATGAATTTTTCAATTCGACACATTTCAATTCGTTCACAGACATCAGAGCAGAATTGATCGATTTTGATAATACTACTCAGCAGGTGTTAGTGGAAATAAAGGTAATTAATTTTGAAATTTACGATTGGTTTCACGAACTCGCAATGAAAAATTTGATTTATTTCAATTGGTACAAATTTGCACTGGTATTTTTAATGAATTAAGAGAAAAAGGAAAAATGACTTTATTCCCTGTATAACTATGAGAGAGTCTTGATTTGATAGAAAATATATTGAAAATTGAATAACGAAATCGAACTAGATCGGTTGTTCGTACGACCGCTATTTAGTGAATGCATACACACACAGTATTAAATTTGATGAAAGATAGCATCTTTGATTGGTTGAACGTGCAGGACAACTGTTCATTTGGTTTTTTTTTTGTTTGAGATTGTTTGTTCAGTTACAAGCTACGACTACCCGCCTAACATGCCCAGGATTTATGCAATATGTGCTGTTGAATTGTCCGATAGTCCGTTTGTCCGAATGACCAAGTAACACAAAACTAAAAGAATTCGGTGAATGTTACATGAACATAGAAATTTTAATAATATTTATGTTAGCTTTGACTTGAATTTATATAAATTTAAACTTTTCCTCCTTCTCCGACATCATATATGTAAGTGACGACGAGCGGTAGTTTCTGCATTTCTGTAACATTAATCATAGTACGTACAGACACTTTTTACCAGTAAATAATTTCGATTCACGTACAGTTTGTGCAGATTTTTGTAGTCATGATAGTTACTTCAACCACTATAATCTCCCTGAAATGAAATCAAATTGCAAATTTCTCTAAAGTGGTAATGCCAAAACGAAATCATCAAATTTTTCTCGTCGTGTTTGGCGGCGGTAAATTAAATTATGCACACCTCTGCTCATACGTGATCAATGCCATAAAATTATCCTATTTTGTTACATGTAAAGATTATCATTTTGTATATGCAGAGATTTGTTATAATATATTCCAAGTCTAGATTCTTTGGCAGTTAGCTGCATACTGGCCAACATTTATGACATATTAAACATGTCCATTTCGAGATCACTTATTAAAATTTATTGCAAAAATTTGTAATTTATTTTAGTTTTGCGCCTACTAAATATTCATTTAATGTTTTTTTTTTTTTTTTCAAAACAATAATTTAACGTTATTGACCATAGGTATGGTGTCTCTATTCATATTCAAAAATCAACAGTGTCGGCGCGCGCATTGCTTTTTATAACATAAGAGGAATATCATTAATGCGTTTGGGCTAATTTTATAATTTGATTAAATTTTTAATCAGTTTCTTTTTGTTTTATTTTTTTTTTTGCTCGAGACTTATCGAAAATAGATTTTTATTTATATTTAAGATAATATAGATGATTATAAAAAATTTTTGTTTATAAAAGTAGTTGTCGCATTGCACATCGTCTGGTTATGGTATTTATGTGTTCTCGAAACCTTACAAATGTTGCGAAATAATTTCTCTGTGACATTTCCAAATGAAACCGCACAAACACAAAACACTTCATTTTGTATATATTTTTTTAAATAATAATATAAATCTGACATTTGAAGAAATATTAATTTGAGGGCAAATTTTTTGAAAATAATTTCAATAAATTACTAATTAAGAAAAGAAGAAAAAAAATTTCTTTGAATATAAACTTTGGATTATTTTATATAAAAAATCCTTGTAATAATTAAGCCAAAAATAATTTTATTTATTTTTAAAATAGATTTTATATTTATTACTACAAAATACTATTGGGTAATTCTTAAATAAGAAAAAAACACTAAATATTACTAATATTCTGTCATACAACTTCTATTTTAACCATACAAATGCATTTGATTGAAAAATTACCATTTCGAAATTATTGTTTTATATTTTTACTAATAATTTATGGTAAAAAAAATACAAATTTTAAAATGAAAATAGTTTAAATATAAAAATAGTAATTTTACTGAATTTTGTTTAAATTGAAACTATTCAAGTGCATGTGTGTTAGTTACATACAATCTGTACATATTGGAGTAATTACCAGAGTCCATAAAAAAATTAATTGTAGATATTCGAGAAATAATATATATAAATAAATAAATAGAAAAGAAACAATTAAAAATGAGGAAGTAAAAAAAAAATAATATGCAAAGATAAAAGATCAAAAGAAATAATTACAAATTTCACTAATGAAAGTTTCAACATATCATGTATGCGCATGACCTCCGAAATCATTTCCATTTAACGCTCCAAACAAAATATCTACATTATATATGAATAAATATAAGTTAAATATTTTAAACTCTTTAAAAAAAACAAAAGAGAAGAAAAAAACCAAAATATATGAGTAGATATAATCGTATTTAACTCGAAAATGATAGAAAAACTATTATCGATACAACAATTGTAAGGGTTTTTGTTTCAGATTCGGATTGCACAATTTTCGATCAATTTAACTTTCGATTGGTTATTGTTTAAAGTTCTTTTTGTTTAATATATAGAATACGATCGAATTAGTTTGACCAAAATGGAAAAGCTTGACGAAAAATAAACTCTGTTAGCTAGTTCATTAAATAACAATAACACACCTCACACTTGGTGCACAATAATCATAAAATGTGAGCAGAGCTGATTACGATAAATTAGAAGAAAAAAAACTAAATCAACAAATAAATGTCTTATAAATAAATCCATCAAAAACTTCTCTATAAGAAATTCTATTATTTTGATTGAAAGCAATCAATATTTTTGTGCAATGCATAATGAATTGTTAAAATTACCAAAAACTGAATAACTGCCAAAATGCGGATCGACTCGAAATAAATCAGATGGTTGGTGGTGGGTCAAGTGTAATTTATTCTTAACCCCGCATATGCTATGTGAATCATTAACCGACCCTGTCCTTTAATAACCAAAATGATCACTTCTTTTGCACAATATGAAATTTTTCATTATACATTTATTTTGATTGTTATTTAACATCAGTTTTTTGTTGTATCGTTCAAAGTACATTTAATAAAAATGAAAAATGCCAGATGCAATTTTCATGTATGACCATAATACTTTTTATTGGTTTGGTCTTGAACATACCACAAAATCTTTTAATCCAAATTAAATAAACATAAGTCTGACCTTCTCGTATGCCCTGTGTTGATAATAATGTTGTTCAGAGTTGATAATAGTATACGAACAAGACAATTTCCTATTCAGTCTTTAAATGTAAACTTTCTTTTATGTCAACACTGAAAATGTTAACAACTTAATTTCATTCTATTTGCGAACTTGAAATTAAAAAGAATCACCAATAATTGGAAATTCAATTCAAAATAGATTCCACAAAAATTATTAAAAAGATTTTTTTTATTTAATTTATATAAAAAATATTTGAAATTTTTAAAAATGAATTTATTGAAATATTTATGATAAAATATTATCGAAAATACTAAAAGTAACAAATGAACAAATCGGCAGAGTGGAAAGGGGGGTGTTGCTGGGTTTGGTTTAATTTGGTATGAAACTCTAAGAAATATGAGCAAATTTAATTAAAAAAAACGAATAAATTTTTAAAAAATTTCGAATAAGTGGTTTTTTTCTGTGCTGATATTGTTGACAATGATATTAGGTTAGTTTTCCTTTCAATAAGAAATCTTATCAAAAAATTTTTTCTACAATAAATAAAAACAAGATAAAATTATTATGATTATTAAAAGTTTTTACTAAATAGTGAATTTTACTAATTTCCACTTAAATAACTCACTCTCTTTTATTCAATTAAAAAAAAAACCATTTCGAAATCTTTTTGTAATTTTTTTTTAAATATTTATAGTTAACAATTCGTTAGCGATAAAAAAAAACTATCTACAATAGCATTTTAAATGTATTTACTTAAATTGAAGTATATCGAAATAATAATTTTAAGTAAATAACTCAAATTTATCAAATTAATTAAAAGTAATTTTCTACAAAAGAATTTTCCCAAAAACTAAATCTTTTCAATATTTTATCATTGACATTTTTCTTTTCCTTTTTTAATAGTTAACAAAAAAAAATGCCTATTAGTTATTATCAACATTTAATTTTTTATTGATAAAATATTATTTAAATTGTTTGTTCTTACATTTCATTGGTGATTAAAATTTATAACGCATACAATGGGTAATTTTCTCACACATGAAATTAGGTCTGGGACCCCAAGATTGAATGCAATGCAACGAAACCAATAACACAAACAATTGTCCATTATTTTATTCTTAAAGGGGGTCGTTATATAGTTAACCGCCGGTATATTGGTAGTTTTTGGTTCTCTTGTAACTGAGAGAACTAGCACCGTCACTATTTTTTGTATGGGCTTTGTACGAGTTTGTAATTTGAATGAAGGCCATTCGTACTTGATATACGAGTACATCTCTCGCCGTTTGGTAGCCTTTACGAGGCTACTATTCACAACAGTAGTGTTAACTATTTAAAATATGTTCAACAATAGTTAAAATGAATTGTCGCAAATTTTATCTGATTTTCGTGAAAAATTTCCAACGCCTAACTCTGTGGGGTTTTCAATTCAAATTCAAATATTGGAATTATTCATGTTAGCAGCAGCCAGTGTTCAATAGTTTAGAAATACGACTATATGGGCGTTGAGAAGACGAAGAAAATAGAAACAAAACATGTTCCTGAGAATCTGTAGGTGTTAGAAAATTTAAAATTGGCAATGGCGATACCACGTGGGGACTTGTCAGATCGAAGAATACGGTGCCACGTTCACAAAATTGATTTATCGCATTACCAAAAAAATAATTCGAATCGAAATAATGCCACGAAAATGGATGAATCGAAAATGGAAAATCGAAAATCACGATCGCGAAAGTACTTAGAGCAGTGACAGGTGCAATTAGTAAGTCATTTCAAGGTTGTGCCGGCAATATCGAGCATCGAATTTAGCTCGAAAACGAAAGCAGTTATTTTTTCTCCTCCAATTCTATTCGATTCCGTTTGTATTTCTGCTTCAATCCCGACCTCTGTAATAATCCATTTTCGGAATAAGCTAATTTTTTTATTACATTTTGAATTGAACGAATTTTATTCATTTTAAATAATTTTAAGTTTATTTTAGTTTTACTTTTTATCATAATTATCCATACGGAATAGGTCTATACTAATTAGAAGTAGTGGTTATATACTGTTATAAGCCTTTTACAAATGAGCATATATAGTAAAATAGTTTTGTATATTGGATTAATGGAAAAAACTTTTAAATCAAATTTTATTACTTTAATAAAATTCCCATTAATAATAAAATTAAAAACCAGAGGTATTAGCTTAAATCCGCTGTTTGGTCATAGATAAGTGTGAGTGAGCATATTAAGCTACCATGGGCACGCCATACTTTTTTTATGAGTTTGACATCTGTCAACATTAATCAGTGCATATTGTCAGCAATTTCGTACAACAATATACATTTTTCCTTTGGTAATCATGTCCAGTTTTGTGCCAGAAAAAGAGCATATGCGGGAAGCTCTGCTTTTCTGCTTCAATTTGAAGAAATCGGCTCCCAAATCGCACATCGAATGCTTATGGAGACCTATGGTGACAGTGTTTTATCAGAAACAACGTGCCGAGATTGGTTTCATCGGTTCAAAGACGCCAATTTTGACTTGTGGGACAAGAAGCGTGAAAATTGGCCTAGGAAGGTTGAGGACCAATCGCAAAAAATGGTCGCGGAGCAATTTGGTGTTACTCAACCAGCCATTTCCATGTATCTGTGTGCCATGGGAAAGATTGAAAAGATCGGAAAATGGGTGCCGCATGAATTGAACGATAGGCAGATGGAGTGACGCAAAAACACATGCGAAATCTTGCTCGCCAGACAAAAAAGAAAGTCGTTCCTGCATCGGATTGTGACAGGCGGTGAAAATTGGATATATTTCGAGAATCCTAAAAGCAAGAAATTGTGGATTGATCCCGGCCAACCATCAACATCTTCCCCAAGACCAAATCGTTTCGGACGGAAGACGATGCTGTGCGTATGGTGGGATCAGCAGGGTTTCGTTTACTATGAGATGTTGAAACCTGGTGAAACTGTCAATGCCCACCGCTACCACCAACAACTGGACGGATTATCAACAAAGACATGACAAGCTGATTTTCCTCCACGACAATGCACCATCGCACACGTCAAAAATGGTCCGAAACTACTTGGAGACACTCACCTGGGAGGTACTACTCGACCCCGATTATTCACCAGACCTGGCCTCTACCGACTACCACCTGTTTTCGTCGATGGGCCACGCGCTCGCT
The DNA here is from genome assembly GCA_958298945.1 of Atherix ibis. Lineage (NCBI taxonomy): Eukaryota > Metazoa > Arthropoda > Insecta > Diptera > Athericidae > Atherix > Atherix ibis. Next base: position 1,925,084 of record OY282607.1, on the reverse strand, counting down.
GAGCAGCACTTCGATTCTTACGAAGACGTCCGAAAATGGCTTGATGAGTGTTTTGCCTTGAAAGAGAAGGAATTTTTGTTGGCCTGGTATCCACAAATTGCCCAAGAGATGGGAAAAATGTGTAGCTAGCGAGGGCAAGTACTTTGAATAAATTTGTTTTTGCTTTCTATGAAAAAAAGATGTGGTTTTTTTGACTAAAAAACCGCGGATTAAGGCTTAATAAATAAATAGATGGTATTTTATTCATAAATATAAATAAGTGGTCAATTATAAAAATTGAAAAAAAAATAAAACAAACAAAAAATACGTTTTATTAAAATTTATGTACTTGTAAAAATATTTTTTAAATGTAAATATCAAAACTGTTCGAATTTCGAACAAACACTTGAAAAAATTCAATGGAAATTTTTTTTTATAACACTATTCCCAGTTTGAGCACAAATCCAGTGCATCTCGATTGAAGCCTATTTTGACCACGGTTTGTGTCTAAGGTTTTTACAGTGAGAAATTTTGGAAAAGTTTGTGTTTAAGTTTCAAAAGCGAGGAATTTTTGTGTGTCGGTTCACACTTGCAGAATGTTAAGAGGAAGGACGCTTTGATCAGAAATTTTTTCCTTTCTAATTTAATGATATTATCAAGAAATATAGGAAATATTTTCTTTTCTATCCTCAGTTTTTTTTTTTAAATATTCAATCAATTTTCTGTACTCACACCTCATAAATTACGTCAATTTTCTCCAAATACGATTTATGACAGACAATCTTTTGCATAACGAATGGGTATATTTTTTTAATAAAATATCGAAATTTTTCTGTTGTATATAATATCTAAAAATTCATAATTTCAACAAAAATGCATTGAAATACAGCGAAAGTCCTCAATGATTATTAAGAAAGAAAATCATATCTTAAATGCATATCAACAACTAGTGGTGATAATAATTTGTTGGAAAATTTGAAAGTTATGATGACCAAAAAAAAAAAAAACCACACATAAAAAAGATGGAAAAAAAATCTTTTATATCGGCACTTCCTCAAAGGATAACACACAAAACACAACATAATATTCCGTTTGAGATGCATTGGATTTCATTTAAATGAACAGAATCATTTCACGTGGAAAATGTTCACTTCAATTAAAATCTTTTTTCCCTTTTTAATTTTCATTTATGATTTTCAGTTTTTATTTTTCTTCTTCAACTTTAGTTTCAGTTTCAATTATGTTGTACCTGTTTCGGATTCATTATACATTTTTGGCACATGGTACTTTTGCACGGAGACAAAAACAAGTAAAAGTTAGGAGGAATGTTAGTACAATAAAATGAAAATATTCATTATAATAAAAAAAAAAACGGGGGAAAAAAATCTTTTAAGGTTGACTGGATATGTTATATAAGTTTCATGAATTAAGTCTTCTGAAAAAAGAAATATTATTAAATAAAAGAGATCAACGCAACTGATAAATAAGTGTTCAACGTATTAGTAGATGGTGACGGTTTGGGTACGATTCTGCTTAATAATTATTCGATACTGAATGTCTCCTCCGTTTTGTGGCATGTGCGCTGTGTTACGTTCTTAACGAAAACTCGAAATTTTTGCACTACAAACACACTGTTCCTTAAATGCTGGCCACTCGAACTGGTACTTGTAGCTCAAGTGAACTTGTTGAACAATGTTCCAAATGTTGAGATTTGTAGATTTGTAAATTAATACAGCGCACGTGGAACAACTCCAACAAAAACACTGAGCTTATCTTATGATCTTCATGCCAACAATATTGTCCGATTTGAGTTCAACATTTACCTGAACTTGTTAACTTTCTTATTTACAAATTTAAATATGCTTATTTATTTATATGTACTATCATCGTTATTATTATTTAACTTTGTTTTTTTTTACCTGTTAATCAAAAAAATTTTACTTTTGCTTATGAGAAGAAAAATCACTTGTAAATGTACGCGAGGAAATCATTTGGTTTGGAAAACATAATTTTATAGAAAGCGAAATTACCATTGTTAACATTATTTAATTTATAGAGTCATATGAGTTCATTAAAATAATAAATGTTATTAAAACGAATTTTTTCTTTTTTTTTTTAGGTTTAATAATAATTTTTTTTTTAACGTGCAACAGTGAAAATAAATAAATTTATTTTATTTTTTAGTGAACTGACTTTAATTGTCTGCAGTTATATAAAATGGATCCAAATCGTAAATGATCAGTACGGATTGTAATTACCATAATCTAAATTAGGAGGAGTGTTAAGAGCTTAATTCGTTAAAATAATTCGTTAAGAAAAATAATTGGAAATTGAAAACATTTTCAAGAAATATATCAATTTTATTTGAGTTTAGATATTTTAAGATTTTAAATAGGCTTGAATATATTTTTTGTATTTTTTTAAAATGAAAATAATAATTATTTTTGTTTTAAACTATCTGTTATGCTGGACTATCCATTTTGTAGTTTAGGAAGCACAGTTCTATTATCTAATAGTTGTATAAATAAGCAGATTATTCAAGATAATATTTATTTAGATTTTAATATTTGCCATTTTATATTATGGGTTTTTAATTTCTATGTAATGCGTTAAAATTTAACAAAAAATAAGCCAATTGGGTGCTGGAACAATAGGTTTTGGATACCTGAATTTCGACAAAAATACATCAATTTACTAAAATTTTTTCCATGGAGCTCTAAAAATCGACAAGTGACTATGGAAAAGCCATTATATCTACAACAAAAATTAAAATGTCTGGTGTGCATTTTCTTTGGAGAAACCATTTTGAATCCTACGAAAGAAGAAGAAGAGACCCTTCTGAGCCCTACGGTCGTATAATAATCGATATTTTTTAGCCTGAACTTTGCAAATTTAATCTTGACTATTGGTGATCTTAGAAAATATCATCTAAAGTTATATATTATAACAAATTTTATCTTTGTTGTGCGAAAAGTTCCTAGGACGCGTAATTTTGAGATTTGCTGATATCAAATTGAAAAATTATCTACAAGAAATACGATCTTTTATATAGCCTTATAAGAATATAGTCAATTTGCTATAATTGGACTTTATTCTTATAAGACTATATAAAAGATGGTATTTTTCATAGATAATTTGTAAATTTGAGTGCAAATAAAAATCAACATTCATTAAGTAATGGTCGCATTTCAGGCGGAAATGTACAAAAAATTATAAAAAATTATCTCAAAAAAATCGGGTAGTAAATAAAAAAAAAATAAAAATATTTTACATATAATGGCAAATTTTAATTAATAAAATTAAATAAGTTTTTTTATTAATATCTAAATTAAAAATATATTTTTTGTAATTCTTCTATCCCAACCAAAAATTGGACAATCCTTTAATATTTACTATTTTTTTATTGTACTTTTCTGAGTTGGCTATTGAGTATGTAAATGATGTTTTCTCTAATTCCTAATAGAATTTTTAAATTTTATATTTGTTTGTCTGAACCTTAGTAACTTAACAACATATCTTAAATAAACTTTTTTCCACTTTTGTTAAGCTCTTTTTAAACTGCACCCTTTTTATCGAATGTATTAGAGAATGTGCGCCATTGCCCTCAGATAACCTGACTAAAGAAAAAAATAAAACAAACAAACTTAAAAAAAAACAATTTAAGCTTTTATTGTAAATTATCTTAGTGGATTATATTAATTTTTCGATTATTTTAATTTTTGTGAACACAAAATAAATGAAAAAATTCGGTTTTTTTTTCATAAATAAAAATAGATTAGATCAAATTAAATAGAAACAAAAATTTAAAAAAAAACACTTAAATCGTGACCAGTTGTTGGGTTAATTTTTCACAAAATAACCGTTTGGGACCCTACCTAATATAGATAGGCCTTGGCCCATGCTTACCAGTTCAGAAAGTTTGCAAGTGAAAAAAAAATATGGCCACTCTAATACTTGGAGGCGATTTGCTTTTAATTATTGCGCTAATTGTTTGGCATTTATAAAAGTCCCAATTTCAAAAAAGTACAATCATTGCGAATAGGTATATTTATTTATTATTAATTTTCATCTGTTTCTCAAACATGATTTAATATTTTTCAATAATTTTCAAATAAATATTACCAGTAGTAATACTTACCAACTTAAATATTACGTACACATTTGATTTTGACGGTATAAAATTTGTTTAAAATTGTATCCAAGATTAAATTTTGTGGTAAATTAATTTTAGAATTTTGCTTGTATTCATTAATATTCCAATAGGCAATATGGAATACGGCATTCACTTGTCCGATTTCCCCCCAATGGATTTATGTAATGTGGCACACTATTCTGAAGATGGGATTCACGTCAGCCAGCATCACGACAAACTGACGAAGAGGAATTTGCCCACAAAAAAAAGATACATTCAATGGTCGATATTTAGCTGGGAAAAGGGATTAGAAATCTGAATGGTGTGAATTTATTTTAAAATGACAAATTGAATTTATTTGGAAATCGGTAATGTTTCGAATAGTTTTTACCATAATCGAAGAGTTTGTTGGATTATGGATACTTTTGGATTAGTAACAAATTTAAAATGATTGATTCGAAAATTTATGTTTTCTTTATATTATATGGATTAGTAGAAATATTAATTTTATATTTAACTGTTCAAAAGTAACTGTTTTGTAATATATTTACTTCGAAAGTATTTATCAGTCATAATTTTTTATCTGTAAAAAATTTTCAAATGCACCTTATTTTCTGTATAAACGATCGTTATTGCAAAATATTAATTTCTGTCTAGTAAAACTTTACTTTTAATTATATTATTTATTATTATACTTTCAATTACCAATAAAAAACATAAAAGTTCACGAAAACCCGAAGAAGATACGAAAACCCGAAGCACATGAACTACATCATCACAATTCGATGAGCGCGAACTGCATTACCACAATTCAAGTTGTTAGATACCAATAGACTTTGTAAGGTTTTTCTTTGACATTTCTTTCGTTTGGGAATCGTGATTTCTTTTTAGGTGTTTCGATTTTTCCTTTTCTAAAACAAAATGTGTATTTTAAATAAGAAATTTGTAAATATATTTTCTTATGTCAATTAAAATTTTATATGGGATTATTTTTTAGAAATTTTGGAAACATTTCTTAGCATTTCTTATGTGATATTGTTTCTTATTGCACAAAATATTCAATAATTAACTATGTTGTTCTGTTTTTAAGCACTCTAAATATTTACTTTTATTATATATTTAAAAAAAGAATAGCAAATAATTGAGAATTATAGATTGGAACTTAGGATGAAAAATCAATTGTACACTATTTAACATAAGATCATAGAAACAATATTATGCACACCATTTTGGATAAATCTAGTTTTGCAATTTCAGTTTTCTTTTTTCTTTTTTGTTAATGTAAAATTATTAATCAAATTTTTAAAAAAAGAAAAACTTGCTTTCAAAAATGGCAGTTGCACTTTTATTTATAATTTTCTTTTTTTGTGGACAAGTTTAAAATCAAGAATTCTTAGCAAAAAAATCAATTTTAAAAATAAAAACAATTTCATGCAAAAGAAAAATTTAATAAACAATTTATAAAAGAAAAAAAACCCAATGAAATCGGTCTAGAAAATTAATATTTGTTATATGTAAATTTAAGGAAATACAGGTGTTATCGGACGATGTGGAAGGTGAGGTGGAAGGTAGAATTGATTTGCACCATCAAATCAATATGCAAATTTTTGACATTATATCGGGTCAGTTTTGATGATTAAAGACAACAGACGGCCTTTAGTAGCTGACCGACCAGTAGTTGATTTCGTTCTACGAGTCTACATGTTGGACCACTTTAAATTTATGATCTTTGTCAAACCTGTCGACATTTTTTCATGTCGTAAATTGAGTTTAGCCCATTTAGCAACACTAACAAATGGAGCAATAAATGCAATTTAAGAAATACCAGCCACCTTACCCCCTTCCCCTCAATTAAGTTGCAATATACAAATTAACAACAAAAAATCCACATCTTTTATAGGAAAAATTCAACAACAAAAAAACAAGAATAAATTCATTTTGTTCATTTCTAAAGTAATCATTTTAGTTTTTGTTTTTATTTAATGATAAATACTAAGATAGATATTACTAAAATCTGGACAAGAAGAGAGAAGATCGAATATTGTCCATAAAACTGTTAAATTCCAATAGTCGTTTTTTAATTAAATTATTTATGTGTATTTTTGAGCTAAGAAACGAAAATAGAATTCGATGAAAAAACTCAATTTTTAATTGGAATATCACCTTAACTTCTTCTATAAGCAATAATATATTATAAAATAATTTTGATCCGATCGCATTAAGAAAACAAGAATTTGATCTAGAGCAGAGCTCATAAATTTAATAAATATAAATTGTTTAAGTTCCAATCGATTTACCACTAACAGAATATCTCTATAGACCACTTGTACAAATAGATGTAAAGTGCATCGATCAAGTTGATCGAGTTGTTAGCCTTAAATGAACTAGAAAAAAAGAAAAAAAACAATGCGTGAGATCAGTGCTTTCGATCAAGTTCGGTTAGTTGTAGGCTTTTCTATTATTCTTATTATTTTTTTTTAAATAATTTTATTTTAAACTAAAATAATTGTACAAGAATTACACTCTGACTACTTGTCGAAATCTTGTCCACCTTTACATATCAATACTTTCCATTTCTTTAGTTTAATAATTTGATTGTACATAATTGCTTTCATATTTTAGGGCTTTACTATTATATTGTTTTGCTTTGTTTTTTTTTTTTGGTTTGTTTGTTTTTTGTTCAAATAACGAATTATTAAATCCCATAAAAGAGCCATACTACATTCACCTTAAAATGTAATAAATTTAGGTCAAATTTGATCTATTGTATTTTGTTATAAAGAAATCATGACAATGACGAAGGGGGGAAGGGGGGGAGTTGCTGAATTAAATAAAATATTTCGAAGGAAATTCGGATTAGAGAAAAAAAGGAATAGTAATGCCTCGATAAATGATGTTTTTTTTTTGTTGTGATTTGGATAATCCTACATGTCCTCGGATTGAGCTACATAAGTGATTTTTGTAAAATGAGCGCTGCTGTTACAGAGTAAATAAATATTCGTAAAAATCAATAATAATAATAATAATAATAGAAATATGATGAAAATCCAACAATACAATAAGTGTGGACAAAATATCGAACGCATTAGGAGAAATAATCGAATCAAATCAATCAATTCGGGTACATTCACTTTTCGATAGTCAACCACAAAAAACAACAATCGCCGCTAATCATAATTCGCACAACATTAATCAACGAACAAGTTGTGGGCTATACGCTGATTTATTTAAATGTTCGCCCATACATGCAAACGATCAAAATAAATGGATTTTTAGCTAATAAATTAGTTGCTGCCACTTTAAAAATGTTTTCTCCGTTATTTACGGATGAAAGGTATTTTTTAATCGCAAATAGATATTAATGACAATTACCATCGGGTCCTGTACGTTCCAAATATAATACATCCTACTTACATGAATATAGCTACTATCAATTAATCACAATATTTCTAAAAGTCAAAATGCTTTAGATAAAGGGGGGGGGGGGGGTCTGACACTTTTGGCAGTGAGAAAATGTGTAAGGCTAAACCGCAAACAACAATGATCAATGGCGGCGGCTGGTTGATCAGAACAAGCTATTTGACTGTAACGCCATCTGGATTTATACTATTTCACTAAACTCGTGAATGGAATGACAAACTTTTCTATTTCGATTTTATTACTGTTCGTATACTATTTCTCAAAAATAGATATTAAAAAAAATGGAAAAATTTGTACATGGAAAAATTATATTTGGCTGGTATATGGGGTAGAAAAACAAAACTGATACCTTTAAAAATGAAAGAAAAGAAAATAAGGAACAACTATTTGGGGAGCAGCAATATCGAATTGTTTTCACGCACTGAAACAAGTAGAAAATCAATGAGAATGAACAAAAAAAATAAAAAACCAAAATTGATGTATTGAATAACATGAAATTCGTCACCATTTAAACACATATGAACATGCAAACCAGCGCAAATTAGCATGGCACTCAATTGAAACGAAATCGTCCAAGACAAATGGGGTCCAATGGTGCGTAGTGATCGATCGATAGGTCGTGTCCAAGCATAATTCAATCATGGTGTTGACACGGCGTCTGGGTGTCCAGCTGCAAATTGGACATTACACGCCGTAATCGTTAATCGTTTGTCGCCGGAGCGAACTACAATTCACAATTCACTTGCAAATTCCATGCGGAACGAATCAATTAAAACGTCAGCAAGTGTACTTCTCTTGTTTGACCCACAGACCGAAATAAAAATGTGCGCGCACCCACCCACAATATCGGAATTCCCGTGCCAACGGGGAACAATGCAAACGGGAGGCCCCACATTGTTCGTTGAACATAATGAGCACGCGCACGTGCTCAGCCAAAGGTGTTGAACCTGTGCCCACTTTGCAGAAAAATTTCCTTTTCTGTATTTTTTTTTTAATTTTTTTTTTTTGCGGGTGCGTCAAAAAGAAGAAGGCGAATTTCGATTGCATTCAAAAGAAAAAGAATCTGAAATTTTCGCTCTTGTACCATACATAATCAACTAAGACGGTGAAAATGGAAACGTATGAAAATCACCAAAATAAAAGATGGCGACTTTTAGCAAACATACATAAAAATATTGTTAAAATTAAAATATTATTTAATATATGATTAAAATTGGTTTTATTTGAAATTCTAATTTTTACTCATTGTTTTACTTATTTTTTCTTAGAGTTTGTTATTTGTTCAATTTTAAAATATAAAATTGCGAGTAATTAAGAAAATGTGGAATATTTGATGCAATTATTTAAAAGGAAAACCCGCTAAATTCAAATAACAACAGGCAATGCGCCCGCCCGAACGTTTAGTCCATGCATTAGGAGAATTTGCCTACATTGCGGCGCTAAACAAAAATGTTCTGTTAAAAATGTTAGGCACTTGCATAACTGAAACAGAAGAACTGTTTGAGTATATGTGTGCTAATGACAACCTCCACTGGAATGACTTACATATTTAATATTACCAAGGATGCTACAAAATGTTAAGGTTTCCTTCAGCAATGTCAGAATATACTCGTATACGAGGCATGTGTATGCGCCCAAGCTGGAATATAATTTCCATATATGAAGGGCCAGCCGCTTCTAAAACGTCATTGCACTTACTATAGGAATACACGAAGTCGAACGATCAAATTAATAGAAGACAGCAATATTACGGAGTCATTAGACTCACTGGAATACCGACATAATGTCTCCTATCTTCCCTTATTTTGTTGTTGTTGTTGTTTGTAAGGTCCCTTAGACATGTGCCAGAGGCCACTTCATAGCGCCACGATTGTGAGGCCATTTGGCGACTTCATATTACTTGTGGGAAGTTATTTGAAAGAGACTAGTCTGTGGTTAGTAGTATAGAATATTAAAATTTTTTGTTATATTTTGTGGAGCAGATTAGTATGTTATAGAAGTTTAAATGGGGGACTAGGGAATGGAGTTGTTGGGTCCAGGAGCTCCATAATGAGAGGAATCCTGCTCGGGAAGTAATTCTTGCTTATGTGGCATTCCTGTAGAATATGAATGATAGTGAAATGGGTGCCACAGTATTGGCATAAAGGACGATGGGTGTTGCCAAAAAGGAAGTTATAAGTAAGAACAGTATGTCCAATACGGATACTGAGTAGCTTCCGCAGCCAGAATTTCCATATGAATGTTGGGATGTAGGTGCTTATCCAATGAGTCGATTAAAATGTGTCGCTATTGGTCCAGTCATCGCGTCTGCGGATGCCTAATGGTATTAGTTAAAATTCTGTTAATAGGGAATGACTGTGTTCACTGATCGACAGAGTGTTTCTCCAACTTGTCAGCAATTTCATTACACACAATTCCTACATGCCCCGGCACCCATTGCAACTCGACACTCCTATTGCTAAGTAGGCTATGACGAATTGCGCTAAGTACTTGGTCACTCGATGGGCCACAAATAGTTTTAAGGGCGGCAAGGCTTTCAATTGCCGTTTTGATGGCCCATAGCTCCCCGAAATATGGAGCTGCCTTATAAGGGAAGATTCCACAACATAGTGCGCGGGTGCTGCAGTCAAAAACGAAAAAGATGGCAGCGGCGGCATCTGTGAACAACAGTCGATGATTTTTTAATCCGTCCAACTGTTCAACGAAAAGTACTAACCTTCTTAAACCTGTCAAGAGAAGCATTCATTTTCAAATTTGCTCCCAACTATGGTTTTCAATCTGGGTGTCGAAGTAAAGTTTGGAAAATGAGGGGGAGGATTTATGAATTGATTTCAAAGTGGGATATTAATAAGGATAGCGATGATGGATTCCTTTTTTAACTGTGGGAGACAATAATGTTTTTGATTAAAGTGTGGAGGGGGTAATTTGTAAGGCATAGGTTTTTGTAAACTAAATTTAGGCGAACTTTTTAAAGATAGAAAGAGATAGGTTTCCGACCAGTTTCTATCAGTATGGACTTCACCGGAGATATCCGGTTTGCTCCACTGACTAGTCCACTAGTAATTCATCGATATCTGCATCTTCTTAGTCTTTATATTTTACACATTCTTCCCAAAGCTATCTTCAATATGTGTTCAAAGTTGATGGCCTCAATTCGGATAATGCCAATCCAACATGTTTGATGCAGTCATCAATAGACAATTTCTCCAAAGCGTCAATGCTTTTTAAATTTTTAAAATTTAATTATTCATCTAAAATGTACTGGTATGACTTAATAATAGGTATTGGTATGGCTACATAATAGGTTTAAAACCCACTGGAAATATTCTGGGATTTGGCTAAGTTCGTTCTACTTGGCATAGGTTTTCACAAAATACCTGTGTCATCCGCATTCCATACCTGATCCGGTTCGCGTAAAATCAAATTCGCATAAAAACCGTATTAGGTATACTTGAATATTCTCTATTATCATTTTTCGGATTTCGAAATTATTTTGCTACAAAAACGATGACATTAAAAAGTATTTAGTTTTTCATAAATTTTTCAAAGTCAGCACGTTGTTTAAAAATTAAATTTTCTTATCAAAATATTCCTAAGATCAAACAAAAAAATATATATAATAAAATTATTTCGAATAAGGTCGATCGTAAAGAAATTTTAATATAAGCAAAAATGTTGCTTTAATTAATAAGATAAAGATTTTTTTTGTTTTTTTAGTTTTTTTTTTTTTGTTTATAAGTTTTTTCTTTTCAATTAATGGTCAAGGTTTTATGTTAAGGCATTTTGTTTTTATCTAATAATAGTAAATATATAATTTTAAATTAGAAAAAAAAGAAATCTTTAGTGAAATCCCGTAAAATATAACGAACGATATTGAGCTGAGAAAAAGGTAAAAGACCATCTATGCGTCTATTAATGATTGTGTCGGTTTGATGTGACCTCTTAACAATGACTGCATTTTTAATTAGAATTGCTAATTGTCTAATTTATTCATTGCACGTACTTGCCTCGGTTACCTTTTAATTAAGGAAGAATGTAAATTAATTCTCATATAAAATGTGTGATATCATAATTAAGAGCCTCTTTTTAAAAAAACCTTTAGTAAATAGAAACCTTCAATTTTGGTTAGTCGAATTTTAGTATATTTTTAACTATACTAAAATTTCTACTACAAATATTTGAGAAAAAAAATTAATTTTACTTATATTTCTGGATAAGAATCGTTAAAAATATTTTATGAAAATTACCTTAAAAGTAAAATGGTTTTTTTTTTAATGAAAATAATTCAATTGAGTTCATGGCACACTATAATAATAATCCTCCATCATACGCAGCGAAAGCGATCCTCAATTAAAATACAATTTATGGAAAATCAAATTTGAGTACAGTTACGTATATTCGATTTTCGATTTTTTGTGGCGTTATGTTGGTACTCATGTCTCTCAGTTATGCCGATAAGTTCAGCCATTTGGAATGTTCATTTAATTTTTGACAGCTGCTTTGCTTGCACGTGTTTTGGGGAATACGGTGGCTGTGGTAAGAACTCATGATGCACCACGCCCCTGCAATCGAAGAAAACTGTAACCAAAACCTTCACATTCAACCGAACTTGGCGCGCTTTTTTCGATCTTGGCTCGTGCTGCAGCTGCCATTGGGATGATTGAGCTTTGGTTTCTACGTCATAACCATAAACCCATGATTCATTACCAGTTATGACCCTATGGAGCAAATTTGGGTCGTGTCGGAGAGATTCCAACCGCTCCTTAGCAATGTTAATGCGATGCTGTTTTTGGTCGAAAATGGGCAAAAATCGAAGATGACCCAAAACACATGCAAGCAAAGCAGCTGTCAAAAATTAACTGAATATTCAAAATGGCCGAACTTGTCGGCATAAGTGAAAGACATGAGTACCAACACATAGGGTCACAAAAAAATCAAAAATCAAATATACATAACCCGCGGAAATTCAAAATTCGCGATACTTTTTGAACAGACCTCGTATGTCAGAAAACTCACTGCAATTTCCATAATAATCCAGCATACCATACACGGTCGAAAGGGTGCGAAATGTCAACAAATACGCCTACGCAATGACACTGCTGGATAGTGGAAGGCACAGCTCTAAATCCAAACTGATGCTGAGGAATCACATCCTGAGTATAAAAAATGGGATCAAGGCGTTTTGGGATGAATTTTTCGAGGATTTTTGATAAAATGTAAAAGAGGCCGAAAGGTTTTTGGGTTTTTTAGATCTTTTTAATTATGGAAAACTTCCAAAGGCAAAAAAAATGACGATTTGCAGAGACAACTATTATATTGTCAATATTGAAAATAAAATTATAAAATTATAATATAAAAGAATATAAATCATCAACAACAAAAATTCAATTAAACAAAATTATTTAAGATGAAATGTTTATTCAAGCATTTATGTTGATGAATAGAAGATCAATTATCAAATGACAATAAAGAATAATTAATTATTTTCATTTTTTCTTCAATACTATATATAAGATTTATTCTTTACATAAAATTTCTATTTTATAAAAAATATATTTAAAAAAATTGAAATGTTACAAACAGCCTTGAAAGACCACCACCTATTGTGTGAGCAGTGATTGGACGCATTTATAGTATTGCAATGTTGACAAAATTGATCTTAAAATGATCATAATATTTTACAATTTATCATCTATTTCTATGTTTATCATTTGCTCTTTTATATTATATGAAACGAAACTCATTTACGCACTTTTATATTATTTGCAAAATGAATAAAAATTTTTTTGCCTTGATTGTCGATTTATGTATGCTTTCTTAGGCTGATAACGTTCGGAATTTGTGATTAAAATGGAAGTAATTATAATGAAATTGATATGAAAATTACAGAATTTAAATAAAATAACTTTTTTTTATGGGATTAATAAAAAACCTTTCAATAAAACAGATCGAAAAACTTAAAACTTTTTTAACTAGCAAAAATGTATACCTTGAACTTAAGACAATATTATAAGTTTTATATGGAAGATATCTGAAATCTTAATTAATTAATACTAGGCTTAAAAATAGTAAATTACTAATAATCCACATTTTATTGATTCGTGGTTGTTTTTTTTTTTGTTATAAATTTTTCTGGCAAATAATTTTGAAACTGATGCTTGTTCCTAGTGTATAAGCTTAAATCGACTGTTTTTTAGTTTTTTTTTCATAGAAAGCAAAAATGAATTCATTCAAAGTACTTGCCCTCGCTAGCTACACATTTTTCTCATCTTTCGGGCAATTTGTGGATATTAAGGCACAAAACTAGACATGATTACCAAAGGAAAAATGTATGTTATTGTACGAAATTCCTGACATAAAAAAAAGTATGGCGTGCCCATGGTAGCTTCATACGCTCACTCACGCCATCTATAACCAAACAACGGATTGTTATATTTAAGCTTATACCCCTGGTAAAATTAGCTGTTTTCAAATCACTTCCTTTACAATAATTTTTCTTTAGCTTTTAATTACTCAAAACCAATTGTTTATTATATGTTTTAATATTCAAAAGTATAGAACATTCGATTGGTAAATCTTGATTTTTGATAGTGTCGTTAAACCTTACAACAGTTTCTCGTCCTCTTTCCAAGCATTTCGTCATTCTTTATCAGCCAAACTTAGTTACATAATTAAAAATACCATATAAACAATTTTTTTTTTGCACTTTGGATCATTTATAATACAATACAAATAAAATAAATAATTTTAATATTATTCTTTCAAAACAAAAATTGTAATTTTTAGTGAAAGTAATTTAAGAGAAAACATATATATTGTACAATATATTCAAAAATTATATTAATAAATTGGTAAAAACCTTATCTGATTTGATTTTATCTTGTTTAAAAATGAAAAATGAATTTTTCAAATTTGATTTTTATATTAAAGAAAAAACATATGAGGTAATAAAGATTTTCCTATATAATTGAAATATATTAGTTTTTAATGAAAATTCAAATAATTTCGTGAATTTTAACATTTGAAGAAGAAAAAAATATGACAAATATTGGAAAATGTTAATAAGGAAAAATTTTGATTTATATATTGGATCTGATAAGGAAAATATATAATTACATATAATATATTTAATATAAACATTAATTTTTATAATCAATTTAAATTTCATGGTTGTTTTTTAATAATAATTTATGCTTTCACGATTTATGCATCGTACCATTTCAATATTATATAAACAACGTAATTGAAATAATGATAAACTGATTTAAAAATAATTTCCAATAATATACTATATAAATATAATTTATCATAAATAAATTTGTTTAAATTCAAATCAAAACGGAACCATTATATAAATCTAGTCAGATTCAAATGCCAAATTTACTCATTAATAGTGAAGTTTTTTTTGTAATATTTCTTTAAATGCCAAGTAATTTATTAATTTCTCTATTTACACTTATAAATATTGTAGAAAATTTCAAATGAAAAGTAATAGAAAAATTAACAAAAAATTACATATTAATCTGAAGATTTTACTTAGGATATAAATTGAAATGTTGTAAATGTTGTTAGTTGATAATAGTCAATTTTTCGAAAAAGAAATTGGGCGTTAACATTCCACCTTTGAAAATATTGTTACAATCAAAAGCAAAGGTATTTTTACGTGTAGAGATGAAAACATTAAAAGAAGGTGTAGAGACGTTAACATTAAATAAGGAAGTTTTTCCTCTTTTAATGTACTACTAATGGGATATGTAAAAAGTTAAACTTAGAGAAAATTATACAACAACGTGCGTCTATAAGAAAAATAAGAAAAACTTAATAAAAAATAGAATATTTTAATAATATTCGTATGACCTTCCTCGGCTTTTTCTAAACCTGCCATGAGTTTTATTCTTAAGTTTTGATTTTGCTATTTTTTTTATTTTTCATATCTTACACAATATTTGATAATAATAAAAACAAAAAAAATTCAATTTCAAATTGATTGAATAATTTTTGTAGGTTTTAATTTTAGTTTTTGATTATTTGTTTGTGCACATAGAAACCTGCAACCTTTTGGCTTTAATCCAATTTTTGAATTGTATTTCCTTCATGGAAGCAATTATTATGTTAGGATATTTATTTGTTTTTTAATGCAATTTACTTTTAGGCGTTGATTTGAGGTATCACGAAAGAGGAAATAGTCGAACAGAAATGATAAAATTTTTTTTTGGTATTAATAAATATCACATTTTTATGCTTATTATTTTAGCACAAGGTAAACTTTTTTTGTTTTATTGTATATTGTAACAATATTTATTTAAGTTTATTTTAATTATAAATGAACTATTCTAAAAATATAATCAAGTTAGAAGAAAATTGTTTATATTTTAATATTGTGTAAAATACGATCTTTCAGAAATGTATTCAACAAAAAAAAAGAGAAAGATTTTACTTTATGATTGAAATTTTGGTTATTCGGTTTGAAAATTTGATTCACTTTATTCAAGTGAACACACATTCACCAGTTGGGTGGTTGAACCTTTAATACGACATATAGTACAGTTATTAGTATAGTAATAATTACTATGCTAGCTATAAATAAACATTATCTGTGCTAATAGTTTGCAGTGATAGCAAAAACATCTAAAATTTTATGCAAAAATAGGCGATGACACGAACCATTTCGGATAAAGAGTGCGTAAAAACACCTTTCATCCAAATTAGTTAAGCTTTTTTGCTTTGTAATTAAATACAAAATTTATTTTTAATTCCTAATAAAATCCTTCCTTCCTCCCTTTGGAGCCAAAACTAGAAAACTATCTGGTTCTACACTCATTGTAGTTTTCATTAAAGACAAAAAAACACCTTTCCCAGAAAAAACCATTCAAAAAAATTTCCTAAAAAATCCTCCAAAAGTAATTTCCCAGAAAAAATCCCTTAAAAAATTTCTAAAACTCCTTCAAAAATAATTTCCTAAAATAATTCTCCAAAAATAATTTTTCAGAATAAACCTTACAAAAAATGTCCTCAAAAAACCGTCCACAAATGATTTCCCAATAAAAAACCATCAAAAAAAATTTCTAAAAAAATCCTCCGAATATAATTTTCCAGAAAAAACTTTCCAGAAAATTTTTCTAAAAAAAATCCTCCAAAAATAATTTTTCAGAAAAAATCCTAAACAAAAATTTCTAAAAAAATCCTGCAAAAATAATTTCCTACAAAAAAAATCCATTTAAAAAAAATTTCCAAAAGAAAACCCTTCAAATAAATCCTCCAAAAATAATTTCCCAAACAAAAATATTCAAAAAAAATTCTCCAAAAATATTTTACCAAAAAAAATTGATTTAAAAAAAATGCTTCAAACAAGTTCCCAATAAAAATACCCCAAAAAAAAAAACTAATAATTTTTCGAAAAGTGTATTAACGACTAATCCCCATTTTGTAGGACTATCGCAAAAAAATATTTTCCTTCATAAAAGTTTGGGCACCTAAAATTGTTTCTTGTCCTAAAAGAGTGACGATCTCCCTCCCGCTTTGAAATTGGGACCAGATGACTTGTGCTACGATCCTGCCGCTTTCTTATTATAAATGGCACTCTAAAAAAAATGCATTCAGAATCAACACTATGACCACGAATGACCCTAATCAATGACATTCTTTCCGACCCTACCCACCCCAAAAAACCACGTTCTGGGCAGACTCCGTCAGTCAAATCTCTTTTGAGGTCGGAGAGAATTTTTTTTATTGAATTTTCTTCTATAAATCACATTAAAAAGGAAGAAATTTTACCTTCAAAACCTACCTTTAACGTTCCAAATAACAATGCTTATTACAATATTTTTATACGTTTGTATGTTGCTGTAGTCACCATTTAATTTTTAAAAAAACTTCTATTTCTATTGTTTACATATGTACAAATTTTATGCACAGAAAATGTTTTTAAATTCTATTCTATCAAGTAAAAAGATTAAGGATGCCTTAAATAATATTAATTTAATTTATCAAAACGATAATCAATAAAAGAAAATTAATATAAAATATTTTTTGTCGATAATCATTTTCAATAAAAAGAAATTTTATTTTTTCTCACAGATATTTTCTAAAAAGTCATACTTACAATAATTTGGCGTATCAGTTTATTAAAAAGATTATATACAATAAAAATGAAAATTATCATTTAATCGCTTATTTATCATCACAACGACAAGATATTCTCTAGTACATTAAGATTGTGAATAATCAACTAAAAGAGAATACAAATGATGGAAAAGTGAAGAAATCTACTATAAATCACTGATTAAGTTGTTTTCAATAGAGACTGCCCTAAAAAAAAAACCCCGTACCGCCATATAATCGCTTCGACTTGTTTTGTAATATTTCTTCCTTTTGTCAAACAATATCTCATCATCATCAGTTAACTGTGAAGAAAATGTAAGAAAAAACTATTTTGAATCAGAAAATACATAATATCATTATGTCAGCAGTCAATATTTGATGATTTGTATTTTTCGAATGATTGTCGATATTTTTCACAATATCGATTTAAGTCCGCCTAGTCAAAGTTAATTTTTCGTGAAAATACTCATCTCGGGGTGTGGATCCATGTCGTGACGAAACGTCGAGTGTACTCAATAAAATTCAACACTCAAAGTCAAGTTGAAAAGAAAAAAAAACTATTTACTAATTAAAGAGATTAGTTTGCACGAAAATCTTGATCTTATTTTGCGAAAGAATAAGAAACCATGTAATTTTCACTACACACAAAGAACATTCGAATTTCAACAGAAAAACGCCCTTGACGCAGTTGTTCCAAATGTTCAGATTGTAATTTTAAAGTTAATTATGTCGAGATACCAAAAAACCTTTTCGTCAAAACATATGGTATCCAAACGATTATCATCATTTTTCTCACCTCAGTTAAAAATCATCCAATCCAATCCCACTTCAAAAGTGTTGGTCAAAGTGTGAAATGCAAAAATTCCATCGAATTCGAATCCGACCCGTATCCATTTATTGTTTATGTGTAGATTTGCTCCACATTTTTGATGCAATTAAATTTCAAATGAATTAAAAAATAATTCACAGTCAAAAATGGTTTGGAATAAAGTAATAATTTGTGCGTATTATGCATTAATAGTAATAATTTTATGCATTAATATGAATTAATACTGGGTTGTCCGGGAAGTAATTTCGTTTTTTTTATAAAAATGAAAGACGATTTTCTTCCAGTGAATTAATATTTTATTCAATTAAATATTGTCCAGTCTGCTCGAATACCCTTTGCCATCTTTTTGGCAGTAGCATGATTCCACGCTCATAAAATTTTTGTTCTTTGCTGGCAAAAAACTGATCCAAGGGATTTTTGACCTCCTCATTTGAATTAAACGTTTTACCATCTAAAAAATTTTGTAGTATGGTGGGTGTGTCAGTATATCCCATCCAAGCTCTAAAAGCTTTTACGGAGTGGTGAAACTTGTATGTGGTTTCGCATTATCCTGTTGGAACACTATACCTTTCCTATTGACCAATTCTGGACTTTTTTCTTTAAGTGAATCATTCAATATGTCAAACTGATGATAGTACACTTCAGAATTGATCGTTCTGTTGCTCGGTAGAAGCTCAAAATAAACGATTTTTTTGAAATCCCACCAAGCAGATAGCATAACCTTGTTTTGATGAATATTGGCTTTCGAAGTGCTTTGATCCGGTTCTTCTTTTCTACTCCATGATCTTTTACGCTTAACATTGTTGTAAATAACCCATTGATGATATGCTTTAAAAATGGATCATTTTCTTGACGTTTGAGAAGCAAATCACAAACGTCAATGCGACGACATAAATTTTTTTCCGTGGGACCCATATGCCGAGATGAGGGACCCATATGCCGAGCTTTGAGATAAACCCTAGCCGTTTTAAATGATCATGAACGGTCGAATTCGATAAATTTAATTTCTCAGCGATCTCATGAGTTTTTATTCGCCGGTTTGCATCAACTAAATGCCTTTATTGTGTCTTCATCAGCTTCAACTGCCCTTCCAGAACGTGATGCATCTTCGAGATCAAAATTTCCGGATCGAAATTTTGTAAACTAGTTTTGGCACTGGCGCTCACTTTTCCATGCATATCGGATAATTTTTTTCTTGCTTGAACAGCATTTTTATCTTTTCTATAGTAAAAAATTAAAATATGCCGAAAATGCTGTTTTTCACTTTCCATATTTAAAACGGTATCAACCAAAAACTACTATGCAGAATCAATCCAATTTTTTTCACAAGAGAGCCTTGCTATGTCAGCTGTCAAAATACATATGATTATTTGGTTTAAGTATGAAGTTGGTTGTGAAAAAATACAATTAAGTACTCTGTTGGGAACCAACGAAATTATTTTTCAGACAACCCAATATTATTATTTTTCAAAAAAACAGAAACGGTGTAAATCATTGGGGGCCAATTTTAAACTTCAGTTTGCGATTGAAGCGGTTTGTTTAAAAGCATTTTTGTTATGTGATATCATTTATGCGTTAACAAATAGATTTTTAATGGAATTAGTTTTGAAAATTTGTAATAAAACACAGTATTATATTTTAAAATATTTATTTATTTATTATATTTTAATTTTCATTTATTAAAACAGATCTAAAAATGTAAAATGAATTAAATGAGAAGAATGTGATTTATGTTTATGTTCAAATAAAACAACAACGCCACTTAGTAAATATTAATTTTAATTTTAAACAAGCATATGTAGATACAAAAAGCTTCATTATTATATATAATTGGTATTTGTTAACTGAAATGATAGTTAAATAATTAATAACTTATATTCTTGAAAAAAAATGAAAACAATATTATTTAGTAAATGCATTATAATATGGTCTAATAGAGCAAGCAGAAGCACAAATGCAAACAAATTTATTTAAATAATAAGCCTACCGAACAATATACTTTATTTATTTTAACACAATGAAAACAACAATGGAAACCAGATTGAAAATTTCGTTAGCTTAAATTTTCTTACACACACTTTACGTACACCGGCACTGAACTATTTTCTGGTAAACATTGAACTGTCAACATCACATTTGCTTACTATTCCGAACTATTCACTTTTTGATCACTTTTTAGACAAAATAAATCACTAAAAATCATTTAGGCACATCATAAATGAAATTTTTGTTATTTTGTTTAGTAAAAATGAAAATGTCAACTTACCGAAAGAAAGAAATTCCCGGTTTCCTCATTTCGTCGAATTTCTAGCAACCCTTTATAAAACAATTAATTTTCTGAAATAAAAACTTCGTATTAAATTTTATTAACAATAATAACTATTTATAAAAATACTTATTTTTTCGTAAATACTTCTTATTATATGAAAAATACACTTTTACTTGCAATTTACGATGTGACAAAATAACAACTCGAAAAATGACAAGAATAGTTCATTATATTCGGTATGTTATCATTTTATGGGGAATGGCGTGAGTTAAAACTCTCCGAAAGTCTACAAAATTGAGGCGCTCTATATTTGATCGATATTTACAAAATGAATAATAAACCGAAAATGGAATTTCATTTCATATCAAAAGATTGTACAAAAAATAAAAATTACCTATCGTTGTGCTTAAATTGTATTTTTGTTCCCAATAAGTGAATTAAAATGAATATAAATTATGCTTTTGCAATTCAATAAATTTCTATTACGAAAACTAGATGGCAGTGGGTGTCATATCAACATAAAAAAATCTACACAAAAATATATCATAATTGCCATTTCTCGCCGATTTGCAATAATTATGTCACAAAATTGTGTATAGGAGTACATATACGGAAATCTGACGTACGGGTCTATCCAGGTATTCTTTAATCTAAGGTACAAGTTTAAAGCTCATCAGAAGACTACACCACCACCCTACGCGTTACACAAAATGGAACAATGAAAAATGTCCTCAGTCCGAGAAGCAATGAAAGACGAACCTTTCTCAGTAAGGCTATTGACATTGAAAACTGATGAAAATTTTGAAGGGGTCAGGGTTCTTGTTAGGTCAGGTCTGGGCACCGTTCAGGATAAGCTATCAACCAAGTCTTTTTAAAAGAATTCCTTGAATGGCTCAGAAAAAGGGTTCTTTCTTACGCGACCATCTGCATTGACGGGTTTCTATCTGATCTCAGTTGATGTGTATTTTTTCATTTCCCAAAATCAAAAAACACTTAAAAGGACGTTAATTTGGTACTATTTATAATATTAAATGCAGTGTAACCGAGGGGATTCCAGTTGAAGCCTTCCAGCACCGCAGCTGCTCAAAGAAAACTCCCTTGATGGGGCGAACATAAAAATAATATAAAATTGTTACCAACAAAAATGAGTCTTATTACTCTTCTGCCACAATTCATAATTTATTTATTAATTTACTAACAATAGTAAAAAACTTTTGCACCTATTCTTAATAATAAATCTTTTTTTTTTAAAAAAAAAACCTCAAGTACATGCGTGTTTATTGCTTTTGTAATATTTTTTTCGTGCTACAGAAATAATTGTGAAAAATTAAATTACATAAACAAGAGCAGGAATTTTTTTTTTTGGCTCTATTAAAATCAATGGAAAATCAAAAGAATGTTGCGTGGGCGGGCGTACGAATGTTGAAGTGCTCTTACATTTATTCGTTTATGGAAATATGGTAGCTATTGTCGATTTTCTAATTCGAAGAAATATAATAAATACTCGATTCGACTGGGTGATTAGTTATGAACCAACAATTGTCATCGATCATTCATGAAATAATAATGTGCGCACTTTCATTTTCATCCGATCGGATTTCCAATATCGTGACTACGCTGATCTACATGTTCACGCCAACATTCGCAATATTGGCAATCGCAATCTTACTTCGAGCATTTTGTAAGTTCTCCCGCCCCCCCTCCGGGATCATAGATGTACTACAATATGATTTTCGTAAGTGCATATATGTATGTACAGATGATTAGTAAATATTTCCTAGGGCATATAACCTCTTTAATCCTGTTATGAAATTATAGACTGATTTTTTTGATCGATTCGCCGGCGAAATATGAACGCAGAGAGAATGCCCGACACCGGAACCAGATTGAGTTGACTTTTCAATTGGTTTCCTTTTTATGGTGAAGAGATTTTATTTCGGTTTTTCGAATCGATTTTATTTGTCGTATTTAATATCAATGATTCGACAACAACTATTCGCGCACTGCAACAAGACGGGGATTATGTCGAGTGCAGTTCTCTGTGCACTTTGTTTTGTGGAAGCTGATCAGCGTGGAGTAAAGGTGTGCTTTTTGCTAGTCCCAGCTTGGCAACTACCAATAATATATAATATTTCCTGTCGTTCAATGTCTAGAAACTGGGTCTTGTATTCCGTTGGTCCTATCACATTTCAAAGCGTAAAAGAGCTCAATCGTTGAAACAATCCAAACAATTCACTTTTACCATTTTTCTATGAATCGGAATAATTTCCAACTCGATTCTCGTATTTATGGAGACTGGTGCACCTGCACCACAATCAAGTCTGTTTTCAAATAGCCCTAAGCCTCATCAATTTATCAGCTTTGTCAGCGTGTACTCATTGAAACATTTTTAAATGGAGTGAGTACCTGCCGTGCTGATTGCCAAACATCCAAATAGAATAGCCTTACTCTAGAAAGTAAAATGAGCACATTTTTAATTCATGAATTTAAAAAAAATTGACAATACAAAAAATTACACTAAAAGCAAATCGCGAATTTTGTGTTTTTTTTTCAAAAATTATTTATTTATTTATTAATATCTATTTTGTCCCCTTCAAAGTAATCCACACCAGATATTATACACTTGTGCCAATGTTTTTTCCAATCCTCGAAGCACTTCAAAAAATCTATTTTTTCACTTTTTGTGATCTTGTTCAGCTCCTCCTTCGATGCCGTCTTTATCTCCTCAATCGTAGCGTGGCGTCGTCCTTTCATGGGGCTCTTCAGTTTTGGGAACAAGAAAAAGTCAGAGGAGGCCTGATCTGGGGAATACGGTGGCTGCGGCATTATTAATGTGTTATTTTTTGCCAAGAATTCGCGCATAAGCAACAATGCGTGAGCAGACGCCTTATCATGGTGCAAAAGCCAATTTTTGTTCTTCCACAAATCCGGGCGTTTCTGGCGAATTGCTTCACGCAACTTACGCATAACTTGCAGGTAATATTCCTTATTGACCGTTCTACCCTGTGGTAAGGGGCATCACGCCCCTACAATCGAAGAAAACTGTAAGCAAAACCTTCACATTCGACCGAACTTGGCGCGCTTTTTTCAGTATTGGCTCGTGCGGCAGCTTCCATTGGGATGATTGAGCTTTGGTTTCTACGTCATAACCATAAACTCATGATTCGTCACCAGTTATGACCCTCTGGAGCAAATTTGGATCATCGTAGACAGAGTCCAACAGCTCCTTAGCAATGTTAATGCGATGCTATTTTTGGTCGAAATTGAGCAATTTTGGTACGAATTTCGCGCGCGACCCGTCTCACGCTCAAATCATTGGTAAAAATCGAATGGCACGAGCTAATCGATATATTTAAGTCCTCAGCAACTTCTCTAATTGTGATTCGACGATTGGCCAATACTATTTTCTTCACTTCATCAATGTTTTCCTCTGTTGTTGACGTGCTCGGGCATCCGGCACGCTTTTCGTCGTTCACATCTTGTCGGCCCTCTGAGAATATTTTGTACCACCGATAAACGTTGCTTCGGTCCAAGGTAGCTTCACCATATGCCACAGTCAACATTCGGAATGCGTCCGCGCAATTAATTCTGTTTTTCACACAAAATTTGATAGAGATTCTTTGATCCATTTTTTGGAATGGGCAAAAATCGAAGACGAGCCAAAATACGTGCAAGCAAAGCAGATGTCAAAAATTAACTGAATATTGAAAATGGCCGAACTTGTCGGCATAAGTGAGAGATACGATTACCAACATAACGCCGCAAAAAATCGAAAATCGAATATACGTAACCCGGGGAAATTCAAAATTCGCTATATTTTTTTAACAGACCTCGTAGACTGAACTTAAAACGAGTGAGGAAAGCGAGAAAGCTTCGGTTGTTAATTTAACGCGCAGTACTCGTTATAAGCACGACAGATTCTCCGGATTATTTTATTATAAGTCACTCAAAAATCTCGATTAATTGTAATTTATTCGTTATCAGGGGGCTAGTTATAGATAGTTAATAGTGATCAGTAGTTATAATGATAGAATTTCCGACAATATTGTTAGAAAGCCTTAACTTTTATACTTGTACATTGTTGCCGTTGCTGACTACTAACCGTTGCACTAACGTGAAATTTGAATCGCGGCACTTTGTCTCGCAAAAGTACTCACAGATCGCGGGGCTGGAACATCTGAAATCTGCCTCAAACATTGCAATCGGCCACTAATACCTAATGTGATTGATTGTGAAAGGAGCCTTTGTGGTCAACCGAATGTAGTTGATATGCCTGGGCATAACTGCGATCGAAGCTTACATGTCTTTTCGTAGTGATATGGATGCAAGCAAAAGTATTTTATTAATTTTAAAATTGTATTATTGCACTATCAACTGTAGATACTAACACTGGTAATGTGAACACCAACAAGCACGTTGTCCATATTTTGTTGTCGGGTATTAATCGTGAAAATTGAAAAA
The DNA here is from genome assembly GCA_958298945.1 of Atherix ibis. NCBI lineage: Eukaryota > Metazoa > Arthropoda > Insecta > Diptera > Athericidae > Atherix > Atherix ibis. Next base: position 1,899,893 of record OY282607.1, on the reverse strand, counting down.
CGTAACTTTTCGAAGAATATTTGGAATTGCTGGAATGTTACAATTACGAGAATGTGTGTATGGTTTTGAATTTATCTTTATTAAAATTTATGCAATACCTGTTTTTGGGGTAGGAAAAAATGTTCAATCTGAAAGTGACTGGTCGGAATATCGGAAATTTTTACAATTAATTATGCAATTTTAACAGTTTTCGTAGTCGCATGCTGATTGTGTATGTCCTCTTTTCAGATAGAAAACCAAAAATGTTGCTAACATTTTTTTTTTTTTTTTGGTGAAATTTGTTAATAAAATTTGTTTTTTTTTGCTTTTTACTCTTTACAGAGAACAACAATTGTTGAACATTTTCGAGGTGGTGATATCAACACTCGAAGGAAAACTGAAACGAATTGATAACTTGGACAAAGCCGTTGAGCATCTGATGCGAAGAGTTGAAGCGTTGGATAATCGTGTTGGTGACAATATCGTTAAAACAGATTCGGTCATTTTGAAATTGCGCAATCTCGACAACAAAATTTCCTATGAGCCTAACGATCCATCTGCGCCCAGACCGACTCGAACATCATCGAATTTGGATAGTCGGCTGGTGTCGTTGGATCAAAAGATGAGCGACATTGACACGAAACTTGAAGGTCTAAAGAACCAAATCGATAACAATTTCTTGCCAGTGGATGATATCAATGCGGAGGCGAGTGAAAAGAAACCAATCAGCATGAATGTTATTGAAATAACGAAGGCTATGAACGCTGAGGTCATGAACCATGTCACCAATGAGCTTGGCCAATTGCGTTCTACTACAGACGGAATTGATAAAAAGTTACAATTCCATATAAACATTGTCTCTGAAAATGTTGGTCGAATGCTTCGATTAGTGGGTGATATACACGAAGCCGTTGTCGATCATCATGAAGTGTACGCACAAAATGCAACCACCACAATGCCACCTCCGATCAAGTCAAGCAAAATTGATGCTCTCGTCAAGCAGATGAAACCAATCATGACAGTATCGGAGAAGATGGATGAGGTGTGGGATGTTGTGGTCGGAACGAAGAGTTCTGTTGACGATTTGGTACCCAAATCCGATGAGCTTCTAACGCAGACACAGCGTCAAGAACGAGCTATTGGACGGATTCATCAGGACCTCAAAACAAAAACCAACTTGATAATTGAGAACCTCGATATTGTGGAGAAAAGACTAAAGAAACAAGAGGACGACGTTGCTGTTCTTGCCCAGCGGCCAGTTCCTGCCGAATTGCTTATGGATCCAACAATAGACCGTTTGGTGGAATACGATCCCAACAGGTAAGCTTCTTTTCCCTTTTCCTAGACAACATAAAAAAAATATTTTTTGGCTATTTTAGATATTCTATCATAGAAGACTTTACGGAACCGTTGCCCACCACAACGTACCCTTCAGCAACACCATCGACCACTTCCACAACTGGGACATCATCCTCCACTGCTGCCCAAAGTACAACCGTGGCAGCTACTAACATCACAACAACCAAACCGCCATCCCGGAAAGGTGGAATCATATTCCCCAGTGTCAAAAATAAACCTTCAAGAACGAACACAACCTTTTCGACAGACGTTCTAGGCGTTAAAGATGTGAAGGTAAGTGCCCTCGACGGAGGTTCAAAAATAGTTTTCGTCACGGAATTCAACTTTAAAAACCGATACAAAATCGTCCGTAGCATACTGATTAGATTTGAGTTCTTTGCTGATAGTCTGTCTAAAGACTACTTGCCTACGTAATCTAATTTCGATTTCGATTTCGATTCCATATCGGAACCCAATAGTTAACGTTCCGCTTGACTGTGTGTTTGCGCGTGAATTGTCATGGTTAGTCTTTATCGATGGCGATTGTGATGGCGATGGCGATAGCAATGGCATGGCAGTTTATCGAAGTAATCAAATCACAGCATGACTGTCGAATTGGATTATTTTCCAGTTGCCGCTAAATCGATGGACCGATTTAAATGAAAACTTAAAAACAGCATTTTCGTTGCCGGTTTTTTTTTTGGAACGCAGAACCGAATCCAATAAACCAAACGCCAAATGCTCCGTCCCATAGTGTCTGGTCTCGTCGTACACTTAACCGTATCGTAAGCACAATACTTTCGCCTGCCAAATTGAGCCAGTTTTTTGTCCAGCTCTCCATTATTTATAAAGTTTTTTTTGTATCATTCTCAAAGTGGAGGCAACCTCTTATATAATCAGGAGCGAAATGAACGGCATGACATCGTAATGGAATGAGGAATTCGTAACAAGTTCAGCAGCCACAATAACAAATCTTCGAGACCAGGTGCCCATTCGCTTGTTAGGATCAGATCACGTCAGATTCAGAATGCGATCAGCACTGCTCCTCCACCGCACCACATCCATCGCTGTCAAAGCACTGCTCCACAACCGATTGCATAAGCAAACAATTTTTCTTTTTCCCTCCGCCAATAAATGAACTTTTAGTAAGCCTTCTCTTTAATCATGAAATTTCATTTAATTGGACTTTTTATTAATTCGAAATTTGATTATTTCTTTTTTTTCTTCAAATAGTACTGGAGTTTTGTTAGAGAAAAAATATTCTAAGAATTGTATTAAAATATTTTCAATAGGGTTTTTGACCAAATTTTTGAAAGTTGTCTGTTTTTTTGATGAAAATTTATACAAAAACTATTATAATAATAAGAACTTATTAATTGATTTTTATAATTAATAATGGTGGTTTTTGGGGTTTTATCGACAACAAATGCCGATTTATTCGAAGATGTATTAGAAAATAGAAAACTGTAATAGGATTAACCATTTTGTGGTTCGGAAAGTACATTCATTCCTAGCATTTGACAGTTGTTAAATATATACCGTATGTTATTTATGTGGTGATTTTTATTTAGTTTAAAGTTTGCCATTTAATAATTAATAAACAATATGTTAAAATTCTAGGAAAAACTTTTATAACAGTTTTGATTCTGCCATAGCAGTCGTTTGTCGCTTTAAGATTAGATTATTACTTCATCAACGAGGTTCACTTCTTGCTCCACGGTAAGCAAAATTGCCATATACGGGGTACAAAAACTCCACAAATAACTATGGAGAAGCCATTGTATACGCGAAAAGTGATTGTCTGGAGTGTACGAGGTCTGTTCAAAAAGTATCGCGAATTTGGTGTTTTTTTTCAAAAATTATTTATTTATTCATGAATATCTATTTTGTCCCCTTCAAAGTAATCCCCACCAGATATTATACACTTGTGCCAACGTTTTTTCCGAATCCTCGAAACACTTCCAAAAATCATTTTTTGTGATCTTGTTCAGCTCCTCCTTCGATGCTGTCTTTATCTCCTCAATCGTAAACAATTTTTGTTCTTCCACAAATCCGGGCGTTTCTGGCAGATTGCTTCGCGCAACTTGCGCATTACTTGTAGGTAATATACCTTATTGATCGTTCTACACTGTGGCAAGAACTCATGATGCAGCACGCTCCTGCAATCGAAGAAAACTGTAAGCAAAACCTTCACTTAATACAGATTCTTTGATCCATTTTTTTTGGAATGGGCGAAAATCGAAGACGAGCCAAAACACGTGCAAGCAAAGCAGCTGTCAAAAATTAACTGAACATTCACAATGGCCGAACTTGTCGGCATAAGTGAGAGACATGAGTACCAAAAAATTCGCGATACTTTTTGAACAGACCTTGTATTTTGGTCTGAAGGTGAAAAAAAGGTTGATTTCATGATGTCCATTGGCCCCCAAGATCGTGCAATTTGACGCTGTTCGACTTTTTCTTATAAGCTTACATACGTAAAAGATTGTGTATACGCAGACGGTACCTCAAAATTTAGAGCATCTAATACCCAATAGCCATCAAATAGTAACCGAATTATAACCAGCTTTAAAAATTACCTCAAAAAGGTCGAGTCCTGCAACAAATCCTGTGACGACGATTTGTATGATTTTATATTCCGTAACCGGCTTTAAAAATTACATCAAAAACTCGACCTGTTCTGCAACAAATCCTGTGACGGCCATTTCTATGATTTTATATTCGGTACGTTATGGCAAGGTCCAAAATAATAATCTAAATTTTTAGAACATATTATTTAACTCTACTTTTCAAAGAAGAAATTCAATAATCATAATTTAGGAGGTATTTTGTTTAACAGATTATAATATTAATCAGAACTTATATAAAAACTGTTCTGATTAATATTATAACCTGTTTAACACTGTTCTGATTAATATTATATATTGTTTAACAGGTTATAATATTAATCAGAACTTATATATATATGAGAATTTTCATATTTTATAAAAAAAATGCAATTTTTCTTTTAATTAAATCTTAAACTTAAATCAATTATTTAAACGTTTATTGAATTATATGAAATGTACAAATTAGAAAAAAGCGCAGCACTGCAGAAAAGTAGTTCGATTTTGATGAGGTGCTGTTGTAAGGTTTTATATTAAAATCGTTGCCATGCATCCATCCTCTTTGATATGTTCTGATACAAAATGGTGAAACAATTTTTTTTTATCACAATCGAGTATAAATTCCCCCCTCTTCCCCCCCCCCCCCCTATTAATTTATGTTCGTAAATTTGTTATATATCTTTCTAAAAAAAATTCAAGGAATTTTATAAATATAAAAAATTAAAACCATTGACCTGATATAATGTTAATATTACTTTAATGGGCACATGCATAAAAAATACGGATTGGTTGGCTATTTATTAAATGTAAAAATCGAAATTAACTCATAGCTAATTGGAAAATGGTGGGCAAACTACTAATCAATTATGCAGTCAAAGAACGCTAATTTTTGAAGTTTTTTTTCGAAATCGATATCGAGAATGTAGAACGAGTAGTAGTGCTACTTAGATAAATTGTTAAAACTTTTAATAGTATATCCAATTACGATAATTATTCCATAAGACGATTAGCCAGTCACTCAAAATCAGACATATTCATGGACTTTTGTAATTTGAATTTACTTGTCTGTGCTCTGTATTTTTCCTTCAAATATTGTAATTTTCAAAACGAATATGTACGAGTATGTACCCCACGCATCGAGTGTGGTTGCCATAGTCAGCAGATTAAATGATGTTTTGATTTTCTAGTTAAATCGGTAACCTCCAATCGATTCTAATTTGATAAAAATCATTTTAGAATTGAGTATATCATGTAAAATTTGCAAATTCATTCAATTATATCAAATTACAATACAAGAGTTTTTATTGAAACTATAACAAAATGGCCTAAAGAATCTTTGGGAATTTTTGACCAGCAATAAGGAAGTATTTTTTTTTTTCTCAATTTTACGAATATAGCGGTTAAAGTAACGATGCAAATTATATTAACAACTACTGTAATTATTAATTATGCACACAAATCAAGTGGAAATATTTTTTGATGATTTCTTATTGTTAGTCAATAAAAAAAATATACAAATTCAGATCATCTTCTCGACTATGAACTATTTTGCTAGAGTAAACATTTCGAATGAATTTTGGATTTTTGTGTGTCCACACAGAATCTGATCTAAATGTTTCTTCTTGAAATAAATAGTAAGTCAAAAAAATAAAAAATTATGCCTAATGTATTTATACAAATTTATAAAATTCATAGTAAACGATTTAATCGCAGACAGGAATTTTTAAAACTTTCATTTTCTTTGATAATAGCAATAATTTCTATCATTAACTGATGAAAATCAGACCTGAATATTAAAAGAGTACTGCTATATAGTTTAATTAAAATTTTTTACCATATATGTATAAGGTGCGTTTTAGACGTGTTGGCATTCATTTACCCATAGACCCACTGCTAACGTTGCTATAATTGCAATTTCCATAGACTATTGGCTTCGGATAATTAATACCACATTTGAATTTAATTTAATTTCAATTGAAGTTTTCCAACAAAATAAATCATGTAATTTTTCCAAACTTCTGCGATATAACCGATAGTAATTGTTTAGAAACACTTCCCAAATAGTAGTTAAAATTAGCTTTTGAGTAAATTTTAAAAATTGTTTAAAAGCTAATTTGGAATTTAACTAATTAGATAAATATCAATTTTCTTTATTATTATTATTATTATCTATTTTTAATTATATATAATTTGTTGTTTTTTTTGTTGTTGTTGTAAAAAAAAGGGTTTCTCATGTGTTGATCTTTCGAACGCTGGAATGCGGCAATCGGGAGTGTATTATTTACAAATTCGCGGAACAACTTACTGGTTCCTGAAAGTTTTCTGTGAACAAGAAATCACCGATGGAGGATGGACGGTAAGTTAAATTATTTAAATTTTTTTCTTTCTTTCTTATAAATTATAAATCAACTAAATACCAATTATATGGTGGTTTAAAACGAAAATAATAAAAACAATTTTTTTTTAATAATGCTAAATTTTTTTACAGGTCATCCAAAGGAGAGATGATTTTGGTGAACCAAGAGAAAATTTCAATCGTGATTGGTCTGATTATAAAAACGGTTTCGGTGATCCTGCCAAAGAGTTCTGGCTTGGAAATGAAAATATTTATATGCTGACTAATAATGAAGATTATGCACTTAGAGTTGAACTGGAAGACTTTGAGGGCAATAAGAGGTACTCATTTCGAGGCTGGACGGAACATTTTCAGATTATTAAAATGTGCTCCAATTGTTTTTCTTTTTTTTTTTAAATAGATACGCGCAATATTCACACTTCAAGATACATTCTGAGGCTGACTATTACAAACTTGAGATTGATGGCTACGAAGGAAATGCTGGAGATTCATTGAACGATCCTTGGTACGGTTCCAATAACAGTCCATTCTCAACATACAACAGAGACAATGACAGAAGCTCCTTGAATTGTGCCAGTATGCTTAAGGTGAGTATTTTGTTTATTGCTTTTCCAAACGGTCGAATTAACTTTCGTGCTTGTTTTTTTTTTTAATAACAGGGCGGCTGGTGGTGGAAGTCATGTGGCCGTGGACTAAATGGCCTCTATTTACATGATCCACAAGATTTGACAGCACGCCAAGGTATCGTATGGTTCCGTTGGCGCGGATGGGACTACACACTCAAAAAGGCTACCATGATGATACGACCGAGAAGTCCACAGCCAATGTCCTCAGCGACGGGATCGTAAATAAAAGCGATCACCTTGCTTAAAAATGCATCCTTATTACTAAGCGAGACACATTTTTCACATAATCGAACATATAAAAAAAAACACATTCCCTTTTCCATTATTATATTTTCTATTTTAATTAATTTTTGCTCTCTAATTTTTTCTTTTTTAAAACAAAAAAAATACCAATATTAAGAAGAAGAAAATAATATTAATTTCTCCATTTGATTAATCAAACTTGATAAGAAAGAATTGATAAGAAGAAGAAAAAATTGTATGAAAGAAAAGAAAATTACTTTTATCTTCTTTAATAATAATAATAACAACAACAACAAAAATGATAATAATAATAATAATAATAACAAAAAAGGAGAATAAGAAATTCGTATCATAGTTTACTGATAAATAAAAAAGAAAACTTTGAAAGAAGGCCGGAGTTGTGGCAATAATTATGTATTTTGGAAAATTTGTTATTCAAATTTTCATAGATTTTTAACTTAATTCTATTTTTTGATTTTCTCCTGTCCTATGACTTATCTTTTTTACACCAGTAATCATTTACCATACATTATAATTTTTATTTACAGTCTTCTCCTTAAATGGATTTTCTTTTGATTTTTATCATTTTTAATTTGATTTATAAACTGTTCGTAAAATATCTCTTCGCACACATATACGTATACGCAATAGTTTATAAAGTTTTTCATTCGAATTTTTATTTATTTAACTAAGCACATAAAATCTTCATAGTTGTTTTTGTATTATTTTATTTTTTTTGTTTATTTAAAAATTCATTTAACATTTTTTAATGAGAGAATTTTATAATTGTTTATTACGAGTATATCTACTATGAACAGGTAACCACCAATTGTGAATTACAAACATAGACAAGTTTTCATCTGAACCAATCATCTTTCCTTTCATTCTATTGTATAAAAGACCATCAAAAAGTCCACATTTTCTTCCCTATTTTTTGATGGCTAACAAATTCACAACAGATATTTTCAGAAGTATCTTTTATCCTTACTCTCTTCCTATTCTACCCATACAAATCCTCGCAGTCAATTTCCATCAATTTCTCTTATAAAAAAAATTAAATTTAAGTACGTCTCGCATGCAAAAGAATCATTCCTAAAGTCGTTTATTTTTATTTTATTTTTTTTGGCTTATATTAATTTTAAGTCTACATCAACATTTTGTTTATTTTTTTTTTACTTTTTATCATTCAGAAAATTATTTTTATTTTCTTTATAAAAAACTACTACTACTCATATTGTTTAATATTATTTTGTCAATAATATTTACGAATGAAATTGTCATTCTAGAATTGGTCATTACGCAATTGTTTGTAACAATAAAAGTAAAATGTTTCTGTTTTTCTAATATTATTAATAAAGAAATTACAATTGAAGAACTCTGAAGGCAACTGATATTTGCCTAGATCTTCTTTATAAAAACTCTAAAATTACTTCTAGATAATATTAATAAAACTCACAAAAACTAATTAACGTAAAATCAAATTTTTAAATATTTTTTTCTATTGGAGTTTTTATTTAAATTATTAATCAATCTTATTGAACCTTATCATAAACATAGAGTAGTAATTTCATTTATTTTCCATTTCATTATAAAAGTAAATTTCGTAAAAATCAATTGTATTGAAACAAAAATTTATTAAATTATACACCAATCATTGATAATCAAGCCAAAATTATTAAAAATAATTTAGTAAATGAACAAAAACAAAATTATTTATCTATAAATAAAATTGAAAAAAAAAATATTCTATACCAAGAGAAAAGAAAAATAATTTTTAAATAAAAATTTTATAAAAATAAAATCCAGAAATTTCGTAAAAAGGCAAAAAAAAAAACAAACAAAAAAACTATCTTTCACTTGTATTCATGGTAGGAAAATTGTGTAAATATCGTTTTTATACATAAATGTACAGTGTTTTTTTTTTATTTTATAAATAGACAATAAATATTAATAAATAAGATACTTTTTTAGTAAAACAGTATTTGTGTTTTATTTTATACTCGTAATTTCCCAAAAATTCTGTTAAAGCCTGTCAAGTCCTCAGTTTTTTCGGTTAGGCTTCGGAAAAATATGCTATATACGATGTCTGTTCTAAAAGTATCGCGAATTTTGAATTTCCATAAGTGAGAGATACAAGTACGAACATAACCCCACAAAAATCGAAAGTATATTCGATTTTCGATTTTTTGTGGGGTTATGTTGGTACTTGTATCTCTCACTTATGCCGACAAGTTCGGCCATTTTGCATAATCAGTTAATTTTTGACATCTGCTTTGCTTGCACGTGTTTTGGCTCATCTTCGATGTTTGCCCATTCCAAAAAATGGATTAAAGAATCTGTATCAAATTTTGTGTGAAAATCAAAATTAATTGCGCGGACGCATTCCGAATGTTGACTGTGACATTTGGTGAAGCTACCTTGGACCGAAGCAACGTTTATCGATGGTACAAAATATTCTCAGAGGGCCGAGAATATGTGAACGACGAAAAGCGTGCCGGACGCCCGATCACGTCAACAACAGACGAAAACATTGATGAAGTAAAGAAAATAGTATTGGCCAATCGTCGAATCATCGTTAGAGAAGTTGCTGAGGCTCGTGCCATTCGATTTTTACCAATGATTTGAGTGTGAGACGGGTCGCCGCGAAATTCGTACCAAAATTGCTGAATTTCGATCAAAAACAGCATCGCATTAACATTGCTAATGAGCTGTTGGCGTCAGTCCACGACGAACTAAATTTGCTCCAGAAGGTCATCCGGCACCCTGTGACTTTTTCTTGTTCCCGAAACTGAAGAGCCTCATGAAAGGACGACGCTACGCTACGATTGAGGAGCTGAATAAGATCACAAAAAATGATTTTTTGAAGTGCTTCGAGGATTGGAAAAAACGTTGGCATAAGTGTCTAATATCTGGTGGGCATTACTTTGAAGGGGACAAAATAAATATTCATGAATAAATAAATAATTTTTGAAAAAACACAAAATTAGCGATACTTTTTGAACAGACCTCGTAAGCTAGTCTTTTAAAAAGTGATATTATTGTAATATTGGGAAAAATTTGTGCTCAAAATAATGAAACGTTTCCTTTTTTTAAGAACTTTTTTTTACAGACATATTAACAAGCAGATTTATTTAATAGTAATAATTAACATGAATAGTTTTGGTGAGAATAAATATCTACTGAAGCTTCTTCTGTTAAGATGTGCTTATATGTTAGGCTCAGTATTTTAATAAATCACGCGATCAGTGACGGTTGAGGTTTCGATGGGTGTTTCTAGAAAAGAAAGTTGGAGGATAGTTCTTGAACAAAAGGATTACTATGATTGGAGACACAGCAATGGAATTTTTTATAACGAGCCATAGCCACATCAAAAATAAAAGGGTCTTTGAAATCATGGTGGATTGTACGTAGTATTTTTGATTGAAGGGATTGGATTTGACGGGAATTGGAAGCCTAAGTAGCGGAGTTCTAGTCAGTAAGTCCATATGGGTTTCTGTATAAAAGTACTTTGCCGTCTATAGTACCTTTAGAAAGTTTGTCTAGAAGTCGAAGTGGTTTTAGGTAAACTCGTCTTTTTATTTCTTGTAGACTTGTCCATGTCAAGCATTTGTCTAAGTTCGGTCCTAGGTACTGAACTTAGGTGTGTTGTGGTATTTTGCTGCCACTTAGGTATATGAGAGGATATGGTTCATTGCTGAGAGTTAAGGTTACGTGGGTAGTACTACTATGTTATTTAACGTGTCTTATCTGTCGTTGAAACTTAAAACAACGAGTTGCGTACGACCATACGAATTGAGTTACGCTCAATCAACGCACCAACATTACTGGCAGTTTACAGTCAGTAACCAGTTACAAACTGATTACTCTAAACCTCTACTGTTATAAGCAGTGACAGTGCCCGAGATAATTATCACTATCTCCCACCAACGATCCGCAGACCGTACCCGCGATATGGGTATTATCCACAGTCACCACGTTTCTGCCGAAGGCGCATTACCATTGTCGGGGACAGTGTGTTCTAACACCATGGGACACCCTGATGCCCGTGGTACCAATTTTTGTTCTTGTAAATTCCTATTTCACAAGAACAAAAATTGGTACCACGAGCCTCAGTCATTTCAGGTACGCGGGTTCGCCAAGACGCGAAGGTACAACCGAAATCGACCTTGGTCTTTCACCCGGTTGCAGCCACCTTGTGTATGTGTATTCACACACACTTTCACGCACCATCCTCACTCCTCTCTCAAAAAGTGCCACGGCAAACCTATTAAAACATTCATACCGTTATGTTACTCTTCATCTGGTAAACCAGTTCTGGAGGGTTTGGATTTGCGTTTGGAGAATTTCGGAAGCATGTTGGGCATTTTCGTTAGATACAAGGCGTAGCAAAGAAGGTATTGGGACAGATTGGGATATCAGATGTATAAATGTTGTAGAAGATAGGTTCAAGTATACTAGCCTGTGGAACACCACCCAATATCGGAGAGTTATTGCATTGGATTCGTTCAGTTGGAAGTGTCATTTGGAAATGAATGATCTTAGGACAATAAAAAAGGGAGAACGAAGGATCCTCTGGAGTTTCCAGACTAACCCCGGGTGCCAAATTCTATCAAAAGCTTGACTTATGTTATATATCGCACTCTTTTCTTTCTAAAGAGGATACAATAAAATCGACAACTCGACGATACTCCTGGGTAGTGGAGTGCTCGGACCGGAAACTGAATTGTAAACGGTGGAGGACTATTTTTTCAAAGATTTTTGGAAGGATTGGAAGGAGACTTATTGGTCTTTAGAAAGTGGGCGGTTTATCGGTTTATTGGGTTTCGAGATCATTTTGATAATGCCAAATTTCCAGAGGATTGGGAAGTTATATAGTATAACAAAGAAGACTATTGCTCTTTTAGGAAGTTGTTGGAGTATATTGGAGGTGATATTCGAGGATCTTTGTTTTTGGGAAGGAGTTTGATTGAATTGGTAACTTTGGAAGGAGTGATTGATTGCCTTTATGGGAAAACGCATAGTTCTGTCTTGATTTTAGTATAATGGCTTTAGTAAAAAATATTTAAGATTAAATTTCTTTCAAAACATATAAAAATGAATTAAGTAGCCACATTCGTTAGCATACTCGACTACCAAAAGCTACTTTTCTTTCCATTCTACTTTAATTTCCTTATCCCTTTATCCCTTGTCACCACATAGCCTTTAGTGTTGTGGCGCTAAGAATATATATTTCAGTACTACTGTTACTTAAAAAATTATCAAGGACGAATTCCTCACAAAACGTTTCCATACAAGAGTTAATTGATCTTGGATTATATAGAAACCACTGGATTAATGACCTACATTTACAAATGGTCAAATTTACTTTGGACTATAGAACCTAAAGATTTGAGATTTAACGTGCTTTGACTTTGTCTATATTTATATAGGAATGTATCATGTATTATTTTTTTTAATTTCTATCTATAAATTATTATCCATCAATTTCGATGCTGAAAAAACTTGAATCTGTTGAATTAGATGCTATTTAAAATTTGTAAGACTGGTGACTAATATAGTGTTCTTTATTTGAAAATATATTTAATTTTTCTTGATGGTTTCAATATAAGGTAACAAATGCTCTTAAATATATAAAGAAAAACTGGTATTCAAAAATATGCGATCATTAGTAGTAGGGTTCGAATAGATTTTTTTCTTTTCATATCTTTACAGCTTTCGAGATCGTGCATATAGTAATAAACATTTGTAAGGTGTGTTGGTATTTGCTGAAGTAATAAATAAAAAAGCTTTCAATATTATTACGTTGCCAACTTCAGTTCAAATGTAAACGTAACATGTGCTTGAAAATTTGACATTTGTGTATTTTGATTTGATTAGTTTGCTGTGTGCAATATACAGTCAGAATTTGTGAAAAGTGATGGCAGAATTATTGGTGGAAAATGTTTTAAATCGTAGCATTCCTTATGATTCAGATGACGACGAAAGGGATGAATTATTAGATATCATCAGACAGGAAGAGGAAAAAGAAGTTAACAATGCTAGCCGTGCACATTCGTCTGATGTAGAAAACTCTGAGAATAGTTCTGACGATAGGGAACCAAAAGTTAAAATTCGTAAATTAAAGTCTAGTGAAGCCCGTAAGAAGCAAAGGATAATAAAGGAAAATATAACTACACATTATGTAAAAAACGAAAGAACGGAACAGTTGGAGAGATTAGTTTTTGGTGGCAGAGAATATTTACTGAAGAATTTAGAGAAAGCTGCGGACGTCGAAACTGGACTGACAGGAGATGATGGCAATAATAAAAAGGAAAAAAGACAACCAGCTTGGCGGGACTCTGATGATGAGAATTATGTTTTTGGGGAGACAGTAAAAGCGAATAAGAAGAATAATTATTTATCACATCATGATAAAAAGAAATCATACGAAGAACATCTGAAAAGTACTTTCGTACGTCTGACTGGTAATCCAAAGTGGGCAGATTTGGACCAAGTACGTGAAGTCGATTCAGATGAGGAACTCTTACAGACGATTGGGCATTTAACCCATCCGTCTAGTTCTGATTTAACTGCAAATCATATAGAATGTAAAAGAATGAGAGACGTAAACCAGTCTACAAATGAAAAAGGAAGTATTACCAGTGTTTTATTTCATCCATCATCCACAGTTGCATTGGTTGCGGGAATGGCGGGACTTGTATCAATTTACTCCATTGATGGGTTGAAAAATGACATTCTTCATAACGTTCAGTTCAAAAATTTTCCAATAAAATGTGCTCGAATTCTATCTGGTGGTACTGAGGTGTTACTAGGTGGTAGCCACAAGTATTTCTATAGCTATAATTTGATGGAAGCGCAAGAAAAACGAATAATTCTTCCAAAACCGCTTACAAAACTTACCAAATTCGAAATTTCACCCTGTGAAAAATATATTGCAGTTCCTGGCCGGTTTGGAGAGGTGCACATTCTCGAATCAAAGGCTAAAGAGCGTCTGTATACTTTTAAGCAAGAAGATCCATGCTCGGCTGTATGTTTTTCTACTAATTCAATGAAACTCTTTAGCCATTCGGAGACATCGCGTGTGAGCATTTTTGATATACGACAGCAACGCATCGAACACTTTTTTGAGGACGACGGTTGTATTAAAGGAAAAACATTATCGATCAGCCCGAATGGAGCAATGTTAGCGACTGGAAGCAATGAGGGTGTTGTTAATATTTACAAATATTCAGATGTTTTCGAAACGAAAATTCCACAACCACAAAAGATTATCTATAATCTAACTACATCGATAACTGCTACTAAATTCAATCACAGTTCAGAGATACTCGCCATGTGCTCGGATAATATCGCCGACGCCGTCAAACTGGTTCATTTTCCAACTGGTACAGTATTTTCCAACTTTCCTACTTTGAATGCAAACCTCGGCCACATCAGAACAATTGACTTCTCACCAAACAGCGGATTCATGGCGATGGGCAATACTACCAAAAAAGTTCGTCTATTTCGTCTTAAGCATTATAAGAATTATTAAAATTAAATGGAAAACTTTGAATAAAATCAAACATTCAAAATATAATTTATAATTGATATATTTTTCATGAGATTTTAATTTCTTTGAAATTGTTGGCATGATTTGATTTTTTAATTTTATACTTTTATTGAATGGACTTGAGATGAAGTTGTAATGTTTCGTTGCGTTGGCATTCTTTGGTCAACTGTTTGACCGCGGTTGCGTACTTTCTCTGCTGTTCGATGAGAATCATTAGTTGTGCGTTGAGGCCGTCACGTTTTGCCTTCTCTCCATCGCATTTACTTTTCACTTTGATTTTAGTCTGTTTGACACCTTCTACGATCGCTTCAAATTGTTTGATGAACTGTTCCCTGGAATTGGGATTTGTCATGCCTTCGTTATAGTTTTCATAAATGGAATTGAGAAGCGACAGCTCCTTCCCCAAATACAATTTCGTATCATCTAGAGTATTGTATAGCGTATAAAATTGCTTGGTTTCACGGTGTTTTGCACTGACTGGAAATTTCACCAAAGAAAAAATATTAATTTACATTTTCTTGTAATATAAAAACTATTACCTTGATTGTAGAGCTCCAGAAATCGTCTCTGATATTGTGCCAATTCTGTTCTGTCTGGAATGTTATCGAGTTGCCTCTGAATAGATAAAATTCCGCGATTACGTTTTGCCAACTGCAGACGTAACGTTTGTAATTGTTGCTTTTCCTTTTCAAGTAATTCTTTGTTTTCAATAATTCCATCTTCTGGTGCAAGATCTTCCGTCTCTCTTTTTTTTATTATTTAACCAAAGAAAATAAATATAAAAAATTCCAATTCAAAAATTAACTGACCAATAATCAAACTTACTTGATTTCTTGCTGAAGTTGAGCTAATTCTTGCCGGCAATTTTCTTTGTATTTAATTTCTTCTTGTTTCAATTCTTCGTTCTTCTTGACAAGATTCTGAATTGTTTCCAGCACTCTGGAATTACCGAAATGCAAATAAGTATTATTTTGTTAAATAAAAACCATTTCCCCGAAGATATTCTTACGTTTTGTCACTCTTTGTCTCTTTCTTTTCAAATTCGTTTATTTCCTCAATCAAAGATGTTTCAACGGCTTGCTGCTCCTCCACTTTCTTTTTCAGCTTATTTAGTTCTTCTTCAAATTCATTGTTTTCTAATCGAACGCGCTGTAGCTTCTTCTCCAATGCTGCTTTTGTTGCTTGCGAAGCTTTGATCTTACCTTGTTCAGATAATTGTTTCGTATCGATTTCCATTTCCAATTGCAAGTCGGCATAATGTTTCTGTAATGCTATGCGATCTTTTTCATTTAGGATAAGCTGAGTAGATCCATCTTCCTGCATAAGAAGGCCAATGGAAATGTAATTCAAATTCAATTTCAGCAAATTACGATTTATTAATAAAAAGCATTTTTAACTATTTAAATAGAAAATATCCTTCATTCAAATATTTATATTAAAAATTTATTAAAAAATTAAAAATTTCTTAATTTTGGACAGCTAAAAATTTTGTTTTAGCTATTGACAATAATCGACAGACTATATATCCATATGAAAAGTAATATCTTCTTTTTCGTTGTTAAAAAAAAATAATTTAAATAAAAAATTGTTTGCTCTATTAATTAACTGCACACAAATGCATTAAAATTGTTAAAAGAATAACAAAAAGAGTAAATATACAATAAGAAAACATCTAAAAAAATTAAAAACCAAACACATCGAAATCGATCAAATAGGCAAACAAAGTGGGTTCAGCATTTTTTTTTTTAATGTAAGAAAGCAATGTAAAATTGTGTTTTTTCTTTTCTTTTTAAACATAAACGATAATAAAATATTTTTTGACATAGTGTTTACCTCGTTAGCAACGTAAAGATTTTTAAGCAGCTGGTCAACATCAATCTGCAAATAAACTGTTTGTTTTTTCTCTTCTCTTTTTTTAGTGTTGAAAATAAAATAAGCAAGACAAAATAAATAATAATCATAATATTAATACTATCGATTAAAAAAACAAAAATTAAATATAAAAATAATAATAATTAAATAATTTAAATATTCCACTAATTTATTGTTTTCATTTAATGTGATAAATTATTATTTTTAATTGGCATGCACTCAGATTTAATTTTTAATTTTCAAATTAAATTGTAGCACAAACAAAATCAAAATAAATTTACTATAATTCAATTAAAATTCACAATATTTTCTGATGATTTACTTAGCGTGATTATGCAAACAAAATGGATTTTAATTGATTAAAAAAAGAACGAAAAAAAAACAAATAAACTAAATTAGAAAAGGAAAAGTATTTTATTAAAACTAAACGAAAGCCGAAAATAATGGGGAAAATAATTCAAAATATCTAAAAGTACAAGACACTCTATGGTCACCTCACGATCGATTGGCTCTTCTTCCAATTCGCTAGCCACAGAAGACTCATCGGATTTTTGGGAAGGATTCCTACTTGAAGAAGTTATACTGCCACCTTTGTCGCCATATTCTAGAAGTGTGATTCGAACTCGAGTTTTTTCATCTTCGTTGCCTGCTTCTTTTCGTTTGTATTGTCGCCGTGGACTATAAATATCCTGAGTGCAAAATAAAAAAGCTACAGCTAAATTTTCTTAGTCTATTGAAAATATTAACCTGTACACGCATTATATTTTCATATGCATTTCGATTTTTTTCAATATTCTCTTTATCAGTCTTAAATTGAAAACTATTATGGAATTGCGATACCGCAAATGCTTTCAGTTTTTCAGCCCTCTCCGCACGGTTTTCAACCTTTCAAATAAGAACTGTGTTAAAATTACGGACTAAAGAATAATAGACGGAAATTTTTACCGATTTTTTCACAAGCCATTGAATAACTGGGAAAATATTGATAAAATCTAAACCTTGAATCTGATGTGGTTCTATCAAGTATGGACATTTCATCTTTGGTAGAACAGATACAATTTTCTCCGTTAAAGCACTGAAAATAGGCCAATTTTCAAAATAAAATGATTCAATATAATATTAAGAGAAAAAAGTGTACATTTTCTGTCCAATTGTAAGATTCTCGTGGAATAGCAAATCAACATTTACGTCATAATCGCAACTTTCGATGCACCAAGTCATTCCGCCCACAATTTTATCAAATGCGGATAAGCCTTTAATTCGAGCACGAAAATATCCCGCTGCTACCAGAATGTCGAAGATTTCTTGTTGCTTTGTGGTTTGCTCCTCATCCTCACGCCTTTCAACCTAAAAAGGATAATGATCGATTTTGTTATTCTCTGTGAACGGACAATATCTGGCAAGAAACGGAAAACTATAATGCATACTTGAATCTCCTTGCCGTCTGCATCGAATCTAGTTGCAAGTTTCACATTCGGCAAATGTTTTGAGAAAATGTCCCTCGACATGTTTTCGTTGGTGAAAACTATTTCTTTTTATTTAAAAATCAAAGAATATTAACCACTCTTGTTTACATTACGAACTATGCATTGATAATTGACACTGTGTTGACAACATTTGACATTTGTATCGGCATATCTAATATCTTCTTATCTATTATGCGACATCTTCTGTTCAATAGAAAAATAAATTTTTGGTTAAATTTTCAATTTTTAATAAATGTGTTCACAATTTACACTTCCCAGTTTTTATCAATAGTATAATTTAGTAATAAAATTTATTAAAATTAATTTTTGAAAGTCAAAGTAATTGCTTTTATATGATTTTCGTTTACATAAATAATCATCACTTAATTATTATTGTCGGAAAATTTTTGAGGTTAGGTGGGAAGGGAGCGTTGTGTTATTTGTCATTTAAGCCGGTTGTGTTGACTGAGATTGAATAGTGAGGAGGTAAATGGGAAGTTGGCAAGAAAATATGATAAAAACTTACGTTTGCCTATACCAGGAGCACGTAAGTGATTTAAAAGCATGCATTGAAAAGGCAACTAGCAATGCTTACGATGGAGTCGCGATACCAATCGTCAGTCCTCTCTTCTACAGAGAGTTCGATTTGGAACCATCGAAATCAAAGCACATTTCGTTCTCAAGATCTGATTTAATTCTTAAATCATCAGAATGGCTAAATAAAGTGATATCAATATTGAGTGATTCAATAGACTGTGATTCAGAGGATGAAGCCATTCGAAGGCACAGCGAACAAACTCTGATCCAAGAGCTGTCTTTTGCTGAACACTTGGTGCAGCATGGACACGTTTTCATTAAAATCAAATCAACGAAATCAATTAACCTAGCACGTATTATAAATAGATCGATTAAGGGTAAGAGTTTATGTAGTGTTTCGGTTAAATAATTAATAAAAATGGTTTTCTTACGATTGAATTAGGAACTGTACTTGCTGAGGTCCCGATGGCGGATCCAAATTTGGCAAAAAATGTTTGGCGACGAGACCGTGATGAAAATGAAAACGCTTTATATGAAGAGGACACATGGAATTGGTGGAATAAATTTCGCATATACTCTGATTTCAATCCGAAAATCAAACTTGTCCTTGAATTGTCCGAAGATATTCCGTCCCAGGAGAAATTAAGACGGTGGCTTGGCGAACCGGTTGAGTGTTTAGTTATTCCTTCGAGATTGTTTATTCGAAATAGAAGCAATTACGCCGTTCTGTCACGCGCTCACCAAGAAGTAATTTCAAAGTTTGTTGCCATTAATACTCAATTCATTGTGAAATGCAGCGCCGAAGATCCTTCAATCCGTCAATACTCGGAATATATAAATCATATTGCGGATAAGTTTCGTGTACAAGATCCAATGCAAGGGTAGGACTTGACAATTTATATGTGTTATATCAAATTAAATATTGCTTTGTGAAAAACAGATTCGATGATCTTCTGGAAATACCTCTTCAGCCTCTATTTGACAATTTAGATTCGTATACATACGAAATTTTCGAAAAGGACCCAATTAAGTATAAATTATACCAAAATGCAATCGAATTAGTTCTTAAGGATAAAATATCTGATGATCAAATAGATACGAAAACAGTTGAGTTTTATAAGTTCGATAAGTTGATTAATTGATGGTAAAAAAACCTTTTTTTTTTAATTTAAGGTGAGTGTAATGGTCGTTGGTGCTGGACGGGGTCCTTTGGTGAGAGCTGCACTTAATGCTGCAGCAAATACGGGTAGAAAAATAAAAATATACGTAATTGAAAAGAATCCGAACGCTATAATTACGTTAACATCATTAGTAGAGGAACTTTGGTCAGACAAAGGTAATTAGAAATAAAGTATACGATTTTGATGTATTTTATTATAAATATTCATAAATGTTTCTATATGAAAATTTCAGATATTAAAATCATATCCTGTGATATGCGTGATTTTACACCACCAGAGAAAGTAGATGTTCTTGTATCAGAATTGTTGGGTTCATTTGGCGATAATGAGCTATCGCCGGAATGTCTTGACGGTGCACAGAAACACTTGAAAAAAGATGGAGTTAGTATTCCTTGCCAATCAACATCATATATAAATCCAGTTATGTCGTCGAAAATCTATAATTTAGTTCGACAAGTGGTAGTCGATCGCTCAACGAATGCAAGGGAAAGGATACACAGTTATGCAACTCAAGCAGAGAATAGCTACGTTATCTACTTGAAAAATGTTTATCACATTGCAAAACCTAAGGCGCTTTTTGAATTTAACCATCCGAACAAAAATGCTGTTATTGACAATTCCCGTTTCAAGACTCTTCAGTATGAGATCGAACAGGACTGTGTACTTCATGGCTTTTCTGGGTACTTCGACACTGTACTCTATAAAGACATACGACTAAGTATACATCCGGAAACACATTCCAAAGGACTCTCCTCGTGGTTTTCAATGTATTTTCCAATTACGGTAAAAAGAACAATACTTTTGTAATCAATTTCAACACATATATATATTTAATTCTATTTTTATGCATGGATATTCTTATAGGAACCACAGCAATTACGTACTGGAGACATTTTAGAGGTAAACTTTTGGCGGTGTGTATCATCGCATAAGGTTTGGTATGAATGGAGTACTTCCTTGCCAATTATTTCGCACATTCATAATCACAACGGACGTGCATGTCCTATTTATAAGTGAATTATTAACGGATAGAAACATTTTACTTCACAGACACCAAAATTAATGAAACTAATTAATCGAAATTAAACTATTAAATAAATTTGAATTAACTTATAAGAGGTGTTTGATATGTTTTTTTTTTACAATATTTATAATTTTACTTGAAAATATGTATAATGTTACCAGAAATTCGCAGTTGGGGCAACATTCTTTCAAAGAGTACGTATATGAGCAGTATTTCTTCATGTTCTGTGCTTAATCAATTTCGGCATAGATTCGATTTCCTTTGGCATTGAATTCGGATTTTGCAAATGTTTACAACTCCTACGCTGAAAATCTGCCAACTTTTGCAATATCTGCTTGTATAAGGCCGCAGTGCTGTTGTTGGATGTTATATAATACAACACCAAAGTCAAAGGTCACGGGGCAATCGATCGATTTATTTGAAATACTTGAAAATATTAAACGAAGTTGTACGGTTAATGTCCAATTGAATACAGCTGTTCTAAATGCTTGAACACTGATATGAAAATTACGGCATCGGTATCCAGTTTCAATATTATATATCTAAGAAAATTCTCTTTCGAAAATCCAATTTTTCGTTTAATTGAATGAAAATTCAATTTCCAATATTTAATTACTTTCTTATATTATATGCTAAGGCGTAATTATTTATTGATGTTTTTAATAAAAGATTCGTAGGTGTGTACCTGTATCATCGGATTTTGTTGTTTCTATTGAAAAGCAACAAAGTTAATAGAATAGATTTGCTCCTTAATGATTACCTGTTATTAAACATGAAATTCGATAATTATTTTTGGTTATATTTTCTGATATTTTTGAAAATTTCGAACCACTGAAACTAATTTTATGTAGTGCTTCGTAAAATTCTGCTATCACAGAGTCCGAAACAATTTGAAAACCGAAATGAAACTAGTGCATGGAGGGAAACCCTAGCGCATGCAATTAAAGCTTTCAAGGTAAAACAACTATAGCTAATGAGTTATTATTTTTTTTATAAAAATCAAAATGTTTATTCATGGGTAAAAAAAGGTTCTAAAACTACCATAAATTGTCTACAAATTTTGATACAAAAATTGTTATTGCAGAAATAGTCGAAAAAGAGTTAAAATCTTTCCAATGTGCTTATAAATTAAGAAATAGAAAATTTTCTTATCTTAAAAATACAGTTTATATTGATTAAAATCGATTACATGATCTACTTCTGCATATAAACTCCACAATTCCAATAGGGCCTAACTAGATTATTATTGATCTGCAACCTGAAACGCACACTTTCTCTCGGTTTTAGAGGTTTACTCGTAACACTAAAAATATTAATGATATATTTAGTAATACAAATAAACAAAATTATATTTTTGAATTATCCTCGAACTTATGGGAAAATTTCATCAACGACAGCTTATTTGTAAACTTAAAATCCACTTTATTTAATATTGATATTCTGTAAGCATTTAAGGTCCATATACCCCTTGTACACTTATGTGTACGAGGTCTGTTCAAAAAGTATCGGGAATTTTGAATTTTTGCGGTTTACGTATATTTGATTTTCGATTTTTTCTGTGACGTCAAAATGGCCGACAACTTCGGCCATTTTGAAAGTTCAGTTAATTTTTGACAGCTGCTTTGCTTGCACGTGTTTTGGCTCGTCTTCGATTTTTGCCCATTTTCGACCAAAAGCAGCATCGCATTAACATAGCTAAGAAGCTGTTCGACTCTGTCCGCGAGGACCTAAATTTTCTCCAGAAGGTTATAACTGCTGACGAATCATGTGTTTATGGTTATGACGTGGAAACCAAAGCTCAATCATCCCAATGGGAGCTACCGCATGAGCCAAGACCGAAAAAAGCGCCCCAAGTTCGGTCGTGTGTGAAGGTTTTACTTACAGTTTTCTTCGATTGCAGGGGCGTCATGGTTCTTGCCACAGGGTAGAACGGTCAATAAGGAATATTACCTACAAGTTATGCGTAAGTTGAGAGTTATGCGTAAGAAACGCCCGGATTTGTGGGAGAACAAAAATTGGCTTTTGCCACATGATAACGCCCCTGCTCACGCATCGTTGCTTGTGCGCGAATTTTTGACCAAAAACAACACACTCATAATGCCGCAGCCACCGTATTCCCCAGATCTGCCCCCCTGTGACTTTTTCTTGTTCCCGAAACAGATTCCTTGATCCATTTTTTGGAATCGGCAAAAATCGAAGACGATTCAGCAAAGCAGCTGTCAAAAATTAACTGAACATTCCAAATGGCCGAACTTGTCGGCATAAGTTAGAGTCTTGAGTACCAACATAACGCCACAAAAAATCGAATATACGTAACCCGCAGAAATTCAAAATTCACGATACTTTTTGAACAGACCTCGTTTACTAAATTTTCTATAAAATATTTATTGTTTACTCTTCAATAATTGGCAAAAAAATTAAAATGAGAAAAGAAAATTTTTTTATCCTCTATACCAGTTGTGACAAACCTATGACCAGCGGGTCTCTCGCAGGCTTTTTTAAATTACCCACGCGTTAGTTTTTATGAACTTATACTTTATATCATAAAAGAGAGAACAGACAAGCAAACATATTTAAAAAAAAATATATATATCTAATGTCGAATTTATAAAAAAAATATTTTCATGTGCACATGAGTGAGAGACATGAGTACCAACATAACGCCACAAAAAATCGAAAATCGAATATACGTAACCCGCGGAAATTCAAAATTCCCGATTCTTTTTGAACAGATCTCGTACATAAGCAATAATAGAAAATTCTCGTTAAAGCGAAAAAGATACTTTTCATTTTACACACACAAAAAAACATTTTTTGATTAAATTTTACCAATTGTACAATTTCATAGAAGTTGTTTGTAAATATCGTCAAAATGGGTACTTTTATATGCATTTCGATCAATAACGCTGACCTGATTTGTTCGAATCCGATTTGCCAAAGTCAAAGTGCCAAGGAGTATCTGCAAATACGAGTATGGTCGATAGATAATTTCAGCTTAAAGATGCTGCGAATGATGAATGGATGATTCTCAATGGCAATTGATGGGGAGTGTTATATCGAATAATAATTTGGGAGTGTTTAACTGTGATATTTTTCTACACAATAAAATTATTTTTTGATATATTTTCGAACAATCCAACAGTAACACAAAAAAAAACAGTAACTATAAAACTAAAAATACAATGGAACCGGCTGGATAAAAATGTTTTTATAAAAAAATACTTACTTTGTAGAATTTTACAAAGAAAAAATAAAATTCATTTATTGCATTCATTCAATGTGACACAATGTAAATGGGTAAAGGGTGAATTTGTTTCTCAACAATACACAAGAGTTAAATTTGAAATCGTGTGTTGCAAACTTAATTTATGATGAAGACGTGACGAATAAGTGCATGTATAGAAAAAGCCTCAAAATCTCTTTATCCGTTACGTCGCTTCCTATACTATGGAAAGCAAAGACATGTCCAAAATTAAGCTAAAACTCAGGAGTAAAACGAAAGTTGTCTAGCCTCTAACGAGACCATTCGTTCTGATGTACTCTTGCAAGCATAAAATTTACATACGTGTAAGCAACATTGTTCATATACTAGTCCTGAAGGATTAAAAAATTTACATGAATATTAAGGTTTGTCTTAAAAGATGTTATCTTCAACAACAGAATATGAGATTAATTTAAATCTTATATTAAAGAATCTATTTTAAATCATCAAAGAGTTTGTTATTAATTTCGTTTAATTATATTTATTAATATTCAAGAATTTGGGACAGTATGTAACGTATAAATTTCAGTCTGGACAATTTTTTTTGTATAAAAACTATGTTTTTTTTTAAATATATGGTGAATAAGATTTTTAACTAACAAATTGAACTTATTGAGTTAAAATATTTAGCCTTATACCTTAAAATATATACAATATATGTAAATATTTTTTTAAAATTTATTTCTATATACTTTAATTTTAAGAATTTTTAAAAATCTTACACTAATAATTTTTTTTATTAGTTTTCATTTTTAGATATCATAACTTTTACGTAAATTTAATCTCATTTATACAATAAAAAGGCAACTATTGTAATAGGAAAATACATGGCGAACTTAATTAATTGAAATAATTAGAAATGATTTATATCGAATATATTTTACTTAGAAATTCAACCATAGTTGACCATTATCATATTCGGAGAGTCCTGGTCAAAATATTATTACATTTATATATAAGAGATAAATTTTCATTTGATGCTTAGTCATCAGGATTGTTGTTACCACAATTGTCAGAAGAAGAATTCTGATGACTAAGGATCAAAACGTGTGTTCCTTGGTATTCTTAAAGGTGAATTTTGATGACGCTTGTCTACAAATTCAATCGCTAACCGAACACCATTTCCAGAACGGTGTAGTCAATCCATCGCTCGACCTTCAAATCGACAAAATCCAAATGGTGTAGGTCGATTCGGAATTGTAATAAATTTAGGTGGGCGACGCACAGTATTGGATGTGCGACACAGTGTCCACCATAAGCTGTTTATAGCCATAGTGCAATATAACGTGACTGACATGAAACGAGTTCCCCCCGTCAGATTCGCAACAATTAATTGGACAAGAAGCGGATGATAATTGTATGAATCCCAACTGAATTAGAGAACACCATAACCACTTTGTTATTATATTATTATGTTTACTGTTATTAGATAGAAAGTATGAGAATATTTCGATCTGCAATTTCATAAAGCATCAGGACATATGTGAATTTACCTAGAAAAATTGTACTTTTCAAAGAGTTTAAACTTGTTCAATGTTAATTAGTGTTATTATTAAATATACAAGGGAAAAAAATAGATCACATTCTTAATTGGGGTATTACTAATAAATCAATTAAAATTAGTTTTATTACCAAAATAGACAATATTCATATTTAGTTACTTGTAAAGAAATTTGACCATTACTTTTTGAGAAGTGCGTCAAATGTTGTTCATTATTTTTTTTAGTACTAGCTCGTGGGTCAATATGTCAGTGGCCTTACTTGTGTGTGTGGGGTTGGCTGGATGGGGAGGGGGAGGGGGGTGTGTGTGTGTAGAGGGAGAGAAGAATGGTTAAAAAATACTTTTTTTCATTGTCAGTTTTAAATTAAAATAATCCTCTATAAAGTTCACGTTTCCTTTTTGTTTTACAACTTTTACTTTTGCAAAAAATAAAGTACAGAGCAAAAAAATAAAAGTCGGCGTCAAAAAATTGATATCAATTGGGTGATAACCGCACCAGGTGACACCATGCCCAGCCGGCAGTATTTCAATTAACAAGGAATAAATAAAATCACATAATATACAATATATATTATGAAATATTATTTATTAATAGATATAGTTACAGTTATGTGTATGTGTATATGTAATAATTTTATTACAGTGAGATATCAGTTATTGCTTATTTTCAGATAATAGGTTCATATTCCGTATTCATTAGCTTAATGCATTTCGCAGTGGACCTAAACATTTCGCAGTGGATCTTCATTGAAGAAAACAATTTTTTCATATGTTACGAATATGTGGACCTAAAATTTTGCAAGTTTCTTCATCGATAAAGAGCATTTGCAAGTTTCTAAAAGAGCATTTGCAAGTTTCTTCATCGATATAAAATTATTTGGTAAAGAATCCCACACGTTTAACATAATATTTTCAATTTTTAGTGTGGGATAATTCCCGGAGCTGGTATACACCCCCCTTCCCCATTCTATGATGCAATGACTATTTTCACGTTTATAACTAACCGTCATGAGTCAGTCGTACACAGGTGCAGTGATATGATAGGAAATCAGCTAGCCCCCATGTGCACTTGGAAATATTTTTTTATAAATTCGACATTAGATATATATAGTTTATTTTTTTTTTTTTTAAATATTTTTGATTGTCTGTTCTCTCTTTTATGATATAAAATATAAGTTCATAAAAACTAACGCGTGGGTAATTTTAAAAAAGCCTGCATGAGACCCACTGGTCATAGGTTTGTCACAACTGGTATAGAGGATAAAAATGTTTTATTTTCTCATTTAAAGCAAATAGATTTTATATTGAAAAGGGTCACTTTATATTTTGCTAATCATTGAAGAGTAAACAATAAATATTTTATAGAAAATTTAGTAAACGAGGTCTGTTCAAAAAGTATCGTGAATTTTGAATTTCCGCGGGTTACGTATATTCGATTTTCGATTTTTTGTGGCGTTATGTTGGTACTCATGACTCTCACTTATGCCGACAAGTTCGGCCATTTTGAATGTTCAGTTTATTTTTGACAGCTGCTTTGCTTGCACGTTTTTTGGCTCGTCTTTGATTTTGATTTTGACCAAAAACATCATCGCATTAACATTGCTAAGGAGCTGTTGGGCTCTGTCCGCGAAGACCCAAATTTGCTCCATAGGGTCATAACTGGTGACGAATCATGGGTTTATGGTTATGACGTGGAAACCAAAGCTCAATCATCCCAATGGGAGCTACCGCACGAGCCAAGACCGAAAAAAGCGCGCCACGTTCGGTCGAATGTGAAGGTTTTGCTTACAGTTTTCTTCGATTGCAGGATCGTGGTGCATCATGAGTTCTTGCCACATGGTAGAACGGTCAATAAGGAATATTACCTATCAG
The DNA here is from genome assembly GCA_958298945.1 of Atherix ibis. Classification (NCBI taxonomy): domain Eukaryota; kingdom Metazoa; phylum Arthropoda; class Insecta; order Diptera; family Athericidae; genus Atherix; species Atherix ibis. The sequence continues at coordinate 1,872,478 of OY282607.1, read as the reverse complement.
TTATGCGCAAGTTGAGCGAAGCAATCCGCCAGAAACTCCCGGATTTGTAGAAGAACAAAAATTGGCTTTCGCCATTTTTGGCCAAAAACAACACACTAATAATGCCGCACCCACCGTAATCCCCAGATCTGGCCTTCTGTGACTTTTTCTTATTCCCGAAACTGAAGAGCCCCATGGAATGAAGACGCTAGGATACGATTGAGGAGATAAAGACGGCATCGAAGGAGGAGCTGAACAAGATCACAAAAAATGATTTTTTGAAGTGCTTCGAAGATTGGAAAAAACGTTTGCACAAGTATAATAACTGGTGAGGATTACTTTGATGTGGACAAAATAGATAGTCATGAATAAATAAATAATTTTTGAAAAAACCAAAATTCGCGACCTTTTTGAACAAATTTTATAAAAAATGACAAATTTAACGAGGCTTGTTCGTTCAAAGGCGATTGGCCGATCATGCAGTTCAGTTTGCATACTTATCGGCAAATGTTTAATAAGCCAACAAGAAAAATTATGATTTGTAGGTTGTTTTTAGTTATGCGTTTAAAAATATATCCTTAAAATGAGAGAATTTTGAGATTTTCATTTAATAAAGAAACACATATTATAACAGAAGAAAAAATTCAAAAATGCAAATTAACAATCATTTAAATTAGTTCACTTTTATTTTGTGCTTGTATATTTTTGATTTTATATAAAAAAAATGCTAATTCACTTGAAATTTGTCTATACAAAAGCTCTATTTACTAACATTTTCTCTAAATAAAACACTCTGAACAAGATAAATTAAAGCTGACAGAAAAATATCTTTAATTTGATGCTGTGCTACACATCACATTTGATGCTAGTGGAAAGTCTATACTAATTTAATTCCAGGCAGCATATTTAACATGACTAATATACTGAAGAGACCCATTATTTTTATTTGCCGGTAAAATTATCTTATCTCGGAGCTTTTTGGCTTGAAAAGTGGCATCCAGACTCCAAAACATCTGTTCAACGGAAAGTAGTCATGCTCGTATTCCAATAAAGTATGGTGCATGCGCAACGATTTTTCTTTGACGAACTGGTGAAGTCATGGAAAACAGTGATTTCTATCATAAATAAAGAGCGCAACAGACAGCCTTGTATGGCTATAATCTAAAAGCTTGATCAAACGTGTATGTTTACACTAACCGCACTTTAGAATCCATATCCATATGTGAAAAAGCATGGTGAAAAATTCCAAGCAACATCGCTTCGGAAGTCTTATCGAAAACTTATCTGAAGCTCGTTGGTATTTTTGTGAAAATGAAACTGGAAGTGGAAAATGGAATTGGATTCTGTTTGTGCTTGTCGTCATAATCACCAACACCATCCCGTAACTGCCAATAATGAACCATTAAGAAAACATCCTCACATCTCTGCTCATTGAAGTGGTCCGTCCTCTCTAGTGCATCGAATGAGATTTCAACAACGGCGACTTTGTCGTCACCGCTAGTCTCAATGGGAAGCAGCAATTCCTGAGGATACCTTTTTTGGGGAGCATCTTGACGTTTTCCAAATCAGTCTTAATGTAAACGTGAGCGTGTTCTAAACGGTTTTATTCGTTTTCCGTATGAATCCGTTAATTTTGTTCCAGAGAGCTTTTAATTAGTATTTCCAAAATATCCTTCACAGCCTCTCAGAATAACCCAACATGGAAAGGATTGTAATGCATTATAATATCTAACACAGCATCGTATTGTTCGCTAAAATTATTTATATTTTTTTTTTACTTTAGTGCAAATTTAGTAATTTTTAAAATTCTATTTATTGTCGATATAATTAAAAGTGTTCAATTTTGTAAATTAAAACAGTGACAAAAATTGAAATTTAACGAAAAAATTGATTTACTTTTAATCAATTAGTATAAAAAAAATTAAAATGGAGTATTTGTATTTGTAAGAAGTTAATTGAGGTTCAAAATAAAATACGTTCTGATAGTGTACAAGTACAAATTGGAATAATTTAATAAAATGTAATTGATCCTATTTAAAGAGTTAAGTAGATAAAATATTTACAAAAAAAAAATATTGAAAAATTATAAAAATTTAAAAAATAATGATTAATAAATAATAACAAATTGATTTGTTTTATCACAAGTTTATCAAAAAAGTTTTCATATATTGTAAAATTCCAGTTTTAATTTACTATTAAAGATAAGTTTTTAATATGTTCAATTATAAGATATAAAAAATAAAAGAATTTAATATATGTATGTGTGTACAAGTGGAAATGTAAATAAATGTATTTTTAGTTAGTGAATTATTTGGATTAGTTGGTTTTGCATTTAGTGTTCATTAGACACACGCTCTCAAGGATAATTTTTTTCTACTTCGAAACAACAAAGTCATCCGTTAATCTGGAGGGATTCATTCGTTGTGTATAATTGGAAATCTTCGAATCGAGATAGAGAGCTGGTACATTTTAGTGAGGTATTCAACTTAAACATTTTATTAGCAATTATTTCTACTGGAACGTGATCGAATGTGGCTATTACCCAACCAATCTGTGTTTAGAAAGCGCATCTATTCATGTAGGGAAAGACAATCACGGCCACTGTGATGAGGCTGAACACCGCCTTAGTAGACTCACAGTTTCATTTAAAATAAATAGAATTTAGTAGACGCCGTTGTCGTTATTTTATAAGTCATAAAAGAATATTAATTGCGTTTGCCTACTTTGATTCCTCTCCCCATTAGGATTATTCGCTTAAGTCACTTGACGTCAAACTTGAATAATCGTAATAAATCCAAATGAACTATACATATTTGCCTTAAAAGTAAAATAATTAAAGAAAAACCACCACAATGTAAGGATACAAAACGTTAACTTATTTTAGGAGATGGATTTAACAGTATTTCATGGTATTGGGGATCGTTTCGCCGTACTGTAGCCGATTAGCGGCAGCTGGTTCATATTGAACTGATCATCATACCTATTAATTCTTGGGTGTCTTCATTATGTTGAAATTCAAGCACATCTATTTTATATGATATAAGAAGTAAACAGACTCAAAAATAGATTTAAATACAGTCCTTATCTATCTATAGAATATGATACGTGTTTAGGTAATTAAATCTCAGTTAATGCCAATAAAAACATACAGAAATTATGGTAATATATGATAATCAAAATTGTAGTAAAACTTTTTATAGTGAAAAATATTTGAAGGCGAACCTTTTTTTTAATAAAAATATCTCAGTTAAAATATTTTTAATAAAAATATTGTTTCAGTAAAAATATTATCGTAAAAATATTTTCAATAAAAATGATTTCAGTAAAAATATTTTCAGTAAAATTATTTTTTCAGTAAAAATATGATCGTAAAAATATTTTCATTAAAAATTATTTCAGTAAATATATTTTCAGTAACAAATATTTTCAGTCAAAATATTTTTTCAGTAAAAATTTTTTTTTAGTAAAAATTTGTCAGTAAAATTATTTTCAGTAAAAATATCTTTTAACTAAAAATACTTTTTCACTAAAAATATTTTTTCAGTTAATATATTTTCAGTAAAAATATTTTGAAAAAGAAATTTTTCTTTCAAAATTTGTTCATTTTAAAAATTTTGAGTAAAAATATTTTTAATAAAAATGATTTCAGTAAAAATATTTTCAGTAAAATTATTTTTTCAGTAAAAATATGATCGTAAAAATATTTTCATTAAACATTATTTCAGTAAAAATATTTTCGGTAAAAATATTTTCAGTCAAAATTTGTCAGTAAAAATATTTTTTCAGTAAAAATATTTTCGGTAAAAATAATTTTTCAGTAATAATAATAGTTTTTCAGTTAAAATATTTTTTCAGTAAAAATTTATCAGTAAAATTATTTTCAGTAAAAATATCTTTTAAATAAAAATACTTTTTCACTAAAAATATTTTTTCAGTAAATATATTTTCAGTAAAAATATTTTGAAGTAGAAATTTTTCTTAATTTTAAAAATATTTAGTAGTAAAAATATGTGCAGTAAAAATAGTTTCAATAAAACTATTTTTAGTAAAAATACTATCAGTAAAACTATTTTCAGCAAAAATATATTGAAAAAGAAATTTTTCTTTCAAAAATTTTTAATTTTAAAAATTTTTAGTAGTAAAAATCTTTTCAGTAAAAATATTTGCAGTAAAAATATTATTTCTCAAAAAATATTTTGAGAACAAAAATTTATCAGTAAAAAAAAATATTGTCATTAAAAATATTTTGAAAAAGAAAAAATTTTCTAAAATTTAGGACATAATTTTTTAGTAGAATTTTAATTTTAAAATTAAATTTTTCTGGTGATCTTATATATAACACTCAAATAACATTATTGAATATCATTATATATTTATGGAAGAACTTGGATTAACCTTCCACTTCAGTTGATGTAACAAAACACAATTTTCGAGTATAATGAAAAGTTTTGAAAATAATCCCGGTTTTATTATACTTTATATATGGGAATATGCGAGTAGATAGTAAAATGTGAATTCTTCACCTTTAAATACTGAAATATTCACCAGATTTTGAAAAGATTAACTGAAAATTCACAGTCTTTGCAATAATAATCCTATTAATTTGCCTGGATTAGGAGATTATTATTGTTATCTTCAGTGAAGAGTTCTCAAAAGTTTTTACCAGAAAATACACAGAATTGCCACAGAATAAATTATTTAAAAAAAAAATAATGGTCTAACCGCGCCATTCGGTTTTTAGATTTATTCGAAATTTAATCATAATGATTTTAAACTGTATTCTTGCGAAAGTAATTAATTACAATTATTAAATTTTTAATTGGATATGAAAATTATTTCAACTTTTATAGAAATATCATTCATAATAAATATTATTTAAAAGGATGATTTCTAATAATTAAAAAATAATCCAAACTTTTTATTCAAAATGTGAATTTTCTGCACAATTCATATTATTTTAAGTGCTTCTATTAATGACCATATTTTTATACCAGTTAAATAATATTGTTTTATTATTTATATAATGTTTGAAAAAAATTGTAATTTTTTTATTAAATTGAACACAATAAAATATCCATTAATTCATAAAATATGCAAAAGAATACTCGTAAGTTTTTCCAAAGTGTTTTTTATTAATGGAAATTTCTTAATTTTCCTTTTTTAGCTTTAAACTTTCTATTAAAGAAAATATTAACAAAAAAACGGGGAAAATAGAAAAGAAAATTTTATGCAAAATTAACTAGTTATTTATTCTATACTATTTTTCAGTAAGCATAAATTTGTATAAAAATGGTCCAGACAATAGAAGAAGAGAATCTTAGTTTTTTCCTTCGAGTATAATGTAATTCTTTTAAAATGAAAAAAAAACAACAACTTTTAGAATTGAGTTCTTCTTCTTCTTTAGTTGCAAAACAAACAAATAAAAACTAAAAAAATACTTAAAACTATTTATATCTAGTGCAGTTGTATGATATTGTAGTTTGAGATGTTTTTATTAAAAAAAATGTGCAATAATGTTTAGAAAATAAAACTGAAATGAAACAAATAATATACTAAAATTTGAAATGCTTAAAAATAAGAAAATTTCCATGAAATAGGTGAGACTATGCAAATGTTATGCGAAACAATTTAAACGATAAAGACTCCACCGTGTCTTGTTGAGGATTTCAAAGCCACAAAATGCATTCCGTAACAATGAACGACGACGATGACGACGACAACCATGCAATAAAATTGTCTGCGAATCTTTTATGAATTCAGAATGTAACTAAACGGAATGTGTCCTTTTCCCCTTTCGCATTGTATGGGTATAGTTATAATTACAAGGCAACTGACAACCTGTAAGGATTCGATGGTATAAATATTTAAAGTGGATAACTTTTAAATGAAATTAACGTAAAAATTATTCATTTATTAATATTGAAGACTATTTATATAAAAACATCATTTTACCTCATTATTGAGCAATATTCAATAGTGTCATATAAAATATTAAAACGATAGAAAAAGCAATCGATCAAAGAAAAACCTAAAAATTTACAAAAAATATAAATGCTACAATATAAAAGACGTTATATTTTTAGAAATATGAATTTTATTGTACAATATATGGTTGATTTTATATTTATAACATATATAAAAACGTCGTGGATTAAAAATCAGTTGTAACATTTTGTTATAAATTCAAGCACTTACGTTATAAGTGCTTAAACTCACAATAAAATGTTACGATGTAATTTCCTATTTCACAATATATAAAGTTATTTAGTTTGCATAGATTAAGCTTATATTTAGAGAAATTTAATTCTACTAGAATATAATTTATAGAAGGTTTATTATACAAAAGTAAGTGTGTACTACTTCACTTACTTGATTCTATTTTATTTTATTTTCCTATTTAATAAACATAAAAACTCATTCTTATAATTACTAAATATTTTATATAACTCTTCTTTATAGAAATCCATTAAAACAATATTTTACTTTAATCTATTATGATAAGTTAAATTTTATACTGAAAATAATACCATTTCGGATTGAGGCAAACGCACATAATTAGTGATAAGGTATTACTTTACAACATTTGTAAGGTTTTGTCTGATGTTGAATCGCATCACTGACATTGTACTCTTCTCATGTTGACAGCTATTGTTGCCGCAACATTCTTGATTTCACAAAGCAAGAAGGGCAATCATTCTCAATACATAATAAATTAGTAAGTTTTTGAGCCCTTAAGGTGGGAGGGGAGTTATTTTTTTATGTTCCGAAGGATAATTACATATTACTTCTATTAGTATAGAATTTACCATAATTTGTCCAGGTTTTTAATGCATTTATTTACATGTAAAAATATTTAAAAATGTGGTAAATTTTGAATATTTCAAATTAAAATTAATTTGTTTGGTTGTGGAAAAGTTTTGAAGTAAATTTGCGAACAGCAATACTCAGTTCTATGTATGTAAAATAGGTAATATGGGTAATTGGGATAAAGTAAAAATATGTGTTATATTTTGCCAGAGTAGATTGATGGCTAAAAATAAGTTTAAAAAATGGTGTGGTTTTATCTAGTAAATCTACAATGAATTGGGAACTTCACGAAGAAAATCAATTACATTTTCTATATGAAAAATTTATATAACAAATGGTTTTGATAAAACAAAACTAATTTGATTTTTCTCTTATTTTCCAAAATTAATAAGAATTTTTCATAAAAATTACCATATTAATTAATATTTTTATTAAATTTTTTTATCATTTATTTCGTGGTTTGGAAATAAATATGTTATTTAAGGTGGAGGTTTTCCATTTTATACTATAGATTATTGAACTAGCAAAAACAACGCGTGAAAATTAGATATTTTTTTAAATTTTTTTTGTTTTTTTTATGAGTTTTACTTTTTTGTTTCAATTAAGAAAAATTGCCGTACAATAAAAGCCATTGTATCCGCTGAAAATGACTGTCTGGTCTGAATTTTGGTCTTGAGGCGTCATTTCCTTGAACCATTATTCTGAGCGGTATGATAACAGATTTTTTGTGGCCTCATTTTAAAGATTTTAATGTTTCAACAAAACGGCATCTCAAGCCACACAATACGTAATTTTGCTTTATTGCATGAAATTTTGCTTTTTTTGATCCTGCACAAATCGGATAATCCTGTAGTTTTCTTAAAATGTCCGACCTATCGTTGGGTCTAAAAATTTACATTTTAATACAAACACTACTAAAAAAATCTTAAAAAAAAGAAAAAAAACATTTCTCTTTAAATAATTTCTTGAAAAAAAAAAAAAAAAAAATTCTTATATTTCAACAAAACGGCGCCTTAAGCCGCACAACCCAACAAATTTTGGCTTTATTGCTAGAAATTTTACTTTTTGAAGCACAAATTGGATAAGACTGTAGTTTTCAGAAAATGTCCTGACCTATCGTTGTGTCTAAGAATTTATGTTTCAATACAAACACTATTAAAAAAACATTAACAAAATAGGAAAAAAAAACATTTCTCATTAAAATATTTCTTGAAAATAAAAAAACAAAACCAAAATAAAATTGTAATATTTCAACAATAACTTTTAAAGGACATGACAAATTCACTCGAAAAAAAAATTCCAACAATTTGTAAAAACCATAAAAATCTTTGAAAATGAATTTTTGAATTTAAATATTTGCTTTAAAAAGTTATTGGGAAAGTGGAGAAGATTTTAATCAAAATCATGCTTCTGACAGCCCATTAGGGTGAATGACTAAAATACGCTTGAAAAAATTCGGGGAGGGCTAGGGAAAAGTCTCTTTTATTAAAAAAAAAATGTTTCTATGTAGCCTTCTTGTTTTTACATACATTTTTATACCATTATAACAACAGTTTTTTTTTAAATTTGCATAAGTCATAAAATTTGAGGAAGGACTATTTTATAGTTGGCTAACGATAGTACATGTATTTATCCATTAAACATATGCAAATAGAAATTTGCATTTAATAATAACTTTCAAAATTATAGCTTTTTTTTGAAAATTTTATTATGGGTTCAGCTATAAAAAATATTAGGAATTTATTAAATATTTAGAGAAATTTATGAGCACTGTCAGTTTTTTAGGGACAAAATTATTTCCACTGGATTCGAAATAATTTTTAAAACAATTATTTTCTACTATTAAATGTGATAATTTAAATAATTGTGTATAAATTAAATGAAAAATTTATTTTGGAATTTATAAAATTACATCGTTTGGCATAATAATTTTCTAAATAAAGCAACTGGAAGGAAATATCTAAAAAAAATATATAATAGAAAAATTATTTACAATTTCATTTTGAACAACGATAGGGAAAAAATCTAATAAATTTAGTCAATTGAAATGAATGTATTCATTTGGAGGAATCTGCCTTATTTTGACTATGAAGCAAATAAATTGTTCGTGGGTCAGAATAAGAAATATTCCCAGTTAAATTATGTAGATTTTCCATGTTTATTTTCGAATAATTTTCTATTACGAAAGCAAATAATTCATTATATCCTTGAAGGGGTTGGGGGGGGGGAGGGGAATGGAATATTGTAAGTTGTAAAATCCTTACATTCGTAGGACATTGGACATGGTTGACGTCGGTTTGTATAAAAAGCATTGAGAAAATGCGCATCCCATGCAGAGCTGACAAATTAACTAAGGCGAAAGAGGTAATCCAAGTGCGGAGGGAATACAAATGCCTACAAATGGATATTGTGTGTTATTATTATTTTATTGCATGTCCTGCTGAATTTCTGACTCGTCGTTTAATTAATTTAGATGGTTTAATTTTCTGTCGTGGTCCGCCGTAAGTAATCTTCAGACGCAATGATTCGAACAATTTCGTAGAGGATAACGCATCAATTTTCGTGCGCCTTTATGTCCTCTACAAACGCCCAAATTTCCTTTATTTAATCATCAATTCATCATAGACACTGTGGTATGATGAACTAAGTTTCTATTAGATTTATTAATGTTCATTGCCATTGTCCTTTTAGCTTAAACGAAAGCATAGAAGAAAAAAATCACCAAATACGCTTTTCCGCCACTTACACACGTGTAACTAAAGATTAGGATCCATCAAGCCATGACAAATTTGATACAGAAACAGAGCCCCAGAGCTACATATTTTGGGTGCTGTTCATTTTATAAGAACAACTTTAGGAGTTCTCCTTTTGGGAGTGAAAATTTCAAAAGAAAATCGAAATGGTAAGGGAATAAACAGTTTGGCTAAGTTCATTTCCATCTCTTGAATGTGTTTGAGTTTCTATGGAATTTATTGTTGCTGTTTTTGCTGCATTTCCCTTCTCTTCTCACGGCTTTTTTTCTGCGGTTAATCTCTCTATTATTTGTATCCATCTCACTATTATCAAAGCTTAAGAAAACCATGGTATTCTTATAACCATAGTAGTAGGATGATGATATTACGATTATTTAAGCCAAGTTAATATTGTTGCTTATAGACTTCCTTCTTCTTATTCTCCTATATCTGCTATTGTTATTAATTTTGGTTATTTTTGTTGCTCTTTTTCTATACATTAATTTTGGTAAATGCTTTCATTTTCGGTTATTTCGATATTTTTTATGCAAAAAGTATTATTGTTATTTAATTTTTTATTAAAAAAAAAAAATTAAAAGTAATTTATTTAATCTAATTTAAGAAAAGTCATTTTTATGGCTGCACAAAGCTCTCAATAGGAATTTTAATATGCTCTTTTGTTTCAACTATTGTATTTTTTTAAATAACTAATTTACGTGGTCCTATAATATAGTACGAATCTAAGTAATTTTTTTAAAAATAGATATTTGCTTTCTGAAAATATCCATACTTCGAATAGATTTGAAAATAAATTCGTCTAAATTGTATCGCACTACAGAGAGCATTGCAAAAAAGTACATTTTAAATACTATTATTAATTAAATATTTTTACTATTTATTATAAATTAATATTAAATTGATATGCAATAATATAACTATTCAATATTAACCTGGCTGGTCCTTTTTAACTGTTTATTCTGTAAAATTCTACAAAAGCTTCATATTTGAGAATGTATACATACGAGGTCTGTTCAAAAAGTATCGCGAATTTTGTGTTTTTAAAAAAAATTATTTATTCATTCATGACTATCTATTTTGTCCCCTTTAAAGTAATCCCTACCAGATATTATACACTTATGCCAACGTTTTTTCCAATCCTCGAAGCACTTCAAAAAATCATTTTTTGTGATCTTGTTCAGCTCTTCCTTCGATGCCGTCTTTATCTCCTCAATCGTAGCGTAGCGTCATCCTTTAATGGGGCTCTTCAGTTTTGGGAATAAGAAAAAGTCACAAGGGGCCAGATCTGGGGAATACGGTGACTGCGGATTATTAGTGTGTTGTTTTTGGCCAAAAATGGCAAAAGCCAATTTTTGTTCTTCCACAAATCTGGGCTCATGATGCAACACGCCCCTGCAATCGAAGAAAACTGTAAACAAAACCTTCACATTCGACCGAACTTGGGGCGCTTTTTTCGGTCTTGGCTCTGCAGGAGCTTCCATTGGGATGATTGAGCTTTGGTTTCCACGCAATGTTAATGCGTTACTGTTTTTGGTCGAAATTTAGCAAAAATCGAAGACGAGCCAATACACGTGCAAGCAAAGCAGCTGTCAAAAATTACCTGACCATTCAAAATGGCCGAACTTATCGGTATAAGTGAGAGACATGAGTACCAACATAATGCCAAAAAATCGAAAATCAAATATACGTAACTCGCGGAAATTCCAAATTCGCGATACTTTTTGAACAGACCTCGTAAATAAGAAAAGAGGACATAATACCGAACCCATTGTATAGGAAAAAGAAACAAGAGCCCCTAAAATTGAAAAGTACGGCATCGTTTGATTATATGGCAAAAAATTTACTTAATTTAAATTATGTAAACTGCCTACGACCAAAAAAAAAATACTAGAAAAAAAATCTTTCTATAGGATTTTACTACTAAAATTAGTTTTCCAATCTAGATAATAAGGGAGCAATCCTATTTTTATTGGTAATAAAACCAAAAAAAAACTCCCACGACAAATAACTGTAGCACTAAATAATGTAGAAAAGGTGTAGAAAAGGTGAAAAACATTCAAATGTAAATAAAATATATTAAAACAGAATTTTTTTCCCCTATTAATTAATTTGAAGAGTTTAGTTGAATTGGGTACCCATTTTATAGGCTAAAAAAATACAAAAAGTCCTGAAATATTAAAACACAATTTCCATCTTAGCTACTTGTATTATCAAGTTGTCAAAATAATGATCGGTAAAACAGTTTGTGATGGTGCAGTGCTGAATGATCATAACCAAATAGCTGCGCTGATGTATTGGGCGTTCTGTCTTGTGCGTTGCGCCTTGCGTGTTGCGTGTTGCGTTGCGGTTGCCGTGATTTGTATACAAATTAACTGCAGAGATTTCGTGGCCTACTTATATCCGTCGATGCTTGTACGTATGCGTTCGACGCTTTGCAGCTGCAGATTACGTCGAGTATAAAGGGTATAATGTACAAAGGGCAATATTTTACAGTGCAGGAAATTTAAAATGAAATTGAAATACGGGTAACGTTCGAAAAATTACTTGAAAATGCCTTGTAATGTGTAATTTTGTTATATGAGATTAGAAAACCGCACAAAATGACCTTTTTTTTTAAAGAAGTTATGTAAAGAATAAATTTTTTTTGTCTACAAAATATTAAGATACAGAATTTTTTTTTTCAGTTGAATAAGATTATTTGAATTTTTTATTTTGTATAATCATGGCTGGTAATAACAAAATTGCTAAAAATTTCATATCATGCAGATTGGCAGGTTTGTAACAATTTTTTTTGATTTTTCGTCTCCTTTCATTAATATGGTTTATATCTAATATTTTCACTGAGCATATGAACTGCTGTACTTTTTTTATGATGATAATAAAAAAATAACATATTTCTCCAAATATATGTATTTTGTATCAATAGTGTGTAATGTAATTTTAGGAAATGTATTTAATAAAAATCGTGTCATGTACTGTTGAAGAATTACCGTGGATATAAAGAATTTGCGTAATTTTGTGTGCGTTTCAGAGTGAAAAGAGCGAAATCCAGTTTTAGGATTCCATGATTACCTGTATAATTTTTCTTAAAACAAAAGTAGATATGATTCCAGAGAAATCTATTTGTAATTTTCACAAACGAATTTAAATCAACCATTTACTAACTATATTTATATCTGTAATCATAGTTTTAAATTAATCCCATTTAATTAATATTTTACAACATGAACTCAATTTTCAATCATTTTACAAGTACACTCTAAACAAGATATCGACAAGTATACACTCTAAACAAGAGAGGTAAGTTATCCCTATTTTGTGTGTACTTGACGATATATAGTGCAATGATATTCATCAAAATTTTCCTATTTTATTATAATAAAAGGACATATACAGATAAACAGATTGATAGTTTTATTCATAAAAATTACTTATATTCATACGTAGGTTGCGCGTAGGTTGTTTTGTAAAAAAATCTGAAATAGGCAGTTTTTTGCATTTTTTTTTGGATAACAACATTTACAAAGGATACCATTTTATACTATTCCTGCACGTTTTGACATTTTTTATACTAATTCTCACTTTTAAATACATATGTAAATTTTTTGTTAGTCTCAAATTTAATTCTAATGAATTTTAAAAAAATTTCATATTAATTTTATTTGATAAAATGGCATGTACGGTAAAAGTGTTAATATTTTTAAAAAGTGCAAACACTTGTTTTATAAATTGTGCGTCTTTTCAATATTATTCTATAAGCTGTTTCTAATAGCGCACTATTATTAATATTAGATTAAAAGAAATTTTCATTTTTCTAAAATAGAACGTTTAAAAACTACATTTTTATTATTTTTGAATACATACGTTCGGAATTTGAAGACTGCGATCGTTTTTACTATTAATAACTAAACTCAAAGATTCAAAGCTTCTGTTATAAGACCAAAAATATGATAAATTTGAGTTTTATCTTTATTTATGAATTTATTAAATTAATTTCCACCCTATTGAATACCAATTAATTTACTTGCAATATATAAATATCAACTAATTGAAATTAGATTGTACATGTACACTTTTAAAAAAAATTCCCTTATTATACACTAAATTGATTAATTTATTTATCAAAAATGTATCTATTTATAAGTAATTACAGTTAATGATTCTAACAACTCCATTATTCTTATAAAAAATGTAATTAGTAAAATAGTTTATTATAAATAGACACTGCTGCATTTATAATATGTTAATTAATAAATACTTTTGATTATCGATAAAAACTTTACTCGATTGACTAATTAAATAAAAAAAAGGCTTTTTAGTATAGAATATGATTAATTTTCTTGTATAACTAAAAATATAAGCATTTCTTTTTATATTTAATTACTAGTTTGTAGTTTATTAAAATTTTTTCAGTAACGTATCCCGACAATATTGAATTTGGACAAATTTTTTTCTGAATTATATACTAAAATTTCAACTAATATATGTGTTTTTGATATAATAAAAAATAAAGCAATTAATTGTTAATTAGTGCTATGGTTTTATATAGGCGTATTGTTTATTTACATATATTATGGTAACGATTGCCAATAAACATTCCAAATTCATTAATGTATTATTTGATTTGATTTAAAACCCTAACAAAATCAATTATTATAGAATGAAATATTATCAAATCAATCGAATACACACTCATTATATATAAAATCAAATAACAATAATAACAAAAAATATATAAATCATAATTTTATACATTAATTTTATGGATTTATGCATTTTGAATCAACATATAAAATATGGTAAATTTGATTATTGATTCCGTTGAATGACCAGCAATTCTATATAAAACACTTCATTTTTTGAAATAAAAACTTCCTATTAAATGTTATCAATAATATAACTATTTATATAAATACTAACTTTTTTGTAAATACTTCAAAAAAGATAAAAACCATACGTATACATTCACTGTACTTTTCGATAAGTGTCAAAATAACAACTTTTAAAACAACAAAAGTATGCAAGCATTTTGGTATGCTACCACTTTCATGGAGGATGGCGTATTTTAAAACTCTCCAAAAGTCTACCAAATTGAGTCTACGCTTCATATTAAATTGATATTTACGAAATAAATAATAAACCTTATACAAAAAATAAAAATAGCCTGTCGTTGTTGTGTTTAAATTGTATTTTTGTTTGCAATAAGTAAATTAAAAAGTGTCTACATAAAAAAATCTACACAAAAGTATGCAAGAGTTACGATTTCTCGCCGCTTCTGCAATAAGTAAGCCAGAAAATTGCGTATACTCGTACATACACATATACGAGTATACGCAATTTTAAACACAACAACGACAGGGATTATAAACCCTAAGGTTTAGGGCATCAATCTAATGACGTGGGATTATTTTCTATTTTTCATGGTATTTAATAAGAATCTCATTATTATATATTTTTAAATATGAAAATTATGAATGCAAATCTGGGTGAGTGGGGGGTGGGGGCTTTATAGGATATTTTATTTTGGTTGTACACAATAAAATAACACGCACAATAAATGGAAATATTCTATCAAAGCTGTTGTAAGGTTTAAATCAAAGCCGCAACCCATTTGACTTTCTGATCTACAATATTTTCCTGATAGCATGAAATGCGATTATCCGTTTTAATTGATTGTAATTAATTTAATTATCACATTTTTGGATTAAAATATTTTTTGTTTAATAGGACTACGAGGAGAACTGCAAATGAAACTAGCAGTGTGAATTTTGTGTGCTTCAACTAATTTTACTAGTAAACGTATTTTAAAGCATAAATCCTGCGTTTATTCTCTAAAATGTGAACATTTCTATTATTTTCTAGAAGGTTTTCAATCATTATACAAGAATTTATAGTTATCGGTTTTGGTATTATAATCAAACAATTTCTAGAGCAATGGCAGAGTTCATCTTTGAAATTGATTTCTGATTGATGCTATTTGTAGAAGTTTGTTAGGAGCAACTTTCAAAACTTTTTCAACATTTATAAACTTTTGAAACTTTTCCAACACTTCCATTCAGTGGCTGGCGATGGTAAAGTTCATAAAATAAATATTTAAATTAAATATTCAGAATAGGAGTAATTAATTCAACTCTTGTACAGACTTCAATAATTATTTTGGCTATTATTAATAACACCTTCTATATTTGATTTGTTTTTTTTTTTTTATTTATAAACAACAAATTTCTTTATTAAAAACAAAAAATAATATTATCATCAAATTTATTAGGTAATTTTGGAACAAAACTACATTCTTTTTAGTAGTCAATATTTATTTATTCAATTAAAACGATAGACTATCGAAAATGCCAAAAAAAAAGTGTTTAAACAGTGGCGTTCACTGGATTTTGCCAGTTGGATCTATGTTAACTGAAACTGTTTATATACTTGACCAAATTCTTTTTCTCTTTAAAACTTTAACCCACAATCATGCTTCGCCCTTTTCTACTATCAAAACATTAATGAAGACATTTTTCCACTAACACTCTATATTACGATATGAAGCCCTGGGTGAGATCCGTGCTGAATACTCATACATCAACCGAACTGAGCAGTTTTAGGAAAAGGAAACTGACCTGTTTCTATACAGGAAACTTTTCTTGAAAAAGCTTAATGATCTATAAAATTCAATGCTTCTATTTACGGATGCGGCCGTAAACGACAATGGAGCAGCCTTTGCTGCTATCCATTATGTGCATGACCTATCATCTGTGAGGTTGCATACGGTATTATTCCTTTTAGGGCAGCGTCTTATTATTTTGAACTTTGGGCCATCAAAGTTGCCATTGCTATAGCAGTCACTTATAATAACCATCAGAAAAAAACTAATAACAATATTTTTATTTATACTGATTTGTTTTCTGCAATCGGTATAAAGAGCGATCTTGTCTTAAGACCATATTCGCTACTTTTTGTTTAATAATAACTATAAAGGACTTCTTTGGGTTCCAGGTCTTGCGGATATCTTAGGAAGTAAGCGAGCAGACTTGCTGAAAAAATCTGCACTCCAACGAGCAATATTTACGGCCATACTCTTAAATGCCTCAGCTCCTCAACAATGGTGGAAAGCCAGCATTGTTGAGACCAGTATATGTTTGGAGACCAATCCAAAGTTTTGGGCAAAAAAACTTCTGCCGATTAAAATTGGTCATACTGCGCTTTCACATATGACTTCCTGTTTAATAACTTTCAATACCTTATTTTCTAAAATTGCAGAGTTTTCCTAATACTTTTGCATATCCTTAGTACTTGCTTTAATTTTTTTTTCCGGTGGAATTCCATGATTTATTTTCTGGTGGAAATAACTAACAGTTCCATCTAATGAATTTGTTGTACTATTGGGTGTAAGGGAAAGTTCTGTCGTTATTTTTAAAAGAAAAAAACTAAATTTTTTTTCTACTTTTTATTCAAATATTAATCCAAAATATAATATTCTTTATTAGATACCATGTGTATAAGCTTAAATTCGCTGTTTGGTCATAGATGGCATGAGTGAGCGTATTAAGCTATCATAGGCACGCCATACTTTTGCGACAAAAAAAAGGCGCTCCTGCATCAGATTTTAACAGGCGATGAAAAGTGGATATATTTCGAGAATCATAAACACAAAAGGGATGGATTATCAACAAAGACCGAAACTACTTGGAGACACTCAACTTGGTGGTGCTACCACACCCCGCTTATTCACTAGACCTGGGCCCCTTCCCACTACAACCTGTTTTCGTCGATGGGCCGTGCGCTCGCTGAGCAGCACTTCGATTCTTACGAAGACATCAGAAAATGGCTTGATGAGTGGTTTGCCTCGAAAGAGAAGGAATTTTCTTGACGTGGTATCCACAAATTGCCCGAGAGATGAATAAATTTGTTTTTGCTTTCTATGAATTTGTCTTTGCTTTATACTTTGAGTAAATTTGTTTTTGCTTTCTATGAAAAAAACATGTGTTTTTTCACTAAAAAACAGCGGATTTAAGCTTATACACCTGGTACAACTGTCTGCCAGCGTTCTGGCAGCTTATCCAACCCCTCTGCAAAAGAAGTTCTCGTTTTTGGACACAAAGTATTCTTCCACTGCCATTTGGACACCCTCATAATTTATATATTCACTTCCATCAAAAAAAATTTTGCAGCGACCTGAACAGATGATAGTCAAATGGTGCAATATCTGGAGAATATGCTGGCTGAGGTAGAGTTTCCCAACCCAACTCGGCAATTTTTTGTACGGTTTTTCTTGCCACGTGCGGTCTAGCGTTGTTATGGTGAAGAATTACACTCTTTATCGTTGGCCAAATATGGACGTTTAAGTTGAATTTCTTTATTCAAAACATCAAGTTTGGAACAGTTACGATCAGCATCGGTCGTATAATTTTCTTTCAGCAACTCATAGTGGACAATACCCCTCCGATCCCACCAACAATACAACATAACTTTCTTTTGATTCACGCCAGCTTTGGATGTATCCTCTTTATAAATATATGCCCTTTTTCTTACCATATGTTTATAAACTATCCACTTTTCATCACCAGTCACCAAGCGGTCCAGAAACGGTTCCCTTTTGTGACGAGCAAGATTTAAAAAACATATTGAAATTCGATCTATTAAATTTTTTTTGTTGCTTAATTCGTGTGGCACCCAAACAGAGTTTGGACACAAAACCAAGCCTTTTAATGTGCTCTAAATCAATAGTCTGATGAATTCCAAGCATGCAGGGAATTCCAAACATGGTAATTGTCCTGATCATACTGCGTAGCACTTCGT
The DNA here is from genome assembly GCA_958298945.1 of Atherix ibis. NCBI lineage: Eukaryota > Metazoa > Arthropoda > Insecta > Diptera > Athericidae > Atherix > Atherix ibis. The sequence continues at coordinate 1,854,149 of OY282607.1, read as the reverse complement.
CATTGACATCTGATGGCCTTCCTGAACTGGGTTCAACTTTCAAAGAAAAATCACCCGAACGAAATTTCGCAAACCATTTCTGGCATATTCGAGCTGTTACTGCGTCTTCTCCAAACACGTCACACAAGTTTCCATCGCGTTATTCCCTTTTTGGAACTCATACAAAATACAATGTCTTAAGTGCACTTCTTCTTAACACATATTGACTGTTTTACAAATTTAAAAAAAACCAACAAAAATACGAAAAAATGTATACAAACCATCAATCATACAGTAATCTAACAGTTTAAATCGATTCAGTAAGAATCGACAACGCATACAAGTTCAAGTGTTCAAAAACGACAGAACCCAATAAATTGTAATTAAGTTCTGCTAATACGTTCACTTATGACTTAAAGACATCTGAAAACTCTCGTTTCGTCATATTACCTTGAAGGGCATCGTACTTAATCAGTAACTCCCTGACCTATGCTAATGGCGTTACCTATAACAAAATCAACAAATAAAAATTTAGAAAAAATTATTTAATTTAAATTCAATATACGAAATTACATCTTATGAATTTATTTAAATTTTTCTTAGTAAATATAACATTTATAAAAAAAATAAAAATAATTTTTTCTTTCATGAGCCATTATTCATCAATAATTCATTAGGAAATATTCACGAATAGAATTAAATGAAGTGAAAGATATTTGAAACTCTTCAGGGTGGAAATTTTTCTCAGACCAAACACACACACTTGAACAATAATTCAGAAATATTCAAGAAATTATTTGATTATGCTATAAAAAGTTTTCATTTCCATTTGATTAATTTTGTCCAAACATTTTACACTCAAATATGAATTAACCATAAAAGATAATAAACATTTACAAGAAGAGAAAATAAAAATGTTTTTATTATGTGAATAATTAAAGTTATCGAAATAAAATGAAAATGATTATTTTCTTAATATTTTATTATTGGTAAATTTGATTTATAAATAAATTCTAAAATGAAAAAAAATTTATTTACACAATATTGAAAAATTCGATATTTTTCGGGAAAAACCTTACAAGAGTACAAGATACCACGATGTTTGGTATAAAACTATATGAACGGTTATTCAATTTGTGCTTTGGAAAGTATGATTTAATAAAATATACGTTTTGTTCAAATTTTATGATAAATTATTTTTATTATATTTCTTAAGCTATGGCATTATTAATAAAATATAATAATTTTTAAATGGCTGCTATAATACTTTTTGCAGGCTTCGATCCTTTTGAGGTAATTTTTAATGATTTTTACGCATATTTCGGGGTGTAATTTTCCCATTATTTGACGGCGGTTTGTGTTTAAATGCTCAACTTTTTGTGTATTTTTATATTATAATGTCCCATGGTGTCAAATTTTATGATCTTGGAGCCAAATTGATATAACGCCCCGGCGGCAGAATATTAAGTATATATGAGGTCTGTTCAAAAAGTATCACGATTTTCGAATTTTCGTGGCGTTATGTTGGTACTCATGTCTCTCACTTATGAGCCATTTTGAATGTTCAGTTAATTTTTGACAGCTGCTTTGCTAGCAACGTGTTTTGGCTCGTCTTCGATTTTTGCTCAATTTCGACCATGAGCTGTTGGACTCTGTCCGCGACAACCCAAATTTTCTCTAGAGAGTCATAACTGGTGACGAATCATGGGTTTATGGTTATGACGTGAAAACCAGCTCAATCATCCCAATGAAAGCTGCCGCACGAACCAAAACCAAAAAAAGCGCGCTAAGTTCGGTCGAATGTGAAGGTTTTGGTTACAGTTTTCTTCGATTGCAGGAGCGTGATGCATCATGAGTTCTTTCCACAGTGTAGGAAATAAGGAATATTACCTGTAGTTATGCGCAAGTTGTGCGAAGAAATCCGCCAGAAACGCCCGGATTTGTGAAAGAACAAAAATTGTCTTTTGCCCCATGATAACGCCCCTGCTCACGCATTGTTGCTTTTGCGGCAATTTTTGGCCAAAAACAATACACTTATAATGCCGCAACCACCGTATTCCCCAGATCTGGCCCCCTGCTAGTTTTTCTTGTTCCCGAAACTGAAGAGCCCCATGAAAGGACGATGCTACGCTACGATTGAGGAGATAAAGACGGCATCGAAGGAGAAGTTGAACAAGATCACAAAAAATGATTTTTTGAAGTGCTTCGAGGATTGGAAAAAACGTTGGCACAAGTGTTAAATATATGGTGGGGATTACTTTGAAGCAAACAAAATAGATAGTCATAAATAAGTAAATAATTTTTGAAAAAAAGAATTCGCGATACTTTTTGAACAGACCTCGTATACCAGCTTATCTTTCCAATAATGGCATAAAAAAAATATAGCCAACAAGGGGCAAAAGTAGATATCGGACAGTGGATATATTGTGGCTGGCGAAATGTGTTTATCAAAAATAATAATAACATGGATACCCCTACGGGAGCATGGTGCATGGTACAAAAAATCCGAGCGGTGTTTAGAAATTTACAAGGTTCCTAGCTCTGAGAGCGGAGTTCAAACCTAACTATTCTTAAGACATAAATTGGTACCATAGGAATCGAGGTGCTACACAGAATTAGCTCGGGCGCTGTCACTGCATATGACAGCAGAGGTTTAGATAAGCCTCATCACAAGCAGTTGAAGTAATCAGCTTGTAACTGATTACTGACTGCTAACTATCAGTTATGTACGTGCGCTGATTGAGCGTAATCTCAATCGCTATGGTCCTAGGCATCTCGTGGTAGTATGTCTCACGACGGGTATACCACGTAAGCAAAACAGAATATTCTGACATTAGCAAATTTTCCTTTCGAAAAATTCGCATTCAATCGGAAAATACTCTGAAAATTGCGTGGTTAGTTAAGCTATCTTTAGTATAAAATGACAAATTTTAATCCAAATAAATTTTACCCAACATAATATATATTTTTTGGATAAATTTCAATTAATAGTGCTATGGAAAATGGATAACCCGGTAGTTTTTGCTAAAAAATCTCTTTCATTCGAAAATAAATCGCTTACAAATATTTAGTAAAGAGTACCCCTTAAATTATATATATTTTTTTTTGTTGAGAAAGCTATTTATTTATTTTTGTTTTTGAAAATTTTTATCAAGTTATAAAAATTAATTGTCATAAAAATTGTTTTTTTTTGTCAATGTAAAAATCGTTAATCAATCTTACGAATTGTTCGTATTTCTTATGATCATAAATTCAAAATATTTCCTTAATTAATAGAACGATTTGTTTCTCATTTATTGGTAGTATTTATTGTATTTCCTTAATTAACCAGCAACAATAAAGGACAATAAATAATGTATTAATGGGCAACCAAAATATCTATGCATATTTATTAATAATATTTGGACAAAAGGTGAATAATAAGGACATAATGGAAATAATTTATAATTTTCTAACTAATTTGAAGAAATATTTACGGAATCTGTGTAGATAATTAGTTACAATAATTATCATTAAATAAATTATTGATAAGAAAAATAAAATTCTTTCAAAAAATTATGTGTTATTAACATAAAAACATAATATAGAACAAGTGACTTAAAAAAGATATGATCTTATCAGCAAAATATTTTTACTTGACGGGGTTGTATGGGAAGTACAATTTTCCTCGCTCTAGGAAATGATTTTAAAAAAAAAGAATTTTTCTCAATTAATACTTTTTTTTATAAATTTGGACAGCCAAATTTACAAATAAAGAGTTTATCATTAAGGTTGCTTCGCCTTTAAAATTGAATTTAAAAAAGTTTTATGTAAGTTAATATAATTATTGTATTATTTAAAAATAACGCCGTTAGACTCTTTCGTATATGTGTAAATCGGGCTGAATCTCATCGATGGTTTGATGTAGCTCGGCTTATTGGCATAGGACCAGTTGGTGGTGACGAACCTTTTTACACGGGCGTGCCAAAAATCCTATGTATGAAGAATTTTCAGTAGAAATCTTTACTAGAAATTCTCAGTAGAAATTTTAGTAGGTATTTTGAGTACAATTTTTTTTGAGTAGAACGTTTAGTAGGAATTTTTAGTAGGATTTTTTTCAGTAGAAATTTTAGTACGACTTTTTAGTAGGATTTTTTTCAGTAGACATTTTTAGTAGAAATATTCAGTAGAAATTTTCCTTTGAAATTTTTAGTAGAAATGTTCGGTAGAAATTTTCCATTCCCCTTTTTTCAGCAGAAATTTTTAGTAGAAATTTTCAGTAGAAATTTTTAGTAGAAATTTGCAGTAGAAATTTTCAGGAGGAATTTTCAGTAGAAGTTTTCAATAGGAGTTTTCGGTCGAAATTTTCAGTAGACATTTTTCATACAAATTTTCAGTAGGAATTGTCAGTAGAAATTTACAGTAAGAATCTTCGGTAGAAATTTTCATAAAAATACCATTATGCTATAATAAATTTATTTATTTAATTCATAAACTATTAATACAATAAAATAATAAATAAATATTGAACGTAACTATTGAGAAGGCTCTTGTTATCCAATCCTTGTGGAAGGGAAAAAACTCCTTAAAACAAAATAGTTTTTAAAAAAATTTCACATTGCACTAGCATGCTTATTAAATATATAAACAAACAATTACAACTTAATTGCAATTTTCATGAAATATTTGAAAACTGATTAACCAGAAACCATTTGAAATTGATTAAAAAATTCTTCGTTATGCAGTGAAATTAATTGGCTATAAATGGTGTGGAGAGTAGCTGTTGATGGAATTTCAGTTAAATTTCAATGCAATTGGCAACTAATTACTAAAGAAAAACGATAAATAACCACAGACTTGTGGATTTGTGTAAGTTCAATATCTACTAATTACCTACAATATTCAATTCCATTCACTTCGTTTCGATTTATTTGTGATTCGACTTGATTACGAGTGCAAACAACTCGTGTTCGTTCCTTCCCCAGGCGGTACAAGTTCGTGAATCGTTATAATCAGCAAAGCCATTCTGATCATCGCTCGAATCGTTGCAACTTGCACTGAGATCTACAAATGCACATTTAAGGTCTATCAGGAAAAAGTTAATTATTCAATGGTGCTTAAAATATTGAATTTAAAGTTGCTTTCATAAAGACACGTTTCGTGGATGCTTGTAAATGTACAACTTCACGTTCGGACACACATTTTAAGTGTAGACGCAGACTTCTTAGCGAAGAAGAAACAGACCAAAGTGTAATTTTTATGACCATCCATTCGCTAACCAAGATGCTCTCGGTCTCCTCTTTCCACCTTTGATGAAAATTTCCATCAATCGTCAAGGCAAAGTTTTGATGAGCAAATTAAAAAGTTTCCGGAAAACTAGCAAAACAAGTTTAGTGCGGCGATGGTGGATTAAATTTCATATTACCGATTTTGATATAAAATTTACATATTAGCCATGCGCTTCTGTTAGACTGATGATCATGTTGGCTGATGTGGGGAAATAGTGGAGTCTGTCCATGATATCCTCCTGGGTGCATGAGTTCTATTGTGATACCAGCCATCATAACATATTATCCTGCGGTGCGATATTTTCCTCGCAAAGTTTCGTAGTGAATATAAATGAAATTTTTTTTGGATTTGATTTCAGGATTATATCATGTGCACGAGGTTCACAGTTCGGTGGGACATGATGCCTATGACAAATAGTAAATTTCGTTTATGTACGGAGTAATTGTCGATGGATTGAAAATCGATTACAACTTTCCCAACAATAATGGTACGGACACAGTCAGTCGGCATTTGTCATTCAGAATCTAAAATTTATTCCTTTTTTTCTTGCTTTTATTGAAGCTGAAAATAATCATACAATCGAATCCGATTTGTTAAATCCAGTGTATAGTCTGCTACATGTCAACAGTGATGGATTCGCAATGGTTTCAAATTGTAACAGAATCTGTCATTGATTAAAGGGTTATTTTGTATTTTATTGAATGTATTTAAAGGATCGATTTTTATTGCAATTTTTTTTCTTGTTCCTTTTTCTTTTTTGGTTGTTTTTGTTGTTATTGGATTATTTCTGCTCTCTTAACAGCAATTTTATTTAAGCATATACCCGTACCATTTGGTGATAGTAGTCGAACTGTTTCCATGTCCACTTTTTGATTTTATTTATTGTTATTGGATATTGAGAACCATATATGAACCAGTAAATCATTTTGATTTTCTCCATTCATCTGCAATTCCAATAAAATGTCACCAATTTAACAACGAAATTGAATAAATCCAAGCTTTTGTAACGTGGACTATTCCGAAATTCCAGAGTACGCTGATTTTTTTTATCTATTAGGTTGTAAGTTAATGTAGAACCATCAGTGTGTTTTCACCTATCCGTTGATGAAAGTGTGCAGCATCGTTTTTCCAGAACCAAATGAGAAGATTCCACGTGTTAGAAGGGGTATTCTACTGCATAACATTATTGCACTGCATCTCCATTAGAAGCATTCAAAGGCAATTTGTCTGCTTCGCTTTGTCAATTGAAAAATTCATTAATATGGCGGCGACATTGTCAGCAGACGTGTCCTGTGCAAACATAAGTACGAGTATAAATTACCAATGTAGTAAAAGGTAACCGAAACTACTCGTATATTTATCAACCAACGACAGTCAACTTTATGGTGACTAAAAAGTTTACAAATTTATTTATCTAAAAGTTTTCGAACAACTCTCATCACCTTTTGTTCACTGTGGACTTTTCAATTCCATCCTACAAACAAACGTGTGTGAATTCATTCGTATTTGCCATTTCTTCAAGTTAATTTACCAGAAAACATCACAGTATAAGATAACATTTGTTCTTATTTGGTATTATTGTATTTAGTTGGTAACGTTTTTTTTTTTTTTTTTTTTCTTTAAATATAAATAAAATAGTTAATTTTCTATATTTTTCAAGGAGTAAATATTTTTAAATAATATTTATAATTCTTGAAATAATAATATTTTACAAGATTGTATTTGAAATTAGTTTTTTTTTGTTTTTTGAAAAAATATTTCAATATCACAGTCACTTATGTGCATTCGTCGTGAATTTTCAATCTGGTTTTATGCTCCAGTTGTGTATTGCATAACAGTCAGGCGTAAATCAAAACGAAAATGTGACAGCTAACATTATTGAGCATGAAAGCAGGCGGCAGCTTTCTTTTATTCATTTTGCACTTGGAGAAAAATGATTTTACTTCATATTAAAATTGTCATATTGATAAGTGAATATTTTTTAAAAATATAATTAAAATATATAACACTTCAAATATTGTACGAGGTCTGTTCAAAAAGTATCACGAATTTTGAATTTCCGGGGGTTACGTATATTTGATTTTCGATTTTTTTGTGGCGTTATATTGGTACTCATGTCTCTCACTTATGCCCACAAGTTCGGCCATTTTAAATGTTCGGTTCATTTTTGACAGCTACTTTGCTTGCACGTGTTTTTTTTTACCAAAAAATGTATCAATTAATCTGTATCTTTTAAAAGATGTGAACGACGAAAAGCGTGCCGGACGCCCGAGCACGTCAACAACAAACGAAAACATTGATGAAGTGAAGAAAATAGTATTGGTCAATCGTCGAATCACCGTTAGAGAAGTTGCTGAGGACTGAAACATATCGATTGGCTCGTGCCATTCGATTTTTACCAATGATTTGGTCGTGAGACGGGTCGCCGCGAAATTCGTACCAAAACTGCTCAATTTCGACCAAAAACAGCATCACATTAACATTGCTAAGGAGCAATTATTTTATGGGTTTATGATTATGACGTGGAAACCAAAGCTCAATCATCCCAATGGAAGCTGCCGCAGGAGCAAAGACCGAAAAAAGTGCGCCAAGTTCGGTCGAATGTGAAGGTTTTGCTTACAGTTTTCTTTGATTGCAGGGGCGTGGTGCATCATGAGTTCTTGCAACAGGGTAGAACGGTCAATAAGGAATATTACCTGCAAATAATCCGCCAGAAATGCCCAGTTTTCTGGAAGAACAAAAATTGGCTTTTGCACCATGATAACGCCCCTGCTCACGCATCGTTGCTTGTGCGCAAATTTTTGGCCAAAAACAACACACTAATAATGCCACAGCCACCGTATTCTCCAGATCTAGCCCTCTGTCACTTTTTCTTGTTCCAAAACAGATTCTTTGATCCATTTTTTGGAATGGGCAAAAATCGAAAACCAGCCAAAACACGAGCAAGCAAAGCAGCTGTCAAAAATTAGCTGAAAATTCAAAATGGTCGAACTTGTCGGCATAAGTGAGAGACATTAGTACCAATATAACGCTACAAAAAATCGAAAATCGAATATACGTAACCCGTGAAAATTGAAAATTCGCGATACTTTTTGAACAGACCTCGTATGTTCATTGCTCTGAAGGGACGTTCTTCTTATTAAATGGTAAAATGTGCTTAATGTTTCCGATAATATTGGGTTGTCTGGAAAGTAATTTCGTTTCTTTTATAAAAATGAAACACGATTTTCTTATAGTAAATTAATGTTTTATTCAATTAAATATTGTCCAGTCTGATCCAAATACCCTTTGCCATCTTTCTGGCAGTAGCATGATTCCACGCTCATACAATTTTTGTTCTTTGCTGGCAAAAACTTGATCCAAGTGATTTTTCACCTCCTCATTTGAATTTAACGTTTTACCGTCTAAAAAATTTTGTAGAGACCGGAAGAAATAATAATCGGCAGTATATCCCATCCAAGCTCTTAAAGCTTTTGCCGAGTGGTCAAATTTGTATGTGGTTTCGCACAAACTTGTATGTGGTTTATCCTTTTGGAACACTATACCTTTCCTATTGACCAATTCTGGCCTTTTTTCTTTAAGTGAATCATTCAATTTGTCCAAATGATGACAGTACACTTCAGAATTGATCGTTGTATTGTTCGGTAGAAGGTCAAAATAAACGATTTCTTTGAAATCCCACCAAACAGATAGCATAACATTTTTTTTTGATGAATATTGGCTTTCGAAGTGCTTTGACAAAAATCTTTTGCACTTAACATTGTCGTAGACAATCCATTTCTCGTCTCCAGTGATGATACACTTCAAAAATGAATCATTTTCTTGGCGTTTGAGAAGCAAATCACAAACGTCAATTCGACGGCACACATTTTTTTCCGTAAGATGATGAGGAACCCATATGTCTAGTTTTGAGATAAAACCTAGCTATTTTAAATGATCATGAATGGTCGTATCCGATAAATTTAATCTCTAAGCAATCTCAGGAGTTGTTATTCGCCGATTTGCATCAATTAATGTCTTCATCAGCTTCAACTGGCCTTCCAGAATATGGTGCATCTTCGAGATCAAAATTGCCGGCTCGAAAATTTCCATACCACTTTTGGCACTGGCGCTCACGTAACACGTATTCTCAATACACATTGGATAATTTTTTCTTGCTTGAAAAAAGTAAAATATGCCGAAAATGCTGTTTTTCACTTTCCATATTTAAAAGGGTATCAACCAAAAACTACTTTGCAGAATCAATCGAATTTTTTCACAAGCAAGCCTTGCTATGTCAGCTGTCAAAATACATATGATTATGCGACTTAAGTGTGAAGTTGGTTGTGAAAAAATACAATTAAATCTTCTGTTGGGAGATAACGAAATTACTTTCCGGACAACCCAATACAACCCAATAAATGATTATCCAATTTGTTCTTTGGAAAGTAAAGTTTATTTAAAAATTTTTGCAATTCAAATTTATATTTAATTTTTACTCTAATATATTGCTTAAACTCTGTCATTATTATTTTATCTATAAAATAGAATTATTCTAATAGCTGCCATGAAACATTTTGCAGGACCAGATCCTTTTTGGTAATTTTTGATGTATTTTCCGCATATTTCAGGCTGTAACTCGACCCATAATAGACCAATGGTTTTTAAATGCTGTAAAGTTTGAAAATTATCTGTACAAATATAATATTTTGTGTAGTACTATTAGAAAACGTCCAACGGCGTCAAATTGCACGATCCCCAATCTCGAAATTACGCATCCTGGCAAGTTTTAACTCAGTTAAACCAAAATTTGTCATGTTTTATGGCTTGTGGAGTACGGTTTTATTGAAATAACATATAGTCCATATTGAAACCTTCAACTTTATGCTGATAGTGCTCAGAATAGAAAATAATGCACTCTTCTTTTAGTCACTTTTCACAAATAAAATGGCTTTTACACAGTCACTTGTGGTTTTTCAAAATCCAATTACTGGAATTTTTGTAATTGACATTTTCCGAGCAAATGAGAAATACAACCTCATCGCTGATGATAATTTCGTTCAAAAAACCGCAAAATGCGATTACAGCAGAGGCACCTCTTTTGTAGAAATATTTTTCTAACAATTTTAACATATTGTTTAGTAAATAATATAAAATTGCATATTTTATTACAAACAAATTTTATCTTAATAAATAGATATGTTTAATAAATATTAAAATGACAGGCATTATATTTTCAAAATTAAAAAATGAACAAGACTGTATTTTGCAGAAATTTTACAGGGATTATTAATTTTCTTGAGATAATTCTGACAACTTAAGTAACCAAACTTGGGAAGTTTGTTCGAAAATTATTTATTCCTGTTAAATTATAAGGGAAATGCCTTCTGTAAATGGGTGAATAGCTTGTGAACGGATATTACACTTATTAATTAATAATTTTTTTTTTTAAAAAAACTTTTAGTTTCAAAACGATTTAGATGCCAAATTTAAAAATTAATTAAATATTTTGTTCAGCTAAGAAGATACTGTTTTTACATAGAGTGAAAAAAAATTGTACCAATCTCAAAATAAATAAAATTTTTTTTTGGTTAATTTTAAAAAATTCTTTAAAAATGAATAAAAAATAAAATGTTTCGTTACTCTCGTAAAGCTACATAAAAATTCACTACACTTTATAGAGTACCAATATAAAATGTTACATAATTTCAATATAGAATTCAAGTTCAGGAAAACGTTGTACAATTCTCGACCATAGATTATCCTTAGATCCAAGTAAGAACATTGAACGTGACTCTTGATATTGCATGGAAATATTTTATGAGATTTTGCTAGATTAATCTCGGAATTTCATTTCTGGTATACGTATTCAAGGAGGAAACAGTCATCTAAAGTGGAATTTTCCTGTTAAAATCCATTCATTCTTTTGATATTGGGATTACAGATACTTTTGTCATACAATATATATACAATCTTGTATAATTGTATAATCAATATAATCAATAAAACAAACAGTGAGGGTAAAAAGTAATTTCACTGTCGAAAAACGTGAATAAATTGTATGACATTGCCGAAAACTGAGGTGGCTTAAATACTTAAGGTTGAGTAAGCCATAAAAGATTATGTTTTTATTTCAAATGAAGACAATTACAATACTTCACTTATATAAAGATTAAATGTAGTCGATTTTTTCTTTAGTTTAAAAATATATATATATATATTTATTAAAAAACATGACACAATCAATCAATCGATAAGAATATTAGTTCACCTTAAGCCTTTAATAGAAACAATATCGAGTACTGTAGGTATAATAGTAATTATGTTTTTTTTCTAAGTTATAATTTCATGTTTTGTTCAAAATAATTTCACTCGAATTAATAGAAAAATAAATGGGGGGATTGGTCGGATCAAATCGATGTATTATTTTTCATATGAGCTTTAAGCGGAACGTACATACGCATAAGATGATTGTGTCTGCCCTTTTAGTAAATAATATACAATATTTTCTTTTCATTTTTTATGCTATCTTACATATGTGTATGTTTGTAGAATTTATCAGAATTCTTGAGAAAGCATATATGGGAAAAATATGGTATAACAAAAGTAACGAAACCAATTAAAATACAGTAAATGAAAGCGAAGCAAAGCTTTTCTTCTTTATTTTCTTATGAATTTATTCCAATTACGAGTATTACTAATTCCTATTGAATTCTATTCAATTATTAATATATTTATTCATATTTTGTATTTACTTTTCGATTGAAACGGATATTATTCACTCAAAAACCAGTCAAGTAGTCCCTTCGTTTTCAAGGATGTACATATGCCGGGGCCTAGATTACCAATATTTTCACGTTAAATTAAAAATAGCATACTTCTAGGGGCTTCATATAATTTCATGACGACAGCAACGAGCTGCCGAAAAAGTGGAAATGTTTACGCAACATTATTGCATTGTGGTCCATGCAACATTTGCGTAGGCACCCTTAAATTTAGAGCGTTGACTTTTTTTTCTTGTTGCTATATTTCAAAGAATACTTTTTATAAAATATTCCAATTTTTTCATTTTTAACAAATTTATTTTTTGTATATTTTGGCATGGCTTTTTTTATAAAGCACTTGTGCTAAAGGGAAATTTGAATATCCTTTTTATGTTTTCGTAGACGTTTGGAAGTGTAAAGGGCATACAGTGAGAGATCGTCGGTGCTCTTTGGTCGTAAATAGCTGTTGATCGTAATGGCAGGGTATTACACATTCGGATTGATTGGTCAAAAAAATAATGGCTGCATTTTACAGTACGTCCGAGAAAGGGGATTCAGAATAAACTTCTGTGCATTATTGGAAAAATTACTATTACAGATGGAATGCAATTAGCCAATTTACTGAAATACTGTTCATATAAAATACGATAAAATAAAGAATAGCAGAAGACGTTAGGACGATGTTCTAATAAATCTAATTTTGTATCTGATCTAGTAAGTGTAATAACGTTTCAAAAGCGCCTACCCATACATGAGAATTGTTATATTTCCACGGTTAGAAGTAACGGACAATAGAGCACTTATAAAAAAAATAGTAACGAGTTGGAGATAAAACTGAACCCTGAGGAACACCAGCATTTGTTAGGTGGACTGCAGACTTGAAGTCAGCCAAAATAACATGGATTGGACGGTTCAAAAAACCGTTTCTCATCTATTTAAGATAGCAATCATCGATACCATATGCAGCATTTTCGACAAAAGATCATGATGCCAAACTTTGTCAAATGAGTTCAAAATTATCAAGTGGAATAATCCTATACTCTTTAGAAAAATAGAGAGTATTGTGCGACCAAATCAACTGTGGATCTATTGCAATGGAAACCATATTGACCTATTTTTACGGACACCATATATTTCATTAGCTGACAGTTTATCAATATTTTCATGACCTTAGAAAGACGGGATGTTAGTGCAATGGGTAGGTAATTGTAGGGGGAACTTGTTTTCATCTATTCGGAAAAATTGCAGAAGAAAATTGGAGGGGGGATAATAAGAAAAGGGTTGGTGAAAAGGAAGATCACCTTTTCAGAACTATAGGCAATATACCATCTAAACCAGCTGAATTGCGTATATCAAGTGCAAAAATGAATTTTCCTCATAGAAAATTTAACGTGCTCTAATAAGGCAACACATAATCTGAAAGAGAGGGGAAATGCACAAAAGATGATCTCTTAGTAAATTGACCACGTCTAATGAGCTGACAGCTGAGATTAAAAATTAATTCTATGCTATTTTTTTAATTAATTATGGGTAACAAAAATAATATATATTTTTTAAATTTTTCAATAAAAATATGTATTTGAATGCGGAAATACCAAATCAGATTCATGCAGAATTATAATTGTTTACCATGTGGACAATAAAAGTGTACGAGCACAAATGTGTCCACGTTACTTTTACTCTCCATCGTAAACCACGTTATCCCTTATATTTTAATAGTAGTCAACATACCATAAGATGCTAAAGTTCGAGATCGGGGACTGCTAAAAATAAACTTTCTAATCTTAGAAGAGACAATGAAGTACTTTTATTAATGGCTTATTGAAAACTATATGAACTTATAGACTAGAGTTCTGGGGATCTACCATTCCTTTTAATTCCCACAATTTAATAACTTCATATAACATTTTTTTTAATTCAATAAAAACAGTTTCATTTTTGTTTTTCCAATTCGTCATAGAAAGTTTTATTCTCGTGTTACTAACCCTCCTGTTTGAGAGCTGTACTCACCATATAATAATAATATTAGTTTCCATAGTCTCCATAACTCAGTTCTTTAATGAAGCCAGAGATTGGAGACGCTAAAAGCCGCTTATTTTGGGAAGTACTGATACTTATTTTATGAAGTACAACCCGGAGTTTTGTTAGAAAAGACTGGCATTACTGAGTGTAATCTGCCAATATACTGACTCGCCTTGGAAATAGCTTGAATGTTATAAGAATGTCCCTTCTTATAAGTGCAGTATAAATTTCAACCTCGTTCGGTAACTTTGCCACCGTATAAAGTGTGATAATAAGTGAAGTTGTATTTTTAGAGTATGCTATGAAAAATTGAACAGCGAAGTGGATCAAGGATGTACTATGAAACTGAACCTTTGGTCGATATTCCATATAAACTCTGAAAGTCCTTCATCATCAAAAACTACTGCAAATATAAATCGAATGAGGTCAGATCGACCATGATAACTGTCAACCAAATTTTTTATAAAAAAAGACTCAAAAAAGGCTTTTTTGCATCACACTTGTTTCACGGCCATCTCCATCGACGAGCTATTATCGTAAAAATAAATTCCTTGCGATACTATTAAGCAACACGATCCACAAGCCCCCCTCCCCCCCCTATCAGACAACTATCAAAATCCCTGTTTTTAAGTCTGATCAAAGTCTTTGTGACATTTTCTCAGTCCCCAGGGAAAAAGAAAAAAATTTTAAAGGACATTATTTTGGTTCTGTCGATATCATCCAAAGGAGTATAACCGAGGAGCTATTTTAATTTTCAAATAACTTTTAAAAACAACCCTTAACTGTTAAATACCCCTGAGGCACAATAGTATTTTTTTCCTCAGCTTTTAGTTTTAAGAAATTGCTACCCCACACCTATTGGTATCGTAATATTTTTTTTTTGCAAAAACCAAAGTAACATTTTTTAATGTTAATTTTGCCAGTATTTACAATTTTACTTTAAGTATCTAATAGATAAACTTTACATGCTATAATAATAATAGATAAACTTTACATGCTATAATAATAATATTTAAATTATTTCTCAGCAGGTTTATCTTTAATAAAATTAGTAATCTATCCACACCGCCAAGATAATCACTGAAGTTTATTAGCAAAACTCTAATTTATAACTAATTATTTTTCTTGTACAATAAATTTACCAGTTATAAATCGGTATAGTTAAAGAATCAATATATTAAGAGTTCAATTATAATTAAAAAAACCAAAATGAATATTTATGAAAGATATTTTTCGATCGATAAAATAAAATAAAAAAAGAAAACATTTTTATAGCAAAGTTCTCCTTGTGATAAATTATCTTCTCTCAGAAGGCTAAAGTTCAGATAGGTTAAGGCTAAAGTTTATTTGTGTTAATAAATTCACTTATATATAAACCAGTATCAATATACTTGGAAACTCTAAAAATCTTACATAAGCTGTTCAACTTGTACAACTTGTAAGTAAGCCTATTCGTATCTAATAGATTTTGTTTCTATTACATTTTATCCGATACACAGTGTTGTAGTAGTTTTATTACTTCTATTGCATCTGAAACTTTTATCTAAATAATGTTAGTTATTTATGAATTTATAGCTTTTTGCTTTAAAAAATATTTTTGCTAATTAACGGAATTATTTCTACCAAAGCCATCTGTCTGTGTCCATATTGAAAATCTTTTCATTTTTTCATTTAACCTTAAAAAAAAATATCTTGTAAAATTTACTAAAATATTAAAAAATAATAAAAACTGGGAAAAAATTGAAAAAACTTAATGAAATGAATTATGCTCATCCAAATGAGTAATCGTAAATCAAAAGCATACTCTTTATTCGAACAAAAAATGCCATCGTAATAATTTCTCATGCATAAACTAGAGAATTCTTACGCAATAAATCAAAATGAACATATTTATTTTGTAAATCTGCCCTAACATAACATACATGCATATGTAGATTACGTTTAATATGACATTTACATATAATAATATATATAACCAAAAAAAAAATAAAAATAAAAAAAACTACCAAACGTAAAAACGAAAGGAAAACATTTTATCAACAAAAAAATTAATCATATTAAAAGGGAAAACGTACTACAATAGCCCGATTATAAGGATTAAAAGTTGTTCCCATAAATTTTCTTATTTTTTTCTTTTTTTTTTTATGTAGAATTAATGGAAAAATATATTTTAGAATTTTTTGATTAAAATCATTTTAATCTATGATTATAAAGAAAAGGGTATATTTATCAGTGATTTAATGAAGAAGATTTTTGTGGTTCACCAAAAACTGCTCTTCATAAAAATATTATAATTTTTCGGTAAAATAATAGGCAAACCTAGAGAATGCAAAAGGGATTTAATTGAGTCGATTATTAAGCTGTAAATAAATATTGGAACATTTGTATTCTGAAAAGGGTTTAATCTATTTGAAAATGTTTTCCCATAAGGGATTGTAATCTTACTAGTACATGGGGCCTATAATCACAGATAAATAGAAACTATACGCAAAATTCTTATAACAGGATTATTTATGGGGCATCCATTAAAGTGTAATAATTAAGATAAGAGAACAAAATCACAACCCAAAGGATGATGGTCTAAAAAAAAAAAAAAACTAGGCAAATTATTTACGTACAAATTTCTTGTAAAAATTAAAAGCTCACAGGGGGCATCAAACGATTTGAATGTGATAAAAACTTTAGAGAGTAATTAGCAATACAATATCAGACAGACGCAAATCGAATGATTTATTCATGCATCCAGTCTGGACTGTCGAAATATTTATCGTTCAACAAGTGTACAAATCTACAAAATACTATAAAATATTATTCACCAAATTACGATGACTTTTAGAAAACCTAAATGGAAAATTCAATAGAAATTTCATTATTTTGCTTAATATCAAATATTCCTTATTTATAAATATCGATTAGGAATAATATTTCTTTATGTCCTTTTTGATCAATTTTAAACGTGCTAAGATGGAAAAAATCATAAAAAAACTCTGTAAAAATGTACGGCACGATACTGAATCGATTTTTTTTAAATGTTTTTAAATGATGTCATATTAATAGTTATTAAATTACTATTTATTTTAAGTATTTGTTTTTGGTATAGAAAACAAAAAAAATTGTTCATTAAGTTGCTTGGAGATGGAAATTTAATATTTCACGTTTTCCCCCTGTAAAAATCAATGGTAAAAAAAATTTACGTTTTTTAGATTAAGAACCAATTTTATTGCTTATTTTTAGGTGAAATAATTAAATTAAACGTAATTTTAGAGACCAATGTAAGCTTTTACTGGAAATGGTATACAAATCATATATTAATTAAAAAGAAAATTCTATTGCCCTACAATTGATTCAAAGAATTGGACACGTGCGTTATGAGCAGGAAGATAATTAACTAACCATAAACCTTACAAATGTTAACCGAATTATTTGATTATTTCTCAATTCGCTATCAACTTTTTTTTACTATTATTTGAATTTACTATACAATTTTAATGATTATTAATTTAAATAAAAATAATAAGTTTTATTAAAATCAACTTAAAAATATGAAAATAGTTATTTTCCATGTCAATTTAAAAAGTTTTATTTTAGTATAAATTGATTCTATTGTATTTTTTTAAAATTAATAATGGGTAACAAAAATAATGTTTTTTTTTTTTAATTTTTTAATAAAAATATGTATTTGAATGCAGAAAATCCAAATCAAATTCATACAGAACTACAATAGTTTACCATGTGGACAATAAAAGTGAACTAGCACAAACGTGTTCACGTTACTTTTACTCTTCTTTATATTTTAATAGTAGTCAACATACCATAAGACGCTAAAGTTCGAGATCGAGGACTGCAAAAAATAAACGTTCTAATCTTATAAGAGACAATGAAGTACTTTTATAAAATGCCTTACTGATAACTATATGAACTTATAGACTAGAATTCTGGAGCTCCACCAAGCCTTCTAATTCCCTCAATTTAATGTCTTCAATATAAACAATTTTCATTTTTCCAATTCGTAATAAAAAGTTTTATTCTCGTATTACTAACCCTCTGGTTTGAGAGCTGTACTCACTATATAATAATAATATTAGTTTCCATAGTCTCCACAACTCAGTACTTCAATGGAGCCAGAGATACGGAACGCTAAAAGCCGCTTATAATTTGTATTAGAAAACAGTCTCATTACTGAGAGTGATCTGCCAATATACTGACTACCCCTGGAAATAGCTTGAATGTTAGTCCCTTCTTATATGTGCAGTATAAATTTCAACCTCGTCCAGTAACTTCGTGATCATATAAAGTGTGAAAATAAGTGAAGTTGTGTTTTTATAGTGTGGTACGAAAAATTGAACAGTGAAGTGGATCAAGTATGTAACATCAAACTGAACCTATGGTCGACATTCCATATAAAAAAACACGAGTTTTTCGGTAAAATTAAACATTTTTGTAGGGACGAAAAGTAATGGAAGAACAACCTCGATCAAGAAGTTCAGCTCTATCGAAAACTGATGCAAATATAAGGCGAATGAGTTCAGATCGGTCATGATAAACTGTCAACCAATTTTTTTTATAAAAAAAGGCAAAAAAAAAGTGTTTTTTGACGAGCTTTTGTCTTAAAAATAAATTTCTTACGATACTATCCAACAACCCCCTCCCCCCCCCCCCTTCATCTATCTTTTTTTCTGTCTGATCACAGTCCATGTGACATTTTCTCAGTCCCCAAGGCAAAATAAAAACATTTGAAAGGACGTTATTTTGGTACTGTTGATAACGTCTAAAGGAGTATAACCTAGGAACTGTTTTCTAAACAGTCTCATTACTTTTATGCTACATCTCATAGCAGAAGGGAATTAATAATAACTTTAGTTTTTCAAAAAATTATGTTTCCATTTTCAAATAACTTACGAAATTTTCTTCTAGCTTATTTAAATTTTAATGATGGCAACTTAAAGCTAATAAAAAATATGCTTGGAATTTTGAAAATACCCACACCTAACTCAACATTTTACATTGAGTTGAAAATTTGTATTTATTTATAAGTGGTTTCCTATATCGAACTAATTATGCATTCGTCGGTATATAGATCGTTGACTATCTTGACGACAAGATGGAATAACTTTCCAAAATAAAATACCAAACTTACACTCGTAGTCTTAACCTAGTGGCTACACAATCTGAACATCTTATTTACGAGCAGAGGAAGTTATGTGACTTATTTGAATTTTCTAAAAACTACCCTTACGTTGTGAACTCTCTACAAATATCAGAATTAACTTACCACTTAACTTAATGTAATTTAATGCATTAAATTTTAATACGATTTTGAAAACATTTCGAAATAGATAACATGTTTGGGTAAAATTTACAAAATACAAACATTTCGTAATAAATATTATGGTGGGAGTATTTGAAAAGTTCAAACAGTTATTAAGTGTGGCTGATTTCAGAAATAAGTACATAAGAATAAATTGTGATTAAAATTGTTAAACAGAAAACTTACGAAAAGTTTACAATTTATTTTATTTATTTTATGCTATTTTATGTTTATTTTCTAAAAAGTTATTTAAATCTAAAAGATTATTACTCATATAATAAGCATTTTTTTAATAAAAAAAAGTTTCATCCTAATAACTTTACTAGAGCGATATGATAAGTCAGTAATAAATGGAAGAAATGTATTTGATATCAGCGAATTGATATTTTTTTATTATTAGGCATTTTTAAGAAGACACCTTATAAAATTTCATGAGCATCTTTTTATTAGTTTAGTGTTGACAGCCATTAATATGGAAAAAAGAATTTTGTTTGAATTAATAAAATACTTTTTTTTGTTGAGAAAAAACAACAATTTCTTAAACCAAAGCTCAGCTTAAAAAGTATTGTTATATGAAATGATTTAGAAGTGGATTACTGAATTTCATTGCGGTCATACCGCCGAAGAAATGATTAATAAAAT
The DNA here is from genome assembly GCA_958298945.1 of Atherix ibis. NCBI lineage: Eukaryota > Metazoa > Arthropoda > Insecta > Diptera > Athericidae > Atherix > Atherix ibis. Next base: position 1,834,187 of record OY282607.1, on the reverse strand, counting down.
TTAAGATATCGTTTTAAAAGATCGTCGAAAAGATATATGAGATAGGTGACATGGTAAACGTATAAAAAAAACGTTCAGTCAGCATCTTTCATAAATTTTTGGATATGATTAAAACAGCTGTCGGCGTGATGGGTGTCTGTTGGGTAACACCTGTCCAAATAATGTGTTCCTTTAATGACTTCAATGCAGTGTTTGGACACTTTTCAGTGTAATCCAAATAAATTTTTATGATGAAAGTCGTCATAACACATAATAAACCAAAATTCAGTTAAAATGGTATACTTTTATTACCAAACGTGTATGCAAAAAAGGCAAAAACGGTTTCATTGAAAGGAAAGGTTATGTCTACTGTTTTCTGAAATGCTTAAGGAAGACTATCTTAAGGAAGAAAACAAAATGATAAAAGGATAGTATTATATAGCATTATTAGGCAAGTTGAATAATCAAAAGAAAAAAATTCTGTTTCATCGTAATAATGGATCTACCTACACATTCATCGGTAATTATAACAGAAAAATTAGTGAAATTACATTATGAATTGCTTTCCCATTCACTGTATGTTCCAGATGTGGCTCCTTCAGACTATTTACTATTTCCAAACATAACTTCAGAAGTGGACGTAAATTTCTTTCCACTTATCCAATCCATGGATTATTGGAAAGAAATTTACATCCACTTCTGAAATTATAACCAAAACTGTAACCTATGTTGCCGAGTTTGACAAATCGCACCACGCAAATGGTATAAAGAAGTTGGAGTATAATTATAAAAAGTGTTTTTGGCTTAGTTATACAAAGTAAATAAATTAAATTTTGTTGAATAAATTAACTCTTTATTTCATTTATCACTGAGTTATCATACTAAACTTGCATAGAAACCGTAATTAATTTACCTAAACTGAATTCCCTTCCAAAAATTCAACCCCAAATTCGATGTTTCATAGTATTTTATTATATTTATAATAAGCTTATTAGAAATCATCTGATTTTATGATCGTTGACAATTTTATTACCATAGATTAATAACGATTTTGTACGAGGCCAACGGAAACAAATTTATGTGAACATTTTTATACATTCATCGATGATTAGTCGATCAAATGTTATCGGTGAAAATAATAATAATAAGAGAAAAAAAACCCATCCATTTCTATAGTTAATAACCATGTTAATAGTATGATTGAAAAACTATTCTTACTCTAATCGGATAGGCAATAATATTAATGCTTGCAGGTAATCCGCAAGTTTGTCATGGCAATCAACATTGGCGGCCACTTTTATGAAAACATAATATTTCAATATGAAAATACTTCAAGCTTCGGAGGCTTATCTTTATTGTACCTATCAAAATCTCATCAAAATGTCGAAAATGTAATTTTGTTTTGTGTTATTTGAACGCACTTAAGGCACGTGAGGATGTGCTCATAAACGTGATAAGCTTTGTACGGCACAGGTGCCGAAGTATACATAACCAAAAATCGGCAGTTGTAACAAATATGATCATACACATATATTATGTTTATTTGTAAATAACATAGTGTTTGTGAGGAGGAGGGGGCAGGGACATTGGTAAATTACGGATTGTTGGAATAAAATTCATAATCTACTGTTTATGTGATAATAAATGAATTGCGAATAATTTTTATATAGAATCATGAAATGCGGGATGTAAATTTTATAACCTTCAAAGCCGCAAACACCATCTCATACAATACTCAAGGCCTCCCAACAACAAAAAACTAGACATACAATACATAAACAGATGCATGTATACCCATCGACTATTGGAAACATATACGAGTATAGAACCTTTCCCCAACAAGGATACTGAGGCGGTATTTGATTTTACGTGTACGCCAACCTTTAACTGATATAATCACATTCAAAGTAATATTATTTGATGTTATTATTATGTTATCATACCGCTTTTACTCATTCTACTTAATTTACTCCCTTAATCCTGTAGCCATTATTTCTGCAGGTTTGGCTGATTTTTAATAAAATTTCATTTTACTAACATTACACACTAATGTAATTAGATCCATCTCAAAGTGAAAGTATCAAAAAAAGTTTTAACAAAAACAAAAACAAAAAGAACAAAATTTTAAAAAACCAAAACAAAAACAAAAAAACTCAGTTGAAAAATAAGTTAAAAGGGAAGAAATTATAATGAAACCGAATTAACGAAATGGGAGTACATAAAATCTGATGAAAACGTCTTGAAAATACCCTATAAAAAAAATAAAGATCAAGAACACCTAAGAACTCAGAATATGTTAGTTGTATGCCAAGTGAACTTTTGAACTTTCACTTAAGTAATTGCTCATAGTTTGTTGCATTGTCGTTAACTTTCACTCAACATTTTCGTATCTTTTCAGGTGTACAAAAGAACCTCAGTAACTTGGCTGATTGTTCACTTTTCTGCAAATATATTCTATAAAGTAAAAACAAACACATAACAAAACAAAAAAATGGGGGAAAAGAATAAGATTGTATTTTTCCCCATTTTGGAGAGTATGTAATTGAAACTTTATATTCAGTGTGAATATACATACGAGTGTGATTCGAAGAAAAGTCTCGAGCTTTAGAGCTCCTCTTTTATGTAGAATTATTGTTAAAATTCACTTTGATTAACATATGAACGAGTACACGTGCAAAAATAATAAATATAAAAATTTAATGAATATTAAATGAAATTTATTGCAATTATTTGTCATACAACTTAATATGTTTCGAGATGTAAGCAATTTGCCTGGGGTTACGGGCACCCATCGGAAAAGTGCTACAGTTATTTTTCGTGTTTTTTTTTATTTCTGTTTTTATTACCAATAAAAATAGGATTTCTCCATTATTATCTAGATTAGAATACTAATTTTCCTATAGAAAGATTTTTTTTTCTAGTATTTTTTTTTTGGTTGTAGACAGTTTACATAATTTAAATTAAGTAAATTTTTTGCCTTATAATCAAACGATGCCATACTTTTCAATTTTAGGGGTTGCTGTTTCCTTTTTCTTCTACAATGTGTTCGCTATTATATTCTCTTTTCTTATTTACGAAGTCTGTTCAAAAAGTATCGCGAATTTTGAATTTCCTCGAGTTACGTATATTCGATTTTCGATATTCTGTCGGTACTCATGTTTTTTTTTATAGCATTATGTTGGTACTCATGTCTCTCACTTATGCCGATACGTTCGGCCATTTTGAATGTTCAGGTAATTTTTGACAGCTGCAAGTAGCACGTGTTTTGGCTCGTCTTCGATTTTTGCTAAATTTTGACCACATTGCTAAGGAGCTGCTGGACTCTGTCCGCGACGACCCAAATTTACTCCAGAGGGTCATAACTGGTGACGAATCATGGGTTTATGGTTATGAGGTGAAAACCAAAGCTCAATCATCGCAATGGAAGCTGCCGCATGAGCAAAGACCGAAAAAAGCGCTCCAAGTTCGGTCGAATGTGAAGGTTTTGGTTACAGTTTTCTTCGATTGCAGGGGCGTGTTGCATCATGAGCCCAGATTTGTGGAAGAACAAAAATTGGCTTTTGCCATTTTTGGCCAAAAACAACACACTAATAATACCGCAGCCACCGTAATCCCCAGATCTGGCCCTCTGTGACTGTTTCTCGTTCCCGAAACTGAAGAGGACCATGAAAAGACGACGCTAGGCTATGATTGAGGAGATAAAGACGACATCGAATTAGGAGCTGAACAAGATCACAAAAAAATTTTTTTTGAAGTGCTTTGAGGATTGGAAAAAACGTTGGCACAAATGTATAATATCTGGTGGGGATTACTTTGAAGGGGACAAAATAGATATTCATGACTTAATAAATAATTTTTGAAAAAACACAAAATTCGCGATACTTTTTGAACAGAACTCGTATATAAAATATTACATCATTTCAAGTTTTATCATAAAATGAAATTCAACTTTTCTGTATGCTAATTTGTCGACAACCTTCAAAGTGGCGTCACATTTAGATGCATTTTGCAGGCGAAATAACGGAATAGAAATTTTTATTTATGACCAATCATAATTAATATGTCAACGCATGAGAATGCAAATAATTTATAGAAAATATGAATTTTGACCAAATAAATCTAGTACACGATTTTGAACATGTGATACGTAATAAATTATTTTATATTTATGATTAGGACAATATAAGAATGTGTCATATTAATAATATATCTAAAAAAAAATATCATTTTAATATATTCCACGTGGCTATTATTTATTAGATAGTATTTTTCTGTTTTTTTTTGACAACTGATAGAAATATTTTATTATCATTTTTTTTAACGTGATAATATTTATTGTGCGCAGGTAGAACTTCTGAAATTTTCTAAAGAGCTTATTCAGAAAACAAAATTAAAGTACGTTTTTTTTTATCTGCAACTACTATTGTATTGCAACAAGCAGATTTACATAACATTTTAATTAACAATCTTATGGGAGTAAACACCCATCGGCATTTCTCAAACTAATGGAAGTAAGATTCCTTTATAAAGTCTCTAGGTCATTGTCTCTTAAGTCTCCGATGAGTGTTTCTGGGAAGGGCAGTACAGTACAATTCTCTCATAAGTGGATATGATGATAGGTTAAACGGGAGTGAAATTTTTGATAGCGGGAAATGCACAGGTCCTGAACAAAGGGAACATTTAGATCATAATGTAAGACGTTGTTATGAACATAAAAGCAGGTGTCAACAATTTTACGGAGGATATTGGATTGGAACGTTTCGTTGAACCCCAAAGTTCAATTCCATATGTCCAAATAGGCTTTATAATTGTATTATTTGATTATTAATTTCGGGCGTTTGTCCAGTAGTCTAAGAAGTTGTAGGTAACGTCCAGTGGCTTCAAGTTTTTTCAGTACAGTATAAGGATTCCATGTTAATCTCTTGTCCAGGTAAGGTCCCAAATAACGTACTTTATTATATTGTGGGAATCATATTGCTATTAATGTATAAAGGGGTAGGTATTCGTTGATAAACTGTGAAAGTAATGTGAACACTCTTCTGTTCATTTACCCTCACTCTCCCAATCTCTTAAATCAGGATTGAATGTTGTGGATATGGGGTTGTAAATTGTTGGAAGCTATGCCATGATTTGTATGGGTAGCAAGTATGACCCTATCATCTGCATAAGTAGCAATGATAGTATTGTATTAGGATCAGATGGGATATCAAGGTTATAAATATAATGGGTTCCCTATTATGTCCTCTTTTCTTATTTATGAGGTCTGTTCAAAAAGTATCACGAATTTTGAATTGTCGCGGGTTACTTATATTCGATTTTCGACAAGTTCGGCCATTTTGAATGTTTGGTTAATTTTTGACAGCTGCTTTGCTTGCACGTGTTTTCGCTCGTTTTCGACTTTTGCCCATTTTCGACCAAAAACAGCATCGCATTAACATTGCTAAGGAGCTGTTGGACTCTGTCCGCAAGGACCCAAAATTTTACTCCAGAGGGTCATAACTGGTGACGAATCATGGGCTTATGGTTTTGACGTAAAAACCAAAGCTCAATCATCCCAATGGAAGCTACCGCACGAGCAAAGACCGAAAAAAGCGCGTCAAGTTCGGTCGAATGTAAAGGGTTTGCTTACAGTTTTCTTCGATTGCAGGAGCGTGGTTCATCATGAATTATTGCCACAGGGTAGAACGGTCAATAAGGAATATTACCTGCAAACAATCCGCCAGAAACGCCCGGATTTGTTGAAGAACAAAAATTGGCTTTTGCACCATGATAACGCACCTGCTTACGCATCGTTGCTTGTGCGCGAATGTTTGGCCAAAAACAACATTAATAATTCCGCAGATCTAAACTCCCCCCCCAGATCTGGCCCCCTGTAACTTTTTCTTATTTCCGAAACAGATTCTTTGATCCATTTTTTGAAATGGGCAAAAATTGAAGCGAGCCAAAACACGTGCAAGCAAAGCAGCTGTCAAAAATTAACTGAACATTCAAAATGGCCGAACTTGTCGGCATAAGTAAAAGATATGAGTACCAACATAATGTCACAAAAAATCGAAAATCGAATATACGTAACCCGTGAAAATTCAAAATTCGCGATACTTTTTGAACAGACTTCGTATATTCAACATATGCACACGTGAACAGAAGGAGCTTTGATAGATGTTTACACTTTTTAATCAATAGTATTACTGATTAGGGCAAAATGGACGTTGTTATTTAAACTTCTCTTTCTAAAAACATTTTCCATAACCTTTCTAAAAAATTCTCTTGTGATAGTCTCGATTTCGTTATTATTAGGGATTCAAACGACAACGTTTCTTTTTGAACTACGCTATATTTTTTAGTTATAAATATCTAAAAAAATATATACAATATATAAAAAAAATTCTTATTGATACAAGTAAATATTAAATTAAGCCACACGCCATGTAATTGCCTTCCAAGAGTCTGACATATTGTGGCGCATGAAAATTTACATTTCAGTTTGAAAGTTACTAGAAATGACCATGAAAAAAATCTCCTTAAATAAAAACCAATTTTCGCACTATTTCTTTTGAATTTTTCTTCATTTACTTCCTCACTCACCTCCCGCCAACAAAGTTTTTACATTTTTTTCTAAAAAAAAAAATATTTCTCTTCATGAGAACTACAAATTTTTTGTGCAGCAAATTTCATGCAAATTGGAAAAAATTTTACCATACCAATGAGATAGTGAGTGGGCGTTTGCTTACCTGATTTTCTAAAATTGGTTAAATTATGTAGTTTCACTTAAAGTTGAACTTTTTATCTAAAGGGCTCACTGGATTAAAACAAATCCTTGCCAAAGGCAAATCAACAAATTGCAATAAAACTCTTAATGTGTAACTACTTTTTTTCACATTTTCCCAAAAGGGATCTGATCTACACTTTATAACTTTGCTGTTTGATAATTCGTACAAATCCATTTTCCGGTGAAATTCCAATTTCTTAAAAGGTCTTTCGTTTGCCCTGCCTTGACTGCTTCTCACAAACCTTTATCACTATTTATATACATTAAAAAGTTTTTCCTATTATATATGTACTATTATCATCTTAGTTAGTTTAGTTTTTTGAAGATATTCAACAATCTGGAAGGAAAACCTTATTTAATATCAACAACAATTCAGATTATTCTCAAAGTCAAAAAAAAACACTCTACTCTCATAAACATATTTTTTAAAAAACTATAGCTAAGAAAAACAGTAAAATTAATTCATTAGGAAAAATATGGAAATTAAGTGATTCAACAAAATTGAAAAAAAGTATTTCCAAATTGAATATTTTAGTCGTCGTCCAAATATTTCCTTGAGCTTTGATCTACAATAAGTTTATTATAATTTTTATGATTGTTTTTTTTTTTAAATTCAAATTAATATTCTTTGTTTTTTAAGGAAAATTTACATAAATTATGGATTTTTCAATTGATCACACTTGAATTATATTTTACGTTGTCATGCATTCACTTAAGTCTGTGCTAAAGATAGGTAGGGGATAGCATCCTTTATTGAAATAAAATTGTTTCGCTTCGTTTTGGATATTGTCTCCTAGAAGTTTTAACTCAGAGAATTTTTATAATTAATAAATCTACAACTTTTTTGTAAACAAATAACAATTCTGACTTTTTTTAAAATTACGAGTACTTGAATTTTTCTGGAATTAATTTCAACAAATATTGAGTAAAAAAGTGAATATTTAACAAAAGAAAAAGTTTGAATGCCTTACAAATGTTAGCCAAAAACTGACCCGAATAAAAAACTGCAAACGAAGTCCTTTAAGATTTTCATCGAACGGAAAAATTAAACACACGAGTTTATTATTTATATATTATGATTAACTTTCTTTTTTTAGAAGCATTAAACATGTATGTTGCCTTTGATTTTAATATCAATAATGTAGTCACATGAAAGAAACGGCATTAAAATATGAAATGCTAAAAATTGGAAATTGGATTAAAGTGACTTTGGTTCGTTACTTTTTTGTATAGGATTTGTTCAGTTGCTCATCAAAAGTGTATTCCAGTCTTCATACCCCGAACATCATTATAATAACTTCAAATACATTTGTTCAGAAGTAAAATTCAAAGCTTGAAAATCTTAAATACACTTACGATGAGTTAAAAAATCTCTTTGATCAGTTAATTATATTATAAAAGAAGGATTATTCATTTTACGGTTCGAAACGTACAATTCTGTTTTAGTGCTAGACAATAATATAAGATAATTTTTATTTAGTGTGTTAGGTTTGCCATTTTACATTATGATTTATTTTATTTGCAAAATAATGCGATAAAGTTGCAGAAAAGATACGCTGTTTAGATGCTGAAATAACAGGCTTTGGATGGGGATTTTTCGAACACAATTATTTTCAGCGATGGTAGAAACATCAATAAGCAAAGATGTGACTGTCGAGAAGCCATTGTATTCGCAAAAAATGATTGTCTGATGCTTAGATTATAAGGGCTCTACACAAAAATGCTGTCCAATTTTGTTGGCAATAAATTCGTAAGAATGCTCGCACATGCGAAATAACAGAAACGGCGTAAATCAGTGGGGGCCAATTTTAAACTTGGGTCAATCAGTGTGCGATTGAAACAGTTCGTTTAAAACTTAGATTATAGAAGAACTGGATAGGTCTCTGCACAAAAAAACATTCTGTGCTACTATGAGTGACCTAAAACGTAAAATTAATTAAGCCAAAACTATATATCAACCGTTGTTTTTAAATTACATATTCATTTTCCTCCTGAGCATTATTGAAGGAAATTTTAATGTTCAATGCGACGGCATCCTTCATGAACTCCTTTTTAAAATGTAATGAAATAAAATATAATACAAATATATTCGTCTAATTTACTGTTTAATTTTCACCTTTTTCCCGATTTCCTACAAAAATGATTTCAATACCTTGTAATTTTGTTATTATTAATTCTATAGTATTAAAAAACTTACCGTGCGGCTCTTCTATATACCAAATACGGAAAGAATAGCATTTCTTTCTAATCCACTCCCGCTCGCTCCTACTTTAATGTCTGGTCTACAAAAGTGGAGCGAGCACACAATGTGGTGGTTCCGGGGAATTCCGAAATCCACTTTTCCCTCAACTATTTATTTTGTGGAAACCTGTAATGTTAACATATGAAGATACGATTGTTACATTTAGTTTTTCAACTAAGAATTAACAGAAATTAAAGTATTTCTTACACTAATAAAAAAATTCGTTCCCTTAAATTTTCTTACACACACTTTACGTACGCAGGCACTGAACTATTTTCTGGTAAACATTGAACTGTCAACTTCACATTTATTTATATTTATTAAATGACGAACTTTTCACTTTTTAACCACTTTTTGGGCCAAATAAATCATTAAAAGCCATTTAAACACAATATTAACTAACCTTTTATTAATTTCTCTAGTAAAAATGAAGATGTAAACTTATCGAAAGAAAGAAATTCATGACTTCCTCAACAAAACACTTCATTTTCTGAAATCAAAACTTACTATTAAATGTTATCAATAATATAAATATTTACATAAATACTTACTTTTTCGTAAATACTTCAAAAAAAAACATAAAAACCACACTTTCACTTGCACTTTCCGATAAATGCCAAAATAACCATTTGACAAACAACAAAAGTATACAAGCAATAAGTAAATTAAAATGTTTGCAATAAATAAATTAAAATGAATATAAATTATGCCATTTGAATTAAATAAATTTCTATTAGGAAAACTAGATGTTAGTGGGTGCCATGTGTACCTAAAAATATCTACACAAAAGTATGCAAGCATTACCATTTCTCGCCACTTTTGCAATAATTCAGCCAGAAAATTGCGTATACATATACGAAAATCGGACCTATCCAGGTATTCTTTAATCTAAGGTCTGATGGACATTTCGGTCTGAAGATTGTCATATGAAGCAGGAGAGACCGTTGTCGTTAATTTCGAGCACTATGACCATATGACAACCGACTTTTTTTTAACTTGAATATTTTAATCTGGACCATATGTGGTTTTAATAAAACAGTGACACAAGCTAAAAAAATATGAAAAATTTTGGCTTTATTGCGCGAACGACGCGTTTTTATCTTCAAGCTTTAGTGATGTCATTTATCCTCTAAGATCATTTGATTTTACTTCATTGCACTTTTTCTTATAAGGCTACGAAAAATATCATATTTTCCCAAACAATCTATTAACCCTAGAGCATTTAATAACCAACATGCGTCAAATAATGACCGAAATAGGTGAAAAAAGTCATCAAACATTTCACTAAAATCTGAATTTTTTGTTTGTTTAACTTGACTTTTTCCAATTCGATAACCACCATTTTTGATTGTTTAGTTCACCCAGTATTATAATCTATGCAATTATATTAGGTTTAATTAAAATTTCAATAATGTTGTTACCCAAAATTTAAAGAGATGGTGCCTAAATCAGCAAAGCTATGTATAGAATCTTTGTCTAGTTTGTTACCTCGGATAAAAAACCGGACGAAGATTACATGATCCGATGGCATTTCGTCAAATACGATCGCACATTAAACAAAAAGTTATTATTAACCAAAAATTTAATGGAATTTGTAAACAAATCACCATTTTTTTTCTTCTAAAATATCGATAAAACTTTTAAGCTAATTTTTTAAACGAAAATTGAAATTTCTTATACTAGGTGATAATAGCTGTCTTCCATTGGGAAAATTTTCCTACTCACAAGTACTTGGATGTAGATGCCTAATAGAATGCAAAATTGACTGACAGAAATAAAATATAACCTCAAAATAGTCAACAAAAATACTGAGTTTATTCAACTTGTCAACGTGAAGTGAAGTGAATGCGTTTCGTACAACCTTTGAAAATTGATAAATATTACATGTTGACTAAAAATTGGACCTATAACGAAGGTAAAGCATTAATAATTGTTTATGCCAACCGAAAAGAGGAATATTTCAATTTGATTCTATTTCTTTTTGCTTTATGCTGCACGAATAAAGTAAACATAAACAATAAAAACAAAAATATGACACTTCAACATAACCAACGAACCCGCTAAGCGATCTATTTTGTATGCGTAACTACTTATGCGATCAACTCACAAGTTCTATAGAGCATAGTGTTTATGGATTTTCATATTATTACTTAGAGAATTATTGGTGGTCTATTTAAGCATATAATATTACATTAGAGAAACATAATATAAATATCAGAAAATAAAGTTAATTATTTTTTTTTTTGTTTATATATGTATAATAATAAATTCCTATTCCTTCCCCTTTTTGCCTGGATAGTTTTTTTTAATCTTTTTATTAGTTTTTGTCATTTTTTCTTCTTTTTTCTCTCCCATGGAAAACTTAACACCTTCGGACGTCTCCATTATCCTCTATATGTTCTGGCATGATTTTTTTCGGTTATAGTTGGGGTGGGAGTATATCTCTACTAAAATTTTGAACTCCCCCGGTATATTCGCAAAAAGCTAGCCACAAGCCTGCCCAACAGAAACATGTTAGAACTCCTTAAGAACTTCACATACAGTAAGTTTTTAATTTTTATACAAATTTTAATAACTTTCCGTTATTTTCAAAAATATATAAATAATTTGTCAAATACCGTAACAGCTGCCATATAAAATAATATTAAAAATGTGCAAAACTATTGGCTGCACTACGAACAGAACTGAAGTCGACGTCAAATGATGTGTGCTCTCTTGTTACTCGTAGTTATTCAGACGCTCATCACAACTTTCGAGGAAGAAAATTTCGTCCACATAAACCTTACAAATGTTAACCGTCTTGTTTCATTATGTCTGAATTCACCGTCAACTTTTTGGTTATTATTTTAATATAAATAATTTTATTTTTATATTATTGCTATCCGAGTTTATTTAAAAATCAGTAATATCAGTAATAATAATGATAATTTAATTTAATAGAAAAGTTTTTATTACAATTTATATCAAAATCAATTTAAAAATATTTAAAAAAATATTTTACTCGTAACATGTTATTCTGTCTGTGATTTGTATTAGGAAAATATGAATTTTCCATTATTTCTTATCGTCTATTTACATAAAAATACTTCCGTTAATACGTTTATTTGCTTTTTTCATAAGAATAAGTATTTGAATGCGGATAGTTTCAATGCCAATTTAAATTTGTGATTTTTGGAATGATTCCAAATCTCATAAGCATGTAGGCCAAACGCAAACTTATACTTTTATTATATAATATTGTATTGTAAAAGGATTTTGTAATAAATATAATTATATGCATACTCCAAATTATCAAGGGTATAAAGCTGATTCGTTTTCAAATAGAAAAAAATCATATTTAGAAATGCACCGACACAGTTAGGAGAATAAATTTCAAGTTATTAGACAAATTAATATAAGGTTTTCAATAAAAATAATTTTGATTTTAATTTAAATTTTCATTAAATATAAATATTTCAATTTTTATCTTTTAAAATAATTTGAGATAATTTTGAATTCTTTTTTTTGACCAAAAGAAAACATCAACAAAAATTTATTTTTTATTGGTAAACTTTACAACAACAGAAAACTGTATTTCTTCAATAATTTTTTATCCAAAGATATTTTTATATAATATTAAGAAAACAATTTTTCTTATAGTAAAAGTTGGTAAAAAAATTGTGTCAATCACAGACGCAATGGCATGATAAAAATTTATTTTGCAAAAATAAATTTATATTTAGTTAGATATTTAATATACCAAAGAATTTATAAAACTAAATAAAATTTGAAAACTAAATTAATATTTGTAAGATTTAATAATTTTTTAAATAATAAAAAAATTATTTTACTAACCACACTTAAATCGACACCAAAATATCAACTTTAATAGAATTACAAATTCACATAATCCTCAAATATAATAGTATCTCAATAATAGTAAATACAGAAAAAATAGGCGAATTTCAATACGAATAATACTTATAGTAAAAGTGGTATTGGCAGATTGAAATTGTCAACAAAACAGCCTCATAACCATAACGGTTGGTTGACAAGGGCGACAGCTGTGCGTACTACATGACTACGGTATTGTGGGGAGGCTTGGAGACCAGTAAATTTATTCTGTGAACATTTTCGTTTAAATTTAAATCAGAGGCAGTATAATAATATGAAGGCATAATTTTCTACATTAAGACACATTCGAATTTTTCTTCCCTACTTTCTGACACGTTAACACCATCAGACGAGTGTTTGGATTGTTACACTCAACCTTCTTTTATAATTTTCATATATTTTTTCGGGTGGATGTTCTTTGCACAAACCTAAGACACTCTCGATTAGATGCCGGTTTTCTAGTGTTTTCTTATGGAATTCGTTAAAATTCTATACATTCCCAATCAAATGTCCTTCGCCTTCCATTACGGTAAACGTGAATCTAATTTCGTATAACATCCTCGACAGATATCGACTTGATTCGATAGCGTCTGGTACCACCAATATTGATGGTGTTGAAATTCCGTGACCAAAATTTTCTATACAAAAAACAGCAGGATTTCTCGATATTGAAAGTTTTCGTGCAGATGAGACACAGATTTTCCTATTTGCACAAAAAATACATAACGACCATAAAATAAGCACATTCAAGTATTGTGGTCATGGCCTTAAAGACAAACAATTTTTCTTACAATAAATCGCTACTGCCCTAAATTTCTAGATTTTCCCAAATAGGTCATCACTCTATAAAAGTTGTTTTCTATTCCAAAATTTTTCCAATAGAAAATAAAAAGACTAAAAATTCAAGGAAATTTCAAATAAATTATGAACATAAGTGGATATAGTCAAAAAAAAAAAAAAAAAAATTAAATAAAAAGAAATTTTCAAAAGCGAATGCTTAGCGTTTGCCAAGACGATTATTCAGGAAAAACACTAAATTGATCACATCCTTTTCCTATTCAGGCAGTTTTTCTATTCACGAATATCCGTTTTTTTAACTTGGCACAAAATCAAAACCAACTCGAAATTCTTTGATCTTTTAAGTTGTTATGATGGAGTTCTACCTCGTTTATTCGTCAACATATTTAGGCAAAGTTATTCTTCTTTTTGGTATCCCAGAATCGTTGCCAGTTTTTATTGGAATTTAAAAGTTACAGCGTATAAAGATAAAAATATTATCATCGTCGTTGTTGGAGTGCTGGTACGATACACAATAAGATAAATTGTTTACCCTTCTACAATTTCATAATATTTCCATTTGACTTTTTCTTTCATGTACTCGTTTTTGTGGCAATTTATTACCAAAAATAAATTTTATATGAGAAAATTTCAAATTAACTGCCTAGCATAAGGTAAAATTTTGCCCTTGGCAGGTTTTGATAAGAATTTGCGCATGTCGGCGTGTGTAACCTGACAACAAACACTGGTCCGAACCCCATTGCGTTTTTCACCTGAACCGATGCTTTCACATTCTTATCACTATTTAATCTTTAATCTTATGAGTTCTACTCGAAAAGTATACATTTGAGCAAATATCAAAAGGGCTAACTTATACGATTTGATGAAATTATTCGCTTTGATAAGCAAAGAGTAGCGCGGCATAGTCTATATTTTCATGGAATTTCGTTTGTATTTTAATATTAATAAAAATGCCATTTAATTAATTCCACTTGTGAATTTGATATACTTTCTGAGCATTATAATTACGAAAATTTAAAATTTATTTACAATAAATTTATATAATTTCAATGTTTTGTATAGAGTGAAACGTAGAAGAAAAATATAAAATTTTTGGAGTCTCAATATTTTTTCTAAAGAATTTTTTATAAACCTTATATATTTCAAGGTCATATTCAATTTACTTTTGGCTACTATATACAATATATTGGGTTGTTCGAAAAGTAATTTCGTTTTTTTCCAACAGAGTACTTAGTTGTAATTTTTCACAAGCAACTTCACACTTAAGCCTCAAAATCATATGTATTTTGATAGCTGACATAGCAAGACTTGCTTGTGAAAAAATTCGATTGATTCTGCTCAGTAGTTTTCGGTTGATACCCTTTTAAATATGGAAAGTGAAAAACAGCATTTTCGGCATATTTTACTTTTTTACTATAGAAAAGATAAAAATGCTGTTGAAGTAAGAAATAAATTATCCGATGTGTATGGAGAAGATGTGTTAAGTGATAATAAATTATCCGATGTGTATGGAGAACGAAGTTGATGAAGACACAAGAACGTCATTAATTGATGCAAATCGGCGAATAACAACTCCTGAGATCGCTTAGAGATTAAATTTATCGAAAATGACCATTCATGATCATTTGAAATGGCTAGCTTCAATCTCAAAGATAGACATATGGGTTTCTCATCTTCTTACGGAAAAAAATTCGTGCCGTCGAATTGACGTTTGTGATTTGCTTCTCAGACGACAAGAAAATGATCCATTTTTAAAGCGTATGATGAATATTGGCTTTCGTTGGGACGAGAAATGGGTTGCCTATAATAATGTAAAGTGTAAAAGATCCTGGAGTAGAAAAGATGAACCGGCCTCAAAGCACTTCGAAAGCCAATATTCATCAAAAAAAGGTTATGCTATCTGTTTGGTAGGATTTCAAAGGAATCCTTTATTTTGACCTTCTACCGAGCAACACAACGATCAATTCTGAAGTGTACTATCATCAGTTTGACATATTGAATGATTCACTTAAAGAAAAAAGTCCAGAATTGGTCAATAGGAAAGGTATAGTGTTCCAACAGGATAATGCGAAACCACATACAAGTTTGACCACTCGGTAAAAGCTTTTAGAGCTTGGATGGGATATACTGCCACACTCACCATACTCTCCAGACTTAGCACCTTACGATTATCATTTGTTCCGGTCTCTATAAAAATGTTTAGATGGTAAAACATTTAATTCAAATGAGGAGGTCAAATATTACTTTGATCAGTTTTATGCCAGCAAAGAACAACAATTTTATGTGCGTGGAATCATGCTACCGCCAGAAAGATGGCAAAGAATATTGGATCAGACTGGACAATATTTAATTGATTAAAATATTTATTCACTATAAGAAAATCGTCTTTCAATTTTATAAAAAAAAAACGAAATTAATGTCCGAACTACCCAATAGCTTTACAGCTAATTGAAAAATATATGAAGAAATTTTTTTGACATATTTTATTAGCTGTAAGGCCTTCTTTGGTATCTAACATGAGACACTCCCCTAAAATCCATTTGGTCAGAGCTATTTACACCTCAAAGCAAAAAGTTAAATTTTTAAGTCAAATCGCCTTAAATACAAATTTTTAAAGTCTTGAAAAAATCAGTCGCTCACGCATTTCTACCTAATAATTTAGAACATTAAAAAAAATTCTTAAGAAGAAAAAATTTTCAGGTACACGAAATTATAAATATTCTAGTGGGTCAGTAATCTTGTAGCATAACAAACTAGTACGTGAGATGACTTAAGGTAACATAAATTTAAACAAACCTTGCTTTTCCCATAGTTTTATATGAAAGGTTATCGTCTATTTTGAAGGATGGTGAAAAGTTCCCTTTCAGGGGAGTTGGAGTGCCTTAAGCTCGAACATGGATTTGGCACCTGAGCTCATTACGTCTCCAAGAAATTTTCCAGTATTGAAATTCAAGGTAGACTATTTTTCTTAGTTTCGTTGTAACTTCTAAATATATTTTGACAAAATTTTGGCTAAATAGCTTCTAAAATTTATCAATTTCAACATTTTTAATTTAATGGATTTTCTTTAATGGACTGCCTTATGCTCGAACATAGATTTGGCACTTGAGCTCATTACGTCTTCAAGACATTTTCCAGTTTTGTAATTCAGGGTGAACTATTTTTGTTTAGTTTCGATGTAACTTTTAAATTTTTTTTGACAAAATTGTTGACTTAACAACTTCTAAAATTTATCAACTTCAATATTTTTAATTTAATGCATTTTAATTTTGTAGATGAATATGTGGGGCTGCTGAGCTAATATTGTTATAAAAAAGTCAGACTATTTATCATCCAGTTAAGCAACAATAAAGAAAATATCCAAAATCTTTTTTAAAATTGAATTTAATATTATATCCTGGAAATATTAAAAAATAGATTAAAGAACAACTACGTGTACATACTTTTGCTATTTTTGTTTTAAATAAATGTTATCTAAAAGACTTAGTAATTAAAAATATTGTATTTAAATCTTTTCTCTTTAAGAAATGTGGAAAAAATGAAATCGTAAAAGATAAAAAACCTGAAAAATACCATATCATTTTTGAAACTATTCCAAATTGGGAAGCAGCATTACTTTATGCTCTCAAATGCGGTCGACTATTTTATCGTTTCCGTGATAAATATGCGCCTATGCATATGCAATTTTCTGGCAATAGTGTAAGCCAACCCAACCCAACCAACCGCAAATTCTCAATATTTACGAGTGTCATTTTTGCATTACTTCTACGGTTATTTTACGTTACAAAATAAAAATTGATAAGAATTATGTAAAAATGAATAAAAATTATATTTTTAATATCCGACCACTACCATAGAAGCAACTGCATTACCACAAAATTTTGGGTTTTTTTAATTGGAGTAATATGGTTTTTATATTAAACAAAAAAATAAAGTGGCAAAGCAAAATTTATTATTTTATTTGCAAGTATAATCGATGCAATTCGGTGCCAATTTTGCGTACATATTGTGCAATAAATCCAGTCTCATTTCATGTATTTAGTATTCAATAATCAATTTTAATGCATATATTGGCATATATCAATGACTTCAAATAACCCCAGTCCAAAGTTGTTAAATCACAACTTCTTCTTGGAGACGATTGCACATCTGCATTTCTTAAGATTATCGAATTGTTAAATGTTTCCCGCAATAATGCGATTGTGGTATAGACTGTGTGGCATGCAGCGACGTTTTGTTGGAACCACATAATCGTTAAATGAATATCTTCCAATTTAAGATACACAAAAAGTTCGTTATTATCGAACCATTGACAGTAACGTCATTTTGAACATAATGAGTACCAATGATACCACCTTGCCATAAACCACACCAAATGGTCACTTTTTTGGAAATGTAAAGGTTCCTCGTGAATAAAATTAGTAAATTCACGGCATTTTCAATGGTCAAACGGCTTCAATTATTCTGTGATAAGAAGTTTTAGAAGGATGTAAACCCAACAAGTGTGTGGTGCAATGGTCAAGGTGACCGACTCACACTCGGTAGGTGGCGGGTTCGATTCCCGCTGCCGCCATCTCGGCATTGGTGCCGGGGTGAAAGGCCTGACTACAAGCCTTATAATATGTAGTCCGTATGGTCCCCCAACGTCACTGGAGGTTGCTTCGCTGGTCTGATAAGCCGCAAGCTATAAAAACCACCTTATCAAGAAACAGCACAAGAAGAATCAACCGGACCGTACCTCAGACAAGAACTCATTTGGCTTTCATCGTACTCAGGGCAAAAACCGTACCTCAGGCAAAAACCCAAGACCGTACCGCAGGCAAAAACCCAAAGGCAGAAGCAGATGAAAGAGAGTTCACGGAAGCATCCGGACCGTACCTCAAGACCGTACCTCAGGCAGGAACCCAGGGCAGAGGCAGACGGAGGAGAGTTAACGGAGTTTTCTGGTGCCGCTATGTGCTCCATAGGAGCGACTGTGTTCTCATGACTAAACATTTAACGCATGTATGTGTTAAAAAAAAAAAAAAAAAATTGTACAAAAAAAATGTAGAAAAATGAAAACCTGTCAAATAAATAATAATAAAAGGTTCCTCGTGAATAAAATTAGTAAATTCACGGCATTTTCAATGGTCAAACGGCTTCAATTATTCTGTGATAAGAAGTTTTAGAAGGATGTAAACCCAACAATATGGAAAATATTGTTGTGACAAACAGTTCCAAATGTTGACAACGCCTTGAAATCGATAAATTTTCATCTTCCTCAACGCTTGCCTGAATGGCAGCAATATTCACGGCACTTGTTTTAAGAAAAATTACACTAAGCTCATTATGACGATCAGAAATTGAAAGAAGTCCTCGATAAGTTGCAATAAAATAATAATTATTTTTATTAAAAAAATTGAATAATTTCCAAGTGTTGTTGAGGCGTGTATCTTTTCATAAATGAATATAACAGAAGATTTTGACATCTTAAATATGGCCGCACGGTCCATTTAAAAATATACCAACCTTATTGAAAAATCCCTTATAGAGTTAAAAATGGATCCTTATATAATAATTAATGAGTTATTTTATAAATTTTGATAATATTTCAATATCCTTCCGTTTATTTTTGTAATGCTTGTTGTTGTTTCCGATTCTAAATTTGGGATTATCAGTAAGGCTAGACAACATTTATCCAATAGTCCAATAAGAAAATGGAGCTGTATTTTTCTTATTGGACTATTGGATAAATAATTGCTTGAACCATAAACTTCTTTTCATAATTATAACATAAAACTGCACTTTTCCAACGACCGTACCGATATATCCAATAAAGACACTAAAAATTGGTAGTGAGGTCAAATATTTTCGAGTTGCCTTGATATATTTAATGTTTTGTGATTTCCCTCTTTTACTGATATCTACCTTTCTTATCCTTTTAATAAGGTTTTTAATAATATCGTCTTATATTATTTAGTACCAAAATTTTTTTACAGTTTTGAACTGTTGTGAAACTTTTCTTTCATAATGGCCCACGCGTTTTCGATAATATTAATTAATATTGGAGTAATTACCCGAACAGAGTTCCTTCAAAAAATTCTTTAACTATGGAAATGACAAAACATTTATTTATATTTTTATAACTGATTTTCAATTACTATCAATAGAGCTATTTGGAAAAAAATTAGTAACTTTTTTAGCTCTGTAACATTGTGCAGAGTCGTCCTGAAAACTTAGGTCGTTTCAATAATAAAGATGGTATTTTATCGCTGGTAAAAACTTTTCTTCAATATTTTTGAATATTTTTGTGCATTCGCTATTCCATCGAAGAAAATGGAACCGATTAAGACCATAGTAGGTAAAATATCCTCAGATCATGCTTATACGTCTTTCAAAACATTGTCCTCTTTATCTCTTACCAGGTCGTCGCCATATTCGCAGGCTTCCCTAGGATCTGGAGAGATTGAGTTCCTCTCATCGGAGAAAATAACTTTAACCGGATTCTTAGAAGTCCAGTATTTAAATTCTGTCGCCCATTCTAATCGCCTAGAGATTATATTTGCCGTCATAGAGTTTTCCTTCCTAGTGTCCTACCCCTAAAAACCACCTTCTCGAAGTCTCTACAATTACTACTGTTTGATCACCCAGAGTTCAATTCTTAAAAACACTGCCGTTTTGAATTGGTCCCTCAAAAACATTCGAAGCAACAATCTGCATTGCAGGTAGTCCTTCTTAAAAATCCGTACACTTTACAAAGGTCTGTGCTTTTGGTTGCATTTTATTTTAATAAATCGCAATACACTTAACTGGAAGCAACCTCATATAAGAATACAGATTTTTAAAATCCCTTTTGAAGTTTCACATAAGAAAAAACCAACTTTTAATTAGTTAGTTTTCTTTTTCTTTGTTAACTGAACGTATTTGACAATTTTTATTATTAAAATACCAAAAACATTCCCGAAAATACTTTTACCGCTGATAAATATTAATAATAATGAAGTAGGCTACGAATCCAAAATATTTCCTAAGGAATTTCCCCCAAAAAAAGCCAAAATTTTCATACAAAATAAATTTTCGGGTAATGCAGTGCGGTTTTTACAAGCTCGAGTGTAATTCAACGTCTAAGAAAAAAGGGTAAAAACTTCTACTTAAAGAAAAATATAATTATATAACTTGAATTGTAAAATAATTAATTTTTATTTATAAGAAAGATTTTTTTACCAGCGAACTTAATAATAGTTTATAAAAATAAAAAATATTATTTTTTGCAAATACGATATCTGTTCAAAAAGTATCGCGAATTTTCAACTTTCCCGGGTTATGTATATTCGATTTTCGATTTTTTGTGGCATTATGTTGGTACTCATGTCTCTCACTTATGCCAACAAGTTTGGCCATATTGAATGTTCAGTTATTTTTTTGACAGCTGCTTTGCTTGCAACAAAAACGTTGGCACAAGTGCATAATATCTGGTGGGGATTACTTTGAAGGAGACAAAATAGATATTCATGAATAAATAAATAATTTTTGAAAGACACAAAATTCGCGCTACTTTTTGTACATATTTGTCTATTTAAATTCCGATTTGTTTGTCATTTATCGATAAATTCTGAAAAATTATAATCGAATTTTCTGATAAAAAAAGATAAATTTCATAATTTATATTCTGAAAAGTAATTAAACTTCCTCGTCTTAACTAAATTTAATATTAATTTACCCAGTCTTCGAAAAATTTAGAATTTTTATTTATATTTTAAAAGAAATGAACAGGAAAAGCAAACTTAATTTATAAATTCTGATAAAATTATTATTAACGTTTTTCCAATGTAGATATTTGTGAAATTAGCGCTCCGAAACGACAAATATTCTAAGGGGTTTACTTGGGGGGTCTGGAGAAAATGAATATTTATAAAGTAATTTAAGTAGAAAAATACAATATAATAAGATAAATAAATTAATTAATTTTAGTATCCCACTGGGGAATAAGTGTGCTCATTTTGCACGTATTCTCACAAATCAGAAATTTCCGGCAATAAAATCATATGAAATTTTGTAGTGGTCGACAGAAATGGCTTCGTTAACATAAAATCCTGCCGTATCTGTTCTCGTATTGTATCAAGGAAGTTGTGTGTTTGGTTTTTCGTTTTTAGATGGAATTCATCCTTGTAACCTCCTTTTTCATTTAACCACCGTTTATTTTGGTATTTCGGCACTGACATCATAGTAAGAGTATTTATTTCATTTCACATTTTTATGGCAATCATATTGCGAGCGCTTACGAATGGAAAGAGTATTTTCCGTTTTGTGGAAGCGCATTTTTTCTTTATGGATGATGAATTCCAACGAAGTTTATGAGCTTTCTGCAACTAAGGTCAACTGAGTTTGTATGGTTATATGGCAGCCAACATGGCAGACAAGATTCCGAAATGCATCTGCTTTTGTCACAGAGCGATGTGTGTTGGCCAACACATTCCAGAACTACTTTTATGAATTTCTCATAAGAATAATAAAAAATTGTGTACATTTTGTCAATATTTCTCAAGATAAATCTTAATGTTATGTTCTAGCTGATACGATGTACAGAAAGATATGTCATTTCGGGAGTTTTATTTTTGAATAATTCGGTGGGTAGTCGCCTAAAGACAAAAATAATTTTTACAAACATGTTTTTTTTTTAAATTTCTTATTATTTTTTTTGGGAATATAAGTTATGGTTTACTTTTAGTATTATTTGCACACAAAAAAAACAAACATGACCACTATTTTCTTGCTCCTAAATACAGGATCTTTCCAAAACATTTTCCATAACCGTACGCAAGCTTCCAAGACTCCTTAAGTTCTTTATTTGGGTTTATTCATTTTTTAATTTTATTTTACACTTATTTACATAAAACCATTTTTTCAAGTAGTCCCACAAAAATTCTTGTACCATTAAATCAGGTGAACGCGGAGGCTATCTTCGCCCTGACAGTATTTGTTTATCGAACATAATAATAATAACTAGTAAGTACTAAAGGAATAACGATGAATCACCTGCTGCCATTCATTACTGTCGATTTTCTGATGATTCCATTATCGAATTGGATTCGTCACCACTTTTATTATTTTTCTTATAATCAATCTTATTGCGAAGAACCATCAGTAAATTACTTAAAAGAAATTTAATATTTTCTAATGCAAATAAAGACGAGTAGGTGTATAGCCGGTGGTAGGGCGGGGGATGGCATCTGCCCACTTGCCCGCAAACAGTTTACCATTTTGATAGTGGGTAATTTTTGGGAAATTTTCAAATTCCTAAACAACAGAATTACTGGGATTTGTAGCGAATTGCGTCGTATGCAGGTATTTTTATCATGAGACTCCGGCGTACGTACGATCCTGTCAATACGATGGTAGCAAGTGTAATGCTGATTATGCTATTGTGTGTCTGCGAATTCATGAAAATTTACTTATTCGATATGAAGAGCACTCTATAAGGTGAACATAGAACAGAACAACATTGTCAAGGATAATTTCTTTTTCCCTTAGCAACAGCTGTGGAAGTTCTCCAGTTCGAGCCGATGTTGATGTTAGAATATTCATCATCGTTCAAGAGTTTCAAGGAGATTCCATTTTTAAACCAAATTCCTCACTCGCTCCACCCCCCCCCCCCCCCCCCCCCAAAACCAAATAGAACAAACACAATATATAACTGTCCCTCGTCCCCTCGGCTGCTCTCAAATTCCATATTAATCATGGTAAGAGTACATCCATGCCAATCCATATTCATTGTAATGCAGATTCTGGAACCGAAAGATTCTCCACTTCATTACTCCGCCCGGCTTAGTTCCGATCCATTCTCCATCATCGTATACAATTCTATGCCATGCAAATTAGATATCAATCAAAGTCAATGGATGGGTTTTTATTTAAATTAAGGTTCTCTACTCGTCTGCAATGTTTATGATTTATTATTTAACAGAAAGGATATACACGATAATGTGTACTGTGGTGTTTTTGGAGAGTGACTTATGCGATATGCAAACTCTGGTCCTGGTCGATTGTCTCATTGCTTAGATTCGATATTAAATCTTATCCTCATCCTTCATCATGCTCATCGTCTGTACATTTAATCTATCCGAACGGGTTACATGCTGTGTTTGAACTTCCGAGGATTGATTATTTAACAATTTCTCGAAAAGTAAATCCTTACAATAAGGAAATTGTGCTTCGATTTTTGATCTTGTAATCAATTTTCAACAAAAAAAAACAACAACAACAACAAATAACCGATAGTCAAGTTCAAGCAATAGAACACTAATGTTAAAGTGAAATTTTACCAACTTAAAATCATTTTATTTTCCCATTAATCAAATTATTTTGGTCCGTTCTTTTCTTAAGCAGATTTTTATATTTTCTAGTAAAACTTGCCCTGAAATGTTAACTTTGGTCGCAAGGACGACTTAGGCTATTTGGCGACAACTAAAGAGCATTCCAGCCTATTCGTACTGAAGACTGTGTTATGGTCTTGTAAAATTAGAAAATATATATTTTTCTGAGTATAGGACTGGACTAAAGAAGGTAAAAAAATTTGGAAGCAATTAATGAACGCAAAGTTTTGGAGAAGTACGGCCGGTTACGACCGTACTCAGTGTACTCCTTAACATTGTCGTGGCATGCTGGTCGCATTGCTATTGCGGATATTGTAGAAGGATATGTCCTTACACCCACAGTTGATAAAGACACCAAAAGCATTAACTTTTCTATGCGAGGGATTAAAACAAAAAAGAAATATAAATTTATAAATTCAATAAAAGAAAAATGTAATTAAACAAAATTCAAGGCCATCTAGAAAGGGAATAGAAAATGTGCTGAGTTTAAAAAATTTGGCTGAGGGGGCAGTCTTTCTTAAAAAATTGCAATCAAATAGAAAAAAATACAAAAAAAAATATAAAACCAACTACGCACCATTGGAATTATTCCATTTATGTGTATGGCGAGTTATGGGCGATTAAGATGGCTGTTGAGAATCCGATTAACCTCTCAGTCAACAATAATATATTTTGTTATTAAACGTGACTTATCTGTCGTTAAACATATCTCTGCCCGGCGGATAAGTATATACCAACTTCTCATCCTAATGATGGCATTAAAATGTAAAATAGCTAACAAGGGGCAAAAGTAGATATCCGACAGTGGATATATCGTGGCTTTCAAATGTGATATTAAAAATTAATAATCGCTTAGTAAATCCTACGGGGAGGTGGTGCATGAACAAAAATTGATGGAAATAGAAAAAGGAAGAGGTGAATGAGTAAAGAATAGAAGGAAGTTGTGAAGGAAAGATCACTGAGCGGGGTACAGACCTAAAAAACTCTAATAAATAAAGTAGGTACCACGTTAACCGAAACACCCCACAGAACGAAATTCAAACATAAAAACAGATCTTTCAGGATTATGGCGTTGAAGCTTTGCATAGCTTATGCTAATGTGAGTGGAGTCGGACCTGATGTGTCCAATAAAAATAAAATGAACTAGTTCTGTGCTCGACTATTAGTGAGGTGCTTAGGCATTTACGTGGTGGCTGTGGTTGACACCTATATCGTGGGTATGATCTTCGGATCGCATGAGGGAGATAACTGGCAAATGTAGTAATACTTTGCAATAATCTCGGGTGTTGTCACTGCTAATGACACCAGAGGTTTAAGGTAGGCCTCGTTACCAGCAGTTGAGGTAATCAGCTTGTAACTGATTACTGACTGATAATATTCAGTAATCAATCACAAGAGTCGCGGGCGACTGGTGCTATGTTATCTAAAGATGCGAAATAGCACCATTAAATATGGAGAAACAAATGTCGTTAAACATAAAACAACGAGTCGCCTACGACCATAGCGATTTAGTTACTCTCAACCAATGCACCACCATTATCTAAGGGCGTTCTATACCTCTGCTGTCATAAGCAATAATAGTGCCCAATAAAGTTGTCGGTATCTTCCACCAGTGATCCT
This sequence comes from Atherix ibis, assembly GCA_958298945.1. Classification (NCBI taxonomy): domain Eukaryota; kingdom Metazoa; phylum Arthropoda; class Insecta; order Diptera; family Athericidae; genus Atherix; species Atherix ibis. The sequence goes on along the minus strand of OY282607.1, from coordinate 1,808,554 downwards.
GAGATTGTACCCGCGATCTGGGTATTAACCACAACCACGTTCCTGGCTAAGGCGCCTCTCCATCGACGGGTACATTATGTTTTACCACCATGGGACACCTCGACTTTCGTAGTACCAATTTTTGTTTTAAGAGTAGTCCACTCATGTATATTCCTAGCTGAGATACGCGGGTTTGCCAACACGCGAAGGTATAACCGGAATCGACCTTGGTCTTTCACCCGGTTGCAGCCACCTTGTGTGTATTCACACACTCAATTACGCACCATTGTCGCTCTCCTATTAAGCACCACTCGCATCCACTCTATCACCATTCACTATAATACCGCATGCACCAGGTCACGCAAATCTCCACATATAGGCCACACTCAATGAGGAGGTGCTTAGATCTCTTCTCCACCACACCACAAAGACATGTTTCCTCCCCAGCCAGTCCACGCCCATATAGGAACTCATTAATACTGCTGTGTCCCTTGAGTAAGTACCCAAGGAACAGACCAAATTCAAAACCATACGCAGACGCAAGGCACACGTCCGAAATGAACATGTGCGTCCATCTGCCATTCACACTCTATCCCATCGGCGTTGCCATACTTCATACATGGATGACACACATCCTCAAATGTTGCAAGTGAAGCCGAAAGTACAGCCTTTTTCCAACCTTGCTAATTCACATACCGATTCAACCATAAATGAGCTTTGACGCTGAACGCAATTTTTTGGTAAATTTTTTTGGATTTTCCTCAAGTTGTTCTAAGGATCCCTCACCAAAAATTCGATGCTTTGGGAGATCGTTCGATTTCAGTTTTTATACGAGCTGTATTTTATATGCTTTAAGATCAAGATTCCTGCGTAAAATCTTCCACATAGCCGAGTAACATAATCCCAATTGCTGTAAACGGCGACGAATGGACAAATCGCGCTCTTTAAAAATACTGGACGTTTCGGGAGCTATATTTTCCTCTGTGTGTAGTAGTTGCATTTACAATACCGTAAAATTGCAGCAAAATTTTGATTGCTTGCTCAGTAGATCCATTTAGATGATCATAAAATGCTCGAAGTGCCCGAAACACATTTTTCACAGAGCATGAATTTTGATAATAAAATTCAATAATTTGTAAACGTTGTTTAAGTGTAAGTCTTCCCATGATGAAATGCTATTGTTAACTGAGCACTTTTGACACGTGGCCTGCGTAATCCGTTAAAAAAACCAAGTATATAAGCTTAAATCCGCTGTTTGGTTAAAAAAACCAGGCTACAATAGGCACGCCATACTTTTTTTATGAGTTTGACATCTGTCAACATTAATCAGTGCACATTGTCAGCAATTTCGGACAACAATTAGCATTTTTCATTTGGTAATCATGTATAGTTTTGTGCCAGAAAAAGAGCATATGCGGGAAGATCTGCTTTTCTGCTTCAATTTGAAGAAAACGATTGCGGAATCGCATCGAATACTTATGGAGACCTATGGTGACAGTGCTTTATCGGAAACAACGTCCCGAGATTGGTTTCGTCGGTTCAAAGATTGCCATTTTGACTTGTGGAACAAGAAGAGTGAAAATCGGCCTAGGAAGGTTGAGGACCATCAATTGCAGGCTTTTTTGGACGAAGACGATACCCAATCGCAAAAAATGCTCAGGGAGCAATTGGGTGTTTCAACCATGCGTCTGCGTACCATGGGGAAGATCAGAAAATGGGTGCCGCATGAATTGAAGCGACGCCAAAACACATGCGAAATCTTGCTCGCCAGACAAAAAAGAAAGTCGTTCCTGCATCGGATTGTAAGAGGCGATGAAAAGCGGATATATTTCAAGAATCCCAAAAGCAAGAATTCGTGGGTTGATTCCGGCCAACCATCAACATCTTCTCCAAAACCAAATCGCTTCGGACGGAAGACGATGCTGTGCATTTGGTGGGATCAGCAGGGAATCGTCTACTATGAGATGTTGAAACCTGGTAAAACTGTCAATGCCCATCACTACCACCAAAAAAAGGACGGATTTTCAACAAAGACATGACAAGCTGATTTTCCTCCACGACAACGCACCATCGCACACGTCAAAAATGGTCCGAAACTACTTGCAGACACTTAACTGGGAGGTGCTACCCCACCCCGCTTATTCAGAAGACCTGGCCCCTTCCTACTACCACCTGTTTTCGTCGATGGGCCACGTGCTCGCTGAGCAGTACTTCGATTCTTACGAAGACATCCAAAAATGACTTGATGAGTGGTTTGCCTCGAAAGAGAAGGAATTTTTTTGGCATGGTATCCACAAATTGCCCGAGAAATGGGAAAAATGTGTAACTAGCAAGGGCGAGTACTTTGAATAAATATGTTTTTGCTTTCTATGAAACAGCTTACCTGGTAAAAACATGAAAAACCAAACAGCCGAAAAACTTTACAAATAATATATTCAGTTACTTTGATCAAACAATAATCCTGCCACAGAAGAAAATACTGAAATATATGGCAGTACTTGGACTACAACTGCAAAATTAAAATAAAAATATATTTAGGCTATACATACTACCTGTGGAGGTTTTAAAATTTTGACAGACCGATTGGATGGAGTTTTTAGTTTCAGTCAGAATTGCGTTCCTCTGAACATCAATGGCTGCATACTAAACGTAGACGGTCTGCTAAATTCTAAGCCTAACAAATATGATTCTTTAAATTTATAACAACTTTAGTGTTATTTAAATATTGGTATTAAAAAATTACGGAAATGTTACTTTTAGCAAAAAATTCTCCATAAACCTATCAAATGCACAAAATTCTAAAAAGAAACTCTTTTAAAAAAAATCAAAATAAAGTTTAATTAATAATTTTTCTTTGCGAAAATTTTCTCCATAAAAAAGTCTTTCTTAAAATTTGAAATTCACAACAGAATTTGTCCAAAAATAATTGTAAACTTTTCAATATATCCGAAGAGTGAAAACTTTTCCAATTTAATGATTAAACGTAAACAACAAATAAATTTTAGTAATAAATCCACTTTGTATGCATGAATTCCTGAAATTTCCTAATGGAGATGTGATATTCAAAGTTTGTCTAGCAAATTCACCTTTAACAGGAGCAAGTGTGTAATTTAAATTGAGCCTAAGATTAATTGAGTAAATTCTCATTTTATCGTATAAGCATAATAGGATGTGTGGTGATAGTTCTTACAAGGGTGAGAAAGTCTGGTCCAATGTAAATTCATTTACGACAACTATTTGGGAATGAGAAGCTGTTGACGATATTTGTGCATAGTCAATTATTATTCTTTGAAAAATGTCAACCCATAATACGCACGCTGTGAAATTGTTAGCACGCAATTATAAATTCACCTTAAACGGATCGAATTTGGTATTTTCTCATTCCAGTTTAGATATTTCTTGTGATTTGTTTACTATTTTTCGATGGAAGGGAGTCCATGTTGGGCAGGCACCTTTACCGGCAATGTTAATTCCGCAATTTCTCACTTCGGGCACTTTGAAGCTTGTCGAACTTACTCATTATCGGTATGACACCATGTCCCTCTGCCGCTTATTTACCTCATCAAAAATACACAGTTTAATCTGAAATCATCTCGCAGTTATTGCTTGCCAGCACCAAGCTTTCAAGTAAGACGTCTTCAATGTCGCTGAAAATCGCCGTTTTTGATTTGTATTGTTGGGCGGAATGAAATGAGACTTTGTGCCTAGTACCTGTTGTTTAAATGGCAGGATTTTCAACTACTCATACTTTCACTAACCGTTAATGTTAATGTTATTTTCATGCTCTGTCTTAAGGGCGTTCTGATGTCAGACCAAAAGGAGCTGATGTCAGACGACGGGCGACATTGAAATTATTCACTGAGTCTACACTTAATGCCGTCTTAGTGGCAAATAACTACACTAATGAACGTATTATTAAACACTTTTAGGTAGTAGGATGACTGATCGGAGAGAAAAGGTGGGGATCTGGTACTCGTGAATTATGCAGTGTCGTGTTTACAGATTAAGAAAATGACCCAAATCTTGTTTGATGGGTAATTCTGCTTATAAGGATTTATAATGGTTTGTTTATCATTTCTGTTATTGTTGTTTTAATATTTTTAACAATACCATCAAAAATATGACCGTGTTTATTTGAATATTATAGATTATTATTTATATTATTAAATGGTTTAATGATAATAAGATTCACTGATTACTAACCAGCCATTAGCAAGTACTAGTACGGAAAGGATTTGTTATGATTACATCAGACTTTTAACTTTTTACTATTCAGATTATTTCTATTGCACAAGACTTATTATTTACTAATTTTATTTAAATATTTATTATTTGAAAATATATTTCTAAAAAAAATACAAAAAAATCTAAACGTTTTCTTTATTAAAAATAAAAAAATAATAAAAATTCGATATAATCACTTCCAACTGAGCAAAAACCATATTTGCAGTACCATAAACCCTACAAATGTTTAAATGTGATCGATGTGGATAGGGTGGGACGCTCTGATTTACATAGTAGGCATTTTCCAGAGATTGAAATTAGTCTAAGTTTGTGCAATATAAATGTGCGTTTGTGAATGGAAATGGTAATTTAAATAGGCCTTGTGCATTTAAATTAAATTTAAAAAAAACAATAATTACATAGAATATAGAAGTTAATCGTATACAACATTATAGCAAAATGCTTTAAAATTAAATTATAAGGTGGAAAATTTAATGTACTTAAATAATTATAAATAATATTCTAAACAAAAATGAAAACAATATTATTTATTGTAGTAAATGCATTACAAAATGGTCTAATAGAGTAAGCGAATGTACAAATGCAAACAAATTTTTTTTAAATAGTAAGCCTACCGAATATACCTTATTTATTTTAACCAAATGAAAATAACAATGGAAAACAGGCTAAAAAATTCGTTCCCATAAATTTTCTTACACACACTTTACGTACGCCGGTACTGATCTATTTTCTGGTAAACATTGAACTGTCAACATCACATTTGTTTACATTTATTGAATCACGAAATTTTCACTTTTTAACCACTTTGTGAACAAAATAAATCATCAAAAGCCACGTTATAAACTAAATTTTTGTTAATTTGTCTAGTAAAATTAAAGATGTCAACTTACCGAAAGAAAGAAATTCCCGGCTTCCTCATTTCATCGTATGAAAAACACTTTATTTTCTGAAATAAAAACTTCCTATTAAGTTTTATTAACAATATAACTATTTGTATAAATACTTACTTTTTCGTAAATACTTCAAATTATATAAAAAATACACGTTTACTTGCATTTTCCGATGTGACAAAATTACAACTTGAAAAATGACAAGAATAGTTCATTATATTCGGTATGTTATCACTTTCATGGAGAATGGCGTATCTTAAAACCATCCAAAAATCTACAAAATTGAAGCGGTCTATATTTGATTGATATTTATAAAATAACTAATAAACCTTAAATACAATTCCATTTCATATCAAAAGATTGTACATAAAATAAAAATTTGCTATCGTTGTGTTTAAATTGTATTTTTGTTTCCAATAAGTGAATACCCTGTGGCAAGAACTCATGATGCACCACGCCCCTGCAATCGAAGAAAACTGTCGTTCACAAGCCCCGGCACTCTTTTCGTCGTTCACATCTTCTCGGCCTTCTGAGAACACTTTGTACCACCGATAAACGTTGCTTCGGTCCAAGGTAGCTTCACCATATGCCACAGTCAACATTTGGAATGCGTCCGCGCATTTAATTTGGTTTTTCACACGAAATTTGATACAAATTCTTTGAATCATTTTTTGGAATGGGCAAAAATTGAAGACAAGCCAAAACACGTGCAAGCAAAGCAGCTGTCAAAAATTAACTGAATATTCAAAATGGCCGAACTTGTCGGCATAAGTGAAAGATATGAGTATCAACATAACGCCACAAATACGTAACCCGCGGAAATTTAAAATTCGCGATACTTTTTTAACAGACCTCGTAGATGGGTTTCTCAAAACCCACAAGTGACTATGGGGAAGCCATTCTATCTAAACATATGTAAATATTTTAGTTTTAAGATGACATTGGTCCATATTTCTCTGAAAATAATAAAGGAGAGACCGCTACCGTCTGTTCTAATCGCTATGGCCATATGACAACCGACTTCTTTTGGTGTGGACTTAAAAATTTAATTTTTGACTATATGTGGTTTTGAAAAATCATAAAAGTTCCCAGCATTCGTAATTTAAAAATTTGGTCATATGAATAGGTCACCAAGATCGTCCGATTTAATGCTGTTCGACTTCTTTTATAAAACTAAGCAAAAAATTATGTTTTTTGTAGGTAATTTTTAAACTCTAGTGCATTTTAAAAACCAACATTTATCAAGTAACAGTCAAATTACAGTCCGAAATGTGCAAGAAAATCATTAAAAATTACCTTAAAAGGGGGATCGAATCCTACAAGAAGTCACATGGCAGTCATTTTAATGATGTTATATTTTATGTATATTAAAATAGAATAAATTCCAGAAATATAAATACATAAACGTTTTATAAAAGTCTGATGTTAAAATTTGTTTGATTAAACTTTACTTACCATAAGGCGAACTGCCTTATCTACTGATCAAATGGTACTCAACATCATTGGCTATTTTAAGACAAATAGACTGAACTGAAAGTGGAAGATTTATATCCATTTATTTATTCATAAATTGGACTTCAACCATGAGATCTACCATGACCTTAATAGCATTCCCGGAGCTCTTAACTACTTATGTTAAGCTATAGAGAAATGCGCAGTCTTTCAAATTTCCCTGGTGACCAGTTTCTCCAAAAAAAAAGCGCGTGAAGTCTCTAAATGGCCTCATGGTAGACTTGGTACATAATGGCTTATGGCGTTTGTTTCACATACATCATCACATGGTTTTGCTTAATTTTTGATTAAAATTTTCCTAATTTTAAATTTTATGAAATTTTAGAAGAAATAAAATAAAATTAGTAAATTTCGAAACTTGGGGTCTAAAGAATAAAACCTATTTTTTACTAACTAAAATCATTTACATTAAATGAGCTTGTTACAATTTTTAATTTTATCAAAATACAATCAATTTATTTGCTAATCAAATTTAACCAGCAGATCTCAAAGTCGATTGGATGTAAGATGTTCGCCTTTCAAAGTAGCTAAATTCAATATGACTTTGGATTCATGGTGTGATAATTGTGTTTTCTATGTAATCAACGCGGTAAAATAGAAATAAAAACAGGAAATACATTTTGTATTTGTGCAAAATTAAACAAACAGTCGATATGGTTAAATTGCGTAATAACGTCGCTCCGAATTAATCAGCTTCAAGGTAGAGGCAAATGTTGAGTTATGTTTTTGTTAAAGAGATTTTGAGGTGTACTCTCGTCAGACATCAATACACCATCCCGGGCACAATAACATAGGTGTGAGTGGGTGCCAAAGGGAAAATAACAAGATATTAACACTTCTAAACCATAATATCCTCGTACCACTAGCCCTCCTGTTTTCATATTCAACAATCTTCTTGCACGTGCAAAACGTATCCCAACAAGCATTGATGTGGGGTATACCACACACCTGTGTACGTACTCATTTGATCGCAGAGACATAATTAATTTTCCAGATTAGACTCTGTTCAACCACAATGTTTATAAACCGTGACAAATGTGTCAATCTTGCCGATTTTCATATGTGCAAATAATTACCTGTTCGTGAACATTTCACGTTTTTTTACATGCACATAATAAAACCATCCGAACAATAAATAAGACGGCAAATATCTTTTATAATATTTCACATCAAAGAAATTCATTTTAATTTCATTATAATAATTTTTTTTGTTGCAATCTAATCGAATTGAGCTTATTTGCTATTCACCAATTATGAACTGTCCCAAGCATAGGTGGGGGTGGCTGATTTGTCTATATTTAATGATGAAATAATATTAATTATGGTGTTTTTTAAAAAAAATTAAGTAAACAGTACAACAAAAAATCACGGTGGTTTATTTAATAGTTCAAGTAGAATAGTTACTATAAACTGGAAAAATACCGATAACAATTTTTACAAAAAGATTCTTTTGTTTGTTTGTATGCAAGGTACCCGAGACATATGTCAGGAGCTATTTAAGCGACATCCGTTTTACACGTGACAGTGGAACTGATTGCCACAAAATTGGAAAAAAGGACGGCTAGTGTTGCCAAAAAGTAAATCATATTTGAGAGAAGTATTCCAATTCGAACTCTCAGGACCTTACGAGGCTGGTTTATTGGTGGTTGCCCAATGAGTCGATATAAAAGTATCGCTTTTGGTCCAATTTACTTGATGGGGCGAATTGGGAACCACTGGACGACAGAGCGTTTCTCCAAACAGTTAATTAGCATATTTATTGCTTAAAATTCCCACATGCTCTGATTCCCAACGTAACTGAACAGTCCTATTACTATTAAGGTTATGGCGAATTCTCTAAGTATTGGGCCACTCAATGGCTCAAAATTATAGTACTCCATTGTCTGCGAATATTTCCCTCAGTGGGCTTACTTCTAATAAATGATCTAGCTATACAGAAGTGACCTACATGTCTTGGCACCTGAGCTGCCCTAGCACTGCCAGGAAATTACAAATTTCGTTACTGTAGCTCTTTGAGCGAAAAGTACTCACCAGGTAGTCTTAAAACAGAACGTCAGCTGATCGGTTAAATCCAGGTGAAAGACCAAGGTCGATTCCGGTTGTGCTTTTGGGTCTTGGCGAACCCGCGTACCTGAGCTGGCCTAGTGGTGCTTAGGGATTTACAAGATTCCTTACCGCAGCTCAATGAGCGGAGTACAAACCGAAGTACTCTGAAAACAAAAATTGGTACTACGGAAGCCGGGGTGCGCCATGGTGTTGGAACACACTGTGCCCGACAATGTTGAGGCACTTTAGGCAGCAACGTAGTGGCTGTGGTTGAAAAAGTATCGTTTAAAAAATTGTAAAAAATAAACAATTAAAAAACGGTCAATAAGGAATATTACCTGCAAATTATGCGCAAGTTGCGTGAAGCAATCCGCCAGAAACGCCTGGTTTTGTGGAAGAACAAAAATTGGCTTTTGCACCATGATAACGCCCCTGCTCACGCTTCGTTGCTTGTGTGCGAATTTTTGGCCTAAAAAAACACACTAGTAATGTCGCAGCCACCGTATTCTCCAGATCTGGCCCCCTGTGACTTTTTCTTGTTCCCGAAACTGAAGAGCTCCATGAAAGGAGGACGCTACGCTACGGTTGTGGAGATAAAGACGGCATCGAAGAAGGAGCTGAACAAGATCACAAAAAATGATTTTGTGAAGTGCTTCGAGGATTGAAAAATAATTTTTGAAAAAACACAAAATTCGCGATACTTTTTGAATAGACCTCGTACGTATGCATCCCCATAAGATTGCGAAGGTTTTAAAAAAATTTGACAGTTCAGTGCTTAAATGTGAAAGACAAAAGCAGTGCGAAAGATGTCCGCACCACTGCCAAAGAGAACAAATGAAAATGAATAATTTCGTTAATATCGCAACAAACAACGGAACATTTGAAAGGTTTTCATTCTAAACTGGTATACTCGAAATAGGTGAGATTGAATAAGATAAAAATTGCGTGATTTCACTCCTCCTTATTTTATTAAAAAAATATGATATATTAAAGAAATAACAGAAAAAAGTAGAAAAATTTATTTATTATTCAAAAAGAATAAAAAAAAACATTTTAAAATAATAATTAAAGAAAACCAAATATTTTCCATTTTAATATTGTAATTAAAAATGGAAGAATTTCTGATTAGAATTACAGAAATTAATAAGAAAAATAATGAATAATATTATACTGTGATAAAATAAGAAAAATAATAAAGATTTTCTTTTTTCCAAAGTTTTTAGCAATTGTAATTTTTCTATCAATTTTGTTGCTCATTTAAAATTGATGCAAATTAATCATTAAGAATAATCCAAAATGCGTGATGTTTTTTTTTCGAATAAATTTTTAAGCTTATAAGAATGGCTTTATGCAAAGTGGTTTTTTCTTCTTTTCCTCTGTTGAGGAGGTACGCTGGAATAAAGAATGAAAACATCCTGCTAGAATTAATTATTTGAATAATATTTTCTCATTAGCCGAATTGAAGTATGAGTGCAACTGTAGACAATCCCAAATTTATTCAATAATGATTCTATCGATCATCTCCTCCAAGAATGGTATTTTCCTAGAACATTTTCTATCATTCCACATTTTTAACAGTCCGATTAGGAGTGTTTTTCTTATGATTCCTCTACCCTCCAACAATAAATACGAATCAAAAGACTTTAGCTTCAAGGAAACATAAAAATTAATGCAAAAATATTTCCAAGAAATGGAAATTTTCCATTTATTTCTTTCAATTAAGTCTTACGGAATAAAGAAACAAAAACAAAAAAAAACAACACCAAATAAACTTAAATAATTGGAAAAAAATTAATTCAAATAAAATCAACTATAATTACGAAGGAAACCGTAGAAAATTAACGTATTCATTTGTAAATTGTTAATAGTGAAGGTCAAAATGGATTGAAAAATATCAATTTATTGGCAATTCGTTCTGGGTTTGGTTATTGTTTTAGGTTAGGGATGATGGTAAGGAAGAAAGAAAAAGCTTAATTTTTTGTTGATTATGTTAAAAAGTTCGGGTTGAATTGATAACAAAATTAAATTGAAAATATTTTTGTATTATAATATAAGAATTTTCCCAATTAAACTGTTACATCCCAGATTTTGTAAAAAAAAATTTTTTTTGTTGACAAACAAAACTGATTTTTATATGGTATGAAGAATTGAAAATTATAAATTTTATAGCCATTAGGTAGATAGAAATTTGTATTTTTGTATTTGCCAATTTACCTCAGATCATCGACACGTACTCCTCTATAAATATAGCCAATAACAAGTTCATGGGTATTATGATAATGAAAATCCCCTTAATCCGGAACACTGTCAATTATAATTGACCATGGATTTGATGTATATCGATAAAGTTGAATATCGCCAACGTTCTCAAATATTTGCATTCATTTTTCAATCAATCATGTCGGAGTTGAGCAAACACGTCGCGCCATTTGACAACTTCGGAGACGGCCATATTGAAGTGGCATCTCATGTGTAGACGAGCCTCCAGTAAGTTTATTGAAATGGAACATAATTCACGTACTAACGAGAGTTGGTAGATTTTTATACCTGACCACCAACACTTGTTGAATTTTTCTGTGAGGATGTGTTTCCACTCTGAGTAGAGATTGGCAATGTTGTCCTTGTCCAAAACAATACAATACAAGTCCATCACTTAAAATAATTAACTAGCGAACAAACAAGACACTATGTCAAGTCCAATAATTTCTATTGAATACGAGCACGTCTAATTTATTATTTTTCTCCGCATTTAGTTGCCGTCATTTAATAAGTAGTCGATAGATGGAACTGAACCAACCACCTCTACAGGAAAAATTGTGATGTCTAAGGGTGTGGTTGGTTCAATAACAGTAATTTCTCGTCTTGTCCTGTTAGTTTATTGTCATTTACCTATTATTGTTTTTTCCACATACACAATTTGTGAGACATCTCATCATATACCCATAGCCATATTTACCTTAAATAACAAATTGAAAGAATTCTTTTAGAAACATTAACCCTACAAATGTCTATTGGATGATCTTAATTATTGTCATAAAATTAACAGTAATTTTCTTTTTAAAACTAAAATTTTAAATTATCTGAATTAATTGTTTATAGTTTTTATATATTTTGAATTGAAATATTTGCAATTTATCTGTAATTAATGATTAAATTTATATGATTGCTTTCTGATAAGAATCTTTTAATTTGCATTCGTTAGAATTTCAATAAATACTGTATTCCCCTATCATCAGGAATATAGAAGAGTGCAATTATTTAACAAAATAGAATCATCACTATAAGACCATTAATCCATCCCTAAGTAAATGCTAGAAAATCTTTGGAATAAACATTCATAATTTATTCATATTTTTGTCACTACATTTACCCCACATCGTAAGAAGAACTTTTAATAACAAAACAAATCTCACAATCACCGCAATTTATTTTTTTCAGAAAATTCAAGAAAATTGAATTCTTTTACTTACACATATATATCACTGATATAAAATATAATAAATAATGGTGGCTATAAATAAAATTCGAACGTTGATACATTGTCTAAATAAAGTAAGGTACAAGAATGAGACTTGAAAAATAATGCATAAAGAGAAAAAATTGTAAAAAGTTTACAAAATTTGAAAAAAAACGTGGTTTGATTCATATTATTTACGTATGCTTAATAAATTTGTGAATGTCGAAGTTTTCTAAAACCAATTAAAAAAGCGACAGTTTTGATTTCGTATAAATCTGATTATCCATTTAAGATTGTAGAAATATCTCTGAAATTTCTTTAGTTATTTGATTTTTATGAAAACGTTTATCTTCGATCGAATTTCAGAATTTATTTAAAATATTTCGGACACAGTACTAGTTTTATTGATTTTTTGGTACAAGTAATGAATAGTGAACAGGTTGATTTAAAATGAACATAAGTCTGTACGAATATTAGAACATTATTTCCAAGAAAAAAAGTTCATAAAACTTTTTCAAAATAAACTCTGTCGTAGACACGGTGTGTTACGTTAAAGTGAAAAATGTCGAATATAGTTTTTCAACAGACGTTCAATATGAGTACGTAAATTATTCTTGTTTGTTTGTTCGATAGGGTGAATGCACATTTCGAAATTGATATTATTCCAAAGTTGTAATGGACTTTGAAAAGATTGCCAGAAAATATTTTCTAACCTTAACTTGGAAAGTTTGGACATTTATTAATAATTTTTTTCTTTTATAAGTTTTATAAAAATGCTTGTATCCAGAGTGTCGGACTATTTATGTAAGTCGATGCAATATATTCGAATTATAAATTTAGTTGCTACTATATATTGTAGATCATTTAAATGTAGTTTTTTTTAAGGAATTTGCATCACCAATTTTTTTATTATTCGACAACTAATACCAGGTGTATAAGATTCAATCCGCTGTTTGGTCATAGATGGCGTGAGTGAGCGTATTAAGCTACCATGGACACGCCATATTTTTTTTTATGAGTTTGACATCTATCAACATTAATCAGTGCACATTGTCAGTAATTTCGTACAACAACATACATTTTTCCTTTGGTAATCATGTATAGTTTTGTGCTAGAAAAAGAGCATATTCGGGAGCTCTGCTTTTCTGCTTCAATTTGAAAAAATCCGCTCCCGAATCACATAGAATGCTTATGGAGGCCTATGGTGATAGTGCTGTATCGGAAACAACATGCCGAGATTGGTTTTGTCGGTTCAAAGACGGCAATTTTGACTTGTAGGACAAGAAGCGTGAAAATCGGCCTAAGAAGGTTGAGGACCATCAATTGCAGGCTCTATTGGACGAAGACGATATCCAATCGCAAAAAAATGCTCACGAAGCAATTGGGTGTTTCTCAACCAGCCATTTCCATGCATCTGTGTGCTATGGGGAAGATTGAAAGGATCGGAAAATGGATGCCGATAGGTAGATGGAGCGACGCTAAAACACATGCAAAATCTTGCTTGCCAGGCGATGAAAAGTGGATATATTTCGAGAATCCTAAACACAAGAATCCTAAACACAAGAAATCGTGGGTTGATCCCAAGACCAAATCGCTTCGGACGATGCTGTGCGTTTGGTGGGATAAGATGTTGAAACCTGGTGAAACTGTCAATGCCCACCGCTACCACCAACAGCTGATCAAATTACACCGTGCTCTGCGTGAAAAAAGGACGGATTATCAACAAAGACATGACAAGCTGATTTTCCTCCACGAAAACCCCAAAAATGGTCCGAAACTACTTGGAGACACTCAACTGGGAGGTGTTACCCCACCCCACTTATTAACCAGACCTGGCCCCTTCCGACTACCACCTATTTTCGTCGATGGGCCACGCGCTCCCTGAGCAGTACTTCGATTCTTACGAAGATATCACAAAAAGATTTGATGAGTGGTTTGCCTCGAAAGAGAAGGAATTTTTTTGGCGTGGTATCCACAAATTACCCGAGAGATGGGAAAAATGTGTAGCTAGCGAGGGCAAGTACTTTGAATAAATTTGTTTTTGCTTTCTATAAAAAAAACATGTGTTTTTTTGACTAAAAAACAGCGGATTTAATTTTATACACCTGGGTAGTCCGATTCGGAAAAATTTTGTGAATCTGCAAAAGCCTTAAAAAATGTTCTATTTTTTGTCTAACCTTAACTTGTCTGTGCACACATATTAAATTATAGTTTATTTAAAAATTATGTATAGAATTTTTAGTTGAAAAGAATAGTGAATGAATGAAATGTAATAAATAATATTATTTATTGTTGTTTTATTCGATTAGAGTAACAAAAGTGCAAATCAGAATTGCATAGTTCACGGCGCTGTTTTAAAGAGTTTCTTGCCTTCACATGTGATAATTCAAAATGGCCGCTAGTTTCTCTTATTTCGACAATTACTTTTTTATAAGTTTAATTAAAAACGATTTATATATTGTACGTCTTTAAAAGGTAATTAATTAATAAGAAAATTGCATATTGGAATCAAGTTTTGATCTATAAAGTTTTTAAAAATAAATTATAAACAGCTCCCATCGGATGTAGTGAGTTTATGTTAGTTAAGGACACTTTTTTCTAAAAGATAAAAATAAATATAAACCTGTGTAAATTGTTCTTTTCTATTGTATATCTAAAACATTTTCGAATAAATAGAAGAAGTCTTGCGAATGTAAAAATTAAATTTGACGAAATCGTTCCATACAGGACCAATAGAAAAATATGAATTGAAATAAAAAATAATTTACTTTCGACTCTATTCAATAATGAAAAGAAATTCAAGAAAAATCTTTTTCCAATCATGGAGCCATACAGTAATCGACTTTACTGTACACCTTATAGTATAGCAATCAATATTCTATTGAAATTGTGAAATATTCGCATCAATGAGATTAACACTCATAAAATCGATAAATTTGCAGTTCAGTTCTTTTAACTGTCATCAGTATGTAAATTTTGTGTTATTCAGAAAATTATTCCCGTATTGCTTATCAACTCTTCCACATCAATGAATATATTTCCTGATTCCCCCTCTCCCCACGTATTATTGATTAAATTCTATTAAAAATTTCTTATATATTCAATCAAGTATTATTTAATTAATATTCTTTCGTTATTGAAATAAATCCTTAAAAGCATACGACATATTTTATAAAACAAAATTCAACTTTATCATATTTATTTAACTTACATCAGAATAATTAAAAGTATTTAATTTAAATAAAATTTAATAAGTTTTCTTTTAAAAAAAAAATTCAATTAATTTTTAAGGTAAATATTACCGTAAAATTGAAATTTATTAACTGAGCCCATTTGATAAGGTGTGTTAATGGTTTTTAATAGATTAAAAATGAAATTATTTTGAAATTGCGCGCTTAATGGCTATATAATCGGTGAATGGAAGTGATTAAAATTTCAAATGAAAATCCATTAACTTGGGTATATAAAGGGTGTATTTGAATATTATCAGAAAATTATTTGTCGAGTGTAAATTGTTGATAATAATTTTGAAGACTTTCAGTTATTTGGACTATTAGACATAGAAGGCGAATGGTTAAGAAATAAGAAATTTTTTTATGAACTTTTTAAGAAGAAATAATTTCATATGAAAAGTACATGATGAGAAAAAAATCATTGTTTTTTCTGTATAGCGTATATTTTAAAGGTTTGTCTAGTAAATAATTGTTGAAAAGACATTTATTTTAGCGAAAAACGGAAGGTAAAAGTTAATTGGCAACAGATAAGAATGCCCTGCAACTCAAAATACAATACGAAATGTTTCAGAAACTACACTTCAACTCTATGGACTGCTACAAGAGAAATATTATCTTATAAAAAAAACAACGCACTCTTTACTTATTGTACTAAAATGGAGAGAGAACTATCCATTCCTTTACCTATGAGTCTTCCTCCAAAGGCAATCACTCCTTTCGAAGTTGTCTTTTTTAATCAAACTCCTTCAAAAAACAAAACGCCTGGCTATGATCTTATCACCTCCAATATACCCCAGTAACTTCCTACAAGAGCAATCATCTTCCTTGCTACACTATAAAACTCCATCTTTTGAATAATATATTTTCCAAGCCATTATCAAAATGCTTCCCAAACCCAATAAGCCAATAAATCGTCCCACTACCTATAGACCAATTTCAAAAATCTTTGAAAAACTAGTCCTCCACCGCTTACATCCCCAACTCGAATCCTTAAATTTAATTCCTAATCATCAATTCGATTTTCGCTTCGAATACTACCCAGCAGTGTCATCAACTTGTCGATTTCATTGAATCCTCTTTAGAAAGAAAAGAGTATTGTCCCTGTGTATTTCTTGATATAACTCAAGCTTTTGAATAGTTTATCACTCGGGATTACTCAAGAGGATCCTTCCCTCTGACTTCTATCCAACCGACACTTTCAACTGAACGAATCCAACGACCTCTCTAATATCTCTCCGATTCCACAGGGAAGTTTACTTAGACCCATCCTCTACAACATTTTTTAGAGGATGAGTGCAAGTAAATTTTCAAGTGAAACACCAGCCAATATCTGTTTCGGGAACAAGAAAAAGTTACAGGGGCCAGATCTGGGGAATACGGTGGCTGCGGCATTATTAGTGTGTTGTTTTTTGGTTTCCACGTCATAACCATAAACCCATGATTCGTTACCAGTTATGACCCTCTGGAGCAACCCTCTGGATATGGTAGTGTCTAGTTATAAAAAGTTACATTCCCATGTCTCCAATCATACTAATGCCCTTGTTCAAGAATTATCCACACCCATCGAAGACTTAAATGTCACTGGTCGTGTGATTTATTAAAATACTGAGGCTTCTCAGAAGCACACACTAGCAGGAGAAGCTTGAATGGATGTTTACTGCCCACAACCAGTCATGTTAATTATTAATAACGGAAAGTAAGAACAAAAATGTTGATTAAATGGCGCCTACAAATATGCAATCGGTAGATAAGTACCGGAATCAACGCCCGCATCAACGTGTTCATAGGACTTTTGGCGGACTCCCATGATGGCTTTGATTAAATTTCCGAATTAAAAATTCTCTTTATTTTTGTTGTTGTTGCATATTTAATATTTGAATGTTTTTTCCAATAAAATAATTAATGAAAAAGCAGTTATTTCAAATAAATTTGGATATAACTGAAGGAGGAAAAGGAAAAAGTAAGAAGAAAATTATTGATTATATGGAATTAAATGGCGCCTACAAATATGCAATCAGTAGATAAGTACTGAAATCAAAGCACATCAACGTGTTTATATGTGTTTTATCCACTCTTATTAATAATGTTAAGATTTATAATATTTTACCATAAATAAGAAAATATTTGAGAAAATATTGTATATAAATTTTCTTATAATGTAGAGAAAGAGTGTATTTTCTTTTATTTTTTTTAAAAATATAGTTTATGAGTCTGAACAAACAACAATTCTTAGTTGGGATTGAATTTTGTATCGAAGAGTCCAAAAAATAGGAAAGTCACAAACTATCAGGGATAAGAAAAACGATTTAATTGAACGCTCAGCGAATTATAAATAATATAATGGACCATAAAATACCTATTATGGACACAATTATTACATAAATCGCCATCGCAATGATGTTATCGCCATATTATTTCGCGGTGTTTGCCACTAAATTTATACCATTTGGATTCTAATGCTTATCACTATCAGAATCAACACAGCCATTATCAATCCTGTTTTACTCCATGCTTAGTATTCCAAATGGCAAATCTAAGCCAATTGAATGGTAAATAAATAAAACCAAGAATAAATTCTATTATGTTGGGGTCTGATGTATGCATTTTTTGAACACCGTATCAGCAGTTTTACACCATTTGATCCAATGGCCAGTTTAAGGTACTTTATATACTTCTCATTTAGCTCTGAATTGAACCCATTCGCTTATGGATACTGGAGTCTTTTAGAGATGAGTATTAAGTTACGAAAAGCTGACAAATTATTGTTCAATAAATAAATTTAATTAAAAGATAAACGAATTTATTTGGTTTTTAAATTTGACAAACAAGAAAAAAAAATAATTTAAAAAAAAAACTCTGAAAGGACCAATTTAAATTAAGTTTTCCTTTTATATAAGCTCACATCCTGTGATAAGTTTTTGATTTTGTCTTTTTCAAAGTTTCCTCATACATGAAAAGTGCATTTCTAAAGCACTTTCATAATGCATGTTTTTGCTCGTACATCCTTAAAAACAAAATAACCAAAAAAAAGTTTATCAAATTTTTCCGAATGAAAAAAAATACCCAAAAAAAAGTTTATCAAATTTTACCATATTTTTTATGGATGCATGAGTGGGCGGACGGGGGTAGGTAATAAGCTTTTTCTTCCGTAGAATGGAAAATTTCTGATGATATTAATATGGCTTCTTTTATAATCAAATTTGCACACAATTCATGTCAAATGGGGAAATTATGAAATGAAAATGATAAAAGATAATGTTGGAGATTCTTTGAATACTGAAAATATTCCATTCATAATCAACTTGCTGACAGTTGTGAACGTTTCCATGGCTGCTCCCTCCTTTCCGCGTGTCCTAACCGGATTTGGTATATTAGTATTGTAGTAAAAAAGTCTCTTTATTTATGTGCTCATTTATTCATTGATGCCAGAACACAAATGTGCACATAATAACATACTCCCCTCTCCCCTTCATCACATAACCTTATTCATAAATTCTTCGGCCCCCCTTCATCCACCCCAATATGGATTGTTAGTTTGAAATTCTATTCGATTTCTATTTTATGAGAATGCCTTTTCCCTTTAACCTTTCTGGCCGATCTTTCACTCAATGAACCATGTTCGAAAACTGACAATATCCATTCAGCTACTAACATTTTTCGTTTATTTTCCTATTGTATTCAAACTCTTTCCAAAATAGTTTTATTATACGAGTACGCCATCCCCACATCCTTGCCCATTAGTCGAGGACCGTTTTTATGATGAACCGTGTTCAAGTGCAGTATATTTTTGTGCGAATATATATTTGCTTTCTTTAACATCTTATCTGAAATTGTCAATTTCTGTGACAGTTGTCGTCGCATATTTATCTCTCCATTCCCAATTTACCAGCACATGTTTCTAGCTTTCGTCGAAAAAGAGTTTTTGATCAGCTTTTCATATGTTGTATACTCTTGGCTTCTCATCTTTTCATCATTCTTAATTTTACGAATACATGTTCAGAGTTTTGCGGCAAAATACCCAAGCACATACACGTATACACAGAATCCTAGTGGGTGATACCCAAACGCAAAAGGATAATGATAAATAAACGAAAAGGAGAAAGTGAATGTTATAAATGAGTAGCCCGTTGGCATGCAAATAGATGCTTCTACCGATCTGGGGAGAAGAAGAAATCGAATAGAAAAAATCAATTTGTGTCCGGTCAGCACATTGGAGAACGCGTTTACTTCGTATCGAAATAGTCAGTCCGAAGATACAAGATACCGTTCACATTTAAACTAAGCCGTAAAATAAAATAAACATGAATCCCATGTACACACGTTCCTGATGATCCAATAATTTCGTTACATTTTGCTATCATGGCCAATGTAAATAGCCGCCAATAAACTACGATTATTATATAGCAGAAGAACATTGTGCCAATAGAGACCAATTTTTTCCTATACATACAAATGTTTATTATTATTTGTTAAATATAACATTAGCTAATATCCTGGTAGGGTATTTAAATTTTTTATAAGATAGACTATTCTTCGGGTTTTTTTTTCCATTTGATTTGTTTGATGTTAAGAAATACTAGCCAATTCGTGTAAGCCTTTTATGCCTTTTCTACTTTTTTCTGAATAATACTACGGGCAATTTTTTTTTTTTTGCTTTTTAAGAAAAGGGATTTATTTTTGCAACATTCTATTTTTATAAGAGTATAAAAAATTTCGTATTGCAATGAGGTTTTTATTTGGAATTTATTATTATGTGTGGTTTTCTTCTTTTTTTTAAATAATAAGAAGTTATTTGCTGATTTTTATTACTTATAAATTTTATATTGGGTCATGTTTTAAAAAATTTAAAAATTCTTATTTGATCGAATAACAAACCAATCGTAAATAGGAAGTTATTGGGACATAATAAAAAATTCCACCGTGTGAATTTATCCGTACTTAAGCACTTCAAATGTTTGCTCTTCACTCAAAATTATTTCACTTTGTTTTGAGAGAAAATCGGATTGGAAAAATAGGCAAAAAAAGAGATTTGTTTAAAATTTCAATACTCGTCAATGTTTTATTATAAATTTGTTATAATTACTAACCGAAACTTTATTTATTTAATGTTTAAACTGATTCTTATCAATCATTAATTTATGGAATACTTTAAAGATTTATTATTTTTCTGGATTTTATCTAAATCTTGAAGATTGGACTCTTATTTGGAATGTTTTAAAGTAGGAGCCAAATAATAGATATAACCAGTATTGTGGAGGTCTTTATTATTGGATTGTTCGGAAGTAATTTCGTTTTTTCCCAACAGAGGACTTGTTTGTATTTTTTCACAACGAACTTCAGCCGCATAATCACCCATTTAAATATGGAAAGTCAAAAACAGCATTTTCTGCATACGAGAAAAGTATCGCGAATTTTGAATTTTCGCGGGTTACGTACATATATTCGATTTTCGATTTTTTTGTTATATTCGATTTGTGTTATGTTGGTACTCATGTCTCTCAATTATACCGGTAAGTTCGGCCATTTTGAATGCACAGTTAATTTTTGACAGCTGCTTTGCTTGCACGGGTTTTGGTTCGTCTTCGATTTTTGTACCAAAATTGCTCAATTTCGACCAAAAACAGCATCGCATTAACATTGCTAAGGAGCGGTTGGACTCTGTCCGCGACGACCCAAATTTGCTCGAGAGGGTCATAACTGGTGACGAATCATGGGTTTATGCTTATGACGTGGAAACCAAAGCTCAATCATCCCAATGGAAGCTGCCGCACGAGCAAAGACCGAAAAAAGGGAGCCAAGTTCGGTCGAATGTGAAGGTTTTGCTTACAGTTTTCTTCGATTGCAGGAGCGTGGTGCATCATGAGTTCTTGCCACAGGGTAGAACGGTCAATAAGGAATATTACCTGCAAGTTATGCGTAAGTTGCGCAAAGAAATCCACCAGAAATCCCCGGATTTGTGGAAGAACAAAAATTGGCTTTTGCACCATGATAACGCCCCTGCTCACGCATCGTTGCTTGTCCAAAAACAACACACTAATAATGCCGGAGCCACCGTATTCCCCAGATCTGGCCCTCTGTGACTTTCTCTCCATGAAAGGACAACGCTACGCTACGATGGAGGAGATAAAGACGGCAGCGAAGAAGGAGCTGAACAAGATCACAAAAAAATTTCTGAAGTGCTTCGAGGATTGAGAAAAACGTTGGCACAAGTGTATAATATCTGATGGGGATTATTTTAAAGGGGACAAAATAGATATTCATGAATAAATAAATAATTTTTGAAAAAAACACAAAATTCGCGATACTTTTTGAACAGACCTCAATATATTTTATAATTAAATATTGTTTATTTTCGTAGTATTTAAAGCGGAAAGACTTATTTTTTTGTTGTTGAAATTTAGAAAAATTCTAATTTTGAAGAATTAATTGTTTGGATATAAAAATAATTAAATAATGTCAAGAGCGTCGCTAAAATGCCAATCATGCACGCTGTGTTCCCACACCCAGTTTTCAGAGTAATAAAAAAAAATTGATTCTAATAATTGCTTCTAATATCTTTAATAATATTTCATTTAGCGTATAAAATTATGATATATTTTAAGATAAAAATGTTTTCTTATCAAAAAAAATATCATAATTATATTCGAATATGAAAAAAAATCTATTTCCACTGATTTGATAAAAACAAAAATAGTTTTTCTCATCGATTTGCCTCAAAGCTTAAAACATTTTTTTTTACAAACAATAATGACATTATAAAAGCTTGAATTTTTTATAATCAAACAATTTGCATAATTCAAAAAAAAAGGTGTGATGCCTTTTTCTAGCATTGACGTAAGCAGACGAGATACTTTTATATCATAACAACGGACAAAAATGAAACGTGCAATTTTCAATTTGTTATCAATTAAGTAAAAAAGAAGATTCCACTAGCAAAAAAAAAATATTTAATATAATACTAAGAAGGGAAATTGATTTTGAATCTGATTTAAATATTATATTGCTAATAAAATAATAAAAGAATAAAATTCGTTCAAGTCTAAAAGTGGTGTTGTTAAGAATTATTTTTCTTACGTCAATCCACAATGCTTAGTGGGGCTTTTTTTGTATTCCTTTCTTCTTTATTTATTTTCTTCAGTTTTTTTTTAGATTATTTATTAAACTTTTATATATTTCTAGACTATTGTAAATGGTTCCACTTGAGATAGTAACTCAGATGCTTATTTTTAGTATCCATGCAAATTTTTTTATTTATTTTTTGATGCTGCTTCGATTCAAAGTTGCTTAATACAACTTTCTTTATAGGAAAACATCTAAGATTTATTCAATTGTAATCCATGTAGTACGAGTAGTATTATATATTGCCAATTTGATTTAAAAGTGAGTTAAACATTAAACAAGATGAAGAGATAAAAAAAAGGGACTTTGTTAGGAATGGAACAGATTCGGAAAGAGTAGGCGCAAATATATAACAAAATATACACGGGTAAATTCGCAGAATTTAAGAGAAAAAGAGGAGCTTTCCGGAACAATAAGTTAATTTACAATTTAATTTCGGTGAGTCAAGATGAATATTAAACAAGTAAAATTAACATAATCTGGCTCTTTATTAGAGATAAATTCTCATCTAATAAATTCGAACAGAATCGACTCTTGGTAATTGAGCGGATAAGACTGGAATCGATCCAAAATATTGTAAATTGGATCCATCTACAAGAATGCAAAAAAAATTTGATTTTTCCACGTGCTTTTCATATTTGATTTGTCCAATCTCCCACATTGACCATAAATTTTAATTATTTGGCCAAAAAGGACATGCACGTGAAATTTTTTTTTCTTCTAAATATTATAATTCAAGTTTGTTTTCTTATTTCTTAATTGTTGTAAAAAAAAAAGTCTATGGTAAATAATTTCATCTTCATATTATGTTAAAATTCGAAAGTACGTAAAAGGAAAAATAATAAATTTTTTTCTTAGAAATCAGTCCATTAATTTTTCAACAAAAAAAAAACAATAAAAATAATGTTTTCTTCTGGTTTTTATATTTAAATTCTGGCATGCTAGACGGGCATGTCTTTAAATCGATTCGAATCGTTACAAATTTATTCTGACTATTAACGAAAATGGCAGTAATTCTTTTCAACATTTTAAATTTCTAAAAACTCTCAGACTTATAATAACAAAGAATTTTCTAATTTCGAAAGAATCTCTACCATTTGATATTTGACACAAAATCATTATTATTTTTTTATTATTATTATTATTGACAAATCCTGGAAACAACTGGAAGTGATTAGTAACGAAATATTGTCGAAAATCCACTGGAATTCTATTCTTTTCGTTCGTCAATTCCTATCAATTTGAACATTTTTTGTAACAAATTTTCTGTCTTAAATATTTTGATATTTTTCTTCGTTTATTTTATTGACTTCTAAATTTTCGAACATTTTCCGAATCTTAAACAAGATTTGAAAAGGGCGGAACAGAAAAGAAAATTTGTAAATATCAACAACAAAGAAGAAAACAACAAAATTTCACTAATCAAGGATGTGAGTTATTTCTCACCTTCCAATTTAATTTTATAAATTATTAAATTGTTTTCACTTAAGAATCAACAAAAAGGGTATAAGAACTTTTTAAAAAAAAAATTAAATATAAAAGAAAAACTTCAACAGGACCGTTTAAAAATTATACCCTTTCTATAGGCATTTAAAAATAGTATTAAATTATGATTAATAAATTTTCTTCTTTAATTGAAATTTTTTTAAAATGAAGACACTGGTTTTTTTCTGTTTTTTTTTTATTTTTTTTATTTTTCTTTGAAATAAACTACTAAAATAAGAATATTTTATGGTTTTTAAAAAAAATAAAAATTCTACTAAATTTATTCAAAGGTTATTCATTGAAAATTTACTGACACAGTGAAAAATGAATCAACTTATACGGGATAGTAAGGTCAATTGAGAATTTGGTTCACTATCAGTTAATATAATTTATATTTTCCCTCTGTTTTCGAATAATTTTTATCGAACAAAATCGATACCGTCTGGTCTGCACTTTACACTCTGTCAATCGCAGTTAGTTGATTTGGTGTTCGGCAGATGGCGTTGCATGGAGTTGCTGCAGAACCAATTTTACGATGATTTGGCTCGTAAAAATTTTCCGTAACTATTTGCAAATGCGTTTAAATGTCAGCCAGTTCATCACATTCCATTTTAGATTACATTTCACACCATATGACACCCACGAATAGTATTTCTTTTATACCTAATTGTCTATTATTACTATGGCGGTAGTCGTTCATTTCCATTTCCATTTTCCATTTCCATTTCCATTTCCATTTCCATTTGCATTTCCATTTAGATAACATTGACCTAATTAGAAGGTATTTAATTTACATATCATTTCAGGTGATATTCATCCACCACCACCAGAATTAACAATTGTACCCTGGCATCAGTCCCAATACTAACACAAACTACTGAACAGACGGTAGGCACCGTTGATAACAGAAGCACATGGCGAAGACTATTCCAGCTGGTATGAACATTATCAGTTTGTTGAGCACTTAGGTACGTTGCAGTTGCAATAAAAAAATTGTTAGCGACATCCAAAGTGCACTAAGTTTTAAGACGAAAAAAAATAACCGTGCGATAATTGTCTGGTCCGAACCGGAACATTGATTAATCGCGGTTACATTCCGTCTAACGAAGGGGGGCTCCAGTCGGAATTGCGAATTGTTTGAGATAATCGAATTCCCGAATCGGATTGCATATTTCGATTGTTGTTGACGAACGTTTGTTAAGGGACGAAAAGCAAACAAGTTTTCCATTTTAGTACTAGGAGGAGGAGATGCCATGAAACGTGTACGTCATGTGGACGTATATGATGGCTGCGGCCCGTGGAGACCGGGCAAAGTCTATGGTATCATCATCTCGTAGACGAAACGACATCGACTCCCCACGGTAAGGCCAAAATCACCAATGTTTCTGCTCCATTCTACGTCTACTCGTACAAGAAAATGCTTATACCATTTCACGTGCCGTATTTTGTTAGAGTTGTGACTAATGAACGTCTCGTTTCTGATTCTAGATTATCGCGACCACTTTATGGGACAGCTCATCGGACGCCGCGACTAAATGGACCAAGCATCGGTAGCTCCGGCCTGTGCAGCAGCTATCAATATCCTTACGGCAGCCATCAAATGACACATTCGACATTCATGCACCATCCGTCGACGGTGTTTCCACAAGGCCAAAATGACGAGCATGCCAATTTATTCGCCAGCATATCAAGTGATGACAAGGACTTCCAAACCGAATCGATCACCGCCAATCACATACAGCCGCCCGCCAAGGTTACTGGTCCAGCTGCGGTAGCCGCGCCAGCATCGCTTTCCAAACTCACCGATGGCGTCTATCCCGTCAACCAAACCATTTGCGGCAGCCAAACAAAGAGTACCGTTCACAATGACGGCGACAACTACCACGAGAATTCGGTGGAGCAGGGAAAAACTCAACAGGTGAGTGTGAAGTGATATTGAAAAGATTTGATGATGACACAAAAATTGCACAAGTCCTGTTAGAGAAAAACCAATTACCTGAATAGGATGCTCAACTGAAGAGCATCGAATGAATCTAGGCTAATGCTCAAGGACTCTTTCCAGAAGCGACTTCAACCAAATCTCATTTTATTAGGCCTTTTATCGTGAACTAAATTTTTAAATTTCTCAGCGCAGCTTTTTCAGATAAAACTAAAAATTTCTTGAAATTTCAACTCAAAAATTATGAAGTAATTTAATTTGATGCTTTTTTTTGCCTTGAATTAATTTTAAAGTGAATCGCCCACAGAATCGGATTGAAAAATTCAAATATTCGTTATGAGAAAAGTTTTTATTTAATTTTTGTTTAAAGAATAATATCGATTGACTTGAAGAAAAAAAATTCCCGGAAGAGGAAACGAGGCAGTCGGCCAGCTTGAATATAGAAATCACTTCCAAACGATTTATTTTCATGTCTCTGTCACTGACTGAATAACCTACACACTGTTCAGTTGGCATTGACTTTCGTATTTCACGGTGCACATCTATCCTGTGGTATCCAACAATGGATTGCCTAGACAGCATATGGAACTGTCGTGTCCGCCCTCATACACAATATACCAGTTGACGGGCACATCATTATATGTAGAATAAAATCGAGAAAGAACACAGTGGAATTTATCGACTCTAATTCATATGATGATTTTCGTATTTTCCTACAACCCACTCGACCGCAGAGTGAATTGAACAGATTGAACAAGTGTCTGATGGAAGTGGGCTGATGTAAGAAGGCAGGCAGTGATGTTCCTTGGTCTCCCAGTTACCGGTTGGGAATAAAGCATCTCTAAATGCAAACGCATTTGTCAGCGGCATGGTAAGGGCTCTCCCGGAGAAGGTCACCCATCAGATAGACTTTACCGCAATCACTATTGAAAGCATGAGATGATACTCACCTTGACGTTGCCAACTAAAGACAATTCCCGAACAGGTGAAGGTCACACGCAGCCTTATCACCTTTGTCAATAGAAGTCAGTCACTTATATTGACTTCGATTGTTGGCACTGTGGAAGTACTAATAATGATAGTTAAGGGGAGTGGGCTAATAGGCAAGCCTATCGTAATTGCTCGTCTTTGCCATCATCGAGTTCATGGTGAAAGGTGTTTCGGCTACGAATTGGCCTTCTTCCAATCTCCTTGATTGCCAGCAACAACCTCCATTGTGCACGACATTTTCTTTCCTAGCTTTCGTAACCATCAAGAAAAATTACTCTTAGGCAAACGCAACCATATTTTCCGTATCCTTGAACTCAAAATTAACTTACTTCCTTAGTGAGGGTAGCAATTAAACCGATGAATTTCAACTCCTGCGACGCATTACAAACTCGTCCGCTTCCCTTCTAGTCCGGCAAGTTCTTTTATTTATTATTACCCACCATAGTTGCCTCCCACATCCACCGCCGAAAACAATAAACGTTGGATCATCATTCAAAAGGGGCGTGCGTCAGTTTAAGGACAAACTAGTTGTTCGTCTTAATTATGAAAAACTGACATCACGCGAAATTCTCCCCATTTCTTATAATGTTCGGTTCAGCATCTGCCGTGGAGTTCAAGTTTACACCATCATCGGCATCGACAACACGGAATTCGCTGTCATGAATTTTTCCCCACGGCCGCCACGTTTCGATTGCTTTTTTGCCACTCACGCAAAGTTTCGCATTATATTCCCATCGATGATAATCAATACACATACACATAAACCAGAAATCCGAAAGTTTGGCACCATTTTGCCAAATAAAACTGAGTCAATCGATTTCCAACGTCTTTTCCCAGTTTGCATTGTGTCTCAGGTGATGGAATTCATTTAAGAGAAATGCAATCAGATGCACTCGTTTTCAATTTCACATCAATTCAATTTTAGATATGCTAGTCTATTTTCTTTTAATATCAAAGCACATATAATCGAATATCGTCAAAATTTAGTTTTATTAATTGAAAAGTTACATTTTCGTGAAAATTCCAACATTCTGTTCTGAATATCATGTACGAAAGCAGCGCAGCGAAAACGCTTTCCATTGCATACCAATTAGGCGCAACGATTATTGAAGTTTGACTTGATGGAAAGATGGCAAATGTTGGGCTTTTTAGAAATAAGTGATTGGTGGGAATAGGGGTAATGGTGATTGGGTACGTGGGCTACTATATATATTTCTGGCCTAATAATGAAAATGCGAATATTTATCAACGAAAAAGGTTTTATTGTTTTTCAAAATATTCTCCATCAAGATTTATACACTTTTGCATGCGCTCAAACCAATTTTCGAAGCACTTTTTCCACTCCGATTGAGACACCTCCAAAACATGGTTTTTGAATGCTTCAACAGCATCTTCTGGCGACGAAAATCGTTGACCACGCATTTTTTTCTTGATGTGTGGGAATAAAAAGAAGTCATTGGGTGCCAAGTCAGGGCTGTACGGAGGATGACCCATCAATTCGACGTTTTGTCCGGTCAAAAAGGCGCTGGTTTGAGCCGATGTGTGAGAGCTCGCATTGTCATGGTGCACAATGATTCGACTTCTCTTGTTCGTTTTTCGAATTTCTCCGAAGACTTCAGGCAAACAAATGGTGGTGTACCACTCAGAATTGACCGTCCTACGTTGCACAAGCGGAACAGTCGCCACATGACCAGTTTTGCCAAAGAAACAAGCGACCATTTGCTTCGAAGTGCTTCTTCCACGAACAACTTTCGTTGGATTTGACTCGTCTTGGAAGACCCACACGGTCGATTGCTGTTTTGTTTCGGGCTCATACGCATAGATCCATGATTCGTCACCTGTGACGATCTTATAAACGTCTTTTGAAGCACCGCGATCGTATTTTTTCAACATTTCTTTACACCAATCCACACGAGCCTTTTTTTGAGCGATTGTCAAATTGTGCGGGATCCAACGAGAACAAACCTTTTTTACGGCCAGGTGTTCATGCAATATCGAATGTATGCTGGTGGGAGAAATGCCTAGGCATGCCTCTATCTCACGGTATGTCACATGACGGTCTTGCATTATCAGTTCACGTACGGCATCGATGTTTTCTGGAACAACGGCTGTTTTTGGACGACCTTCACGGAATTCGTCTTTGAGCGAGCGTCGGCCACGATTGAATTCGTTGTACCAGTTTTTCACAGTGCTATAGGATGGTGCTTCATAGCCATACAAAGATTTAAGTTCATCGATGCACTCTTGTCGTGATAATCCACGTCGAAAGTTGTGAAAAATGATCGCACGAAAATGTTCACGAGTTAATTCCATTTTTTTGCCAAATTGATTTTTTCAAGTCACTGTAAACAACACAAATGATAGTCGTACGTCAAAACGTTCTGAGTACGTTTATGCTAAAAAATGTCAAACTTTCCAATGGAAATGTCAGATCGCACCTGGCAACACTTAGTGTTGCCTAGGCCAGAAATATATATAGTAGCCTACGTATAAGTACATGAAATCCATTTTAATTAGAGTCTATTTAAAAAAGAAAATTAATTTAATAAACTTCAAAATTTCATTGTTTGGTTGTAAATAAAGAATAAATAGTCATTTTTCTTAACGGCGATTGAAAACTTTGAATCGATTTTAAATTTATACGAGGTCTGTTCAAAAAGTATCACGCATTTTGAATTTCCGCGAGTTACGTATATTCGATTTTCGATTTTTTGTCGCGTTATGTTGGTATTTATGTCTCTCACTTATGCCGACAAGTTCAGCCATTTCGAATGTTCAGTTAATTTTTGACAGCTGCTTTGCTTGCACGTGTTTTGGCTCGTCTTCGATTTTTGCCCATTCCAAAAAATGCTCGTCAAAGAATCTGTATCAAATTTTGTGCGAAAAACAAAATTAATTGCGCAGACGCATCTCGAATATTGACTGTGGCATATGGTGAAGCTACCTTGGACGGAAGCGACGTTTATCAGTAGTACAAAATGTTCTCAGAGGACCGAGAAGATGTGAACGACGAAAAGCGTGCCGGATGCCCGAGCACGTCAACAACAGACGAAAACATTGACGAAGTGAAGAAAATAGTATTGGCCAATCGTCGAATCACCGTTAGAGAAGTTGTTGAGGTGATTCGATTTTTATCAATGATTTGAGCGTGAGACGGGTCGCCACAAAATTCGTACCACAATTGCTCAATTTCGACCAAAAACTGCATCGCATTAACATTGCTAAGGAGCTGTTAGACTCTGTCTTCGACGACTTAAATTTGCTCCAGAGGGTCATAACTGATGACGCATCATAGGTTTTGGTTATGACGTGGAAACCAAAGCTACATCATCCTAATGGAAGCTGCCGCACGAGCAAAGACCGAAAAAAGCGCGCCAAGTTCGGTCGAATGTGAAAGTTTTGCTTACAGATTTCTTCGATTGCAGGGGTGTGGTGCATCGTGAGTTCTTGCCATAGGGTAGAACTGTCAATAAGAAATAATACCTGCAAGTAATGCGCAAGTTGCACGAAGCAATCCACCAGAAACGCCCGGATTTGTGGAAGAACAAAAATTGGCTTTTACACCATTATAACGCTCCTGCTCACGCATCGTTTCTTGTGCGCGAATTTTTGGCCAAAAATAACACACTAATAATGCCGCAGCCACCGTATTCCCCAGATCTAGCCCCTGTGACTTTTTTTTTTCGACGCTACGCTACGATTGAGGAGATAAAGACGGTATCGAAGGAGAAGCTGAACAAGATCATCAAAAATGATTTTTTGAAGTGCTTCTAGGATTGGAAAAAATGTTGGCGCAAGTGTATAATATCTGGTGGGGATTACTTTGAAGGGGACAAAATAGATATTCATGAGTAAATAAATAATTTTTGAAAAAACACAAAAGTCGCGATACTTTTTCGTAACAAACCTCGTATGCGCAATTTGTTTAGAAATTTTTACTAATTTTTTCCAATCCTATCCCATAAATTATTAATATTTTATTATAGCTTTAGTTTTAAAAACACCCATTCTATATGAATTTTAAAATGTTATTTAACAAAACCATGAAGAAAATACTACTTCTACTGCTGTTTCTACTAAAAAATATAATAAAAAATAATAAACAATTAAAAAGAAAAAAACTCATCTGTCTAAAAATAGAGTACGATAATATTCAGCAGTACTTTAAAAGTCAATATTCTATCAATCATTTTGTTTGTATTGCATTAGCCTAAGAAAATTAATACCAACAAGCTTGTTAAAAGAAAAACAAAACCAAAATGTTCAGGGAATATTGTGACGTCTTTGTGGAGCAGTCGCCTTATTTGACTATCAAAATTTCATAGTGCCAACGTCAAAGTATCTGCCTATTCTCAAGGGAAATTCAGCACTGGTGCACGTGTAGAAATTTCATTCGATTGCAAAATAACGAAAAGGGATGAACAGCCAGAAAGTTCGTGTCGATGTACTGAACAGTCATTTTATGTCCTCGTCAATACTTTGACTTTCTTCAAATACGCCCGAATCAACAAATGCCACCGCAAAAATAAACGCTACAGAAACGCAAAGCATGTTTAGTGTATGTTGGGGCAAGTATTTCCGTTTGCCGTTTGTAAAACAATTACTTACGATCCCAACCCACAATTGACATTGACCATTGAATTCATGTCGCCTTGGTCTAGCACCCACTCTGAGAAGGGATGATTATTTGCAATTAATGATTATTTATTATATCTGTAATTGTTTTTCAATGGATTTCTTAGACATCGATAGGGGTGGCCGTCTAATACACTATACACTATTGACAATATTTGCAAGTATCGCACGAATTACCATCATCGGTGGTTAGTTTGAAATTAAACCATTTCACCCGCTAACGTACCATCTTGAAACCAAAAAAAAAAAACAAAAAAAACAATTTTCAAATCGCACGTTGAACAGAACATTTTCAGTTGGAATTCGTATATTCGCTTTTTGAACTTAAAGCCGTTTACATAAAATTTATTTCAACATATTTTGTTAATTCCATATTTAAAATGTTAGTAATTAACTGGCATAAAATTGCTCCAAGATAATGCATAGTGTTAGTGAGTGTCATTAATATTATTATTTCATACGAATCTATGTGATAATATTCAATAATAATAATAATAAGTATAAAAACAAAACAAAAAAATACTAGAAGAAACCATGATGGATGGGCAAAGAGAAAATATTTACAAAACATTTCAATGGCAACTAAAAACAAAAGCCAACGTGCTGCTGGTGGTGACTGGATTATGAAATTTTTTTAACTCTGCCCTTAGAATGTAAATTAATTTGAACATTTTTAATCAGACGATTATGAAATTTAATCAAAATATCACCATTACAAGTTCATTATTTCAGTGTTGTTAGCGCTTATTTTTCTCTTTGCCATTTGGGACCAAATATGGGAATCCCAATGCGTCGTATACTATGGAGTAAAATTTACAACAATCCTTATGTGATATTAACAGAATTTTTATAATAAAAAGTTGAGTATTTTTATATAGAAGGAAGTATTTTATACTCGATTATCTGGAAAACTTTCTACAAAACTGAAAATACCGGCATCCGAATGTTAGTTCAAGAATAAATGTGGAAAAATTGTTTTTTTTCTTCAATAATTAAGTGATAGTGGATATTATAAAGTGTTGATGAATTTCCCCGTTTTTTTTGTTGTTGGGGGGTTGCTGTTGTCAATAAGTGCGTGCTTTTGTCAGTGAATTCACGAAATAAGTTTTGTTTCTTCAAATCATTTCCTTTCGTTTTTGAAATTTGAATTATTTTTTTCTCTCTTCAGTTTTTATTTTAATTTATTGTAACATTTTCTATATAGCGTTAAGTGAACGCAATGCGGACAAATACGTGATAAAAATTCAAAGTCAACCATTTGCCCATCAAAATTGAACATCGAAAAGCACAAAAATGATCGTCAATTATTCGTTCAAGCGGAATTTCGAACGTTAGAAACGTACCGCAACGGAGAGACATTGCTGTCACCGTCATTGCGGCACAGCGTTAAGAACGCAACTCCGTAACATTAAATTTATGCAGCGATAATAAAAAAAAAATTATTTTTAACTTTTTGATTAACAAGAAAAACAATAACAAATAGTTTCCATAAGTTTTCAAAAAAATTAAAAAAAAAAACAAACCCATTTCAACTCTCAGAATAAATAATAATAAATCGTAATGTTAAAAATTGAATTGCATACAATCGATTGAAATGAATGTAATAAACAAATCGAAAAGAAAATAATTAAATAATATTAAATAATAATTGTACAATAATAAAATTGACAAGACGATTAATTGTAACCGCACAGTATTCCCGTCCCGTCTAATAGGTTCAGTTCATAGTGTTTAAAGCCGAAAAAAAACCAATTAAGAAATTATTTTTGCCATTAATAAGATCGTTTTCGATTGTTTTATTTTCTATTGATCGGTTGGTTGGTTGGTAGAAATTTGGAGAACAATTTTTCAATGCAACTCCATAACGTCATTTTTCATCAGTTTCGGTATTTAGTTAGGGCTGAGACGCCAGAGTAGTCAGTAGATCGTATTCTAACAACGAAAAACGAAACGAGTTTGCATAGTGCCTACTGGTATCATCCTAAAAAGGGATCGACACGATTTTTTTCTCTCTTCAAAACAGTCATCAACTCATTTACAATTTTTTACCGCACAAAATTATATCCAATTTGACTCGGAAAACGCCAAGTTAACTGACCTTAGAGCACCAGCCATATTTGTTAAACGTTGACCCGATTTTAGGCGCCATAAACTCGATTTCAATATTTTATGGAATACAGAAGAAAAAAAATATTTGAATTTGAAAAAAAGTACGAGCCGCAAAAAGTATTCATCGAAGGCAGTCATCATCAAAAGTGAGGTTGTGACCGTGACGCGTATCTCGGTAAAGCTGCCTGCGCGCGTCGCGTCTATTTACAATTAACGGATTTACGAGAATTACCGCACAACGTTGCGTTGCGCCATCTTACTACACTGCGTGAACTCGTATCAAAGTCGACAGTTCGGCTTCGATTTTTGTCTAAACCGAATAGGGAATATTCATAAATTTGGACTGACCAGCAGCCACTATTCCACCTACACGAATCGAAGCTAGTACATTCAAGCCATCGAAAACGGTATCAAATAAATTGAAAAAAAAGGAATTTTTTTATCTAAAAATTATTTCAAGTGCAATCGCATCGCATTGGAAACGCCGCCATTGCAAATGCACCGCAAAACGTAGCACGTCTGCGTTCTGATTTACTGCAAGCGAGAATAAATTCGGCGCAGAGTTCTCCCCGTACGTAGTGTGAGAAGAACTTTGGTTTTTCTTTCGAGTGCTTATCCGTTAACGTGGAATAAAATTTCTTAACTAAAAACAACTTTTTGTCAAAAGTTTTTTAATAGTTGTGGTTTTCTTTTAAAAATACATTTTTTATTTATTGTTTTTATATTTTGATTTTTTTCCGTTAAAAACAATTGCAATCATAATAAAAAAGTTTTGTAAACATATTGTACGGTTGCAATACGTTTTCTGTTTCGGATTTAATAGTTTTGTGTAGTTGAACGAGTTTTATGTGTCCAAAAATAAGACGATAACAAACAAAACGGATTATTGATCATATATAAAATATGGTCCAGCAAGTAAACATTTCCGTTCTGGGAAACGATATGGTAAAAGAGAACAATCTAAATAATTATTTTCAATACAAAATCTTTCACAAATTATTTTTACAGTTTTTTTGTTTTTTTGTTGGTAAAAACTAAAAATATTTTAAATTAGCCCTATTCATATTTATTTTTGATTATTTTTAATTAAATATTGTTGAACTTTGAATAAGTCTCGTAGAATTAATGAGAAATTCAACAATTCCCAACCAGCTAGCTTTCTATGAACTTTTAATGAACCAAAAATTATTTGTACAAAACTGAAAGTATCTTTTTACTTTTTATTCAATTATTTATTAAGGAAAGTTATTGTAACAGTGTGGGACGGTGGTGGTGGAATAGTATATGAAAATTACATAAATGAATTTTCCTTTCTTTTCGAGCAGTGCAAAATGAGTAAGAAGTAAAAACATTTATTTAATTGTATTTATATCCTTTGATAAGATTATGGCAATAAAGATAGTCCTATTATATGTAATAATTAATTAAAAGTTTCCTTTGAAATTTTCTCTAAAGGAATTATCATCGAAACTAATAATAGAAAAAATCCCTTATGAGATGGACATAGCAATTTATTGAAGAAAATTGCTTTTTAAAAATACAATAAAATCAAATTAAAGGAAAGAACTTCCGTTGTTAGTCAAAAATTATTTTTGAGTAAAAATAAATATTTTGAACAAAATGGCAGAAGAACATATAAGGATAAATTCCGTTTCTTTTGTGTGATTAAGACAACCATCAGCAAATTGATTCGAAATTGTTTGCCATAAATTTGTTTGTTCATTATTTTGGGGGGGATAGAGCTAATCTTGGTCATCTGATGAAATTGTTTCAAATTCATTGAACTTATATACACTAGAATTTATAGAGTCAAAAATTCGAATATCCTTAATTGTTGGAACAAACTTTTGGTCATTTTTCGTATGTTTGCATTTATCGTTTATCCTTGAAATGGCAATATTTCGTTCAAGATAATGTGCTATAGACGGAAATTAATTTGTGCTCTCGATTTGAAAGGAGCAGTCGCTAATATGGATTAGTTTCGAAATTTGAAAAATTGTCGGCTCATTGGCTCTGACCTCCCATTAACTTCGATAAGAAGTCTACGCACTTACACATACACATTGAACTGAATGAATGAATATACGGTCACGTCGCCATCGTTTGTAGTGGCGGCGGCTGTGGTACCTCATCACCCTAAGGGTACCTACTATGAGCTTCAACAAAATTACAACAATTAATCAGTTAAGCAGTTGAACAATCAATTTAGGATGCCCGGAATGGAATTAAACAGTTACTAAAGGAACACTTGGACTACGATGGATCGGGGGAGGGGGGCTCAAATAGATTTAGTTAGATTGATGCTTTACTAGAAATAAGAAAAAGTACAAACAACGAAAACTGCCACCCTAATGAGGCTGCGTATCCCCTAGAACAACAATTGTCAACATTCTCTGAGGTCGTAATTTCATTTTCATGGCATGGACCGTACACACCAACGGTGCCATTCAAGTGATTGATGTACAATTATCTAGAAGCGAGTCTATGTCCTTTTATTATTGGTCTAGGCATTGACTTCAATGGTGTTATTTATTTCTTTGAGTATTTGTATTTCAACTAACCAACCCAATATAAGCTCATCTAACGGTCGATAACACTGTATTTATAAGCATCTTACTTGAACTCATATGTTTTCACATACTACATACAAATCACATAAAAACCCATATCTTTTGGGCATGAATCACCTCATTCATATATGTATATAAAATATATCTTATCGAAAAGTTCATTGGCATTTGAATAAAATATAAAAAGTTTCAAATTATTCGAATTTTCCATGAAAAATTCTACATTCTCGTTAATAAATAATTCATCAGTCCCAAATTCAATTAATAATACTTTTTCCATCAATATCTTTTCAAACTATCACCCACATCTCCATCATAATATTTATATATATAGTGATTTTTGTTGCCAGAGTTCCCCCATCTCCCCTCTACCCTCTAACCATCAATTTGAATTTAAAATTTTTTTACCGTCCGGCAAACATGCCGAAAAATAAAAATATGAGAACGATAGAAAATAAGATCCTTTTCAGAAATAAATTAACTTTCATATTCGGAATGGAAAAATATATCCTATAACTTGATATTGGTTTTTATATATCCTATAACACATACGATATTGCTCACCGAATGTGATGTTGGATATCAGAACTGAATCTAACCAAATCGACCAAATCCTTTTTCTTTCTACAAGCGATTATACTCGTAGTTTCCTTACAGAATTTCAATGGCATTGAGTGTTACTGCATCCACAAAGAAAACAACGACATTTTATTTCGAAATTTTGGAAAAATTTCAACCAAACCACCAAAAAATATCTCGTTTTATCCACCAAAAATCGGGTTGCGAGGCAAATACGAGTATATACAATAAATAAACGTAAAATATATTTGCGTTTATTTTATTGATAAATTTAATTATTAGAATGCGTAATTCGAATTTCGATTAATATTTTTTTAGAATTTTCATATACAAAAGCTATTATATCATCTGGATTTTTAATGATTTTGTTTTATAACATTTTAATATATTTTGCAAAAACCGCAAAAAATTACACAAAAACTAAGAAGAAGAAAAAAAACGAAATTACTTCCTGGACAGACATTTGAACTGTGCTACAGACAAACAGACGGTGCAGCAAAATAATGCAGTTAATGCACCCTGCCGGTTTTTTCAGCATGCAGGTATTTCCTTTGACAAAATGTCCTTATAACATAAAAGGGACGAAAACACGTAATTTTTATAGCAGCTTTTCGAGTATTAAAAAAACAAAAATGACGACGTTTTCAAAACCACGCTTTCCTAAATTTGATATTTTTGTGCGTGGTGATTTTCAAAGCAAACGCCAAAAAATTTGCAAAAAATTCACAAAATTTATAAAAAAATGACGACGTTTTTTCAAAATCCGTAATTAGGTGTAGTAGAAATAGTATTATAGTCTTATATCCAAAGGGGGGAGGGGGGTAATATCCAATTTGAGGAGTAAAAAAGAGAATTAGTTAAGTTTATTTGGTAAACTGAAAACCAATGTACACAATCGTGTAAGCGTGCATTAATACAATGAGGGTTTCCTTATATCCAATTTTTAATACAAGCAGCCACAAATTTTCCCTAAATATATTTCGCTCACAATTGAGATACGAAAATTATTTGCTTGCTTATAAGCAAATCTTATATTCAATCTTATATTCAAATTATTACAATATTGTAGTAAATTTTAACGAAAAATTCCATATATTCATTTTTTTTACATTTATGTTATTATCAAAACAGCTGCTTAGTGGTCAAAGTTTATTATTTTTTATTTTATTCATGTTATCAATTTACAAATTACTTAAATTCCCCTTTATGTAATGAATATTATTGTTTTATTTGTAAAACAACCAAAAA
Organism: Atherix ibis; assembly: GCA_958298945.1. Classification (NCBI taxonomy): domain Eukaryota; kingdom Metazoa; phylum Arthropoda; class Insecta; order Diptera; family Athericidae; genus Atherix; species Atherix ibis. Next base: position 1,770,518 of record OY282607.1, on the reverse strand, counting down.
ATATCTCGTCGTGGTATTTATATTCTTTGTGCTTAACAACGAATGTTTGCTTATGTTTTGCATATACGCGTGGCTGTGTGAACAATAATAATACCTGACAAATGTTTGAAAGATTGAACCTTGAAATTTAAAAATAAAACACAAAATCATTTAAATGACTGCCGCTGCTAGTTTTACAATACCCCATTTGCTCGACCCAATTTTTTAGTACAATTTCGATTGTCTGGGCCGGTATCTCTTCAATGGCAACTGTGATTTCGTGTTTCAAGGCGTCAATTGTCTCTGGATGGCTTGTGTAACATTTATACTTACCTGTTCCCCACAGAAAATAATCCAACGGGCTCAAATCACAGCTCCGAAGCGGACAATTGACATCAGAATTTTGGCTGATTATTCGGTTTTCGAAAGCAGTGCCCAAAAGTTGGATTGTTACGTTGACTGTGTAGCAAGTGGCCCCGTCCTGTTGAAACCAAATGTCGTCCATGCCATTCTCTTCAACTTTTGGAAACAAAAATTCGTTGAGCATGCCACGATAGCGCTCACCATTGACCGTAACGGCGGCTCCTTCATTGTTTTCGAAGAAAAACGGGCCAATGATGCCTCCAGTCCAAAATCTGCAGCAAACCGTGACTCGTTGTGGATACATCGGCTATGCCATAGTGACGTATGGATTTTCTGAGCCCCAGATGCGACAATTTTGTTTGTTGACATACCCACCGATGTGGAAATGGGCCGATTTTTCGGTAAAAATGCTCATCTTCGGCCAATTGATCTTGAGCCCATTGGGCAAACCGAAAACGCATCGGATGATCATGCGGCTTTAGTTGTTTGACTAATTGAACTTTGTAAGCTTTCATACCGAGATCATTGTGCAAAATTCTGCGAGAAACGTTCAATTCCTAAGAACGGTGACGAGTTGATGTTGATGGATGATCACTGACATTTTCAGCAACGGCGGTAATATTATCGGTCGTACGCACTGTATAAGAATGAGAACGTGTTGCTTTGGCAACCAACTCGCTTCACGAATTTGTCTACAAGTTAACGTGATGGCATTCGACTTTGCTCATTTTTTTTTTAAATTTCTCACAGTTTGAATTGAAGACTCACCATTTTGAAAGTAAGTTCTCAATATTTCCCAGTTTTTTTTTAAGCGTATGGATTACCATTTCGTAAAATTCGTGATGACATTTAACACTCAAGTACTTCAAATAAATAGTGGTTCAAAATGCAGCCGCTAGATGAACCACCCTATATCAATTTAAAAAGATTTTTGGCAGAGTTATTTTTTATTAATTCTGAACAAAGAATAAAGATTTCAATTATATCAAGTTCGATATAATTTACAATATACCAACTTATGAACTTTTTAAGTAGTTAATTTCAGTTACAAAAATTTACTCCTACTTAAAAAAAAAATATTCTTCCTTTTTTCGTAGTTTTTTTTTGTTTGCTTATTTTGAATAGATTTATATTTTTCTTAATGATGGATAAAACATTAAAACTAACTATCAAACCTATATGGTTGATGATGATGGATTTAAGAAATACGATCGACAAAGTTACGTCAGTGAAATTCAATAGAGAACCCCCCCTCCCCCATCCCAATCATATTAAAAAGCCTAATATTTATTAGTAAATTATAATATTGGGTTTTTTTTCTTTCAATACTAAAAGTCTACAAATAATAAAAAAAATTCTTATACAACGTGTATAAGCTTAAATTCGCTGTTTTTTAGTCAAAAAAACACATGTTTTTTTTCATAGAAAGCTACAACAAATTTATTCAAAGTATATACTTGCCCTCGCTAGCTACACATTTTTCCCATCTCTCGGGCAATTTGTGGATACCACGCCAAAAAAAAATTCCTTCTCTTTCGAGGCAAACCACTGAGCAAGCCATTTTCGGACGTCTTCGTATGAATCGAAGTTCTGCTCAGCGAACGCGTGGCCCATCGACGAAATAAGGTTGTAGTCGGAAGGGGCCAGGTCTGCTTAATAAGTGAGGTGGGGTAGCACCTCCCAGTTGAGTGTCTTCAAGTAGTTTCGGACCATTTTTGACGTGTGCGATGTTGCGTTGTCATGTCTTTCTTGATAATCCGTTCTTTTTTCACACAGAGCACGGTGTAATTTGATCAGTTGTTGGTGTCACTAGGTTTCAACATCTCATAGTAGACAATACCCTGCTGATCCCACCAAACGCACAGCATCGTCTTCGGTCCGAAGTGATTTGGTTTTGGGGAAGATATTAATGGTTTGCCGGGATCAACCCACGATTTCTTGCGTTTAGGATTCTCGAAATATATCCAGTTTTCATCGCCTGTCATAATCCGATGCAGGAACGACTTTCTTTTTTGTCTGGCGAGCAAGATTTCGCATGTGTTTTGGCGTCGCTCCATCTGCCTATCATTCAAATCATGGCACGCAAATGCATGGAAATGGCTGGTTGAGTAAAACCCAATTGCTCCGCGAGCATTTTTTGCGATTGGGTATCGTCTTCATCAAAAGAGCCTGCAATTGATGGTCCTCAACCTTCTTAGGCCGATTTTCACGCTTCTTGTCCCACAAGTCAAAATTGCCGTCTTTGAACCGACGAAACCAATCTCGGCACGTTGTTTCCGATAAAGCACTGTTACCATAGGCCTCCATAAGCATTCGATGGGATTCGGCAGCCAATTTCTACAAATTGAAGCAGAAAGGCAGAGCTTCCCGCATATGCTCTTTTTCTGGCACAAAATTAGACATAATTACCAAAGGAAAAATATATGTTGTTATACGAAATTGCTGACAATATGCACTGATTGATTAATGTTGACAGATGTCAAACTCATTAAAAAAAAGTATTGCGTGCCCATGGTTAGCTTAATACGCTCACTTACGCCATATATGACCAAACAGCGGATTGAATCTTATACACCTGGTATTAGTTGTCTAATAATAAAAAAATTGGTGATACAAATTCCTTAAAAAAACTACATTTAAATGATCTACAATATATAGAAGCAACTGAATTTCTAATTCGAATATATTGCATCGACTTACACAAATAGTCCGACACTCTGGATACAAGCATTTTTATAAAACTTATAAAAGAAAAAAATTATTAATAAATGTCCAAACTTTCCAAGCTAATTTAAGCTTATACACCTGGTAATTGCTTAAAACTCTATACACCTGGTAATTTTAAACAAAATTCAATTGTCGATGATAGTTTTGAATATTTTCCCACAAAATACCACCAATAGTCAATCCCAATTAAATTGAATTTTACTTGAAAGTCTTTTTTTTATTTATTAATAATAAATGTATTTTTTTTTTGCTGACTATCAGTTAAAATAGTTTTTTACTATCAGTTAAAATTTGCTTAAGCAAAACCTTATAAAGTCCTAAAGTTTAATAAGATTTAGTGAACGTTTTTTTTCCTTGCAATTTTCATTTTTCTATTATTTAATTCAAGAATTAACAAAATTGGAAATATTGTTACAAGTGTTTTTTTAAAAATAATTTTCATTAAAGATGGTTTTATTTATTTATTTACTATCTATAACAAAAAATAGTTGAAAGTTTTAGTTTTTTTATTGGTTTTTTTTTTGGTTTGTTATTGGTCTTATTTAAATAATATTTTTATTCCGGATTTATTTTAAAAATAAATGCCTTATAATAAATTACAAAATAAGTTTCATATCAGAAAAAAATATATTTAATTATATTATATTTAAATAATATTTTTATTCCGGATTTATTTTAAAAATAAATGCCTTATAATAAATTACAAAATAAGTTTCATATCAGAAAAAAATATATTTAATTAACTGTTTTGTTATCTTATGTGTATAGAATAATTGGTAGTTAAATTAGTTATTTGTTGGTAAAAAATTGAAAGGTTTTTCACCACGCAAGTACATCTCAGTGTTATATTGCATACGCTTTAGGCGTAATTGTTTTATTCCCAACGGAATTCAATCAATTTTTTTTGAACAAAATTCAATTGTCGATGATAGTTTTGAATATTTTCCCACAAAATACCACCAATAGTCAATCCCAATTAAATTGAATTTTACTAGAGAGTCTTTTTTTAAATTTATTAATAATAAAATGTATTTTTTTGCTGACATTTCAGTTAAAATGTTTTTTTTTATTAAGCAAAACCTTATAAAGTCCTAAAGTTTAATAAGATTTAGTGAAAGTTTTTTTTTCTTGCAATTTTCATTTTTCTATTATTTAGTTCAACAACAAAATTGGAAATATTGTTACAAGTGTTTTTTTAAAAATAATTTTCATTAAAGATGGTTTTATTTATTTATTTACAGGATCCTCCCAGACGAGCGAAACTATCAACTCTAACTCGAACACTACATGCAATACGGCATAGGATAACAAAACGAAGCCGGAACAAACCGCCTGATTGGTTTCTGGATAAATTTTCAAATGCCGCCGGTGGCAATGTATCAGGGGATCCACCGGTCGAAGAGATCACTAGCAACAGATTATGCAACCGACTTTCAGTTGATCCGTCCTTGCCTTCACACTACCGAGTAAGTGATTTAATTGAATTTTTTGTGTTTTTCTAATCAATTTTACAGTGAATTTTTAAATATTTCTAATAATATGAAATTTTAAATATTCTTTTCAATAAATTTCAGTGGTTGGCAGTAGTATCGATAGCTGTTCTATACAATATTATTTTCGTAGTCGGTCGTGCCGTGTTTTGGGAAATAAACCGTAGAGCGACACCTCTCTGGTGGTTCCTAGATTATTTATGCGATTTTATATATCTTATGGATACGTTGGTGCATATGCATGAGGGTGAGTATTTTAATATTATTATTTAAATTGTTGAAATTTAAGTTTTGTACTCACAAGGCCATATAAAAAGTGATTCTGAAATTGAAATAAATCAAAGTAATAATTTTACAATAAAATCAGATTGATAGAACTTTATCCAGATACGCTTTGAGTACGTACAAAGCTTAAGCTTAAACACTCGTACACGGAACATTCGTTTTTGTTTAACTTTGCCATATAACAAAGAATATCATCCGTTTCAAGGTAGATCCTAATAGGAAGAGTTTTTCCTTATTTTCCTATTATAGCAAATATATTTGCGCTCCAAGTTAATCCATATAGAATTATGTTGGCAATACGATTACAGTGGGGCTGAGACTATTATTACTATGAACTTGAAATAAATTTACCTTTTTTTTGCCTTTGCAACTGGAAATGAATCCGAGAACATAATGACGGTTTTAAGTTGGCTATAAAAAGTTCAGGCCGCATAAATCCTTGTCATAGTATCATCGCTTTTACAGAGCATTTTTTTCCTCTCTACTTTCGAATTTCTGTTCATCTAAAAAGAAACTAAAATAAAATAAAATAAAATATGAAAAATTGCTCTGCAAAATAATAATACATAAACTTTACTAAAAAGAATTATGTAAGATGCACTTGAAAATAAAAACGATTTCTGAACAAGGACTTTTAGCCAAGGCAAATGATGATAATAGTCTGGTTGGAGTATTATTCAAAACGATAAAAAAATCATATTTTTCTATTTGTTTTTTTTTTTTTGTCGAATAGGATATTTGGACCAAGGTCTACTGGTTCGAGATGCTTATAAGCTTCGAAAGCATTTCTTTACGAATAAAGGCTGGCAATTGGATTTGCTGTCGATGATGCCAACCGATTTGGTGTATATTTGGTGGGAGCCCAGCTCATGTCATGTGACTGTTCCCTGCCCTGTGATAGTGCGCCTCAACCGATTGCTTCGTCTTCCACGGATGTTAGAATGGTTCGATCGAACCGAAACTGCCACCGGCTATCCGAACGCTTTTCGAATCTGCAAGGTGGTGCTGGCCATTCTGGTTCTAATCCATTGGAATGCGTGCTTGTATTTTGCCATCAGCTATGCGCTCGGATTCGGAACAGACAATTGGGTCTACAACCTTAGCGGTCCTCGGAACTCAACTCTCTCCAGACAGTACATTTACAGCTTCTACTGGTCAACGCTGACACTGACGACGATCGGAGAGACTCCAACACCAGAAAACGATGCCGAATATTTGTTCGTTGTTGCTGACTTTCTTGCTGGTGTACTCATATTCGCTACCATCGTGGGTGAGTTTTTCCCTGAAACCAAAAACTTTTCTATTTCGAAATATATCATAATCCATCTTTTATGGTTTATGACTGTCAACCGAACTAATCGTTAATGTCATACGCTTGCTCGCCGACAGGTAACATCGGTTCAATGATTTCGAATATGAACGTGGCGCGTGTCGAATTTCAGAATCGAATGGACGGCGTAAAGCAGTACATGGCATTTCGTAAAGTGGGTAATGAATTGGAGGCACGTGTGATTCGATGGTTCGCTTACACTTGGTCGCAAAGTGGTGCATTAGACGAGGAACGTGTGCTGGCCGCCCTTCCCGACAAACTGAAAGCAGAGATAGCGATTCGCGTGCATATGGACACCTTGAAACAAGTTAGGATATTCCAAGACTGTGAACCGGGACTCTTAGAGGCACTTGTCCTGAAACTGAAACTTCAAGTATTCAGTCCAGGTGACTACATTTGCCGAAAAGGTGATGTCGGCAAAGAGATGTACATTGTGAAGCGTGGCCAACTGTCAGTAGTGGGCGACGATGGTGTTACGGTTCTAGTAACTCTGGGCGCTGGTTCTGTTTTTGGTGAAGTATCCGTTCTTGAAATCGCCGGCAATCGAACAGGAAATCGACGAACAGCCAATGTCAGATCCCTGGGCTATTCGGATCTGTTCTGCTTAGCCAAACGAGATCTTTGGGAAACACTGGCCGACTATCCGGAAGCGAGAGCATCCCTCACAGAAAGGGGTTGCCAACTACTAAGAAAAGACGGCCTTCTCGATGAGGAAGTTTTCGCAAGTAAGTTTTGGCTTAATAATACTTAAACACCGTTTTTTTTTGCAAATTTACTCCATTTTTACATTTTCTATTTATTTATGATTAAAAATGATTTTTTTTTTCAATTTTCTTTTTCCGAGTTTGTTTAATTTCTTTTGAAGTTGAATTTAATAATATTTTTGAATTAATGTAAAAAAATTTCCTCTTTGCTATAATTTAATGATATTTTCTCTCATACAACAACAAAAAAAAACACCCCTTAAAGTAATAACAAAAAGAAAGAAAAGTTCGAAAACAAAATCAAACCATATCAAATCAAATCAAATTTTATTTCATTTAAATTGGTTTGAAGCAATTTATTCTTTATGCCGAGCCTTCTTAGTATAATGTAAATGAATTTCGTTCGACTTTCCTCATTCGCTTTGATGTAACATTTTTAAAGGAAATAAAAATAAATAAACATAAACGGAAAGCGAAATTGAAAATAATTAAATTTGTTGTAATACCATCTGATTCGTAATCTTTGCTCATACAGATTCTCAGAGGTCACAGGATTCATTAGAAATTGGCATCGAAAGGTTGGAGCAGGCCGTTGAGACGCTTAATCTCCGACTTGCGAGACTGTTGGCAGAATACACAGCAAGTCAAGCAAAACTGAAGCAACGAATATCCAAATTGGAATTGAGGTAAGTCTGAATTTATTTAAGGGATTTTCTATTACAATATCTTTCTTTCATTTATTTTTGAAACCCGAAAACTTTTCTCTATTTATTTTTGTTATCACAATTTTTTTCTTATTTTGTCTATTTAAAGTGCTATAACATCACCAACGGATTGTAATCCACCAGCCAATGGCCGACTAACAAGAAGTGGACGATTGTATTCGTTGCAAACGAAACGGAAACGGTCAAGACCAACTTCCGGCTCATCATCGGGCAGCGCCAAACAGAACACATTATGAACACACTATCGTATCAGATATTCAAAATTTTCTATCACAATTTCTTATACTCTACTCGTAAGTATTGAACTAAGAACTATTTTAACACTAGCGATCATCTCTTAAATTATTCACAACAAGTAACTTGTAAGTAAAACAACAAATTACAATAATAAATATTTCGATATCTTCATTATACAATAGTTCAGATATACACGTAGGCATATAAGAATTGTTTAAAAGGTTTCCTTGAAAATAAAACAAATAAATGTGAAGATAAAAAAGGAAAAGGTATTCATTCTTCGATGTCTTTATTTATCATCCTTTTCCTTCTAGTGCGTATATTCCTTCATAGCTCTTAGCTTAAGACTTGTATAAGATTCAAAGAAGAATTTTAAAATCAAACAAAAAATAATTTTTAGAAAATGTGAATACCGAACATCTAACGACATTATTATTGTTAAAAGAAATCAAAAGATTATTAATGATAACCAAAAAAAAAAATAAAAAAAAAATTCAAATTAATTATTATCGATAAAAAGTATACCTTACAAAAGTAGGCAAATGAAAATTATTAAAACCTAAGACCTAATTTTATTTAAAATAAATTTAATGTAGTTTAAAAATAATAATCTTAAAACGAATAGTAAATTAAAAAAAAAATATCGCATCTATAAATTTTATCTAATTTAATTAGATTTTATCCTTATTAAATTAAATTTTATTCATACTTCTAACAAGGCTAGAGTATACTGTATAGTTTAGATACATATTGTACATATGTATATGGTGATGAATAAGAGCTCAGAGTCTTCAATTAAAAAGTTCAACTATGAAAAAATACGTTTTTATGTTAAAAAAAAAGAAAAAACAAAATATGATTAAAAAAAACTAATGTGCCTCGAATGAATAATTAAAATTAAAGTAGTAAAAAAAAACAAAATTAACAATAAAGAAAATAATTAATAATTAATAACAACAACAAAAAAAAAATAATTTAATATATTTGAAATTATTGTAAAAAAAAAATAATAAAGAGGAGACAATTAATCCTCAATTTTTATTTTGCAAATTATTATTATTATTATCTGTGTTGAGGTGTAAGTGATTTTGTTTTGAATATAATTTTTTTTTGCAGCCTGATTTCCTATAATAACGTAATTATTAAAATATCTATCATTTGAATAAGGTAAATCTATTAATTTCTATTAAAAGGAAGCCATTTTTAAACTCTTAACGAATGGAATTTAAAAAATGACCAGCATTTGTAAGGTTTAGTCAATCCACTTTACCGCTCGATTATTTGACGTTTGTCAATCCGCTCGATTATCTAATGCGAATTAGCTGTGCAGCAGAGCCCTGCTCACTAAATGCAGTGGCTTTCATACCATTTGAACACATGCGGTACGTTAGGAGTGAATCCTGAAAGTACGCACGTTTAGAAAAACGCGTTCGCGGTTTCGATCTAAGAAACGTTCGGCATTTATAAGATTTGTGGTCAATCCGCTGTAATGCCCGATTTTTTACAGTTGACCCTTCGATCTGTATGGCATCAATTATGCTACGTCCAATTAGCTACGAATCAGATCACTGCTCAGTTAATTAACTGCGCATCGTTGGCTTTCATACCATTTGTTTAGGTGCGGTGCGCTGCCGTGAGTAAAATCAGAAAGTACGCGCGTTCGCCATTTGATGCGTTTTTCAAATAGACTGACCGCATTTAGTAGGTTTAATATAATTTTTTTTGTTTACTGAGTGCGAATAATAATCAATTTCGTTTATTTCTTAAAATTACTAAAAAAATGTTTAATTCTTATTATCGGGTTTTTCAATAGCCACTTGACACTTTTGATTTCTTACTGTGAACGCACCATTAATCCATTACAGTAACGCCGTTACTGTCAAAACACTCAGTAACTTAAACATTTTTATCACGCAAAGATTCACGAACGAAGAATGTTTACAAGTTATTAAAAATTGCTAAGGAAATTCCGGGTCGATGATTGCTACTTTAAGAGCGCTTACGCAAATTTTGTCGTCATGCTCGCCCGAGTAGACAAGCAGTTTACAATTTGGTGAGAAAATTTGAGTTAAAATATTCACTGTTGAATGTTTCCGTGCTAGTGAGACAATGCAGCGGTCGCAGCGCCGAGAATATTGCTGCCGTTGAAGCGTCCGTCGCAAACGCTCTCAGGAATTGAGCATCAGTCAGGCCACACTATGGCGTATTTTGAGAAAGGATCTTGGCCTCCACCCTTACAAGAACAAGTTAACTCAAGAACTAAAGCCACTTGACCATATGAAGCGACGCACGTTCTCAGATTGAGGTCTAGAGAAGTTTGCCGAAAATGATGACTTTCATCGCAAAATTATCTTCAGTGATGAAGCGCATTTTTGGCTGAATGGCTTCGTCAACAAACAAAACATGCGTTATTGGAGTGCTGCAAAATTTCATGTGCTTCATGAAACACCACTTCATCCACAAAAATTGTCTGTATGGTGCGGTTTTCATGCCGGTGGCGTCATTGGGTCATTTTTCTTCGTTGATGAAAATGACCGTCACGTTACAGTCAATGGGTGAACGCTACAGAGACATGTTACAGCGTTATTTCTTTGATCAATTGCATGGGCTGGAGATCAGTAATATATGGTTTCAACAAGACGGTGCTACATCATACACAGCGGAAGAAACAATCGACTTATTGAAGTCCAAGTTCGGTGAACGTGTTATATCGAGAAAAGGTCCGGTCGATTGGCCGCCGAGATCTTGTGATTTAACACCTCTAGACTTTTTTATATAGGGCTACGTTAAATCGATGGTCTATGCCAACAAGCCGGCGACATTAGAGGACCTAAGAGGAGACAACATCGAACGAGAAATAGCGGTCATTCCCGTCGAATTGTGTGGCCGAGTCATCGAAAATTGGCTTCAACGAATCGACCGCTGCAGGCGTGCCCGTGGAGGACATATGACCGAAGTCGAGTAATTGCATTGATTTTACTTTATGGCAATAATAAAAGTTTTGATATATCTTAAATGGTTTGCGAAATATTTAAAAAAAAAAGTTGTCAAGTTCTTATTCAAAAACATTTTACAAGAAATTTAAAAAAAAATTGTTATTATTATTGTCGTTAATATTAACACCTTTTTCCCCTTTCCTCTAAACTTGTCAAAGCTCTTTGATGAAATTTTTGGCGTCTGTGTTTTAGGTTTGTTGGCAGCATTTTAAATAAATACTTTATGGATTAGTAAATTCCTTTTTTAAATGAGAAAAAAAAAGCATATTTTAGAGTAGAAATTTTTATTTACGGAACTAAGAATAAGAAACTTTTGTCAATGACAAGTAAGCAGTAGTAATTTTGATAAAAACGTAACTTCATATTTTTAGGTTTTATAATATTAATTATATTGGATTGGCAACTAAGTGATTGCGGATTTTAAATAAGAAGACAAATTCAAAATTTTTACTTAAAATTATAACCTTATTCAATTAGGTATTGTCCGTTTTTTGTCGATGACCCTTTGCCATCTTTCAGGCAGTGTCAAAATTCCGTGTTCGTAAAATATATTACTTTTGCTAGCAAAAAACTGAATTAAATGTGATTTTACATCATCAGCGTCATTAAAAATTTTACCATTTAAGGAACGAGTTCAGCATGGAACGAAATAAATGGTAATCTGAAGACCCTAGGTTAGGGCTATATGGTGGATGTGACAACACATCTCAACCTAATTCCAATAATTTTTGGCGAGTGACCAAAGATATGTGGGGCTTTAAATTGTCATGCTGGAAAACAACACCCTTACGATTTGCCAAACAACACCCTTACGATTTGAACGTACACGGTGAAATTAATCGTTTGGTTTCTTGGTAAAAGTTCGAGTGCAGAATTCCTTTATAGTAATCCCATCAAACTGACAGCGTAATCTTCTTTTGGTGCATCTCAGCTTTTGATGTCGTCTGAGGTGGTTCATCTCGCATCACCCAAGATCGTTTCCGATTAACGTTGTTGTAAACTATCCATTTTTCGTCGCCAGTTATCAGTCCTTTCAGAAATGGATCCGTTTCGTCGCATTTCAGAAGCGAATCGTAGATGCTAAAGCGTTGCGTCAAATGAATTTTCTTAAGAAATCGAGTTTCTTAACATACACGTAGCTAAGCTGTTTTCATTTTTTTTCAATGCATGTACACATATGCGATACATTGAGCTTCTCTGCAATCTCACGTATTGTGCTAAGACGATCTGAATCGATAATGGCCTTAATATGGGTCTCATCAACTTCAACTGGACGGCCAGAACGAAAATCACCAGAACCAAATTTAGCAAACCAATTTTTATTCTACGTGTAAAAAGTTCGGTTATTTTTGGGACAGTATTTCCCAAAAATAACCGAACTGATTCCATTAGACTCAATACAACGTTTGGAACGATCAACCAGCGCATGAATAGATTTTTTTATGTCATTTATAGGAATGTTCTTCAGCACCTCGATTACGGCTGTTTGAATGGCTGGGATATCATCATAAAATGCTTCTTTCATCTTGGTTTTCAGTTTTGGAAATAGAAAATAGTCACATGGTGATAGATCAAGCGAATACGGAGGGTGGTTGATGAGAGAAATCCGTTTTTTTATCAAAAATTCGTTAACCTTTTTGGTCTTGTGAGGTGGTGCATTATCGTGTGGTGCTGGATATTCAGGTCTAACACGACCAATTCTTTTCCACAAACGATCTAAAACGCCTAAATAGTATTCTCCATTAACAGTTCGACCTTCTGGAACAAATTCCTTGTGGACAATACCCTTCGAATCAAGAAAGTCTGGATCGTTTTCAGCAGTTTCAACAATGTCTTTGCAATGCTCCACACGAGCGATTTTTTGGTCTTCAAATAATTCATGTGGAACAAAACGCGCACAGACCTTTCTTTTACCCAAATCTTCAGTTAAAATTCTCGAAATAGTGTTTTTACTCGTATTTAATTCCTCAGCGGACATTCTCGTAGTAAAATTTGCATCGATACCAATGATTTCACGGACTTTTTCCACCAATTCAGCACGATTACTAGCTTCTGGACACACTGTGTACGGCACATAACTTCTTGTATACCTGCGATGCGTTCTTGCCTTTTCGGAAATAATACAATAAAATATATCTAAAATGCACGTCTTGTCCTTCCATTTTTAAATTTAGATGAAAACAAAACTAAATAGCTAAACGATACAATTTTGTTTACTAAATAAAAGACGGAAGTCCAAACAACAAGAAAACAATATAGGTTAGGTGCTTTGAACACGTTGACATAACAAAAGAATGTGCTAATACCATCTATTGACAAAATCCTCAATCACTTAGTTGTCAACCCAATATTTTTCTTATTTTGATCTTATTTTATAAATTATTTAAAAATAAAAATCTCAAATAATAATGCATCAAAATTCATAACATATTTAGACAAAAATTTATTCACTCGAGTTTGTGATTGTTGTTTATTTGTGAATTTTTTTTGGTTAACTAAATTCGTTAAATAAACTTTTCTGAAAGATTCTAAGATTTTTCTCTTATAAACAAAAATTGCAAAACAGAAGTTTTTGTTCACAATTTGACTTTAAAATTTAACCTTTCAATATTCTTATTTGTATATGCAAAAAAGAATCGTACTCACATGCTCTGATAAAATTCGAAAAAAAACAACAAAAAAACAAAATAATTGTCATCTTATATAAAAGTTTAACCTTTCTTTTTTTTATAAAATACATTAAATATCTTAGATGATTCAGGTCTTTTTGGAGAAAAATATCCAAAATTCTCATATCATAACAAAAGCTGACTGTTTAAAATTTCGGCTTTTATGAAAAATAATGGTCTGATTTTAAAACATTTGCAATTTATTTAATCTGAATTGAAGTGAATTTTATTTTTAAATTTTATTCAATCATAAATAAGCAATTGTACAAACAAAAGCTTCGTAAAATGATGCAAATAATAAGTTTTGAAAAAAACCTAATTTCTCTAGTTATATGTTCTTAGAGTATAAATTGCATCCTTTGTACATTCGAGTACTGTACTTTGATAATATTTTATATATAAGAATATATAAAAATAATGAGCAATTTAAAAATAATAACTCGTGTTCGTACGTTTTTAAATAATACAAAAAAAAAACAATTTAAATGATGAAAAACATTCATTATCATCCCATGGGCACAAAGCAATTAAAATAAAATTTAAATAAGTAACGACGGAATAGAAAATGTTAAATGCTTTTATGGCAAGGTTATTTGTAAAATTTTTCGAAGAGAAAATTTATGAAGAAACCTTACAGGAATTTATGCGAAGAACAATAATAATTTTTGTCATACCAACCAATTTGGTGTTTTTGCTGTTTGTTATGTTCTTATTTTCATATTAAGACTTAAGACCCTGTCATAAGTAGTCCGTGGGTGCTATTTCAAAATAGATTTAAGACAATCTACTTAGTTTTGTCATACTTTGTAATACGCAATTTACAACTTGTTCTTTGTGTAGTACAATAAATATGACCGCAAATCATAAATTTTGAATACACTTCAAAAGTACTTACTAATCCCTAGATAATGAGTTTTCGGACATATTCTTGTTATTTTTGTATTATTTTCGACAATACTACATTAATTGTATTCCTCACCCCAGTTTTCTTCTTACACTTAATATACGTAACCTTATTTTGGAGTTATTTTGATTTAATTATTATTATTTCGAATTTTATTTACCAAACTTCCAGCTGTTAAATCTAGACATTTATTTAATATGTGTTTTCTCTTAAAAAAGATTTAAATTTTAATAAAATTTGAAAAAAAAAACTTCTTTTTTATATGCTATCAAAAAAATTTCCTACAAACTCAAAATGAGGTGAAAAATTAAATTTTTTAACTACGAAGAATATTCCATATGCAATTTTATTTTAAAATTATTTAAATGGCTTTTAAAAAAAAATATATTTAATTACGACCCTTAAACAAAACCCCTTTAATTCGATTATTTTTACTTTTAATTAAATCAACAACCAAGAAACAAACCATTTTTCTTTTATATTTATTCTTTTTTTAATACTTTACATTAGTTTGAAATAAAAATAAATTTAAAAAGAGAAATGACTATGTTTAAAATAAAATCTAAAAAATTACATAAAACCACCTCATAATATTAATGATAATAATAATAATAATAACACTAACAGTTAGTAAAGCAAGGCGCGGGTTTTGGCTCAATTTTTGAAAATTTTTTTTGCTGCATTAGTTCAGAGTATTGCGTCAAATTTGCTGCTATGGTTTGAGCATTAAGTTAGGTGCATGAATTGTATGCGCTGGTGTAAGCATTGGGTTAGATGCGTGAATCGTGTTTTTTTTTTAGTGGGTAGCGGAAATTTACTTAAGACGCCGTAGGGATCGTCCATTATGGTATGCAGTATTTTTACCCACTAAAACCATCAGGCATTATTACGTCACGGAGCGATGGGCTACTAGCCTCTCTTATAAATTAGGCAACAAACACGCCTTGCTTCCTAGTTTTTTCTTCTTCTCGGAGCTTTTTAATAATGTTCGAGGTGTAATTAGCTACTGCATTTCAGTTGGTCTTAGAAGTGATCATATTCTTGATAATGTTCTCTGGTACTATTTCCATCCCAAAGTGCCCAAGCGTTTCTTTTTTTATCAGAGAAGCTTGGGCATTGAAAGAATACATGTTCCACGTCTTCAATCGTTGTGGAACAGTATGGGCATTCTTCATGTTCATCAATTTGAATTGATAGGCTCTGAAGCGGCCATTACACGTTAGCATATGCGTCACACAATAGTCTATCTCTTCATGTAACACATCTTTCCACGTGGTGATGTTAGAAATAGGTCCCAGATATTGGAAATTTACTCGATGAGTTCCAGTATTGCTGGTACCTTAGCATAGTTTACTTCCTCTCCTTTTTGGCGATGATTTGTGGGAAGTTTTTTTAAATTATTATATCATCAATATATATCATTGATATGTAGTCCTTTTATGACTATTGTTCCAAGAACTTTGACATTCTCCTAAACTGTCCTCGAGTCCACAACATTCTCTAGCCTCTTTTCTTTCTGCATTGAATCGTGTGCAGTAAAAGAACACGTGCTCCGCTCTCTTTATCATCCCTTATCAAGAAGCGCACATTGGACTAGAATCCAATTTAAAGCAGAATTGGTAAGCCGGAAAATATCCGTTTCCAGTCAAAATTTGGGAAAGGTTGTAGCCAACATCACCATGTCGTCGATCTATCTACGGATCCACTCCCGAGATGAGAAGATGAATCCATCTACTATTGGGGGCATTATCCCAACGATTTTGCCACCTCCTCTTGGATTCAATTCTTTCCTCCGTACGAGTCCCGGATAGCGCCACAATGTCACACAAATTTCTTCGGCTGTACAGACTCTGCCGATCATCTACTAATATTTCGATCGATATTACTCCGGCCACAATATAAATGGTCTCGTATGACACTGTTCGGAATGCGTAGGCTACCCTCAATGTGCTCCTACGGTAAACTAAGACAACTCCACGTATGTAGGTTGATCTAATCGACCCATTAGCCCAAAGTGGTATAGCATACAGGAAGTCTGACTCGACCACGGTCGCCAACAGGGTCCTTCTATTCTGCTTAGATCCCCAAAGGTTCGGCATTATACGCGCCAGTGCCATCATTGTCTCCGCAGCCTTCCCACCAAAGTAAAATAGGTGTTCCTGATATCGTAGCCTCGCGGCAATCATCAGCCCTAGATACATTAGAGTCACCTCATGTTCGTCAATCGTAATGGTGAGATTCTCTCTTCTCTTCGTGTCCGTGATAAGGACAATCTCAGTCTTATGGTCCGCAAGGCTAAGACCAGCTGCTAGGATCCAACTTCAAACTGAAGCAACAGTCTCATTACAGATCTGTTCTACATCCTCCACACATTTTGCCACTACAACCACAGCAACATCGTCAGCAAAGGGGCTGATTCTCTGGAATATGGAGCCTGAGACTACCCATCATACATAACTTTTCACAACAGAGCGGTCAAAACAGAGTCCTGCGAGACCCCTTTCAGAATGCTGTATAATATCCATTGAGCAAACTATTGTTGGGAGAAATCGTATGTGTGTGTATTACAGCTTATTTGCAGAACTAGAAGACAGACCCGTAAGCCATTTACTACAGGTTTTTACACACACACAACGCACGCATCTAACCCAATACTAACACCAACGCGTACTCAGCAAATTTATACTCGCCTAGCTGGACTTCAACCTAAAAATAAAAAGAACCCTCCTAGCTATTGCTACTAATAACAGAATATAAAAACCAAAAATAAAAAACAATAAAAATAAAATAGAAATTTATTTTTTATTTATGAAAATAATATCTTTGTGCATATTAAATATATTATTAATTTGTAATAAAACTAACACTAA
This sequence comes from Atherix ibis, assembly GCA_958298945.1. Taxonomy (NCBI): domain Eukaryota; kingdom Metazoa; phylum Arthropoda; class Insecta; order Diptera; family Athericidae; genus Atherix; species Atherix ibis. The sequence goes on along the minus strand of OY282607.1, from coordinate 1,753,239 downwards.
TACTATTAAATAAATAGAAACAGAAGATAATATAAAATTTTAAATATTTTCATAGAATATAATTAATTGTTAAAGAAAATTAAATAAAACATTTTTAATTATAAACAATATATTTTTTGTTGATTTTTTATCAATTAGGGAAAAAAAAGAAATTGAACTAATACACTTAATTAAGGTAATTAAAAATTAAATTATAAAGAGAAAAGAAAATACAATTTTATTTTAATACAACAAATAAACTAGAAGAAAAAGAAACAAACATTTTAATAAGAAAATCCATTTTATAGCCTAAGTGATATAATAAATAATAATCGAAAAATTGTATTCACTAAAAATGAAATTTATTCAATTCGAAATTGAATTAAAACTAATAAAAACAAAAAGAAAAATAAAGTTAACTAAATTTCATGTTGAATACAAAAAAAACTGTAGTTTAGAACAATTAATTTAGATCAATAAGAAAGTTAGTATATACACAAAATGGATGAAATTAAAATAAATAAACAAACTATATAAATAAATATATTTAAATATAATTAAATTAAAATTGAAGAAAAATTTATTTTTATTGTAATTAAAATAAGTGATAAGGAAAAATAATACGAAAGGAAAAATGGCGGCAGATTAATTGTTAATGTTAAACGTACCTTAATGTAATTGCATGTGTAAGAATGGGACGACGGATGTGTGCGATGTGATATTTGACAGTTGACAATTATAATATTCTGTATGAAAGAGTGAGACAAGATGTTCATGAGAATATATGTGGAAAAAACAAATTAAAAATGGCGATGCTGTGGTCTATTTTATTATAACAGAACAATATTAATTAAAAACAAAAAAACTAAAAACTGTAATACAAACTGTTCGAAATACCAAATCTATTACATTTCGAAAAATATGTTTATTACAATATATAAAAATAATTATTATAAGGAAAATTGTATTAAAATTTAAAAAAATAAAAATAACTAAAAAGAACAATTTCAAAGTAAATAAAAATTTATAAATTAAAAACTGAACAAAACAAAAGGAAAATGTGCAAAAAATTAAAAAAAAAATGAACAGAGAAATAGTATATTCGTATATTTATATACAAAACACATACACATACACGTATTTTATTTATAAAGGAGAAGAGAAATAATTTAAATAAAGAAATATTTTAATTAAAAAGTGTGCCAATTTGTTTCAATTAATTATTATTTTTTATTATCTTTTTATTATGTACGAGATGTGTTCAAAAAGTATCGCGAATTTTGAATTTCCGCTGGTTACGTATTATCGATTTTCGATTTTGTGTGGCGTTATGTTGGTACTCAAGTCTTTTACTTATGCCGACAAGTTCGACCATTTTGAATGTTCACTTAATTTTCGACAGCTACTTTGATTGCACGTGTTTTGGCTCGTCTTCGATTTTTGCCCATTCCAAAAAATGGATCAAAGAATCTGTTTTTGGAACAAGAAAAAGTCACAGGCGGGCAGATCTGGGAAATACAGTGTCTGCGGCATTATTAGTGTTTGTTTTTGGGCAAAAATTCGCGCACAAGCAGCGATACTTGAGCAGGGGTGTTATCATGGTGCAAAAGCCAATTTTTGTTCTTCCACAAATCCGGGCGTTTCTGGGGGATTGCTTCGCGCAACTTACGCATAACTTGCCAGTAATTTTACTTATTGACCGTTCTACTCTGCGATAAGAATTCATGATGCACCACGCCCCTGCAATCGAAGAAAACTGTAAGCAAAACCTTCACATTCAACCGAACTAGGCGCTTTTTTCGGTTTTGGCTCATGCGGCAGCTTCCATTGGGATGATTGAGCTTTGGTTTCCACATAATAACCATAAACCCATGATTCGTCACCAGTTCTGACCCTCTCGAGCAAATCTGGGTCGTCGCGGACAGAGTCCAACAGCTCCTTAGCAATGTTAATGCGATGCTGTTTTTGGTCGAAAATGGGCAAAAATCAAAGACGAGTCGAAACACGTGCAAGCAAAGCAGCTGTCAAAAATTAACTGAACATTCAAAATGGCCGAACTTGTCAGCGTAAGTGAGAGATATGAGTATCAACATAATGCTACAAAAAATCGAATATACGTAACCCGCGGAAATTAAAAATTTGCGATACTTTTTAAACAGACCTCGTATACCTCTGATTATATAGGATTATCCAATTTATGTTTATGGAAATCCAGTAAAGTACCATAAATTAAAGTACATTTTAATTTTGCCATTGATCATGGAATATAACATAACTGAAATGAGGATCATAGGGTATTTTGCAGGAGTCGATCCTTTTTAGTTTATTTTTCGATGAATTTTCGAATGTTGGTTTTAAAATGACCTAAAGCAATGGTACTCCAGGGGGTCCCAACCGGCTACCGATGAGTGTTGATGTGGTTGAGAAAAATTAGGGAGCGTCAAGTACCAACTGATGAGCACCCCCCCCCCCCCCTAGACAATTCTGAAAATAACGCGGTGGAAAGTTTGATTAATAGTTAAACATGCGCTCGATGGCATGGTTATGGTTGCAATTTGGAGGTCGTATGAAATCCTTGGGTGTTGGAAGGAAAGAAGAAGATATTAAAATTTGGATTGTAAGCTGAACGTTAAGTTCAACAATAGTATGGCCAGTGAAGACCATACTCAGTCGTCAGCACCTTACCTTGCAAGGCATTCTTGTCGCTAGCTTTATGCGTAGATAGCACCGGGGGTTCGAAGTGTGTGCAAGGTGGTGTTGGTGCTATCACAGCAAAATTTTGGGAAGTAATAAAAAAAATTATTTAAAAAAAATATAATGCACAAAAACTAAAGAAAAAAGAAAATAAAGGTGAAGTCGACCGTCGACGTTGGTGGGAGAGAGCTAGCTGGTCCGTCTCTCACTGGCCTATCCCCCCAAACTTCCATCCAATATCACTCCATGGCCCAAATATATTTGGAGTGCCCCTTCGAGCTGCAGTACTCCCAGGTTATTTTGAGAGATGATTCTGCTGTTGTTGCAGGATAGCAAAAAGTCCAGCCAGAATATATAGGGGATAATAAAAACAGGCGATAGTGTTAGGTACTCCATGGTGGGGGAAGAAGAAGAAAAAAAAAGGTAAAAACTAACAAAAAGAAAAAAACTAAAGAAAAGATAACCAGGCTAAAAGAGAAAGGAATATGATTTGAGAGGGAAGGTATAAAACCTCGGAAAAATAAAATGTATCAAAAACAAACTTTTGGAAAAAAATGAAAAAAAATATTTAATAAAAAAGAAAAGAGAAAATGAAGGTAATGTCGACCGTCGACGTTAGTGGGAGAGGCCTAGCTGGTCTGTCTCTCACTGGCCTATCCGCCCAAACTTTCATCCAATGCCACTCCACGGCCCAAATATTGGGTTTATGCAAAAGTTATGACCGTTTTTTACATATACAATTAAACATTTTTTTTTAGATTTGTATTATTTATTTTTTCAATTATATAATTTTCATCCGTTCTTATAACCTTCTGCCATCTTTCTATCAACTTATTAATACCATTAGTGTAAAATTCCGTGGATTTTGATGCGGAAAATGTAGTAAGGGATGTTTTTACCTTCTCTATTGTATCAAATTTTTTGTCATTTAAAAAATTTTGCAGTGATCGGAATAAATGAAAATTGGAAGGAGCAAGATCTGGAGAATACAGTGGATGCTTGATAATATCCCAATTCAGCTTGTGCCACATGTGGTCGCGCGTTATCGTGATGAAACACTACCCCTTTTCTGTTTACCAATTCTGGTCTATGCTTTTGAAGGGCGATGTTCAATTTGGATAATTGCTGACAATATCGTGTTCAAAATTTTGAACCAAGAGTTCAAAATACGCAATACCCTTACAATTCCACCAAACACAAAGCATAACTTTTTTTTAATGGATTTCGGCTTTCGAAGTTATTAATGGGGTTTGTCCAGGTATAGCCCACTGTCTATTTCTTGTAACGTTGTTGTACACGACCCATTTCTCATCTCCCGTTACCAAACGATGCAAAAAAGGTTAATGTTTTTGTCTCGCACTCAAAGCAACGCACGTTGAAACACGATCCAATAAATTGGCAGCCGACAATTGATGAGGTATCCAAACGTCATACCGCGAAACCATCCCCATACGCTTCAAATGTCTTAATACGGTTGTTTTGTTGACTCCCATCATCGACGCGATCTCCTGGGTGGTTAGACGTGGATTGGTGTCAATTATGACTTTTAACTTGTCGTCATCAGACTTCAATAGCCGCCCGGTACGTGGTTTATCAATTAGTGAAAAATCCCCAGATCGGAATTTTGTTAACCATCTTCGTACCTGTCGAACTTTGATGACATCTGCTCCATACACTTCGCAAATGTTTTTGGCTGCCTCACTCGCGGTATTGTCTTTACGGAATTCATAAAGTAAACAATGACGTAAATGCACTTTATCGACCGACATTTTTAAAAAAATACAAGAGCTCTTCAATGTACTCTGGCCAAGCCAAAAGTAGAGGGAAAGCATCCTGTATACAATCGAATTATTTAAAAGAAGATACTATTCATCATTTCTGAAGAAAAATTTTTTTTACCTAGGATCATAAAAAACGGTCATAACTTTTGCATCAACCCTTCGAGCTGCAGTACTCCCAGGTTATTTTGAGAGATTATTCTGCTGTTGTTGCAGGATAGCAAAAAGTCCAGCTTCGGTTTTTTCTTCTACATTATATGGTATATTTTTTTCTTCTTTTCATATAAGCAATGATGTTGGATGTTGGCCGAATAAAAGTCAATTTATTCGATCTTATCCGATAAGATCAATATTTTTTTTTCTACAATATTTTCTTTTTTTTAAAATTATTATTCTACGAAGAGTACATTTATTATTTTACTTTATTTATTTCGTTAAAAATTTGTTGTTTTAATTCATTTTTGGATGTTGTTTCCAAATTTATCAATTCCAATTTGTTTTTTTCAATTTTAATTTTTTTGAAAAGTTTTCTCAGATTTTGCGTTTTCATTTTTGTTTAATTTCAAGAACAAATTTCTATTCAATAACTTTTTTCCTATTGAGATTAACTTATTTTTAAAAATCCTTTTTGAATATTATAATTCTTTTATAATAAACCAAATAATCAGACATCGAGAGTAACACTCGTAGACTTTTACTTGATTACAAAAAGTACGACTTCCTCGCTCTGCAGCACAACACTCAATCCACACGGCCTAACATAGAATGCTCTCATTGTCGCCTGGTAGCATCATGACTCCTGCCGACCCACTCGTTATCGCATGATCTTACGGTCGGTTTTGGCTTTGATTCGACGAAGCATAATCGGATCATGGCATCTTCTGGTAGTAGTGGTACCCAACATAACAAACTGGACGAAGATTCCGTACGTGGCCATTGCTGATTTGTGCGCCACCTCTTTGGTAATGACCAAATCACCAATGCCATCGATAAAGCTACCATAACACGGTATCTGCCGTAATTTTAAAGATTTTATTTAAGTTCAATTTGATTAAGGGTATTTCTGAGAGTTTTTAAATTTTATAAATATTTTTTTTTTATTATAGAAAATTTTCTTATGATAACAAATCAAGTTTTTACAAGAAGAGAAAAATATTAATTGTTCAAAATAATCAAAAATGTAATGGAATATTTTCTCAGTGAGACCATAAAATAAGTAAATACGATTAAATATTATTGAACTGAATATGGTAAAATTATGAAAATATTCATAAATATCAATATGAATAATTGCTAAGAAAATATTTTCTATTTATTCTTATTATTTCTGTTTGTATTAAACTTTGTGTCAACAAAATAATTTTAAGGAAAATAATTTGCAATACTTTACACAACCACGCTTCCTCAGGCTTCAAGAAACAATTTAATATTTGTACACATTGTAAATCCCTCGAAAAAAAAACAACACATTTTTACAATTTGAATAAAATTCATTCTTAAAATCGTTGAGACCATATCTCGTGATATTAAATGGAATTGAATTCTTGAAATGCTCGGCAAGTTTTGCAATAAATTTTGTCTGAAACCTTTTTTTTTCTTCTGTTTGCTGAGCAATGAAAATCTCCGCCCACCATTTATGAATTTGTAAAATTGCAAAAGTTAAAAGCGATATCATTTTACGTCATCAAAACTAAGTAAATGTTTACTAGCAGAAAAAAGTGAGTCCAAGTTTAGTAGAGGTAAAGCGTGGAGTAAAATTTTGTTAACGGTCATAGAACATGAATAAAAATTTTTCGGGAAAATGGAATTGCTACGCATACGTAAATACAATATTTTCTAGCCAAATGTGTGTCATGGAATTGGAGGAAATTGAAATGAAATTTTCGAACTTTTACCCATACTCTGGGAAGGGTTTCGGTTTTTTTCTAGTCGAAAGGGACGATATTGAAAGAAGGAAATTTTCAATTGCCGTCAATGGTTGTGGGCAGCGCCCTAAGGAAATCTTTGGATTTGCTTGGTTTTTTCTTTCTTTTATATTGTATAAAAACAAAAACATAAAAACACAATAAATGTGAGGGAAAACGTCAGCAAAAGACTTTTGTTCATATAAAAAAAGCTTTTTTCTGTTGTTGGTTCTGCTGTTCACGTGGTGCAAGTATTAATATTTTTGTTTACAGAAATTTAATGAATACAGCAAACACCAAAAATACAAATAATAAGTACAAATCAAATAATAATAAAGCATAAATTAGAGGTTTTGCGTAGGATACATTTCTGATTGCATTCGAATATGCCAATAACGATGACGCACAATTAACAAAACGAATTGCGTAATTGGTGGTGAGATGCTTCCAAATTTATCGATATTATTACGAAAAATGTTTACGTATTCGTACTCATCAAATAATTATTGAGAATGTTTAGCTTTAATATTTAATGGCAACAGATGATTTTGATTTGTTTTACAAGTTCAACGTGCATTTAAACAGGAATTATACCAACAAAATAGGTTTTAGAAAGAAAACTATAAGAACTACGGGAGCACATATTCTAAACAATTTTCTATTCTACGAAACTATCGTGAACTTTTTCGACAAAATAACAAAAGACAAATTATTAACATAGTCTCAATACTAATTTGACTCTAATATGGGATAATTCTTTGGCAATTACCATATATAAACACAATTCAGAAATTATTTTTGTTTTATAATAACTACTTGTATTGCGAAATTAGTAAATATATACAAATTCTTTGTAATAAATTAACACAGATTCGGTGTTTGATGATAAACTATTTGCCTATATACTCGATAGACAGTATGGAATTTGATATTAATGGTATCGAAATTTATTAGAAAATATCTGTATTTGGTTAACAAAAGTTAGTAGCAAAATAATTCAGATAATATTCAGAAAAAAATATTTTTAAAAATAATTTTTATTTGAAAAGTTTTGATAAACGGTTTTCAGTAAAAACATTTTCTGTGAATAAATTTAAAAAAAAAGTTCATTAAAAATGTTACAAATTTCAGTAGGAAATGTTCAGAAAAAATTGTCTGTATAAAAATTCGGCAAAAATGTTCAGTAGAAAATGTTCAGTAAAAAATTTCAGGAGAAAATGTTCAGTACAAAATTTTAATTTAGTATATTTTTAGTAAAAATAATTTCTGTAGAAAATTTTCAGTAAAAAATGCTCAGTAAAAATGTTTAGTAGGAAATGTTCAGAAAAAATGTTCAGTGCAAAAATTCAGCAAAAATGTTCAGTAGAAAATGTTCAGTAGAAATTTTCAGTAGAAATTTTCAGTAAAAAATGTTCAGTAAAAATTTTTAGTAGAAAATGCTTATAAAATAGTTTCAGTACAAAATGTTTAATAACAATTTTCAATAAAAATTTCAGTAGAAAATTTTCAGTAAAAATTTTCAGTAGAAATTGTTCAGTACAAAATGTTTAGTCAAAATTTTCAGTAGAAAATCATCAGTAAAAACTTTCAGTAGAAAATTTTCATTGAAAATGTTTTCAGTAAAAATATTTTCAGTAGAAATTTCAGTAGAAAATTTTCAGTTAGAATATTTAAAGTTTTTTACTGAAAATATTCAGTAAAAAACTTTAAGCAGCAAATTTTCAGTAAAAATCTTCAGTAGAAAATGTATAGTAAAAATTTTCAGTAAAAAATATTCATTAAAAATTTTCAGTAAAAAAAATGTTCACTAAACATTTTCAGTAGAAAATGTTCAGTAAAAATTTTCAGGAGAAAATTTTTATTTAAAATGTTTTTAGTAAAAATTTTAGTAAAAAATGTTTAGTCAAAATTTTCAGTAGAAAATGTTCAGTAAAAAATGTTCAGTAAAAATTTTTAGTAGAAAAACTTAGTAAAAATTTTCAGGAAACATTATCAGTAAAAAGATGTCAGTAAAAAAATATTTATCAAAAATCTTCAGTACAAAATATTCAGTAGCAAATGTTCAGCAAAGTTTTTCAGTAGAAAATGTTCGTAAAAACTTTCAGTAAAAAAGTTTTGGGGGAGTTTTTATTGTAAGCAAAAATGTTCTCGATAAAAATAATCAACTAGAAGTACCAATTTTGCTGTAAACTCTTTTCAAAAAATCATTATCGATTAAAATTGCAAATAAAGAATAACAATTTTTTTGAATACATTTTCTGCCTAATCCCTGCTGTTTTCAAAAGGTTCAGAAAAACTATTGTACATTCAATGATCAAATTACTCAGATAACAGTCAACCTATCGAATTTTTATAAAATCATTTTTCCTATAAAATGTTACCTTAACTGACCATTAGAAAAGTTTCATTTCACTAACCCGATGAGTTGCTTCTTTTCATTGAAATCCCATTCAATCGATTGGATTTATAAAAACTTTGCAATATTCAGGAAAAAGTTTTATTTTATACAATTTATAAAAAATAAAGGATATAAGATTCATGCGAATCAACTACATTGGGGGAATCTAATCGACACAATGAACCTTTTAAATTCTGAGCGTATTCCTCGCAGTGGAAATCATCCCGAATAGTCTGAAGTAGATCAAGGGAACTGGTCGGTTTGGAGTAACCCACTTGAATCGATTCCCAGCATGGTTGCAGTTGGTGTGGGGATAACTTTATTTTATAGTATTGGGAAAATTCTATTCATGAAAAAAAAATTATGAATTTGGCCAGAACTCATCTTGAAGGTACGAAAACGGCTCCACACAAATTGGCGGTCAGCATCGGAACTGAGATTCGACCCTTTTGGGTGGTCTGTACCGCATTATCTTGATCGGACTTACTTCAAAAATTGCAAAACATAGAATAAGCCACAAAATAAATGAACCAAACTGACTATCCCAGTTGAAATAATCGGATTTCTTTAAGGAGATGATGAAAAGGGATTTAGAATCTTTTGTGCTGAGGTGTGTTTTGTTGAAACTTTGTGCCATTCAAGATGTAGTGAGCACGTTGCCAAAATTCACTTTATCAGATCGGAAATAGAAATTCTAACTGGATTCCATTCAGTTTGATGCCAAAAGTGATACTTAGAAGAGACTGTACACCTGCTTTCCTAATAAGCCCGCCCGCAAACGGTCCTTATAACATGTTTCCCTTGCGAATGACCGCACTAATGGACACGATATCGATAAGGACGACGAAAACAAAAGTCGTTGGCACAACAAGCAAAAATCAATTAATCTGCTAATGACATTGATGAGGCCGAGACCATTCCCCGATACTCTCGGCCATAATTGATGACAAAGCTGACCACACTGGATGAGAATGTAACAACTAATCAGATAGCCTAACAGCATGTCTGATGATGTAATGAATAATGGAAAACGGCCGGTCGGACTTGTACTCGTGTTCAACAAGCCCAGATACAAGTTTGATTAGGAACGGTTTGCTTCTACAAATTTAGTGTCTTCACAGGTTTATGGATTTCTGTACTCTGTGGCCACAAAAATCTATAATCCATTTGGGTCCATAAAAGATGATGTTTTCGATTTTATCGAACGGCCACCATATTCAGTTTCTTGCCTATTCGATCATTCATCTTTTCTCCCAATAAATCCGTAGAGGATTATAAGAAATGAGAAGGAAGTGAGCTATTTTTGTTGTCATCTTTCATATCCCACGAATATCCGTAACTGTTTATATTTTATGAAATATTGTAACACCAAATGAGGTTATAATCGTATATTCGATGACAATTTATATTTTATCATTATAGTCGATGAAAAGAAAATTACGAAATAATATGTTTTGTTCGCTATAAAAAGTACAATGACTTCGAGAAAAAATTCTGAAATAAGTTTGGATAATTTCAATAAATTTATGAGAGCTCGTAAACTCTAGTTTGGGAAAAAAATAATTTCCAATAAAAATCAAAGGAAAATTGTCACAAAATCAATGCCGTTCGATACAAATTAGAGAAAATATCAAAAAATAAGCTTCGATCGGCAGAAGTTTCTTAATAAAATATTATTGATAGGCAACATAAAATGTTGATAGCAACACGAAATGTTGAAGAGACAAATGTTGGGTTTTGATATCAGTTCTCCTGAAGAGAATGCGTATCCGAAAGGACCTCTAGAAATGTTCTATTTTGAATAATATTTCCATCATTTTATTTATTAAAGAAAACTTATGGAAATTATGTCTAATTTAACCGTCAAGGAAAATAATTAGTCTTTGGGAGTCCTTGAAAGTACGACTCACAAGCATGAGGAGCAAGTTAATTGTGACTTTTGAAAATTTCACTTTTATGGTCGACCAATGATTTTTGAATTGCAAAATCAGTCATTTCGAATTACTGAAGAAAGTCTTGTTAAATAGTTGAACTCAATTTGAATTAATAAAAATTTAAGATTATTTTTCAAATGAAATTTTCTGCTTACGAATCTATCCAAACGAAAATAATAGACTCCATTTAAATGCGAATATTTTGAACAATATTCATGAAAATTAAATTCAACATTTGTTCGAGATGGAATTCTAAATTCAGTCATCGTGCACACATTCTAACAGACGTTATAATATGGGAACTTCGGTGGTAGCAATGCGGCCTGGCCTGGTTAGGGTTGGGAATCGGAGAAGGCTGTAACCATCGCCTCGAGTGGATGTGGTGACGTCAACTTAATCAGTTGTTGGTAGCTTTATCATATAATACCATAAAAAGCTCTAAATTTGCCTGAAACTTTCCATTTCCTATTCCTCTTCAGTGCCATATCACTTCGTGTACGCTTTGCTGTCTTTTAATCTTCATTCCGGCCGCTCTGGCATGCACTGCAACCGCACAAAGTTTGAATGCCGTCCAACTTGAAATTTACAACTACTGATCGCCCCATCCCTTATTTACATTGAGTACACAGCATACAGAAAAGGTAAACAGCTTAAAAGAGTTTATCCTGTGAATAAATCCAGAAATTATACTGAAATGTGGTAAATATGAACGCGTAGGCGGCAAAATAGAAACCAAACCCAACTACGGTACGTAAAGAATGAAAGGCTTTCCCATTCAGGTGCACATACTTTACTAATTGTAGAAATTATAATAAAATTTATCGAGAATATAAATTAAAACAATTTTCTTAACTTCTTAATTTCATGACGTAAAAACTTGCGAATGTGTAGGTGGCAAATGGTAGTGTTTATTAAAAAAATTATATGAAATTTGTTTAACGGAAAATTATTGTATTCAAATTTCTACTGAAAATTGTTTTACTGAAAATATTTTTATTGAAACTATTGTTATTGAAAATTTGTTTACTAAAAATTTTTTAACTAAAAAAAATTTTCACTGGACATTTTTTAACTAAAAATATTTTAACTGAAACTATTTTTACTGAAATTATTTTTAACTGAAAATATTTTTACTGGAAATAATTGTACTGGAAATATTTTTACTGAAAATGTTTTTACTAAAAATATTTTTACTGGAAATATTTAAACTGAAAATATTTTAACTGGAAATAATTTTACTGAAAATGTTTTTACTGAAAATTTTTAAACTGAAAATATTTTAACTGAAACTATTTTTACTGAAAATTGTTTTACTGAAAATATACTTTCATTTTTAGTGAAAACTAGTCTATTGAAAATATTTTTACTGAAACTATTGTTATTGAAAATTTGTTTACTAGAAATATTTTTACTGAAAGTATTTTAACTGAAAATATTTTTACTGAAAATTTTTTAACTGAAAATATTTTTACTGAAATTATTTTTAATGAAAAGGTTTGTACTGGAAATATTTTTACTGGAAATAATTTTACTTAAAATTTTTTAACTGAAAATATTTTTACTGAAACTATTTTTACTGAAAATGTTTTTACTGAAAATTTTTCTACTGCAAGTATTTTTACTGAAAAATTTGCTACTGAAAATATTTTTAGTGAAAATATTTGTTTTTACTGAAAATAATTTTACGGAAACTATTCTTATTGCAAATTTATTTTTGCAGGAAGTATTTTTACTGAAAGTATTTTTATGGAAAATAATTTTACTGAAAATTTGTTTACAGAAAAATATTTACTGAAACTATTTTTACTCAAAATAATATTACTGAAACTATATTTACTGCAAATTTGTTTACTGAAAGTATTTTTACTGAAATTTGTTTTACTGGAAATAATTTTACTGAAAATATTTTTACTGAAAGCATTTTTACTGAAAATTTTTTAACTGAAACTATTTTTACTAAAAAATTTTTAACTGAAAATATTTTTACCGAAACTATTTTTACTGGAAATAATTTTACTGACAATATTTTTAATAAAATCTTTTTACTAAAAATATTTTTACTGAAACTATTTTTACTGAATATAATTTTACGGAAACTATTTTTATTGCAAATTTATTTCTGCAGAAAGTATTTTTACTGAAAGTATTTTTATTGAAAATAATTTCACTGAAAATTTGTTTACTGAAAGTAATTTTACTGAAAATATTTTTACTGAAAAATTCTTACTTAAATTTTCTAAATTTTTTTACCGACATTTTCTTTACTTGAAGTTATTCTGTTATTATTTTGTGCTTAAAGATTTTGTTTCTAATTCTTTAAAAAAATATATTTTTGGGGATAACTTTAATTTGATTTTCTAAAAGAATATCTTCACAGTACTCTAATTTTCCCATATTTAATGATTTTTTTAAAAGTTCTACTCCAACTGTTGCCTTCTAAATTGGCTTCTCTACTGTATATGTTAATGGCTCCATTATGGCTATTCTACGAGCCTTGTCGGGATGAAAACGAAATTCGAATTTCTGCTAACTGGGTAAAAAGCACGATTTGAAAACTTTTTATTATTGCTTACTTGTCGGAATCGATTTCTATTATCGATGCGATAATTTTTGTATCATAATAAAAACTGAAACGAAAGTCTGTTAATGGTGAAAGCTAACATATATTTAGTCGATTATTTTTATTTCTTTCCATCTGTTCAGATGGAAGTTGGCGCATTTAAAATATTCGAAATTTTCTTCTTAATTAATTCAGAGTGTTTGATAAAATACTTGTAAATTCTGAACTTTTACTATTTACTTTATAGATTTTTATTCAATATTAAGAAATAATACTGAAGTTTTTTATTACTATTTTATAAGGTCAATGGAACTCCAAATAGAAAACTTAAAATTTATGTAAGTTTTTGTAAATAAATAAAAATGATTATTGCTTAACGATAGTTTTTTATTAAAAAAAACCACAAAGCATTCTTGTATAAAAAATATTGGGTTTTTTGGTATTTATTCTCTAAGAAATTCGAGTAATCATTAGATATTATCTGGTTTCCGAACTCTTATTAAATTGGTAAAAAGATTGTTTACTTTGTTTAATTCTAAGGAACAAATATCAGGAACGGAATCATTTCGATAAAGTTACTTTTTATTTCAAAAAATGTCCTCTTCATTGTCGATTTGATCTGATAGTAGAAAAAGAACAAATAGTAACGATTGCTGTATTACAGATCACAAAAACAATAAAATACAGAAAAAGGGTAAAAATAAAATAGCTCCGAATGATTTTGCTAAAAATCAAATTATGTAATATTATCTAAATCGAAATGAACAACCATAATTTCGATACATTTCAAAGAAAAAAATTACGGATCTAATTAAAAATGAGTTTTTTGATTAATCTTCACCACCCAAAAGCTTGATAAATGCTCCCAAGTACCCGAAGAGGATCAAAGAATAGGTTGGCAGCTGGTATCTTTATTGTTCTAAAAAAAAACTTTTGCTACAGCTTCTGATTAGATATTATTCCTATCTAATCATAAAATTTGTCCCGTTTTTGGGAAAACAAAGTATTAAACAGTATTCAACTTAAATGAAACTTTTGCCAATGGCAATTGTTAATAAGAGGAAACAATCCCCTTTTCATCAAAGTCTCATTCAACGACATGGCAAAAGGCCAATGACATTTTCTTATAAATGAAACTTTCAACAATACTTCATTAAATTTCTTTAATCGATTTTGATAATATATTATTAAATTTGAGCAAAACATAACCGTTTACATTGGGGGCTTCTCTATCAGAAATGCTAAAATAATATTCGTCAGTAGTGGTTTATGAGTCCTTCGGGTTAATTTTATTTATAGTATCAAATATGAAATTTTTCGTGCTCTTATAAATTAAATATATTCTATCTAAAATCATACAAATTATATTTTGTGCGTATTGAAGGGATGTAAATTTAATTCAAAGGCTTATACATAAACTATTCGAGAAACCCTTCAACTATGATTAATTGCAAATAAATGTTCAAGCAGCAAAAGCAAATTATTTTTTTCGAAATCTTAAAATTGAAAGGAAATCTTAGAAATTGAAAATTTTATCTTGTAATTATTCATGGTTTTAATTTCTGGTTTTTTTTGATTAAATTTATTTTAATTTTGATTTCGTAAAATTGCTAATAATTGCAACAACAAAAATCACTTCAGCTAATCTAAAATTGGTTTTTGTCTAAGCTTTGTTCTCGATTGAGCGAGCGATTTTGACGATTCGTGTTAACATTTGTAAGGTATTCAAATTGAAATTCGACGTCCAGAACTGATCAAAGAAAATTAATTTTCAATTAATATTTTCGCTTTGATCAATAAAAATTTCCAGGAAAATGAAATCATTTATAACAAATAATTTAATATTAATTTAATATATTATAAAACGTTTCTTTGAAAATTAACTTGGAACTTGATTGTTTAAAATAAATTTTCAATTGTTGATTTTTCAATTATAACCAATTGATCAGCTATATTTAATATTAAAATAATTTTTTTTGAAGCAGTTATTATTTATTCTTATTATAAAAAAATAAATTATCAAAAAAAAAAATAACTGAAAATCTTGGCTAACATTTTATGCGAGAATTTTCCTTATGCAAAAATTATATTCTTTTCAGTATGATTTTGATTTAAATCAAATTATTTTGCTAAAATTAAATCCACTGAAAAATATTTATCTTATGAAATTGAAAAGAAGAATAATTTTGAGTATTTTCAAAGATATACAAAATTATTATTGTAAGTAAATTTCTAATAGTTCATGGGTTAAAAAATAATAAATTATTATTTAAAAACAAAAATATAAAAATATCTGATTTAACTAACAGATTTTCTTAAAGAAGAATTAAAATTTTATTTTATATAAACGCAAATGTGGCTTTAATATTTTCTTAAACTAAAATTCTATACTCAATGCGATAGTGTCTTTTAAGCAAGATAACATTTTTATATTATTCGTTCAGTTGTTTTTGTGTGGGTTCATTTTACTTATTGAGGATGAAAACATACACAATAGCGTGTAAATAGATATTCTGCTCACGTGTTGTCTATTTTTCAAAAAGAAATCGAAATAAAGCAAAGAACAACCTCAAATAATGTTAGAGAAAAAAAATTAAAAATCTGAGGAATTTATTTGTAAATATGAAAAAAAGTTTGTAAGAAATTTATTTATACAAATAAGAAAAAATCTTTTCAAAAGTTTCATTTGTTAATACAGAAAATTTTTAAAATGCATTTATTAAAGGTAAAGGTGTTATCTAATTTAATGTAGAAATTTTCCAGTGATTTCCTTTTGATTTTCAGGATTAAAGATAACATTCGAATGTATGGCAAGATGATATATTTACGTTATTTTTTCTGCCATGCAAGTGGCGTTTAGTCTGATTTGGTAATATATTTCGCCCTATTCGAAATTGAAAATATTTCACCATTAAAATTTACCTTGTAGAGTAATAGCAAATGGCAAAAATTAAAAACGGACCTGCCATACCTAAAGGCGTTGCCATGTGCTTTTAGAAACAAGTCATGTTCTTACATGGCAGAAAATGCCGGGCAGCGGAATATGGTATGCCATATATAAGGTACCTAAACGCATGACATTATCTTGAAAATATGTCAACATCTGCCATGTAGTAGCATAAGGTTAATAGGCGTCGCATGGGATCCAGCCATATGACAGACAGTTTTGACAGTTTGCAAAATGCCATATACGAGGCATCTCACCTAGCCTAATGAATCTTAAAAATCCTACGACCTTACGTAGATTCGAAGGATGAAGAATTGATTCAGACTATTTATAAGAATTTTCTGGCTTATAAATAGTCTGAAACAATTCTGCAATTTGTTTCAATTTTCTCTACAATTCCTCTTCTTCGTGCACTATATTCGCTAACTTCCTCCGAGCAGAATTATCCTTCACCGAGTACTACTCTCGCCCACCTGCGAACACCATTTTCCTTCTCTGAGCACTATTAGTACTTACCACCGAGCACTATTCTCCTTCTTCATGCACTACATTCGCTCCTTCTCCGAGTACTATTCTGACATAGCTCTGCCGAGAACTATAGTATTTCTTCAAGCGCCGAGAACAATTCTCCTTCTCCAGGCACTATTCTCGCCCACATCCGAGCACTATTTTCCTTCTTCGGGCACCTATATTCGCTCATCTCTGCAAAGCATTTAACCCATTTTCCGAGCACTATTCCCACTCACCTCCGTCAAGTCTGTTTTTCTAAAAAACTATAGTCATAGTCCAATATATTAACTGATTACTTCAAAATCTCTGTTTGCTTTGTTAAATATTTCATATTTTTTACAAAAAGTTTATTAAAAATATTTGCAAAATTTAAATGAAACGAAATATATCAATTACAGAGAACAGTTTTCCAAAATAAGACTTACTAATTAATAATTATGACCACAACTAATTAATAACCATTATATGAAGAAAAAATATTTAATAGTTTCGGTTTTACTTCTGAAAAATTTCTTCTTAAAGTAAGAACATTGCATCGGTAATGCAGTTTCTCAGTTCGCTTTTAGATTTTTTAATATTATTTCCAACGAGCCAAGCTAACTTTATAAAATAATTTCTGTAAATTTCAAACATTTTTATGTATGAATAACTCAGCCCAATTAAGGTTTTAGTGTTTTTAAAAAATATATAATTTAAAAAAAAAATTATTCGTTAAATATTATAAATAAATATTATTAAAAATTGAAGATAACTTTTTTATGACATTTTACAAATCACGCTTATTCAAATATGACATTACTACACAGGATCTAATAGAAAAATTTTAATTATTTCGAATATTTTATATTATTTAGTATATTTTCTGAATGAAGATATTTATCTAAAATTATATACTCTAGACAGCCAGAGCTCATTATGACCTTTCATTTGATGTATAATTTGTTAAGATTGATGTAAAAAATTGGACTTACGAGCACAAAACGGAATAACAATTCCACAATATTTCGATTTTCCGAGAGGTTTTTTAAATTAGCTCACCACTACATATACATAATAGCAAGCTTATTATGTAATCACATAGCCACACTAACTGCGGTGAATTTGGCACTTAAATTATTTCGATCGGCTCAAGAATGACGATCCTAGAGTAAAAAGTGTGTTACGTGGACGAAAAATCGCTCGGCAACATTTTTCAGCTGCTAACAATACTTTTTGCCAACGAGGACTTCTGAAAATTTCGTTCTGCGTAATCGGTCAAACTGAATTTTGGTTGACTTGACGAATTTTTCGGTTTTCTCGTGAAAGGATTAACGCATCGACTTGAATTTTTTTTTATTCTCTTGGAAAATGTTCATTCTTTACCAATATGGATATTTTCCTTCTTTCGTCCTTACAAGGATATAGTTTTTTTGTTAATTAATTTTAATTTTCATTTTAAGAAAAAAACTCCTAAATAGATATCTAGCTCCTCTGGAGCAGTTTTATCCTTATCGTCCATGCAAGGACAAAGAACTTACTTTTTCAAAAAATTCAAATATCCTTAATAGCATAATTATACTGAAATTTTGTACTGAACATTTTTACTGAAAATTTTTAATTGAACATTTTTACTAAAAATTTTCAATAAAATTTATTAGAAAAGATTTTTTAGTTTTTTTCCCGAAAATAAGTTATTTCTCCTTGCAAGGACGATATAGATTAATTGGTATTCTGTGAAAAGGGAGCCAGATACGTATTCGGATATTGTTTTTAAAAAAAATTAACATTAATATTAATTAGTCAAAATACTATATCCTTGTTGCCGAGCAGCTGAAAAATGTTGCCGAGCGATTTTTCGTCCACGGAACACACTTTTTACTCTAGAATCGTCATTCTTGAACCGATCGAAATAAATTAAGTGCCAAATCGACCACAGATAGTGTGACTATGTAATAACATAATAACTTTATTGTTATGTACATGTAGTGGTGAGATAATTTAAAAAGCCTCTCGGAAAATCGGAATATTTTGAAATTTTTATTCCGTTTTGTGCTCGTAAGTCCAATATTTCAAATTAATCTTAATAAATAATACATCAAATGAAAGGTTATAACGAGCTCTAGCTGTCTAAGTTATGTAATTTTAAATAAATATTTTCATTGAGAAAATATACTAAGAAATATGAAATTTCCGAAATAATTGAAATTTTTTTATTAGACCCTGTGTACTTTCTCACCTACAGGTCATATGCAGGCATTATTTTTGACATTTTATATATCAAATTAAAGGCCTAGAAATTATCTTTGATTTGGCTGAAAAATATGTTTGATCACATTACACATTACATAAGAAAAAGTAATAATACTATAAGTGAAAGAAATTTATATTAGTATTTTTAGCAATTATTATTTTTGAACAAATTTGATCTTAAATCATAGAGTGAAGATTTTTCTTTGTGTATATGTAATAATATATCAAATATGTGAGGGCATCATCTAAATATTCAATTTTTTGCAGATTCCTTTTTGAAAATTTCCTCTTAAAATAAGCCGAAGGTGAGGTGTTCTGACTCAATATCCTTAAGGACTATCAAAATTTTTTTGATAGAATTTTATATATAAAAGTATATCCTAGGAGTTCTTTGAACAAAGTTTCTGCGTATCTTTACAAATGAAGGAAATATTTGAAAAAGTTCAATGCCATGTTTTGGGCTGTTTGCTCAACGTAATACGCCTACAATACGTACTCTTCTACAAGTAATTGGGAGTCAACTTCGTTAATGTAGAATTATGTTAGGTATTCAAAGTATTCCAACAATTAGCATTTTTATTCTAAAATAAATCATTCTATTTAATATATTAATTCATTTGATTTTATTTTCTGATTAAGTTTTTTTGCACAAGAAGTCTTCGTAATATCTTTGAGTGTCGACTTTATTTTTTTAAAAACCATTTCATTATTTTTATATTATTATGATGATTATGCCAATAATCCTGCATGGGTGATTTTGGTCTCTTTGTCAATCGAATAATAATCAATCGAAATTTTCTGTGTCTGCCTGTTAATTTAGTCATTTCTATGGAATTGCCTTTTTTATTCCTACAATTGAAAAATCATTTATTAAATGAAAATTTGTTTTTGTTTATAATCGTTCAGTAATTCTTGAGTATAGAAAAATAGGACTTACACCGAAAGTAGTCGTATTTTCGATTTCCAAAACTATTTTCCAATCATAATCCCGGGTTCAGTATAGCAGTTTTTCGATTTAGTCCTACAATTGGAAGATTATTTATATCGGACTAATCCAAAAAGTGATAAACGTGTTTTATTTACACAAATTTTCTCCTATATTAACGAATGTAAGCAAATTCGGCGGTCGGTGAAATTATTTTCTTATTTCAAAAATAGACTTTTTCTCAAATATAAACTGTCGTTGGACTTTTATTAAATTCCAAGAATATTTTCAGATAATTCGAGTAGACACATACGCGTATTAATCAACTGAATTGACTGAAGCACGCTTAAAAACTGCCATTTCAAAATTGCTCGACGGTTGGTGTTTGCGAGAGAGGATCTGCTGAATACACGTATATGCTCTCATAATCAGGCGAAATTCACAATCGCTTTCAGACCATGTCTACTCGCTTATTAGATGCCGGTCGACCGCAAACATTCGTTCTTGCGGATTCTCTTACAGCTGATTTATGGGTGAGACAGGCTCGTTCTCTCACTCACGCTCTAAATGTTGAGTGCAAAGACAAAAATATATCAAATATCAACAATCGAAAAATCGCAGGAATCATAAGCCCAACTTTCTCAAAAATATAAAATTTAATATAGTTCATTAATCTAATGTATTCTTTAATGCAAGGAGCCATGCCACAGACAACACAGATTAAGTTGTTCACAATGACTCAAACGTTAAATAATGAATAATTTTGTTTTTACAATAAAAACGAGATCTGTTTAAATTTTCTCGTCTGCTTTTTTTTAATCTATTAAATCAGAGTCTTCAATGACCTTTTTCACAAACTATTTGATTAGCATAAAAACGCATTTTACTATTTCCATTGCACATTCATTCAATATGAATTGCAGAAGTTAGCGACGATATATTTTTTTCTTTTTCATACTTGTAAGTATTTAGAAGAAAAAAAATGAAAATATTATAAAAAGTATTTCTACTTTTAGAACGAAGTGAATTTCACTTTGAATATTAGAAGGAAATGAGTACAAAATGAATTAATGGAAATTGTGGGTGTAGATGTTTGAGTGCGAATCTAGATGCATGAGTAGGTGAATAAATGTCGACAATACCAGAGGGAAAAGGCATGCATCAATCATCATTAATTACCATTGATGGATAGACTCAAACGTTACTCCCCATGCGGGGGATGAATCGTGTTCAACATTCAGAATTATCGTCTTCGTTCTATTATTTTCTGCTCTTGTTACTCCCGCTTTCGATAGTACATCACAGTAGACTCTATGCACAGATGCAAAAAAGAAATAAAAACTAAAATTAATTTGATTCAATAAAAAAAGGAGAAAACTAGTCGGCCATGAACAAGAGAAGTTCGTTCTGTCAGACGCCATATTATAAAAAAAAATTAACTGAAAAGGAAAAAAAACCATTTTGAATTGCATAATTTATAATTTATATGAACCCGGTTCATCTTATCGGTAAGTAAAAGTCGTCAACTTAAAATATGCGAACAGTATTTCCATATCCTGAAATGAGGATAAGGACTCTGTAACACTTTTTTATTTCCTTTTCTTTTTAAGTATTATTTATTTCAGATAAAATACTCGGAAAATGGAACTTTTAAAAACTAATCAAATTTTGTTGTGTGTGTTAGTTCGTCCATATAAAAAAACGTACAAAATTTTATCACAAGAATTTTATGCATTTTTTTTAGTTGGAATACTTTAATATTTGAAAGGAGGTATAATTAAATTTATTTTTACTTATTTTAACAAAATTATAATAATTTTATAGCTACAAGCATCATCATAACATAATAGTTTAAAATTACCAAAATAGTTTACGTACGTTCCAAGCTATGATCTGATTACCTCCAATGTACTTAAATAACTTTATAAAAGTGCAATAGTCATGCTTATTACATTATATAACTTCATCCTAATCCTCTGAAAATTTGCACATAATAAAATGATCCCTTTGCCTAATAAGCCAACAAACTGTCTTACTTCTTATAGTCCAATAAGTCCACTTCCAATTCTATAACATATCGTTCAGTTTCCAACTATTAATTTGGTTTTCACCCTGAACACTACACTACCCAACAATTTCCTCGAGCTGTACAGTTCATGGCATCTTCTTTATAAAGAAAAACGGATTTGCCCGGTACGTTTTAAGACATAAGTCAAGTTTTTGACCCAGTCTTGCACCATTCGGGCATACTGTGGAAACTCGAGAAGATTCTTTCTTCCACCTATTAACTAGTCCTAAAATCATTTCTTTCCAATCGACAATTCTAATTAAATGAACCTAAAAAATTCCCTAATCTCTCCAATATTTAAGGGTGTTCCATAGGGAAATATAATTAGCACCATCCTCTACAATATTTATACATCCGATAACTCAATTTTTGACACACATGCAGATGATACAACCACCCTCACGTCTAGCAAAAATCCCCAATATGCCTTCGAAATTCGCCAAACCAAAATTCATACCGTCTACGACTGATTATACAGGTGGGGAGTAAACATGAACAAACGAAAATGTGTCCACGTAACTTTTACTCTTCCACATGAAGCATGTCCTCCAATATATCTAAATAGCAATGAAATACCACAAGACACCACAGTTCAGTACCTAGAACTAAACTTAGATGGAATCCACACACAAGACTTTAAATACTAGACAGACGTTCTAAACTCACAATAGAAGTCAATATGGACTTAGGGGCTAGAACTCTGGCGCTGAAACGGTTTCAATTCACATCAAATTCAATCTATTAAAAGAACAATTATAAAAAAAAAACTCCATATTTGGTATGTTATTAACCTTCTTAGATAATAATATAAAAGTTCAGAAACTTATTTGGCTTATTTGCATGAATTTAAAGACCGTAAAATAAGTGATGATCTTAACTTGTCTTTCCGTTTCTATTACTTTTCGTAGACGATTTGATGACGAATCCTTACTTGGATACAATAAAATTACTACCAAAAGAAAAAGGAATATCTACGTCAGAAAAAGATAAACTAAAGGAAATCAGAGCTTAGACGTATAGAATTCACAAAATGAAAAGTGCATTATACCGTCCTGAATGTGTGCTCCGCGAACATACTAGAATGCATATAATAATCAGCATCACTACGGGAGCATCCCTAACATGTCTGCTTTTGGCTGTAATCTCTTTAATTTCAAAGATTTCTAATGAGAAATAAAACCTGAATCCCTGTCATTACACATTCCGTATTATTCGCTCATCACTCTAGATGACAATATCTTAATCCTCTGATTTGCATTGACTATCAGCTAATCGATTATCTGCAGACAGGTAAAAAATAGCTCACAGTTAGAAATGAGTTCATCCTAACTAAATATCATAGATACACTTAACCTTATAGTTTTTCCGTTTAACCTTTTTTTTTCCAGAAAATCAACTTTAAGCGGATTTAGTTATTATTCTTTTCAACATTCAACTCATTTTAATTTAGGGGATTAAATCGCCCATAATTCTTGATTCATATTTGAATTCGTTCGGCTATTTCCTAGAAAAAATTTCTATTTATTTCCAAAAGCATTCGATTATAATATAAAAGCACCAATGATTAGTATATTCTTTCAAAAATGAATATCTTATTCCCCTAGCAGACTGGTTCGAAAGCAAGGAGGGGTGGGTATTATTGAAGAGGTAATATTTAATAAAATCCGATTTATACTTGACGTGCATATTAAAAATTTATTGAATATTACAACGTTTCCTAATCACTATAATCACTTCTATAAAATCCATTGTTAATTAATGATTATATTAAAATAAAGGTTATAAGCTATTCTAATGAAAATAAACTATTGTTAATAAGACAATAATTTTTATAAGAAACAAAATTTGATTATAATATACATGAATGGAAGAAACACTATTAATTTCTTTTCTATTCTATTTCCAACATATTACATTTTAATAATATTATTTAATATTTAATCTTAATTAGTGATAAATAATAAAGATATTTAATTAATTTTGGTATAAATGAATCAATAACTTTATCATGATAATTATATAAGCTGCTTAATGGTTTATAGGCAATCGATTAGAAAATTCGCTTCAATAAAGTTTCTTTTCTACAATATATAAGAAATTTTCTAAATAAGAAATTTTTTATAAGAACATTTCTATATAAGAAATTTTCTCTAAGAAATTTTCTCTAAGAAATTTTCTATAAGAAATTTTTTATAAGAACTTTTCTATATAAGAAATTTTCTATAAGAAATTTTTACAAGAAAATTTCTATATAAGAAATTTTCTATATATAAGAAATTTTCTATATATAAGAAATTTTCTATATAAGAAAATTTATGTATAAGAAATTTCCTACATATTAGAAATTTTCTATATAAGAAATTTTATATAAGAAATTTTTTATAAGAAATTTTCTATAAGAAATTTTTTATAAGAAATTTTCTATAAGAAATTGCCAATTTTTCCAATTATTTTTCCAATTATTTTTCCAATTTTTCCAATTTTTCCAATTTTTCCAATTTTTCCAATTTTTCCAATTTTTCCAATTTTTCCAATTTTTCCAATTTTTCCAATTTTTCCAATTTTTCCAATTTTTCCAATTTTTCCAATTTTTCCAATTTTTCCAATTTTTCCAATTTTTCCAATTTTTCCAATTTTTCCAATTTTTCCAATTTTTCCAATTTTTCCAATTTTTCCAATTTTTCCAATTTTTCCAATTTTTCCAATTTTTCCAATTTTTCCAATTTTTCCAATTTTTCCAATTTTTCCAATTTTTCCAATTTTTCCAATTTTTCCAATTTTTCCAATTTTTCCAATTTTTCCAATTTTTCCAATTTTTCCAATTTTTCCAATTTTTCCAATTTTTGCAATTATTTTTCCAATTTTTCCAATTTTTCCAATTTTTCCAATTTTTCCAATTTTTCCAATTTTTCCAATTTTTCCAATTTTTCCAATTTTTCCAATTTTTCCAATTTTTCCAATTTTTCCAATTTTTCCAATTTTTCCAATTTTTCCAATTTTTCCAATTTTTCCAATTTTTCCAATTTTTCCAATTTTTCCAATTTTTCCAATTTTTCCAATTTTTCCAATTTTTCCAATTTTTCCAATTTTTCCAATTTTTCTAATTTTTCCAATTTTTCCAATTTTTCTAATTTTTCCAATTTTTCCAATTTTTCCAAATTTTTCAATTTTTCCAATTTTTCCAATTTTTCCAATTTTTCCAATTTTTCCAATTTTTCCAATTTTTCCAATTTTTCCAATTTTTCCAATTTTTCCAATTTTTCCAATTTTTCCAATTTTTCCAATTTTTGCAATTATTTTTCCAATTTTTCTAATTTTTCCAATTTTTCCAATTTTTCCAATTTTTCCAATTTTTCCAATTTTTCCAATTTTTCCAATTTTTCCAATTTTTCCAATTTTTCCAATTTTTCCAATTTTTCCAATTTTTCCAATTTTTCCAATTTTTCCAATTTTTCCAATTTTTCCAATTTTTCCAATTTTTCCAATTTTTCCAATTTTTCCAATTTTTCCAATTTTTCCAATTTTTCCAATTTTTCCAATTTTTCCAATTTTTCCAATTTTTCCAATTTTTCCAATTTTTCCAATTTTTCCAATTTTTCCAATTTTTCCAATTTTTCCAATTTTTCCAATTTTTCCAATTTTTCCAATTTTTCCAATTTTTCCAATTTTTCCAATTTTTCCAATTTTTCCAATTTTTCCAATTTTTCCAATTTTTCCAATTTTTCCAATTTTTCCAATTTTTCCAATTTTTCCAATTTTTCCAATTTTTCCAATTTTTCCAATTTTTCCAATTTTTCCAATTTTTCCAATTTTTCCAATTTTTCCAATTTTTCCAATTTTTCCAATTTTTCCAATTTTTCCAATTTTTCCAATTTTTCCAATTTTTCCAATTTTTCCAATTTTTCCAATTTTTCCAATTTTTCCAATTTTTCCAATTTTTCCAATTTTTCCAATTTTTCCAATTTTTCCAATTTTTCCAATTTTTCCAATTTTTCCAATTTTTCCAATTTTTCCAATTTTTCCAATTTTTCCAATTTTTCCAATTTTTCCAATTTTTCCAATTTTTCCAATTTTTCCAATTTTTCCAATTTTTCCAATTTTTCCAATTTTTGCAATTATTTTTCCAATTTTTCCAATTTTTCCAATTTTTCCAATTTTTCCAATTTTTCCAATTTTTCCAATTTTTCCAATTTTTCCAATTTTTCCAATTTTTCCAATTTTTCCAATTTTTCCAATTTTTCCAATTTTTCCAATTTTTCCAATTTTTCCAATTTTTCCAATTTTTCCAATTTTTCCAATTTTTCCAATTTTTCCAATTTTTCCAATTTTTCCAATTTTTCCAATTTTTCCAATTTTTCCAATTTTTCCAATTTTTCCAATTTTTCCAATTTTTCCAATTTTTCCAATTTTTCTAATTTTTCCAATTTTTCCAATTTTTCTAATTTTTCCAATTTTTCCAATTTTTCCAAATTTTTCAATTTTTCCAATTTTTCCAATTTTTCCAATTTTTCCAATTTTTCCAATTTTTCCAATTTTTCCAATTTTTCCAATTTTTCCAATTTTTCCAATTTTTCCAATTTTTCCAATTTTTCCAATTTTTGCAATTATTTTTCCAATTTTTCTAATTTTTCCAATTTTTCCAATTTTTCCAATTTTTCCAATTTTTCCAATTTTTCCAATTTTTCCAATTTTTCCAATTTTTCCAATTTTTCCAATTTTTCCAATTTTTCCAATTTTTCCAATTTTTCCAATTTTTCCAATTTTTCCAATTTTTCCAATTTTTCCAATTTTTCCAATTTTTCCAATTTTTCCAATTTTTCCAATTTTTCCAATTTTTCCAATTTTTCCAATTTTTCCAATTTTTCCAATTTTTCCAATTTTTCCAATTTTTCCAATTTTTCCAATTTTTCCAATTTTTCCAATTTTTCCAATTTTTCCAATTTTTCCAATTTTTCCAATTTTTCCAATTTTTCCAATTTTTCCAATTTTTCCAATTTTTCCAATTTTTCCAATTTTTCCAATTTTTCCAATTTTTCCAATTTTTCCAATTTTTCTAATTTTTCCAATTTTTCCAATTTTTCCAAATTTTTCAATTTTTCCAATTTTTCTAATTTTTCTAATTTTTCCAATTTTTCCAATTTTTCCAATTTTTCCAATTTTTCCAATTTTTCCAATTTTTCCAATTTTTCCAATTTTTCCAATTTTTCCAATTTTTCCAATTTTTCCAATTTTTCCAATTTTTCCAATTTTTCCAATTTTTCCAATTTTTCTAATTTTTCCAATTTTTCCAATTTTTCCAATTTTTCCAAATTTTTCAATTTTTCCAATTTTTCCAATTTTTCCAATTTTTCCAATTTTTCCAATTTTTCCAATTTTTGCAATTATTTTTCCAATTTTTCTAATTTTTCTAATTTTTCCAATTTTTCCAATTTTTCCAATTTTTCCAATTTTTCCAATTTTTCCAATTTTTCCAATTTTTCCAATTTTTCCAATTTTTCCAATTTTTCCAATTTTTCCAATTTTTCCAATTTTTCCAATTTTTCCAATTTTTCCAATTTTTTCAATTTTTCCAATTTTTCCAATTTTTCCAATTTTTCCAATTTTTCCAATTTTTCCAATTTTTCCAATTTTTCCAATTTTTCCAATTTTTCCAATTTTTCCAATTTTTCCAATTTTTCCAATTTTTCCAATTTTTCCAATTTTTCCAATTTTTCCAATTTTTCCAATTTTTCCAATTTTTCCAATTTTTCCAATTTTTCCAATTTTTCCAATTTTTCCAATTTTTCCAATCTTTCCAATCTTTCCAATCTTTCCAATCTTTCCAATCTTTCCAATCTTTCCAATCTTTCCAATCTTTCCAATCTTTCCAATCTTTCCAATCTTTCCAATCTTTCCAATTTTTCCAATTTTTCCAATTTTTCCAATCTTTCCAATCTTTCCAATCTTTCCAATCTTTCCAATCTTTCCAATCTTTCCAATCTTTCCAATCTTTCCAATCTTTCCAATCTTTCCAATCTTTCCAATCTTTCCAATTTTTCCAATTTTTCCAATTTTTCCAATTTTTCCAATTTTTCCAATTTTTCCAATTTTTCCAATTTTTCCAATTTTTCCAATTTTTCCAATTTTTCCAATTTTTCCAATTTTTCCAATTTTTCCAATTTTTCCAATTTTTCCAATTTTTGCAATTTTTGCAATTTTTCCAATTTTTCTAATTTTTCTAATTTTTCCAATTTTTCCAATTTTTCCAATTTTTCCAATTTTTCCAATTTTTCCAATTTTTCCAATTTTTCCAATTTTTCCAATTTTTCCAATTTTTCCAATTTTTCCAATTTTTCCAATTTTTCCAATTTTTCCAATTTTTCCAATTTTTCCAATTTTTCTAATTTTTCCAATTTTTCCAATTTTTCTAATTTTTCTAATTTTTCCAATTTTTCCAAATTTTTCAATTTTTCCAATTTTTCCAATTTTTCCAATTTTTCCAATTTTTCCAATTTTTCCAATTTTTCCAATTTTTCCAATTTTTCCAATTTTTCCAATTTTTCCAATTTTTCCAATTTTTCCAATTTTTCCAATTTTTTCAATTTTTCCAATTTTTCCAATTTTTCCAATTTTTCCAATTTTTCCAATTTTTCCAATTTTTCCAATTTTTCCAATTTTTCCAATTTTTCCAATTTTTCCAATTTTTCCAATTTTTCCAATTTTTCCAATTTTTCCAATTTTTCCAATTTTTCCAATTTTTCCAATTTTTCCAATTTTTCCAATTTTTCCAATTTTTTCAATTTTTCCAATTTTTCCAATTTTTCCAATTTTTCCAATTTTTCCAATTTTTCCAATTTTTCCAATTTTTCCAATTTTTCCAATTTTTCCAATTTTTCCAATTTTTCCAATTTTTCCAATTTTTCCAATTTTTCCAATTTTTCCAATTTTTGCAATTATTTTTCCAATTTTTCTAATTTTTCTAATTTTTCCAATTTTTCCAATTTTTCCAATTTTTCCAATTTTTCCAATTTTTCCAATTTTTCCAATTTTTCCAATTTTTCCAATTTTTCCAATTTTTCCAATTTTTCCAATTTTTCCAATTTTTCCAATTTTTCCAATTTTTCCAATTTTTCCAATTTTTCCAATTTTTCTAATTTTTCCAATTTTTCCAATTTTTCTAATTTTTCCAATTTTTCCAATTTTTCCAAATTTTTCAATTTTTCCAATTTTTCCAATTTTTCCAATTTTTCCAATTTTTCCAATTTTTCCAATTTTTTGCAATTTTTCCAATTTCTCCAATTTTTCCAAATTTTCCAATTTTTACATAATATATGCTATAAAGAGTTGTTAAATAACAGAGCTATAATTTCCAAACTGTAAAATGTATAATCTGTTAGAATCTCAAAATTCAATACCGTAAGTTCAGATCGACTCAGTAGTTATTATTGACAAAGTCCGCCAAGTTCGATTATCTTCAGTCTCGTATGAAAGTTTCAAGTAAGCCGTTTAAGGAAGTATACTTCTAGGTACCGTTTTTTGTTATTTGGTGTGATTAAATTGTCATTAGTAGTTTTTGGCATTATTCTGAAATTAGTTGACTATGGTAGAGGCTGCCAGTAGGATAAATATGCTTCCGCTCATATTAATTTTCACTATCCTTTTCGTATGCCAGTCTCGTTGATTTTGGATATAAAATTTTTAATTACTGTACGTCATTATGACTTTTGAATGGGATGTGATCACGCTGATATTTTCCATATTTAGTTGTATGAATCCTATATAAAAGTGCACCAATAGAAGATATTTTGGATAATATTTAGTTAAAGATATAATGTTTAAGTAAGATAATATGTGACTGAAAGGAAACTCTTCAGTTTTCAGAGAAGTACAGAATTACATACACTATTAAAGATATATGAATACGTTTGAAAATACACCTGTTCAGATGTCTTTTCACATAAAAAAAGATGTCTTTTCACACCTTAATCCTTAAAGCAAAATTTAAACATTTGTTAATATAAATATGAAAATAATTTTAAAAATATCTGAATTTATTAAATACTTACTTAAAAGTTGATACAATATAAAAAATAAAGGCAAACAAAAACATAAAATAATTGACCAACAGAGAAGAACATTTTTTCTTATTTGGAAAATTAAGTTTTTCTTATTCTGAAAATTCTCTTTCAAATTTCCACATAGCCAAAGTGGACGGAATGCAGATACAGTGACAAGTGGACGACCCAATTCAGTGCAGTCACCGTTGTCGCCATGCGGCCCAGCCAGAGCAAGCCGTTATATTGTCACTTCAAGTGTTTTATTGCCCGTGCTAATATTTTTATTTGTTTATGTTTCATTATTGAGCATGAAAGTACACTAAGGAGACACAAAAGAGAACTACTGCCAGCATTCCCCTACTTTACATCCAATTCCCATCCTAGTGGTCTTCGGTCTGTACCATCAAATACCATACTCTGCTTCGCGCTTTCTTCGTGCCAATATCAACAATCATTCGAAACAGTGAGCATAATTTTATACCAACTGCGATCGAAGTAATTTTCGAGAGTAATTGTCAAGCATGAAACGAAACAAATTTCCATTTCTAACTGGCAATTTACCCCCCGCCATTCATAGCCATCTGCTCTTTTGCCTTTATTAGTGCGACCATTTCGGCTTTTCACTAGCCTCGTCCAAGGAAGTTCCGGTTATCTACATTTAAAAGACGGAAATTTATCCGATGCCAATTACAAGTTTTGTCCGAATTCAATGACTTCCTTTAATTCAACCCTAAACTGAGGGGCTGTGTGGATGTATTATTTTTCACTGGAGAAAAAAATTCATCGTATCCGACACATTTACCAGTTAAAGAGAATCAATTTTGCCTTATGCTATAAAACTTTCAAATTCCATTGAATGCAGAAAATTCTTCTAAATTATTTCAACTGGAACAATTTTTTGTGTAATTATTTATACATGATAGCATTTTCTATTTTCTCGCCGTCATTTTTCTAACTGCCTTCTAATAAAGTTCGTACAACGACCTCTACAATCAACGTTTTGTTTATTTATATTATGGGCAATGAAATTTTATGTATGACAACATCTAAATAGCCTTTAAAAAAAATTACCATCTGTTCATTATAATTTCAAATATTTCAATTTATTAACTTAAGAATTTAACAAAATCGGACATAACATGTGGTGGTGGTGTATGTACGAAAGTTTTTTTTTTTTTGAAAAATGAATTTAAAAAAAAAAGTTAAAAACGATTTGTGAAAATAGTCATCAAAAATGTTATCATTTTCGTAGATTGGTAGAGAGTTTAAGATTAGATCAACTTGTCAGCAGACCAATTTAAGCTGACGGATCAGCCAATCAGCCAGGCCAGGCCGTCAGCCACTGTTGCAAGTCAGCCGCATCTGTCATTGCCTTGCAGCGACACAAAATCACTGTGTCTACAGTAAATTTAATGATTTTTTTTTCTTTCTGCCCAATTATAAACTGTATATGAAATTGTTTTTGGAAAATATTTTTTTCGGAAGATGAAAAATATTAATTTTTCAAAAATTTATTTCATTAAAAATTGTAACATGGATCATTATGATTTGTAATAAATTTATCTAAAATTTTCAGTTCAATTTTCTTATTAAAAAATCACAAAAATGGCCATCAATAAAAGCGAAGAGAAAAGTAACGAAACGAAATGGAAATACCATCTGTCAATACGTAAAACTTCGGTATGCCTGACTGGATATATGGCTGATGACTGACAACTAGCTGACTGTTTGATAGGCAAACAACTTGTTTACAAAAAATTTGGATAAAATTAAAAGTTGGCTAGGCGTCTAACCCATCGTAAGCCACTTTGGTGAAATTGGCTGATGAACTTGGGATAGATTTGTCTGACGCGTTAGTCAAGTTCGCTAACCATCTAATGACTTTACTTTTCATCAGTAACATAATAGTCAACCGTCAGCTACTCTTTAGCCATCTGGTAGCCAATTGTTATCTTGATGTCACGTTGGCCGATATCTGCAAATTTGCCTCTATATCATCACAAATTAAGAATTATTTCATGTCAACTCTATTTCGACTATTGAAACTAGTCGAAAATTCATCTTATACTATTTTAATAATTAGAATAATAATAATAACATTTTCTTCCCAAATTAACCTCGTCACAATCTATTAAAACAAGTTTCATCCACCACCTACTCAAAATAGTATGCGTTCACCATTTTCCTAAGAAATCACGCACTATTTCGTTTAGTTTCTAATTTTTTTTCAGACACGGGTTGATGATATCTTTATCACAGTTTTTCTTATCTTAAAATTCTAATTTCCATAGAGAGCTGTGGGCAGTTGAGAAAAGGATTCAGCCCTTAAAGTTATAGAATCCTTAATCCTTACTAACAGTCTTTCATCCCTTGAAGTTATTCATAGATCGTCAAATGATCCAGTGCCCACTGAGATTGGTTATAATCCGTTAAACAACAGAGTTGCATTGAATTTCCGGCCATGTTTTTATCCTGGGTAATGAATAAACTGATGCTTAGGTGAGAGAGAGTCTCCACCCATTCTATGAATAAACTGATAAAATAGCTTTTAACACCATTAGCCACGCGTAGATACCGTTCCGTCTACCCAACAACCATTCCAAAGTTCTGAATAAGGAAACTTTTCAGAATCCTTCATGACTTTCCTATGGAGCTGAACTCACCATTCCCCATATTTCAAATGAATGCCACGCAACCAAGAATTTCCTTTTGAGTACTAGACGCAATCATTTTTTTTCAAATCCCGCTTTTTAACCTTTTCAAATATTTAAATATGCTCTAAAAAATTTATAAATTTCTAACTTTAACTATCGACCAGTTTCAATGCCAAAAATTACTCATGAAGTCGCCAAATTGCCTCATTGTCGTGGCGTTACAAAATGATATTTTTTTGCATAGATCCGAAATTATTTAATAAAAAACTGTATTTATTATAAAATAGAAGTCTTAAAACAAGAATAATATTATATTGAATAGAGTTGTTAAAGAATTTTTAAAAAAAATAAGCAATTAATCTCATTAGCAGCTCTGCAAACCACAATAAAAATATTTCCCACAAAAAAAATTAATGCATTTTTCCAAAAAATTATTATTATAATTTTCTGATTTTTATTAATTCATATTGTATCAATAAAAACCATATTTTTTTAGTTTATTAATTATATTTGATCAGAAAAAAAGCTATTGTAGAAAGTCACTCAAAAAGAAAATTCAATCAGCAAAATACGTTCGATGTTCTAAAAATGAACGGAGATTAATTTAAAAAATTTATTTCCTTTGAAGAATATACTAGTAACTGCCTCTAGATGAATACATAGATACTAATAGAGTAGTCTGCTCCTATCTTTAATATTTTTTTTTTATTACAAAGAAAAGGGAGAATGCTTTTTATTTTAATTTCCTGGAATTTTATTTTTAATACGAGAACGGAAAAAGTAGACATTCGATAGAAGATATTGTAATACAATAAAAGTCAAAGAAAAGCTATTCACCGCTTGTAAACCTTGTGAGTTTGTTAGAGAAATTTTTAGAAAAGTATGTTGTTCATATTTCGATAAGGAGTTAGTTGAAAAATTATTTATTGATTTTTCACAAAATAATACAATATTTTAAAAGAAGATCTAAAAAGTTGGTACACTTTTTTCAACAAATGGATTTTTTTTTTATTATTAAAAACTCTGAAATGATAAGAACAACTAAAAATGATTTACTTTAATTGAAGAGAATTTAATAAAATACCAATTAATTTTTTATAAAGGAAAATTTGTTTACAACTAAATAAAGAAAAAAATATAAATGGAGTGAAAGAAGTGTGAATGGCGGATTTTATTGCTGATCACAAAACCAATTGACAGCAAAGACGCAAACCGAACTTTTTACTTGTTCTATTCAAATTAAAAATGGTTGACAACGAGCGCTGTTGCAACGGTTAATTCAAATGGACGCACTCGCAGCCATTTTCAGACGCAACTTATTTGTAAGAAAAATTAAAAGAAAATCAAATTAGAATTAAAAGTTACAAATTATAAATTCATTAAAATAATATATGAAAGTGAGGACTCTTTTAAGGACAGACTGTGTAGCATGAACTGTCAAGTAAGTTTTTTATAAAGAAGTACTTGAAAGACTCTAAAAAGGATTGTTCGTGTGATAATAAAAATAAAAAAATAAAAATAAATACAGTGAAAATGGCGCATTTTATTGGTAATCACACAACGAGCGCTGTCGCCACAGTCAGTTCAAATGGACGCACTCGCAGCCAACTTCAAACGCAACAAATTGAAATGAATAATTTCTTATTTATAAGAAAAATTAAAAGAAAATCGAATTAAAATTAAAAGTTAAAAATTATAAATTCATTGAAATAATATATGAAAGTGCGGACTCTTTATAGGGAAAGATTGTGTAGCATGAACTGTCAAGTAAGTTTTTTTTATAAAGAAGTACTTGAAAGACTCTAAAAAGGATTGTTCGTGTGATAATAAAAATAAAAAAATAAAAATAAATATAGTGAAAATGGCGCATTTTATTGCTAATCACAAAACCAATTGACAGCAAAGACGCAAACCAAACTTTTCACTTATTCGATTCAACTTAAAAATGGCCAACGCTGAGCGCTGTCAGTTCAAAATAAACGTACTCGTAGCCATCTTCAGACGCAACAAATTGAAATTAATAATTCCTTATTTGTAAGAAAAATTAAAAGAAAATCAAATTAGAATTAAAAGTTAAAAATTATAAATTCATTGAAATAATAAATGCCATTTAAAATAAATTCCGCCAAGAAATTCTTATCGTAAATTTTATTTATTATAAATTTTCAGAAATTATTGTAGGCGTTGATGGGCCCTCCTTTGTGAATTTGCTAGGCATTTCTGTAAGATTTATATATTTAGAAATTGTATTAATTTTGATGTAAAAGCAAATCGTAAATTAATACATTACATTGCGGCTCGTGTAGGAATCAGGGAAATATCAACAGAAAAGAATTCTCTGAAAATGTTCGATTTCTTTGAAAGTAAATTCAAAGAAAACGAACATTTTCAATTTAAACCCAAATTTAGAATACTTAGAAAGGGCAAATGTTTCAAATTGGCAAATCATTTATTAAATAATAAATGATTTGCTAATTTGAAACATTTTCAGTAACGATGTGATATTTTCAAAAACTCTTTTTTTTGTTGTTGTTGTTATTGTGCGCATCCTTTTTGCTCTGATCTGAACGTTTATATTCACTGGTTAATTTTGAATAATTTCTGATTAATTGATTTCTACAAGAGATTACCCTAAATCCAATATTGATTTTTATAGTAAATTCGATTTATACCTAATTGACCGCTTAAGATTTAATATTTACGGATACATTGAAGAGTTGCAAATTCTTAATTAATCTTCGTAGAAACTAAAGAAAACAAATTAAAATCAATATTTTCTGATATTTAAAAATAAAAGTTGATTAAAAATAATTCTTGAATATTGAAACAAAAAAATTGATTATTTCGACAATTAAATACGCATTCTTTGATCAAATGCAAATGGCTCAATTATAATTTATAAAGAATATTTTTTTTAATACTATTTCTTACATTTAATCCTATTTTAATAGAGAAAACCCATTTCAGGTTCTGTTTTTTTTCACAAATTTTCAAATACAATTCACTCTCAGCTATTTAAATTAGATTTGCTTTTGGAAGATATTTTCATATTTTTCAGTTTCTATTAAGTTTTTGGAAAAGTTTTGAAAACAAAGAAACTTCGAATACGAATTATATACTTTTTCTCATTGTAGACGAGTATTTGCTTTTCTATCCTAGCTAGACAATATGGTTAAATTGTTTGTCGGTTGAGACTTTCTAAGAAAAGATTTCGAATTCCATGAGTACTTTGGATTCCTTTGCGCATACATATTTTCACGTTGGTATGTGACTGAATACGGCAGGGACAATTAGGTGCATACAGTGGGACCAGAAAGACAATTCTGGTATGTTCTGGTGATGTTATTGCTCCGTTGGGACACCTTATAATATAGCTCCAGTAGCACAATTCGTGGATTCCGACAGGTGAAAACATTGTGCCTTGGAATTCTTGTTAAACCATCTCATGTCTAGAACGATGAAAATCACTATTACATCTTTTAATGGGCATACCGATTCTGGGGAATTATTATTCTATATAGTATTTATTTCAGGTAAACAGTTATGGTACTATAGATAATGTTGACAAATGTCTTCACTTGAAAATATACGCTCGTTATCAATCCCTGAAGGAGAGTTCCCGCGAGATGACAACAACGTCTGCATACGATTTTTTATTGCTGTAAAATTTTTACCATAATGATTGAAGGATACATCATCTTTAATGGCATTATAAAGAAAGAAACACGAAACAAAACTACCAAACTAAATCAAGTTACATTAAAATTAGATCAGAAATTTTTTTACTTCAATCAAAAATTGAAATTTCTAAAGTGTAGTGTGAGAGCCGAAAAAAATTCGTCCTTTTTTTATGATGACGATGGCGATGGCTGTCACGTTCACTCCACCGAATCAAACACAAAATGTTCTTTTCAGATCAGTTCAATTGAATCAGATTCAGTACGAATCAATTTGATTGAATGCGATATAGAAAAATATTCATGTGCAAATATAACTTGTCAAAGCAGAATAATTTGAATTTGGAAATATTTGCGTAACTTTCATTCAATGCTAAGTAATTACGTAACATTCTCAGAACAAGTATCCTTTCAATAATATTTTAAAAAAGAAAAAAATATCCTAGAAAAATTTCTACAAAAAATGTTTCGTCTTTTCAATGTGAAAGTCACCAAAGTCTGAAGGCTATAACTTACCTAAGGCATCGTAAAAGTTTCCAACTCACCAATCATCCCCGAATGTGACTAAAAGGAGAATGGGGTGGAAAACCCCGAAGGCGTTCTAGGAAGAATACCGCGATTTTACGTACACTGATATTTCTGACATCGATTATATAGAAAGATTTATATATAATCGTACAGGAAAATTCTAACATTGCGCAATATTTTTATGTAAAATAGTAAAAAGTGTTTATTATTCTGTCTTGTACAATTTCAACTTTTTTTTATCCCCATTCAACTTATCAGATTATAGAAGAAAAAAAAAGTTAAAATTTTTGTTTTTAATTTTCGAACAAAATCTTGTCAATTTATTCTTTTATATTTATTTTATTATTTAACATAAAGTTTGTGTAATAAAAATATGAAAAGAAGAGTTTTATTCGTAACGGCAACGAATGAGTGAGGGGTGTTTGCGAAAATTTCATATAAATTGTAGTTACTACTTCTTTAGATAATAATCATTTTGGAGAATTTTTAATATTTGAAATATTTTATTTATAAAAAGGTAGATGCTATTTTACTATAGCTAAAAAAACAGTAAATAAGAATTTATATACCAAATTAATATTTAACTTTGTCCAAAATCCAAAAGAAAAAAAGCAAGTCCTCAGAGATATTTTTACTCATATTTGAATATTCAAAGGGATTATCAAAGAAAAAATATTTAAAAGGTTATTTTCAAGACAAATTTTTTTTTACGTCTCCCAGACAAAAGCCAGAGGCTTTTTTGTAGCGCCACGATTATCAGGCCATTTGGTGACTTCAAGGAAATTTTTTTTCTACAAAAGATGTGCTTGTACTGAGAGCGTTCTGACAACAATAAGGGAGTTTCCCTCCATAAAGCTTGCATATTAACCCCTTCTAAATGAACAGTACAAGTTTTGGTAATTAACCGACACAATAGAGCACGATAAGTTAGGTTGTGTTTGAAGGGAATATTTCTTGTCAAGAGCTCAGCCTTGCTCAAAATGGGTCTCCTCGAACATGAAAACTTATGAAAATGTCAAACGACTGAGAGAGGGCTCTTGTGAGGTTAAACTGTCTAGCATGAACTGTCAAGTAATTTTTTTTATAACGAAGTAGTTGAAAAGCTCTAAAAATAATTCTTTGCATCAGATAGAACACTTTGATGCTCTACCATCACAATGCCTCCTGTCTCACGGCCATCCCCATCAACGAGTTTTTACCGGAAAAATAAAAAGGAATTTAACCGTTAAGTTGAAGACGATTCCAGTCGAAGCCTTTTAGCTTAAAATATTTTGTTTGGGGCGAGAAGCAAAGGAAGACGAACCTCGCTCAAAATGTGTTTCGAAAACTCATGAAAATGTGAAATGACTGAGGGAGGGCTCTTGTAAGGTTAGACTGTCTAGCATGAACTATCAAGTAAGTTTTTTATAATGAAGTACTTGAAAGACTCTAAAGAGGATTCTTCGCATCAGATCGGACAATTAGATGCTCCACCATCGCCTCCTATCTTACGGCTATCCCCATCAAAGGGCTTTAATCCTCTCTCTCTTTTTGAACCTGATTTCCTATTAAAAAAAATATAGGGAAAAAAAAGTCAAAGGAGTTTAACCGATAAGTCGAAGACGATTCCAGTTGAAGCCTTTTAACTTAAAATATTTTGTTTGGGCCGAGAAGCAAAGGAAGACGAACCTCGCTCAAAATGTGTTTCGAAAACTCATGAAAATGTGAAATGACTGAGGGCTCTTGCGAGGTCACACTGTGTAGCATGAACTGTCAAGTAAGTTTTTTATAACGAAGTAGTTGAAAGACTCTGAAAAGTATTCTTCAAGTCATATCGGACACTTGGATGGCTCCACCATAACAATGCCTCCTGTCTCACGGCCATCCCCATCAACGAGTTTTTACCCGAAAAATAGATTGCCGTATTTTCCCTCATTCTCTCTTTTCACCTGATTTCCAACGTTAAAAAAATCAAAAGGAGTTTAAGTTCTCCAAGATAAAAGAAACTCAAAAGAATTTAACCGTTGAGTTGAAGGCGATCCAGTTGAAGCCTTTTAGCATAAAGCATTTTGGTTGGAGCGCGAAGCAAAGTAAGACGAACCTCGCTCAAAAAGGTCTTCTCCAACATCAAAACCTCATAAAAATGTGAAATGACTGAGGACTCTTGTAAGGTAAGATGGTCTAGAATAAACTGGCAGTTAACTTTTTTTTTTTATAAAAAAAATGTCTTTAAAAGGCTCAGAAAAAGAATATTCCATATCAGATCGGACATTACAGATAC
Source organism: Atherix ibis (assembly GCA_958298945.1). Lineage (NCBI taxonomy): Eukaryota > Metazoa > Arthropoda > Insecta > Diptera > Athericidae > Atherix > Atherix ibis. The sequence goes on along the minus strand of OY282607.1, from coordinate 1,714,158 downwards.
TTGGATGTTCCACCACGCTAACGCCCTTGTCACGCATCCATGTCCATAAATGAGTTTTTGTTAGAACAAGAATTTCCTTCACTTAACCAGACAACCAAACCCACCTCCCCCCCCCCCTGTATGCAAAATAACCAAAGTAAAGTTTTTTCAGTAGCTGAAAGAGTATATCTGCAATGTTACGAAGAGTGGAACAAACGTCTCTGCCGAGGGAACAACTTTGAAAGGGGATAATAATAATCTCCTTCAAAGTAGTTACCTTATTATTTTTTAACAATAAAAAAAACTGTTAAGTAATTTTCTTAAGAAAAATTCTCCTTGACATAACAAAGTAGATAACATACATAGATAACCTCCCATCAACTTTATTCACTTTTAAGATAATTTGAATATTTTTTTTGTTATATTTCTGTATTGAAAAATGTTTACTATTTTAAAAATAGATAATATTAAATTTTTCCTATTCAAGAACTAATAAATATAAATTAAATTTTATATAACAAAAAAAAATAAGTAAAAAGTATTCCAGTACAGGAGGAGGGAGCAATTTGGGAACTTTGATGAAACTTTTTCCAATATCTTTTTTTTTTTGGTATTTAAGTCAATTTTGAGGTAAGAAAATTTAATCAGTGAATAAAACCTCAGAAGAAAAAAAACAAATGGAAATATAAAATAAGAGCTACCTTAAATATGAAGATTTTATTTAAAATGAAAAGGAAAAATTGGAAAAACTTTATTCATAAGCCTATCAAAGTTGAAAGTTATTCAACAAACGATGATGCGGGAATCTTTGCTTACCTTGTGAATATTTAAATAAAACCAAAATTCAGGACAAAATCAAATGGCAAATAAATAAAGAAAAAAATGATTTTTCAACTTTTATAAAAAAAGGGCGAGACTAACTTTGAAGAGGCTATAAATGTCGAAAAGTAGACGTAACATAATATTAGAACTATTCGTATTCTCTTTTGGAACTTTCCATTTTTCCTTTAACTATATTTAATATAATCTTTTCTCTTAAAGGTATTTAATATCCATTTTCGTATTACCTCATTAAATAGTAAGCATTTTTTTTATTCGTAGATTGTGTAATTATGTCCTTCTCACATACAAGAGGATTTGAATATTTTCTACAATTTGTGTTATTGTAATGGCTCACTTCTATTGGGAGTACAAAAAGGAAACCGCCTTTTTCCAATAGATGGTGCCAGTAGTAATCGGACCAGAAACGTCAAATCGTAAGCTTAGGCATCTGTCAACAACTCCTCATAATTACATTTTAATGGCGATATATATTTTTTTTTGCGTGAAAATGTCAAAATTTAAGACAAATAAGCGTCATTTGTAGGAAGTTTTGGTTTTTGCCTTCAATTCGAAAAAATCTGCGGCTGACCCGCGTCGAATGATTGTTGAAACTTATGGTGACGCTTGTATTAGGCGAGAATAAGCGTTGATTCCAACACTACAAAGGTGGACAAGGAGCATTCTGGACCGGTGAAAAAGTTTGAAGATGCAGAATTATCAAAATTAAAGTTTGAAAATGCAGTAATACCGCACTGGATGAAGATCCATGTCAAACACAACAAGAACTTGTAGATTCATTGGTCGTGACTCAACAAGCCATTTTTTATCGTTTAAAAGCCTTAGGAATGATCCAAAAGCAAGAAAATTTGGTGCCGTACAAGTTGAAGTGCAGAGACGTTGAGCGGCGTTTTTCACGTACGAACAGCTTCTCCAACGGCAAAAAAGGAAGGGTTTTCGGAATCGTATTGTGACTGGTGATCAAAAGTGGATCCATTAAAATAATCCAAAACGAAGAATATCGTGGGGACACCGCGGCCATGCATCAACATCGTCGGTCAAGCCAAACCATCCATAGCTCGAAGCTCATGCTCGGCGTGGTATATTTGAGCTCGCTACCAAACACAACTGATGCGTTTGAGTCGAGCATTGAAGGAAAAACGGCCACAATAGGACCAATGACACGACAAGTAATTTTGCAGCACGACAACGCTCGGCCACTGTTGCTAAAGTGGTTAAACCTAAAATAGGACGTTACCGGGAAACCCTAAAATAGGACGTTCTACTCCACCCTCCGTATTCTTCAGATATCGCCCCTTTTGACTATTAACTCTTCCGATCGATGAAGCATGGCCTGTCTGAGTAGCATTTCCGATCTTACAAAAAGACCAAAAATTGGGTCGATTCGTGGAACGCCTCAAAAGACGAGCATTTTTTTCAACATGGAATCTGTTTGGTACCAAAAAGATGGGAAAAGTTATGGCCAGCGATAGACAGTACTTTGCCTTAAAAAGTGTGGAGTTTTGACATTTTATAGAGGCGTCAATGCTATAATGTGTTTGTGGGAATTACTTCGTAAAAAACTTGACAAGAAATTTCATTTATTTCATGGTGATACAGAAAAGTCTGTGAATATGTAGACGAAAGAATTCAATTTAACGAAAAGCAAGGTTGCGAATGCTACGACATTTTACGCCATTGAATGGAGAGGTGCTCGTAACAAGAATATTATCCGGAAGCACAGTTCACAAAAGTGCAAACGATAGTCCATCCAGTATGAAGATGAACTGTGCTAAGCAGGATATGAAAATACTCCTTTTTTTCTATATTTGAGCATATCGTGTTCTTCTTTTTTCATCTCCGAATTTTCATACCTTCCTCTTTCGGGAACACTTCTCTGTGCAGGTGCTTGAAAGTAAAAACATGTTGGTACGAGGGCCTTTGCAGCTTATCATTAAAACTATGATAACTTTGTCTGAGAGCATGACAGACTTAAGGAAAAATTAAATTTCCCGCAACTTATATTTTCCATAACAAGGTCTGATATTAGAGGAAGAAATCCGTCAATAGAGAAATTCGGCAGTTTCTTTTTAATAAGTCCCTAGGTTGTAGTGCCAATAAATCTAGTCAGCCCAAATTATAGGGGAGTACTGCCGATTGAACACCGAATACCAAATTTTCTGCCACTTGTTAGTTCGTAAAACATTCCATATTGACTAATCACAACTGTCAAATATGACATTTGCAAAAAAAATCAAGGTTGCCTTTACATAATAATAGTAAATCTGAGACAATCTTTAATATTCTTTTGCAGAACCATCAATTGGAAAATGCATCTGTGGTTTTGTCGCCATTTTATGATAAACAAACTAAGTGAATATAATGGGGTCCAATTGGGTATTCACAGTAGAACAAGCCTCCTATACTCTCACCATATATAGATCATCCTTATTTGATTAAAATCGAATTATTTTTATTGACTGAGTCTATATTCAACAACTTTTAATATTCAAATATTTTCTCTGATTGTAGAAATACCTAAAAGTGAAAATATTGTAAAGAATGGGAACAAGAACGCTACCTTGAGGAACACCGGCAATAATTAGTGATATATCGAAATTTTCTATGATTTTAAAGTGATTTTACGATAAATGGGAGGATATAATAAAGTAAATTATATTCTTGAACTTCCAAAGTAAGCCAGTATTTTAATAATATTAAAAAATACACCGAAACACTATTCTTTCAACTCGAGAGATGATACAATTAAATCTACAATCTGATGGATATTGTACAATAGGAAAACGATCATATTTGAAACCAAACTAATAATAAAAAGTATAATTGAGTAAATTGAAAGATTGAATAGATTTATTTGAGAAATAGTTTTTTTTTGTGCAAAAAATGGAAATTCGACTTATGGCAGCAGTTATAAGCGTGCTGGACTACGATCCAAAGAGTCATGGGTTCGAATTCTTCTACGCTCCATCTCCAGGTTCCATGGAATTTCTCCAATGAGAACCTACATTGCATCGGTTGATACGGTGCTACATACATTCAAGTATGCATACAGGGACGGGAGTCCCGTCTAGATTAGCTGAATGAAAGAACTTTAGACGTCTCCGCTTTGCACCGCGGTCTTCCAGCATGATTTTAGCATCTTGACTAACGCCGCCTCTCCATAGAATGCAGGATCCACCTCGTAAATGGAGCAATTAAAGACTTTCCGGGCAGGATCTTTCACATCCATACAGGCTAAGTAAACTAAGTGTCCAACCCACCAAAGCCTATTAAGGTTAATTTTATGCGCAATCAGTAAAGCTCCAGGATATCGTCGTAAATAAATTTCAGATTTCTCCATCTTGATGTGGGGTACCAAAAATTCTTCGAATGATCCTCCTCTCGAACGTGCACTACACTTGGTTTTTGCTAAACTTCCGGAAGAATACATGAGGTCTGGCAAGACTAGTCTTCTGTACAGCAGTACCCTCGGTGTTATAATCAGAATTTTTGAGAGACATAATTAAGACTGACTTGAGTAGGTATTGTTGTACGGATTTTTTCCTCTATGTTCTTATGGGCTATACGGTCCTTAACTTCAAATAAAAGATTTCAAACCTATAATCCAGAACCTAACCTAAGCTAATTATCTAGATATGAGAAATAATGCACTAAACTTTAGTTTTCAGTTTAGCTTATTTGGATTGTCCATAACGCCTTGAATTTAATATATTCTTACAAAAACCAAATCTCAGGATTACCTTGCAGGATTGGTTGTTGTGTGTTTAAGCGCTTTGATAATTTCTCAGACAGTAAAGTTATTATTTCTGCGGTTGTATTATATAATCGGCACAGAAGTACAGTCGTTAATCATGCATGATCCTTCGCTAATCCACAAAAAAAAACTTTACTTTGCATTATGTTTTAGTCATTTCCTTAGCAAAAAATGCAAAGAAAAACACCTGAACAGGTGCAAAGTAAAGTGAAAAGACCATCAGACATGAGGAGCATATAAATATGAATACCTATTTTCGGAAGTTAAAGCCAATCGTGCATAAACACTCACATCGGTCAAAGACAACAACCCGAAATCAACGTAATCGCAGCCCATCATCCCCCCTTTCCCCCCCGTCCCTTCTCCTTCTGGACGAACCATGGAATCGGCACAAAAAAACTGCACGAAAATAAAAAGTAGACAAAAATTATCTGCTAATGCTAAGACAACATTAAAATCTTTACAAATGTAATTAGAAAATTGTTTAAAAATTCCCCATGTTCCCAAAAGATGTTAAAAGGGAATTTATAAAATAATTTTTCTTATGAAAACTGTATAAGTAATTGAAAATGAATGCTATCAAGAATCCTATTATAATTTTATGCTAAAAGGATTTGATTTTTTAATGATTATTTTTAAATAGCACCAGTACAAAAGTTAACAAAACTTTCTATTTTTAAATTCGGTTACCATAGAAGTAAATTTTTCACCTCAGATAAAATGGCAGTACTTTGGAGAAAGTCAACTTTTATTTTCTATAGTATTTTATTTAAAGTAAAAATGTATTAAATAAAATTAAAATAACTCGGAAGACGTGTGTTCAAATCCTTGGCAATAGATTCCTGTAAAAATAATTTTTCGACAAATCAAAATATTTTCAAACTTTCTTTCACCACCACACATTACTGATAATGTGAGCAGAAAAGATTTTTTCCTAATAAAAGTTTCTACATCGAAAACCAATCGAAGTTTTGTGAAAATTCCATTTTCCTAAACCGAATCTTTCACTTCTACTGAAAATCTCATATTTACCACCGTTTTTCTAAGATTGCCTTCGGTATGCTTTTGTCGACAAGATCTTAATAGACTTTAACAAGTATCGTACAAGTAAGAGTAACACGATTGTGGGGGGGTGGGTTAAATATTGGAAAGAAATAATTTGCACAAGAAAATGTTTTAATACGTTAAGCTTCTAATATTCGTAATATTTTTAAATCCGCATCAACGGAGAATTTTTGACGAACATGTCGATACATCGAAAATGATTGCATAATATTGTGACAGCCTGTCACCTCGCCTCACTGAGATCGTTTTTAATATGTTCACTTTGGTTCTTCCAGGATTCTTTCCGCAATTTTTATTTTATTCGATTTTAAAGAATGTCATACCATCTGGAATTGTGCGTGTGAACCAAACCAAAAGGCACGACAACAACTAATCTTTGTTAGTCCGTAATAAGTAGAGTAGCTAATATCAAATTGAGAAGAAATGAGTGGGAAAAAATTCTATAAAATTCACGTATTTAGTGGCTGGGATATTTTTCTAGCGAGTACAATGTACATGGGACTTGAGGGAGAAGGTAAAAGAGGCCTATCAGAAAATTGTCTAAACTAAAAGTTTAAGGAAAGAAGAACTTTTTTTTCCCAAGTCCAACTCATCCCCAATCGCATCGTTAATAGGTCGACAGTGTTCGATTTTTATTCAATTCAGGTTTTTTGATTTTCGTATAAATTTCCATTGACAGAAATAAATAAATTTCAGATTCTTTTAAAAGATTCTTCTTAGTTTATTTCGCATCGTCTTTCTGTTCGTTCCACTTTTTTAGAAGTTTTTCATTTTTTTTTGCTTTTCCATTGACACTTTTTGCCGAATAAATTTGAAAGTTTTTTTCTGAATTTATGTCAGAAATTTTTGAAGATTTCTCAATAGATACGATTATTTACAATGGAGTACTTAGTTATCGATCAATAGTAAGTATGTCAAGCTTGTCTTCAATTGTTACTATTCGATAATTTTATTATTGTCATCGTTGTCGCCTTTCTCCAAGTCCATCGGCCTTCACGGTCGATAAACGTAATCGTCCTTGAGGTTTGAAGGCAACTCAAGTAGATAACGTGATTTACGAGTATTTGTCGAATTGATAGCAAAATCTTTTCATACTTTAAGAATGTTTTTACCACTCAATTGAATAGAAATAAAGAAGCGGTGGTGAGTTATGGAATCAGATTCAAGTAGAATTATTTGGACAAGAATAAGATCTACTCGTGCATATTTGGTGAAACGGTGAAAATATTTTTGAAAACAAAAGCTAAAGCCTACTTTGATCATTCATTCGCAACGTCGACAGTTCGTCTATTGGTTTTTGAAGCAGCACAAAGTAGATTACAATTTGGGCGGAAAAAAAACGGATTTGTTAATGTAAAAAATTATCATATCTAAGGATTTGACAATTGCCATTGGATTCTTGGAAAAAATCCTTGATAGATTCGTACAATGAACTATAAGGAATGTCATTTCACAAGTATTTATAAATCAATTGCAGAAAGTTGTTGGTGCACTTGTCTACGTTTATCAGATGATCGATCGATCCGCTGCAGCTGTTGTACTTCTTATTTTCGTTCAGTTTTTGGTGCGGTGCCATGCTTCGTTCAGTAGGAGGGGTGGCCTTTATGTTCACATTTCGGGTTGTTGGCTTTGACCAATACGGGTGTTTATCAACGATAGGCTGTTCCTTCCGAATGTTGGTATTGATATTTTCATGTTCTTGATAACTGATGGCTTTTTCAGGTGATTTTCTTCGTACTTTTTTTAAAGGAAAGGATAACGGGATAAGGAAATTGTAGTTAAATGAAAAGTAACGTGGTTTATTGAGAATACAACCGTAGAAATAATAACTTTACTGGCTGAGATATTATCAAAACGTTTAATTACAAGAAGCCGATCCTGTAAGGTAATCTTGAGATTTTGTTTTTGTAAGAATATATTAAATTTAAGGCGTTAAGCACAAACCAAATAAGCTAAACTGAAATCTAAAGTTTGGTGCATTATTGGTCATCTCTGGATAATTATCTTCTAACTGGTTCTGGATTATAGCTTTGAAATCTTCTATTTGGAGTTAAGAACTGTATAGTCCATAACAACATGGATTAATAAATCCGCACAACAAAACCTACTCAAGTCAGCCTAAATTATTTTGCTCGAAAATTCTGATAATAGCAGTGCGGCTACTACTGTACAGGAGACTAGTCTTGCCAGACCTTAAGTTTTCTTCGAGAACTTTAGCAAAAACTAAGTGTAGTGCACGTTCGAGAGGAGGAAGATTCGAAGAATTTTTGGTCCCCTTACATCAAGATGGAGAAATCCGAAATTTATTTACCGATAACACCCTAGAGCGTTGCCAATTTTGGATCAAATTAAGCTCAATAGGCTTTGGTGGGTTAGACTCTTAGTCCGTATGGATAAGGAAGATCCTGTCCGGAAAGTCTACAATGGCTCCGTTTATGGTCCCAGAACACGAAGTAGACCCTGCATTCGGTCGAGCGGAAACATTAGTGAAGACGCTTAAATCATGCTGGAAGATCATGCCGCGAAGCCGAGACGTCTATAGTTGTTTTATTCAGCAAGTCTAGACTGGACTCCCGTCCCAGTATCCGTGCTTGAATGTACGAGGTCTGTTCAAAAAGTATCGCGAATTTTGTGTTTTTAAAAAAAAATTATTTATTTATTCATGAATATCTATTTTGTCCCCTTCGAAGTAATCCCCATCAGATATTATACACTTATGCAAACGTTAATTCCAATCTTCGAAGCACTTCAAAAAATCATTTTTTATGATCTTGTTCAGCTCCTCCTTCGATGCCGTCTTTATCTCCTCAAGCGTCGTTCTTCCATGGAGCTCTTCAGTTTCGGGAACAAGAAAAAGTTACAAGGGGCCAGATTTAGGGAATACGGTGGCTGCAACATTATTAGTGTGTTGTTTTTGGCCAAAAATTCGCGCACAAGCAACGATGCGTGAGTAGGGGCGTTATCATGGTGCAAAAGCCAATTTTTATTCTTCTACAAATCCGGGTGTTTCTGGCGAATTGCTTCACGCAACTTGCGCATAACTTGCAGATAAAATTCCTTATTGACCGTTCTACCATGTGGAAAGAACTCATCATGCATCACGCCCCTGCAATCGAAGAAAACTGTCGTTCACACGCCCCGGCACGCTTTTCGTCGTTCACATCTTCTCGGTCCTCTAATAACATTTTGTACCACCGATAAACGTTGCTTCGGTCCAAGATAGCTTCACCATATACCCCAGTTAACATTCGGAATGCGTCCGCGTAATTAATTTTGTTTTTCACACAAAATTTGATATAGATTCTTTCATCCATTTTTTGGAATGGGCAAAAATTGAAGACGAGCCAAAGCACTTGCAAGCAAAGCAGCTGTCAAAAATTAACTGAATATTCAAAATGGCCGAACTTACCGGCATAAGTGAGAGACATGAGTACCAACATAACACCGCAAAAAATTGAAAATCGAATATACGTAACCTGCAGAAATTCAAAATTCGTGATACTTTTTGAAATGACCTCGTATGTAGAACCGTGTCAACCAATGCGATGCAGGTTCTTATGGGATCTGGAGGTGCAGCGTGAAAGCATTCACTATTGTCTACGTTGGGGTATAGTGCTTGCTGGTTGTCCAGTTACGAATGAAGAGGTTCAGGATCTAAGTTTGGTCCTGAATAGAATATATGAAGTATGGGAACACCAATAGGATGAGAGTATGAATGGCAGATGGACGCACATGTCTGTTTTTTGTGTTCTTACTGACGGGACACGTCAGTATGAGTGTGTTCACGTATGAGCGTGGACTGGCTCCGGTGTCTAGATGGCTTTGGGGTGCGGCGAAGAAGGGTGCTAAACGCGTTCTCATTGAGTATGGCCCATACGGGGATTTGCGCGACCTCTAGGTGCACGTGGTATTGTCGGGAATGGTGAAAGTATGGATATGAGTGCTGTGTTGGATATGAAAGAGCGGTATGAATACTTGAATATGTTTATCGTGATACTGTTTGAGAAGAAAGCGAGAATAATGCGTAAGATGGGCTGCAACCGTGTGAAAAAGCAAGGTCGATTCCGGTTCTACATTCGGGTCTTGGCGAGCTTGTATACCTGAACTGGCTTAGCGGTTTCTAGGAATATAAAAGGTTCCTTACCGTAGCTCAATAAGCGGAGTGTTCTTAAAACAAAAATTGGTACCATGGGAATCGGGGTGCCGCATAGTATTAAGACACACTATGTGCGATTATGGTCAAGCGTCTTAGGCAGCAACGTAATGGATGTTGTTAATATCCACATCGCGGGTACGGTCTCCGGATCGCTGCTGGGAAATACCGGTAATTATCTTGGGTGTTATTACTGCTTATGACAGCACAAGTTTTGATAGTTGGAGTAATCAGCTTCTAGCCGGTTAATGAATGTAAACTGCCAGTAATGTTGGTGCGTTGATTGAGTGTAACTCAATCCCTATGATCATAGGCGAATCGTGGTTTTATGTTTAACGACACATAAGTCACGTTAAATGACAATAAAATACTGGACTCCTCTGCTTGCCGTGCCATTGATAACTATAATGATAATGACGATATCCCGGCACGTCATTGAGAATTTTCATACATACTACAGCAAATTATCTATTTTAATACTAAAGCATAATTATTTTTAAAATGATTTATTTCAAAATTAAATCCTGCATTTAATCTGGGATATCACTTCTAATTAATTAATTATAATGCATCATTTCGATGGTAGAATTTACTAATGCAGAAATGACAAAAATAATACTAATCGTTCATACCGATTTCTTCGAATTCTAGTCTACGCCCAAAATATTGCTGAATTGACGGATCCTGGTACTTTACTTTTTACTTTTTGTCGTCTATTTCAATATTGAAATAACAACATCACCACTGGTCATAATGATTCAATTAACGGAAACACAAAAAAGGTGCGCTGCTATTTGAGGATAGACGTCTTGGGCTGGGCCATAAAAATTATTACCATTTAAAGAAATTTTTCTTCGAATTGGAAACGCAACAGTTAACCTGTAACCAGCCATCCAGTCAACCAACCCGGTTTGCTCCATTGAAGTTGAACGTCCTTTTTGTCCTGGTATTGTGGTATATTTTCGAATAATTGGCAAAGACACGCCGAACACTCCTAATTTGAATTATTGAATTTTCCCCAACTCTGGATATTTTGAAGAGTATCACAGAAATATTGTAGAAACCAACTGAACTGTGACTTGCTGCGCTGTTCTGGAATCGATGGTGTGGAACTTCTCGAACCTAATTCTCTTTATGCCGTCAACTATCGGATTTTATCTTCAAATGTTCCAGAAAATTTGTGTATCGTATTCACTCCTATTAGAGTTGAACTAATTTTCGATTGACTTGTATATTAAGTGTTGTGAAAACATTTTGCACATCATAATAATTTGAATTTGAACTAAGACAATCTGCATTAGAGCTCGTCGTTTTCGTATCGTTTCCAAACGCATTAGCAATTCATCGGAACCAGATAGGGAGCTAGAAAAGTATGAAAATAATTTCTCTGTTAATGATTTTGAAATCTTATTAAAAGTGAAAACAATTAAAAGCAAATTTAATTTCATTTCAATTTAAATGAGCAAAATATCTAATGAAACCGGACGGACGGACGATCTCACTGTATCCTTAAAGGACGATGGACTACGGTTGTATGAGATATAATCAGAACGAGGGTTAAAAATCTAATTTGTTCGGATGATAAAAAGAAGGTGAAACCAGTGAATAAATCCAATTTTTGATATAATGTATTCCAATTAATGTGCGAATGGAAGATTATCTGTTAAAGTCTGAAATTCTGAGGTATACCAAAAAATCCCAACCGTATCAGATAGGATTCTGGTATCGGGCGATTTGCTGTACCTGACACAGGGAGCTTGTTCTACTTTGTTCGCGGTGTGAGAGGAATAAACTCAATCAACACTAAACAACAGACACAATTTTATGAATGGATTAGCCAGAAAACCCTCCTATCCTATCATCATTCCAATGGCAAATGAATAAATTATCTGTGCTACTTTTAGATCTACAGAATAACTTTCCAAGATAAACCCCTAAAATGGTACATAAAATTATAACTGGACAAAACGTGCCAGAAACTTTGCAATCTATGAGATAATTAAAAGGTCCCTGTCCATCTAGGCTATATTTTTCGACAGCGAATCCCCTAAAACGGCAAAAATTATAAAAGACCATATAAAAAAGGGATGGCGACAAGTACCAGGAATAGTAAAAGCAAACTTTTTATGTAAACCTTTTCACCTTCCTTACTCGTACATCATCTTCTTATTGACCAAATTCCTTTCAGAATGTATGTTTTCTGTTCATATATCAGTATTTTTATATATGATACAATACTTTTTTTTTATTTATTTATAAAGTTTATCAGTTTTCATAAACCCAAAAAAAACACCCTCTTTTTATCATAAAAATATACTTAAATAAAAACTCAACGGAATACGATTATTCTTGTATTTACATTATTTATAATCCTTTCGAAAATGTTTAAAATTATCCCAAAAATAAATTAATTTTGTTTTTTCATAAAATAAGCAAAATATTTACATAAAAGTTTTATTTTTTTTGATAATGGTTTTCATGCATTTTAATTATGCAAACTATCTCAACAAACAAGGCGAAGTGAAGAAGGACACTAAATAATTACTGATTGTTTAGTTAAAAAAAAGTGAAAATAAAAATTCCTAAAACTGAAGTCCTTTTTTTCTTAAGCGCCCTAATTTTTTTTCCTTACGTAAACTGGTATTCGACAATTAAATTTTAATCACCAGGTGTATAAGCTTAAATCCGCTGTTTTTTTTTAATTGAAACCAAAAAAAAATTTCTTTAAAGTACTTGCCCTCACTAGCTACACATTTTTCCAATCTCTCGGGCAATTTGTGGATACCACGCCAAAAAAATTCCTTCTCTTTCGAGGCGAACCACTCATCAAGCCATTTTCGGACGTCTTCGTAAGAATCGAAGTTCTGCTCAGCGAGCGCGTGGCCCATCGACGAAAACAGGTGGTAGTCGGAAGAAGCCAGGTGTGGTGAATAAGCGGGGTGTGGTAGCACCTCCCAGTTGAGTGTGTCCACGTAGTTTCGAACCATTTTTGACGTGTGCGATTGTGCGTTGTCGTAGAGGAAAATCAGCTCGTCATGTCGTTGTTGATAATTCGTCCTTTTTTCACACAGAGCACGATGCAATTTGATCACTTGTTGGTGGTAGTTAGTGGATACCTCGAAATATATCCACTTTTCATCGCCTATCACAATCCGATGCAGGAACGACTTTCTTTTTTGTATGGCGAGCAAGATTTCGCATGTATTTTGGCGTCGCTTCATCTGCCTATCGTTCAATTCATGCGGCACCCAATTTCCTATCTTTTTAATCTTTGCCATGGCACGCAAACACATGCAAATGGCTGGTTGAGTAACACCCAATTGCTCCGTGAGTATTTTTTGCGATTGGGTATCGTCTTCGTCCAAAAGAGCCTGCAATTGATGGTCCTCAACCTTCCTAGGCCGATTTTCACGCTTCTTATCCCACAACTCAAAATTGCCGTCTTTGAACCGACGAAATCAATCTTGGCACATTGTTTCCGATAAAGCACTGTCACCATAGACCTCTATAAGCATTCGATGCGTTTCGGCAGCCGATTTCTTCAAATTGAAGCAGAACGGCAGAGCTTTCCGCATATGCTTTTTTTCTGGCACAAAACTAGACATGATTACCAAAGGAAAAATGTATGTTGTTGTACGAAATTGCTGACAATGTGCACTGATTAATGTTGACAGATGTCAAACTCATAAAAAAATTTTTGGCGTGCCAATGGTAGCTTTATACGCTCACTCACGCCATTTATGACCAAACAACGAATTTAAGCTTATACCCTTGTTAAAATTGATAGCCCTTAATAAGTCATTGGGCGTTTTCTCTTCTTTTTTTTGGAAAATAAACAAAATCTGCAAAGGAAAATTGCGTTGTTGAAATATGTACTTCTGTACGTACATTGTAGGTACTTGCAAGTATAATATTGTTATAGACTGGTACTCATCTTTGCTATTATTATGATAAGGTTTTTGCATTTCAATTATTTTCAATAAAATTCTAGTCGAGTTATTTCATTTATTAAATATTCTATTCCACTCAGTATGCATACCTACATACATTTTTATCATCAAAGTCATACAATATTGATTTAAAGTTTCCCTCTCATGGAATTATTATATTTAAAAAATGTGCTGTTGTCATTTTGTAGATACTCATGGGGTAAGACAATCCTACACGAATATGGAAGTTTAGAATCCTTTCATTTCTTTGGTTTAATCAAACCTAAGGTTTCCTTAAATAAATTTATTTTTAGAAAATATGATTGTTATCTGTTGACATCCGCCAAAATCTGTTCACAAATATGATGACATGTACGTCTAAGAGGCAAAAACTCTAATGACAATATTGCCGTTGTTATAATAAATAATTTAACCGAAGACAGTAATTTTGATTCGTTTTTATTTTTGGTATTATTTATAAAATTGGGATACCCTGAAAGAGAATAATAATAATAGTCTTCAGTGTCAATAAAGCCTATCAAAAAAATTCTATGACATTTTTGTCATATATTATGGATTCAATTCATACAAACAGAAGGTAAACAATAATTATTTATTAAAAAATCGAAATTAACATTACAAAAATAGAATAAAGAATCGCTTACGATGAATATCTATGAAAATTTTCTTAATAAAAATTTTGAGTACTTTTTTTTACCATAGAATCATTACGAATTTATTAAAACTATGAATTTTTACTCCTTTAAAAAACTAAAAGATTTTACCATAAAAATATAGAAAAAAAATTGCTTCAACATTTTGGTTATAGAAAAACTTGCATTTGAAAAATTTATGGCACTCAGACAAGTTTTTTTTTTAAAAAACAATTTGTCTGATGCAATTTTTAAAAATTATCATTTGTGTTAAAAAATAAATACAGTTTTTTACTTATTTACTAATTTTAAACTCCTTTTATCTCCTTTTTATAAAGAGAAAATAAGTCTCCCAAATAATTTTTTCAGTTTTGAGATAAGGAATACTTTTTTTTCACTATTATCTAATATTTCAATAATTTCTATCAAACTAACAATTCCAAGTAATAGAATCTAGCGAACTGAATATTCATTAGTGTTCCATAAGGCTGTGAACTAGGTCCCATTGTATACAATAATTTTTTTTCGAATTGTCATTTCAAATCACTTTATGGAAAAATGTAAATTTCTTAGGGCAGCAATAAATCTGGGCTTTTAGTGACAATTAAAGGGCATCCTTCGTTAGTAGGATTTTAATTCAGAATCAAAGCACACTCAGAATTTTTGGTAAATGTGTAGAATATGCGGCCCTAATCTCTGCAATGTATCTCAAAGGTAGTACCTTAGACAAGCACTTGGCATACTTTAACCTGAAAGACTAGAACTAAATACACATACACTATACTGACAACAACTTTGCAAAGCCGACAATAAAAATGCTTTTACACAAACTATTTTTTTAAGTCGGGCAGGAGAAAATATTCTAATTTTTACCGAACCCTAAAATTTTACTCATACTAAAACCCACCTCTCTATTACTCAAATATGCCTCTTCATGGGACCACCGTCTCATCATGAGGACCAAATTGGCTTCAAGCCTATATTATCATCTAGAATGCAAACTTTCCACTTTCTCACTCTTTTTTTAATGACAGAGCTTATTTATTCGTCGGGATACGTATTCAGGTACTTCACTCAAATATTTTTACAATTATGCCCTTTTCGAACCGGCATTCATCAACTTCATTTTATTATTCGGTAAAATTTAGATAGTGAAAAAAAACTATCTCAATTGTGGCCCGACCAGTGGAGCATGTGGCATCAATATTGGGCTTGAAGCAATATATGTACTATCTAAAGAACCCATGTCCCCTCCGAAATTGTATTTTATTGTAGGCCACCATTCTCCATGACCTCTTCCGTTTCACGTGTTTACTTCCTGTAATGTCGTTGCCATCTCGACACTGTCCCGTTTCTTTTCTACTTGCTGACAGCGCGCCAATGGATTTGTTTGTACTCCTACCCTCGATGACAGATCCGGACTCTCTCATCCCACAAAAGCTCGACTGGTGACATTTTAGTAATTACATAGACAGCGTCATAAGAGACAGTTTGGAATGCTTCCGAACACAAGGTGGGCTCCAAAGATATACGAGGTTTGTTCGTTACGTATATTCGATTTTCGATTTCTTTTATGGCGTTATATTGGTACTCATATCTCTCACTTATGCTGACAAGTTCGGCCATTTTGAATATTCAGTTAATTTTTGACAGCTGCTTTGCTTGCACGTGTTTTGGCTCGTCTTTAATTTTTGCCCATTCCAAAAAATGGATCAAAGAATCTATATCAAATTTTGTGTGAAAAACAAAATATATTGCGCGGACGCATTCCGAATGTTGACTGTGGCATATGGTGAAGCTACCTTGGACCAAAGCAACGTTTATCGGTGGTACAACAAGGTTCTCAGAGGGCCGAGAAGATGTGAACGACGAAAAGCGTGCCGGGGCGTGTGAACGACAGTTTTCTTCCCATGCAGGGGTGTAATGCATCATGAGTTCTTTCCACATGGTAGAACGGTCAATAAGGAATATTATCTGCAAGCTATGCACAAGCTGCGTGAAGCAATTCGCCAGGAACACCGGATTAGTGGAAAAATAAAAATTTGCTTTTGCACCATGATAATTTTTGGCCAAAAACAACACACTAATAATGTCCCTAGATCTGACCCCCTGTGACATTTTCTTGTTCCCGAAACTGAAGAGCCCCATGAAAGGATGACGCTACGCTACGATTGAGGAGATAAAGACGGCATCGAAGGAGGAACTGAACAAGATCATAAAAAATGATTTTTTTGAAGTGCTTCGAGGATTGGTAAAAACGTTTGCATAAGTGTATAATATCTGATGGGGATTACTTTGAAGGGGACAAACTAGATATTCATGAATAAATAAATAATTTTTGAAAAAAACACAAAAGTCGCGATACTTTTTGAACAGACCTCGTACACTCTTACCAAAACCAATATAAACTTATAAAGTTAAATATTTTTTTGCCATTTTACCAATCTTTTTACTTTCGGTAAAACGGGGACAGCAAAAAGAGACATGATCCCACATCCTCAATTATGAGTTGTCAAATGGTGTATTTTGCATCAACATTCTACTTAAAGCGTAAAGATATGTCCAGAAGCACCCATGTTCATTAGTATATATTATGTTATTTAGCGTAGCGTACGTGTCGTAAGAGTTTATACCACGGGCCGTCCAGTGTAGCTGACTAGATCCCTAGATCCAGGTAGTGACACGCATCTAAATCTATAACGTAGCTCACCTATCAACGCATTATCAACCCAGCTTGCTTCAATCCAACGCATTTGATTTCTTCCTTGGGCCACTTCATGCGTGGAACATTCTCTCAGATTCCCTCTTTTATCAAATTCTTTTCTAATGCTCTAAAAATCTGTTTCCGATATGGCAGGGTGGTCTTAATACTATCTCTGCCATTCACCCTCAGTCAAACATTCAATCTTACGTTAATTCCTGAGGTAAGCGGTCTCAACTCGCAGACCGCCCCTTAATTACTCCACGCACATATGTGCAACTACCTGATCCTATCTCTAACTATTGGTAGTAAGCGTTACCTAAGCCTCTATAATCATTTGCAGTGATAGTACACGGGATTCCGACATCTATCAGCTCTAGTCCTAAGACTGTACCTGTGATGTAGGTGACAGCCAAGCCCACCTGCTTTTCAGCCAAAAGCTCCTCACCACCGCTGGGCATGGCGTACTAATCACCGTGGAGCTCCCTGGTACTGCTAGACCTGCTCAGGACCGCCAGTTTGCCAAGACCCGTAAGCACTTCTGATATCGATCCTACAGATCTACGCCCAAAAGTGTCCCCCTGTGCTGAAACACATATCTAGTACGAAATTGGGTCATATGATTGGGTCCACTTCCCCATGAATTTGTCCGTTTCACGTATTTATATTTGTAAGGAATGGCGTGATGCGTCCAATCTTTCATTATTTTTCTATTAGATCCATCATGCTGTGGCTGTGTCTCGTCACAAAATAATTCATCTCATCTGTTCCAATCCGATTCTGCTTCTTCAAGAGCTATTTTCTATTTCCCTTCCTTGTAAATTACCATCGATAACTGAACATTCGCTGTATCAAAGCCTCTCTGAAAATCCCTCATCCATCAAAGCTTAATTAATGCAACAATCGTAAGATTTTCGATTTGTTTTATTTAAAAAAAAAAAACTCAATAAAAATCCCCGAATTAAGGTTGAACAAGCAAAAAAAAAACACATGTACTCACAAATTTCGATACGAAAACAATGTATTAATTTTTATCTCTTAGTGTGGATAAATAAAATTTTGATTGCGCACAAAGTCAACATTCCACTTAATGATCGATAGTGTACAGAGTAATTACTATGACCTCAATTTTTTTAATGGAACCGTTTTGTTTCTATTTATTGCGGTTTTTTTTCTTTTTTTTTTAACATAAATTTTGCAGTAGGCATCGGTTAGGGCGAAAAGCAGCATATTTAAAGGTGGTACTACGTCAACAGGAATTATCACCTTTCACATAGAAGTGCGTACGTACTTGATAACGAAACGAAGTGGGGACGGCCCCATTCATCGATTGGCCGGCCGACTAGCTACTATAAGTTTTCATAGCTTTTTGTGTCATTATCATTGTTATTGGAGCCATAGATTGAATCATAGTGAATGGTGGAAAATTCCAGTTCAATCTATAACCGATAGAAGATTTTCACTTGAAAATTATGAAAATGCTGTTGTCGATATAAACGGTGCTCTTCAAATCTGAAGTGAACGATTTAGTGTCATCGTCAGTTTTTCGATGATTTTCAAATGTGTTTTTATGTGCTGCCCCAGAATATCGTCGGCTCTTATTATTTTTATTAACAAATGGTGGAACTTTTAAGTATCTACTTAACGGTTGTCCTCTTACCTTGCAAAATCGTCTGTCCGCCTCCATCCTGGCAAAGTTGTTGCTCATGAAAATACTTTAACGTACACTTTAGATCGATGATTGTGTCAATGGTAAATAACTCTGCCCGTAGAAAAGGACCACTCCCCCAAACATTCTATTAGCCTGCTATACTCGACACTCTATGCACTAAACATTCTGTTTACTCCACCGTCTTGTTTACTATTCGTAGTCACCTTGTTTATTTGTCTATTCAATTGGACACATACGAGTTTTGTTAATGAAATAAATTTAGACTATATCTGTGTACGTGTATATGTCTGTCCGTATTCGTGAACAGCAAATAATATTAGTAATGAATGCAAAGTCGATTTCAGCATACACCGTCAATATTTTATGACCATAAGGATTCTGGCTGATATAAAAATACCATTTTTATTGTGTGAAAATATTCCTAAAATGAATCTGCCTCAGTTTTGTACCCGATGATTTGTCAAACATAGGCAAACCAGGATGGACGTTGTTGGCTCAATAAAAGAAATGCGATCAGGATAATACTTAATGGCTATTATCAAAACGATAATAACAAAATAGCAACAGTTTTAAAAGTATCAAATGGACGAATAGTCGAATATTCACTATTATCTATTATTTCAGGTTTGGTTGTTATTATTGTTTTTTTTTTGGTTTTTTTGTTCCTCGTTTCTGCAAAATCAAAAGAATACAAACAGTAAAGAAAGAAGTTGTTTACGTAATAAACATCCTTATTTAATATTCACTCATCAGTGTCATCCGGTTTGCATTATTGTCTTTTTAATATTTTGGTTGTTTTACAATTCACATTATTCAGTCGAAAATTCAAAAAAATAAAAACTCAAATCATCGGAATTTTATATCCTCAACGATCGACTTATATATTAATTTACATACGCCAAATGAGGTTATAAACCCAAACGTCCTCCACTCAAAAAATGCCACCGAATAAAAGTACTCAGCATTTAGGGCCAATAAACAGAAAAATTTGCATACCCTTAGGGGACGATTGTATTTTTATGTGCGGTCTTCGATAAAATTACACTTAATTGGTTGTATGAGGAGAAAATTGAAAATCGCCGCCAATCGTTCATTCTGGGAGGAATACTCCCCTGTGACTGGGAGGAATACTCGAAAAGCTGCTATAAAAATTACGTGTTCTCGTCCCTTTTAAATTGTAAGGACATTTCTTTTTTTTTGAAATATATTAATTTAATTGCAATTTATTTATTGAAGATTTTTGTATATACAGGGTGGACCATTTATAAGTTCCATTTTAAAAAGTAAATTAAAAAAAACTAGTGTACGTTTTTTCAAATTCCCGTTTTTATTAAAAAGATTGAATCTTGAAATTTAAGAATGAAATACAACATCATTTAAATGACTGCCATGGCTGGCGTTACAGTACCCCATTCGGTCGACCCAATTTTTTAGTACATTTTCGATTGTCTGGGGCTGTATCTCTTCAATGGCAATTTTGATTCCGTGTTTCAAGCCGTCAATTGTCTCTGGATGGCTTGCGTAAAATTTATCCTTAACGGCTCCCCATAAAAAATAATCCAACGGGCTCAAATCACAACTTCGATGCGGCCAATTGACATCAGAATTTCGGCTGATTATTAGGTTTTCGAAAGCAGTGCCCCAAAAGTTGGCTGTGTGGTAAGTGGTCCCATGCTGTTGAAACCAAATATCGTCCATGCCATTTTTTCCAACTGTTGGAAACAAAAATTAGTTGAGCAGGACACGATAGCGCCCACCATTGACCGTAACGGCGGCTCCTTCATTGTTTTCGAAGAAAAACGGGCCAATGATGCCTCCAGTCCAAAATCCGCATCAAGCCGTGACTCGTTGTGGATGCATTGGCTTTGCCATGGTGACGTATGGATTCTCTGAGCCCCAGATGCGACAATTTTGTTTGTTGACATACTCACCGAGGTGGAAATGGGCCTCATCCGAAAAGATGATTTTTCGGTAAAAATGCTCATCTTCGGCCAATTGATCTTGAGCCCATTGGGCAAACCGAAAACGCATCGGATGGTCATGCGACTTTAGTTGTTGGACTAATTGAACTTTGTAAGCTTTCATACCGAGATCTTTGTGCAAAATTCTCAACAGAGAAGTACGAGAAATGTTCAATTCCTGAGAACGGTGACGAGTTGATGTTGATGGATGATCACTGACATTTTCAGCAACGGCGGTAATACTCTCGGTCGTACGCAGTGTATTAGAGCGGGAACGAGTTGCTTTAGCAACCAACTCGCTTCACGAATTTGTCCACAAGTTGACGTGATGGCATTCGATCTTTGCTCATTTTTTTTTTAAATTTCTTACAGTTTGGGTTGAAGACTCACGATTTTGGAAGTAAGCTGTCAATATTTCTCAGTTTTCGTCAAGCGTATGGATTACCATTTCGTAAAATTCAGACTTTCAACTAACAATCGGTCAATTCGTGATGACATTTAACACTCAAGTACTTCAAATAAATAGTGGTTCAAAATGCAACCGCTAGATGGACCACCCTGTACTTTCAGAATGAGTGTAATAAAAAATTATTGAACCTAAATAAAATAGCAATTCTGCACGGATGTGGACAAAATCCCAAAATCCCAACGATATCTAGTCATAAAATTGGCTATTTTTTTTCGAAAACAATTTTCTTCTATTTTATGCAAATAGTACCTTTTTATTAATAGACAAAAAAAAATAATTTATGGTTTTAGTTTTTTTTCACTAAAGATATAAAATAAAATATCATAAATTCCCGTCGAGTCATTCCCTGGACTTGTTTTTTTATTATCTACCCTGGACTTACTTGTTAATGCATTAAAAAAATTGATATTTAATAGTTTCTAGTATTTGACAGGATATAAAAATGAGTAAAAAGCAAATAAATTTATTTCACTTTAATTTGCTAATGGTTTTAAGTTGATATATACTATATGTATATTTTTAAACTTTCTTAGTAAATGGTAACTTTTATGGGTGTATTCAAAAAATAGTTTTTTTAAATTCATATTATTAAAGTATAGTAAGAGGTAAGGAGGTAATTTTAAAATATAGTATTAAGGACTCTGTAAACTAAAAATTTTGTGCATTTGTCTTTGTTAAAAAAAAAAACACGATACATTAAAATATTTCCAAATTACTCCTTTCTATCTAACTCTTTAAGATATATTTAAAAATTTCTATTAAAAGACATATATAATCCGTTGTTAATAATAACACCTTTCTTTTGAATATTTTCTCCCTTCAGCCCTAATTTGCACAATAACTTGGCTTATTTTATTTTTCTAAATAAAATAAAATAATGAATGCTTATAAAAAAATTGTTATAATTTTTGCTTGATTTTCTTTGAGAATGTTCGAAAAAAGCCTAAGGCTCTACTTTTTCTTTGGGAAAAAAAATTATAAAAAATTTCTTAACTTGTCATATTGTCTCTTCTCAATTCGTATTGAATCTTTTCTTTTGCCTATAATCAGCTTAGACTTATTTTTTAAAAAGTGGCTTTCTTCTCTTTTAAAATTTTCAAAAGTTCATAACCAAATTCAGTCGATTCTGAAAAGCCTCAAAGCTATTCGCTTTTTGTCCTTAAAATTTTTCTCCTCTTATTCAAATTCTTTTACTTTCATTATTTGAAGGAATAAAATATAAACTGATAAAAAAAAATAGAAAAATTAGTATTTGTTCAATCTTTTTCTTTTTAACGGCAACATTCAAATACAAAGATTCATTTTGATTTTAAATAAATTTATAGCAGAAAATTAGTATAGAAAGTAAGTAACATATTTTTTCTTCTAAACAAATTTATTCTCGTTCGCATCATTGCATTAATAAATCTTTGAAGAGCATCAAGAAGGAGAGTAGCAAGGAAAATAAAATGATGACACTGAAGGGCGATTGGATAGGATAGGAGGGAAGAGCCTTCATAACAAATCAAAGATGAAAAAAGCCAAATGACAATTGACTGTGAAATGTCAATTCCCATGGGCGAGTGCCCCTACCCCATATGCACAAAATGGGGGTGGGCAACTCGAATCTAAGAAGGATTTGTAGACTTGAAAAATGAGAGCACTCACTCGTTCTGGGGTCATGAACGAACTATGAAATGGTAATAACCATGAATAAAAAGATTTCGAATCGTATTGATGATAATAACGATGACGACAATCCATAAGCAAGAAGGACACCAACACCAGAACAAAGAATAAGAAATATATACAAAGTGGACAACAATCCAGCGAAGTCAACTACTTAGACATTGGCAAATGGGAATAAATCTAAAATCAATTTTCTTCTGAGATAGACAGTTCTCTGTTTGAGACATCCATCCACTTAAGTAATCTTTTTTGCATAACCGTCATTCTTGTCTATTTTGTCTATTTGGATTCAATTGAGTTACGAGTGAATTCTTCGGAAACCTTGGTGCTCATATCATCGTTTTTACTGGGCGGGTATAGGAAGTGACCTTACTATTCATAAGTTATAGTCAAAAGGAAGACAACGTTGCGAGCAATAGACAAACCGAAGTTGTTTTTAGAGAATCTCGAAAAAGGACTCATTCCTAATGAGTTTGTCGGCAATGGTCGGTTACTAAAAGGATAAATCTGCCCGCTTCGGGTCCTGTCCAAATACGAAGCACTTCTCGAGCGACAAGTGTCTAGTTCGGAAGATCTAGTTTCCGGTTAACAGCAAACTTGTCCAATTACTGCAGTTCAATCGCTAGTCAAAGGGTGACCGTTCACCCCAAATTATCCTTTCCTTTTGCAGAAATATCTCCATTGGTTCGGTTGTTATGCAATTAGTCGTTTCAGTCAAAGATAAGCACTGGCACAAATCCATGGCAACAAAAATTTAATGAATCTTTTGCTTTCATAGTGAAACGCAATATTGAGTCAATTTGAAATATTTCTTCTTGTTTTATTAAATATCTTCTGTTCGCAAGTACCAAACCAGATTCGAATATTCTTAAAAGTAAATTAATTATGAGGATTTTGTTATTTCTCACTTCTTTTGGACTATTGTAGTTTATAAATAATAAAGATTCAATTTCTATTTGTCATTTACAGAAATTGAACTTTTGTATTTCTTTTAAAAAATCTTTATTATTTTTTTAACAAATTTTATTAAAGATCAGAATAGCTTTTGATCTATAAATTTTATTATTGAAAGCCAAAAGTCCCAGAAGTGGGCTACCTAAAACTTCAGTTCATTATTAATGCTAACTTTAAGTTTAAATATTTAGCCAAACTTTAAAAAGTCGACAAAGTGATCCTTGTACTAAAACCAGAAAAGCCAATTACCGATGTAGAATTCTACTAACTGATTTCTCTACTAACCACAATAGAAATTCTTTTTGAAAATCTGTTCTTGGGAAGGATACTACTTTACATCAAAGAAAGAGATCTAATCCCAACTTGACTTCAGTGAAAAACACTCCACTATAGATCAAGTGCATAGAATTACAAATAAAGCTCTAGTAGAGGAAAAGGAGTGCCCAGCAATTTTCCCGGATGTTGCGCAAGCATTTGCATTAAGGCCTTATCTACAAACTGCATAGAAATCTTCCAAAACAATAAATTTCAGAGCAGCAGTTTAGAGTCAGATATGGCCAAGCATATTTTGACCTAAAATATATAAAAGCAAGAGCACCTCAAGGTTGTGTACTAGGCCCTCTTTTTGTATTTATTACCAGGGATATAAGCTTAAATCGGCTGTTTGGTCATAGATGGCGTGAGTGAACGTATTAGGCGACCATGGGCACGCCATACTGTTTTTTATGAGTTTGACATCTGTCAACATTAATCAGTGTACATTGTCAGCAATTTCGTATAACAACATACATTTTTCATTTGGTAATCATGTCTAGTTTGGGGCCAGAAAAATAGCATATGCGGGAAGCTCTGCTTTTCTGCTTCAATTTGAAGAAATCGGCTGCCGAATCGCATCCACTGCTTACGGTGACAGTGCTTTATTGGAAACAACGTGCTGAAATTGGTTGATTCAAAGACGGCAATTTTGACTTGTTGGACAAGAAGCGTGAAAATCGGCCTAGGAAAGTTGAGGACCATCAATTGCAGGTTCTTTTGGATGAAGACGATACCCAATCGCAAAAAATGCTCGTGCCATGCATGGAGAAGATTGGAAATATCGGAAAATGGGTGCCGCTTGAATTGAACGATAAGCAGATGGAGCGACGCCAAAACACATGCGAAATCTTGCTCGCCAGACAAACAAGAAAGTCGTTCCGGCATCGGATTGTGACAGGCGATAAAAAGTGGATATATTTCGAGAATTCTAAATGCAAGAAATTGTGGGTTGATCCCGGCCAACCATCAACATCTTCTCCAACAACTGATCAAATTGCACCTTGCTCTGCGTGAAAAAAGGACGGATTATCAACAAAGACATGACAAGCTGATTTTCCTCCACGACAACGCACCATCGCATGCATACATCAAAAAATGGTCCGAAACTACTTGGAGACACTCAACTGGGAGGTGCTACCCCACCCCGCTTATTCAGTAAACCTGGCCCCTTCTGACTACCATCTGTTTTCGTCGATGGGCCACGCGCTCGAAAATGGCTTGATGAGTGTCCGAAAATGGCTTGATGAGTGGTTTGCCTCGAAAGTGAAGGAATTTTTTTGGCGTGGTGCCCACAAATTGCCTGAGAGATGGGAAAAATATACAGCTAGCGAGGGCAAGTACTTTAAATAAACTTGTTTTTGCTTTCTATAAAAAAAACGTTTTTTTTAATTGAAAAAACAGCGGATTTAAGCTTATATACCTAGTATACCATATACAAGAGACATACCATAAAATAAGGAAATATTAATGGCTACATTTACAGACGATATCGCAATAATGGCAAAAGATTTGTCTATTGAAAGAGTCCCTAAAAAACTGCTGAATGCATTAACCATTTGCAAGGACATTGGGACGAACCAATGGCGCATTAAGCTAACTGAAGCAAAATCAACGCACATTATCATTACCTATAGGAAAGTTGATCCTGTATACATTACCATTAATGGGTAAATTATACCTTATGCCAATACAGCTAAGTATGCAACTATGATCCTTGATACCAAATTTAATTGGAAGGAGTATGTAAAGTAAAAAAAATATGAACTCAATAATAAATATAGAAATTTTATTGGCTCTTGGTAAGAATCTCTGAACTCTCAATGCAGACTAAAATCTTAATTTACAACCAAATACTTAAGCCGGTTTTGATGTACATTATCCAGCTTTGGGGTTGTACTCTCAAAATAGAGATAATACAAAAGTACTACGTGGGATAGTAAATACTCCATGGTATATCCAACGTGATTTGCAAATTAATTCTCTTTGTGAATCGGTAGTCATGTTTATTTGCTCCTAATTAAAAAGGAAAGCAAATAAACATGACCAACGATTGCATTGACATGAAGATCCTGAGATAAAAACGATGATTGATGTCATCAACAACGTACGCCATTTTAAAATGACCAAAGCCAATGAATTAGTACAATAGAATAGCAACCGCGAAGACAATTCACTTTATTAAGTGCTTGTTCTAAGCAAGTCCTCAAAATTTGTGACTAAATAATAAAGAAATATAAGTCATTAGTCTATTTTAACTAAAATTTGTCATGGCATAATACAGTCCTATACTTTTAAGAGGAGTCCTCTTCATATCTTTTCAGATTTTCACCTACCCGAGAAAAAAAAGGCAAAAGGCGACGTTAATTTTACGAAACTGTAATCAATCCTGAAATATAAACAGCGCCATCAAGTGCGACCCTGTCTATATTTTGGCATCCAATACCAGCTCAGGCACATGTTTGTTCACTTTTGAAATTCTTTACTGATGATTTTCCATCATAGAAGGCCCAAAAAGATTAACAAGAAATATTGGCCCGGCAGTCTGATCTAGTCTCCAGCTGAAGTGTGTATACCAAGTCTGTTTTGTGTTGGCACTAATTTTTCCGTTCACGAAAAGGCATTGTTTACTTTAGAAATTTTCGAATGATAATTTTCCAATTAGGACGATTCACAATATTAAAAAAAATGTCGACTCGCCAGTCTGATCTAGCCTCCAATTGAAGGTAAAGGCGCGTCCCAATCCGGTTTTGTGTTGGCAATAATTTTCCCGCTCTCGAAAAAGGTTTAATTATTTTTAAAATTTTTAACTGGTAATTTTTTTAATTGGGACGCTGATAATATTTAAAAAAATGTCAGCGGCTCGACAGTCTGACTTAGTCTCCAACTGAAGATGAGGGCGCGTCCCAAACTAGTTTTGTGTTGGTAAATACTTTTCGGTCACTAACTGCGTTTGTTTACTTTTGAAATTTTTAACTGATAATTTTCCTATTGGGACACTTGACAATATTAAAAAAAATATGTCGGCTAGCCATTCTGACTTAGTCTCCAACTGCAGGTCTGGGCGTGTCCCAATCCTATTTTGTGTTGTCAAAAATCTTACCAGTCACGAAAAACAATTGTTTACTTTTGAAATTTTTAATTAGTAATTTTCCAATTGAGACGCTTCTCAATATTTTAAAAAAATGGCCAAATTCCAGTCTTACCTAGTCTCCAACTGAAGGTGAAAACGTGTCCCAATCCTATTTTGTGTTTGCAAAAATCTTCCCAGTCACGAAAAAAAATTGTTTACTTTTGAAATTTTTAACTAGTAATTTACCAATTGAGACGCTTCACAATATTTCTTTAAAAAAATGTCCAAATTCCAGTCTTACCTAGTCTTCATCTGAAAGTAAAGACGTGTCCCAATCCAGTTTTATGTTGGTAAAAATTTTCCCTGTCACGAAAAGGGTTTGTTTACTTTTTAAATTTTCAACGGGTAACTTTCCTATTGGGACACTTGACAATATTGAAAAAATATGTCGGCTGGCCATTCTGACTTAGTCTCCAACTGCAGGTGTAGGCATGTCCCAATCCTGTTTTGTGTTGTCAAAAATCTTCCCAGTCACGAAAAAAAATTGTTTACTTTTGAAATTTTTAACTAGTAATTTTCCAATTGGGACGCTTCTCAATATTTTCAAAAAATTTCCAAATGCCAGTCTTACCTAGTCTCCAACTGAAGGTGAAAACGTGTCCCAATCCTATTTTGTATTGGCAAAAATCTTCCCAGTCACGAAAAAAAATTGTTTACTTTTGAAAATTTTAACTAGTAATTTACCAATTGAGACGCTTCACAATATTTTTTTAAAAAAATGTCCAAATTCCAGTCTTACCTAGTCTTCATCTGAAAGTAAAGACGTGTCCCAATCCAGTTTTATGTTGGTAAAAATTTTCCCTGTCACGAAAAGGGTTTGTTTACTTTTTAAATTTTCAACGGGTAACTTTCCTATTGGGACACTTGACAATATTGAAAAAATATGTCGGCTGGCCATTCTGACTTAGTCTCCAACTGCAGGTGTAGGCATGTCCCAATCCTGTTTTGTGTTGTCAAAAATCTTACCAGTCACGAAAAACAATTGTTTACTTTTGAAATTTTTAATTAGTAATTTTCCAATTGAGACGCTTCACAATATTTTAAAAAAATGGCCAAATTCCAGTCTTACCTAGTCTCCAACTGAAGGTGAAAACGTGTCCCAATCCTATTTTGTGTTTGCAAAAATCTTCCCAGTCACGAAAAAAAATTGTTTACTTTTGAAATTTTTAACTAGTAATTTACCAATTGAGACGCTTCACAATATTTCTTTAAAAAAATGTCCAAATTCCAGTCTTACCTAGTCTTCATCTGAAAGTAAAGACGTGTCCCAATCCAGTTTTATGTTGGTAAAAATTTTCCCTGTCACGAAAAGGGTTTGTTTACTTTTTAAATTTTCAACGGGTAACTTTCCTATTGGGACACTTGACAATATTGAAAAAATATGTCGGCTGGCCATTCTGACTTAGTCTCCAACTGCAGGTGTAGGCATGTCCCAATCCTGTTTTGTGTTGTCAAAAATCTTCCCAGTCACGAAAAAAAATTGTTTACTTTTGAAATTTTTAACTAGTAATTTTCCAATTGGGACGCTTCTCAATATTTTCAAAAAATTTCCAAATGCCAGTCTTACCTAGTCTCCAACTGAAGGTGAAAACGTGTCCCAATCCTATTTTGTATTGGCAAAAATCTTCCCAGTCACGAAAAAAAATTGTTTACTTTTGAAAATTTTAACTAGTAATTTACCAATTGAGACGCTTCACAATATTTTTTTAAAAAAATGTCCAAATTCCAGTCTTACCTAGTCTTCATCTGAAAGTAAAGACGTGTCCCAATCCAGTTTTATGTTGGTAAAAATTTTCCCTGTCACGAAAAGGGTTTGTTTACTTTTGAAATTTTCAACGGGTAACTTTCCTATTGGGACACTTGACAATATTGAAAAAATATGTCGGCTGGCCATTCTGACTTAGTCTTCAACTGCAGGTGTAGGCATGTCCCAATCCTGTTTTGTGTTGTCAAAAATCTTCCCAGTCACGAAAAAAAATTGTTTACTTTTGAAATTTTTAACTAGTAATTTTCCAATTGAGACGCTTCTCAATATTTTAAAAAAATGTCCAAATGCCAGTCTTACCTAGTCTCCAACTGAAGGTGAAAACGTGTCCCAATCCTATTTAGTGTTGGCAAAAATCTTCCCAGTCACGAAAAAAAATTGTTTACTTTTGAAATTTTTAACTAGTAATTTACAAATTGAGACGCTTCACAATATTTTTTTAAAAAAATTTCCAAATTCCAGTCTTACCTAGTCTTCATCTGAAAGTAAAGACGTGTCCCAATCCAGTTTTATGTTGGTAAAAATTTTCCCTGTCACGAAAAGGGTTTGTTTACTTTTTAAATTTTCAACGGGTAACTTTCCTATTGGGACACTTGACAATATTGAAAAAATATGTCGGCTGGCCATTCTGACTTAGTCTTCAACTGCAGGTGTAGGCATGTCCCAATCCTGTTTTGTGTTGTCAAAAATCTTCCCAGTCACGAAAAAAAATTGTATACTTTTGAAAATTTTAACTAGTAATTTACCAATTGAGACGCTTCACAATATTTTTTTAAAAAAATGTCCAAATTCCAGTCTTACCTTGTCTTCATCTGAAAGTAAAGACGTGTCCCAATCCAGTTTTATGTTGGTAAAAATTTTCCCTGTCACGAAAAGGGTTTGTTTACTTTTTAAATTTTCAACGGGTAACTTTCCTATTGGGGCACTTGACAATATTGAAAAAATATGTCGGCTGGCCATTCTGACTTAGTCTTCAACTGCAGGTGTAGGCATGTCCCAATCCTGTTTTGTGTTATCAAAAATCTTCCCAGTCACGAAAAAAAATTGTTTACTTTTGAAATTTTTAACTAGTAATTTTCCAATTGAGACGCTTCTCAATATTTTAAAAAAATGTCCAAATGCCAGTCTTACCTAGTCTCCAACTGAAGGTGAAAACGTGTCCCAATCCTATTTTGTATTGGCAAAAATCTTCCCAGTCACGAAAAAAAATTGTTTACTTTTGAAAATTTTAACTAGTAATTTACCAATTGAGACGCTTCACAATATTTTTTTAAAAAAATGTCCAAATTCCAGTCTTACCTAGTCTTCATCTGAAAGTAAAGACGTGTCCCAATCCAGTTTTATGTTGGTAAAAATTTTCCCTGTCACGAAAAGGGTTTGTTTACTTTTGAAATTTTCAACGGGTAACTTTCCTATTGGGACACTTGACAATATTGAAAAAATATGTCGGCTGGCCATTCTGACTTAGTCTTCAACTGCAGGTGTAGGCATGTCCCAATCCTGTTTTGTGTTGTCAAAAATCTTCCCAGTCACGAAAAAAAATTGTTTACTTTTGAAATTTTTAACTAGTAATTTTCCAATTGAGACGCTTCTCAATATTTTAAAAAAATGTCCAAATGCCAGTCTTACCTAGTCTCCAACTGAAGGTGAAAACGTGTCCCAATCCTATTTTGTATTGGCAAAAATCTTCCCAGTCACGAAAAAAAATTGTTTACTTTTGAAAATTTTAACTAGTAATTTACCAATTGAGACGCTTCACAATATTTTTTTAAAAAAATGTCCAAATTCCAGTCTTACCTTGTCTTCATCTGAAAGTAAAGACGTGTCCCAATCCAGTTTTATGTTGGTAAAAATTTTCCCTGTCACGAAAAGGGTTTGTTTACTTTTTAAATTTTCAACGGGTAACTTTCCTATTGGGACACTTGACAATATTGAAAAAATATGTCGGCTGGCCATTCTGACTTAGTCTTCAACTGCAGGTGTAGGCATGTCCCAATCCTGTTTTGTGTTATCAAAAATCTTCCCAGTCACGAAAAAAAATTGTTTACTTTTGAAATTTTTAACTAGTAATTTTCCAATTGAGACGCTTCTCAATATTTTAAAAAAATGTCCAAATGCCAGTCTTACCTAGTCTCCAACTGAAGGTGAAAACGTGTCCCAATCCTATTTTGTATTGGCAAAAATCTTCCCAGTCACGAAAAAAAATTGTTTACTTTTGAAAATTTTAACTAGTAATTTACCAATTGAGACGCTTCACAATATTTTTTTAAAAAAATGTCCAAATTCCAGTCTTACCTAGTCTTCATCTGAAAGTAAAGACGTGTCCCAATCCAGTTTTATGTTGGTAAAAATTTTCCCTGTCACGAAAAGGGTTTGTTTACTTTTGAAATTTTCAACGGGTAACTTTCCTATTGGGACACTTGACAATATTGAAAAAATATGTCGGCTGGCCATTCTGACTTAGTCTTCAACTGCAGGTGTAGGCATGTCCCAATCCTGTTTTGTGTTGTCAAAAATCTTCCCAGTCACGAAAAAAAATTGTTTACTTTTGAAATTTTTAACTAGTAATTTTCCAATTGAGACGCTTCTCAATATTTTAAAAAAATGTCCAAATGCCAGTCTTACCTAGTCTCCAACTGAAGGTGAAAACGTGTCCCAATCCTATTTTGTATTGGCAAAAATCTTCCCAGTCACGAAAAAAAATTGTTTACTTTTGAAAATTTTAACTAGTAATTTACCAATTGAGACGCTTCACAATATTTTTTTAAAAAAATGTCCAAATTCCAGTCTTACCTTGTCTTCATCTGAAAGTAAAGACGTGTCCCAATCCAGTTTTATGTTGGTAAAAATTTTCCCTGTCACGAAAAGGGTTTGTTTACTTTTTAAATTTTCAACGGGTAACTTTCCTATTGGGACACTTGACAATATTGAAAAAATATGTCGGCTGGCCATTCTGACTTAGTCTTCAACTGCAGGTGTAGGCATGTCCCAATCCTGTTTTGTGTTGTCAAAAATCTTCCCAGTCACGAAAAAAAATTGTTTACTTTTGAAATTTTTAACTAGTAATTTTCCAATTGAGACGCTTCTCAATATTTTAAAAAAATGTCCAAATGCCAGTCTTACCTAGTCTCCAACTGAAGGTGAAAACGTGTCCCAATCCTATTTTGTATTGGCAAAAATCTTCCCAGTCACGAAAATAAATTGTTTACTTTTGAAATTTTTAACTAGTAATTTACCAATTGAGACGCTTCACAATATTTTTTTAAAAAAATGTCCAAATTCCAGTCTTACCTAGTCTTCATCTGAAAGTAAAGACGTGTCCCAATCCAGTTTTATGTTGGTAAAAATTTTCCCTGTCACGAAAAGGGTTTGTTTACTTTTGAAATTTTTAACTGGTAATTTTCCAATTCGAACGCTTCACAATATTTTTAAAAGAAATGTCGGCTCACCAGCCTAACCTAGTCTCCAACTGAAAATTAAGGCAGGTTCTAAGCCCGTTTTATTATTTAAAAAAAAACTTTTTCTCTGTCACAAAGTGGGTATGTTTACTTTTACAATTTTTAACTAATAATTTTCATACAGAATAATTTAGCAAAAAAGGGAAAAAAGTGTCTTGTCTGTTTTGAGTTGAATACATTTTTAAGATGTCGGTCAATGATCGATGAATAACTTTTCTTATATGAGTTTAAATTTTTTTCCAAACGTTTTCATAGGTAAATTTACGTTTCAGGTTCAAAAGTCCTTCTCATTATAAATGGAGTTTCTGACTGGTATTTGAAAACCCAGATTTATTGGAAGAAAGTTTACTAAATGAGGTGCTTCGTTAATTCTTGTACAAATAAATTGATGTTGAACAGGTGCGATTGAACGACTGTTTCCTCTGTCGAAACTAGACAATAATAATGCCGTGATTTTGTCCGTTTTCGTCCTTATTTGGCCATGTGTGATAGATTACCTACTCACCAAAGAGATTGAATTGCTTCAAAGGATTGCATGCGTGCAGAAAATCACTCCAATTAAGTGGTCTGATGGATGGCAGGATGAATGGGTATAGTAATCGTCAAATGTACCCTTGAGGCACTCAAATGAAGACAGAGCACACAGATGAATAATGTGGCGGGGATGCGTAATTTAATTTATTTTATTTAGTCGTTCAAAGAATGGCACTGAATGGGTAAAGAGGATTGCAGAACGAAACAAGCCCATTAAATAGCTGACTTCTACTGAATCTTAAGTTATGGATGCTCGTCTTACATTTTGATTAAATACTTAGAAGAATCCTTACCTACGAAACTAATTTTTTGATGTGCCCATTTTACATTGGTGGTAGAAATAACGAAAGTCGACTACAACAATGAATGTAAACCGACGCAAGAATCCACCTTTTCATCAAACTAAACTTTCATTTTCACTTCAATTTTGCATTTTCCATTTTCCATATTTTTAATGTTTTATTTTATTTTGCTCCTTTTAGTTAATTATTTTGTTTCTCAACAACAAAACGTTGTTGACGTTGATGAAAATTTCAAATTAGGCTGCTAATTGATGATTTTTGTCCTTGCAAACGGTTGATAATAAACAGTGCCAAAGTGGAGTGGTTGGTAAAGAGCCAGCCAACTTCCCATCGCACTTTTTCTTTTAACTGGAAAAAGTCCTCGAAGCTTTTGCAAACATTCGGACCATCAAATAATTGCAAGTGACTCTTTCAAGTGAATAGAACTGATTAAGAAAAGCCCTTTTCAGTATTCAATGGCATTCATGAATATTTCATTAAATTCGTTTGCTGGACTAGGTTCAGAGTTTACGTGTGGTTCGTTAAAAACAGTCGGACTTTTTTTTTTAATATAAGCTATGAACGAATAATATAAAATTTTCTACTTTTAGTCATCATACTAAATTATTTTCATCTTCAAATATATCCTTGCAGAGAGGGAAATTAGGAAAATTTAAGATTTGAATTTCTACTTAATCGACTATGTTTGGATTTTGATTTACATTAAATATTATTGGAAATTTCAAGGCTATTTTTGCAAAGCAAAAAAAAATGAAAATATCAACAAAAAAAATGGTAATTGAATAAGGATTAATGTCTGGCTAAATTTAGATCTACTTATTTTATTACATCGAAAAAGAACACAGTCTCATTGTTAAACCATATACTGTCGTCCTTCACATTTTTTTGCAAAAACTCCTAATCAACTTTGTAAGAAAATTAATATTCTTTTATTCTAAAAAGAAATTAATCTCTAATTAACTTTATATGTGAAATTAATCTTCTTTTTTATGTTAAGAAATAAAAAATTATCCAAAAAAAAACTGGTTTTATTTTGAACATAATAACAAAAATATTACATGTCATATGAAATTAATACTTGGAAAACACCAAATAAATACCACCTTATAATTTGGAATGATTTTTTTTTCTCCTATTAACAAATAATTGTTTCTTGGTTTTTCTCCATTAAATCTGATATTTAGTTATCAACTTGTTCAACTTTAATAGCACAGACAACGATCAATACACCAATTACAGTGTTGCATTTTCGTCACATCGAATCACATCAAATTTTCTCATGTCCTCTTCGATTTCTTTCACAAAAATTCTTCAAGTCAATTTCCCAATCATCTCTAATTCAATGGGAAAAAGGACTACACGATTGGAGATGCAAGGAGTAATCACGAAAACCGAGTTAACTCGAACCCAAATCGAAATTGTCATCTTAATGGTTCTGTTATTTTGTTGCACGTTTTTTCTTCCTTCTGTTTCTTCGTCTCCCTTGAACATCTTTAACTACCCTTAAATTTATTGAAGCATGAACACCTTGACTATAACTATACGACAACAATGTCGTAAATATCTCCAATATCGCCTTTGTCTCCATTTCGTTCTTGTCGTCAGTATCACTGACGATGTCGTTTCGAATGAAGTTTTTCTTTCCGAACAGTTTCAATGTCTTCATCTCAATTTCACTAACTCTAAGTAACTTTCAAGTTGTTGTTTTTTCTTTGTCAAGATGATGAAAAAATAAAAATTGTGAAAAAACCATAAGCCATGATGACAGTATGGCACAAGAACATAAGAAAATTTGGCTCTTTTTTGCTCAAGTGCTTGTACAGAAATTGCCATACGAGTTGTTCTGAGTATGTGGTTTCTGTATGAAAATTCTTAATACATTTTCAGACAATTTCGGTTATATTGTATTAACCGAATACAATTCTCCATCACCCCTCCACCATTCCTTATGTGTATTAACTATTCATATTTAGTCCAGACTGAACTTGTATTGTCAGAAAAAACCACCCTTGAAACCTAGCCCCATATCCGGCTAAAAAATCTCCAATAATTGCCAAAATCATCTTACCCCTCCTCTTACAGTATTTTTTGTTAACCCAATTAATCTTAAATGTTGTCGACACAGCCCTTCCGATGACATACATACGAATTTTGCTGCTGGTCTAATGACCCATTAACAAAAGTTGACTGCAATGGCCATCAATTAAAATGTGATAAAGTATCTATGAATTCTGATGAAATATATTCTTTTATAGAGCAGGAAATATATATTCGATAGATCTCAAAAAAAAACTACAGAAAATAAGAACAAAATAAGAATTTTTACTTGCATTTCTCAGTGTAGTATTATTTCCGTAAAAAATTGACTTTTGTTAACTTTTATATTTCAAAAAAGTTTTCATATCCTTCAGTTTATTAAATGAATTCATCAAAAAAACAATCCAGAATTTTATAAATTATTGCTACTACCACAGTACTTGTAGTAGTATATTTAGTTAATTTAATGTGTTGACAAAACAAAAATTCAATTAAATTTTCATAAATGCAATATTCGCAAAAAGAAAGAAAAAATTTAAAGCTTTTCCAATAATTTTTGATAAAAAATTTTATCATTAAAATTATTTAACATGCATTAAAATTAAGACTTTAGAGAAAATAGCGTAAACAATCCAAGGCGGCGATTCAATAAACTTAAACACATCAAACGTTTTTCCTTAATCGTGTCACAGATAATATACAGAGTTCTAATGCTTATGTAGCAAATGTTCATTGGCCGAAACATTATAAAACGATTCTACAGTTGGCAATTCCAACCTGCACGTAACAACATGTCGCCAAATTGCTTCTATGGTTTGGGGTTACAAAATGGCCTCTGGCACTTGGCTTGGAGACCTTACATACAAACATACCAGGTGTTGGAATTAATTCTTAATGTTTTACAAAAGATGGCGTTAGCCAACTATCCATAGTCACACATACAAAAGTAAATATTCTCCCAGAAGCTACTGACATAACGCAACTTTTCCACTATATGACATTTTGTTATAGTATCAGTAGCACTTGAAAGTCATCGTATTTTAGTGGATATCTACGGCGAACATGCTCTTGCTGAGCAAACTTGCAGAAAGTGGTTTGCGCGGTTTAAAAATGGAAATTTTGATTTAGAAGACATGGAACGTCCCGGACAGCCGAAAAAGTTCGAAGATGAATATTTGGTGACGTTGCTCGATGAAGACCCGTGCCAAACACTCCGGGAGTTGTCCACATCGCTTGGAGTCAACTTTTCGACGGTCGAAAAACGCCTGAAAGCCATAGGAATGGTACAAAAACAGGGAACGTGGGTTCCACATAAGTTGAAGCCAAGGGACGTCGAACGGCGTTTAGTCACCTGTGAGATTTTTCTCCAACGGCAGGCAAGGAAGGGATTTCTGCATCGAATCGTCACTGGTGACGAGAATTGGGTACTCTACGACAATCCCAAACGCAGAAAATCTTGGGGCTTGCCCGGTTATGAATCGACATTGTCCCCCAGGTCGAATATTCATGGAAAGAAGATCTTACTGTGTATTTGGTGGGATCAGCTGGGTGTTATTTATTATGACCTCCTCCAACAGGGTAAAACCATCACTGGGATCGTATATGGACGACAATTGATGCGTTTGAACAGAGCATTACAAGAAAAGCGGCCGCAATATAAAGATCAACACGACAAAGTAATTTTGCTCCACGACAATGCAAGACCCCATGTTGCGAAAGTCGTGAAAACTTATTTAAATACGCTGAAATGGGAAGTTCTGCCTCACCTGCCACATTCACCAGACATTGCCCCATCTGATTATCATTTGTTTCGATCCTAGGCGCATGGCTTGTAAGAGCAGAACTTCGATAACTACGAAATGACCAAAAATTGGATCGATTCTTTCATCGAATCTAAAGAAGAAGAATTTTTTCGACGCGGTATCCGAGCATTACCAGAAAGATGGCAAAAAGTAGTGGATAACGAAGGACAATACTTTGAATAACGCTTCTGTAATGATACTGTCATAATAAACCACGAAACTTTGCAAAAAAACGCTACGAATTAATTACAACATATGATATACAACGAAAAATCCACAATCCCAAATTAAAAATGAGCAACTTAACAAAAAAACTTAAAAAATGACAAATTAAAAAACATATTCCGAATATAATATTCAATGGTCTTGGATTTTTACAAAGGAACCTGAAAAAATTTAATATTTACATAATATCCCCACATATTTTATATATTATTGCAAATGCCCAAAGACAAATCTTCACTCTATGATTTAAGATCATATTTCTCCAAAAAGGATATTTGCTAAAAATACTTATATAATTTTCCTTCACTTATAGTATTATTAATTTTTCTTATATAATGTATACCCTGATCAAAAATATTTTCCAACCAAATTCTAGACCTTTAATTTGACATATAAAATGTCAAAAATGATGCCTGCATACGACCTGTAGGTGAGAAAGTACACAGGGTCTAATAAAAAAATTTCAATTATTTCGGAAATTTATATTTTTTAGTATATTTTCTCAATGAAAATATTTATTAAAAATTACATAACTTAGACAGCTAGAGCTTGTTATAACCTTTCATTTGATGTATAATTTGATAAGATTAATTTGAAAATTTGGACGTACGAGCACTAAACGGAATAAAAATTTCACGGGTTCTCTTACAGTTGATTTACGAGTGAGACAGGCTCGTTCTCTCACTCACGCTCTAAATGTTGAGTGCAAAGACAAAAAGATACCAAATGTCAAAAATCGAAAAATCACAGAAATCGTGAGTCCAACTTTTCCGGGTCCAAAATGGTCCGAAACTACTTGGAAACACTCAACTGGGAGGTGCTACCCTACCTCGCTTATTCACCACACCTGGCCGCTTCCGACTACAAGCTGTTTTCGTCGATGGGCCACGCGCTCGCTGAGCAGCACTTCGATTCTTACGAAGACGTCCGAAAATCGCTGGATGAGTGGTTTGCCTCGAAAGAGAAGGAATTTTTTTGGCGTGGTATCCACAAATTGCCCGAGAGATGGAAAAAATGTGTAGCTAGCGAAGGTAAGTACTTTGAATAAATTTGTTTTTGCTTTCTATGAAAAAAACATGAATTTTTTGATTATTCAATTTGTAGTTCAAAAAGTACATCCCCGTTATTTGACAGTTTTTAAATTTTATATAATATTTTGATTATAAATTATTTATGATGAAGTTCACGCCATTTTATAATATGAATTATATTTTTTGATCGACTATAAAATGCCCAAATGGATGCTGACTTGGGTCTGGAATAACACGTTTTGGATGCTGTTTTTACCAAAAGAAAAAGCTCATTTCTCGCTACATGGATATGTCAATGAGAAAAATTGCCATATGTGCGGCTCTGAAAACCCACATGTTTATTTGGAGAAGTTATTGTATAGGCAAAAAGTGACTGGTGAGCATTTCGGTTATAAGTTGTCATTTCATTTAAAATGAAGAAGTCAAGACCTTTATTTTCCAATTCTGAGCGCTATGATCGTATGATTACTTTCTTTTTTTAGTTTGAACTTGAAATCAACAAAATTTAGCTTCATTGCACTAAAAATTCCAAATAGTCGCCATCTCAAAATTTGGAATTAAAATTCAAAATTGCTCGATTTGACATTGCTGAACTTTTTAAAGAAAATCTTCAAACTTTAGTGTATTTAAAATTTATTAACCGTCAAGTAATAACCGAATTACAAGTGGAAATATGCCAAAAAAACTACGTATATAACAAAATAAAAATTCTATCATTAAAATTGGATTTGAAAATATGTTTTAATAAATTTTATTTTCCAAAGCATAAATTGGATAATCTTTTAGGTTGAAGAAAGGACTGAGGAATACTTAGGATGTTCACGATTACAGAGCTAGAATTCGTTGATCACGAGCAAATTTCTAGCTGAAGACCACAATCTCTTCTTAAAACCCGAAACGTGGCTGTGGATAAGCTACAAATTTTGCATAAAGTCTTTACAACTTTGTACACATTTTTGGTAGTTAAAATTTCCATATTATAAAATGGCAAATTTTAGCTTAATGATATATTTATTGAACAGCTTTCAAATAACATAACTAAATTTTCCATACTATAAAATGAATAATCACCTCATTAGAGGTTTATTAATCGAAGCTTTTTTTTAATCTAATACAAAAGTATGAATGGTAAATGAAACTTTTTCTAAGTTTTGAAGTAAATTTCTATCACCAGCTTTAAGCAATTTTAATGTAGAAAAAATTAAATTAACTATTATGATTAAAACTACTATTTTATGTTTTAGTTTTTAGTTTGAAATAGTTAAGAAGAAATTATTCGCATAGTATAGTTTTTAGAAAATTTGTACAATTTCAGAAAAATCTGTAGTAAAAAGTTTTTGTATCGAAATTTCTAGCTCTTTAATTGAGTTGAGAAACTATAACTTCAACTCAAATAGTGCAACTATGAACCATATGGTCTGGTCGTAACTTTTTAAGATAAACCAAATACAATATAGCCACTTACAGTACAATCTAACCGATGAATAGTAACCGAAAATGCCGTTCAGTTGTAATTGGAATGTACTACAAACTGTAATGTTATTCTTGGGAATGTTCCATTTTGCTCACTTAACTTTTTGGGTCAATTAACAATTCCAATGCAACTGAAATAATTTCTTTTGAATGTTCATGCAGTGACCCAGTTTCATAAATTGAAAAACTTATCTACAAACTAACGAGTAAGTGCGCCCATTCATCCTCCTCTCGAGGATTCTTGCATTTTTTTCAAATAAACTAAAAGCCCCAGTAAT
This sequence comes from Atherix ibis, assembly GCA_958298945.1. Classification (NCBI taxonomy): domain Eukaryota; kingdom Metazoa; phylum Arthropoda; class Insecta; order Diptera; family Athericidae; genus Atherix; species Atherix ibis. The sequence continues at coordinate 1,674,010 of OY282607.1, read as the reverse complement.
GATGTGATTGATGCGAAAAAAATTCAATTATGCCAATAATCTGATCGATGATGCGAATTCTAATAAACAGCAAAGATATTATGATAGAAAACTTACCAAATAATATTAAAAGAATTTCGCACTAAATTTAAATATTCACAAATGTTTATTCAGTAAAAAATCTTGTTGATAACCAAAGCCAAATAATAAATTCCAATTAATAATAGAGGAAAATAATAAAAAAATTAATTATAACTTTTTCAAAAATACAATTTTTATATTAAATATTCGGGAAGGATGAAATGGAATGCATTTTGTTTGCATTTTAATTTTTATACAGTCGTTATGAATTTGAATTTGTGGCGTTATGTTGGTCCTCATGTCTCTCCTTTGTGTCGATAAATTCGGTAAAAATCGAAGACAAGCCAAAGCACGTGCAAGCAAAGCAACTGTCAAAAATTAAGTGAGCATTAAAAATGGCCGAACTTGTTGGCATAAGTGAGACACATAAGTATGAACATAACGCTATAAAAAATCGAAAATCAAATTTACTTAACCCGCGGAAATTCAAAATTCGCGATACTTTTTGAACAGACCTCGTATTTATTATTTATAAGAACATTAATCATTTCCTAATTAGCTGAAGTTGCCTTTTTCCATCCACACGTTTCGGCCTTTTTTTTTACTAATTTCTTTTCTTTTAATAACAACTAAAAAAAAAAAAAAAATAATTATGTATTAATATTTTTCCTAAAACAGAAGTGAAATACCATTCATAAAAATATTGTAAGAATTTCTCTCTAATTTATCAAATGTTTGGTCTTACGTCGTTTTTTTTTCTTCATTGTTTCACAAAATTGGCTAATTTGGAATAATTTCTGTTAAGATAAATTAGCCAATTTATCAAAAAGGAACAGGAATATTAAATTTCCTTTATTTCTCATATAATTTATATATTTAGAAAAATTATTTTCTTTTTATAAAAAAAAAAAAAAAAAAAAAAAAAACAAATTATTAATTATTAAATTTCAAATGAAAATGTGAACTGTTATACCAGTGAATAAGGAAAAGGATACACTGTGCTTAGTTAATATTCGAACCGCTGTGAATTAGACATTGTGCATCAAATTTACGAACCGAAGTAGAGCGGCTTTGGATCATTTCTGGCTTTCCAGTATAGCAGTTTATCGATTGAGTTCGGAAAGTTTTGAAGGCATAGTCTGGGTGGTAAAGCAGTTCGAAATACGTTCGATCGATGTTCTTGGCGCTTTTTATGTTTTTATTCGAAATGTCGAGTTTTTTTTTAAAGTATTTATTATGTTAAAATTTAGTAATATACGAGGTCTGTTCAAAAAGTATCGCGAATTTTGAATTTCCGCGGTTTACGTATATTCGATTTTCGGTTTTTTTTGTGGTGTTATGTTGGTACTCATGTCTCTCACTTATGCCGACAAGTTCAGCCATTTTGAATGTTCAGTTAATTTTTGACAGCTGCTTTGCTTGGACGTGTTTTGGAAGTCTTCGATTTTTGCCCATTCCAAAAAATGGATCAAAGAATCTGTATCAAATTTTGTGTGAAAAACAAAATTAATTGCGCGGACGTATTCCGAATGTTGACTGTAGCATATGGTGAAGCTACCTTGGACCGAAGCAACGTTTATCGGCGGTTAAGATGTTCTCAGAGGGCCGAGAAGATGTGAACGACGAAAAGGTCGAATGTGAAGGGTTTGCTTAAAGTTTTCTTCGATTGCAGGGACGTGGTGCATCATGAGTTCTTGCCGCAGTGTATAACGGTCAATAAGGAATATTACCTGCAAGTTATGCGCAAGTTGCGTGAAGCAATCCACCAGAAACGCACGGATTTGTGGAAGAACAAAAATTAGCTTTTTCACCATGATAACGCCCCTGCTCACGCATCGTTGCTTGTGCTAGAATTTTTGTCCAAAAACAATACACTAATAATGCCGTACCCACCGTATTCCCCAGATCTGGTTCCTGTGACTTTTTCTTGTTCCCGAAACTGAAGAGCCCCATGAACGGACGACGCTACGCTACGATTGAGGAGATAAAGACAGCATCGAAGGAAGAGCTGAACAAGATCACAAAAAATGATTTTTTGAAGTGATCCGAGGATTGGAAAAAACGTTGGCACAAGTGTATAATATCTGGTTGGGATTACTTCGAAGGGGACAAAATAGATATTCATGAATAAATAAATAATTTTTGAAAGAACACGAAATTCGCGATACTTTTTTAACTGACCTGGTATGCCTGGGTACTGAAAGAAAAGTTATGGTGGGTAAAAATATTTGGAGGGGATGACAAATAAATACCACGGATATAAGCTTAAATTCGCTGTTTGTTCATAGATGGCGTAAGTGAGCATATTAAACTACCATGGGAACGCTATACTTTTTATTATGAGTTTGGCATCTGTCAACATTAATCAGTGCACATTGTCAGCAATTTCGTACAACAACATACATTTTTCCTTTGGTGTATTTTATTCTACAATATATCCAAAAAGTTTGGTTATTTTTGGGACACACTGTACAGTATTTTTATATTTTTGTATTTATTTTTGGAAATTTAAAAACCAAACATTTAAAAAATCATCTATTATTTATAGAAATGAGTTTTTTTCCTTTGGTTTTTTAATTAATAAAAATACTAAATAAGGCAATATTCAATTGAAAAAATTCAATAGTCTTTTTTTATTCGAATATTAAATCTTCACTATAATATTCAAATTAGTTTAAATTAATTGCATTGCATTTTTAAAAGAATTCCGCATATTCTAATGCATTATTTTTATAATATCGTGTGTGGGATGCAAATTTATAACCAAAAAAAAAAATGCTAAATGTTCACAATTGAATTGAACTTTTACTAAATTGAAAATAATAAAAATCGATATATTATATAAAAGTGATTGAGAATACGATCTGTTGCCGATAGGGAATCCCTCATACTGAATAGTCTGATTTTGTTCTCAATTATCGTGAAATGAATTCGATTGGAAATTGTACACAAGCAATCAGCAACAGTGCCATTATTATTTCTATTTTTCTCAAAATAACCGTTTTTTCTTTTTTCTTTTATCTGAAAATATTAAAAATAATATCTTTTAAATTTTATGTGTTTTCTGTGTATCTATCTATTTATGGCCATTTTGACAAATACCTGAAAGACCTTGAACATTCCCACGCGTCAATCGAAATCTTTTAGTAAATCAGAGCGAACTTATCAATGAGTTTTATTGATAATAAACTAGGTCAGACCATGTAGTTTTTTTGTTGTTGTTGTTTTCTTAGATAAAATAGAGAATATTTCAAAATAGCATATTCGAAACGATTTGACTTAAGTCTTCGCATGAGAAATTTATATTCTAAATACCCACTTACGACCCACGGTTTTCATTGGACAACCAACGGTGCAGTCAATTGAATATTTTTCAAAAGGTATATCATTATAGAAATACGGACAACCGAATGGTAAATATATAAATTTCTACTAGACTTTTTGCAAATAATTAAGAAAATATTTTCCTTTTTTCCCACCTGAGAATTAAATATATTCTCCAGTATTCTAAATTAGAAAATAAAATGGAAAATTAACAAATATTGAACCAGTTCTTCCAGGAAAAATTTTTAAAAGAGAATAATTATAAAAATTCTTCTATAAAAATGAAGGAAAAAAAATTAACTTTTCTATTTTATTTTTAAAAATATTTTTCATCAAAAATAAATTCTTCAATTTTTTTTTTCATTAAATAATAACAACTTTTTTTTAAAAAAAAACCCAAAAAAGAAAAAAAAATGTTGGTACAAAAATTGGTTTGAGTTATTTTATGGTTGCTTCTGGCAATTGGAAATAATTCGAAAGCTGTTATTTATAAAAAAAGCCAATTTCTTTTTTTTTTGCAATAAGAAAAGAAAATTCTTTTTTCAATAAATAAATTGAAATTTAATCAAAATTGTAGGCCTATTTTATCAATGTTATTACGTGAAATAAGATCACCAGAGACTTTTCTACCGAATTTATATAAGAAAATTTTTCAAAATTATTTTTATAAAAATAAATATTATTTATATTAGCAAAAAGACTTGCGCAACTTCTTTTCTTTATCATACTTTAAATGCATTATAGTAAAAAGTAGATTTAAATAGTAATAATATTAATTAATGTGAAAGGTTGTGGGGAGTAAACATGTTCAGTATTTTAGCAAATCACGCGACCAGTAAAGAAAGTGGTGGATAGTTCTTGAACAAGGGGATTTGTATAATTGGAGATACGGGCCACAGCCACATCATAAGCGAAGGGGACTTTGGGATTATGGTGGATAATATTGTACGGAATATTTTTGATTGAAGGGATTGGACGCGATAGGAATTGTAAGGCTTAGTAGGACCGGAGAGTTCTAGATCGTAAGTCCAGATGGGCTTTAGTAGGATATTGTATAAAAGTACTTTGCTGTCTATTGTAAGTTTAGAACGGTTATCAAGAAGTCCTAGTAGTAGTTGTAAATATGGTAAGTCTTGTGTTTTAAGTCTCAGATTGTGTGTGGGTTCCATGTGAAGCGATTGCCCAAGTTCAGTCCTAGTAACTGAACTTCGGTGTGTTGATGAAACTGCAATTAAGGTATATAGGAGGACATGGTTCATGGCAGTGAGTAAAAGTTACGCGGGTAAATTTACGTTCATTGACTTTTACTCTTTACCTGGTTAACCACTTCTGAAGGGTTTGGATTTGAGATTGGAGAATTTCGGAAGCATGTTAGGGATATCCACTAGATGTGAAGCAGGTCGTATTATCGGTGTTTCTATCAAAGAAAGTATTAGGATAAATTGAAATGTAGGATGTGTAAATATTGTAAAGGATGGGTTCAAGTAGCATCAGCCAATATCGGAGTGGTATTGTAGAGTTTGTTAGAATCGTTTACTTGATCGTGTCGGTTGGAAAGGAATGATCGTAGGACTAGTGAATAGATAGAAGGGGGGATTTTTTTGAGTTTCCAGTCTAATCCTGGGTGCCAAACTCTATTAAAAGCTTGACTTATACCAAAAAACACACCAGCACAGTACTATTTTCTTTCTAAAGAGCACATTACTGGATAGATGAAGTTTTCAAAGTGAAAACAATATTGGTAGTTGGGAATTAAATTGGAGGATTCCACTAGAACTATTTGTTCAATGAATTTTTAAAAGAATTCGAACGAAGCTTATTGGTCTATAGGAAGTGGGCGAGTTTATTAGTTTATTGGGTTTAGGGATCATTTTTATAATGGCAAATTTTTAGATGATTGAGAAATGTATTGTTTGACTTTCGAAATAGAATCTATAAAACAAATTTCAAATAGCCATTAAATTTGAAGAATTTTCAATCAAATTCAAAACAAAAATAAAATTTACAATTTTATAAATAATGTAAAAAAATATATCTTATTTTAAAAAGCAGTTTCTATATTAAAATTTTCATTGAAAGCTTAATTAGCAAAAAAAAACTATTTTCAAATTTTTGCAAATTTAGAATATTTTCTATCATATTCAAACCAAAAAAAAACGTTTAGATTCTTTTAAAAAAATTAATATTATTTAAAATATTCTATTGTTATTAAAAGAAAAAATATTTTTATTTTAAAGAAGAACTTTCTATATAAAAATTTGCATTGAAAGCTAAATGAAAAAAAAAACAAATTTCAAAGTTCAAGCAAATTTAAAAAATTTTCCTTCAAATTCAAAAAAAAAAAAAAACCTTAAAAGTGTTTTAAAAAATTGATATTATTTATATTATTCTATTATGAAAACATATAAAAAAGTGTTTTGTTTGCAAAGAGGACTCTGTTTATATAAAATGTTCATTGAAAGCTGAATCAATAGGCAAATTTTGAATTTTCATCAAATTTGGAAAATTTTCTATTAAATTCAAACCGAAAAAAAAAGCATTCAGATTCTTTGAAAAAAATTAATATTATTTGAATTATTCTATTGTGAATATATATATAATTTAAAAAAGGACTTCTATATAAAAATTTCCATTGAAAGCTTAATAAAAAAAACGAATTTAAAATTTCCATCAAATTTGGAGATTTTCCTTCAAATTCAAACAAAACAACAAAAAAAACCTTAAAAGTCTTTTAAAAAAATTGATATTATTTATATTGTTCTATTGTGAAAATATATTAAAAAAAGTGTGTTTATTTGCAAAAAGTACTATTTTTATATAAAATTTTCATTGAAAGCTGAATCCATAAAACGAGTTTTGAATTTCCAGCAAATTTGGAATATTTCCATCAAATTCGAATCGAAAAAAACATTCAGATTCTTTGAAAAAAATTAATATTATTTGAATTATTCTATTGTAAATGTGTAATAAAAAAAATATATATAATTTAAAAAAGGATATCTATATAAAAATTTGCATTGAAAGCTTAATCAAAAAAAACGAATTTGAAATTTCCATTAAATTTGGAGATTTTCCTTCAAATTCACACAAAACGAAAATAGAAACCTTAAAAGTCTTTTAAAAAAATTGATATTATTTATATTGTTCTATTGTGAAAATATATAAAAAAAAGTGTTTTTTTTTGCAAAAAGAACTATTTTTATATAAAATTTTCATTGAAAGCTGAATCCATAAACCGAGTTTTGAATTTCCAGCAAATTTGAAATATTTTCCATCAAATTCGAATCGAAAAAAACTTTCAAATTCTTTGAAAAAAATTAATATTATTTGAATTATTCTATTGTGAATATATAATAAAAAAAATATATATAATTTAAAAAAGGATATCTATATAAAAATTTGCATTGAAAGCTTAATCAAAAAAAAAACAAATTTAAAATTTACATCAAATTTGGAGATTTTCCTTCAAATTCAAACAAAACAAAAAAAAAACCCTAAAAGTCTTTTAAAAAAATTGATATTATTTATATTGTTCTATTCTGAAAATATATTTAAAAAAAGTGTTTTTATTTGCAAAAAGAACTATTTTTATATAAAATTTTCATTTAAAGCTGAATCCATAAAACAAATTTTGAATTTCCAGCAATTTTGGAAGATTTTCCTGCAAATTCAAACAAAACAAAAAAAACCTTAAAAGTCTTTTAAAAAAAATTAATATTATTTTTAATTATTCTATTGTGAATATGAAAAAATTTTTTGATTTTAATTTAAAGAAGGACTTTTTATATAAAATTTTAATTCAAAGCCAAATCAAAAAATATTTACCAAAACAAATTTCAAATGTCGAGTAATCTAACCGCCCAATATTATCTTTGCTGTTTTTTTTCACCTCTTTATATTATTATTATTATTATTATTATTATTATTATTATTATCCATTTTCGTATCCTATAAATATAAAGATAATAAGATGATATTATTCAGTATTATTCTAGGCACGTCGTCAAAATCGCCTACTTGTTGAATCTAAAAGAATAAATTTATCGAAAACGTACTTAAAGAAAAAATTCACATCATAGAAAATATTTAAGAAAAATGAAAATATTTTTATGTAAATTTGGTATTTTCTTTCAAATTTATCTTTTACATAGATTTTCCGGAAAATTATTTCTTCTATAAAAAAAAAAACAAAAAAAAATTCAATCTAAACGACGAAATTACCAAAGAAAAATAAAATTAAAATGACATCATTTCTCTTCGGAAACAATTTTATATCATTTATGATCAATTTACATATATTATTAGTAGTTGTTAAATAAATAATAATCAAAATCGATTTTTTTTTTTACAAAGAAAAACTTCTCATGACAGTAAGTGAAGTTATCCTTTTACCAAATCAAACGAGAAAACGGAATACTTGAAGAGTGAAAACTATCATTTCCCAAAGGAAAGTTTCTATCCAAGTTTTGTGTAGTTTTCTTGTGTTTTAAAAAAAATAAAATTCATCTTTCTAATATAGAGCATACGTACGTGCATGTATTGGTATTTGTAAAATTATATTTTTGTTTAAATAAATAAATGCAAATAATAACAACATTTGAAATGGAATTATTCAAGTGTGAAACTCATCGATAACCGATAAAGACGGAATATCATAAAATTTTATGAGCCAATCGAACGAATGAATAGCAATTTTGGGTTTTCATTTATGAATAATTTTCTCTTCCTTAAAGGTGGAACGATTTTTATTCATCGCTCATACAGAAAATAATACTTCCATACGCTTAGGAAATTATCTAACGAATAACTAAGATTCATGTGAGCATAACGATTATCTACCTTGAAATAAAAATATGCTTTCTAATGAAAAGAAAATAGTGAAAACTATCAGGAAAATTAGAAAATCCTTTAGTTAAAAATAAAATTTTAAAAATTAATAAAACGACTTTTCAAAAGATTATAATAAAAATTAATAAAAAAATTCAAAATAATAAAAAGAAAAGAAAACATTTTTAACAAAAATGTGCTTAAACTGAAAAGCACAATCACACCTGTTGTCCCTTTTTTTACTAAACTCGAAAAAGCTTCGAATGCCGAAATGCTGTTACTAAAAAGTTGAATGAAACTCGAGTTTGCGCTCAAAAGTTCAAATTTACACTTGTCTCTGCCCTCTTTGGAAAATTCCCTATCGTTTGTGGAACATGATTCTCTTCAAACAAAATCTCTTATGTCCTTTGAAAGAGAAAAAAAAATTGTTGTCGGTTAAGGGAAATTTTGGGAATTTTTTCAAATCAGTCCACAGATCAACACAAAATTGAGTAGCTCCCATTTTCTACTTTTCAAAAAATATCAATTTTTGTTGTTTTTATTTAATTTAACAAAAAATCTGGAAAATTTATCTATTTTTCTAGGTTTTTTTAAAAAAAAATTGATTTTCCCTAATCAAATCGAACATAATCCACTGACTTCTATCGAATCGCAATCATTCCATTTGCTATAGACGCATTTGCGTTAAGGTTGTAAATGCTTCTCGGTGGATTTTGCTGCATGCTGTTTTGATACTCAATCACTTCGGAAACTATTATCCAATTTACACTTTGGAAAGGTATGTTTAAAAAAAAATACTTTAAAATTCTGATTTAATTAAAATTTTTATTTAATTTTATTTCTTATAATTTGCCATTTTATATTAAATTAATATTTAAATAACATCTACAATACTTCTTACAGTACTCGATCCATTTGAGTTAATTTTTGATAAGATTTTTGTAAGTTACGAGCTTGAAATTCAACCATTATTCAATAGATATTAATTTTCAAATGAGCATAAGATTAAAAATACTATTTTTTATATAAATTGTCAATAAAAGAAATGGCATCCAATTTTACACTCTTTAAAAATTTATTGACATCATCAAATCTGAAAATTACGTGTCCTGGGAATTTTTCTCTTCAATAAAACCAAAATTTATTCTGTTACCATATATAGTGTGTAATATTATTTTTTTAAAAATAAATATTGTCTAGATTAGAATATTTAAGTTTAGTGTAGAAAAAAAGTCGGAAATTTAGAGCCATAGCACTCAGAACTGACGGTAACGATCCCATCTTCTTCTGACACCTTCAGATCAAAATGAACAATAAAAAGTCACTTTTCACAGATACAATGACTTTTTTACATTCACTGATGAGCTGAAAAACCAGCATCCAAAGCCTGTTATTTCAGATCCAAATCAAAGTGTTTCCTACGTAAATTTAATGCATTTTTTCATAAATAATCAATACATTATATCAAATGGCAATTTTAAATTTAAATAATTAATTTTTTTATAGTATAATTAATGAATTATTATTAAATGATAGGATTACGCTGTCAAAATTATAAAATGGATAAAATTGTATTGCCAAAAATTTGAATTGTTTTTTTTTTATTGATAAATAAAACTTAAAATTTCACTTGTTTTAAAAATTAAAAGTTTTTATTTATTTTCGAAATTTATAGAGTACAAATCCTTTTATGTTCAATTGGCCTTTGGTGGCACAATCCCATTCAGAATCCGATTTTTCATAAAATATTTCGCAAATTATTTTCACAAAAATTTCGATTTTTTCCTTTAAAAAAACAAAATTACAAATTCAGTTTTTTTTTGTTTTTTTTTTTTTAAATTTATTTCTTTTCAAAATTCATAGAGTAAATAAACCCTCCCAAGACCAAATGTCCTTTGGCCCCAAAGAAAGAAACTTGCAATTTTAAACAACAACAAAAAATTAAAAAAAAAAAAAACAGAAAAATAATCTTTCCCAATTCAGCGGAGTTGCCATTTTAATTATCCTGTCATCTAAAAATATATTAAATAATTAAAATATTTAAATTTATTTCAAGAAAAAAAATCGTGAATTTTTGTAGGCCGTTCAAATTTTATTGCAGTTTCGCCTATAATTTATGGCGAACTTTTCTTTATGGTAAAATTAAAAAATGAAATAAGAAAAAATTTACTCAAAGGTAATAAAAATTAGATCATTTTAAGAATTTTCTTATAATTTAAATTTGTGTCTTTGCATTTTAAAGAGTTACAATAAATTTCAGATCAATCAAAATTATCTCGGCAATGGCGTCGTCAGTCGTTACATCATTTCGGAAAGAAAAATAATGATTGGTCTCCTGGATCAGAAACGAAATCAATTAAATCCAATCATTTTGGTCTTTTCATTTTAAACGCAGACTTTCCGCGGCATCACATTTACGTAACGTGTCCGAATTGCATGAACGCAGCTTATACGATGCGAAGTTTTCACGTAACTCGAGACACTCACACAGTCGCTTTGATGCTTTTGCCACCACTCATCTTCTGGCTCCCATACGTGATGAAACGATTCAAAACTGTTGTCCACAGGTGTCCCTATTGTAAAATTATCCTCGGCATTAGACGCTTCAAACTCTGTCACAACGAACCTGTAGGAAGCGATTTTAACAAATTCAAACAAAAATGCTCTACCAACTGCCAATGTGAATGAAGAGCTTTTTTATTAATTTCCAAAAAAAGAGTCCCTAAAAATTTCTCTAAACTAAATAGCTTAAAAAAGGAAATATTTTCGTTATTCTAGTCATTTCCGGTTTTCTTATTTATAAATACAATAAATTGAAAAAAAATCATCACCTTTCGTAGTTTGCATTGAATTTTCAGTCAAACTTTTTAGGAAATTTAAATTATTTTTTTCGATTTTTTTCTCTGATAATAAAATTAAATTGATTCCGCTTAATGTGTAAGAAAGAGTAGAGAACGTTTTGAAAAATTCTTGTAGTTTTGTGGGGGAAAACCATCGATCACCGTCGATGATGGAAAGCGACAAAACTCCCCTACGAGTGCGTTGCCTTTTGTGTTGCAAGATATTCGAATGCAGTCGAGCAGATACAAAGCCGCTGCTCCAGCATGTCCGTGAATGTCATCCGGAAGTTGTACTCAAGAAATCATCGATTGAAATTCCAAAGATGGACGTTATGTCAAAAGTCTCCCTGATCTCAATTAAAAATGACACCAAAGATAAACGGGGCTCCGCAAACGAAGTCAAATTCGGAAGCGATACAATATTACCCTTATTAAAACGGTCAGCAGTTCCGCTGGCGTCCATTGATGACGATGCTTATGATTATGGTAAGATTTTTAGAGAAATTTGAATTTTCATATTCAAAACTGAAGCGATTATTTTTCTATCCGAAGAACCAATAAGAAACAATAACAACAATAATCCGCCCGCTGCTTCGGAAAATAATGGAATAATTCCGAACAAATTCAAACTAAATTTCACATCCACTTTTGCTAACGCATCCGAAAATACAAAAAACATTTCAGAAGCTTGTAAAAAGATCCTCTATCGTGCTAATCCGAAATCGGGTGATGGCGAATTGAACTCGGATGGAAAGTGTCCGATTAATTGCAGCCCGAAAAAGGTAAAAACGGATACTCAAATACTTTATAAACGAAAATACAAATTTAAAAAGCCACAGCAATACACGCACGCTGGGAAGCGGAGACAATACAAGACGACTATTGAGAAATGGCGTCCTGGCAAATCGACAATCTTTTGTCCGAAATGTGGAAGCAACAAGAGGCCAATCATAAAATCTCATATCGACAAGGTAATGACCAAAATTTATCCCAGCCATTTTGTGGAATTTTTAGTAAATTATATCCTTTTTTAGGTGTCCCACACACCCATTGCAGCTGCCTTCATCCTAACATGCTGGCCACTATGCTTCTTACCATGCCTGTTCCCGCCACCCATAAAGGAACATCTGCACTGTTCCATTTGCCATCATTTCTTGGGTGTTTATGATCATAAAGCAGGCACAACAAAGCCGAACGTTGATTCTTTGAAACGTCATCCAGATGAGCCAGCCCTAAGCAGTGCCAAAACGGATAACAATAATAATGGTCGGTCACAACAACAAGGTCCAACGTGTACTATAACAAGTCAAACTTCAATTTGTAAAATGAAAGGTGATTAAATAAGTATCAAAAGTTGCTGTTATAGTCTTGATAAGTAAGCGTTAACAAACTAAATTATTGGTTTTTCCAACAATAAATCTAACTTTTCTATTTTCTAATTAATATTTTTGAATGGAACCGAATCGTTTATAATAAAAATTATAAAAAATTGTATTTTGGTTTTTATTTTCAGTAAAAAAAATTTTTGTTTAAAAAGAAAATGGAAAAGTTTTTAAATTAAATATGGCGGCTTATCCATTTTATGATAGTTTCATAAAGTATAAGTCCTCTTATTTGATAAACTGTCAAAGAGTTTTCTTAATAAGAACTAGTTTTAATTTATTAATCATTTATTTCCTAAGTGATAATGCGGTTAAATTGTGAAAACTTTCTTAAAAATTTGGTGAAATTGGCGTAGCCACACTTGATGCGCGGTGAGGCTCACAAAATTTTCTTCAGTGATGAGGACGCATAACCTCGAAATTTGGTTGTGTCAATTAGTCTCCGAAAATGTGCGATTTTACACCGTTAGACTCTTTTTTGTGAGACTGTTTAAAATATCATGTTTATATAGATAATAATCAAAATTTAAATCATGTAAAAAATCAACTTTTATCATCAAATAATGTGCGAAAAAATGATTGCTCAAAGCGGTCGACTCCTGCAAGAAGTTTTGTAGCATTTATTTGACCAATACAATACGAGGTCTGTTCAAAAAGTTTCGAATATTGATTTTCCGCGGGCTACGTATATTCGATTTTCGATTTCTTGTGGCGTTATGTTGGTACTCATGTCTCTCACTTATGCCGACAAGTTCGGCCATTTTGAATATTCAGTTAATTTTTGACAGCTGCTTTGCTTGGACGCGTTTTGGCTCGTCTTCGATTGTTGCTCAATTTCGACCAAAAACAGCATCGCATTAGCATTGCTAAGGAGCTGTTGGACTCTGTTCACGACGACCCAAATTTGCTCCAGATGGTCATAACTGGTGACGAATCATGGGTTTAAGGTTATGACGTGGAAACCAAAGGTCAATAATCCCAAAGAAAGCTGCCGCACGAGCCAAGACCGAAAAAAGCATCGCATTAACATGCTAAGGAGCTGTTGGACTCTGTTCGCGACGACCAAAAACAGCATCACATTAACGACCAAAAACAGCATCGCATTAACATTGCTAAGGAGCTGTTGGACTCTGTTCGCGATGACCCAAATTTGCTCCAGATTATGGTTATGACATGGAAACCAAATCTCAATTATCCCAAAGAAAGGTGCGGCACGAGCCAAAACCGAAAAAAGCGCCCAAGTTCGGTCAAATGTGAAGGTTTTACTTACAGGTTTCTTCGATTGCAGAGGTGTGGTGCATGATGAGTTCTTACCACAGGGTAGAACGGTCAATAAGGAATATTACCTGCAAGTTATGAGCAAGTTGCGTGAAGCAATCCGCCAGAAACGCCCGGATTTGTGGAAGAACAAAAATTGGCCTTTGCATCATGATAACGCCCTGCTCACGCATCGTTGCTTGTGCGCGAATTTTTGGCCAAAAACTTCAGATATGGCCCCTCTGACTTTTTTTTGTTCCCGAAACTGAAGATTGAGGAGATAAAGACGAAGGAAGAGCTGAACAATATCACAAAAAAGATTTTTTGAAGTGCTTCGAGGATTGGAAAAAACGTTGGCATAAGTGTATAATATCTGGTGGGGATTATTTTGAAGGGGACAAAATAGATTTTCATGAAAAAATAAATAATTTTTAAAAAAAAACACAAAATTCGTGATACTTTCTGAACAGGTTTCGTCGGTTCGAATACGGCAATATTGCGGGACAAGAAGCATGAAAATCGGCCTAGGAAGGTTGAGGACCATCAATTGCAGGCTCTTTTGGACGAAGACGATACCCAATCGCAAAAAATGCTCGCGGAGCAATTGGGTGTTACACAACCAGCCATTTCCATGCGTCTGCGTGCCATGGGGGAGATTAAAAAAAACGAAAAATGGGTGCCGCATGAATTGAACGATAGACAGATGGAGCAACGCAAAAACACAAGCGAAATTTTGCTCGCCAGACAAAAAAGAAAGTCGCTCCTGCATCGGATTGTGACAGGCGATGAAAAGTGGATATATTTCGAGAATCCTAAACGCAAAAAATCGTGGGTTAACCCCGGCCAATCATCAACATCTTCTCCAAGACCAAATCGCTTCGGACGGAAGACGATGTTGTGCGTTGGGTGGGATCGGCAGGGTATCGTCTAATATGACATGTTGAAACCTGGTGAAACTGTCAATGTCAACCACTACCACCAACAACTGATCAAATTGGACCGTGCTCTGCGTAAAAGAAAATACGAATTATCAACAAAGACATGATTTTCAGAAACTACTTTGAGACACTCAACTGGGACGTGCTACGCCACCCCGCTTATTCACAAGACCTGGCCCGTTCCGACTACCACCTGTTTTCGTCGATAGGCCACGCACTCGCTGAGCAGCACTTCGATTCTTAAGAAGACGTCCGAAAATGGCTTGATGAGTGGTTTGCCTCGAAAGAGAAGAATCCACAATTTTTTTGGCGTGGTATCCACAAATTGCCCGAGATATGGGGAAAATGTGTAGCTAGCGAGGGCAAGTACTTTGAATAAATTTGTTTTTGCTTTCTATGAAAAGAACGTGTTTTTTTGACCAAAAAACAGCGGATTTAAGCTTATACCCCTGGTTTTTTTACTTTCCAAAGCACAAATTGGATGATAATACTTTAACCTAACAAAAATTATTCCTTTCGAATTAAGCAGTAGCAAAGATTTATACCAGCCAGGAAAGAATTGAAGCAAAGACACGCACACGGAAAATGTCCATGGAGCAGCAAAGGTTCATACCAGCGACAATAAATCGAAGCACAGACAATGCTGAGACTGGTGGTAGCTTTTATGCATAGTAGTAAACATTTATATGCATTTAACCGCACAAATGTTTCGAAATCAATATTTTCGAAGTGAAACTGCTCCGTTTTTCCAAAAAAAATTAATAGAAATTCTCAAAAAAAGGAAAATAAAAGATTTTCTATCAAATTCAATAAAATAAATGGAATAATTTTTTTTGAATTTTCCAAAGCTTTTTATACTTTAAACAATAAATTAAGCAAATGAAAAAATCACCAGATTTGATAGTTTGATAAAGAAAAAAACAATTTTCAGCAAATCAAAGTTGGTTGTTTTTTCGTATTTTTGTTAATGAACTCAATTTTTATAGTTTTTCAACAAAAAAAATAAGAAAAGCTTTCAGAACGTCTTCATTAGATGGCATAGGCTTAATTTGATGTTGAAAATGCTTACACTGAAGTTCAGAAAATATTGTAATTTTTGTCTTAAAAAGTAAAGTAAAAAAAAACAAAACAACTACAGTCAAAATAAAAATGTTGTGCTCATAAATTGTTTAAATTTCCAATACTTTTGATATTTTATTTGATTTCAATTACAAAATAAGGCAATTCTAAATTTAGCATCCAATTTTCTTGGCCCAGTGTTGATCATAATAGGTTTTTGGAGGGCGGGGGTTTGTAAGCGCTTTGGCATATTAACATTTCAGACGGACATTACACCTTATTCTGTCAGCATCGACGCCAATTTGTACTAAACATTTCCGTCCCCCCACGAATGCTAAAAAAATTTGGCTTAAGAAGCTTACGCTTTTTGGACACGCAGGGCTGCTTCATTGCTGTATTAAGCTTCAACGCATCTCTGTATTCAAGGCAGACACAATCGCTACATTCTCCATACGTGCCCCCCTTCCAGTTTAAGCCATACATTTCTGATTGTACCATCTATCCCACTCTATACGCACCACCCGCACACACTATCTTTTCCGCTATTCAATTTCGGGCACGCCACATAAACATTTTTAGATTATTTACTGGCAATTTTACTTTATTTTTGCCAAACTTTCATCACATTTTTGGGCGTTTCTTTCCAAATTTTTTTCCCTTTTTTTTGCTTCCATAAATTTTAAGCACATTATTTAATTTCAATTATGAAATTGCTTATCTTATCTTAAATTGAGAAGTCGGCTTGATAAAGTTCAGATTTTCAGTAAAATTATTATATTTGCTTTTTCTTTCTTTAAACGTACTTAAAATATATTATTGATTAATGAATAAGTTTTTATGATATAATAACTTTTCCGGTATATATTATCAATACGAAAATAATCTATTTTAATTTATAGCTTATTTATGACAGTTTTTTTTTTCTTCCATAAAAATTTTTAATTTATTTTATTTTATTTTTTACTTTTGAATGATTTAAAAGAAATTATAATTAGACATTTACTTTTGAATGATTTAAAAGAAAAATAAGAAAAAACTTTAAGGTGTGTCTCGGACAGAGAATTCACTCATTCAAAGTGAGTCATTTCTCTATAATAATTTCCTATAATTTCGATAGTAAAATAAATATTGTTAATTTTTCTTGTTTTGTTTTTTTTCTTTTGAAGAGACAATAAAATGGAAAGTATTTTAAATTTATTTGTACTTTTAATAAAAGTAAAAATAACCAAAATTAATAGTTTTTGGATTGGAAAAAGTATTATTAATCGAAAATTAGAAATTTGCAAATTGTCAATATTCAAAAATAATAATAATAATAATAATAATATTTTATTTTTTTTTGTTTGTATTATTATTTAATAGAAAATTTCACTATAAAAATGAATGAACGTAAAAACATACACTCACGATATCTAAGATTGGCATTTCCAAATCACTTCAAAAAAAATTTAACTCTTAAGAAAGAAAAAAGTTCAAATACACAGCCTGCCCCACTAACCCAGCACACCCCTCACCTACCATAATAAAAAAAAGCTCTATAAAATCCAAAGTTTTTACATAAAATTTACATCAAAATAATAATAAAAAATCCTGTTTTTATTATTTTACTTCAGCTTAGATCGTAGTAATAGTGTCCTGCCGATTGTATTAACAAATAAATAAATTAATGAAAATTAATAATTTTTTACTATAAATAAATTTATTTTTAAATAATTTTAAAATATAAAAAAAAATTAAATCAAGATTGTTTATAAGGAGACAGGTCTAAGGAAAGAATCTTAAAAAAAAGAATTGTATTTACTATCAAATGTATACTTTTTTAAAACTAAATCCAGCATAGTTTTGTCGACACTGAGCCATGCCAATAAAGAGTGGGGATTTTTTATTTAATCTCAAGTTTGTAATATAATTTAATTAATTATTTTAAAAAAACTTTCTTTTTTTTTGTTCTTATCCCCATAATTTTTACACATTTTCATTTTCAAATATTCTACCGTCTCACGCCTTGAAGAAAATTAACGTTTAATTATGTTTGGGTGCAAAGGTGATAGTGTCTCATTGAAGAAAAACCCCCTTTTCCCTGCTCAAAAAAATCATGCAACTATAAGATTCATGTCAGCCCCTCCTACGCTTTTTGAATAATCTATTTTTTTAATACCAGACTCATACTTAAAGTATTCAACAATCAATTTTACCCATTAACCCACCACCCACCCACTGGACAAGAAAACAATCCTTAATAATTGCTTTTATCTTCATTAAAAAAAAATAATAAAAAAACACCCTCGAAAAAAAGATTAAAAATTAATATTTTAGATGCGAATTAACGCATATTTTTATTTAGTTTTTTTTCTTCTTCTTCTAATTTTCATATTACAATATATTTTTTATTATTATATTAATTACTACAATATTATTATTAATAGTAAAAAATATTGTAATTAAAATTACAAACACCATTCAAATTGGAAGATAATAAAAGAAGAAATGCGGGAGGGAGGGAAGTGCTTGAATGTACCTAAAAGTTTTTTGGATAAATTTCTTTGCAAAATTCTTTATTTCAATTTATTCAAATTTTTTTATTACATAGCATAAATGAATAAAAAGAGTGGAAATGGGCGACTTTTTTTCCTTTAGGGCTCCCACTCCCCATCCGAAATCCTCTTTTATAAAGAAACCAAAAATCCATAACTTAAATTTTTTGCTCTTCACTTTTTATTTTTTTTACCTAAGCTAAATGGAGGCCTATAAATTAAAAGTTAGTTTTTCTAAGAATAGCAAAGAATTTGCACTTTTTTCTCCTTTTTTTTTATTACCAAAAAGTACTAATTTTAATTAAAAATTGATATATAAACAATAGTAAAGTTACAGTCACCAATTTATACAACAAAAAAAAGACTATATAAATAATATTATTTAAATAAAATTGGTTGGGGGGGGGGTTTAAATTGAAACGGTTGTGGAGAGGGGTATGGAGAGGGGGAAGAGTATAAAATAAGGTATAAATTCTTTCTTCTTTTTAAAAGCTTTTTTCTTTTAAGTTATAGAAATTAAAATAGAAAAAAAAACGTGAGATTTTCTCTTATTAACATTTTATTATTAATTAAACGAGAATAACAGAAGAAAAAAAAACAAATAATTTGTCAAAAGTTAAAATGGCACAAATTTGATGTAAAAGAAATTAAAAAAAAAACTTAAAAAAACAGCACTAACGAACAAGTCACCTGAGGAGGAGCAGGCACTATTGATACTACAACAAGCTCTGACGTCAAAGCTGAAGCAAACATTTTTATGTTCCAACAACAATCAAAGCTTTACAAAATTTAAAGTTAATAGAACAGAACAAAACAAAATTGCTTGTGCTCTTTTTTTTCTCTCCCATTTTGTTTTTCTTGTACCAAAATTCCAATAATTCCAAGTTTTCTCTTGGCTGCTAACTTTTAAAAGTTTCATAGATTTTTCCTCTCTTTTAAAAAATGCTCATTTTCTCTTAAGTTTTAATAATAATAAAAGAATAAAAAATAGTTTACGTTTTCTTAGGTGGTTTTTAATTAGTAGAAAATTTAATTTTTTTTTTTTTTAAAGAATAAACAAATTATTATCCCGTATTGTTAGTGTATCTTTTATAGGGAAATTTTACTATTTTACCAACAAAAAAAAAAACAAAAAAAAACAACAAAAAAATTATTTTCATAAAAACAATTTATGCAAAATTTGATACTCGTATTTTCTATTTTTGTCAATTTTCGATTGCGCTTTCTGAATTTTACACGACTTCATTTTGTTTAAAGCGCACCGTCAGAATTATTAATTGTTTTTTTCTTGTACTCAAAAACAGTACAATTTTCTATGAAAAATAAATGTATTAAAAAAAATTAATCACAAATACTAAAAACATTTTTTTTCCCACTTAATTTTTTTCAAAATTTAATTTTTATGAAAAAAAAAATTCCTTTTAAAAAGTTCAAAATTCACATAAAAAAAAAAATTTTTTTTTGTTTTTTTTTTCAATAGAAATATTAACTTTTTTAAAAAACTTATTATTAATTATTTGCTTTTCGAAGTTTCAATATTTTTAAGTAAACACACAGAGAGTCAGTTTGGTACCGTTTTTTTTTTTCTTTTTTAAAAAAAAAACTTTATTTATTTTTACACTTGAACTTGAAATATTTTTTTCTTTAAATCGTAAAATTAATTTAGATTACAAAAGGAATAATATATGAAAAGATCACTTGTTGAAAACAAAAAATTAACAACTTAAAAAACTTTAATCCATGATAATAATGTGCTGCCCCTGAATGTATGCAAAAAACACGTTGAATTTGAAACTTCCACGCGCCATCAAAATTTGTTGTTGTTGCTCTGGCCCCTCTCGTTTGTCCACGACAAAAAAAAAAAACACCTATAATCTCACTAAAAGCACAATATTTTTTTTCGTACATTTTTTTTATTATTAAAACAGGTGAAAAAAAAATTTTTTTTTTAATAATCTTATTGATTTGTTTTTTTTTTTTGGCTATTTTTATTTATCGAAATTTTTCAATTATAATTCATTAAACATTGACACAAAATTTTTTTTTTTTACGTAAAAAACTCAACAAATAAAAATTAATTATAAAAATTATTATTATTTTTAAAGCGTTATTGTATATATATATATATTTGTGTATATCATATAATATTTTAATATATTGTATTTTGTAAATTATTGTATATGCAGGAATAATGTGAATATAATTATTTATTTTTATTTTTATTTTTTTTTTGTTAAAAAAAAAACAAAATATTTTAAACCTAAAGAAAAGAAATTTAAAAAAAAACATTTAACTTGATCCATAATCTACGACTGATAAGTTCCAATGAACGCATTGCAAGAAGGACAATAGTGGTTGGCGTTTCTGCACGAGTCTACACAATATGGTATACATACACAGGGAATACATCTGTAACAGAATCAAGCAAAAATATAATTTAATTTATTAGAAAAACTATCTTTTCTGTAATATACGATTAGGAAATGAAAAGTTTATTTTTTGAAAATATTATCCTTACCCGAATATGCAAAGCAGTAAAGCTATAATATGTGTTTTCGTTGTAGATTCATGACGCAAGTCCGTCATCCCGACATTTCCGCATGAAGTACAAGTGATCCTTGATGAAGTAGGACCTACTGCTGGTGGTGCTGTTACGTAAGTGGTCTGCATTTGTGGTTGAATCGGATGTGGATATCCACCTCTTTCCATAAAAATTATTACAATTGACTGTTATAAAGTTAGGTGATGATGGTGGTCGATTTGTTTTTGTTGTTGTTGGTAGACTTTTTTAAATAAAAAAAAACCCAGCTCTACGATCCCAACGATGTATATCTATCCAAATTTAAACGCCAACTGATTGGTAAAAATATTGCTGCGAGCACATTCATACGTTGCGCCACAAAAATTCACGAAAAAAATCTAAAGCTAAACAGTGCGGTACATAAAATAACGAACACACAATATTATCATTTTTATTTTATTTTTTTTATTTGTTTTTAATCATAAAATACATAGTTTTTTGTTTGTTTTTGTTTTGCGCCTACAATTATTAATAGGCATTTGAGTTATGAGTGTGAAAAACTACTGAGAATTTCGATAAAATCTTATTAAATAAAATAATAATTTTCAACTACTCTAATTACATTATACGGCCACCACCCATTTTCTGTCCTTTACTTTTACATTTTAGAAGTAAATTATATAAATCTCCCCTTCCAAAAAAAAATGAAATAAAAATTTTTAAAAATTAATAAATAAATAATAATTTTTTTTTCTCTGTACAATTGTTCTTATCTGAAGTTTTTTATTTTTTTATTTGTATTTTTTTTTGTTGCTGTTGCCAAGTTTAAATACATATTTTTTCCATTCGCAAGAAATAAGAATTTTTATTTGCGTAATGAGTGATTGCTACTAAATACATTTTTGTATGATTTTTCATGGCTGTTATCATAATTGTGTCAATTTCTTGATAATATATACCATAAAATAAATAATATGGTATTTATTGCATAACACAGACAGTAAGAAGATTATCTTTTAACTGTACCTTAGCAACTCTATGTATAATAATAAAAATGAAAAAAATTTCTATTAGATTACCGATAAAAATTAATAACATTTTTGATTTGAGTTCTTTTTTTTTTTGCTGATTTGATTTAATATTTAACAGAAATTTTAATTTAATTGTTTTGGCATTATTTATCGGTTTTGTTTTCTTACCTAAGACTAAACCACCCCCCCTTCCCCCATACCCGCAACCATTTTATTTATAATTGATAATAGTTATAATTGATATTCTATTAACATGGAAAAATTCAGACACATCTTCATGGAATTCGAGTGTTTGTTTTGTTGTTATTTTTTTCTGTTGTTGATTTTTTTTTTAAGTCAAATACAAAATACAGTCTGTTATCTATTTATCTGCGCATTATTTTATTATTTAATCTATTCTTTTTCAGTTATGGAGTGACTAAAAATATCAGAAACAATTCATTTATAGAAAATTACAATTTCTTTGAGGTTAAGTTATTTGACCTCGTGTTCGATTCTAGCAAAGAAATTTATTACAACTTAAAACAATTGAAAAATCTTCGAAAAATTTCTTGTTTTTTTTTTTTACAAATATTTTTTAGAATTATTTTATTTCTATATAAAAAAAAACTATTGTAATAGAAACAATAAGAGCAAATGCAGCACCATTTTGAAATTTTTAAATTTATCCTTCATAACTGAAGGTTTTTATTCTATACCACAAATAAACCTGGAGTGGGGGGTGGGGAGAGGGCTGGTGTAGAAACAAATAAATAAATCACCGATAATCATGATATTATACAAGAACATAATAAAATAATTAGTTTTTGTTATCAAAATATAAAATGTGATTTTTTTTTCAAGTGATTTTAATGATGCAATCGTTTTTCTATAGGACAATTTTTTGTTGAAATTTTAATTTTCAAATAAATTCTGCTTCATACTTGTACGTACTATCAGTAAAATATAATATTTCAACAAATAAAAATAATTCTTTGTGTAAAAATTTGATTAATTCCATTAAAATAATAAAACTACTTGTTGAGTATTTATTATAGAAAATTCATTTGTTAATAATCGTTAACATTGAATTTATTGAAAACTCATAATTGGATTAATAAATAAATATTATAAAGTATTTCAATTGGTTTTTTTTTTTTTTAAAGTGATTTATCAAAATAATAACCAAGCAATTAATTTTAAAGTGGCTGATATTTTATCAGCTTAAAATAGCTCAGATTAAAAAGACATTATTTCGTAATATTGAATTCTATTATTAAAAAGAAAAAAAATATTTGTTATTCTTTTGTCCAATTTAATTACAAAATATATGATTTAATATTGGGATTTTTTTAAGATTGAAATGTATCAAAAATCTTTGATTTTTAAATATTAATTTTTTTTTTTTGGGCGTAAATTAATTTTTATCAAGAGATTTTTTTTCTAATTTTTTTATATCATAACTACGATAACTATATTAATCATCCAACATAAAATAAATAAGCTACTTAAATTATTCTTACAGTAAGCATTACCATGTATGGTAACATGTAAGATTAGAACGATTTTCTTTAAGATAAATAGAAAAAAATCCTTATCAAAATTTTTCTAACAACTAACTCATATTACTAATCACTTTGTAAACGCCCAAACTTTTACATAAAACAATTTTTAGTTTAGGTTTTTTTTTTCCAACTAATAACCAGAAAGGACCTCTGTTCTGTATACAGAATATGGCAGAAGTTTGAAAAAATTTAGTTGCATTATGGTGAATCCTGCTCTGGCAAGATACACACTAAAAAAAACCTCCTCGAAAATATTGCACTTTTTTTCTTTTCTTTTTAATAATCAATCTTCAAAATTTCAATCCTTAAAAAATTCCTAACCAAACAAGGACATTTCATAAAAAGTTTGTTTTATAAATTTTTTTTTATTTAAATATAATAATCCTTTGTGAAAGAATAATTTATATATGCTCGTAAGTGTGAACAATGCTAAAACGAAACTTTTTAAGCTTTTACACGAAATTCTATATTACATATAATATCCTTTCTACAAGAATTGCTATAATAATTTTTAAAGAAATTCTTTCAAAATAAATCAACGGATTTTTTTTTAAACAAAAAAAAAGGATTTTCTTTTTTTTAGAAATTTTTATTTTTAAAACGTTTCTTGTTGCAATTAAGATTTTTGAAAATTATAAATTTTAATCATCAATTATTTGCAAAGATTAACTATCAGAATTTTCTATTTTTAAGCAAAATATATAATTATATATTAGGAATAAATAACAAAAAACAATTAATCTTTTCAAATCTCATTTTTTTTTCTTTTTTGTATTGTAAAAATTTTGAATTTTTAATTCTTTTTTTAATATGAAGAAGAAGAATTTTCACAAAATGTGCAATTTGATAAATTTTCTTTCGGTTTCAATAAAAATTAAAAAAAAACTATTTAAAGAATTTTTGTAAAAATTGTCAAACTTTTCATTATAAAAATTTTCCTACAATAATTATCATCAGAAATTTTTGGTTACTTTCGCTTATAATCAAATTCTGGATTTATTCTTTAATAATAATATAATTAAAATTTTTTTTTTTAAAATCATACTTTCCTATTTTGAAAATTAATAAAAAAGAACTAAAAGTTAAAATAATAAAAAACAAGCACAAGTACTAATGTAAAATAGCAATCAAAGTCAGTTATGAAATTTTTTTTTTTTTATTATTTTGTTGTGAAATCAATAGAAACGTTTTTGGGGGAAGTGTCCATTTGATTTTGACCGTAACTGTATGTTCAAATAAATACACACGCACCCAAAATGAAATGTAAAAATTGTAAAACAAACGACAACCAAAAATCGATTTCTACCAAATTTCATTCTATTGCCCTCCATTTTTGTCCGATTTTTTTTCCCTGTTTTTGTTTCTCTCTCTCTCTCTCTCTATCTCTTTCTACAATATTTTTTGTTTCATCTACAAGAATTCATTTTCAACTATTTTTATTCGGTTCAATGTTGTTGTTGGTTTCTTCTTCTTCTTCTTCTTCTTTTCATTTATTATCATATCTAAGCGCGAAAAACGAAACGGAAAATATACCAAAAAATAATATCACATTTTCATTACCATACACGTTTTTTTGGCACGTACACGCACCCATATGGTATACACACACCCATGTATAGATATTAAAAAAAAAATTAAAAAAAAAATAAACAACAACGAAATTAAGCACAAACTATGAGTGAATTTTTATTTAGTCAAAGACGGGAAGATAAAGTTTGTTTAGAGGAGTAAATTTTTCGAACTTCGAAGCATAGTCGTGCTCGCTAGAAATAGTCTGTGGCCTAAACGACGAAGCTCTTCCTTGGCTGTTCCTCTACGGCGACTTCTTCGGCGTTCTCTTGTTAGCGGAATTTTTTTTCTAAGAATGTCGGGGTTTTCAGCGAATCCCCAAAGTCGCCTAAAGTATCATCATCATCACCAAACGATCTGTCCATTTTGCCCATTTGAGGATGGTTGGGAAAATTTTTGGGTAAGAAAAAGTTCTACAATCAGGCGTGCGTTTAGACAATCGTTAAATACACACACACACACACACACATTTACAAAAGCCACAGAAACAAGTTTGAATAAAGATGCAATTAAATAAAACAAAAAAACAACATTCAAAAAGGTTAAAATGATCAACAATTTCAAAATGAAGAGAAAAATTCATTTTGCCAAAAAAAATGTTGAATAAATTTAAAAGTATATGAAGTAGAAGAAGAAAAAGAAGAAGAAGAAAAGAAAGGACCTACGAAGTGATTTTGGGTGAAAGAGATGGAGACAGAGAGCATATTTACTAATGTATCAATGAACGCCACCACACCACCAAATATCGAAGAATGTGAACACATTCGGCAACAATATCAGAAACCGCATAAAAATATTCTCTTTCTCTTGATGATAGTTGGCGGTGGTGGTAGTGTGTCTTGACGATATTTTTTTTTTTTTTGTGTTGGTTTTTCTTAGCTTTGCTTCCTTCTACAATAGTTCGTCTTGCTGTTTAAAAAAGTTTTCAATGTGTTTTATTTCTTCTTCGTCTTCTTCTTCTTCAATTTCTTTGCCAAATATTTTTAGAGTATCTAGAGAAAAGCTGGTGCTGCAATTATTTACCAAAAGGTCTCAAAAACAATCAATGAAGAAGGGTGTGGTATTGACCACGGTCGCCCGACAGACGGTCTCGTCACATGCTGCTGTACTGTACTGTACCAAATCAGTTTTCAAAACTAATGTCAGCGCCATTTTTTGTTGTTGCATTTCGCATATTCTAATCGGGCCGAGAGCTTTCGTGGTGCGTGGAAAACTTTATAGCGCGCCAACTTGCAGGCAGATTGTCCGCGGCATTCAAACGTTTCAGTTGTTATCAGCTCGTTAAGTAATCGTTTAAGTACGGACTGTATTCACATATTGGGAAGGGCTATATTGTCAACTTGAATAATCAAAAAACCAAAAACGCTTGGTTAAAGTGAATTTAGAACTTAGCTAGAAAGACGAAAAGCTTTCGAGAGACAAAAAAATATATATATACGTGTATATAAAAATAAAGTTTACAAGTAGACGAACAACTAAGGAGCACCAACAACAACAACAACACAACAACAGCAACAACAAAAATAGTACGTCGGCTTTTATTTTTATGCACTTATACACTTACACAACTAGTGATTTATGTTATTATAATTTACATTTTTGTTTTCTTCTTCTATTTTCAATCTAACGAATATTCGTAATTATTTCCGGTGATAATACGAGTTTTTTGAAGTTGTTAATTTTTTTTTTTTTTTTTATTGCTAATTTATTTGTTACTACGAGTGAATACAAATAATTTAAATTTTTTTTTGTTTCTAATCTGTTATAACTAGAGTAGCACACTTAATTTCTATTTACTAAAAAAAAAAACCATCAACAACACATTTGTGTAATCAAAAGTCTGTCGATATGGAAGAAAAATTGTCTGTAAATAAATAATATTGCTGCAAATTGTCTATACTTTTTAAGTGGCCAACTATTAGTTATGGTAAAGTTTGGTTTTTTTATGTTTTATACTTTTTAATGCAATTTACTTTTATTTATATTATGTTTAGCTATCATTTGAAAAAATGAGGTTATTTTTGTCCAATAATTTTGTGTTTTTCTCTTATTTGATTATTTAATGTTTTTTTTTTTCATTAGAAAAATTTTGTTTGAAAAAAAAAATTGTTCAATATTTACTATAAAACGCATTTAGAGTTTGTTTTAAAAACTATTTAAAAAAATTAAAGTTGTTATTTTTTTTAACTATAAAAAAATTTTTTTTTAAAAAAAACTAAACAGTTTCCATACCAATTGTGATTTTTTTACAAAAGTAAATAAGAAGAGCCATTTTATTTAATTTGTAAAATTTTATATAAATATATTGAAATTATTTTTAAGAATTGAAAATTGATTGAAATTTTGAATAAAAACATTTTAAAAGCTCTTCATATTAAATGATAATTTTCACATTTAAAAAAAAAAAAAAATCCAAAAAAAAATTCTAACACTTATTTTTTGTTGTTCTTTATTTTCAATAAAAATTTCAAAATTCACTTTTCATTTGAAAGGATTTTAGTTTTTGTTTTGACAATTTACACCGGTGTATATGCACCCAACTTAGTCATATTTGTATAAATAATACCCCTCGGGCTTGTACACTCGCGACACATACACACACACACACATACACCTTGTCATAGTTGATATTTTTAAATAAATTTTCGTATCTAAGCTTTTTTTAAGTTTATCTTTACCACTCATCGCGGAACCTTTTTTGAAAATTTTCCACTATTCCAAAATTGAAAGTTTTTATCTTTAATAAAATTCAAATTTAAAAATAGCAATTACATAAAATAAAAACCATGAAATTTTATCATTTCTCCTTGAATATTAACACTTATGCCGATTATGTCAAATTGAAATAAATGAAAACTAATAAATAATAATCAATGAAATGCATTGTTAAAAATAAAATTATTTACCCTTTTTACACTCTTTACACTGATAACGATAAGACTGTGATTAAAGAAAATATCTAAGCGGTTTTTTTTTTTCATTGACGACAACTAAAGTGGACAAAATTAAATGTTGACAAAAGAAATGATAATTGAATAATAAAAATACCACCACTTATCTAACTACTAGAATTAAATCTAGTCACAATCTTATCGTTACCTGATTTTTATCAAATTATTTTATAAAAACAAAAAACAAAAAAAATATTCTTAAAAATCATTTTTCTAAAATTAATTGAAATTGGTTTTTTGCCCAAATGATTATGATTTCTTCAAATTAAAACGCAATGAATTTTTTTTTTAAATAAATTTTTTTTCCTTTTTGTATAATTTAAAAAAAAAGTCTAATTTTGTAAATTCATATTTTAATTAAAATTATGAACAAACAAATTAAAAAAAAACCCTAAAAAAAAGATTTTTTGAGTGTATATGACGTCAATAATGGCGTCGAAAGCTCAGCGCCGTCCATTGTTGATAGACAAGGCTGTGACATGAGTTCATTTTTAATCAAATAGTTTTTTTTAATTAGGAATTTATTGGCTTCTTTATTTCAATTAAATTATTAACATTTTTCGGTAATATGAAAAATTCCTATTCAACTAAATCAAATAACTTAGAATTCACAAATCAAATTAGAAAAAACATAATTCATTTGTTACAAACTAGAATTTCGCACCAAAATTTTTACTATTATTAAAAATTATTCTCCCAATTATTAAATGATAATAGGTGCGGGGAGGAGGGGGTTGGGTCTATGAAGGGCAAATGTGTTTAGAGCCAATTTCTATTTGATATAAAATTATTAAATAATAATAAGAAATTAAATAGTTCAAAAAATTCTCACAAAAATTTTTTATTATATTTTAAAGAAAAATATCATAAAATCGTGCCAATGGAGATAAAAAATATGTACAAATTAAATGTAATTTTAAAATATAATTTAATTGTTTTTGGTTTATTTAAAAGAGTTTTTATTTGAATTAATTTGATTAACGACTTTATTTACTAAAAGAACTTTAAAATTTCTTAAGAGAATATAAAATAAACGATTTTTGAAAGGATCCTTTAACCTTTTCTCAACTATTATTTATAATTGTTTTTTTACTGTTACTCGTATTATAAAGCCACTGTAAATATAAAATAATTCTCTTTGGCTTTTTGGAACAATAAAAATTTTAACTAAGTTCTATGTTAAAAAGAAAACAAAAACGTTGCAAGATTTTCGTATGGAAAATGTTTAATTTGTTCAAATTTTTTTTTTTTTTTTCATTTTTAAAACTAAATTTGTGTAAATTTTATTCATTTAAAACGAAAACGTGTACTCTTAGTATCAACAGACATACATACTTGCATATCTAGTCTGTATTATATTGTATATAAGATCTTAGTTAGATATAATTTAAAATTAACATTTAATACAAGGTCAAAAAATTACATTTTTCTATGCACACTTCAATTATAATATCAAATGGTTATATTCTTTTTAATTATTTCTAAACAATAAGAAAATAAGAAGAAGCAAAAAAGTTTACAACATTAAAAAAGAAACTGCCATAAAATAGGAATTATATTTTTTTAGTAGCAAACGAATAAAACCATAAAATAAAAACTGAGATAAATTGGCTGTAATTTAAAGTACAAAAAAATGTTAGTATTAAAAAAAAAATTGTTTAAAAGTTTTTTTTTTTGAAATAAAATTGATTTGGTTTTCTTTTCCTAATTAAAATGAAATAATTTCCAACTGTCCATTGGCGGTTCTAACCTAAAGCAGAGCTTTTGGAGGGAAAAAACGATGTTTTGTTGGAGAACAGTTTTTATGATCATCTCTGGAAAGAGTCTTAATAATTGCTCGCCACAAATACAATCGCATTTATATAAATTTGATGTGCATATATCCCAATCGACATTGATGGCAGCGATCGACAATGTCAAAACCAAGTGCTTCCCAAAGAACCGGGCACGCCTGCCTCAACGCGTAAAGAATGTGCGCGGGACGACGAGCAACAGCGCCGCGGTCTTCGAGTCTCGTGGTTTGGGTGTGGTGGGTCCATGCGAACCGGTCATATTCGGGGACGTGGTGGAGCAGTCGGTTATGCTTCTTAACTCAAAATAGCCTCGAACTTTGTATTCATTACACGAATTCTTGTCGGTTATTACGAAATTCAGAAAACATAATCGAAACGGAAGCCAAAAGCAAAGAAAAAATTATTTTTTTTACAATTTTTTTTCTTCTTTTTTGATTGAGGAATAAGAAACGTTTATTCCATGATAAATAATTTTGATCATAAATTTTTTTTGTTCTATTTTTATTTATTTTTCAAATAAATTGAAATAAAAGAGCAAAAATTATGCCAAAATAAAAACGACAAGTAAAAATTTTACATGAACACTTTTAATATTTTCAGAAAATAATATACAAAATTTATATACTCCCCAATCTCATGGCTAAAAGACTCTACCATATCTACTTGCGTCTCTTTAATTTTTATTATTAGTTTTTTACTCATTGTTTTGGGCGTGGAAAAAAATTATTTATAAACGAAATTCAAAGCAATTTTCAATTAGGAAAAAAAAAATAAAAAATTTTTATGGTAGTAGACCATTCCAAACAACAACAACAACAAAAATAACACTTGTTATAAATATATCTAAGCTTTTTCTCAGTTTCTTCCCGAATTCCTTACAAATTTTCATTTTTTTTTGTTTTGCTTTTTTTCGAAATTCATAAAAAGATATTTTCGTAACAAGACTAATTAGTAATAAAAAAATATTTATAATAAAATTACCATCTTATAAATTTAAATTTTAAAATTTAAAAAATTCCAATTTAAGATTTAAAATAATAATTTATGAAAATAAAAAAATTTTCTTTTTGTAAATGCTATAATTTTCGATTTAAAAAAAATAATAATTTAACTTTTTTTTTGTTTTTATTTTATGATAAAATTTCATCTTGGAATAAACCGAACTGTTAATAATTGTAATAAAATATTTTAGTATTATTTTTAAATCGACCTAGATAATAATTACTAAATGATAGAAAGAATAAATTTATTTTTAGTCGTCAATTTAGAGTCAGTATTTTAAGTAATAGAAAAAATATTTTTTGGTTGTTCTAAAAAATATAAATTCACCACCAAATTCTATTATTAACTATTTAGTTGACCTAGAATTAGAATTTCAATTATTTGATCAAATGGATTTAAAAAGAAATAAAATTTGAATCGAAGCGAATTGTTGACGAAAATTTTCTATATTTTTTATTAGCATGCAAAATGCTAGTCTGTATTTTAGACTAAATTAATCAAATTTTAGGGTTTAAAAATAATTAAAAAAATCTCCAAAAAGTATATAAAACTAAAAAAAAATAATTTATTGCTATTTTACTTATAGACTAAAAATACTATAAATTCGAATAGACTTAGTCATAAATAATAAGAAATATTAATAAAAGAAAACAAATATAAACAAAATTCTTCGGAAATGATTATTTTTCTGTAATTAAACACATTTATTAACAAGAAACTGCGTCTGTAAATAGAAATTAACTGAAAATTTATTATTCGCATATTATTTTTTGCACTCTTAAATTTCCCAATAAGCGTCTTTTACCTTAAACTGTCTCAATGTTGACATTATTTTCTCAACAAAAATAGGGGGGGGGGGGAGAGTTGGTAACAGAACTAATAATACCCAAGCACCTGCCGAAATGTAAACAATTTCATATTAACAAGTAATCATTATAAGTCGGTAAAACGCTAATCAAGAATTCGAATAACTAAAACGTAAATAATTACTCACACTATCTGTTGTTGAATATTTTTTCAGTTTTATCATATTTTTATTGATAATTAATTTCATTTTTGTTTTCCATTTTATCTTTACATAATAATTTCAATGAAATTGTTTAAAAAATTGTATAACAAAAAAAAATTACCATCGCCAATAACACTTATATTTCGGCAACATTGCAAAAATGCCATGCGGTTAAGCAAAATTGCCCCAATACAGAGAAAATTTGGCAATAATGGATAACAAAATCTCGGTTGCATATAAAAAATGTTGCATTCTTTTTGTGGTAAAATAACAACAACAAAAAATAAAAGGAAGTGAACAAGAAACGAACAAAAGGCCCCCTCCGCAATTCAACCGAAAATGGCGGTCAACCAAAAGTCAAGAAGTTAAGCAAAAAAAATAGATGGTTTGCCTTTGTTTTTCTTCTTCTATCATTCGGTATTGATTGGGCCACAAAAATTTCAGCATAAAAATCCCAACCAAACCTGAAGTAGAATCCAAACAAAATATACGATCCCCAAACCAACAGAAGAAATAAACGCCCAAGAATTGAACAAGTGTTCGTTCTTTGGACAAAGCACATTTCAAATGAAAGTTTTTTTTTTCTCGTACAACATTAGACCAACTTTTGAATGCATGGAATTAAACAACTATAAAAAAAAATAACGAAAGAATAAAAAGACGAATAGAAAGATGGTGTTGTAGAATATTTAATGGTGGTGAAAAAATATATAGTAACAAAAATGGACAAAAACCAGAAAGTCAAGGGCATACAGAGTGCTTGAAATATTGTATGTACCCCGGTCTTTATGAGGCTTATGGTCTCCATATATGTATGAATGGATATGCACACAAACTAAGGCATTTAACATATTCCATAGAGGAGGTTAGTAGGAATGAAAAATTTTTCAATTTCTTTTTTATGTATCATTCTGCGGAGAAATGCCAGACACCAGATGGTGTTAGTGTATTTTCGTTAAATTGGGACAATTTCCTTGAGAGAGAAAAAAAACCAACGAAAAACTAAATAATTGTAAAGAATTTTTTCATTTATTTTCTTCTTCTTATTTACATAATAACTCAAGACTTTTGTAGAGCATAAATTACGGTCAAGTATCAAATTTTATGCGTGGTGAATATGTTCACCATAAAATGTAACTTTGCCAATGGATGTGCACGCGTACAAATATGGTGGATGTCAATGACGATCGATGTGTAACCACACTCATGCAAGCACGCATTTTGGCATTGGTTTTTATTTGGTCTGCCATTACAAGACGGCTGACTGGCGAACTTCATCCAAAATTCTTTGGACAAAACCCAAACATCAACTACTCCTCCGTTTTGTCCTCTATTCTCTCATTAAACACTCAACCAACATAAACTACACACACAATAATCGTAACATAAAATTTTAAAAACGAATTGGAGCGACGATCGTTTTATGCACGAGCGAGTAGCCATTCTCATGTGCGCACACACACAAATCCAAACGGGGGAATTCTGGTAGCACCAAAAATCATCCGGCCATGAGCATGAGAAGATGGGCTACATATTAGAAAGAAAGAGATCAACAACAACAAAACCAGATCAGACCGCCAATACGAAAACGTCAAACAAAACGAAATAAAAAATTTCGAAAATATTCGCTTTCGATTTCGAATAGAATTTTTTTCTCTGCTGGTTTTTTCGCGCTAATTTTATTTCTATTTTTAATGGTTGTTGTTTTTTTGCCTTTTTTTTGTATCCATTCATATACATGCGTACTTAAATCAATGCAAACGAACATAATGACTATTAATTTTGTACAAATCCATAGAGAAATAATTGATATACGACGGCGTATTGGTATTGGTATTTTTTGATAGTTTTTTTTATCTATACTCAAACTAAGAACAATAAGAACTCGTGTAGGCAAACTTATATAAATTAGTTTGAAATGAGCACACACATCCTTAGGCTTAACGATGGTGACGAGGTCGAAACGCGTGGGCGTAGGTTCTTTGGCACTTTCAATGTCAATCATACAAAATTACTGGTTTTCAATTAATTTTTTTTGCTACTAAAAAAATATATTGTCAAATTTTTATATATGTCAATAAGATTGAAGAAATTTAGGAGAAAAATGAATTTTAGTAAGAAGAGAGGATCTTTTTATGTTGGTTTTCTGAACAGTTACATAACCTTAAACTTACCCAAACACACACTAATCCATGGCTAGTCTGTTTTCGTTTCTTTTATTTCTTTGTCAAATTCAGCAAATTCTACAATACACAACAATTTTTTCATATTACGACAATTACATAAATTAT
This sequence comes from Atherix ibis, assembly GCA_958298945.1. NCBI lineage: Eukaryota > Metazoa > Arthropoda > Insecta > Diptera > Athericidae > Atherix > Atherix ibis. The sequence goes on along the minus strand of OY282607.1, from coordinate 1,640,078 downwards.
GCCCTCTAAGCTTTTGTAGACTATAAAATAAATTCCCTTTTAGTTGAATAACTGGACTTTACTTAGCACTCGATCGTAAAAGGAATAAAAGATTTATCCAATTTGTACCTTGAAAAGTAAAATTAAATATAATATGATTTTCCATATAGTTTTAATATTATTATGTTGTTTTAAGCTTGCCATAATATATAAAAGATTACATTTTAAAATGATTGGTAAAAAAAACCTTCTTGCAGAAGCTGATCTTTTGAGGTAATAATTGTTGATGAATTTTTCGTACATTTCTGGATGTATGTGTAATTCAGCCATTATTATTTGGTCGATATTGGTTTTTAAATACTCTAAAAATTAAGAAATGTCGCGTAATTACAATTTTTAATATAGATTTACAAAAAAAAAAAAATACAACCATGTCCAATCAAACGATCTTGAATGGCAACTGACATCACCACATCTCGAGATTATGCGTCCTGTAACTTCTCGCACAGTAAAACCAAAATTTATCAACCTAACGCCACGAAAAAAATCACGATTACCAACATAACGCCACGAAAAAAAAATCGAAAATCGAATATACATAACCCGCGTAAAACTCAAAATTCGCGATACTTTTTGAACAGACCTCGTGTATGCGGTTGTGGCATCGTCTTGTTAAAACCACATTCAGTCTAGATTAAAACCGGCCATTTAAGACCAAAAAAAAGTTGCTTGTCGGCAATGGTCTCCGCTTTTTATTTTTCAAAGAAAAGAGAATTCATGCTATTTTTAGTACCAAAGTGGACACAAGACAATCACTTTTTGTAGATACATAGCTTATCTGTATTTACTTGTGGGTTTTCAGAGCCCTATATATGGTAATTTTGCTTATTGACGTATCCACCGAGAAAGAAATGAGCCTCATCGGTCACCTCTTTAAACGTGAAATGTGGCTAGAGCAGAATCACCATTTATAGAAAAATTTTGACAATTCTAATGCTAATTTTTGGTAGTTAAATAATTTACATTATAAAATGGCAATCTTTAATTGAAGAAAATTTTAATTCAAATAATATATATGCTAAATAGCTGTCAAATTATAGGACTATAGTTTATTAAGCTAAAAAATGGATAACCCGGTAAATGGACTGTTCTTAAAAGTTATTTTTCGCATTCGTTTTTTTTTCAAGTATACTTTGAGGTAAGGGATCACGAATTATATAAAGCCTGTCAATTAATATTGTTAATTCCGTGTGTTTAATAGACATTCAATAAAAGAAAAGTTAACACATTTTTTTATTTAAGAAATTTTTTTTTTTTGGTATAAAATTTGCCTTTAAATTTTTTTGATTGTGTTCCTAATTAAAATTGAATTTTTTTCAAAGATAATTCAGTAAAATTTCTAATAAAAATTAATTAACAAATTTTAAATTGATTTGCAAATTAGCGCAAAAACAGAAGAAGTTGATAAAAATTGGAAAGTTCGTTTTCTTCATATTGTTACCTGCTTTTATTATTAAGTGTCGTCAAAATGGTCTAAGACGAGTTTTTTAACTGTTGCCAAATTGCCTCATGATTGTGGCTTTACACAATGTCCTCTGGTTCATGTCCCAATAACCTTACATATAAGCAAACAGACTTTATTAGCTAAGACTAACTTATAATTTTTTATTAATAATGTTCATTTTTAATAAGAAATATTCATAATAAAAATTAATTAATTCTTCTCAGTGTTGCCAAATTTTTTTTCTTTTAAAAGTCAGTTTGGTTCTATTCGTATTCAAACAATTTTTATAATACAATTTTCTATTCACTATTTATCCAAAAGAATAATAGAAAAAATTGAATATTCATTTTCAGCTATTTAGTTAAAAATAAGTTCCAATTAATCATCATCATTATATTTTAGTCACGAAAATCGTATGAAATTAATTATAAATGAAATTATAGTAAAAAATATTTCCAACCAGGTATCCATTCTTTATTGGATTTATTCAATGTCAAATCCTATAAGGAAAATAATTAATTAAATAAAATAAAATCATTTGAATTGTGAAAAAATTAGCTCATAATCAATCAAGTGTTCGTATCCAAATAATTAATAAACAAATCAACAAGTGGTTTTTTTTCATATGGAAATAATCAAAATCTAAATCCATACCATATTAACGCGTTAATACATTATTTTCTACTAATCCGTGAATGAAGGAAAAGCTTATCATTTTCCAACCGAATACACACCTTTTTGAAATAAATAAAGAACTATTCAATATTTTCCAACAGAAATAAAAAATCAAAACAGAAAATAAAAACCATTTCATAATTATAATTAAAAGTCGAAAAGAACAAATGAAAGGGAGATCGTCGACAGAATGGGGTCAGTCTAAAAAGGTCAAAGTTTCCACTATTCAAATTTATACAGTTCATTGGTATTTCCCAACTGAGCAAGAGAAACGTACAAACTCATATTTTTGGCGCCAATATGACGGCCAAATTTGTTAAACTGAAGCTTTTCCTTTTCACAATGAAAGCGTACAGAAAATCGATATGTGACGATAGTTATTATGCTCAAGTTACCAACTGACTATGCTCGTATAAAACTACTGACACCCTTACACCGCTCATATTGTGTTAGTTGAAATTTACGAACTGCTAAATTTATTCGTTGGTAATGGAATTTTATATCGAAAATAACTGAATTATCCTCAGAAAGAGTGTCTGCCGTCTATCCTCTCTCATCCTAACATACACCAAAGAAGATTTCAAAGTTCCATTTTGGTTTTTGGTTTGTTGTTGTTGTTTTTTTTTAAGGGGACACAATCAAATTCATTTAATACCAAATAAACCAAAATGAATTTATTTTTGTCTGCAGTAATTTTTTTTCACCATTTATTCAATTGTCTTTAGTTACACAACAGTATATTTATATTCCATTAAAATTCCATCAATTAATTGAAATATTTCGTTCATTTATTACCAGCAATTATTATATGGAATTAAACATATTCGAAAATTAATCGTTTATAAATAAAAATATTTATGAACGAATTTAGTTCAATGGAATTTAAACGAAATTCATTATCCTCTGTCGAAAATTTGCCTTCAAAACTATACACGATATTCGATTGTGCACTATAATTCCATTATTTCCATGAGTAGGCGCCATTTTGTTTCGTAACGTAATTACTGCCAACAGACTAGCGACCATCATAAATAACAAATATATGATAAAACTGAAAGAGAACAAAAGAATAGCCAAATGAAGAGCATATTTTGTTTGTAGCTTTTTGGTTTTTGGTGTCAATAAATTCACCCCTTGAAGCCTATTTAATTAAGAAATTAATTAATTTATCTTTGGTGTGACGTCATTGCGTTTGGCTTTTATCTAAAACCATTCACCATTTCGTCCAACAATAACAACAACAATAAAAAAACATAATTTTGTTTTGTTCTGTTTACAAACAAATTTTTATGCATAAAACATGGCTGCGCGCACATGCAGACAAGATGCTCTTACAATTGATAGCCTGTTGCCATATTTTTCGAGTCTCAACGGTTGAATTCAACAAAATTTCTGAGGTCATTTTCGACTGTCCAGTAAATAATTGATGGGTATAGTGATGACATAATAGTTTTTTTTTGTTATCAAAAGAATATTTTTATATGTGCAAATACAAAAACGAAGTTAATATTAAAAGCAACCAACAGAAACCAACTGTGACGTATTTTCGTATTAGAAAAAAATTCCGAAAATATTTATTATTTTTGGTTTGACTTTATTTGGATGAGAGTTTTTGGCAACAGTTTTGCATGGAAAATTTTGATATATTGTTTATATTTTATTTTTCAATTCTAAATATTGACTTTTGATAATAAAAAATTTGTTTTGTCTCTTTTTTTTAATATGTTTTATAAACAGCCAATAAAATGGCGTTAGTATGAATAACAGCCATAATATTTTAGCATTTGTAGTGGTGATACATAATCTTTCATGGGTTCATTTAGGAATATTTTCAACGAATACAATTACACCAGAATCGATTAGAACATTTTAATTAAAGCACATCAGAAGAATTAATGTTTATTAACGACAAGATCACAAGTTGAGGAGATATTATTTTTTATTTTTGTAGAAGTACGAGTATGAGTGCTCACTAACCTTGGGCAGATCATTGATTTTGTTTGTAAAGACAATTTAGAATTTTTTACTAATTTTTTGGTTTGTTTTTTTTTGTTGAACAAATTCAAATCGCATTCCTTACGAACTACTATAATTAATTGGGATTTTTTTATTTGAAATATGTCTGTATATGTATTGGGAATTTTTGTTGCCTTTGAATTTATTCTTTACTAAAATTTCCACACATTAATAGCTTCCATGTTTCTTGGAAATTGCTTATAGAATTAAATGAAATTAATTTTTAGGTTAATTTTTTTCTTCTCATTTCATTAATCTTTCAGCATTTGGAGAAATCGTTTTTTTCTTTTCGTTTAAATTAAATAATTTTCCATCCAATAGTTAATTTGGTATTATTTTTTTTTTAAATTCAGTACTGAATTTAATAAGTTTATAGAGAGCAAAAAATTTCTTGGGTTTTATTGTAAAAGTAAAAATGAAAATACGCCCATCCAGTCTTATCAGGAAACTTAACCAAACAAATTTACCAGCCAAATTCCAAAAATAAATTCATTAGAAATTCTGACCACAATTCAAGATTGTTTATGTTATAAATTATAAATACTTTCCATAGCATCTGAACGAGAACCTTTGTTCAGAATGCAGACGTCCAAACGAAACTCTTCCTTCGACAGTACGATGGCTGTTGTCAATCTCTAACTTGATCCGCCCTTTGCAAACCTAAACAAAATTCGATATTTTCTATGTAAACAAACTTTCAATATATCTCATCCATTAATTTATAAAAATAGTGCTATGAATCGAGTAATTTCAACAAAGACCTCGGATTGTTATCGAAGCAATTAAAGAGTAATTAAACTAACAAAAATTAATCCTTGTTGTATTAGGTGTAGATAATTTTGGATAAAATGTTTCTTGTTGATACTTTGTTAACTGATCTCATTATCGATTGGATTTCTTTTGCTTTTACACGGAATAGTGTTGACATATTTGCTTTATCATATTAATGCAAGAAAGCGTCTGAAAATCTATTTTTTGAATCGAATTTCTCCTTTCTAGCCTTATTTTTTTTTTTAAAAACATGTTCTTTCCGTTTTTTGTTAAGTGGTCTCATTATAAACTGATAAGTTTCCGTCTTTACATGAGATGGCGTTGATAAATTTTCTTAATTCAAATACAAAAGGCGCTCAAAACCAATTCTTTTTAAATAATTTATTTTTCTAGTCATGTTTTCTAATTTTTTAACTGGTCCAATAATTGATTTAAAATTTCTACACTAGAAAGCGTTGATATATTTTTGTAGCCATATTCGTAAAAGAGGACGCCAGAAACTACATTTTAATTTTTTAAAATTGTTATTCTTTCTTCTCTTATTTTTTCAAGAAAAAAACATGGATTCGTGTATTTTTTTAACTAGTTTTATTATCGATAGTACATATTTCTGTTTGTACACAAGATGGCGTTTATATATTTTTCATATTCGCAAAAGAGGACGCCACATACTACATTTTAATTTTTTAAAATTGTTATTTTTTCTTCTTATTTTTTAAAGAAAAAAACATGGATTCGTCTATTTTTTTAACTAGTTTTATTATCGATAGTACATATTTTTGTTTGTACACAAGATGGCGCTCATATATTTTTCATATTTGCAAAAGAGGGCGCCAGAAAATATATTTTAATTTTTTAAAATTGTTATTCTGTCTTCTCTTATTTTTTAAAGAAAAAAACATGGATGCGTCTTATGTACTATCGATAATAAAACTAGTTTTTTAACTAGTTTTATTATCGATAGTACATATTTCTATTTTTACACGAGATGGCGTTGATATATTTTTCATATTCGTAAAAAAGGAGGCCAGAAACTATATTTTAATTTTTTAAAATTGTTATTCTTTCTTCTCTTGTTTTTAAAGAAAAACACAAGCATTCGTCTATTTTTTTTAACTAGTTTTGTTATCGATAGTACATATTTCTGTTTTTATACGAGATAGCGTTGATATATTTTTCATATTCGCAAAAGAGGAGGCCAGAAACTATATTTTAATTTTTTAAAATTGTTATTTTTTCGTCTCTTATTTTTTAAAGATTCGTCTATTTTTTTAACTAGTTTTATTATCGATAGTGTATATTTCTGTTTTTATACGAGATGGCATTGATATACGAGTATTTGCTAAATTATTCAAAATAAAAAATAGCGTTCAAAATTGATTTTTTTCTAAAATTTTCTACTGAAAAAAAAAATCAAAATTTATTACACGAAATGACTCTGATTTCTTTCTAATCTATTTTAATGCAAGAGGGTGCCAGAAATTATATTTAAAGGTTTTTGTTTATCTTTCTGCTCTTATTTTTTAAGGAAAAAAATGGATTTTTTCTATTTTTTTTAACTGGTTTTATTGTCGATCAATTGTAAAAATTGCTGTCGATATATTTTCTGTTATTTTAATGCAAAATGGCGCCTAAAACGAATTTTTTTTTTGAATAATTTATTTTTCTGGGTTTTATTTTGAAAGAGAAAGTTTTTTTTTAAGTAGTCCAATAATTGACACTAGATGGCGTTAACATATTTTCGTAGCCATATTCATAAAAGAGGACACCAATTTTAAAAAACTAAGTTTTTTAAGTTATTTTTCTTATTTTTGAAAGAAAAAAAAGTTTTTTCTTTATTTTCAAATGGTCTTATTATTGATTGTACAAATATCTATTTTTATACGAGATGGCGTTGATATACGAGTTTTTGCTAATTTATTTAAAATACAAAATGGCGCTTAAAATTAATTTTTTTTAAATTTTCTATTGAAAAAAAAATAAAAATTTATTACACGAAATTACTTTGATTTTTTTCTAATCTTTTTTAATGTAAGAGGGTACTTTACATTTTATTTTTATTTTTAAATATTGTTTCTTGTTTCTGCTCTTGTTCTTAGGATAAACTAGTTTTGTTGTACTCTGCTGAATGATATTTCTAATTTTATTTTTGGTTAAAATATATTTTGTCGATACTCTATTGACTGGTGGTATTAGCGATTGGAGAAATTTTTGGTTTCTGCACCAGATGGCGTTGGTATATTTTCCAAATCATTTTTATATAAGAAGGCGCCAAAACCTATTTTTTAGTTTTTATTACATAATACCAGATAAATAGTATTTGTTTTTGAGATCTGTTAGCTGGTCGTCATTAAAGATTGAAAAATTTCTGTTTCTGCAAGAGTCGTTTTTCATATAAAAAGGAGCTAAAAATTAGATTTTAATAAAAAATTGCTTCTGGTTTTATGCCTACATCATTTTTTTTTGGTAGTATGGTAAATGGTTTTTTGAAAAAATTCTTATTCGCACTCCAGATGGGGTTCATTTCCATAGAAGAGGTAATTTGGTTTACTTTTAAATTTTCTTTGTTTCTAATATTATTTTTGGATGAAGAAAGTTTTTTTTGTAAATCTATCAACAATTTTTTCGATTATTGATAATAATATGAATCAAAAAAATTACTTCGTTCATTTACCACGAACGCTATTTAACAATTCGTCTGTACTTTCCAATCAAATCACTATACTCCACCTACAAACGCAACTACTTTTTTCATAGAAAATAGTTGTAAAAAAAGGAAATCAAAACACAATACAAGTTTTGATAATCTAATAATTTTCACTATACAAACAAACGTCGAATAATTTTAGAAACTATTTTTTTAATTGAACAAATTATCAACTCGTTGGTTGACAAACATAAATAGCTACAGAAAATAATTTAAGAGAAAAATTCAAAATCCAAATAGGAAAGCACTCGTCAATTTTCAAATACAATTTCCTGATAATTTGAAATGTATCAGTACATATTTAGGTCATTAGCGGTGTGCACACGTAAATGGGAAACGTTTCGTGAATTATTTATTAGGTGCCACTTTTTTCTTCTCATAAAACATTTTATTAATGATAGACTCTCGAAAATGTCTACAATACAACGAAACAAACACATTCACTGTTCGACCGGAAATACACTCCAATCGATTCAATTTCAATTACTTTGAATCAAATTATTACTTCTATTATTAGTAAATGACTAACAACTCAATAATTAACACATTTTTATGTAAGTTTTTTTTCAGTTTTCATTTCTTTACTAAGAGTTTCTTTCTGTTAATCTTGAGAAAAAAAATCGTAAACATTTTTTTAACTTTATTTTTTACTTCAATTTTTAAAATAATTTCCTCTCATTTGGGTTTAATATACTTTTAATTTTTCATAATTAAAATCAAAACTCTAAGAGCAGCCTAAGTAATTTTTTTAAATATTTTTATTATCAATATTTATTGATTTAATAAATGCTAAAAGATAAACCAAACACATTTTGTATATTATATTTTTAATAAATTTATTGAGAAAAATCCTACCATAGAAACATATTACAGAGTAGAGCTTCTAAACATTTTGAACTTAGAGATTTAAAGAGTTTTTTTTAAACACTATTTCTAGCTTAATATTTATAGAAATAGAATAATTGGTTTTTTAGAATAGAATAAATTTTTTGAAATATTCTTTGGAAAAAATCCTTTTGAAGAAAATTGTTGTTAAAAAAACTTTTGCGACCATTTTTGCCTTACAGACTATTTAAATTTTTTTAAAATTTGCGTTTCAAATACAATGTCCGGTAAAAAGTGAATATGATTTTTTTTAGAATTTATGGTACAATTTGATAGTTTTTTATATTTTCTCTTTGAAAAAGCCCTCAAAATTATAAAATTATAGAAGGAGATTTTGTGCCCATTTTGGACTTATAGATTTAAATTTCTTTTTTTGGCAAATATTTAGCAAAAATATAATAAGTACATTTATTAAGTTTTAAAAATACTTTCTTTATATGATTGAAACAAACATTTTTTTAATATTTATGAGGCAATTTTTGTGACCATTTTTGGATTACAGACCATTAGAATTATTTTTAAATTTATCTTCCGAATACAATGTCTGCCAAAAACCGAATATGATTTTTTTTTTATTATTTCCGAATTTGTAACTTGATCGTTTTTTTATATTTTCTCTTTGAAAAAAACCCTCAAAATTATAAAAATGTAAAAGGAGATTTTGTGACCAATTTGGACTTACAGAGTTAATTTTTTTTAACATAATTCCTTGCCAAATATTTTGCAAAACTATAATAATTACTTTTATTTATTTTTATAAATACTTTCTTTATATTATTGAAACAAACATTTTGACGGGAAAATCTTTATAAGGCAATTTTTGTGACCATTTTTGGCTTACAGACTATTAGAATTTTTTAAACATTAGTCTTCCGAATACAATGTCTGCCAAAAACCGAATATGATTTTTTTTTTATTTCTGAATTTGCAATTTCATAGTTTTTTATATTTCATCGTATATTTCAGTTTTTTTTATATTTCATCGAAAAAACCCTCAAAATTGTAAAAATGTAAAAGGAGATTTTATGTTCATTTTGGACTTACAAAACAAAATGTTTGTAAGACATTTTTGGCTTACAGACCATTAAATTTTTTTTTTTAAATTAATTGTCAAAAACAATGTCTTGTTATTTTTAAATTTACTATTTTGAATTTGTTTACATATTTTTGTTTTTAAATCTTAAAATTGCAAAAATATATAAAAAAATAATCTGACCATTTTGAGCTTACAGATCGGAAAAGATATTTTAAGCAAATATTCTTGGATAAATATTTTATGAAAATAGGATAATTTAGCTCATTTATTTAAGAATTTCTTATACATTTTTGTTGAGACTTACATATAAATGGTGAAGGAACGAGGGGGGAGGGGGGTGGGTAGGATTGTATGGGAGTGGTTGCTTTATTCTTTCTATTATATAATGGATATTACTAGTCATAACTATTATTAGAACGAAATTTGTTTCTTTTTTTTACAAATTTTTATTAGTTATTGAATTAATATGCATTTGGTTTTTTTTTTATATTTTTAATAATTTGCAATTTTGTAGTTTTTTACACATATTCTTAAACCATTTTGAACTTACAGACTGAAACAGTTTTATATTTGACGAATATAAATTTGCAGGTTTATAAAAATTTCCCATTTAAATTCCATGTTTTTAAAGTAAAAAAAAAAAAAAAAACGTAACCGTATTTGTCGAAAGATGGCGTTAGCGGTAATGAATAATATATAAAAAAAATGGCTGATTCACTTGAGATTATTAGCAAATCAAAGAATTTGTAATCAGCAGGAAGTAATTAAAGAGTTGTTCATTATTTGATATTTACTTTTATTTTATTGAGGTACTTTTCAACAAAAAATTTTTTTATAAATGTATTAATTGAACTGCAAAGAAAAAAAATGTCTTTTTCTTCTTTTTAATAATAAAACTCAATAACTTAGTATCAATATCTAATTGATATTTTTTATCAATGTCATAAGACAAATTTATCTTTTAAAAATGTTATATATTATTAAGTGGACTAAAGATAAGATGAGTGTCGATAAATGGTAAAAAAACCATTTTGTGATAAAAAAAAATTTTATGACAAGTGTTAAAATAATAACTTATGGGCTCGTAACTTTCTATTTACTTTAAATATTTATACTTATTTGTAAATAATACTAAAGAAAATATTTTACTTAAGACATGAAAACTAATAGAAAAATAAAAAAGGCAAATTTATATATTCACAAAAACTGTCTTAGCAATTTAGTTAAAAAACTAAATTCAATTTTAATGTTCAAATGATTAAAGTTAATTGAATAATAACAAAAATATATATTTAAAAAAAAAATAAAGAAAATATTTTATTTGCAATGGAATTTTTCGATTTTACATTAGTTCTCAACGAGTTGCAAAAATTTAAATTTAACAAAAGCTTTCACAGTCAATACCATAAATAATGAAATGACTCGAATACTTCCCCTATAAAAGTTCAATCAGCCTTTATTATCTTTTCTTACCTGAACTAGATTTTTTCATATATTAATGAGAATAAGAGCCACACCTATTCACAAATTTAGTGACAGCAGGCATAATTTCACTAATTATAATAAATTTGAATTTTTTTCAACATCTATTAAAGCTTAAAAAATTAGATTAATAAACGCAAATGAAAATGTTTATTTCTTTGTTTTGCATTTGTACAAATTTTAAATAGCACACAGACATGAAATTGATAAAAATAATATTAAAAATTACGCGTTCTTAGAAAAGTTATAACTTTTATATTTACTCATAAATAAGAGCAGAAATTCATGAAAATTACTAATCTATAAAAATATTATATACAGAAACAGTGTTTTTATTTTATTATATTATATATAGAAACGGAAACATATGTCCGTCGAATGAAAAAGAAAATTCTTCCGAAAATTTATCGTCCATTTTGGTCTTTTACAGATTAAAAGAGTTCAAATAATCTTTATTTCTGAAAAAAAAAATATTTTATTAAATAAGATTAGGTTTTTTTTTTTAAAAAAAAATCCGAAAAATTGAAGTAAACTTTCTGACCATTTTGACCTTTTAGACTGCAGAGTTTTCTTCTGACATTATTTTTGAGTAAATATTTTATGAAAATAGAATAACTTTCGTTTATTTATTTATTAATTTTTTTTTTTAAAATGTCAAAGAAAAATATTGTTGAAAAAATTTTGAGACCATTTTGGACTAACTGACGGAAAAATTTTCCTCCAAAATAATAATTTTCTTTCGGAATTTTTAATTATTTAGTTTTTTTTACATTTCGTTTCGAAAAAAATTCTTGCAATAGAAAAAAATATCCAAAAAAATTTCATGACCATTCTGAACTTACAGACTGCAAGACTTTTATAAATATTATTCCTGAGGAAATATTTTATGAATAAAAAATGGTTTCTTTTTTTAAAAATAGAGCAAACTTATTCTGGGCAATTTAGGCTTACAAGCCAAAGTTCATTTTAAAAAATTATTCTCCCAAAAGAACGTCTTGCAGAAACAGAATATATTTTTTTGAAAATTGTCTTATTTTGAAGTTATTTTTCTTTGCAAAGAAAAGAAACAGAATATATTTTTTTTAAAATTGTCTTATTTTGAAGTAATTTTTCTATGCAAAATATTTATTTCTGTAAACATTTTCCTTACTTTTTATTGAAAAAAATCGTGCCCATTGTTAGCTTATAGATCATAAGTTTTTTTTTCTTTAAATTTGTTCTCCCAATTTTTTTAAATATTTTTTTCGATATTTTTTATTTTGTAGTTTTTTGACAATTAATTTTTTTTTAAATCCCTAGAATTGCAAAAATTTAATGTAAAAAAAAAATTATGACCATTTGGAACTTACATTCTGTAAGAGTATTTTTCAAAAATATTCCTGGAGGAAATATTTTACCAAAATAGAATAATTTCCTTTATTTAGTCAACAAATATTAAATTCATATAAATTTTCATTGAACAATTTTATTTTGTTATGGCCAGGGGGGGGGGGGGGGGGTTGTGTGTATTGTCAACAATTAGCTTTCCCAAACACAATGTCTCGCTAAAATTTTTTTGGTTTTTTATTATTTCATGGTTTTTAAAATTTTCTTTTAAAAAAATATTTACAAAAATGTAAAAATATAAAAATATAAAAGAAAATGTTGTGACCATTTTGAACTTACAGATTACAAAAGTTTTTTTTTTAACATTATTAGTGAATCATTATTTCACGCAAATATAAAAATTTCATTTACTTATTTAATAGTAGAGTAAAGATGATGATACTGCGTTGATTTATATAACCAACAGCAATATTAACATCCGTCTTTATAGACCACAGCTCCCCATAATACGGAGTTGTCCAATACGGAAGACTCTACAGTAAATGTCACTGATTTGGGTTCCATTGACCTCAATAACTACAAATAAAACTACGAATACAGTTACTCTATGGGGATGTAGTAGTTTTTGGTGGATCAGTTAGGGGTTTTCAGTACCCCAATAGTGGCTATTCGGTTTATTAACAAAGCCGGCCAAGTCAAAGTGTGCTTCGTAATATGCGGAAACGTAATTTTCTCCGCATGTCCATAACAATTATTTAAATCAAATATATACAACACGTTGTTACTAAATACTCCATAATAAATTTCTATCAACCACTCTCTACGACTGTTAAATGCCAACAGACAAATGTCATCCAAACTAAAATGGCGGCCAAACAAAATCGAACTTAAACATAAAAAGGTCGGTCGCCGTCTAAATGTTTGAAAAAAAAGCCTTTAAAGCCTATTTCGTGACGTCGATATTCTCAACACCGCTCCCAACCACGGATTGCTATCTGGATGTGGAAAGGAAGTTTGGAAGTGGAACTAGAGAGTATAAGAATTAATCTCTATTGTTGAAATAATTAGCGATAAGGAGAAGTTTGTGGTTATAATAGTTTTGACTAAATTATGGAGAGGATAATAATCGAAGCAAAGATTATTATAAATAATTCTGATTCTGTCCAAATAATTCTGATTCGGGCCATATTAAAATACAGAGAGATGGGTTTTCGACCAGTTTCGATTAGGAACGAGTCCACCGGGGAAGTGCGATGTGCTCCACGGGCTTGCCTGATGCAATGGTTAACAGCTACTTCGATACATAACATGATGAAATAGACCAACATGCCGTCCAAGAGGGCGTTAGTTATCCTAATAGCGTTAGCCTGTCTGACCTAGCACTTACTGCTGACCAAAACCTTAATCATCTGTGGATAGCTTTGATTTTGTTAATAGTGTTGATCTGCAAATTCCATTTTCCTTCACGGGTAGTGGAAATACCGTCGACTTTCATGGAATCTACGGGGTTGAGGAAGGCAGGGCTTAGAGATTTGTCGTAGAGACGATTGCGCCACTTTCCTCGCTCCAAGCCTTCACTTTCGTAATGGTGGCGCCGATCTGGCCCCAGCCACCAGTAGAAAACATTATCTGCTTACAGATGTAAGTGTTTAAAAGAACAGTAGAAAGAATGGATCCTTATGGAATACCGTTTTCTATCCTGCGGAAAGACGGAAAAAATATGGTACCATTTGCCCAAACCGTGAAGGTTCTACCTGAAAGTTATGAACCAAAGAAATTCTAGTGTGGCGGTCGATAAATAGTTTTTTTTAAATATTATTTAAGACGTTTGCAAACTTTGTTATATTATTACAATTTCATTAAAAAAAAAATCCGCATAGTTACGTATATACAATTGGTAATTTTGTGAGCATTTTGAACTAATCGAATTAATTCGTTATTTGCTTTGGCAATAATTTTTTTGAAGAGAATGTATTGGGAGTACAAATGGGAATAGATCGCGCCAGCTGTAATCGCTGGTCCAAAATATCGGATCAGAAATGTCAAATTGTAAGCTTAGGCATCTGTCAACAACTCATCAACATTACATTTGTGACTTTTTATCGGCGTTATATATTTTTTTGTGCGTCAAAAATCGACATTTGCTCTTAGCCTTCAATTCGAAAGAAAATCTGCTGCTGAGGTGCGTCAAATGATTGTAGAAACTTATTGTGAGGGTTGTATTAGTGAGAGAACGTGTCGCGAATGGTTCAAAAGTGGTTATTTCAACGTGGAAGACAAGGAGCGTCCCAGACTGGTGAAAAAGTTTGAAGACGCAGAATTGGAGGCATTACTGGATGAAGATCCATGTCAAACCTAACAAGAAGTTGCAGATTCATTGGGCGTGATCCAACAAACAATTCCCCATCGTTTGAAAGCCTTGAGAATGATCCAGAAGCAAGGAAATTTGGTGCCATATGAGTTGAAGCCGAGCAACGTCGAACGGCAAAAAAAGGAAAGGTTTTCTGCCAAGTATTGCGATTGGCGATGAAAAGTGGATCCAATACGATAAACTAAAGCGAAGAAAATCGTGGCGACATCGCGGCCATGCATCAACATCGAGGGCCAAGCCAAACATCCATGGCTTGAAGCTCATGCTATGTATTTGGTAGGACCAGCTCTGCGTGGTATATTATGAACTATCGCAGGACCTTGCTACCGAACACAACAGAGGTGTTTGAGTCGAGCGTTGAAGGAAAAACCACCACAATACGAGCAAAGACACGACAAAGTGATTTTGCAACACGACAACGCTCAGCCTAAAGTGGTTAAAACCTACCGGAAAACCCTAAAATAGGACGTTCTGCCCCACCCGCCGTATGCTTCAGACATCGCCCCTCCCAACTACTACCTCTTCCGATCGATGACGCGTGGCCTGGCTGAGCAGCACTTCAGATCTTACGAAGGGACCAAAAATTCGGTTTTTCCGACATGGAATGCGTATGCTGCCAGAAAGTTGGGAAAAAGTTATGACTAGCGATTTTCTACAATAAAGTCTCAAATATTGAAGGAAAAAAGAACGTCAGTTTTCCATTTGTACCACCAATATTTTTGAAGCAAAATTTGGTGGACCATTTTCACGTACAGACTTTAAGAAAACACAATATGTTTGCTTTTTCCAATTCCTTTCCTAATTCCGTTTTCAGATAATTAGGGAAATTTTTTTTCTATTTTTACATTCGAAATACGAAATGGGAAAACTTTTCTTTTTTACCATAAATTATAAATTTTCCCAGGTCTGTTCAAAAAGTATCGCGAGTTCTGAATTTCCGCGGATTACATATATTTGATTTTCGATTCGAATGCCGACAAGTGACGTTATGTTGGTACTCATGTCTCTCCCCTATGCCAACAAGTTCGGCCATTTTGAATGTTCACTTAATTTTTGACAGCTGCTTTGCTTGCACGTGTTTTGGCTCGTGTTCGAGTTTTGCCCATTCCAAAAAATGGATCAAAGAATCTTTCGGGAACAAGAAAAAGTCACAGGAGTCCAGATTTGGGGAATACGGTGGCTCCGGCATTATTAGTGTATTGTTTTTGGTAAAAAATTCGAACACAAGCAACGATGCGTGAGCAGGGCCGTTATCATCGTGCAAAAGCCAATTTTTGTTCTTCCACAAATCCAGGCGTTTCTGGCAGATTGCTTCGAGCAACTTGCGCATAACTTGCAGGTAATATTTCTTATTAACCGTTCTACCCTGTGGAAAGAACTCATCATGCACCACGCCCCTGCAATACAAGAAAACTGTAAGCAAAACCTTCAAATTCGACCAAACTTGGAGCGCTTTTTTCGGTTTTGGCTCGTGCGGCAGCTTCCATTGGGATGATTAAGCTTTGGTTTCCACGTCATAAACCCATGATAAGTTACTAGTTATGACCCTCTAGCGCAAATTTGGGTCGTCGTGGACAGAATCCAACAGCTCCTTAGCAAATGCGATGCTGTTTTTGGTCGAAATTGAGCAAAAATCGACGTGCAAGCAAAGCAGCTGTCAAAAATTAACTAGACATTCAAAATGGCCGAACTTGTTGGCATAAGTGAGAGATATAAGTACCAATACGTGGGCTACTATATATATTTCTGGCCTAATAATGAAAATGCGAATATTTATCAACGAAAAAGGTTTTATTGTTTTTCAAAATATTCTCCATCAAGATTTATACACTTTTGCATGCGCTCAAACCAATTTTCGAAGCACTTTTTCCACTCCGATTGAGACACCTCCAAAACATGGTTTTTGAATGCTTCAACAGCATCTTCTGGCGACGAAAATCAAAAAGAAGTCATTGGGTGCCAAGTCAGGGCTGTACGGAGGATGACCCATCAATTCGACGTTTTGTCCGGTCAAAAAGGCGCTGGTTTGAGCCGATGTGTGAGAGCTCGCATTGTCATGGTGCACAATGATTCGACTTCTCTTGTTCGTTTTTCGAATTTCTCCGAAGACTTCAGGCAAACAAATGGTGGTGTACCACTCAGAATTGACCGTCCTACGTTGCACAAGCGGAACAGTCGCCACATGACCAGTTTTGCCAAAGAAACAAGCGACCATTTGCTTCGAAGTGCTTCTTCCACGAACAACTTTCGTTGGATTTGACTCGTCTTGGAAGACCCACACGGTCGATTGCTGTTTTGTTTCGGGCTCATACGCATAGATCCATGATTCGTCACCTGTGACGATCTTATAAACGTCTTTTGAAGCACCGCGATCGTATTTTTTCAGCATTTCTTTACACCAATCCACACGAGCCTTTTTTTGAGCGATTGTCAAATTGTGCGGGATCCAACGAGAACAAACCTTTTTTACGGCCAGGTGTTCATGCAATATCGAATGTATGCTGGTGGGAGAAATGCCTAGGCATGCCTCTATCTCACGGTATGTCACATGACGGTCTTGCATTATCAGTTCACGTACGGCATCGATGTTTTCTGGAACAACGGCTGTTTTTGGACGACCTTCACGGAATTCGTCTTTGAGCGAGCGTCGGCCACGATTGAATTCGTTGTACCAGTTTTTCACAGTGCTATAGGATGGTGCTTCATAGCCATACAAAGATTTAAGTTCATCGATGCACTCTTGTCGTGATAATCCACGTCGAAAGTTGTGAAAAATGATCGCACGAAAATGTTCACGAGTTAATTCCATTTTTTTGCCAAATTGATTTTTTCAAGTCACTGTAAACAACACAAATGATAGTCGTACGTCAAAACGTTCTGAGTACGTTTATGCTAAAAAATGTCAAACTTTCCAATGGAAATGTCAGATCGCACCTGGCAACACTTAGTGTTGCCTAGGCCAGAAATATATATAGTAGCCTACGTATAACAAAAAAATCAAAAATCGAATATACGTAACACGCGGAGATTCAAAATTCGCAATACTTTTTGAACAAACCTCGTATATGCAATTTGTAACGAAAAAATCTTCAAATAATTTTATTATAATAGCAATAATAATCTCAACAAATCAAAAGCTCACTGAAACTATGACTGTGCACGCGATTATATTTATCACAACTTTGTATTGTATTTGAATAAAACATTTGTGCAAAAAGAAAACAAATTTTAATCGTATTATATTAAATATTAAAAGATTAACAGACAAAAAATTAAAAAAAAACTCCTGCAAATCAAATATTTCGACTCCAACGAGTGCACACATCAACGTGCTTTCAGAAAAAAAATCATACTATCGACTTATGTTTTGTAATTATTGTTTTTCTTTTTAAGTTATTGGTTAATCTTTTGATAATAATAAAAAAATCACTTAAATGTATAAACATTAGTAGTATAGCTTTTAAATATGTATTAAAATAATTTATTATTGAAATTGAACAATTGTTGGTCACTTGAATTCGAATAGCGTGCCTTTATCGGTGGCGCAAGTGTAAATAAACGGAACAGAACACCAGCCTTACTACAAAAAGTGTATAACATAATTTAAGTTTATTTTTTTGAAAAATTTGTGTTTATTAATTTAAAAGAAGAAAAAAAATTAAAAAAATCGTATCTATTTGGTTACAGTTAATCAATTGGCATAAAAATGGAGAAGCAAGAGCAACTTTTACATACGGCAAATGCTCCACCAGCAGAATTTCAAGGTCCTAACCCACCGCCAACATATAATCAAAGCGTATATCCACCACTTCCAACAACGAATGCGCCAGTGGGTATGGCACCTGGGCCACAAATCCAACATATTCAAGTTGTGCGTAAGTAACATGGAAAATTTTTATCTAAAAACTAAAAATTTAAAAAAAAAACCTCTAAACTTAAAAAAAAAAAAAATGTAAACCGTACGCAGCAAGCCCTTTTGTTACTTTCCCTATTTTTGAGGTTATGTGAAATAAATTTCAATTGAAATTCTTTACAACAAATCCTATATTATAAATTGTTTCAATTGTTAATGGTTTTTGTTTTTATTTTCATATCGAACAGAAGCAGCACCACCTCGTTTTGGGCCTGAAAGCTCACCGGCAGTGTGCCCATCGTGCCATCAATCAATTACGACTAGAGTGGATAGTGCGAATACTACCAAAACGCATATGATCGCATTAACTATGTTCTTATGCGGGTAAGCAAATTAATAATAATATTGTAATACATTTCAAAAATATATATTATTTAAATAACTGTCTACACACATACATACTTGTATGTATGTATCAGAGGAACCTTTGCATATGTATGGTATGATAAAATTTTCCAACAACTACTGTGATAATAAAGGATTATCCAATTTGTACTTCGAAAAGTATAATTCAACAAAATAGTTTTTAAATTTGGGTGTCCCATAAAAAATTTTATATGATTTTTACTTGAACCATGCCATTATGTATAAAATTTAACTTTTTATTAAATAATCGGAAGAAATCTTCTAGCAAGACTCTCTCGATCGTTTTGAGATAATTTTTGATGGTACTTTTTAGCACATTTACGGCTATATGGTAATTTGGCCATTACATGATGGAAATGATATAGTATATATTCAAATCTTAATTTTTTTTATAATCCAATCGTATTATTACTAATCTACAATATAATATTAAATGGAATAATTAAATATTATCTTAAATAGTAAATATATTAAAGATTTTTTAAATGACAGAAGCTAAACTTTCCAAATTACAAAATGGATTATCTTATATAATTATTGCAGTAATTTTCATTTATTTATAAACTATTTTATTTTTCTTCTATTCCACCAAAATATTTCTATGGTATTTGTTTGGTTCTAATATTTTCAGATGCTGCCTTTGCTCCTGTCTGCCATATTGCATGGACACTTGCAAATCGACCAATCACTACTGCCCGAATTGCGATGCATTCTTGGGAACCTACGAAAGATGAAATGGGAAATTGAACTGTGGCCGCCAATCTGTCGCGACTAAAAATTCGTATCAGCGCACACATTTACAAATATTTATTCGTATATAATAATAAATGCAATTATGTTTGCACTATTTCTATTATAATTCTTATTATTATTATTATTATTATTATTATTATTATTATTATTATTATATTCTATGTCTATGTATGTGTGTATACAAATACACCACCATATTATATTTTGCATTTTATATTTTCGATTAAATAAACAAAACAAAAACTAATAATTAAAAGAATTTTATAAATAAATTAGAACGAAGAAAAAAATCTATTGTAGAAGCGAAGAAATTATAATTCAAGTTGAATAATCGAATATTGTAAAAAAAATTGTAATAAAATTAAATGGAATGCTTTCAAAAAAGAAAAAAGAAAAACTTATTTTAATAAAATAACAAGAAATCGGCATTTTTATTTTGCCGCCATGCCGATAGCAGCTCTGATCACCTAACAGCATCCCTAAACATCGCAGTTACCATCTTTTTGATATGATCTTGTATAAAAATATTTTTGAAATTTCTGATTCATTTCTGACAATAGCATTCAAATCAACTTGATAACGTTTTCATAAAGTTTTATTTGCATCACTAAAACAAAAAATTTCATTTTAAATGGTAAGTAAAAAATTTGATATTCAGTGACATTAATGGACTTTGGCTCAGCGACCCCTACCAGTATCAATTGGTGGCAGCACATCATTCATTTTTATAAAATTTTCGGATTTTTATTTATTTCAAAATAATAATAATAATAAGTAATCATAACATTTTTATCATCATTTATTTTAAATATAGTTAATTATTGGAAAATTCTATTATAACACATAATATTCGGGTTTTTTTCATTTAATTGGCAGCAATTTTGGCAAATTTCATTTCAAGGTCGGAAATAAAATCTTTTAGCAGTTATGTTAGTTTTTTAGTAAAACATTTTTCAGCAAATATCGTTTCAGTCAAAATGTACGATAAAAAATTAGTTCAGTCAAATTTGTTTCAGTCAAAATGCGTTCAATCAAAATTTTTAAGTAAAAACCTCTTCAGCTAAGACATTTTTAGTAAAAATATTTTTAATGCAAATTCTGTCAGGAAAAGTTGTTACATTCAAAATTGTTTGAAGAAAAATTACCTTGGTCAAAATTTTTTCAGTTAAAATTGTTTCAGTCAAAATTGTTTCCGTTAAAATTGTTTCAGTCTTAATTGTTTTAATCAACACTGTTTCAGTAAAAAATGTCTTAGCTAAAATTGTTTCCATAAAAATTGTTTCAGTCAAAATTGTTTCCATAAAAATTGTTTCAGTCAAAATTCTTTCAGTCAAAACTGCTACAGTGAAAATTATTTCAGCCGAAATGGTTTCAGTCAAAATAGTTTCAGTCAACATTGTTTCAGTCAAAAATGCTTAGTCAAAATTGTTTTAGCCCAAATTGTTTAGTCAAAATTGTTTCCGTAAGAATTATTTCAGTCTAAATTGTTTCAGTCAAAATGGTCTATTCAAAATTGTTTTTTTTTTTTTCAGCTAAAACTGTTTCAGTCAAAATTGTTTTAGAAAAATTGTTTCAGCGAACATATTTCATTCAAGATTCTTTCAGTCAAAATCGTTTAGTCAAAATTGTTTCAGTCAAACTTCTTTCAGTCAAAATTGTTTCATACAAAATTGTCTTAGTAAAAATTGTTTCAGTCAAAATAGTTACATTTAAAATTGTTTGAAGAAAAATTGCTTTAGTCAAAATTGTTTTAGTCAAAATATTTTCAGCCAAAATAGTCAAAATTGTTTCAGTAAAAATTGCTTGGTCAAAATATTTTCAGCCAAAATAGTCAAAATTGTTTCAGTCAAAATTGTTTCAGAAAAAAATGTTTTAGTCAAAATTGTTCCAGTCAAAATTGCATCAGTCAAAGTGGTTCATTCAAAATTGTTTATTTTTTTCAATAAAAACTGTTTCAGTCAAAATTGTTTTAGCAAAAATGTTTCAGCCAAACATATTTCATTTAAAATTATTTCAGCCAAAATTGTTTCATTCAAAATTGTTTCAGTCAAAATTGTTCCAGTCAAAATTGCTTCAGTCAAACAGGTTCATTCAAAATTGTTTCAGTCAAAATTGTTCCAATCAAAATTGCTTCAGTCAAACAGGTTGATTCAAAATTGTTTTTTTTTCTTTCCAACAAAATTTGTTTCAGTAAAAATTGTTTCAGTAAAAATGGTTTCAGTCAAAATTCTTTCAGTCAAAATTGCTACAGTGAAAATTGTTTCAATAAAATCATTTTATTGAAAACAGATCCTGTCAAAAATAATTTCAGTCAAAATAGTTTAATTAAAAATTTATATTTTATAATAATTGTGTCCATTAAATCTTCGAAGTATTTTTTCAGCATTGTTTATTCTTTTTGAGGATTGTTTGTCCATTCTAGGATATTACAATAGCTAAATAAATAACTAATTCAAATTTAGTTTAGAAAAAAAATAAAAAAACATTAAAAAAAATAAAAAAACATTTAATAAAATACCATACAACATTTGTCCATAAAAGGACGAAGAGTTCGAATCTATTATGTTAATTGAAAAAGCGTCTCAGTTCTTCGAAATACAAAAATTATTTTATCTTAACTTAGAAAAATAAGAAATTACTCTGAGCTTAATATTATTGATTTTTTATTTAACAAAAGGAAGTATTTGAAAAAATTATTTATTTAAATTAAAAATATTTTTTTCTCGTCATAGTAGACTCTATATTAAACTTATCCCGATAGGATGAAAGTGACATGTTTGTCTGAGAATGAACTTTGTTCGAATGTTTTTTATTATATCAATTTTTTTTTTATAAATCAGTGAGTCTGTGTATAAAAAATGATGGCTTCAAAACGCGTTGAGATTTTAATTCAACTACGTAAGTAATTGGGGAAAGTAAAAAATTGTTTTGAGCAGAATTCTGAATCCGATCTTTTAAGAAAGAATATTTTTTCAAAATTCCTAGCCACCAAAAGACAATACGTAGTTTGTCCTGAATGCAATTATGAAGTGCTGACGAAAACGAGTATAACCTCAAATAAGGAGACCCATTTATGGGCTTTGTTATATGGCCTGTATGAGTTAAATTTTCTGGTTAACCTACTTTTCTATTGTATTTATTCGATTTCAGAGGATGTGCATGTTTTCTACCTTATTTTATGAAGAAATACAGACCTGTACTGCATAATTGTCCTCAGTGCAATGCTCTGATTGGAGAGTATCCAGTAACAAGTGTTAGGACCGCCTTAAAGCAAATATTTAAACGCGAGCGATATGTAGCATGAACAACTGAATATTTTCATAAGCTTCTATTTGATTAGTGATCGGTACAAATTGTTATTTAAAAATTTAATTTATTTTTGTGAATATTGAAAATTTGTTTAAGAAAACGAACATTTTTAAGAATGAACGAATTTTTCATATTTTTATTGCTTCTTCTTTTTTGTGAAGAAAACCAATATGAGGAAACACTAGACTGCAATTTAGTTGTCTTGTTGATGGAAGAGATAGTTTGAAAATGATTAAAACTATTAGTAATTTTACTAACAAGAATTTTTTAATTAGGAAACTAATTCCAATGGAAAATCAAAAATCATATTGCGAACATTTAATGTCTTAAGCTGGTCACGGCTGCTTCGCTATTTGTAATCCCGTTTGTGAACTGATTATCAAATGTTCATTAACATATTTTGATGTATTTATTCTTGAGATAATATGGATTTTAGAATAAATAGAAGTAAAGAAGAAAATTCGGAATTATTCTTAGAAAAGTTAAAAGCGACTATGAATTTAGTACAGTACAGGACAATGCATGCTACCCTGAGGAATGTCAACTTTTACGTGTCTCTATTCAGTAATCGTTTTTGTCGATCCTAGATTAGATGGCGGCTAATCTACAGTCAGTAATCGTTATCGATTTTGACATACGAATTTTATTTGAAAATAATAAATTTTCTAAAATATTTTCATTCAAGTTTTATTTTTAATTGGAAACATTTTGTCAAATTTTTATATAAAATATAAAGTTTTATAAAAAAATAAGTTCTTAATGACCAATTACTTTCAACTTTAATATAATTATGAAATTATAGATGAACTTAGAAAACAAATATTTAATATTGTAATTATAATAAATATCGTCAAATTTGTGTTTATTGATTTTTTAATTGTGAATTTGCCAAAGCAAAAATAAACAAAAACCAAATAAATAAGGGTGCCTTCAATTATTTATGCTATCATTAATAAAATCAACCCCTTTCGCTACAATGGCTTTCCAGGAAGACTTCCAAATTGTTTCAATAGCAAACGAAAACGAAAATAAAAAGAACAAAATTCAACCATTAAAAATCAGCAAATTCTGAAACTCTGATGAAGGTAATCATTAGTTTTGTGCGTGAATAGATAAACAGTTTTTTTTTTGCCACACCTAAAACCGCACCTAATCACTCGCACATTTCTATAACTATTGTAGTATCATATTTTCAATTTATATAAATTCATCTACGTTTAATGCCAAAGGTGAGTGGCATAAAAACCACTTACCCTAATTGAATCGGTTTGAGGAAATTTATATCAAAAAAATTATTGAATTTAGTTGGCAACAAAAAATTTAATAAACAAATATCCGACAAAATTGTCAGTAAACATTTTCAGTAAAAAAAAAATATAAATTAAAATATTGAAGCGAAGTTTTTAGTCGAAATTTTCATGCGCAATTTTTAATCCAAATTTTCAATGAAAATAATTTTTGCAAATTTTCGGTGGTCATTTTTTACGTATTTTTTACTACGAATTTTTAATATTTAATTTGAATAATAAAATTGAAAAGAATTGAATCATTGGACTACTATCTCTGCAATCCCTTTGCGGTAGCGTCTGTAATTCAATTTTGTTCTCCACTATCTCATAGTACAAAAAGTGTAACATTCAATTTTCTATTGAAGTCCAATGAATCGAATTATTGGACTATTGTCTCTGCAATCCCTTTGTGGTATGGTCTGTAATTCAATAGTGTTCTCCTCTGTCACATGGTATGAAAATTGTAAAATACAATTGTCTATATAAAAATCGCCATACACCATGCATATAATATCGCTATCTCTCGACAGAACTAGTTTATCAACCGTGGTTATCGGAAAACTACAATTATTTTTGCAGTAATCAACTTCTTGCTGGTTTCTAGCATTGAAAAGATGGCATTCTACGCAATGCTCAAAATCGAAACATGTAAAACACGACAGACATCGTTCACAGTATTTTCCACCAAATTTGTTTTTTCCTTGTAAGCAGCTATAATAAGAATTGAAAAATTTAATACGTAGATTATCTGCCAATTAAATTGCACTTAAAACCATTCAAAGTACCTGCACCATCCGCATTCACATTTTCCTTTCCCAGAGCATATGATGTCACTGTTGGGAGCTATGCGCGTGTCATTAGAATCAGTCGAAGTTGCACAGCCGCAAGCTGATCCGGTCCACCCACTTTGGCATTTACAGGTTCCACATTCACACTCACCTCTTTCTGGACCGCCACACAATTTTCCACTATATCTTTCGCATGAAAAATTGCCACATTCGCAATATTTTCCGTAGATTCTTTTGTTCGGATTTCTTTTTGACTCGCATAAACAAACTCCACAGGCACAGGACCCTCGTCCAGAGCACTCCAGATCCGTCTCATTATTCATTCGACATTCAGAACTCAATTGTTTATCCAGTTCCGATCCTGGCATACACCTAATAACGATAGACATGGATACAGAGTATGGAATTTCACCACAAATAATTACAAATTAGTATCCGAGGACACAGAGTTCACGATGAACAAAAATATGACCACAACAGCCGAAAACGGATACAACCAATTTGCCATTTTCCCGTTTCTAAAGTTCAGTTAATTTCGAAAATGATCGAAAAATATAACCTATGCTCAATTCTTTAATTAATAAATTGTTAAACACTAATATCACCGAACAATGTTTTTGAATTTCTTCTTGTCTTCAAAAATACTTTTAAAAAATCCTACGCACTTTCACTCTTGATTGGCTGTTGGGTCCAAATGATTTTCATTCCAATCGTATTCGGAGAGTTGGCAATTATTTTTACAATTTTTTTAAATAATTTTTAGATAACCTCCTAATCAGAAAGATCAACAGGAATTTCAGTCAATTTCAACTTTGGCAAAAATCAAAACAAATTTTCAAACTAATAATGCATCTATGGAAACAAAATATAGAAAAAAATTAAACTTTTTCTGAAAGTTAAGTTACCATAAAAAAGTTAACAAAAAACCATATGGATCTGAATGTGATCAAAAGAATCAAAAGCAACTGTGCGCATTTGTTTGAGAAACCTTTAAAATATTAAGATGAACAGGAGGTATTGAATTTCAATTTAATGAACTTTTGCTAGAAAATTATACTTTTATTTTCCAGGTATATAAAATTATTTTAATAGTTATTATTTTTTTACCCAATTTAGTTCAATTGATTTTTACAAATAATCCAGAGTAGGATATTAATACTCTCAACACCTAACCCCATCTAGCGGCCGACAATAATTTTATATTTTTTTTTTTTCAAAGACAAAAAGGTCTAAAAATAATTGTTATTTTCATTTTTTGGTTAGACTAGTAGCCATTTCCCAATTGGAAATTTTAATTATCTTCAATTGTTCGGTTCAAAAATTTTCTGAAGATAAAAACTAATTTCTTTTACAAAAAAAATTTGAATTCCATAGGCGAAGAACTTTTGAACACAAAATTACCTTGACATTCACCGTAATTTATCAATTTATACAGCAGCAAAACAAAAATAAGCGGCTTGACTTTGTTTACATTCAATGCCAAAATCAAGATTCGTTTACATATAGTATGCTTCAAGGTCATCGAACTGTTACGCATTTGTGAACTGCCGCACGTTTATTGACACATTGTTCAAGATCAATGACCTCCCTGGTTCTTGTGTGCAATACTTTCCAAGTTATTGACCTAACACGTGCTTGATTACATACGACAAAAGGTAATTGATCTCTGAAAAGTTTCTTTACACATTTTGCAAGATCAATGACCTCTTAGGTATTTTCTTGTGTACGATCCAAGGTACATGATTACTCCCATAGGGGTGCATAGGCATAATCTAAGGGCAATGACAACTCACGCATTTTGTTTACATATGTTATAGGTCAAGACCAAAGGTCAATAACCTCGCCCACGTGTTTGCTTGTGTTTAGTTCAAGGTCAAAGAACTCTTGCGTGTTTGTTTACATGTTTTTCATGTTGTTGACCTTTTACGACAATGAAATTTTATGTGTTCGCTAACATACATTTTTTCGCATGTAAAAGAATTTTGTTTACATTTGTTATGTGTTATTTCTGAAATATTGAATTTTTGGTTCACATTTTTTTCACAAATTAAAGTGTTCCTTTTTAAGTTAGTTTTTTAATCAAATAACTATAAATAATAATGTCCTTATTAATTTCGAAAAATCTTCTCATTCAATTTGAAAGGAATAAGTATTTATAAATATTGAATTTGATTTTTTTAATGTTTTTCTGCTTTTATTTTCATACCGATTTCGTATGCTCAAAGAGAAGAAATTTTCCTTCCCGTTTCTAATGGATTTATACAATAGCTTTTCAAAAATAAATAAAATACCATAAAACAAAAAACAACTTCACGGTTTAATCCAATTTAATGAAATTCGCAAAAGTTTTGCAAAACCAACAAAATCCAACGATTATATTTTAGGACAACAAATTGAATTACCAGATACAATTTTGTTTAAATATTAATTAAAATTATCGATATGCAATTTAGTTTATTTGCTGGAATACTATTTCAATCCTTATAATTAATAAAAGCTCTTTTTATGCTGAAATTTGATCAATGCTATCATAAATAGTATCATTTCAGCTAAAGCGATTAGGTTAATTGGAAATAATTTGAAAGGAAAACTTAATTAATTGCTTAGAATTTTTCTAGGTAAATTTTAGAAAAAAATTCACCTAGAAAAATTCTCAGGTTTCTAAGGAACTGAGAATTCCTATATCTTAAGTGTGATTAAAAGGGAATAGCAACAATTCTGGATAAGATGTCGTCGGATTCCTCACCACCTCCATATGAGAAATTAGAATCCGGAACAAACAATTCACCTCAGCCATCACGTGCTTCGATACCAGCATATTCAACAGCACCACCAGCACAGCCAACCAATCCACCAAAAGTCGTGATGCGTAAGTTCAATAATAATTTTCATTAATAACCAAAATAAATTTTTAATAAGAATTTCATTAATTCTGTTTACAGAAACCGTTATCGCTCCACAGCAAGTAGGCCCTTCCCCGACGAGAATGTGTCAATGATGACCCGATTGGAACATAAAGCTACAACAAAACCCCTTAAAAAACTTTGGCGCTATGCATTTTTTGGTAAGTATTATTAATTCATAACAGAATAAAATAAAAAATCATTAAACATAAAAACTTAAAAATAATCACGCTTCTCCTAATCCCGGCCAGCATCAACTAAATTGCGATCTCGCATTTGAATCACTTGTCAATGAGTCATACTTTCGTGAGCAGTTTTTAACAAAAATTGGTTTTTCCCCTAAATTTGAATCTTCGAGACGTCTTTTCTCTCATTATCAATAACAATCATAATAATAAAATTTGAATAACAATAATTTAATGTTTCTTTTAAATTTCTTTAAAAACTAATAAAATTTTTAAAATTATTAAAATTGTTTCTGTTTTTTTTCTTTTGTTTTGAATTAAAAAAATCCCTTCCAAATTGTTAAATAATAAAGAATTTTTGTTTGGTTTATAATTAAATAAATAAATTGTCTTGGAATTGAGAAATTTTTCTTTGTTCATTTACAGTTGTTGCTGTTTGCGTGCATTCCATACTGTATTAATAGTTGCAGGAACGCCAACCATTACTGCATAAATTGCGGAGCATTTATTGGCACTTATCAGAGTTAGAAGACTTAATAAATTATTTTTGAAATTCCTTCTATGCTCGTTTATTCATCAATAAGTAAATAAACAGCACATTAGGAAAAACATGCGAATGGAGACATGTGAAAATAAAATCATTTAACAAATAAACATGCACGAGACTGCCAGCATCGAAAGGAAGTTGTGCACATATGAATACTGTAAAAGGACAATATAAATTATTCTTATTTAAAAATATTCCATATATACTATCCTTTATTATTATTTGGTATTTTCATAATTTTATTTATACTAGCAACGAGCTTTCATGTGGTATGTTAACACAGCCATCAAAATTATACTTATTCTCTCAATAAATTGTAATATGAAAATAATTGCTGAGTTTTAATTTTGTTGTTCAATAGTAAAAAATTTATAGTAAATTGTATACAGGCACAGATAAGAAAGTATATGAGACCTACTTTTCGGTTGAACTATTTCTTGGTCAAATCAAAACACGAACAGGATAATAAGGGTAAGTAAAATTTGCTTCCCTATCTGGTAACGGTGCGTGGTCTTGAACGCAAAGAAAACAAATAATTACTGGCGACACACAACCTAGTCTACGTTAGCAAAGCGCACTATCCTTGTTCCTGTTTCAATTCTTTCACTTTCCCTTTTTCTGAATTGTATTAAGTTATTGTACCAAAAAGTGTCTACTGACTGAAAATTTTTGTTAAAAAACTTTTTTTCAGTAAAAATGTTTTCCCCTAAAAAAATTTTCTGTAAAACTCATTTCAGTAAAAATTAATTTATTAAAAAACTTTTCAGTAAAAATCCTTTCAATTAAAATTGTTTCAATAAAAATAGTTACACTAAAAATGTTTTCAGAATTTGAAGTGAAATTTTCAGTTAACATTTTTAGGCAAAATTTTCAGTAAAAATTTTCAATCGTATTTTTTTAGTCCAAAATTTCAGTCGAAATACTATATGAGTCGAAATTTGCAGTCTAAAAATGTTAACTTTCAACCAAAATTTTCAATGGAAATATTTTTTGCAAATTTTCGGTGGTCATTTTTTTCGAGTAAAACAATAATTAAAATGTAAAATAAAAGCTTTTAGCAATTTTCTTTTTCAATACGAATTTTTAATGTAAATATTAAAAATTAAGTTTTTCCGAACGCGATAGAATTCTTGTACTATTATTTCTGCAATCCCTTTGCGGTATCGTATGTAATTCAATTTTGTTATCGTCTGTCAAATAGTACAAAAAGAATAATCCACAATTTATATTATAAGGGGTATAAACCATGCATATAGTTTCTCCATCTCTCGACAAGTTTAGTTTATCAATCGTGGTTATCGGAAAACTACAATTATTTTTGCAGTAATCAATTTCTTGCTGGCTTCTAGCATTGAAAAGATGGCATTCTACGCATTGCTTAAAATCGTGACAATCAAAACACGACTCACACCGTTGACAGTATTTTCCACGGAAATCGTTGTCAATGTTTCTTAAGCAGCTATAATAAGTATTAAAAAATTAGATTATGTGCCAAATAAATCTCACTTAAAACCGTTCAAAGAACCTGCACTCTCCGCATTCACATTTTCCTTTCCCAGAGCATATGACGTCACTGTTGGGAGCTATGCACGTGTCATTAGAAGTTGCACACTCGCAAGCTGATCCGGTCCACCCACTTTGGCATTTGCAGGTTCCACATTCACACTCACCTCTTTCTGGACCGCCACACAATTTTTCCCTAAATTCATCGCATGAAAAATTGTCGCATTCGCAATATTTTCCGTAGATTCTTTTGTTCGGATTTATTTTTGACTTGCATAAACAAACTCCACAGGCACAGGTCCCTCGTCCGGAGCACTCCAGATCCGTCTCATTATTCATTCGACATTCAGAACTCAATTGTTTATCCAGTTCCGATCCTGGCATACACCTAATAACGATAGACATGAATACAGAGAATGGAATTTCACCAAAAATAATTACAAATTAGTATCCGAGGACACAGAGTTCACGATGAACAAAAATATGACCACAACGGCCGAAAACGGATACAACCAATTTGCCATTTTTCCGTTTCTAAAGTTCAGTTAATTTCGAAAACGATCGAAAAATATCACCTATGCTCAATTCTTTAATAAATAAATTGTTGACCTAATATCACCGAACAATTTTTTTAAATTTCTTCTTGTCTTCAAAAATACTTTAAAAAAATCCTCCGCACTTCCACTCTAGATCGTCTGTTGGGTCCAAATGATTTTCATTCCAATCGTAGTTGTCTCAAAACTTCTTTTTTGGAGAGATGGCAGTTATTTGTACAATTTTTTTTAATGATTTTTAGATAGCCTCCTAATCAGAAAGATCAACTTTGGCAAAAATCAAAACAAATTTTCAAACTAATGCATCTATGGAAACCAAATATAGAAAAAAATTAAGCTTTTTCTAAAAGTAGAGTTTCCATAAAAAAAAAATTTTAAAAAAACCATACTGGAAAATGTGAAATTCGTTATAAAACAGTAAAAAAGATGTTATCAGTTAATAGAATTTTTTTATGAATGGTTTTTCGTTCTTTATCAAATTTTCAGCTACTGACTCGAAACAAAACAAAAATATCTTCTATTAAAGAAAATAAAGAAAAAGTTAATTTATAAATAAATAATATCTCGTTTAGATCTCAACAGAAGCGGGACAAGGCACTGGGGTTAAGCCGAAAGTTAATTCAAATTAGTTTTCTTGATTATTCATTTTGCGACTCAACCATAATTTTTGTACAATTTCATGAATTAAAGAAAAATTAATAATAACAAAAATGTTCTTAATTAAAATAATTGATGAAAAATTTCGAAGAGCCCATTTGATACGTAACGCCATCTTGTAGAAATTAAATGTCAACATAGAAAATTTCATAATAGAAATAATGGGAACGCACACGCAAAACTGAAATGAACCGAAACGAAGAGATCTTACAGACAACAATAAAAACTTTTAGATAAACGATCACTACTGATGGTTGGCAAAAAAGTACATTGTTAATATTTATTTAATTATGGGATATTTTCTCCTTGAAAAAGCTTTCCCGCTCGTCGTCTTGTCGTATTGAAGGACATTTTATTTATAATTTCAGATTGCGTTCAGTTAACCAGAACGTATGTGTAAGCCTTGATAAGATCGGCATTTATTAAATATTCCGGAAATTTATCATAAAAGGTATTATGCTGATAGGTTTTCACAACTGAATTAATTTCGAGAAAGAAAAAAAAAGATAATATGTCTCCTTAATTCTTATCATACCATCAGTGATAAGGATTCACTTACGAAATAACAAGCGTCCATATTATTTTTTCATATTCAAATCTAATTCCCATTCACACTTATTTCTTATTAATAATATTTTATCATCAATCAATCTGTTCAAGTGATTTATAAATAATGGAGAAATACCGAAAATAAAATAACAGAAAAATAATCTATCGATAAAAGTTGGTAAATAATTGACCGAAAACCGATAGCAAAGTGGGTAATTATTATTATTTTTTGTGTTGTTTTTGTATTTGTCATATTTTGTAAATGATTTTTAATGTATTTATTTTTCTAACCGAAACTAATCGCCACTAATTTAGGGAATATGCAAGATTGGAACAATTTGTGCCATCAGCAACTGTGGAACAGGAAACAATTTTCCACCTACAAAAAAGTATAATATTTTTCCTTTTTCATAGAAAATCCCAAATTAATTTTGCGGATGAATAAAATAGTTATAGAATTTTTAGTCATCTTTCAATGGATCTGAATGCGATCAAAAGAATCAAAAACAACTGTGCGTGCGCATGTGTTTGAGAAACCTTCAAAATATTAAGATGAACAGGAGCTATTGAATTGCCATTTAATGAACTTTTGCCAAGAAAATTATACTTTTATATATTTTCCAAGGATGTAAAATTATTTTAATAATTATTATTTGTTTTACTCAATTTAGTTCAATTGATTTTTAGAAATTATCCAGAGTACAATTATTTTATACTCTCAACACGTAACCCCATCTAGCAACCGACAATAATTTTATATTTTCTTTTTTTTTCAAATTTCATTAGCAGTTTGATTAATCTTATTCTATAGACAAGAACGTCTAAAAATAATTGTTATTTTCATTTTTTGGTTAGACTAGTAGCCATTCCCCAATTAGAAATTTTAATTGTTCGGTTCAAAAAAATTTTGACTAATTTCTTTTACCAAAAAATTTGAATTTCATAAACGAAGAACTTTTGAACACGAAATTATCTTGACATTCACCGTAATTTATCAATTTATACAGCAGCAAAACAAAAATAACCGATTTGACTTTGTTTACATTCAATGCAAGGTCAACAATTTTTCGAAAATAAATAGGCCAAGAGCAAGGTTTGTTTGCATCGAACTGTTACGCATTTGTTAACATAAGTTTAAGATCAATGAACTCCCACACGTGTATTGACACATGGTCCAAGTTCAATGACCTCCCTGGTTCTTGTGTACAATACTTTCCAAGTTATTGACCTAACACGTGCTTGATTACATACGACAAAAGGTAATTGATCTCTGAAAAGTTTTTTTACACATTTTGCAAGATCAATGACCTCTTAGGTATTTTCTTGTGTACGATCCAAGGTACATGATTACTCCCATAGGGGTGCATAGGCATAATCTAGGAGCAATGGCAACTCACGCATTTTGTTTATATATTTTACAGATCTTTACTTCTCATGAGTTTAATTTGGCGTGATCCAAGGTCTATGACCCCATACATGCCTGTTTATAAAAGATCAAATGTCAGTGATCTCTCAAAAGTTTATTTAAATTTTTTCCCAGGCTAGCGAACTCTCACGCATTTATTAACAGAAGCTCAAGGTCAATGAACTCCCGCACGTTTATTGACACATGATTCAAGATCAACGACCTCCCGTGTTCTTGTGTACATACTTTCCAAAAAATTGACCTTTGACGAGTTTGTTTTAGTATGGTCTAAGGTCTTTGACCTCACACGTCCTTGTTTACATCCGACAAAAGGTCATTGATCTCTTATACTCGTATGTTTGTTTATATATTTTCCAAGATCAATGACCACTTCCATGGGGGTGCAGAGGCATAATCTAAGGGCAATGACAACTCACGCATTTTGTTTACATATTTTATAGTTCAATGACCTCCCAACGTGTTTGCTTGTGTTTGGTTCAGGTCAAAGAACTCTTGCGTGTTTGTTTACATGTTTTTCATGTTATTGATCTTTTACGAGTAGATTTTTGTATGATCGAAGGTCAATGACATTTTATGTGTTCGCTAAAACGCAATTTTTCGCATGTAAAAGAATTTCGTTTACATTTCTTACGTGTTATTTCTGAAATATTGGATTTTTGCTTCACATTTTTTAGTAAGTTTTTAAATCAAATAACTATAAATAATATTGTCCTTATTAATTTTGAAAAATCTTCTCATTCATTTTAAAAAGAATAAGTATTTATAAATATTGAATTTGATTTTTTAAATGTTTTTCTGCTTTTATTTTCTAACCGATTTCATATGCTCAAAGAGAAGACATTTTCCTTCCCGTTTCTAATAGATTTAGACAATCGTTTTTTTTCAAATATAAATAAAATACCATAAAACAACAAATAACTTCACGGTTTAATCCAATTTAATGAAATTCCCAAAAGTTTTGCAAAACCAACAAAATCCAACGATTTTATTTTAGGACAACAAATTAAATTACCAAATACAATTTTATTTTAATAATAATTGAAATTATCGATCTGCAATTTAGTTTATTTGCTGGAATATTTTTTCAATCCTTTAAATTAATAAAAGCTCTTTTTATTCTGAAATTTGATCAATGCTATCATAAATAGTATCATTTGCGCTAAAGTGATTATGTTAGTTGGAAATAATTTAAAAGGAAAACTAAATTAATTGGTAAGAATTTTTCTAGGTAAATTTTAGATAAAAATTCACCTAGAAAAATTCTCAGGTATCTAAGGAAAAGCTTAACCTAAACGTGAAATGCAATCAGATTTTGGTGTAACTATGGAATAAAGTTCTTAGCCCAACCGTGAGGGTCCTAAGAGCTGTCATTTTTGATCATTTGAAACTGATTAATTTTTTATATGACCTTAATGAAAAATAATGGATAACTAAGCCTTAATACCATCCCAAATGATATGAACAACAAAAAAAGATAATTACTTTAGGACCGAATTTATGTTTGCTCTTTTCTAATATTCCAGCTTCTGGTAAAGTTTGAAGGTCTGTGGAGGTTGATGTTTAAGGATGTGTGGAGGTAAAAAATAGCTATGCCCAATTATCTTACTGGACTTTGGAGATAATCAAAAAAAAAATGCAAGGAGCAAGACAGAATTATTTAAGGAAAAGAACAATCGAAAAGTTTATACTTTTCAACTTTTCTTGATCATAAATAATATTTAATATTGATTTGATTTTTCCACTTAATTTAAAAGTATTTCTTCCACGAATCTATTCAGTTTTTTTTTTCATTTTCAATTTTATTCTTATAGATTATAAGCACAAAGAATACTAATAATATGAAAAGTAAATAAAAAATATTTTCAAACTCTCTTAAATAATTAATAAGCTTAAAAGCAAAAGATACATTGTTTGCTTCTATTTATTAGGAAGCCTAAAATTAAATAGAAATAATCTCGAATAGAAAGCAAATGATTATTTTGTTATAGTAAAAAATATATTTTTAAATATTGCGCTGTGCTAAATATGAACTTGGTTAACTGGCATGCACAGACTGGTATTTTGGTGTTGACTTTCGTGGCATATGTGTACACATAGGCGAGATGAGACGATCGAATAGAATTGCAAGCTTTCGGTGTGTAATTGGAATTATTCTTCTTTCTCCGGCATTTCTTTGCCAATTCGTTACTAAAATCCAACATCGCATTTTATTTATAAGCAAATATACACAAAAACGTCGATCGTTTTTAAACAGAAAATAGCTGCGTTTGCATTTGTTGGAATGAGTGTGACCGACAGAAACGACTAATAATTTTTTGTCTCTGTATGATCAGCAAAATTTGCGAGAATAAATATTATTTGCAGGCTTCGTAGTCAGTGAGAGCGCAGCATCGGCGAGTTAAACAGGCGAATAGATTCCGTGTTAAAAATAATATTAAAGTGAGAAAAAAAACATTCCTTATTCTTAAGTGTAATTTGAAAGGAACATCAACAATTATGGATAAGATGTCGTCGGATTCCTCACCACCTCCATATGAGAAATTAGAATCCGGAACAAACAATTCACCTCAGCCATTACGTGCTCCAATACCAGCACATTCAACAGCACCACCCGTACAGCCAACCAATCCACCACAAGTCGTGATGCGTAAGTTCGATAATAATTTTCATTAATAACTAAAATAAATTTTTAATAAGAATTCCATTAATTCTGTTTACAGAAACCGTTATTGCTCCACAGCAAGTTGGTCCTTCCCCGACGAGAATGACATGTCCTTACTGTCATGTGTCAATGGTGACTCGATTGGAACATAAAGCTACAACAAAAACCCACCAAATAGCTTTGGCGCTATGCATTTTTTGGTAAGTATTATTAATTCATAAAAGAATAAAATAAAAAATCAATAAATATAAAAACTTAAAAATAATCTCGCATCTCCTAACCCCGGCCGGCATCAACTTAATTGCGATCTCGCATTTGAATCACTTGTCAATGAGTCACACACTTTTAACAAAAAGGGTTTTTCCCCTAAATTTGAATCTTCGAGACGTCTTTTCTCTCATTATCAATAATAATCATAATAATAAAATGTAAATAACAATAATTTTAATGGTTTTTTTTTAAATTTCTTTAAAAACTAATGAAATTTTTAAAATTGTTTCTGTTTTTTTTCTTTTGTTTTGAATTAAAAAAACCCTTTCCAAATTGTTAAATAATATAATAATTTTTGTTTGGTTTATAATTAAATAAATAAATTGTCTTGGAATTGAGAAATTTTTCTTTGTTTATTTACAGTTGTTGCTGTTTTGCGTGCGTTCCATATTGTATTAATAGTTGCAGGAACGCCAACCATTACTGCATAAATTGCGGAGCATTTATTGGCACTTATCAGAGTTAGAAGACTTAATAAATTATTTTTGAAATTCCTTCTATGCTCGTTTATTCATCAATAAGTAAATAAACAGCACATTAGGAAAAACGTGCGAATGGAGACATGTGAAAATAAAATCATTTAACAAATAAACATGCACAAGACTACCAGCATCGAAAGGAAGTTGTGCACATATGAATACTTCAAAAAGGACAATATAAATTATTCATATTTAAAAATATTCCATATATACTATCCTTTATTATTATTTGGTATTTTCATAATTTTATTTATACTAGCAACGAGCTTTCATGTGGTATGTTAACACAGCCATCAAAATTATACTTATTCTCTCAATAAATTGTAATATGAAAATAATTGCTGAGTTTTAATTTTGTTGTTCAATAGTAAAAAATTTATAGTAAATTGTATACAGGCACAGATAAGAAAGTATATGTGACCTACTTTTCGGTTGAACTATTTCTTGTTCATATCAAAACACGAACAGGATAATAAGGGTAAGTAAAGGTATTTGCTTCCCTATCTGGTAACGGTGCGTGGTCTTGAACGCAAAGAAAACAAATAATTACTGGCGACACACAACCTAGTCTACGTTAGCAAAGCGCACTATCCTTATTCCTGTTTCAATTCTTTCACTTTCACTTTTCCTTTTTCTGAATTGTATTACGTTATTGAACCAAAAATTTCTGTAAAACCAATTTCAGTCAAAATTAATTTATTAAAAAACGTTTCAGTAAAAATCCTTTCAATTAAAATTGTTTCTGTAAAAATAGTTTCACTAAAAATATTTTCAGAAAAAATCGTTTCAGTAAACATTTTACGTTAAAAATTCATTTAGTAATTATTTTTCCTTAAAACTTCATTCATTCAAAATTCTTTCCGTAAAAAAATTGTCAGTAAAAATAATTTCAGTAAAAAAATTTTCACTAAAAACATTTCCAGTAAAATCGTTTCAGTAAAAATTTATTTAGAAAAATTATTCCGTTAAAAAGTTATTCAGTAAAAATTTTTTGCAATTAAAACTTTCTTTAAAAAAAATCTTTTCACTAAAAATAGTTTCAGTAAAAATGTTTTCAGATAAAATCGTTTCAGTTAACAAAATTTCAGTAAAACTAATTTTCGTTAAAAGTTTTATCGTTTAAACGATTTTAATAAAAATTTATTCTAAAAAAATGATTCGTTAAAATTTTAGTCAGAAAAACCGTTTCTGAGAAACGATTTTAGCTGAAAACACTAAAAAGAAGTTTCAATTGTGAAAAATTTTTGCTGAATGAATTTTAAACAAAAAATTTTTACCAAAATAATTTTGACTAAAATTTTTTAATTGGAAAAAATTTTACTGAAACGATATTTTCTGAAAACATTTTAAGTGAAACTATTTTTACTGAGCAATTTCAATTGAAATGATTTTTACTGAATTTTTATTGAAGAAATATTTAATAGATTAAAATTTTTACTGAAACGATTTTTACTGAATGAATTTTTAACGAAACATTTTTTATGAATAAGTTTTTACTGAAATCATTTGAACGATAAAATTTTTAACGAAAATTTGTTTTACTGGAAATTTTTTTACTGGAACGATTTTAGCTGAAAAGATTTTTACTTTAACGATTTTTATTGCAAACAGTTTTACTGAATGAATTTTTAACTAAACATTTTTCTGAATAAATTTTTTAATTGCAAAAAAATTTTTCATGAATAAATTTTAAACGAAAATTTTTTGCAGAGATGATTTTTACTGAAACAATTTTTACTGAAACAATTTTGACTTTTAAATTTTTTAATAGAAAAAATTTTTTACTGAAACAATTTTTACTGAATGAATTTTTTAACGAAACACTTTTTTGGGAACAATTTCAATTGAAATGATTTATACTGAAATGTTTTTTAACGAAATAATTTTTACTGAAATGGTTTTTACTGAAGAAATTTTTACTGAATGCATTTTAACAAAACATTTTTCAGTATAAATTTTGACTGAAATCATTTGAAAGAAAATTTGTTTCATTGAAATTTTTTGTACTGTATGAATTTTTATAAAAACAATTTTTTAATTTTAAAAAAATTTTTAATGAAACTAGATTTTCTGAAAACATTTTTACTGAAACAATTTTTCCTGAAACAAAATTTAATTGAAGTGATTTTTACTGAAACGTTTTTTAACGAAATAATTTTTATTGAAACGGAAAACATTTTTATTGAAGAAATTTTGAATTGAGAAAAATGTTTACTGCAATAATTTATACGAAATGAATTTTAAACGAAAAATGTGTACTGAAACGATTTTTAATTGAATCTAATAAATTTTAATGAGAACTTTTTACCTAACATTTTTTACTGAAAGTTCTTGTAAAAAAATATTTATACAAGATCAACTGAAAGATTGTTTAGTTAATTTAAATTGTTCTCCGTCACTGTAATCAAGGTTGAAGTGGTTGGTTCTAATGGTGAATATTTTAATCATAATAAGAAAAAGTAAAATTTCACCTCGCATTACTTAAAGTTATTTATTATTTTGGTAAACAAGGGAGTGTCTTTATATACGTTAATTTGCCGAACCTTAGAAATAACGTACGAATGCTGATGGTGATGCCAAATTGACGTTCCGATTATCAAGTTCTATGGAAAATTAAAATTTTATTCAACATTACCGGCAAAATGCTCTTTTAATAATGATTCACTTCCATTTTATTTCGCAACAGTTTAACAATAATAAGCGATCTCAGGGTTCAATAGAAATGGCGGCCACTTTTGCTTTTATCGTCGAGTGGCTTTTTAATCTGACGTCAAAACTTCGTAAACTTCAACGAAATAAGGCCGATGACGAAATTTGAGCTGTTCGGCGCCCTATAGCGATAAGTTAACTGATGAGGACTATTACGTGCGGCGTGGGACTGACCGAATTAAAAACACTTCGTGTTGTGAGAACAGCTGCCATTCGCAACGTGAACGTTGAAGTGTATTCGAGGCGCTGTTGTATAGAAAATAAACCGACTAGAAAATTTTACCCGGTGTGCCAAAAATAATCGCGAGCATTTCCAGTTTATTGTATAGTTAAAAAGTAATTAAATAATGTCCGACAAAAACCCATACCCACCATCAGGACCGCAACCACCACCGTACAATGAAGCCCAAATGGGCTATCCTACGCAAGCGCCATATCCAAATCAGCCTCCTCAACCAGGATTTGTTACTCAGACAATAATTACACCTCAGCCACAAGTGGGCTTTCCGCAGTATCAGGGAATGCCACAGCATAGTTATGGATGTCATACAGGATACATACCCCAATCAGGGTTCATACCAGCACAGGGCAATACAATTGTGACACGTAAGTTCAAATTGACTAGAAACTTTTGCCTACCGTACCGACCTAATAAAAATGTAAAAAATGTCAAATTTTTCAAATTTCTTTTTCTTATTTTATTTTAACCACAGATACAACTCAACAGCCATATATGCGTCTTGGCCCAGAACCTAGTACGACGACATGTCCCACGTGCAAGGTTACTATGACGACCCGTTTGGATTACGAGCCCACTTCAAAAACTCATTTAATGGCTCTACTATTATGCGTTTTTGGGTAAGTTCCCATTTTTTATTTTACAGATAACAAATTTTTTTTTTTTTAACAAAACAATATTTTTCTTTTATAAAATAAAATTAATTTTACTTGAAATTCACAATCGTTTGTTATTCACAATTAATTGTACGAAAACTTTAAATTATCGCTTTATTTGTTTCCTTCAAAACCACATTACCACCCCATCCTCCTTTGCCTTTCTGAATTTGTCTCCATTCACTATCATTAATATTAATTATCAATTATGCTTTTCTTTCCCCTCCTTGCCAATTATTATTCATATTTTTATTCCAATACAAGTGCAAATCAAGCTGTTATTGTGAATTTGGTTTGGTTTTAGGCGAAATAATTTCAAAAGCACCAATATGCATATTTTTAAATATCATTTTGTTTTTTTCTTTCTTTATTTATTTTCACATTTTTGTTGCATCCATAAAAAAGCTGACATGAGAACTTTTATTTTCGATTGTAAATATTTTAGTTATCGTTTGTTTTCTTCAAAATTTAGTTTTGTGTGTGTATTTGTGCCTTCGTGGGCGGAATATGCAAATTTTTCGGTCAAACACTCCACCACACATACGAGTACTATCTGATAGAAAAAGAAGGCATGCTGCATTTATTTCCTCAACTTCCTATTCAGTCGCGTATCTGTAATACCAATTATCGTGGCCATTTGCCTGCCTCAGCCCTGCCAGTCGGCCATATTTTCTGTCATTTTGCCGTATCAAATTTGGCGTTTCCCAAATTATTATTGTTTGTGTTTGCCTTTTTCATTTTGTTTCTTTTTTTCTTTTTATTCAAATATTAATTGAAATTTATCAATTTTTTTTATTTATTATTTTTACATTTTAATCAAAATAAAAGTATTGGAAAAAAATTGTATCAAGACTATTAATGCTAGGTTTTTTTTTAAATTATTATCTTAAGATCTAAGTTTTATTGTGAATATTTATTTTCAAAAAATTATAATATAAAAATTCGAAAAAAAACAACAAATTTATTCAATTAAAATCATTCAAAAAAAAAATGCACATACTCGATGGTGGAAAATATTAAAAACTCTCGAAAAGAATTTAGTCTACTCGAGGTCATTAACTTCATCCGCCATTGTACGTATGGGTTTTGAAAAGTCAAAAGAAAAAATTATTAATAAAATAATAAAACGAAAAAAAAATGCATTTATTAAATTTAAATTATCCAAAAAAATATTTTTTCGTTGGTAGAAAATAACAAAATTTTACCTATTTGAGGTTATGAATTTTATATCGTTTCGAATATATATAGAAGAACTGGATAGTGGCTCTAGACAAAAATTCTGTACAAATTTTATTCTAAAGAACGCAAATTCTAGCAAATTAATCTTTCACGAAACACTTCGTATGCTGAAGTAAAAATTTCATATATAGTGTCGTGAAGCATAAAACTTTTTATACAAATATATTAATTTATACTGTTTCAAATTTAATAAAACCGCATTTTACGATAATATATCTAATATGTCAACAAAAGTATGCAACCATTTTTCGGTATGCTAGAACTTTTTTTGGAGAATGGCGTATTTTAAAACTCTCCGAAAGTCTACAAAATTGACATGCTTGATATTGTATTTGATTGATATTTCAAAAATAAATAATAAACTTAAGCAATTGCATTTAGTACCAGAATATTGGAGAGAAAAAAATAATAAATGTTGACATCTGTCATGTTTAAATAATATTTTTGTTTGGAATAAGTGAGCTAAAATGGATATAAATTATGGTTTTCGAATTGAAAAAATTTCTATTACGAAAACTGGATGTCAATGGGTGTCATGTTCACATAAAAAACTCTACACAAATGTATGGAAGCAGTACGATTTCTCGCCGCTTTTGCAATAATTCAGATAGAAAATTATTCTATCCAGGTAGAAAACTAGATGTCAATGGGTGTCATGTCCACATAAAAAACTCTACACAAATCTATGCAAGCAGTACGATTTCTCGCCGCTTTTGCAATAATTCAGATAGAAAATTATTCTATCCAGGTAGAAAACTAAGTATAAGTGGGTGTCATGTCCACATATAAAACTCTACACAAATGTATGCAAGCAGTACGATTTCTCACCGCTTTTGCTATAATTCAGACAGAGAATTATTCTGTTCAAGCAGAAAACTATATGTCGGTGGATGTCATGTCCACATAAAAAACTCTACACAATTGTATGCAAGCAGTAAGATTTCTTGCCGCTTTTGCAACAATTCAGACAGAAGAATATTCTATCTAGGTAGAAAACTAGATGTTAGTGGCTGTCAATTCTACATAAAAAACTCTACACAAATGTATACAAGCATTACGATTTCTCACCGCTTTTGCTATAATTCAGACAGAGAATGTTAATTCAGATGGAAGAAATTTATATTAAAACCTTTTCGAAAAGAATTTACTCTATTCGAGGTTGTGAATTTTATCGGCCAGTGTATGTTAGGGTATGCAAAAAATTCCTTTTAATGAAAAAAAACTAAATGAATTAAATTGAAATCATTTAAAAAGTTCACATTGCTTGAAAAACTCTCGAAAAGAACTTACTCTATTCGAGGTTATGAATTTTATCCGCCAGTTATGCGTATAAGTATTGAAGAGTCAAAAGAAAATTTGTTTTTTTTTTTTGGTTGTTGGTTGTTTTTGTATAAATTATAGACATAATAAAAATAACATATGTTTTCTATCTTATTCTTTTTTTTGTTTGTTTACAGTTTATTCTGTTGTGTTTGCCTTCCATACTGTATGAATAGCTGCATGAACGGCAACCATTACTGCTCGAATTGTGGAACATTTCTTGGAACGTACGTTACTTAAAAATGGTCAATGTATAAACGCATCGAATTTGCCTTTATGTTTATGGATATGTGCATGGAGTTGTGGTGTACATGTACGGCAAGTTGGAGCAGAGCAGATCCCAAGAGGAGCAAAGAAACGCATACGTACGAAAATTTTTAATGGCGGACGCTCAGCGCATTTTTATTTTATTTTTGATTGATGGAACCTTTTTGGAAAATAAAAAAAGAAAACTTTTTAATTATTTATAATATTTTTCAGCAAACGAAGAGGAAATTAATTGAATTATTTATTTATTTCGCATGATGTATAAAATTTCAAATTGTATTCTTCCAAAATAATTTCTTTTTTTTAAATAATCTCCATTTTGTTTTGTTTTTATTATTACTTAAACACAACTCTTTGCATAAAATAAACATGCATACTTATATAATCTTATATACATACATATTTATATTAATTTACATGGATAAACCTGATACTTTTGTACTATATAAAAATAAAAAAAAGTATCATTGGTTTTTCCCACATACGATTTATGAACGGGGGAACTTTTTTTTTTGTAATTTTTACAAAAAGAAAACCGATAAAAATCCCCCAAATAAAAAAAAAATTATTATTTCTAATATATTTAGTATATTTATATTTATTAGTCAGATATCATAATCAAAGTATATTTTTTGTGATAAGATAAGAATAAATTATATCAAGACCAGTTTGCCTTTTTATCGGCGGATGGAATACTCATACGAGTGTGTGTTTTTGAATTTAATTTAATTTTTTTTATTTTGTTTTCTTTGGAAGTGGGTACAATTCAATTATTTGTTCAAGTTTCATTTATTTTTATCTTAATATTTATCTTTCTATATAGATTTATTCTGCAATTTCATATTTTACAACAAGCTAAATTGGCACCGACTTGACTGTTAATTTTTATATTCAATAACAAAAAATGCATGGAAAAAGATTATTTTTAAAATTATATCAAAAGTTGTAGGATGAGCAAAAAACAAAATAGTAGAAGAAAATACAAAGTTTTGGCGGTATTGTGTGCCAACTTTTTGGACATTAACTTATTCATCGAAAAACTGCGTTTATGTAGTTGAATTTGTTTACACATGTT
Organism: Atherix ibis; assembly: GCA_958298945.1. Classification (NCBI taxonomy): domain Eukaryota; kingdom Metazoa; phylum Arthropoda; class Insecta; order Diptera; family Athericidae; genus Atherix; species Atherix ibis. Next base: position 1,595,669 of record OY282607.1, on the reverse strand, counting down.
TATATTAAAACCTTTTCCTTGGAATCAATGTAAAAATTTCCATATTGCAAGAAATAACTATAAATATTTTCCGATAGAACCTCCTTAATTGTTAATGCAAAATTAACAATTATTTGTTAAGCAATTTTTTTGCTTAAAAAATATTTCTTAATTTTGCATTAAAAACAATTTCATTTAGAAAGTCTTCAGTTTTCTTTTCATGTTAAATAAATTGATTTATCAAATGGCCTTTTTATTTATTATTAACAAGATCGAAAAAAATGTCAGTTGTGCGTTGATAAGAAATGTCAACTGTGCGCGATCAATAAAAACGTTTAGTTGGGCGCGATCTGTCAAAATAGTATAGATGGCAGCACGCTCTTCAAGAAATCAAATATTTTTTTATCAAATTGGTCGTTTTTTTCTGCAAATTTAATTGCATTTGTTTACAAATTTTTACATAAAAACTCTTCCAAATTTTTGTGCTCGGTTCAGAAGAAATGTCAGTTGTGCTCCGCCATTAATAGCTGTCAAATGTGACCGGTCAATAAAAAAGTTTAGTTGTGTGCGATCTGTCAAAATAGTATAGATGGCAGCACGTTCTTCGAAAAATCAAATATTTTTTTATCAAATTTTTCGTTTTTTCTGCAAATTTAATTGCATTTGTTTACAAATTTTTACACAAAAACTCTTCCAAATTTTTGTGCTCGGTTCAGAAGAAATGTCAGTTGTGCTCCGCCATTAATAGCTGTCAAATGTGACCGGTCAATAAAAAAGTTTAGTTGTGTGCGATCTGTCAAAATAGTATAGATGGCAGCACGTTCTTCGAAAAATCAAATATTTTTTTATCAAATTTTTCGTTTTTTCTGCAATTTTAATTGCATTTGTTTACAAATTTTTACACAAAAACCTTTCCAATTTTTTGTGCGTGGTCGAGAAGAAATGTCAGTTATGGTCCACCGTTAATAGCTGCCAAATGTGCCCGGTCAATAAAAAAGTTTAGTTATATGCGATCTGTCAAAATAGTATAGATGGCAGCACGTTCTTCCAAAAATCAAATATATTTTATCAAATTGGTCGTTTTTTCTGCAAATTTAATTGCATTTGCTTAAAAAAAATTACACAAAAACTTTTTCAAATTTGCAGTCAATGTAAAAATGTCCATATTTTAAGAACTTTTAAAAAAATTTTTGTTAATAAACCCTTCTCTAGCTCAACAAATAACTCTTTATTTTGCATTCATTTAGAAAGTGTTCAGCCTTCTTTCATTTTGATTAAATTGGGTTATTTTTTAATTATTCCCATAATAATTAGCGCTTACGAATTATCAACAATAAAATAGAACGTAATGTCAGTTGTACGTGGTTGATAAAAAATGTCATTTCTGTAGGTTCAGTTTTGCTGCACTCGCTCACGGAAAGATCCATTTTAGAGTGGGGATTTTCGAGTTGACGATCAACTCCGTTTGCACCAAAAATTTTCATTCAACTCAGTCCTCATGCACTTATTGTACAACAACAAATCTGGGCAAAATTTTAACCTTTTTTAATACTGACTCCTGTTTTTCGCGACTACTTTTATTTGACTTCTAAAATATTTTTTAATAATGTATTTTTGTCTCAAATATTCAGATCAAAATGAATATTTCTTCACGAGCATATTTAGAAGAGAACAAGTTTACTCAGTGTGGACGGGGAAGATGGCATGATGTGTAGTATCATATGGAATCGTGTAAGCTAGCCAAATAAGAAATGTCAACTGTGGTGCGCGGTTAGTTGTGCGTGGTCTGTCAAAATAGCATAACATAGATGGCAGCACAATTTTGCCAAATTCAAATCAATTTTTTACAAAATAATTTTTTTTTGATTCACAAAAAAATGAATTTTTTCTGGTAATTATTCCATAGTAGTTCAAATAAAAAAAATATTTTTTGGCAATTGATCGTAATAGAAAACTATTTGATAAAATTTACCAAAAAAACTAGTCATCAAATTTATATCACATCTAAATTGTTTTTCATTGTTTACCTCAATGAGAAAAGTAAAGAAGAAAAATTTTATGCAATCGCAAATTGATAAAAAATCTTATCTTTGTTGATAATAAAAATATTTGCAACCGTGTATGAATCTGAATATACCTCAGACGACAGATTCAAAGTAGTTATTGTGTAAAAGCAGGCTTTTAAAAAAAATTCAAAGAAATTTGACAATATTGAAAGAGCGACAAAATTGGTTCAAATTTATTGAAACTAAAAAAAAGTCTTTAATTTTGGTATACAAAATTTGTGTGAACTTTTTTTTCAAAAGAAAGATCAAAGAAAAAAATGCCAAAAATTATTGATCAACTAAATAATGTTATTTAACAAATTAACAACAATTTAGACGTTATGTTTGATAAGAGCGAGAAATAACGCTAATTTTAAAAAGTGTTAATTTCTGAGAAATTTGGAATTTTGACGCAAGCTACAAATTGTATTGTATTTTTTTCCATTAAAGAAAATTCACTTGAAATGAGATTTTTCTATGAACGTGAATTTATATCAACAGTAAAGCTTATCGACAAATTGAATTTAGTTACAGTAAAATTGGTTAGTTAATATTGTTGATCGTTAAAAGTGCACATTCTTATAATTGTTCTCGAATATATATTTTTTTTTTGGTTAATTTAGATTAACTGAAAAATGAATGAAAGACCGCCTCCGCCACCCTCATACGATGTTGCAATGAGTCAGAGTCCACAAAATCCAACGCAGGGAATATTTCCAACTCAGCAATCAGGTCTGGATCAATCGGGAGAAAGAGTTAATCCGTTGGGGTTCACAGGAGCAGCACCGAACGTTCTACCACCAACAGGACAATATGGATTTGCGCAGCAACCACCTCCAGTAATTACAACACCTCCAATGTTTTCGGCTCAAACAGAATACAATCCTCAAGCGACCTATACAGTTTACCCCCCGAACGCAACTGTTTATACAAATCGTAAATTGATAATGACGGCAAATGTTTCTTCGAAAAAGGCTAACTTTTTATTATTATTTTTTATTATTTTAGAAGTAATTTTAACTGACGCACAATTTGGACCATTTCCCACGACAGTCCGATGTCCTTCCTGTCATACAACCCAAGTCACACGAATCGTCTACGAACCAGACATCCGAACTCATCTGATCGCAGCGATGATGTGCTTTTTGGGGTAACATTTTCAAATCACGATTTTCCCGCATGCATTCACTTAGCATTATTAATAATTTTTATTTGGTTTTTGGCTATAATTTTTTAGCTTCTTCTTTTGCGTCTGCCTCCCATACTGTGTGCCGGCTTGTCAAAGTAGCAATCATTATTGCAGTAATTGCGGAGCATATCTTGGTTCGAATTAGGATATTTCTAACTTTGCCCATAAATTAATAGTGAACAAATAAACTACGACCGAGGAATAAGGGAGGACAAGCCAACACACCTATATTATTTTAGTTATTAGAAAATCAATAAAATTGTAAATATTTTCCACTTTCATGTTTGATTATCACACGTTCCAGTGAAAATTTTCCTTATCGTCTAGAAATAAAAGTTGTGTATTTTCAGAATAATTTTAATACAATACAATTCGAAATGTATTCCAGGTATGGGTTTTGTTATTAAATTTTTGTGATATTCAAATAGTGTAGTGTGTGGGTGGGGTAAGTAAGTACAGGTTTGATGGGGAGCAAATAGTCAATACCGTTTGGCAACGTTGCGTGACCTTTCATAAAATCAAAACAAACCATTTATAACGGCACGAAAAATTTATCTACTACAACGATAGGGTCTTATCGTTTATCAATATTTTCTATCTTTTTTTTCGAATTCTTCTTTTCAATGTTTGGCTTTAGGGCAAAATTTATATAATATTCCATAAAATTATTTTTACTGCCGAATAATCACCATTAATAGTGACAGAGAATATTTCTATCAACGAGAATTCCCGGAAATGAAATATTGCCAAATAAAATCCATTTAAAGCCCCCCCTCCCCCCTCCCCCTCCTTTGGCGTAGCAAAATAGAATTAGTCGATATCGTGGCGACGAAATTCTCAAAATCATCACAGACAGAATCTTGACTCATTTTAAGAAAAATCCTTTTGAAATTATATGCGCAATCAATTGCCAAGGACAAAGTGGACTGACCTGCATACATTCAAGTTGATTAGAAATAATGGGGAAATATAGAATTTGACTGAAAAGTGTTTATCGAAAATTTTTTGGAGATAGAAAAAAATTACGCACCAAAAAAAAACCGCCCATCCATGTTAACTCTTGACAAGAACCACCCAACCCATAAACACAAATGGATGAAAGCTTTCGCCTAATAAGCTTTTCGGTACAATTGATTTCATTTTATGAAAATTTGGTTCACGCATATTTCTGTTAATTTCTAAATATATTCAATTAAAAAATTACTATAATAGACAAATGTAAATGGACAATCCTTAATTTTATGAATTAATTTTGAATTTAAATTGATTAGGAAGCAGAAAAGGCAAAAGTTCCAATGTTGTGATTAATTCGATGAGCGCTGGTTGGTTGGGTTGCGTCGTAAAATTTATTCTCAAAGAAGTCATTCGCATCGAGCAAGTCGTGTAAGTTAGTCGGCTGATAAGTTATTAGCTGTATTTGTTGTTTGTTTTCTGTTCCACTTGATTATTCGGTGTATTTCGTGTTTTTGTTGTGTTTTAAGTTGATTTCTTAATTACGAAAATGGATGAAAAAGGTGAAGGGCATCGTGGACCACCGTCCTACGATACAGTAACGGGCAATGCTCCTAAAATGGGTTTTTCGCCGCCAGATCAATCACCACAACGGCCACCGTTTAACAATCAAGGTGGTTACATTCCTTTGCAAACCACCGCTCAGGGAAATTTCAACGCACAACAGCCGCAAAACGTTGTTGTCACCCGTAAGATCATCATCCCCCTTCAACGAATCGTTTAAGTTTATCATTATCAATTTTAACAAAATGATTTTCTTTTTACACGAACATTAACACAGAGTTGGTAGTGGGACAACCGCAATTTGGTCCGCATCCACAATTATTTACTTGCCCATCGTGTGGCAATACAAAGGCTACCCGAATGGAATTCCAGCCCGATTCAAGGACTCATATAATTGCAGTTCTGCTGTGTGTTTTTGGGTAAATCGAAAACCGATTGATTATTCATAAAACAGTGAACATTCCAAATTTTCATATTTTTATTTTAGCTTGTGCTGCTGTGCTTGTATACCGTATTGTATAGACAGTTGTCAACGGGGCAACCACTATTGTAGCGAATGTAATGCCTATGTTGGCTCTCATGTGCGATAAAATTACGCCCTCCATTCCCAATGATTCAATATTATTTATGCTATTATTTTTTTTTTATAAATATTTTTATACAATTAAATGAAAAAAGAAAGGCGTTTCTTTATAGGTAAAAGATGCTATTATATTTATATTTATACACATACATAAGTGCATATGTAAAAATCGTACATTGTAAATATACGACAATAATTATAAAGAAAGAAAATTATTATTTACATTTCCATTATTCGTTGTTGTTTATTTTCTTTTATTTATTGTTGTTTTTAAACCAGCTGTGGTGCAGTTTTTTTAATTTTCGACATAAAAAATTCGCATTAAAATGAAGGCAAAAAATTCGTGACGCAATAACCTCTATTATAATTGTTTGGAATTTTTTACCAACACAAACGAAGATGGTCGAAATTTTCAAGATCGTTTACGTCAAAAAGTTTGGAATTTCTCACCAACACAGACGAAGATGATCGAAATTTTCAAGATCGTTTACATAAAAAGCAAGCGGGGTCACGGAAATGAATAAGAAAACAACAGCGCTTGTTGGAGAAAACAAGTTTCAGCTGGTCAAAAGTTGTTAGCTGAAAGCTTTAAACATAATTGCGTTTGCGGACTATAAAAATATTATAAAAATTGTTCCTGTGTGCCCTCATACGTGGCATTATTTCCATAAAATTTGAGCTCATAAAAATGCCATCTAGAATTTGTGGGCAAATCGACTAAAAGCTTTCAAAATTTTATTGTCGTTAGGGCAGTTCGAAATTTAACCAACTGCGTTAGTTTGTATACAGGCAATAAATATAGTTATTTTATGGCTTTGCCTTAAATCTTATGCTTAAATATATTCACTATTTCTATAAAATAATAGCTCAGAAAAAAGCCATCTTGAATTTGTGAGCAAATCGACTAAAAGCTTTAAAAATTTTGTTATCTAAGGCAGTTCGAAATTTAACCATCTGCGTTAGTACGTATACAGGCAATAAATCTAGTGCTTAAATTTATTCACTATTTCTATAAAATTTTAGCTCATAAAAACGCCATCTAGTATTTAAAGGTAAAAGAATGATAAAGCTTTCGAAGTTTTGTTTGAATAACAACTATGTAAGTTCGAATATTATTGAATTTTGTTAGCAATACATTGTGAAGAACGCAAACACATCCAAAATAACAGAAATGGCGTAAATCAGTGGGGGCCTAATATAAACTTCAGTATGCGATTAAAGCGGTTCGCTTAAAACAATTTTTATATATGATGACATTTATGCGTTAACAAATCGATTTTTTCATATTGCAGATTTTGTTGTTTAATGGAATTCGTTTTGAAAATTTGCAATAAAACACAGTATTCTATTTGTTATTTATTTAAATATATATTATTTATTAAAACAGAATTATAAAATGGAAGAGCATATAAAAATATAAATTGCAAGTTATTTGATTATAGTATATCAAAATAATTATGTGCACAAATAAAAATCCGTTCGAAAAATGTAAAATGAATTAAATGAGAGAATGTGACATTTCGTTTATGTTGAAATTAAAACCACACCGCAACTTAGTAAATGTACATTTTAATGTTAAACAAACATTTGTAGATATTGAAGCCTTCATTATAATATAAATGTGTATTTGTGAGTTGAAATGGTAATTTAAATGGGTTTATTTTTTAGCACTTCGGCAAATTTAAGAAGCCAAAGGACTTGTACGCTATCAAACTGTTTGATGTGAATTCTCCTTCTAAAGCTGAAAGACAGTCTTCGCAATGCAAATACTTGCCTAGCTTAAATACAATAAAGCCTGATAGGTATTCGATCACTTTTTCACTATATTCATTAAGTGCATTAAATTACACTTAAGTTTTCTTACTCACACTTTACGTACGCCGGCATTGAAACTATTTTCTGGTAAACATTGAACTGTCAACATCACATTTCTTAACCTTTATTCAATGATGACCTTTTCACTTTTTAGCCACTTTTTAAACCAAATAAATTATTAAAAGCCATTTGAATACATCACAAACTAAAATTTTGTTAATTTCTGTAATAAAAATGAAGATGTCAACTTACCAAAAGAAAGAAATTCCCGGCTTACTTATTCTGTTGAATGACCAGCAACCCTTTATAAAACACTTCATTTTCTAAAATCAAAACTTCCTATTAAACAGTATAACTATTTATATAAATACTTACTTTTTTTCGTAAATACTTCAAAAAACATAAAAACCATACTTTAGTTATTTAAAAATAACTAAAGTATGCAAGCATTTCGGTATGCTACCACTTTCATGGAGAATGGCGTGTTTTAAAACTCTCCGAAAGTCTACGAAATTGACACGCTTTATATTTAATTAATATTTATGAAACCTAATATACAATTCCATTTCATATCAAAAGATTGTACAAAAAATAAACACTGCCTGTCGTTGAGTTTAAATTGTAATTTTTGTTTCCAACAAGTGAATTAAAATAAATATTAATTATGCTTTTGGAATTCAATAAATTTCTATTACGAAAACTAGATGTCAGTGGGTGTCATGATTTTTAAAAAAAATCTACACAAAAGTATGCAAGCATTATTACGATTTCTTGTTGATTTTGTAATAATTTAGCTAGAAAAGTGCTTATACATACACGAATATCTGACGTACGGGGCCTATCCATATATTATTTAATCTAAGAATAAGAATAACCATGTTGAAGCAAAAAAAAACGCACTACAATGTTACAGCAACTCCCACGTGCATGTTGCTAAAGGGCGTCGATTTCAGATAGGGGCAATTTTATATTTGTGCATATTGTTTTGGTGCATATTTTTAAAATAATAGTCAAAATTATTTAATTTATTAAATTTAAAATTAAATACTAAATAAACATTTTTTTTATTGTTGATATGAATGCACATAAAAGTTTACATTTCAAAATATGGAACAGAACTTCTACAATACTTACTTTGCTGATCGTTTATGATATATTAATACTCATTGACATTAGTAAAAAACTCATACATTCATAATTATATAAAAAACAAGACATTTTCCTTGAACTTTTCCCAGGAAAATTGTACATTCAAAGGTATCATTTTTGTCTATGTGAAAATATAAAAACCCTTTTCGGAAAAGTAATCAGACGACCGTCATTGACACGTCAATCTAACTACAAATAATCGTCTGTTTAAATTCAATTTTACACAAGAATTTTTTAGTTTTTTAATACTTGGAGCATTCGAAATCCAATTAAAATTAAATGAATGATAGGCAACTATGAACTTTATTCAAATACTGTATATAATTAATTTTTAACGATAACTAAACCACTTTTTAATAGAACACTTCATTTTCGCTAAATTTATTATTTATATTAATTTTACCGATTTTTTCGATGGTAAAAATAAGTCCCGTCCGCTAAATATGTGGTTTTTAGTTCGATAATTAGAAAAATAGATGGCAGCCACAGCAGCTAAAGGAGATTTTTTATCAACTTTTTTATTTATATTTTCCTTTATTATTCTTTGTTGTTTTTTTACAAGTTTTTTTTATTAAATTTTAATAATTTTTTAAAGTAAAATAATATATTTCTTTTTCTAAATTAAAAACGTTTAATATACATTTAAAACAATGGAGTTCATAGCTTAATTTTAAGTTAATAGATGTGTAAGGGTCGTTAGATGAGAGTTTTTGTTCATTGCAACTGGACGTGATTTTTAGCTTCTTTTTTGGATTTTTTCTTTAGCATAGTCATAAGCGGACTCGTCTATCATGGGTTCGAATCCCACTGAGGCATGGCCCTAGTTTTTTTTCCTTTTCTAATCTAATTTCCTTACCGGAGTCACCAATTGGCCTTTAGTATCGTGGCGCTTAGCATATAGGAGGTCTGTTCAAAAAGTATCGCGAATTTTTAATTTCTGCGGCTTACGTATATTCGATTTTCGATTTTTTGTGGCATTATGTTGGTACTTATGTCTCGCACTTATGGCGACAAGTTCAGCCATTTAGAATATTCAGTTAATTTTGGACAGCTGCTTTGCTTGCACGTGTTTTCGCTCGTCTTCTATTTTTGCTCAATTTCGACCCAAAACAGCACCGCATTAACATTGCTAAGGAGCTGTTGGACTCTGTCCGTGACAACCCAAATTTGCTGTAAAGGGTCATAACTGGTAACGAATCATGGGTTTATGGTTATGACGTGGAAACCAAAGCTCAATCATCCCAATCCGAAAAAGTGCCAAGTTCGGTCGAATGTGAAGGTTTTGCTTACAGTTTTCTTCGATTGCAGGGGCGTGGTGCTTCATGAGTTCTTGCCACAGGGTAGAACAGTCAATAAGGAATATTATCTGCAATGCACAAGTTGCGTGAAGCAATCCGCCAGAAACGCCCGGATTTGAGGAAGAACAAAAATTGGCTTTTGCCATTTTTGGCCAAAAACAACACACTAATAATGCCGCAACCACCGTATTCCCAAGATCTGCCCCCCTATGACTTTTTCTTGTTCCCGCAACTGAAAAGGCCCATGAAAGGACGACGCTACGCTACGATTGAGGAGATAAAGACGGCATCGAAGGAGAGGAGCTGAACAAGATCACAAAAAATGATTTTTTGAAGTGCTTCGAGGATTAGAAAAAACGTTGGCACAAGTGTATAATATCTGGTGGAGATTACTTTGAAGGGGACAAAATAGATATTCATGAATAAATAAATACTTTTTGAAAAAACACTTCTTGAACAGACCTCGTACATTACATTTCAGTACCAATGTTACTTGAAATGATACAATAATTAACAAAAAAAGAAAACTAAAAATAGAGCGATTGTCTATTCTGTTACTCTATAATCTAAGTTGTAAGGGCATAAATTGTTTAAAAAAAATAATAATAAACTAATTATAGTTAATTTCTCGTAATTAATTTTTATTCTTAAGATTGAAAATAATCTCGTATTAATTTTCGAATACTCAACCGTTCATATGAAACATTAGCTAATCTAAATAAACCGAATGGACATAAACCATATGCAATTATAAATAAACAACAGCATATGAACCACTAAACTCTTAATATAATAAAATTAGTTACCCTGTTAACACACAATTACTATATGAGAAACTGAAGAATCAGCAAGTGATGCCATTAAATCTGTTTGATGTTAACATATTATACCAACTAAAAATCCACCTACTAATCTTATTCGAATACAATTTAGAAATTCTTTTTTTTATATATCTTAACAAGATAAAAATAGAAATATTTGTAAAAGAAAGACCATAAAGAACCGCGTAATTTTAATACAAACTCCAGCTAAACCTGGAAGAGGAGCCTCTACTATATGACGAGCTGTTGCTAATCACAAACAAACTGAAAATTTTGGTAATTTTATTTAAAAAAGCTAAAGTTATGCAAAAATATAATTTTTTTTGAATAAATAATTATTTATTTCTACTAATAAATAGAAATTAATAGTAATTAATAAAAAGTTAACAAAGTAAAAAATCATAAACAAATACTAGCCTCTAATTATTCCTGTTGGTATCCTCCATTTAAAATTGAAAATACTGTAGAAAAACATTAAAAAATAAATAAACTGATTGTCCGAAATATTAAATCGAAAAATATTAAAATTTCTACAATACTTAGACTATTTAACTACAAATTTAATAACTTAATAAAATTATGCAAAATTGAAATTAAATCACTTCCCAAGAAAATTTAATTATTTTTATTTAATTTTTGTAATAATTAAGATGGCCGAAAAATTGGTAAAATGGAAAAATAATTATTAGAAGAAATTTTTTGATTTAAATAACGATTTTTTTTTAAATATTCCGTTACAAATAATTTTATAACTCATCGTATTGAAGCTTAGAAAATTAAGCTTTTTCGTTAAAAAGCTGTTGCTCTAAAGCTTTCCGATAAGTTTTTCCATTCTTTTTGAATTACGAAAACACATACTGACTATTTTCCTTCACCATGAGTAGTAGTGGGTGTGGGTTGTTCGTAATTGAGCTAACCGACTTGGTTTGACTTAGTCATCCCCAATGAGAGTATCGATTAACCTATTTTCGTGTCAAACGAAAATTCGTTTCGAATACATACAAAAATTACAAGTGCGTGCATGTATTTATTTCTTTGTTTAGGCTTTCGTTATGGCTAGCAAGCCTCATATCGCCATTCTGGCGACAAATCATACACGCAATCTATCCCCAGAGAGACATTGGGAATGGGGCAATATTTTCGAAGACGAAACTGTGCAGCCGCCCACACAAAAATATTCGATCTACTGTCGTCGTCGGTTTGACTTTCGTTCTACATACAAATTAATGATTTCAAACTTTCGTCACAAACAATGCTGAATGTCTGTTCATCGTCAAATTGATTGATCTCAGTTGAAAATTGCACCAAAAACCCAAAGTTTCTATAAAACAAATCTCAAATTTCCGTTTTGCCGCAATTCCATTTCGTTCGATAATTTGAAATCCTCTAACTTAATAGTAGCCCTGACCTGATTAGCTTATCTCCAAAATATGCTGCCCATAATAAAGGATCCTGTTTTTGTTCAACTAAATACACTTAAACGAAAACAGTATGCAATAAGCTGGTATTATAGGAAAATTTCGTAAACGTTTTATAACAAAACATTGTGAACAGTGAAAAAAACTGAAATAAATGCTCTCAAATTAAGCAATTTGCTTTGTTTTGTTTGTTAGAATCTGTCTTATCCTAATCCGAATAGAAAAAAAATTCCCTTAAAGGGATAATGTCTTTTGAATTTCATTGAAAACTATATAATAGTCCTTTGGTTATTTACATTTTTCCTATTTTATTGGTTTTTTCTCTGGGATAGAAAGGATTTTGTATTAAAAGTTTGGATAAATTTGAATAAAGTAGTTACCATCAAATTTTGAGTATATTTTCGTAAAAAAGGGCTTCTTCTAGAGTAGTTACTGATAAAAATTTAAAGGTATTGATAATCGTAATAGAAAAAAAAATAATAGCCATAATACTTTTTATGATATACGAAAAGAGTATTTGGAACAGGGTGGACCAGTTTGGACTTACATTTTTATTTTTGAAATTTTTTTATTATTTTTTTTGCAGATTATAAAGAGTTTTATAAAATTTTTGTAATGTTTTCATACTCAGTGCAATAGAACACAAAGACAATATCGTCAGCATTTTAATACTGTTTACAGCTGTCAGTGCAAAAACATTAAAATGATAAGAAACTTAATAATCGATTTTTTTAAGGAGCGAGGTGCAGTATTTGATGAGCCCTGTTCGCAATGGAGGTTGTACGCGAAAATGTCGACGATGATGCGTCTGTGTCCACCCGTCCAAAACACCGCTACGACGCATTTTGAAACTTGATCTGAAGATGTTTCCATACAAAATTCAATTAGCTCAAGAATTATTGCCGAGCGATTCAGCACAACAGATAAAATATGCGCTAAAGTCAGTCGATGTTGGTCCACCCTGTATTTGATAACTGAGCAAGTTTTTTTTATTATGTAACGTCGAATAAGTCCATTACAAGTGAAATATTTTAATTTTTAAAGAAGATTTTCATAATTTTCATGACAACAATGTTTATATAATTTCAGTTGATTTTTGTGTTGTTTGATTTTTCATGTTTTTATTTTAGACAGATCACGCGTGACACGTGGCATGTGTCAAAATCAAAAGTGATCATGAAAAGACTTACATCCGAACAAATTATTGATGATTTATAAACAATAATTTATAAATTATTGAATTTTATTATAAAAATTCGTGCTCTATGAAAAATGTGTCTAAATGGACTGACTGAGCAAGCAATTCAAGCCATACTGACGAAAATTTCGCAGCAATTTTACGGTATTTGATATCAAACTACGAACCTGTGTGCGTAGACTGGGTACAGAGGAAAATATTGCTGCCGTAGCACGATTGCTGCCGTGCACGATTTCATTATAAATTAATGAAGAGAATTTTAGTTTTTAAAATATTATCGTAAAAATGTTTTTAATAAAAAAAAATAAATCGGCTGATTTTTTTGCTGCTTGATTTTTCATGTTTTTATTTTTGACAGATCACGCATGACACGTGACATGTGTCAAAATCAAAAGTGATCAGTAATTTGATCATGAAAAGACTTACACCCGAACAAATTATTAATGATTTATAAAAAATAATTTATAAATTATTGAATTTTATTATAAAAATTCGTGCTCTCTGAAAAATGTGTCTAAATGGACTGACTGAGCAAGCAATTCAAGCCATACTGACGAAAATTTCGCAGCAATTTTACGGTATTTGATATCAAACTACGAACCTGTGTGCGTAGACTGGGTACAGAGGAAAATATTGCTGCCGTAGCACGATTGCTGCCGTGCACGATTTCATTATAAATTAATGAAGAGAATTTTAGTTTTTAAAATATTATCGTAAAAATGTTTTTAATAAAAAAAAATAAATCGGCTGATTTTTTTGCTGCTTGATTTTTCATGTTTTTATTTTTGACAGATCACGCATGACACGTGACATGTGTCAAAATCAAAAGTGATCAGTAATTTGATCATGAAAAGACTTACACCCGAACAAATTATTAATGATTTATAAACAATAATTTATAAATTATTGAATTTTATTATAAAAATTCGTGCTCTCTGAAAAATGTGTCTAAATGGACTGACTGAGCAAGCAATTCAAGCCATACTGACGAAAATTTCGCAGCAATTTTATGGTATTTGATATCAAACTACGAACCCGTGTGCGTAGACTGGGTACAGAGGAAAATATTGCTGCCGTAGCACGATTGCTGCCGTGCACGATTTCATTATAAATTAATGAAGAGAATTTTAGTTTTTAAAATATTATCGTAAAAATGTTTTTAATAAAAAAAAATAAATCGGCTGATTTTTTTGCTGCTTGATTTTTCATGTTTTTATTTTTGACAGATCACGCATGACACGTGACATGTGTCAAAATCAAAAGTGATCAGTAATTTGATCATGAAAAGACTTACACCCGAACAAATTATTAATGATTTATAAACAATAATTTATAAATTATTGAATTTTATTATAAAAATTCGTGCTCTCTGAAAAATGTGTCTAAATGGACTGACTGAGCAAGCAATTCAAGCCATACTGACGAAAATTTCGCAGCAATTTTATGGTATTTGATATCAAACTACGAACCCGTGTGCGTAGACTGGGTACAGAGGACCGTAGCGTGCTGTGTTATGTGGAGAGCACGATTTGTTCATCCGTCGCCATTCACAGCATTTGGGATTGTATTAGTCGACTATGTGGAAGATTTTACGCAAGGATCTTTGTATGGAAGGGTATAAAATACAGTTCGTGAAAGATCTAAAGAGGAATGACATTGCAAACCGTCGAATTTTAGGTGAGTAGGCATCACAAAAATTGAGAAAAATCCGATTTTTTACCCAAAAATTGCGTTTAGTGACAACGCTTATTTCTGGTGTTGCATTTGGTCTGATGGACAAACACAGGCAAAACAACTTAGATGGAAGAAAATGCATCATTTAAAGTAGTTTTTTTTTATTTGGAAACCAACGAAGACCTAAACCAGCTTAGCCAAATTACTATGTTGTCACTGTATAGAAGAACTTCAAGTAACTATAACAGGAGAGAAATACTGTAAAACTGTAAAAGCGAAATTGTAGTTTATATTTTTACCTTAAAAAACCTCCATTTAGGCAAAGCCTCAATCACTAAGAAAATATTAATTTAAATTTGCTTTTGTTTTTCATTCTTTATAATTTGTTATATTTGAAATTTGGTATTTTCTATCACAATTTTAATAATTATTTTTTTGTTTTAAATCGAACCGATTGTCAATATTTTTATATTGATTGATTGAAAGGCAAACCCTTAATTATTTCCACAAATATAAAAGTGGATCAATTAATCAAAAGAAAACGACAAATCAATATTCAGTTTTTGGAAAATTCAAAAGTCAATTAACTCTGGACTATTTCGCCTTCTTGAGTTTTTTTTAACATAATAGGAAAAAAATCAACTAGTTTTGAAAAAAAAATTCTAAAAAATCTTTAAAAATCTGCACAAAAATAAATACAAATCTAACCTCATTTTTAGGATTTTTTTTCAGTACTAATGATATTAATTTAGCCAACGTAATAAAAGTGAACTTTTTTTCTGAATACCTTTAATTTTAATAATAGAAATAAAATACCAAAAATACCTAAAATAAAAAACTTTTAGGAAATATTGCTAAATAAAATTATTTTATAGAAATTATAAATGCCCAAATACTTTTGAACACGCAATATTCTAATTAACTAATTAATAAGTGTTGAAAAACAACCGAATACAATATGGAAAAATTCTAATTTAAATATTTCTAACTTTATTAAATAATAGAAAATTTTCAAAAAAAGAAAAACTCCCAAGAATGATATTTTATGATAAAGTTTTTTTTAAGCAGTCAAATTTAATTACTCATGATTATTTGGATGTATATAAATTTCTTCACTGAAATTATTTTCAAATAATTTGGAATTGTCAGTTTGTAACAAGAGTATTGGTATATATTAGTAAATATTTATTATTATTATTCGTATATGTGAAATGGACGCTATCAAACGAACAAAGCAAAGATTATCGATTGTTGCGCAATCGTCGTACTCCCCTGCATACATACCTAACCAACAAACGCATAAAGAACGCATGCATACGCTTGTAAATACAGAACAAAAACACATTCGCTTGTACACTCGCAAATGTTTGTAAATTAAATAAAAAAATTATACTCATTCTTATCTTTAAAAAAGGAATTTCATTCAAAATCAATTAAAATATTGTAGCAATAAATAAAGTGAATAATTGCAATTTTGCAAAATGTCAACTTATCGAAAACAATATGGCCGCTGCACTTGTACAATTTGTACAGTCTCCGCCATATTTAATGGGAAAGGTTCGAACACACACAAAACAAAATTGAACTTTACACCACACCAACCATGGACAATAATATATGTAAAAAATCTCCCATTTCCTTCCCCTCAACCCCCAAATCCAAAATAAACACAATACCATAGACCAATTGAATTCATATCAAACCAATCCATCCGCTTTGAAGTGTAGTGTACACTGTGGGCACTTACAATTGAACAGAAAAATTAGTATGAAAAAAAAGTAAGAAAAATAATTTTCCACCAAAAAGAAAAAAAAAAGAAAAAACAAAAAAAAAACACTGCAGAAAAAAACTTGGAAAGTAGAAAATAAAAGAACGAAAAATGATGGTACTGGAAACTAGAAGCTTGAGTCTATGAAGCGTTTCTACATATCAGATTTTGCTATGCTACTCATAAAACCACCATTCCGCTAACACGCCTCCCCCCTTACAATCATATTAACTATTTAATAATGTCAGCTACCTACATCTCTGATCCCCCTTCCGTAAACCGAATGCATAAATACTCGACGACCGTAGTCGACAATATATAGGCTAGCAGAGCAACGAGCGGAGCTGTCTCATTAACGTCCCAAGCGGTACCGTTCGTTCTGCTTACACGAGATGGCCTCATAGAATTAATGTATAACAACCTAGTTGACGGGTTTAGAGGAAGAGGGGGTTAGTTTGTTTTGCAGCACCTCTTTTCCTAAATAGTCAATTTTTTTTTTTTATTATTAGAATTTTCCCTTTGTTTTCCTTTTTCTTATTAGTTTTTTCTTTTTTCTGTATGGCAGTTTATTTATTATTATTCCAACGATTTTCTTTGTAATATTTTAGTTTTTACTTGTGCAATTTTCATCTTTTCTTATTTTATTGATCGTTTTTTGTTCTCCTTTCTCTTATTGTTTTTTTTGTGGTTGTGTTTGTGTGCTGTAGAGGGGACAGGGGTTATTTAGTACTAGATTTTTTTCTTCTCATCTTTGTTGATTGTTTTTTGTTTTCTTCTTCTTGTTTGGAGTTGTTTGAGAATCTATTCCATTGAAATTGTTAATATTATATGTAAAAATGTGGGACAAACTGTTCAATATAATGAGAATATGCGGAAAATTGTATGTCAGTCAGTTTGTGTTCGTTCCACTTGTGTAAATAGAAAAAGTTCACAATAGCGAGAGTAAGACAAAAATAATGTACACAATCTAACAAACAGAACTAACACTAGTGCAGAAACCCCAAACACTCAACAGAGACGAAGTGAGCACGTGCAATTGACCTACTTTCGCTTTAACGATGGATTCTGTTCAGTGTTGTTTTTCTTTTTTGATTTTTTCATTGAATTTTCTTTAGAGTGTATTTTTGTTTATCGACGTGTATATATTATGTTAGTATGTGTTCATCTAGCATTGCGCATAAACGTTAAGTTCCAATTGGAAATATTCAGAAATTTCAAAGACGCACACATTAAAAACAGATTTTCATTAGATGGCAAATAGTCGATTTTAATGTACAGGCATTGAGAACCTTTATGAAATGGAATTTTATTTGTTTGTATTTTACCAAAAAAAAATTCAATATAAAATTGTAAAATTCTATTAATTAATAGATGGAAGGGTAGAGGTAAGGGTAAATTCGCCTAAAATACGGCGTACTTCAATTTGCTTGGACGACACTGTATTTTAACCATAAATATCCACATTTCATTTATTTGAACGACCCATAAACCAAAATTTACCATTTACCATGTTGTGCGCCGTTTTGTTAAAAACAAAAAAAATATTTTAATAATAACACATTCAGGCCAAAATGCACACTAGACAGACACTCTCCACGGATTCCATGGCATTCCTACAGTCACTTGTGGGCTTTTAGAGCCTCATATATGGCAATAAAATACAGCCATTTTATTCTATTAAATAAAATGGCTGTACTTTCAAAACCGTAATATGGATAATTCTTTAGCGATTAGTTTTGGTTTTTTTTGACTTTTCAAAGTTTTACAATTTATCCAAAACTAATTAAAATTTAAATATTAATTAACTACATTATTTGCTAGTATTTGACAATATGAAGCGAGATAGCTTTTAGAAAAGTCACTATTAAATTGATAGCGTAGCTGTTGTTTAGTGGCTGAGTACAATTTTTGGTTTGCTCAGCTAGAAATGCTCGCAATATAACCTTTTTGCCAATGCGTTGCTTTTACCTGCCTTGCCTACTAATTGAATAAAACCTTTTTGCCACTACATTGGACAAACACTAATAAACCAGTTTATTTTGGATTCTTTTCAAAAAATTGCCATCAAACGAGACACGCTAGCCTTAGCGACAGTTTTCTCTTCGGTAAACTCAGTGGTCCTCTATGCCCATCCTGCGGCATTCCAGTCAATATTCCAGTCAATGAGTATCAACATTCCAGTCAATGAATATCAACAAACTTTTGCGAATAGGTTTTCTCTTGCTTTGAATCTTATTTTCAAGTCCATTCTTTAATTTGTTAAAGCAATTTAACCGCATTTTTAAGGCTTAGCCACTCATAGGATGAAGTCGGTATTTGACTCCAAGGTCGTGCCGCTATAAAATGGCATCTGACAGGACGGCTATACGAGGTCTGTTTAAAAAGTATCAAAAGGAATTTGGAATTTCCGCGGGTTACGTACGTTCGATTTTCGATTTTTTGTGGCGTTATGTTGGTACTCATATGTCTCACTTATGCCGGCAAGTTCGGCCATTTTGAATGTTCAGTTAATTTTTGACAGCTGCTTTGCTTGCACGTGTTTTGGCTCGTCTTCGATTTTTGCTCAATTTCGACCAAAAACAGCATTACATTAACATTCCTAAGGAACTGTTGGACACGATAACCTAAATTTGCTCCAGAGGGTCATAACTGATGACGAATCATGGGTTTATGGTTATGACGTGGAAACCAAAGCTCAATCATCCCAATGAAAACTGCCGCACAAGCCAAGCCCGAAAAAAACGCAAAGTTCGATCGAATGGTAAGGTTTTGCTTATAGTTTTCTTCGATTGCAGGGGCGTGGTGCATCATGAGTTCTTGCCACAGGGTAGAACGGTCAATAAGGAATATTACCTGTAAGTTATGCGCAAGGTGCGCGAATCAGTCCGCCAGGAACGCCCGGATTTGTGGAAGAACAACGCTACGCTACGATTGAGGAGATAAAGACGGCATCGAAGGAGAAGCTGAACAAAATCACAAAATATGATTTTTTGAAGTGCTTTGAGGATTAGAAAAAACGTTGGCACAAGTGTATAGTATCTGGTGGAGATTACTTTGAAGGGGACAAAATAGATATTCATAAATAAATAAATAATTTTTGAAAAAAAAACACAAAATTCGTGATACTTTTTGAATAGACCTCGTATGAAGAACCAAACATTACTTATCGAAGATCAATAAGCTCATTTATTTTTGAAAGAAACTTTTCCATTCTTAACCCTGGGTGAGATCAGTGAGAAATTGTTATTTAACGTGACCTAGTTGTCCAAACCCCAAGACCACGAGTCGCCCACGACTATAGGAATCGAGATACGCTCGATCAACGCACCACCATTACTGGCAGTTAACAGATAGAATCAGTTACAAGCTGACTCTTCACCTGCTGGTGGCGAGGACTATCTAAACCTCTACTGTCATAAGCAGTGACAGTGCCCGAGATAAGTGCAATGCATTGCTACATTTGCCAGTTACCTCACACCTGCGATCCGAAGACCGTACCCGCGACATGGGTATTAACCACAACCACCACGTTGCTGCCAAATGGCGCCTCACCTCGATCGGGCACAGTATATTCTACTGTGGGGCTCCCGATCCCCGTGGTACCCATTTTTGTTTTAAGAGTACTTTGGTTTGTACTCCGCTCGTTAAAGCTACGGTAAGGAATCTTGTAAATTCCTAGGCACCGCTAGGCCAGCTCAGGTACGCGGGTTCGCCAAAACCCGAAGGTACAACCGGAATCGACCTTGGTCTTTCACCCGGTTGTGGCCACCCTGCGTGTCATTCACGCACTCATTCACGCATCATTCTCATTCTTCTTTCAAACAGTGCCACGGCAAAAGCATTCAAGCATTCATATCTCTCTTTCACACTCAACACACCACTCACATCCACACTATCACCATTCGCCACGATTCCACATGCACCTAAGTCACGCAAGTCCCCATATAGGCTACACTCTACAAGAAGGTGCTTAACACTCTCCTCCTCCGCTCCACACGGACATCTAGCATCCGTAGCCAGACCACGCCTATACAGGAACCCATTCATACTGCCGTGCCCCGTAAGCAAATACCCAAGGGACAGACCAAACTCAAAACCACACGCAGACGCAAAGCACACATTCGGAATGAACATGTGCGTCCATCTGCCATTCACACTCTCATCCCATCGTTGCTGCCATATCTCATGCATCTTGTTCAGAACCAGTATGCGCTGATGGCGCGGACTGAGATTCCGAACCTCATCATTCTCAACCGGACAACCTTGCAGTGGGATGCCCCTGAGTGAGATCAGTAAGCCCTATTCGAATTCTGAAGAGTTTTCGTGCCCAGAATTTCGGCAAGGCTGTTGAGTAGTCTGGCTTGTTATTTGTTATTCGCCGAGTGAGATGTAAAAGGACCTTACTCACTATGAGTTCAGTCTATATTTCTACGTATGGCTGATGATGTTGATTTATTTTTCATACGTTCCTATTTTTGGATAGGTTATGTCAAATCTCGTTGAGTACAGGAGACTATTCAAAGGGCCACGAATAGCTTTGAGGATAGCTTGGAAACAAATTTCAACGGAACCCTCTTTTTTATTTTCAAAAAGGTTTCCTACACCTGCCATTTGACTTTTCCATAAAATTATACAATCTCAATACAGCCCTAGTTTTGTTATTTAAGCGCTTCCATCGAATTCACTACATATTAAATGGCACACATACACGCTTCCAATTACGTGTAAATCCAATCTATTATCTAAAATACGAAAATGGGTGAATACCAATAAATTTAACTACACCAACATACTATCAGACGATAGATAGAGAATAGACATTCACATTCAACTTAAAAATACCATACTCTTCCAATGGATACACAGGCTTAGCAAAGAAAAAAGACCTCAAATAAAATTTTCCATCAAAACACAAACGCCACCTTTCCCGCCGCCGAAATTTTCATGTAATCGTACACAATCCCTTTTCTGTTGGGTTAACATTATGCTTACCCATTCTAGGCCATATTGTTCCAAAAAATAATATATACTTCAAAATTTGTTCTCTTTTCTTATGCAATTACTTTTTTTTTCCTAAAAGCTCCCATTTTTTTTTTGCTATAATTTATTCAGCTGGTAAAAAAGAGGAAACCGAAATAAGAGAAGTGCGGGGAAAAAAATAGTGCAATTTGATATGAAAATGAGAAGGAAAAAAATTAATTTCCCATAAATTATGAATTCATGTAATCAACAAAAAAAATGGAAAAAAATAACGTTAAGTTTATTAACTAAAAACTATAATCGAAAACTATGAATATACAGAAAGAAAAATTGCATATTTTCATCACGTTTTTTTATTCTTTCTCTTTTTTGGTTATTAAGGTTAATTTTCTTTTACGCATTCTTTGCAATTTTTCCAACGTTTCCATTTTAAATAAAAAAAAGAAAAAACTTACCTTTTATACTTCTCACTAGCTATAAAAAAAACTTTCCATTTGTTGTTATGTTTTTATTTCCCCTTTACGATTTTTAAAAATTATATTTTCTAGGTTATGTCGTTGTTCTTATTAAAATCTAGTACATTTTTTTCGGACATTTGATTTATTACCCAAATCGACAGAGAAGAAGATTTATTACAAATTGACAAGCAGCAATGTACCCTGGATGTCTGTGAACCGACTTTGTGCATAGTGCAAATTTACAATTCATAAACCAGATCAGCACGTGTGAACAGGTAAATTTCTATTTTCAAAAAGTACTCATAATAATAGACGATATTGAATTTGTTTTTGTTTTCTTGTTTTTTTCTGATATTGAATTTGTTTTTGTTTTCTTGTTTTTATGCCAAATCATAACCAAAATCTATTAACACACAAAATAACTCATTTTCCAAAAGAAAAATCGAAAAAATCAATTCTAAAATTATTTTTGTTTTTGTATTTTTTATTTTCTAAATGCATTTTCATATAAAAAAAAATTATCTATTATTAAAAAAAAAAATACGTAAACTGTAAAATTACTTAAAGATACTAAAACAACAACAAAATTTGTCAATTTATTATCGTTTTTATTTGGCTTCTAAATTAAATTATTTACTAAAAATGATTTTAAAATAATATTTTCCATTAGTAAAACTTCAAAAAATTTTATAAAATACATATATTTAAAAAAAAAAAACAAATAAAATTGAAGAGAAAAATCATTTGAAATGTCGTAATCCTGTGGGGTTCGTCTGACTATACCACATACGAAATTTTGAATTTCCGCGGGTTTCATATATTCGATTTTCGATTTTTTGTTGCATTATGTTGGTACTCATGTCTCTCACTTATGCTGATAAGCTCGGCCATTTTGAATTTTCAGTTAATTTTTGCCAGCTGCTTTGCTTGCACGTGTTTTGGCTCGTCTTCGATTTTTTCCCATTTTCGACCAAAAACAGCACCGCATTAAAATTGCTAAAGGAGCATAGGTTTATGGCTATGAAGTGGAAACGAAAGCTCAATCATCCCAATGGAAGCTGCCGCACAAGCCAAGACCGAAAATAGCGCGCCAAGTTCGGTCGAATGTGAAGGTTTTGCTTAAATAACTGAACTACTAGATCCAGCTAGACCCTTCCCTCGTCCTCTCTTCAGACTAACTACACATACTAATCTACTCCATGAAATATAATTATTACAAATTAAAAGAAAAAATTAAAAAAATTAACTTTTCCTAACCTTGTCTATTTGAACACTTAAACCGTCATACCTGAGACGCCAAATGACCCTACGGTCTTGGTGCTTAGATGTGGCCGGCCGCTGGCACATATCTTCGCGACCTTGCTAAGAAACAATCATCTCAAATGTTATAGAAAGGATTAATTGGCTTCGAAACAATGACTGGTAAAATTGGTGGTGTCTGCTTTCAACAAACTTCCTGCAGTGTTGTTGTAAGGCTTTGGATTTTTTCCTTGATTAAAAGTGAAACAATTTCCAAATTTTCTTCCAATTTTCACCGGTTTTTTTTGTGTGAAATTTTTTTCTGAATTATTAGTTTTTTTTTATCGTTAATAATTTTTCAAATTGAATATTTTACAATAAATTAAATTAAATTTGTTTTGTGCCAGCGCATTTTGAAAAAAAATCAAAATTGAAAATAAGAAAAAACATTTTGCGGCCGTTCTGAGGTTCAAATTCCCCACTTACACTGGGGTTTCTTAATTTATTTAAAATCCTATAAATAAAACAGCTTTGCTTAAAGTTAATGTTTTTTTTTTATATAAAAAAATTAATACCAATTTTTTGACATCAAAGAAATTGCATAAAAAATTATTCGATAAACTATTCGAAAGTACGTCATGTATTTCCCCTAATTAAGTTGATTAATTAGTATAAGTTTTTTTTTATCTTTGGTTAATTTATATTTTACAACTGAAGTTATTCAACAAAAAAAAAAAATTATTGTATTTAAAAAACAAAAAAATTAAATTTTCCATTTTCTGTTAAAAAAGGATGATCCATTTTGGAGTTTTAAATTTATTGCTCTGTTATTTAACAGATCTTAAATATATATATTAATTAATTTATAAATTTATATAGACTAAGATTTGCCATTTTTTAAACATATATTAAATATATTTGTAGTAAAATAATACTTGAAAGTTATAATAATTTTCTACAAAAGTAGTAATTCTGTCGTACACTTTTCGAGCTTTAAGAGGTGATTATTGCTGTCATTTATCTCTCGGCAAACAATAAATATTATATATGAAGCTCTAACAAAACTACAAGAAACTATAAAGAAGCCATTGTATCTATAAAAAGCAATGGTCTGATGTGCATTTTGGTCTGAAGATATCACTCTGGCCCCAGTTTTTCTTTGCAAATGAAGAAGGAGATAGCGTTTCCTATGACAACTAATAATTTTTAACTGACTTTAAAGATTTTAATTCAAAATATAAGTGGTTTTAACAAAACAGTGCACAACATGACAAAATTTAGCTTTTATCGTATTATTTCGAAATTTTGTGATGTCAGTTAGCCTCCGAAATCATACGATTTCGATGCTATTCAACTAATGGCTGAATTATAGCCGGAAATGTACAAAAATACATTGAAAATTACCTCAAAAATATCGAGTTCTGTAAGAAATCTTGTAGTAGTTTATTAAATAAAATAATATATTTTATATAATGGCAAATTTTAGTTAATATAATAAAAGACAAATTTTATTAAAATCTAAATTTAAAGTATACTTTATTGAATTAGATTTTCCAAATTATAAATTGGATAATTTTCTGAAGTCATTTTTATCTTTACTTGTTTACACCTTTTAAATTTACAAATCATACAGACTCTCCACACTACATAATGATAATAATAGATGAAAAAAAATATATAAAATAAAAATCAAAAATTATGATTTCAGCGAATAGAAAAGAAAAAAAAATATTTTCCTTGACAAAAAGCATGCCTGTCAATTATAATTAAGGCCAAATATGACATGTTATGCAATGAGGTTAATAGCGGCTGCTATTCAATATCAAATAAAAATGATTTCATTATTAAAAAAGTACTCATATTTTTATGTATAATAGTATTAGAAGAAGAAGAAAAAAAACCGAACCAAAAAAAATGAACGAATATAAAAATCTAAATACACAAATTATGGACATAATTAAATGGAAACAAAATATGATGTAATGACTACTCATAGCAGTCATAATAATAATAATAATACTAAAAGCAGTGTAATATTATAGAATGCCATAAAGAAGAAATGCCATAAAGAAAAATAAATAATAGTGAAAAAGGAATTTTTTTTAAAATTACAATACGAGAGAGAGTAATAAATAAGCTCACAAGGTTTTGGAGGGAGTAAGTCCAGTGGAAAAGGGGATGGATAAGTGGGAATAAGGATTAAAGATAATAGTATGTTTGATAGCAGCAGCAGCAGGGAACGGCTTTAATGAAAAAGTGTCGGGATTTAGCATGCACATACTAAGAAGAGTACGGGGAGTTCTCGAAACTAATTAAAAGCGAAACTCTTAAAACAATCGACCTAGTTTAGTGAATATGCCGCGCCTTTATTTTCTACGCTCTAGCAATATATGCTATCCTTTTGCTTCTGCCACTTCTACCATATTCTTGCCAACTAATATCAGTGCCACTAGTGGTAATTCTCAGATGGCTAGCCTTCCACATTTGGTCGTCGTTTGCGCCACTGCCACCATCAGTAATGCACTCGCCCATCCACCCCTACCCCCAGAGGATTATACTACCATCCTGCAATACTATACATTTCTAATCATTACTGCCCCATAAATTCATCCCTTCTTCCCTTCAACTCTTCCTTTTTTTCACCAATAGAATTCCTTTTATTTCACTGCCTGACTGCTTCTATCACAAACTATATTTTTTTATAGTTTTAGTTTTTCCTTTCCTATTATTTGTCATCCTTATACCCATCCGTCTCCCTTTTTTCAATTTGAAAAGTTTCCACTATTATTATCCTGCGGCATATAACACGTACACACACATATTCAAGGGTAATGTTGTGTAAAAAAGAATTTTTATTTTTTATAAAAAATTCACTTAGACTGGCATTACAATAGATAGGATTGTGTTCTGGTTACCGAAGTTATTCTGAAGCCAATTGATCTATATTACGAAGAGGTAACGTGAGTCAGTTCTTAGGTAGGAAGAAATCTACAACAAAGACTTCCTTTTGTTCGGATTAGCTTCAAATGAAAATTCAAATATTGCATGGCATTCGGAGTTCGATCCAAACCAATAGGACCATCCGCATTATCGGGTTCGTCGGATTAAGGACAAAGACACTTACGACCCTCTTGGATCAGCTCGTATTAAGGACAAAGAAAGTTACGTACAGTTTAGTTCTCTTCTAAGGGAGCTTTTGGGGGTGAGCAAAAGGAATTCGAAACGAGGTCAACAAAGCCTACCAGCACTACCCTTCGGCATAATAATTTCCTATGACTCATCGACGCATACCGAAACGAACACAGCCGTAGAGACGATAAATCCTTAACGTTCGTATACATGTGTATTCCCTAAGTAGGTCACCGGTGGCACAGCAAGTTCTGATAGTATCAAGCACCAAAAAAAAAAAAAAAATATCAAAGTGACATGGAACGATGAGCGGAGCTTCTACATAATGTATGTTATAGAGGGCAGAAAAAATTCTTCAATAGAAATTTAGGTCATCCTCCTTCATGCTGAAGCGAAACTAAACAGAAAACGATGGCATATAAAATTTTATTTCCCACAGAGACAAACACTTTTTTTACATAATATTTGTCAGTTTTGAAAATTGCAATAGAAATTTTAATAGTGCTCCCCATTTAGACAATATTAGTTCGAATATTTTATGCTCCAAATTGGATTATTTTTTTTATTTTTGCTGGTGGACAAATTTCAATTTCTTTATGCAATCCCATTAAACCTATTTAATCGATATGATATTCTTAATAATTAATTGAGTAGTGAACAGTTTAGGGAAATAGAAGAAGATTTGTTGGTGGAGAGGGGGGGGGGGTATAATCATTTTATGGTACAGTTATGACTTATTATTGCTAATTTCAACTCAAGCTATTTACATGATAAAAGATTATCCATTGTGTAATTCCGAAAATATAGTTCTGTCATTTTACAACTGTTAAAAGTATTTATTATTTAATATATAATTTCTTCAGTTTGAAATATGCCATTTGATATTATGAATTACTTTTTCTTTGGTGATGAGATTTATTTTAAGCTCGATGGGGCTCTGAAAACCCACAAGTGAATGTAAAGTAGCAATTATATCTACGAAAAACGACTCACAGGTAGTCATTTAGGTCTGAATATATCATTGGCTCATATTTCTTTGAAAATAAAGAAGAAGAGAATATTACTGTCAAATTTTGCCTTTATCTTACCAGACAATACGACAAATTTTACCTTTATTGTAACCAGACAACATGACTAAAAGACTCCAGAATCCGTAATTTCATGTTTTGGTGATGTCAATTGTTTATTAAAATCGTATTTATTGTGAGATTACCAAAACTCAAAATTACATGTCCTGGAAACTTATTTTAAGCTCAGTGGGGCTCTGGAAAACCACAAGTGACTGTAAAGTAGCAATTTTATCTACGAAAAATGAGATTTGAGTCTGAATGTATTATTGGCTCATATTTCTGTGAAAATAAAGAAGCAGAGAGTATTACTGTCGATTTTCAGCACTATGACTTTATGATAACCAACGATTCCTTAGTCCGAACTCAAAGATTTTATTCTAGACTATACTAGGTTTGTTCAAAAAGTATCGCGAATTTTGTGTTTTTTTTTAAAAATGTTTATTTATTTATGAATATCTATTTTGTCTCCTTTAAAGTAATCCCCAACAGATATTATACACTGGTGCCAACGTTTTTTCCAATCCTCGAAGCACTTCAAAAAATCATTTTTTATGATCTTGTTCAGCTCCTTCTTCGATGCCGTCTTTATCTCCTCAATCGTAGCGTAGCGTCGTCCTTCCATGGGGCTCTTCAGTTTCGGGAACAAGAAAAAGTCACAGGGGGCCAGATCTGGGGAATACGGTGGCTGCGACATTATTAGTGTGTTGTTTTTGGCCAAAAATTCGCGCACAAGCAATGATGCGTGACCAGATCCGGGCGTTTCTGGCGGATTGCTTCGCGCAACTTGCGCATAACTTGCAGGTAATATTCCTTTTTGAACGTTCTACCTTGTGGCAAGAACTCAACAAGCACCACGCTCCTGCAATCGAAGAAAACTGTAAGCAAAACCTTCAAATTCGACCGAACTTGGTGCGCTCTGAGAACATTTCCTAACATCGATAAAAGTTGCTTCGGTCCAAGATAGCTTCACCATATGCCGAAGTCAACATTCGGAATGCGTCCGCTTAATTAATTTTGGTTTTCACACAAAATTTGATACAGATTCTTTGATCCATTTTTTGGACTGGGCAAAAATCGAAGACGAGCCAAAACACGTGCAAGCAAAGCAGCTGTCAAAAATTAACTGAACATTCAAAATGGCCGAACTTGTCGGCAGAAGTGAGAGATATGAATACCAACATAACCGGCGGAAATTCCAAATTCGCGATACTTTTTGAAGAGACCTCGTATGTGGCTACAGCAAAACGGTGCCACAAACCACACAACACGACAAATTTTACCATTATTTAGCCAGAAAACGCGACAAAAAATTCCCAGGACACGTAATTTGAAGTTTCGGTGATGTCAATTGTCCATTAAAAAATGGTTTTATGAGAAATTAAAAAAATCAACATCCGTCAAGTATATCCGAATCACAGTCCAAAAGTCATTAAAAATTAATCTTTCAAAAAGATCGAGTCCTGTAAAAAATCACATGGTAGTTATTTGAATTATACTATATTTTATATATAATGGCAAATTTTAATCAATATTATAGAAGAAAAATTTAATAAAAACTTTGAATTTAAAATGCGTTTTATTTAAGTTGAATTTTTAAAGCATAAATTAAATAACTTTATAGCATAGGTGCTGTAAAATCGAAATTCTGAATACTTTTAAGAGCATACACACTGATTAATTGCGAGTATACGGAAACCTTTTAAGAATTCTGAATAATTTCCAGTAAATTAATTTCTATTTAATTATTATTGGTCCTTAAATGTTTAATAGCTCCTTCTGTGCTCTGCTTAACAAAATTTTATATATTATTCTTTCAAAATTTTTAAATTCTAAATTGTTGCAAATTATTGCAGATTATTTGTAAAAATTAATCAGAAAATTAACAAGCATAAATGGTAAAGAACATTCAATAACTTATTATTTGGAAATATTTCGATTAAATTTCTGGTATATAAAGGGGGAAATCAATAAAATTGACTAAGCATCCCTTTTTACGAATACTCTCTCAGCAGATCATCAAAACGAGTTTCTCTATCATATCCTTTTTATTCCAATTCTTCCACACCAAAGGCAGATGAATTCAATAAGAAATAAAAACAACAATTTTTGTTTTTGTATAGCAATTTTTTTTTATCAATTTTATCTTCAAAAAGGACGAAAACACATTGTATGGAATAGAGTAAAAAGAAAAACGGAATTTTTAGTTTTTTTTTGTAATGAAATTCAAATGGTTATGCAAAGATAAATTGCCAAAAAACTTACTGTGCCCTAATGACACCATTACAATGTGCAGTATTGCGCATTACATGATTGCTTCTATTACGGAAGATGCGAGATGAGCACCGCCACCATCCTCAATATGGGGCCACCTGAACAATCTCCGCTTACTGTCACTAAAACCTTGTGCCGAATATCACGTGCCTCTGCTGCATATTATTACTCGAAATTAGTTTTTCCGCTTCTTTTGCCAATTCCGTTTTCTGGGCATCAAAAATATCGACCCGCCAACAACCCTGCAACTCTTACCAAACCCATACAATCTTTAATCGCCAAAACGATACGAACACTTCCTTGTATACTTTTTATGTATTTTATTGCAGTTATTTGTGAGTCTGCTGTACTGTACGATAAGCTATCTCTTTCGACAGCTACCTTTGTTATTAAGATTCCATCGCAAAAAAGTTTATCTTCCTCGCATTCAAGCGCACGTTCTCTAATTTAACACATACTCAGTCCTGAACAGATCCCCAATTTTACCACCAAAACCAGAATACACCACTCCAAATGTATGCCAATTACCTATTTACGTCCTTCTTCCACTTCATGCATCTCTGACATTTCTGATTTATCCTCCAAAAACTGAAAAAGAAAACCTTTACCGCTGCAGATTCCATATCATACGCTCTGGCATCTTCCTCCCTATTCGCGAACGTGTGGAAAACAGTTTGACCTACTTTCGACCAAGCGAAATAGATCACAAAGAACTGGATGGCACAAATACACACAAACCCAGTAACTACATTCGAGCATTCCACAAATCTGTGTACCATCAATTATTTCCCGAAAATCGATGCATGTGTGTGTGCACGTACGAGTATGCTCAGTAGCAGTTGTGCTTTTAGATGCGCTTGCGACGAAAGGAAGCTTTCGGTTAGCGTTCTCGCTTCGGTCGATATTCGGCCTAACTGCCTCTACCAATTAGTAACTACCACCCACCACCCACCAACTAAGCACACCATTTTACTTGTTCGTTAAAAGAATACTTCGTTCAGTAAAAAATTTAAAAAAAAAATCTTTTCATATTCTTCGTTAGCTTTTCACCTCTGGCCTGCTTGAATCGTGCTTTCTCTGAGCGTTCTTTTTTTCCTCTAAATTACAGTGGGTCACAAAATTAATATTATCAATAAAATCAAAAGAATTTCCATATTTTTGAAAATGAGTTTTTTTTCTTCATATAAAATATTTAATTTAGGATATCCTAAAAGGCACGCAAGTGATTTAACTTCATAAATAGTAAAGAGATTAATTTAAAAATTTAGGTTGACTGAATCAATTCATGCTTGCAATGTTCAATTGACTCAAGAACTGAAGCTTACTTACCACGCACCGCGAATGGAGTTAATTAAAATGGATTTTGGAACAACAACAAAAACAAAACTTATTTTTTCTTGGTTAATCGGCAAAATTGTCACATTTGAGGTTCAGAAAATCCACGATTGATTATTGATTATTAAGACATCATCGGATTATTCTTTTTCGAAAATGCAGCTGATCAGGCAATAACAGTTAATGGAGCAACTTGATAATGCAGTTTTTTGTGCCTTAATTGGAAGATATGGATGTGGACGACATGTGACGGTGCCACAAGCCACATAGCCCGAGAAATATTCAATTACTGGTGATCAGAATTGGCGTTTTGGTGATCAGAATTAGCCGCCCAGATCATGGGATTTAATGCGGTTGGACTTTTTTCTTTGGGATTTTTTTGAAGTTTATGGTTTATGCCAACAAGCTCACGACAACCCACGCCTTCAAGGAGGATATTTAACAAAATTCAGCCATATTTATGCAAAACGGTCATGGAAAATTTCAACAAAATCGTGCGTATATGTCAGTAAAGCCGTGGAGACCATCTGCCCAATATGCTATTCCATATATAACCCTACACATACACATATACTGTATATTTTATGAATTAATAAAGAATTTACAATTTTTTATAACAAACTTAAAATTTTCTCACAAAATTACTTCTTGCATTTTAACTGACTAAAATTAATTTTTTTCCTTTTTTTTCTGAACTTTTCATTTTTTAGTGTTTGTTTTTATACAAGAATTGATTTAGTTTTTTTGTACAGAATAAATTGTTTTGTTTTTTTTTTGATAATTTTCTCAGCTATTGTCGTTTTTTCTGGAATTATATCAATACTCTCAGAAAAGAAAAGGGTAAGGGGCTAAAAAAAGGAAATATCCTTGATGGTGTTGCGCACGCATCTAATCGATATTAAAGCTACAATCATGACACAGTTCAATTTTCTCCCCTCCGCCATCGAACCTTTCGCATTTGGCATTATCCTTACATTTCGTACGACATCCTTATAACCCCACCCTATCCTCACATGCCGTAAAAGCTTTTGTCAGCGTTCGTTTTGATTAAATTCGTTCGTGTAAAACGCGGATACAAACAAGGATTGATTATGGAATTTGGTTTTCTGTCTCAGTTGGTATTTCGGAAGCTTTTCAGAGCCAACCCAACCCAATCGTTAATGTTTATTGAAAACAGTTTCAGTTTGAAGAAAAGCTTCATAATCAATAGAAACGAATAGTCCACAACATACTTTCTCGCTTTTAGAATAAAAAAAAAACAATTCTTAAAAAAAAAACTTGCAATCATTTTTCGTTTAACACTCCTTATTATGTCCTAGATCTCTAATAGCCACAAATACATATAAACCGTTTTGCAAAAAAACAGAAAATATTCTCTATTTTCGTTTTCAAATCGACTTTTTTTGTACTTCGCATCTAAAAATTGGAATAAAATCAATTTTCTTGAAGAACATTTAATAAAGTAATTAGTTGAAATTTTCGAAAAATCGATTTGATTATTTTTTCTCGAAATTGCATAAAATGATAGAAAAAAACTTTCTTCCCCAGGTGGCAACTGTATTTCGAGTCTAATTGAGTTGGGTTCGTTAAAAAATTTTCAGCCATGTTGGTTGGCACAACCAAAAACGGAGTTTCTCCTGAATCCATGATGGAAGGCGAGGGATCATGACCTTGAAGGTACATTCACATCATTTGCGAGGCATCCCCTTTTACTCATTCATCATTTCTAGTTTGTACTAAGATCTAATAACATAGAAAAGATATTTTCTCGCATTTATTGATCAAGAAAAATAACAAGAAATGAAATGAAAATTATGGGCTTTTTCCCTTGTGACTTTACCGTGATTTTCCCATCAATCTTGATTACAGGAAAATTTGTGCCAGATATTTAGGTGAAATCGTAAACAAATGACTATGAGTAAATTCTATAAAGGAAAGAAAATATATTCATACCTTAGGAACAAATCGGGAAGAATTTCTCTGACATTATTTATAATATTTTCCAGTATAAATGGTTATCCAATTTATGCTTTGTTAAGTACCATTAAATAAAATCCATATTAAATTTAAATTTTTTTTTTAAAGTTTCATTTTGTTATATTGATTAATTTTTTCCATTTTATAAAAAAAAATAATATTATTTAAATAAATGCTATGTAATTTTTTGAAGGACTCAATGCTTTTGATGTAATTTTTGATAACTTTTAAAATGTAATTCCGCAATTCAATTGTTATTACAATACTTTAAACTTTAACGAATTATCTGAATAAACCTAACAAGAATTTGTGCAATAAACTTTACAAGAAAAAATATTTTTTTTACATAACCTTACAAGAATTTTTCCAACGGTGTCAAATCAAACGATCCTGGAGGGATATTGATATAACAAAATTTGTGATTTATTAATCGTATAATAAAATCAAAAATTTATTATTTTGTATGGCTTGTAGTGTTATCTTGTTCAAATCACATTTAGTTTAGATTAAAATATTTAAGTTTAGGCAAAAAAAATTTGTTTATCATACCGGCAGTGCGCTCAAAATTGAGAGTAACCGTCTCTGTTTCTTCATTTTCAACGAAATCTTTGGAGCAAAATTCACTCCTGACAATCACTTTTCTCAGGTATATGTGTAAAAGCTTAATTTGTGAGTATCCAAAGCATCGTTTATGACCGTTTTGTTTATTGACATACCCTCAAACGAAAAATGAGCCTCATATCATCGTCGAAAAAATTTTTATTCAACCAAGCCTCTTGTCCCTAGCACCCAATCGACTTATTTTTAACGCATTTTTCAGTTAATAATTTAAAATGGCAAACTAACAGCTAAATAATTGTTATTTTAAATAATATATTCAATTAATAACTATCAAATGAAAATCCTATTTTTGTAGATAAAAACCATAGAGAAAAGGAAGTATTCTTTTTCAATTTATGAAGTTTAACTTAAAATAATTCTGTTATTTTGAAAATTAACCATTTTATATCCTTTAAGATATAATTTTTTTTTAAACATATTTTTATCATTTCTTTTTATAAAAATTCTCCCCCGTTTTTTCCACTTTTTTTATTGGCAATTTTAATCAAAATAATTACAACCCAATTAAAGATTTAAAAAAAGAGAAAAACACCGAAAAAAATTCAATTTAATTTTGCTTTTTATTTGGTAAATTGTGTAAAAGACTTTGAAAAAAGGATAACGCATTTTATGCACAAATATACTTACTACCCATAATAACGAAGGATATAAACGAAGAAACTCCGTTATAAAAAAAAACGGAATTATCGTTATACGTAAAAATACGCATTTTCTAATTACACACACACATATGAAAACGCATTAACAAACCCTTCAGATTATCGTTTAAGTGTTTGTTATTACGTCATTCCTACTGGACTATTGCGTATAATTGAGAAAGAAAAGGACAAACCGGCATTCTATACGCAAGGATAAGACTTACTGTGCTCTATATCCTAGAACATAAGACTTACTGTGCTCTATATCCCAGAAAAACTCTAAGGAAATTTGATGAAAGGACAAAATTAAAAATTTTTTTTCTTTTCTTTTTTTTTTGTTACGGTGCAACCCTACAATTAGATGGCTATCCGGAAAAGGACGACGGTCGATTAATTGGAAAATGTTTAGTTCAGGTGAATGGTCATTTTTTTTTTTTTAATAAGTGCATAGATATTTTTTATTTTGGGTGCAAGGGATTTCAACAATTGAGGAAATTTATTTAGAAGAAATTCTTATGTCCCCATTCAGTTAAGGATATAATATCGAATGATTTGCTCATTTCGAAATGCACTTTAGGGGAGTTTACTTGCATTTTAGGTCACAATAATTTATAGATACCAATAATAAAAAACATTCAATTGCAACAATTTGAATTTTCAATTTTCATATATCCTTTTTTTATGTAATTTTTTTTTCAAACAAAAATCTAGTCCAGCAAATGTTAATTCTTTCCTCAAAGTCCTACACAATTATGATCGGAATCATTTTTTAATAGTAAAAAAAATAATATCTTTTTTAATATGTCCGAATTTTTTATTGCTGCAATCTGATGTCCTTCGCTGGGCCGAATTTTTTATTAAATTTACAATCTAATATGTCCGAATTTTTTATTAAATTTACAATCTGATATCCTTCGCTGGGCCTTTGTAATTAGCCAAAAAAAAAATATAATTATCAATTCAATCCGTTCGAGTGGCCGTTTTTAATCTGTCTCTTTTTCAAATATTCTATTTTATAGTTTAAAAACACACACACACACATACAACCGCATTCATAAAGTGTTAAAAAATAATTTTTTTTCTTTCGTAATTTTTTAATAGTCAAATAAAAATAATTCAACTAAAACTGGAATTTGGAATTGAAAAGAAGCGTCGAAAATTAAAAGGAAAATATCTAAAAAACGAGTTGAGAAAAATTTGTTTGTAAAATGGTTGGGGGGGCGGGGGGTAGATGGGTATAAATTAAAAGTAAAATGAGAAAGGGTCATGAGAAGTGAAATTTTTAAACGCACGCTAAGCTATTAGGGATTTTGGTACATATGCAAGGAAAGGAGGAGTGCAATGACACCAACACCAATACTATCTCACCACCATTGCCATTACACCATTCACAGCATACAACCAGCAGCCGCAGCAGAGCTGGGACTTGCCTTGCTTGCATACGTAATTGGAACACGTGCTTCAGTGGTTGCACTCCGAAAGGGAACACCATCCGCTACGATGCAGTCCACCACCATTACTACCACTACTCAAGTGCATGCGAGACGAAAGACGATCCACTGCACAGCTATTACATACGATTATGGGAAAGGGTCGTTTATTCAACGAAAATAGATAGAAGGGAAAAGAGGATGGAACCAGCCGATGCGATGTGAGAAAGTTCAAAGACCTCTCGAATGTTACACGTGCACGTCAACTTGATGTTTTGCCTTCTTTGTCTTATCACTGTTCTGGTTTTTACTATTCCAGCTTGTGCATTCTACGCTACTCTCCCTCTCTGATCAACAAACGCTTTCCCTTTTTGTCTTTTATTCACAGATTTTTATGTTTTGCCATAGTTTATCCCTCCTGCACCCTAAACAATACAACTGATCTGTTCGTTGGTGCGTCCTTACCAAAAAAAAAAAAAGAATTTTCTCTCTCTTGCACTCACAAGAACTATTTCACCCTACACCCCCTTCCCAATCATAGAAAGACAAAAGAACAAATTTTTCTAATAAAACGAGAGAAGAAAAAATTATTATTTTCTTTTCATTCAATTCGAAGGAATTTTTCTTAGACAATTTCTTTCTCTTTTTTTTGTTTTGTTTTTTTTTCTAATTTGGTGTTTTCTCTTTTCTTTTTTGGTTGGTTTTTATTTCTTTCGTTTTTTTGTTGTTGTTGTTCTGCTATCATTTTTGTTATTATTACGAGCACAACTGTTATTATTGTTTCAATGTTGGTAAGTGATTTGCTTGTAGAGGGTGGTACGTGCGTGTATGCTTGTGTGTGCGTTCGAAGGGCTATGCGATATGCATCGACTTGTAATACGAGCACACGTCCCCCCCAAGTACTCGTACATGGATTGTTCGATTCTCAGTCCAGTTACCTCGACCCTTCCCCTCCCTTTCCCCATACCACCTAATCCACATTGTACACGTTGGGTGCATTCAACTGCTGATGTCATTAAAGCTATCATGTTTGAACTGGTGGTGGTGACGATGCGACGAAGGCGCCTAAAATCGCTGTCAAAATTTTTAAAACCTTCACAATCTTACGGGAATGTACACATTTGCGGCGCCAATTCGCTTATGATCAAATTAAACCAAGAATTTCAAAATTTTGTCCATTCCGTCATAATATTGTCGCACATTTCAGTGTTTTGTTATGTTGGGTCAGCATTGTTGAAATGTAATGGAAAGGCAAAAAAAATATATATATCGCATGAGACTAAATGAACCGAAAAATTTGAATTATGCATAAAATAGAAATAATTAGCTTCAAACGACAAACGACAGCTGCAATAACTGTCAACGCTCGATGAAGAATTAAACGCAATTATAACGTGATAAAATAGTTTGTCGTTGTCGTGGGTCGTCAGAATTTTCCGCATTCCCATAAGATTTTGATTTTTTTACAATTTCGACCTTATGTCGTTTGTCGTCTATGCCGTTCGTCGTTGGAATTTTGTGCACTCCTATAAGATTGGGATGGTTTTTAAATTTTGCCAGCAAATCGTTATTGACTCCTGAACGATTTTATTTATCGTTACTCGTTCTCGCTCTTGTGGGAATTGTGTTCGTGGCTTAATGTATAGAAACTGCAATTGCCAGTTGGTGGTGGCTACTTACTTTATGGGCACATTTATTCGTATATATTTATCGTGATGAACCAGCGTTCCACCCCCACTATATGGCAACATTGTTTCTACTCGTGCACGCATGCACTTACACAAATTTTCGTGTGTGCTTGGTTGTGTAGTGCTTTCATGTCATAATAATTATCATATCGAATCTGTCACAACAAACAAAAGCTGATAACATCCATCGTCCAGACCCTTCTCAGCAATCCTACCAGCACACTCCCACCACTCCTCTCTCTATATCATTTAAAGTCAATGGCCATAAGTCAACAAATCCACAGTTCACATGTTCGCCATTGCACTGAGGATAGTGACTCTTTGTACGCGTGCTTTCCTATAACCGCAATGCAATCGGCGCAATGCAAGTGGGTAGTAGTCTGCCAATGCACAATTATAAGCAAGCGATAAAAAGTAGTTATTTGCGGAAGAGCAACCACTACCAGAAAAACAAGACTTCTTGACTAATTCTGATAATAAATGAAATGATAAACGGGGCCAGGACACATAAATCACAAAAATTTAATTACCGGACCCCCAAAAACTTAAAAATCTTTCCGAAATCCGATCCCTATTTCATCCTTTCCCGTTGACTTCGGTTTAGTTAAAATCAATCGTGGAGAAAAGTTTGCGAAACAGAATTTTCAAAAAGGACTGAAAGTTAGAAATTCTTTTCTACATCTTCAATCCCAAATTTTTACCGTACACGCACGCCTACGTCCATATTCATATTATCAGAAACGATTGCAATTTTTAATGCTTGCCCAAATTTTTCTATTTTTGTGATTATTTCATTGATGACTGACTGACTGACTGGATTAGCAGCTGGCTGTACGCATGTACGACAAATAAAGGACAAACCAAAGGTGTGAACTGTTGGGGTATGAAGTTGTTGCCGACTGACTTTCGGTTAGATAGGTATTAGGCGCACGAAAAGAGGAAGGAGCTCTTTCCTTTCTACAAAATTGAGGGTGGTTAGTTCCAAACCTTTGAAAATGACTCATTCCGAAATTTAACAGGCTACTTTGGGCCTATTATCAAAATTGGAATTTTCTTTTCTTTATTTATTTACTAAAAAAAAGTCCAACGGTATCAGATTGCACAATTTTCATGGCTTATTGACATCAACAAATTTCAAAATTACGAGTCCTGCAGAGTTTTCGCAAAATATAGGCAACATTTTTATTTTATCGTGTGGCTTGTAATACCGTTTTATTAAAACCACATTTAGTCCAGATTAAAATTCTTAAGTTTAGACGAAAAAAAAGTCAGCTGTCATGTGGCTTTAAGGACTCAGAACTAACCGGCAACTTCGGTACCTACAAAATACAGTCACTTTTCATAGATACAATAGATTCTCTACAGTCACTTTTGGATATTTAGAGCCTTTTTTTATGGCAATTTTCCGAATTGCCATATCGGCATAGCAACAAGAGCTAAACTTTATACTACAATATTAAACAGGGGAGGTTACTTGCATAACACAAAAATCTACGTGTAGTCTCAAAATAATGCAGAAATTTTATCGATTTCCGTATTCACTTCATTGTATTTGTATACAAATTTTGAAAAAGGACTTATTCGAAAATATTATAAAAGAGAAAAGGGGGATTGTTTAACAAAATGTTTTGTTTTTTTTTCTTCTCAAAAATGCATTAATTTTTTTTTTTTTAAAAACAAAAATCCTTAAGGATTTAATTAAATTTTTAAAAAAAAACTTCTAAAATAAACTAAATTTATGTATTTTGCAAGGCTTGCTCGATTAATAAACACTTTTTTTGTAAATATTCTCTGAGAAAAAATAAATTTTCAATTTCGTCCTTTTAGTTTCTTTAATATAATTGCAAAAATAAAGGGGAAAATATTCAAAGAGTAAAAACTAGGCATAAAAATAAGGGAAATTCGAGTAAACACGAACCAGGATCGATAGAATAACTGCAGAAATATCCTAACCTCTCTTATATGGCCATATTGTATTTAAAATATTGCAGATGCGCCTGTCTGTATATGGCGGCTGCACATATACTATCATAATAATCGAAGTGAACAATTCGGTTTCCTTGCAGTATCAATCTGATATTCATTGGAGTCGGTTGATTATTTGTCCGTTTGTTATTATTTCATTATAACTACCTTTATCTACTCACATAGAAGCCGTTCATTCATAAATAGAATATTTCTCTTGAAAGGATACGTGAAGTTATATATAATAGCGTAACCAGTAGGAAAAAATAACTTTTAATTTTTATAGAAAAAAAAAATCCTATAATTTTTTTATTTTCAGTTCAATTGTATCTAAATTCTTTGTTTGCACGTGTTCCTTCCCAAGTAATTCAACTTTTAATTAAAAAAAAACGTGTTTATTGAAAGGTAATTAAAATTTTAATTCAGCACGACAAGCATACGAGTGGCGGCGTACATGTGCATGGTAAATCGATAGTGACATCATCACACAACAATATCTTATACAAAAAAATACAAGTAAAATTTGGTATATAATTGTAAGTCATCAAATTCTATTATTACCTTAAATTTTTTAATATCCAATTCAGCAAAAATATATTTATTTAGAAATAATAAAATTATCATTTTAAGGTTATAGAACCAATTTTATATTTGACTGTGTATGTGTAGAATATATTTTTTAGTATGTGTAGAATATATACATATATGTATGTATATATATATTTTTTAAAAGATACATTTAGTATTTACCGTGTTTTACAAATCAATTATAAAATTGTTATTTAGATTTCGTAGTCAAGGAAACTGTCAAGTATAAATAACACGGCACACTTATACTGCTCCTTAAAGTGTGACCACGTGGTTGCCACATTTTCGCATGTCAGACAATGCCTTCAAATGGCAAACAAACAAATTGTTTGTTTGGCAATGTTTGCAGATAATAATTTCATTTCTATAAATAAAAACTATACACATATATCAGGCACAACAGCTAAATAAGATTTTTACGATCTTTTTCATTTATATTTTTCTTAATTATTCTTTATTTTTTATTATCGAAAATATTTGTATTAAAATTATTAATAATTTTTTTTGTTGAGTAAAATTATATATATATTTTTCATTTTAGAACCTTTTAATATACATTTACAAACAACAGGGTATTAAGCTTAGTTTAAAGTTAATAGTGGGTTGCGAGTCCACAAGATTTTTTGCCTTGAATTAGATTCATATGCATACAGGCCAATCGCCTATCCTTATAATCTTTAATTTAGGATTGACACACTTTTGTAACAAATCCCATATAAAAAATCTGCAAACGTCTGGCAATCACCTAATCTCGTACCATGGTAGAGGCATGGATAGATTTTTATTGACAGTATCGCCTATGACTTCCAACATACACAGATCAGCTTAATTAGTTTAGAAAACACTACAATAGACCAAAGTTACTGATTTGGCCTTTATTCATGAATTTATAAACTCACCAATTGACACTAGAAGGCCTATAGGGGTTCCCGGATCGACGCCCATAGTAGTAGTAAATAGGGATCTGTCAAATTTTTTACATGCGTCAGATGGTTGCGTCAAATAAGCTGCATTGGTGTGAGTATTGAGTTAGATGGGTGGGTTAGGTTTATGTATGTATCCATTACAGCTTATTTACAGCACCACGAGAGAGACATGTGATATAATTAATGGAGCCGGACTTACTACTACTATGGGCGTCGATTCAGGGACTCTTATAGTCCTTCTAATGTCAATTGTTGGGTTTAAAAGTTCGTGAATTGTAATTAGGCCATTTTGGTTTTGCGCAACTTTTTAAAAATATTTATTCAAAGTCTGAACTTGTCAAATTTGCCGCATGCCTCAGAGGATTGCGTCGAATTTGCTGCATTTGTGTCAGAATTCTGTTAGATGCATGGGTTGTATTTGTGCATGTGTCCATTACAGCTTTTTTACAGCACCACTAGATAAATATCTCATACAATAACAGCATTTTTACAGTATTACTGAAGAAACTATAACAGCATTTTTACAGTAACAGTAAACATTTTACAGCATTACTGCGCAAACTATAACAGCATTTACAGCATTTTTACAGTAACAGTAAATATTTTACAGCATTACTGCGCAAACTATAACAGCATTTACAGCATTTTTTACAGTAACAGTAAACATTTACACACACACCGCACCCATCTAACCCAATGCTCACACAAATGCAGCAAATTCGGCGCAACCATTTGACGAATGCAGAAAATTTGACAGAACCTGACTTGGGCGTCGATTCAGGGACTCCTATAGTCCTTCTATTGTCAATCGTTGGGTTTAAGAGTTCGTGAATAGTAATAAGCCTATTTTGGTTTTGCGAAACTTTAAAAAAATATTTATTCAAAGTCCGAACTTGTCAAATATGCCGCAGGCCTCAGTGGATTGCGTCGAATTTGCTGCATTTCATGTGAGCATTTGGTTAGATGCATGCGTTGCGTTTGTGTATGTGTCCATTACAGTTTACACACAGCACCACTTGACAGATATATAATACAATAACAGCATTTTTAAAGCATTACTGGTCAAACTATAACAGGATTTACAGCATTTTTACAGTAACAGTAAATATTTTACAGCATTACTGAGCAAAATATAACAGCATTTACAGAATTTTTTACAGTAACAGTAAACATATACACACACACCGCACCCATCTAACTCAATGCTCACACAAATGCAGCGAATTCGGCGCAATTCTCTGAGGCATGCAGCAAATTTGATAGAATCGGACTTGGGCATCGATTAGGGGACTCCTATAGTCCTTCTACTGTCAATCGTTGGGTTTAAAAGTTTCCTGAATAGTAATAAGGCTATTTGGGTTTTGCGAAACTTTTAAAAAAGATTTATTCAAAGTTCAAATTTGTCAAATATGCCGCATGTCTCAGAGGATTTCGTCGAATTTGCTGCATTTTGTATGAGCATTGTCTTAGATACAAGCGTTTCGTTTGTGTATGTGTCCATTACAGTTTACTCACAGCACCACTTGACAGATATAATACAATAACAGCATTTTTACAGTATTACTGGTCAAACTATAACAGGATTTACAGCATTTTGACAGTAACATTTAACATTTTACAGCATTACTGAGCAAAATATAACAGCATTTACAGAATTTTTTATAGTAACAGTAAACATATACACACACACCGCACCCATCTAACTCAATGCTCACACAAATGCAGCGAATTCGGCACAATTCTCTGAGGCATACAGCAAATTTGACAGAATCGAACTTGGGCGTCGATAGGGGATTCCTATAGTCCTTCTATTGTCAATCGTTGGGTTTAAAAGTTTCCTGAATAGTAATAAGGCTATTTGGGTTTTGCGAAACTTTTAAAAAAGATTTATTCAAAGTTCAAATTTGTCAAATATGCCGCATGTCTCAGAGGATTGCGTCGAATTTGCTGCATTTTGTATGAGCATTGTCTTAGATACAAGCGTTTCGTTTGTGTATGTGTCCATTACAGTTTACTTACAGCATCACTTGACAGTTATATAATACAATAACAGCATTTTTACAGTATTACTGGTCAAACTATAACAGGATTTACAGCATTTTGACAGTAACATTTAACATTTTACAGCATTACTGAGCAAAATATAACAGCATTTACAGCATTTTTTACAGTAACAGTAAACATTTACACACACACCGCACCCATCTAACTCAATGCTCACACAAATGCAGTGAATTCGGCGCAACCATTTGACGAATGCAGAAAATTTGACAGAACCTGACTTGGGCGTCGATTAGGGGACTCCTATAGTCCTTCTACTGTCAATCGTTGGGTTTAAAAGTTCGTGAATAGTAATAAATCTATTTGGGTTTTGCGAAACTTTTAAAAAATATTTATTCAAAATCTGAACTTGTCAAATATGCCGCAGGCCTCAGGGGATTGCGTCGAATTTGCTGCATTTCATGTGAGCATTTGGTTAGATGCATGCGTTGCGTTTGTGTATGTGTCCATTACAGTTTACTTACAGCACCACTTGACAGATATATAATACAATAACAGCATTTTTACAGCATTACTGATCAAATTATAACAGCATTTACAGCATTTTTACAGTAACAGTTAATATTTTACAGCATTACTGCGCAAACTATAACAGTTTTTACAGCATTTTTACAGTAACCGTAAATAATTTACAGCATTTACAGCATTTTTACAGTAACAGTAAACATTTACACACACACCGCACCCATCTAACCCAATGCTCACACAAATGCAGTATTTTCGACGCAATTCTCTGAGGCATGCAACAAAATTTGACGCGTTCGGACTTCGAATAAACCTTTTTTTAAATAGGGTTTCATTTAGACGATTTAAATACCACTTAAGAACAATCACCTATTCTACACGTTCCGAACAAATTAGCCGTATTGCTGTTGGTGCCTGTAGGGAAACTACCTAGGACTTATTAAAAATATTTATGTTTTCTATTGATTTTTAATTGGCTATTTAGTTTTATTTATTGTTTGGTTTGAGCCGAATCTTATTGATCGGTGAATATTTCCCAACTTTCGTTGCGGAAGTGTGTATGCTTCAAGTTAGAAGCTAAAATCTCAAAAAATTTTAAAAAAAATTTATTTTATTAAATTTTTTTATAGCCAAACAAAGTTTTTTTACCATATTATTTACATTTTTTTTATTTCATACTGACCAGTTTTAATCGGAGTGCTTTGCTACGCCAAAATGAAGAGAAAAAAATATTTTTGTACTCCATCTAGCGAATGAGGGACCAAACTCGACCAAAAACATCTCAAAGTATTTAATTCTCAAACATTTGATTCCTTATTTGAATTGAAAATTAATAACTTTCGATTTTTCCGTTGTTCGATATTTTCTTTCCGATTTTCGCTGCCTTCTTTTGATATTCACAAAAATCTTGTTCGACGTCAATTGTCTGTTGTTGTTTTTTTGGTTATTATTATTTCAAGTAACATTAGCACTCAAATGCAAATTCTAAGCCCTACGTCACTGAAGCCAGACCAAATAGTTACCACTCATATAAAAACTACATAATTGTGCTCAGTCCTGTTTAACTTCGGTGATTCAAAAAATATAGAGATCGACGTCAATTTTCCATGGTGATCGGGGATCTACTCATAAGCGCTTCAATTTAAATATTTCGTCGGAAAATCGATTAAATATTTTTAAATTTCCAACATTCGATATGATATCCTGCGAGACCAATATCTCTCAACATTTTTGAGATATTGGCATACCGCAGTCTTTATTGCGTTTTTTCGCGGTCGTAATAGATGAAAATTGATTGCGTTTTCTCATATTTGTCAACTTAAAAAAAACTAATTTGGAGGATTTTGCACGTTTTCTTCAGGAACCACGAACGTTATCAGCAAGTGTAAGACTTCGTTACCGATCTAGCCCGAACTTAAGAAGTATGCAAATCTTCATCCCAATC
Organism: Atherix ibis; assembly: GCA_958298945.1. Classification (NCBI taxonomy): domain Eukaryota; kingdom Metazoa; phylum Arthropoda; class Insecta; order Diptera; family Athericidae; genus Atherix; species Atherix ibis. Next base: position 1,550,932 of record OY282607.1, on the reverse strand, counting down.
GAATTGGCGATATAGGAGCACACACACAGAGAACATATGCACATTCCTTTTTATATGCATAGAGATTAAATTTAAAAAAAAAACCATTCCATTGTAGGAACACATAATTTCGATTAAAATTGAAACTGCATTCACTCGGATCCTGTTAAAACTATAAAACCTTCACAGTCTTATATGAATGCACAAAACTCCGACTGTTTTAATTTTTCAGTTGTAGTCCAAGTACTGCCCCATAGATTATCAGTGTTTTGTTATGTGGCAGGATTATTGTTTGACAGTTTAAACTGAAATATTTATACGAGCTCTGTTCAAAAAGTATCGCGAATTTTGTCTTTGTTCAAAAATTATTTATTTATTCATGAATATCTATTTTGTCCCCTTCAAAGTAATCCCTACCAGATATTATACACATGTGCTACCATTTTTTCCAATCCTCGAAGCACTTCAAAAAATCATATTTTGTGATCTTGTTCAGCTCCTCCTTCGATGCCGTCTTTATCTCCTCAATCGTAGCGTAGCGTCGTCCTTTCATGGGGCCCTTCAGTTTCGGGAACAAGCATAGAAACGTTCGAATTATATGAGCATAGAAACGTTCGTTTTAATCCTTTCTTTTATATTTTACAAAAGTTAAAAAAAAAATAAGGACGACGTCAACAACTTATGTTGACAAGTTCGGTCATTTTGAATGTTCAGTTAAGTTTTGACAGCTGCTTTCCTTGCACGTGTTTTGGCTCGTCTTCGATTTTTGATTTTTGCCCATTCCAAAAAATGATTCAAAGAATCTGTTTCGGGAACAAGAAAATGTCACAGGGTGCCAGATCTGGGGGATACGGTGGCTACGGCATTATTAGTGTATTGTTTTTGGCCAAAAATTCGCGCACAAGCAACAATGCGTGAGCAGGGGCGTTATCATGGTGCAAAAGCCAATTTTTGTTCTTCCACAAATCCCCGGGCGTTTCTGGCGGATTGCTTGGCCCAACTTGCGCATAATTTGCAGGTAATATTCCTAATTTACCGTTCTACCCTGTGGCAAGAACTTATGATACACCACGCTCCTGCAATCGAAGAAAACTGTAAGTAAAACCGTCCGGCACGCTTTTCGTCGTTCACATCTTCTCGGCCCTCTAAGAACATTTTCTAACATCGATAAACGTTGCTTCGGTCCAAGGTAGCTTCACCATATGCTACAGTCAACATTCGGAATGAGTCCGCGCAATTAATTTTGTTTTTCACACAAAATTTGATACAGATTCTTTGACGAGCATTTTTTGGAATAGGCAAAAATCACAGACGAGCTAAAACACTTGTAAGCAAACCAGCTGTCAAAAATTAACTGAACTTTTAAAATGGCCGAACTTATCGGCATTAGTGAGAGACATGAGTACCAATATAACGCCACAAAAAATTCGAAAATCGAATATATGTAACCCGCGAAAATTCAAAATTCGCAATACTTTCTGAACACACCTCGTAATATAAGTGAGTACACGTAATGTATGGTGGTTATGTTAAAAAATTGAATGAAACAACATTATTGCAATTGTATTTAATTGGGTAATTCGGAGGAAATTCGTTTATTTTTTGATAGTATATTTTCAAGTTCAGTTTTCAGTTTTAGTCAGAATTGTGTTTATACCTTTCAGTGAAATGACAAAAACCAGAAATATTTTTAGAACAAATTTTTTAGTGAATAATTTTAACCCATAAAGAGAAGAGAAATTAACACGAACAAAACAATTTGATAAAGAAAGAAGAGTTAGAAGAAATAAACAAACTAACAAAATTATTATTACAATGGCATTAATAACAACAGAACAGAACGAGATAAGCAAACTGAAACCGCATTGACAAGAGAGAAAAAAGAAAAAGTGTACGTTATAAACAATAATAATGAGAAAATCGTTTGACCTATTTTTTCACAACTTGAGATAAAATGAGTGAAGAGTATGTAATCTACTCATAAATAAAATAAAAGAAAAGAAACTGCGTTGTAAAAAAAGAGGTGGTAAATTATTCACGTACGTATTCGTACTTAATTTATTGGGCTTTGTTGGTACGTTTGAGACGGAATGCTTGTGCGTGCGTGCGTGCGGATTGGTTCGACTGAGTGTGTGCGTCCGGGCGTTCGAATTGAGTTCAATAATTATGCGTGAACGCACGAGAAAATTTCCGAAAAGTCGCATCTCAGTGAGGTAGGTAGCTGGTTGGGCGTTGAAAATATAAATTCGTTTAAAAAGTATCTATCCTCTGTTAATTAAGTGCTTTTTTCTTCGAAATTTGATATTTTTCTGATATAGTATTTATCATTTATTCTATGGCAATTGTTGTGCCTTTATCGAATTTTTAAATATTTTATCAACTAATCAATTTTATCAAATTTTCAAATAACTGAAATATTTAATGAGAAATTAGGACATTTAATTTTTTTTTGTCATATTATCAAAAATATTTCCAAAAATTTTTGTTATTATTTTTTTAAGAAGTAATTTTTTTTCAATTTTTTTTTCGACTATTTTTTTCAATTATTTTTTAAATTATTTTTTAATTACATTTTTTGTGAATTTTTTTTACTCTTTCTATTTTTAATTGGTTCAAAGAAATTTGCAAAGATATTTTTTTATTTGAAAATTTTAATTTAAATTTTTTAAAATTTTTATTCGGTTTAAAAAACAAATAAAAAATTTATTAATTTTTTCGGTAACAAATTACTACATTTTTTTTAACAAAATTGTATCTTTTCGGGAAAAATTTTTACCTAAAATACTTTTTGTTTTCTATCATTTAAACTGGTTTAAAAACAATTTTAGTTGCAGTGTTTTTTCAATTTTTACTCGTTCAAAATAAATAGTATTTTCTGGATAGTTTTATCTTTAATTTTTTAATTAAATAAAATCTCTTTTTAAATTTTTAAAATCAATTTTTTAATTTTTTTTTAATGTATCGTAAAGTACATTAAAAAAGTTTTACAAAAAAAATACCTAGACTCAAATAAGTATTTTTTTAAAGAGTAGTTTTTTTTATATTCTTTATTTAAATTGTTTTTTTTTTGTTGGAATTTATTAAAAACATAAATCATAATATTTTAAGGCTATAATAATAATAATGAGAAAATATTATTTACCTTTCCCTTTTCGTGGATTTATTATATTATAATTATCTAAGTTCACACAACAAACCGCATTTTACCTTTTCTCATCTTTTGATTATATAAATATTATTACTTATATATGTATACTTGAATTTGGCCTAAAAATTTGGTCTATTAATTTATTTTCCATTAATGTATTTCTAATACAAATTTCATAAAATTGCAAATTTCCCCTTCAAAAATAAACGCGGGAAAACTCTAATTAATCAACAAGATATCTTATGGGAAGTGAACAAAAAAATGAAACTTAAGTAAAAACAAAAAACTCTTTTCACAAAAAGTTTTTTTATTTCAATCAATCCTACCACCTCACCCCCCCCCCCATATTCGATTTATTTAATAATACCAAACTTTACCTAGAATAATCTACAATATTTCGACCTAACATAACATATTATTATTTCTATATAATAAATAAATTATAGTATCTTCTATGAAAGAAAAAAACAACAACATAAAAATAACAAAATAGAATCAAAAACTTCTTTGAAAGAATTTACTATAATTTACAATTAATGACAGGGTCAACACACACATAGGCGCACATATAATTGCATTCTATTTCAGATGTATAAGCTTAAATCCGCTGTTTTTTATTAAAAACAAAAACACATGTTATTTTTTAAAGAAAGCAAAAACAAATTAATTCAAAGTATAGGGTGAACCATAAATGTGGTGCAAATTTAATAGTTGCATTTTAAAAAGTAAATAAAAAAAAAACTAGGTGCATATTTTTATAATATTAGAAAGATTGAACCTTGAAATTTAAGAATGAAATACAACGTCATTTAAATGACTGCCCTTACAATACCCCATTCGGTGTATCTCTTCAATGGCAACTTTGATTTCGTGTTTTAACGCCTCAATTGTCTCTGGATGCCTTGCGTAACATTTATCCTTAACGGCTCCCCACAGAAAATAATTGCCATCAGAATTTCGGCTGATTATTCGGTTTTCGAAAGTTCTCAATATTTCCCAGTTTTCTGGGAATGATGTTGTGTTTCATTCTTTAATTTAAAGGTTCAATCTGTCTAATAAAACCGGAAATTTTAAAAAATATACACTAGTTTTTTTTTTATTTAGTTTTTTAAATGCAACTTTTAAAAGGTCCACCCTTTACTTGCCCTCGCTAGCTCCATACATATTTTCCCCATCTCTCGGGCAATTTGTGGATACCACGCAAAAAAAAGAAAATGAAAATGGCCGGTTGAGTAACACTCAATTGCTCCGCGAGCATTTTCTGTGATGGGGTATGGTTTTCATCCAAAAGAGCCTGCAATTGATGGTCCTCAACCTTTCTAGGCCGATTTTCACGCTTCTTGTTCCACAAGGCAAATTTGCCGTCTTTGAACCGACGAAACCAATCTCGGCACGTTGTTTCCGATAAAGCACTGTCACCATAGGCCTCCATAAGCATTCAATGCGATTCGGTAGCCGATTTCTTCAAATTGAAGCCGAAAATCAGAGCTTCCCGCATATGCTCTTTTTCTGGCACAAAACTAGACATGATTACCAAAGGAAAAATGTATATTGTTATACGAAATTACTGACAATATGCACAGATTAATGTTGACAGATGTCAAACTCATAATAAAATAAAAGTATGGCGTGCCCATGGTAGCTTAATACGCTCACTCATGCAATCTATGACCAAACAGCGGATATACACCTGGTAAATTTCTAATTAAAATAATATTTATATATAAATTTGGAAGAGAAAATAAACACATTCGCATAAAAATTTGATTTAAAAGGAATGTACAAGGGCGGAGAGAAGGCAAGGAAGGGATATTGGTGTAAAACATGTATTTTCTAAGAAAAGAAGAAAAAAATTTAAAAAAATTTTTGTAATTGAATAAATAAAAAAATAAAATCAATTGAATATATTAAATAATTGTACCCGACACGATGGAACGGGCAAGTGCGGGTAGGTATATACATGGCAGCAGTATGTCATCATAATAGTTGACTTTTGTATCTGACTGTACGACTATTAATTTATTTCTATCGAATTCCAATAGAGAAGTAACGAAAAATTCTATCTCTTTTTGTTCTGGGCTTCCGTTTCATTTGCTTGTGTGCTTATTTCTCTTTTGAATTTCGAAATGCAGTCATAATCGTATTTACAAAGAAATATTAATAATAGTATGACTGATAAATACATTTTATTGCGAGTATTTAAGAGTTGGTGTGAGTGACTAGGTAAGTGGTCAATGTATACTCTCTTAGGTAGAGGGATATTTACACCTAAAAGCCTCCCGTTTGAACTACTTCGCTCTTAGGTGAAAATGATACTAAACTGTAACCACTTCCTGAAGAAATGAATGAGCAATACAAACTGGAATGACTTCAAATGCTATTATTTGAATATTTTTATTTTAAAAGAAATTCTATAAAAAAAATACACCATTTCGAGACTTGTTAATATTTTCTATTTTCTCTTAGTGACAGTTGCAATTTTCCAAATAAACTATTCCTTATTTTTACGCATTCTAAAATACTGCAGTCCCAAGTAGTTCAAGTATTGAACTAACAAAACAATTGGATAACAAAAGCAAAACACATATAAAAAGAGCGTGTTTTTAAGATTGTGCAAAATTTTTTTATCTCTAAAAGAGGTTCATTAGAGCAAATGGGTTTTACTAATAAAATACTTAAAGTACTGTCGACTAATGCGGAAAAGAAATATTTTCAAAAATCGTAAATTTATAATGAAGGGTTTTTCAATATGGCAGAGAAAAATTTATTATTTCATTTCGAAAAATAACTGATGCAAATATGTTCTGAAAATAACATCGTTCAAATTTAGCGTTCAATATTCAGTTTAAATGCATCAATTATTGACAATGACTTCAAATAATCCCAAACGAAGAAGTCCAAATGTGTTAAATCACAACTTTTTCGAGACAATTGCACATTTCCGTTTCTTGAAATTATCGACTCGCCAAACATTTCCTGCAATAAATCGATTATGGCATGGGCTATGTGGCACATAGCGCCGTTTTGTTGAAACCACATATTCCTTAGATCAATGTCTTCCCATTCAGTCTATAAAAATTTCTGTACCATCGATCTGCACCGCTTACCGTTGACAGTAATGGGAACTCTTTCCTCACTTTAAAAAAAATAAGGACCTATGATACAACCGTGCCATAAACCACACCAAACTGTCACATTTTCGGAATGTAAAAGTTTTTTGTGAATAATTCAACCCAGTAATGATAATTTTATTTATTCACCAATCAAGAGAGATTAAAATGTGCGTCATCTATTCAACAGCTTCAATTCTAGTGCTATACGAATTTTATAGGGATTTTTGTGGCAGACAGTCCCAAATGTTGAGAAGACCATGAAACGGCAGCAATATTCTCGGCACTTCGACCAGATCTTTTTCTTATTGGTTCGCATAACATTGTGTAAAGAAAGATTGTGTTCAAAACTTTTCACAGTCCAATGAATAGCGAGCACACTAGGCCGATTATGACGACCATAAATTGGAAGTCGTGCACGATAAGTTGCATTTAAAAAAAACGATTATTTTGATAAAAAAAATTTGATAATTTGTAAGCGTTTTTGAGGTGTATATCTTTTTATGAATAAATTGCATATTTTATTGAATACAATTGACATTAACAGAAGATTTTAACATTTCAAATATGGCCACATGTGAAAATAGATCACCCCTATTAGAAAAACCCCTTCTCTTTCTAGAACTGATTCAAGAAGTACTTCCCATTTTCAACTGCCAAATATTGAAATAGTTTCTAAATGTAAAAATGGGGGGTGGGAGGGGGTAAACTATTGTTTTTCTTTGCTATAATTTTGATAATTCTGTACTTTCTCGCCACGACCACCCCACCCCCACCCACCTCTCCTAGCTAAACCATTTCAAATTTTATTTATTTTTCATGTAATTTTGTATTTATTTATTAGTTATTCTGTTTCTTCGATCAACAATACCCCTTTGCCCACTTCTGACACTCTATCAGCGCACATATTTTGTAATATTTCTGAATGCTAAACACAAAATTAACCACACATATACTATGTGTGTGACCTACATAATAGAGCTAAACTGATTGAACAACATAAATTTTAATGCTTACACATACGCTAGGCACAAATAGTTTGAATAAATTGTGTAAAATTTTATATATGCGCATGCATGTCCATATGATTGCGAGATATTTACTTAAATACAAGCATAAACACTAACTAGTTAGTACATAGAGGGTAATACATATTGAAGAGATCTCGTAATATGTCAACAACTACTTATTTACATATGCGCTAGTATAGAAGCGCGCGTAACTTTACTATTTCCAGTTCTGATGTTTATTTTGTATAATTTTTACTATCAATATCAATAATTTGCAATTGTATGGGGGTAAATTAAATGCAGTCGTGTACAGTATTAAAAAAGTAATAATAGTAAATATTATAATCAGAATATAAAAAAAGAAGAAGAAGAAGTAGAAGAGAAAAGAACAATAATAGCACAATAATGGATATGTGGAAATTGTCAATGTATACGTGGACATCTGTTTTTTTTTTATGAGTAATACGATGATGCATATGTGAACCGATCTTGAGAGATGACTAGCCAGCCTACTCTTTAAGTAGAAATAATTCATTTTTATTATTCCAATTTGACCAAAGCACACACAAACAACTAGTTTTTCATAAGAAATCTCTTCCATAAGAATTATCATAAATATTATTTAATTATTTAGCTACAATTATTTTTTTTTTTTTTGAATGAATGAATGCTAAAACAAATAAACAAAAGAAAAATCATAGTCCGATGGTCACGAGAATAGTGTACAACACACCCTGTTGGCTAAAAGAAAAACTAGAAAAACCATCAATATAGAAACAAAGTTGAGAGGAAGAAAAAAAAAAAAAAAATTAAAAAATTAAAAGATTTTAGATATTGTAGAATAGAAACAGAATTAACATGAAATAAATGAATCTACTTATATATATAAAAAAAAACACATTAATGTGAGTGGAAATATTTTCAAATTAATATGCATACATACGCATATGTGCATGCAAACGGAAATCTACTGACACATATTTTTCTTTAATTTTTTTCTTTCTTTGCTGATTTACAGTTAAATCTACGTACACCATACAAAGTAGATTTTCTTTCTTTTTTGCTAAGTCAAATTGAGTTTTATTTTTTTAAAAGCTATTACCCATAAGTCAACAACAAAATTACACAATGTACACACATATTGTGAGAAATTCATCTTAAATTAAATAAAATGTACGTGTGTGCATATGTACATAAGTTCTTGTTTGTGTGAGTTTTAAAGATCGAATCGAATAAACATCAACAATTTAAGAGAAATTTTCCATTGCATCCATTTTGTTTTGTTTTGTTTTTTTTTTTTTTGATAGTTGGCTTTTTATCTGTTCCGGAAAATAATTTTCCTTGTAAAAGAATAAGAAAAAAAATTCAAATAAAATACTAATAAAATGGAGGAATTATGAAAATTTCCCATTCAAAAAAAAAAATCATTTGAAAAAAGATACAACCACAATAACGACAATAAATTATAATAAAATATTCGCTCATTTGTTTTAACCGAAAAAATATTTTTTTTTTTCTCTTTTGGCATAATTTTTTTTGAATTTTATAAACATTTTAAAGTTGTTGTTTTTGTTTTGGCTCACTTAAAGATTGCTTTACTTTTTTGTGTAACACAAGGAAAATGCATTAAAAATTAATACGTTATATGCCGCCATTTTATCTCATTTAAATGGAGAAAAACAATTATGATACAAAATACTTGCAAGCGAACAAAAAGAAAATATTTTTTTCGGATTACAATAAAAAAAGTGCTTCAAAAATTATGGACCGAAATCAACAAAACGACGCCATTTTGTTTCTGCTAATTCGTTATAAGACGCCATTTTTTTCAAGAAATAAATTTAAAAAATTGAGACAAAAGACGTTCAAGGAAATACCAAAAAGTTGTGTTTTTTTCAAATTCATTATATTTTTTGTTAAATTTAAAAAAAAATACAAGAAAATGCTTTAACAAAATACTGCCATTTTGTTTCTGCTAAGTTGTTATAAGAATTAAATGAAGAAAAAAAAATTGATGAGACAAAATATTTGCAAGTATTAAAAAATTTTTTGTCAGATTCCTTAAAAACTTCTTAATTTTAAATAACACAAAAAACGCATATAAAATCAATAAAACGACACCATTTTGCTTCCGGTAAATTTTGATGTATTGCGCGATTATTGTTTTTTGAAAAATTAAATTAAAAAAAAATAATGAGACAAAAGACAAAATGAGTTATCTTTTCTGATTTAAATAAAAAAAATATTGCATTTAAAATAATAGAAAAAAAATCAACAAAACACCGTCATTTTGTTTCTGTCAAAGTCGTTATAAGGCGCCATTTTATCTTTTTTAAAGAATTAATTGGAACAAAAATAGGAGACAACATACCTGCAAGTAAACATACAAACGTGTTTTGACGGATTTCTTAAAAATATTTAATTTTTTTTAAATAACACAAAAATGCTTATAAAATTATGGAAAAAAAATCAACAAAACACCGCCATTTTGTTTCTGTTAATACGATATATGCCGCCATTTTATATTTTTTCAAGAATTAAATGAAAAAAAATATGAGACGAAAAACTCGAAAGCAAACAAAAAAAGAGTTTCTTTGGACTCCCCTAAAATTGTTAATTTTTTTTTTTTAAACAAAAAAGCCATACAAAATGCGTGAAAAAATCAACAAAAAACTGCCATTTTGTTTCTGTTAATTCGTTATAAGCTGGTATTTACTGCTCTTTTCTTTTAAATATTACAATATTATACATAGTTTTGTATCTTTAATCAATTTTGCAAATTTTTTAATGTTCTAAATACGATTTTAATGGGTTTTTTTTCTTTCTAAATGATTATAACAAAACCTATATTAAACCTAAATATTTTCTTTACGTTTGAGGAAGTCAATAAAAAAAATAAAAAATATTTTCTTTAGATTTCTCAAAAATTGTTCAACTTTTTTAAATAACACAAAAAAAGGCAAACAAATTACATGGAAAATCAACAACAAGGCCGCCATATTGTTTCTGTTAATTCACCGTTGTCAGACGCTATTTAATTCTCTCTTTTATGCGAGCGAATTTTTTTTGAATATTCTCATTTGTTTTACATTTCTATCAATTTTTATATCTTTTACTCATTTTGGCATTTTCAGCACAATTTAAACTAAATTTTTATTTCTTTTAAATGATTATTTACAAATAATTGTAAATATTTTCTATACTACTTACAAAATAAACTCCAATATAAAAATTGTTTTTGTGAAAAAAATAGAACGTTTCTGATATTGATTTTTGGGTGTGGCTATTAACATTATTCGATTGTGGTTATTGTCGGCCATTTTTTTAAGTAGCTGTACGTTCATAACAGTTTCAAAAATTTAAGAAAATACATTTATTATGTTAGTTTTTTATTTTTTATTTTATCAAATTTCTAACAATTACAAAAGAGAAAAGATCTTGGTTGATTGTAAATTACCATAAAATAATCGAAAATAACAACAACAAATAGTTGTGAAAACTTGCCCACATAGAAATTGGAATTTCAATATTTTGCTAACAAAATACGATTGAAATTATATTGAACTTTTTTGGTAAATTAAACAACATTATTAATATAGCATATTTAAATAAAGTAAACATTTGATTTTGTTGTAATTTTATGTAATCGAGGATAAGATAATTAATTGTATTGACGTAACCGTTAATTTTCGTAATGAAAATGAATAAAAACAAATCAATTTTATAAAAATAAATACAACTAAAAGTTGGTAAGAATATACATAAATACAATTGCAAAACTATTTTTCTCAATAGAATTTTTCCTTGTCTATCATTGCATTTTAATGGGTAATAAATAAAGTTTGTACAGCTTACCTTGAGAGTTGCTAATGCCAACAAAATAATTTTCAGCATGCCAATATGGGGGTAAAAATAATTACAGCAAAATTTAAATAAAAATTAGAATGGAAAAACAATAAACGATAATTAACGTACAATAATAATAATAAAAAAAAAACAACAACAACAACAATAAGAAAAGAAGAAAAAAAAATTACAAATAAGAAAAATTATAGGTTTGCTTAAAGAGAATAATTAATTTGCATTTGTTTATTGTATTGTTTTTATAGGAAGCACTGTAACATTGGTGTCAGTAATTCTACTAAGAAAAAAATACAGCGAAGGCTATAAAAAAAATGACAAATTACCATAATTCACAGTATAAAAGTGCATTCATTCATTTTTGCACGTATCTTTTCGCAAGAATATATATTTTTTTAATTTTTTAACAAATTTCTATTGTTTAAACTCTATTTAGATAGTTTTGAAAATATAACTACTAATTCCTGCAACTGATCCTTAATAAAATTACTTGGATTACTTTTTCGAAAATGTATAACAGCCACAGAGACGTCCTTTTTTCGAAAATACACATACATAACAGCCACAGAGAGATGATAGGCATCAACTAATCAATATTGAATAATAATTTCTAGAATTTTTATTTTTTTTGTACAATACATTTCTTTTTAATTAATTTTTTCAACCATTTTGAATATGCGTGTGCACACACCTATTTTCCTAGATTGAATTATTTTCCCAAACCTACCCCCTCCTCCTCCCCTCTAGCATTCCACAAGTTTTATAAGGTAATTTTTTATAGAATTTTTTTCTCGAAATAATGTCCACTCAATTTTTTTCCATTATTTATAATTTTTTTTCTTCTACTATTAGGGGGGGAGGGGTGGTAGGAAGTGGGATGTGTGTAAATTTTATTATATTTAATAAAGATAAGTGAAACGATAAACCGAACAGCACACCTTAAATTTGTCCATTTTCTCTATCATGCTAAGCCTCTCTACACGTCTCACTCTATTTAACTATTATAGTTTTATGATTTAATTTATTATAAAAATAAAAAAGAAATTATATTTCCCTGAAGAGAGAACACGCAAACTTTTTTTTTAATTATACCATTTATGTAAATATATATGGTCCGGTATTTTTTTTATACTTAGTAATGCAAACGGTTCAAAATTCATATTTATTGAAAATTTAACTTAAATTGTTAGTTTATCTTAAATCTGTTTGAATAAAAATAAAAATCTACTCTTATACATTTTCTACATTAGGAAAATTTGAAATTTTTAATACTATTTATTGTATGATTGTGTGCGTACGGGGTGGGTGGGGGGTGTAGGTTTGGAAAGAAGTATTTCCATACGATCGTAACCATTTATGATTTTGGCAATATCATAAATAATGATTAAAATCGCGGAAAGATGTACAACCAAAACGTATTCACAAACAGCGCTATTGGTAGTATTAGGGAAAAAAAAAACTAATAGAAAAGTCCAAAAGTCTTTAATATCGAAACGTCAGACACGCAACGCAACCCATTATGGGAGAATATTTATTATATAAAATTGCGCAATTAATCGTGTGTATGGGGGGATGCATACCTACACATACACATGTTGTATAGAAGTGATGATGTCATTTTTGTGTAATAAAAAATATCTTCAATGGAAAATTGTTGGCGCGATAGATAGATCTCTTTTCCTATCTTCTTTTTGGTCAATTTAATAAATATTATTTCTCGGTTTCTATTCTATAGTCGGATAAATTTATTCAAAAAATTTATTAATGCAAAATTTCTAAATATTTAATACCATTTCTATGGAATTATTTTTACATTTAATATAAAAACTTAAAAAAAAAACTACTCAACTTGCCCAGAATGGAAAAGTTGAAATGATTTTGAAATGCGCGCGTTTTTTCATTGGTGTATTGCGACGATATGCGGCGATGAGAAGTCAGGAAGACCTCCATAACCCACCCATCAATCCAAAACTTCTTATACAATTTTATATGCTACCTTGTGCTCGTTTTTGATGCAGAATATTGCGCACGCAACACCATAATACATATTTAGGATCCGAACCTACATTCCATCATCTAACATGGGACTCCTTTTAGCAAAATACTCCATCTGTGTTGTCCACCCCCTCACCCGCCACACTCCGTACTCTATTAGAAGGAGCATATCAAAATCACGAAGCAGCTGTTCTCCCCGTGCACTTATTGTTGGCGCGGGAATCTATTCGAAAATTGAACGAACAACGGTGCCAGTCCAAATTCCTCTGCACGCCACTGGTAACCAGCGAAGAAATTAATCAACGTTAAAACTGATCCGGGGGACTGGGTGAGCGGTCGAGTACAACGATTTAAAAGTCAACATTGGATTAGATTTTTTCATCTCTCTCTCTCTCTCTCTCTTAAACCAGCGTATACCGATGATATCTTATTTTTTTCTATAGTATGTTACGTAAGAGCCAGGCAGGCAAACACATACACATTAACCGAACTGAAAACTTTGGTTTTGCCCGCGAAATTGTTAGCGTTTTTTTTTTTATTTTTATTGCTTCTTTTACAAAAAATCACGCGGTCAGCTTCATTTTGTTACGTTGTTGCAAAACTCCAGGCCATACATAATATACGAAAATTAGTCAATAATTCAAATGTTTTTCCATTGATTTGAAAATTGTGACTATTCGGAGTTTTTCCTTTTTTAAAAACAGGAATAAATTGGTTATTTTTTTTCCAATTGTCGAGTTTTATTTTGATAAGTTGGGGGGGAAGTTGGAAGTTTTAGTGATTTTATAGAAGAAAATGGGGGGTTTTTTTTTTGTTCCAGTTAACGCACATACATATGTAGACAATTTTCAACAAATAAACACTAAAACAATTCTATTACATGAAATCGACGATTGTAAAAATAATGATTGCGGATGGGAAAAAATGTTGATTTGTTTTTTGTTTTTTGGAGTGATGTTATTCTATAGGAAACTTCCTCGTTTTTATGCAAAGTGAATTAATTGTGAAACTGTGCCATTTTTCGCTTCTGCGTTAATTTTTGTGTCATAAGCTTTTGCATGCATGTGTGTGTGTGGTGGCATGCGTATGTGTGCGTACTAGTTTTTGTGTCAAAAGCTTCTTTTTTTTTTGTTCCTTCGATGTTGGTCAGTTTGCGTGTGTGTGGATTTTATAAAACACGGAATTTTTTTAATTGCAAATTAATCATAAACATACGAATGGATACTAGATAAATACATACACACATGCATGTGTACGCTATGAAAAGAAAACGGAAATATTGTGAAAAGGATGACGATAAGAGAAAGTGGAACGATAGAAAGAAAGAAAGAAGGAATGAACGAACGTACGAGTGAGTATGCGCGCAATTAACAGTTAATAGTACATTTGCTTATGCTGTGTGCTATGATTGTTTTGAGTTGCGGTGTGCGTCAATGAGCTATAATATTTATAAGAGAGAGAGAGAGGAGAGAGAGCTATAATATTTGTGACTCGCGTTGAATATAGTCAAATATCGGAGAGTAAGACAGCAATATAGAATGTAAACGAATGTGTAAAAATTTTTCTTTTAGGAGAAGAGGGAGAGGCGGGGGGGGGGGGGTTTGGCCATGTTCCACAGTTTCAATATATTTTGCTGATTTCGAAAAAAGTAGAACGCCGATGAACTAACGATGAACTGAGCCGATGAACTCATTTTACTTAAATATGATTTGATCAGCGTTTATTTCAGTTGGCTGTGGGTATTGTGCAAGAGCGAACTAAACTTTTGGCACAATTGGAAGAGACTAGAAAAGGATAGAGACAACTTATCGAGAAAGGAACGGTTTGAATTATTCAGCTAACGAAAAAAGTCTAGCTGGGGAATTTGAATACTTCAAAAGAAGAAGAAAAAAAAATGACGCTTTCTATCTCTTTTCTTCTCGAATGTCGTAAGTTTATTGTTCGCTCGACATGGAAAGGGAACAAGCTGAATTTGAATCCTCAACTCCGCAGAGATTGAGTTGAAAAATAAATAGAACTCGTTTTATTAGTTAGCTTCGTAAGAACTGACGGAATTGTAGTTTTTTTTCTTCTTTCTAATCTAAACAGTGACAGAGTCAGAGAAAAGGAAGCAGAAGGTTTTAGTTGGAATTGTAATTGGAGAAAAGCAAAAGAAAGCATTTCATTTGCGGAAGGGTAAACGATATAAAACTTAGTCCACGTATACATGAGTGAGTTTCCAACGAAGCCGATTCAGATTCGAACTTGCGCTCAAACAAACACAAACTGTTTGCTTCTGCTTGCTGAAAGTAACGCCATCATATATATTTCTCTGTCGCATTAACGTTTAACAGTATAGGCAGTACTTGCTCTTCACGACTGCAACGGGAGCTAGTCGGAATTACCGTTGGTGGTGGCTACCGATAAAAATGAACGCTGCTGTACTCGGCTTTCGTGCTGGCGCCGCTGCTATGCGACGATATCTTCAATAATCAGCGGTTGGTGGTTGGCTTTGTTGGATTCTCGGGCACTTTTGATTTGTGTTCCGAGTAAGTTTTGCTTGGGAGCAGAGTTCATTCGTGTTTGATCGTTATTAAAGTTTAGACGGTTTTTTAAAATACGGTTCTTCAACTTAGTTTTAGTGGCGAAATAGTTTTTTTTTCCATCTATCTTTTCACTTATTTTTTTTTTGGTTTTTTTTTTTTTCATTTAATTTGAAATTTACTTCGAGAACATTGAAAATAAAATTGAGTTTTTTTTTTTCTAGTTCTAATAAATCGTGAAAAATTATTTTTCTTATTCATTATAGTTAGTTTAATTTGTTTGACTTTTGCTCGATAATAATACCCATACAAAAAGGGAAGTATTGTCGAGTAATAGCAAAAAAAAAAAAAAAAAGAATTAAATTAATTATGTTAATGAGAGAGTAACAACAATAACAACAAAGGAAAAAATTTCAATTAATATAAAGTGCTGATGATGTGAATCATTTTATTGATGGAAAATAATTATTGAAACTCAAAAAATGGGATTATTATTTATTTTTTTTTGGAATAAAGAAAAGAGAAAAAATTGAATTTCAAAGGAATGGGAAGGAAAAAAAACGGCTGAAAGGGAGAGAGTTTTCTTTGAAGAGGATTATTTCTTTTATATTGTAATTTTTATGTAAAAAGTTTTTAAGCTGAAAATATTGGATTTTTGTATTTTTCCACTGTTTTTTTTTGTTTTGGGATATTATTTGTGTAATAATGAATTTTTGAACAATTTGTTTTATAGAAGGAAGATTTTTATGTTGGTTTTTTTTTCATCATTTGAGAGATTTTGGGTAAAAATGGAATTTTTAACGAATTGTGTGCGTAAGGAAAACGGATTTATTTAAAACCACCCAAGCCCCCTCCCCCTGTAGATTCAGATAAATATATATATATATTTTTTTAAAGAATATTCTTAGTTTTGTGAACACAAGGGGACGAGAGCAAACTCGAAAATTTATATTACGCAACACCAATAAAATACAGAGAATAAAAAAAAACGAACAACAACGAAAGTGGGCAGTCGTTGGCGTTGTTAGTCAGAGCAAAGTGTGTTGTTGCGTTCAGAGGCTGGTTGGCTGGTAGGAAATCACGACGAAAAATCTTCGAGTTTTCTCGGCTCTATCGAAACTAGTTTTATTCGAACGACCTAATTTCCCACTTCCGTGTCGTCTCTTATTTGGTTTATTTGGTTGTGTTTCTTTCTCTCTCTCTCTTTCACTGTTTTTAAGTGTTCTTTTTTTTACGTTCTCTTAAAACGTGTGTAGTGGTAAATATCGAATTTGAATGAGTGTGTGCGCGCGCGTTTCAACACATCGCACACTACTGTTTGTAGAATGACACAATCTTGCGCCATTTTGAAAGAGTCACTTCAGTTTTTTTCTTTCTGTTGATTCAATCGCAGTTGGTAAATTTTCGTCATTTTAAAGTTTATTAGTTTTCTTCATTTGTTTTGTTTTATGGTAAATTTAATAATTTTTTTTTTCAATTTCCATTTTAAAACGTAAACTGCAAAAAAAAACAAATTTTAATAAAAAATATAGGTTTTTTTTAAATAAATCAACGGATTTTTGTAATTATGTTAATTATAATTATAAATCAAAAAAAAATTGAACGTTTTAATTGCAATTCGATTTTAATATGAGTCGCATTTTTTTCCCCAAGTAATTAAAACCGATGACACATCATTGCGCGTGTGGCAATTTTACCATTTCCATATTTTTTTTTTTTTTTTTAAAAGAATTATTATTTTCGTAGAAGCGCATCATCAAGTAAAATAGGCCCAAAAAGATATAAAGAAATAAAGAAAATGTAATTTTATATAAAAATATTCTTTAATTATACAAAAACTATTAGTTTATTATTTGCCAGTTTGTTTTTTTTGCGCCCATTTTGTTTTATAACAGAAAGAAATGAGCGCTTTTTTATATTTTTGAAGAAAAAAAAATGTACTGCCACTGGAAAAAAAGCGCGCGTACAGAAAATGAGTTCTCATTTTTTCGTTACGATTTACATACGGTCCAATTTTCGTCCACTTTTCACTCTTCGATTGTTGTTGTTATTTCTATTTATGCATTTGCTTTGGGATGGTACGATTGTGTATTATTGTTTGTGGTTAAATGGAGAGTTTGTGTTGTTTTTCTCTTCTCTCTTTTTGTTAGTTTCATTGTTTAATTAGAACAAGTACTAGAACGGAACAGATTATGGCTTATGGTAGTAAGAAAGAAAGAAAAAGAAAACAAATATTAGGATTTCTCTGTGTACGAGAACGATTTGGGTTAAAAAATAATTCCGAGCAGAAAGAAATTTTTTCTCATAAATTTTATTCAAAAAAATAATTAAAATTATATAAATATTAATTAAGTAAATTTTAATTTAATTAATGCTTAAAATAATATTTGTGCATTTAAACGAAGTTTACTTTTCTCTTTTTTTTTTTTTTTGGATAACTTATTCCATGATCTTCTGTGGGAGCGAGGTAAAGGCTTACTGTTTTTATACATCAAGTCAGTCTTTTTCTCTCTCCTATAGAATTTTAATGGGTTTTCAACAAAAAAAAAAGTCCAAAAAAATTAAAATTATAAAAAAAACTATTAGTGACGTCCGTACAGTAAAGAACAAGAGTGTTGTCAGCTTAAAGCGAAATTTTCTCAATCAATTTAAAAAAAAAAAAATTCAAAGAAAAACAGAAAAAGGTGGCACAGTTACGATGAGATTTTTTTTGTTAATTTTTTACAATAAAAATTAAAAGTACTGTTGACTATTTGGTTTTTCTTCGAGAGAAGAGAGTTTGCTAAATTCATTTACACAAAAAGCTATAGCACTTTTGTACGTTACTGTCAAAATTTATATCAACACGAAAAGAATTTTCTCGTAAACCGCGCGCTGCTCTTTTTATCATCACACGAATAGACGAAATAGAAAAAATAAAATTTTATTTATTGAACAAACAAAACAAAATATGGATAAGGATAATATTTAAAAATACATGTAATCTAGCTAACGCACAACAGACAAAATTGTCAGTAATAATATATAAAGTAAAAAAAAAAAGAAATTCAAATTTTTTAAAATGGCCGAACTAATAAAAGAGAAGATAAATAGATAAATTGATGAGTGAATGCGATTCTATGATTATTATTGGGTGGGTGAATTTTTTAAGAAAAGGAAAACTGTTTCATGATAAAATTAGTTACTGGTTTACAATTCAAAATAGTCACACGCCCCTACACCTTTTTTTTCCTATTTATTTATGCAAAAATGCACTTGTAAATTTTTAAATATTGATGCTGGTTTTCCGATAATGATTATAGGGGGGAAAGGTGTTTGTAATTATGCATGTAGGACAGCAAATGTCAATGGAGGCTTCTAATACTTTTACAAAAAATAATTGTCTTCAAATGGTTTTTATAATTATGCATAAAGTTTTCGTGTGGGCGCAGAAGAAACCTTCACGGAATCTATAATCAGAATCCATATACACTGGCCTGTAAAACAAAATTATTATTTACCTTTTATAATATAACAAATTGCCCATTAATATTGTTTTTCGACGTCTAAAAAGAGGAACATATTCACTTTTTAGATCTTGTTGTCTATATACAAAGTACACCTCGTTGGCTCAGTTGGGTTTCTGATATAATCGATAGTTTGTAATTTTATTGCTACTCTCTCTTAAGACCTTTTTCAAAACTATCGCCAAATTGATTTACTCAAAGCTGCTGTCATTGTTACATTCGTTTTCCTTTTTTTTTAAAGGAAAATTTAAAAAGTTACAATTTTGTTTAAAAATAAAAATACCATTACTATAAAAAATGATTATTTACTTAAAAGATAAAGGAATTTCCAATACATTATAGTTAAGAAAAAAAAAACCTACTAGAAACATTTTAATTTTATTTATTAAAAATTGAGGTTTTTTTTTTTTTTTTTTTTTGAGAATAGGAAAATTTACATTACAGAGAAATGGCGATGATAATAATAATAAAAATTTGAATGCGATAGTAAATAATATGTACTCGTTGTAAATAGTATGAATCATGCTGGAAATATTCGTTGGGGCTATAGAAGAGAAGGAGCAGAATAGAATCGAACCGAATGGGAATGAAACATAAATAATACTTACGGATGATAGTCTTCTTTGCTCTCTCGCTCAAGGACAATGAATAGCAATCATCTCGCCTTTTCTATTTGTTTCTGCCTTACGAACATAACAATATTGCTCCATCACAAACCTCTCCTCCATACTGACGAACTGTGGCGCACCCAGAACGGGTGGGAATCCTTCCATTTTTTTTTGTACTCACAACAGAGCCAATAGTAATGAGCCATTTGACCTAGTTTTGTCCTTCACAGTGAATATAAAACTGGAATTTCTCCATCGACGACGACGGATATTTATGGTTTTTTTCTGATTCTTTTTTTTTTTTTGCTAAGCAAAACAAAGGTTTTTTTGGTGGCGACTTCTATTCTACGTGGGTCACCCCTTTCCCCACCATCTATTGTATGTGGCTTTAGTTTTGGAAAGTTAATGCGTATTTTTATGAGCATATCGTATGACGACGGAGTTTTGAAGTACTTTTCAGAAAAATTTTGTTTAGTATAAAAAAAGAAGTAAAAGCTTTCCACTTCCAATTTATGAGATTATCTATTTTTTGGTCCTAATAGGTCTGTTTATGTATGTGTGGGTGTGTGTGTATAAAAGGGTATGATCTCCAGTGCATATCATATTCTCCAAAATTGTTTGAAATGTTAACACGCGCAAGTCAAGGCAATTTGAAATAAAATTGAAAGACAACAACAACAACACGATAAAAACTAAATTGCTTATTTTTCTGTTTTTATTATTATTATTATTTTTTTAAATTTTTTTTTGTTGAAGAATTATTGATTATAAAAAGGGAAGTGGGTGATAGAAGTAAAAAGACGGAGAATAATTTCAAGTCGTTTTATTATTATAAAATGCAATAGGAAAGAAAACAAATCGAAAGTTTTCAAAAAATATTTCTATAAAAATAAAACGATGAAAATTGATTGAATTTTTAGGTATTCATTCTTGAGAGACAATGCGCACATACCATATTGTCTTATTGAATAATAACGCTTCCTTCTTTCAAGCTCAAACAATGCAGCAAAGACACAGTCATTTCCCCTTTGAACAATGCGCAGTTATCTATTGTATTTGGGCCACTTTTGAAAGTCGAATTTTCTCCAAAGTACACAAAAGACAACCGATAAATTTTTCCTTCTCTTGTTTACAGATAAAAAACGCGCGTATACAAAAAAAAGGGGGAACATTTAATATAAAAAAGAGCGCCAAAATTATGAACTATCGAAGACAATGCATTTTTAAATGTTGCAACAATTAGTGGGTGTATGTGTGGAAAAGAGATAGAGACTATTAAATTCAAAAGTAGGACAAAGAGGAGACTGGCTAACACGTGAATATAGGACAAAGCCAGCAAACCAAACAACTAACTGCCGCGCATACACCGTCCACCCAACATTACATAAAAAAAATGCGTAGTAATTTTTAAACTCCGATCTTATATCTCATCCACACCCACTTGAAGTCGTTGATGATGTATGACTGTGCCGCCATCTCCTCAAATCGCAGTAGTTTCAATGAACGAACGCCTTCTGGACATGACAGAAGAGCTGAGAAACCTAAAAACGTGATGACGAAACATCACAAAATGAGGAATTGCTGAAACTTTTACTAAGGTTACGACATTTTCAACAAATATTAGCTTTTTTTTCGGAAAGGGGGAGAGAGGTGGAACATACCATATCATGTTGATGCCTATGGATGATGTGGGCAAAAGCAGTTCGTACAAAAATATTTTGTTAACACAAAAGCGAAAAAGAGTTCTACAAAAAAAAAAAACGCACGCCTATGGAAAATTATTACGAATTATCTGTGTCGCTTGATGTGTTAGCAATTATTTTGAAGAGGGAGGGGAGGAGATCAGTAGAAGTTCTGCGCAATGAAAAAATTTAGCTTTGTTGCTGCTACCCATATTCTATTTGTGGCTATGGGTTGGTGTATGGTCGTTGGTATGGGTAAAGAGAAAATGTGTCAGAGGAATGAATGGGGGGCGGTGCGAATCATGAATCTTGGAAATTGCTTGTTTGCGATGAATTCTATGAGGAAGGGGAGGGGGGGAGATAGATAATCTATTTTGTAAAATTTCAACAGAACCAAAATAAAAAAAAATCGTTTTCTTTTTTTTTTTACAGCAAAGAATAGAATATGATGCCAATGCGATAACAGTGCGAATTACTGTAATTATTCTGTTAACCACCATTTAGCTAACATTACCCGTTTCCATCTCCCACGTCCCCTAAGAACATAATCATTGGCATTGTAACGGAAGAATCGACCGAAAAGCCAAGAAACCTACTTTCAAGGCTTGAATTCAGATTTGTTTTGCGCGTCGGTGTGTGCATGTTGTGTTTGTGTAGGTAAGCATTTTCAATAAAAAAAAAAAGCCTGCCACACATTTGATTTCCACTTACGGTGTATTAGATATAAAATAGGTGTACTTGTATGCGCGTGTGTGTGTGTGTGCAAAGAGAGGAAAAACTAAAATTTTTAGTTGCACATCACAACTCTGGGTCCGCGCATAAACTAAAAAATTAATATAAAAAACCGAACAATAGTGAATAAAATTAATTTCTTTGTTAAAAAAAAAAAATATGTTTTGTTCTTTTGTTTGCGGCTGTCAAATTGTGTCATTTTCTTCTTGGCATTTACTCTTTCTCTTCATTTACCTCGCTCAGTCTTTTTGTGTACGCCTGTTCCTGTTCTCTGTAAAAGCCAAATCACATCGCCAGCATCGTCGTCGCGTTGTCATTGGAAAGTTCCATGGAGCCGACATACACAAGCGCATATTTCGAGGCCGTACGACCGCACACACACATTAGAATCGTATTAGAATGGGGACACGTTAAATACGAATATCGATCGTGTGTGCAATAAAATATTTCAACACACACAATCAAAATGCCATAGAGCGAGCAGTCAAATAAAAACTGTTGGTTACTCATGTTCGTATAATAGGAAAAATTCTACCAACAAAAGAAAACTATTTGAATGGTTTTGAATTTGGCCCCATTAATCGGAATGTGTGCATGAGTGGGTAAGTGTAGTTGAAAGCTTCGAATTGCGACCGACAGCTTTTCATGTACTCGGGTGTGTGTGTGTTCGAAAGAACTAATGAACAATGGCGCGAATTATTTATGCCAGCATAAAAAATAATTTAAATAACTGTTGTGCGTACATGCATACATACATTACATGTATGCAAGTGCGTACGTGATTATGTTGCCGAAATTTTGATAAAATTCATTTTTTGTCCTATAGTACGTTGACTTTTTTTTATGTCATACGACGAACTTCAGAAACAATGATTATTGGAATGGAGAGAAGGGAGGTATTATATAAAAACACACACATATGTAAAAAAATTCTGCCTAATTCTCTGGGCCTTTTTTCTATTTGAAACTCGCGCGCACATAAAATTTACATGATTCATTCTCCCTCCAATTTTTTTTATCTTTCATAATTATTTGAGCAGTTAGAATTTTTTGTTTATGTAAAAAAAATGAAAATAATTTTCGGAAGGAAAAAGTCAGAATCCTTTTTCATTGCGGTGCTTGCTCATTTGTAAAAAGAAGAAAAATCAAAACTTTTAAACGTAAACATTCCAATTCGAACAAACACACGCATACACGTATATAGCTCGTGTTGCGATTCGATTTAATTTCAATACTGTACGAGGAAATTGTGTAATATGGCATCGAGTCAATATGATGTGTGTTAATTAGTTGCTACTTTTTCATAAATAAACAAATAAGCATTAATTGAACATATGTGTTCAAATTGGCAAATATCACGTTGCAAGGCATAATTTTATTTTATTATTTTGGCAATTAAAAAAATATTTAAGAAATTTTGACATATTTCCTCATTTTTATTCGTTGAGTTTTTCTCTAAACTTTTGGCTGCGTACTTTCTACACGCGTCTCTCTCATAGGTTAGGCGCATTCCGGGCAGTGCTACACATGCAAGAACAGCGCCTATATAAATTCTATTTACAACAGAAATACCCAGAACCATTTTATGGGTTAGAAAGAGATGAATTTGGAAAAGAGCAAAATTTGTGGAAAGGAAAGCAAAGCAAAATGACGATGGCTGGCCATTGCCAATAGAACAGAAAATAACGCGCCAAACAGAATTTTTGCCTTTGTTGCTATGCGGTAAAACGTTGGTGGTTGGTTTTGCTTTTTGCTTTTGTTTTTGTAGTTAGTCATTTCCTCTCACTTCGCCTAGTAGTTTAACCAATAGTCAGTACACCCTAGCCCATCTCATTCTATCACTCGATTCGCCAATAAGCGTGTGCGCATATACTGCACGAAAATACAAAACTTTACAAAACGGCCATCAGAGTATGTGCGCGTTTGCGAAAAGCATACAGAGACGCACGGATATACCGAAATGTTTGGTATTGAGTCACCTGCTTGTGTGCAGAACGTCATGCAATTTTTTGTTATTGTGTGTGAGAAGCTCTTCAAAATGTTTTTTTTTACGTTATTGTTTTTGTTGTAATTTTTTCTTACACATGCATGCGTGTTTGTGTGTGTGTGAACAACTCACAATAATTGCCTACTAATCAAAAAAACATACCATGCACACGATAAATACGTTAATTATTTTTAAATATTATTTACTTTACAGTAATTAATTTATGATAATTTTAACCATAAGAAAATTGTTTTAAATTAAAAATTTTTTTAATAAATTTAAATACACACACACGCATCCATGTATATACAAATGTTTTTTTTGAGGTAATTTTCTCTACATGGCATAACCACCAAACTACAAACTGCTTGATTTTTGTTACTTTTGCAATTATTTTTTTCTTTTTCTTTCTTGACGAAATATTCAATTTCTATTCGCCCCGTTTTATTATGAAATGTCAACGGGAAAAGGTTTTTTTTGTTGCCCGCCAAAATTTTTATAATTTATGTTCTTTTGACTACTATAGCCAAAAAAAAAAAACTTAGACAACCGAAAATTATATGTTCTCTTCGAATGTCAATTAATAAAATACAAAATGGTTGGATGATTTAATGTATTTTTTTTAATTTTTTGTTTCCAGTTTCTTATTTATTTTTATTTTTTATATATACGAGGTCTGTTCAAAAAGTATCGCGAATTTTGAATTTTTGCAGGTTACGTGTATTCGATTTTTTGTTGCGTTATGTTGGTACTCATGTCTCTCACTTATGCCGGCAAGTTCGGCCATTTTGAATGTTCAGTTAATTTTTGACAGCTACTTTGCACGTGTTTTGGCTCGTTTTCGATTTTTGCTCAATTTTGACCAAAAACAGCATCGCATTAACATTGCTAAGGAGCTGTTGGACTCTGTCCGCGACGATCCATATTTGCTCCAGAGGATCATATCTGGCGACGAATCATGTTTTTATGGTTATGACGTGAACCAAAACTCAATCATCCCAAAGGAAGCTGCCGCACAAGTCAAGACCGGTCGAATGTGAAGGTTTTGCTTCCAGTTTTCTTCTATTGCAGGGGCGTGGTGCATCATGAGTTCTTGACCACGGGGTAGAACGGTCAATAAGGAATATTACCTGCAAATTATGCGCACGTTGCGCGAAGCAATTCGCCAGAAACGCCCGGATTTTTGGAAGAACAAAAATTGGCCATGATAATGCCCGTTGCTTGTGCGCGAATTTTTGGCCAAAAACAATACACTAATAATGCCGCAGCCACCGTATTCCCCAGATCTGGCCCCCTGTGACGTTTTCTTGTTCACAAAACTGAAGAGCCCCATGAAAAGACGACGCTACGCTACGATTGAGGAGATAAAGACAGCATCGAAGGAGGAGTTGAACAAGATCACAAAAAATGATTTGTTAAAGTGCTTCGAGGATTGGAAAAAACGGTAGCAAAAGTGTATAATATCTGGTGGGGATTACTTTGAAGGAGAAAAAATACATATTCATTAATAAATAAATTCGCGATAGTTTTTGAACAGACCTCGTTTCATATAAAAAGAATGATTAAAAAAAAACCTTTCGAATCATTTTAATTTCGGTGCATTTTAGGCTTTTTGTGACCAAAGTAGGTATTATCGTGAGCAGAATTAATGTCATTCACAATAAAACTGATTGTTTTTTTTATAATTTTTTGATTAAAAAAAAATTTTGTTCTATTAAATAAAAAAAAGAAGATATTATGTGGAATAAAATGTTCAAATAAAAAATTGTTTCTTAATTTATTTTTATTATTATTTAATAATTCATAGCCTTTTGGATATTAAAATTTAAAATTAAAAAAAATATATATATTTTTATGAAAAGGAAAAAGTTTTGTTCATAATCCAAAAACGGGGTAAGTACAGGTTTAAACGAACTATGCTGAATTGCCTTGATAGCAGAACCAAAATGGAGCCTTAACAACAATGGGAAAGAGTGGTAAATTTGAATAAAAAAAAATATCTTAAAAAAATCTTATAAAAAAAATATTTATAAAAAATAAAAAAAATATGTAAAATAAAATAAATTTTTATTGTGTTTTATTTGTTTTATTTTTAAGAAAAAATGTCAATTAAAATGGTGGGGAAAAGATCCTTCATCAACTTGACGTTAAATTGTTATGAGAAATTTTAAATTTAAAAAAAGTGAATCCATTAAAAAATTAGTATTTTTAGATATATTAAATCGACTGGAACTATTTATTAGTGGAATAGAATTTTGATGGTCTAATGTTATATAAAAATAACTCTTAACTATTGGGACTGTATAAAAATACTTTAGGGTCTTAAAAACAAAAATTAAATTTAAAAAAACAATTTGAAGTTAGGATATCTTTAGGGTCTGAAAATTTGTTGTTTTTATACCTTCACTAATAAGACAGTTAAAAGTATAGAGCAAAAATGGATGTAGGATTATTATTGCATAAATAATAATAAATAAGAAATTGTTGTGCTTCGGAAAGTGCACTTAAATAAAATAATCTTAATTTTAAGATTAAAATTTAATCTTAATCAAAATTAAGATTTTGATGAAATTTTTACTTCATTATGTTACTTAGACCTTGCCATTATGCGTGAAATGTCGAACCTTTTGAGGTATTTTTTTTAAAGACTCAAATATTTCGTACTGTAGTTCGGTTATTACTTGGAAAACGTTGCTTTTTAAATCAACTCTTTAACTATAATAAATATAATCTTTTGCGTAGCCTAACAAGAAAAAATCGAATGGCATCAAATCCCACGATTTTGGAGGTTAATTGACATCATCAAATATTGAAATTACGTGTCCTGCAAATTTTTTGCACAATAAAGACAAAATTGGCTGTTTTATGTGGCTTGCGGTTCCGTTTTGTTAAAAAAATCGGTTTCCATACGGTCAGAGTTGACGGTAACGGCTTTTCCTCCCCCCCCCCCCCTCGCCGGTTTCAAAGAAATACAGGCCAATAACCAGAAGTACAGTTATTTTGTGCGGATATAATGGCTTCTTTACAGTTACGAGTATTTGTGGGTTTTCTTATTGGCATATCGAAAAAGCGGCAGAATTACCACGTTTGTAGAAAGTTTTTACAATTTTAACGCATTTCGTTGATTAAACTATCCAAAATAAAAAATGGCAACAAATTTTATCACCTTGAATGGCATATATTTGACAGCTGTCAACTTGCAAGGCAATAATTTCCAAACCACAAAATGAATAAATCTCTAACTAGAAAATAGACAGTTTTATTTTCCAAAATATCTGGTTAATCTAATAATCAGTTTTCTAGCTTTAAGAAAAGTCAGACTGAAATGTGGAGACGTATACTTACGGCTCTGTGAGGTATTGTCAGACATACCCCAAGGCTCATTAATTTTTCCTAAGTTATATAACCTTTACATTGCAGATATATGTGTAAGGTTCAATTAAGCGGAAATACTCATATGGTATTATACGCCGACAATACCCTAGTTTACAGTGCATCAATGCGACCTAAAGTAGCACTGGAAGCTATGAAAGTAGCTGTCAATAAACTGACAGAATACTATAAGGAATGAGGTCTTCAAGTAAATATTCCAAAGTCAGAGTGCTTGTGCCTCACTAAGAAGAAATTCGTAGACTGCGGGTCTGGAGATAAGGGTGACTCGTTAATAAGGCGCGTAGAGAATCTTAAGTATCTAGGCTTGAATCTCAACAAGAACCTCAAATTCAACTCCTTCGTTAGGGATAAAATTAAAAAAGCCAACGGCATATTTTGCAGGCTTCTGAGAATGTATCGCTCAGAAATCCTACGCAAGGACGTCAAACATCTGGTCATCTATTTCCCCAACGGTAGCAACTGAACTGCATAGGTTGGAAAGGAAGATCTTACGAAAAGCTACAGGGCTCGGAAGATCTATAGTATGGCAAATAAAAAAAGTTTATTTCTAGTGACAGGTTATACCGGGAGGCAGGCGTTTCCCCATTTATAGTATGGCAAATGGGGATAATGCACAAATTCGATTTTCGATTTTTTGTGGCGTTATATTGGTACTTATGTCTTTCACTTAAGCCGACAAATTTGGCCATTTTGAATGTTCAGTTAATTTTTGACAGCTGCTTTGCTTGCACGTGTTTTGGCTCGTCTTCGATTTTTAATTTTTGCCCATTCCAAAAAATGAATCAAAGAATCTGTTTCGGGAACAAGAAAAAGTCACAGGGGGCAGATCTGGGGAATACGGTTGCTGCGGCATTATTAGTGTATTGTTTTTGGCCAAAAATTCGTGCACAAGCAACGATGCGTGAGCAGGGCCGTTATCATGGTGCAAAAGCCAATTTTTGTTCTTCCACAAATCCGAGCATTTCTGGCGGATTGTGTCGCGCAACTTCCGCATAACGTGCAGGTAATATTCCTTATTGACAGTTCTACCCTGTGGCAAGAACTCATTATGCACCACGCCCCTGCAATCGAAGAAAACTGTAAGCAAAACCTTCACATTCGACCGAACTGTGCGCGCTTTTTTCGGTCTTGGCTCGTGCGGCTTCCATTAGGATGATTGAGCTTTGGTTTCTACGTCATAACCATAAACCCATGATTCGTTACCAGTTATGACCCTCTAGAGCAAATTTCGGTGGTCGCGGACAGAGTCCAACATGCGCTGCTGTTTTTGGTCGAAATTGAGCAAAAATCTAAGACGAGCCAAAAGACGTGCAAGCAAAGCAGCTGTCAAAAATTAACTGAATATTCAAAATGGCCGAACTTGTCGGCATAAGTGAGCGACATGAGTACCAACATAACTCCACAAAAAATCAAAAATCGAATATGCGTAACCCGCGCGGAAATTCAATATTCGCGATACTTTTTGAACAGACCTCATATGTACCCAAGCAAAAAAACGCCGAGAAACGCGTTATTTTTGTCCGACCTGTGAAGAGAAGCCTCAGCCCTTTGTGTTGAAGATTGTTTTAAAAAGTTTCACAAACAATAAAAATATTCTTTTACTTCTTGATTTTGAATAAATTTTTTATAATTCTATTTTCTGTTCATTTCTTAATAAATTTTCTGTTCATGTAAGCTAGCATTGATTTTTTGTTCTCTTCCCAAAGAAGCCATCTATCCATATTAGCACTGATATACTACACGTACGAGTTTAATCGTAGCTGCACGAATATGGCAAGTAAACACAGTACGAGATAACTCGTAGTCGGCGTCCTAGCAAAGAACGCAATCTACGACGAGTTATCTCATACGAGTAGTTGGCAGTCAACGTGTTAATAGACTTTTTAAAAATAAAAATACGCCATTGTATTTAAGAAAAATCCTTATTTGGTTTAGTTTCAGTTCTGTTGCAAAAAGCAAATGCAAATAAAAATGCGCCACTTAAAAATGCCATTGTTTTTTGGCTAAATAATTTTTTATTCATATTAAAAACATTATTTATTTATTATGTGCGGTAGTCACTATGTTAATGAGTGGAATGGTGGGGGGGGGGGTGTTTGTTTAGGTCAGCGGAAAATTTTAATGTTCTTCCATCCCGGCAAACTCTATTATGAAGAAAATAATAAAAACTAAAAATTATTTTCAATAAAATTTAATTAAACATCAACACAATGCGTGGCCTATGAATGAGATCATCGCTGTTATGACCTACTCGCCGCCACTGTCATAGAAAATAACTCTTACTAAATAAGAGAGTGTTGATGTACCCCAGTTACTCTGTTTTTCCCTCTCCCACATCGGCTAACCAAGAATCTTTCTCATTTGTGCGCGAAAAGATTCTCTGTACTTTGACACTTGTTCCTTAGTAATGCACTCAAACAATGGCTGTACAAAATCAAAAACGACGAATGCATAAAAACACAAATAATTAAAACATGCAAAAAGAAGTGTGCAAGAAAACAATTTAAATTGCATTTGCACTCGCACACACACATGTTAGTTGATTGTGTACATTTCCGATTTGGAATTAAGACAAAATTATCCATCCTCCACCGCCACTCCCTCTGCAATTTCAAAACTATGACAAATTAGCACACATTAAACAGAAGAGAATCCATTCCGCCACTCATAAAATGTTCGAAGAATTTCTCTTAAATTAGCATATTTTGTGTGAGATTGCAAATAACAATAACAAAAAAAAATTTCCTCATACATCAAACGGGATGAATTGACATGTTTTTTTTTACTCTTCTATTTTTCTGAAATGTTTTTCTTTTAAATTTATTTTTATTTAGACATTTTCTTTTTTATATAAAGTTTGTGTTAATAAATATTTTCGCCTTTTTGCTTACATAACCAATTTCAAGTTTAAAGTCTACACGACATTCTCTTTTCCTCCAAGCTCACCACCGCTCCTAACTAATTTTATTTGAATTGAACTTACACGCAAA
This sequence comes from Atherix ibis, assembly GCA_958298945.1. NCBI lineage: Eukaryota > Metazoa > Arthropoda > Insecta > Diptera > Athericidae > Atherix > Atherix ibis. The sequence continues at coordinate 1,520,409 of OY282607.1, read as the reverse complement.
CCTGCAGTATGGTCATCACTTGAGAAGATGACTAATTACAGTGTATTTATTACTGGCTCTTGTCACAGCCAACGATCATATAATATTATGCCGAAAGTACGGACAGTATGAGTACACTTTTTAATAATAGAACATTTTTTTAAATGTACACTTTATTGGTCAACGGCAAATGGGAAAAGGGAAGAGGGGGGTCAGGTTATGAAAAGGAAAGAGTTGAAAAGATAATTTAAAAATAAAAAAAAATTACTAACGAATTATCCTTTTGCCTAAGTGGTGTTATTCGTAAAATGAAATTCGAAAAAAATATGATTAAAATCCGCCACGAAAGATGAAATTAAAAATAAGAAAAATTTAAAAGTTAAAAATGAGAAAAAGAAAAAAATTAAAAGTCGTAACGATTATTATAGGTAATAAAATTACCACTTGAACTTTTGTGTGCATATTAAGGAAAAATGTCTAAAAAAAGGATTTGTTTTCTTTTCTTAAATTGTCTATTAAGGGCGCGCGTAGGTAGTTAGGTAAGGACCTTATGGCTAGGAAAACAATTCCGATGATAGAAACAAACGTCAAATCCTAATTAACGAATTTCGCCATAATCAATATTTAACATAATTTCGATGAGTAAAAAGATCAGTTTTTTATATGTATTTATATTTTGCTTTAAAAGAACACTGAAATGTGTGGGGTAGCACTACAACAACAACGAAAAAATTAGAGATAAAGTTTTTTTCACCGATTAAATCGGAATATTGTGCATTCTCATAGGATTGGGAAAGGTTTTACAATTTTGATAGCTGAAATTAAATGTTGTTTTTACATTGTCGTCGTGCAAATACTTGTTCCATCGAACACTATACAGCCGTGCAAGTGTACTCATACGAAAATGTTCAAAAGCAGACGAAAATTTTTATAAATTCACAAAACCATTTAAAAATTGATGAAAATTTTCAATGACGAATTTTTTTATAAATTGACCGACACTTTTAAAAATTGACGACATTTTAAAAACAAAATGAAAAATTTTATTAATTGACGAATATTTCTATAATTTGACGACAATTTTTCTAAATTGCCAAATTGTTTTTATGAGTTGACGAAACATTTAAAAATTAATGAATTTTTTTTATAAATTGACGACCACGATTATAAATTAACGAAATTTTTTAAAAATTAACGATATTTTTTCTAAATTTGAGAAAATTTTTCTAAATTTTCTCAAATTTGACGATTTTTATATAAATTGATGACATTTTATGTGAATTGACGAATTTGAACGATTTTTATATAAATTGATGACATTTTATATGAATTTACGAAATTTTTATATAAATTGACTAAATTTTTTATAAATTGAAGAAATGTTTATATAAATTGACAAATTTTATATAAATTGACAAATTTTTTTATGAGTTGACGAAACCTTTAAAAATTAATGAAAATTTTTATAAATTAATGCAAATTTTTAACAATAAACGATATTTTTTATACAATAAATTTAGGAAAAATTTTCTAAATTGACAAAAACTTATAAAAAGTGACGAATCATGAATTGATGAATTTTTTTATAAATTGACGAAAACGATTATAAATTAACGAAATTTTTTACAAATTAATGAAAATTCTTTTAAATTACCGAAATTTTTTAAAGATTAACGATATTTTTTATAAATTTACGAACATTTTTCTATTGACGAAAATTTTCAAACACTGAAGAATTTTTTTATAAATTGACGGAAACTTCCGAGAAAAAAATTTCATTAGTAGTCAGAAATTTTAAAAAATGACGATTATTTTACAATTGGACAAAAATTTTTATTGATTGACGAAACTTTTTAAAAAATGACGACACACTTCATGAATTGACAGAAATTTAAAAACATTGACGATCATTTTGTAAATTGACAAAAATGTTTATAACTTGACGAAAATTTTTCTAAATTTACGAAAATTTTTTAAATTGACGAAATTTTTTATGAATTAACGAAATATTTAAAAGTTTATGATTTTTTTTATAAATTGACGAATTTTTTTATAATAGACAATTTTTATATAAATTGACAAAATTTTTATGAATTGAAGAAAATTTTTTATATATTTTTTGTGTTTTTTTTTTAATAAAAAAAGAACATTTTATTAAATATTAAATAATAGAAAACTGTTCAATTAAACAGACACGAAGACCAATCATATGAAAATAGAAAGCACTAAAATGATATCAGCCATTCTGTGTTATCAGTGAATTGTCTGGACTGTAATGGCTACAAAGTCGAAAATATTCAAATAAAAACAAAAAAATTATTTACATACATGCATACATATATAAGAACAATAATAAAAATTTGCCCTTTAAGCATTTTTAAGATTAAAAAACGGTTTTTCAGTTTATTTATGGTATAAAAAATTTCATTTTCGTGTAAATTTTGCTAAAAAGTTTAATTTGTTGTTTTTTAAGACATTCCTATTCTCCGGTTCTGTCAGTAATTGAAGGAGAGAGAGAGAGAGACTTTTAATAACTTTATAATAAAAGACAAAAGAGGAATAGTAGGAACACAATTCTGACTAAAACTTAAAACTGCATGCAAAATTTTTTTTTGCATTTGTAGTTCAAGTACTGCCATACATTACAGTATTTTCTTATATGCCAGGATTGTCGTTTGACAGTTGAAATTTAAATAGAAATAAGGTAAGTGAATACACTTTATTTGGGGTTTTATTAAGAAATTGAATAAAACATCATTTATAAATAAAATCTTTTATTGTTATTGTATTTAATTGATTGATTTGGGCGAAATTTCGCTGAAATTTCAAGTTCAGCTTGCAGTTGCGGTAGGAATAATGTTCTTTTTAAAAAAAATAATCCAAACTATTCGGCTCCACCTACTCTCTTCTGTCCTGTTTATGGTCTCTTTGATAAAGTAACTTTTTTCTGCAGTTACTTGCGGTGGTAGCACCGAAAACAAACTCAAATGATTGTCAATACAACGAAAAGTGCCAATTAGAGCCAATAAACATTTTACAGTTTGAAGGCAATCATTATCCCTTAACATAAAACGGATCAGTTCATCTTCCCTTCTTTAAAAATCCTTTTTTACTCACGCCCTTCTCTTGTCACACTCGCACACATACGAATACAGAAGCGAAAATATTCCCATTCCTAAATGGGTCCGGTCCGTCCATCATCCTTACTCTGCCCGACCAACCAATTTACCGCACAAAATCAAGCCAAGCCAATTTTTCAAAAATTATCTTCGTGGTTTATTTTTAGCTCACATCCTGTATTCATATTATTTCCCTGTTCCCTTCCTCAAGTTCATCTCTCCCGCTTATTCGATTCTCTTACTTTATTGCATTTTTTCCAAACAGCAGCCATTGTTTGTGCATTCCTTTTCGTTGCTTTTGGTAGCAGATGCGGACGCCACTGAACACGTGTCTCTTATATCGACATTCGAATACACGTCACCCCTCCTATCGCCACCAATGGCCGTTGACGAAAATTCCAAATTTGTTGAGTAGTGGGGTGCGTCTTTACTGATTATGCCGATACGAACATGACCTTGACATTGTTCGTTACGTTCTATCGTCGATGATGAATGTTATTTCACGGTAGCCCTTTTAACCCTTTTTTGCATTTTCTTGTGCGTTGTCTGTGTATGTGCGCGTGTATTCGCACACATATTATTCGCGTTATATTTTTCATCACACAAACGTTCCCATCTAGATGAGTGCATGCACACTTATGGACTACCACAGGGCAGTGTGTTCGTCCAATAAAATTTCGCATTATCAAAAAAAGATTTTTTGGGTTTTTTTTTTTTGTTGCCTCCTTTTCTGCGGCAAATTTTTGTAAATTTGTTAATTTTATCAGTAAATGCCATGTGCAAAAGAGTGCATTTTTAATTTAAAAGTAAAAAATTCCTTTTTTTTATGATCCAAAAAAAATTCTGCACCAAAAATTTTATAATATTTTTTTGGTTTTTTTTTTCTTCTTAAAAATATTTTCACCAAGGCGAAAAAAAGAAACACTTGATTTTCTAGACTAGAAAGGAGATTTTTGAATCAGCATTTTCGTGTAGGCAAAACATAAAAAATGTAATTTTTTTTATTCATTTTTTTTCCACAGAATATCATGATGATGAGCAAGACTTGGATTATGGCAATAACGCGTCAATATCTGAAAAAAACTGGTTTCAACGGCCAATAGAACTTGAATCGTCCCAAAAAAAGATTCTGCATTAAATGGAAATAAAAATCAGAACCAGAATTCGATTCTGGAATCGAAATTCGAAGCGTAGCCTGGAGGGGAGTTTGACTCAGCATGTTTCTGCATTGGTGGTGTGCCAAAAAAAACAGAATTTTTTTCGAACAATCTTTCTACCTCTGAACATTATCACTACATGCACAACCAATCACAATTAAACCTGCATTTTTATGGTAGAATTTTGATAATTGCATTGAAACTTAAAAACAAGTTGGATGACAGTTAAAAAAAATTAAAAGATGGCGTTACAGTGTATCCACACAACTACATGTGCGAAAATATATACGATAATATTTATAATGTTGGAGACGATGAGTGAAAAATATTTCTTTTTGCATTCAAATTTTTAAAATAGTTTGCATTTTTGTTTTTTTTTTTTAAATTTTTTTTTTCCGTTAAATTTCCATGTTGTCCATTCTTTATTTAAGTTGAAATGAAATGTGTATGCGCCATAGCCGTCGGAGAGAGCGAGAAAGGCAGACCATTAAAGTGTTCTAACTATTTCGGGAAGGTTTATAATTTTTAAAGTGCAGTGGCGTCCCCATTTTTATTTTGTATTGAAATAATGCGGTTTGTTTCGCTCTTGAACATCTTTCACAGTGCCCCATCCAATCTCGGCTCTGTTAAATTTAAATCAATATTTTTCGTTGAATAATAAAAATAAAATAATTTTTCAGAAGAGATTAAAAAAAAGCAGTTGATTTTCAATGGAAATAAAAACGTCATAGCAGAAGAATAGAAAATACTCTGAAGATTACGTCAACTGCCCGAAGCATATTCTGTACAAGTGGACGTAATAGTCGCCGGACTCTGTCAACTGTTGCACAGATACCCCTTATGGGCATCTCTTCATATGACACGATGCCAACGATATTAGGTAAGTTGTACAGTAACTCACTAAACCAGTTTGTGGTGTTCCGTGCCTGCAATGCCCCTCAACATCTCTAATGGTCCGCACCAGGTTGTCCACTTGTCCGAGTTGGATTCGTAGAGTGGCCCGATTGCCGTGGGACGAAGCGCAATGATCATGTAACGTCACGGATATTGCGCGCATTCGTAGAAACCAGTTACTGGCCGTGGTGCTCGGTTGCGCAATCCGATGGCACATATTCCCCATTTCGGGATCGGCAAGAAATCGATCTAAAGAATGTACCTAACACGATGTCTTGCGTTTACCTTCGAAATAGTTCCTCGCAATTGGCAGTCGTAAGTGTGGCCGCCCGTGCAGAAGTTGATCTTACATTCGAGTAAATCCGGGCGGCTTTTATTATGCAGTTGAGAATTTTCCCACTCGACTTTTGGATCCAGTACACCATCATCTTGGCTAGTATTGACAGTTGGTGACGCTTGTTCTTAGCCATCCCTGAACAGGTGTACAACTGATTATCTTGTTTATAATTTTTATTTCTGTGTTTATCCACCAATTCTTGTTAAGTGCAGAAAATACAAAAATACGCATTTTAAATGTGCAATGCCTCTTTTTTTAGAGGAACATGTGAAAAAATTTCGTTAAAATGAATTTTCCCTTAAAGAAATTTGTAAAGATTCCCTAATATTCTTTTATGAGGTCTAAAAAATACTTACCTTAACGCCACTGACAACTGAGTCAGCGGTCCTTATTTTAAGAGTCACTTCTTACTTAAAGACTTTGAAAGGACTCTGCGCGTATTTGGAATGCATACAAAATCCCAGAAAAAAAGCCTAAAGAATAAGAACCCCTAATCTAACCGAATAGACAATGGAAAATCAACTTCTATGCTTTCAAGTGTATTTTTTTCCCTTATAAATGCGTAATTTTACTGTATGCGCGGTAAGAGAAGTTGAAGTTGACCAAACTGAATATCCCACCAGTAGCTGCGATATTAGATGTACTTGTAATTGTAGAAAAAGAGAATCATTCAAAAATAATGAGGCCATCGAATGATTGAAATTTAAATAATATCGTCTGTTGTTCTTCATAAGTGATGGTTATTGGGAAAAATTAAATACTATAAATTACCAAGAAGAAAAGATAACTCACAGTAGAACACACGCAGCTGGGAATCAGAAAGTAGAATAAAAAATAAAAAAAAACAATGCGGAAAAAAACTCATGGAAATCAAAGGCGAGGTCGGTCGGTCGTCGGTTGTCAGATAGTGAACGAGCCAAAAACGAAGAAAAGAAAATAATTGAAAATTATTATGAAACTAAAAAGGGAAAAAATCCAATAGGAAATAATGCCACATCTATTAGGGAAACTAAACAAAGGAGAGTTGGTTATGCTCTTGATTATCGGGAAGAGGGAGCGGCGTTAAGCGGTATGGGTGCCATCAAGAAGAAGAGTGTGGACAAGAAAGGCACAACAGTGGAAAATCGGAAAACTTCAAACGATAAAAAATCTAAAACACATGCAAATACCGCAAACGGACGATCGAAAACGCAATCGGCACTCCCGCCCCACCACTATGAAGAGTGGAATAGCACTTGCAACAGCACACAGTGACGGGCACAAAAGTAGGTCACGTCGGCCAACCCAGCGTACACGAACGTTTCGTTCCCAATGGACTGTGTTTGTAAATCTGTCGCCTGAAAGATTTTAGAATGTTTTCTATTGACTTGGATCTATGTATCAGCGTTGGTGTGGGTTTATGTGGTGCACAGTGTCCATCGGAAATTATAGTCGCACCCAAGCTCCTCCCTCCGCTCACCCTTGGCACTATCCACACTTGTACTGCTAACGAACAATATTCTAATTCCATTGTTCCAGCATCGTTGATTTCCGTCCATCCGCACTAGTAGATCGTACAGAAATCCTAAGCCCCCTTCCCCCTAACATTTTATAATACCAATTCCAGTATGCACATACACACATGCACTGAAGTGGAGCTAAAGATTATAACGAATGTTAATTAGTTACTGTTCCGTTTACGCTCGAATGCACAAAGGCACTTTAGACAATTCCACTCAACCGCTATTATACCGAATACCATCTAAGCGTTAGAAAGAGATATGGATATGGTTGGCTACGTTAAGTACTGCTGCACCAAACTGAAACGCCATCGAACAAAAGCAAATCACCAACAATCAAGTTGGAGTATGTGACTTTCGAATTAGAAACTAACGCCATGGAAAAATTAACGATTTAATAAATCCCCGCCATATTTTTGTGAAAAGTACTGTGCATTCATGTTCTTATGTTAAATTTAATTAAAAGTGCCCCGCCACTGGACAAAATTCCCTAGCAAAATTTATTTTTTCTTTGAATTCACAAAAAAATTCTCATAAAAACCGATTTTCGTTTGGGAAATTTTGTAAATCTTTTTTCTAAGATCGGATCTTGTATCTTTCTAGCTTGACTCTATAAAAATTTGACATTAGAGTCTTTTCTGAGCACACTGTTGCTACTGCTAAAAAAAAGGGTGCTTTGTCCCCTTTTTTTTTAGCAGTAGCAACAGTGTGCATAGGATTCGTTAAAAAACTTTTGTTTATAATCGATGGCACTTTTGAAAAGGCAAATACACAAAATTCCCGAAAAACTCTTTCGATGAGAATTTTTCCATACCAACCAATGCAAAAGCCTTAAAAGTACGAGTAGACATTTCAGGAACTCTGTCCTAGTCCCACCTATCATGTCGCTTATCAGAAGATAAATAAGCTGGAATTTCTTAATAGTTTGTTTATTTGTACGAGTACAGACGATTCCTTCCTAGGACATGTGCCAAGAGTCTCCCTTGGACCAAGAACCACGGTCAATTAGGATTTTCTGATATTCCGTGGGTAAACTTACGAATTTCAATATGGGAAGAAACAGGTGGGAAGTCGGTTAAGTTATGGAACATTTTCAAATAATTTTAATTGTTTATTAAATATTTATGAATTTTAATCAACTCTCTGAATTCATTGCAGTTGTTCTAACGATGTCTGAAACCAGAATACCACATTTGAAGTGATTTTTCAAAAGGTCTGCAAAATGCATTCCGTGAAAAAAGAATGTTATAGCTTCCTCCCTTATTGTTCCGATTTGGATGGCGTTTCTCTCCTGTTGTTCCCATTTCGATGGCGTTCCTCCCTTATTGTTCCGATTTGAATGGCGTTCCTCCTTTATTGTTCCGATTTGGATGGCGTTCTTCCCTTATTGTTCCGCTTTGGATGGCATTCTTCTCCTGTTGTTCCTCCCTTATTGTTCTGATTTGGATGGCGTTCGTCTCTTGTTATTCCCATTTCGATGGCGTTCCTCCCTCATTGTTTCCATTTGGATGGCATTCATCTCTTGTTGTTCCCATTTCTATGGCTTTTCTCTCCTGTTGTTCCGATTTAGGTGGCGTTCCTCCCTTGTTGTTCCCATTTCGATTGCGTTCCTCTCTTATTGTTCCAATTTGTATGGCGTTTCTCTCTTGGTGTTCCCATTACAATGGCGTTTCTCCCTTATTATTCCGATTTAGATGGCGTTCCTCCCTTATTGTTCCGATTTGGATGGCGTTTCTCTCTTGTTGTTCTAATTTCGATGGCGTTGCTACTTTATTTTCCACTTCGTGCCTCCATTATTTCCCATGGCATTCCTTGTTTATTTTTAGGGCGTTCCTCCTTTATTTTCCATGTTGTTCTTCCTTCATTTTCTACGGCGTTCCTCTTTCATTTTCCATGGCGTTCCTCGTTTATTTTCCACTGCGCTCCTCCTTTATTTTCCACGGCGTTCGTTCGTAATTTTACATGGCGTTCCTCCGTTATTTTCCATGGCAGTCCTCCTCTATTTTCCACGTCGTTCCTCGTTTATTTTCCACGGCGTCCCACCTATATTTTCCATATGGTACCTACTTCATTTTCCACAGCGTTCCCCCTCTATTTTACAAAGCGTTCCTCGTTTATTTTCCATAAGTAACCTACTTCATTTTCCACAGCGTTCCGACTCTATTTTCCAAGGCATTCCTGCTTTATTTTCCATAGCGTTCCTTCTTTATTATTCCTACTATCCATGGCGTTCCATCAAAAATTACTTTCCTTTAACAATTTTCTAGAGAATTTTATACTTAACAAGGGTGAGTAGTCAATATGGTGTCCGTAGCCGAAAATACGTGCATATGTGTATGGTATCGACGACTGCCTGCTCAAATGGATTGGAAGCTACCTTTCGAAACGTTCAGTGCAAGTTGTTTTGGCTGGCTGCAAGTCTACACTCCTATCAAATAAATGCTGGTGTTCCCCAAGGATCGGTTATATAGCCGACCCTTTTTCTAATTTTCATAAATGATCTCTTATCTGTTACTTCTAATCCAATCCACTGTTTCACTGATGACAGTACTCTCAGAATTTCATACTAGTTTCCTTATTCACGTCATTGTTCTTCGACTGTTCAGATGGAACGTCTGCGTATGTTAAACTCACTAAATTCCGATGGGGCTCGAAGAACGGAGTGGAATTTAATACTTCCAAACCGCGACGGTCTGGTGTCTCTAAAGCGAAACCAAAATCTCCAGCAATTATCCATGAATAATGGACCTTGCATATTTGAAACCGAAAGGATCTAGCCACTATAGATAATTCGCCCAACCTGGAATATAATTACCATGTATGGACAGGCGCTTTTAAAACGTCATTACACTACTCGATAGGATACCAAATCAAGCGATAAAATTAACAGAAGACAAAATTATTACGGAGTCATAAGACTCACTGGAATATCAACGTAATGTTCGCCTATCTGTCCTTATTTTATCGTATTTTTCCATAAAAATTGTTCCAGTAAATTGGTTAGTTGCATTCTGCCCAAACAATAATTTCACCGTAAAACCCGTTTCGCCAAGAATGCTCATCGGTTTACCCTGAATCCTCTTTTCGGACGTACTGAAAGAATTATTGGCTCTTGTTTTGACCGTTCAATCCGAATGTGGAATGCTCTGCCTGACTCGGTTTCCCGAAATCATTACAATCAACAGCTGTTTGGGAGCAAAGTACTCTTTCTTTATACCTTCTAATAACTTCTATCAAAATTCCTTTAACGCAAGTGATTATAAAAAAGCACCTCTGCAACCTTTTTCTCTTGCTCTCTTTTACATTACACCATTAGCTTTTGTTTAGTACTTGTAAATGGCGCAGCGATCGCTGTCTTTAAAAGAAAACATGGTCGACCAATGGCGGGGGACATTTTGAATTAACCTTTCAGAAGCCTTTTACTTTTCAAAAATTACTTATAATCAATATATTTATCAAGTTGCTAATTGTGTATTTAAAAAAAGAAGAAGTGTTGGAGAATCATATATGAATTTATTCAGAAATTACTTAGAAAATTTAATACCCTTTTTTTTGAGTAGAAATGAAGAAGGAAATTACTTAGCAAATTTGTTCGAGTTGAATTTTATGTAATAATCTTGAAGCGGCTTTTGGTGAAGTCTGCATCTTCCTGTATTCTACCTAATCTAACAAGACGAATACTTTGTAAACGAAAATTATGTAGAATTTTCCAATGTTCATTTTGAATTTTATTGATTTTATTTTAGGATAAATTTTCCAATAACTACGCAGGAACAATATTAACTAATAACACAAATATTTTGTTTATTTTCTACAGATTTTACGACAAATTGAAAATGGAAGACCAAAGAACATTGTATTTTCGCCATATTTTGTTTTACTTCTGTAAAGTGAAGAATGAACAAGCTTGTGCAAAATTTGACGATAATACTCTACAAGAACGTCGGTACCAACGATGGTTTATGAAATTCCTTGCTGCTGATATTGATATAAACTGAGGTCGATGACGTATAAATAAAGGTATTAATTGAGTGAAACTAACGTGATGAGCTCGATGTTTGGATTCCTCGTAAACTTAAAGATGTTCATTTGACGGCACCAATAACCATCTGCGTCATTTTCATTAAATGTGGGGAAATTATCCTTTTTTTACAGACTTTGTTCAGTTCTTTGCCCATAAAAATAGGTCCTTCTCTGAACGAGGACTTATGAAGCTCTTTAAAAGATGGAAAAATGGCTAATACATCATTGATTGATCTTTGTTTTTCTTATATAAATAAATACACTATTTGAAACATCACAATCTTGCGTCATGACATTTCTGCCAACCTAATGTATCCGAAAACAATTGTGTACAAGCCCACTGTTTTCACTTTAATTTTATTTATTGCGTTTTTACAACCAGAAGCTATTAAACGTTATGTACGAGGTCTTTTCAAAAAGTATCGCGAATTTTGAATTTCCGCGGGTTACGTATATTCGATTTTCAATTTTTTCTTGGCGTTATGTTGGTACTCATGTCTCTCACTTATGCCGACAAGTTCGGGCATTTTGAATGTTCAGTTAATTTTCGACAGCTGCTTTGCTTGCACGTGTTTTGGCTCGTCTTTGATTTTTTTCCATTTTCGACCAAAAACAGCATCGCATAAACAATGCTAAGGTGCTGTTTGACTCTGTCTATGACGACCCAAATTTGCTGCAGAGGATCATAACTGGTGACGAATCATGGATTTATGGTTATGACGTGGAAACAAAAGCCGCACGAGCCAAGACTGAAAAAGCGCGTTAAGTTCGGTCGAATGTGAAGGTTTTGCTTATAATTTTCTTCGATTGCAGGGGCGTGATACATCATGAATTCGTGCCACAGGGTAGAACGGTCAATAAGGAATATTACCTGGAAGTTATGTGCAAGTTGCGCGAATCAATCCGCCAGAAACGCCCGGATTTGTGGAAGAATAAAAATTGGCTTTTGCACCATGATAACCCCTCTGGTCACGCATCGTTGCTTGTGCGCGAATTTTTGGCCATAAACAACACATTAATAATGCCGCAGCCACCGTATTCCCCAGATCTGCCCCCTGTGACTTTTTATTGTTCCCGAAACAGATTCTTTGATCCATTTTTTGGAATGGGCAAAAATTAAAAATCGAAGACGACCCAAAACACGTGCAAGGAAAGCAGCTGTCAAAACTTAACTGAACATTCAAAATGGCCGAACTTGTCAACATAATTTGGTTGACGTCGTCCTTATTTTTTCTCGGAAAACTTTTGTAAAATATAAAAGAACGGATTAAAACGAACGTTTCTATGCTCTTATAATTCGATTAGTTGTATTTGATCATGAATTTATACAATTAATAATTTTTATTTCTATTTTCGTATATAATTTACCATGATTATATTTTATAATTATTTATATTAATTTCATTTATAATTTATTATTAATTATTCTTAGCCTATTTTATGAATTTTTTTTTGCAATTATTGTTGGAAATATTAACTAAAACCTAGAAAAAAAACCTATAAATTTTATCATAATTACAGTAAGAAAAAAACATAGTCAATCGTTTTTTTCCGGTTTTTCTGTTTTTTTTTCTGCTTTTATTGTTTCTGTGGAAATAGGTAACTATCTCTAAGCTTTTTTTTTGCGTGATCCATTATTTTTTATTATTTTCTGAAAAGAAATTTTATTTTTACTCTATTTTTCTTATTTTTAAATTTGTAGTTTATTTTAATTTTCGATATATCATCAAAATAGTTTTTTTCCCTTCTTTATTTTTGTATTGTATAAAAAACATGAATTCTCATTTTTAGAATTTATTAAAATATTCTCTACCATTATTTTTCTTATTTTTTTTTTAAATTTCTATCAAAAGTGTAAGTTTTTATTACGAAAACAAAATACCGTCTTAATTGGTTGAAATATTGTTGTTGTAGTTAATCGCCTAACAATTTCAACCAATCGCCAATATCAAAGTAAGTTAATTTCTACGTAAATATGTCCCCCTCTTCTTGATTTTGTTGGTTTCTTTTTACATGATTTATTTCTTTTGCTTTTTTTTTATTGCATAAAATTTTATTTAAAAACAGTTTTCTTTATTATTGTTTAATATAGATATAAGATTATAGAATATATATTGTAAAATTTCGCTTTTATTATTTAAAAGAATAATAAACAAACAAAATTGTATAAGTCTTATCTTTTGCAAAGAACAAACAAAAAATATACTACAATTTATATTTAAACATTAATATAATAATAAAAAAATAAAAACAAGAAAATTCATATTTTTAATAAAAATTTGAACGAATAAATAAAAAAAGGAGTTTGTAGATTTTGAAAATTCAAAAGCAAAAAAAAACAACAGATAAAAGTTAACTGCAATTAAAAAATAATTTTAGATTGCAGTCTGTTTTTATCTGTCTGCCAAATTAAATTGAATACTTTTTATTCGATTTTCGATTAATTCGAAATTATTTTTGATAAATTTCTTTTTTTTTTCGAGTACTGGTTCGATTAGACAAAATAGGGCTAGAGATCGTGTTAGGTTTATTATTTTGCCTAGTTCTAAATGGTGACTTTACGATTATTTTCCTTGTTGGGTACAGAAACTTATTTATCAAGTTTCATTTTTCCAATTTTATTTTGCTTGTTATCTGTTTTTTATTAACATGAATTTTTCCCCTTTTATACTAGTTTTTCTTAAATTCACAATTTTAATTTCTAGCACAAAATATTCTATTTTCATTTAGTTTTTTCTTTTGGAATTCAATTTGATGATAGAAGATAAGTGTTTGCAATTTCAATTACATTCTTGCAGTTCGCCTTCGACATTTGTATGTTGTTGCTGGTGATTCGCTTTAACCATACATGATCGAGCCACAGATTCAAATAGTCTATTTTGTTAAAAGAAAAATATTTTTTTAGATATTTAAACAATTGAGCAAGAAATGTTTGACGTACTTTTCAATCTCAGGTGCACAGTGTACAAAATCGTGTTCCCAGAAACGGTAAACGGGATTTTTGATCAACTCGATAAATGTGATCAGCAATCCCCACGGATGTGGTCGATTCACGATCAGACGCTCCAACAGTACACGGGTGATCTGTTCTTGAATAGCTTCAGAGTTCGCTTCGACGAACAAGTACAGAACCGCACAACTAAAATAGTGAGTATGGCTGTTGGGATACCGTAGTTGGTTTGCGATCGCATTCAGGAAGAGATATCGACCCTCGTAGTCTAGATCGACAGCCAGATTTTGGAATATGTCCATATGGGCGCTGTGCGCAATTGTAGTTGTATTAGGCACAAGGTTTTTACTCCTAAAATCAAAAGTATCCTATTAGAAATAATCAAAATATGTTAAGCTACAAGTTTGCTTACCTTATGTGCGTGATAGCTTGGGTACCAACATACAAGACTAGAGCGTTCATCAATGGAATATTGTAAACCGATCCGGGCTCATTTGAAATTTGTAAATAGCCGCGTAGCTCCGATAAGAAAGTAACGGGCGCACGGGCTTTCAAGTACGAATCGAGATCTTTCTTCAAATTGGCTGGTTGAATGTTGATGACATAGTTTGTGTAAATTCTTGGCGCTGACGCTGTTTCTGGCAACATGTCCACTTTCAGATTTGGTGTGAAAGGGTCTGGAAGGCGCATGTTACGTGGGAACGCTGCTAGGATGATGTTGCGCATTTGAATGCAATTTGGTGGGATGACATCGCAGAATCCAAAGTGATAATCGCAAAGGAATTCCGGAAAGTCGTGCAGCAAAACGAGTAAAACTCTCAGTGTGCCTTTGTACAACATCTGAACTGGTTTAGCAAGTTCGGCGTTCCGCAGGAAGGGGGCAAGATACTTAAAGAGATCCATCAGGAGTTGCGAGTACATTGACCAGCCCTTCTGCTGTGGAATCATGGCGAGAATACGACCAAGGAAAGAACGGTGTGAGATCAGCTCGAGCCAAGAATAACAGAATCCTGGCGCCATTGACGGATTCAACAGGTGGTATGTGTGGCAGAACGCCGTTACAATGTTTAGCATTAGATTTTCGAGCACCGGATCAGATCCACTTAGTTCGAGGAACAGCATTAGGAAAAATCTGTGATATCCAAGCTGTTGAAACGATGTTCCATGAATTTCTTGGTCTTGTAATAAGACACCGAGTACAATACCCAGCACCTTATTTAGCAGATTGATTTTTGTGCTATTGGGATTGGCACTGTCGCCTGAATGGCGAACCAACAGTGCAATTAGACGCACAAATGCATCGATCCATTGGAAAATTTTCGGTTTCACGCCTGTTGGATTACTTCCAGTTTCGTTCAGATTCCTATAAACGATTTCCATGCAGAACTGAGTTGCTTGCCGGAAGAATCTTGTGATTAAGTCGTCAGTCTTTAATATTCCAAGCATATTCATTTTGTTTACGAAGCTGCCGAAAGTCTTCAAGGTTTCTTTTCCAATCTGTTGTGAATAGTAAATTTGCACCCATTCTTTGAGCAAATGTTCCGTTTTCTCTTGCAGACCAGGTGGATCATCACAATCGTTAGCCTAAAATAGAACAAAAGCAATTAGGAACGGGTTTCTTTGAAAATTACCGGCTACTTTTTGTTTTTTGTTGATTTACCTTTACGTGTAAAATTCCTAAATGGATGAACTGCGACGGCCCTGGTTGACTACGCTCTACCATCAACGAAGCAGCATCGTGGCTAGAGCGAAGTATTTCGATCAGATGAGGTAGTCCTTCGGGTCCGCGATGGTGAGCTGCGATCCGAGCAAGCAGATCGACTGTATTGTAGAAATCGTGCTCGGTAACTGTTGTATTCGCGCGCTCGTCAATTAGGAAGTGCTGTACAAGCTGCATCGAGAATGTCACCGCCAAATAGTTGTTGCCACTGTCCATCGCCTGCATCAACAGTAAATCGAATTGCTGCATATTCACGTAGTGTGATGCGATTAGCAATTTTATGGCCTCCAGGTTGTACCGGACCTCTTCTCGGCATTCAAATATGCACTTGGCAATCACACGCTCGGTTGATGATCCAGCGGAAGTGCTGTGCAATAAGGCCATGACACGCAAGTGGATGTCACGATACAACTTCATCTGTTCTACGTGATCGGTTGTATTTGTTACGCCCTCGATCAGACCATCGACAGCTCGACCGAGCAAATTGATAGCGCTGTCATTGTCACGATGTCGTCTGGTTGCCATTAATGCATTTAGTAATGCGTGCATTTTGGAAACTTGCAACTGCAAGGCAGATACATTCTGGGAACTACTTAAGAACGTGTCCATTTTAGTTGCCAATTCCGCATACAACAAACCCAATTCATCGGTTCCAAACGGTTGAACGGCTGTTTCCTGCAAATGGGTAAACAAAAATCAATTTTATTGTATTCACTTTAAATATGAACATTCAGTCTCACTTGACGTACTGGAATGTTGGGTTTGGGCAGAAACATGGCCACTTCGCGTTCGTTTATGGGTTGGAAACCCGGAATATTCCGCGCGAACTCATCGTAAACGGCGAGTTGAGAGCTTGTTACGCCCCCTACTTTAAGGCGAATCATCTCTGGCATCCGGTCTGTTTGGTAGGCTAAGACATGAGCGTCACAATATCGTCTGTAAAAAAAAAAAGTGACGAGAAATTATTTTTACAAAATTTACACAATTTCTAACAAAGATACCACCTCATCTGAGAATGAGATGAAACTTAAACTCACCTGCCCTCTTCTCTTGCTAGTTTTCTTAGTTCGTAGTCATTAGATAGTTTTCGATCGATTTCGACGATAGCTTTTTCCGTGGCAGTCTTTTGAATGAACACACACGCGAGCTCTGAATTGTCAGCAGCCAGTTGATTAGCGGCCGCTTCGGCATCATGCTGCTGCGGTGGTGGAGTCAAATTGGCAATGAACATCTTCTTTATGTTCGAGGACAACGTTTGGGAGAGCTGATCCTTGCAGGTGATCATTGCTAGTCCGGCAGTCAGATAGCGGACCATTTGGTGAGCGGCAGTACGAACACGCGTTTCGTCAGGATCTAAAGCAAAATCCTTGCGCATTATCTGCTCGCAGCTGCTGACACCTATACGAATACTGCGATCGACGACCGGCTGCAGCCACTCATTAATGGTGCGCTCCATTGCGCCCAATAGAATGTGTTTGAGATGAGAATTAGTGTGAAGAATGGCGATATTTGGTGACAAAACGATGTGCTGCGTCAGAGATGAGTAGTTGGCGACACCGAACGACGCGTAACTAAATCTTGGTTCAGGCGGATTGAATGCCATTTGGCCGGCGCTCTCACTAGTCGTGCTGGGGGATGGGTTCGAAACGACACCAACAGTAGTTGTTCCTGCAGCGGGATTGCCAGGACCAGGTCCCGGGCCGCTCATTTGAACATTTTGCTCCTCGTTGAGAACAGGCTGCACCTCCTTCGGTTTCGGGGCACTCGGCTGCGACAACTGATACTCTAACTTCATAGCCTTTTCTGGGTCCCTCAGATACATGGTTGGTCTTAAATCACTTACTTCGATGCTTAAAGCTTTGCAGAGCACCTCAATCTCAAATTTCAGATTAAGCTTAAGATCTGCTTCCTGGTGTAGTTCGGCAAGCACGTTCATGATCGCCATTGTCCATGGATTAGGTGGCTTGAATACTTTGCTTTTTCCGCATGATTCAAAAATTTTGGCGATGAACGGTACGACGTACAACAATTCCTGCTGCCCCTTCAAGAAGGCCTCCAATAGAAGCGACTTAACGTCAATGTCAATCTGGAGAATTGGCCGATTTCGTCCCAAGGTCATCATCCCCAGCCAATGACCGAGATTCTTCAACAAAGTGCGATCAGAAAAGTTGGCGCGTCCTTTGTCGGATCTGAGGAGAACTTTGATGTTGCGAAACGTCTCCTTTGTAACCAAACGGATAATTTCGGAGTTCTTAAGCGCGTCTAGAAAGTTCGAGTATAGCGAATGGAAGTTGATTTCGATAGAGGCGCGTTTCAGCACCAAATATTGAGACATCCACGGCCAGTACTCTTTGGTTATGAGCTCCTTCACCTCTTCGCATTTCTGCGTTAGGTTTAGCTGACTGAGATTATTGAATATGAACGCCGTTTTGTCCTGAATGGAATCGGGTGGAATAGTGATTTTCTCATCACGATCAGCGTTTGCGAGCAGTAACGTGTCAATATTGCTTGTATTTGCTAAAGACACCACACGTGCAGGGTGGATTGGTTGGTTTATTATCGACGATGGCTTTTGAGTTTGCGTTGGTGTTGTCGTAATATTCCCTGCGACAGAGTTGCTTCGGTACAATTGCGCTTCGGCCGGTTGTGGTTTTGGGCCGGCAGGTTGTTGTTGTTGTTGTTGCTGCTGCTGCTGCTGTTGTTGTTGTTGTTGCTGCTGTTGTTGTTGTTGTTGCTGTTGTTGTTGTTGTTGCTGCTGCTGTTGCTGCTGTTGTTGTTGTTGTTGCGGTCCCATGAGGTGGTTAGCTGTCATTGAGGGAGTCGGTAATCCTCCTTGTGGCTTATTTGGCGGCTCCATGCTTTGGTATCCGTACTCGACGTACTGGACTAGATGTGGTGGGAAGTCCTGGAAATGTGGGAGCGATCGAACAAACTCACAATACTTATTGTATTGATGCAATCGCGTTTTGAATCGATCCAGAGCGGTTATGCCGAAATAGTACATTTTCGAACCCTCAGGTTTCCGCAGAGCATCCAAAACGCAGCGAAGAGCTAATCCCAACGCGACACAGGTTGACACCAAATTCCTCTCGATGATGCCACCAAAGAGCTGAGCTGTTATTTGTAACTCTTTTTCGGGATACTGTGGGAAAAAGCGATATTCTTCGAATAGATTACGCAGCATACACTGGTAGACTTCGTGCTCACGTCGATTGTTTGAATCCTTAAAACGTTGCAACATGTCAAGTACCTCATCTATCGAGAGGGTCTGATGTGGTGGATGATTGTAGATACGCTGGAAGTAGCTGTTTGCTTCGTCTTCGACCTCCTTTGAGACGGTTTGTGGTAAATCTGGTATAACGGCCGGTGACGTGGGCAAATGGATTTTCTCATTGGTTGGCGGTGTTGGCTGGATTCGTGCCAAATTAACATTTGGCGGTGCAGTCGGCAATGACATCATTGTCGGAAACGGACTATTAGAGGGGGCGGACAACAGCCGAGATGGTGAGGCTGGTGTTGGCACAAGATTGCCGAGCACATTACCAAAATTGAAACTGCCATTTGGCCCGCCCAGATTTAAACCCGCCATGTTTGCGTTCAAACCTGACATTGCCTCGACACCTGTCGGGCCGAACATTTGCTGTGCGTTTAGGTTGGTGTTGAACGGTGCCGTGTCTAATGCTCTGTGGTTTCGCAAAACGCCCGGTGGTGGCGGAGGGCGCACCTTATGCCCTATCGGATTCCAATTATTTGTCATTTGAATGATAGCCTCGCTGAGTTCTGGCTGAACGTTACCGACAAATGCCTGTAAGCAGGTTATTATTGTCGTAATAGTATCATGTGGTAATTGAGCGGCTTTTGGTATTTGCTCGTCAAGCACTTTAGCGCCAGTGAGTTGTGGGCATCGTCGCTGTAGAAATTTCACTATTGTCTGAACGAACGGTTCGCCATGCTCGCGTATTTTTTCGCCAAGCCATTTCTCCAATTTTAAATACTCACGACGAGATGCCAAGCACGCTAAATCAATAACGAATTTGAATGATCGCACATTCAGAAGACTTGATAGCGCCTTCAAATCTTGGGCCAAGTCTAATATACGTGGCAGTTTCGACTGGTCACTTTCGTTGCGCGAATACCATTCCGACATTGTGTGCATTATAAGAATTCGAAGTGTTGGCATTAAACTGTTCGAGTTCCAGGCGTGATGAAGAATGACCATCGAGTTTGGGTGATTACCAAAAAACGTTGGCAAAAGGTTTGAAAATAGATCTTGTCGTAGCATTGATACCGGTGGGCCGATTTGAAGTAGTGCCAAAAATAGTACGTCTGGACAATGCTGGGCGGGAAATTTGAAAATTTCGTGCACCTGCGTATAGAAGCCGTTCTCGGCTACGTACAAAAGAACTTCGACAAGATTTAGCGACTTCCAAACGATGACGTCTTTATTGTCCGTTTCCGGCAATGTTTTTAGTAGTTCGACAGAGACTGGCGTGTATATATAGTCGGCAAACGAGAATAAATCCGAATTCTTTAGGATGCACGCAATCAGTAAAAAATGATTTTCACAATTTTGCCAATGACGATAAATACTTTCGGCTAGACACTTTAATCCCAAGTTGTTAATTGGATTGGCCAGACGGAAAATTGTCACCAGTAGATTGAGTCCGGTTCTATCCTTCACAACAAATTCGGGATGATCAATGCTCATGCATACATCTTTCCAGTTTACATTGGGAAATACTTCTTTGATGGTCTGCACGAAGATGTCTGGTTTCCATGACTGATTTTGATCATTACCAACGGCTTTTACAACATCCTTCTTGTCAGTGACGCCATTTTCACCACTAACTTGTGTCGGCCAGAAATTTGCAGGCGTTGGCAGATTAACATTGCAATCTGACGGATTTGTATGCGTCCTACACATCAGACCGATAATCTTGGCTACGTCTTGGCTCTGAATTTCGCGACCACATACTTTCAGCAAATGATTTTTGCAGTCTTCAAGTGACGCAGTAAACGCATAGCCAATATCCATTATCAAATTTGGCAACGACGTATCCATTATACGAGAATTGGTTGAAAACAAATCTTTGAAATTGTCCAATAGACTTTCCACTTCAAGCTCTTCAGACTCTTCGTATAGGTATGGAGCAAGAACGAGCGGTACTCGCTCACGCGGAAATTCTTCGCGCAATTTTTTTATAAACTTTTCAAATATTTCCCTTGTTAGGCCGTAATTTATAAAACGGTTGTGACAAATTAGCGCTAATATCAATTGAAGTAAATCTGGTGAGATATCGTTAAGACTACGCTCCGAATTCGATTCGTTCTCCGTATAAGACTCGATTAGTATTGGTAAGGATTTTTTCAAATGATCACCAGCGTACTTAACCAAGTCCGGATTACTCGAATGCGTTAGCACTAAGGCTATAACAACTTCCAATAGTTTTGAACTACCGATTGATTTACAAATTTGCGATATCAAATTTGGTGTCGGCTTCAGAGTCTTCAGAGTGTTTTTTCCCATTCATTCATAGAATTGTTCATTTTTACCAAAACCAAAATATATGATTGTGTGATTGGTACAGAAGACAATTTGTGAAATAATACAAATAACATGTAAGGAAAAAAATTAAAAGGATTGTTGTTATTATTAATTTTTGTCTTATTTGTGTTTTAATATAATAAATATTATTATTCGACTAACCTTTTGACTGTTGAGTGGATTGTCAACAGCGAAACAAATATTTGAAATTAACGATGGCTTATTTAGATGACCATTCAATTCAGTGCACAATAATTTACAATGCAATTGATTTCCAGATGGATCTGTAAAATCGATTGCTGAGAACAAACAACGCAGATAATGACGATCCGCTTCTAATCCAAATTCTTCGACAAACTTAAATTAAATTAAAGAAAATTTATATATTACTTTAAAAAATTTACAAGAATTTGCTTCAAAACTGAATATTGTTAAATTAAAATCTATAATTTCGGTAATGCTAAATTTCATAATACTTTTTTGATATAATTATTATTTTGGAAATTGTCAATAAAATCAATTATTTAGATGCCATTATAGATGATCGACTAAGTTTTAATATATTTGAAAAAAAAGGTTAACTCAAAAAATTGAGTTTAAAAAAGATTATGTTAAAGATAAATTTTCTATTATATTAATTTTTTTTATTTTTTCTCGAATAATTTGAATAGTTAGTTGAGTGTTAAAATTTATTTTATTGTATAAATAGTTTCTGAAATAAATAAAGAAAAATAGCCCTAAAAGAAATTACAATAAATAATTAAATAAAAATAAAAACCAAATTGGAATTTTTTTTGCTTTTGATTGCGGACCAACAGAGTGCGACACGATCGAATACTAACTCATACATTTTACTTCTTCTTTCGAAATTGCGTTTTAATTTCTGAAATAAAAAAAAACTTTTTCTTCCTAACCAAGTTAATAAACTCAATCAGAGTTGATTGAGTAATTTAATTGGTTTTTTAATATTTAAAAGAATTTATTATTATTACTATTATCAAGAATAATAATAAATTTTTAATTGCTTGATATTACAACACAAAAACACCGTTTGAATTTAAATCCGTAATATCAACTCACACGTAGTTACTACTTTGATGTTCTGTAAGAAACTGGCCGAATGTCATCAATCCGCCAGAATCGGCGGAATTTATTATCCCGCGAATTTAGCAAACGGTATCCATTGGATCAAAACTATTCGAAAAGGTAAAGAACAATATTGAGAGCGATAACAAATTACACCTTTGCGCGGGTGTCAACTTTGTTTTGAAAACGTCAAAGGTGTTTGGTAAAATATTTTTTTTTGTATTATTTATACAAAATAGTAAACAGTTCAGACTAACAGCAGTCCCACTGGATCTGTAAAATATTACATTAAATAATTAATCGGCTGAAAATTTACTAGTTAGGTTTGCCGCGAACAATGCAAAAATCTCCAAGAGTTAGTTCCGAATCTAAAAAATATAATAAATGCGATTATAAAAGGAATTTAGGAATGTTTTTCAAAGAAATTATATTTTAAAATGCACTTAAATAATATTAGTAAGACTCCCTAACAGATCGATCGTAGGTAAAGATAATGTACTACCTGATTTTTGCTGTTTTTTAACCAATTTCCAAAGATGACAAGTGCACTTAAACAATGTTGTTACGTGGGGGCATAATTACAAGATGGAATAATGTACTTTTTTTCCAAATTTTATTTTGAATAATTCCTTTTTACAATAAATAATTTATTACATTAAAATACTTAAGAAAATAAACGACGCACTAAAATATTCATATTTTGTATTAATAAATCGATTAGAGTCATAAGTATAATCTACACAGATAAGGCAAAAAAAAATAATAATAAAACGATTTAATCGGCAAAAATTTATAAGAAGAGTTTCCTATTTTCCGCATATTTTTTTAATCAATCATAGACGAAGAATCAACAGGTCATAAGTTATTTGCTGTAGAAAATCTATCTAGATCTCAATAGGTAATTATTTAGATAGAATTATTGCTTATTAAAAACCAATTTGTAAATATATGCAAAAGAAAGAAAATTCAATTCGCAATTATTTCTAATCGGAAAGTACTTTTCCAAACAATTTGGTAATTTCTTACTGCATATTTCGAACATTACTAAAATCAAATTTTTATGCTGCAGTTACTGTAAAGTGGTGTCTTACACTCTCACCCCCCTACCCTTCAACCTTATAGATAACTTTTAACAACTTACGATAATTCCGCATAATTATCTTACTACACCAACGGCAGCACTGTAATATATTTTTTGTGCATATGGCAAGACTGCACAACACTTGTTCACCGTATTGAATGGAATTTCTGAAAGTCATTATTTCCAAAATTCGAGCGAATGTTTCTCACATTTTCACAAGTATTTTCCCAACAATTTTTACTGAATTTTACAACACTAATGAATAATTATATTGATAAAATACAAATCATATTGTAGTAAATGGAAAAATTTCCAGAACATGAAAATATATTGTCAATTATATCCAAAAGAAATATGTATTTACCTTAGAAATGAACCACTTAATAATAGGATACCCCCCCAAAGTAGATTGGGATTGTAAGAGAAAAAAAAATCACAATTTATATACGATAATTTTCATTTAAATCACATTTTTTCATAATATTAATATATAATTAAATAAACGAGATTGGATTTATGTGAGACCAATAATTTTGAAAAAGTTTCTAATCAACATTTTTCCGAGAAAATCGTCGGAACAGAATGTAACAACGAAGTCAAGCCATCATGGCGTCTCGCAACTGAAGCACTGGAACAGCTGTCGATCTAGTACATTTCGTTTCTCAAATCGATTCCATTCTGGGATCGACATCGCAATTCACCGCATAGTGTAGTAGTAGTAGCGACTACTCAACTCAACTCAACTCACTCAGGTCTGTTACGTCCGGATAAAGTGAATGTGTTGGTAAAATGGAACTTTTTCTTTTTTGTTGTTGCTCTGAAAATAATGAACGTCGAATAAACAGAGAATTGTCAAAATAATAGGGAAAACAAAATCATGGTCATGGCAGATAAATTATTTCCCATGTTTGGTATCATTTCGATTATGTGCAAACTACCAAGTATGCTTACAATACCCACCCACCCACACATGCATAAATATGCACGGCAACCATTTGTCTTTTTGAATGCGAAAAAATTCTTCGAAAGCTCAATGCACACACGGAAGTAAAACGAATTGTATCCGTTTGCCTTTGTTTTTTTATTTTTTTTTTGGAGGTTTTCAATGAATCACTTGCTAATGCTAATGCAAATTATTAATACGCGCGAAAAAAAAAATTTTCTGCTTGGTCAAAGTTTTCGCTCACCTGTGCCAATTGTCGGCAATTCTGGTTCTGGTTCTTCTTTGTCAAGTTATTCACCAAATAACTAATCTGCGTTAGCGTTGTGCTTTTTGGCTCCTGGTTCATAATTCTTCCATGAAATCTGCACGGTGGGCTTCAAGCAATGTTGAAGCTCCCACTGGCGCTCGAACAAAACGTAAATTGAAATGAAAAGGTTCTATTGTTACAACACAATCACGACTAGACGTTTGGCCCCACATTGGGGCCAACTAAATATTTTACACCGCACAACTCAATAAATCACCGAAACGACCGATAATATTATTTGAACTCTGTGCCGAACCGAAATAAATCGGTTCGCAATTGTTTTGATGTCCTGATTATCAAATATCACCAAAAAATTTCCGTCGAAATTACGCGAAAATTTTTTGATCCGCTTTGTCGTCGTCGTTGTTCAACTTGAAATCGCACTCACACAATGTCACCACCAGCACTATACTTATCCGACGATGTCGCCTATCAACGTGCTCATGAATGGGAAAGTACAATTCGACAGCAAATATTTTACGCACACACGCATAAACTATATGAAATCAACGAATCAATTTCAAATGGATGGTGCTATCGCCTCACTTTAATTCCCAATTCCCACCACGCCTAATATTTAATTTTTCAATTTTCGTCTTGTACGCCGCCCGTTAAAAAACATCAAATTCGATGCTTTTTATCCAGCAATAATTAAATAGATTGTTTAATATATACAATTATATAAAATAACTAATTTGATTATGAAAATAAAACGACGAAAAATTTAAAATTTATTCACACCAAATACGGTTTATGAACAGTTAATTAAAATGAATTGAATTTTTCCAAACAAATTATTTTGACGTTTTTCTAATTTATTTCAATTTATCATATATACGCTTCCAGTAATTTAAAAACAATGTTTTGAATTTGCCAGATAAGACATCGAATGATGAAGGAATTTTCGTAAAATAATAATTCATAGACAAACTGTACAAGTTTAATTTTCCTCCGGCTGCTAGGTCCAATAAATACGTTGATGCGCATACATACTCCAAGGAGAAGTGGCCCATTTGGTTCTCAACGAGGAATAAAAGTTTAAATGACAATTCAGTAAATTTTCTTACTTCATCGAAAGCGAATTTATCTAAAATAAAAAAATCATATTCTAAAATATAGAAGTCTGTACACAGAATTTTTTGATAGGATTTTAAAAGGTTTACCAAAAAAATTTTCTAAAATTTCCGAAATCATATCGCGTCTTATTTCGTGGAACTCGCCAAGCGCACAGTCAATACTATCCAAAACACGTATACATTGCAATAAACCATTTATCTGATCTGTTTGGCTGATTCCGTCTAAGAAGCATTTGTACCAATCCGTATTAAATATCGCTTCACATTGCGGACATTTGATGGTAAACGAGTTTTCGTAATAGTCTCGCCACCAATAGAGATTTTCCCGACTAGGAGTAAATTCATATTTACAACTTTTGCACTTGTACAGGTGATACTTTGCCTTCGAAAATAAAATGAACAATTTAATCACGCAAACTTAAAAATATTATAAAATTTTCTCATACAAAATTCACGTAGGTTAGTTGATTACAATGCACACAATCGCATTCGAACAAATATTGAGCCAAAAGGGACTGTTTTCGACTTTCAGATTCCATCAGCTTATAGTGTGGTCCGTAACAATTTAGAATCTCTTCGCCAGCTTTAAGATCTCTATTGGCATTGACTGTTAGAGAATTTTTGTTAAAACGATTCCTAATATTCGGCTCACAGGAGTGATTATACAAGCTAATCTTTGGAAAAATTGCTGCGAAATTTTTGTTTGTTTGTGCAAATTTGTGCAATCGGCATTGATCAAAAATTTTACAGTCTGTACTGAGGAAATTCCGCTCTATAGGAATGCTCTGTGTTAACCCGACTATAGTGTGGGCATTGGAGATCATTTGTGCGATGTGGCGCATTAACAAAGCAGCAATAATCAACTTCTGGTCGACTATCACAACGCCTTCGGGAATTTCATATTTGAAAAAATTTGTATAGGTCACTAGGTAAGTGGTCAACATTGTCGCCGTCAAGCCAACACAGAGGATAGTTTTTTCGTCCAATTTCTCCAGATTAGTCTCAAGATTGAGAACCTCACTGTACGCACCGAAACTTCCAGTTTTTGCTTCTGAATTTATTTGCTTCCACAACTGTTCACCAGTAGTACCTTCTGGTGGAGCCATTTTTGAAAAACCCACCTTAAAATAGCGATAACCCACGAGGAGGGTGCGCATTGCCAAATGCCCAATGCCAATACAATTCCAGAGGTTTTTCGAGTAGCCTTTACATTCGATTCCATGGAATTGTTGATGGTCTGAACGGCAGCTAATCGAACAATATGACACCTTACGGCAAATATCACATGGAAATGGAATAATATTTGTTTCGGCACAATTATGGCAATGATAGTCAATCTGCACATCGCTTCCGGTCTTGCCAATTGGTACAAAACAAAACGCAGTCTCCGTAAAAACTTCTTCGTCGAGCTTAATATCTTCACATGCAGCTACAGATCTTCCACGAATGTTACTATAAAATCTATGGAAAATGAAATCAATAAAAAAATACTACTCATAATATAATTGATGGCAAACGTTTTTTGTTGTTTATTTCTGGGTGTCCTGAAATTATCTACATTTTTTGGTTGTACACTTTGGTTTGCAGTCGCATCCGCAATTGTATTTCGCATTTGAGTAAATAAGTTCGCCGCTTCTTTGTCAGTTTGAATTAAATTAGATTCTTCTATTTTTTGCAGACAATATTTCAATTTCACAATATCTTCGAGATGAAGAGCACAATTGCCTTGCCTTTTGACAAGTTTTCCTAATTTTTTCTGCGGATAACCAAGATTCACAGCACATTTGCAGTCATCGAATGCTTCCTAAGATTTCATTTGTTTATTGTTCAAAATTTTACTTATTTCGAGTAAATATCTACTTTAAAGTGGCCTATTTTCATAAGGGCTGCTGCTCGATTCGCATGAGCCAAAGCCGCCGACAACTCATCACTGGCAGTGTAAAGAGCTTCAGTGTACAGCCTTGCGGCTTCGCAGTAATCTTTTCGATTTGGGTTGTACGCATCGTTTCCGTTATTTCGGAAAGCTTCCGAAATATTCTTTTTTGGAGGCTGCACTTTCAAATTGTCTAAAAATTGACGAAATGTTTGTCTAAAAATTGCAAATCTTTGAAAAAATAACTTTTTAGGTGAATTCCTTTCGAACTAACTTCATGATTTCCGGACTGTGGAGATATGTGACTGTTTTCAATTCGTTTTCATAAGCTAACACTTCTCTTTGGAAAACATCCTCCGTTTCTGTAAAGAAATCCAGCATTTTCCCCCATTCTGAAGCCGGTTCAATATTTTCCATTCGAAGTTACCGAAACTCTTCTCTTCTTTATTAAAAAAAGGTCGCAAACAAAATCAGCTGTTCTACTCGGAGTTGTCAGTCATTAATTTTTCGTATTGATGGAATTGAAGAAGGAAATAATCAAGTCCTATTTTTATTTGTTTATTATTAAAAAAAAATTTATTTACTTTAATACCATAAAAATTAAAATTTTTTTTCTTCAAAATATTAAAAATGAATATGATTTTAAAATGAACTAAATTGACAAGCATTTGATAATTTGTGGGATGACACCCTTAATAACTTATTCGATGACTATTTTCTCAGGTCGACATCTGTCATTTCAACGAGAGACAGTTCATTTGACAACATTTTTGAATAATTCACCTTCGAAGTTGAAATATTTTGTTTTGTTTATAAAGGCACAGTTAAAATGTTTTTCTTATTGCTTTAATTTAAAATTGAACAAATTACGAAATGGATCAACTGGAGGAAGAGGCCCGGCTGGCGGCTATAAAAGATGTGAAGAATATGATACAGAGGCCTGGTCAGCTTGAGAAAGTAGAACAATACAAACATCGTGTGGGGCGGATGAGGGCTTCTGAAGAGGCGATGCTAAAGACGGCAATGCAAAATCAGCTCGACGGAGTGCGTGTTGGTTTAAAGCAGTTGGAAACGAGTCTGGTGGAAAGTAAGGACGTAACAGAGCGGATTAATAAAGTTAGTGAGCTCCTCACGTCCATCCCTGAAACGTACGATTCTCTGGAATCCTTGCGCGATGAGCATACCAAGCACTCGCAGTATGCTACAGCAATGGAAAATTTGAAGCACATTTTTACAGTACAAGCTAGTGTGGCGAAAACTATGCAGTGGATCGAAGAAGATAAACTACTGCACGCCCACCAGTGTCTGTCTGATTTGGAAAATTCACGCGACGACTTGCTATATGCAGCGAAGCAATACACGCACGATCGAATCACGCTGAAACGGTATTTTGAAAAAGTGGAGACGGTTTCACAGCTTCTGGAGCGGAAGATCCGTTTGACATTAAGTAGAACATTGAACACGGTGCGCAAGGAACCAACAGTGATTGTGACTGCTTTGCGTATAATCGAAAGAGAAGAGAAAAGCGACGATTTCGCATTGCAGCAACAGAAAGCGACAGGATTCTTGCCTCCTGGCAGACCAAAGCAGTGGAGAAAAATGGCCATGGAAGTCCTAAGGGAGGCAGTTTTTCAGCGTATTGAGGGATCGAAATTGGAGGAGCGCGAAGACAACAAAATGTGGCTTGTCCGCAATTTGGAAATTACACGACAGTTCTTGTTGGAGGATTTGCGTGTCGTTAAATCGCTGTGTGTGCCTTGTTTTCCAACCTCTTACAATATATTCAATCAGTATGTGACATTTTACCATGCAGCACTATCGGATTATGTAAGTTAATAAGTTTTGGGAAAAAATTCTGATTAATCATTGAAATAAATGTTTTCCTTTACAGTTGGAAGATATTGTGAAGTCAGGATTAGAAGGCAACGAGTACGTGTCTCTTCTGTCATGGATTATGAACACTTATCCGGGTCCTGAGTTAATGGCTCATCCTGACTTGCTAGTAGACATTGCCGTTTTGGCTAGACCGCTGATTAGTGATGATCTACTAAAATCACTGGAGTCAGATTATTTGAAGAATATGGAAAACAATTACCAGGAATGGATGTCGAAGACTCTTGAAACGGAAAAACAGGATTGGTTTACAGAAGCGATACCGGATCATGACGATCAGTATTACCAAACGTCGACGCCAGTCATCATTTTCCAGATGATCGATCAACATCTGCAAGTCACAAATACCATTCATGCCCAACTCACGTTTAAAGCTCTGGTGTTGAGTATTCAACAAGTAGAGAAATTCGGTCAGAACTATAAGCTCGGCGTGGCCGAAATCAAAGACCGCCATTTTAAGAATCGCGATCAGATAAAATACTTTACACAGCACATTATCACAATAGTAAATAATTGCCAGCAAATAATCGAGTTGGCCCAACAGATGAAACATCTATACTGGCCGAAGTCGAAAACCGAGCACTATGAGGATTTTGAACGTTTAATCAGAACGTTCCATACGATACGTGAGCAAGCTGCCATTTACTTGATTGAGGAGGCACTGTTGGATCTTGAGGTGCATTTTAATGACATATTAACACCAAAGTGGACGCAAAGCTCAATCGCAGTTGATACAATTTGTGTAACGCTAGAGGACTACTTTCAGGACTATAATCATTTAAAACCGTCAAATTTCGAGTTGGTAATCAATGAGGCGCAACGAATGGTGGCTGTCAGGTATATTCGAGCAATGCTTTCGAAACGGATTTCAAAGACATGCAACGAATGCAAAGAGATCTCGAAAAAGATATGCAAAGAGGCGCGTCAGATAAAATGGTTCTTCGAGAAGATTGCCCCAAATCTTCCCAAAAACGAATCCCCAATCGATATAATTCCAATTTTAGCAAATCTACTTACTTGCGATATTGAAATATTAGTCCTTGATCTATTGACATTACTTGAAAATTATCCTTCTTTAACTGACGAGCAAATAGTAAGACTATTCCATACTCGAAGTGATATTAAAGCGAGCGATGTTCGTGAAAAATACCAAGACGCATCCAAACAGAAAAAAGCACTTGTTAGCACGGCTAAACAAGATGCTATATTTAAAGATATCGTTTTTACCGGTAAACTGTGGTAATTGTTGATAAGAAATTTTCTAAAGTATATGTTATAAATGAAAATAAAAATAAATATATAATCAATTTACGTACAATTATAAGTTAATAAGAATAAATGTTAAATGAATGTCACTCTTAACAAAGAATTTTTTTTGAATAGAAAGAAGTCCGTCCATTGTGGAGCTGGCAGATTAAACAACTCTTTTACGAAGTCCTTTCTTTAATTTTCTAAAACCAACTAATGTGCTCCACATAATTTATCCACTTCTGATTGTAGTGCTATAGAATGACCTCTGGGGCTTTTGTTTACATTTTTATTTGGAATTTTCTAAAAAAAAATGAAGACTGTTTGTAATTATTTAAAAAGGTTCCAAAAATATTTAATCTTAATTTAAATTTGAATTTCCTTCAAGAAATTCAGAGAAAAATATGGTTTTTTGGTATAAAAATTGAATTGTTTTCGATGATTTTCATTTATGCTTTTATAAAATTTCATCTGAAGTTTCTAAGTCAAAATTTGCTTTTATAAAATTAAATTTAAAGTTTATAAGTGCAAATTTGCTGCTCGTATATTTCATTTGATATTTCTTAGTCAAAATTGGCTTTTATTCAATTTCGTCTGAAGTTTCTAAAGCAAAATTGACTTTTATAAAATTTCATCTGAAGTTTCTAAGTCAAAATTTACTTTTATAAAATTTCAGTTCAAATTTTTAAGTCAATATTGACTTTTATGAAATTTCTGTTCAAGTTTATAAGTTCAAATTTACAGCTCGTAAATTCCATCTAAAGTTTCTAAGTCAAAATTGGCTTTTATAAAATTTCTGTTAAAGTTTATAAGTTCAAATTGGCTATTCGTAAATTTCATCTGATGTTTCTAAGTTAAAATTGGTTTCCAGTTAAAATTTGAGTTGTTCCTAAGTCAAAATTAATTCTGACCATAAATTTGTACTTTTCGAAATTGTGTCTTAGTTACAATTTCTAAATCAAATTTAGTTTTTGGTTCCAAATCGCGGCCTGGCATGATATTTTATCAGAAGCAATTTGAAATTTCAGAACTTTAAAATTCCAGAACAACAAACTCTAGATTTTCTCGAAAAGAAACTGAAAAGAAAAAAACCCAACAATTTCCTTTAATAATATTCAGATTTAATAAATTTGAAGGTCTCTCTTACGTACTGACACCTCACTAGAACAATTTGTTTTGAAATATTACAACATGTTTGCCATGGGATACATGGACTCGTAAATGTGATGCAATTCAGGTATATTCACTGAACGTACTCAAAAGTTTTGTACTTTGGATTTCTAAGTAGTATTGTTATTAATCTTGTTACAATCCTAATTAATAATATTTTTACTATCACTATTGGTATTGTTGCTGTTGTTACCATTTCCGTTTCATTTTTTTTGCTGTAATTTTTGGTAACGATTTTCGTTTCAAACCCAATCGAAATATTCATTTATGCTCTGGTCCTAGGAGCATTTTAAATTCGAGGCCAGAACGGATGATTTTATAATAGAAACTTTGATTGGAAAAGTCTAAGAGTAGACGAAAACAAATGGAGGACGAGGACAGTTACTTAATAATAAAATTGAATAAAATTTCTATTAATCAACAATACTAATATTTTATATAATTCGTTTTTGCATTAAAATAATTTCAAGATTAACAAAACAAATTAGTTAATCTATTTGTTATCACTTGTGTCAGTAAATAAAAAAACTGAAGAAATTTTCCTAAATGCATTTGTATTTGCAACGGAAAAAGTATAGCTCCACCACAGCTGCAGAGGCAATGTGCACCCACACTAGTTCTAGGTAAGAGCATAGATTAATTATTATCATTCTACAAATACGATAATGCGTTCGTCCAAACGTACACTGATCGCATATAGTAACGTACAAATACTCTTCGAACTGTATTCAACGAAAAGATATCTGATCATGTGGCAACCATAAAATTTTATAAATAAACTAATTTAAATGCTTCAGGGGAGATTTACGTATTCAGCGTGTAGTAGAGAAGTTTTGAACTATGAACGATTTGTTGTGCGCCCTCCAATTCTAGTGCAAGTGTGCCTTGATAATAAATTCAATTTGAGTCGAACGAAAAGTTAAGAAATTAAACAAAAAAAAAGCTGGACTGCACATGTTTTTGTATTATGTAAATATTTCTATAAAATTAATAACTTTTTATGTAATTTCTACTCTGAAAACGCAATACAAATCAGAGAAATCACTAACATTGCCAGTGTGACCACCAAGTGTACATAACTAAGCCGACGAAAAATCAGTGTTTATTTTGCATGTGATAATCATTCTTCACTTATTTCCATATTTTCTCCGAATCATTGTTAATTGAGGCTTTCAAGTGAATAATAATCGTTTGCTGAAGAAAATTTATTCCGATAAGTACGGGTCAGCTTTCGATAGTTTCTCTGCTAGTAAATAAGTGTTCGTATTCGTTCAATAACATTCTGAGTGAGATTGTAAGAAAATGTCCGGCATCGATTTCAAAAGTCTTGAGTATTGTTTAGAGAAATATATACCAAAAGATGAGCTTAGAGAAGTGAAAAGGATCATTTATGGTCAATCGGAAGAGTGAGTTCTAAATTTGTGTGAATTGGAAGAGCTTAGGTTGACGAATAGTTTTCATATGTTTTAGAAGAAAATTGACTATTCCTGAAGAGACGCAAAAATTGGCTACAGAATTCGGTTTTGAGGTAAAAGCCTATGTGTTTGGGGCACTGGAGGAGTGCCTACGCAAGCCAAGAAAAGTGAGGATCGCCGCAGTGCAGAACTCAATCCCAGTTTCTACATCAGAACCGATTCATGTCCAACGGGATGCTTTGCATAAAAAAATTGGTCAAATCATCAAGGCAGCATCCCATGCTGACGTGAATATTCTGTGCCTGCAAGAAGCATGGAGTAAGTGACCCAATAGCATTAATCTCTGAAAAAAAATATACATTTACGTATTATGGCAGCGATGCCTTTTGCATTTTGTACACGCGAGAAGTTTCCGTGGTGTGAGTTCGCCGAGGAAGCTGAAGCTGGTCCAACAACGAAATTCCTGCAACGACTTGCTGCCCAATACAATATGGTAATCATATCGCCGATTTTGGAACGCGATGTCAACCATGGCGAAACTATTTGGAACACGGCAGTGGTGATTTCTAACCGGGGTTCGTACATGGGGAAGCATAGGAAGAACCACATCCCAAGGGTGGGTGACTTCAATGAGTCGACGTATTATTTCGAGGGGAATACAGGCCATCCCGTATTCGATACGGAATTTGGAAAGATCGCCATCAATATTTGCTATGGTCGGCACCATCCACAAAACTGGATGATGTTTGGTCTGAATGGAGCGGAAATTGTTTTCAACCCGTCGGCGACAGTGGGTGAACTAAGCGAACCGTTATGGGGGATAGAAGCTCGAAATGCTGCCATTGCGAATAGTTACTTTACGGTGGCAATCAATCGTGTAGGAACTGAAGAGTTTCCAAATGAATTTACATCTGGAAATGGAACAAAAGCTCACAAGGACTTCGGGCCCTTCTACGGTTCATCATATATCGCTGCACCAAATGGTTCAAGAACGCCGGTAAATAAAATTTATAAGTTTTAAGTAAATTCCTATTATTAAATTTATATCAAAAAATGATTAAAATCTGAATTATCAACTAAATATTATATGAAATTTGATATCGTCGTCATTTCCTGTAAAAGCACAGGTAAGAAGTATGCAGGATTTTGCTGCTAGAGTAATTTGAGCTAATTAGCGTGTTGCAAGGTGCATACAAACTAGGGTAATTGTTTTTTCGGACCTCAGATCATCAAACTCTAGACACAAGAGCTCAGGTCATCAAACTCTCGGCACAAGACCTTAGGTCATTAAACTCTAGGCAGAAGACCTTAGGTCATCAAACAATAGGCACAAGACCTCAGGTAATAAAACTTTAGGCACAAGACGTCAGAGTATTAAACCGTAGGCACAATACCTCAGATCATCAAACTCTAGACACAACAGCTCAGGTCATAAATCTCTAGAAATAAGAACACACGTCATCAAACTCTAGACACAAGAGCTTAGGTCATCTAACTCTCGGCACAAGTCCTTAGGTCATTAAACTCTAGGCAGAAGACCTTAGGTGATCAAACTCTAGGCACAAGACCTCAGGTAATAAAACTTTAGGCATAAGACGTCAGAGTATTAAACCGTAGGCACAATACCTCAGATCATCAAACTCTAGACACAACAGCTCAGGTCATAAATCTCTAGAAATAAGAACACACGTCATCAAACTCTAGGCATAAGACCTCAGGAACTCTCGGCGAAAGAGCTCAGGTCATCAAACTGCAGGCACAAAACCTCAGTTCGTCAAATTTCAGACACAAGAGCTCAGGTCGAAGTACAAGCAGATCAAGGTCGTTAAATCTCCACGTCACCCTAGGTATAAGGCAACCAAGTTCATTAACTAGACTTGTAATACCATGTGACCTTTGTCTCTATGTCATTTTGCTGGCATTCCGAGAATGAGGTCAATGACCTTGGTTTGTGTAAACTTATTACTCTAAAATTATTCGGTAGTTGAATGCCTTCAGTTTGCTAATGTCTTAATTGAGGTGATGGTTCAATAACCTAGTTTTGTTGGTGCCTGGATGAATGTGGAAGAATTCTGGTCTCATTTTTGGAACGCACCTCATTGCAATACTCTTGAGATCTTATGTATCATCTGTTGAGGGCCTAATATTCTTGGCTTTGCTACGACCTAGATTTGCTAAGAACGTATTGTTTTTTTTTGATGATATTTCTTTAATTTTCGATACCTTTTTCTATTTTGATCTAATCGTCCCAACTAAATATTTTCGAACAATTTGCAGGGATTATCACGTAATTCCGATGGTCTTTTGATTGCGGAACTTGATTTGAATTGTTGCCGCCAAAGCAAGGACTTCTGGGGATTTCGCATGACACAAAGATTACCACTGTACGCCGAGTCATTCACCAAGGCTGCACAGCTCGACTTTAAACCACAAATTATAAAAGAAAAATAAAATTAATTTTTTTTTGTTAATTTGTACAGATTTGAATTGATAGTAAAATAAAAAGAAGAACAAACAATATAAATAAAACACATTTTAAACTTTTCCTGAATTGGAGATTTATTATTATTATTATTATTGTTTTTTTTTGTTCTTTTATTTAATTATTTTTTTATTTACATTTAATATGTTATAGATTCGGTAACAAAAATAAATCCTTCTGAAAGGATCAACAATAAACAGAAGAGTGAAGGGCTTAAAGATGAAAATGCTAAATCGTTATATAGATGCGTCTAGCAGAACAAATGAACAAGGATAAATCTTATGGAAAAAAGAAAAGAAAATCATTGTCTTATAGTACATCAATTACTCTATTCTTATTTGTCATGCACTCCCCCGACTTGTCCCTAAATTTTTGTTTTTAAGCTCATCATCAAAAAAAAAAAACACTTCCCAGTCTAATTCTCTAACAGTCCACCTTGCTTGTCCCTTAACGAAGACAATTCAATGATTTTCTTTTCTTTTCTCAATTAATATTTATTTATTGTTTCCATTCATTATTAAAATTATTGTTATTTGTTTCCATTCAATTTGTATGCATGTTTTTTTTCTTCATTTTTTGGTGATATATAAATTTTTTCAATACCGATTTTCTAGTTAAATATTTTCGGTAAAATTTACAATATTTTTCATAAAAATTCGTAATTTCTTATTGCACCCATGATGCTGGCACCCATAAGGGTTCGGTTTCGGCGCGTTGAACACAATTAACCAATTTCTCAAAAGCTGTAGCCAGTTCATCGTTCACAATCTCTTCGTCGAAGAAGTGTCCGTAAAGGAAATCAATACGTTCTCCAGATCGTAGCATATCCTGGAATTCTTCATCCTTTTAAAAATGATCGAAAACAAAATAAGAAGTTAAAAAATCCTTCGCAATTAATTTGGAAATGTACCGTAAATTCTCTGGAATCGGTTTCATCGAATGTCGAACGCGCTCTCGACTCCGTTCTTGTCTGTTTCAAGACTTCAAAGCTGGGTGGTTTTACATGAATTATGAACGGTTTCAGTTGTGCTGTCCGTAACGCTTTAATGGCTTGATAGTGTGGACTCAAAATACAAACGCAACCAGCGTTCACGATCGATTTAACACTCTCCGTCGACGTGCCGTACAGATGACCCTTGTACTCACCATACTCGATAAATTTTCCACCCGCTATATCGGTGGTCATTTTCTCTCGGGATACGAATATGTATTCCCGGCCAGGAACTTCACTTGTTCGCATTGGACGTGTTGTATCTACAAAGGAGTCATTTTCAAAATTTTCAATTTTAGAAAAAAAAATCACTAGTAAAAATATTCAGTAAAAAAAAATTTCGATTCAATTATTACATGGTACAGGACTACGGAACTTCTCTGGATCCCTTGCGATGAGACGACGTTTCAGTTCGTGCCTTCCGACGCCGGGTGCTCCGATCAGAACGATGGGACGAAACACGCCTGGTCGCGGATACAATTTCGCTACTTCCTCGTACGTGGCGATCATTTCCCGATCGAAATCATCATTTTCGGCTAAGTCATACATCATCTTTTTAGTTTTTGGTCCATGACAAGATGTAGTACTACTACTAGAGTTTAAAATCGGGGAACCAGGCGGGGTCGTGCAAATAGATGCACAGGAACCTTCTGCTTTTGGATCAAACGGAATTGGTCCCGTGTGCATGCGAAACGCAACAAATCGAGTGCGGCGCGCAACGTGACAACGCATTTTAGTGCGTCAATAAAATGAAAGCGTTCAAAAGCCAAAAAACCAATCAATCCGACGATGATCAAAATGCAAATTAGCCGGTTTATGTTTGTCCAAATGATTTTTTTTTTGGTATCAAATCATTTTCAAATTGGTTAATTATTTTTTTTGTTCCAATATTACGATTATTAATGATTATTTTTATTGTTTAGTTTTCGTGATGATGACGGATAAGATGGTGGCGATTTCGTATGAATTTAAGAAAAAAAATGTGCATGCAAGTTAGTTTATCGAATAAATAAATTAAAACAAAAAAAACAACCACAAAATAAATATTAGTAATCAATTAATAAAAATCTTTCTTTTTTTTTACCTAAATTCTCTTTAGATATTTTGTTATCTCTTAACAAATTTAAAAAGGAATTGAAAATAATTTGATCAAAAAAGTAAATTGAAACGGAAATAATACTGCGGGAGCAGAATATTAAAATCATACTTTTTGATTCTTGTGAGTTGGTGTCCTTTTGCGTTCTCTCATGTATAATGCGACGCTCCTGTAATGCTCGACTGGGTATCAGTCCCGCCCTTGCAGTTCGCTCAGATTCCTTTCGTGCCTGCCACCAATAAGCGTCGTCCTTTATTTAGAAAAATTATTTTTTTTTTTTAATATTTTTATTCAAATAATTTTCTTAATCAAAAGTATGGAAAAAAAGGATACATTTTTTTTTTGAAAAGTAAAGATTCGGATTGCGGCGAACGCAAGGAAAACGCGAACTTTTTGAGAAACGCACGAGTAATGTACTCGTGAGCTTTTGCGTTTTGTTTTCATTTCTTAATCTGAGTGTGCGCATTATGTACGTAATAGTACTAAAGTCATCCGCGTACGTGTTTTCTTATCCGGCTTCTTACCGTGTGCGTGCGAATACGATAATTTCGCATTGTGTTTAGTAAGCGCACGTGCGTTGTTCAAATATAATTTTTGATTAGCACGGCGTGGTTGTTTTAGACTTAATGTCGTACGTTAAGAAAAATTGTATGGAAAATTCATGATTAAAATTTAATTGAGCAAATATTCAAGGAATGGTTTTGCTGAAAATTAGTGAACAATTTTTATGTGCAATTTAATTAAAAAAACCATTTTTTCGGAAATTTTCAATAATTTTATAGGAAATTTCGTGCACCGAATATAAACGAAAATATTTCTGATTTTTCAGATTAAAAATGCTGTTGACAAAATTAACATCATTTTCCGAATAGTTAAAATTTTAGTCAGCAGCAAAAGTAAGGTAAAACAAAGTGAGGCAATTAGAGTAACCAACGCCCTTTTGAACGGGACCTTACTCTATTTCCTCACTATATGTGTCAGTGTGCCAATAGCAGGGAAACGGCTAATCGAGGCAGCGGTAAACCGTTGCATTAGACTAGCCAGTGGAGCACATCGGATATCTCCGGTGGAATCCATACTGATTGAGACTGGTCGAAAACCTATTTTTTTCTATCTTCACAAAGCCCGCCTAAGTTTAATCTACAAAAACCTATGCCTTAAAAATTATCCACTCCACACTTTAATAAAAAACATTATCATCTCCCCCAGTTCAAAAAGGAATTAATCATCGCTATCATTATTAAAATCCCACTTTGAAAGCACTTCATCCATCCTCCCCCTTGTTTTCTAAACTTCCTCTCCACACCCAGATTGGAAACCATGGTTGGGAGTAAAGTTGAAAGTGTGTGCTTCTCTTGACAAGTTTAAGAAGGCTAGAACTGATCCGTCCACATATAGGAAATTGTTCCTTGAACAGTTCGACGGATTAAAAGATCATCGACTGTTGTTCACTGATGCCGCCGATATTACATCATTTTCGGTCGTCGAACTTTTTCGACCGAAAGGGGAATCTTCCCTTATAGTACAGCTCCATATTACGGGGAGCTATGGGCCATCAAAACGGCAATTGAAATTGCGACCAATATTCCCAGCCAACAACGCGTTATTATTTTTAACGACAGTCTTGCTGCCCTTAAAACCACTTGTGGCCCATCGAGTGACCAAGTACTTAGCGCAATTCGTCATAGCCTACTTAGCAATAGGAGTGATGAGTTGTAAGGGGTGCCGGGGCATGTAGGAATTTTGTGTAATGAAATTGCTGACAAGTTAGCTGGAGAAACACTCCATCGATCATTGAACACAGTCATTCCCTATTAACAGAATTGTAACTAGCACTATTAGGCATCCGCAGACACGATGACTGGACCAATAGCGACACATTTTTATCGACTCATTGGATAAGCACCTACATCCCAACATTCATATGGAAATTCTGGCTGCGGAAACTACTCAGAATCCGGATTGGACATACTGTTCTTGCTCATAACTTCCTTTTTGGCAACACCAATCGTCCCTTCTGCCAATCCTGTGGCACCCATTTCACTATCACCCATATTCTACAGGAATGCCACATAACCAAGAACTACTTTGCGAGCAGGATTCCTCCCATTATGGAGCTCCTCGATCCAACTACTCCATTCCCTAGTCCCCTATTTAAACTTCTACAACATACTAATCTGCTCCACAAAATATAATAAAATTCTCAACTTTCTATACTACTAACCACAGACCGG
Organism: Atherix ibis; assembly: GCA_958298945.1. Taxonomy (NCBI): domain Eukaryota; kingdom Metazoa; phylum Arthropoda; class Insecta; order Diptera; family Athericidae; genus Atherix; species Atherix ibis. The sequence goes on along the minus strand of OY282607.1, from coordinate 1,480,291 downwards.
TCTCTCTCAGATGATTTCCCACACGTATTACGAAGTCGCCAAATGGCCTCACGGTCGTGGCGCTATGAAGTGGCCCCTGGCACATATCTAAGGGACCTTACAAACAAACAAACAAACAACATTTCTGATTATAAAATATTGGTTTTTCTTCAAAAGGTGCACGTGATGCACATAGCAGAGTCACGTGCGTGTTTTTTTTCTTTGTTTTCTTCCGTTTTTGCAAACTGCATGCTTGCGAATTCGGTGATTTCGGATTGAGTTTGGTGTGCGCACGTGAATTTTTCGATACTACAATATTTATAATTAACGCGCGTGGTTGTTTTAGACTCAAGATCGTACGTTAAGAAAAATTGTATCGAAAATTCATGATCAAAATTTTATTGAGCAAATATTCAAGGAATGGTTTTGCTGAAAATTTGGAAACAATTTTTATGTGCAATTTAATTAAAATAAAAACCTATTTTAATGAGAGATTTTCCATTATTTTTACAGCAAATTTGAGAAAACAAGCATAATTGAAGAAATTTTTGATTATAATTTCTGGGGTTTTCTTCAAAACATGCACGTGGTGCACATAGTAGAGTCACGTGCGTGTTTTTTTTGGCGTTTTTACGACTGCGTGCGTGCAAATTCAGTGATTTTGGATTGAATTTAGTGTGCGCACGTGAATTTTTCAATACTATTTATGATTAGCGCGCATGGTTGTTTTGGGCCCAAGATGAAAAATTGTATGTAAAATTTATATTGATAAGAATTTTTATATGCAATTTATCAAAACAAATAATTTGTTGGACGATTTTTTCAATATTTTACAGGAGGAAATGAATATAAAGAAGAAAAGTTGAAATATTTAATTTTGGGTTTCACTTCAAAAGGTGCAATTGCGAAAACTATATAAAATTGCATTGGAATTTCTTCAAAATTTTGTCCAGAAAAATGAATAATTAATTTTTTTTTTACATATTTCTGTTTTGGATGAAATTAGGTATATATTTTATGGAAAATTCTAACAATAATTTAAATACGACCAGAAAAAAATAGACTTACCTGTGAAACAATATGTAAAATATCACCTCGTTCAAATCCTAGTCCAGCTTCTTTACAAGGTATGTAGGGATCGTTTTCTGGCTTATATTCGAAATGTGCCCGAACGCGTACTTTACTCTCACGTTGACCGCCTTTACCATCCGATGGAACTAATTTAAAAGTAATTGTACCCTCGGAATTTTGCTAATTCCCATCATAATGTTATTAGTTTATTGTTGTTATTGTATGAGAGCAGAATATTTACTAATATCGAGAGGACATCGCCGGGTGTTTTGCCCTCCACATTGATGCCATTCACTTCGATAACCTCGTCACCAACATGTATTAGCCCGGATCGATCCGCAGCGCCGCCATGCATTATTCTAGCTATTATTATTTTTCCCGTTTCATCGTCGGTTTTAATAGTGGCACCCTGTAAACAAAATTGCCACATTTCTATATAAGTTAATTTTCGCTATAAACTTATATCATTTACTGTTTGTGGGATAACAAATAATGTGCGGTGTATTTTATTACATAATTATATAGGAATTTTTTCTTTTTCTTTTCGGAATATTAAAAAAATACACACAAAACTTGTGCGTACAAACATTTATATTATAAAAGGTGATTAGACACACATATTAACGAGGTTTTTCTCGAATAGAATCGAATTTGAATTTATTTAAAATCAAAGAAAGAAGAAGAAATAAAAATCAAAATAGAAAGAAAAATTGTAGAATACAAAAAAAAGATCTTAGAGTAATGAAGAATGAAAGAAAAAATATCATTTGAACACGAGCTGCTAAAAACCAAAATAAAAATTAATGAATAATATTTAGAAGTGAAATTAGATGTTTTTCAAAATTTTATTTATTAAATTTTAATGGCGAATATCATCTCATGTTTTTCTCTTCACCACATACTCTATTGAGTGTTTGTTTTTGTTATTTTGGATAGCAAAATTTTAACAAAAAATATATTAAAAATAAATATCTGATATGTGGATTAGGTTTTGTAATTAGTTTTGTACAATAAATATTATTGGATAAGAGTTTTAATGAGTTTGTTTGGTTTTGTTTTTAACGAATGTATGCGTACAACGATTAGGAACTACTTACTACAATTGGTTCCGCACTTTGTGCTCCTGTCTTTAATTGTTCACAGTAGCAGCAAATATGATAAAGATTGGGTATTTTTTTTAAAAAAAAATTTATATCATATTTTTCTAATACAAATTTTATTTATTTTTGTTTTTTTTTTTATCAAAATTTTTATCAAATAATTAAAATTAAAAAAAAATTAATATCAAATTTAACTGTTTTTTTTTGTCCGTGACTGTAATTATTTTAACAGAATTTTTATTTACAAAATGATTATTGGGAGAATATTTTCTATTGAAATTTTTACTAATTTTAATTTGTTTTTTATATATTTTTTGTGATATTATGAAAAACATGAACTTATACTAAATGCTTTGTGAATTTTGTTGATATAAAATGAAATGAATTTATAAGAAAATAATTCAATTGAAAAACTTAAAATGTGAAATTTTTTTTTGTTGGTATTTTGCGATTCGATCGAAACTTTAATCTCTTTTATTAAATGTTAAAAATGTTCAAAAACTAAAAATTTGCGTTAAATTTTGTGATTAAAAGAATTTAGACTCTAAAAAAGCTGTAAAATTTCAATTTAAAAAAATGTTGGCTACTCGTAAAAGAATTCTGACTAAAGCCATTTAGACCGAATATATTATATTTGCCATTTTATTAGTATAAAACCATCCTAAACCCGCTACCAAAAAAGTGTTGTGTGGTTAAATGCTATTGAACATTTAAGACTAAATATGGTATATTTTGAACAACACAATTTTGACTAAAACAATTTAAACAAAAAATATTTGGGCTAAGAAAAATTTAACTAGAAAAATTTTTACTAAAAAAATTTCGACTTAAAAACTGAAACAATTCAAAAAAATTCGACCTAAAAAATTTTACTGAAAACTCAATTTTAATTGTAGAAAAATTTGGACTGAAAATATTTCGATTGAAAAATATTGACTGAAAAAATTATGACTAAAACAAATTTTCACCGGAAATATTTTGACTAACACAATTTTAACGGAAACAATTTAAATTTTTTTTTAATAAGAAAATTTTGTTTTAGTAAAAACATTTTTTAGTTTTTACTGAAAATATTTAAACTGGAAAAGTTTTGACTGAAACAATTTTGATAAAAAAATGTTGGCTAAAAACATTTGGACAGGATAACAATTTTTTTGTACGAAAACAAATTTTTACCGAAAATATTTTGAGTAGCACAATTTTGACTGAAAAAATACAAAGAAATTTGTTTGACTAAGAATATTTTCACTGGAAAAGCTTTTAGTGAAAAAATTGTTTCCAAAAAAATTTTAAGTGAAAAAATTTGGCAGGATAAAAATTTTACCGAAAATTTTTTTGTATTGAAACAATTTTAACTAAAACATTTTTTGAGCAAAAAAAATCTTCTTTACAGGCAAGATTTTGACTGGAAAAGTTTTTATTTGGAAATATTTTTATCGGTAACATTTTCACTAAAAAATTGCAATTTTAATAAAATGTTCACTGAAAAAATGTTGACGAAAACAAATTTTCACCGAAAATATTTTGACTGAAACAATGTTAAAAAAATACTTTAACTGAAATAATTTTTACTGGAAAAATTTTTCCTAAAATTTTTTGACTAAAAAAATTTTAACTGAAACAATTTTGGGCAAAAAAATTTTGATCGAAATTTTTTGACGAAATCAATATTGACTGAAATTTTTAGAATCTTTTAAAATAAAAGTTTCGATTTAATGGCAAAAAACACACTACTAAAAATTAAGTTTAGTTTAAATTTTTCTTATGCGATTACGAAATAAATAAAACAAAATTAAATTATTTAAAAATATTTGAACAAAAAATAAACAATTAAATAAACACCAAACTTCTCAAGTTTATACTAAATTATCAACTAATGCTATTCCATAAACAATTTTGATGTTAGCATTGGCATTTTGAAAATAATAAAAAAATAATTAAGCGATTAATGATTAAAAAAATTGAATAAAAAATTGAAAAAAAAAGTTAAAAATGGATTTATGAGTGAATGTGTTTTCCTTTAAAAGAAAAATCAAAAAATGGAAAAATTAATAATATTCACTTACTAGTGGTTCATTGCTTTTTACTAGTTGAACAATTTTAATGGTCTCCTCATCTTCGTCCATTTCCATGGGTATCTCCGGCAGATGGGGATAGAAGTCTTTTTGTGCGATTGCATCGTGTGCACACAATAGACTCTGGAAAAGTGCATAATGAATGGTATTTAAAAAAAAAAAATAAGTATTCGATTTAAAATGAAAATTGATAAAAAACCTGCAAATGCGGATTTTGGAAAAGGTGAAATGCTTCTTTACAAAGTGGTGATAGGTGGCATCGTGTTGCTAATTGTTCCATAACCTCGATGAGCACCTAAAGGGAAGTACGAAAGAAGAAAACTCGAACAATAAATTTACGAACAAAATACTTTTCAGGTCTGAGCAGGCGTAGTTTGAGCAGAATTATAGGGTTTATTAATGAAGGAAACTGTTTACGTCCACCTACCTGTCTCGATGAGGATAGAAGTGGTGCTAAGCGATCGTCCTTCCCGACTTTAGCTACTTTACTATGTACATTTACTAAAGCATTCAACTCCTTTGATTCTAGAAGCGATTGAAGAAAATCGATTTCTTGCTCTGTTGACAGGCTATCGGCCTCTTTAAGAGATGTAACCAATTTGGAAAGCGCTGTAATTAAAAAAAAACTCGTAATTTGGTTTGGAAAAAAGTTTTACAGAATTTTCGTAGAAAGTCAATCGAACACTAATTAATTAGCTACCACGAGTAATTTTCGTGGCAAAACCGTAACTAATCCTTAAATGAAAGCTAAAATAAATATTGAACATTTTCTAATAAAATTTGTTAAATTCTCAATTGTCGATTTTGATAGAAATCAGAAATGGGTCGAAGGATGTGGTTAAAAGGAGTTTTCAAAGTTAAGGTGAACGGAATTCTTTTAACAAAAAAGGATTTTGTGTTTACTTTGAGTTCATTTAAGAAATTATTTCCGAGAATATCAAACGTCTTCTCCAAATTAGAAATTGATGAAATTTTCAAAATGTTCTATTGCAAAATTTTATCTATTGTCCTGATAAGGTGTTAGTGCATAGAGTATCAAGTGTTCGGAAAAGTATCGTTCTTTCAAAAGAAGAAAAGGGGACACATCCATATGTAGGCGGCATATAAAAATAGATTATCGATTATGTAATTTAAAAAGTATAGACCTCTTTTTTGATAGTTGTTAAACATACCAGGGGTATAAGCTTAAATCGGCTGCTTGGTCATAAATGGCGTGAGTGAGCGTATTAAGCTACCATGGGCACGCCATACTTTTTTTGTAAAGCAATTTCGTACAACAATATACATTTTTCCTTTGGTAATCATGTCTAGACGATTTCTTCAAATTGAAGCAGAAGCTCTGCTTTTCTGCTTCAATTTGAAGAAATCGTCTGCCAAATCGCATCGAATGCTTATGGAAGTCGTCGGTTCAAAAACAGCAATTTTGACTTGTGGGACAAGAAACCTGAAAATCGGCCTAGGAAGATTGAGGACCATCAATTGCAGGCTCTTTTGGACGAAGACGATTGGGTGTCACTCAACCAATCATTTCCATGCGTCTGCGTGCCATGGGGAAGATTGAAAAGATCGGAAAATGGGTGCCGCATGAATTGAACGATAGGCAGATGGAGCGACGCCAAAATACATGCAAAATCTTGCTCGCCAGACAAAAAAGAAAGTCGTTCCTGCATCGGATTGTGACAGGCGATGAAAAGTGGATATATTTCGAGAATCCTAAACGCAAGAAATCGTGGGTTGATCCCGGCCAACCATCAACATCTTCCCCAAGACCAAATCGCTTCGGACGGAAGACGATGCTATGCGTTTGGTGGGATCAGCAGGGTATCATCTACTATGAGATGTTAAAACCTGGTGAAACTGTCAATGCCCACCGCTACCGCCAACAACTGATCAAATTGCACCGTGCTCTGTGTGAAAAAAGGACGGATTATCAACAAAGACATGAGAAGCTGATTTTCCTCTACGACAACGCACCATCTTACACGTCAAAAATGGTCCGAAACTACTTGGAGATACTTAACTAGGAGGTGCTACCTCCACACCACTTATTCACCAGACCTGGTCCCTTCCGACTACCACCTGTTTCCGTCGATGGGCCACGCGCTCGCTGAGCAGCACTTCGATTCTTACGAAGACGTCCGAAAATGGCTTGATGAGTGGTTTGCCTCGAAAGAGCGTGGTATCCACAAATTGTACGAGAGATGGGAAAAATATTTAGCTAGCGAGGGCAGTACTTTGAATAAATTTGTTTTTGCTTTTTTTATTCCGAAGAGGGTGAAAAAAATTGAAGAAATTGGATGTGTTGTTCATCCTGTTCATCATCGTAACTCACTCTCTAATGGAAATATTGCTAAAGAAGTGCCTATTCATCATTGTAACTCACTCTCTAATAGAAATATTGCTAAAGATATAAATTTATCAATTTCATGATGGGCTCAGCATTTGGGCTAATATTACAGCCCGTTTGGACTTACCATAAAAGGTGGAACTCACGCAAGGGTTAAAAACCTTAGAAGAAAGGCCGGTTGAGTTTGGATGCTGATTTTTCGAAGATAAGTTTTCTTCAGCAATAAGGCTCACATAGGGTTTCGAAAAACCACAAAAGACTTTGAAGAAGCCATTGTATCTGCGAAAGGTGACTGTCTGGCGTGAGTTTTGGTCTGAAGGTGTTATTGGCCTATATTTCTTTGAAAATAAAGCAGGAAATAAAGAGCAAAAAAATTTCCCATTCAATAAAATTTTAATTAATTTATTTTATATAACTAATTATGGAAATAATTAAAAAGCATCTAAAAAAGTCAGAAAACTTTTAATATTTGGAACCACTCCATTTATCATACAGTCTACTTTATGTTAAACTGTGTACAAACAAATAAATTGAAGTGAAGAAGACATTTTTAGGAAATATAATAATTTCCTATTTATATCCTTTATATCCTACCACAGAACTTTTAATATTCACCTAATTGTCACTACCTGGTGTCATTAAATAAATTCCGAATATTTATCTTATTCTCGAATATGTATGAAAGTATTTGCGTTAATTTTGGAAAAAGTACAAAAGAAAAAAAACGAAACAGAATGTTTCGCTTCCGATGCAAAAGGTATAACAACACATCCTCTCCGGTGAAAATAAAACTTTACCTGACATCATAAATATTAATATTCGTGACATATTCTACCAGACGTTTATGCTAAGGCGCCTCATAAATCGCTATTTACGAGTTCACTTTTGCTCCTCATTTCTTCCTATTTTTTTTTTGTTTTTTTTCTTGTAAGTCTCTTTTTTTTGCAGATGTAATAATTTTTTACCACAATTCAAATTCACTTAATTTGAATAATCATAAACAGTGGCAGAAGTTTCTCTTAAATAGATCCTAATATAAGAATTAGAAGATAATCCAAAACGGAGGTTGACTTGGAAAGCAGTAACCAAGATGATTAGGGGGTAGTTTTATAAAAAGTAAAAAAAATGGAGCACCTTAGCATTTTTAGGCCAAATAGTTGGCAGAGTGAAATTTTTAAACAAAAAAAAACGTTGCCAAAGTAAAGAAAAATCCAACAGAAAAGCACAAAATTTCCATTTTTACCTTGAATTTATTTTTGATAATTTTTTAAAGGCAACAAATTTTTTTATTTTTATTTGATTTGCGAATTTTTTTGCGAAAGTTAACAATACCGGAAATGCTGCAATGTTATTATTTTGCGATATTGACAGTATGTAAATTAATATTATTTCTGCCTGTGAGTTCTCAAAAAAGAAAGAATGGATAAAAAAATTCTATATCGTCACCTCAAAAGAAAGGTTAGGCATCATAATAAACGGTGAATAAATAATAATAATAATAAGAGAAAATATGTGAAAAGTGTAGGCAGAGAAGAGTGGTAGTTAATGTTCAGAAATAAACCATAACCAAAAAAAATAAAATAAAAAAACAACAACGAAAAACGCCCCAAGAACTCTTAAGAAATTCTATCCGGAATATATGCTGATAGGGCATACTTGTACCTCGTTACAGTGTTGTTGGGCAAGTGAAGAAAAAACTGCCACATTTGCTGACATGTACTTTTTACTTGTAATCAGATCTCCCCTCTGTCCTACGATACCAAACGTTGCCAGATATGAACGGGGCAAGGTGGACAGCAGAGGAAGTCTGGTGACCAAATACCATTTAGGAATCTGAATCTTCAATTCACAAATAAGTGTACAAGTTAATCAGATGCAAATCTCTTTGCAAAAAGTCGACTCTTTGTTATTTGAGCAATTATTATCAACAAAGTTGAAGAAATATATCCATTCATCTATCCACACTTGAGTCCATACACACCCACCCGCCCACACATGGGCAGGCAGGGATGGAGGAGTTTATTTTGAACTGAGTTCCGATTATTTTCGAACGATAGAAAAGAAAACTTTCCTGTTTGTTAGGCGCATTTTTCTGACCAACAGAAGAAGAATGAAGAAAAAATCAAATAAAAAAAATTGGGTGAAGTAGGGGGGGGGGGTGTTCTATAAAGATGAGGAAAAAAATATAAGTAAAAAAAAAATTGCTCTTCATTCGATTTGCAATAACATAAATTTTATTAAATAACCAAAAGTTGGCATTTGGTTTTAATGCTATCGATTTTTAATAAATAAATACGAGAATTCAAAGTGAAATGAAAATAAATTGTTCCCGCTTTTGATTGTGTCTATTTGGGTTTTGTTTTTTTCTTTCTTCGTATTATTATTAAAGTCGACGTACTCTCTTACGCTATTGTGTAAGAGGTCCAAAATCCATCGCCACGAGGGCTTCTTTCTCTGTACTTAAAGTACTTCGATTTAATAATTTCCCCACTAACAGAAGACGAACGATGGAAAAAATATTGTATTTGAATGACACCATAAAGAACGAGTGAATAAATCCCATTGACAAAATGGAAGTGCCTGTCCCCACAGTGCCCCAGCCAACAACCTTATAATAGGTAAAATGTGGGGTAGTTGTCTGGCTTTGTCCAGCTCCCTTGACAATATTAAAATCTATTTTATTTTTCTTTTCTTTTATTTTCTTTTCTTTTCTTTTTCGTTTTTCGTTTTTCGTTTTTCGTTTTTTTTTCTTCTTCTGTTATTGTTCATCAAGAGTACATATTTTATTTATGGCACCGTATCCATATTGACACGTTCTAGCTATACACGCTATGCTCACGTCCAATGTGGTAGTACTATTTAACCTCAGTCTAACTATAAGAATTAACCCGATTCAGTGAAGTAATACGATTTTCAAATGAACTTCTATTAATAATCCATCTGGTTGTAAGTCGGTTGAGCCCTAAGATAAATTAGATTCCTTTATGGCTATTGTCCTTTATACTTGTAGTTTCCTTATGATTGACTATCGAGGTCAGGTCGATGGAGAATATTTTCTATAATTTAATTTATCCTTTTTTACGTGCACACCAATTTTTGAAATGTATTCATACACACACACACACACATACATTTCTTTCGTTTCTTTATGGGGAAGAAATAAAGGAGACAGGCGGTGGTGGAAGAGCCGTTGAGATACTGCTTTCGATGGCAAATGGATCCATGGATTGACCAAGGAATTGATGTACTCAGGTTTGCCAATACCGCTTTAGTTTGGACAATAGATCAATGTCGCCTTGTTGTGAATTGCGGCTGGAGACTGAGGAGTAAGTCTTCTTTTATTGCATCCGATTTGGAGCTGACGCCGGAGAACATCGTCACTTTGATGTTGGACTCGCAGACTGTTTGGGATGTTGTTCATGTTTTAGCGGCAGCAATCCTGAAAAACTGTTCAGGACTGTAAAATATAGGGTGTTCCAAACTTCAAGCGACATGATAATCCGGTTTTTTATATGGACGACATGTGGTTTCAACAAAACGGTGCCACATGCCATACAGCCCACTATTAATTGCAAAATATTAATTTGTAAAAAATACATTAAATCTTTAATCGATAATTATTTATTTTACAAAAAGGTTTTTAAAAAAAAAAATTAGATTAATCGTAAAATATGCGCATTATTAAATGATTCGCAAAAAAATATTTCAATTAATCCATTTTATTAAAAGTAATATTAAAAAAAAATTCAGAATTTCAACAATTAACTTTTGTCGATTTTTTTAACTTCGATTTTTTGAGGTTACAGAAAATCACATTTCTTGAGATTAAAAATTTACCATTTTTTTGAGGTTAAAATTTTTTTTACATTTTTTGAGGTTAAAAACATTTTTGAGGTAAGAAAATATGAAATTTTTTTCAGTTTTCAGAAATTACATTTTTTGATATTGTGAAAAATTTACTTTTTGTTAAATTTAATAAATTTTATTTGTTAAATTTTAAAATAATTAGAGTTTTCCATATTAAAAACCAACTTTTTGAGGCTGTGGTAAACTATTTTTTGAGGTTAAGGAAATTTCTTTTTTTTTGAGGTTAAAATAGTTTTTTTTCAATTAGCACATTTTTTTTCTTAAGGCTAAAAAATAACAATATTTAATGTTAAAATGACCTTAATTTTTTTAAGGTCAACGAAAATTTTATTTTTTTTGAGATTGAAAATTTGCATTTTTTGACGTTAAAAATATGAATTCTGCGAAATATAAATTAATATTTTTTGAAGTTTAAAATTTTATAATTTTTTTGATTCAAAAATATATAAAATTAATTTGAAATGGTAAAATTTTTGAGACTGTAGAAACCCAAATGTTTTGAGTTTAAAATTATTTCTTTTTTTGAGCTTAAACGAGCTTTTTCTTTTGATATAAAAAATATTGGATTTGTGAGGCAAAATAAAATAAAATATTTAATGTTCAAAAATAATACTTTTAAGATCCAAAAAATTTTCTATTTTGAGATTAAAAACTATGACCGTTTTGAGGTTAAAACCTTTTTTTTGATGGTCGCTGTAAATTGAAATTTTTTGAGTTTTGAGAAATTACATTTTTTGAGATTGAAAACATTGACTTTTTATAAGTCGAAAAACTTACATTTCTGAAAATTAAAAATGTTAAAAAACATTTTTTAAAACTGTAGAAAACCATGTGATTTGAGGTTAAAAATATTTTTGTTTTTGAGGTTAAAATTTTACCTCAAAAATAAATATTTTTAACCTCAAATCACATGGTTAAAAACATATTCCGTGCAGTAACAAAAATCAATATTTTTTGAGTTTTAAATTTTATAATTTTTTAAAATTAATTTGAAATGATATAAAAAATATACGATTTTTGAGGCAGAATAAAATACAATATTTGATATTCAAAAATAATTTTTTAAGGTCAAAAAAATTATGTTTTGAGATTAAAAATTGTGAAAGTTTTTAATGGAAACTATTTTTTGAGGTTTAGGAAAATTTCTTTTTTTTCTGAGGTTAAAAAATGTTTTTTTCTTTTGATATAAAAAATATACGATTTTTGAGGTTAAAAATAGGGTGTCCCCAACTTCAAGCAAGATTTGAAATTTTGCGTCGCTAATCCAGTTTTTTGCGCCTCAATTACAAGATATGCATATGGACGACATGTGGTTTCAACAAGACGGTGCCATATACCATACAACCTGAGAAACAATTTAATTACAGGAATCATGTGCTGGTCTAAAGTTCATACTAACAAGCCCATGACCACCCACGCCTTGAATGAGGAATTTGAATGAAATTCAGGCATATTTATGTAAAACGGGCATAGAATATTTCGACAAAAGAGTGCCTATGTTCCAGTAAAACTGTGGAGGCCATATAACTGATATGCTATGCCATCCATAACCGTATACTGTACACTTTATAAATTAATAAAAATTTTACAATTTTTAATTATAAACTTATATAATCTATCAAAATTACATTTACTATCAGAGTAAAGATTTTGGTCAATTCCTTCCCGCGACGTAATGCGTGGCGGCGGTTATGTAGGAAAATATAGAAATGTGACCAAGTATGGTGGTTGTAGTTTGTTCAAGTCCCACACTTTGTGTTTTGAAAATTCACCTTCCTTTAGCAGAAAAAAAACACACACACACACGCAAGTTGATTATCTAATCTAATAAAGTTGTGCTCGTCTACTAGGAGTAGGAAGTTGAAATTTCTTTTGGCAGTTGTGTCCTGAAAAATGTCCAATGTTCGGTTTTCGACGGATCCGAGATTTCGGAAAGGTATGGAATTATTGTGAAAAATTTAATTAAATATAGAAATTACGGAAAATTTGATCAATTTATTTAAGAAAATTCTCTGAATTTAGTTTGTAGATGAGAAAATTTTCCCTTTATTTCTCATTAAATAATTTCTGTAATATTTTTTTAAAAATAATTTTTATTAAAGGAAACCTTGTACAAACTAAGTTATTGGCAGATTATACTCAGTACTGCTAGTATCCTTGTTTGTTTTTTAATTAAAAAAAAACAGGAAAAAACGGAATTTTTTTTTGGCTTTTTTGTATATTTTGGCAGCTTTAAAATTTTTTCTAAAATTCTAATTAAACCTTAAATATTGCTTATTGAATTTTTTTAAAAATTTACCAAAAATTGAAAAAAATTTAAATACTTTCTATTGTCCTTTTTTAAGCAGATTCCACGCTGGATGATTTATACCGAGTTATTCATTTTATGGTTCGGAATATATAGTCGTCTTATTTTATATATGTTGAGGATTATCTTATTCAAGATAATAATTGTTAAGTTTAAAGTTTGCCATTTTATTAATACGATCCATTATATACGAGGTCTGTTCAAAAAGTATTTTTTGTATAAAAAAGCGAATTTTGTGGTTTTTCAAAAATTGTTTATTTATTCATGAATATCTACTTTCTGTCCCCTTCAAAGTAATCCCCACCAGATTTTATACACTTGTGCCAACGTTTTTCCAATCCTCGAAGCACTTCAAAAAATCATTTTTTGTGATCTTGTTCAGATCCTCCTTCGATGCTGTCTTTATCTCCTCAATCGTAGCGTAGCATTGTCCTTTTATGGGGCTCTTCAGTTTAGGGAACAAGAAAAAGTCACAGGGAACCAGATCTGGGGAATACGGTGCCTGCGGCATTATTAGTGTATTATTTTTGGCCAAAAATTCGCGCACAAGCAACGATGCGTGGGCAGGGGCGTTATCATAGTGCAAAAGCCAATTTTTGTTCTTCCACAAATCTAGGCGTTTCTGGCGGATTGCTTCACGCAACTTGCGAATAATTTGCAGGTAATATTCCTTATTGACCGTTATACCCTGTGGTAAGAACTCATGATGCACCACGCCCCTGCAATCAAAGAAAACTTTAAGCAAAACCTTCACATTCGACCGAACTTGGCGCTCTTTTTTCAGTCTTGGTTCGGCGGTAGCTTCCATTGGGATGATTGAGCTTTAGTTTCCACGGCATAACCATAAACCCATGATTCGTCACCAGTTATGACCTTTTGGAGCAAATTTGGGTCATCGCGGACAGAGTCCAACAGCTCCTTAGCAATGTTAATGCGATGCTGTTTTTGGTCGAAATTGAGCAATTTTGGTACGAATTTCGCGGCGACCCGTCTCACAACAAATCATTGGTAAAAATCGAATGGCACGAGCCAATCGATATGTTCAAGTCCTCAGCAACTTCTTTAACGGTGATTCGACGATTGGCCAATACTATTTTCTTCTCTTCATCAATATTTTCGTCTGTTGTTGACGCTTTTCGTCGTTCACATCTTCTTGGCCCTCTGAGAACATTTTGTACCACCGATAAACGTTGCTTCGGTCCAATGTAGCTTCACCATATGCCACTGTCAAAATTCAGAATTTGTCCGCGCAATTAATTTTGTTTTTCACACAAAATTTGATACAAATTCTTTGGATCTATTTTTTGGAATGGGCAAAAATCAAAAACGAGCCAAAACACTTGCAAGTAAAGCAGCTGTCAAAAATTAGTACCAACATAACGGCACAAAAAAGCAAAAATCGAATATACTTAACCCGCGGAAATTCAAAATTCGCAATACTTTTCAATAAAGAGAACGGTCTGTCACGGCGGCACATTATTCCCCAGGCAATTACCATTGCTAAGCAAGAACTCGAACCCGTCGTTGAGAAGTGTACCAACCAAATTTTGAGGGAAAAAAAACAGTTTTGTATAAAGAAAAAGAAAATTTTAAGGATAAAGTTTATAAATTGGAATTTTGATCAAATGTGTTTAAAATTTTTTTTTTCGGAAATATTATCTACAACGATTGGATTATCTTTTTGTAGTTAGGAAAGTACAGCTCTGTCATTTAACAGCTGTTAAATTTATATATTATTTAAGATAAAACTTGTTTTATTTGAAGTTTGACATTTTTTATGCTTAATTTAAAGTTTGCCATCAGTTAAGCGATCTATATTTTATGGATTGTTTAACTGACTGTAGAATGCTTAAAAAAACACGTCTTGGATGCTGATTATGGATTTTTTTTTGGTTTTTGGAACAATAGACTTAAAATGATAATTTTGGAACAAATTTTCATTAGCAAAGTGGCTCATTTCTCATTTGGTGGATCTCTGAAAACCTACAAGTGACTATGGAGGAGCCATTGTATCAGCGAAAAACTGACTGTCTGGTGTGTATTTTGGTATGAAGATGTCATATGGCCGTATTTCTTTGAAAATGAAGAAGAGGAGATACTATAGCAGTATGATAACCGATTTTTTGGTCTGAGCTTAAGGATTGTGACCTAGACTATGTGTGGTTTTCACAAGACGGCGCCACAAGTCACACAATATGACAAATTTTGGCTTTTTTGCACAAAACTTTCCCTTCCGAAGCACAAGTTGAATAACCTTGCACAAGTACTTTGATTGGATTCTCTAGAAAAGTTAATAAAATACGCTTTTAAAATGAGTCAAAAATTGTTTAATAGAACTTTAATTTCGATTATTCTTTAATGTCTTTGTTGAAATCGCACAAAAAGAAACGCTGACGCTTCAGTTGATTTTTCAGCAACAACAAAAAAAAGCACGGAAAAAATCCGAAAAATATACGGATTTTTCAGCAACAACAATATTGATATAATTTCAATTCATTTTCAATATTGATTGATTCTGTCAAAATAATAAAAAGCGTTTTATTTAATGTTGATTTGTTATTTTCCTAATAAATCTTTGCGTTTCTCAAATCAGTGCAGAAAAGTTGGTTACCTTTTGTAATGCAAACAATTTATTTCGAGAAGAAATGATTCCACCGACACCCGTTAAATGAGAATAAATATAACAATTTCCAACTTTTATTACGGCTCATTTATAATAATTAAACTGACTTGAAATTCATCTATTAGTAACTGAATTTATTCCATTTCGGAGAATCATTTAATTAGTGAACAATCGACCGTAGAAGAAATAAACTTTTTTCGCTTTGGTTCGAAATAATAGAAAAAAAAAATTTTTTTTTGAGGGACACAAATGAAGGGCGACAATTTGTAAACCTGTGAAAATTTTATAACAATTACGTCCACCCATTAAGTTTGCTATTTTTTCTGTCTTAGTAAAAAATTGTTATCCTTTTGACTTAGTGTCTTATTCCTTTATTTTTCTTACACCCAATAAATAATAATACAATTTTCAACCCCCATTATTTTGTTTCAGCTCTACTCCATTAAGCATGAAAACTGTTCAGATTAAGGACGAAATTTGATAAGAAAATTTGTCGATAATATTATTAGAATGTTGCCCTTATTCTCTGTTCATTTTTTAATATTAAAAATATATATTATCATAATTTCTCTATGAAAAGTGAATAAAGTGGAGAAAAAAAATTTGGTGGAATTTTTAATAAAATTCAACAAAAAAAAACTCGTTAAATTCGAAAATGCAGAATATAATCTTATTATCAATTGTTCGATGTAATTCATTTTTAATGAGTTTAATTTTTGTTTCATTATTAAATAAATGATACTTCGAAGAATTCAACAAAAAAAACAACCAATAATAACAATTTAGAATTGGAGTTTGCGCTAATAGGATTGTGGAAGGCAAATGCGTTTATATAAATTCACTTGTGAGGGTGGTATGCTATTTGGAAAATTGTTAATATTAATTTGTAAAAATTACATCAGATCCTTAATCGATAATTATTTATTTTACAAAAAAAGTTTGATTAATCATAAAATATGCGCATTATTAATGATTCGCAAAAAAAATATTTCAATTAATCCACTTTATTAAAAGTAATATTAAAACAAAATTCAGAATTTCTACAATTAACTTCGCCTTTTTTAATTTCGATTTTTTGAGGTTACAGAAAATCACATTTCTTGAGATTAAAAATTTGCCATTTTTTGAGGTTAACATTTTTTTTACATTTTTTGAGGTTAAGAAAACAACAAAATTTTTTGAGTTTTAAGAGATTATATTTTTTGATATTGTACAAAAAAATTACTTTTTTGTAAATTAAACAAATTATACTTGTTAAAATTAAAATTATTACATTTTTTTATATTAAAAAAAAAAACTTTTATGACGTTAGAAAAATTTTTTTTTTTGAGGTTAAACATTTTTTTTTCTTTATTTAAGAGAAAATTATAATATTTGATGTTAAAATCAACTTCATTTTTTTTAAGGTCAACTAAAAATTTATATTTCGTGCGGTAACAAAAATCAATATATTTTGAGATTTAAATTTTAAATTTTTTTACGATTCAAAAATATTTAAAATACATTTGAAATGATAAAATTTTTGAGACCGTGGAAAACCACATGTTTTGAGGTTAAAATTTTTTTTTTTTTTGAGATTGAACAAGTTTTTTCTTTTGATATAAAAAATTAACGATTTTTGAGGCTAAATAAAATGTTGTACAATATTTGATGATCAGAAATAATTTTTTAAGGTCAAAAAAATTATATTTTGAGATTAAAAACAATGACCATTTTTGATAAAAACTATTTTTTGAGGTAGGGTAAATTTTTTTTTGAGGTTAAAAAGTATTTTTTTTTTAGTTAAAAAATATGGCAAATTTAGAAGATAAAAAAAGTTATAATATTTAATGTTCAAAAATAATACATTTAGTGTTCAAAAAATTTTCTATTTTGTGATTAAAAACTATGACAGTTTTTGAGGTTAAAAACTTTTTTGATAATTGCAGTAAATTGAAATTTTTTGAGTTTTAAGATATTACATTTTTTGAGACTGAAAATCTCAACAAAAGTCAAAAAACTTATACTTCTTAAAATTAAAAATATTACAGTTCTTTATGTTAAAAATCATTTTTTGAAACTGTAAAAATCCATGTGTTTTGAGGTTAAAAATATTTCTGTTTTTGAGGTTACAATTTTTTTTTAACTCTTGTTATTAAAAATTATACACTTTTTGAGGCTAAATACTATTTTTCTTTGAATAGTATACGATTTAAATATTTGGAATTTTTATAACGTCAAAAAACATATTACTTTTTTTTAAAATTCGAAAATATAATTTTTGACATTAATGGTGTTTTTAATTTTACTAAAAATTACAATTATTCGAGTTTTTAAAAATTATACAAAATTTACTTTTTTTTAAAAAATCGACACAATAAAAATTTTAAAATATACATTTTCGTAGATAACAAAATATTGAATTTTATTTAATATTGCTAAAAATCCCATGTTTTGAAGTTGATTTTTGCGACAGTAAAAAAACTCACTAAAAATTTTGCTTCTTTAAAAAAAACACATATTTTTAATCAAAAAAAAATAATTTACATTTTTTAAGAAAATAATTATATTTTTTAAAAAAATATTACATTTTTTTTTTCAAATTAAACAAACGTTTTCTTTAATGTTGCAAAATATTGTTTTCTAAGTTCAAATAAAAAATTACAATAATATTAAATTTTTGATGTTACCGAAAGGTAACATTTTTTTAAAAAGAAAAATGTAAATTTTTATAGTTTTTAGTAAATTAATGTATATTTTTTAAGCTTGAATAAATGAAAATTTTAAAATCTTAAAAAAACGTTTTTAACTTCAAAAAATATAATTTTTTTTTAATATGGAATTTACAAAAATATTACATTTTTTTCGACATTGGAAAATGTAACATTTCTTTCAAGTTAAAATAACTAAATTTTTTGCCATTAAATAAATTATGATTTTTCAGATTTAATAAAAAGTCATAATTAATTGAAGTTAAAATCGTTTTTTAAGATTACAGAAAATAATAAAATTTTTGCAGAAAAAAATAAATGAAAAATAAAAAAATTACATTTTTTGTGGTAGACAAAAAATAAACATTTGTAATTTAATAAAAACTTATAATAATATCTTATTGGTAAAATGGAATTTGTACAATCTAATTAGAAAGGTTTCCTTTTAAAAAAAAGAAACACGTACTCTTATCTGGAAATTAGATAGCAGCAGCCATTGAATAACCGAAATTTAATCATGAACTTTTATACGAACAAAATATTATTTAAGATATATAAAAAGATTTTTCTGCTTTTTTTTTTAAATAAAAAAAAAACTATTTTAAATATCGTTAAAAAAATTTTGAAAATAATTGATAAACAAGAAAATAAAAAAAAATTGAGCAGTTATCAGAGCATACTGCATTATCGTTAAAGAATCGTTTTAATTTGATACTGCATTATCTGTAAAAGTGGTTCTTGTCTGGAAATTGACTCATAACAACAAAAAGAGAGGGGCGCTCTTTGAAAATACAATAGAATCAATAAAAAAAATTGAATAAAAATAAAGAAAATAATTTTTTTAGACTCATATTTAAGAGTGCCAAAAAAAATATATGTAATTATTGTTAAAAAGATCCTAAAAGCTCACCTGGATCCCAATTTGAATCGTTCGCCATTACTTCAGCAGTCATTCTTTAAACGAAATAAAAATATCACTTTCCCCCCCGACACGTTCTACAGTTTAACTGTAATAATAACGAACAAAAAATCAAACATTATTTATTATTTCAAACCGAATTAATTTTTTCTATTTTAAATTTGATTTTTCTTTCATTTTTTTTCTTTTGTTATTTTCGATATTAGCAGAGAAAAACACCAGAAATTCAGTTGAGGTGGTCGTCGGTTAATTTAGTTGTTGTTGTTGTTGTTTGTTGTTTGTTGTTTGTTGTTCTTAAAGTCAACGTCACCGTCGCAATAATGTCCCGGCGATTATGACCTGTTGTAGATGTCGGGTAATTGTTGTGTTGCTATCGTTACTGTAGTTGCTGTTGTTCTGTTGTTTTTGTAGTAGCAGTCGTCGTCGTTAATCACTCGAAATTCGAAATCAAATTTGGGACACCACGAGTTTAGATTTAATTTTTCTAAAAAGATAACTTTTTTTTTGTTGTTGAGAAAATTACATTAAAAACAACACAAATAAAATTACATTTAATTAAAAAAGAAAAGTCAGCTGAATTTAGAGAGTCTAGAATCCCCGCGGCAGAAGCGCACAATAAATTGGCTAGAGAGTTGGTTAGTCTATAATGGATGATGATGGATCTTAGATTCTATTCACGGATTCTAGACGGCAACTAAACGACAAAATAGAGATTGACTTCGATTCCCAATTGCCTAATAGTAAGAGTCGTATGAATACGCCGATGGATCTGAGAGTATGTGCAGGGCATGAGTTTGCGACGGCAGGTCTGTGTATACGCAATTATTGTTTTCGTCATTCGTGAAAATATACGAAATCTGCTGGTCTGGGGCCAGACTGTGGCCACAATAAGTATACATTCAAAAGGCGACACATATTATGGCCAACAAAGTGATATTTATAGTACACCCCCTGATGGTGAGGCACGTGAATTGGCCGAATCGGTGGTCAGTGAAGCGCCCTCTCTCTTCACTCGGAGGCAGTTGTTTTGTTCCGCTTGCTCGACATTATCAGAAGCCACTAATATAATTTGTCGTAATCGTTTTGATATTTCCTCACCATCGACCGGTAACTTAACATTCCTTAGACACGCCAAAATATTAAAAAGTTTTTTTTTTTTTTTGGGGAAAATTTCTTCTTTTAACGAAGAAAACACTTCGAGGGGAATAAAAAATGATACTAAGAATACCCAACCAACCAAAGCAGTTGGAAGAGGGAACAGTTGCCCATTATGAATTGAGGTCATTTAAGTATTTTAGCTTTTAAACTTTTTAATTTTGAATCATGCTAATTTAACCCCTTCCCCCCTTTCTACCTACCCCCCCCCACCCCACCCTCAGCCATTTCATTTAACCTGTGGTCATTGGTATTTGGCAAATTTAATGATTCTTTCGCATTTGTTAAAAATGTTGCACGCAATTTATAAAATTTAATAATGTGAACTCAACAAAAGAATATGATTTACTGGTGGTTGGTTGGTTGGTTGGTGTGGTACTAGCACTAAAAGGATAGAGAAAATTAAAAATAATTAGATGGCAAAAAAAAACAAAGACTAGAAAAAGGGAAAGAAATAAGAATTTTTTTTTTTTTAAATATTGACGTATTAAAGTTAATAGGCAAATTATTAAATGTGAAGTAAATTTCCTGAGACATAAATAATTATTGTAGATGGGAGCCCGTCTAACACGAACCAAATTGTTGATTGAATGTTTTGAAATAATTAATTAATAAAAAATATATATATATATATCAAAAACAAAAACAAAATCGGTTATTTTAATTTTTCAGTTGTAATTTCGGAACGAAATCCGGAAATTAACATTTTCTATTTGGCCAAGTTAAGTCTTAAAAAGCTAAGCCGCAATATTATTAATGATTTTGGATTTTCTCCTAGTGGATATTTATGATTGAATGATAATCCTTTACTTTAGTCAAAAAGTATTACTAATAATAAATCGATAGAGAAATTAATAAGAAACTTTTAGGAACCTGTTCCCTATTATGTCCGGGCAGGAATTCATCACGGAATCAGTAGAAATGAGGGATTTTCTTTTTCGGAATTTTTGCTAGCTTCTAATAATCGACTTGACAATAGTTTTTTTTTTTTGGTGCCAAAATACGCTTAACATCAAATAGATTGGCGACCTCTGCTTAGGCAGATTTGTAATAGAAGAGAACAAAACTGAATCGTTTTCATAAAATGGACTGTTGCCAAGAATCGACGACGAAAATGGTCGATAGTATTTTCCTAAATTCTATTAATTTCGAATGTGTGTATCTGTGTGTGTTTATTTCCTCTTCAAAAAATATTGGTGATTTTATTTGCTTTGATCCAATGGGAAATTGTATTAAAATTAAAATGATGCCAATAGTCTCTGAACTACTATGGAAGGTGGTGGCGATGCGATAGTGATGATCTGTGAGTCTCCCTTCCTTGAAAATTGAGTTCATGACTCTTCATGGATACTTAAAATAATGCGAATGTAATTTTTCTTTAGATTGCTGGCAATTTTCAAACATTTTGGGTAATAAGTAAATATTTCCCTTGATACCATATAAATACCTCCATCAGACCGCCCTTTTAATTGAATCATGTACGATGAAATGAAGACAAACTAACAATTCTCCTTGTGTACGTGGAATGTTGATAGCGATTTTGATTGAAGAGTTCCTTTCAAGGGACGAACGGAATCTACCTTAACAGCACTATAGAATAATATCTGAGGTGAAATTACATAATTGGCATGGCAGAGTTTTCAAGTTAATAAGAGGCAACCAAGAATAATAATTTCGCTTTCAAGTGGATAAAATTTTATGCTAGAGCAAAGTCACAAGACAGCCTCACTTCTAAGTGGATAAGAAGTTTTGTAGTTGCCTGGTATAGTGTACATACATACGTACTGAAAATGTGCACATATTCTTGTTGGACTAGTAACAAGCGAAAACGAGGACGAGGAGCAGAGTATGGAGTGCTCTTTAAATGCCTGCCTGTCATATGAATTTCGATGCGACCCTTTAACAACCACACCAGATAATATGCCAGCTACCAATATTCCGTCGAGATGTTTAGATACTCACAGATCTGAGGTAATAATGGCTAAGAAAAGATATAGGAAAGGCGAATAGAGACTCGGTTGTGTGGAGAGAGTGGCGGCCAGAGCAACGAGAGTACGGAAAATTCTATTTTTAATCGCGAAAACACTAAAAAATCCGGTCGGTGGATGGTCGTTTGGTGCGACAAGTGGGCACGGAAATTGATTCGTGAAAAATACCGTCGTACCGTACCCACCTATACGTACTTACAGGAATAGTACGTGCGGCACTCAAGTACGATGGGCCATGGCCTCAGTGCACGTCAATCGTGGTGATTGCGTGAAAATGCGCGAATTAAACCTTGAACTAGTTCAGTAAGTATTCGATGCTTATCCGTTGACAACTATGCATACAAATTCTGCCCACTTACTTTCGCATAGGTTGTATGGGTGAAAAGGGCACCAACCAGCACCCACTATCACCCACTATCACCCACTATCACCCAATTATCATCTTCACTCGTACTATCATACGAATCCTTTTATGTTCAAACTCAATGTCCTTGTCATAATAGTCACTATCATCCTCTGCACTATTATTCGATTACGTTTTCATGTCCTGTTAGCAATGGGTTTGTCCGTTTCAGATTTAATAATATTAAAAGGATAAAATCTCGTCCTTTCGTTTCGATTTGAAACTCCAAGGATTGAACAGAATTTTTCGAAAAATCTCAGTACATATTATAGAATGGAAGGAACGAAATAAATCGTATAGGATAGGTTGAAGGATCGACTACACCACAAGTCCTGTCAGTTAAATGGTAGCCAGTCGCCAGCTGTCAATACGAATTGCGGAAAATCAATTTTCTCTGCCGAACCGAAATTTTCTATTTTTCGCTGCTCTCACAGGCGTACCTTTTCCGCTTCAAGATGGCATAATTTTCCGCTGGCGAACACAAATGCGAAACACTATCAACTGACAAGAATTACACTAATTTAACTAATAAAAATTTTGACGAAAAATCAAAAGGAAAAACACATAATGCCTTAACTAAAGGATACTTCAATGCCGTATGTTTGGCCAATCGAAACACTCTCTCGCACCACGCTTAACAGAACTTATCACAATCGCTACGAAACTGACGAGCCAAACGATACGACTTCCACCAGAAGGGTCTTCGGTATCGGTCTGGGTCCCTTCTGTCTTCCCGTAACGTCTCGTAAGCATTTGTACAATTAATGCCTAGTAAATTTAGGGGAAATTATAATAGGGGAAGTGAATACATACTAACATAGTTTGGCATCCGTAAGGGAATCACCCGTGGTTCCATTTTAGTTATTTTTGCACAGAGAAATAAAAAGTATTTGCTCTTATTGCCCATTTGTACACGTATGCATTCGGGTTCAAATTTTGTAAATTTGTTGGTGGAAATTATTTTTCCAAAGTTTACCAGCGACACCGAAAGAATTTTGAGTTGGAAACACTGAATGCGGTTAAGAAAATCATTGCGCATACACAGCACCGTAAGCGGTGAAAATTTTCACTTGCACACACGTTGCGATGTGGTTTGTGTCTGTGCTTGGCTATCGAGCAGGGTCCGCTAACACCGCATTGATATTTCGAGGAGAGTTTTCCCATTTTTCTTTTCCTACCATTTCATGAAGAATTTTATTAATTAATTCGTATTTATGCGACCTTTCAACGTGTGCTGTTTCTCAATATAAGTTAGATTAGAGCAGTGACGGACAAAAAATACTGGGCGACTTTTTTGCTGAAACTATTTTTCACAAATAATCGCGTAGACATTTGGAGGAAGAGTTTAAGTTACTGGAAATTTCATTTTGATTTTCGTTTTTTTAGGAAAAAATTTAAGTTAGGTTAGATTAGTGTCGGACAAAAAATACTAGCTGACTTTTTTGCTGAAACTATTTTTCACGAATAAACGCGTTTTTTTTGTGGAGGACAGTTTTCCCAATTTTCTTTTCCTACCATTTTATGAAAAATTTTATTAATAATATACTGTGGGAAGAGGATATTTTGAGAATTTAATTAATTTATTTGTATTTCATGCGACATTTCAACGTGAGCTGTTTCCCTATATAAGTTAGGTTAGAACAGTGTGCTGAGCTGTTTCTCAATATAAATTAGGTTAGAACTTTTTCCAATTTTTCCAAGATAATTTTCTTTCCATGTAATTATATGAACGTTTTAATAATAAAATACTGTTTAAGAGGTCATTCCTATTTATGCGACCATTTAACGTGGGCTATTTTCGACCATTTAACGTGGGCTATTTTGTTAGGTTAGGACAGTGTCGGACAAAAAATATTGACCGGCTATTTTGCTGAAACTATTTTTCAAAAATAAACGCGTTGACATTTGTAGAAGAGTTTTCCCAATTTTTTTAAGATAATTTTATGTTACTGCAAATTTCATATTGATTTTCGTTTTTTTAAAAAAAATTTAAGTTTGGATAGAGTAGCGTAGGACAATAAATACTGGCTGACTTTTTTGATGAAACTATTTTTCACAAATAATCGCGTTCCCAATTTTTCAAGATAATTTTCTGTTACTACAAATTTTAATAATAAAACTGTTTAAGAGGCCATTTGTATTTATGCGACCATTTAACGTGAGCTATTTCCGAATATAAGTTAGGTTAGATTAGTGTCGGACAAAAAATACTGGCTGACTTTTTTGCTGAAACTATTTTTTACAAATCAACGCGTTTTTTTGTGGAGGACAGTTTTCCCAATTTTCTTTTCCTACTATTTTATGAGAATTTTATTAATTTATTTGTATTTACTGCGACCTTTCAACGTGAGCTGTTTCTCAATATAAGTTAGGTTAGAACAGTGTCCTGAGCTGTTTCTCAATATAAATTAGGTTAGAACTTTTTCCAATTTTTCCAAGATAATTTTCTTTCCATGTAATTTTATGAACATTTTAATAATAAAATACTATTTAAGAGGCCATTTGTATTTATGCATCAATTTAACGTGAGCTGTTTCCCAATATAAGTTAGGTTAGGACAGTGTCGGACAAAAAACACTGACTGACTTGTTTGATGAAACTATTTTTCACAAATAATCGTGTTTACATTTGCAGGAGAGTTTTCCCAATTTTCTTTTCCTACCATTTTATGAGAATTTTATTAATTTATTTGTATTTTATGCGACCTTTAAACGTGAGCTGTTTCCCAATATAAGTTAGGTTAGGACAGTGTCGGACAAAAAACACTGGCAGGGTGTCTTGCAGAAAAAGTCGCACTGACATTTCGAAAAGACTTTTCCCAAATTTTTCAAGATAATTTTCTTCTTATGTAATTTTATGCAAATTTTAATAACAAAATACTGTTTAGAAGGTCATTCGTATTTATGCGTTCACTCAATATAAATTATGGTAGAACAGTGTTGTACAAAAAATACTGACCATCTTTTTTGCAAGAAATATTTTTTTACTCGTACATAGTGATTTTATTTTTTTATATATTCAAACTTATTTTAAATAAATGATAAACGGTAAAATTTTTAAGAATTTCTATATTTAAGTTAAATTTAACTAATTTTATTACATTCAAAAAAAAATCATATATAATTTTCGTTAACTTAAATTTGATTTTTGTAGAAAATTTTTATTTTTAATAAAATTTTTATTTAGCAAAAACTGAACACTTTTTTTTTATTATTTAAAAAAAATATCCTTTTTTTAAATTACTTATTAACACTAAGAAGTTAGTGATGTGATTTGTTTTATGCACAAAAAGAAGAAATTTTATCCATAATAACCGAAACGACCTTTGCCGCCATATTTGTAACGATATCGTTCATGATATCGATATCGTTGTGCATATCCGCCATGATAGCCACCATAGCCGTATGGTCCGATGGGGCCACCAAATCCAAGACCTCCGACTGGGGCAATTGCAAATCCGAATGCGGCAACTTGTCGGGATTTTCGGTCTGCTATGTTTTCATGCTCTAAAGGTGACACTTGCGGTTGATCTGCTTGATGAAAATCATCTGAAACTTGTTGAGTTTCTAGATCCACTGGTAATCCTTCTGCTTTATTGAGAACTAGTACTGCTATTACCACAATTATTAAGAGTTTCGTATTCATTTTGAAATTGTTCTTTTAACAAAAAATAGAATTTTTCTCAAAAACGAAATTCGAAAAAAAACACAAATCTTATTCCGTGCGGTCTTATTTCTCTAGTTGATCTGAAGTAAGAAACCTCATAAACATCTTCAATATATACGAATGCCGAAAATATTAGCTTGTTAATTATAATTTGGTAATGAATGGCTAAATGGAAATTATTACCTAAATGACAAATATTTGTGTAAATATAATTTTTTTCACAGTTTGGATTTCTAGTACGTTGAAGGTCTTGTGAGTGTTTTTTTGTTGTTGTTATTTAAGTTGTCGGATAAATACATTTACGAAAAGTCGAAGTTGATCTTTGATTTGTTGATTTTAAAATAGTAGAATTCTTTTTATTTTCAATAAAAATGAATTTTAGATTTGAAGACAATATTTTTTTTTAAAATAATTTTTGAATGCACTTGAGAAAAGTTATTAATTACAGATAGATTAAAAGTTTCCTAATTATTGTAAGTAGAATTTTTTTTAAACAATATATTGTATTTATATATTTATTAAAAATAGTTTAATAAATTATTGTATTTTAAAAAGAGAATTCATAATTTTAGTTTATAATTAAAACTGCAATTTTGGCCACCTTGAAATTGAGAATTTTTTTTCGGATTAAATTTATAATGAAATTAATTGTATAAAAATTTTTAATTGTTTATTATTCTTTATTATAATGGAATAGTATTTTTCCAATTTAATTGCTATTATATATTTATTATTTAAATTAATAAAAGTTTTTTTTTATACTCTTCGCATGTGCTTTTCTGATTGTACGATTGACTATACTTTCGTAGATTCTTCTGTGAACGGCAATTTTCTTCTTAAAAAATGATAATTATGAATAAGAGGATATAATAAAATTTTTTTATTAATATAAAAGGTTTTTGTATTGAAAATAGAGTTTTTTTTCTTCTTCAAATAAAACCTTCAATAAAATTGTTTAATTAAATCGGAAACAAAATTATTCAGAATCGTTTTTATACTTTGCGTAACATTTGTACGGTTGAGTAGAGTTTAAAATTTTAATTTTTTTTTAATAATTACAGAAATATTATTTTTAAAAGTATAAAATTTTTTTTTAATAATAACAGCTTTTAACTTTATTTTTAAAAGTATAAAAATCCAATTGATATTTACACAAAAAATATTTTTAATCTGAAAAAATTCACATTTGTCAGGTTTTATTCTGGCGATAAGAATTGCTCTGTCGTATCATTGAAAATTCGAATTTCTTTCTTTTTTCGTTAAATTATTAATTTTTTTTGTTATTACAAAATATAAAAAACAAATAAATAAAAATATTTATATAAATCCAAATAAATGATCTAATTTTATTCCAAAGGGCAACAAATAAAATCATTAAAAATTATGAAATTTTACTGATTTTTTACTGAGCACTGCCATTGGATATAATTTTATATTTAATATTTCTTCATTTATAAATAATATTGATGATCGGTAATCATTTTCTTTTGAAATGTTTTTCGATAAATTGAACGTTTAAATTGGAAAAAAAATCATAATTTTCACAAATGACGAAACACAATTTGCGATTTTGCTTGTGATCAGGTGAATCCATAAGTTCATGAACATTTTACGGATATTTTTCCGAACTTTTCCAACTAAATCGCATAGTATTAAATAATATTATTTATTCCATGTTTGAAAACGACGATTGGAGCAGAGCAAGGTCATAAAATTTGATTGGGAATTTCCGAAAATGTTGATCTTTCGATTTGAAAGCGTATGAAACGAGTCGTGATTATTGAGTATCGATCGGATCGCTGAAAATTGATTAATGATTTGTGTACATACTTTGGAACTGTTTATTATTATTTTTTTTTCGAATATTTATTTATTAAACTTGTTCAAATATCAATAAAGTGCTTTCAACGATTTTTTTAGCAAGAAATATTGAATCAACAAACTTATAAGTTTAAATAAGCGTAACTCAGACAAAATTTATTTTGAATGAGATTTCTTCAAAAAAGAAACTACAATTTTTTGTTCACTATCAGTTCAAAGCCAAACGAAAAAATGAAGATAGATTTAGATGATTCTTTTGTAAAATTAATTATATTAATTTAATTCTATAGAAAATTATTAAAGAAAGATAAAAAATGTTCTTTTAATATTAGAAGGTATTTTTTTCGAGTACGCCTGATCATTTTCAAATGGGAAATATAAAATCGAATCATTAAATGAAATAGTTTATATCTTAAAATTGATAAATAATTGTTGTTATATATGGTTTAAGTTGAAAATATTCAGCTGCCGCTACTTGGCAAAAGATGGCTCTGTGAGAGAGGAGAATTTGCTTGCAGGAAGCAATGATTAATCGGATCTAATTTAAATTGAAAGTAATGTTTGTACGGAAATATTAGATTTTTTGTTTGTTTATTTAATCAGAAAGGGAGTGAAAGAATACCAATCGAAATGGGGGACAAGAAATCATTCCCAATTCATGCTTCTAACTGTAATACGAATATAACTACAATATATGCAAAAGTTTATAAATAATTATCTAATTTGCGCTTCGAAAAGTAAAGTTACAGAAAATACACTTTAAATTCAGATTTTGAAAAAAATTTCATTTTATTATATTATTTAAACTTTGCCATTCTATTAAAAATATAATATTATTCAAATAAAATCCATAAGATTTCTTGCAGGATTCGATCCATTTGAGGATATTTTTGATAATTTTTTTCGCACGTTTCTGGCTCTAAATCGACTAGTAATTGATGGATGTAGGTTTTTAAATGACCTAAAATTTAAAAATTCACTATGTAAATATGAGTTTTTATATAGTTTTATAAAAAAAATAGTCCTGATGGCATTTGTTGATATTATTTTGAAGAAAACCATATGTAGTCCAGATTAAAAGTTTTAAATTCATACCAAAAAATGACACTTTTTATGCGGCCATATCATTCAAAATTGACAATAATCGTTTGACCTTCTTCATTTTTAAAGAGAGACTAAAATGCACCTTCTTCGTTTTTAAGACCAAATTGCACACCAGATAATTACTTTTTACCAATACAATAGATTTACGACAGTCACTTGTGGATTTTCAGAGCCTCATATTTGATAAATTTTCTTATTAACGCATCTACAAAGTAATAAGGAAGTCTCATTGCTGAAGAAAATTTTGTTCGAATCGGTGCCTTTTTTGCACATTCAATAGTCAATTAAATAATTCTACTATAAATGGCAAGTTCTATACTAAGCAAATATTATATTTAATAAAAAATGTATATTTAAAAATTATAAAATTATAGGAATTTACTTTTAATATAAAAAAATGGATAAAGTAATACGATTTATTGTTTACTAAACATTGTTGATGGTTCCTGAAGAACGGAAGGAAGCGTTAAAGAAACTTTGACTTCTCATAGTTGAAAATATCAATTTTTGAGGATATCTTTCCTTATATTTTTAATACATATCTTTTTGATACATGCTTAACTATTCCATCTTTATTAGTTCAACCAGGATCATGGTTCATCAGCAGCGCTTCGATAAAATCACTTCAACTCTGCGTAAAAATTGCAGTAAAATCGAAATTTTTTAATTAAAATTAACTTGTATTTTTTTAGAATAGATAATATTGATAATAATTATACAATAGATAAACAAAAAAATCGTTTTCAAGTTAATTCTCATTTTTTTCACTAAAGATGCACCTTTTTTTATAACTAATTGTGGTGCATTTTTTATTAATTTGAAAAGGACTTTAAATTGCATTTTTTTTTAATTTATAAATTTCTTCTAAGCATTTTGAATAGTTTCTGTATTTTCTCTATTAATATAAAATTTATATATTTTGTTTTTATTGAGAATATTACAAAAGCATTGAATTTAAGAAAATGTCATGAAAAAATTGTAAAATATTTACAAAGTTTTTAAAATTTTTATGTATTGGCAAACTTGAATTTAAATAATCATTATCTTTAGCCAATACGACGTCTGTTCAAAAAGTATCATGAATTTTGAATTTCCGCGGGTTACGTATACTCGATTTTCGATTTTTTATGGCGTTATGTTCGGCCGACAAGTTCAGCCATTTTGAATGTTCAGTTAATTTTTGACAGCTGCTTTGCTTGCACGTGTTTTGGCTTGTCTTCCATTTTTGCCCATTCCAAAAAATGGATCAAAGAATCTGTAACAAATTTTGTGTGAAAAACAAAATTAATTGCGCGGACGCATTCCGAATGTTGACTGTGGCATATGGTGAAGCTACCTTGGACCGAAGCAACATTTATCGGTGGTACAAAATGTTCTCAGAGGGCCGAGAAGATGTGAGCGACGAAAAGCGTGCCGAACGCCCGAGCACGTCAACAACAGACAAAAACATTGATAAAGTGAAGAAAATAGTATTGACCACCATAAGAAAAGTTGCTGAGGACTTAAACATATCGATTGGATCGTGCCATTAGATTTTTACTAATGATTTGTCGTGAGACGGGTCGCCGCGAAATTCGTACCAAAATTGCTCAATATCGACCAAAAACAGCATCGCATTAACATTGCTAAGAAGCTGTTGGACTTTGTCCGCGATGACCCAAATTTGCTCTAGAGGGTCATATCTGGTGACGACGAATCATGATTTTATGGTTATGACGTGGAAACCAAAGCTCAATCATCCCAATGGAAGCTGCCGCACGAGCCAAGACCGAATAAAGCGCGCCAGAACAAAAATTGGCTTTTGCTATTTTTGGCCAAAAACAACACACTAATAATTCCACAGCCACCGTATTCCCCAGATCTGCCACCCTGTGACTTTTTCTTGTTTCCGAAACTGAAGAACCCCATGAAAGGACGACGTTACGCTACGATTGTAGAGATAAAGACGGCATCGAAGGAGAGGAGCTGAACAAGATCACAAAAAATGATTTTTCGAAGTGCTTCGAGGACTGGAAAAAACGTTGGCACAAGTGTATAATATTTGGTGGGGATTACTTTGAAGGGGACAAAATAAATAGTCATGAATAAATAAATAATTTTTGAAAAAACACAAAATTCGTGATACTTTTTGAACAGAACTCGTACAAAAGCATTGAATTTGAGAAAAATTTCATAAAGAATTTGTAAAATATTTACAATATTTTTTTAAAGTAATTAAATTATTTATAATAATAAATGGCAAACTTGAAACTAAATAATTATTACATTTATTAATATAATTATTTAGTCACTGTTAAATGACAGAATTATATTTTCTAAATGGCAAAATGGATAACTCTATATCAGTGTTCTGATTTCAGCTTGTTTTTCAGAACCCTTTTCCCCCTACTTGTTGAAAAAGTTTAAAGTTATCAAGCAGTGCCAAAAAAAACAAGATGATGGTGAATCAACAAACCATACACAGTGTGTCCCAAAAATAACCGAACTTTATGTTTAAATCATACAACATGCAACGCCATCTATTATAAAATTTGGTGTTAAACTTGAAAAAAAATTCGCTGAGACAGACGAATTGGTGGAAAAAGTTTATGGTGATGATTGTATGAGTCGTACTCAAGTTTATACGTGGTTTACACAATTTAAAAATGGTCGTGAGAATTTAAATGACGACCTAAGACCAGGTCGTCCAGAAGCTAGTAAACGTGCTGAATTGATGGAAAATAGTACGTGAAATCATTGGTATCGATGCAAAATTTTTACTACGAGAAAATTAAATACGAGTAAAAACACTATTTGGAGAATTTTAACTGAAGATTTGGGTAAAAGAAAGGTCTGTGCGCGTTTTGTTCCACATGAATTAAATGAAGACCAAAAAATCGCTCGCGTGGAGCATTGCAAAGACATTGTTGAAACTGCTGAAAACAATCCAGACTTTCTTGATTCGATCATAACTGATGATGAGTCATGGTGTTTTGAATATGACCCTGAAACTACTACCTTGATCAAAGGTTCCCGGAACAAGGTTAAGTTGGTACATCTGTTGTTGATATTCCCTTTAAATCTTAGCGTCATAGACATTTCCAAAAGTTACGTAGCCAAGAGTACATCTATCTCTGTGTGTCTTGGCGATTTTTTACAATTTTAGAAATGGATTTAAATTTGCAACAACGAACTTGTATTAAATTTTGCGTGAAAAACGGATTTAATGGTTCGCGAACGTTAGAAATGTTGGAAAAGTGTTTCGGCAACGATTCTCTAAAGAAAGAAGTCGTTTACCAGTGGCACGAGCGGTTCAAAAGTGGTCGTGAGTCAATCGAAGATGATGAACGCAGTAGCAGAACATCGACATCGAAAACCGACGAAAACATTGATAAAGTAAAAGAAATGTTGGTCAATAACCGAAAATTAACCATCAGAGCGATAGCGGAGGACTTGAACATTGCCAATGGATCCGTCCAAGACATTTTGGTTAATGATTTGGGTTTCCGTCGTGTAGCAGCAAAGTTGATGCCAAAAGACCTCAATTTCATGCAAAAAGGAGAGCGTGTTGACGTCGAAAAATACATGATTTGTGAGGCTGAATCCGATCCCACATTCATCAAAAGGATCATTACTGGAGACGAGACGTGGGTTTATGAGTACGACACGCAATCCAGACATCAGGCAAGTTAATGGCGTTCACCAAATGAGCCGAGACCAAAAAAACCACGTTGTTTTCAGTCAAAAAAGAAGGCAATGCTCACGGTTTTCATGGATTACAACGGTGTAGTGCATCATGAATTTTTGCCAGAAGGCCGGACAGTAAACAACGAGTATTATTGGGGCGTTATGAGACGTTTGCGTGAAGCAATTCACCGAAAGAGACCAGAATTGTGGGCAGAAAACTCGTGGATTTTGCACCATGATAACGCACGGTCGCACAGTGCCATCATAATGCCATCGTAATTTTTTGATGAAAAATGCAACAAATACATTCCAATAACCACCGAATTCACCTGATTTGGCTGCCTGTGACTTCTTTCTGTTCAATCGAGTTAAAAAACCATTACAGGGAACGCGTTTCAACAGCCGAGAGGAAGTAATGGAAAAATCGCAGGAAGCACTGATGGACATACCGAAAACCGAATATAAAAAATGTTTCGAGGATTGGATCAAGCGCTGGCATAAGTGTGTTAAAGTCGATGGGGATTGCTTTGAATGTTGATTACTTTTCAATGATTCGAAGGGTATTGTCTACAAGGAATTTGTTCCAGAAGGTCGAACTGTTAATGGAAAATACTATTTAGGCGGATTAGATCGTTTGTGGAAAAGAATTGGTCGTGTTAGACCTGAATATCCAGCAGGAAAACAGCTGTTTTTATTGCACGATAATGCACCCTCTCATAAGACCAAAAAAGTGAATGAATTTTTGATTTCTTAAACTGAAAACCAAGATGAAAGAAGTATTTTATGATGATGTCCCAGCCATTCAAGCAGCCGTAACCGAGGTGCTAAAGAACATTCCTATAAATGACATAAAAAAATCTATGCATGCACTGGTTGATCATTCCAAACATTGTATTGAGTCTAATGGAAACTATTTTGAATAAATAATAATATTCAAAGATAATATAATGTGTATTTTATTCTATATCCCAAAAGTTTTGTTATTTAGGTCCTCCAAAAAGAATTCTGTCCTGGATCCTTCGAAAAGAAGATAAACTCTAACGATTCTAAAATTTCGATACTATAAAATCGACAATAACTTCCAAATGTCCTATTGTTAAAATTTGATTAAGATACTATCCTCTAAAAGAATTTTTCATTTCCCAAATAATCCTGACAGCAATTTTAAGATCATTCAATAGCCGAATTCGCTATCCGGCCTAATACACTACTATTACTTAATAATAGAATGACATGAAAGGAGAAAAAAAAACTGGCATTAAAATTTCATAACTATATCAAAACAAAAAAAAGAAAAAAATTTAAGAAAATATTGATGACTTTTCGAATGAATCAATCAATGTTAATCGTATAAAAATTATGCTTGATAACATATAAGAAAGCACCTACAAAGGGTAAAAACGGATAAAAAAAAAATCAACCTCTTAACTAATTATTACTTTGAAGTGGGCTTTTTTTTGTGGTCCATACTGTAATTTTAATCTTACACCTTGAATCGAAAGTGCAGATATTTACACATTCATATTTTGATGGATCAATTAATCTGACGACGAACACGTAGTATAATTATTGGATTTTTTTTTATATTTATTTTGTTGGTGTGGTCTTAAAAAAAAATAAAAATTGTTCGTTTTTTTTGGTCGATTGATGATGGGTTATTTGGTATTTTGGCTTTGCAGTTGAACATTTTGTGAAAGGAAACAGATCAGCAAAAAAAGTCTCAAGTTCATGATGAATTTTTGTCGATGTAATTTTGAAAGAAGACAAAAACAAAAATCCAAACTATTAAAACAACTCCATTTAATCTTTAACATATCGAATATGGATAGAAGAGGAAATTGCTTGCTGGAATAAAAATCAAATCTATAAAAGTATCCATCTTCAGAAATATTTGATTTGTTTTTTTTTTGTTACTTTAATGCTATTATATAAAAATATGTCCAAATTTTCTGCAAGAGATTGTATAGTAACTGAGGTTGAGATAAGATTGCATAATTTTCATATTTACCTTTTGGCCATAAATCAAAAGGAAATAGTGCAACAAAATGCCAATATCCAAAAACAAAAAGAGAAAAAAACTTTAAAAATATAGAAATTCACATGGAATGGAATTTTTTTTTTTAAAGATATTAAAGCGTTAAAGGTTAAGAAGATAGACCCTTGCTTAAAACAAAACAAAACAAATATCTACCTCAATTCGTTCAGGTTGTTGTCGTTATTTTTACCACCCCCACCATCACTAGCATGGCAACTCCATTAAAGTTTTTTTTTCTAGTAAATTTTTTATTATTAATTTGACAGATAATCAATCAATCAGTGAATTTAAACAAATAAATTACAATTTTCATATAAAGTTTTATTATTATAATAATAATAATTTTTTTTTCTATTTGTAAAAAGAATAAAATATATTTTTTTGTGTTAATTTCCTTTTTGGAGAGATTTGAATCAGTATCAGTTCAGCAGTTGCAATGAACTATTTGGTATGGATTTTTTTTTTTTTTTTTTGAGGGAGAAGTTTTTTTTAATTAAAATGATTTTGTTTTTTTTTTTGGAATTTGTTTTTTTAGGAAAATTTTTATATTTGGATAGTTTGTGATGCGGTTTGTTCTGGACCATATAGTGCAAATGGATCGGTTAATCGAATGGAGATTGAAAATATTAATTTCGATTCATGCTGTCGTGATTGGTTCTATCAAGTTATGAATTTTTGTTTAGATAACCATACTGATATGTCAATTGAATATGTTATTATATGGTTATTGGAATTATTGCCAAGAATAACAAATCAAATTTCGTCAATGTTGACAGGGAAATCAACCGTCACAATTGATTGTAGCGCAACTATAAAAAGATGCCAACTTAGAGGATATCCATTTGAATGTAGTTCACATTTTCGGAAAATAGCAAAAGACTATTTGGTAATGTCGACAAAATATACATATTGTAATAGAGAAATATACAAAATGAATATGATCATCTTTATGGCAATCACCCTATTAGGACTTTGTATAATTTTTTGGAAACTTTATCTAACAGGAAATGAAAAATTTCGTAACAATCATTTAAAAAATGAAACATGTTCAAAAATAGAAAATATATCGAATACAAATAAAATTTTGAAAAAATTAATTACATCAAAAAATGATAGTGCTATACCATCGCTAATAGTTAATATAAAAATTGATTATGAAAATATTGAAAAAGTTGGTATAAAAGTCCTTATACCGAAAATACCCATCAAAATTGATAGTAGTCACTTATATAAGAGACCTAGTATAAGATATATAATTGATATTCTAACAAAAGGTACATTGCTAACAAATAATCAAATGGAATTAACTAATAATATTGGTGATCATTCGAAAGAGATTCAATCAAAATATAAGCCAGGTGTTTCAGAACCAATTACTCTCAGTACTAAATATGAAAAGAAGAGAAAATCAAAAAGTTACATTCAAGAAATATTTTATTCACAAAATCAACGTCGGAGACGAAATATTCCAGAACTACCCATAAAAATGAAGAAATTTCCATAATAATTTTTACTTTTTTTATAAAAATAATATTTTGCCATTTGTTGATAGAAATTATTATAAATATTGTATTGCCATCATTCATTAGTTAATAGTAATGAAATGGAAAGTTTTTTTTGTTTGTTTAGAAA
Organism: Atherix ibis; assembly: GCA_958298945.1. Taxonomy (NCBI): domain Eukaryota; kingdom Metazoa; phylum Arthropoda; class Insecta; order Diptera; family Athericidae; genus Atherix; species Atherix ibis. The sequence goes on along the minus strand of OY282607.1, from coordinate 1,443,842 downwards.
TAAAATTAATATTAATATAACTACGATAAGGGAAGTAAGTGTGCTTAGCTTAAATACAGCAGGCCAAAAAGTCATTCGTATTAGATAGATTGAATTTTTTTTCTCGAATTAAATAATAGAAAATTTATTTTCAAATTCGAAGAGAAATATATTAAAAATGAATTTTCTATATTTATTTTCTGTATAAAAACCCATTTGTTCATAAATTGAAATTTTTCCATTATTAAAATGCTTTTATTTTTTAATAACTTTTAAAAAATTTTCCGTTATTAAAATTCAAAATAATCCATTGAATTTTCCATCTTCCTATAAATCGTCTTACCTCCTATTTGTTCTTGGTAATAGTTTTTTTTTTTACTTTTGTAAATTTAAATTCTATCTGAAACTACAAATAATTTGTAACAAGCAGATTTTTTAAGGGAAGCTACAGGAACATGTGAAGACGTGTATGGGAAAACACCCATTGATGTCTCACCAAGAAGGGAATTATTTATTTTATAGATTTAAGAAATCAAAAGGGTATTATTGCAGTTTCAAACGTCGAATGGTGTATAGTGGAAGGATGGGAGGGAACAGTTCTTTAGCTAAAGGATTAGGATGATAGGATAGATGGAAACCGATTATAGAATTCGGATTGGGAGATTGGGAAATATTTTTTACATCGGGAGATACGAGGTCTATTCAAAAAGTATAGCAAATTTTGAATTTCCGCGGATTACGTATATTAGATTTTCGATTTTTTGTGGCGTTTTGTTGGTACTCATGTCTATAACGTATGCCGACAATTTTGGCCATTTTGAATGTTCTGTTAATACTTGACAGCTGCTTTGCTTGCACGTGTTTTGGCTCGTCTTCGATTTTTGCTCAATTTCGACGAAAAACAGCGTCGTATTAATATTGCTAAGGAGCTGTTGGATTCTGTCCTCGACGACTTAAATTTTCTCCAGAGGGTCATAACTGGTGTTATGATGGGTTCATGGTTATGACGTGGAAACCAAAGCTCAATCATCCCAATGGAAGCTGCAGCAGGAGCCAAGACCGAAAAAAGCGCTCCAAGTTCGGTCGAATGTAAAGGTTTTGCTCACAGTTTGCAGGGGCGTGGTACATCATGAGTTCTTACCACAGGATAGAACGGTGAATAAGGAATATAACCTGCAAGTTATGCGCAACTTGCGCGAAGCAATCCGCCAGAAACGCCCGGATTTGTCGAAGAACAAAAATTGGCTTTTGGCATTTGTGGCCAAAAACAACACACTAATAATACCGCAGCCACCGTATTCCCCAGATCTGGCCCCCTGTGACTTTTTCTTGTTCCCAAAACTGAAGAGCCCCATGAAAAAACGACGCTACGATTGAGGATATAAATACGGAATCGAAGGAGACGAGCTGAACAAGATCACAAAAAATGAATTTTTGAAGTGCTTCGAGGATTGGGAAAAACGTTGGCACAAGTGCATAATATCTGGTGGGGATGACTTTGAAGGGAACAGAAAATAGATATTCATGAATAAATAAATAATTTTTGAAAGAAAACACAAAATTCGTGATACTTTTTGAACAGACCTCGTACACAGTTCACGAACAAATGGATTGTAGGATTTGGATTGGAAAGGAAATTGGAATGATTTGATTCCGTAAGTCCATACGGAACTGTGAGCAAGGTCCCAAAGACATATGCCAGAGGCCATATCTAAGCACCACAACCGTAGAGCTATTTGATGTCTCAGGTATGGCGGATTTAATGCTTAAATAGACAAGGCTAGGGGAAGTTTTTTTTTCTTTTTTCTTTTAATTTGGATAGAGGAAAAGTGATAATTATATTTGATGGAGTAGATAAATTTGTGTTATTGGGTAATACCCAATCAGTTATTGGGTAAATCCTACTCAAAAAGGAGCTTTTTGTTGTGTGACAGGCTGTGCACGATTGCCGAGTAGGAAGTCGTGGGTAATGGCGGTATGACCAATTCGAATTCTGAGTAATTTCCTTTCCCAGAACTTCTGATTGGTTGTCGAGTAAATCGGATTGGCGATGGTCTGCCAGTGTGTAGCGTGGAAAGTCTCACTCACTATATTCCCATTCTGTGCATCTGGTGGACGCTGATGCTTCTAGTTGACACAAGATGAGTGGATTAATGAATGCCGCGAGTACTGTGGGAACTGGGCTTAGCAGAACCTCATTTGCAAGCAGATCAGCAAATCCGTTGCCAGGAATACCTACATTGTTATCCGGCACCCACCGCAATTGAATAAAGCGACAGTTTATTAGACGATGTCTGATATAATTTATTACGGGGTCCATTCTGGAGACATGAAATAATTGCTTCGTAGCCATTTTTATGTTTATTATTAACAACATGTTCTAAAATATAGAACTGCAAAATCGTACTGTTCAGAGTTCTGCAAAATAAGCTGCTATCTTGTATGGAAAAATACCATAGTGTACCTCCTGAAAGCGACTGCTCGCTGGTTGATAAACAGCAAAAGATGTTCAATGGTCATTAGTTGCCGCATCAGTAAAATAAATTGCCGCATCAGTAAAATAAATTGCCGCATCAGTAAAATAAATTGCGGCATAAGTAACAGTTCGGCTGAAAAGTTTAGAACGAAACACAGTAGAAATATTTTTTATTGCAAAATTCATTTTTATTTTTCAACATAGTTGCCTTCGAGAGCGATACAGCGATTATAGCGATCTTCCAACTTTTCGATACCATTTTTATAGTACTCTTTCGGTTTTGCCTCAAAATAGGCCTCAGTTTCATCATCGGTCTAAAATTTCTTGCCAGCGAGCATTCTCTTGAGGTCTGCAAACAGGAAAAAGTCGCTGGGAGCCAGTACTGGAGAACACGATGGATGGGGAAGCAATTCGTAGCCCAATTCATTGAGTTTGACCATCGTTTTCATCGACTTGTGACACGGTGCATTGTCTTGGTGAAACAACACTTTTTTCTTCTTCAAATGAGTCCGTTTCTTAGCGATTTCTTTCTTCAAACGATCCAATAACGCTATATAATAGTCGCTGTTGATCGTCTGTCCCTTCTGGAGATAGTCAATGAATATTATATCATGCGCATCCCAAAATACAGACGCCATCACCTTGCCAGCCGACTGTTGCGTCTTTCCACGCTTTGGATTCGGTTCGTCGCTCGCTCTCCAGTCTGCCGACTGCCGATTGGACTTTGGAGTGTAGTGACGGAGCCATGTTTCATCCATTGTCACATATCGACGCAAAAATTCGGGTTTATTGCGCTTGAACAGCTCCAAACACTGCTCAGAATCATCAACACGTTGTTGTTTTTGGTCCACAGTGAGCTCACGCGGCACCCACTTTGCACACAGCTTTCGCATGCCCAAATATTCATGCACGATATGTCCAAAACGCTCTTTCGATATCTTCAGAGTCTCAGCTATCTCGCTCAACTTCACTTTACGGTCATTTAAAATTATTTTGTGGATTTTTTTGATGTTTTCTGCCGTAACCACCTCTTTTGATGATAATAGATGATAATGAACTTTTTGTAGCCTAAATTGGCAGAAATTAATTTAACAAATATGAGGTTTCAAAGAAACGGCGCTATGTACCACCCCGCCCACGCCACAAGCTTAAATCCGCTGTTTGGTGGTAGATGGCATGAGTGAGCGTATTAAGCTACCATGGGCACGCCATACTTTTTTTATGAGTTTGGCTCTGCTTTTCTGCTTCAATTTGAAGAAATCGGCTGCCGAATCGTATCGAATGCTTATGGAGGCCTATGGTGACAGTGCTTAATCGGAAACAACGTGCCGAGATTGGTTTCGTCGGTTCAAAGACGGCAATTTTGACTTGTGGGACAAGAAGCGTGAAAATCGGTCTAGGAAGGTTGAGGATCACCAATTCCAGGATCTTTTGGACGAAGACGATACCCAATAGAAAAAAATGCTCGCGGAGCAATTGGGTGTTACTCAACCAGACATTTCTATGCGTCTGCGTGCCATGGGGAAGATTGAAAAGATCGGAAAATGGGTGTCACATTAATTGAACGATAGGCAGATGGAGCGACGCCAAAACACATGCGAAATCTTGCTCGCCAGACAAAAAAGAAAGTCGTTCCTGCATCGGATTGTGACAGGCGATGAAAAGTGCATATATATTTCGAGAATCCTAAATGCAAGAAATCGTGGGTTGATCCCGGCCAACTATCAACATCTTCCCCAAGACCAAATCGCTTCGGACGGAAGACGATGCTATGCGTTTGGTGGGATCAGCAGGGTATCGTATACTATGAGATGTTGAAACCTGGTGAAACTGTCAATGCCCACCGCTACCACCAACAACTGATCAAATTTTACCGTGCTCTGTGTGAAAAAAGGACGGATTATCAACAAAGACATGACAAGCTGATTTTCCTCCGTCGATGGGCCACGCGCTTGCTGAGCAGCACTTCGATTCTTACGAAGACGTCCGAAAATGGCTTGATGAGTGGTATGCCTTGAAAGGGAAGGAATTTTTTTGGTATGGTATCCACAAAAAAATGCCCCAGAGTTGGGAAAAATATGTATGGAGCTAGCGAGGGCAAGTCCTTTGAATAAATTTGAAAATATAATAAAAATAACCAAAAAAAACTGGTTGAAAAAACACGAAAAATTTGTTCAGCGAATTGGGAATATTTTATTATTGCATACCTTCAGGCGTTCTATTAAAGGATTTTCATTGGATCTTTTTGTTGATATTTTATGCAAATTTATTTTCGATAGTTTTGTAATAATATTAAAAATAATTACAGATCATAGAGAATTTCTATTCAAACTTTAAATCAGAAAAAAAACATAATATTTTTATTTTCATAAGAAATTTAAGAAAAATTATAGGAAAAAACCCCAATTTTATTAATTGTTCTTTATTGCAGCGGTACTGATTTGATTCTTAAAAGAAATTTTTTGTTTACAAAATGAATAAGAAAAACAAATTCTTTTATATAGCATATAATTTTATGTAATTAAAAATAATTAATTTTTTTTAACATATACATTTTAGGTATTTTAAAAAAAAAATTGATTTATGTACGTTCACTTCCCTTTGAATATTGTTTTTAATGATAGTTTTCTGTAATAGAGTTTTCATTTGATAAAATTTTCGATATTATAAATGTATAATAAAACAATTTTGTTCGTTTTTAGATTTTTTTTTATTTAGTTAAAGCGGTCGATTTTTATTTCTTTGAATAATTGGTAACTTTAAATAATGGTAACTTTACATGGTATAAATTTTCTTCTTATTTTTTCTTCTTCTGTATAGATAGAAATGTACAAATACATTCAACCAAAAAAAAATAAAAATATTGTTTAATTAAAATGAATTATTTTTTTTTTGGGTAAAAAAAAAATAATATAATCATTTTAATAGCCATATCGTGGGGGCGCGCCTCCAGCTCGAACTGGTGGTGGTGGAGTTGGTAGATGGGCACCTTCAGCACGGAATCCATTCTCATCGGCAATATAAGTGATTGTATATACCACACCATCAGGTCCAGTATATGAATAGGAGCCTTGCATTACCTTAAATAATTTATTGGTAAAAATATTTACTAATTGAAAAGTATTTCGTTAAAATGAAAATTGTGCTAAATTTTCTATAAATTTAAGGTAAATTTCAATAAATTTGATTATTTTGTAAATTATTTAAGTCAATCGTATGTATTTATCTTAACCTTACTGGTAATAGTTATTTAAAAAATTGTTTCAATTCTGTTTTTAAATTTCCATTTGCTATTTCATTGATTAAATTATAAAAAAAAATTGTAATTTTATAAATTAAATAATATTAAGAAAAAAAACGCAAATTATTTTTAATTGAAATTCATCTTTAAAAAAAAAATGTTATACTTCGATTATATTGATTATTTCAAAAATAAAAGATGAAAAATGAACGCAAAATCATGCAAATTTCAATTTAATTGATGCGGTTTGACGTTGATAAATTGCGCGTACGTAAAAGTACGTGCGGCCACCGCAACAGAACTTCACCGTTTGAGGTGCGCGCACGTTCAACGCGTCGCCGCGTCAGTTCTCTTTTGCATGTCCAAACACAGTTAATATTTGATTTTTTTTTCAAAATAATTTAAGATTAACCAACTTAACAAATATTACTTTTAAAATAAATTATATACCATGAATTTAACTCAAATGAATTAATTCTAATTTTATCTATAATCTAAAAGTTACTTAATTATGAATATTAGAAAATTATTGCAATCTTTTCTTAACCAAAAATTTGTCTTCTTTTCTTTATCAGATTATGAATAAAAAAAATTGTGTAATTTTTTAAAATAATCTTCAGTCGTTGGAGGGAAAAAAACTTAAATTTCCTAAAATAATAAGAAATATTACAGAAAAAAAACTCTTTTATTTCTTAAATATTTCTTATTAATTTTGAAATTTAGAAGGAATTATAAGAAAAAAATTAAAATAGTTATTTTGAAGACAATGCAACTTGAAAATTGCAAATATTTTATGACATCAAACGACATAGCATTCATCATATTAGTTAATAATTAATTGTGAAATTTTTCCAAAAAACTAAGAAAGAATAAAGTAAATTAGTAAAACGCAAAAAAAAAAAATTTAATATTCTCAGGTAAAATATTGTAATGGCTCTGGTAATATTAAATGCAATTAGGCCGTGTTGGATGTCGATGATGGAACAGAAATAAATGGTTTTGGCTGAAAGAACTGTATAATTGGAACATTGAACTTTAACCATTTTGTGTAGAATTGTAGGTGGCTGGGATTATTAAACGGATTTTCGTGCAATTGATGTCATGTCTATCTGAATGTGTAACTTGCATCTTACTCGTATCCATCCCAACCAACCATTCAATGGCAACGACTAAGATAAGAAGAACAAGTGAAAATAATTTTAACTTTAACAAAAGATGAAAAACAAAATAATAATTTTAATGAAACAATGGAAATTAAACTGACATAAAATTGTGTTATTCTCTCTGTTTGGCGAATTATTCGCTAATTTTGCATATTTGTAATGAATAGTAAGAAGAATAAAGAAATCACATTTTCTTTTCATTCATAACAATTATTTTGTGATTTTCCTTAGACTTACCTGTGCCTCCACTTGTGTGCCCGGATTCTTGAGGTATCCACTCTCATCAGCTCGTATTCCATTGCTGGTTTCATAACTATTTGTTATAATAGTATCAAAAATTAGTTGCAGCACATCGGACGGATGTGGACAATGATGGTGTAAAAAAAAACAGCATTCATCAGGAATTGTTTCGTGGAATGCAGTTGCAATCATCATCATAATATGAGAAACCGAATCAAGGACGAGTTAAATCATCGATACCATCATCGTAGTAGTTTCGTTATAGTTCCAGTAATGGTCGCATATTAGTGAGATGATCATTTCGTAGGTGGTGGATGACCAGTTAATAGTTGTGATATTATTGTTGACCAAGTAGCACAGCATAAATGTTGAATGGCAAACGGAGCAATGATGTAATAATAATCCAAGAATAAATTGAAAAGTCAAAATAATTTATGAAAATCGGATAATTGACGGTATTGTGTTGAGGTGGTCGTTACGTTTTTAGAGAACGGTCACTCAAAATGTACGAATTCACTTACTTGTATACGTAAGAACCATCTGGATTTGGCTCGAAGACCTTATTCAAGATGACTGCATCACGATCCAGCGACGAACGAATTGGAGGACGTTGGGCGGACACGATCGCAATAGAAATGGCAAACAGTGCTATGACCTTTAAAATGAGGAAAATGAAATTAGTCAGGCATGGACCTATTCGCATATGGCAGATTGTTGAATCATCCGAAGATCCATTATAACGATCGATAGTAAGATCGATCGATGCGATTGATTTCATTTTCAATTAATTCGCTTTAATGGCGAACAACCGTAACAATATTGCATATAGTATCTTCGCTGTTTAGCCCCAATCAGTCTCATTCAACTAGATTGGATCCATTTTTCACCATTTCATACAACAAATCGTTCTGACCTAATAGTGTCGAAAATGCGGATCAATCAACACTGCATGTGAAGATGGACTAGAGTTCGTAAGAAGTAGTAACTGCAGCGTATGACATTTGATCGTTCTCATTTGAATGCGGATCTTTTGAAATTGAATATCAACTGCTAAAATTTGCACGGAGCTTGCCCACGATGGCCACTTGTCTGTGTCTCAAGGAAATTTTATGCAGTCTCGACTGAATTTGCGGAATTGCTGGAATTGTTGAAATACCAAGGCTGCCATTAGCCAAACATCTAAACAATACGCTTGTCTGGGGAACAGAGAATATGTTCCGGTCTAGTTTCTTCTGAGATCTTTTGATTTTCGCTGAATAGAGACAAGCATTCAAGATTCTCAGATGTAAAAGCGCACAATTTCGTAAGATACATATTCGCAATTCAAAGATACTCTGTATTATTACAAGGTACACCTACCTAAGAGACCTACGACCTACACCAATATTTCGGTGCGGAAATTATGAATGAAAATGCAAGTTTTCGGTAATAATTCGTGTTCGCTAAAGATTTACTATGTTTGGCGCTTTTCATCGCGCGGCACCTCAAATTTTGATAGAGTCTCAAAATGGGTTCGGTTGGCTGAACGTATTCGCTTTTAATTGCTATACGTTCTCAGGCACTGGCAGATATTAATCTATGCGAATTAATTGAACTTGCAATTTGAATTATTTTCAGAATAGTTTTTATTGCAAAAATTAAATTCACCTAATCCCTTCACGCTGTCCCGTAAAAACACGTAGAATTTCGTTTTTATGGTAAACATTTTTACCTTGAGAAATTTGAACATATTTTCTTCTTCTTCTCTATAATTCCGCAATTTATTATTTCGTAGGGATTTTTTTATTTTTTTTTAAATATAAATGAATAAATTATGATATTTTTTCTATTAACGAAATTATGCTAAATTAAACTATTATAAGAAAATAAGAAAAAAACCCCGATTTTCTTTCAACAAAATTTCGTTATTTTGTATTGTTTTTTTTTTCAATTTGAATAAAAACAATATTCACCGATTTATGTTTGGAATCAGAGAAATAATAATTGAATAATTAAATATCAATAAAAATTCTTACAGAAAAAATTGGGAAATAAAATAAAGTTATTTCCATAAAAGAGAAGAGAAATAAAATCATTTCTATTTAAAATAAAAATCTTCATCGAACACAATCGAATAAACTGACGATCGTTAAGAACGTTGCGAAAACAAGTGAAAATTTAAGTACTAGATTTTGTGAATAACAACGGCTGTCAAAAAAAGTGCTTCACCCTTTATCGATTTTGTTGCGATAATTTTAAACACTTCAAATGTTGTGATTTTAATCAAATCCGACTTATTTTTATAAATTTGCGAGGCTTTTTTTTGATTTGTTTTTATTTAATTTAATTTTTTCAATTATTTATAATTAAATGTAATATTATGAAAATTATTGTTTTTAATTTCATAATAACTGAACATTTGTATAAGTTTTATAAGTTTTGTTTGAAAAATCAAAATTTTTAATAAGAAAAACATTTTTTTAAAAAAAAAAATTTATATTAAAATTAGTTTTAAATTAAAAATCAGAATTTTTTTCTTTATATAATAAAAAAATTACGGAATAATTAATAAATTAATAAAAAGAAAAACTTTAACTTTATATTCAAATACTTATAAAAACCGCAATGTTTTAAATTTTATTTATAATTTTTAGTTCTTAAATCACCACAAATGAATAAGAAAATTTTTTTTTTTTGGGAAAATTCTCAAAGGCTCTTATATTTGAGGTAAAAATTTTTTTTCGTATTATTGAAGTGTCTTTTTCCCCAATAATTAATTAATAATATTTTTTTTTGTGCACATTATTAAAAGAAAAACTTAAAAAAATACTTACGAAATTCATTTTGATTTTTATTAGAGAATCTCAAACTTTTTTTTTTTATCACAAAAGAAAATCTCAAACTGAAATTTGTAAAATTCACGTTAAACTCGCGGATTTAATGAAATATTTTTCAAAGTAAAATTTATCCTTTAAAAAAATTTATTAACTTAAATAGTTTTGTAAATATTTTATTTTTGATAGTCGATCGAATTTTTATCACTTATAGCTGAATTGTTGACTTCAGTACTGGACAATCTTCGACACTGTAATGCTGTAAGTACTCGAATGATGGTGCCGCTTATATACCCTTTTTTGCTGCAATTGGCCATAGACCATCCATAGTGCACTATAGGAGGATCACTATCGAAATTGAGAAGGTATCTTCTCAAACTAACACATTCACATGGAGCCGATATTTGTATTTTGAAGAGCCAATGATTGAAACACTGTGCGAAATTGTAATGTTTTCGCAGTTTGGCAAAGTATATTTGTAAACATGTGGATTTGAATCTAACACGGTTTAACTACTATGGAACGCGACATGGAATCGTGTACGTACGAGTACACTTGGCGTAGATAGGATTACGTGGAGTATGAGTGACTGGCTGCCCATCGTTTGATGGGCTTAGTGGGATTTGTGGGGACGGTTGGCAGATGGTGGAACAATTTGTAGAAAAGGTGGAGGCAGAAATCGACTTGTAAATATGAATATTACTTAATTGTTGGAAAAGTCAAAATGGAAATGAGCTGGCGGTGGATGGGATGTGCTCCATGCTCGGCGATCGGAGGTAGGCGCTTGCGGATCGGTACTCATTTTCTCAGCACTTGATGCATTCGGTAAAATTGGATTCTGACAGAGTTGCACCTAAAAACAAGGTGATCTTCATAATCATCGTCTAGCATCAGGCGTGGAAATGAAAAATGTTGTACATTAAAAGCTTCTAGCTATTACAGCTCAACGACAAAAACAATGACAAAACAATAATGATAACGAACACTTGCGCCTTTTATTAATTATTGGTCTTGAAGTGATCGCACAAATATCCATTATTCAACCGATGATATTTATAGATAATCTCAGATGTAAATTTCATTAATAAACGATGAGATATACGACCAGTAAATGAAAAAGGGGAGCTTCGAAATAAACGCCATAAAAACGTCATAAATTAGCAAGAATGCAACTATGAACCTCCCAGTGATCACACACAAACGATCATGATCTTCATCGATGCAACCAATCATATAATCCAGAAACTTGCATAAGCGGTAATATTTTACTGATCGGATAAAATTAAATTTGCAATTAAATAATCGAAGTCATATTCAGAAAGGTTGAATTTTTTATCGTACGGTAATTTCCTTAACTTCTCTTAATTTTGAATTTTTACTTTTATTTTAAGAAGATTATTATTCTGAGTTGTAAGAAAAGGAAAAATCAAAATTGATGATACTACGACAAGATGAGAACTGGATAGATTCTAATTTTATCACCTGTAAAGGAACAAGAGTAAGAAATAATTTACATCCGTAATGCAAATGGGCTTAGAGGTGCTGGGAGTGATGCACATTTAACCAGGAATAATGGAAAATTTATTCTAATTTTTCTATAATATTTTTTTCTGTCTAGTACTGGTAACAAAAAATATCAGGAATAAAATAAAAAAATACTATACATTTACAGACCTGCACCCCAAGGTGCTTTTAAAGAAAAAAGTCCAACGGTATCAAATCGCATGATCTTGCTCGATCACTGAATTTGGTGCATAAGGAACCGATACTTTGACGTATTACGTGTATGTTGCTCCAGAAGCTCATTCACTTCATGCAATTTGATTCCACCAGCCCATAAACTGCACCATACATCGGTTTTTTATAAAACACATGTGGGTTTTTCGTGCCCCATATTCGACAATTTTTTTTTGCTGTCGTAGCCGTCGATGTAAAAATGTAGCTCTTCGCTAAAGATGATTTTCGATGACCTGTAATTTTTACAGAACGTCCGTTTTCGTAGTAAGTTGGATGATTAAAATGCGTTCTTCGATTATTAAAGGCACTTTGACGAAAATTGTACTTTTTTACCATGTGTATAAGCTTAAATCCGCTTCTTTTTAGTAAAAAAAACGCATGTTTTTTTCATAGAAAGGAAAAACAAATTTATTCAAAGTACTTGCCCTCGCTAGCTACACATTTTCCCCATCTCTCGGGTAATTTGTGGATACCAAGCTTGTGATTATCAACAGCTTCTCATGTCTTTGTTGATAATCCATCCTTTTTTCACGCAGAGCATGGTGTAATTTAATCAGTTGTTGGTGGTAGCGGTGGGCATTGACAGTTTCACCAGGTTTCAACATCTCATAGTAGACGATACCCTGCTGATCCCACCAAACGCATAGCATTGTCTTCCGTCCGAAGCGATTTGGTCTTGGGGAAGATGTTGATGGTTGGCCGGGTTTAACCCACGATTTCTTACGTTTAGGATTCTCGAAATATATCCACTTTTCATCGCCTGTCACAATCCGATGCAGGAACGACTTTCTTTTTTGTCTGGCAAGCAAGATTTCGCATGTGTTTTGGCGTCGCTCCATCTGCCTATCGTTCAATTCATGTGGCACCCATTTTCCGATCTTTTCAATCTTCCCCATGGCACGCAGACGCATGGAAATGGCTGGTTGAGTAATGCTCTGCGAGCATTTTTTGCTATTGGGTATCGTCTTCGTCCAAAAGAGCCTGGAATTAGTGGTTCTCAACCTTCCTAGACCGATTTTCACGCTTCTTGTCCCACAAGTCAAAATTGCCGTCTTTGAACAGATGAAATCAATCTAGGCACGTTGTTTCTGATAAAGCACTGTCACCATAGGCCTCCATTAGCATTCAAAACGGTTTGGCAGCCGATTTTTTAAAATTGAAGCAGAAAAGCAGAGCATCCCGCATATGCTCTTTTTCTGGCACAAAACTAGACATGATTACCAAAGGAAAAATGTATGTTGTTGTACGAAATTGCTGACAATGTGCACTGATTAATGTTGACAGATGTCAAACTCATAAAAAAAAGTATGGCGTGCCATTTGTAGCTTAATACGCTCACTCACGCCATCTATGTCCAAACAGCGCATTTAGGCTTATACCCCTAGTATATACTTGATAGCTGTAAAAAAAAAATAATGACATGTGTGTTTTGACAGATATTTTCACACTTGGAAAAAAACCAACAGATTGCCTACCCTTTATCAAAAGTTAGACAGCAATTAAAGTATAAGAGCCGATTGACCATCAGAAAAAGCATTTTTGTGGGGGTAGATACATTTCCATTTTTTTTATTGTATTTTTATTTTACTATTAAAATAAGTGGAAAGTCCTTTTCGATCATCACTAATAAATGCTGATCCACTGAAACCGAAAAATTTGACTTTGATGAGCTTCTGGTTAACCGCTTGAGGACTGCTATTTTTAAATGGCGGAGTGTGGATTTCCATAAGGGGTTAAAGATCTGGGGCTGAGGCATATATAATAAGGGATGATTAGAAATTTATTCAAATTTTTCCATAACAATTTTTCATGTCTTGTATTGGAAAACAAAAATATCAAAAGCTTGACAGCAAAATGCATAAGAGCCGATTAACCATCAGAAAAAGCTTTTTTTAGGGAAGCTAAATTTTCATTTAAAAAAAATTTTTTTTACTATTTAAATAAGTAAATTTATTATTATTATGGGAAATTTATTTAAGGTCATGTCTGGTTTATCTCCACGTTTCTGTCTATAAGTTATATTTTCTAATCTGATGGCGGACAAAATTTGATTTGCTGTTTAGTGAGGGATCCGGAAAATACTTAAACTTTGGATCATAAATCAACCAAGTTGGTCGTGATCTTATCTGATAATTGAGATGCACTTATTGGGGGACTCTGTAACTGCATAAATTTGTCAGTTTCTGTGTCGCGTTTGTGTTGTTTGCCGTTGAAGTGGTACACTTCACTTCAGAGGAAGACATCGAACCAAATCGAATCACATGGAATGGAACAAGTGCAATTTGCTCCACAAATTAATCATTTCGTTGGGAAGAGATCGAAAAAGATTTTTTGATCTGTTCATGCATGTATGTGTGTATGTAAAAGTAAATGCACTTTTAGGAATGCGTGTTAATTTGAAATTTTTCATTGTTACCGTTCAGGGACGACATCGAAATTGATTGCTTTTTCTTCAAACGAGTATTCCGTTGTTACGTCAATATTTTCATGGTATTCTGTCTTAATTAATTTTTGGTTAGTTTGCCTCCTTAAACTTTAGTAAATGGTATTTATTTTTTTTATTTTTTTTCAAAGCAAATATAGTAAATATTGTAGTTTAATTTCAATTCATCTATAGACCTTCAAGCAATTATTCGTATCACCTTTCACGACGAATCATCTCATTAAGTCTAAAGAAATTATATCGGAAATTTACTGAATTTTATAGACCTTCTAAACGAAAAAAAAAATATATATTATTTATAGTATATAGAATGAGATAAAAACTAAAAATTCACTGTGAACTTTTTTGTAAATTATTTCCTTATACATGAAAGAAATTAAAAATAAATTAAGACTGATGGGATTTTTAATAATCGTAACCATAATAAATTTTTCATTTTTTTTGTTTGTCGATTTTATTCAATTAACATTTAACAATATTTTTTCTTCATTATAATAAAGTAGATATTTTATATATTTAAGAATTTCTACATATCTTTATTTACGAAATTTTCTTTTAAAATAGAAAAAAATTGATTGTATCGAAAGATCCATTTTATAGTTTGGAAACTATGGTTTCTTTTTTATTTAATAAATATTTAATATTTTCATATTAAAAAATATTTATTTAGCTTAAAATTTGCCATTTTATTTAAAAATAGATTATAAAAGATTAGTTAATTATTTAAAAAAAACCGCTTAGGCGCATACATTGATAACGGAAACAACGATGGTAACCTCTCTCGAAGACACATTATAAAAATTACCACAAAGGGATTCAGTATTGCAAAAAGTATTATAACATAGTAATTATTAAAATACTTTTATATATTATGGCAAATCTTAGACAATATAAAATAATAAAAATTAAATTAAATTATAAATTTTAAATATATTTCATTGAATTTTATTTTCCGAAGGATAAATTGAATAACCTTTTATATGCAATAAATTTAAGTGCAGCCGTTAAAATTGTTCGCTGTCAAAATTTATATTAAGCATTTCCGATTATGTAAAAAGTAAATTATTTTGAATGTTAATTTTTTTAGATTAATTTTTTTTTCCATTAAAAAAAATTATACTTTAGGGATTTTTTCAATTTAGTAATAAAATTTAATCAAAAAAATTTCGACAAGAATTAAACGACTTTTTTTTTATATTTTTTTTTTGTAAAAATATCTATTTTAGATTGGTAGCTATTTAATAAAACTAATAATAATCAAAGAAGATGAAAAGATGCTGAAGAAGAGAAGAAAAGAAAAATAATACAAAACGTAATGGATTTTTAGTTAAAATGTCAAGAAAAATCGTTGCAAAAATTACTCGTAAATACTTTCAAGCGAATTTAGTTCAACGATTTACAAATTGCACATTTCGTGTATGTAAGTTTTTTCTTTCTTCGGTAAATTTATTGTTACGAGGATCCAAACTAACGAAATTACCCAAATTATCTAAGAGGTAAAATTATGAATAGAATGAGTGTGAATCGGTAGATGGATGGATGGATGGACAGGTTCAGGTGTAGTTGGTCTTATACTATTCGCGCTTATATGCGTGCGTGGTTTAATGAGGCAAATAATTGACTGGAATATTGGCTTTTAGATCGAAATCCGACGACGACCTTTAGAGATGGCCACGCTCTTCGATTGGCAATGGAACATCACTTTTAATGGAGATTAAAACATGTTGGATTGTATAAAGTTTGGGCTTCTTTAGTTGTTCATAAATTGTATTACCGCTGCTATTATTACGGAACCGATGATCTGATTTGATCTTGTCTGATCTGATCTGAGCTGATCTGATCTGATCTGATCTGATCTGATGTAATTGATGCCACTGGAAAAATATTGACGACTCGGGGAATAAGCCGAATTCGTGTTGGTGATGTTTCGAAGGTGAGTGGGTGGTCGACCGTTCCTTGAGCATACATAAAAACTAACCGATTAGCCTGATGATGATTTGAACCTGCTGAGAGGTAGTAGCCACCTATCATGTGTCTCTATTGTGCTGGGTTAGTCGATCACAGTGGGAAAGTCGACCACGGAGCAGGGCCGTGGGCATCGTTATAGCCATTGCAGCAAGGTGGAAATTTAATTCCGAATTGAATCAAAATGTTACCAGCCTAAACTATTGTTGTGGATCATATTTCGGCATGTTCGATTTGTTTTCTTGCCTTTGCGCAATTTTTACCGCTTTCAAGAACAAACCAGCCACCTTCGCAAGGAACTATCCAGACTAGCGCTTACCATCAAGTATGGCAGAGTACAGCCCCAACGATGAGCTATGCCATCTTAGATATGACAAGGCGTGCGAAGTACAATATTTCTTGCAAAGTTCATCCACGATCACGAGTTACGACGAATTGAATAATAGCCAGTATCGATAGATCCCTCATACCAAAAAACCGTCGGTTAATCTACCTCGTAAAAACAGAAGAATTCGGAAAATCGACAAAAACTATTCGTAATTACAAAAAACCATTGGAAAAATGCCCCAACAAATACTCCACTACGAGGAGTAGTCGTAAAAAATGTTTTTTTTTTAAATATATAAATTTATGGAATTGTCTTTTTGGTAAAACTTTTAGTTAGATTGGAATTTAACTGATTTTTTTCGTACACACTATTAGGCGATACATTAATTGAATAGTTCAGAAATTGGCCTTAACTCTAGCCCAAGTAGATGTGGTGATTTTGAGTGATGATTTTTATGAGTTTAGTGCAGATTTCGTAAATTTTTATTTAATTTTCATTCCATGCCAGCACCACCTGCTGAGTGAGTTGTTACTGCCGCACCAATAACCAAACAGGTACCATTCGAAACTATTAAGACCATCTTCAAATTTAATGTCGACACCTTCGACACCGTCGTCACAACGTTAGCTGGTGGTATTGTGTGTCCTCGGAATTCTTAAAAATTTTTGATCTAATTTGAAAGATTATCACTGATTTTGATAAATTAAAAACCAATTTTCTGTTGATTTTTTTCGCTGTTTTTTTTCAATTAAAATTATGCTTTTAAAAAGTGAAAAATACGAAAAACCAAATATTTTTATAAGTTTTTTCAGTATTTGAAAAATAGGAAATTTTTTTTCAAATACAGGATGGCCACTGACTGACTGTCTTTTTACTTTTGCAAACAAATTTGTTTATTAATTCTTTATTATTTCATTTGGAAATATAATTAGTGGTTTTTTTTAATGTACCATTTTCTTGCTCATTAAAAACAGGCTCTTTCCTCAACATGTTCAATGGCCATAAGCAAGGTTTCAGGTGTTAAAAGACAGATTTTAGCTTCTTAAGTTTTCGAATTATTTGGGGTTTTTTTACGTATAAAAACGTAATATATTTGGGGGTTTTTTTTTTAACGCCGTTAAAACTGGTGAATAAATTCAGATTTTTTTTTTAACTTATTCGTTGACCGAACATTTTTCACACCATAGCCCTGATCATGTGCACATTATTGTAATGTTATTTAACGTAGCATACCTGCTGTCAGACATAATACCTCAGAACGGCTATGAGCATTAGGATTGAGATACGTCCAAACAACCACTTTCAAAGAAATAAGAGCCTCTAGCTCGCTCAGCAATAAAACCATACCATTTAGATCTTGTATGAAAAAAATTTTAAATCCTGTTTCAAAATCTTTTGAAGCGAATTTGTGGCGATTCTTAGTTAAGCAGAGCAACGACGGATAAAAGTAGACGGATCACTATTGATATTTTGCCGCACAGTTTTATTATTTGATTTAACGTGTCAAACCAATCGTTAGATACCTATGACACGAGTCGCCTACGCCCATAGGGATTGAGTTACGCTCAATCAGCGCACCACCATTACTGGCAGTTTACAGTCAGTAACCAGTAACAAGCTGGTTACTCCAACTGTTACTGGCGAGGACTATCGAAACCTCTACTGTCATAAGCAGTGACAGTGCCCCGACATAATTGCAAGCTATTGCCAGTAACCTCTTACATGCGATCCGGAGACCGCACCCGCGATATGGGTATTAACCACAGCTACCACGTTGCTGCCTAAGGCGCCTCACCATAATCGGGCACAGTGTGTTTTCACACCATGGGGCATCCCGATTCCCGTGGTACCAATTTTTGTTTTAAGAACCAACTTCGGTTTGTACTCCGCTCATTGAGATACGGTAAGGAATCTTGTAAATTCATAGGCACCGCTAAGCCAGCTCAGGTACGCGGGCTCACCAAGACCCGAACGCGCAACCGGAGTTGGCCTTGGTCTTTCACCCGGTTGTAGCTACCTTGCTTTTCACTCGCCTGGCTGAATTGGCTGAATTCAGCTAGACATTCCCTTAAAGATGTATTAAGTGCACTACTCAGATCCACTCGAACTTCATTCACTCTAATGCCACAAGCATCCAAATCCCGGAGATTCTTATATAAATAACAATCTTTGAGGAGGTGATATGCACTCTCTTATTGTGCACCGCACAGACACTCTTCTCTTTCACTCAATCCTCTCTTATACAAGAACTCATTCATACTGATATGCCCGGTTGTCAAATAATCCAGGAACAGGTCAGTGCGCATAGTTTGCCTAGGACCACTTACCAGAAGATCACCGACTGATCTTGTACATGCAAAGTGGGCGATTAGGTTTGTTATAGTATGATGGCTGGGAATAATGTAAGATTGTTCTCTGGATGTAGGATTGGAAAAGGAAGGTATATGTTGATAAAGTGGTGCTCTTATAAGAAAAAACATCATTCATAACACGAAAAGGGAAACAATGGAGACATCAAAGGTGTTAATTTAGCTATTGGAAGGGAAAAGGAGAGAAAGAGAAAAGAACGAGAGAAGTCGAGAAGAATAAAGAAGAAAAATCAAAATGAAGATCTGAAGTCTGGAGGATCAGGAACCGGATATGGGGGAGGTATCAAAATTGGGAGAGGAAAAAACTTAGTTTGAATAATAAAGAAAAATTTTAATGGAGCAAAATTGTATATATTGAAAAAAAAACTTAATGGATAGAAGAAAACTAAAGAGATTGAAGGGGGTGGAGCTGCCCAATGACTGAAGTTGTTGAGTCTCTCCCTGGGCATGCCCCAAAAATACCAAATTATTTGACCGACTCTTAAAGTTATAATGGAAAAATCGGCCGACCCGGAACTTGACCAAAGAAGCTACAGGGACAGATTAGGATATTGCATGTAGAAATGTTGTAGAGGATGGGACCAAGAACACTACCCTATGGAACATCAGCCAATATCAGAGATATACTGGAGAGTTCGTTGGATTCGTTTACTTGGAAGTGTCGATAGGAAAGGAACTATCTTAGGACTAGGAAATAGGTAGAAGGCAAGATCCTCTTGAGTTTCCAGAGTAATCCCGGGTGCCAAACTCTATCAAAAGCTTCACTTATATCAAGAAACAAACCCACCACTCCATTTTTTTTAAAGATTCTCGTGAGGATTGAAATGACATTTATTGGTCCGTAGAATGTGGGGCGGTTTATTGGTTTATTGGGTTTAGGGATCATTTTTTTCGTAGGATTGGGAAATGTGTTGTTCGAAAAATGGAGCTATATAGTATAGCAAGGAAAACTATTGTGATCAGTTTATACCCAGGAGCTTTGTTCTTGGGAAGGAGTTTGATTAAACTTTGGGGGAAGACTCATGGGTAAGGGACAAGATATTGTAGTTCTGTCTTGATTTTAGTACAATGAGTCCTTACAATGAGGAGGAAATGTTTGTACAAGGTTTTTCGAAAAGGTTTCGTCAGTTTTTTGTAAAGGCTGCATTGTTTTTTTATAAGATACTATTTATCTTGTAGCTGTCCTTGGAGTTTTATTTTTCGTGAGTGATTAAGTTGTATTTTGAGATTTCATCATGTAGTTCTTTTTGTAGTTTGTTAAGTTTTGTTTTGTTGTAGTTAATAGAATTTAATTTGAATTTTTAAAGAATTCCTTTAAAGAATAGTCTTTCTAAAATCCTTAATATTTTGTCTTACGTAAAGGGCATCTTCACTAAGGTTTATTTTTGATTTTTATTTTTTAATTTTTAAAATTTTTAAAATAAATTTTAAAAAAAATTAACAAATTTTTTTCCTTGCCGCAGCCTGTTCTGATGCAGAGTGTCTTGACTAATTTGTGTATTCGCTATTTAGCGGAGGCATCAAATAAAAGTATTTCGCGTTGGTAATGCAGTGCAGTTGTGTAGCCACGTTAATTTCCAAGTAAATTCTTTTATTTACTGCCAATTATATTATTAAAATAGAAGAAAATTAATTTTGATAATCTATGCACATTTAGGGTACATAATTATTTACAAAAACAATAAAATTAAAAAATATTTCATCTTAAAATAATGACTTTTTAAATATCCATACTTTAATTGGTGAAAAAATTTCAAATTTTGTTTTTTTGTTTTTCAGAACTTGTAATTATTTATGCTTTTAATTTGATATTTTAAAATCAATACTAATATTAATTTTTATGATTATAACAAGTAGACAAATGGCATTCGTCCTATTGTAAAAGAATCATAAAATTGATCGCTACTAGTCTTAACTGATTAATTCTATTTATTAGAGAAGCAAACTTGTTTAACTAACGCATAGTAAAAAAAGTTAATAATCTAATTTATAGTGAATTTTCTAGACTGGTTCGGTATAGGTTAATGGTCAAAATACTCATAAATTCTCCTCTATTATTTATATGGAACGATAATATAATCTAAATTAGATCTGAAAAATTTCTTTCTAACTGATATTTATAGATGCTCTTCTATCAACAATATTAAAGATGTTTTTTATTACTAATAAGTAGCATGTTTACTATTAAGATGATTATAAAAACATATGTAAATAAATAGTTAACTAACTATTTATGCATTTAAAATATTTTTATTATCTCATAAAAAAATTTTATTAATCAAACGATGCGGCGTCTCATTTTACAATCTATATTTTCATTTAACTTCTCAGATATTTGAAATGATAATCAATTTATCGTAAATAAATTATAAATTGATTAAAAGGATTATATAGTAAAATTTTTGATATTCGAATTTCTTTGTTTGAAATCCACTTATTAAACAAAAGTAATTTTTCAATTTTTTTTATATATCGAAGCTGTAGGGTTATTAATTTTGAGGTTTGAAGAGTATAGCTCTGTTATTTGACAGCTGTCAAATATATAACAATCGAAATAAAAAATTTTTTTAGGTCAAAATCAGCCATTTTATATTATGGATTTTTTAACTTTTTTAAAAGATTAATTTTAACTATCATGGATTGGGTGCGAAAGTAGAGGTTTTCGATTCTGATTTTTCGAACAAAATTTTCTTCAGCTTTGAGGCTCATTTCCAGTTTGGCGGGTATCCTAGTATATAAAGGGCACTGAAAACTCACATATGTCTATTAGAAAGCCATTGTATCTACGAAAATTGACTGTCTGGTGTGAACTTTGGTTTGAAGGTGTTTCCTTTAAAAATAATGTAAAAAGATAGATTACTACCGTCTAGCCTGAGCACTGTGGGTGTATGATAATTGATTTTTTTTTGAAGATTTTAATCTAAATTATAGATTATTTTAAT
The DNA here is from genome assembly GCA_958298945.1 of Atherix ibis. Taxonomy (NCBI): domain Eukaryota; kingdom Metazoa; phylum Arthropoda; class Insecta; order Diptera; family Athericidae; genus Atherix; species Atherix ibis. The sequence continues at coordinate 1,422,146 of OY282607.1, read as the reverse complement.
AAAACCGTATAATAAACTACATAATATGGCAATTTTTAACTTTATTGCGTGAAAAGTTCCCAGTAAGCGTAATTTCACGATTTGGATCTCCCCAAGATCGTGCGATTTGATAACGTAAGACTTTTTTTTATTATACTCAAATTAAGATAATTAAATTTTTTCAACTTTGGATCAATTAAAATTTAATATCCGTTAAGAAATAATCGAATTACAGCTCAAAATTAGCGAAAAAGTCATCAAAAATTATATCGAAAGTATCGACTCCAACAAGAAGTCTTATGGCAATTATAAGAATAAACAAATATACTTTATATATAATGGCAATATATGCGCAATATAATAAATATAATATTATATAATAATATAATTTTTAAGTATATTTTATTTTAATTAATTTTCTAAAGAATAATTTGGATAATACGTATAAATTGCCAAAAATAAATATTTAATCTAATAAAGTATATGTATTTATTAAATTTAAAATATTTGTAAGATTTATAAGTGGTAAAACTCATTTTAAAACATTTATTTCAAAGATTTTAGATTATAATGCATAATGGCAGGGCTTAAAGCAATAAAATTAAATAAAAAAAATTAATTTTAGTTTACTTAATTTAACTTGACTTTTCGAAGAACAAATTGGATAATCCTTTATTATCAAAATTATATTAAAAAACTAGTACTTTTTCCCCAAGTATAATTCTTCAATATTTATGAAATTTCACTTTCATTGCAAAATGAGGAAAAAGCATATAATTTTTCTACCCAATTTTCATACAAAAAAAATAATACAAATATAAACAAAAATCTCTTCGATAAATAAATACTTAATCGTATAATACTGCTATCATTTAATAAAATTATAATAATAACTTTTAATAGAAACAACAAAAAATTTTCAGTCATAAACTCCAGCAAGAGGCGAAATCCTTACAACATTGCTAATCACAGGTTCGGTTCTGTGGTAACCTTTCAAAGTAAATCTAGTACTTCATTTATTCGCAATCGCAAGCAAACGATTTGGTGTGTTCGCCTCCTCCCGTCATCATAGCTGCTCTGCCGCATATGAATTTCCAATAAAACAATAACCGTACCATTTTACTATAACTTATTATAATAATTTCAAATGTTACCCATTATTACGATAATATTTTAATAAATATTTACTATTAAAATAATAAATTTTCTTGAAGTCGTCCATCTGCGTAAATCGATCAGATCACCATCGCCAACTGAGTGAAGATACTCGTATTATTGCAGTCATGAAGAAGTGCTTGGCCAATAGAGTAATAATCAATAGCAACAGTTTAATGTTGTCTGCAATAAAAATCTACTGACATTTCGAGTGATTATAAAATTTTTTGAGCGACTGCAACTCAGCGAACGGTTAAAGTGCAGCCCGAGGCTAATTTTTCATGGACGATCTTCCAACGGAATAATGGTCGACGTTAGATTAGCTGCACACTGATTTATAATAGAATCGATTCGAGAAAAAAGTGCACATTCCACAGTAGTCCGATAGCCCATAAAATATTCGAGTATATTTCCATCTTTCAATTTACTTTCGATTTTCTTACCGATTCAGTTTGTATAACAACAAAGAAGGTCATAGTAGAGACCCAAAATGAGTATGAAAAATATATTAAAAAAATTTAAAAGAAATTTATAAACAATTTGCCAATTTATTATTAGTATTTTTTTACAAAGATTTTATTACTATTTTATTCAAAAGCATCATCATTAAAGTTGTCTGATTTGTTTGATAAAGAAACGTATAAAATCCGTCTGGAACTAATAACGCTTATAGACGAAAAATGCTCTGCTCAACTGGTTTTTTTTTTGTAGTATTCTTAAGATTTTTAATATCTATAATAAAGACTTGTTGATTTTACAACATACTCGATTACAGATATTATTAGAATATTTGTAGCTTCTGGAGCTGATATGAACAGTAACCCCAAACTGGATAAGAGCAGGAGATCCTCTTCCATTAGTTGGCTAAAAAATTTGTATTCTTTGTTTAAGTTAAAAATTTTTTTTTTTTTATTTCTAAACACTTTCAATATGTTTTCCTTTTCTTTCTTTTCGTTCGTGGACAAAACCGAAAAATTCATAAAATTTAACAATTCACAAATCGTTGATGATCTCACCAAAACCAGATATAAATTTTAGATTTTATTCTTTTGTAAATAAATATTTTAAATGATTTTATATGATTATATTAAAGAGTTTTTAAATATGATTTTTTTTATCTAAAAAAAGAAAATATTACAATATATTTTTTTAAAAGATATAATCTTATTAAAAAATCAGCTGCTCACACACAGAACCGGCTATAATATTTTCGATAAAAATAAATTGTTTCTCCGGAATTCAATCAAATTTTGTTGAAATTTTCCTTTTGCAAATAAAATCCAATAAAAAGAATCAGATATTTTTTATTATTTAATAATTATTTTTTATTGTTTTTTTTATGGTTAAAATATATTTATTGAATTAATAACAATAAACCAGCTATAAAAGTAGCTTTATTTTTTCATATTTTATATTTAATTTATATTATTTGGTAGACTGTGTATATTTTTAGATAACTTTTTGAAAGAAAAAAAAACCGTTCTTATATATATACACATATATATTTTTAAATTAATAAGAAGAAAAATATTTTAGATAAAAATCGTTTGAAAAATTACTTTAAAAATAATGTAGTCTTAATAAAAGTGGAAACATTTTTTTTTATAGATATTTCCTTTAAAATATGAGCGAGAAAGAATTTTTAAAAATATATAAGAAAATTATAAACAATTCAAACGTTATAAATATTTACTAGAATAAAATTATATTTTTATTATGTAGCGCCATGATCTTGAGGCCATATCTAAGTTCGACGAGGGGTAGAATCCTGTTGGAAAAGTAACTATGTGTGATCAGACAGTCCGACAAGATTGGCATGTGGGATGATGGCTGTTAGAAAAAGCAAATTTTATGTCCTTTTTTCATTCTGAGCACTTCATTTTACTCAGAATTTAGAACTTATAACTGAATAGATTGATTTGATAATGGACAGCCAGAAATGTTTCACTATTCGACCAATCATATTGTCTATTTTAGGCTAAGGATTTTAAACAGATAGATTTGCGTAATGTTATTAAAAGTGGCATACCCAATGAATGAGCAAAATAGCCCTGCGCAGTATTGGATTTCGCCAGCTCAGCTGACTAGATCCAGGTAGCTGCACACATGTCAATTACATAACAACACTCCAGCTCGCTCGAATCCAACGCATTCTTCTTTATTTTCATGCTTGGGCGCTTTATGCATGCAAAATTCTATCAGGTTCCCTCTTTTTATTCATCTTCTTCATCTTCTTCATCGTTTTCATCTTCTACATCTTCTTCATCTTCTTTATCTTCTTCATCTTCTTCATCGTTTTCATCTTCTTTATCTTCTTCATCGTTTTCATCTTCTTCATCGTTTTCATCTTCTTCCTCTTCTTCATCTTCTTCATCTTCTTCATCGTTTTCATCTTCTTCATTTTCTTCATCTTCTTCATCTTCTTCATCTTCTTCATCTTCTTCATCTTCTTCATCTTCTTCATCTTCTTCATCTTCTTCATCTTCTTCATCTTCTTCATCTTCTTCATCTTCTTCATCTTCTTCATCTTCTCCATCTTCTCCATCTTCTCCATCTTCTTCATCTTCTTCATCGTTTTCATCTTCTTCATCTTCTTCATCTTCTCCATCTTCTTTATCTTCTTCATCCTCTTCATCGTTTTCATCTTCTTCATCTTCTTCATTGTTTTCATCTTCTTCATCTTCTTCATCTTCTTCATCTTCTTTATCTTCTTCATGTTCTTCATCGTTTTCATCTTCTTCCTCTTCTTCATCTTCTTCATTTTCTTTATTTTCTTCATCTTTTTTATTTTCTTTATTTTCTTCATCTTTTTCTTCTTCTTCACCTTCTTTCTCTTTTTTTTTTTCTTCTTCATCGTCTCAATCTTCTTCATCTTTTTCTTCTTCTTCTTCTTCATCTTCTTCCTCATATTTTTCTTCTTCCTCTTCTTTTTCTTCTTCTTCATCTTCTTCATTTTCTTTATCTTATTCATCTTCTACATCTTCTTTGGAAAGTTTATGCGACATCCTTTAACCAATAATCGAAGATGATGAACATGCTTTTTCATTTTCCATGCTTTTTCTTATGAATTTGTTTTACTAAATTGTAATTAAATTTTGCTTATAAATCTACTTACGACTATAAACATGTGAAGGCTTTCAAGATCTTGGTACTGTAGCAGTGACCTCTGGTCCTATATTTATAGAGTACCTACCATAACAATTCTATAAATTTTAGCTTAGTATCTTTAATTTTTTTCCATCTGGTTATTAAAATGTTGAAGGAAAATTAAAAGAATAAAATCAACATCAGATTTTTTCATGGCAAATTAGCATAATTTCATCTCTCAGATTATAGAGTACAAGAATAGACAATCGCCTTATATGTATACAAATTTAATTGAAACCAATAAATGCCGTAGAATTGCAACGAATTAAAAACCTTTCATCTGTCGACCCTTGTCCATCTATTAGCTTAAAATTAAGCTCTAAATCCCGTTGTTTTATAAACGCTTTTAAATTTAAATCTTTACAAGCTTTCATACCGAGGTCTTTGTGAAAAATTCTCAACAGAGAAGTGCAAGAAATGTTCAATTCCTGAGAACGGTGACGAGTTGATGTTGATGGATGATCACGGACAAATACTAACAGACAAATGTCATAAAAATCAAAATGGCGGCCTAAATAAATCGACCTGGAACATAAAAAGCTGCCTGCATAATATACTATTCCAACTTAAAGTCAAAGCTGCTTCCATTGGAAAACGATATAAGTAAATTTTTTATTATAAAAATGATTTGAAGATCCTTTTTAATTTTTTGGATATATTTTCAGAGTTTAATCAGAAAAGTAAGTACAGATAAATAAATTCATAGCAAAAACAAAAAGTTTTATTTAGTTACTAATAGTAAATTTATTAAATTAAATAATTATGGCAGCTATTTAATTAATTTAAATAAAATTTGACTACTATTTGAAAAATATGCGCCAAAGCAATATGTACAAATATAAAATTGCCCCTATATGAATTCGACACCCTTGGTAGTATTCCGTATTTTTGGCTTCAACATGGCGCTTCAATTGTCTACCCTTATACTCCGTAATCTAAATAATTGTTTCGGCGTTAGATACTGCTTACAACTGCCAAATCCCAAATGTCATACAAATCAAAATGGCGGCCAAACTAAATCGACCTGGAACATAAAAAGCTGCCTGTATAATATACTATTCCAACTTAAAGCCAAAGCTGCTTCCATTGTGAAACGATATGAGTAAATTTTTTATCATAAAAATGATTAGAAGATCCTTTTAAAATAATTGGATATATTTTCAGAATTAAAAAAGTTCTGCTCCATATTTTGAAATGTAAATTTTTTTATATGCAGATAAATAAATTCATAGTAAAAACAAAATGTTTTATTTAGTTAGTAATTGTAAATTGATTAAATTAAATAATTATGGCAGTTATTTAATTAATTTAAATAAAATTTGACTATTATTTGAAAAATATGCGCCAAAGCAATATGTACAAATATAAAATAGCCCCTATCCGAAATCGACGCCTTTCAACAGTATGCACGTAGGGGGAGTAGCTTTAAGGTAGTATTCCAATTTTGGCTTTAATATGGCGTTTTAATTGTCTATACTTATACTCCATAATCTAATATCTTAAATATTTTTAAATAACGTACTTCCATAGCTTGAGGCAATTCCATTTTTATTTATTTTGTAAATACTTCCGGTTACAAATTTCTGTCGAATTCACGAAATTAATTATGTTACACATCAAAAAATAAATTCGGTAAAAAATGAAAATACATATTTTTATTTGTGCGTAATTATATAATGTAATAGATCATTGTAAGTTCACAATTATTCACAATCATCATAAATTAAAAATCAAAAAAATAATAATAAAAAGCGTTTGCATTTCAATGATACTACAACTAATTTGAATGCATTCACGTAGAATTATGTAAATAAAATTAAAAAAAAAACCATTTAATTCTTTTGAATGATGATTCAAGTAATCTCCCACACTAACAATAAAATAAAATAAAAACCGAATTTTTTATTTACCAATTATGATTATTAGCTATTCACTTGCATTCCAGTTGATTTTGTTGAGAAGATCACAGCCAGCTTGCACCCAGTACCCCGGCACCTAGTAACACCTATAATTTTGATGCAATACTACAAATTATTTAATTCTTAAAATTCAAAAAAAAATACTACTTTTTCTTCATTTAAACATTCAGACTTGAATTTCCTTACGATTCGCATACTCGTTTTCTGTAATCGTAAAATAATGTACAAGATTCCAGAGGATTTTTTCTTCCCCTTATGATTTGTGAGGTGCTGCAATGCTGAATTGGCGATGGTTTGGAAATGAATAAATTACCTGCACTGACATGTGATGGAATTGTACATAAATTCTTATTGATGAGCTCATAAAGCAATCCTAAAAGTGATTCGGATGGCAATTAGAACTGATTTACAACGCCATCCAGTTATCATCTGCGAACTGTTTCCGACAATTTACAATTTCGCTACGTCGATTAATTAAACGAATTGCGAAAGTCCGAGTTTTGATGGTTTCTGTTCGGCCGTTTCAGGCAGGCTACTGCCAATAGAATGGAAAGATTAGAATTAATTTGATGATGACTTGTTTCGTTTGAAGGTCTGCTCGATCAACAATAAAAAACGCACGACCGTTGGTGATTGGCATTTTTGGGAAAGGTAGAATAAGTCTGTGCGTCGTAGTTCACAGAGGTGGGTGGGTTATTGTTCAGTATGGAAACTTGTCAGGTTATTATAAAATTTAAACGGACAGGTGACTTTCGACGCAGATCGGAATGTCTCCCATGTGAATTAGAAAATGCAGATCGAGCTCTCCGTGTGGGCAACAAGTGTGAAGAGCTGCTCATGGCCGTAATTTGTGCGAAAACAAGTTTTCCGCGTTGCACTGAAATTTCAACCGCTCACGTCCCAGGATGTGAGCGGTTGAATCATCGAAGAACATTACTCATCCTGGATGCGATAGAAAACGAGGCCATTGTGTAATGAGATGCTGTACTGTCATAAACTGGCTTTCTAAATCTAACACCAAACATTATCTCTGGCAGAACGATTTCGATTAATTATTTTCACTTTTCATGTGGAAGATATCAAAGCCAACAGATCAGATGAAAATGAAACCAATCCCACCCCACCTTAGGCATGATGTGATTTTCATGAGTGAAGCGTTAATGTCATTTGTTATATTTATTAACAAATAAATTTTTGTTTTTGTTTAGAATTTATTAACAAAGGCCAAAAATCGCACGAACTGCAAATAGAAGTCGACTGGTTGCATAAATGCAGGCCGAAGAGGGGCTTTCCTAGCAACCTGCTTCGATTTGGTTGGGAATATTACGAGCAGAAGTACATAATTTGAAGATGGATTACACCAAACGATAGTAAAATTAACCAGACAAAAGTGCAAGTAATAACAATGAAATGGAAAATTTCTATGCCATCAAAGATTTAGAGTCCGTTTATGGGTAGACTCGTTGGCATTAATTCGTTTGGTGAGTGCAGTATAACGTCATAAATATCGAACTAACAGCAGGTTCGTGTTACACCATTATTCATCCTGAAGATCGACTGGGAATGTAATCAAAAGATTATCATCGAAGAAGCTTGGGTATTTACTGGTTGGTATAGGGGAGACCACTATGGCGAGAGATGGGGGATCATGCGAATCTAAATGCCTCAAAGATGGACCAGGTCAGAATTTGTCTGGCTTGACTTGAACCGGACTAGACTGAACAAGTTTAGACGAAAAGTATACCAACTGGGCTCTCTAACGAAAGCTTTGAAGACTCTGCGGAAGAGATTCAAGACTTTTTGTAAGTACGAACATTATTTACAGATAAAATTTCACTTAAACTGGGCCAGTTATTTTGTTAAATTATTTACCTTGTGTTATGAACGAGTCATCAGGAAATTTCTATGGTATTTTTTTTTTCGCTGCACTTCGAGAAGCTTTCGGTGTGTGGCAGAACATTTATTTATTTTACTTTTATACATGAATGTTATCCCATTTAAATTAGTTCCTTTGGGCGATTAAACGTCGACGGAGCCGTTGTGTCTACTCTCCGTGGCTTTGTGTTGATTTTTGGTTACTCCGTTTTGGATGACGACTTTTGAAGTGGTTCTTAATATAGGAGGATAAAAACAAGCCCCACGGACTGAGATCAGATAAATATATGGACTGAGGAAGCACAAAAATCGCATTTTTTGATGAAAACTCGTTGATGGAGATCCATCCAAGTATTTTCAATGTCAGACCTGATGGGAAGAACCCTTATTTTTAGCCTTTCAGGTACTACTCATAAGCTTTAACGTTAATCGACCGTCTGATTTCATAAGAGCCCCCACTCGTTCAACGACCTATCGAGTGGTTTTTGGTCTTGGAGTATAAAAACTAGTCATACAGAATAAAATGTGATAAATGGATGGGGAGGGGGGTTTATGAAGATGGCCATGTGACAGGGGTTATTGTCATGGTGGAGTCTATCAATTGAACTTTTCTCATGGGCTCTCAAAATTGACCCTTTTTCTGGGCCTGTCACAAGAGTCCTCACTCAAGTGTCTTTCGATTTTAGAGAGTTTTCTCAAGTGTCTTTCGATCTTGGAGAGCAAAAAAATTGTCACTCAGAATACGCTCAAGAAAATAGGTGGAATGGAAAACACAAGATTCCCATTTTCCGACGAATACCCCTTCTTTTGGAGATGGCCGTGTAACAGGGGGCGTTATCATAATCAGCATCTAAGTGTCTGTAGGGTCCGATTTATCGCCTATAACCCTTTTTTTGAGCTTTTCAAGGAGATCCAATGTCAATCCATGGTTTGACCTCACTTTTTCCACGTTTTAATCAGTTTTAGAAATTTAAGCTTCACACAAAATTTGATGACACATGGTCGCCCAAAATTTCGCTATTTCATTTTTCGTAAATTACGACAAAAACACAGGTCGCTAAGCTACGAGACGAGGTTAGGACGTATTTGGAATCAATATACCCACTCTAGTCAATCACAACAAACAAGGTACTTCGGGCAGCCACTAAGCGACTGCTTCAATGTATGAAAGTGATACATCTCTTACGTAGAACCGATGGAACATGGGCAAAGACAAATGCTTTTGCTGATCATTTAACTTAAATATTTAAGTTACATGATAGCATGCAACACGAAGCTCACGAAAACAAAATACACAAGGACTTATCAACACCCGCACCCATGAGCCTACGCTCCAAACATTTTACACTTTCCGGAGCTAAAAACCCTATACAACGGCTACCTAAAAAAAATCCCTGGCCTATGATTTTAAAGTAATAGATAAGTCCTTATGTATCTTGATTAACAAGTCCTTGTGTAGAGCTATGCATCGACGGAGGCGCCGATACCACTCTTCGTAGCAGTGCATTAAACTCCTGGATTGTAAACCCCTGGATTGTACGCCTTGTTATCGATGATTCTGAAATATGAAATCAATTCTCTAACAAAGGAATCTTATAGGTCCATAAGTATATTACCAACTCTTACAAAAATAGTGATTGGAAAATATACTGGCCAGCTATATTTTTGAACAAAGCTCAGACAAATTGACCGAGTATGGAAAAAAAAGAATCCTTTCTACTCCATACTTCATCATAATCAAATCCTACTTTTTGGAACAATATTTTCAGGCGGTTGAGAATATCGAACATTCTGAAATATTATCTACCCAGTCAGGTGTTTCTCAAGGTAATATTCTAAATTCTTTATTTTATATATAGTTTAAATCCAAGATATTTCAACTTATAATAAAAAAACACGGAATTTAACGGATGATACAAGATCAAAGCTAACAATTGGCATCAAAAAATAATATTGAAGCCAATTTAGACTTACGGACTTGAATAGAGCATTCCAATCCCTTCTAAATCCGATCAACGCCATTTACGTTCGTGCTGAATTTTTCTTCCAACTAATAATAAAAATTCCAACTAATAATAAAAATAATGTATTTAAATGGACGATACAAACAGTTACTGTGATTCTTTGATAGAAGATCAAAGCTAACAATTGGCAGCAAAAAGTATTACTGAGGCCAATTTGCATTTACCTACTTGAATAAAATGTTCCAATCCCTTCTAAATCCGAACACTACCATTTATGTTCCTGCCGAATTTTTCTTCCAACTAATAATAATCCAATCCCTTCTGAATCCGATCACTGCCATTTGGGTTCCTCCCGAATTTTGCTTCCAACTAATAATAAAAACGGGATTTAACGGACCATACAAGCAGTTTCTGAGATTCTTTGATAGAAAATCAAAGTTAACAATTAGCAGAAAAAAGTAATACTGAGGCCAATTTGCACTTACGGACTTGATTTAAACGTTTTAATCCCTTCTGAATCCGATCACTGCCATTTAGGTTCCTCCCAATACTCCTTTTTCTCCTCCATTTTTTGTACAGACCTATCCAGTAGTTCTATAATCTGAGATACAAACTTTGTGGAGAAGAAGTCCTTATTGCTTCCTATCTCATTGCTTTTCTGCATAATTGAACATGATCATTACTGAAGATTATCTAAATTACATATTCACAAAGATTATCATTTTTATTGTATTCTCATAAAATCAAAATTAAAAAGAAAAGTACTCTCAAAATTTTAGAAAAGTTAATTTGTCTAATCACTTATCGTTGAAATCGTATTTCTTAGGAGTTGAAAATTATCTTTTCTTTTTCTGAAACTATAAATTTGATATGATTCTAATCTGTATTAATAAATTTATTGACTTCTAACATAGTTGATTTGATAAATAGTTTTTAATATAAATTTTTTTTTAGAGATTCTGTCTAAAGTAGAAAATTGGCTAGAAATTCATTCGAAAATAAATCACGTTTGATAAATATGCTAAACAATTTCAATTTAATATGAAAAAGCCACAAAAGAAAAAAAACAACAATTTCTATAAATGAAAATTAAAATTTATTATTTAAAGAGAGAAAAATTATTTATGAAACGATGAATAAAATTTGAAAAGTCAGGTTTTTTGCTGCTGTCCTTGACTGATTCGGTTGAACCCAAGAGAACGATCTGCGAACAAATAGTTTCCGAGTTATTATCAAAATTATTCACTAGAAATTCAATTTACGAACAGCATGGGAAAATATTTTTTGAATTATCTATGAAATAAAAAAGCTATAAAAGATATTTTTTTCGAAAAAGTTTAAAAACCTTTATAATTTTTAAAGCGTAAATTATCCGATCAAATATTGATATTTTAGTCGAAAACTCTGGGAATCTCTAGCCTACAAGTTGTAGCTATTATCAGATCATTTGCGTTTTGCATTCTACGATGAGTATGTATAGTAAAGATAATTATCTTCAATAAATAAATTTTCTAAGAAATAAGCTATAAAATAGAAATAAAAAAATATTCTTAGAAAAGAGATTTTTCAACGATGACAATGGTCATTTGGAGTGTCAAAGTCATTAAAAACAGTTCAAGTTTTTGCGGCAAAAAGAAAATAAATAAAAAAAAACAAACTATTTTACAAAAATATTAAAATTTATCAACAGAAAAAATATATTTTTTTTTATCTATTAGAAAATAAACAAGAAAAACTCGTTTGTCCAATGTTATTATTAAAAATAATAATTCTCTTAAGATTGACTATCGAAACTCTTCCAAACGCAACAAGGAATTTTTGCACAAAGTTTTACTCAAAAATATTCTTAAAAATGTATTTTAACAAAAATACTATTAAACTTTAGATAGTTAATAAATAAAAAAAAAAACAAATTTACAGTGAATTTTTTTAAAATGCGCACTAAAATTTTTGTTAAAGAAAATTTTTGAAAATTGAAAATCGATCTTTTATTTTGCTCGAAAGAATTTTTCCCATAAAAAACGTTCGTTTCTATTAATTAATTGAAATTTTATTAATTTTCTTGATTAATTTGTAATTATTAATGACATTGAGGTTTAGTTGGCTTTTACGTATTGGAATATTTTCATCGACATGAGATTGCTTGGTTTGATGAAATTTATTCATACCGAAACCCATAAGCTTCCCAGAGTTGATGGCGGCAGTAATAATGGTATTTGTTGTATCGGCTTCTATGCACTTCTATGATGGGAAGATGCACCTAATGGAAGGCGGAGTTTTCATTTAGAATTTCATACCAACCGGAGTTGACAATCAGCAATTAGTCTTTGATTAATTGAGACTACACCTTCGGTATTTGCTTCTCCGTTGTTGACTAATTGAAATGCGCTGTGTACTCGTCATCATACGGGAGCAGCAAGATGGATAAAGCTCAGACACCTGTGATAACAATTTATCATCGTAACGCCTTTCGGATTCCTTTCCATAAATGGGAAAACCCACCGCTCCAGTGTAAGAGCATGCACTGGTTTCCTATTTGTTACGTTACGAAACCATGTCCGGGAACATTATCCACCGCCTGATCGCAAAGGTTACACAAATTTTTGAAGATATACTCAGAAAATTCTTGAACATTGTACAGAATTGGGGGGTGGATCGTACACGTTTGTTAACATTAAAAATAGCCCTTAGGCTTTGCAGAAATTTTACAGTTGAAACTACTTACAAAGTGATGGGAGCGGTGTTGATTTTTTTAGAAGAAAAAAACGTCGATGATAGCTCGACAAGATGATCTTTTCACATTCAACACTGAACCACATTGGCTATGATTAGCCTTCTTAATATTCAGACCTAAACAAGCCATTTAATTTTACTATTAGAGCTCGGATGGTCATTGAGTAACGGCCACAAAGGTAGCAGCAGCACTCGCCAAAAGCACCCACTACTACTCGTCTTGTGGCGAATCTGCTAATGAGATTCATTAATTTTTGAATATGATTTATTATTAAAAGCTTATTCTTTTATTAGAAATTGAATCGACATGTCTAGGTGTCATGACTATTCAATTTTCCGGTTTTTTTTTCAAATTTTCTTCTTTATTTTTGTTGGATTTCTCCAACCACACCCACCTCCGCTCCGTTTCTACAAGACACTCTTAAGGAAATCTTCAATTTCTGAAATTTAGCTACAAATAAAAAACATTCAAATTAAGTCACAAATCATTACAAATTTATGCTTTCAGATTATGGATTTTTGCATAAATCCAACTGAAATTGATTGGGCAGCATGTGCGCTATGATCGGTGGCGCAGATCAAGAACCCTTTCGAGGTTATCGGAACAATCGTTCGAAAACGAAAGCGTTCGCTTCGGCGTTGCGCAACTATTTCGAGAATTTGTTTTTCTAAACGTCAGACTAGTTTATGGTGGATTTAGTGGACAAAAGGCATTATCATTTTTTAAGAAAAGAAAAAAATAAATAAACAAGACGGAGAAGATCTAAATTTTGTGGTCATTGGCATTGATAGGCTCATGGTTAGATGCCGGTGATATGACGTATTCAAAGCTCGTCTGCAATCTCCAAAACTGATTATGTTCCTGTAAAGAATTTCACCTAAAATCCCACAAAACGTAAAATACCATAAATGGAAGAGAATGTATTGCCTTCAGAAGTAAACATGAGAAAAACGAAATACAAAGAAACCCCTCACAGATAATATCTTTAATCAGAATAAAGCTAAGATAGAACTTGCGGATTTGGCGCTTTTGTTGAATGGGTAAATATTTTCGGCATTTGGATCTGAATCGGTGTTCTACTGAATGGGTGGATATGGATGTGGATGAATGACTGGAGTGTTGGGATGAATTGACTTGAAAGAAAACCAGATTGGCCGAACCTTTGACATTTTCGGCCTGGTCCTCGTATAGTTTCGATTACGAATTTTCGGGGCGACATATTGTTTATGCACATAACTCATGTTCTTGATAGCAATTCTATACGATCATCACCAAAACACCAAAAAACTTTTAACTATAAAAGGTGTCGCGGCCATGGAGATATCAGCTAGTTCTCGTTGGTATTCCGAGTGGACTGTTACGAAAGTTCTAAAAGTTTTTATCTCTTAAACAAACAAAATATCTTAACGATAAGCATAAAAATGATGAAATTTGTAAGTGGTCTGGACAAAGTGTTTGCTTTCGGGCAAAAAACGAAGACAAGTGCTGCATCGTGCTAGGAATACTAATTATTTTTGTGCTTTAACAACAGGTCGTTCTCGCCGCATTGATCGCTGTTGCTGTTGCTCTGCCCGTCAGTGATCCTCATGTAGTCGGTTTGGTCAAGTCTAACTCAAATGTGCAACCCGATGGTTCGTACTCGTACAGCTACGAAACCGAAGATGGTACCTTCCGTGAGGAGACCGGAACTATTGTCGATGCCGGATTAGAAACGGCTCACTATGTCATCAAAGGATCATATCAATATGTCGATGCCGATGGACAAGTGATTGCAGTCACCTATACCGCTGACGAGAATGGATTCGTTCCAGTTGGAAATCATATTCCACAAGCGATTTCCGATGCAGCCCGTGTTGGTGCACAACACTAGTAAACAGAAATTCAAGATTTTCCACTTTTCTACACACAAAAAAAAACTTACAATAGCAAAAGTACAAGAAAAAAAAACAAATAACATTTTTTTATACTGCCTTTCCAAAATGTTCCTGAACTTTTTTATAGTATACCTTCTAAATGATAATAAAAAAGTGTACATAATACTAAGGTAATAAGTTGTTTTCATTTAGTTTTCTAGAAAATTATGGGCCCCATAAAAATATTGTGAAAATTACAAAACTATTAAGAAAAAAATCTAATTACAAAAGCAAATTTCCAAAATCTGCAAATCAAACTTACGATTGTGGTGGCAGTTGTTTTCTTCGTTTCTCTTTTATTTTGCCACTAAATGATATTCAACGTTTAGTATATATATTATTTTTTCTTATTATTTTTATAAAAAAAATATCCTTTATCTTAGAAGGATTTCTGTTTAGTTATCATCCCAAATGTTTTCGTCTAATGCTCAAGTGAAATTGTATTAAACTTTGCAAAAGCGTACCTTTTTCGATGTAAAACAAAAACAAAATTTTTTTGTAAATAATACAAACATATTTTTTTATTACATTAAAATTTATAATACAATATTTTAATATTCAGTAAACAAAGGCTAAGGACTTTAAGAAAAACAACCACAACTAAACTTGTTCAAAATTACTCATTGCACTAAATTTAAAATTTTCTATTTCAATAAAATATTTTAAACATTTTCTTAAAACTGCATATATTATTTGAAAAAGAGAAAAAAAAATATTATAAATTAATAAAAATTTTTCATCAACGGCTGGCATAAACGATTAAACCATTAAAAATGGCTGGGGCAGAGCAGAGAAACTTAAAATTTGATTGACAAACATTTGTAGGGTTTAAGCTAAGGCGTAACTTGCTTTTGATCGTAATTCCTAACTTGAAGTATTATCCATTTTTATATTCGAAAAAGAACCCTTTTTATTGAAAATTTTTTAAAATCTATTTATTTTTTAAGATAATATTTATTTAGATACTACAATATTAACCGCTTATTTATAGAAATTAGAAAAATTGAGTCCGTTTCTGACTTGAATTAGTTGCTTATTACTCACAATAACAAGCTACCCATTTCATAACTAGGAAAGTATAGTACTGTCATTTTAAAAGCTATCAAACATATATATTATCTAAGTTATTATAAAATTATATTAATATTTGCCATTTTAAATTATAAGTCCAATAGTATGCAAAAATTGTAAAAACTTTCCAGAAAAGAGGTGTTTTAAGAGGAGCAATGAGGCTAATTTCATGATCTGTGAATACGTCCATAAGCAAAATTACTATTTATGGGGTTCGGAAAATATGCAGAAGCGACTATGTTAAAGCTGGTGTATCTGCAAAAAAGGACTGTCTGCTGAGAATATTGGTCTAAAGTTGTCATTAGATCATATCTCTTTAAAAATAAAGAAGGAGAGACCGTATACCATCAATTCTGAGCGCTATAGCGGTATGATAACCGATTTTTTCCATATAAATAAAAATATATCTAAATCATAGATTATTGTGTTATACCACATAACATAATAAATTTCGAATTAATTGCGTGAAAAGAACCTAGCACGCGTAATTTCAATATTGAGTGATGAAATTTATCCTCCAAGATCGTACGATTTGACGCTATTGGACTTTTTATTATAAAGCTACTTAAAAAATCATATCTACATATTATATATAATCTTTAAATAATAGAGCATTTAAATATAAACATATCTATCGGGGAGTAGCCAAATTACACACCGAAATGTGCGAAAAAATCATCAACAATAACCTCAAATGTAAGAAGTCTCGTAGTTTTCTAAAAAATTCTGCAGAAGTCTAGTACTTTTATAAAAAAGAATTTTATAATTATTATCTAATGGCAATATTTATGTAATATAAATAAATAATAATTTAGTTAAAATTTTAATTAAAATATAATTTTCATTTATTATTACTTTCCGAATTATAAATTGAATAACACTTTAGTGACAGGAAATTTGCAAAACAATATTTTTTAAATTTAAAATTTTGGTGTAATTTTTTAATTTTTTTTGTTGATATTTTAAATATTATCTTTTTTTTCTAGTGTAAAATAATTTTTTTTTATTTCAATGTGGCATGGTCCTACGCTAATTACCTCACCGCTTTATTGTCACCGTGACTTTTATTCCCTTATTCCTTTCGGACCATCAAACCGCCTGATCAGATGGATGCAATTAGCGTCTGATGGCTCTTTAACAAAAAATGGGGTTTTTTTTAGCAATACTCAGAACACTCAGTATCTACTATGCAGCAGATCTCAGTTCAAATCCAGCTAGTGAAAAGGTCTAAGGGTGCCCTTTAGTTGTCACTAATTCACCTTAGTTACTGTGGCTGGTATGCCCTTCATTTGCCGCTAGATGTGGCCTTGGTTATTGTGACGCAAAGAATTCACGTTTCAATACAAATGTCAGTACAAATGCCTTTAAAAGAAAAACAAAAAAAAGCCAATTATTCGTGCTTTTTACACAATATTCTTAAAATTATTCATAACCTCGTACATGTTTCGGATCACATGCAGGCATGCGCTTGATGGAGCACTGGGGATCACTTATTTCGTACAAAATAAAAAATTCCAAAATCAGAATTTTGATTGCTTTCTGAGACAAAAAACTTATTATTAGACGTGACAGAAATTTTCCACAACGTGTTTTTTTTTCTTTTGGGGGAATTTTTAACATAAAAAAAATATTTTTGCAAATTCTTTCGAATGTTTGGATGTGTGTGTTCATTGGTGCGCATGTTGACAAAAACTTGGGCGCACCCTGTTAGCTTAAAGAAAAGATTAATTCTTTATTGTCGTCGGACCTCTTGATGCACCTGTTGAGTGAGACATAAACAGTCCAACTTTTTATCTCGAATATGATCGATACTTGCTTTTTCAAAAGTTTTATTATCTTTTCTTTCCTCAACATTTTTCTGTGCGTACGTACATTTTGTCCATAAAAGATTCATTTTTTATATTTGCCTTTGGATTTCTTCCAACGAAAACTAAACCGAAAAAAAAATGGAAAAAAATTATGCTGAACGTAAATAAATAAATAAATAAATCACTTTAATGGGGAAATGAAGATTTCTTCATGTTCTTAGCAATAATATTTGCATACAGACATTAATCGTGTATTTGCAAAAATTAAAACTTAAAAACAATTCGTTTGATTGACTTCTTACTACTCACTCACTGTCCAGATTGTGCTTTGTGCAAGACGTTTTATTCGATGCGATTCAATTTGATTTGGTTCTATCGGTTTTGTACAATCAAAAATTCGACATGTCGTAAATTCAACAAAATGCTACTACTGACCATCACATGGTATTGTTTTTTTCTCTCATCTTTTTTATAAATTTACTATGAATCTCTTCAGTCGAGTTTAAGTGAAGCATCGGAAAAAAGCTCACGGCAAGGTCTAACGTTGAAATGTGCCACATTGTAACGCAGGCAGGTATACTCGATGAAAATTAACAATGACTACAGATTAGCAATGAAAAAAAATCCAAAACGAATGATTGTAAATACAGCCAAGGAGGCTATAACAATAACAATAGAGTTTTTAGTTTTGGCCACATCAGCGGCAGTTGCTCAGACCGCCCCGCCGGAAAGCTTAACAAAGCTGAGCAACACAACCCGCAGCCAGTATTTGAGGTGCAATCGGCAGCAGTAGCAACAGTAGCTGTATTCGTTGTCGCGACAAGCATTGTAGCAGCTTCAGTGACAGGCGTCACGATATTATGTGCATTGGCTTGCTCGAATGTGTTTGCATTCACCAACAATACCCACACATACACACACACACACAATGCAGATTTGCATTCGTTCAATAAACCTTCATGAGTGAGGGGCTTTTGATGTAAAAAAGTCGTCTCCATCGACGGACGATCTACGGCCAAGAATAATGGAGGATGTGCGTCCCCAATGATTCCATTGTGAATTGTGGTGAATTGATCATTCATTGATGGTTTTTTTATGCAATTTACAAAAAAAAACAGTAAAAATTTACATCTGCTTTTTATTCTCTCATCTGCTTAAGATGAAAATGGCAGACTTACACGTAAGTGATGACTATTGTGAGAGAGAGCTGCAGATTTTGTGTCCTTCTCTATGGTCATTTCCTGAATTTCGCATGGCACCCCAAATAATTACCAACTTCCGAGCCGTCATCCACTAAATGCTAACAAAAAGCATTCCATGGCAAAGTTCAGGTGTGCTCTGATTTGGCTTCTAACCGGCCGTAGTCGTTTGGATCTACGGCCAAGAATAATGTAGGATGTGCGTTCCCAATGATTCCATTGTGAATTGTGGTGAATTGATCATTCGTTGATAATTTTTTTCATGCAAATCACAGCAACAAACAAACAGACAAAATTCTCATCTGCTTTTTACTCTTTAAAGATGAAAATGGCAGAGTCAACCGAAGACTATTGTGAAAGAGACCTGCAAATGTTGTGGTCATTTCCTGAATTTTGCATGGCACCCCAAAGCATTACTAACTTTCGAACATCCATTGCTCTGTCATCCCCTAAATGCTAGCGATCAGTATGCCATGGCAAAGTTCAGGTGTGTTCTGATTAGGCTCGTAAAAAGGCATGGTCATTCACAATGGAATGACTGATCAATTCGCCACAATTTATATGATTCCATTGTGAATTGTGGAGAATTTATCATTCATTCCATTGTGATGCTGTGTCTCTCCGCTTGGCTATTCCCCGAATTTCCTATGGCACCCAAACAACTACCAACTTTAGAAAATCAATCCACATGTTATCTTCTAAATACTATTGATCAGCATGCCAAGGAAAAGTTCAGGTGCGTTCTGATTAGGCTTATAACCGGAAGTAGTCATCTGAAACTTAACAATTACAATCTGCAATTTTAGTCGGTATGTGGTACTAATTTCGTGAATGCGACGGTAATTGCTTTCTATATGAAATTACCGTAAGACTTGGAAGTACGCCATTTAAAAAATATTGGGATGAAATTAAGCTAATTTGACATGATAAAAATTGATGTCAATTTGATCCTTTTAATTTTCCTTCAACATTTTAATAACCAAAAAAAAATATTATAAAAAAAGGTACTATTAAAATTTAGAAGTTAAAATTTATGGAATTCTGCAGTTGGAACTCCATGCACTTAAAGCTACAGTACCAAGATCTTGAAGGCTTGTAGCGTACTGGACTATCATCCAAGGGGCCGTGGGTTTGAATGCCACTGAGGCATGGTCTTACGTTAAGTCCCAAAAAAAGATCAGTTTTCCTTTTTAAGTCTACTTTAATATCCTTAACCCCATATCGTTTGCCGTCAAATAAAGTATTATAAAAATAATACTTTATTTTTATAATACAATCTTAATACTATTTTCTCCTAAGAATTTTTAATCCTAGCTCAATCTTTGTCTTTATTAGTTCTTAGCTTTTTGCTATTCGTGAATTTATTTCTAATACACATAAAATATTTTCGTTAAATTTATTATGACATTTTAATAATTCTTTCATATACTTTGCTTACATCCTATGACAAATGCCATTTAGTACTAATTTTACATGAAATAATAACGAACAAAAAATACTCATAAGAATAAACGGTTATTTAGGTAAATATGAGAGTTTAGTTTATTTTTATTGATTGTTTCTCTCTCTTTCAGTACAATGTATTGATGGGAACAACAAAAACAAATATTGAAATTTTAAATTTTCCCATAGAATTTTCTATTTCTCTTTCTTTCACATGCAAAAAAATGCAACGTTATTTTGTGTTTTTCACCCGAAGCCAGACAAAAAAAATAGTTTATTACAAAATTGAGCTGAGTTAGAATATATGCATTTCGTTTTTTGGAACAATAACGAAAAGGAGAGAGAATAAAACCGGATTTAACTATTTTTTCATAAGCGAAATGTTATTCTTCTCACTCTGTCTCTTAGCTGACCATAGTTTACAAGATTCTCTCTCAGTCAGGATAGTTTTTGAAAATTTTTTTCTTTCTATGATGTGGTAGTAAACGAGACAGATTAAAAATAGGATTTTTGATGCGAAAAATACATAAAATTTTCAATATTTTTCCTCGATGTTAAATGGGAACTTTTTTAATGTTATTTAAATAAATTTGTGCGAAAAAGTATCGCGAATTTTGAATTTCCGCTGGTTACGTATATTCGATTTTCGATTTTTTGTGGCGTTATGTTGGTATTCATGGATCTCACTTATGCCGATAAGTTCGGCCATTTTGAATATTCAGTTAACTTTTGACAGTTGCTTTGCTTGCACGTGTTTTTGCTCGTCTTCGATTATTGCCCATTCCAAAAAATGGATCAAAGAATCTGTATCAAATTTTATGTGAAAAACAAAATTAATTGCGCAGACGTATTTCGCATGTTGACTTTGCCATTTGGTGAAGCTATCTTCAACGGAAGCAACGTTTATCGGTGGTACAAAATGTTCTCAGAGGGCCGAGAAGATGTGAACGACAAAAAGCGTGCAGGACGCCCGAGCACGTCAACAACAGACGAACACATTGATGAAGAGAAGAAAATAGTATTGCCCAATAGTCGAATCACCGTTAGAGAAGTTGCTGATTACTTAAACATATCGATTGGCTCGTGCCATTCGATTTTTATCAATGATTTGACGTGAGACGGGTCGCCGCGGAATTCGTACCAAAATTGCTCAATTTCGACCAAAAACAGCATCGCATTTACATTGCTAAGGAGCTGTTGGACTCTGTCCGCGATGACTCAAATTTGCTCCAGAGAGTCATAGATGATGACATATCACGGATTTATGGTTATGACGTGGAAACCAAAACTTAATCATCCCAATGGAAGCTGCCGCACGATCAAAGACCGAAAAAAGCGCCAAGTTCGGTCGAATGTGAAGGTTTTGCTTACAGTTTTCTTTGATTGCAGGGCCGTGGTACATCATCAATTCCTGCCACAGGATAGAACGGTTAATAAGGAATATGACCTGCAAGTTATGCGCAAGTTGCGTGAAGGAATCCGCCAGAAACGCCCCGATTGGTGGAAGAACAAAAATTGGCTTTTGCACCATGATAACGCTTCTACTCACACATCGTTTTTTGTGCGCGAATTTTTGCACAAAAACAACCAACTAATAATGCCGCAGCCATCGTATTCCCTAGATCTGCCCCCCTGTGACTTTTCCTTCTTCCCGAAACTGAAGAGCCCCATGAAAGCACGACGATCTTCCAATCCTCGAAGCACTTATTTTTTGAAGTGCTTCGAGGATTGGAAAAAACGTTGGCACAAGTGTGTAATATCTGGTGGGGATTACTTTGAAAGGGACAAAATAGATATTCATAAATAAATAAATAATTTTTGAAAAAACACAAAATTCGCGGTACTTTTTAGAAAATTGTTCTTTTTTTGTTGGCAGACGTAGTTTTTTTTTAGAATTTTGAGGAGAGGATTTTTGTTGTTTGCTTTTGTTTCACTTTTTCTTTAAATATAAATTAAATAATTTAATTAATATTGTATTAAAATACTTGTTGTGATGATACAAAGTTTGTTATACGAATTCATTTCTTAAAGTTAGTTGGGTAAAGAAATAATTTCTGTAATTGATATCATAATATCGTATACTTGAGGTTAATTCCTTTTAGTGGCATATTAATTAATCCTTTTAAATGTAATACATAAAATATTAACAAATTAATTATAAAGCAGATAATTTCCTAAATAATAATAATTTCTTGAATCTAAATATAAAATTTTGTTCTTTTCTTAATTTACAGAGATGGGTAAATCAAAAGCAGATAAAATCAAATACAATAAATTTTTCACAAAAAATTTAGTACTAAATATGTGAAATCACTTCAATCAACACACCCGAACTCTAATATTTTCACCATTTGCAATTTTGTTCTAATATAACACTTTTATTGAAATAGAAAATAACCATTGAAATCTATGTACATAAAATAAAAACAAGTCAGAATAAAGCAAAATTCCGGCAAAAACTAAAATTATTTTCGAAACTTAACTAATTTCGTCCAAATCAATAAATCATAAATTATATTTTATGCATAATTTGATTTTTAAATTCACTTAACCACTTTTATGCATTTATCTTGCTGTTGATTTTAATTTCAACGATGCTGCCACAATAAAAAATACTTATATATGTGGCAGTACTATAAAGACAACGGCTGAATTGGAAAAAATGGCAAAATTGAAAAAAAAATTCCGCATTCCTATAAGATTGTGAAGGTTCTATAAATTTTGACAGCAACTACTACATGGCGTTTGTCATTGTCATCGGAATTGTCTTCTTTTCATAATTTTACATGTGAATTTTCCTGCTTGTTTTTTTTTAAATATATTAAAATTATGACTTTATTAATAATAAAACCGCTTGCATATAGTTAAAAATAATCACTTGCTCTTAATTTTTTCAAATATACTAAAATTATGACTACGTTCATAACTCTGGTTTTTTACTCCTGTTCCTGTTTAGTAGCTTATGTTTTTGGTAAAAATGTCAAAACTCTTCAAAAAGCAAAATTTAAAAAAAAAATTGTTTATCTGCTCTTAATTTTTTCATTTTTTAAATTTGATAAAATTTTGTCTTTGTTTATAATATGGTTTTTACTCCTGTTCCTGTTTAGTAGCTTTCGTTCTAATTGAAAATGTAAAATTTTTTCAAAAATCATAATTATTAAAAAAAACTATTATCTGCTCTTAATTTTTTAATATTTTTAAATATTCTAAAATTATGACTTTGTTCGTTATTATGGTTTTTTACTCCTGTTCCTATTTAGCAGCTTATATTTTACTTAAAAATGTAAAAAACCCAAAAAATCATAATTATTTAAAAAAATGTTTATCTGCTCTAAATTATATCTTTTTTAAATATACTAAAATTATGACTTGGTTCATAATTATGGTTTTTTACTCCTGTTCCTTTTTAGTAGCTTACGTTTTTGTTAAAAATGTCTAAACTCTGCAAACATAATAATTATTAAAAAAATGGTTTATCTTCTCTTAATTTTTTCTTCTTTTAAATATTCTAAATTATGCATATGTTTATAACTCTGGTTTTTTACTCCTGTTCCTGTTTAGTAGCTTATATTTTAGTTAAAAATGTAACAACTCTTCAAAAATAATAATTATTAAACAAAAAATAGTATATCTGCTCTTAATTTCTTCTTCTTTTTAAATTTTCTATTATAAAATTATGGCTTTGTTTATAATTATGGTTTTTTTTACTCCTGTTCCTGTTCAGTAGTTTACGTTTTAGTTGAATTTGTAAAAACTCGTCCAAAATCATAATTATTTCGTTCAAATTGCATAAAGATTGTCATTTTCTTCATTTCGAAATGTCATGGTTTATTTTCAAGGTGCGGATATTAATGTGTATCTAAGAGGACGTTATCTTTAGGGTGGGTGTGTAGCTTACACTGCGGGCATATTTGACTTTTGTGAATTTTTCACGTTCGTGGAATCGTAGGTGTCAAATGACTGATTAAAAGTGTATATACGAAAAATTACACGTTTCCATTGAGAATTTTCTCAGAATACTTTTGCCAGAAAGCCGAGCCTGGTGTTTGATTAATAATATAATATTATTAATTATTGGTATTCGTCTGATGGAGATATTTTTAAGACATACTTATACTTTTAAGGTCACCTCTAATATTAAATAATATATGAAAATCTATTTACTAAAATTATTAGTATGGGAAGTTATTTGCTATGGATTTTATTATGAAAATTATTTTGTTTCTGTTTAAAAAATTTTTTTTTGTTTCTTTCAAAACTCGTAATTTTCTATAAAATTTGAATTGAATTGATTTAATAAATATTTCTACAAATATTAAATTTAACTGCCCTAGTTTTATAGTCAATTTGACTTTTATAATATTTCCGAAAAACTAAAGTTGATAATTTTTTAGGTTTAAAAAAATTTGAACTTTAAACAAACTAATCATAACAATTGTAAGGTTTTTAGTCAATCATTATTGCGTAAATGAACGAACAAGTTTTTTTTTCAAATTTTTTTAGCGATGAGGCTTATTTCTTGCTTCGTGGATATGTTAATAATCAATATTTCTATTTATGGGGCTGTAAAAACCCGCAAATAACTATAGAAAAAGCTACTATATTTATGCAAAGTTACTATTTGGTGTACATTTTAACTAGAAGGCCAGACCGCTACCTTCTAGTCTGAGCGCTATATAATGTGTATGATAACCGACTTTTTGAGCCTGAATGTAAAGGTTTTAATTTGGACTTTATGCGATTTTTATACAATTATGGCGAAGTTACTCGGCATGACAAATTATATTTACTCAGATGATTTCTAAATTTTATAGCAAAGAATCAACATCCGTCAAGGAATGTCCAAATTACAACCCGAAATGTGCGAAAAAGTCACTAAAAATCATCGAGTTTTATGGCAATTATTTGAATAATTTTTGATTACATAAATGATAGTAAAATTAAATCTGTATTTACTTTACAAACATTTTTAATCTAATAAAAATTATATTCACAAATTCACTTTTGAAACATTTGTAAGGTTTATACGTAGCAGAAGTTGTTGAATTTGAACTCAATAACTTTCATTAACAATTTACTTATATTTAAAAAAAGGGCTTCTTTCCAATTCACTTTTATCAAAAATAATTAATTTATTAAAAAAAAATTTGGCAAAAATATGTAACATTTTATATGATTTGTTTAAAAACAAAAAAAAATTTTATATTTATTTATACACTTGAAAAAAAAATATATTTTAATATTTTTACAATCTATATTATTCACTTTAAAAACTTTCTAAAATATTTTTAACAAATTTAAATAAATACTTTCAAGTTAGTTTGGTACTGACCAGTTTCCCTTCTGAACTGCCCACAAAATAAGATGAAAGTAAAATTCTAATATTTGAGAAGATATTTATGAGAATTTCAAGAGAACAGAAAAAAACTAAAAAATAAACAATAATAAACAAAATCCATTTTTATGTGCTGAAAATATTTATAGTTTGATTAAGAGTAGATAAAATCTTCTTTATTTTGATTAAATACCGATTATTGATGTTTATGGAAATGCATAAGGTCGTAATTCATGAAAAAAATGATTGAAGTATGAAAAAAATTGCCTACAATTGCAATTGAACATCCTTCTTGACATAGATATGCACATAGTTCCAAGCACCAATCCCCCAGTTTCGTTGCATTTTCCATTTAGGGTTTTGAGACTTGACGTAAAAAAAAACGGCCTTACTACTATGAGGAAAAAAACTCTGAAAATAGAACCGAATGCATACACATAGTTTGTATCTTTAGAGGAAAATCGGAAAAACAGAATCCATTGTAGTTGCATAGATGAGTGCATCGTCTCGAGGTATATAAACGCAATGGTTTCGAATAATGGTCAGATAAGTTGCAATCGGTGCATCTCGTCACATCTATCGTACTTTCGAAAATACGCTTTCAACATTTTACTTGGAATTATTTTCTTTAATTTAATATCGTAAAGTGTTCAGGACGAAAAATTTATCATCCTAAAAATTTCTTGAGCTCTGAAACAGAAGAAAAAAAGGATTAAATCAAAATGTTATTATTGGTAATAAAGAAATTATTTCAGACGCAGTATAAATTATTTTCATTATAATAATTTGTTGTTATTTTCTGTTTCATTTTTAGTTATTAATGTCTACGTTGACTTTTATAAGTGGTTCAATTGGAGCCCCACAGCAAACGGGGACATTTAATCAAAATCAATTCAATCGAATTCCACCCTTTAATCGGCAGCAACCATTTCAAGCTCTACCGCTGCCAGGAGTCACACAGGTTAGTATTAATTTACTTCTGTATTATTTGAGTAAATTTCATAAAATAATATACATTTGTTAAAAGTAGAAAAATGTTTATTTAACAAGACAATTATTTGTACTGTACATTCTCGTACGATCAATAGTGACGCATTCAGTTATCGACTATCGATGATCATTTTTAACGATGCAATTCATCAAATTTTCTAAATGGCCAATAATTCATTTTATAAACAATTCAATTAATTTGTTATGTCAGAAGATATTCTTAACGATAGAC
Source organism: Atherix ibis (assembly GCA_958298945.1). Lineage (NCBI taxonomy): Eukaryota > Metazoa > Arthropoda > Insecta > Diptera > Athericidae > Atherix > Atherix ibis. The sequence goes on along the minus strand of OY282607.1, from coordinate 1,395,382 downwards.
TGACTGATTGTTTTATTTTAATTTCGTTTGTTACGATCGTTTTGGAGGGGAAACAAAAGACTTAAGCGATAAACTTGCAAATAAGAATAGAAAAAATACTATTTTTTTTTTACAGCCAACTTATCAAGCGTACAATCCACGAAATTATGTACCAATTGTGGCATATCAGAATGATGTCTCGTATGATGGCAGCTTTTCTTATGGTTATACGGCCGGGGATGGTACGACCGCACAGGCACAGGGATACTTGAAAAATGCTGGCCGAAAAGATCTAGAGGCGCAGGTTGTCCAAGGATCATATTCTTATACGTCACCGGATGGGACACCGATCAGAGTCACTTACATTGCGGATGAGAACGGTTGTCGCCCAGTTTCTGTTGCTTTATGATATCGACTTTCGAAACTTTAAAATGTTCTTCTTTTCCCATTTTTTTTGCAGGTTTTCGTGCCGAGGGAGCACATCTACCAACACCTCCACCAATTCCAGAAGCAATAGCTAAATCGTTGCAATTTATCGGACGAGTACAGCCATACAATCAGAATCTGAATCCGTTCCAGACTCCCCAACAGCAATCGCAACAGCAACAGCAGCAAAATAGACTTGGTCAGCAATCGGGACAATATCAGCCGCAGCAGCAACAACAACAGCAATCCTTGCAACAGCAACAACAGCTTCAACAACAGCAGCTTCAACAACAGCAGCAACAACAGCAACAGCAGCAACAGGTGCAGCGACAACAGCAAACACAACAACAGCAACCTTTGGTGACACAGCCTTTCTTCAATCGACCAAATCAGATTCCATTCGGTTACGGGGGGAATAAGTTCGGTAGATTCAAGTAAAACTAACGTCAGATAAAAATTCAAAACTCTTTACGCACATATGCGATACTTTATCTAATATAGAATTAAGAAAAACTAATTAATACTAACAATTTTATATTTTGTACAATAATAATTATCCAACAATGTGAACAAATGATTCCTTTCTAAGCAGTTAATAAAGTTTCTAATTTGTTTTTTTTTTGTCAATCAAATTTGTATTTATATTAATTTCTATTTAATTGCTTGTATTTGGTTAGATTCGATCGAAGGTGATCGAACATTGAGTGTTGAGCTCCGTTGAGATGCGTTGGGTATCAGGGTATGTGAAATTTTTTGGATATAAAATTTTTAGCCATAAATGTCTCCGTCAACGCTATCCCCAATCTACCTTCCTGCTTTCCAACAAAATTGCAAATAATACCATTGATAATTGGACCAATAGCGACACAGTTTTGTCGACTCATTTCGTAACGGCCAACAAACAAGACTATTCAACATCCATACAGAAATTCTGGGCACGTAAACTCCTCGAAATCCGGGTTGGACATTCCGCTCTCACTCACGTTTAATTTTTGGCAATAACAACCGACTTTTACGCCAATCCTGTGGCACTCATTTCACCATCACCGATGTTCTGTATTACTTCGCGAGCAGGATTCCTTCCACTGCTGAATCCAACAATTTTATTTCATAGTCTCCTCTTTAAGCTTCTACAATATACTAATCTACTCTAAAAAAATCTAACAAAATTCTTACTATTCTCTTCCACAACCACAGATCAGTCTCGTTAAAATAGCTTCCCATACGAATAATGAAATCTCCAAATGGCTTCATTGTTATGTCGCTATAAAGAGGCCTCTGGCATACGAGGACTGTTCAAAAAGTATCGCGAATTTTGAATTTCCGCGGGTTACGTATATTTTTACGTATCCGCGGGTTACGTATTAGTTCGGCCATTTTGAAAGTTCAGTTAATTTTTGACAGCTGCTTTGCTTGCACGTGTTTTGGCTCGTCTTCGATTATTGCTCATTCCAAAAAATGGATCAAAGAATCTGTATCAAATTTTGTGTGAAAAACAAAATTAATAACGTGGACACATTCCGAATGTTGACTTTGCCATTTAGTGAAGCTACCTTGGACCGAAGCAATGTTTATCGGTTGAACAAAATGTTCTCAGAGGGCCGAGAAGATGTGAATTACAAAAAGCGTGCCGGACGCCCGAGCACGTCAACAACAGACGAAAACATTGATGAAGTGAAGAAAATAGTATTGGCCAATCATATTGATTGGCTAGTGCCATGCAATTTTTACCAATGATTAGGCGTGAGACAAGTCGCCGCGAAATTCGTACCAAACTTGTTCAATTTCGACCAAAAACAGCATCGCATTAACATTGCTAAGGAGCTGTTGGACTCTGTCCGCGACGACCCAAATTTGCTCCAGAGGGTTATAACTGGTGACGAATCATGGGTTTATGGTTATGACGTAGAAACTTAAGCTCAATCATCCCACTGAAAGCTGCCGCACGAGGAAAGACCGAAAAAAACGCGCCTAGTTCGGTCGAATCTGAAGGTTTTGCTTACAGTTTTCTTCGATTGCAGGGACGAGGTGCATCATGAGTTCCTGCCACAGGGTAGAACGGTCAATAAGGAATATTACCTGAAAGTTATGCGCAAGTTGCGCCAAGCAAAAAAAAATGGCTTTGCACCATGATAACGCCACTGCTTAAATTTTTGGCCAAAAACAACACACTAATAATACCACAGCCATCGTATTCCCATACCAAAAAAATCTGGCGCCCTGTAAACTTGTTCCCCCTTGTTTCCGAAACAGATTCGTTGATCCATTCTTTGGAATGGGCACAAATCGAAGACGAGCGAAAACACGTGCAAGCAAAGCAGCTGTCAAAAATTAACTGAACATTTAAAATGGCCGAACTTGTCGGCATAAGTGAGAGACATGAGTACCAACATAACGCTACAAAAAATCAAAAATCGAATATACGTAACCCGCGGAAATTCCAAATTCGAACAAAATGTTCCACACTCAATATAGACAGTAAACCAATATGGACTTACGGACAAGAACTCTTGGGCTCTACCAAGCCTATTAACTCCCATTGAATCCAATCGCTTTAGTAAAAAAAAATTTTCGTAATTATCTTATTCACTTGTGTCTTGTTATAAAAACTTTTATTCTTACATTTCTAACCATACAAATCCTCTTATTTAAGAGGTATCCTCTTGTTCCTTTCCTACAAAAACCCTGACTTTTGACATATATTCACACATGTACATGCGAACAGGATAAATTTCGATGGATGTTTACTCTCCATAAACCTATACGTTAATAACTAATTTTGTTTAAAAATTTAAAAAAAAGAAGAAATATTTAAAAAAAACTCCATTAAAATCGTATTTTCAAAATTGCTTTCCATAATTAACTTATGATCTTAAAAGTAACAAATATCTGTTAAAAATTTTTTTTTGTTATAATAAGATTACTCATCATTTAAATAATTTAGTTTTTATGGAAAATATTTTTTTTCGAATTTTAAAATTCTTTTTTATCTTCGATTAAGTTATATTTGAAAGATAAAATCTTGACAAAAGTTATATTATGCAAGAAAGAATTCATAAAAATTAAGGCAAAATTCATCCAAAAATACTAAATAAAGTCGGTCATAAATTTATTGTTTGTGAAAGACGAAATTGCATCAACACAGGCGCTACTGAATTGGAGTACATCTCTACTAACAACAATGCTGTTAAAGCACAGACTTATGCTTCTCTGTGCCTGTGGTTATTTGTGGCTATATGAATTCATTTCAGACTTAAACCATTCAAATTTTCGACTGGCGCAACATTTGTAAAGTAAGCTTTTCCTTTAGATTAATATAAATAATCTAATATTATCTGTGGTTTTATTATAATAATTATACAATATGTTCGGTTTTTTTTTGTAGTTAAATTTTAATATTGTATTTTGTTAAATTAATGATGGTGCAGATTTAATACGACTAAAAGATTTATATTTTATGTAAAATATTGTTGGTAAGGTGTTTATCTTGAAAATGCACCACATTCTAGAAGGCCAGTTGAAGCTGCTGCAGACACAATAAAGGTATTAATGGATGCAAACTGACGAATAGAGATTAAATTTATCGAATACGACCGTTCATGATCATTTGAAACGGAAAAAAATTTGTGCTTTCGCATTGATGTTTGTGATTTGCTTCTCAAACGCCAAGAAAATGATCCATTTTTTAAGCGTATACTCATGGGGACGAGAAATAGGTTTCCTACAACAATGTTAAGCGCATAAGATCCTGGAGTACATAGAAACTATGAAACAGCTCAAAGCACTTCGAAAGCCAATATGCATCAAAAAAAGGTTATGCTACTGTCATCAGTTGGACATATTGAATGATTCACTATTTTTTTACAACCAACTTCACATTAAAGCCACATAATTATATGTATTTTGATAGCTGACATAGCAAGGCTTGCTTATGATAAAATTCTATTGATTCTGCACAGTAGTTTTTGGTTGATACCCTTTTAAATATGGAAAGTGAAAACGATCTTTTCTTCGTTTTCACTTTCCATACTTCGAAAGGCAATATTCCTCAAAAAAAGTTATGCTATCGGTTTGGTGGGATTTCAAAGGAATTGTTTATTTTGAGCTTCTACCGAGCAACCCAACTATCAATTCTGAAGTATACTGTTATCAGTTGGACATATTGAATGATTCACTTAAAGAAAAAAGGCCAGAATTGGTCAATAGGAAACGTATAGTGTTCCAACAGGATAATGCGAAACTACATACAAGTTTGACCACTCGGCAAAAGCTTTTAGAGCTTGGATGGGATATACTGCTATACCTACCATACTCTCCAGACCTAAGACATTCCGATTATCATTTGTCCCGGTATCTACAAAATTTTTTAGACAGTAAAACGTTTAATTCAAATGAGGAGGGCAAAAATCACTTGGATCAGTTTTTTGCCAGCAAAGAACAAAAATTTTATGAGCGTGGAATCATGCTACTGCCAGAAAGGGTATTGGATCAGAGGTATTGGATAATTCACTATAAGAAAATCGTCTTTCATTTTTATAAAAAAAACGAAATTACTTCCCGTACAACCCAATATTTTCGAATAAGAAAGCTTCTAATTTGATAGCGATTTTATTGTAAATTGGTTTGTTTAAAATCAAACTGTTCTGACCACATTCCGCCACCTGCTTCGGTTAAATTTCTCAACACTTTTAAAGGGGTACTTTAAGAAGTCAAGAGACTTGTACGCTATCAAACTGTTTGATGTGAATTCTTCTTCTAAAGCTGAAATACAGTGTTCGCAATGCAATTACTAGCCTAGCTTAAAAAAATATTCATTAAGTGTAGATGGATTAAATAAATAATCATGGTGACTTAAAATATTTATTTCACCCATCTGCACTTAAATCTCCATTAAATTTTCTTACACACACTTTACATACGCCGGCCAGAAAATATTATGTATTTTCTGGTAAACATTGAACTGTCAACATCACATTTGTTAACATTTATTCAATCATGAATTTTTCACTTTTTAACCACTTGAAAAATAACAAAAGTATACAAGCATTTCGGTATGCTACCACTTCCATGGAAAATGGCGTGTTTTAAAACTCTCCGAAAGTGTACAAAATTAAGGCGCTTGATATTTGATTGATATTTACAAAATAAATAATAAACTTAAAATTACAATTGTATTTCATACCAGAAAATTGGAAAAAAATTAATAAATGTTGCCTTCTGTCGTGTTTAAATTATATTTTTGTTTGCAATAAGTGAATTAAAATGAATATCCTTTTGGAATTCAATAAATTCCTATTGCGAAAACTAGATGTCAGTGGGTATCATTTCTACATAAAAAAATCTATACAAAAGTATGCAAGAATTAGGATTAGTCGCCACTTTTGCAATAATTAAGCCAGAAAATTGCATTTACATATGCTATCTCACGGGCATATTTCAGGTATTCTTAAATCTAAGATTTGTATACTTATCTGTGACTAAAGTTTTAGCATTTCGATATTTGAAAAGAAAGCTTTTCGTTATAAATAAGCTTTTACTATAAAAAAGCGGTAACTTAACGAAAATATTTAAGAGTTGGTCAAAAATTGAAAAAAAAAAATTATTTCAATTTAAGCTTTTCTATATTTACCCACAACCCATTAAAAAGCTCTTATTTTTTAAGTAAAACAAACATGAATATTTATTTATATGTGGATATTATTTAATCGATCAAAGGTGAAAATACCATAAGTAACCAGTAAAAGTAAAAGACTTAACAAAAGATGTCGAGCAAATCACACTTTAATAAATTGATTAACTATTTATTAAAAACTACGCAATAGTTGAAACAAGCAGATTTTATGGCAAGACACTTCAATAACAGGAGAAGGACACGTAAGTGTAAACACCCATTGGCGTTTCTCTATCTGACAACGAGTCATATTAACACCGCAAAATATCTTTTCACCAATTTCTCTTCAAACGGGCGATGAGTGTTTATGGGGAAAGTAATAGAGAATAGTTTTCTAAGCAGAGGATTCTAGTGGTAGGGAATGAGACTTTTTATAACGAGAAAAACAAATCAGTTATGAACGATGGGTGACTTTGTTAGGAACATAGAGTGGGGAGAGCATCAAGGTTTTTTCGGCGGATTTTGGATTGACGCAATTGGATTCGCGACGAATTGGATCGCTTAACAGAAACCTTAAAATTCTAGTTCGTAAGTTCAGATCGGTTTTAAAATTGCGATGCATTGTTGATGAAAGGTTTCTTCTTTACTGTCAATTTTGATCAGTAATCTAAGTAGTTTTTGATAATGTCAAATGAGTTTAATTTTTTTTTGACAGAATTCAGGTAAACCGTTCGTTTTGATTTAGTTGCAGGTAATTTTTTGTAAATATATTTTTTATGTACACGTAAGAATATATATTTAAAAAATTTAAAGAATAAAAATATAAAAAATATTGATTAATTTGGTTTTAGGAAAGTTAACAGCGATCATTGGTGCAGAGTAAAAAAAATTAGCCTACAATTAGGCGTTTTAGTAAAGTGTATCTGCATGTTTATAAACATTGAGATGGTAGGGAAATATTTCGTCGTAGCAAATGTTGCCCACCAGATCGACGATCATCCGAACTACTAGTGGTAGATATGATGGGCTGGGTGCCCGTTGGCGCCCTGTCTTCCGCAAAAGACATAATCGGTTCAGTTGGGGTCATAAACTTGTACAGCGTACTTACTACAATTGCTAAATGTGGCCGCTGATGTATTCAAATGTCGTCAGCCCAGTACGGATACGCGAGGATCACCTTCGGGCAGCTCGAATTACTTGGACTAGTCATACCGTACCTGTTCGTTTCTTACAGAATTTCTTGCCTGACAAGATTGATCTTCATCGTAGCCATTTACTGTCGTATCAATTGCATAATTGTTGCAGTTAAACAATTATTTCCATCTATTATCGTGATTAACGAACTGATAACATCTGGTGACTTATGATCCGATGGTCACGGAGGGAGGATTTATTTTCGGTAATAAACGAATCATAAATAAATGAGTTTAATTATAATTGCAAGAGAATTTGACATAATTTGGATGAGTTTTTTTTGTTGCTTTTTTAATTTGTTAAAAGTTTTGTTTAGTTTTGAAATCGAGGAAAATTTAAAACTATGACTTTAATGATGAGTAAACAGACTTCACTGGACTAATCTTGATCATAACAGATTTAAAATAGTGTATTCGAAGGAAGAAGTGAATTTTATCGATTTTGGGGTAGTTTATCGATGACTTTGAAAAACATGTTCGGATTTAAGTTTGAGTTTTTTTGTTGGATGATGCTGGGCGTTGGCGTGTCAGAAAATGTTGTTCTACTCGTATTACTATTTTTATTTCCTAAGTTCTGGCGAATCTGAACTGTTTTATCGTTATCATAAATACGGAATGGGGCACGTTTTACCAATTGACATAACGAATTTGTTATGAAACTGAAAACACTCCTAGTTTAGTAGCTTCAGTCTAAAAAATCCCGTGATAGGTGAACTTGTTGGTAGAGTGCAAAATCGTTAAACTGACGAAAGATTCACTCTACTCTTTGTAGATATTGTGTTAATTATCGATTGGCAGGCAACTTAATCAACACAATTCGGTTTCGACTAATTCGATTGCACTGCCAGGGAAGATGAATGATGGCTTCGATGCAGATTGGCTCGTGCACGTTTTGGTCGTGCACTAAGGGCATCAATCATCGGAATAGAAGGCATCGCTGGTGCTAGTGGAAGGGATTGCCGGTATTGATTTGATTTAGCATGTGATTCTCATAGGTTACATAAGAATTTTTTTTTTGGTATTTACCTAAGATAATCCTAGCAATGCTGATTAGTAATGAGTCAGACAGACAACCTGTAAACATAAAAATCCGAAGCATTGTGAAATTTTGAATTTTTCTCATCTGAAAGGCCTAGAGTATTTAGGTATGTGAACTAAATTGATTCCAGTATGAATATCGAGTATGGAGTCATTGGGCACTTCAACGATTGCAATGATTCATAATTGTTTACAAGCGTGACTGTTACCTCAGTAAGTATGACATTTGTTAGAGTTTGCAACCCTTTCCTCCCAAACTCACAAAAGCCAAGTTCACTGAAGCTTACCGATTTTATATAAAAAAGCTCTTGAACCAAAAAATTCAAGACCGAAATTCTTTTTGGAATCAAAGTTAATCGAAAATGGAGCACTCGACATGAATTTCAATTTTCAATTGCACTTGAAACTAATAAACCTTTGTGCCTGTAATAATTTCGTAATTATAGCACAGATAAGAAAATTAATTTATCTGTGCTATAATTACGAAGATTTCTCACATTTTTCACTTCCGCTATGGCTACTGTTCTTAAAAAAATTAATTTTCCGACAAACTTTCCCTCTTATAGTCTTTTCCATATTGTTTAGCGGTAAGATTCGATTTTATTTCATAACAAATATCATGAACGATTGAAATATTTGCAAAGAATCCAATAGTGAATGTTATATGAAGGCGATTAATTAATTTTTAATGATTGTATGACGATCTACCTTCTTTATTTATTGGATTGGCAACGGTTCTCATGTTGTCCATTGAAATACGAAATTTAGAAACACGTAACTTTCGAGAAGTTCAGAAGATCTGAGCTAAACTAGCTCGGGAAATATTTATTCATTAGCTGACCTAGCGTACATTTGTTTATACACAGGCGGGTTAATGGGTAAGTAGAAGTTTTATGAACTACTGGCGGGCACAATGCCGCACGGAATCACAAATTACATTCGTGAACGCGTAAATTGTCTTAAAATGCCGGAGAGTGGAGAGTGGAGGTGAACGACAGCTTGGAGCGGGCCCTCCAGTTTACATGTATCAATATTGATGCGAGCTGGTCTGATCTGGTAGCCGGTAAAAGTTACATAACTTCTGGCTGCGCACTGATCTTCCACTCGACAATGTTGATGGAGTTGGAAAAGTCGGTTCTTCTGCGCATCATCAGACACGATCTGGCCATCATCCTAGTTGGGCTTACAAGCGTCATCATCATCATTATCGCCGTTATTGTACAGCCCAGTTAGCCCAAGAATGTCTTACACGAGCGATCATACTCGCGTACATAGAATAGGTAAAAGGCACTAATGAAATTCCAACGAACCGGTAAGTGTTTCATCGAAGAAGAGACCACTTCACAAGATACTCGTCTCTTGTAGAACTTGCTGTGGGAAGATCTTTTCCAATATTGTACACAATCTATTCGGTTGCAAAGATCTGAAAAAGCATATAAGCAAAATGGTCTCTATTCCATAAGTCTGTAAAGAAAAATCTTATTAAATTACACCATTTCTATTTCTATATTTGGACATTTGGTTTTAATCTCAGTCTTCAAACGTACGAGTATGAAATCATTCAAATAAAATCAACAAAAAACTAAATGGATGATTTCAATCTATAATACGAAAATGTAAATGATGTACAAACGAAAAAAAAACAAGAGGAAAACCAAAATTACGTGCTCTTTTAAACTATGACTTTACATACATTTATGAGGAGATAAAAAGGAAAGAAACAATTTCCATTCTTCAGAATTTAAACGGTTTTAGTAACATTTTCATAGTGCCTGGAAAGTTGCATAATTTTTTAATACCATCTAAAATTACATAGTTTTACTAAGTACGAGCACAGGTCTTATCTGCGGTACGAGCAGTGATCACATCACTGCTTTTAAGACAATTCAAATCATTTGACAGGTTTTAGATTTTAATATTTACGAGATTGTCAAGAAAATAACAGCCAGTCCAGTCTGTGTGTTGCTGGTAAATTTATTTGAAAATAATTGCATTTATTCGAAGTTTTGATGGTGATTATATGAATTATTATTATTCTGATTTATATTCGCAATTTATTTATGGGAAGTTTTTTGAACTTTTGAAAACGTTTTTGATTTATTTATTAAGATTATAAATTGTTGTATACGAGAAATTTTAAGGATCTTATAAATTCGGATAGGTGTTAAACTACAGCCGGTAATAACATTTTAATTATTACTAACAAATTCGTTTACGTTTCGCCGCCATCTCAGATGGACACCAATTTATCGCTCGATATGATCGATCTACTTTGATCTTCCCCACGACAAATCCAGTATAATTATTGCTGTCATCTTCTCAGTCACATCGGTAGACTAGAAACTCCGATACATGACAAAAATTTTCTTCGACGAACGAAGAGTTTTCAAGTGCCCTTGTTTCCGATCGTACAATTTTTTGGTCTGTGTCTGCGTCCATTTATTAGACGTTGACCACTTTCTCATTGATCTCAAGAGATATTTCCAGCAATTTTCCTGAAGTTCTCCAAAAGTTTTCTAGCAGTTTTAAACATTTTTCCAGCAGTTGCCCAAGAATTTTCCAGCAGTTTCCGACAGTTTTGGAGTTGCTTTTTTATCAGTTTTGCAAAAATTTCCTTGCAGTTTCTATTAGTTTTGCAGCAGTTTTCTAACAGTTTTCCCTCCATTTTACAGCAACTTTACAGGAATTTTATTGCATTTTTCCAGCAATTTTTCAACAGTTTCTCAAGCATTTTCCAGAAGTCTTTGGTAGTTTTGAAGTAGTTTTTTTATCAGTTCTAACAGTTTTCATGCAATTTTTCAGCATTTCAACAGCAGTTTTATTGCATTTTAGCAGCAATTTACCAGCAGTTTCCCAAGAATTTTCTAACAGTTTTCGGCAGTTTGTCAGTTTTTCAGCATTTTTACAAAAAAATTTTTACAGTTTTTCAGCAACTTTTTAGCAGTTATCTAGCAGTTTTCTAGCAGCTTTCTGACAGTTTTCGCGCAATTTTCCCGCATTTTAACAGCAGTTTTATTGCATTTTAGCGGCAATTTTCCAGCAGTTTCCCAAGAATTTTCCGGCAGTTTTGCAAAGTTTTTCTTACTCTTTGTTTTAGTTTTCGAGCAATTTTGCAAAAGTTTTCAAGCAGTTTTCGGCAGCTTTCCAGCAGATTCCCAAAAGTATACCAGCAGTATTCCAACAGTTTTACTACTTCAATGTTTCTGCTTCAATTTCCTTGATTCACTTTTTCTGCTTCAATTTTGCTGCTTCAGATTTACTTCTTCAATTTTGTTACTTCAGTTTTGTTGCTTCAGTTTTACTGCTACCAGTTTTGTTGCTTCAGTTTTGCTGCTTTAATTTTCCTACTTAAATGTTCCAGCTACATTTTTCTTGCTTCACTTTTCCTACCTAAATATTTCAGCTGCAGTTTTCTTACTTAAATTTTGCTGCTTCAGATTTGCTGCTTCAGTTTTCCTGCTTCACTTTTTGTGCTTCAAGTTTACTGCTTCAGTTTTGCTATTTCAGTTTTACAACTTAAATTTTCCTGCCTAAATTTCGAAACTGCTATTTGCTTGCTACAATTTTCCTGCTTCAGTTTTCCGGTTTAAGTTTTCCTGCTTCTTTTTCTTGCTTCAGTTTTACTCCATCAGATTTACTGCATCAGTTTTCCTGATTCAGATTTACTGCTTCAGTTTTCCTGCTTCCCTTTTTGTGCTTCAAGTTTACAGCTTCAGTTTTGCTATTTCAGTTTTTCAACTTCAATTTTCCTGTCTAAATTTCGCAGCTGCTATTTTCTTGCTTCCACTTTCCTGCTTCAGTTTTCCGGCTTAAGTTTTCCTCCTTCACTTCTCTTGCTTCAGTTTTGCTCCTTCAGATTTAATGTGTCAGTTTTCTTGATTCAGATTTGCTGCTTAAGTTTTGCCGATTCAGTTTCATTGTTTCAGTATTTCAGCTTTAATTTTGCTTCTTTACATTTATTGCTTCAGTTTACCAGCTTCAGTTTTGCAGCTTTAATTTTCCTGCTTCAGTTTTGCTGCTTCAGTTCTTCTTTGATCTCTAATTTAAATAATCTGAAATTACTAATTGTGTACATTACATAATGGCTTTTAAGTATTTTTAAATTTCTAATTGTGAATCTATCCAAATTTGCAAATAGTTAAGAATACTTTGGATTTCCTAAAAACTATTTTCATACATTAAATATCTCGGATAGTTTGGATATTAAATTTATATATTTGCAAATGTGTATGATTTTAAAAAAAATAAAAATTAAAAATGCACTTTTGTTCTATAGAAGTTTACTATCACATTTGTTTCTGTATCGTTAACTACGAATTTTTTTAATTTGTTTAAAGAGATAATTTTATATGACAACTTATTCGATGAGATACGTGTACTATAAATTTGCTTTTTTCCGAATATAAAACTCTTCTTGCGCATATAAGGCCGCGTAATGTTCAGAAATCATTGTTTAAATGTCAAGTAAATGTGTCAACACCGATTCCATGATTTTCCTATAAAGTCAACATTTTACCTAAAATGGAAAATGCTGAAAATTTTTATGAGGCCATAATTTATGGAAAATTGAAAAATTTTGCGTAGGGAATCTGCGGAAGTGGAGTGCAATGCGGCTAGGGGAGGGAGAATTTCGCACCTAATCGAAGTCTGTTGAATACTCGATGGCTGATCGTTTTGATTTGATCGTGATGGGCTTATATAAGAGAACAGCGACCCTCTGTTTTAATGAACATTCAAAAATAGCCTATTTTATAGGTCAAAGCGCATTCGCTTCCTTATGAATTTGGAGCACGTTTTGCGGTGTTTCTCATATAGTCGATATGACAGTTAAATCGGTTTTCCTCAATCTGACCTGGAAGATTTGCATCGTCAGTGGGTGGACAAGAAAGAGGAGCAAGTGAAGATGATTCATGATGTGAAGACTATTGCACAATCGGCCATCGTAATCACGATCGATATCTTCATTGTCAAGAAACAAGCCATTGAGGCGGTCGGTCATTGGTTCCACTCAGATTTTCGATTACGTTGTTGGTGCGCTAACGTATAAATTCCGAATTCCATGTGATCGCTTCAAGTAAAAGTGAATGAGTAACTGATTCGTAACTAAATTTCCATAAATCAAATCCCAGACAGCTGTGGACTCTATCGATAACAATATTAGCGAGAACAGATTTCAGTTGTTCAACGGCGGCGTCTTAGTGAAGTGCACATTCGAACAAGAGGCAAGAAGATGAAAAAATGAAGGTACACCGAATCGATGGAACTCAACATGGAAGATAATATCGCTTCTATTTCAACACAACAAATTATGTGATCATATTTGTCCTCAGGAAATGATCAAACATGAAATTTGGTGGATGGATGGGATGTCTTTTGTGATATAAAAATCGTCTAAACTCTAGGAAGTAAAATCTGTAATTTTACAACTGTTAAAAAATTGCGTCATCTAAAATAGCATTTATTGTTTATATTAGAAGTTTGTCATTCTATATTATCGATTGTTTAATTGGCCAATTATGGAATGGGCAGAAAGTACATCGATCGTGCTTCTTCTGCATATTCAATAATTGGCGTATCTACCAAGTAAAAAATGAGCCTCATTGTTGAATTATGAGTAATGAGGCTCATTTCTCACTTGGTAGATACGTCAATAGTGCAAGTTACCATAAATAAGGCTTTAAAAAACTCACAAATGACTGTAGAGAAACCTTTCTATCCAGGAAAAATAACTCTGTGGTATGTGAATTTTGATCTGGAGGTGTCCTTGGAAATGAAGAATTCTGAGCCCTATGATCGTATGATAAGTGCATTTTTTTTTGGTCTGAACAAAAAGATTTTTATTTGTATTTTATATGATTTCAATAACAAAATGATATAATCCTTTATTTTATTTTGAAAAAAATTCCCCAGAACGCCTAATTTGGATATTTGGTGATGTCAATTAACCTCCACATTTGGATATTTGGTGATTTGCTACTGTTCGATTTAGTTTTTTATAAGATTATATAAAAATCATATTTATACAGATAATTTGTAAGCTTTAAAGCATTTAAAAATCCAGTTTCGTTATGTAATAGCTAAATTACAGTTCGAAATGTGCGAAAATGTCCAAAACCAAAAATTAGTCCTACAAGAAACCTACTGGCAGCTATTTTAATAATAATATTAAATTTTTTATATAATGGAAAAGTTGATTAAATATAATAAAGTAAATAATGTTTATTTTATTTTATAGAAAAGTATATTTTATTAAATTTTACTTTGCAAACTGAAAATTGGATAATGCTTTACAATCTTCTTTCTTTAATGCGGTTGATCAGAAAATACTTACCAGGGATATAAGCTTAAATCCGCTACGTAGTCATAGATGGCGTGCGTGAGCGTATTAAGCTACCATACTTTTTTTTATGAGTTTGATATCTGTCAACATTAATCAGTGCACATTGTCAGCAATTTCGTACAACAACATACATTTTTACTTTGGTAATCATGTCTAGTTTTGTGCCAGAAAAAGAAAAAGATCATTTGCGGGAAGCTCTGCTTTTCTGCTTCAATTTGAAGAAATCGGCTGCCGAATCGCCTCGAATGCTTATGGAGGCCTACGGTGACAGTGGTTTATCTGAAACAACGTGCCGAGATTGGTTTCGTCGGTTCAAAGATGGCAATTTTGACTTGTGGGGCAAGAAGCGTGAAAATCGGTCTAGGAAGGTTGAGGACCATCAATTGCAGGCTCTTTTGGACGAAGACGCTACCCAATCGCAAAAAATGCTCGCGGAGCAATTGGGTGTTACTCAACCAGCCATTTCATGCGTCTGCGTGTCATGGGTGAGATTTAAAAGATCGGAAAATGAGTGCCACATGAATTGAACGATAGGCAGGTGAAGCGACGCCAAAACACATACGACATCTTGCTCGCCAGACAAAAAAGAAAGTCCTTCTTATATCGGATTGTGACAGGCGATGAAAAGTGGATATATTTCGAGAATTCTAAACGCAAGAAATCGTGGGTTGATCCCGGTCAACCATCAACAACTTCCCCAAGGCCAAATGGCTTCGGACGGAAGATGGGAAATCGTGCGTTTGGTGGGATCAGCAGGGTATCGTTTACTATGATATCTTGAAACCTGGTGAAACTGTCAATGCCTACCACTAGCACTAACAACTGATCAAATTGCACCATGCTTTGCGTGAAAAAAGGACGGATTATCAACAAAGACATGACAACGTGATTTTCCTCCACGACAACGCACCATCGCAAACGTCATAAATGGTCCGAAACTTCTTGGAGATACTTAACTGGGAGGTGCTACCCCACCCCGCTTATTCAACAGACCTAGCCTCTTCCGACTACCACCTGTTTTCGTCGATGGGCCACGCGCTCGCTGAGCAGCATTTCGATTTTTACGAGGACGTCCGAAAATGGCTTGGAGAGTGGTTTGCCTCGAAAGAAAAGGAATTTTTTTGGCGTGGTATCCACAAATTGCCTGAGAGATGGGAAAAATATGTATGGACATAGCGAGGGCAAGTACTTTGAATAAATTTGTTTTTGCTTTGTATTAAAAAAAATGTGTTTTTTTGACCAAAAAGACAGCGGATTTAAGCTTATACACTTTGTTACTTTGTAAGGTTTAAAAAAATTCTCCGTTTATATGTGTAAAAATGGTTTTAGACAAAAATAAAAAATCTTAATAACTAAAGCTCTGGTATTTATTGTGAAATATTTATTTGTAAAAAAAAGAAGAAAAGAGAAACTAAACACATTTGGCTAAATATTTTATTGAATGGTAATTTGGAAGAGTGTAAAAATTAGTTTATATTATTTTGGCAAAGTTATTTCCTAATACAAAGTGCAATGTGCAAAGTAAAATTCCAGAAATTATGACTCTAGGGGGTCTGCAGATTGAAATTCTGAAATGTTAGTGGAGCTGCTTATAGGCAATATCATAACACCTTTTGCAGAGATACCCAATTCTGCATGGGAAAACTAAAATCATGAACCTTGACTTTGTTCAAAGACGACCTCGCCTGTCGGTATTGGAACAAAAAATTCCAAAAAAAATAAATAAATAATGAAACAAATTCTAATGTTTTGTGCATTCAAATCTCATTTAATTATAGTACATTAACGTGGATAATTATTAATATGACTGAGTTTTGTAGCTTGTCTTTTTTTTCAGCTGTATCTCCCCTTTTGTATCGATTCAATTATAAATTATTTGGAAATAGGGCATAATTAGTATCATAGCCTAGAGTGCTTAAAGGCGTAATAATAGTAATGGTGGAATCATCAACATTGAATAAATTAAAAGTCCAACATGGAATTGGTTTACGATAAGACAAATGTTGAGTTTTGTTTTTAGTCACTGATTAGTGGGGCTAAAAAAAACAAAAAAAAATAGTTTAGGTACGAGCGATGTTGTATAATAAATAATTTGGGATACTACCCGTGGCGACGACTTGCATCGTTTTATAATGATTCATGGCATCATCAAATCATAAATCATTGGAAAATTATTGTGCTATTAAAATTGGCCATAGTACATGGGAAGATGAAAAATTACCAATGGATTAGTGAATATTAATTGAATATTTGACAAAAAATGCTGGTCTTTCCTCTTCAGTTTTTATTTCTTTTCGGCTTCTAAATTGGCTACTGGTTAGCTAGCAGGTGAATTGGAGGTTATTAGAAAAATTTTGAATACTTTCACTGTTGTCGGCTTATTTATTGGTGAATTAAAGAAAATTTTTTTTATCTCAAGAGTCCTGAAATGTTTTTTTTTTTAGTTTGGCATGGGGGGGGGGGAGAGTAGGGGTCTGTCTTGACCGGAAATATATTTTCTCTGATCATTTGTCTTGACGGAAAATATATTTTTTCTGATAATTTTCAAAAATGTTTGTACTGAAATATTGAATCTTTAATGGCTAATCTACTAGCTTGATTCGAACTCAAAGAACCAGCATGTCCGGTAAATCTAGCAAATTTTAAAAATGCAAAGAATGCCCAAAAGTGCACGCAAGATAGAATTGTTTCTCGGGCTGTGTGGCACGCGGCACCGTCTTGTTGAAACCACATAAGACTGGATTATCATGTTGCGATAGTGACAACCATTTACTGTTATTGCCTGATCAGCTGTATTTTCGAAGATGATGGGCTTCCAGTCTAAAATCCGCACCAAACAGTAACACTAAAAAATCACTCTTGGATTTTCTGAACCTCAAATGCGACAATTTTATTAATTAACCAAGCCATCAAGATGAATAAATGAGCCTTATCGCTGCAGATGATTTTGTTCGAAAAATCAGCATCCACTTTTTGTTGTTCCATAATCTATTCTAACGAACTTCATTCGCTGAGCCTGGTCAGTAGGCTGCAGTTCTTGAGTTAATTGACCACGGTACCGAAATGATGTTCTTAGACTCTCAGCAACCCTCTCACGAACTGCTTCAATATTTTGTGTATTGAAGGAAAACCACAGTATTTAAGAGCAATAATTGATCCAGTCTCCTAAAATTTTTTAATTAATCTTATCACAGTTGATGAAGATAAATCACTATTCCGACCATATTTAGTACGAAAATTGTGAACTGTAGCATCCAAACCTTCATTATTTTTGAAAATATTCCTCAACAATGAAAACGCATTGTTCTTTCGTGTAGCGATCAATTTTTAATAACCCTGACCTGTCAGCTGTCAGACTGTCTTTTTCTTTCGTTGGCAACACTTTACCATAACAAATGGTGCAAAATTCAAATGTTGCGTGATATTTGGAAACACCGTATCGTATCTTTGGACTGTTTTGGATATTTTTTTTTAAAATTATCATTTAAATTGACTTTGTTTTGATTTTAATAAAATTTCAAAAAAGTTCTTGATTTTACAATGTGCCAACCTTTTCTTCATTCAAAATGGTAGGAAGATGATATATTTTTAAGATATATTAAAGAAAAAATGATTATCAGTTTTGAATTTAGTAAAATATCCAAAAAAAAAAATTTTATATTTAAATGTTCAATATATAAGGGAAGCTACTAGACGAATACTCTCGTACAAAAGAACATTACAACCACTGAAACAAAATTAGGGTAACTGGGCAAAAACCGACAAAGAAAAAGCCAAAGTATTTGCTAAACATTTGGTAAATTATTTTGCTTCACATGATGATATAGAAGACAAATCGCATACTAACAAAATTATTGAAGAGCTAATGTCCCCGGTCCTTATGAGCCTTCCTCCCAATAATTTTAAGTCCTCGGAAATTAAATCTACTATTCTGTGACTTCCCAGTAAAAAAGCTTCTGATTATGATCTAATACGAGTAACAACTCCTTTTCTGAAGTAAATTTCCAGATAAATTCTTTGGAATTTTCTGTCATTAAAATGATTACTAAACAAAATAAATCTGTGAATTCATCTTCTTCCTAAAGACCTATCAGCCTCCTCTATCGATCAGTGTTAAGATTTTTGAAAAACTCCTTTTAAAACGATTTTTTCCATTCCTAGATAATGATTTTAGCTTCCGAACTGAACATTCCATAGTTCAGCAATGCCCTAAAGTATTTTTAGATATTTCATAAGCTTTTGGCTACTCTGGAACCTTATCATAAGGTCATATCTCTACCAACGTCATCTCCAAGTAGCAGTTAACTCAGAATCCTCAGAAATATATTCTATTCTACCTGGAGTCCCACAATGTAATGTCTTTTGGCCCATTTTTATATAATATTTATACCCATTATATCCCATCTGATCCTAATAGTAGCATTGGCACTTATGCAGATGATACGGCCATACTTGCTACCCATACAAATTCCGCCACATTCATAATCTTCAATCCTGGTTTAAGCGATGGGAAGAGTGAGGGTAAATGAACAGAAGAGTGTTCTCAATACTTTCACTCTTTGCCAAGGAGAACCTACTCTTTGCACCTTAACGGAAATATGATTCCTAAATATGATAAAGTACTTTATTTAGGACGTCACCTAGACTGAAGATTAACCTGGAATCCACATGCTAGACTGAAAAGAATTGAAGCTCACAGGCGTTACCGACAACTTCTTAAGCTACTGGACAAATGCTCGAAACTAACAATAAAAAGTAAACTTTTAATATACAACGGAATTACGAAACCTATTTGGATATATGGAATTGAACTTTGCGGTTGAGCAGTAGGGATTGCGTCAAATTTGTTGCATCGGTGTGAGAATTGGGTGTTGAGTGTGTGTGTGTTTTTTTTTGTTATAGGAATGTGGAAATGATCAAACCACAGTGTGGGACTCAAAACATCTTACTTGATCACATTTTTAGATCTCAACACCGAATCATCACTACCTTGATAGATTACCACTACCGTCTTTGTTCCCAGTCATCCAGACGGAGCCTCCCTACCCGTGATCAAGTCCAACATCAGGGCTACAATTATCTTTAGCGTAGGGTCCCGCCAGCGCACTTCTGTGCCTCTTCTATTTTCGCATTGAATCGGGTACAGTAAAATAACACGTGCTCCGCGCTCTCCACCATCTCCACACAAGAAGGGCACATTGGACTAGAATCCAATTAAAATTCACCGCCGAGATGAGCCAGTGAGTTCATCTGTACCATTATCCCAACGATTTTACTACCTCCTCTTGATTTCTTTCCTCCGTACGATCCTCGGATCGCGTCACAGCGTCATACTGACATCTCCGGCGATACAGCCTCTGCCGGTCATCTGCCAGTATTTCGATCGGTATCATTCCAGCCACAAAACAAATGACCAAAATAATACTGGTCGGAATGCGCAGGCCAACCTCAATGTGCTTCTACGGTAGACTGAGACAACTCCCTCCACGTTTGTAGGCTTCTCTAATCAACCCATCCAAAAGTACAATCGCCCGGCCGCCTCTTACCTAGGATCAGACGCCAACCACACTGCCAATAAGATGTCCCGTTATCTGTGGAGGGACTTCATGGAAGTCTGGGAACTCCACAGAGTCAACCTTACCATGTCGAATTATATCCGCGGATCCACCGCCGGGTTGGGACAATAAGTCCATTTGCCTTCGATAGCAGTATCCCAAGGATTTTGCCACCGCCGCCTCGATTCCTTTTTTTCCTCCATAAAGCCTTCGCTGCTCATCAGGCAAAATTTCGAACGGTATCATTCCAACCACAAATGACCCAAGTATGTAGGTTGATGTCCGCCCAAATCGGTGCAGCATAGAGCAACGATTCTTCTACTCTGCATGGGCCCTCCTTTAATGAACTCGACGAACTCTTCTATTTTGCTCCCAAGCATAATCAACATTTGTTCTCTTCTTTCAGTTGCCCTATTATCTCTTGCCTTGGCCAAGTGTTTCACCAATGTAACATTGGAGGACGAAGAAGCAGTAAGAGACGAACCTAGCTCAGGAAAGCTTCCTTTGACATCGAAAATTGGAGAAAATGTAGAATAAGTGGGAGATCTTATAAGGTCAGACCCAAGAATAATGTTGAAGCTGATGAGTAGTCCTTAAAATGCTCAAAGAAAAGATTTTTCACGTCTCATCGGATATTGGTGACACTTCAACGTCTTCTATTTCACAGCTATCTCTATCGGCGAGTTTTGGTTGGAATAAGGGATATGCGTTAATTTTTTTTATTACCTAAGATCAGATAATCCTTGAAAGGATGTCATATTGTTAATGTCGATGTAAGCTCATGCTCCATAAAGATCTATTTTGGAGCAAAGGACTCAAAAGTTCTGTCAGCAACGAGTCAAGATCATTGAGCAAGTTGATCAGAAGTGAACTTTTGGGATTTTTATTATAAAAGTAATCTTGGAAGGATGTCATCCTTACCCTTGGTATTGTCGATGTAAGCTCATTTCCCATAAATACATATTTTGGAGTAAAGGACTAGAAAGATCTGTCAGCAACGAGTCAAGATCATTGATCAAGTTGATCAGAAGTGAACTTTTGGAATTTTTTATATAAATGTACTCTAGAAAAGATGTCATCCTTTATATTGTCAATGTAAGCTCATGTCCCATAAATATTTATTTTAGATTAAAGGACTCAAAAGATCTGTCAGCAACGAGTCAAGATCATTGATTAAATTGATCAGAAGTGAACTTTTGGAATTTTTTATCGTACAAAAATTCTAAATTAGAATCCTGGGATAGTACTTATTTGACTAGGGTTCTGACCTAGACTCTTTATTCTACATAAACAATTCGAAAGAGAGAATGTGCAACTGAAGGCGGAATCTCATTTTCAATTCTTATTTCTGATTTTCAATTTAAAAATTCAGTCAAAAATTTATTGTTAAAAATAATTATGCACATTTATTTTAAGATCTCTAATACTTATTAAGTAATACATAATTTTGCTAATAGAAAACTGATTTTCAAATAGATAAACTTGAGTAAATATTATACTCTTGATGACTGATTTGGCCTGAGCACAAAACTTTACGCTCGAATGGAGAGGTTTTCCTTGTCTTATTGAGTAGTTAACATTGTAGACTGTTTAGTTTTTGAATTTCTTATGTGAAGTGCATATCTGAAGTTGCAGGTTATGACCATGTTGTCTTCTAATCGACCATGACGATCAATCAATTTGCTGGTACGAAGAATACCTTCACCAATTGAAAGTCATCACCACTGAGGCTGCCTATATGACGAAATCCGCCCGATTCTGCGCAGTTGCAAATTCACTGTTCGATAGCCATAAGATCATCAACATTCCTAGACTGACGAACTAGCTATTGTCTAACACGATTACGTAGATCAGATATCATTCGGAGACCCTCGAAAAAAAATTTTATTCAACTCTGCCCCTTTTGCTCCTTAAAAAAACTTTCCAAATATTGCAATTTGCACACGAAAATTTCCACATTTTTAAGGATTTCTTTTTAATAAAAAGCCAATTTTTTTTTTTTAATTTTTTTTTCTTCAAATTTTTTATAATTTGCTTTATTTAATTATTAAAAACATATTATACAATAATATAAGAAATTACAAAATAAAATAAAAGATAATAAAACGGCCTCCAATTGGACGGACATTTTTTTTTTTTACAAATTATTCGTTTTTAAAGCAAAGTGGAATGGTTCCCACCAGCGCTAAAATCCTTTTATTTTTCCAAAAAAAAATCCAAGATCTTTTTTTTTTTTAATTATTTTTTGTTTTATTTTATTTTATTTTACTATGTAATTTTTTTCATGTAAATGCGTTCGTTTTTTTTTGTTTGTTGTTGTTCGATTCTCTCAAATGTTCTTCAGATTCTGTTCGGTTTTGAAAGATTTCTCATTCTCGTTTCCAAGTTTAGCGATGTACTTGATTAAGCGTTTTTAAGATGAAGTTTAAATTTTTCATTATAAATGATTCGGCAAATAAATTAACGACGTTGGGACATAGTAGAACTTAAGGTAATTATACGCTGCGAAGAGAGGGCACTGGCGAGATTAGTAATTGTAACCGGATTGTGGACTGAATGAGCCACTGCCGGGTCCGCTAGGTCTCTGTTGACTGGGTGGGACGTACTGGTTACCGGGTCTGGCACCACCAGCGCCACCGCCGCTGCCACCTCCATGGCCGCCACCTCCATGACCGCCACCTCCATGACCGCCACCTCCATGTCCGCCACCGGATTGGTAGCCGCCGCCTCCGGATTGGTAGCCGCCACCTCCGCCTCCGGCTCCACTGCCCTGAGCTGCGGCTGTTGCTTCAAGTGCCTTCCTAATTGCTTCTGGAATCGGTGGTGGAGTTGGCAGATGGTCACCTTGTGGCTGGAATCCGTTTTCATCAGCTACGTACGTCACTGTTATCAGTTGTCCATCAGGAGCTGTGTACGAATATGAACCCATCACCGATTGGATTTCGTTATCGCTTCCTTTGTTTTTCAGCTCTCCTTGTTCTTGGGCCTTGATACCGTTTGCTGTCTCGTAACTAAACCTGTAGCTGCCGTCGCCGTTGTTCTCGTTTTCGTAGGAGATTATTTCAATTGGGGGACCTGAGGGCTGTTGTGGTTGACCGCCTCCGAATCCGCCGTAACCTGGTGAGCCGCCACCACCGCCGCCGCCACCACTACCGCCGCCGCCGGCACCGCCGCCTCCAAAACCGCCTAGTCCTTGGTTACCGCCACCCGATCTTACTCCGAAACCTGGTGTTGAAAGTCCCGGACCACCTCCGGCGTTCGATGCTCCTGGTGGAGGCAAATAGTTGTTGTTAAGCTGCGCACACGAGCACACCGTAATCAAAGTTGCTATCAAAAACTGAAAAAGAACAAAAAACAAAAATTTTTTAAAAAAAATAATTCTCGTAATTTTTTTTAAAAAAAACAGTAAATTATTGTAAGTCAGTCAGTTTTTGTGTTGATTCGATTCGAAATGCTCCGATTTAAGTCACGACATTGGACTTTCTACGTGCTGGATTACGTAAGACAGGAACAAATCCAAATGAAGATGAATCTATGACGATAACTGCTCCTCCCCAAAATGAATTAGTGAACACTATTGGTCCAACAACATTCTAATCGCAGAGTGCATTCAAATTACGACAAGAGGTAGAGCAACAGTAACAATTGAATCGTCGGTTAAATCACAATCAATTTGCTGTAAAGTGAATGTGGTGCGGTAGGCATCACCTGCTCAACCATTACTAAAGGTGATCATCGTTTTGACGTGAATAAGAGCAAACAGCAAAAGATGATGGTCTGCGATGAACTTTTGCCAAATGAAAAGTCAAAAATTATGTCATCGAAGTCGAGTGGAGCGGTTTTTTGTCCATAAAAGAGTATCTTTTTTTTTTAATGGAAAAGTCAACAATTCCCCGTTAATGTAGTCACTTTAAATTGGTACGGCACGATGCCACGGAAAAACCATCTTTCGTATTGAAAATATTTTCTGGGAAAGGGTCAGAAATCGTATCAAGATCTGTCGCGCCCACAAAACGATCACAAATGGAGCCTGTGACTTTTCTCACGATCAAATGTTGCGGCGATCATTCGGATCCATCGAACGCGCGCACTTGTTGATTGCGAATGCTTGCTGCCAGCAACATTGCGATTATTATGCAAATGGGAGCACTTGTTCTTCCACAATTGTTGAATTAAATGCAAAAATAAAAACAACCACTTTGGCATTTGTACTTTTCAAACTTTGAACAAATTAGTTGTTTACTTATGAGATGATGATTGAAATTACAAAACATTCTCGACTGTAAATATTGTAATAATAACAGTTACTGGGAATTATGCAAAAAAATATAAATAAATATTATTGCGAATTTGGCATCTACAAGGTGGTGACGTAATGAGTTATGGTAAAAAATTCGATGCGATTCAAATTAATTTATTTCATTTTTTCTTCGGTGTTTTTTCTTCTTCTTCTCAAATGTCCGTCTTTGTGTTTAAGGAGAATTCAGAAAATGGTAGAAAAGTTCTTCGGTGCAACCAATTTTCCTCCTGTTTTAGCATAGTTATTATTTATTAAACGAATCTATACTAAACCTTAATGTTATTATATTAAATTTATTTCGAAAACCCTTTTTTCTAAGATGATAAATGCCAGAAAAAAGATCACAAACGAAACCCTAGCAACATGCAATATTGAGAAACAATGTTGCTATAAACACAATTCGATCTTTGCTCATTTGAGTTTTCCTGATTAATCCGTTGGGTTTTTCCGATTATTTACAAAATTTATTTTTACAACAACAAAAAAAAACAAAGTAAATTTACTTCTTTAAAAAGAAGTATTCAAAAATCGGTGAAAAAATCTTTTAACCGTTTTATTGTGATTTTATGCAATTTGGAAAAAGTCATTTTTATCTTATTTTGAAAAATTGTAGAGAAGTTATTTTTGAAAAATTTTAAAATATAATATTTTCTGTCAAATTAAGCTTATATATAGAAAAAATTTCAATTATTTTTATATAAAATAAATTAGAAAATTTTGAAATACGAATAATTTGAAGTTTAGAACTTTTTTGTTACCAAAAGTGAAGGCACGATTAGAGGGTTTTTGAGATGTTCTATTTTCAGTTGCATTTCTCATTAAATATAAACACTAAATTGAGGAAAATCTTATTTAAAGAATATAGCAATAATGCTGGGAGTAGATTTGATGTAGATTTAACATTTTTATGGTTGTCCAACCAATACCATTCCCTGGTGCAGAATGTTTACGGATTCGCATTGCTAAGAACTGTGACTTTTTGAATGAAAATCACGATTTTCTTGTCTTTATCGAAATTGTACGTTGTTAGCAGTTAGGGGATTGTCTTTATAGTATCTACATAAGCTATGGGGATTTAGTATTGTATCCATCCCGTATGTGGTCTGAGAAAAGTTGTCCCACAAAAAAATTCGTTAAATGTCGTTAGTAACGCAAACGATTTATGCCTAGAGTAAAGTTTATTTTTTATGAATAATTTTTTTTAAGAAGATTCTAGAATTTGATTTTTTTTATTATTTCATTAATTTTACTTATCACATTTTAGACTCTTTTTACCAACAATTTATTTAAGGACGATTTTTCTGTTTTTTATTTAAGGAATTTTTTAAACTATTCTTGTAAGGAGATTCTAGGTTTTGTGTATTATTTAATAATTTTCTTAAAAATGTGATTTAGTTTTTTTTTTGAAAAATTTTTTTTTCCCAAAAATTTATTTAAGGACGATTTATTGTCTTTTATTTTATTTACCCTTTTTTGCTTTCAAAAGTTTTACATAAACAATTTTTTGTACAGATTTAATAAAAAAAAATATTCTGTTAAAAATTTGTCAGCAAAAATTATTAATGGACAAAAAATATTTTATTAAAAGTTTGTTAGTAAAAAACCCAAGTCAAATATGGGTTAATAAGAATTTCTAAAAAACATGTTCAGTAAAAAATTCGACTAAAAATTTTTAACAAAAAATTTCCGGTTCAAAAATATTTACTGGAAATATTTTCTGAATAATAAAAAAATTTTCAGTAAAATTTTGCTTTAAAAATTGCTACTAAAAATTACCAGGAAAAAATCTTATAAACAAAAGTTGCTGTGAAAACTTCTATAAAATTTTCAAGTAAAAATTTGACAGTAAAAATTTGTCAGTAAAAATTTGACAGTAAAAATTTTTCACAAAAATTTGTCGGTAAAAATTTGTCAGTAAAAATTGGTGACTAAAAATTTGTCGGTAAAAATTTTGCGGTAAAAATGTGTCAGTACACTTTTGTCAGTAAAAATTTGTCAGTAAAAATTTGTTCATTAAAATGTGATTTATTTTTTTTGAAAATTTTTACCAAAAATTTATTTCAGGACGATTTTCTGTCTTTTATTTTTTTTGCCCTTTTTTGCCTTCGGAATTTTTACATAAACATATTTTGTAAGGATTTAATAAAAAAAACTATATTGTTTTTTTTTTAAAAAGTTACCAAAAATATTTTATGGAAATTTTTTAGAAAATTTCATTAATTTTTAAATACGAAATTTTTATTGATATTTAATTGAAAAATAAATATTAGTTAATAAAAATGAAAAATTATATTTAAAAAAATATATTTAAGACTGCAAGAATTTTACAATTAAATTTTGCGCCTATTTCTCTTTGTAACGTTAACAATGAGAAATTTATTAAAAGAATTTAATAAAAATAATTTTTTTAAGATTTTCTAATTTGCAAAATAAAACCTTTTTTTTTTGAAGCAAATTTTTAATTATAAGAAAAAATATTTTTTTCAAGTAAATAAAATTATTATCTAAAAATATTTTTAAATTTATTCATTTTGCATACCAAAACAAAAAAATAAAAACAAAAACAAAATAATAATAATAATAGTTTTTTTTTTAAATAACTCAAAATCTATGTTATGAGAGGACAGCTCAGTTTAAATTTGAAAAATTATAATAAAAGTAAAAAAAAGTTTAGAAAATTAATAGTAATTACTCCCCTTAAATTTGGAAATAATTGTTTTCCCATAAAAATTTTACAATTATTTTCAAGATAATTATTTTCAAATGATTTTAATTAAATTATTCAGAAATAGTCAAATTTTAAAAATTCTTAATTATTATTAATATTCACAAAAAAGTCCTAACATAGATAAATAAACGAAGTCTTAATAATATTCAGTAATTTATTTAAAAAAGTAGTTAGAAAATCCTATTAAATAAATTTGAAAAAAAAAATTTAAAAAACAAATTAAAAATTCAGAAATAATTAAGGTTTTTAGAAGAAATTTGCACACAAAAATTTGCACTTTATAATAAAAAATTACTAAAATTCAATCACAATTAATAAAGGAAAAATTAAATCCACTAAACGGACTCACCAGTTTCATGTTTAATCCTTTTTTTTCAAGTCGAATGGAATTGTTATTTTTAAATTAGTAAAAAAAAAATAAACGAAAATTAATTCTATCACACTAAACTTTATTTTCAATTTGATAAAACTTTGCCAAAAATTTAAGAATACAAAATAATTTGTTTTTTTTGTTGTTGTTGTTGCTTCTTCTTCTGTAAGTTTTAAGTATACTTGAGTGCGATCGATTCACTATCGCAAGATGTAATGTGCCATTTCGATTAAAAGTTCTGCTCTTATATAGTCGAATCCATTAAAATCAACCGACAAAAACTATAGATTCGAGTATATTTCGTTCATTCATGCATATGGGGTGATCTTCTGCACTTACAATCACATTACGGTGGTTAATAGCAACGCAACAGCGACAAAAGGTAATTCGCAATAGCAACAATATCGGCAATGCTAGGCAGCGCAACATTGAGGCGGCTCGCCGTAATAGCAGAAAGGCGAGATGAGGCTCGCCGTAATAGTGCAGATGAATAAGAAAATAGCAATAAGGCGATGGCAAGCAAACAAACAACGATGACGGCGACGGGGAACGACAACGACAATCGCGAAATTTTGCTAGCCCGAGAATCATCACCGATCATAGTCATGACGTCGACCACCGACAATACAACGAGGACGGCTACAGCCACAGCACACCAAGTGAAGCTACAACTACATAGCCGCGTCAGTATCGGCTCTGACTTCGACAACATCAGCCGCGACTTCGGCAACATCGTCGGATTCCATTTTCTCAGCTAAAGAAGCAGCAGCAGATGCGGTTACAAGGTTCGAAGCCCATCTCTAGCTTCGGCTACAATAGTGGGCCCATCATCAGGCCGAGTCTCATTGCCAATTTTAACGAGTATATTCTCAGCAACAGTCTCCATCCCCAACATGGGCTTCAGTTTCACGGCAAGCACCATTCACCAGCATCGTCTTCGCTTTATGAGCATTCGTGTAAATTCATGGCTTTCTGGTGGATTGTATTAGAAGATGCGACACGACTACACATATACACAGGCGCCTCTACCCCATCTTCAGTGCAGGCCAAATGCATCCGTAACAGATTTTCCATATTCATTCAATTCGCCACTGTTTGGACATTGAGTTTGTATGCAAATAGAATATAAAAAAATTTAGAAAAAAATAGAAAAAAAATCAAAAGTCGATCTTGCAGAAAAGCTGCAAGATCGTCCGTTGCATCTCGTCAGCAAAACAAAGCCGGTAAGTCACCTGAAGTTTGTTTAATGACGGAATGTAAGTGCTGGAGGGAACGGGGTTCTAAAAGCAAATTAAAAAGTTACCTCGAATTCCCAGGCCGATCGGAGAAGGTAACTACGGTGTTACTAGTCGTGTTAATGTAACTATTCGATTTTGGTTACGCGATGGTCACACAGCACTTTCGGATCAAAACAAATTTTCAAACACAATCTTGAGAAATGCTGAAGATTTGCAATGTGGTCACATGGTGGCGATTGGGTAGACATTGCACAGTCCTTAGGGTCCCACATTCTTATGGTATAAGTATAGAAGAAAAAGAGGTCTAAAAATATTTTTAAAGGGTCAGCATTAAGGTCCAACAAAATTTTGAAAAGATTTCCGGCTAGCATTGTCACCTCTGCGTGGAATTTCCATTCCCATCGACTGATGCATTCCGGATATTGGGTGTCGATGGATCGTGTGCCTTCCACACACACCTTACCCCATCTGAGAGAGAATTCCCTGAAAAATGTTCTTTTTTTTCTCATTTTATTTTCGTAACAAAAAATCATGGAATTTATAATTATTGCGATATCGGATTAATTGAGACCCCAACGTGATATGTGCTCACTATGCGATTCCGTAATTGACCAGACCGATCACAGTTAGATTATATCTAAATCTAATAATTCCGACTGATACCCCCCTTCCCCAACACTTCGACCATTGATCGATGAGATTCGATGACTAAAACCTAAACACGGAAAATATGAAAATAAACAAACACTGCCGCCATTCTTATTAGAGGAAGAAGAAAGAATAGACAGAAAAATTACCCCTCCCCCCACAAAGATATCCAGCCATTCGATTTGGCAGAGCGCATGCTGTAAAGTGAATTTTTTTTCGCTGTTCTTAGTTTTGACTGTGAAGAATTTCAATTTCGATTTGTTTCCATTTACTTCCTAAGTACTCGTACGTGTGCTCGGCACTGTTGAGAATCCATCAATTGCCAATTATGCTGGTACGAGTGGCAGGGTCTTAAATTAGCCAAAAGTTAAAGGTATCGCATATTTCCTATGCGATTGGGGTTGCGGATGAAAAGAGATAACGAATGGCGAGTGTGAAAAAAATTTTAGGATTCTTGAATACGCTGAAAAAAGGAAGGAAAAAGGAGGAAATAGTTTTGAAGAGGCTGCCCATCGTGATTAGAGCTTTGTGTGTTCTCAATAACAAAAAACAAAAACCAAGAAAAAAAAACCACCAAGCAAACTTTAGAATGGAGAAGGCCAGTAGCCAGTGGATCCGTCAGAGGCCAATTATTTATTATATTTAATGGAATAAGATCAAACGAAAACGATTTGTGTACATGTTTTCCGTTCTATTTTATGACTAGAATTTAGAGAGTATACAAATTAGTTAAGAGCCCATTAGGCCCATGGTGATGGCATTCTAAGCCCAAAGAAGCCTTGATGAGTTGACTTTTTCCAATCTGAACTGTATTAAAAAGAAAAAGTGTATTTAAACAACAAAGAAATTTTTCATATTAGAATATTCATTTAGCATATGAAGGACATCGTTTCGATAATTTAAATAATTTTGAGAAATGGCATTTTTTTTCTCGAGAAGGCCTTATAAACGATTGCAAATTACCATCGAATTGTTAGTATTTGCAGTTCAATTTTAAATGGTATTTCCAAAAAAGCCAAAAAATGTTTAAGAATCAAAAATTATTTCTTATTTAATAAAACTAAAACTGTGCAAAATGATCAGTGGCATTATCTGAGTAAAAATTTGTCAGTAGAATTTTGTCAGTAAAAATTTTTCAGTACAATTTGTCAGCAAAAAGTTGTCAGTAAAAATTTGTTAATAAAAATTGTTAGCAAAAAATTTCAATAAAAATTGTGAATAAAAATTTGTCAGTATAAATTTTTGAGTAAAATTTGTCAGTAGAAATTTTTCAGTACAAATTAATCTGTAAAATTTTATCGGTAAAAATTTGTCAGTAAATTTTGTCAGTAGAATTTTGTCAGTAAAAATTTGTCAGTAGAATTTTGTCAGTAAAAGTTTGTCAGTAAAAATTTGTCAGTGAAAATTTGTTAGCAAAAATTTATCAGTGAAAATTTGCAAGTAGAATTTTTTCAGTACAATTTGTCAGCAAAAATTTGTCAAAAAAAATTTGTTAATAAAAATTGTTAGCAAAAAATTTCAATAAAAATTGTGAGTAAAAATTTGTCAGTATAAATTTTTGAGTAAAATTTGTCAGCAAAAATTTGTCAGTAGAATTTTGTGAGTAAAAATTTCTCAGTAGAATTTTAACAGTACAATTTGTCAGTT
This sequence comes from Atherix ibis, assembly GCA_958298945.1. NCBI lineage: Eukaryota > Metazoa > Arthropoda > Insecta > Diptera > Athericidae > Atherix > Atherix ibis. The sequence goes on along the minus strand of OY282607.1, from coordinate 1,364,309 downwards.
AAAAATTTATCAGGTAAAATTTGTTAGTAAAAATTTGTCAGTAAAAATTTCTCAGTAAAAATTTGTCAGTAGAATTTTGTCAGTACAATTTGTCAGTTAAAAATTTGTCAGTGAAAATTTGTTAGTAAAAATTTGTCAGTAAAAATTTGTCAGTAGAAATTTTTCAGTACAATTTGTCAGCAAAAATTTGTCAGTAAAAATTTGTTAATAAAAATTGTTACCAAAAAATTTCAATAAAATTTTGTGAGGAAAAATTTGTGTGTAAAAATTTGTCAGTAAAAATTTGTTAGTAAGAATTTGTCAGTAAAAATTTGTCAGTAAAAATTTGTCAGTAAAATTTGTCAGAAAAAATTTGTCAGTAAAAATTTGTCAGAAAAAATTTGGCAGTAGAATTTTTTCAGTACAATTTGTCAGGAAAAATTTGTCAGTAAAAATTTGTTAATAAAAATTGTTGGCAAAAAATTTCAATAAAAATTGTGAGTAAAAATTTGTCAGTAAAAATTTGTCAGTAAAAATTTGTAAGTAAAAATTTTTCAGTAAAAATTTGTTAGCAAAAATTTGTCAGTAAAAATTTGTAAGTACAAATTTGTCAGTAAAAATTAATCAGTAAAAATTTGTCAGTGGAAGTTTATCAGTACAATTTGAGTAGAAATTTGTCAACAAAAATTTGTCAGTATAAATTTGTCAGCAAAAATTTGTCAGTAAAAATTTGACAGTGAAAATTTGTTACAATAATAAAAATTGTTAGCAAAAAATTTCAATAAAAATTTGTCAATATAAATTTTTGAGTAACATTCTCAATAAAATTTTTTTTAAACAAATTTTCTGTAAAAAGTTTTAATTAAGATGCTGTCAAAAAAGTTGAGTAGTAAATGTTTAAGAATCCAAAATTATTTCTTATTTAATAAAACTAAAACTGTGCAAAATGATCAGTGTTATTATCTGGATTATAACTACTTAAATCACGCTGTTATATCAGTTCAATCAAATTTCATTTTTTTTTCATCAGTTTTCCACACAAAAACATTTCAAACAAGTTGTATCCAATAAAATTATTACCTTTAAATTTTTAAACATTCCTAAAAAAGAAAACCTCCTTCAATAATATAGAAAAATATTATTTTAATTACAGAAAATTTATGATGGATTTTATGTTGCGAGTGAAAAAGGCGTGATGAAAAAACCAGCCCAAAAATTTGTAAACTGATTTTCTTGTTGAACGTTACTTTTACTAATCGCTCTGAAGTGTAATTGCCTTTGTTGATGAAACTGTGATAAATAATGCCCTAAAATAACATGAAAAAAAATATGCGTTTTGTGTTAAAATTAACTCCAATAAAAAATTAAAACTGAAACTGAATTTAGTAATTTGCTATTAGGGAAAATTTTGAAAAACAAAAACCACAAAGAAAAGAGTTTTTCTTTAATATTTTTAGTTGATGTTTTCTGTAATAATAGTTTTCACTGGAAAAATTGTCAGTTTGAACATTTTCGGCCCAAACGTTTTTAGTATGGAAGTTCTCTGTAGATTTTCAGGTAAAAATATTTAATAAAAATAGTGCTCAGTCAAATCAGCTTTCAGTAATTAAATTTTAATTAAGAACGTTTTAGTAAGAAAACTATCAGTGAAAACATTCTCAGCAACAATTATTTTTGGAGAAAAAAATATTCTGTTAAATGTTTGTCAGCAAAATACTCAAGTCAAAAATGGGCTTATAATAATTTCTAAAAAATATTTTTTCAACAAAAATTTCCAGTGCAAAAATATTTACTGCAAATAAAAAAGATTGACACTAAAAATTGCCAGAAAAAAATCTTATTAAAGCAAAAATTTCCATAAAATGTAAAGTAAAAATAATTCTTAGTCAAAATTTGTCAATTTTTATTCATCAGTAAAATTTTTCAGTAAGAATTTGTTAGTAAAAATTTGTTAGTTCACTTTTGTCTGTTAAATTTGTCAGTAAAAATTAGTTAGTAAAAATTAGTCAGTAATAATTTGTTAATAAAAATTGTTAGCAAAAAATTTCCATAAAAATTGTGAGTAAAAATTTGTCAGTAGAAATTTGACAGTAAAAATTTGACAGTAAAAATTTGACAGTAAAAATTTGTCAATAAAAATTGGTCAGTAAAAATTGGTCAGTAAAAATTTGTCAGTAAAAATTTATCAGTAAAATTTGTCAGCTAGTAAAAATTTGTCAGTACAATTTTTTCAGTAAAATTTGTTAGCAAAAATTTGTCAGTAAAAATTTGTCAGTAAAAATTGGTCAGTAACAATTTATCAGTAAAATTTTGTCAGTAAAAATTTCTCAGTAAAACTTTGTCAGTAGAATTTTTTCAGGAAAATCTGTCAGCAAAAATTTGTCAGTAAAAATTTGTTAATAAAAATTGTTAGCAAAAAATTTCAATAAGAATTGTGAGCAAAAATTTGTCAGTAAAATTTGTCATTATTTGTCAGTAAAATTTTTTCAGTACAAAATTTGGAAGTAAAAATTTGTCAGTAAAAATTTGGCAGAAAAAATTCATCAGTAAAACTCTCAGTAAAATTTTTTTTAACAAAATTTTCTGTAAAAAGTTTCAATTAAGATGCTGTCAAAAAAGTTTAGTAGTAAAAATTTTCTTAAATTTTAGAATTTAAAATGTTAAAAAAAATGTCCCCGAAGCAAAATTTTCAGAACGTTTTCTTTCGATTTAATTGTAGTAGATTTGCTTCAAAATTACAATTTTTGTTATTTTCTGTAATTTTTTGGAGTTATGCAAATCTGTATCGAAATTCGATGAGAAGAAATTTTTAAATTCGAAACAATGCCAAATTAGGTGCATTAACAAATACCAAAAACGAGAACTTTCGTGCAGTTTCATGTTCGCACGGGTATTTACGCGAATAAAAAAGTGTTGCCACATTAACTGCGAACAGCAATATCGGATTTTTCTAGCATGTTTTCTGCAAAAATTAGCGAATTTGTTCGAAAAAAAAATCGAAAGAAAAAATTTCCCATTGCAATCGGACATTTATCGACTTTTCCAAATCCGTGGTTGCGTTTCGTATTATTTTTTATTTAAACAATTTTTTTTTATTTTCGGTCAATTTTCCATGTTGCAAAAATTAATAAAAAAATTAACCAAATAGATATGAGAGAAAAAATGAAATTAATAATAAATAGCAGTGAAGAATCTCAGGGGGGATGGCATGAGAAGGGGGAGCTGTTGTTAACAATCATTTTTCTGGCATTTGACACTTAATTGTTTCGTTGATTTGGAAATTTGCGAGACCCCAAATTCAACGTCGATAGTGTCTAAGTGTGAGTGTCAATGTGCGTGGATATTGGAGAATTTCGCTGTTTCACTTTTAATTTTATTAATAGAAGAGGAGACGGACAAAAATACCACAGAGAATAGATAATAGAGAATGGAAAATTGGAGAATGGAGAATGGAGAAAATTCCTTAGTCATTGGGATTGAATTTTTTCCAAATGGTCAGTATGATGGGATGTGACCGAAGCGACCATCTTCATAGTGCTCTGATGGGACTGATCTGTTCGCTTCAATCTGTACGATCTGTTGCGTTGCCTCGATCACTGCAATCGCAATCCAATCTGGCCGCGATTGCGCTTCGCTTCCTTATATGATTTTGATTAATTTCTTGTTATTTCGGTTAACCTCTCCCTTAAAAATATTCGAAACAAATTAATTTGATAATTCTGAAAATGCTCATGCTCGAAGTACTTATGCAAGGCTCTGTGCGCACATACACACGCCAGCCTACTGTAAAAATGCTAAAAATTCCAACAAAGGTTAGAGGGTAATCAACTTTGACTCGATTACGATCATTACGATTAACTGATATTGCGCAATCCTGCCAAAATCCTCCGTCCACCGATTTGCACGATCGCAAAAAAAAAATTCTTCCTCGGCACAATCCCCGGACTGTCTTCGCTTTTTGTGAATATTTGCACAATTTTCGGAAAAAATTACTCTTCGATTAACAAAAGTATAATTATAATCATTTCTACGACTATTATTACTATTACTTAGATCGGTTGTTGTTATATTTGCTGTCACTTATTATTTCTTCTTCTATTATCATTACTATTACTATTATTATTATTATTATTATTTTTATAGTAAATTTTTTCCCCTTTATTCTCATTCGAAACTCTCTGCGTGAGGATAGTTTTTCTCGTCTTATTTTCTCGTCTTAATAACGTATTTTTTGCTATGGTTCATATTCCATTCAATCAATTCAATTGCAGAAGATTTTCAATTATCGAACGAATAATGAAATGATTAGGATCGATTTATCAAAGCGAGTCATTCACCTGTCATAACGACCACTGATCACTAGATTTTGTAGTTTATTGAGGGGCACAGATAAGATTTTTAATTTTTCTTCATTTTTCATCTAACTTCATCGGAGTTTTGTACGTTATTATTTATTTATGGATTCACTTTTACTATTATTACTATTGCTATTGTTGTGATTCTGTTTTGGGGACGAACAAAAGGGACAGCGAAAATCTCTTACATTCTCTGTTCTTCTAGCACTTATCTTATGTGACGTATTTGTGTCAGAGATTTTTTTGCTGTTTTTATTTTATTTTTTTTTATTTTTGCTGCATTTTATTTTGCACCATTTCGAAAAGAATTGATATTAGTGGCGTTATAGATATTAGTGGCGTTATAGCCACCATGGTTGGCATTAATATTTATGAAAAGTCAATTAAGGAAGGCGAAGGAATGTGAATTGCAAGGTGTGTCCCTAACTGATTATTAAGGGCAGCCTTGCGAACGAATAGTGCCATTTTAGTATTCTTGGTTTCGTGAACTATTAGAATCCCCCATTCGAGATCGACGACGATCTTCGTCCATTGTCACAGTGTCTATTGTCATTGCACCGATCGATGACGATGACGATCTGACATTCTTGATCAAAGACTGGGAAATTCTTTCAAAATGACAATCGACAAATTTAAACGATTCGAACAGTCGTGAATTATGACAATTTTTCAATAAAATATTATCTGAACGACAAAAATATTCTTAAAACAAATTGTAAATTTTACTACTCAAAATATTTGCTGGAATTTTTTAATGAAAATTTTTTGACCAAAATTTTGTTGACTGAAAATTTAATTTCACTAAACTTATTATTAGATTGAAATTTTTTCACTGAAAATTGTCTAAAATGGACAATTTTCTAATTGAGAACTTTTCATAAAAATATTCTTGTTGAAAAAATTTTACCGTCTAACTGAAATTTTGTTGACTGAAAATTTGTTGACTGAAATTTGTTAACTGTAATTTTTGTATCTGAACACTTTTTAACTGACAATTTTTTTAATGAACATTTTTTAACTGGAGATGAATTGACTAAAACTGCGCTGACTCCAAATTTTTCAACCACAAGTTTGTTGATTGGAAATAGTTTTAACTAAAACTTTGTTGACTGAATTTTATTTTTTAAGTTGCGAAATTGTTGACTAAAAACTGTTGACTGAAAATTTCCAGGCTGAATGTACAATTTTCATCTTGAAAACTTTTACTAAACATTTTTTCGACAGATTGTTTTATTCAAATTTTTATAATTGAAAATTTTTATGAGTCAAAATATTTTTTGCCTGAAAATTCCTTGACTGGAAATTTTAAGACTCAAAAATTGTTGACAGAAGTTGTTGACTGAGAATTTGTTGATTGAGAATTTATTGATGGACAATTTTTTTTGACTGAAAGTTCGTTGACTGAAAATTTTGATTCTGACTATTTTTTAACTAAAACTTTTTTGAATGAATGTTTATTGACTAAAAATGACGTGTATAAAAGTTTGTTGACTGAAAATTTTGTTAATTGAAAATTTGTCGACTGGAGTTCGCTGACTGAAAATTTATTCACTGAATTTTTAAATCTGAACATTTTTTAACTGTATTTTTTTTTTGACTACAAATGACATGAATAAAATTTTGTTGACTGAAGTTTGTTGACTGAAAATTTGTTGACTGAAAATTTGTTGACTGAAAATTTGTTGACTGAAAATTTGTTGACTGAAAATTTGTTGACTGAAAATTTGTTGACTGAAATTTTGATGACTGAGAATTTGTTGACTGAATATTTTTAACTGCCTTTTTTTTAACGGGCAATTTCCTAACTGAAAATTTTGAATGAGTACTAAAACTTTTTTAATTGACTAAAAATTAAGTGAATAAAAGTTTGTTGGCTGAACATTTTTTGACTAAATTTTTTTTCTGACTGAAAATTTTTTGAATGCACATTTTTTAAATGAAAATTTTAAACTAAAATTCTTAGAACATTTTTTTAAATGTTCACCAAAAATTCAGTGACTAAAAATTGGTTGACTGAAAATTAGTTAACTTAAAATTGATTAATTAAAAATTTGTTGCCTAAAAATGTTTGACTGTAATTTTTTTGTTTTTGAATGGAAATTTTTTAACTGAAATTTTTAATAAACATTTTTGAGCTGAACATATTCTTTCCTTAGAATTTTTGTACTCCAATTTTTGTAACTGATAATTTTCTTGAGTGGAAAAGTTTTGTTGACTAAAACTTTGTTAACTGAAATTTTTGCATTTGAACATTTTTTTAACTAAATATTTGTTAACTAAAATTGATGTGAATAAAATTTTGTGGACTAAAAAGTTGTTGACTGAAATTACTTTCATGTAAAAATTTTTATAAAATATTTATTGACTTATGCTTTTTGTCTAAGAAGTTTTTTAATTACCTACAAATTTGTTAATTGAAAATAAGTCAACATCGAATTTATTAACGGAAAAATTGTTGACTGAATAATTTTTGTCTAAAAAATATTTCAAATAAAATTTTTCCAACTGATTTAAAATTTATTGACTAAAAATTGGTTGACTGAAATTTGTCGACTAAAAAGTAGTTGAGTTAAAAAAAATTCCAATGGTTATTTTTTAAATGAAAATTTTCTTGACTGATGGACTATAATTTCTGTAATTGAACATTTTTTAGCTGAATTATTGTCGCCTAAAAAATTGTTGGCTGACAAATTTATAAGAACATTCATTATTTTTTAGTTGAAAATTTGCTGATTGATAATTTTGGACTAAACAATTTTTACAAAAACTTTTTTAACAAAAAAATTGTTGACTAATAATTATAATTTTTGGACTCAAAATATTTCAACCAAATATATTTTATTTTCGACTCAACAAGTTCTCATTTATTTATATTGAATATTGATTGTGTTATAAGATACGCAATTTTTTGACATTGTATCTTTGAAGTTTCATTAAAAGAAAATACTAACCTAGATAGTTTTGTTAATAATACACCATCACAAAAATTCCGATAATATGCTGTTAAGATCAGTGTTCAAATGCATCAATTCACGATTTGGTATTTTTCCGATGTTTTTTTTCTCTTAGCACTTTTAAATTATGTTTGCTTTTATAGAATGTCTAATAGTATATAAGTCATATTTGATTAAAGTTGGTATTAAGATGAAATTTGACATCTGGCATCAAATAAATTTCGATGGTACGGCCTTGCATCAAAGGCAAATTTTTGATGGTTCGACAAAGCGGTGCATAATTACGTACAGACCGACAGATGATGGTACATCAATTATCAAAAATGTTTCTAATAATAGTAAATTTTCTTGTACATTTTTACATAATAGACAATATATATTTTAGCATATTCACTAGACAGTATGATAGAAATAAATAGTTTTGCAAATATTTAATGGATTGTTAGTTGTTATTGAGCTTTGACTTATGCGTTTTCCATTCAAGCGTAGATTTTTTTTCTATCTCTTTTAATTATGAAGAATTTTTTCTTTTTTCTACCTTTATCAGGTAGTTTATTTGTAGATATTATAATTATTATGGAAAAAATGGAGGAGAATAGGAAAAATTTCAAAACAATTTTTTTAATTAGTTTTTTGTTGAAGCATCCAACTCTGAATTTTGTAGACCAATACAATGCCAGATTTTGTGTAATTACATTTATTATAAATATGTAAGTAAATAATGCAAGAAAACAGTCGATTAATAAGAAAAGACAGCTGGAAAAAATGAGTTTGGCCAACTTAGAATCGGACATTAAGGGTCATCCAATTAGTGCTTTGGAAAGTGGAGTTAATTTAGGTACACTTAAAATTCATATTTTAATAAAATGTTTATTTTGAAATATTGCCTCAATATTCTCATTAGGCATGAAATATGACATCATTCCAAAAAAAATGTTTGCACTTGTACCTTTTGAGGTAATTTTTTATGAAAAAATAATTTTTTAGGATTTTTCTGCATTAATATAATTTTTTTATGACTTTACAAAAAAAAAATAGTCTGACGGTGTCAAATCGCAGGATCTTGGACGGTAAGTTACGTAATACTGGAAACTTTTCGCGCAATAATGTCAAAATCCTGGAAACTTTAAAAAAATTTCTTTTTGGTCTAGATTACAATCTTCAAGTTAAGGGCAAAACACCGTCATAACGGTTACCATACCGCCATAACGTTCAGAATTGACCGCAAAGATTACTCCTGCTCCATTTTCGTAGAAATACGGACTTTCAGACAAAAATTTATACCAAAAAGTGTTTTTTTTTTTACAGTTACTTATGGGTTTTCAGAGCTTTATATATATATGATATATTGCATTTTCTTATTGACGTATCAACCGAGAGAGAAATATGGCCTTATTGCTAAAGAAAATTTTCTGCTACAGCACTAACAGATTTTTAGAATAATTTTTTTAAATAATATTAGCATATTATTTGATAACTAATTAATCTTTAATATAAAATGGCGAACTTTTGTCTCAATTAATTTTATCTTCAATTATATATATATACGAGTATATTATAGTTTTAAAATATTGTAATTACGCAGTACTTTTCAAACCATAAAATGGATATTTTACCTCACAAAAAGAGACATTTTAACGTATAACAAAATGGCCGCGGTGCTGTATTCGACATCTTACCGCGGCCATCTTGATGAATTGATGTTCTGGAAAATAAGACTGTTCCGTGCACGTGGAGGAAGATGAAATCTTCATTATTCTCCGAATGGTCAAAATTTTAGTCAGCAGTAAAAGTAAGGTAAGACAAAGTGACGTAATTAGGGTAACCTATGCTCTTTTAGATGGACCGTTACTCTATTTTCTCAGTATACGAGGTCTGTTCAAAAACTATCGCGATATTTGAATTTCCACGGGTTGCGTGTATTTGATTTTTGAATTTTTATGGCGTTAAGTTGGTACTCATGTCTCTCACTTAGGCCGACAAGTTCGGCCATTTTGAATGTTCAGTTAATTGTTGTCAGCTGCTTTGCTTGCACGTGTTTTGGGTCGTCTTCGATTTTTGCCCATTACAAAAAATGGATCAAAGAATCTGTTTCGGGAACAAGAAAAAGTTACGGGGGCCAGATTTCGGAAATACGGTGTGCTGTTTTTGGCCAAAAATTCGCGCACAAGTAACGATGTATGAGCAGGGGCGTTATCATGGTGCAAAAGCAAATTTTTGTTTCTTCCACAAATCCGGGCGTTTCTGGTGGATTGCTTCTCGCAACTTGCGCATAACTTGCAGGTAATATTTTTTATTGACCGTTCTACACTGTGGCAAGAACTCATGATGCACCACGCTCCTGCAATCGAAGAAAACTGTAAGCAAAACCTTCACTTTCGACCGAACTTGGCGCGCATTTTTGGTCTTGGCTTGTGCGGCAGCTTCCATTGGGATGATTGAGCTTTGGTTTCCACGTCATAACCATAAACCCATGATGATCCTCTGGAGCAAATTTGGATCGTCGCGGACAGAGTCCAACAGCTCCTTAGCAATGTTATTGCGATGCTGTTTTTGGTCGAAATTGAGCAAAAATCGAAGACGACCCAAAACACGTGCAAGCAAAGCAGCTGACAAAAATTAACTGAACATTCAAAATGGCCGAACTTGTCGGCATGAGTGAGAGATATGAATACGAACATAACGCCACAAAACCTTTCTTCTTCTGTTTTCAAAAAGCTTGCCTAAACTTAATTTACAAGAACCTTACAAAAAGCCTTTCAAATTACGCCTCCCCCACCCCTTAAAAAAACACTTTTATCAAAAACACTATCACCTCTACCCAGCTTAAAAAGGATATTATTATCCATATCCTTATTAATATCCCACCTATAAAGCAAATCCTCCATCCTCTCCCTCGATTTCTAAACATCCCTTCCATGCCCGGATTGAAACCATGCTTTGGAACAAAGGTGAAAGTGTTTACTTCTCTTGACAGGCTTAAGAAGACTAGTACTGATCCGTCCATATATTGGGAACTTTTCCTTGACCAGTTGAATGGATTAAAAGATCATCGACTGTTGTTCACGGATGATCTTTTTTGATCGTCGAACTATTTGTTCGGGGAGCTGTGGGCTATCAAAATAGCAATTGAAATTTTATCCCATCGAGTGACCCAGTACTTGGCGCAGTTCATCATTACTTACTTAGCAATAGGAAGTTGCGCTAAGTGCAGGGGCATGTGGGGATTTTGGGCAATGAAAGTGCTGATAAGTTGGCTGCAGAAACGCTCCGTCGATCAGTGATCACAGTCATTCCCAATCTGTCTCGCCTACTAACCGAATGGCAACTAACACCATTAGTCATCCGCAGACACGATGACTGGACTAGTAGCGTCACATTTTTGTCGACTCGTTGGATAATCACCAATATCCCAGTCTATTTAACATCCATACCAAATTCTGGGCGCGGAAGCTTTTCAAAATCAGGATTGGACATAAGTTCATTTTTGGCAACACCAACTGTCCCTGTGCCACTCATCTCACTATCACCCACATTCTGTATGAACACAACCTGACCAACAATTACTTCGCGGACAGAATACCTCCCACTGTAGAGCTCCTATTCCTTAGTCCCCTATACTAATCTTCTCTACAAAACCTAACAAAATTCTAACTATCCTAACCCACCAACCACAGGTTCCCACACGTACTATCCATCAGCCAAAAACGGCCACATGGTCGTGACACTATGAACTGGCCTCTGGCACATATCCAAAGCACCTTACATACATGCAAACCTTACAAAGTCATCCAGTCGATCATGAACCGAACGGAACGCCAATTAACTCACAGTTGATGTTTAAAAAAAAAATGAATCAAGCGAACATTGCTAACCGTTTTTACTATTAATCATTTTATTTATTTTATTTTTTTGGGCCAAATTCTTTCAATTAATTAATACTCATTAAAAACTACAAAATATTTTATTCAAATTAATTTTTTTTACAAAATGTAAAAAAGAGAAAAAAAAATGGGGAATTTTTGTGCATTTTTCTTATAAGCAAAACATCATTTGGGCTTGTAATTTTGTACATAATTCAATGTTAATTTTGAGAAATGCATCTTATTAACTGGGCATAATTTGCAAAGATACGAAATCGTATGTTATAAATTGTTTTGATTACCTTCGGAAGAATACCTACCGATCGAAAGGAAGTAGTCGTAATTTTTTTTTGAATTAGGAAAAAAGGCAAAAACGCATACTAGCGAGGATGTTTTTAAATAGTAAAATGGGCAGGAGCAAAAAAAAAACATTTCTTGTTGAAAATTTCACAAAAGCGACTAAATCGTAAATTGTGTGCGATTGAAGATGTTTTCATAAAGAAATCAGAAACTTTCCATTCAAATGCGTTTACCAAATCGCCTTCAACGTAAACGAATACGCCTGACTAGGAAGAAAAGAGCTGGGCGCGGGACATGGGGCCTGTGGTCGATTGGACTATGTAAACCGTTTGACCTAGAAGCGTTTCGGCAATATTCCAACACACAATAGCGTATGAACATGCATTTTACCTGTACACCATTTCAAGGTTATTACTAATTTTTATTGATTTTCATTTACAAGCAACCCGCGCACAAAGTCGTAGTCGTATTGATTGGCTTGATGGAGGAGATGACACTGATGGCGATGCTGATGATAATAATGACGGTCGTTATGCGAATTCTCGTATGTTGAATTGATTATCGTGAATCTTTTCGGGGATCATTTGGAAATACTCACAGCTTGTTACCTCCGCATCGGATTGACCAAATTATCAAATGATGCGCGGTGTTGTAACCGAATATGAAAATGTTCACTTTCTTCTTCGGTTTTTCTTTGCATTTTTTTTCTATTCTTGTAATTGTTCAGGTGATGGTGTTTTTTTTTTGTTCTTCCCTCTTCACTTCTAGTCAATTGAAGATTACCAAAAGAAGATATATTCATTATTCGGTCTGATACTCTACTAAAGATTGCAAAAGTGCCGATTATGCCATCACATTACTATTGACGAATGATAAATCACGATGCGTCTGATCGGCGGATGACTTTCGCATTTGGATTAGTTGCTCTTTTGTCAACATAATAAATTTAGGGGTGAAAAATACCGCCTCTCACCCCCGCACCCCACCACAAAAAAATTAACGTTTTTCTATATATTGAATAGAAATGCTAATATTAGAAGTGAGAAAATGTAAATGAATATTTTTTGGATGATTCTCGTTGGGAAATTGAGAGGTAAAAAAAAAAAACGCCAAAGAAGATGACAAAATTTAGTTATGGCGATTGGGAATTATGGGAAAAGGAGCGGTTTTGAGGAATTTTTTTTCAATCTAGTTTGAATTTTTTTCCCGATTAGTGAAAAAGCACTAATGCTGTTGATGCAGAGTCTCGTTGGAATGGAACCGTGCTGGAGTTGGTGTCTATTGACGGATCAGATCTATTGACCCTTCGGAATGCTTTAAGAAAATAACACATTTTGCCTTGTTTGGTGAATAGGAATTTGAAAACGATCAGTTGTCCAGCATTTATTTTTATCGCTAATCGAATGGTGAGCGATAAAAGTTTTCTCCGATTTATTTGGTAATTTTCTTAAGTTAAGATATCTTGGTCAGTATCGATTATATAATATTATAAAAAAAGATGAAGAAGGGAATGGAAGAAGCAAAGCGTCTGTGTATGATGACGACGACGGTGATCTTTACGAAAGATTTTCTAGTTAAATCTGATCGTGCCAAAGTAAATCTTTGTGATGCAATAATTCAATATGGAATGGCACACGCCTGTTCGAGGTATTCATGCATTCTCACGGATCTATTTTCGAGAAGGAATTCAATTCAAAATCGATGCCCTTCTATTGATGGTTAAATTAAATATTGTATGACCGATCGTCGAGGTTTTTTTGTTAGAAGTACACATACTCGACAACAGAAAGCCTTTATTTACTAGATCGCATTTCATAAAGAAAATAAATTTTTTTCTTCTCATATTCATTCGGATTAACTAATGGGCCAATGGTCGTCTTTGATCTCAATTTGAATTTTGTGAAACCTGTTCCATAGGTAGTTACCGATCAAATATTGCACTTTTCAATTAAATTGCCGATTAATTTATTGATAATAATACCGAGTGTTTGTTGCCAAAGAATGAATTGAGAGTGCTCTTCTTGATCTGTTTCGCCTTGACTCTAACCGAAAATCAGTATTCCGACGAGTGATTAATTTCGATAGCACCTGAAATTTCGTGTACCAGTACCAGTGGCTATAGTGCAAAAGGTAACAACATCAAATTGGATGGAAGAAATCAAATAATATTGAGTGGCTTAGTGGTCTTAATTATCATTGAAATTCCACATGTTGACCGCATCACATTTTGATCATCGATTTCGCGAAACTGTGGCGATTGTATTCGATTGAATTCGATTGTATCCGATTTGTTACCTGGTGTATGAGCACATTTTCATTACAATTTCGAATTGGATTTTTTGAAAGGTGGTCCTAAGCAACAAGAGCTTCTTGAATCAGCTGTGACTCTCATCGATTGAAGTGTGATGCAAAATTGCGCAAACTAATGAAAACAACACAACAATTGATTCTGTTTATTCTTTAAGTTGTTGGATATATAAACTCCAAGAAAAGAGGTCTTCATATTGAAAAATGTTCACAAGCTTTTATGAAAATAATTTATAAAAGCTAAAGAAGCGGTGCTAATAAATGCCATTAATTAAAAATTCAAATTTAATCAAAGCCGTTGAATTCCCGAAATTTCGAAACCGAACCAAATCTATTGGATACATTCATTAATTACACGATCAACAGTCGATCATCATCAACAGTCGTCTACGAGAGGACAAAAAAACTGTACTCTGCCATGTCCAGTATGGATGCATGTGCAACTCTTGAAAGCGCATCATAATTGGAGTCAAGGACTAAATATGGCTACTTATAGGAGAGATAAGAATTATTCCAATTTGGATTAATTAAATGTGCACCTTCTCTGTTCAAGTGTGAATGTAAGCGGATCGTTTCTGAAGATTCCCACAGTAGAAAAACAGAAAGACACCCAATGAACATGGTCAAAATTGGTTAGGACGGTGTGGCGCGTGCAATCTTCCATACATCTCACCTGTTTTTTTTTTTTTTGTTTTTTTTTTATCGAAGCTTACATAAAGAATTTCAAATAATGATAGTACGAAATTTAACAAGAAGAAGATGATGATTATTGCCACAATCAAGAAAAATAATGCAACCATCAGCAGAGAGTGCACATATTTGTGCAGTGCGCCACTCAAATCGAATTGCATCGAACCGCGACCAAATCGTATTGATTGAGAAACGACAACTTAACAAATCCATAAAACCATTATTTATGAGATCGAATCGGAGTTGAATTCTGCAGCTATTACTCGCGTAATGCACCGATTGCGTCTTGTAAGGTGACGGTTGAGTGCATCCACGGATATCGTGATCGATTGATGACACATAACCAAAACGGTGAAGATGTCTTTTCCGATCAAAACCAACCAGACTCGGTCATAAATATCATTAAAAATGGACAATTTAGTGATTGGTAATCATTAATCGAATTTCATATATTCCCCCTCTCCCCCTTCCTTCCTCTCTAGGCATACGTAATCGCATCTTATTAAAATTGCATCTGATTGCATTCGATTGTGTTTAGAACGTCGATTCGCATCATTTTGCAAATATGTATCAAGGATGCGTCGATTATTTATTACGGATTGCCTCGGGCACCCCATCCATCGACCGCCCTCAAGGCTTATCGTGTCAACAAGTGCATCAGGCCGAGTGCACAGTTGGCGAATGGTAGTATATGGTACCCAGCAAGTGTTACGGTATGTACCGATAGTCTAAGTGCGCCAGTTTTCTCACGCAAATTAATGCTCTTTAATAGTGAATTTTCGAAAGTCCCCCATTAAATCGAGATCAAATTCACGTTTATTTCTACTCTTTGTTCGGATCACCTTGAATATTGACTAGCTGAATCTACAAGTGATCAATAATCGACGCAGAATAGAGCGTAACATCAGATGACTGACGTCGGAATACAGTCGAATTTGCTTTCCACGAGGACAAGTGCTGGCTGATGCTGGTTGGTGGTAGGCTCTGTAACCGCCCATACAGAAATCAATCAAAATTATCACATCAATTAATTGTGGTCTTAATTCTAAATGAAAACCAATTTTTCTTTGTTTTCCGTATAATTACTTAAAATCAGTTTGAATTTTGTAATAATCGAGAAAAATCTCCTTGTAGCTGGTTGATGGTGGTGACTTTGGAAGAGGAATTATTCTCGCCAAGATGAAGGTTTGAGGTCTTGTCGTAAGATATTAATTGTGATATTCTTTAATATTTATATGTACTAGTTAATGGTTATCGGAAAATTCCGGAAATTCAGTTTGAAGGCTACGTATTAGTCTGGACATCAACCA
Source organism: Atherix ibis (assembly GCA_958298945.1). Lineage (NCBI taxonomy): Eukaryota > Metazoa > Arthropoda > Insecta > Diptera > Athericidae > Atherix > Atherix ibis. The sequence goes on along the minus strand of OY282607.1, from coordinate 1,348,551 downwards.
CAATCTATCTTGGGCATAAACTAATTTTGAATTTCGTACGCGAGGAAATGATGAAAGTGTAATTCCAGAACGATTACTTTAGTATGCAAAAAAAACAACATAGAATGGTTACTCCATTCCCTCTACTACCCATTGGAGGAGACAATACTTTTTTTTTGGTCTTGTAAGGTCTCTGAGACAAAAGTTAGACGCCATTCTATAGCGCCACGACTATGAGGCCCTTCTTTGGCGACTTCATGTTACGTGTAGGTTCCCTAATGAAATTGGTTGATGATTGTTTGGAGGAAGAATTCAGATATTGTTAAATTTTGTGGGGCAAATTTAGATGATTCAAAGGGTCAAAAGGAGGGTTTGGAAAAATAATTGTTGGATGGAGGAGCTCCAGAATGGAAGGAGTCCTATTCAACTAAAAATGTTTGGTTAAGTGGCAATCTTTTAAAATATGGGAAATGGTTACTTCAACGTCACAGGAATGTGATGATGAATAAGGTTGGCTACCGGCAAGGATACCATTGGTAAGTGCGGTATGCCCAATTCAAATTCTGAGCAGGTTTTCTTAAACAGACTTTCGGAATTATTGTTTAAAGACTAGTGTTGCGGTGTGTGAACAGATATCTTCCACTTTCAGACCAGTACATTTGTATACGAATTGCTAAAGAAGTTGTATGCCATTTGATTAGCAGGCAGGGCAGATTTGGAAGCACAAGGAGTACGGGATAGTGGAGAACAGTCAGCCAATTCATTACCCATAATGCCAACATGACCGCAGACCCAATGAAATTTGATGTTTCTATTGTTTAACAGATTGCGGCGAATCACATTGAGCACCGGATCATTTAACGATCCACGAATTGCTTCGAGGGCAAAGAGTCTATCTATTTAGCTGTATTCTGCTGTTGACTAGAAGGTTGATGGCATTATCCACTGTCGTCTTAACCGCCCACAACTCGCCTATAGCTGCAAAAATTGAACTTATACCGAGTCCACCCAGCGGTTGTAGGAACAATTTCCTATACGAAGATGGATCGGTGTTTGTTTTACTGTACCTGGTGAGTGACGCGTAGACACTCTTAACTTCGGTTCCAACCACGGTTTCCATTCCGGATGTGGTAGGGAGGTTGAAAAATCGAAAGAAAGTGTGGATGGATCTCGTTCTAATTCAGAGATCAAAAAGGAAACGGCGGATGAATTTCTTAAAGAATAGGCGGTGGAAGAGATTTGCTTTAGGAGATTTTGAATGGGATACTCAGCGGAGTGAAGGTTTTTATATGTGAGATTAATACGGGTTTTAATAAGAATAGAGTCCACCCAGGAAGTCCGGTATGCTTTACTGGCTAGTCGAATGCAGCGATTGACCTCTGCTTTAACTTACCTTTGCCTTGCTACTGGCATTCTGACGCACAAAGTGAGAAAATAGAGCAACGTTCCGTCTAGTCCATACAAGCCCTTTTCTATAGACTCCATTTTTATTGCATCTCTCATTCATTCCCCTTACAAGTACCGTAAAAATCTTGCCCACAACAACCTTTGCTTCTCCAATCAACATCTTCACATTCTCTTTATAGCTGCCGCGTACTCAAACTGTGAGTTGTTCAGAAATCAATCTACTCTTTCGATGGATTTCAGAAACCCCCCTACACACATGGAATGGAGATCGTGATTAGGGGCGGACTTTTGGAGGTACCCACGTCAAGCGCCAAGTACAGAAAAGCGTACATGTTCCTTGAACTTTTGGATGAATTTGGGTATCGTTTAAAATGATCCAGCTGGCTTGCAGGGAATGACGGAAACTTCAGTATGGAATTCTAGTAACGAAAAGTACTCCTTAGCGATAGTCTCCCAACAAAAAAAAGTATTTTTAGCGACAGTCTCCAATAGAGGCCATTCGTGGTGCTTGACTGAATTCGGCATTAGTTGGTGAATAACCAAAACAATGGTATTGGGGAGGAACTTCATCATCCTATGCTCAGGTAAATCCCCAATTTGACCCTCTTATTTATCCAAATGACACTTAACAAATTTGGCCATGCGTGGACAAACAAGCTGGACCAACAGTGGAAGATTTCTCTCCAAGCCAGTCTACTCAACAACCATTCTGAAATTCTGAACTTGTAAACTTCACATAATCCGCACTGACCCATGACTTCCTCTTCAATAACCAACCTTATCCCTTACGTCATTCCTGTGACTATCAACTCATCATTCCCCTTTTTTTTAAAAATAGCTTTCATTCCATTATGGAATACAAGTCCTTCTACCATTCCACATATTTCTTTTTGTTAAAAATCCTTGCATTGAGAAGTTTCTGGGCGTAAGATCTACTCGAATATTTCAATATTGCTTCAAAAAATTTGGCAACCCCTTTTTTTGTCTTACTTAGTCCAGAAAGAAATCTGTTCAGTTCATTGTGGAGCAACAATTCCTTTCGAACCTTTCAAAATGCTCAACAAAATTTAACAATCTCCATTCAACTAAGTATCGACAAGTTTCATAAAAGAAAGAGCATACGATAATGACCTCATAGTCTTGGCGCTACATACTGGCCTCTGGTTTTATCTCAGAGAATTTCTATACAAATAATAACCGGAATTGACATATGAGGCAGAAACTTTTCTGAGCCTCATATGGGTAAGAGCGAAATATGGAGATCGGTGGAATAGAACTCCTTTGATTGATGACCTGCTAGCCTCAACAATACCTTTTCTAAGACCTCATTCTTATCTTCTCAATATACTCCACAAAAATTTAACGATCTTTAACGTTTCCTTCAACCTAACTATTGACCAATTTTCACACAAGAACCTGCAGCAATGCCAATCCACACACGAAACAAAAAATCTCCGAATGACCTCATATAGGTGGCGCTTCATATTTGGCCTCTAGCTCTTAAAAAAATAAGTGAAAATAAAAAAAAAATTCTAAAAAAATACCGTTTAAATTCACATTCGTATAAGTTTCAGAAAAGTGCATATTATAATTAGTGTCGACATTTTACTGATCTTATTTTGTGTAAAAAGTGAAGAAAATTCCATGGTGCCATTCTGCTTCGACGAACCATGCTTCAAATCTGATGTCACATTTTCCATGTGGAATTGGCGCTTTGACTTTTCTCCTGCTGTGGTTGTGTACATTTCGTTTTTGTGTTGCGATTGGTTTCGTGGAAGCCGTGTACGTTATGTGACATTTGAAAGAGCAAAAGTTGAAAATTGGCGATCACTTTATTGTTCGAGAAGCGAACTAGAAACAATGAATGTCTTTGTCTTTTGCGAGTACGAACTATTCCGTTTTGATGTAAAACAGGTCATTCGTGCAGCTAGCAATCTGCCAGCATAAGCGATTCTCAAGAATCGAATTGATCGGATCGGTTTTGTGCATTCCGAAACCGCCTCTTCCATTACAGAAAGTAAGAACAGCTACTCGGTCTCAGTGGTAGTACTAACGACGCCATCGATTCCTTAACCGTAATTGCCAAGGAATTAGTTCTACTTGACTTCCTGATAATTTCCTTTTATTTTTTTTCGTTAACTACGATCCACGTGATAATTCGGTGAGCGTTTGTAATCGAAAGGTTCGGAAGTACGAGTACTGATGCAAGAATGGATCACTTTGCTTTTGGCCATGACTCCAAACACTGGATTTACTCATTTTGTAACCGTGAAAAATGTACGTACTGCTTTGTTCACGTTCTTTGTGAAAACGTAACAAAAATAAAGCACCAAAAAAAAGAAGAAAAACATAATCGACGAAGCGTAATCTGAAACAGAAGCTGAGGGGCTGAGGCTCATCCGTTTCAGGTAAATACCGAGTGACCACCGGACTTTTTTGTTAATCGGAACAATTCGCGCATAAAAAACCTTGGACATAAGCGAATATTTATGCATCTATTTTGGAATAGCGTGGAAATAATTCGTTAAATCTATACTCCTCTCCTCTTCCTTCATCGAATCTATCTATTTGGAATAGTGCAGAAGCAGAGTCAACTGAATAGCAGAGTAAATCGTGAATATTACCAGCTGGTCGGTGTGCTTAAACGATTTGTGGAATTCTGATAAACCGACACGATGATTGTATAAATAACAATTAATAGATGAAAAAGTTAAGATACTCGACGAATAAAATCGAAGATGGCAGAGATCGACTGTTGCATTTCTTCATTCGGCAATATTTTAAGTCAATTTAATATTTTTTTTTTTTAGCAAGAGTACACCGGATTGGATAGAAGTGTTCGCAGAGTGTGGAAGAGAACAATCAGGAATCCTAAACACTGTCATTAAATGAGTTGCATTAGTGAAGTTAGGAATTCGTTAATGTGTCACGTCTTGTAACAAGCGAGGTAGAAGATACCAACACCCACCGTAGAAGTTGTTCCAGCTTGTATAAACGGCGAAAACAATGTATGGTACACGATTTCGTAATGAAATTCTTGAGACAATGTCACACTTGCAGTGTCATCCCCATTCCTCCTTCACCCCTCTTTCCCCTCTCTAATATGTTCTTAGGATAGAGGCATTATTTTGCATTAGGAACTTTGCCGAAGACTTCACTGAGAATAGAATAATAGCAATATTAATGGACTTCCTCAAAGGCTTTCGACTTTGTCATAAGATTGGGTCCACGATAGATGATCATTTGTTATGCCCGTACAAGATTCTTAAAGTTAAAAAAATAAAACAAAAACAAAATTTATTGTTCATGTTTCAATTCTACAAGAATTTATGATGTAAACTTTTTCCTAATAAAAATAAAAATACCTTCACTAATACTTGCTCCTTTGAAGCTTTGAAAAAGTCAACGAAAACTGTAAGAAGAACGTATTCAATTGAACAATACGTGATCAGTTCAAAAAGTATCGCGAATTTTGAATTTCCGCGGGTTACGTATATTTGATTTCAGATTTTTTTGTGGCGTTATGTTGGTACTCATGTCTCTCACTTATGCCGACAAGTTTGCCTGTTTTGAATGTTCAGTTTATTTTTGACAGCTGCTTTGCTTGCACGTGTTTTGGCTCGTCTTCGATTTTTGCTCAATTTCGACCAAACACAGCATCGCATTAACATTGCTAAGGAGCTGTTGGACTCTGTCCGCGAAGACCCAAATTTGCTCCAGAGGGTCATAACTGGTTACGAATCATGATCGAATGTGAAGACCGAAAAAGCGCCAAGTTCGGTCGAATGTGAAGGTTTTGCTTACAGTTTTCTTCGATTGCAGGGGCGTAGTGCATCATGAGTTCTTCCCACAGGGTAGAACGGTCAATAAGGAATATGACCTGCAAGTTATGCACAAGTTGCGTAAAGCAATCCGCCAGAAGCGCCCGGATTTGTGGAAGAATAAAAATTGGCTTTTGCACCATGATAAGGCGCTGCTTGTACGCGAAGTTTTGGCCAAAAACAACACACTAATAATGCCGCAGTCACCGTATTCTCCAGATCTGGCCCCCTGTGACGTTTTCTTATTCCCGAAACTGAAGAGCCCTATGAAAGGATGACGCTAGCTACGATTGAGAAGATAAAGACGACATCGAAGGAGGAGCTGAACAAGATCACAAAGAATGATTTTTTGAAGTGCTTCGAGGATTGGAAAAAACGTTGGCACAAGTTTTTAATGTCTGGTGAGGATTACTTTGTAGAGGACAGAATAGATATTCAGGAACAAAGAAATAATTTTTGGAAAAAACACAAAATTCGCGATACTTTTTGAACAGACCTCGTATATTATTAATAAAAATATTTAAAAAAAATTAATTTTTTCTTCTCAATAATTTTAACATTTTTATTTCTGCTCTACCAAAAATACCGCCCTATATCTACAGGCCTTTGAGCAAAACCCAGACCTCTCACCTGTATAATTACTAACGTTTAGATTTCAGATGAATTTTCTTAACAGTTCAATATTTTCAATGCAAATCTTCACAGTAGTTTTCGTAAGAACCTTCTTCGACATAAATAATCATTTTAAAATATTCGAAATTATTATTAAATTTTTACACACTTTACCCGAAAACTGCCCCGCATAAGTCTTCTTGTATTCATTGAAAAAATATACCACTTTACGTTAAAAGTGATGAATTAATGTCAAAATGCTGGTTAGAAAAATCATCTTCCAGTTAATAGTATGCCACGAAATAAATACAATAATTTTTGAATAAACACAAAATTCGCGATACTTTTTGAACAGACCTCGTATTCAACTTGCGTCTTTGTTTTAATATTCAAACAAAAAAAAATTTCATGTCATTTTGTACTTGATCTTCGAACTGAAAATTATTTTTTTTTGGCTTCTTAAATACCAAAGAAATGATGATTTTTATTAAATTGGAATTATTAATAAATTTTTCTTCATTTTCTATTTTTATTTTGTTTGCTCATTACCTCTAAAACCCATCATCCATCATCAGTGATGATATTAACAAATAAATCAATGGTATTTATTGCAAAAAAAAAATTCTGGGTCACATCCGTTGAGTTGGCTTATATTGTATTACAAAGTCACTATAAGACTCATAAACTACGATTGTAAATAAATAAGTAATAATCAAATTAAAATCACATTAAAGTGAAGATAATATAGAACCAAAAAAAATGGGTTTTTTTTGGTTCTTATAATTTGCTAACAAGAGTCTTCAAAATGCAACACACTTTAAGTTGCAATTGCCGAATATTATGTAAAAAGATTTTTATCGAATTGTAAGTGATTTATTGGGTTAGAATTTCATAACTTTTTTGGTATTTGTTTTGAATTGAAAATTATATAAAATTTAACTTAAAAATCATACAATTTATATTCGTAATAAAAAATTAGTAATTAGTATTCAAGAAATGTACTATAGAAGAAAATAAAAAAAATAAAGTGTTATCCATTTTATGGTTTGGCAATAAATAGTTCTCTTAATTAACGATTATTAACTATATATGAATTATTTAAAATTATTGTTGTTTAGTTTTATGCTTGCCATTTTATTTAATATTCTATATAAATAAAATAGCAAGCTTAAAACTAAAAAACAAAAATTTTGTGTACATTATTTAAAGTTCTTCGATTTACGTGATTTTGCAATAAAGTTCGAATTATGGATCAGGTAAAAAAATCAGTACTAATGCACCAATATATATACGATAATTACCAAGAATAGAGGAATATTAATAGAAGAAATGCAGACATTATTGGCTCTATGGATGGAACACCTAACAATAAGCCTTATGCTCACACAAGAGAAAAAGTGTCGATACTCATACATTCACTAAAATCCATGGATAGTTTCAAAAATTTAAAGTCCATAATAAACTACAAAATATCAAAGTGGTAGCACAGTCCAGACACAGAAAGAGCTACAAATTTTATGAAGAGTCTATCAGAAATCATAAAATATGCGGGTTATCACCAGCCCCAGTAAATTTTTAATGTGGACGAAAATGGGATATATTAGAAAAAAAATACCAGATCAGGCCTATATACGAGGTCTGTTCAAAAAGTATCACGAATTTTGTGTTTTCTCATAAATTATTTATTTATTCATGAATATCTATTTCGTCCCCTTCAAAGTAATCCCCACCAGATATTATACACTTGTGCCAACTTTTTTTCCAATCCTCGTAGCACTTCGAAAAATCATTTTTTGTGATATTGTTCAGATCCCCCTTCGATGTCGTCTTTATCTCCTCAATCGTAGCGTAGCATCGTCCTTTCATGAGGCTCTTCAGTTTCGGGAACAAGAAAAAGTCACAGGGGGCCAGATCTGGGGAACACGGTGACTGCAGCATTATTAGTGTGTTGTTTTTGGCCAAAAATGGTAAAAGCCAATGTTTGTTCTTCCAGAAATCCGGGCGTTTCTGGCGGATTGCTTCACGCAAGTTGCGCATAACTTGCAGGTAATATTCCTTATTGACCATTCTACCCTGTGTCAAGAACTCATGATGCACCACGCCCCTGCAATGGAAGAAAACTGTAAGCAAAACCTTCACATTCGACCGAACTTGGCGCGCTTTTTTTGGTTTCTGATGATTGAGTTTTGGTTTCCACCTGATAACCATAAACTCATGATTCGTCACCAGCTATGACACTCTGGAGCAAATTTTGGTCATCGCGGACAGAGTCCAACAGCTCCTTAGCAATGTTAATGCGATGCTGTTTTTGGTCGAAATTGAGCAATTTTGGTACGAATTTCGCGGCGACCTGTCTCACACCCAAATCATCTGTAAAAATCGAATGGAACAAGCCAATCGATATATTTAAGTAATCAGCAACTTCTCTAGCGGTGATTCGACGATTGCTCAATACTATTTTCTTCACTTCATCAATGTTTTCGTCTGTTGTTGACGTGCTGGGGCGTCCGCGCACGCCATTCGTTGTTCACATCTTCTCGGCCCTCTGAGAACATTTTCTAGCATCGATAAACGTTGCTTCGGCTCAAGGTAGCTTCACCATATGCCACAGTCAACATTTGGAATGCGGCCGGGCAATTAATTTTGTTTTTCACACAAAATTTCATACAGATTCTTTGATACATTTTTTGGAATGGGCAAATTCTTTGACACATGCAAGCAAAGCAGCTGTCAAAAATTAACTGAACATTCAAAATGGCCGAACTTGTCGACATAAGTAAGAGACATGAGTACCAACATAATGCCACAAAAAATCGAAAATCGAATATACGTAACCCGCGGAAATTCATAATTCGCGATACTTTTTGAACAGACCTCGTATGTAAACTGAAGCAGTTGAAGTTGAAAAAGTTGACAATTTTATTAGCAAACTGGTCGAAACGATCAAAGAACTGAACCTGAATCTAGAAGAAAAGGATTTCGTTAATTTAATGAAAAGTTATTCAACGGAAGTGAGCACCGAATTTTTTGATGGAACTCGAGGAGGTGAGAAAAGAAGACTGTTTTTCAAAAGAACAGAAAGAAAATGAACAAGCGAATCAGTTTGAAACCGAGAAGATAGCGGAACATTTAAATATGATTGAAAATGGTTCAACTAGCTTCGAGGCTCAAGCTCCTGACCCAGAACAATATGCAAAAGCTACAAGCCAAACAACACTGGACCAGTACTTGAATAAGTAGTTTGTACTTTAAACGAGTACTTGAATAAGTATATTATAGCATATTTTCTAAAAATAATAAAGTCTATCTATTTTAACTTATCCTTTAAACTAACACATATTATATAAAAATTTCTCAAATAAAATTTTTTTCGACTTACACAATTTTTCGACTTGCATTAAAACTCTTCCGAGTAAATTAATCATGTATAAATCGAGGACTTACTGTACTGTACATTGTCTAATGTGATAAAATTGTAAAAGCTTTCTTAAAGTTGGCGAGAAGACTCAATAAATACGTCAATAGGTAAAATGGCTATATTTGAGGCTCTAAAAACTCACAACTGACTAAAAGGAAGCCTTTCTGGTGTGTATTTTCCTTGAAAATGAAGAATAAGAGACCATTGCTAGATGATAGCACCCTTTTTCTTTTGACTGGAACTTAAAGATTCTAATTTGGACCACGTGTGTTTTTAACAACATGGCGCCAGCATCAAACAACATAACTAATTTTGACTTCATTGCACAAAAAGTTCCAGGACGCATCATTTTTAGTGATGTCAAGATTTAGTGATGTCAATTGCTGGGACTTTGTTTTTTGTAAAATAACATAAAAAGTCGTATTTATGCAAATAGTTTTCAGTCTTGGGTGCATTCATCAAGAAATGGACGAATTACAATCCGGAAAATTGCAAAAAAAGTCCTAAAAAATTACTCCAAAAGGATCGAGTCCTGCAAGAAGTCTTGTTGTAACAATCTAAATGATTATTCATTTTATGTATAATGACAAGGTCTAAGCAATTGAATCAAAGAAAAATTTTATCAAAATCTGAATTTGAATTTATTTAATTTAACTTTTCTTTATATAACTGTAAATTGGATAACCCTCTGTTATTTCCTCCAATAACCATTTTTAAAGTTTTCACTTAACTCGAATAAATACCATATTATGCCGAGCTTCCACAGCATAAGCTTCTCTTTGGTAAGAAATTTCGTTAAATTATGCTTTTTAAAAATGACAATAAAAACTTTTCTCAATCAATTGAATTGCAAAAAATTCATGTTCGAATTTATAATAAATAAAAAATAGGCGCGAACAAAATCTGAAAAAGCTTAGCTACAACAAGAAAAAGCTCACTCAGCCATCATCTCACATCGAGATTCCACGTGATTCCAAAATTCGCTGAGCAAATTAATCTCCAAAGTTGCTATGCAACATTTTCTGTATACAGCAACATGTTTATAATAACTGAAACTGGTCAAACGTTGCAGAGTAATTGGAATAATTTTTAAATAATTTATGATGAGAAAAATTACAAAAAAAAAGTATATTTTTTTTAATAGAAAAATATGCATATTTTTTTTGCAATTATTTTATCAGCTTTTATTGCACACTTTATTTAGAAAATATTTATAATAAAAAAATTATTGAAAAAAAATTAATAACATGAGTTGAATTTTTGGGAGACTTAAATTTAGAGTGAATAAAAACCATAGAAAAAAAATATTTATTTACATCGGAAGTGATTTAAATTATTTAAGATGCATTCAAATCCGGAAATCATTAGTTTTATAGGCCATAAATTTAACAAACTTCTATGAACATGCTAACAGAATTTTTTGATAAAATTAATTATTTTTAGAGGTTTTTTTTATTTAAATATAAATTATATTATATAAATTTAAATGCTAATGAAGAAAATTAATAAATTTAATAAATGAAAATATGTCAACGTGCAATTTTGAACATTTTGACTTTTTGACTTTGAAGAGGTCAACGCAATCTTATGACAATTTTAATATTTAATTCTGTTTTTGTCTATCTTTTTTTGCTTTATTTTCGGATGCAGATAATTTCTACAAAATTTATAATCTTTGCATATGGACAGAGGATATGTTATGTAATACATTTCGATGACCAAACGGTGTCTTGAAGTTATTGCGTCTGTTTGGAAAAGTTGAAAAATTATTGCTCAGAAAATAAATGAAAACGATTTATGATTATTTGTGAATCCGAATGTCATATAAGCAGCTCTGAGCTGAACTTTTAATACGAATCCGTATTCGAAAATACGAATAATATAAAAGCCTACGTAAAATGCCGAAATGAATGATCGATATTTTGATGATGCAATTTCCAGAAGAAGAAAAAACTGTTCACAGCACTTTCTTTAAATAAATGCAATTTGTAAAAAAAATCTTCTAATATGTATCAGTTCATATTGTCAACACAATTTTTATTGTAGTATAAGAAAATTTATTTCTATATACAATAAAAGAAAGCATTTATTTGCAATTTCGAAAAACATCAAATCAGATTCTCTTGGCAAATCCATCTTCATTTAAAGGTCGATCGATCATAAGCGAATTCGTTTTAAATGCCACCGAATCATTTCTTTCTTGTATTCCTACCTTCCTGGACAACACGAAACGATAAGATTCCGATAAATTGTGAAAAGTCCAAATTGGAATTGAATAACAGGCTTGGGATAATAAGTACACGGTGGCATGCAACAATTCGAATATCTGCATTAAGAGCTAAAAAAATCGCGCATTTTTATTGAATTCACAAAAAAGAATTATTTGCCATTGAGTTGTGAATGAATTCACGAAAATTCAATCTCTTCAGATGCAATGTTTTTGATAAACAGGTGAAAAAAAAATGCAATCACTTCCATATATATGCATCGTATCATCATCGCATATGGATGTATGGATTTTTATCAACAAAAAAAAGGAAAGAAAGAAAAAATCATTGATTTAATCACATTTAAAAAAATTTCAATGCGAACATGTGCGAATTGAACTTTTGTGATGGCGCAATAGTTGAAAGTATCCAAAAGTACGAGTATGTACATATTTTTGGTTAACGATAATATTTAATAAGAAAAAATATTTCTTGAATATTATACAATAATTGAATAGTAGTAGGCGTGAAAAAATAGTTAAGAAATTAATTTATTGAAATTTTAGAGGACAGTTTTTTCGTCAGTAATTGATTAACTGAAGAGAAAAAGAGTATTTTTATTTTTTATTTTTATTTATTGATAGACCTTGCGATGGAAAATATTGTTATTTATTTAATAATTTCAATCAAATTTTATTTGATTATATCGGGAAAGAAATTTTTTTTTTCTCTGCACACCCTATAAGGACATAACCGACTACAGAAAACCACATATCGAGCCGAGATAATGTCGAGGTTAGGTTTACTGAAGAACATGTAATTGAAAACCTTACAACAGCAAATCAGCAGTTTTTCAGATTGACTCATTCACGGGTACATACACGATATACACAAAATGGAATAGTTTTAGAACGGCGGAGGCGTTGTTTCTATGTATGTGTATGTTATGTAAAGTCCCTTAGACTTTATAGTGCCACGATCGTGAGGGCATTTCGCAAGGGCGGAGGTGTTGTTTTCACTATTCGTCCGGTGCTGGAAGACTTCAACTTGAATTGTTATTAGCTGCTCGAATTTGATGTTATCGCCAGTACCAAAAAGACAGTTATTAATTTTAGGAAACATGAATAATCTAGGGAATTAGGTATAAAGCTAAGCTGAGGTACCACGGAAACGATCTTTTGTCGAAAAAAACTCATCGATGGAGATGGCCGTGTGACAAGGGACGTTGCTGTGGCAGAGCATCCAAGAAACCATTTTTAAGAGCATTCCATGGATTTCCTTATAATAAATTTGGTTGACATTTTATTCTGGACTATCTGGACCTTCATTCGTTTCCTTCTTCAGGAAAGCCTTCTTCAACATCAACAAGAGCCTTCAGTTTTTGATGTTGGAGTAGGCTTTCCTGAGAAAGGTTCGTATTCCACTGCTTCTTGGACATCAAAAAAAATGCTTTATGCCAACAAAATGTTGTTTTCTTCAGAAAGAATATTTTCCACAGGCTCGTTGAAACATTTTATAGGTGACTACGGGTATTAGCGCACCAGTGTTCCTAAGCTTGCACAGCAGAGCCTATCTGCTACCTGCCTACGGGTATAGCTGACCCAGAAGAGCCAATCTTCTAGGAAGTACCTACGGATATAGCGAACCCACAGACCTAAGCTAGCCTAGCAGTGCCAAAGGAATTTACAAGGTTCCTTACTGCACCCTAGCGGTACCATGGGATCGGGAGCCCCATGGTGGTTCGTTCGCCGTGCCCTACCGAGTGTATTTAGATAATATAACCCGGTACCATGGGGGTCGGGAGCATCACGGTGGTTCGGCTATTAATGAGGAGCCTTTGGCTGAAACGTGGTGGCTGTGGTTTAATACCAACACCGCGGGTACAGTCTTCGGATTGGTGGTAAGGCCAGGATCCCGGGTGCTATCACTGCAGATGATAGTAGAGGTATAGATATGCCTTGTTACCAATAGTTAGGGTAGCTAGACTGACTGTGAGCAGATGAAGTTGAATGTCGCTGGTTAGGTGGCGGGAACAGGTGGTTGCATAATGTGAATGGAATTTTAGGGAAAGAATGCCTGCCTGCTTTATGCATGGGACACAATAAATAGTTATTAGATTAAAAGAAGATGTCATTGATGCTGCATAGTTATGCTAATGGGAGTGTAGTCCTAAAAATGGCGTTGAAGCTTACATGGCTTTTGCTAATGTGAGAGGAGGTACAGTGGAAGTTGGAGCTTTGGACTCTGTCCGCGACGACCCAAATTTGCTCCAGAGGATCATAACTGGTGACGAATCATGGGTTTATGGTTATCAGGTGGAAACCAAAGCTCAATCATCCCAATGGAAGTTGCCGCACGAGCCAAGACCGAAAAAGCGCGCCAAGTTCGGTCGAATGTGAAGGTTTTGCTTACAGTTTTCTTCGATTGCTGGGGCGTGGTGCATCATAAGTTCTTACCACAGGGTAGAACGGTCAATAAGGAATATAACCTGCAAGTTATGCGCAAATTGCGTGAAGCAATCCGCCAGAAACACCCGAATTTCTCTAAGAACAAAAATTGGCTTTTGCCATTTTTGGCCAAAAATAACACACTAATAATGCCGCAGTCACCGTATTCCCCAGATCTGGTCCCCTGTAACTTTTTCTTGTTCCCAAGACAGATTCTTTGATCCATTTTTTGGAATGGGTAAAAATCGAAAACGAGCCAAAACACGTGCAAGCAAAGCAGCTGTCAAAAATTAACTGAACATTCAAAATGGCCGAACTTGTCGGCATAAGTGGGAGACATGAGTACCAACATAAATTATTAAATTGAAAATTCGCGATACTTTTTGAGCAGACCTCATATACTAATGTGAGTGCAGTCATTTTTGAATAACGAAAAGAAGTAGTTTGATAGAGGTTTCCATTCATGGGGTGGCCTAGACAGGACATCAGGAGTTGATGATTGCGGTTGAGGTGGATCGCCTGATTCTAGTCGGCTGGGCTAGCGAAATTTATATAGACAGGTCTGTGATGCGCATTGATTGGGCGTTTCTCAATCTCTATGGTCGTAGGCGGCCATGGTATTATACGTATGTCTTACGATAGGTATGCCACGTAAAAGAAAAGTAATTTACTATTCGAGTTTTTGTAACGCACGTCTAGGAGGAATTCACGCACAAGCCATGTAGAGGAGAAATTCGCATCACTCAATCGCTTCATATTTTTACCTTACACTCTCAGGTAACGCTTTATAATGAAATTGTTATGTTCCACAGAAAAACAAAGTGCGTTGCTTTGGACTTATAATCAAAAACTGGTTAGTCTGGAGCCATCAGACGATAGTCAACAGAAGTAAACTGAATGGACAATACAAACAACTATTAAGACTCCTAGACAAAAGGTCAAAACGGACAATAAAAAGTAAACGGACATACGCACTAGAACTTTGGGGTTCAATCAAATATTCCAACTATCACCAAAATTAGAGTCCTTCGAAAAACTGTCAATACTCGCTTTTATGTACGGAATAGTGCGATCCATTGCGACCGAAAAAGTTATATTCGTTCCAGCATTGCGCATATCCCGTATTATAAAAAGGTCCATTCACGTCTGTCCGATCCTCCTAATCTTTATTGTTCATTTTCACCCATTAATATACTAAACAATCATGGTATCGCCATTTTATAAAATTGTAAAATAAATCATTCTGTTCTTGAGAAAAATATGGATGTTTGTTTTCCTCTACAAGCTTTCAAGTCCGTGTATTTTAGTTCAAAGCTACAGATTGTTTACATTTGTAGTTAACGTTTAAACTTCATTAAAAAAAAATTTTATTTAAAAATATTGTCGGTTATTTCCTATTCAAACGATTCTGTATTCAAAGAAAAATAGATAATTTTAATTCTGCCCGAAATTACTAAACAAAATTACTATCAATTTGAATAAAATACTAAATTTATCTTTTAAGAGAAGAATAATTTTGCAATTTTTCTTTATTCTATTTTTTAGTTAACATTTTATTCATTTTATTACCAAAAAGCTATTATTGTAAATTTACCAGTTTTTTTCATTTCAAAAGCGATTTTTTTATCGTATTATAATATTATTGCAAATTTACTTGTCATAAAGATTTTTTTATAGAATTTATTTTCTATTTTTTATTGTTTACTCCAAATTTGAAAGAAGCCAATATAGGATTGACTAAGGGGTAGCATGTGGGAGATTAGATAACGAGTGGAGATCGGAGTAACTAATGGTATACTATATTCTATCTCTTTAAATATGCATTTTACAAATGTTCTAATTGTGTTTTGTATCGATTTGAAGATCATGAGTTGGGCTTTGCTTAGAATATGATTGGTCCACTACAGTTTCGTTCAGTTTTTGGTGGCGTTCTATGGTTCGTTCAGTAGGAGGGGCGGCCCTTATGTACATTTCGGGTTGTTGTATTTAACCAATATGATTGTTTTTTCCTTCCAAAAGCTGATATTGATATTTCGGTGATTCTGATGACTGATGGCTTTTGGCTTTTTCTGGTGTTTTTTTACCGCATTCCTTATTATCGAAGGGATAATATTGGGTTGTCCGAGAAGTAATTTCGTTTGTTTTATAAAACTTAAAGACGATTTTCTTATAGTGAATTAATATTTTATTCAATTAAATATTGCCCAGTCTGATCCAATAGCCTTTGCCATCTTTCTAGTAGTAACATGATTCCATGCTCATAAAATGTTTGTTCTTTACTGGCAAAAAACTGATACAAGTGATTTTTTACCTCCTCATTTGCATTAAATTTTTTACTGTCAAAACAATTTTGTAGAGACCGGAACAAATGATAATCAGAATGTGCTAGGTCTGGAGAGTATGGTTGACTGTGGCAGTATATCCCATCCAAGCTCTAAAAGCTTTTGCCGAGTGGTCAAACTTGTATATGGTTTTGCATTATCCTGTTGGACCACTATACCTTTCCTATTGACTAATTCTGGCATATTTTCTTTAAGTGAATCATTCAATTTATCCAACTGAAAACAGTATACTTCAGAATTGATGGTTGTGTTGCTCGGTAGAAGCTAAAAAAAACAATTCTTTTGAAATCCCACCAAACAGAAGCATAACTTTTTTTTGATGAATATTGCCTTTCGAAGTGCTTTGAGCCAATTCAATTTTTCTGCTCTAGGATTTTTACGCTTAACAGTATTGTGGACAACCCATTTCTCATCCCCAGTAATGATACGTTTGAGAAGCAAATAACAAACGTAAATGCGGCGGCACAAATTTTTTTCCGTAAGAAGATGAGGAACCCATATGTCGAGCTTTGAGATTAAACCTAGACGTTTCAAATGATTATGAACGATCGAATTCGATAAATTTAATCTTTCAGCGATCTCACGAGTTGTTATTCGCCAATTTGCATTAATTAATGTCTTTATTGTGTCTTCATCAGCATCAACTGGCCTTCCAGAACGTGGTGCATCTTCGAGATGAAAATTGCCGGATCGAAATTTTGCGAACCAGTTTTGGTACTCCATAAACATCAGATAATTTTTTTCTTGCTTGAACAGCATTTTTATCTTTTCTATATAAAAAGAAAAGATCGTTTTCACTTTCCATATTTAAAAGGGTATCAAACAAAAACTACTGTGCAGAATCAATCGAATTATTTCACAAGCAAACCTTGCTATGTCACCTGTCAAAATACATATGATTATGCGGCTTAAATGTGAAGTTGGTTGTGAAAAAATACAATTAAGTCTCTTGTTGGGAAACAACGAAATTGCTTTTCGGACAACCCAATAGAAAAATCAAATTAAAATAGTTTTTTTTGGATTTTTTTTTGTCGTTGGACAATGACTCCGTAAGATTCGAAACCAAGAACTCTTTCGATGATACTCCAGCAAGCTAACGTTATATTCACTCAATTTCTATGTTAAAATGCCAGTAGGAGTACGCCGCCGAACTTCCCCGGTGGGATCTATCCTTACTGAAACTGATCGCGAGAACCTATTATACATTACCTTTGCAAGTCCCACAAAAAACCCCATCTACGGAAAACCTTTGCTTCCCCAAATAACCTCTTCATATTCTTTTAAAATAAACTATTTCCACCACCTTTTCAAAAAAAAACAGATCCATCTCCTTTTTTACTTATGAGCCCTTCTATGCCTCTAATGGAAAATGTGCTAAGGGGAGGGGAGTTCAGTCCAAAAACCACTAAGAAGAACATCATCTTGGTACGGTCGATAGCATCCAAAGTAGGGTAACCGAGTAGCTGAAATCAATTTCAATTGAAGCCTTCCAGCACTGCTATGAAGAGTAGAAATAATGCCACTGTCAATGTTTAACTTCCCAAGCGAACTACTTCGAAGGAGATAAAATTGTTGCCAAAACAAAAAACACACATATTGGTACTTGGTGGATCAATATTGGTGTGTGAACACATGTTTAACACGTAATAATATTAATTACGACCAAAGTTGAAACTGTTTGTTGACTACCTCTCACACTCCATAAGTTTTCACGAACATCTTCTTGTCGAATCTAGGAACTGTTGTGAAATCCACTCAGACTGATATCGAAAAAGATTTCTTTCTGTAAAGATGGAAGAGATGACCGGTTCCTAATGCGACTGCATCTTACTGTCTTCAACAAAAAAAGAAAAGAAAAAACCGGTACTATTTAACCCTGTCGTTGAAATTATTTGACGCAAATACCTCTTGGCAATGCCGTAATAAATGTGGGCGTTTGGACACATAATCCTCTAATACTCCAATCGAGCTCTATACCTGTAATGATAACGCTGCAATAATTAGCCTCACGCAATAGGTGCCATGCAAACTCTTTCCACTGCGCTTTCAAAACTGCAACTTGCATTCAAAACTATTTTATTACAATAAAATGACCACAGACTAAAAACCAATTTAACCAATTCCATTTAAATATTCCTTAAAATGCAATAAATTGTTTTTTTTTAATAGTAAAATATTGTCCATATAATATTAAATCGTAAAAATTGAATTGAGCACATGAAAATTTCACAATTTCTTCAATCGTCAAACTTTGAATGATCTTCAAAATGAACTTTATTGCTTGTAATAATTTTTTTCTTATTTTTTATGATTAATTAATTTAATAAAGAATTAATTAGTAAATAGTTAAAACTAAAAATATGTCAGCATTTCGAAAGTGGATCTTTAGTTTTTTTATCATGAAATTCTGTTTAGGAGCAAATCCTTCAAGTCAATTGGGAAGTCTTAACATTCGCAACAATATGGCGGTCGACTTCTAGTAGATTTGAATCTAATTGAATTAATTTGAATACAGCAAGCTCAAATTAAACACAAAACATTTTAAGGAAATTTATTTTTTCATAATTAGCATTTTATCTAACGGTTGATATTTTAACTATTCGGTTTTAAAAAAAACACAGAAAAATTGCAAAAGTGTATGAAATTTTTATTTTAATCTCTAAATCAATGCCTTATCATTACTTCTTAAAGATTATTTCATGTAAATGTTGGCCAAAACTACGTTTTAAGTGATCCATGCGAGAAGTCCAATTTTGAACCACTTTTTTCGAGCTTTTTGGCTGGTATCTCGAAAAAGTCCTAGCGACGCCAGTTTATTGGCATAGACGAGTAACTTCACGCAGTCCCATAAAAAATAGTCTAGAGGCGGCCAACTCACCGGTCCGCAACGTGAGATTAATTGCTCAACGAACTAATCTCTCAGTATATCCATTGTTTCACGTGCTGTGTGGCATATAGAGCCGTTTTGTTGAAACCACATGTCGACAGGATTCAGTTCTTGAATTTTTGGCAAAACAAAGCTCAAAATCATTAACCCATAGCGGACGCCATTGACAATAACATTGCGGCCAACGTCATCTTTAAAGAAATACAGTGCAGTTTTCTGGGTGCAATGGTAGTTCTTCTTTTACCTATGGTTGTTCATCAGAGCAAATACGATAATTTTGCTTATTCACATATACATTAAACCAAAAATAAGCTTCGTCGCTAAACGCAATTTTTTGGTAAAAAAACGGATTTTCCTCAAGTTGTGCTAAGGCCCACTCACCGAAAATTTAACGCTTAGGCAGGTCGTTTAGATTCAGTTCTTGCACAAACTGTATTTTATAGGCTTTTAGACTAAGATTCTTGCGTAAACTCTTCCACATAACCGAGTAACAAAGTCCCAATAAAAATATTTATATAATTTTCTTTCAGTTATAGTATTATTACTTTTTCTTATTAAATATGTAACGTGATCAGAAAAAATCCAAGACCACTTCTAGGCCTTTCATTTGATATATAAAATATCAAAAATGATGCCTATATACGACCTATAGGTGAGAAAGTACACCGGATCTAATAAAAAATTTTAATTATTTCGGAAATTTTATATTTTTTAGTATATTTTGTCAATGAAAATATTTATTCAAAATTACATAACTTAGACAGCTAGAGCTCATTATGACCTTTTATTTGATGTATAATTTGTTAAGATTGATTTGAAAATTTGGACTTACGAGCACAAAACGGAATAACAATTTCACAATATTTCGAGAGTTTTTTTAAATTATCTCACCACTACATATACATAATAATAATCTTATTATGTAATAACATAGCCACAGTAACTGCGGTGAATTTGGCACTTAAATTATTTCGATCGGTTCAAGAATGACGATCCTAGAGTAAAAAATGTGTTCTGTGGTCGAAAAATTGCTCGATAACATTTTTCAGCTGCTAACAATACTTTTTGCCGATGACGACTTCTGAAAATTTCCTTTTGCGTAATTGGTCAAACTAAATTTTGGTTGAAATAATTGAAATTTTTTTATTAGACCATGTGTATTTTCTCACCTACAGGTCGTATGCAGGCATTATTTTCGACATTTTATATATCAAATTAAAGGCCTAGAATTTATCTTAGATTTAGCTGAAAAATATTTTTGATCACATGACACATTACATAAGAAAAAGTAATAATACTATAAGTGAAAGAAATTTGTATAAGTATTTTTAGCAATTATCATTTTTGTACAAATTTGATCTTAAATCATAGAGTGAAGATTTGTCTTTGCGTGTATGTAATAATATATCAAATATGTGGGGGAATCATCAAATAAGCCGAAGGTGAGGTGTTCTGACTCAATATCCTTAAGGACTATCAAAAGTTTTTTGATAGCATTTTATAGATAAAAGTATATTCTAGGTGTCCTTTGAACAAAGTTTCTGCATATCTTTACAAATGAAGAAAATATTCAAAAAAGTCCAATGCCATGTTTTGCTGCTGTTTGCTCAACGTAATACGCCTACGGTACGTACTCTTCTACAAGTAATTGGGAGTGACTTCCTCAATGTACAATGATGTTAGTGACTTCGTCAAAGTACAATTAGCATTTTTATTCTAAAATAAATCATTCTATTTAATATATTAATTCATTTGATTTTATTTTCTGATTAAGTTTTTTTGCACAAGAAGTCTTCGAATTTTTATCGTATTGTATGTTGGAATTTAATATCTTTGAGTGTCGACTTTATTTTTTTAAACTATTTCATTATTTTTATATTATTATGATGATTATGCCAATAATCCTACAGGGGTGATTTTGGTCTCTTTGTCAATCGAATAATAACCAATCGAAATTTTCTGTGTCTGCCTGTTAATTTAGTCATATCTATGAAATTGCCTTTTTTATTCCTACAATTGAAAAATCATTTATGAAATGAAAATTTATTTTTGTTTATAATCGTTCAGTAATTTTTGAGTATAGAAAAATAGGACTTACCCCGAAAGTAGTCGTATTTTCGATTTCCAAAACTATTTTCCAATCCATAACCCCGGGTTCAGTATAGCAGTTTTTCGATTTAGTCCTACAATTGGAAGATTATTTATATCGGACTAATCCAACAAGTGATAAACGTGTTTATTTACACAATTTTTCTCCTGTAGCAACGAATGTAAACAAATTCGGTGGTCGGTGAAATTATTTTCTTATTTCAAAAATAGACTTTTTCTCAAATATAAACTGTCGTTGGACTTTTATTAAATTCCAAGAATATTTTCAGATAATTCGAGTAGACACATAAGCGTATTAATCAACTGAATTGACTGAGAGACGCTTAAAAACTGTTATTTCAAATTTCCTCGACGGTTGCGGTTTGCGAGAGAGGATCTGCTGAATATATGCTCTCATAATCAGGCGAAATTCACAATTCCTTTTAGACCATTTACTTCTACTCGCTTATTAGACGCCGGTCGACCGTAAACGTTCGTTCTTACGAGTTCTCTTACAGTTGATTTACGAGTGAGACAGGCTCGTTCTCTCAGCCACGCTCTAACGCTCAAAATGTTGAGTGCACAGACAAAAAGATAACAAATGTCAAAAATCGAAAAATCCGCTATTAAAATTGGGGTTATGTATTTTAGAGGTTCAAATCACGTCCTTGTTTAGAAGAGAATAAATATCTCTAAACGTAGGACACAATTCCGACGGCAACTGAAAGCTGTCAAATTCTGCGGACCTTTGCAATCCTATGGGAATTCACAAAATTCCTAAGGCGGACTGCAGATTAAAAAATACCTGGATAGGCCCAAACGTAAGATTTTCGGATATGTATAAATTATCTCAAAAGCGGCGAGAAATCGTAATGCTTGCTTATTTTTGTGTAGATTTTTTTATGTGGAAATGACACTTACTGGCATCTAGTTTTCGTAATAGAAATTTATTGAATTCCAAAACATAATTAATATTCACTTTAACTCAATTATTGCAAGTAAAATTATAAAATAACCACAACAGAAGGCAACATTTATTTTATTTCCAATCTTCTGGTAGTAAATCAATTGAATTTTAGGTTTATTATTTATTTTATAAATATCAATCAAATATCAAACGTTCTAATTTTGTAGACTTTCGGAGAATTTTAAAACACGCCATTCTCCATGAAATGGTAGCATACCAAAATTTCGGCATACTTTTGTTGACATTTAGATAATTATCGCAAAGTGCGGTTTTATAAGATTTTAAATAATTTACAAACAAGTAAGTATAAATTAATACATTTGCATAAATATTTTAATTCTTCACGACATCGAATTGGAAGTTTCTATTTTACACATAGAATATGAAGTGTTTCGTTAAGAGTTATTTTACAAGTATGTGCGTTCTTAAGAATGTATTCTCGAAAAAATGTTGACAGAATTGTTGTGTAGAGGCCTATCCAGTTCTTCGATAATCTAAGGTTCCATAGCCTAATTAGGTTTTGTTTTTTGATTTTGCAATTGAAGTGCAAGTACTGCCATACATTTTAGTGTTCTGTTTTTGTAGCAGGATTATTGTTTGACAGCTGAAATTGAAAAATAAATAAGGCAATTAATTGAGAATACTAATACTCAATGGTTAGGACATTAAGAGGCTTTGGGATCTCAGCAACTTTTGTTATTAACGGTGTGTAATAGTTGTATAATGTCACAAATGTTTTGGTATCCTAAGAGTTTTTTGGTAAAGGATATTTCCTTCTTCGATTCTGGTCAACCCCTGCCCAACGAAGTAATATTTTGTACAGTGAGTAACCCCTGGCCTACGAGTAACCACCATCAAGGTTTTGTACGCCGATATAGAAATGTGACCAAATAAGGTGATTTTAGTGGATTAAAGTGTCACAATTATTTCGACCTTTCTCTAATATACTCTCAATTAAGCTCTTAGCATTCAGAATATATTTAACTGGTTGATCAAACACCAACGCTCATAGTCTCTTTGGTTTATTAGTATTTAGCACAATTAATAATATGACTAAGCCAGAGGATGAAATAAACCTTCTCGGTGATTTTAATATCTTCCCTGTTCAAAATACTTATTGAATGTTAATAAATACCTTCCTTTCAATATTCTTACAAAAAAAAAATAGTCAACAATTTGTTTTATAAGGGAAATTGTAAGGTTTTTCATAGACAAATGGGATAGTTTTTAATTCATTTAAAAAATTTAGCAAATTTGAAATTTAGAAATATTTTATTTCTCAAAATATTTTACTTTTTTTCAAAACTGATTTTTTGTTGTTGTTAAAATAAAGAAAATTGAAATAGTTTTTATACTACATAATTATGCATTTGAATTTTTCTGCTCATTAAAATCTTCGAAACTATAACTAACAAAGTGAAACGAACCCGTAAGAAATTATCTGATTACTTAACTGCAAGACAAAAACTATTATATATAAAATAAATTTATACAAAAGTCACTAATATTATTTAAAATTAAATTTTCTTAGTTGATATTATTCCAAAATAAGAAAATGTTAATAAGGAAAATCATAATAATTTTAAAGAAAAACGAAACTGTACCAAATTTCAAGAAGTGTGTTTTGATCCATGTTGGAGTCTATAGAAAATTATGCTTAACTGAAAGTGGAAAATACATCAAAACTACTTAAATATCTAATTAAGATAATTTAAAAAAAAAAATATTTCTGGTGTTGCTTTTTGGTGATGAAAAAAAAATGTTCGGAGTCTATTGAGATCTGGGCTTATTATTCTAATTTCTGTTCGATGAACATTTTTTTCAACCGGACGCATAAAAGCGTGCCATTTTTCTTTTTCTTTGGCTTCTTTTGATATAAAACGATTTTTTTTAATAGTTTTCAAAACCTTACTAATAAAAGTATGCCATAAATTGCCTACACATATCGTGTTTACTCGCAGTTTGATGATGTCAACTACCATCGCGGACAGATAGTGAACATGCCCAAGGACACACTATACACAAAAATGACACATTCAGGAAGGTGAAACCATCGAATATATGTGTACCTTGAACCGTTAATGTTATTGTAAATTATAAAGAATGGCCTGATAAGTGGAGTACACTTTTGGAATACATCAGAGAGAAGACAATTGAGTCATAAAATGCCGAACCAGATATAAAAGCACGAGTAACCATGGCACGGCCTGGCAATGAGAAAGATTTCTATCGCAAGGATGATTAATGTTATTAGGCGTGAAACTGAAGAAGTAGAACCACCGCATTCGGCCATGAAAAGTCGGAATTTTCTGACATATTATATGAATAAAAAAATTGCCATCGGGTACTTCGAAAATGCGCTGATCTTCTTCAAAAGATCTTTGCTAGCCGCAAAATTGTTCAGAGCATGTCATGTCGACTGGTAGGAATGAAGTTTTCATGTTTCATAAGAAGAATTTTTGTATTCAGTTGGGCTGTAGGTGCCCATTTTCTATAAGGTTAGAATGTCGGCAAAATCGGTTCGGAGTTCATTTCTGATTCAGTCAGTGTACCTCATTGACAGTATCTGTCGGATTTATTGCAATATTACGAAATCCAGTTTTGAGTCGAGAAGCGAATGAAATCTTTTATGATTTTTTGACTACCGGCATTTTATTGATGTCATAGACCTTTAGAAGAAATACATGACGGAAGGGAAGTTCACCTTTGGCTTCGAATTGAATTATTTTTTCTAACGAGCACATTCCAAAGTAAAGTTGGCGATTCAAACAAAAATTACAACTGTTTCGTAGCCGGATTGTATCTGATCGGATCGATTCCAATCACAGCACAAGAGAAGGTCAAGGTAAGACTACATTTACGGTTGTATACATAACTAAAAAGATATTTACCAACAAAAGGCAACAGATCGACAGCTACCATACCATAGTCAGTCACCGAATCGTTGAATGTGATGATCGTTAACCTCGACCTTTCCGAATGAAAAGTAAAAACTCCAAATGACAAGCGGTATAATCGTCAGTCGTGATTATGGGTGCTGCCTCCGTTTAACATTTTTGACAAAAAATCGAAAGTATTTGCAAAATTTTTCTTATATAATTTATGTTATTTATAAATTGAAAAGAAAAATGAAAAAAAAGGTAAAATCTTTATTTTTTTCCGAAATTTTCGGTCATAAAGTATTGTCAATTTTTTAGTTTGGAAAGTAAAGCCTTGTCATTTATTAGTTGTTTTAGATAATATTTGTTTAGTTAAAGGTAAGCTATTTTGTATTATAAATTGTTAAAATACTAAACAATTAAAAATATGCCGATTGGGCATTGGTACTACCAGATTTATAAGCTGATTTTTAGAACAAAATTTTCTTGTTCAGTGGATTCGTTCAGTAGATGTAGGGAGATGTACAATAGGTAAGGTATTCGAAATTTTGTACGCATTATCCTCCTAATGCCCCAAAATTACAGATAATAATATACCAAATGTTGAAAATCGGAAAATTCTGACCACCAATTTTTTGAATTGTTGAAAATTGGAAAAATTCTGTCCCCAAAATTTTTTTCTATCAAAGAGTCTGGTTTATTGCTAAAGACCAATGACTTCAAATAACCTCACAAGAAATAGTCTAATGGTGTTAAATCACAACTTCTTGGCGGCCATTCAATGCCACAATTTCTTGAAATAATCGAATCTCCAAACTTTTATCGCAATAATTCGATTGTTGCACGTGCTGTGTGGCACGTAGCCCCGTTTTGTTGGAACCAGATATTGTCAAGATCAACTTTTTCCAATTTCGGCCATAAAAAGTTGGTTATAACTAACAACAAAAAGTAAATTTGTAATATACAATGCAATTATGGAACCCATTTGGACATATGGAATTTAATTTTGGTGTTCAACTAAACCTTCCAATTCCTATCGTATCAAGGTCTTATAATCAAAGATCCTCCGTTAAATTGTACGTAACAACATAATACATTGTGATATTAATGTTCCCTTTGGTCAGGACCTCGCCGTTTATTCGATCATCATAATCCACTCGTCTGAGAATTGTCCTCTATTACCATCCCCGGAAACACTCATCGGAGACTCAAGAGACAATGACCTCGAAATTTATTAGAGTAATCCAATTTTCGTTACTTGGAGAAACGCCGATGGGTGTTTACTCCCACTTCATGATTCACAAAATTGTAAATGAAAATATTATGTAAATCTGCTTGTTACAATAAAATTGTAGTTGCAGGAAAAAAAAATGTTTGTTTTGTTAAACAATTTTTGTTTTAAATAATGAAAAATGATATAATTTATAGAAATTCAGAGACAATTCCCTCTCACTAAACATTCCTGATCAATTGTGTACACACACATACTCGTATTGGATTTTAAGTTGTACTTGTTTATGAGCTTTTTACTCACTCTCTGAGCATTCATAAGATTTGAGCGCACAACAAAAATTTTCTTTTGCGCTGAAACTAAAAATTTCCCTCAATTTTTATCCACAAACTTGGAAATTTTAATATTATCTGTGCTTTTATTATATTAAAATTGTCTGTTTTGGTGTTCCCGGTTTAAAATATTCTTAAACAATTAATTTACGCAACAATTTTTATTTTATTTTTATTTTCCTTTTCAAATTTGTTCACTACATCAGAACAAATTCATTTATCACGCTCTATAGGACTGCGACATTTATGGAGGGACTAAATTACTAGCTGTATGTATGGAGGATAATTGGCAATGTAGCCAGATCGCTCTCTGTGATGCCGACATTATTATTTTCTTGTCACTCCGCATCATTTCTTAACAAATTGAATTTATTTCGTATAATTTTTTTCAATAATTATTCCGGGTCGATACAATTATAAACTAAACGAAAGATTTTGAACTCATCTCAGAACGGATATTTCCGTTTATCACGAATAAAGAAATATATATACGATAATTGGATCACTCTTTTTGGAGAAAACTTTGTAAGAATTTAGAAATTCTAATGTAAATTCTTATATTCATAATTGATAATAGTTTTTCCCAAAATTTACAGCGGTTGTTAGCTCGAGAGACTTAACTGCTGTCATATATTTCGTCCAATCCTTCTACTTATTTTATGTCTGAACGAATGTAAATTGGCAAAAATGAGTTTGCAAAATTAAGAATTGTGCCAGTTCCAAGTCATATCGTCGGAAAACGCATGTATTTTTTATTAACTTACAAAATATTTCATATAATACATATTTACAATTATATTTAAGCTTTAATTACTTATTCTCTTTAAATATTAATTAATTTATTTAGATCAAGATGATATCAAAAACAAAAAACTTCTTTCCACCACTTTATTAAAGAGTTCAGAAAATGATGTATAGCCACATGGAGGGAGGATGTTGTCGGTGATTCAATGTAATTAAATATTTCAATTTAAATTTGATTTTGCGTTATTATTTTTTATATAGACAAAAAAAATTTAGCCATAAACTATAAAATTACGATTTAATTGAAATTTCAGAAAAATTTTAGACCACCAACCCAACTTCAGTGATCGATAATACGCATAGTAAACCAAAAGTTGGGGTGGTAAATACAAGTAGTAATTCACAACTTTAATATAAGTGAAGTTGGAGCGATGGATGCTTCTCCTGCAATTGGAGCAGAAGGAATTTCATCTGAGGTGCCTGAAGAGTCTCAGATCTTTATTATGCCTGGAGAAAATTACGCAGATGATGTGTATGTATGTGTATATTAGCCATAAACTAAGATTACGATTTAATTGAAATTTCAAAAAAAATTTTAGGTAATTTCGAAAAAACCCTACCGAAGACTATTCGATATAATTAAGACAAGAGGAGGAGGCTATTTTTTAATGCCATAACAAAAAGGCCAGCTGGCCACATAAATATTTTATTTTAGAAAATAGTTTTAAACTTATATAAAATAACTGAATAATTAGAAAATTTTTAACCAATTTTTTGAAAGAGTACAGAAAATGATGTTATACGTATGTACCGTGGTGGTGGTTCGAATATAGCAACATCGCGAGGGAGGATGTCATCGATGACTGAATGTAATTACATATTTAAATTTAAATTTGATTTTGCTTTATTTTTTATATAGAAAAAAATTTCTAATATATTTCGATAAAACATTATTAATTTACTCGCAAAAAATAATTTTTTCCATTTAAAATATAAAGTAAATTTTTAATAAAAGCCTTGTAATAAGGCAGTTTTACCAATAACAAAAAATAAATTATTTCTTAATATGGAAATTGAAAATACTTAGAAAACTTTTAGCCAATTTTTGGATGGAAAAAGATTCTTTGGTAGACGTTCGATTTTATTTTGGTCGAAATATCTATTGAAATTTCAATTAAATGTTAATCTTAGTTTATGGCTAATACACACATACATACACATTATCTGGGTAATTTTCTCCAGGCATAATAAAGAACTGAGACTCTTCAGAAACCTCAGATAAAATTGCTTCTACTACAATTGCAGGAGAAGCATCCATCGCTCCAACTTCACTTATAATAAAGTTGTGAATTACGACTTGTATTTACCACCCCAACTTTTGGTTTAGTATGCGTATTATCGATCACTGAAGTTGTTGGTCTAAAATTTTTTTGAAATTTCAATTAAATCGTAATTTTATATAGTTTAGGCTAATATAGGTATATTATGGTATTAATTTTTTTTGTCTATATAAAAAAATAATAAAGCAAAATCAAATTTAAATTGAAATATTTAATTACATCCTCCCTCGATGTGGCCATATTCATTTTCTAAACTGTTTGATGAAGTGGTGGAAACAATTTTTTTGTTTCTGATATAATCTTGATTTAAATAAATTGATTAATTTTTAAATAGAATAAGTAATTAAGTCTTAAATATAATTGTAAATATATATTATATGAAATATTTTGTAAGTTAATATAAAATACATACGTTTTTCGACGATATGTCTTGGAACTGTCGCATTTGTTAATTTCCAAAACCCATTTTTGGAAAATTCCATTTTTAGTACCGACATTATAAGGCTTAAGTTTGAAGTTTGATGACTGTGCATTTTTTTGTATTTGTTTGGCAGCCATTAATAGCGAACGCTCTCAGGGAATTTGTGAACATGGAAAAAATTGGTCATCGTCATGTAGTGTGCCTGCAGTTATTTTTTGTAATGGTAAGGTGGAAATTATCGAAAGACAAAGTGTGTTAGTATAACTGATTAGAACCACCTTACATGGTTAGTTGTCTGTGTCAGCCCACGGAATCGTCGTCATGTTTTCTTTTGCAGACGTAGTTTTCTTAGGACTTTTTTCGTCATAACAAACCCAATCAGGGCCATGAGATTCTACGGCATTAGAGACCTGCCAGCGCACTTCTGTACTTCTTCTTTTTACGCATTGAATTGGTTATAGTAAATTTGCACGTGCTTCGCGCTCTCTATCCCGTTATAAGAAGGGTACATTGGGCTAGAATCCCATTTAAAGCAATATTGGTAAACCCGAAAAGATCCGTGTCCCTCCAAAAATTGGGATAGGTAGTAGCCAATATAACCACATCGTAACAATTTGGCCACCTCCTCTTAGACAAATTTTTTTGCTCCGTACGAATCTCGGATCACGCCACAACGTCACACCGACTTATCTGGCGGTATAGCCCCTGCCGTTCATCTGCCAATATTTCTGTCTGTAGCATTCTGGCCATAACACAAATAGTCTCGTATGACACTGTCAGGAATGCGCAGGCCACCCTCAATGCGCTCCTACGGTAGACATGAGACAACCCCATATATGTAGCCTGGTCTTATCAACCCATCTGCCCAAATTGGTGCACCATACAGCAGGACTTTGCCTAGGTCCTTTAAGGTTCGGCATTAAACGCGCCAGTGCCATCATTGTCCCCGCAGACTTTGCACCAACATATAATGGTGTTCCTGAAAACGTAGCCTCCCGTCAATCATCACTTCTAGGTACTTTAGAGATAATGCCGAGATTTCCAAATGTCCGACAATCCTAATGGAGATACCCTCTTTACTGTTCCTGCCCGTGATAAGGACTGCCTTTTGTCTTATGGTCCGTGAGGCTAAGACCAACTTCCAAAAGCAACAGCTTCATTACAGATCTGTTGTATGTCTTCCATACACTTTGCCATTACGACCACAGCAAAATTGTCAGCGAATACGAGCCATATGGGATTCCCTCATTATCCTATATGATCTCTTCCTACTGCTGCTCCTGTATAACAGAAATCTACTACTTGGGTAGTCTTCTATTATCTTGGTAGACTACCAACAGTGTATACTCCATAATTATTTATCCGAAAAGTGCCAAAGGGTAGATTTGGGTAAAGGCCAGGAAGAGCAGTAACATCCAAGTCTCTTGCCATGAACCTCTTTCAATTTTTCTTAGTTTCCTTTGGCGATCTAAAATTTTTCTTTCTCTTAATTTTTTTTTGTTATGTTGGATTTAACAAATTTTAACCTTCCCAATTTTTATACCTTCGTAATAATTTCCTAGTCTCTACCTTTTCCCTGAATAGTTTTTTGTTGTTTTTTTTAGTAATTTTTTCTGCATTTTCTTACTATTCACTGGTCTTTCTTCTTTCTTCTTCTTCCCATCTCATGGAGAAAAATAACACCTTTATATATTTAGTCACGATTTTTTCTAATTATGGTAAGTGTGGGAGCACAACTATGCAAACACTTCGAACCCTCCTGCAATTTTCGCATAGATGGCATGAGTGAGCGAAACACAAATCCGCTGTTTGGTCATAGATGACGTGAGTGAGCGTATTAAGCTACCATGGACACGCCATACTTTTTTTATGAGTCTGACATCTGTCAACGATTAATCAGTACACATTGTCAGCAATTTCGTACAACAACAAAAATGTATCCTTTGGTAATCATGTCTAGTTTTATGCCAGAAAAAGAACATTTGCGGGAAGCTCTGCTTTTCTGCTTCAATTTGAAGAAATCGGCTACCGAATCGCATCAAATGCTTATGGAGGCCCTATGGTGACAGTGCTTTATCGAAAACAACGTGCCGAGATTGGTTTCGTCGGTTCAAAGACGGCAATTTTGACTTTTGGGACAAGAAGCGTGAAAATCGGCCTAGGAAGGTTGAGGACCATCAATTGCAGGCTCTTTTAGACGAAGACGATACGCAATCGCAAAAAATACTCGCGGAGCAATTAGGTGTTACTCAACCAGCCATTTCCATGCGTCTGCGTGCCATGAGAAAGATTGAAAAGATCGGAAAATGGGTGCCACATGAATTGAACGATAGGCAGATGGAGCGACGCCAAAACACATGCGAAATCTTGCTCGCCAGACAAAAAAAAAAGTCGTTCCTGCATCGGATTGTGACAGGCGATGAAAAGTGGATATATTTCGAGAATCCTAAACGCAAGAAATCGTGGGTTGATCCCGGCCAACCATCAACATCATCCCCAACACCAAATTACTTTGGACGGAAGATGATGCTGTGCGTTTGGTGGGATCAGCAGCGTATCGTCTACTATGAGATGTTGCAACCTGGTGAAACTGTCAATGCCCACCACTACCACCAATAACTGATCAAATTGCACCGTGCTCTGCGTGAAAAAAGGACGGATTATCAACAAAGACATGACAAGCTGATTTTTCTCCACAACAACGCACCATCGCACACTCAACTGGTAGGTGCTACCCCACCCCGCTTATTCACCAGACCTGGCCCCTTCAGACTACCACCTGTTTTTGTCGATGGGCCACGCGCTCGCTGAGCAGCACTTCGATTCTTACGAAGACGTCCGAAAATGGCTTGATAAGGGGTTTACCTCGAAAGAGAAGGAATTTTTTTTGGCGTGGTATCCACAAATTGCCCGAGAGATGGAAAAAATGTGTAGCTAGCGAGGGCAAGTACTTTGAATAAATTTGTTTTTGTTTTCTATGAAAAAAAACATGTTTTTTTTAATAGAAAACAGCGGATTTCAGCTTATACACCCGGTATAAACAAGCGAAATGTGCCTTCTGAGTACGGTCATCCACTGGCCATGCTCCTGTGGAACTTAACGTTCAGTATATTGTTTGATTTTTTTCCAACCCAAATTCTAGTACCTTCCTCTTCCCATCCAACACCCGAAAATAAATTCACTGAATTGTCATACAATGTGTACTGTAGTAAAATACCAAAACTGTGCAGTGTACTGTAATGCCCTGGCACACTTCAGTGTATTCATTTTATTAGTAGGCTTAGATGTGAGTTAATAAGTTTACTTATGTGATTCTATTTTGTATTTTTTTTATAAGAAAAAGAAAATTACAAATATCATCAAATAGTGTGCATACTATTTTTGACTCAATTCTCGAATGTTTATTCAACTTTTATCATTTGATAAAAATTTGAATAAACGTTAATCAATTGAACCAAAAATAGTATAGGCACTTTGATTAATTGATAATAAAAAATATTTTGTGTAAAATAGTCGTTTACAGATGAGAGAATCTTCACTCTATTTAGAGCAAAATATTTTGCTTTTGGTGTATCGCAGTTCAGGTATGTTTTTCGATTTGACGAAATACGTACTAAATCCACCAATTACTGTACACTATTTCGATAAATCGAAATACATAACCGAATTGCGATGCATCAAAATCAAAATATTTTGCTTTAAATGGAGTAAAGATTCTTTCATCTGCCAATGACTTAACGAAAAATGTATCTTGTTGTACGAAATTGCTGACAATGTCCACTGATTAATCGTTGACAGATGTCAAACTCATAAAAAAAAGTATGGCATGCCCATGCATATAAAAAAGTATGGTAACTTAATACGGTCAGTCGCGCCATATATGACCAAACAAACAGCGGATTTAAGCTTATACACCTGGTAATTGCAATTCTGAAATAATCCATCAATTAGATTATGGAAAATTGCTACCATTAATAATTGAAAAATTGCGAGCAAATCGTTGCCATTCCATCGTCGAACCGTTCTGGAAACGAAGGCATTCATTGACTCTAATACTCTGACACTACGCTCACCTTAACCTTTTCTTAATTTTCAAAATATTTTTTTTATTCAATTTAAACTATTTCACATAGTAAAATATGAAAATAAATCAACTGCTGTAATATGAAACTTAAAATGCAACGCTCGCATTGAAAACAAAACTCCACCATTAATTATAGATCAAAATGTCTGATGAATATTCAAAATGAAAATGCTGCAAATTAACAAAAAAAAAAATGCCAAACCATAAATTTTCCAAAGATTATGGCAAAAAACGGATCCTCTGTTGAGGGGGAAAGGGGTGGTTTTGCTGTACAGATGCGATTAATGGGATTCCAATTAGATGTTGATGGGATTTTTGCACATAAAAAATAAATCGTTAATTTTTTACGATATAAAAATGATCGAATTATGGTGTTGATCATCGATTTCCGTTTGGCAATTATTCTTAATTTATGAGCATAGCTCCACTGTGTTCGGCTGGTTGTTGGCGGGATAGAAAAAATCAGTTGAAAACGCCAGGAAATCTGTGGTTAAACGATTTTATGGCTTTATAATTTGTTTTTGAGGAAGTTGTACGGTATTATTATCTAATGGAAGATATTTTTTATCATTTAGGAAATTTTGTCAATCATCTTCAAAATGTCAAACGGGCAAAGTTCAAGCTTTTGCCAAATGTGAGGCTTATTGTCTCTGCGAAATTTGTCATTAATTTTTCTATTGTCTCCAAATGGGAATTTATTGCAAAGAGGAAGATTCGATTAATTTTATTTTTGTTTTTTGCTTAAGTAGTAATATTATTATCTGTCATCTTCTTGTCGGCCAATGTCTGTAGAGGAATTTATTGCAAATTTATCAGTAATTAAATTGTGTGGAAAATTTGTTTTTTTCGAAAATGTCCTAGAATTGATATTTAAAAATATCTCACCTTTTCCTATTGACATAATTCAGTAATTATTTGAAAAAGATTTCATGTTCGATCAGTTTCAATCAGAGAGACAGGAGAACCTTGCTATGTAAATTTAAAACGCTTCCGTGCACTTCCGTTGAATTTAGGCAAATAATTTCCACGATTTCGAATTTTTATAATAATACACTATAAAGAAAACGGTAAAAAAGTTTTTATGTAAAATCATTTCATTTTAGAGGAAAAAAATCGTTTTTATTTTCATCGAGAAAATTGCTGGATACCCCATCGTTAAATGCAATGAAAATTACGAAGACCTTGACTGACTGATCTGAGTGTTAATGTGTGTACAATTACGCAAAAATTGTACGGAAACCTTTTTTTATTATTATTTTTTTTTAAATGAAAAATGTCAATTCGCAGCGTGGTAGTTAATCGGGAGAAATTTTCTTAAAAGTCATCAAATTATTTTCGTTGCCAGAAAGCTAATAAAGCTGCAATTCGGTGGCACAGCAATCGAGGTGAGCCTTATTTTGCATGCTGTGAAATCCGTACTCGCCAAGTTAAAAAGATGAGATGAGAAAAGGTAGAAATCGGAAATTCCACAAGGCAATTCGTTTCTGATTGCCACAAAAGTATGAGTACCAGTTTTGAGAAATGGCAATTGGCGTGTAATTAATACGTTGGGGGAATTATGGAAATTAAATAAATCGTCTATCACGTTTTCTCGTATTCAGGCTTACACAATACCTTCTGCCAAATAAAGTGCATCCACAGAAATGATTATTTAATTTTTCGATAATGTAAACAAATAAACAGAATTTGTAGAGAGAAAAAAACTGACAAACGTAACTGCGGTTACATTTCTGCAAGTGGAAGTGTTTCGTTTGTGGTCGAGTGAATTTGAACCACAGACCCCACAGCGTCGTTTTGGCTTTGTTTGGATTTATGTTCAACAATTTGGTATTCCTCCACAAGTTCATCAATTAAATAATATGGTATTTGAACGATGCTTAAGCATACCAAAACAACTGCGAACTTATGGGAACAAAATCGCTTAGAATTGAATGGTTCTCAGTTTCACACAGAATATTACGGAATAATTTATCGTGAAGTTTAATTTTTTATGGTGTATTTCGTGTATTTTTAAAGAAGGCAAAACTTATTAATTCCTCTAGGAAACGAAACAAATTTACTTGAATTATGGTTTCAATAAAAATATGCAGAGTAGAAATATTTGCAGTAAAAATCATATTTTCGGTAAAACAATATAAAAAACAGAATTTTCATAGTAATAATATTCCCAGTAAACTAGTTTTATAGTCAAAATATTGTCATTAAAACTGTTCGTAAAAACTCTCAGCAAAAATTTTCAGAAAAAATCTATTTAGTAAATATTTTGTTCGTAAATGTCTTGAAGAAAAATCAATTTAAAAAAAAAATGTTGGTACAAATTTTTCATAAAAATTTTCTATAAAAATTTTCCAAAAAAATTTTCTATAAAAATTTTCCAAAAAAATTTTCTATAAAAATTTTCCAAAAAAATTTTCTATAAAAATTTTCCAAAAAAATTTTCTATAAAAATTTTCCAAAAAAATTTTCTATAAAAATTTTCCAAAAAAATTTTTTATAAAAATTTTCCAAAAAAATTTTCTATAAAAATTTTCCAAAAAAATTTTCTATAAAAATTTTCCAAAAAAATTTTCTATAAAAATTTTCCAAAAAAATTTTCTATAAAAATTTTCCAAAAAAATTTTCCAAAAAAATTTTCTATAAAAATTTTCCAAAAAAATTTTCTATAAAAATTTTCCAAAAAAATTTTCTATAAAAATTTTCCAAAAAAATTTTCTATAAAAATTTTCCAAAAAAATTTTCTATAAAAATTTTCCAAAAAAATTTTCTATAAAAATTTTCCAAAAAAATTTTCTATAAAAATTTTCCAAAAAAATTTTCTATAAAAATTTTCCAATAAAATTTTCTATAAAAATTTCCAAAAAAAATTTTCTATAAAAATTTTCCAAACAAATTTTCTATAAAAATTTTCCAAAAAAAAATTTTTTCATTTACAATATTTTCAGTAAAAATGCCTTCAGTAAAAATCTTCAGTATAAATTTTTCCAGTTAAAATATTTTTAGTACAAAAAATTTGTCGGTAAAATTTTTTGATTAAACATTGTTTAAATTAAAATGTTTTCACTAGAAAAAAATAATCTTCAGTTTTAAGTAAAAATGGTGTCCAGTTAAAGTGTTAAAGTAAAAATCTTTTCATAAAAAGTATCTTTAGCAAAAATCTTTTCAATTAAGCATTTTTTCAGTAAAAACATTTATTAATAAAAATGGTTTATGCTAAAAATAATCTTTTCATTATAAATATTTTTTAATAAAAATACCTTTAGTAAAAATCTTTTCAGTAAAAAATTTACTTTAGTAAAATTTTATCAGTAAAAATCTGTTCTGTATAAACGGTTTTCAGTTAAAATCTTTTCAGTAGAAACCCTTTCAGTAAAAATCTTTTCATTAAACATTCTTTCAGCAAAATTAACTTTTCAGTAAAAGTAGTTCAGGATTAAAATAATCCCCTTTGGTAAAAAATCTTTTCCGTAAAAATAACTGTAGTAAAAAATTTATTTAAATAAAAATCTTTTCAGTGAAAAGAGTATCCATTAAAAATAGTTTACGGTAAAAGTAATAATCAGTTTTCAATTAAACACTTTTCATTACAATTGTTTTGAGTAAAAATTTTTTTTTAAGTAAAAATTTTTCAGCAAAAATCTTTTACTTTAAAAGAAAATTCAGTAAACAATTTTAATAAATAAATTTTCAGTGAAAATAGTTTTCACTTAAAATAATTTATGGTAAAATTCAATGTTCACATTTCAGTTACAAATGCTCACGGTAAACATCTTTTCAGTAAAAATCTTATATTTTCACCAAAATGGTTCGAGTTAAAATTTTTATTCAGTAAAAATAATTTTCATAAAAAGTTGTCGAAGTTAAAAATGTTTTTAGGAGAAATAAATTTCCATAAAAATAATATTCATTTCTCAGTAAAAAATAGTTTTCAGAAAAAAAATTTTAGTCAAAATCTTTTCACTTAAAAAAATTCAATAAAACTATTTTTAAATTTTTTTAAAAATATTACAAATGCTCTTGATAATTATCTTTTCAGTAAAATTAAATTCAGTAATAAAATTTATTTCGGTTAAAATCTTTTCAGCATAGATCGTTTCGTTTAAATTATTTTTTTTTTAGATCAGTAAAATAACTCCAGTAAAATATTTATATAAATGAAAAAAAAGAGTTTTCATTAAAAATAGTTTACGGTAAAAGTAATAATCAGTTTTCAGTTAAAAAAATTTCACTAAAATTGTTTGGAGTAAAAATTTTTTTTCAGTAAAAACCTTTCCAGTAAAAATAGTTTTCAGTTGAAATATTTGCAAAACAAAATTTTCATTAAAAACAATTTTAAGTAAAAATATTTATTTTTTTGTTGAAAAAGTCTGCCAGTAAAAACCTCATTTTCAGGAAATAATTTAACTCCTTCTTCAATGATTTGGCATTGCTCTTGGACCTTAAGAAAACATGCGTACTTCCTAAAAAAAACCTACTTTTTTCCTTTTCGTTAATGTGTTCTGAATTAAATGATATTTCCCATTCTCCATTATGCTCCCCTATTTAGATAAAATTTTATTGTATAACATTCAAAATTTACTATTCCTAAAGGCATCTGACATTCAACAATTAAATTCGTGCTCGACTATCGTAAATAAATATATAAAAAAAACGTCCAATTAAATTTTATAGTTCAGGTTATCTTATAGAAACGATGAAAATTAAGTCATTTCACTATAAAAGCTTTTTCCTACAATAATTCGCTTATTAAATTTATCTTAATCGGAATAATTAGTGAATATTGATAACATTTAACTAATCAGAAACTCTGTATAAAAATATATTTTTTTATTTCAATTGTTAAATTAATGAATTATCTTAAAATGTGAATAATTTTAATTGATTTTGACAAATTTTACAATGTTTTTTTTGGTTCACCATTTAGTAAAATGCAAATAAAAAAGCTTCGAGACAAACTGTATGTTTTTGTGTATATTCTTTAAGCGTGTTGTTTAAATGAGGAGATTTACAACAATTTATAAATAATAAATTATTTTTTATAAACACAATTGCATTTTATTTAGGTATCTACTATACGAGTATGTGAATATGGCAAAAGATACTCAAAAAATGGGTTTTTCTTTAGATTCATCGAAGTTGACTCATATTTTAGGTACCAAAGCCCGTGTCGGAAGGAGGTGTTTGCTTGGCTTTAGAATAAATCCAATAATCTGTTATGTGTACAGTTTTGGAGAAAAAACATAAAAGTTTGATTAAATTGTTTAAGAGGAAATATCTTTTTTAAATAAAGATAATTTCCATAAGTGAAAAGGTTACAATGCGTCATTCTTTCTGAATAATTCCAATAAGCAAACCCTCCTCATCGAATTACGAGAAGTTAGTAGTTTTGTTGTGAGTATCTGCATTAAGGCAAATGTGTTTTTTTTTTGTATGAATATCTTTTACTAGTTTTACTATTTATCTAAGATGAGATCATATTATACAAAAAATAATTATAGTATTATAATTACTTTTAAATGAAATTTAAATAGAATTCGATGAGTTGGGGGAGCCTTCACTTCTAGACAATTTTTACTGAAATTAATTCTATATTTTTGAAAGTTTCAATCTTTAAGAAAATTATTTCGATATAAAAATAAACATTTTATGGTTGACTTGCGAACTTTAAAAATCATAATTATGCAAATGAAAATCAAAATTCAATAAAGTAATATAATTTTATGGTAATAGTTAGTAAGTATTGGTTTGTAGGTGTTTGACTAGAATTCAATTAGAATAAATTTGTTTTTGTTTTAAAGAAAAATACAAAAATACTTAGAATCAAGTTTTTCATCTAATAAATAAAAGTGGTATTAAATATCTTTTGTCTTTTTTGACAAAACACAATCGTCCGGTTTTTTTTTATAAATTGTAAATAATTTATTTATTTTGAAAATTAGCAAAACCATTAAGAAGTCTCAATGGACAGTTTTAGTGTTTTAAAATTAAGCAGCAAATAATTAACTCACAAAAATTTTATATATTGTGTATTTTTTTTTCTTTGTCTTTGCTAATTTTTAAAATGATTCTTTTTTGATGCAGAATTCATTCCGAAAAAAAGTGAATTAATTAATTTGAAAATTTTTTACCTCATTTTGATTTTGGCAATTTTCCATTTTTATACAATTTAATTGAGTTGCTAATATTTGTTTGAAGACAAGGTTTCTTATATGTTAATCGATTAAATTCAATGAAAATTCATATCAAAATTGAAATTAGTCGAAGAATTCATATTAAAATGAAAAATATTAAAATTAGCATAGAAGCGAAAAAATGCGGAAATTGAATTGTCACTTTTCAGAATATTGTGAATTATTAATTTGTCTATACAAAAATAATATTTATGATAAAAACTAAAACCGTATGCATTTTGATTTGCAACAATCTTAATAGATGTTAATAAAAAAAAACCAGTTAAATTCTAAACTTTATTGCCATTAAACGCGTATTTGATTTTGATCATTTTGGCGCCGGGAAAGAAATTCGAGACCGCATGTATGTTAGCATAAATTTATTATGACTATTCCAGGTTGAATCGGTAATAGTTTTGGCATCTTCTTTTGTTTTTACTATAGCAAATTACTGATAATAACGAAAGAAAAGGTTAAAAACAATTTCAAAATCAATGCAACTTTTGATTTATTTAAATGTCAATGTTGCTTTCGTTATCTTTGAATAATTTTTCGTCATATTTTCATATCTCGTCCATCTCGCTAACAGCTGCCAGCCAGTTCAATGGCAACATTTTAGAATAAATATTTAAAAAGGCGCATTGGCTTTATTCAGTCAATTTTTAAATTAATTACTATATGCAAAAAAAAAAAAAAATCCCAATTCATTTTAAATCGAATAAATTTAAAAATCTAAACAATTATCAAAAAGATATTTGTGATTATTTCAATATGGCAGAAGATTAATTAAAGAAATTATCTACAATAAAATAATAATTATCGATTAATTAAATTTAACATATATTTTATTTGGCAGAAAAGTAAAGCATTATCACTAACTAAGTGTGATCTGGCAACAATGCGTATGCAATTGAACACACGTGCGTCGATAATGGCGTTCAAGTCGCATGGATCATAACATTTGTAGGGTATACTATAAGTGTTCAGGATGATTATCGTCTTCATAAATTGATTGTTTTTTTTTTGTTGATTTATTTTAATAATAATCAAAAAATGTATTCTCTTTTATCATAAAATGAAATTTTTTTTAAAAATACGATAAATTTTATGATTATTTCTTCTTCGTATATTGATATCCATTTAACGGTTTGGAAAGTACAGGTTCGTAATTTGATAGATGTCATATATAATTGTCATTAAAAATTATTTTGTTTAACGTATTATAGTTTGCCATTTAAATTTTTATAATACAAATTATTAAATTGATGCTGATTTTTTAAACAATTTTTTTTTTGGAGTGAGGGTCATTGTTTTTTAGGTGGCTCATACAATCCACAAGTTCCTGTAAAAAAACTATTGTATTTGCGAAACGTTACTTTCTGGTGTGCATATAGGTCTTACGGTATCATTGACCCATATTTCTTCGAATGTGACGAAACAGATGCCGTTACCATTAATGCTGCCCTGAAGTCACCGGCAGACTTGTTATGTGGTTTCAAAAAGAATATACCATAAGCCAAACATAACAAATTTTATTGCGCAAAAAATTTCCAGGACTTATATAATAAATTTCGTGATTTTCTGAAATCAATTGGCCTTAAAGATTGTGTCCTTCATTATCGTCTAAAAGGACTTTGTGAGGTTTTGTTTACATTTGTTAAACTACTAGTTTATCTAAATTATTAAGTGGTTTAAAGGGACAGCCGTGTGAGACTAGGAAACATTTGTTTTATTTAAAGTTAGCCATTTTATATTAAGGGTCGTTTAATTATCAAATTATACGTTAAATTAAAGTAAATTTCAGGGATGAGGCTCATTTATTGCTCAGTGATTAAGTAAAATTGTAGTGAAAATAATAATTTTCTTCAGCGATGGGCTCATTTCTGGGTCTTTAAATATAAAAACGCACAATTGACTATAAAAAAAAGTCGTTGTAACCACAAAAAGTTACTGTATGTTATGTATTTTGGTCTGAAGACGAGCATACCTTTTACCGTTAATGAATATTATAATCTGGAGCATATTGGATTTCAACAAGACGGTTTTTGACTTTATTGCGTAAAGAGTTTCCAGCATTTATAATTTTGTGATTTTGTGACATCAGTAGGCCTCAAAGGTTATGTCTTTCATCATCGTCAAAAATAACTTTGTAATGTTTTTCGCACATTAGCCAAACTATCAGATTATCCATTTTGTTGTTTAAGAAATACAATCCTATAATTTCATATTTGTTAAATATATATATCAGTAAAGATAACATTTATTTGGTTTAAAATCAGCCATTTTATAATAAAGATATCTGAACTATCAAATTATACGTTAAAATTATAAAATCTTTCAATAAATGTGGTAGTTCTTTTGCACAAAATTTTCTTCAGAGATGAGGCTAATTTCTTCAGAGATGAGGCTAAATAAGTCAATCACAAAAATGGACATATATGAGGCTCTAAAAATAATCCATAACTTACTATAAAAAAAGCCGTTATAACTTCAAAAAGTTACTGTCTGCTGTGCACTTTTTGCGGTCGATTCTGATCGCTATGGCCTGAACATGAATATTTTAATCCCAGCCAAATGTGATTTTAATAAAACAGTGCCACAAGCAACACAACATAATAAGTTTAAAGGATCTATAATTTTAAGATTTTGTCATGTCAATTAGCCTCCAAGATCGTGTAATTTGACACCTTTCTATCTGTGCGCCTACGTAAAAAATTGTATCTACGCTCTTTTAAGGCTAAAAAAGTCTGAAGATACAATTTTATTTTATGTACGCCTATACAAAAAATTGTATCTTCAGACTTTAATAATCTTTAAAAATCCAACATCCATCAAGTCGTGAGTGAATTACAGTTTTAAATGCGTAAAAAAGTCACCAAATAAAATCTCAAAAGGCTCAACACGTTAAAATAAGATGGCAAAGTTTGTTCAATGAAATAAAAATAAGATATTATATAAGTGTACTTTGAAAAGCACAAATTGGGTAATCCTCTAATTACTGCCTGATTCGATCAAATCTGAGTAAGCTTAGCCAAATGTTCGCGTCATACA
Source organism: Atherix ibis (assembly GCA_958298945.1). Classification (NCBI taxonomy): domain Eukaryota; kingdom Metazoa; phylum Arthropoda; class Insecta; order Diptera; family Athericidae; genus Atherix; species Atherix ibis. Next base: position 1,306,127 of record OY282607.1, on the reverse strand, counting down.
GTCTCCTGAACCGGTCAGATAGACTCGAAAAAAATGTTTCTTTGTTATTTTTAAGAACTTCTTGTGTTACGTAACTTGTTACCTTACATACTCATGTCGTGTTAAAACAAAAAAATCATCTCTTTTTATTTTTCCCATTCATCAATATTAAAAGAATTAATCTTTTTCTTTTTTCTTTTGATAGTTTTTTTAAAAATAAAATTATAAAATTTATTATAGAATTTCTAGGCGAAAAGAATAATTGGTTTTCTGTTCTTTTCTTTTCATTTAAGACTTCCTATTTTGTTAACATTTATATCTGAATAAGGATTTTAATTAATTGTATTCAAAAAAAATGTATCTGATTTGAAATGAAATAATAAGAATGATGCGTAATCTTTAATATTAGAGTTATTAGTGTGTATCGATCAGAGTTGCTGTAATAAGTTTTCTCGAAATTTCCATCCACTTTTGTTTGGTATCAATAAAAAAATTAAGAAAAAATAAAAGAAAAATTCCTAGTATCTCATCTATCAATATAAGATAATCTAAACGAATTAAATAATAATCAAAGCTTACTTGATCTAATCAAATGGTTTGAGTAGCTGAAATTTCGAAACAAGTTCTTTGGTGTTTTTCAATTTGAAGGACTTTGGAAGAATTTCCAGTCTAGCCTGTGTCCGGTTTGGTATTTCTGTAAATACCAATCGTGGGGTTATGGATAGGCACATTTCTAGGTGATCAACGTCGATATGGAAATATGTTATTGCTCAGTTATGACCTGAAAGCGATTTTTTTCCATCGTTTTTAGGAAAGTCTCTTTTTTTTGTCGTGACAATTCTACTTAAAAATAAACCAGTTTTCAAATGTGAATCAATTCGTTGAACTCCCAAGCACATAGAAAAAGAGTCTTTACAACCAAAAACACGGTGAATTTCCATCAGTTTTATAATCGCTAAGACCTAAGAGAACTTGTCATGGAGTGATGGATGCTGGCGAATACCAGTCGATTAACATACTGATTACCACAAAAATAGCGCCATAACATTTTCGATGAATATTTTTGGCTGCTTACGTAACTGATACTCCATGCGAGTATTACGGTAGCCCCCAACATTGTTCCATGTTATGATTCCCCAACTGACCGATAATCCGTTTGCCAATATTTCCATTGCTAATGTTTTCACCAAACACATTTCGTAATGTTACATATTTAAACGATGGGTGCAAGTGTTAAAAAAACGTAATTTTCTATTAAATTTTTATTTGGATTTTTTCTTGCGCCAAAAATTACCATTAAAAAATTTTTTCTATTTATACAGACCTCTTTGATAAATTCAAATTTCTCACCTGTTCGGATTTGAGATAAATTTTCTTAATAGTTAAACTTACTCTGGAAATTTTCAGTCATTAAAACCAAATAGACCCGTGAATTATCTATTTTTCTATAGACTTATAAGCTTTCTATCAATTTTATGGTTGATTTTTAAATAGTCAATCCATTGCGAGATTTTAAAAAAAATTTTCCTGATCACCAATTTGCCATCTTCTCTTGAGAAAAGAGAGTATTCGAAAGAAGTTTTTTTTGGTCCAGAAAAGCAGCATCCTGGGCTCCTCTCTAGATTTTTCTTCCTTTTATAAACTACACGCATCTTGTAACGAATTCATATCTCTCTCAACGTCAGTTCTAATACAAAAATCCTCAGAAATATATCCTATTTCAGCTGGTGTCCCACAAGTAAGTATGATTGGTCCCATTTTGTAGAGTACTTAAACCACTGAGACTATCTTTGTCACTTATGCAGATAAAACGGCCATACTTACCACCCATACACATGCTTAGATAACTTCTATTAATTTACAATCTTATATCAATAATATACAACGCTGGTTTACGAAATGAAGAGTGAAGCTAAATGAATAGAAAAGTGCTCACATTACTTTTACCATTTGCCAAGGTCAACCTATCTCATCTTGCCTTAATGACAACATGATTATATACAATAAAAAGAACAAAGATGAATTAATTATGTAGTACCCATTTTGATGATTCATAATTCCTCTTTCATAAGAGGACCTGTCTTTATTGGCACAGAACTGAACAAGGTACTGATTTACAGCCACGTCTGAATTGAAGGTCATGTCGCAAAAAAGAGTTCTTAAGAAACCGAAACAAGTGAAGATCAGACGGGTATGGTGGATGTGGTAATATTTTTTGATAAGTAATCGAATGTGTGTGTGGTCTTGCATTGTCAGGATGGAACACAACTCCTTTACGATTAACGAGGGCTGGACGTATCTGGATGGTGGATTCGTTCAAACTGTGTATTTGCCGATAGTACACTTCTGAACTGATGGTTTAGATTACTTTATAGAAGTTAAAAAAATCCTAAGACTGTCTACGCATCGCATTATTGTACACGATCAACTTCCCATCACTATTGATCAATCGCTTCAAAAAAGGATCAATCATTTTCTTCACGTTTAATGAATATGTCGCAGATGTTTGCGAACATAAAAGGAAGCATCGACAATTGTACAGACTGATTGAATGGATTGGATTTGATGGAAATTGTAAGGCTTAGTAGGACCCTAGAGTTCTAGTCCGTAAGTCCATAGGGGTTTCAGTAGTCTTCCTTTTCTGATCTTGTCTTTTAAGTCTTGTATGTGGGTTCCATGTCAAGGGTTTTTCTAAGTTCACTCCTAGATCCTAGGTACAAGGACGTAGGAGTGAACTTAGATATTAAGATATATGGGAGGACATGGCTGACGGCAGAGAGTCAAAGCTGCGTGGGTAGATTTACGTTAATTAATATTACTCTCCACTTGGTAAACCAGTTCTGGAGGGCTTAGATTTGGGAATTTTAGAAATATTTTGGGGATGTTTGCATAGATGCAAGCCAGGCTATATTATCGGCTCATATAGCAAAGAAGGTATTGGGACAAATTGAGATATCGGATGTATATATGTTGTAGAGGATGGGTCTAAGTATATTACCCTATGGAACACCAGCCAATATCGGACAGATAATGGATAGTTCATTGGATTATTTATTTGGAAGGGTCGACTGAAAAGGAATTATCTTAGGACTAAGAAATAGGTAGAAGGAAGGATCATTTGATTTTCCAGAATAAGCCCTGTTGCCAAACTCGATCAAAAGCTTAGTTTATATCAAGAAACACATCGGGACAGTACTCTTTTTTTTCTTAAGAGGATGCAATGAGATCGACAACTTCATGGCACTGCTGGGTAGCCAAGTGTTCAAAGCGGAAACCAAATTGGTGGTTGGCAATTAAATTTGAGTATTCGAGTATGGGATGCAAGTGGTGAAGGACTATTGTTTTGGTTCGTAACAAGTGTGGTGGTTTATTGGTTTATTGGGTTAAGGGATTATTTTTATAATAACAAATTTCCAGAGGATTGGGATAAATGTACTTCAAATATAATTTTAAATTTTTCTATTATTATGCAGTGTGTTTTCCTTTTCAAGCCTTCAGAAATTTGGTCTTCCTCTAATACTTCTTGATTAATTTGGAGCCTATTTAGCAGATAGGACTTTCGTAAATTCATATCAAGTGTCCTCAGATGCAGTGAGGCAGAGTGGTGCTGCATGTCTGGGTACCTCTAATCGATGCCGTGCATAAGAATTAGGAATATCTCCATCATATTTATTGGAAATTCTAAAAAAAAAGATTTGATTTTTTACCCAAATAAAATTGAATTGACACAACAGCTACAGGCAATTGATCATAAACGGCGGCGAGACTGAAGGAGACAACCATCATTTTTGACAAACAATTATTATTAGTGACGAAGCATACTTAGACTTGGCTGCCTTCGGTAATAAATAGAATAGACGCTATGGGGGAACTGATAATCCTCAACTGTAACAGTTATTGGCGACCGCACCGAGAAGACGGCACCCCCTCAAAGATAACTCGTGCTACGGTGAAAATTTTGAGAAAATTTTTTCGCGTCCGAATAATAGTAAAAAGTGGTTATTTAAACCCTCCCGGTTTCTTCGTATGGAGGTACTTGAAAGAAAAGATGTACACTATCAAACCAACCACAACCTCGATGCTTAAGGTCAACATTCGAAACGAAATTGCTGAAATAATACCAGAAGTCTGCGAAAATGTTATAGAAAATGTGCTTAAGAGAGCTCGCCTAAAGACTATATTATAATCAGTCAATAAAATATAAATTATATTTCATTTAAAAGCATCCGGTAGAAGTAGTAACATAAAATGCATCCGGTAGAATTAATGCTGCCAGCGGCACCAAAATAGACCGAAAACTCCATGCTTAGTCCTGCTGAGTTGTGCGCCATCTATTTAAATTTTAGCTAACGAACAAATGATCAATTATATCGACAAGGCGTTTTGCATTTCAATGTTCTATTTGCTCATGACCTCATTATAAAAAATTTCACTTCCCGTTTATCGTTTTATCACAATCCACTTGTATGAGAATTTTCTTCTATTTCCCTCCCAGAAAACACTCAGTCATCCAACTCTCGTTAGTTGGAGAACCGCTGATGGGTCCTTTACTGCCACTTCATTTACGCTGTAAATTTCATTCTTACAATAAAACTAAACTTGTACGAGGTCTGTTGAAAAAGTATCACGAATTTTGAATTTCCGTGGGTTGCGTATATTCTGTTTTCGATTTTTTGTGGCATTATGTTGGTACTTATGTCTCTCACTTATGCCTACAAGTTCGGCCATTTTGAATGTTCAGTTAATTTTTGACAGCTGCTTTGCTTGCACGTGCTTTGACTTGTCTTCGATTTTTGCCCAATCCAAAAAATAAATCATAGAATCTGTATCAAATTTTGTGTGAAAAACAAAATTAATTCCGCGGACGCATTCTGAATGTTGACTGTAGCATATGATGAAGCTACCTTGGACCGAACCAACGTTTATCGATGGTACAAAATGTTCTCAAAGGGCCGAGAAGATGTGAACGACGAAAAGCCAAGTTCGGTCGAATGTGACGGTTTTGCTTACAGTTTTCTTCAATTGTAGAGGCGTAGTGCATCATGAGTTCTTGCCACAGGGTAGAACGATCAATAAGAAATATTGCCTGCAAGTTATGCGCAAGTTGTGCGAAGTAATCCGCCAAAAACACCCGGACTTGTGGAAGAACAAAAATTGGCTTTTGTCATTTTTGGCCAAAAACAACACACTAATAATGCCGCAGCAACCGTATTGCCAAGATCTCACCCCGTATGAATTTTTCTTGTTCTCGAAACTGAAGAGCCCCATGAAAGGACAACGTTACGCTACGATTGAGGAGATAAAGACGGCATCGAGGGAGGAGCTGAACAAGATTACAAAAAATGATTTTTTGAAGCACTTCGAGGATTGGAAAAAACGTTGGCACAAGTATATAATATCTGGTGGGGATTACTTTGAAGGGAACAGAAAATAGATATTCATGAATAAATAAATAATTTTTGAAAAAAACACAAAATTCGCGATACTTTTTGAACAGACCTCGTATATTATTAATAAAAACATTTAAAAAAAATTAATTTTTCTTCTCAATAATTTTAACATTTTTATTTCTGCTCTACCAAAAATACCGCCCTATATCTACAGGCCTTTGAGCAAAACCCAGACCTCTCACCTGTACAATTACTAACGTTTAGATTTCAGATGAATTTTCTTAACAGTGCAACATTTTCAATGCAAATCTTCACAGTAGTTTTCTTAAAAACCTTCTTCGACATAAATAATCATTTTAAAATATTCGAAATTATCATTAAATTTTTACACTTTACCCCAAAACTGCCCCCGCATAAGTCCTTCTTGTGTTCATATTGAAAAAATATACCACTTTACGTTAATAGTGATGAATTAATGTCAAAATGCTGGTTAGAAAAATCATCTTCCAGTTAATAGTATGCCACGAAGAGGAGCTTATAAGATAAAGATTATTAGTAAGACGATTTGGGAGCTGAAATTCGTATTCGTTCGATTGACCATAATTAACACCAACTGCTGGACGATTAATTTACAAATTACGTAACGTTGGATCGTATACATCGTCCGTCCACTGTCGAATGGCCGTCGTCATTGGGTGGCTTGGATAATTTGCCCCTCTCCGCCCAATATGCGGGACCAATTTCATTTTGTGGTAAGGTCGCGCTCCAAAATCTTGCAAATATTTCTGCATTGCGCCGAGACTTACCAAACATGCACATCTCGAAATGCCAAAATGTATTTAAAGAAGTTTTATTCAAGTTATTAACGCCGAAATGTCTTACATGCGATGCCGCAAAATATGATTTTCTGAGACTTTAACATTTTTGGTTTCTCAATTTAAGTGGCCATCATCGTCGCCTGCATCTTGGCTGCAATTGTAGTCGCCTGTTTTTTTGTAGCTGTTGTTGCAGTTAAAGTTACAACTTTTGTGGAGGCTACTTGGAACTGTGGAGCCATACACACACAGAGCAGATGCCCTTTCATCAATTTTGGCTGCGGCGTAAATAGGCAATTTTCGTGGCCCAATTCTTCGATGCGCAAATCGAAAATGTTTCCTTGAAATTTCAAACAAACAAAAATAAATGCTTGCGGTTGGATCCGTTAATAGTTTTTCTAATAGAAGTTTTTTTTATCGGTGAAAATTTTGTTTTTTACACATTTTTTTTGTAAAAATATATTCGGGAAAATTTTTTGTCAGTACGCATTTTTTTTTCTTTTTTTGTCTTATTACTCAAAATTTATCCATCAAAATCTATCAGTTAAAATGTCTGTCAACAAAAATATGTGACAGTAAAAAATTTAGTCACAAAAAATTTTACCAAGAAAAATTATTGTTTGGAAAATTTTTGCCACTTCAAATTTATTTTAGTAAAAATTTTATGAGTTAAAATAACATATTTATCAGTTAAAATAGTTATAAGTAAAGTTTTTGTCTGTTTAATTTTTCATTCAGAAAATTTTTTTTCTCATGCAATGACGGTAAAAATTTATTTAAGCAGTTTTCTTTTTATATAAATTAATTAATTTCAGTAAAAGCTGGAGATAGAAAATTTTTTGTTACTTAACATTTTTTGGTATTAAATTTTTCCCCTTAGTAAAAATTTTTGTTAGTAAAAATTTCTATAAACAAAAATTTTTAATCAGTAAAAATATTTGCCAATTAAAATTTATGCCATTGAAAATTTCAATCTAAAAAAATGTATCTCAGTTAAAAATTTTTTGTTAATAAAATTTATTTTAGCAAAAATATCGGTTAATAAAATTTACGTCGGTATTTTAGCAAAAATTTTTGTCATTGAAAATTCTTGTTAGTAAGATTGTTGTCAAATAAAACTGTTTGAGCCGTTTTTGACTTTAAAACATGTTTGTTAGAATAATTTTTGTATGCAAAAATTAGTCAATTAAAAATTTTTGACTGCAAACATTTTTTCCAGTTAAAATTTTTTTACTAAAAATTTTTGTCAGCAGAAATATCGGTTAACAAAAATTTCATCGGTAAAATGTTTGTTTAGCAAAAAAATTTGTCAGTTAAAAACTTTAACTTTGTTTTAGTAAAAATTTTTTCAGTTAAATTTGCTGGCATATTTTTTACCTTTAAAAAATGTTGATCAGAATAATTCTGATGAACATTTTTTAAAAGGTAAAAAACTATGCCAGCAATTTTAATTGAAAACATTTTTACTAAAACTTTTTTTCAGTTAAAATTGTTGGCATAGTTTTTTACCTGAAAAAAATTAGTCAGTTAAACATTTTTGTCAGCAAACATTTTTGGCAGTTAAAAAATTTGCAAGTCAAAATTTCTATCATTTCGAATGTTTTTAAAATTAAATTTTTATCCGTAAAAATTTCGTCAGCAGAAATATCAGTCGATAAAATTATTTTCGGTTAAAATTTTTTTTAGTAAAATTTTCGATGATAAATTTTGTGTCAGTAAACATTTTTATCCAGCAAAAATTCCTGTTATTAAAATTTTTTCAGTAAAAGTTTTTGTTTTCGAATGCAAGAATTTTTCAGCAATAAAAAATTGCTGTTTGTAAAATTTTAATTTATAAAAATTTTTCTCCGAATAAATTTTGCCATAAAAAATGTCTGTTAATAAAATTATTGTCAGTCAAAATTTCTTTGAGTAAATTTATTTTTGGGTAAAATTGTTTAAAGTAAAAAATATTGTACTGTCAGTAAAATTATTCGTCAGTTAAAAATTTTTTGTCAGCAAAAAAATCGGTTAATAAAATTTTTATCGAAAAAATGTTTGTTTACCAAAAAAATTTGTCAGTTCAATTTATTGTTAGTAAAATTATTGGCAGTTAAAATTTTTTTTAGTAAAATTTGCGATGATAATTTTTTTGTCAGTTTAAAGTTCTGTCAGTAAAAATTTTGGCCAGCAATAATTTCTGTTATTAAAATTTTAATCAGTAAATTTATGTTTTTGCATGAAAATATTTTTTAGCAATAAAAAATTGCTGTAAATAAAATAAAATTGCTGTAAATAAATTTTTTACCTGTAAAAATTTTTCGCCGAATAAATTTTCCCATCAAAAATGTCTGTTAATAAAATTATTCTCAGTAAAAAAATTTTTTTGGGTAAAATTGTTTTAAGTAAAAAATACTGCCAGTAAAATTATTCGTCAGTTAAAATATTTTTAGTAATATGTTAATACACTAATATTTTTAGTGTTCAGTACATTTTTCGATAAGAAGTTGTGGTAAACGTAATTGTTTCTGCTTTAACATTTGAGCTATTTTGAACGTTCTCTCGTGCAACATATTTGAAAATGTTAGTATATAATATAATAAAAAAAATAGATTCAGTTAATAATGTCCTCCACCTATTGTTGAGAAAAAGAATGGAATCAATCTACTTGAAATTTATAGAAAACTTTCCTCGTCCGCGAATATTGAGTTGTATTGTGTTCTTTGGAAAACGGGGTAAAATGATACATTCAGCCATTCGTGGCCAGATATTGGTCTACAATAGTTTGCTGTGAAATGATGAATGTTGAAGGCGGTTGTGGTTGTGAATAACAATAAGTTTGCAGGCAGAAACTCTTTGAGCCAGGTATGGACGGCTACCTTGGTGTGGTTCGCAGATGATGGCCAGTCGCACAAAGAAAAAAGTCTACCACGTTCCAAGTACTCAGAGCCTTGGTCAGGTTGGGTGGGAGTTATGGTCAACACGGTCGGCCGTATGCAATACTGTACTCCGTAAATGACGTACCAAGCGGCCACACATCGGTATATGATGCGCTTGGGAACGTGTAGAAGATGCGCGCGATACTAGATGCTAGCGCCGATGGGGTGAACTGATCTTCACATACGAATACGTCGATGAGGGATCCTCAATGGAAACTTTTCCGTATAAATAATCCCGATTGTTGCCACAAAAGGCACAGTTCGCAGTTAATTGTGATCAAGTGATCTTCAATTGAGCCAACGTTAAATATCACAGTTAAAAATTCAAAGTGCAAAAATGAAATTCGCTGTAAGTGAAATAAACCGCATTCACAATAAATCTGGCGCCATCATTCAAATGGATTACATAAAACTAATCACAAATATTTCAAATAAAACAAAAACAGGAAATTTTTTTTCGAAAATAATCTAAAAAGATTTTAAATTATAATAAATCAAAAAATGTCAATAACAAAAAATACAAGATTAGAAGAGGAGCTTTTTCTTCATGTTAACTCGGGTTTTGGTTTTATCGCTAAAGGATTAATTATTGTGAAGCGGGAATTAATAGAATTCAAACCAATTCTATGTTAATATATATTTGAATTATTGGTACAAAAAAAACCAATAATTCAAAAATATATTAACATATGTCATCGATTGCGAAGTTGAAAATTATATCTATAATAACGTGTTTTTATTGTTATTGTCTTTAAACAATCATTAGATCTTAGTCGCTCTTTCACTGATCGGTTGTGCTGTTGCCGCCCCACAAGGACCAACCACCGAACCAATTCCAATTCTAAGACAGGAACAAGAAGTCAACTTTGATGGATCCTATAAATGGGCATACGAGACTGGAAATGGAATTGCTGCCGAAGAGCAAGGATATCTGAAGAATGCTGGAAATCCCGAAACTGAAGCCCAAGTGAGTACTGATTAAAAGCTTTTATTTAATGGGGAAATTATGTTTTTTACGAAAAAAAAACACTTCTTAATAAAAATAGTGAGTTTCAACTAAGCCAGTTAAATTAAATTTAAAACCAAAAATTTATATTTTTAAAGTCTTCCGTAGAAAATAATAAATATACTTTTATAAGAAATTAACAATTTTTAAAATAAAAATTTCATTAAAAAATAAAATTAAAATCAATTCAAAAATTAAATCTACTCAAAAGCAGAAAATTGATTTAATTGCAGTAAGTTTTAACGCTGCAGCGAATATTTAAATTGGGCCTTCTGACATTTGCAGGGTTTAATTTTTTTTAAGCACGATTTTTACTTCTTTTTAAAACTATTATTTTCTACTAAAAAAAATCCAATATAATTTATATAAAATTAAACTTAAATAAATTAATTTCGATAGATTAAAGTAATTTAAATAGATTTTCTTGTTTTTTCCGAGGGTAAAATAGCAAATTCTTCAAAAGAACCTCAAAAATTCTATGGTTTCTTTAAAATCTTCAAGAAGTTTCTTTTTTATTAATAAAGAGAAATTAATTATATTATATAATATAAGAAAATATTATTTTTATTAATTCAATTAAAAAGAGAAAATTTCAATGGAAAAATTCCCAAAAATTTCATTATTCAAAAATTTATAATAATCATAATTAAATTATGTAAATATAAAATTAATCATGGTATATAGGAGATAAAGATGAAAATCAAGTTGGAAATATTTAGTTATACTAGGAAAATAATAAATAGTAAGAAAATGTCAGTATAAGCTTATGAAAACCAAACGAAATAGAAAATCTGCTTTCCATTTTTGATGATTTGATTGACATTTTGCGGTTTACTTCCTTGTCACGAGTTGATAGTGTATAAAGAAGAAGAAGACAATTGGAAGAATCAAAACTTTATCAACGTATAGCAACATGGTAGGCGGTGGTGATGTTTCGTACAGAAACGATTACTGATATTGTTCAGAATTGATGGCAATGCTTTAAACGAGCGGACAGACCACCTTACCCTTCTCCCCCCCCCCCCCTCATCTCCCTCAAATAAGAAAACTGGTTAAAGAATCTTCAATTTGTCATATAGTCCAACAAAAATATCATATAATTACACCTGAATGAGGTCTTTGAATAAAACTAGTAACCAGATACGATATTACGATTACGAAAGAATAATTTTCAATTTCGTTTGACCCACTTTGGGGTTTCATCAACATTATTGACGATAGTCAACAAAATATTTTCTGCATTCTTGAATGTCATAATTTCTATTAAAAAATTATCGATTATTATTATTAAAGTTTAGTACGCCATCAAGAAAACTGATAAAATTGTAAATTTATAGCACAGTGAAAGGTGGGGAGCGGGGTGATTGAAGCAAAAAAAAAAAATTGTTTTGTTAAAAGACAAAAATATTTTCGAAATTTCTTTAAAATAAAAAATCCACATTCTTAATTCTATCTACTCAAAGATGGGAAATTTGTGTTAAACTTCTTGTTATTAGTTTTAACTAATTTTTGACTCATCAAAAAAGATGGATGATGTTGGCCAGAGAGCCAATTTTATTCGCAGTCAGATTAGTTAGTTTAAAGAAGAAGAAGAACAAAAAAAAAGCGGGAAAATGTCAAAATTGCATCATCAATTCTATTAGTTTTTTTTGTTTTCGGAATTTTGTTTTTGATTTTTATATTTGTTATTAAATTACAGGTTGCTCAGGGTCAGTTCTCATACACTGCCCCCGATGGACAAGTGATCCGATTGACCTACCTTGCTGATGATAATGGATTCCAACCACAGGGTGATCATTTACCAACACCACCACCAATTCCACCAGCAATTCAACGTGCACTCGAATATTTGGCCACACTACCACAAACAACAGAACAATCGAATCGACGATTCTAGGGGAGCCATAATTTTTTATTATGGAACTTTTCATTTTTCCAAAAATGAAATTTTCAAAAATTTTGTAAATTAAATTTCTCTTCCACTTTTGACTAATTCTATTTTCTATCTTCTTCTTTTTTTCTTTCTTCTTTTGTCTTTCGAATAAAAAAAAATGGCATTTTCGATTATTTAGTCATTTGTGAATTTCGAATTAATAAATTTAGATTTCGATAAAAATATTGAAATTAAAAAATAAAAATAAAAATGTAAATGTATCTGCTGATGAAATAAAATATTGTAAAAATAAAAATGGTTCTTTTTTTTCTCTCTCTCTCTCTCTCTTTTATAATACTATCTAAAAGTAGGATATAAAAAAAAGGAAATATTTTCTATTAAAAATGCGCCAAGATCCAAGAATCTCACCGTTGGTCAGTTGGATTTCGGTTATAATTTTACAAAAAAAATTAAAAAAATACGGTATAATTGCTCCCAAATCCAAGAGGAGGTGCTGAAGAGCCTTGAGTGATAATCTATTTTGATTGGTTTCAATGCAAGTCCGTTTATACACTGCTAGAGGGTGTGCAGTAATAAATAAAAGTTTACATTCCCATAGCCGTGCACGTACATGACATTTATTGGCAGCAATCTTAGCAGAAGAAGTTTAATATTAAACATCAGACGTTCAGGTGATTAAATCGATTTGATTTTGATGCAATTTTAATGGGAATTATTCACAATTTTCAATCGAATAGAACTATTGCACAATAGCCCCCAGACCAAGGTGTGCGGTTTAGAAATTACAATCTTATTTGCTCGCATCAATTCGCTGACCTTATTCGTTGGTGAAATTAGCAAAAATTAAAATTGAATTGAATATAAAAAAAAACAAGAACGTTCGACCATTATGGGAAAATGTACAAAATCGATATAAAGAAAAAAAAAGTCATGACAGGAAAATAACATCGAATAATAATCGATGAGAGAATGTCCTTCGGTGTAAGATGAATGGAAGCGTTTGGTTGTGCCCTCAGGTGTTTTTTGGTGGTAAGTAATAGATGCGCCCAAATTCGTTGGTAATTTGTTATTTATCATTTTTCACCTTTAGCACAGGTAAATGGTCAACGTGGTATTTTTGAGAAATTCCTAACAACAATTAACCTTGATAGGTCGGTACAGCAGATAATTTCCTTCTTCTTTACGAGTGCCAATATTAATCTACCCTGCTAAGTGCTTCGATCAGTTTCATTTGACATGCTTTTGTGACCTTTCATTAATGGTTTGCATTTTTCAATTAATACGAAATATTTTCCAACCAGTAGCAAAAGAGTTTGATTAATTTTCGTTGGAGAAATACTGAATAAATCAATAGGAAAAATGTGATTTTATTTTCTTAGTTAAATTGTAGTCTTTTTTAGTTAATAAATTAGAATTTTTTCTCTGTGTTTTTTTTTCGAGATCATAATCTATAAGCTAATCCAGTTTAGACAAAAAAAAAAACTAATAATTTCAGATTATTCAACTAATGGGTTCGATTATAACAGTTCCGGTTTTTGTTCGATACTTTTCGGCTGAAAAGTCTAGTTTTTTGTTCTCATCAAAAGTTGTCCGAACATTAAAGTTGGTGTTTATTGGGCTTTGTTTTTTTTGTCAATTCTAAAAGTGTTTCTTCTTCTTTTTTTCTTATGAAAATTATTTATGGGAATTACTGGCAGCAACATTTAAGACTTACTAGAGAATAATTTATTTTTAAATATGATTTATTCTGACGAATGCTTAGAAAAATTTTATTTACAAAAAAAAATGTATTTACTAAAAAATATTTTTAAAAAAATATTTAAAAAAGTAAATGTTAACAGCATAAATAAAAAAAAGCATGATTTTGTAAAATATGTACTTTTAAAAGCATTTTTTGGTTGTTTGGGGTAAATAAGAAACTCATTAATTTGCGAGTAGATTTATTAATTGAAAATATTTTTCGAAGATTTGGGAGAGAAAGCTTTTTTTCTTTAATGATTTTATTGAAAAATAGTTTGAGAAGTATGTAAGGAGATCGCAAAGGTCCGAATGGAGTGTGGGCCTTAGACATTTATACATAAAGGGTCTACGTGAGTTTCCATTAGTAAAAGATCCCATCCCTTATAATAAGAATAATTGAGCGGAGAGCTTCACATGATTTGATAAGTTTCATGGTCCAAAATGTAGGAATAATTTTAAAATTAGTCAATGGTGCTGCCATCTAGCGAGCAGTCAAAGTATACAAATTATTATTAAAAATTATGATACCAACGAAAACAATATTGGTCTGAGAATAGGCTCAGTCTCAATTATGAGGAGTTTTCTGGGTTAAAATTTAGAAAAAATTTTAGGAAAAAGAGACTGAATGATTGTATCATAGTATCTGCCATCTAGCGATTAGACTATGCACTCTGGGTATAGAAGTGCAAGTTGAAAAAAGGATGGCATTTCTGGTATAATAATCGAATGCTTCTGCATGCCTTCAAATCCACCAGAGTTTGACGTTTCTATTTTTTAAGAGCCTATACCGAATGTAGCCTAAAAATTTAGAGAGTTCCATATTTTTTGTTGAGATTATTCGCTCAGTAATTATTATTGAAATTATATAATCAAGGGAAAAAATTATTGCTCAAAGGGTAGGGCCAGTTTCAATACTGAGGAGTTTTTTGGTCCAAAATATGGGAATAATTTCATAATAAAGGTGCTGCATCCTTATAGCGCTCAGGCTGATACTTAGCCATCAGTTAAATTTGATGATACCCACTCGGCAAAGGATGGCTTTTTTAGCAAAAATAGTAAATATTTATGAGCCCAACGCCATATGCCATCTTTCTGTTCTAAAAGCCTATTACGAATACGGTTTACAATTAAGAGAGGTCCGTATTTTTTGTAAAAATTATTTCTCCCGGTAATTAGTATTGAAATTATGTCACCTACGGACAAATAATTGCTTAAGAAAAAGCCTGTCCTAATTCTGAGGAGTTTTCTCAGTTTTCTGATTTAAAATTAAGGTATAATTTTTTAACAAAAGGGTTGTTTCGTCATAACGCTGTAGCTGCCACCTAGCGATTAGTTATTGCACTCTGCGTATACCAGTGCAAGTTTGACGAATTCTGGCATTTATCATGCAACAATTTAAACTACTGAACCTTATTGCAGAAAGTATTCCACATTTTTTACTGAATTTATTCTTCCAGTAATTATAATTTAAATAATGTTACAATCAAAAAAAATTACTAGTTAAAGGATAAGTTTTATAATTCCAGAAATTTTTGGAATAATCTCATAATAAATAGGGTGTATTCTTATTACGCTGTCGCTACCATCTAGCGAGAAGATTGGCCACATTGTGTATGTCATGGCATGCTCAGCGAAGGATGACATTTCTACGAAAGCAATTGGATATGCCCAACACAATTACAGTTCGACATTTCATTTTTTATAACAGACTGAACGGACTGTGCTCCATACTTAACAGGGGTCCATATAGTTTGCCGAAATTTGGTTTTCTTAAAATTCTAATTCTGAAAAGATTTTTTGCTTGTATTAAAAGAATAGCGGTAGAGTACATCATTCGTATCCTCATAAAGATAAACATGCCACCTAGCGAGAAGTTTAAGCACACTGTGTATGTCAGGGCACGCTCGGGGAAGGATGGCATTTCTAGCGAAGTAATTGGATATGCCTAACACAATTGCATTCTGAATTTCAATTTTTATAACAGACTAAACGGATTGTGGTCAATACTTAACAGAGGTTTATCTATTTTGAAGAAATTATTCTTTTTATCCTTAAAATTCTAATTAAAAAAATAGCCGGGCCAGTAGCACAGTTTAAGTAATAATAATAATTTAAAAAAATATATAAATAATCCTAATTCTAGAACTCACCACAGTCCGACATTTCTATTTTCTTAACAATCCAAAATTTAGGGAGGTCCATATTTTTTGTTGATATTATTATTTATATTGGACAACAGAAAAATTACGGTTAAGAGTGTGTTTGTAAATATTAATTCTGAGAAATTTTTTCTGGACCAAAATTTAGGAATAGTTTCAGTATTCATCAGCCATAAACTTATACAGATAAATCTGCCACCTAGTGGGCAGCTAGCGAACACTGAACTTGCTAAAGCGTACTCAGCAAATAAAAGACATTTTCAGCACAGCAATCGGAATTATATTTTCTGGAAACCTATACCAAATGTGGTCTATTATTTAGAAAGAAGTCCGCATTTTTTCCACAAAAAATCATGTTCCAGTCAATTTAATTAAAGTTGTATTCCCAGCGGCCATATTATCTATCAGAGCAATTCTGATGAGTTTTCTAGCTCAAAAATATTAAAATTGGTTTTTCTTTCAATTTTAGATTCTTTCTTGAGCATTTTCTATAGAACATTTTTACAGATTCTTTAACAAAACAAAATTTTTGTTTTGTTTTACTACAGTAACGCCATCTCGTCTGTGCTAAATGAACAACTGAATGGAATGTTGTTCAAAAAGCGTTGATTAATCATAACAAGACGAAAGT
The DNA here is from genome assembly GCA_958298945.1 of Atherix ibis. Lineage (NCBI taxonomy): Eukaryota > Metazoa > Arthropoda > Insecta > Diptera > Athericidae > Atherix > Atherix ibis. The sequence continues at coordinate 1,289,595 of OY282607.1, read as the reverse complement.
GAAACCAAGTGGCAACGAGCTAATCAATCTCAACGTTGACCTCAGAAAATTGACGTAAAACAAAACCATTCCTATTCGTCCATAATATTTACTTACAATGTTTAAATGGCTTTACATAATCAAAATGGATTTGCGGCTATTCCAACTTGCAAATGAGAAATTGGAGAATGTTCATGGCAAATAAGAGTCACTCTGCTGCTCGTATGTCATTTTCTATTCATTCGCATTGCAATAGATCGAAATGGATTCTAGGCTAAACCAAGTCCCCCATTCGTAAGCTGCTGCTATCCAAGATCGATGCCAACAAAGATTAATTTAAAAACTTTTATCTTTTCTATGTGGCTTTTTCTTTTCTTTAAGTTAAAAATAATTATTTTTAACTGAGAGAAAAAATCAAAAAGACAAACGATCGACCATCTCTTTTTTTGTTTTTTTTTTTCTTATTGGGGTCTTCAGAAGTGCAATCAGTTCTAAATGTCAGAATCGTGGAATCTTATGCATCACTTATGCACTTAACAACCTTTTCCATTATGTAGTTTATAGCCAAACATTGTAGAGTGAGTGGGTGGTGGTCAACGAGAGAGGGGGAAGGGGGGATCAATAAAAGATCTATACACCCGCTGTGCTGCTAATGAGTTTCGTTCGATAGTGTGTGCAACAGCGTGTAATATAACGCCTGAACACATGTCTTAAGACTTTTGGGACCCCCCGAATAGAGTCTGCATTTTGTCATGTCTAGAAAACATATATTTTTTTTAGTATATTGGTTTTCGTTATTGTTTTTTTTTTTTATCTTTTGGACTCTACATCCAAACATGCTGTTTGTTTAGTATCTCAATCTTATTTCACGGATTTATTGTATAAAATTTACCTTATGCCATGAAAATGTTTTGTGTCTCAGCATAAAAGGTGTTAACTTATTAAGAGGAAAACTGCGAACAACAACACCGGCGCACACAAAAACTCTGGAATTAATTAAGACCCCAGCTAAGGTGAAACTATTGTAAATAGAAAAACTCGTAACACAAGTTAATACAGAAAATTTTTTTTTTCCTTATCAATAATAAAGTTGTTTTTTTTTTCTTTGTAAACATTTATAAAAATTAAAAAATTAATTTCAAAATTCAACAAAAAAAAGAAGCAATAACGATTATCATATTAACTATAATGAGCGGATGCCGCCGAAGTCATAATAATTTTTATTATCATTAAAAATGGTGTTGTTGGGGGTCTTTTTTATCTTTTTCTTCTATTCTTTTTATTATATATTCTGGTAAAACGGGGCTCTTTTAACTGAGATTGGGGCGAGAACAATTTGGAATAGAAAAAATATCAGAACGAGTCAAAATTTGAGTAAAAGTGAAAGTCGTTTTAGATTTTGGATTTTATTTTGTGTGTGTTATCATCAAAAAACAGGATATCAATTTTTTTTTTAAATAATTAAATTCGATAAGATAATATTCTTGTTATCACTTTGATCGTGTATTGTGTTTGAGAAGAACCGAAAGGAAAAGTGTTCGAAAAGGTCAGATGGCTGAGTTCTAATAATAGCCCCATCAGCACGATACTGACCACTGTAACAGTTAGCATTGTCCGGGTTCGAACGGTTCTTCCAAAAGGCCATTAGAGACACAACACTGATTATCAGATATTTTTGTCATACCTGAAACTTTCGGTATTTCTCTACTTTGGGTTATTTTCGTTAATTCTTTTCCTGTTTTTCTTTTTTTTAAAGGAATAACCGTGACACATTCAGAATAGATTAATTAAATCGTTTTCGCCTGCCCTTGTTCCAGTTATTTAGACTCTTTTTTTATGATTAGTTTAGTTAGAAATCAAATTAGCAGAAAATTATCACAGTAGGAGTTTTTTTTCTTTAAATTTTCACTTGGATAACCTCTGAATTAATGGGTTTTGATATTTTCTATCTTTGCCATGTTAATTAAAATAAATCCTTTTTCGATGGAAAATTCTTAAAGATATTTTTTTGTTTTGTTTTTTGTTGTTGAAAATTTTATTATTTATTTTCTTTTCTTTCTTCCGAATTAAGCGCATTATGTACATTTGGAGTTGACTTTTCTCAACGGTAGCTTGCTACACCCTATTTATATACGAGAGTGTTTAAAAGGCAGGTCTCTCGGTTAATCACTGTATAAATCTAGATACTGAAGGTAAACCCTCGTTTAAAGGTAATTTTTCTACTAGTCGAAAATGGTCGATCTCTTTAGTACACATTGCTCTCAAGGTCAGATATAGATTCGACCATCTATTTTGTCTTTCATTATGAAGAAACTCTTCCGATCTATCATTAACTCTGCCAGAAATGGAGAGAAATCCCAAGTGGAGTGTTAGTATTTGTCCACAGTCGGCATGGATGCCTTAAAATTAGTAGAGCCACAATTTATTTTGCTGGCGCGACCCCAAATGATCATTTAACTTTTTTTGTGGTTATTAAAAAAGTTTGCTATTTTTTAAAGGCTACTGCTTACTTTGCAGAACTATGGGCAATACTATTGGCATAGAACAGGCGGTAAGCAACAAGCCCTCGAGAAAGAGTATTTTAACGGATAGCCTCGTAGCTTTAAGGTCATTTAATGGCTCTAGGAGGGACCTGGTACTAGATTAGGTTAGATATCCCCTATTTAAGGTCAATTCATGGCTCCAAAAAGGACCTATCACTAGATTAGGTTAGACATCCCCTCTTTAAGGTCAATTCATAGCTCCAGAAGGGACCTGGTACTAGATTAGGTTAGGCATCACTTATTTAACGTCAATTCATAGCTCCAGAATGATCTGGTACTACATTAGGTTAGGTTTTACCAATTTAAGGTCAATCAATGGCTCTAGAAGGGGACCTGGTACTAGATTAGGTTAGACAATTTAAATATGCCGATTTAGAGAGTATTCGCACCACACTCATTACCAACTAATAGCATCGACCTCCACACAACAATCAATCCGAAATTCTGGGCAAGAAAATTGATCTGAATTCCTATTGGCCATATTGCCCCATCAACGAGTTTCGTATCGGTAATCGTTGGCATCAAATCTACCAATCCTGCGTAGTTCACAGCATCACTTCAACCTACTCTAAGCAAACTTAATTAATAAAATTGTCATACCTGAAACGGCTGGGGTCCAAAAATCACTACCTAAGATGCCAAAAACCTAAAATCACTTAATATATAGTTTTAAGACCTATGACACAGTCAAGTCAGTAAGGAATTCACACTACAAACAGTTATAAGGATTTCGTATAAAATGTGACGATTTAATGTCAAAGCACTGCAAATGTTTGGTTAGGAAAATTTCTAAAACTTGACGTTTTACACAAAAAACTTTGAATATTTTTAAAGAGTTAATTTTATATACACTATTAATAGGAAATATTTAATAACTATTTTAATATATTCAATAAGAATTCATTAATCCTTTTTTTTTTTGTTTAGTGAGTTTTCTCTGACACTTGAATTTGCTTCTATAGGCTGTTCTCAAGAAAGGGTGATAAATTTCATTTGCCGCCATTTTGCTAAGCTGTCATTTTCTGTCAGTTGATATTTGCCGCCATTTTGGTTATCTGTCTTGGATATTATAATACCTCAAATTTTTATGAAGTGTTATAAGCTCCAACTCCAAGTAATTTATGTAAAAAATATTATACCAAATTTATTCATCAATTAATGTGATATTGGTTGGACTGAGATCTTTCAAATGAAAAGTACTGTTTTCTTTATTTGCCTTACAAAAGGCATAAAGAAATTAGAAAATGTACCAAATTTTCATTAGTAATTGTCCGAAGTCTCCACCCATTGGCACCATGCCAGTTGAATATTAAATCCACTTGATTGCTTAAGTCACTAAACTCCTTTTCCAGCATAGGACATCGATGAATAATTGGCCAAGTTACTGCTTCGTCCAATCACGTTGGCTGGGAATCGCCATCATATCATTCATTACCATACTCCTGAATTCAGATTATTATTGCCACTGTTACTATTTGCCATTTTGCTTATAACATTTCATCCGTAAACTAAATAATTATAATATCCTATGTAAAGCCATATTAACCGGCTCTTTTGACAACCGAGACACAATCTAAACGGGTCCTTTGTAATCTTTTCATTTGTATGCACAAACATATATTCTTGTTTGTTTATTTGTAGTATTGTTAAAGGTAAGGCGGCAGTCCCTGAGGATATGTAAAATTGTAAGACAAACTCCGCAGTTTTGGCAGTTGGAGGATTTGAGGTTTTTAAATAGGAAGTCGTTTGGAAGCGACTTCTTATTTGGTGGTATGACCAATTCTAATGTTGAGCAGTTTTCTTGTCCAGGACTTCAGATTGGTTTCTGATTATATGGGCCGAAAAGTGTAATTCCAGTATTTTGAAAGGAAGGTGTTGCTTCAAGGCCAAATCATAAGTCTGGCTTCCCCCCTCATCACTAAATTTTCCATTTGGCAAATGGCCATAAATATTCGTCGTTTGGAGAGCAGATTTTGCCAGCAAGTCTGCCTGTTCATTCCCTAAAATACCCACATAACCTCCAGAACGGGGTTACCAAACTCTTATCCCTACTCCGTTTATTCCAAACACACGAAATAATAATGCTGACTTTTCACGGATGCAGCGACTGACCTTAATACAATTGTTTTTGCAGTTGTTGATGTTAATGGAAGCCAAATCCGGGATCTACATTGTGGAGTCTTTTCGAATAGAACAGCTACGTATTATGAAGGCTGCGGGCAATAAAGGCGGTTAAATCAGTCATGCGGTCTATAAAGGCCGTTAAAAAAACGATATTAGCGGCCCATAGAATGATCCTGTTCTCAACGAGATTCGACATAGCCTAGTCAACAATAGGAGTGTCAAGTTGCGTTGGATACCGGCACATGTAGGAATCATGGGAAATGACCGTGCTGATCAGTTGGCGGGAAAAATTCTCCGGCGTCCTGAGAATGGCAAATAACATCCTCACTGGCCAACTACCAAAATCCTTTCTACTCAACATCCTTCCCAAATTTCTGGACAGGTCATACTGAGCTCACCCATAACTTTCTTGTTGGAAGCCACACACGTCCTAACTGCCAATAACGTGCCGTTCTTCTAACTTCTCCTCCCATTATGGAGCTCCTAGCAATTACACTTCGAATTCCACTTTTTAGCCCCATTAAACACTCTAACATGCTTCACAAAATTTAGTAAACTCTGACTACCAACATACCAGTTTCGTTTAGGAAACTGGTAACGTCCACTCAAACGATACTTATAGTCGCTAAATGGCCTCATGGTCATGGTACTATGAAAATGGTCCCTTGGTCACGTCTAATGGGATCTTATATATAAACAAACAATAACATGTGACTAATTTGCGTACCATTTACTCAAGCCATTCAAGTCCAGGCAAAGTCTTTAAACCAGGCCTCAGTGGTAAGAAAATTATGTTCAGCTCGATTGTGGCATATCAAAGACATGAAAACTATTTGATATAAGACATAATTTGGTAGGAACTCGCGATGAGCCATCTTAAATCAATTACGACAGTTGGCCATCTTTAAAAAAAACCCACAATCGTTATCGACCATATTTGAGGTCGATGTATCTGAAGTATCTGAATGCGAGGTAGAGACTCGATTGCCAAAAAAACTTAAGCAAATCAATTTTTCCACTGACTTTGGAAATTATCCAACTAGTGGCACATCACACATTTGTCATTGGCAGATCAGAGAAACTTTATTCCATTTAAAGCAAAATATTTTGATTTTGATGCATCGTAGTTCGGGTATGTTTTCGATTTATGAAAATAGTATACAGTAATCGGTGGATTTAGTTGTATTTCATGGATGACCATACTCAGAAAGTACTCAGAAAGCACATCACCCTGCTGGATATGCTTGTCTGTAGCTTTATGCGAAGATTGCAGGAGGATTCGAAGTGTTTGCAGAGTTCTGCTCCCACACAAAAGGTAGGGACTAGAAAATGAATAGGAAGGTATAAAAATTGGGACGGTTAAAATTTGTTAAAAAAATTTGGAACAACAACATTATAAAAAAAAATTTAGACAAAGAAAAATTTTAAATCGCCAGGGAAACTAAGAAAAACTGAAAGAGGTTCAAGGCAAGAGACTTGGATGTTACTGCTCTTCCTGGCCTTTACCCAAATCTACCCTTTGGCACTTTTCGGATAAATAATTATGGAGTATACACTGTTGGTAGTCTACCAAGATAATAGAAGACTACCCAAGTAGTAGATTTCTGTTATACAGGACCAGCAGTAAGAAGAGATCATATAGGATAATGAGGGAATCCCATATGGCTCGGTTCTGACCATACTATTGTGGAATGTGATGTATCAGGCTCCATTTCTCAGAGAAAACGAGAATCACCGTATTCGCTGACAATTTTGCTGGGGTCGTAATGGCAAAGTGTATGGACGACATACAACAGATCTGTAATGAAACTGTTGCTATTGGAAGCTGGTCTTAGCCTCACGGACCATAAGACAAAAGGCAGTCCTTATCACGGGCAGGAACAGTAAAGAGAGTATCTCCATTAGGATTGTCGGACATTTGGAAATCTCGGTATTATCTCTAAAGTACCTAGAAGTGATGATTGACGGGAGGCTACGTTTTCAGGAACACCATTATATGTTGGTGGAAAGTCTGCGGGGACAATGATGGCACTGGCGCGTTTAATGCCGAACCTTAAGGGACCTAGGCAAAGTCCTGCTGTATGGTGCACCAATTTGGGCAGATGGGTTGATAAGACCAGGCTACATATATGGGGTTGTCTCATGTCTACCGTAGGAGCGCATTGAGGGTGGCCTGCGCATTCCTGACAGTGTCATACGAGACTATTTGTGTTATGGCCAGAATGCTACAGACAGAAATATTGGCAGATGAACGGCAGGGGCTATACCGCCAGATAAGTCGGTGTGACGTTGTGGCGTGATCCGAGATTCGTACGGAGCAAAAAAATTTGTCTAAGAGGAGGTGGCCAAATTGTTACGATATGGTTATATTGGCTACTACCTATCCCAATTTTTGGAGGGACACGGATCTTTTCGGGTTTACCAATATTGCTTTAAATGGGATTCTAGCCCAATGTACCCTTCTTATAACGGGATAGAGAGCGCGAAGCACGTGCAAATTTACTATAACCAATTCAATGCGTAAAAAGAAGAAGTACAGAAGTGCGCTGGCAGGTCTCTAATGCCGTAGAATCTCATGGCACTGATTGGGTTTGTTATGACGAAAAAAGTCCTAAGAAAACTACGTCTGCATGAGCGCAAAAGAAAACATGACGACGATTCCGTGGGCTGACACAGACAAGTGACCATGTAAAGTGGTTCTAATCAGTTATACTAACACACTTTGTCTTTCGATAATTTCCACCTTACCATTACAAAAAATAACTGCAGGCACACTACATGACGATGACCAATTTTTTCCATGTTCATAAATTCCCTGAGAGCGTTCGCTATTAATGGCTGCCAAACAAATACAAAAAAATGCACCGTCATCAAACTTCAAACTTAAGCCTTATAATGTCGGTACTAAAAATGGAATTTTCCAAAAATTGGTTTCGGAAATTAACAAATGCGACAGTTCCAAGACATATCGTCGAAAAACGTATGTATTTTATATTAACTTACAAAATATTTCATATAATATATATTTACAATTATATTTAAGACTTAATTACTTATTCTATTTAAAAATTAATCAATTTATTTAAATCAAGATTATATCAGAAACAAAAAAATTGTTTTCACCACTTCATCAAACAGTTTAGAAAATGAATATGGCCACATCGAGGGAGGATGTAATTAAATATTTCAATTTAAATTTGATTTTGCTTTATTATTTTTTTATATAGACAAAAAAATTAATACCATAATATACCTATATTAGCCTAAACTATATAAAATTACGATTTAATTGAAATTTCAAAAAAATTTTAGACCATCAACTTCAGTGATCGATAATAGTAAACCAAAAGTTGGGGTGGTAAATACAAGTCGTAATTCACAACTTTATTATAAGTGAAGTTGGAGCGATGGATGCTTCTCCTGAAATTGGAGCAGAAGCAATTTTATCTGAGGTTTCTGAAGAGTCTCAGTTCTTTATTATGCCTGGAGAAAATTACCCAGATAATGTGTATGTATGTGTGTATTAGCCATAAACTAAGATTAACATTTAATTGAAATTTCAATAGATATTTCGACCAAAATAAAATCGAACGTCTACCAAAGAATCTTTTTCCACCCAAAAATTGGCTAAACGTTTTCCAAGTATTTTCAATTTCCATATTAAGAAATAATTTATTTTTTGTTATTGGTAAAACTGCCTTATTACAAGGCTTTTATTAAAAATTTACTTATTTTAAATGGAAAAAATTATTTTTTGCGAGTAAATTAATAATGTTTTATCGAAATATATTAGAAATTTTTTTTTCTATATAAAAAATAAAGCAAAATCAAATTTAAATTGAAATATGTACTTACATTGAGTCATCGATGACATCCTCCCTCGCAATGTTGCTATATTCGAACCACCACCACGGTACATAACATCATTTTCTGTACTCTTTCAAAAAATTGGTTAAAAATTTTCTAATTATTCAGTTATTTTATATAAATTTAAAACTATTTTCTAAAATAAAATAGTTATGTGGCCAGCTGGCCTTTTTGTTATGGCATTAAAAAATAGCCTCCTCCTCTTGTCTTAATTATATCGAATAGTCTTCGGTAGGGTTTTTTCGAAATTACCTAAAATTTTTTTGAAATTTCAATTAAATGGTAATCTTAGTTTATGGCTAATATACACATACATACACATCATCTGCGTAATTTTCTCCAGGCATAATAAAGATCTGAGACTCTTCAGAAACCTCAGATGAAATTCCTTCTGCTCCAATTGCAGGAGAAGCATCCATCGCTCCAACTTCACCTATATTAAAGTTGTGAATTACTACTTGTATTTACCACCCCAACTTTTGGTTTACTATGCGTATTATCGATCACTGAAGTTGGGTTGGTGGTCTAAAATTTTTCTGAAATTTCAATTAAATCGTAATTTTATAGTTTATGGCTAAATTTTTTTTGTCTATATAAAAAATAATAAAGCAAAATGGAATTTAAATTGAAATATTTAATTACATTGAATCACCGATAACATCCTCCCTCCATGTGGCTACACATCACTTTCTGAACTCTTTAATAAAGTGGTGGAAAGAAGTTTTTTGTTTTTGATATCATCTTGATCTAAATAAATTAATTAATATTTAAAGAGAATAAGTAATTAAAGCTTAAATATAATTGTAAATATGTATTATATGAAATATTTTGTAAGTTAATAAAAAATACATGCGTTTTTCGACGATATGGCTTGGAACTGGCACAATTCTTAATTTTGCAAACTCATTTTTGCCAATTTTCATTCGTTCAGACATAAAATAAGTAGAAGGATTGGGCGAAATATATGACATTAGTTAAGTCTCTCGAGCTAATAACCGCTGTAAATTTTGGGAAAAACTATTATCAATTATGAATATAAGAATTTACATTAGAATTTCTAAATTCTTACAAAGTTTTCTCCAAAAAGAGTGATCCAATTATCGTATATATATTTCCTTATTCGTGATAAACGGAAATATCCGTTCTGAGATGAGTTCAAAAAGCTTTCGTTTAGTTTATAATTGTATCGACCCGGAATAATTATTTTAAAAAAATTAAACGAAATAAATTCAATTTGTTAAGAAATGATGCGGAATGATAAGAAAATAATAATGTTGGCATCACAGAGAGCGATCTGGCTACATTGCGAAATTATCCTCCATACATGCTGGTAGTAATTTAGTCCCCCCTCCATATAATGTAAGTCAGGTAAGAACGCAGTCCTATAGAGCGTGATAAATGAATTTGTTCTGATGTAGTGAACAAATTTGAAGAGGAAAATAAAAATAAAGTAAAAATTGATGCGTAAATTAATTGTTTAAGAATATTTTAAACCGGGAACACCAAAACAGAAAATTTTAATATAATAAAAGCACAGATAATATTAAAATTTCCAAGTTTATGGATAAAAATTGAGGGAAATTGTTAGTTTCAGCGCAAAAGAAAATTTTTGTTGTGCGCTCAAATCTTATGAATGCTTAGAGAGTGAGTGAAAAGCTCATAAACCAGCCCAACTTAAAATCCAATACGAGTATGTGTGTGTACACAATTGATCAGGAATGTTTAGTGAGAGGAAATTGTCTCTGAATTTCATCATTTTTCATTATTTAAAACAAAAAATTTTTAACAAAACAAACATTTTTTTTTTCGCAACTACAATTTTATTGTAACAAGCAGATTTACATAATATTTTCATTTACAATCTTGTGAATCATGAAGTGGGAGTAAACACCCATCGGCGTTTCTCCAAGTAACGAAAATTGGATTACTCTAGTAAATTTCGAGGTCATTGTCTCTTGAGTCTCCGATGAGTGTTTCCGGGGATGGTAATAGAGGACAATTCTCGGATTAGTGGGTTATGATGATAGAATAAACGGCGAGGTCCTGAGCAAAGGGAACATTAATATCGATGTATTACGTTGTTACAAACAATTTAACGGAGGATCTTTGTTTATACGACCTTGATACGATAGGAATTGAAAGGTTTAGTTGAACACCAAAATTAAATTCCATATGTCCAAATGGGTTCCATAATTACATTGTATATTACAAATTTACTTTTTGTTGTTAGTTTTGAGCGTTTGTCCAGTAGTCTAAGAAGTTGTACACATAGGTAACGTCTGTTAGCTTCAACTCTTTTTAATCTAGTATATGGGTTCCATGTTAGTCTCTTGTGCAGGTAAAGTCCCAAATAACGCACTTTATGATATTGTGGAATCATATTTGATTCCTTGACAAAGTGTGAAAGTAATGTGAGCACTCTTCTGTTCATTTACCTGATAGTATTACGATCAGCTGGGATATCATGGGTATAAATATTATATAAGATGGGACCAAGGATACTGCCTTGTGAGACTCCGGCTAGAATAGGTTAAAAACAATAATTAAATACGAAATCAAAATTAATGAAAAGGAGGATGGAGAAAAAATTTCCCAAAACAAATGTTTATATTAAAATAGGCCAAGAACAATTGACAGGTTTGCTTGCCGAAAATTTACTACTGCATCAAAGAAATTTTACAGAAAATTAACTACCGCACAAAGGAAAATAAATAAAGATATTATTTTAGTATCGAACAAGACATACTTTAAAAAATAATTCAATCAGACAATATTCCATTACAAAAACAAAAGCAGAAGTCAAATTATACATACCAAGATAATTCTTCCTAAGCAATCTTCCTTCTGGTTTACAACAAATTTTGCAGCAGAAATAAAAAAAACACTACTCAAATGTTCACTACTTTCATTAATATCACTTGAACAGAATATAATAACTAAATAAAAACATTCTAACACTAAATATCAATACTATTTTCAATTTCCATATTAAGAAATAATTTATATTTTGTTGTTGGTAAAACTGCGTGCACATATTTAAAAATGAATAGATTTTTTTTTAAATTTACTATTATGTAAATTGAAAAAAATATTTTTTGCGAGTAAATTAATGTTTTTTCGAAATAATTTTCTTTGGATTTTTTTTTGTTCAAATTATTATATATTTAAATGAATCAATCAGGGAAATTATAGAAATTTTTATTATATTTATTAAATTTTTATTATAAACTTTTTGCAAATCTATAAATAGGGAATGGGTTTTATAAAATAGAAAATAGCTAATAACTTCTAAGCAACTTACCATGGGTATAAGCTTAAATCGGCTGTTTGATCATAGATGGCGTGAGTGAGAGTATTAAGCTACCATGGACACGCCTTACTTTTTTTTATGAGTTTGACATCTGTCAACATTAATCAGTAGACATTGTCAGCAATTTCGTATAACAATATACATTTTTCCTTTGGTAATCATGTCTAGTTTTGTGCCAGAAAAAGAGTATATGCGGGAAGCTCTGCTTTTCTGCTTCAATTTGAAGAAATCCGCTGCCGAGTCGCATCGAATGCTTATGGAGGCCTATGGTGACAGTGCTATATGGGAAACAACGTGCCGAGATTGGTTTCGTCGGTTCAAAGATGGCAATTTTGACTTGTGGGACAACAAGCGTGTAGATCGGCCTAGGAAGGTTGAGGACCAATCTCAAAAAATGCTCGCGGAGCAATTGGGTGTTACTCAACCAGCCATTTTCATGCGTCTGAGTGCCATGGGGCAGATTGAAAAGATCGGAAAATGGGTGCCGCATAAATTGAACGATAGGCAGATGGAGCAACGCCAAAACACATGCAAAATCTTGCTCACCAGACAAAAAAGAAAGTCGTTCTTCCATCAGATTGTGACAGGCGATGAAAAGTGAATATATTTCGAGAATCCTAAACACAAGAAATTGTGGGTTGATCCCCAACAACCATCAACATCTTCTCCAAGACCAAATCGCTTCGAACGGAAGACGATGCTGTACGTTTGGTGGGATCGGCAGGGTATCGTCTACTATGAGATGTTGAAACCTGGTGAAACTGTCAATGCCCACCGCTACCACCAATAACTGATCAAATTACACCGTACTCTGCGTGAAAAAAGGACGGATTATCAACAAAGACATGACAAGCTGATTTTCCTCCACGACAACGTATCATCGCACACTCAACTGGGAGGTGCTACTCCACCCCGCTTATTCACCAGACATTGTCCCTTCCGACTACCACCTGTTTTCGTCGCTGAGCAGCACTTCGATTCTTACGAAGACGTCCGAAAATGGTTTGATGATTGGTTTGCCTCGAAAGAAACGGATTTTTTTTGGCGTGGATCCACAAATTGCCCGAGAGATGGGAAAAATGTGTCGTTAGCGACGGCAAGTACTTTGAATAAATTTGTTTTTGCTTTCTATGAAAATAAACATGTGTTTTTTTGACTAAAAACAGCGGATTTAAGCTTCTACACCTGGTATGATGACATTTTGTAAGAAAAAAAAATTAAAATCACTTTCTTAAGGAATAATGCACTTTTTGAAAGTATTTTAAAGACATCCTTTATAAATTTCCCTGTTATTCAACAAGGATCTGTTTTGCAATGCTTGCCGAAGCATCTTGACGTAGAAACGTATCTATTAGATTCAAAAATTTTAAATTTGAACTCATTACTCTAAGGAACTCTATTATAATGCTCCGTCAACGACGGTTGATGATCTTTTGCCTATTCAAACCATTTTTTTTTATTTTATTGGCAAAGTTAGCCTACTATTCATTTGATTTTTAGGTGTGGGTGTGATAAAGTGATCTTTCATTGCAGTTGGATTTAGTCTTTTTTTGTTTATGATTGACACCATTTTCCCATAAGTTTATTTATATTAAGTCAGTCCAATAGTGTTGACTTTTTTGAAGGACATGAAGATAATTCATCATGTTCCTGCTGTAAGGAGATTCTTTGAAATCGATTTGGTTTTTTTTTTTGTTAGACTCTATTATTATTTATTAGGGACTATTTTCAATCATTTTGCCTATAACACTTTACTGGATCGGTATTATTCTATGCAAAAACAATAATTTCTTAATTAATATTATTTATAATTTTCATAATAATTTTTTTCTTTTTTTTCACATAATATTATATATAATTAATTATTTATTTCTTGCAAAATATTATCGGGAAATAGGATAAGCTTGTTGAACTTTAAAAATCTTGAAAATCTACATCAATTGTAAGTAGTAGTTTTCCTGATTATTTTGTAATTTGAATTGTTGTCATATCGATCATATTGTATAAGGTTTTCTAATAAGAGTGATATGATTTCTAAGTAACGTTTGGGCCATTCGTAATATGTCATGATCTGTCATTTTTTTTATATTCAGTATTGTTTATAATTTCATCATGGAAAGATATACGCAAGAACAATGTTTACAAATTATTCACTTTTATTAGCAAAATAATCGTTCTCCAATTGCAACTTTTCGTGCACAATTGGAGAACGATTATTTTGATAAATAAACAAAACTGTCGATTCTGGTGCGAAGAAAATCCACAAATTATTCATGAACACCCATTACATTCACCTAAATTGACAGTTTGGTGTGGTTTTTGGTCTGGTGGAATCATCGGTCCGTACTTCTTTCGAAATGAAGCTGGTACCACCGTTACTGTCAATGGAGAGCGGTATAAATTGATGTTAACCAACTTTTTATGGCCGAAATTGGAAGAAGTTGATCTTGACAACATCTGGCTCCAACAAGACGGGGCTGCGTGTCACACAGCACGTGCAACCACCGAATTATTGCGAAAAAATTTTGGAGATTCGATTATTTCAAGAAATTGTGTCATTGAATGGCCTCCAAGAAGTTGTGATTTAACACCATTAGACTATTTCTTGTCGAGTTATTTGAAGTTATTGGTCTTTTGCAATAAACCAGACTCTCTTCAAGCTTTAGAAGTCAATATTGAACGTGCTATTCATGACATACGACTTGATTTAGTGGAAAAAGTGCTCGAAAATGGGGTTCATCGAATTCGTTCCTACAAAAGAAGTCATGGAGGCCATTTGAATGAAGTTTTATTTAGAACTTAATTGTATCGATTATACTTCATATAAAAAATATTTGAATTTCCTTAACAATTAGTGTGTTTTTTTTCAAGTCAAAATTTGTAATGTTGTGTAGATTATAATTATAAAATCTTTAAGTTCAGACCAAAAAAGGCGTTAAAAATCATTTAGAATCAACGGTAACGGTCTCATCTTCGTCATTTTTCAAGAAATACAGGCCATAAATACCTTCAAATCAAAATGCACACCAGACAGTAAATTTTTTAAAACCACAATCGCCATTTACATTTTTGCAACTGCCTAGAAATTTAGCCAAAGGTCATAGTAGGGTTAATGTAAAACTAAAGACCACCACGTACTAAACGCAGCTGTATTAGCTTTCTGTCAATTTGTGGTCAATAATATTGAAGGTCTACTACTATTTAAAAAAAACCACCCTAATTGAAAGAAAACTGGAACCCCTCCATCTTGTACACGACGGTATTCAATTCGAATCCAGCCCAACTGGTGTGTTTAAAATAATCGAAAAATGCCCTGAGTTATTGTAGAGTCGAAAAATTTCAAAATGCTATAAGAAATTACCATTAAAAAAAAATACCCAATCCAAAAATCAACACCACTTCAAGGAAAACATATTATTTTGAAATTTTTTATCTTTTCATCAAAATGGAATATCAATTAAAAAAAAAAAAGTTTAAATATATAAAAAGTTATTTGGCAAACCGATGGAGTCAATATCTAAATTTTATTGTGTCGATAGCCTTTTCGAAAAGTCTCCACTAGAAGTCCTGATTTTTATTAAAATCACAAATTTAAACAGGATAGCTATTGGTGTTTTTTTTTTTATGGATATTTCCGTTATTTTGGGTCAAACTTAATTTTAACAGGTGCTCCAACACATTGTTGGTTATTATTTTTTTTTATTGTTAAAAATGTGCCCGTTTGAATTTTTTTGATTTTTTTCTCCAAAAAATACCAGTATTAGTTTAATGACTAAAACAATAACTTATCGACTCATTATGATTAGGAGGAGGGGACTGGAGAAGAGGGCATTGTTCAGATTGGTTGGAGATATGGGGTTGACCTTGAGGTATTTTTGTACAAAAAATTTGTATTAATTCTCTTTTGTCACACAAACACTAATTCACATCGCGATCTATGCTATCAATCGCGATTTGTCTTGTCTAGAAAAAATAATTAATTTTGCTGCTTAACCGCTTCGAGCATAGACCTAGAGTCGCGTCTATAAGATGGGATGCCGATCGATCAGAGTCCGTTTTGAATATCCCGCTAGTTTTTATTGTTTGTCTCCAAAAAAAAAATGAAATCTCTCCTAAAGATGGCGTTTGGTTGGTATACGAGTATACCATCAATCGGCGAGTACAAATAATTCGCCTTTTAACATTTATGGAAAAATTCTTAAATCGTTTTTTTTGTTGGTGGTATTTTTTCTTTTGTTTTTTATTTTTATAATTTGGTATTTTTTATTTCTTTTGCAGATATTATGTAATAATCTGATGATGACATTCTTCGGTTGATATATTATCCGATTTATTATATATTTACAGATAAAATATTTCTAAATCAGGAAAAGGATATGGATTTTTTGTTCTAATTTTTATTTGAAAAAAAAACTCTACACTTTTTTCAGTTTACCATTTTTAATCGAATAACCGAATATCTCTCTCTCTCTCTCTCTCACCCCTCTCACAAATGACGCACTTTGATCTTATAGTAAGATCTAAAAATGATCATTCATGGTTATGGGGTGCTATAAAGATCATAAAATTATCGTTTACTATCAGGATTTCAGCATCATTTAGTGTTCGTGTGGAAGAAAATATAGTATTTTGGTTTTTTTTGGGGTTTTTTTTTTAAAAATGAAATCAAATAAAATTGCTTCTGTTCTTAAATGTTATGAAAAGATAAAATTTTTATGATATTATTGTCTCTTGAAAATTGTCTATTCTATCGAAAATTTTAATTTCCGTTTTTTTCTTTCACTCTGATACTATTTTCTATGGTAAATAATAGTTGTTTTTGTTTTTCTTTGAAAAGAAACCCATTAAAATAAACTCATTCATTCAGAAATAGAAGCTAACAAAAGCCTAATGTACATTGACTAAAGAAAATGTGAAATTATAGTCAAAGGTCAACCAAAACTGTTCAAATGTTTTATTTTTGAATGCGAAAAAATAACAACAAGACTTGAGATTATCAGTAAACTGCTATCGATCAACTTACTACTTAAAATGAATAACGTAAATGGAAATTAATATTTTGAAGTTCAAGAGGAGCTGTTAAACAACAATTCGTATAGAAAAAGATTGTGGAGCCGCGCACTAATGTGATGGTTCCATCCTCACTTAATACTTAAAAATATGTCATCGGAAGATCTTAACAAAATATATTTTATATATTTACTTTTGGTTTTAGTATTTGTATTAGCGTTTGATGATGATGATTTGTTTTTTTTTTGATTTTTGGATAAATTGAAGAAGAAAAAAAATGACGATTTGGTGAGTCGAGCGAAGCGACAAGGACAGTTCCAACGACAACAAAAGCGGATCGGTTGACTTTTTAATGTTTCGGCTATTTTTCAACACTATGACCGGTCTCTAACTATGAATATTTTAGTCGATTTAATGGTTTCCGATTTCTAGTATAAATATCCGAAATATGGCTTAGTGTCAGACAGTTTGTGCTAATCAGTTATCGGTAATAAACGTTAAAAAGAGTTAGTTAACGAAGAAAAAACAAAAATTTTCAAATCAAAATGAAATTGCTCGTAAGTGAAAATGAGTGCTTTCATATTGGAAAGTGTAAAAAAAAATCTTATTTTTGACAACTTTTTTTTAAAGAATTTTTGATTTTATTTTGGTTTTTTTTCTGTTTTTAAATAAAATAGAAAAGTTTTTTTTGGTTTTCAATTTTTGATAATTATTTTTTATGTGTTATTACATTAAAAACATACACTTTGGATTATTGTTTAAGAAATTGTTGTAATTTTATTCGTAATTTGGAATAATTTTTAGATTGCCTTTGCATTAATTTCTGTTGTTGCGGCTGCGGTTGAAGAAATTCCGATCTTACGTAATGATAATCACGTGCACGAAGACGGTTCCTATAAATACGCGTACGAAACCGGAAATGGAATCATTGGTGAAGAAGAAGGTGCTATGAAAGACGAAAATACACTTGTGAGTTTTTAAAAACGGATTTCTTCTATATATTCTCAACGGATTAGAGATCGTTAACTTTTCCACATGTACTGTTCTAGGCCGCACATGGGCAATTCTCCTTTACGGCTCCTGATGGTCAACTGTATAGCGTGACATATGTTGCTGATGAGAATGGATTCCAACCAACTGGTGATCATTTACCAACACCACCACCAATTCCAGATGCTATCCGTAGAGCGTTAGAATATTTGGCAACAGCCTCACCACCAGTCGAACGCAAATAAGAATAATTCCCCAAGCTTCATAAAAATGCACGACGACCGAAGACGTCTTATTCAGGCTGATAAAATTTCTTTAGCTATAATGCTAAGAGTCATAGCCAAATAGCTCAAGGATCATTTCTATAGTTCCTATTTATTTGGATTTAAGTATAATTTACAATTAGTTTATAAATACAACAGAAAAAAAAATATTTAAAAAAATAAATATATTTAAACAAAAAAAAGATTTAGTTTTCTTTAACAAAAAAAAAAACGAACAAAAAAAATTTCATAAATTCACAAATTGACATTTGTGGGGTTTTGAAGAAATCGTTTCCATGCGAACAAGTGCAATGAGTAATTAGCATTACAAATTTTGTGCTTTTTCATGTTTACTTTTTTATTTTTGTTGGAAAAAATTCCCAAAATTTTATTATTAAAAAAAAAAATTTTATACTTACTCAAAAAAAAATGAAATCTTAAAAATATTTTAAAAAATTTTTTTTAAATGTGAAATTATCTTTTACAAAATCTTCTGTAAATTTTGTATTAGAAATAATGAAAAAAAAAATAATTTTAAAATTTCTGAAGGCCAAAAAACATCTAACACAGTCAAAAGTTCTAAATTTTCTCCATATTCCATTAGATGACCCAGTCATATTTTTATCTTCATTAGTTGAAAATTATGGAATCTATTTTATTCAGATATGTTAACGATAGCATAGATAACACGCGACAAGCATTAAGCTTAAAGATGAAAAAATAAAAGTATTTTATTTTTTTTATAGCTGCTGTGTTATTGGCCATTAAATGGCATTTGAAATTTTCTTG
The DNA here is from genome assembly GCA_958298945.1 of Atherix ibis. NCBI lineage: Eukaryota > Metazoa > Arthropoda > Insecta > Diptera > Athericidae > Atherix > Atherix ibis. The sequence continues at coordinate 1,270,720 of OY282607.1, read as the reverse complement.
GTCCATGAATTATTGAACAGTTTTCCTGTTTTGACCAAAATAAACGCAAATCATATTCCGATTTTTGCTAATAAATTCATAATTTTCATGGACAAATTCTGATGACGAAATGTTTACATTCGCACACCACACACGATCAGGTTGAGATTTTCGATTGAAAACAAACATTTCGCTGACGAAGTTAAAATAGTAGCCGGATTTGGTAAACAATTTATATAATCGTTCACAAATCATTAGAAATTGTTTTTTTCTGTATTGGTCCTTAATTCGATTAGATCCCAGCTAACTGACAGGATTTATTTGGTATTTTTCGATGAGTTTATATTTGGTGTTCCGCAAGGTAGTCATATCGGTCCGGTTTTGTTCATTATTGATAAATAGGCTTTTAATTAAAATTTTAATTTACGCTGACAATTTGAAGGACTTGATTTTTTTACCGGCTGTGGGGTTCCAAAAATCAACCTAATTTTAGGTTGGATTTCAAAATAATTTTATGGGTCATCCGGGTGCGGAATTATAAAACCTTAAAACTATAAAAACATAGACGATTGCCGTAAAAAAGTCATCCATATGACTATTAATATGAAGACTCGAGGATTAGATGTAAGGAATCTGATGTTATCTAAAATTTAAAAGAAAGAAAGAATACGAGGGATATCATGCGAGTAGATGAATAATAAAAAGAATCTATAGAAAAAAGAATCTATAAAAACGAATCTACTCCGGACGCATATTTGGTAGAGGTGGAAGTTATACACCACCTCTCAAATGTAAGGGCTGCACTTAACAAGAGCTGAATAGACTGTAAGTCAGAAATTAGAGGAAAAAAACTGTCGACAGAGAAATTTCGCTAATTCTTCTTGACAAGGACAAAACCCAAAATGGATTGTAGTGACAATCAATCCACTCGACCCCTCTTGTATGATGGAGCGTCAAATTAAAATTTTGTATAATTTTATTGAGTTCTTCATTCGTGGAACATTCCATATAGCCTAATTGCACCTGTCAAATATGTTAACTGTAAAAAGCCAGAGCTGCCAACAGCAACATAATAAGAAGAGGGGGGAAATTTAAAATTGGTCTCACAAAGGGCGTTTCAGTTCTAACTTCATTTGATCTATGGCATACACTGGCGTTAGGTCTGACACACCATTTGTGAGACCAATGCTGGAATACTATGCAAATCAGAAGAACAGATACGCGGCAATTGGATTTTATTAGGTTTGTATTAAGAGTTCTTCAGGTCGCCATAATTTCCTTAACAGCATATACAGATCGCCATAATTTTCTTAATGCGGCCCGAATAGAAAGGTGGTCATTTAGTTTTCAGCTTTTAATTGCAAAAAGTGACTGTCAGGCTCTTGCTGGAGAAGTCCGGTTGCGGTGTGATCGAATATGCGGATGACATTCTACTTTTGATTAAGGGGAGGGGGGGGGGGGGTAATCTTGCAGTAGAGATAGCGGGAAGCCGCTATATGCAGATGGTGTCTAAATGGAGGAGCAGAATAGGAGTGAATGTTTCCGAAAAGAAAACTGTGTGTATGTTGTTAAAAGGTTTTTTGGCGGCCAGTAGGCCACCCAATATTCGTTTAGAGGCGGTTGGCGTCTGATACGCACAGGAAGTATGGTACCTAGGAGTAAGGATTGGAGAGAGGCTAAACTTTCGGCCTCACTTGCAACATCTAAGGGGGTGCGTGGCCGGTTTGGTTGGCATGCTGGTGCGAGTATTTTGCAAAGAATGGGGACTTCGATCCAGAGCGGTGAAAGTCCTGTACAAGAGTGTATTTTTCCGTATGCAATGTATGCGTCGTGTATGTGGGCTGACATTATGCGCCACCAGTATGCAAGATTGGGCATAAATTCACTTCAGCGTCTGACTTTGTATGCATGTTTGAATGTATGTAGAACCGTGTAAACCGAGGCGGTGCAGGTTCTCATGGGAGAAATTTCATGGGACCTAGAAGTGCTGCGTGGAAGCATACACTTCCGTCTACGGCGGGGCATCCCGCTTGCTGGTTTTTCGGTTATGAATGAAGAGGTTCAGTATCTTAAATGTATGAAATTTCGCCTGAACAGAATGTGAGAAATTTGGCAACGTCGATGGGATGACAGTGTGAATGGTAGATGGACGCACATATTCATTTCGGATGTGTGATTTGCATCTGCGTATGGATTTAAATTTGGTCTGTACCTTCGGTATTTACTCACGGGAGACGGCAGTATGAATGGGTTCCTGTACAGACGTGGTCTAGCTGCGGAGGATAGGTGCCCTTGTGGGGCGGCGGAGGAGTGCGCCAAGCCCCTTCTCATTGAGTGTGGCCTGTACAGGGATTTGCGTGACTTAGGTGCATGTGGAATCGCGATGAATGATGAGGGTGTGGGTGTGAGAGAGAGGTATGAATGCCTTAATAGATTTGCCCTGGCACTTTTTGAGAGGAGAGCGAGAATGGTGCGTGAATGGGTGTGTGAATTTTTTCACAGGAGACTGTCTTTATTGCATATGAACCCTCTGACGTCTAACTACGATTTGTATGACTTTATTAACCGCATGTGGACAGCCATTTCAAGGATTTTTATTCAAGGGTCTCTCTGAAAAGTCTTTTATTTTCAGCCCCTTTTGTTATTAATTTATTTTTCCATATAAGCAAACTCTTTAATGGCTGGTGGAATGTGTCTCAGCTTCAGAGGTTTTGCTGTGATAGCGTAACATCGGGCATGTTTCTGATAGTAAATTTCTTTAAAAAATAATACCTTTTTCCATTAATTATTGACAAGCTTTTACCAATAAAAAAATCCAAAAATTCTCTTTTATGTTGATTTTGTGAAGATAAAGTTGCTCTCGTTTAAAAAAACTCGAAAGGCGACTCCAAAAGAAAAGAAAACACAAAATCAAAAGGGAATTTTTGGCAAACCATAGGAAAAATGTGGTCCCTAAAAGAAAGTATTCTTCAAAAATCAAATTTGGACCTTGCTGATAGTGTACAATTTCGATTCTGAACCATAAAAGTAAGCTTTCAGTTATACACTATTCCACCTACCGGCATTAAGACCTCAAGACTAACTGCATAATTATTTGTAAATTTTTGTGCTTAAATTAATAAAATTAGTATAATATGAGTGGTGGTGTACTTTGATGAGATTCAAGGGGGACGGAGGTGGAATACCGAAGAGTGTACTAGTTTGTTTGCAATCCAATCTAGTACCACCCCCTCCCTCCCCTCCCCCTCTACGAAGCATTTGCATTTAGGAATTTGCTTGTTTCACATGACTTATACGATCGTTACGCGTTTGAAGTTAATTATTTCTGCAAGTGTACCTAAAGATCACTTGATTACCTTTGACAGAGATCTTTTAAATATCTGCTGTTGTTCGTTTATAAGATGAGCGATTGGTCGGACTTTGGAATGCCAAGAGAGATTCGATGAATCCGTGAGTCAAGATGATTGTTACTTGAACCGGACCCCGTCGATTATTACGTGTATAACTGAGAAACTGATCTTGATTTCTTCATTGCCGCCCTCAGAAAAAATTCTGATGTGCCGTCATCTTCTCCATACCCGTTGCTGTCATAATTTATTCGTTCATTCATTATCTCCTTTATGGGATGAAACCGACCGGACCTTATGTATTCATGCACCGAACACGTTTTATGCTGTTTAACAATAGCACACGACATTTCTAGAGTTTCCATTGCCATTGCGAACGTAAATTTCTGCTTTTTGTTATTTCATTTTTAATAGAATCACACCGAAAATCAAATTACACAAAATAGAAAATATGTTTTGCTTGTCACTAAAAATAAAATTTATTTCGAACGATGGAAACTTCCGCGTACACTAGATAACAACGTCGTCGGTGTGAAAAGTGTTGACAAAACCAAAATGGAAATCTCAAGTTCACGTTTGTTATCACGAACAAAAGATGGGATTACGTTTGACCTACGACTCAGGTAGGTAAGATCATAAATGAGGAGGTGTGCAGGAAGGTCGCATAGTGCGCTTTGTGGAGGGCGCTGAGAAACCATAACAAATCCGAAATCAGAGCTTCAAGAGTGAAGTTCAAGATCAGCTATTACAAAATCCAAGTATCTGTATCGGCACACATTTCGAAATCAAGTTTTCAGCACCCAAATTGATCATGACCGATCGGATTTTAGCACACCTGGCCGTAGAGTGTGACTGGCAAGGTGAGGCGTTGGTTCTGTTACAAATTTCGCAAAATATCGTCGCAGTTTCTTTTTTTCTACACTCGATCATAATTGACAGAAAGTGAACGTTTCACGTAAAAGTAGATCAACCGGTTGGTTGGGTTCGATTGAAATTGCAAAGCTGAAAATTTGACGGCAATTAAGCCACCAGAATCGAGAGCGAGGCGCCACACCACACACACACCTGTCAAGTACTAAGAAGACCTGAGATTATTAGTGATCGTGCACGATGGTGTATCGATCACGATCTGGAATGGAAGTTGAACGGCAACGGCATTGAACGCAAATCACCGCGGAAGTGCGAACATTGTTCCAGATTCGCGTAATGATCAAAGTCTGATTTTTGAAAAAATCTTTGGGGGTCCGCTCTAATCAATAGCCAATTCCCCGCCCACACGATCATAAATCACCAGACCATCTCGGAATGTTGAGGCAGGAAGGTGTGATATGAAATTTGATTGCTTTTTTCAGGTGGCACTTTTAGCTTTTGGCTGAATTTATTGTATTATTTCAGCGGGATTCAAGTTTTAGTTTTAGTCTTTTTTTTTATGGTAGGTCTATCTTTTCGTATTTTTTTTTTCTTGTTCTTAGCACCATCGAAGTGAGTATTCCCATAAAAACCAATCGATCAGTGAGTTTGTTTTGACGTGAGCACATCTGTTCAAAGTCGGTGTGGTTGCACTAATTTGACCGCGTCAAGGATGAATAGCTGCTAATAGGGTCTGTCCAATTTGAATTTTTTTTTTGTGTTTTGTTTTTTTTCTTCAATTTAAGTTTGGTTGAAAGTGAATTTTTTTCCATAAGAAAGATTCATCATTTCTGTCTGACATGCTATTTTGTTTTTGGGGTTTCTTAATTATCAACAAATGTCGGAATATTTTCACAATTAAATCAGTTTAAAATTGGTTTTGAAAGGTCAACTTTTCATATTTTGAGCGAATGGATGGATTGATGGAGTACTGCAAGTCGATGAGAAAATTTTTGAATTTTTAGCATTATTATTATTACAATTTTTTTTTTTATGGATGAATAATATTCGATTGATGTTTGGAAGGTGAATGTTATTATCGGTATTGGTTTGAGGAATTTTCGAAAAGCAATTGTGAAGCTGGACTTTGTTTGGATAAGTTTTCGAGTACGAATGGAGATGGTGACTTTTTTTTCTTTTTCTTAAAACCAAATAATTTTTTTTAAGACGAAATATTGTAAAATTTTATTCTGTAACGGCTAAGGGGAAATTCTAAAATATTTATTCATTATAAATTCCCTTTTAGGAGATTAAACCGGACTCCATCCTAAATATCTAATATGTCATCTGAATTTGGCTCTTACAAACTGCAGGTATGCCTAGAAATGAGCTTAAAGAGTATACAAAATAAATGACCTCCGTTATTGTTCAGTAATTCCTTCAAAGCTGTGATATTGTTCAGTGGAATTTAGTGAGGACAAGCAGATTAAATCAATACTCGTAATGTGTAGGCGCCGGATGGTGTGTCGTCCCTTTATCGAATCTTCAGCATATCGTTACCTTGCCAGTGGTTGATTTATGGCCGATGTCAGCGGATTCACAGTTTTACAATTGTTTACTTGTGAGGTCGAAGATGTAAGAGCAGAGCTCATTTTCTTTATTATTTTCCAATTTTTTTTTACTATATTTAATGTAGTCTACAAGATGATATATTCAAGATATTTGTTGTCTGTAAAAAGTGAATTATTAATGCGCCGCCGATTTCAAATGTAATCGAATTAGTCGAGGGGATTTTTTTTCAGTCCGAACTAGTAAGTTTAACTGCAATCAAGGCTATAATTTTGAAGGAGTCTTTCGATCATATTCGAATAGTACACTAAGACATTCCTTGGCTTATAATGGACATTTTCAAATAATAAAATTCAAACCGCAATAATTAAAAAAAAAGTACAGAAAAAAAAGAAAGAATAAAAAACACACCATATTGCCTTCCAAAGTTAGACTGTCTTCGTATGACGCATAGCGAAATCCGAAAATGTTCACTGCCGAAGGTAAGCAAAAACATAAAAATAATTCACCAACTACCATGAAAGTTTTCTAAAAATATGCAAACGGCAGTCTACAGATCCCAATCCGATAGTGAAAATGAATCTGCATTGGTGACGACTGGTGACATGAAAAACTACCAATAAAATTATTGAAATAATGACCCAACCAACGATGAGGTAACACTTTCCATCGACCATTATGAACTGGGCGATATTCTCATATTACGGATTTATATTGAATTTATTAGAAAAGCTTTTAAGGACGCTATCCCATTTCAATAGCGATCATAATGATATATGAGACTATCTAAATGGCAGAGTTTTCTGATAAAATCCTATCGGAATCATTATACTTTATGTAATATGAAATAAACAAGAACAAATTATGATTAAATCATTATCGATATCGACTGTTAATAATATTGCACTAGTGAACTCACCTCTGATAGATGAAGATAATATTAATAAATCCATTAATTTTATTATTAAAAGTTAATTATTCGATTATTTAGCACCTGATATGATATGGCTGCAATTGGGTACACATCTTCTAGTTAATAATAATTATTATTATTGGATGGAAATTAAAATAAATCTTGGATTTTAATAGATCCACTCTTAGAGACGATAATTAGTATATAAAATAGGCTCGAAACTATTCAACAGAACATTTACGAAACGAAAATCAAGAGTGCATCTGCGAAGTTTGTTGTGAAAAAATGTATAGAAAATTTTTGACGGTAAGTCCAGATTGTGTTTGAGGGCTGTGAAATTTAGTAATTTTTTTAAAAAATAACAGGTCACACTTCTCATTTTTGGATTGTTTATGGTTATTGTAAATGGTCAGAACGACGGACGTTACAAACCGCCGACCACAAAACGTCGAATTATCAGCGATGGACGGTATAAGCCAGTAAATGATGGCCGATATCAACCTGATGAAAAGGGTAAATATTCCCATCGAGATCCTGGATATAAACCAGCGACCACAACAACTCGTGCGACGACCACAACAACCCGTGCTACGACCACAACAACCCGTCGGCCCACTACAACTAGACCGACTGATCCGCCAGTTCCGAAAGTGTACGGCAGTGGAACTGGTCAGGGTGGCGGTGGATGGAACATCATCCAACTTCAGAATGACAACTCCCAAGATGGTTACCATTATTTGTGAGTATTATTTATACCTTAATGGAAGAAAAATACCACAAAAGATGAATTTTTATGGCGGTTCTTAAGACAAAGTGTCCTCATCAAATGTGCTCTGAAAGTGCTGTAAGAATTATCACATAAGAACAACTTTATCTCCCCAAATGGATTAGTAAAAATCATCAAATAAAAATTTTAAGCAATTTTCGAAAAAGAAAATTAAATGTTTTTTCAAAAATAATTCTCCATTTTTGAAAATAGTAGAAAAATTCTTAATTTTTCAATAGTGGAAAAAAGAATACTGAGGAGTGATCCAAGCCATCGGAACAGATCGTGTAGACTTTCACAGCGAATGCACAAACCATTTTCGTAAATTTTCATTATTGACACAAGCGGAAAGTATGCTTTGACCGCTGCCAATCGAAGATTGATCGTATTGCATAACATTCCGGCGCATATCAAATAAAAATACAAAAGCTCCAGCGCAGTTATTATTATTAAATAATTTTTAAATACAATTTCTTTGCTATTTTAATTATTAATTATTTGTTTCCTTCTTCATTTACTTTATTCAAATAGGTTTAAGACTCAAAATGGAATATTAGCTGAGGAATCTGGAAAAGTAGAAGAAATTGGAACCGATCAGGAGGGATTACGTTCGAAAGGATTTTATGAATACACCGGCGATGATGGCATTTTGTATCGTGTAAATTATGTTGCCGATACGAACGGTTTTGTTCCAGAAGGTGATCATATACCAAAAATACCAATCGAAATACGAAAACTACTCGATTATTTAGCAACACAACCTCCCCAGATCAACAATGACAATAAAACTCTATAATTTTGTTTTAATAATTTTCTTTTCTCTAATTAAATTAAATTAATTAAATATTTATAGATATTTTATTATGATAAAGATGAAGATGTTTTGTTCTTTTTTCTTGAAAAAAAAAATTTTTTTTACGCATTTCTTCGAAAGGTACACCAGCTTTTATGAGTTGAATATCTTCGGCGCACGGTAACATTATTAATATCAGAATTATTTCCGTTGCTCCTGAATGTATGCAAAACAATCGGATATGCTGAAAAAGGCAAAAATCTTGATAATTTTTATGAAAAACCAAAACGACTTATTGGAAAATAGGACTTCTAAGGGTTTTCCAATTTTTTTACCTAAAACTATTTGTTATCATAAAATTTATATAAAATTTAAATAAAAAACAACTGTTATTCTCTTTATTCAGTATTTTTATTGATTATTTTTAATTAGTTTTTAAAACCTGTGGTTTTAAATTGTAAACAAAAACATTTTTTTTTAAATTTTGCCTTAAATATAAAAAAATATTCTTTCAAGAAATTGATTTTTTTTTGATTATTTTTTTTTATGTTCACAATTAAAGAGAGAGAAAAAAGCACATTGTAATTTTTAGACAGAAACGTTTTCTTTTCCATAATCAAAATGAACCCAAAACCTAACAAAATCAAGAACTCAAAACCTAACATTCCATCAAAAAATCCTAGAAAAATAAATTCTAAAACGCCTTTAGCCCATTTTTCAAACTAAGGGTGTGATTGCTCTGCATCAGTTTGGATTTATAGCTGAGCTGTGTTATCGAGTAGTCGATTACATAGCGTGTTCGCTAGACCGAAAGGAATACTGCCCAGGCGTATTTCTTGACATTTCACACACTTTCGACCGTGTTTGGGATGCTGGATTGTTTTGGAGCTGAAAACATTGGGTTTTCTGACATTTAACCTATCTCTGCCGGTATGCCTCAGGGAAGTATCTTAGATCCAATCCTTTACAATATTTACATCCATGATATCCTTACCACAACATATAGCCTTCCTTATACATCACAATGGTACAGCTTTCCTTATACATCACAATGATCCTTCCATAGCCTTAGAAACCTTGTTCAAAAGTTGGAAAGTAGGCGGTAACTGAGAAAAAAATCTGAGAACAGATTCCTAATATAACCCTAAGTGGCAATAATATTCCACAAAAAACATGCGTGCGTTAAGTTGGTCTTATATTTGCAAACGCTTACCATGGAACCCTCACACAAAAAGTAAAAGAAGGCAACTTAACAACTTAAAGGACGATACAAACAATTACTACGACTACTAGACAGTAGGTAAAAACTGACAATAAAAACCAAACGTTTACTATAAAATGCGGCACTGAAACCGATATGGACTTATGGATTTGAACTTTGGGGTTCGAAGAAATATTCTAATTCCCTTCTAATCCAAACCCTATACTCCTGAATTCTTCGTAAAATTTTCAATTCTTCCCTTTATGTGCGAAACACTATTGTCCATCGTGATCTAAACGTTCCATTTGTTCGTGAACTGTGCAACTCCCAATATAAAAAAAATTACATTCGCATCTATCCTACCATCGTAATCTCTTAGAAAGATAATTCTTTACTTCCTTGATGCGATAGAAATTGAAAGGTTAAGTTGAACCGCAAAATTCAATCCCATATGTCCAAATAGGTTTCATTATTGCGTTGTATATTATAAGTTTACTTTTTATTGCTAGTTTCGAGTAGTCTAAAAAAGTTGTAGGTAATTTTTTTCTGTCTAGCATGTGGATTCCAGGTTAATCTTCAGTCTAGGTGACATCCTAAATAACGTACTTTATCATATTTTGAAATCATGTTTCCGTTAAGGTGAATAGGGGTAGGTTCCCTTGGCAGAGAGTGAAAGCAATTTGAGCCACTCTTCTGGTCATTTACCCTCACTTGCCTCTCTTAAACTACGAGTATCATAGGCTTGAAGATTGTGGCTATATCGGGATTTGTATGGATAGTAAGTATGGCAGTATCAGTTGCATAAGTAGTAATGATAGTATTAAATTCAGACAGGATGTTGTGGGTATAAATATTATATAAAATGGGACCAAAGAAACTACCTTGTGGGATTCCAGCTAGAATAGAGTATATTTCTGAGGATTCTGAAGTAACTGCTATTTGGAGATGACGTTGGGAGAGCTTTGAATTTATGATAAGGTTTCGGAGGAACCGAAAGCTTGTGACATATCTAAAAGTACTTTTGGGCATTGCTGAATTGTGGAGTGTTCAGCTCGGAAGCCACGGTGATAATTAGAAATAACTCTTTCATTATCCAGAAATGGAAGAATTCATTTTAAAAGAAGTTTTTCAAAAATCTTACCAAGGATCGGTGGAGGATACTGATAGGTCTATAGGAAGAATGTGAATTTATGGATTTATTAGGTTTAGCAATTATTTTAATTACAGAAAATTTGCAGAGTAAGGGACAATAGGATACCACTCAAAATGTATATAATGTGGACTAAAGCTTTATCTGAAAATTTTCTTCAGAAAAGGAGTTGTTATTAGATCATAACCAGGAGATTTTTTATTGGGAAGCCGCAGAAAAGCAGATTTAATTTCCGAGGTTTTACAATTTTTGGAAGAAAGACTTATAGCGTTTGGATCTAATATATCATGAATTGACAGAAGTTCAATTTTTGGCCAAATTAACAAATCTTCCAAGGGTCCCCTAACGGAACTTCCTCAAATTTGATCCCATTTTTTACGAAGTCGTATTTTCTGCAATTTTCTGGAAAAATTGATGCTGTTTTCAGCAATTTGCACATTTTGATTATTTTTGTATCGTGTAAGTTATCTTCTAAAATTGTTTTTTCCCAGCTACCAGTTACCGTCTTTTGGTGGCAGTGGGTGTGATGTTCTTTTGTACAAGAGTATTCGCCTAGTAGCTTCCCATGAAGAAAATATTGTCACTATACGAACTGATTTTTAATTTCCATATTTAGCTCACGTTGTAGTCGCTTAAGGCATTCATGAGCATTGCCAGGGCGTTTTCATTTTTATTTTTCCATTAATTAATGTACGGATAATATTTTAGATGGCAAATTTTGTTATTGCAGTTGGGTACTTAGACATTATTAACGTTGATGGTCTAAATTATTTCTAAATGTATTCCAATCAATTTTACTATTTATCAGCCTAAAATTGGGAGTCATTGAGGATAAGGAGAATAGGACTATGATCAGAGTTTAAATCGGTTAGATTTTCAATAATTGAATGCAAAGTAATTGGAGGAGTGCTAATAGATTAATTAAGGATATCAGCACGTTTTCAACTAGAAGATGATTTGGATGGGGAGGGGGGTTAAGTTATTTGGTATGACATATAAGATAGTGCTTCTTGAAGAATCTTTTATAGAGGATTAGCAATGGGGCAAGCCCATTGATGGTTTTAAGCATTAGGATAAAAAATCAGTTATGGTTTTGTGGAACGAAGCTCCAAGAGAATGTAGGAAGGATAAAAACCCAGAACCAGTTATGCTTTCATTGGGAGGATAGTATATAGATGTTACATTAAAATGCACTTTAATTAATAATTTTTTTATGCCCACAATAATTATAATAAAATCTTAAAAAATTTAAAAAAAACTCTCCAAAAACATTTTTCCTCTGAAATAGTTCCTAATATTTACAAGTCTTGTTTTTAGTAAATCATTTAAATGCAAAACCATTCATTCATAGATCGTATTTAAATATTTAAAGATGTAAAAAAAAATTAAATAAAAAAACTAATTTTATTTGAGGAATTTTTACCCAAAAAATTTTTTTCCAAAATCTTTTTTCGTCTTGTTTATGTTGAATAAAATGCTACATTTCAATTAAACGAGGTCATTTCTTATAAAGACAAGTTCATTTCGACAAATAACAACTTTAGTAATGAAAATTTGTTATTGGAGAAAACTCAAAAAACAACAAGAAGAAGAAAAAAACTGTTGGCGCCGCCCGATTAGTTTCGTGTCTCCACCTAATGATTTACGATTTCAGCAAGTTTAGAAGATGAACAAACGATAAGTTTAAAACCGCGAAGGTGGAATTAAGTGAAAATTAAGATGAATTTAATAAACTGATATTTTCTATATCGAATTTTAAAAGAAAAAATACGAAATAAACATGCATTTATGTTTATAATCGTGATATATGGAAGAGTTTTTTTTTTCAGGGTGCATACACATACGTAAGGAAAAATTACAGAAACGAGCGTGCATTTATCCTCCGCTTCCTCCCTGCCCAATTTGATAAAAATAATTATAAGTTTTATAATCAGAAAAAATTTATGACTATTTTGGCAAACCTATTCGTATTGGTAAAGAAATTCCTAAATCGGACACATCCTGGCGAGAGTTATCACCACTAAATTCTGAAAATGCTCAAATAAATTAAAAATATTTTAAAATTTTTGCTTAAATGTATATCGATTGTGAGGTTATCAGTGTCATATAACTTTTTGAATTGACTATATTTATTACCTCCCCCCCCCCCAAAAAAAAACAGCGTGAAAAAATAAATCCTGCAAAAATTGATAATCCTTTGAAAATGAGTTCAAAAAATTGATAATAATTTCAACGGATAATGCTAAAAATTGTTCGGGTTTTGTTGAAGATTTTTTGCGACTCCGGCTGGGATTAAAAATATTTTCTTTGCAACTGCATTCCATCGAGAAATAATTTAGCTAACAGATCATCAATATCCGCGACGATGTTCAACAAGTTTGTTGAAAAGATGATAGTCCATTCCGAGTACGACTACATCACCGACAACAAGCTGGTGGTGAGTAAGATTTTAGCATTTTTTTCTTCTTAACAAAAATCATATGAAATTTTATCATAAAATCAGTTAGAGGTGTGAATAACTGCAGATTTAAGGTGCAATAAAATGCTATAGAGCACAAAAGCATGAATATAAGAAAAGGTGTTAAAAATGGACATAATCAAAATTTGGTAAAAATTATTGAAATTTTACTTAAATCTAAGCTGACAATCGGCCAGACCCCAGGAACTGGTTAATAAAAATTATTTTTAATAATAACAAAAAAAGTATCATTTCCAATAATATCGGATTGGCCATTTTCTTTCAACGCCTTAAAAATTTGTATTTAGCCTTTTCGATTGCAAACTTATCTTCGGGCATGGACTTTATTCTACGATTATTACCGATCGAAATGAAAATGCAAACCGCACAATAAATTGACAGAAAATTGACCAAATCGATACTCCTTCCTTTCGTTATTGTTCAGGTGATGACATTGTTTTACAGAATCTTCCGTTTTTCTTTTTAACTTATATTATTTTTTAATTGATCGAAGTCATAAAATACACTAATTTCCGAAGGTAATAATCAATAAATTGGCCTTTCTCATTGCCATTTGTTGATATTTCAATAAAAACCGGAAGATGTTCATTCGTTTTTAATAATTTTTATTGAAAATTAAAAAGTTATCAATTGGAAATTGACTGTTGATAGTCCACTTGTTGACAGCCGTCAGTGTTCTCACAAGCACCCGGGGTTATTGTGGAAATATTTTTACTATCAATCGAACGTGTGAAAGAGTAGAAAGAATTTATTCAAATATAGCATTGAGTATGGAGAGCGAATTAGAGGTGCACAAAAAAATAGAAGAGAAACAGAAAATTGAAAAATTTGTAAAAGTAAACAAACGAACAGAAAATCGAACGCCTTCATTTGTTGATTGACCGACACCGGCCTTCGGAGGTCTGTTCTTAGGCACCGCAGTTCGATTGGATCGGAACAATTTTTGTTATTTTTTTTCTTATAATTTTGAAATGTTCAAAAAGCATTTGTTCAATACAGTAAAATAATGGTTTTTTTTCTTTTTTTAAATTTCAGGTAAATAAATAACAGCGCACATACGACATTTTGAATTCTTTCGAACGTTTGAGTGGGCGTATTTATGGTTGTGCACTCAAGAGTACACGAGTACGTACGGGTACAAGCTCGTACGTTCGGCTGCTGAGATATTCTAATGTATGACGGGATGGGCGCATTTTTGTATTCGGACAACCGCACGAATAGGAAAGCGATACTTTTTAAATAGAAAAAAACGCCGTACGCGTAGAGGAAGATGGAATCTTCACAATTCTCCGAATGCTAGCAATTTTAGTTATCAACAAATTTTAGCTCCGAGTGAGGCCATTATAGTAACCATCGCTCTGTTGAACGAAATCTTACTCTATTTCCTCACTATATGTGCCAGTGTGCCAATAGTAGGGAAAGAGCGTGCCGAGGGAGTGGTAAGCCGTTGCATCAGACTAGCCAGTGAAGGGCATCGGACATCTCCTGATAGAGACTGGTCGAAAACCTATCTCCTTCTGTCTTCAAAAAGCTCGCTTTCCAAAATTAACCCCCCTCCCCAACCGCTCCAAACACACTTTAATCAAAAACATCATCATCTCGCCCAGCTCAAAGAGAAACCCATAAGGATCCTATTAATAGCCCACCTAGAACGGAACTCCTCCATCTTCCCCCTTGATTTCCAAACTTCCCTTCCACACTTAGATTGGAAGCCGTGGTTGGGAGAAAGTGGCTGCTTCTTTTGACAGGCTTAAAAAGGCTAGTACTGCTCCGTCCAGATATTGGAAAATTTTCCTTGAACAGATCATCGACTTTAGTTCGTGGACGCCGCTGCCGACACCGATACTACATCTTTTTCGGTCGTCAAACTTTCTGGCTGCAGTACTCACGCACAATTTTGTGGAATCTTCCCTTATAGAGCAACTCCATATTACGGGGAGCTGTAGGCTATTTAAATGGCAATTGAAATTTTGGTCCATCGAGTAACCCAGTACTTAGCGCAATTCATTATAGACTACTGAGTAATAGAAGTGTCGAGTTGCAATAAGTGCCGGGGCATGTGAGAATTTCGAGCAATGAAAGTGCTGACAAGTAGGCTAGAGAAACACTCAATCGACCAGTGATAATTCCCTATCTACCTCGCCTACTAACCGAATGGCAACTAACAACATTAGTCATCCGCAGACACGATGACAGGACCATTTTTGTTGACTCATTCGATGTCTATTTAATATCCATACCGAAATTTTACGCGCGCATTCCGCTCTCACTCACAACTTCCTTTTTAGCAACACTAACCGTCCCTTATGCCAATCCTGCGGCACCCATTTCACTATCATCCATATTCCCATAACCAAGAATTACTACGAGGATATAATTTCCCCTCCCCCCACTGTGGAGCTACTGAATCCAACAACTCCATTTCCTAGACCCCTATTTAAACTTCTACAACATACTAATCTGCTCCACAAAATATAACAAAATTCTCACTATTCTATCCTACTAACGACAGATCAGTCTCATTAAGATAGCTTCCTACACTAATTATGAAGTTGCCAAATAGCCTCACGATCGTGGCGCTATGCAGTGTCCGCTGGCATACGAGGTCTGTTCAAAAAGTATCGCGAATTTATACACGAGCTAAGACCGAAAAAAGAGCCAAGTTCGGTCACACGAGCCAAGACCGAAAAAAGAGCCAAGTTCGGTCGAATGTGAAGGTTTTGCTTGGCGCTTTTTGCTACAGTTTTCTTCGATTGTAGGGGCGTGGTGCATCATGAGTTCTTGCCACAGGGTAGAAAAGTCAATAAGGAATATTACCTGCAAGTTCTGCGGAAGTTGCGCGAAGCAATCCGCCAGAAACACCCGTATTTGTGGAAGAACAAAAATTGACTTTTGCCATTTTTGACCAAAAACAACACACTAATAATGCCGTAGCCATCATATTTCCCAGATCTAGCCCCCTGTTACTTTTTTTGTTCCCAAACATGAGGAGCCCCATGAAAGGACGACGCTACGCTCTGATTGAGAAGGTAAAGACGGCATCGAAGGAGGAGCTGAACAAGATCACAAAAAATGAATTTTTGAAGAGCTTCGAGGATTGGGAAAAACGTTTGCTCAAGTGTATAATATCTGGTGGGGATTACTTTGAAGAGGAGAAAATAGATATTCATGAATAAATAAATAATTTTTGAGAAAACACAAAATTCGTGATACTTTTTGAACAGACCTCGCATGTCTAAAAAACCTTACATGCAATTGAACAAACATAACTTCCCTTTATAACCCTCTATAGGGATGCTTAGCTATCGGATGAGGTTGAAACTTGAACCCTACGTCTAGGAGGGATTGACATACAAACTATGTTGTGGGAAAATTCGCAGTATTGCCAGATCGCTCTCAGTGATGCCAGTCCCACTATTTGTGCAAATCTTTCGTTATTAGTACATCAATCGTCCTATATGACTATCATGTGGCAATTTCTTTAATATATTACACACATAAAGTGAATTCCTAAGTCCTCTTAGTGTATGATTTCGCAATGCACCAAGTGCATTTCCTAGTTCAATTTATTACAACAACATTTGACCTGAGCGCATAGATAAACTTTGGCATTGCTAACCCACACACAAGATATAAAATTAAGACTATACGTACATGAAAACAAAATATTGAAATGGGGTCAGCGTAAAGTACAACCTACTTCGGTGAAAAGACCTAGTGTATCCTTAGACTTAAGGTCTTAAGTTTCTCAGCCACACCTCTTATTATTGTATTAGAAAAAAAGAAATTTTCATTAAATTTTACTAAAAAATGTCATTAAAAATCATTCTTCTATTTATTTTATAGTTTATTGAATGAGATTTGATTAAAAAATAAACTAGAAAAAAACCCCAAAAGGTGTGACTATTTTTAATTCACTATTCTAAGTATAACAAAATATAAACTAATAATATTTTTTGTATAAAAATTCGTTATCGTTTACGAGCACAATCAACACATGATAAAATCTATTTTTTGCTGCCATTAAAGGAATTTGTTTACGTTTTCTTCTTCGATAAACAAAATAACAAAAAATTCGCAAAGAAAACATAAAAAAAAAGAAATTTTGATTAGAAATTAAACAAAAGAAATTTCTTAGAGCTAATGAACCTAAATCTACAATACAAGCTGCTAACATTAGAAGAAAAAAATGCTCGGTGGCATCGCACTCTATTCAAAAAATCTGATAGTTTCCGATTAAAAATCTCAAACTCCAGACCACTTAAGCTAAATTTCTGTTGATATGGAAATTGGCCGAAATGGCATTGTGAATGTAAACAGCTTTTAATATCGTAAAGGTCGTTCTGAAGGTCATCCTTAGTCAGAGCTTGGCCAGTTCCACCTACGATGTCCCAGTGCTCATCTTTATTACCATCAACTCTGCGGCCGTGTTGCTACTGCTTTTCACATTCTTTTCAACGATTTTTGATTCGCATTGAAATTTAATACACAGCCAGTCGACAGGTAAAAAAAAAACGTAATAAAAAAAATGAAACTGTTAAAAATGGACAACAACAAAAAAAAACTCATGTTATAAAAAATAAAAATAATAAATTTCGTCTTTGGCTGTTGACCTGTTCTATTAAAATGTCGTGAAATTTTAAGCTTCTGGAATTTTTGCATTCACTTTTTTTTCCACTATTTTTTACCGTCCACTATTGGTTGTTGTTAACAGTCAACTTTGATTTATTCGATGTTGTTTTTTTCTTTTTCTTTGATTCGCTTTAGTATTTTTTCGATATATTGTATTTATTATTGTCGTATTAATTATTAATATCTTAAATCGGTTTAATCTTCAAGAAAAAGAAGAAGAAAAAACAACAAAAAAAGAAGAGAAATAGTACCAAGCACAGTTGGTACTAAATTTTTAGTAGGAAAATGTTATATGTGACCATCCCCCTCTAATCTTTCAGTAAACGGATGGACAACTACTCGTCACTATTCATGGTCCTCGGGATGGTCAAATCTAGGACGTGACAATAAGTAGTCAGGTCTATGCCTGCTGACGCCATTGCTCCATCGAAGGAAGAGGTTTGTTCGTCTTCTGGGATCATAAATGGAGCTACTGTAGACTTTCCAGGTAGGGCTTACCTCATCTATACGGATTACCAGGTGTATAAGCTTAAATCCGCTATTTTTTTGTTAAAAAAACACATGTTTTTTTCATAGAAAGCAAAAACGAATTTATTCAAAGTATTTGCCCTCGCTAACTACACATTTTTCCCAATCAAGCCATTTTCGGACGTCTTCGTAAGAATCGAAGTGCTGCTCAGCGAGCGCGTGGCCCAACGACGAAAACAGGTGGTAGTCGGAAGGGACCAGGTCTGGTGAATAAGTGGGGTAGGGTAGCACCTCAAAGTGGACTGTCTCCAAGTAGTTTCGGACCATTTTTGACATGTGCGATGGTGCGTTGTCGTGGGGGAAAATCAGCTTGTCATGTCTTTGTTGATAATCCGTCCTTTTTCCACGCAGAGCATGGTGCAATTTGATCAGTTGTTGGTGGTAGGGGTGGGCATTGACAGTTTCACCAGGTTTCAGCATCTCATATTAGACGATACCCTGCCGATCCCACTAAACGCACAGCATCATCTTCCCTCCGAAGCGATTTGGTCTTGGGGAAGATGTTGATGGTTGGCCGGGATCAACCCACGATTTCTTGCGTTTAGGATTCTCGAAATATATCCACTTTTCATCGCCTGTCACAATCCGATTCAGGAACGACTTTCTTTTTTGTCTGGCGAGCAAGATTTTGCATGTGTTTTGGTGTCGCTCCATCTGCCTATCGTTCAATTCATGTGGCACCAATTTTCCGATGGTCATCAACCTTCCTAGGCCGATTTTCACGCTTCTTATCCCACAAGTCAAAATTGCTGTCTTTGAACCGATTTAACCAATCTCGGCACGTTGTTTCCAATAAAGCACTGTTACCATAGGCCTCCAATAGCATTCGATGCGATTCGGCAGCCGATTTCTCCAAATTGAAGCAGAACAGCAGAGCTTCCCGTATATGCTCTTTCTCTGGCACAAAACTAGACATGATTACCAAAGGAAAAATGTATGTTGTTGTACGAAATTGCCGACAATGTACACTGATTAATGTTGACAGATGTCAAACTTACAAAAAAAAGTATGGCGAGTCCATGGTAGCTTAATACGCTCACTCACGCCATCTATGACACAACAGCGGATTTAAGCTTATACATCTTGTAAGTAACCAGTCACCAGAAGCCTATTTGGCTTGATTGATCTTCGTAATCGCTCATCTTCAAGAAGAGGGCCAAAAATGCTTCGAAAGATTCTACTCTCAAACGCGTACAAGAGTTCTAAGAAGCTTCGATGTTATAGTTAGAACTTTTGAGCTAAGTAATTTATGCCAGGGATTGCAGCCAATAACAACATGGAGGAAAATTATTAAATTCTTTCAAAACTATAATCTCCAATCTGTTTGTGACTAGGGTTAATTGGTCTTATGAACTTTGCTGTGCCTTCATTTATGTGCAGCCCAAGATTTTTCGCCGCCGCCTCAATCTTTACGAAGCCCTCTCGTACAGGTCTTTCTGATCGAGACATAATGTCATCGTCGTCGGCGCATGCTAAAAGCTGGGAGGACTTAATGAGGATGGTATCTTGGATCACTTTTTCCAGCGCCAGAGGCCATTGTGGACGTCAAATAGCTCTGAAAGTGAATCGGCTGCTTTTACTCCTCTTCTCACACTAGGCATGGCCAGTCTTGTCAGTCTAATCAATTTTTTTGGATTAGATCATGAATGTATACATTTTCGTTCCGGCTATGCTGTAATAAGCTCAGCAACGTAATACATCTATAATGGCTACACTGGAGCTTTATTTGTTCGTTTTTATGTAAGATTCCTTAGACATGTTGCCAGGAGCCACTTCATAGCGCTACGATCGTGAGGCCATTTGGCGACTTCATAGTATGTGTGGGAAGCTATATCAGAATGAGACTAGTCTGTGATTAGTAGGGGATTAGGTGTTGTTGGATCCAACAGCTTCACAGTGGGGGAAATCCTATCCTCGAAGTAATTCTTGGTTATGTGGCATTCATACAGAATATGGATGCTAGTCAAGTGGGTGCCGTAGGATTGGCATAAGGGATGGTTAGTGTTGCCAAAAAGAAGGTTATGAGTGAGAGCGGAATGTCCAATCCGGATTCTTAGGAGCTTGCGCGTCTAAAAAGTTGGTATGGTTGTTGAATAGACTGAGATATTGGTGTTTATCCAATGAGCCGACTAAAATGTGACGCTATTGGTCCAGTCATCGTGTCTGCGGATGACTAATGGTGTTAGTTGCCATTCGGTTAGTAGGCGAGACAGATTGGGAATGACTGTGATCACTGATCGATTGAGCGTTTCTCCAGTCAACTGTTCAGCCCTTTTAGTTGCCCTAAATTCTCACATACGACTCGATGCTCCTATTGCTCAGTAGGCTATGACGAATTTCGGTTAGTACTGGGTCACCCGATAGGCTAAAACTTCAATTGCTGTTTAAATACCACACAGCTCCCCGTAATATGGATTTTCCCTATAAGGGAAGACGTTAGGTGAGAGGGAGGGGCGTAAATTAGAAAGTATAGGTTCTTATAAATTAAGTTTAGGCGAGCTTTTTGAAGACCGAAGTAGATAGGTTTTCGACCAGTCTCTAACGGTATAGATTCCACCGGAGATGTCCGGTGTGCGTCACTGGCAAGTCTGATGCAACGGTTTACCGCTGCTTCTGCTCGCTTTTTCCCCGCTATTGGCACACTGATATATATAGTGATGATATAGAGTAAGGTTCCATCCAACAGGGCGATTGTTGCTCTAATTACCCCACTTGGACCTAAAATTTGCTGATGACTAAAATGTTTACCTTACTCGCTCTTTTGAAGCAATGATGGGCCGTCAGCTTCCACATTAAACTTGGTGAATCCACGAATTTGACTTTAGCTATGAGCTTATTGGGAAACAATCCCTCATCAAAACCACAAGTTTTTCGGTGGCATAAATCCTTTTTGGAGAATAGAGAAGAAGTTGAAGAACAAACCCCGCTTAATGAAGCTTCCTTAAACAACAAACACTGATAAAAATGTAGAACGAGTGAGGCTTATTGTGCCTCAGACCGTCGATTAACATTTAAGCTCCTCGGAAGGTTAAAAAAAAATTATTATTATTTCTAGATCGGATCTTACAGCCACAAGGACTTTTTTGCTTTTCCAGCTCCTTTATTCATCTGGTCAAAGTCTGTGTCACGTGATTTTGTTTGCCAAGACCAACAAAACACTTCAAAAAACATCATCTTGGTATTCTCGATAACATATAAACCGAGGATCTGAGCGCAATTCCAGTTGAAGCCTTGCAGCACTGCTACGAACAGTAGTAAAAACCTCTCCGCCAATACAGGACGAATTTTGAAGAGGATAACATTGCTAGAAAAAAAATTTTGAAAAAAATTGTTAAGAAAAAAATATTGTGTCATTACTTTTCTTCCACAGAGCATACCCTTTTTTGCTAAGACCAATTTTACTATAATTTCCAAAGAGTCCTGATTTCATAAAAAATATTATTATTCCAAAAATAATCGAACTCGAAAAAAAATCACTTTTATGCAATTTGTTTTAGCAAATTTTTTTACTACAATATTTTTCGTATTTGAACTATTTTATTATATTTTAATTATTGTATACTTTTTTTTATGAAAATTTAAAAATTTTCATTTAACTTAAAATTAATCAAAATTTAAGCTTTAAAAGTTTGCGCAATTTTAATTTTTTTTTGATTTTTAACGAACACGGAAAGGCAACGACGCCAGCGGTCACATTGTGTAGCATTTCATATAAGTATGTGAACTGAGTTTGTGGAAGCTGCAGCATAATAACTCGACTGCTCGACTGCAAAGTTTCAGGTCGCAATTGAACACAGCACGACGCGTACTGTTTCCGAACGTAACCTGACTTCGTATGCCGACGATTCAAACCTGACGCAACTGTCCACCAATTTACGAGTAAGTGCGCAGACACACTATTTTAAGGAAGTAGACAGATTATACGACCAGTTGGACATGACGCATCGTTACCAAAATTTGATTATATTTATTACTGATCTTTATGTAAATTTATTTTTATTTTTATTTATGTTGTTATTGTTGTAGTTTTTTTTTATTAGCCGAACCCGAACAAAAACGACAAAATTTTATTTGTTTATTTTGACATTAGTTGATAAAATCGTAGACTAATTTTCAAGAATCGAAATTAATTGAGTTGATATAGATTCTCTTGCATTCCAATTGACGCCATTACGAATATATTTGTCAATATCGAATGGAATCGAAATATGTTTTTTTGGGTTTTATTTTTATATTTAAAAATGTATTGTTTACCAAGAATGACAAACAATATTGTTTTCTTTTGATAACATAATCATAAATTTAAATGATTTTTTGCACATTTTTTTTTAATGGTTGTTTACTAGATATTATATTCCAAGGAATCTGAAGAATGCCGAAATATCGATATGAAACATTTTGAATATATTAATTAGCATAGTTTATAAATAAAATTAATTCGAATTATTGCCAAGCACAATTTCAACTTTTCGATTGTTCAAGCTGGTTTTGGGTTTGTGTCTCGGACTGATTTTGGACAATGTTTTTATGTGTAACTTTTTAGCTGTCAGTATTTGGGACTAATTTCGCCTGAGTGAATGCGAGGGAAATGTGTAACAGGAAGTAGGAAGAAGCGCGCGCTATGCAATTTATATTTATTGAGTCTTTCCCTTTCTTTCGGTTTGAAGTGTTGATGGGAACGACAAAAACAAAAATTGTAAGAGTTTTTTTTCGACATTTCAAATTTTCAGTTAAAATATTCTATTTCTCTTAATTTCACATGCAGATAAATGTAGCGTTTTTTGTGTTTCTGACTGAAACCATACATGGAAAAGAGTTAGAATGTTTGCATCTCGTTTTTTGAAAGAATAAGAAAAAGGAAGGAGAAAAATTTAAGGGCACCATGGATGGATTTAACCTCAAATCAGGACACAATGCGTGGTATTTTGTTAATATTTTTCTTAGTTTGTGTTTTTTTTATGTTGCCGTGTGACATCTTAGCTTTTGGTATTTGGGAGTAATTTCGTGAATACGACGGAAATGCGTAACAGGAAATATTGTATTTACAAAAATCTTTCTACAAGAAATTGCCTTAGGTCTTAGAAGGACGCCATTTTCAAAAATGTTGCGATGAAATTAAGCCAATTTGCCATGAAGAAAATCTGATGTTGATTTGATCCTTTTTCCTTCAACATTTCCGTGCTGGCAACTGTTTTTTTTTTTTTGGGAATTAGTGTAGGACTGACGCATGGTCCTACACTAATCCCAAAAATAAAATCATTTTTTCTTTCCATTTCTACTTCAATTTCCTTATTCCGATATCATTTGTTGCCAAATGCCCTTTAGTGCATGGATACCAGCGTCCATGAAAATGGAAGGATTTGAGAAATTTTTACTAGTTCAACAAAACAGTGTCGGCCATCTGGTGGATTTTTTTTTAAATTTTCAAAATATTTGTCAAAACACATATGTCATAATTTTTTTTTTACTGCTGTCAAGTGTAGAGTAATACAATTTGCGTCATGGAGTTATTGACAACATAACAACGCATTTGAATCATCCAAAATTCACATTTTTACATCGAAACTGTTCACAAAAAATAAATTACCGAATCTGGGGCGCAGAAAACCCTCATGTAATTTACGAAAAACTGTTGCATCCTAAAAAAGATACTGCGGTTGATGCGGTTTATGGTCTGATGGAATCTTTTGGGTCGTTCTTCTTCGAAAATAATTGTGTAGAAGCATATTCATTTAATTCTGAATGATCTCGTGATATGTTATCGAACTTTTTGTAGCCGAAATTAAATGTGAATGGGCTTTAATTTCAATAAGGCGCTGTTATGAGCCTCTCCACACGTCAAAATATCGGCTTGTTGTGCACCGAATTCGGTAATCGAATAATTTCACGAAATGTTATGGTATGTTAGAAGGAAAATAAGAATTATTCCCTGGGTGTTGGATAGGGAAAAGAAGGTATACGAATTGGGAATTTGAAGAACAGAAGTTCAACAGGAATATGGCCAGTTATAACCATACTCAGAGAACATCTTTCTTTGATAGGCATGCTTAATTCTAGCTGTATATGCTGATTTGGGCAGAGACAGAGGGGGGGGGGGGGGGTTGGTTTGTTAGAAGTTTAATGCAAAGAGGTGCTCTCACACCGAGCATAACAAAAATATAACAGGCCTGCAAATTTAGAGAGAAAATAAAGACATCGAAAGATGTTAATTTTTTCATGAGAGGAGAAAAGATACAGAAAAAAGAACAGGAAGAAAAATAATTACAGTTTAAAAAAAATTTAAACAAAAACTATTAAAATTCGATGAAAAGGAACAGGAAGTGAGGGAGAAATGTATAAAAGGAATAGGAAAAATATTGTAAAATTTTCAACCATTAAAAAAAAGAAAAAAAAATTAAAAAAAAGCTGATATGAATTGGCCGCCAAGATCATACGATTTGACATCGTTGGACTTTTTTCTTTGGAGTTATTTAAAAAGAAAAGTATATGCAATTATCAAAAAATTATTCTACACAAAATTGAGGTTATTGATCCACTTTTATTGGAAAAAGTCATCGACTTTTCAGATGCAGGTCTGCAAACTGAGTCATATTGGTCATATGAGCGATATTGTTTTTTTTTATACATATAATGTATGGTATATTTTCTTCAATCAGTTTCAATAAAAACCCAACAGATGGCCACCCTTTATATAAGAATATATTGACTTTTATTAGAATCTCCGGGATTCTTGATATTTTGCATCACGAATCTGTCAGATTGTAATAATTTTAGATTTTTCGAACTAATAAAAAAATATAAAATCTAAAAAAAAAATAATAATAATAAAGAAAACAATCATCATTTCATTGTGGCAACTTCCATGAAAATGTTCATTATGAATTTTGCTTAAAAATTAAACATTTATTATATGTAAATCCTATTTATTTATAAAATTCTTCACTTAATTCCATTATTTATGTTGTCACAAATAAATAATATGCTAAGTGTACTAAAAACAACAACAACAAAAAATTATATTATTGTAATTTTTTGGATAATTTTACCATAAACCAACCATCCATTAATGTTGTCCTTGCTCAAAAAAAAACCATTCACATATATTGTCACATAAAAATCTAATTTATACAGAAAAATTAATATCTGAAAATTTATTTAATTAAGTAAAGACTATCCATGTGACTTCATCTCCTTCATCTCAGGATTTTGTGGGTAATTTTTTTTTTATTTTTTTTTTTTGATGCGCACATTAATTAATTTAAATAAGAAATATTACTGAAACCATAAATAATAAACGTACAAATTCATATATTATACTTAATAGCAGAAAGAAAACGAACCACCAAAAATTAGCCAATCTGATATTTTATTAGATTTTTATTATTTAACAAATATGCATCCGCCTACTCTCTGAACTAAATATCAAGATCAGTTTGCTCCCACATGCGAACAGTATCGGCGCAGCGATTTTTAGGATTCGTGAAAACATTCGAATCTGAAATGACATCAGGTGAAAAATATGACATTCAGGTGAAATTGAAAAAAATTTTCTCTTGATTACCACCCAACTTGCGATGGCATATTTTTTAGTAAAAATTCCCAATTAACATCGGCTACGAAGAATTTGATCGAATTTTCAATGGAAAGTCACTTTTCTGTCTTATCAAAAAATGTAAATTTTTCGAACGAAATCAAAAGTCAAATCCAAGCCGATCACGTGAAATTTTATCTAATTTTTAATTTTTTTATCATTAGAAAAGATAACATCACATCGAGTTCCGTCTTTATTGAATGTATTTCGACTATTGAGTTTCGACTTTAAGTTGATGACATTTTTGCGAATCCGATCCGATGAAAAAATCATCGGTTTAACTACAATTTTAATTGTGTTTATTCGGATTTTTCAAGAATCTTATTATCATCCCGGATCTGAAACGATCTGATTCTTGGGTAATTTTTTATTGGTTTTTGTCAAGGCCGGATTTTGGAAAATACTCACTGCCAGTCATTATTGATACTTGCTAATATCCCCTTCGTCACCATTTCCAGGCGATCTAATTTATATTCAGTGTTCGGTAGAAGATAATTTAACCGCCTCTCCCCCTCTACTGCTGAAATAAAATTAAAAAAATGCTGCCTCCATTTTATTATATTATTAACTTAGTTAATATTCACGCAATTTAGGAGAAAGCAAAAAATTTTTATATTCGAACATTCTACCAGTTTTGTCCGAGTGGCCGATTGAATACAGTCTGAGGGAGGTGGCGCCATTCGATGTCGCCTCCAAATAGGTACATTCTCTCGTAAAATTCTTTTGAATTCAAGCAATTAAAATCTGAAAAACACTTTGCGATCACGGCTAAGATGATATGTTTCGCGGTCACCTGTTGCCCTCTGTTCCCGTGTACCAATTTTCTGGACGATGATTTTGGGGGCGCCGTAAAAATTATTTTTGCTTTTGTACTTATCATTGGTTGCGGTTGGGGTCGAGGCTGTTGCAGGCGGTTACCGGAGGACGGGAATGAAATTTGTGACGGCACTTTAACGCATCCGAGAGGTTTTAGTTCACACTCAGCCCCATCATCTGACTTGGGGTGTTAATAACAAATTAAACGATCACCGGTTACTCTCGTGACTGAGGTCGATGGGTGTCATGTTGCGCTATCGGATTTTTTGGACTTTTTACGATGAATCTGAGATTCAGCATCCGATTTCCGATGATGCATGGTGTCCTACCTCAACGTCAATGTTGTGCATCACAGGTTAACGATCGCCACTAAACATTGACTGAATTTTTAATCGTCGTTTTCTTCTTGGAATAAACGATCGGATCGATCCGGTAAATACTAGTGCGTTCGTTGGTGATCTTGGCCCTGCCTCTATGATGTAAATGCATTCCAAACTGATTGGATAGTCAGTAAAATAAAAATCACCACAAAAAAAATCAAAAAATATGAAAACAAAATTTTAATAAAAAAACGGGCAGGTCCTATGGTGTTCGGCATTCATCGATTTCTCAGATTTTTGTGATTTTTGCTAATTTTTTGGCGATATTTACGATATTTTCGATGGTTTCTGCTGGCATCGCAGATGAATAAACTTTTTCAAGAGAAGCTTATATTCACACAGCTTTTGTACAGTAGAATTGTGATATTTTACGTTGGCGATCTTTATTGAGATATGATTCGATTTTGTTTACAGCAGAAAACCTTTCTTGTTGTCGATGAGTGCGTTGAAATGTATTTTTTTTTCTTCAAAATTCAAGATCATATGCGGTCAAGATCATTGCCAGTCGATTTTGTTTGTTTTTTTCTTTTTTTCGTCAACTTCAATAAAATTACTGAAAATTTTCAGAAAATCCATATTATCGATAGCCCGACTATTGATGCAATGACTCCGATAATAACTATTCCATACAATTTGACTTTGATCTTTTTATATTTACAGAAAAGGCGAAAAAATATATCTTTTATCCTTTTTTATTTACAAAAAAAAAAAAAAAATTAAAAAAATATGCATTGTTTTCCTTCTTTGTGAGAGAAAGAAAAATTTACTTACAAATGTTCGGTATGTGACTGGAGGAGTAATCGGACATTGACGATACTAATTTTGGCGAAAAATAATAAAATAATTTAGATATTTTTTTACTGGATTAATTTGTTTACTAGGCAAAATTTTGAAATCACCAAAAAAAATTATTATCCACTTCGAAATACGTTTTATTATAAGCTGTTATTGACATTAATGATTCCATTGCCATTTTTATAAAATTAAAAGAAGTCTAAAAATTTTTCTCAATATCTACTTTTGGTGGAAGGTTAAGGATAAATAGATTTTTATAATTTACTCAAAAATATTACCTATAATAATTTATAATAAAAATATTTCAAATGGAATTATTTAAAGAAAAGAAAAGATTTCTTTTGATCAGAAATTGTTAAAAATAATAATAATAATTTTTAAAGATTAAAAATAATAAAATAGAAATATAATAAACTCTGAAAAAAATATTGTTAATTATGAAAAAATAAAATAAAAGTAAAAATTCAATTAAAATAAAGAAAAAAAATGAAATCTAAAAAAAAAAAGTTGGAATAACCATCGAAAAAAGGGTAGAATCAAAATTGATATGGAAAAACATTCATCATATCCTGGACGCAAACCGATTGTTCACGAATTTTTCCGAAATATTCACAACAATCTTGACGCTATTTTGAATAATTTGAAAATACCGTCAATGTTCTTGACAAAAACTTATGTAACCGAAAAACCAAACGACATCACAGAATATTTAATATTTTAATTTTTTTTGATAAATTTTTAACAATTGTAATTAAAAAAATATTCTTTTTGAATTTAATGGAAAATCTGTAAAACAAGAACTGAAGGATATTAAGGCGAGTATATTTTATTGAATCAGTATTTATAGCAACTTTTTATTATAATAAATTAAAAAGAATTTTTTTCTTATAAAAAATTTTATTTTTAAGAAAAATCGTGCTCCAGGGGTATATAGCGTGCTTCAGTCCTACGAAACCTTATTTGATCAAAGGATATTCAAATTTCTTCTGCAGAATATCACTGTTTACTGTTATTTAGAAATACTTAAAAATATATGCAACGATATAGTAGCGTATGCATAGGAAGGACTATGAAAAAGATCTACGAGGTGAAATAGTGAACCTTTAAGCAAGGCGCCACTTATTACCTCATAAGCAAAACACCACTGCCCCATCAGTCGGGAGGCTTATAACCTTATAGGATAGGCACCATCATTCTACCAGTTAGGCAAAAATAAATTTTATATTCTTCACTAGAAAGAGGAAGTATTTGGATTTTAATTTCTTAAAACTTTTTGGATCCAAGAGAATTTCCTGGAAGGTTAATTTCGTTGGAATTAATTTTGATACCCAGGATGAGCACGTTAAGATAGTTGAATAGGTTTGTTTTTGTCATTAAAGGGTGTACTTCATTAAAAGGTAAAGTATGAGACTAACACATGGCATTATTTGGTCCTATTTCAATATTTCTTAGCGAGACCCCGTCTTCAATCCAACTCAACCAGACACAATCACATTAGAAATCATATCAAAAAACTATTGATAGCTTACTGGGCTATCTACGAATATGATATGGGTAAGCACGAAAGACGCTATAACCCATCAAAAATTGAAATAAATAGTAGACTACCTCATCGCATCGTTGGATAATCTTTTGATCCATCGTGGAAATAAAAAGAAGAAACTCAACGGCTTTTCTGAAGATAAGTTTGGGCATGTCCAGCGCTTTAGTTTCTGCTAGGATTTCGGTTGGTGCCATACCGAATAAGTCAGACTATTTTGGACGCATAGACAAGTCAATATAATAATTAAATTATTAGTCGGGTCTAAGCGTCGCTAAGTTCTCTATATATTGCATAGCACACTCAAACGGCTAGTGGGCAACTAGTATAAGGTAAAATTTAGCATCTCCTCAACTAGATTGTTTTTTGTTTTTATAATATAAAAGGGGGTAGCAAAAGACACATAATCTTAAGAATAGAGGGTAGAAAAGGTGCGGCATTTTTTAGATGCGATTCATGCCCGGGTAATAAGCCCAGTAAGAGCTTTTAATCCTTCGTCCCCAGGACTGTATAATGGACCCCAGGTGGCCCTTTGGTTAGCCACAGAATGGTTCTGGTCCAATAAACGGATTAGTAGCACCCCTTTTGGCAAATTTATCTGGTAGTTCGTTACTCTCAATACCCTCATGACCTGGCACCCACAACGAAGTTACTTTTTTAAAACCGTGAAGATATCCCAAAGTACCTTGAATAGGACATTAGATGAGACAAGAGCTTTTAATACACGTACAGCTTGGCTATCGAAAATGGTGTAGATATGTGCGTTACGTAGGTCACTTCTAATACACTCTCTAGCACAAAGCTCTATGGTATGTACTTTTGCCTGAAAATGTGTTGGGATTTACCAAAGCCCTTAGATAGACGGTAATAAGGTTCAACGTCTTAGAACCACCTGTATAAAATATGATACCCGTCCTCCATCTTCCAAGTTAACCGCTCCTAAGAACTATTGTACTAGTTCATGGTGTAGATATGTGCGTTACGTAGGTCACTTCTAATACACTCTCTAGCACAAAGCTCTATGGTATGTACTTTTGCCTGAAAATGTGTTGGGATTTACCAAAGCCCTTAGATAGACGGTAATAAGGTTCAACGTCTTAGAACCACCTGTATAAAATATGATACCCGTCCTCCATCTTCCAAGTTAACCGCTCCTAAGAACTATTGTACTTTGAAAAACTGGTTTAAGTTAGTTTAACGACTTTAAAGGAGTGGAGAGATGGTTGGCTTCTGGAATTCTTTTAGGTCCGATACAATCTAAAGATGCCTAAACAGGTAGCCTGGTTTGAAAGTTTTGGAATGTCCTAACCTGAGAACCCCTTTACCCGCTTACTTTTTAATATTCAAATGCGAAGGTAGCAGGTATAAAAGAGCTTCAAGAGCTGTCGTGGGGCATGTTCTTAGGGCACCTGTAATACCCAAGCATGACAGTCTGTGAACTGTACGAAGGGTCGTTTGGTTAATAAGTTGTTGAATCTTAGGCCACCAAACCAGAGCCGCGTAGGTGATGACGGATCTGACTATTACCAGATATGCCCACTGTATCAATTTTAGTTATAGACCCAAGGTTTTATCGAAGTCATAACTCCAAAAGATTTGAATCGCTCTTCTATCTAGTGTCAAGTCGATAACCACATGGAGGAAGAAATGCGCCCACGCTTCCTGGTATCTGAAAACGAAGCTGCTGCTACACAGGACAATAATTTTGTCGGATCTCATTTATTCTTAGAAATTAGGATCCTCAACGGACTCTAGGCCGCGTTCTCCAAATAATTTTTGCCCTGCTCTAAAAAAAGCCTGTTTAGCGATAAATCCATGATGCGCTATCATAAAACCCCGATTGAGACTAAAATAAAATTCGATATATTTTAATTTACCAATGGCGTCCATGAGAATGGCCCATAATAAATAAAGTTCAATATATATTTTCAGTTAACGATGAGAATGGCCCTTCATTCAATGGAGGGACGGCGTTAATCACAATGCTTCAAATATGTCGGGATTGTCAAATTTGAAGATCATGGAACATTTGGAGTTCATTGAGTCAGCAGGCCCAGACTGGATTTCCGACCAGAACGCTAAAAACTAGCTGGAACTGTCAAACTAGAAACTTTAATTCCTCAGATCTTGACAGGATAGCTAATAAATCAATTTAGAAAATTTCTAGACGTCCAGCTTTCTTTGCTTCAATAGACCTAGAGTAGACTCCCCGTTGATGATTATGAAATGTGCACGTGTATGTAGGTGCCAGTAGGTCGCCATATAACCTCACTATGTCCGGTACGGAGCTCCGTACAAATGTGACTTGATTTTAAGGTAAAAATTAACATATGAGATGACAGACAACATAAAATTCTTTCCAATAACGGAAAATTAATTCAAGAAATTTTTATAAACTGTTATGATGAGTTGGAGTTCCGTGAAGATTATTCTCACTTCGATCGACATTCCTTGTACTCTCGATTATCGTAAATCTTTAAACTTTATACGCTGTTATAAACTGGGTATCTCAGTCATTTTATTCTCTATACCAAATGACACATATATTAATATAGAAATATTTGCTTAACGTTGATTTATCTAATTGCTCAATCCCGTAACGCGTGTAAAATGTTCGTATTAACGTCAAATTATAAAAGTGCATAGAATACTACTCATCACACTATTCAATGCACAAATTATACTATTAGTTTTCAGTATCTAAGGTAACCTGCAACCGATAACGTAAATTTCTAATTCGTTCTGACAGTGCCTTCCCAATTTTTCCAAATTCATTCTTAAAATAATTTTTTTCTTGTTGGTTTTTTTTTTTTGAAAATAGAATAAACATTTACTAATTTATTGATTTATATAAGTGTTATCTATTATAGATACAATAGATTTTTTTGCTTCAGTAAATATTCTTAAAAAAAAAAAACTAAAATTTTTTTGGTTTAGAAAAAAATGTGACACTTTTCAGAGTAATTTTAATACTACTATTCAGGATAAATCATTTTGAGAAGGAGAAAAATACGAGGAAGGATTTCAATTGAATTTTATTAAGAAAATTATTTTTGTTTTTATTAAAAAAAAAAAGTACTTTTAAGAAAACCTTCATAGAAAAAGTAGCACTTCAAATGAATCAATAATCGAAAAAGTCGAAAAGAAAATTGAAAACACATAAATTAATTATTTCTGTTGCAGAAATCCTGTAGAAAAATTTAAATAAAAAATAAGAGAAAATATCCAAATTTTTTTTTGGTAAATAATTTTTAAATATTTAAATTTTCAAAAGATAATAATCACTTTCGAAAAGATTCCATACAATTTATGGCATTTTCATCGAAATGCCATTTAGTCAATTTTATTTATAGAGAATGCTAATTTTTTTCTTTTTACTTAAATTTACATAAAAAAATAAACAAAAAAAAGCCAGTCACCTTTTCAATCTGGTATAAAGTATAAAAAGAAGTTGTTGTAGTTAAATCCTTTTTATTTTGTATTTTTGTTGTTTTTTTTTGGCTTATAAGAGGCGGCAGAGGGACGTTTGTTTGGACGGAAATGCATTCCAATCGTTCTAGAAATTAATTTATTATAAGCTACCGTTGAGGGTTAATATGAACAATATCGAAATATTATTTATTATAAAAAGAAGTCCAAAAGAAAAAAAAGGAATATTTTATGAATAAAAATCACAAAAACTATTAAATTATTATAATCTTATTTTTTTTTTGCATTGAAATGTCACAAAATTGATATTCCAAATAAACACAAACACAAATATTTAAATTGAATAAAATGTAAAAAAAATTTATTTCTTTTGAGGAGGGAATGGGGATGGTATAAATTCCAATTTATCTAAGAAAATAAAAATCTTTAATTGAATTTATTATATGCCATATCAAATGGGAGTATCTCTAGTAAAAATGTTTTTAGATTAATGTCACACGATTTGATTATTTTCTTCAAAAAAACATCTTCGCAAATACAAAAAAAGAAGACTTGTTTTATTAATCATTTGTGGCTATTGTCTTTCTTCTAAAAGTCCAATTTTCAAACTACTGCAAAAGGTGAAGAGGGGACTGTATCTTATGTGTAAAATCTTTTAAAAATGCATCGAATCCGTCAAAGAAAAGTGTAATTGAAAAGAGATAAAAATTTTATATGACACAAAGAAAAAAAATTGTTTTTATTGTAATAATGGTGTGAATAAAATTAATTAATTTTAAATCTGAGCATGGACATTATTATTATTTCTATTGTGGTGATAAACATTTACGAATATGAATGGCCAATATTTTATACGATTTCGTTTATATTTCGATTTGGACACCTTTTATGCGAGAGCGAATATGCAAAATTTCTGCTGAATATTTCCTGAAGATCTATCATTAAAAAAATCTAGTCAAAAACAAGTTTATTTTCTCTTCAACATATTGTATATTAACCCCTGTACTGCCACTCTGTCCCCATCCCTCAGTTACCCATGATCATTTTATTTTTCTTCTTCTAAATAGTATTTTCAGTTTCGACCTTAGTTGCAATTTACACAACGAGTTCAAAACCGGCGAGTTATTTGTAGTTGATCTAACTTTGAGATCGCATTTTCATTTTTACATTAATTTGTTATTACGTTATTATTATTATTGGTGGTGGGTCTTTTGATTATTCCGAATTCCTTGAAATGTGAACAAGTTCAAATGACCAGAAATATGGTTTTTTTTATATATAAAAAAAAACAACAACAACAACAACAACAAAAACTACAACAAACGATAGATGCTGAGCGATCTATTCCCATAGAGTTATTATATCTAATGCGTAGAGTTGGGGGGCTGTTGGTTTTTTTGTCTATTTTTAATGTAACTGATTTCCTTCAATTCATTAAGATTATTTCATAAAGATCATAAGGAACAACAAAAAATAATTTTCCATTTTTTTTTTATATATTATAATTTATTAACATTAATTAGAAGATATTCATTATTTGTGCTCAGGTCACTGTAGCCAATTAAAATTAATATTTTTAAACCGAACAAATTCCCCACACACCGATTCATGCTGCAGCGAATCTCCGAACCTTAGTTCAGCTCAGATTTTCGCATAATTGCTCGTCGTTGAGCGGTGCGCCATTGCTGCGCTGTGGCTAGTTGCAGCAGGTCGATTTTTCGTGTGGTCAATGTCGGCGTTGAATTCGAAAAATTTTGCGTATTTGACTGAGTAGAAAAATTAATGTCGCCAGTTATACGATGCGATGGAGATCTAACGCCATAAGGAAAAGTAGACTTTTTGAAGCTAGGTAAGAGGGGGAGGGGGAGTGGGGTTTGGTTGAGCGAAGAATGTTATCAGAAGCACATATTTTCGATGATATCACAAAAGTTTGTGATGTTTACAATCTTTGAGATTTTATGTGGATTATAATCACAAGTTTATAGAGATGACGCGACACAACCAGGAAGCTGAGAAGCTCTTCGTGCGAAAGGCCTTTAATGTGGAATGATTTTTAATCGTTGACTTTTATTTTAAATTTCTGTGCTTGGACTATAATGATACGTTTGGTGAGAGACATTTGTTTTTTTTTTGGTTTTTGATTGACAAATATGAAAAACAAACGCCCCACCAAGAAAGGAGAATTTTTGGCGTCATCCAACTTGGCGTCTCTTCTAATCGTTTTTCTTTGCTAATAAATAAAAAAATTCCTTGAATTTTATTTGAAGATGTAAATTTCTGAGGTTTTCTATTATGTAGATATGTGACTACTGTGGTGATGATGTCTGAAATTTGACTGTACCAAAAGAGAGAATTTTTGTTTTTTTTTTTGTCATTTCAAAAAGCGACAACAATTAAGACTGACCCAAACCGAAAACGCGGATATAAAATTTCCATAATAAAAATAAATCATAACGAATCATCTTTAAAAAAAAAATAACTGGAAAATGCCTGCTCTGTTTTTCGGTGGAAATTTTTATTGTCTGTGTCGCTAGTTTAGGCGATACCCAACCATGAGTAATTTGGTGGCTGATAAAAATTCACCTTCATCATTGTCGAGTTCATCTTCAATGCGACGCATGTACCCATGTAATGATGAGTAATGATTTCTAGAAGAACATTTTCTAAATTCTAGCACGTACAGGTTCTGCCACACACTACAACTGATGATTGTGTCTACCTACAACGACTTCTTCATTGGCTTTTTTCGAACCGAACAAAAAAAACAACACTGATTTTGAAAATATTCTCCCTTATTGACCTTCTTAATAAATAAAAAAGTTTATATTTATTTATGATCAGAATAGAAATAGAGAAAAATAAAAGAAGAAATTGAGTAATTTTGGGACCTTCATTCGAGGGCATCTGCTTTTCGGAGTCCTCGCCTGAACGTAATCAATCAAAAGCGAAGTTACAACGTAAACGCCAGACGATCGATCCTATTACCCGAAACCGAATCGAAATTATGAAATAAACAATTTAAGTCGGATTGGTAGAATTTACAACATAATATCTGTAATTAAGTACAGTGCAAATCTTAGGACTAATTAGCTAATGAAGGCGTCAAGTTTACGTAAGAGCCCAGCAAATGAGTGTGAAATTTTTCGACAGCGTGAGATACCAGCAGAAACGAAGGCCGAAACGAACAAGTTCCGATTGGATTTGAATCAACATCATTTTGGAGCCTACCACCATCCGGTTCAAGGACGATGCGCATAGCTATTATTATGCCGACGAATAAATAATTAATAATAGCTTAATTTATGGCTGATAGTCGAAATGTTAATGGATAAAAATGAACTAAACGATGTCAGGCACCCTGCTATGTTCTCAGTGGAGCTGATGTCTTCTTTTTTGTGATTTTCTCTATGTGATTTAAATTGTCAATTTTTTCCCCAACTTCCTCATCGCAAAATTGAACCAGTTTTTAAAAAAAAAAACATTTTTGTTATTTTTTGTTGTTGCTGTAAACATGTTCATAAATAATTGGATAATAGCAATTTTTATTATTAAATGTTAGGATTTATAAATTTTTCGATATCATAAAATTATATTTAAAATGTTGAAATGAAGAATTTTTATTTAATTCGATTTTATTTCCTTTGTGAAAATATATAAATTGTGTTTTACGAGATAGAGTAACCGGAAGGAGAAGGATTCGATTTTATTTAGTTGATATTATTGAATTTTTCCATCAAGAGTAGTTTGGTTTGTATTTGATAGTGCACTGCATTATCGAAAGTGATAATGAAGCTGTTCTAAAATTGATTTTTTGTAACATTTGAATTGAAATGTTAATAAGATCATTTGGCAGTAAATGCCACTAGTTTTATTCAAACTAAGAATTAGTGTACACAAATTCTTTTAATGTACAATTGGCTATGTTGAGAGGAATTTTTTTGGTTTAATACTGAAATTATATAAACTGTATCCGATCTAGACCTCTTCAATCGAAGAATTTCAAACGTCCCATAATACTTCAGTTCAACAATTCCCGACTGTTTTTATTCTACTTGTCGGAAATTTGGTTTAAACTTGCCAAATCAAAGAATTGCGATCGTGTGTGATCTTAAATCTTGATAAACATAGCATTTTTTAGCATGTTTGGCGTGAGTCTGATCCAGGTCTGCTAAATCAAAGGATTGATTTAAAAAACTACAGGTGTTCTGTAGTTTTTTAATTCTATAATCCGAGAATGTTTTAGCATCTTGATCGAAAGTCCGGTCTAGCCTTATTGAATCCAAGGTTTTTACTTAACTGGCCCAGAGACCGGTCTGGATATAGTAAATCAAAGAATTCCAGATGTGCAATGATCTTCCAGTTTGTTTTTCTGTTCAGGTTTTTAACTTCAGATGTTTAGTAGTTTTCCAGTTCGATGAACCCAGCATTTTTGAGTTGGGATCCATAGCCGGGAGTATGGTCTAAAAAATCTAAACTTCCTACAATCTTCAAATTCGACAGGCTCAGCATGTTTTTAGATGTATAGCCAAGAGTCTAGTCTAGACATGTTACATCAATGAACTCCAGAAGTCCTGTGATCCTCCAGTTTGGCAAAACTAGACTTTTTGATCAAAAATTTTCAGACGGATCGTGATCATCGAGTACGACTATTTTACCATATTTTCAGAGTCTTGTTCGGGAGTTCTTCCTAGGCGTGATGAATCAAGAATTTCGCACGTCCTAGAATCTTTATATACAATAGTTCCATAATTTTTTTACTGTTCTGGCCGAGAGTCGAATGTAGATCGGCTGAATCGATGAAGTCCAGTCGTAGCGTAATTTTCCAGTTCGACCATTGTAGCATATTTCTAGCGGTCTAACCGAGAGTATGATCTAGACCTACGCAATTAATTATCTCCAAAGCTACCGTGGTCTTTCAGTTCAACAACATTATCATGTTTTTAACATCTTGGCTAAGAGTCAGGTCTAAGCCTGATAGATCAAAGTATTCCAGATCTTCCAGATCGACAATTTCATTATATTTTTAGCATCTTAGCCGGTAGTACCGAATTAAGGGATAATCTTAGCATACATTAAGCATCCTGGTCATGAGTCCAGTCTAAATCTGCTGAATAAAAAAATGCCAGATGTCCTAAAATCTTAATTTTTGTAATTAACAAATTTTTTTTTTGGCATTCTGGATCAAACATTCACATTCACTTCATCGAAGGCAGCGACTGGCCCCGTCTTCTTTGATCATAAATGGAGCTACTGTAAACTTTCCGGGCAGGAGCTATTCCCTCCGTATAGACATTCCCTCCGTAATTTGATATTAACTACAACCATCGTAAAGCAGGATTATCGTTAAAGAGGCTGCGGAATCGTTCATTTACATATAGGAGTCAAAGGGGGAGCCTCCTCTCATACACGAATACAAGGAGAATCCTTCCAATTGAATCTTTCCATCGAACACGGTGCCAAAAAAGAATCTTTATGCCGAACATGGCATATGAGAGGATCTTCTTCTCGAACACAGGATTAACGGAAGATGCTTTTCCCAAATATGGGACAAAAGGTATATCTTTTTACAACGGCAAAGAAAAATTCAAAACACCCCGCGCCCACCAATACGGGGCAAAAGAAGAGTTATTCTATCAAACACGTTGCCAAAGGAGGATAATCCTATCGAATAGAGGGGTAAAGGAGAATCCTCCTATCGAATACGGATCAAAAAGATAACCTTCCCTAAACGGGGGTCCAAAGTAGAAATGTTCCCCCAAATACGGTGCCCAAGAAAAATCCTTCATAACACCCCACCCCCCTCAAAACGGGGCAAAAGAAGAGTTATCCTTCCAAACACGTGGCCAAAGGAGGATAATTCTCTCGCATATAGGGGTAAAGGAGAATCGTCGTTTCGAATACGGATCAAAAGGAAAATCCTTCCCTAAACGTGGTACCAAAGTGGAAACGTTCCCCTAAACACAGCACGAAGAAAAATCCTTCTCTCGAATACGGTACCAAAGGAGGAGCTTCCTCTGAAACATGGGGTCAAAGCAAAATTCTCACCCTAAATACGGAACCAAAGAATGTTCTCCTCTCGAACGCGACCTAAGAGTGGAATCTTCTAAGGGTGGAACAGGGGGCCAAAGTAAAAACTTTCTCTCGACCATAGCGCCCAGGGAATATCTTATCACCGAATATGGATCAAATGAGAATCCTTCCGTGAACGTGCTGCTAAAGGAGAATCGTTCTCGAATACGGCCTATGGAGGGATTCTCCCCTCGAACACAAAACTAAACAAGAATCCTTTGGCCGCGCATTGGACATAAAGGGTTTCCTCCTCTCAAACAAAGAGAGAAAGAGGGATCTCTCTCTCGAACATTATGCTTTCCCCAATCCTTCCTCTGAATACGATGCCAAAGAAGGATTCTCTTCTCGAACACGGGAATAGAGGAGGATCCTCCTTAGAATGCGTCATGGTTTTTAGCGAGAACTCACAATTCTAAAAAATTTAATGAAGATCGGCAAGACCAATTAAGGTATATAATTTTGAACATCAGAAGAGGCTCTGCTGGCTGCCAAAAGCATTTTATAGAAAAATAAAATACGTAAAAATTCTCCTAAAAACTACAACAACTAAAATTCTAGTAGTTTTTTTACCCTCGTGACTATTTAGCAACAACCAAAAACTGTCGTCTCGTCCAGCAACAATAATAACACTTTAAATTCCTAACACTTTAAATATAGAAAATAACATTTAAATGGGTGCACATTTAAATATCATAATAAACAGGAAAAATAAACAATCATTATAGGAGATTACAGATCCATTCGAAGATGGATAATTTTCGTTCTAATTTATATGTGCGCGTAGGCCGATAATGGGGCAATCATACCGAAAAGATTACCGAAAAAATTAACAATCTCGTTTAATACATATTCTCTGTGGCCTTGAAAAAATTATCTCACTTCTAGCTGCACAACAATCAACCTTCCAAAATTATTCAATTTTGAAAAAAAAACTAAATAAATAAAAATATTTTGCATTAGAAAATTATTGTCTACTTAAAAACACAAAATTGATTCGTGGTCCATTTTTGTGTTTTTATTTTAGTCTCGAAATTTATGAATGCAAAATTTCTCCTTTTACGTCCAAAATGTTTACCTCAATTCAGCTCACCTAATCCAAAAGCTATAAAAAAACTATAACATTTTGAATATTTTCCAACTTGCCAAGTAATTAATTATATAAAAATTTGCCATAATTGATACTGCATTAAGAAATCTCGTAACTACAATATTTTCATTTTTTGCCAAATAAAAACCGCAAATATGGTAAATTCCAACTAATCAAGACAAATCGAATAGTAATTTTTTTTATTTTATTATTATTTATTATTCATTATATTTTTGCAATTTAGCCTATTTTAAAGATGAATTATTTTCGAAAATTATATCGTTTGCCATTAAAAAATTCAGAAACTAAACATTTATTTTGTAATAAAATTAAATGAAAAAATTACTATTGGAATATATTATTAAAAACATTGATTAATTTTTATTGAAGGACCTCAAATTTAAAATGTTATTTAGTACGAATTAAAAAAAAACAATGTTGAATATGAAGAAAGGAAGTGCACAGATTTGATTGTGCTTTTAAGCGAGCACTCGTAAAAGTTGACTAAATAAACTTCCGCTAAAATTGTAATTTCGTATATTTTCTTTTGGTTTATTAAAATTGAAAAGATTCCATTACAAAAAAGAAGATGAAAATGATGGAGAGAAAAAAAACCATTCGAAAGTGGAATAGCTTCGATGGAAACAAAGTGCCACAGACCCCACCACTTCCAACCGTTTTTCTTTTCCATCTACGCATGATCAGCCTTGAACAATTTAAATTTTCTGTGAATAAATTAAACTTAATCGATCGAAATATGGCTTTGATCGCATAGTTTTCAGCTCCACAACAGTCCAAATCGTTGGATGCTACTATACCTCTGGGCCCTGTGCACAGTGGCACGCGATACTGTGCAGTTGGCACGTGACGTAATCGTTTCTGTCATTAAAGTTGGGGCCATGATTACGATCACAGCTACTGGTCATTCCGTTCAATGCACTGAGGGGCGCGCGAACACCTTGAAATGTTTCGTTTTCTTTTGTTTTTCGTTGTTTTTTTCTTATTTAATAAATTTGATATTTCTGATAAAAAAAACCAATTGGTTATTAGAGAAAAACTACGAAAAATTTTATTCCCTATCGAAAATTTCCATTTTTCGGTTAATAATTTTTTTTAGTTTGACAGAAATTTTTTCAGAACAGAAAATTTT
This sequence comes from Atherix ibis, assembly GCA_958298945.1. Classification (NCBI taxonomy): domain Eukaryota; kingdom Metazoa; phylum Arthropoda; class Insecta; order Diptera; family Athericidae; genus Atherix; species Atherix ibis. The sequence goes on along the minus strand of OY282607.1, from coordinate 1,229,657 downwards.
TGTACGCCAAAAAATATTTTTCAGTTTTCCATATTTTTTAGTAATTTTTCCAATTTTTAAATATGCCATTTGGTATGAGGAATTTTTTAGATGTTATTGCACTTAACATATGAGCATAATGTTCCAGGACATTTCAACTTAAGGTCCACTTGGGACTCATTGTGTAGGAGGTGCGTAAAAGGTTCATTTTTAGTCAGCATATTTTTCTTATAGAAAAAAATACGAGTATTAAAATCAATACAAAAAAAAAACAAATTCAATTAAACTCTTAACTTTTCGAAGTGGACGATTTTTAGAAAATTATGTTCCAACGTGATTCCATTGAAGTAGGTAAGCCACAGCCATAATTTTTGGCTTACCCATGATTTTCCGCACCGTTTTGGCTTACCCATACTTTTTGGCTTATAAAATTTAAATGATGAGGAAAATTTTCATTATGCAATAGAATTCCTCCTCACATTCCTCACTTTCCTTTTTTAAGGAAAATTAAAAAAAAAAAAAAACATTTCGAAGATTTATTTAAAAAAAATAATATGAAAAATTCGTTCCGTTGTGCAACAAAAAATATTGACAGAAAATCAAAAGTTTGCTAAAAATCTAGACTAAACAAAATACAATGGCTTCTTTATATACTACCCAAAATATATACAATGGCTTCCTTACAGTGGATTGTGTACAGACTATTTTTCGAACACAATGGCTTCTTACAGTCACTTGAAAGCTTTCAGAGCCTCATATATGATAATTTTGCTTATTGAAAGTCTGTATAAGGAAAAGTATCATATATGAGGCTCTGAAAATTTACAAGTAAATGTAAAGAAGCCTTTGTATTCAGAAAAAATGATTGTTTGATGTACATTTTAGTCTGAACGTAAATGTTATCAGTCGTATTTATTAGAAAATGAAGACTGGGAGACCGTTACCGTCAATTCTGACCGTTTTGACTGCATGATAACCAACCTTTTCTATCGTAAACTTAAAGATGTTAATCTGGATCGTATGTAATTTCAACAACATTGCACCACAAATCATAGAAAAAGACTCTATTGTGTAAACAGTTCTCAGGACACGTAATTTCAAAATTTTGTCATGTTAACTAGGCTCCAAGATTGTGCGTTTTTCAATTTTTTTTTTGCAGATAATTTCTAAATTTAAGAAAGTCTAAAAACCAACTTTCAAAGTATAGCTCGAAATAAGCGAAAAAGTCATTCAAAATTTACCAATTTAAGAATTGAGTACTGCAAGAATTTTTATAACAATAATTTTTAAAAAATTAAACCTGAAAATTTTTTTGTAAATATTGTAAAGGATCGGTTATAGAATACTGCCTTGTGAACTGGCGGCAAAGATAGAGTAAATGTCAGAATACTTAATATTTTCAACTAGCTGAAAATAGCGGTCTGAGAGATATGATTTTAGGATATGGAAATAACCAGAGGGTAGGACTCGCTGCAACTTCTAAAGCAATGCATACACGGTCGAAAGCGTGTAAGATGTCAAGAAATAGACATGGGCTATATTCATTTTGCTTTAACAAATATGCTATGCAATCGACTATACGATGGACTGCTGAATACTAAAATGCTCAGCTCTAAATCCAAAATGATAATGGCGAATCACACCCTCGGTTTCTAAAATACGATTTTTCTTGAATTTTCAATTAAATTATTTTCAATAAAATGCCATAGATTTAGTAATATAATAAAATAAAAATTTAATTAAAATCCAAATTTTGAATTTATTTTATTAAACTCTACTTTACAAAGCGCAAATTGGATAGACCTTTTAGAATATTTTTTTAACTGGAAATACGTGCCTGCAATAATGGGTGTGTGTCTTTGGATGCGCAAGAACTTCAATTTCGCAAGCCGCTGTAAGTAATTTGTTGCTGTTGTCATAATTTTCGATGGAAACCATTTGGGAAAAAAATATGTTTTTTTTAGGAAATGCACGGGTTTTTCTAAGCTTTTTTTAAATATTTTCTTAAAAAAAAAAAACAAATTTAAAAATACCGAAAATAGTCTTTTTCAAAATATTTTTTTAAATGGTGCTCTTTTAAAATTTTCAGAATAAACGAAAGACAAAAAAGCAAAATGACATCATGTCAACCACAAGGAATCAATAATTTTTGAATTGATTGTTTATTGATTCAAAAAAAAACCGATTTCTAATATATAATTTCTGGAAGATAAACAGATATAAAATTGATTATTTGTAAGATTTTCTTAGAATTAAGTTTATTTTCTAAGAACAACTGCTATGAACTGGCCCATATAAGAAAATGCGTTGCTTAATTTTTTTTGAAGAGTTAGTGATTCATCGATAATTTTCCCAGCAAAAACAAAAATATTTTAGATAACAATCATTATCTGACCGAATATTCATAAACCAATTATTAGATTCCAAATAAAAAGCTCATTAAATAAATTCAAGTACAAAAATTCTTTCGTAAAAAATTGAATTTTTTCTTTCGTATGCAGTATCTAAAAGCAATAATATTGAGGGTCCTTCTTCACATTTTTTTTTGTGTTTTTTCTTATTTTTTTTCCTTATTTTTAAAATACGATCTTCAATTAGCTATAATTTACTAAAGTTAAACTGTACACATACAAGTTGTTTGCCTTCATTTCATTATAAAATTTCAATGATTTTTTAATCTTATACTATCGAAATCAATTTAACAGTCGTAAGTTGAAAGATAAAATATGGAAAAATATGAACTTAAAATTACTTACCGATTTATTGATGACTTATGATAAGTAATAAAGGTGGGAGGATTCAAATATTGTTAAGTAGTTTAATTTTGGAATGTCGCCATTATGAAATGTTACTCGCTTATTACAACCTTAGTCCCGTTTCATAAAATTAACTATAAAAAATATTACATTTTATGGTAGAGAAAAAAATTCCTGAGCGTTATTAATTTTTAAGTTAAAAAAAAATATTATTCAACCACTCTGGATATAAGAAACTGTTTGTTAAGATATCAAATAAGGGACATTTATTATTGCATTGTATGGAGGATTATCCAATTTGTAATTTGGAAAATAAAATTTATTAAATTATATTCTATAATCGGAATTTAATAAAATTTTATATTAATTAATCGAAAAAGTTCGTGGCGTTTTTGAGTAATATTAAACGATTATATAAGAGTGTTAAAATTAATTTATTCAAACCAAATATTCTCCATAACTATTGACAATATTTGGGCATTTTTTCATCAGTGAACAACTTCTAGTGGCTTTTAAAGGCTACTTTTGGTTCGATTAAGGGAGTCTGAGGGTACTATGTCTAGACTATATGGCCTGATCAATTGAAACCGAGTTAACAGTTTGACTAAACATCCAGCATAATCTTAATCCTGGCTTTGAAATTGTTTGTGATGATATCTTTCGAACAATATACTCGCTTCACAAACGGCTCAATTTCACTGCGCTTCAGCAGCGTACCGCAGATGTTAAGCTAGTCCTTCTGTTTTTCACACTCAATTCATGACGCACCCAAACATGGAGTTTCTTTTTGAACCTAGCATTTTAAAATTTTTTTTCGGTAATTGGCTGACCAGAACGGGGATCATCTTTGAGCTTGAATCACTTTTGATACAATAAACCGATTTCAATAAAGTTTTGCTCTATACAACGCTTTTAGTATCACCTTTTACCTATTCAAAATATCGTTCATTGTTGTTTTATTGCGACTAGTGGTGACTGAGTTATTGACATTGAACTTCATTTGTCGGAAAATGCCACGAACTTTTTCGACTAACTAATATTACTAAAGCTTTACTATTATATATAACGTATAATTTCATTTAAATTGCTACCTTGAGATTTCTTGCAGGACTCGATTCTAGGATACTTTTTGATGGCTTTTTTGTTAGGTAATTCGAATATTACCTACTGGATGTTGGTTTTTAAATAAACTAAAATTTTAAAATTATCTGTATTTATACAAGTTTTCATGTTGTCTGATAAAATAAAGTCCAACAGCGTCAAATCGGACGATCTTGAAGGTTAATTAACATCACCAAATCTTCAAATTATCTAACCTGAGAATGTATCACCCAAAAAGCTCAAAAATTTCTCGTTATGTGTAGCTTACTATGAAATTCTTCAAGTTTAAGGTAAAAAAAGGCAGCATAATTACGGCCATAGCGCTCAGAACTGACGGTAACGGTTTTCCTTTTTTCAATTTCAAAGAAATACACATTCCGACCAAAATACACATCAGAGAGTTACTTTTTACAGATAAAATTACTTTTTTTATACTTATTAATAGGTATTTTAAGCCTTACATATAGTAAAATGGTTAATTGACGTATCCACCAAACGAGAAAAGAGTCTAATTATTTCTATTTTAAGCGCAAAACCTAGAATCATCATTTTTGTAGAAATTTTGTGCAATTTTTTTTTAATATAATTTATTAATTTACAATATAAAATGGCAAATTTTATACCAAATAACTATAAGATTAAATAATATATGAGATTAACATCAATTTAATAACGAGGCTCTATTTTTAGAACTACAAAATAGATTATCCTGTTATATATAATATTGCAGATACTAAAAAAAAATGCACATTTGAAAATATTTTATCGAATATAATTTATAGATTTTATCCTAAAAATAAAAATTTTTGCTCCCAATGCAAATTGGCCAATTCACCCTTTATTGAGATAATCGAATAATTCCACCTCAACAATTTCGTACACTTCTTACCACGCGGTTTGAGTTCTTGCTAAGCGATGGTAATTGCCTAAGAAATAACGTATCTATTATCCGCTTGTGCCCTTATTTTTTGTTTAACTTAAAAAAAAATATGTTTAAGAAAATTTGTTTGAAAAATCAGCATCTAAAGCCCAATTGACGTATGTTCTGTGCATTCCATGGTAAGAAAATTTTAAATATTGGATAACGACAGACCTGCACTTTCCAAAGTTCAAAATGTATAACCGAACGGGATGAGTTTTTTTTTATAGCAATTTTGCTATCTTTTCCTGATTCTTATAAACTTTACTTAATCTTAAATATTCTATTTTTAAATTTCTATAAAAAAAATTTAATTTTTTATCAATAAAACTAATTTTTTTCTTGTTTTGTAAAACAGACGATTTTGTTAAAATTTCTCATGTCTACTTATTGAAATATTTTGTCAGCTACACTGGTTCCGGAAATAAATTGATTAATAAGTTTTTGAATATAAAAAATCGAAGTAAAAAAAATGAAATAAAGAAAACAGAAAAACATTTAAATCATCGTTCGTCGCCAGTAGCAATTTTACTCCCGGATCTTAAGAAGCTTTCTTTGAATTTGGTTTTCTGATTCTTTTCATATTAAAAACTCCAACAATACAAAAGAAAAGAATTCAATTTTCGATCAAAGATTAACCACAAATAAGATAACTGTCTATCATGATATTTGCTAATTTTGTGTTATTCCCTTTATGGTATTTTTTTTTGGTCATTATTACTGCGCAAGAAAATGCCTGCTGCGTGTACCTGCAATATGCAGTATTGAGAAAGTGCAGCATTTTCGGGATCAACGCATTCAGAAAATGCAACATTTTCGGGACCAGATATTCTTGACGATCTTGAATTTTTTGGAAATTTCCAAAAATCGATTTAATTCTTCTTGCAAAAACAAACAAGAAATTCGCCACTTTTTATTTGTTGGCAGTCATCATTACATGCAAGTATGTTGTTTGAATTTTTTTGAATGCCTTCATTTTACGTTTTTGTATTTCTTTTTGATTTTTTTTGTAGTATAGCTTATTATATGTTGTCTTGTGTACGAAACGACCTCTCTCTTATATGAAATTGTTGAAATTTATTAGTGCCCAGGCGACGGAAATTAATTTATTCAGACTGTACTAATGTTGGAACAGCTTCTGCCGATGTGCTGATACGGAATCTCTCCACTCTCTTCCATACCATATCTAGACGACCATCTCCAACCAGCATGTGACATTTTTTCAGCGGACGTCCTCCCAAAACAACAATTCACATAAAAATATATGGCACGGCAATGCTCCAAACGGCCAGGTTCATTATCTCCACTGTTAACCCCCAAAATGAACTTTAGTGCATGTCAAAAACATCTTAAAATCTTTCTGTAACATTCTCTCTTGTATCTTCTGGAAGAATATACGATATTTTCCTCTTAGTTTTGGTTTTATTTATTTTTTATTTTAATTTAAAAATATATAAATTTTTTCTTCCCTTCAATTTAAATTCTGCAACGTTTCGGACCTTTCTTTTTTGTCGTTAAGAAAACATATTGCAGAACTAGAAATCTGTATGGAAATTTAATTCTAATCGGATTTGAGATATTATTGACTATAGTTCTGCTTGAATGAAAACAAATCAAAAGTCCACAAAAAAAAAAAAAAAAAAAAAAAACAAACAACAAAAAATTACTACCAAATAATTGATGAAAAATTATGAGATAAGCCAAATCACAACCGTTAATTTACTTAATATTGCTAAGAGGTCGTAATATTAATATTATTCTTTTAAAAAACCCTGTTAATTAATGAATATTTATGAGTTCAAAGAGAGAAAAAGTGGGTAAATTCCCATATTATCATCATCAGACATTGTAGTTTTATAGCGAAATTCGTAAATTACTACCGTAAAAATGCTAATTAGCTTCTTAGTTTCCCTAATGGACAGGTCGGTCAAATGTCGAATGTTATTGAAAAATTCTTGTTATTAATGTGTAAGATTATTTATATTTATTAGCCAAATCTGAAAATCGTAATCAAATGAATTTGGCTTGACCAGAAAATGTAATTAACCAAGAATATTTGCTACCTAAAAAACTGAGAAAAAAAATGTAATTTTCTTGTCACTTTTAAAAATTATACCAAAAACAGTTGTAATTGTCAGCCATTTTTTGTTAAATTATACCATAAAAGTGATAACTCTGTCAGTTTTTTTTTGAAAATTGAACCAAAATTTGTTATTTTGCGCCACTTTTGAAAGTTATACCAAAATTTTTGAAATTTTATATGATTTTTACAAATTATAATAAAAAATTGTGATTTTTAAAATTATACCAAAAAATTGTCACTTAACACCTTCTGGTCCAAATTTTTTTTTATATCCATGTCAATTAAACTTTAAAGGACTTTTAACATTTATACCAAAAAAATTTGGAATTTTGTCATTTTCGAAAATTATACCACAAAAAACTAATTTTAAAATTTTGTGCCAGTTTTGAAAATAATACCAAAAATTGTTTTTGATAGTATTTTTATAAGTTATACTAACAAAGAAAAATGAATTGTAAAAATTATACCAGAAAATGTTGGAATTTTGAGCCAGTTTTGAAAATTTTATCAAAAAAATGTAATTATATACCAGTTTTAATAATAATACAAAAAAGTTGTAGCTTTTAAAATAGTACCAAACAATTTTTTACTATAAGCCACTTCTATAATTTATACCAAAAACTTTGAAATTTTGTAATTTTGCCATTTGCGAAAATTATACCAAAAAAAAAAAAATAGTTTTAAAATTTTGGAACAATTTTCAAAAAATATATTAATTATCATTTTATAGCGCTTTTATAAGTTATACCAAAAAAATGTTAGTTTTAGAAATTATACCAAAAAATATTGAAATTTTAGGTTAATGTTGAAAATTTTATCAAAAATGTTGTAATTATCAGCCATATTGTTTTTTATACCAAAAATATTGAAATTTTATGCCATTTTTGAAAAGTATACTGGAAAACTTATGATTTTATACCACTTTTATTAATTACTTTTAACACTTATACAAAAAAAAATGTGGAATTTGGAGCAATTTTTGAAAATTATACCCAAAAACTGTACCGCAAAAACTTATCATTTTATACCACTTTTATTAATTACTTTTTAAAATTATACAAAAAAAAGTTGGAATTTGGAGCGATTTTTGAAAATTATACCCAAAAAGTAGCAGTTTTGAAAATTATACTTAAATAGTTATTTTTATACCATTTACTTGATTCCAGGTTATGCAGACAATACCATTTACTTGGTTCCAGGAGGCTCTCCATCGTCCTCTACTCATTTTAATTATAAGTTTGGCGCATCTAATGACCAAATAATGATACTCACAAGAGGAAGATGGTAGTCGCCAATTAGTAGCAAACGAGTGTATTTTCAAAATTCAGAGCAATCTGGATTGGTCATACAACACTTTCCCATGATATCCTCTTTGGTAACCAAATGACTATTCCTTCTTGACCCAAAATTTCTTTCTGTGTAAGACCCCTTGAACCCAATAATTCCCTTTCCAAAACTTCCCTTTTCATTTTCTCAGACAATCTAATATGCTCCATAAAATATAAAAATGCACACCCTTCAACTTACATTCGATAAGTTTTCATTAGGGAACCTGGCAATCCCAACCTACACGAAACATGAAGTCGCCAAATAGCTTCAAGGTCGTGGCGCTATCACCGAATTATCTCCGGCTTTTATCTCAGTTATGCTGAAATTTTTCCATACAAAAAAAAATGGTAAAAATATTTCTCAAGCAAATACGTATATAATATAATAAAATTAGTTTTATTGACGAGAATTAATAAAAAAAGAAAAAAAACAGTTTGATAACCAAAAAAAGCTTTTTGTTGTTGTTATTGTTGTTGTTGTTGGGAAAATAATCGATTTTCAAGGTAAATAAAATGAAAAAAAAATAAAATTAAATCTCATTAATTATGCAAAATAAATTTTTTTAAGCTAATAGAAAACTACTCTAAGGGCACTCATTATTTGATCTCATATTTTAGACAATTTTTATGGTATAAAAATTATTCAATACCAAATAAAAGGTATTTAATGAACAAAAAAAACGGCTGCAAGTAATAAAATCATTGCTGATATATAAAAATGACTGAATAAGAAATAACCTTAAAATTAGTGTATTTTGATCATTTGAGTAAAAATACAATATGATAAAAAAAATTTTGAATACTAGAAATGTGAATGTTTGTGAATCTTGAAAAATTTCTATTAATTATCAAACTGAAAAATGAATTCTTAAATGCAGATTAAAATTGGTATATGGAATACGAGCAACATAAATCATCTGCACTGGAATTAAAGATTTTTCAGGGGAAATTTTTTCAGTAAAATGCTAAAAAATAAAGCTCGAAAAAACTGTGAAAGAAAAAATAATTTTACGGTTTTTATAATTAATTAGAAAATTGAAGAACAAAAAACCATCATGAATGCGGAAAACAAATATTTCCAAATGTTTTCTTGTTTGTGTTTCGACTAATTTTTTCTTTTCTTTTTCAACTTTTAACATTTTATTATTAGGAAATTATTTGATTGTATGCACACAATATAAAATCCTTTTTTCTATGAATTCTTTTTTCTTTAATTAGATCCCCACAAAAATGGAAAATAACTTATTAATTTTGTATAATTAATTAACATCGAAATAATTATGTGGGTTATAGTCAGTCGATATAATTAAAAGAATATCGCCAAAGCCAGATTGCAATGTTAATATATGTACAAGATGGGCAAAGGGGGCAAGGGAGTGGGGGAAAAAAGCTCATAAATATATCCGCTTTTAATTAGTAGATATTTAATAAAGGTAGTGCAAAAAAAAAAATTTCCATTTATAATCGAAGGTAAAACGAACGTTATCATGTTCAGCTCTTTTTCTTCTTTCTCTTCTTGATCTGCTTTTAGGAAATAGCATCTTTTTGGATATTTGCACAAGTTACTACCAGAACGTTAAGAGTAAAAAAAACTAACTTTCCGCGTTTTTTTTTTAGAAATTTCCAACAAACAAATTTGATTCAGACAAATTGATCGAAAAGGAACAGTTTCGGCGACAGTGTACCATTTACAAAGTATCACGAACAAAACAACAACAACAACAACAAAATAAAAGACAAAAATTCTCTACAATTTGGAGAGGAAACAAAAACAAATAAGTATCTTTAAAAAAAAAACCATAATTTTTTGGAATTTTAATAGCGACAATAAGCAATAAGATCGCAAAGAACAACAACTGGACCGGAATAACCATCGCGCATCCTACACAATTGCAGTGCTGCGAACTATCGGCGATCGGCGATTACTACTCGTATCATTGGAAATTCGGTGAATTAGTTTCGAAGATTGTAGAGATCAATGCAAAAACACCCCGCAGGTCACTGATCACTACTGACCATCACTGCTCAATATTGTACGTCTTGCGGTGATCATCCGGTGTGCCGTCAGCTGGCGGACGCTAACGCAAGCCAACTCCGTTTGTTTGACGCAGCACGACGCGAGCGAAACGACACGTACGGCATTGGAGCAGGAATTAACCGCAGCGTCGCTTGTGTTGAGGTCGATCAATATGAATCGTTGACTTTGCTGACCGTCGGACAGTTACGGATGCTGACTTCGTCATCGTTTCACTCGAAAAAAGAGCAAAAGTAGACGCGATTTTTCAGTATTTAAACCTGCAGCGTAAAAAACTAAAGCGCACACTTCTTATCGAGACCTCAAGCAGAAGGGATTACCAAAAACAAGATCCGCGAGTTCTTCATAACAGAATCTAGAACACTGTCAGATTTTGCATCACGACGTTTTTGTGTGATCCACTAAAACCGAAATTCAAAAAAAAGGTAAAGGACACTCGCATCCTTTAGCCAGAAAAATTTATTACTAAACAACTTGAAATAAAAAAGGATCATTACAACAGCAACTAAGAGTAACCAAAAAACAAAAAAAAAAAAAACATAAAAATAGAGAGTATCTCAAATAAAATCGATAGTGTTAATAGTGTCCTAGTGCTAAATAATAGTAAATTTAGTTGTTTTCAAGTGTTCGTAAATTGGTTTCATTTTTATTTAGTTGTATATAAAAATTAGTGTTTAATTTAAAATTAGTCTATTCAAAAACTATCCAATTAAATATCTAATTAAGTAAAAAAGTGCATTCGGCGAAATATTTCATTTTCAATTCAACCAATCTCATCTTATCAAATTTAATTAATATTATTACATAGAGAGAGATTCACCTCGATCAAAGACGGAAATCATGAGCTGTAAAAATATTCCCACGATCAGTTTCCTGTTGGTGAGTAGAAATTTATAGAAAAAAATATTATTAATACTTGAAAAATTCTTGTTTTCTTCACCTTAACTAATAAATGAGCATGTATGTGATTATGAATTTTTGATTAATAATTATTTTTAATTATAATTAAATGGATTTTTTGTTGTTGTTGTTATTACTTTTGTTGTCATTGAAAAATGTTTATCCTTTTAAATATTTTTCCTTTCTAAAAGTAATCTCAAACGTCCATCAGGACTTTTTTTTGTGAACAGAATATAAAATTTACATGCTGAAAGGGAAATTGCATAACGTATAGGCGTTCTCATTAAAATTAATTGAAGTGCTTTGAACTTTGCTGGTGATTTTTACCATTTTTTTTCGTTGGAAAATTTTTCACAAATAAAAACCAATAGAAATAAATTAAAATTTAAAGATTTTCACAAATTTTTATTATACACACTTTGCTTAATACTACAAAAATAATTACTTATATTCACCTGTGGATTTTTTTTTTACATTTTCAAATTAATTATTTTTCAAAATAACATCAAACTTTTTATATTGCTAAATTATTTTTAATTAGATAAATTTTGATTTTGTATCCTTTTTTTCATCAAAAAATTTTGTAATAACATTTTTGCATTTGTTTTTTTTTTCTCAATATTTTCATAAATATTAATTAATTTAATAGCAAGAAAATATTATTAAAAATTTTGATATAATAAATTATTATAATGCAATCGAGATGATTTTATGCACATTTTAATATCTTCCTTTTTAGTAAGTTAAAAACTTGTTTTTTGTTGTTGTCTATTTTTAATCTACACCTATTCAACGAAAAAAAAAAAATAACAAAAATAATAACAAAATAAATGATGACATTTTTTATTTTCAATAATAAATCAAAAATATACAAAAATTTATTTGTAATAAATTTTAGATTAATAATACAATAAAAATATCTTTAAAATATATTTAAAATTTCAAAAAAAAAAACTTGCAAGGATTTTATGGTAATTTCCAATTTTTACCTTTTTGGTGGAATTTTTGCACAAAAATACAAAAAAATATTTTTTTTTTTTGGTTTGCATTTTGAAAAGTAGGTCGAAAATGAAGATCATTTCATTATTTATTAATATTTATTTAAGCAAAATTCTTGCACTTATATGAAAAAATATGAAAAAAATTAAGAAGAAGAAGAAAAACAAGAAGAAGAAAAATTAATACGATTATTATAAAAGACAATTTTGTCCTTTCAATTTATAATATAAACAATATTTTTGAATTGAGGGTAAAATCGATTTTGCATATTAGCCCATTATTTTGGTAAAGATGGCATCAGAATTGATAAAATAACTCTTTTCGAATTGATAGGATTTCCCCCGTACACATATTGTTGATGATACGTTGTTTCAGTGTCACATTAAAAAAATAACATCAAGAATTTATCGATCAACGGAATGAAACTATCGATCGCCAAAGTTATTCGGACTATCGTTAAGCTATCGATCGACGGCGAGCGCTTGCTCTCTCTCTCTCTCTGGTGTTGCAAAGGTCACTCGCATTTGCATTTAAATTTGCATGCATTCAAAATGACTGAGTCAGATAGGCGCTATCCCATTAAATCACCTTGGCAAGGTGGTTCAGTTTGTCCATTTGCGGACACCGCAACGTCGACGTGGCACGCTGAACAGGAATCACTGCACTATAATTTATCGCTTTATTACCACCAATTTCCAATAATCCAATAAAAAAAAAGAAGCAGATGCGTTTTTTATGTTCATTTCCATTTGCATTAAACACGTTCGAATGTGCAGTTCCATTTCGCATCTTTCCCATATCATCTTCAACTACAGTGAAAGACGAATAAAAATCACCTTGTAGGCCATTCCGGCTATTAATCGCATGCATTCGAATATTTTTAGCCTTATTTCGACTTGTGCATTAATGCACCGAGATGGGGGCGGATTGCATTCATACTCTCACTACAACTGTACTTATATTACTGGTTTTTTTTAATAGAAAAAAAAATTTATGTTTTGATCTTGAATTTTTCCTTTTTGCTTTTTTTTGGGTGACTTTTTATTGTGGTAAATTTGATCATCCCAAGTGGTTGAGATTCAAATAAAAGTGATCGTCGAAAGTCACGATTAACATGCAACTGAGAAAAAAACACGCCTCATCTTTGGCCACTTATCAATTAATTAATTGATTATGACTCCATCTACCGGTATAGCCATGAAAGAGGAGGCTATTGGGACAAATAGTAATAATGGAATACCGAAAAATAATCACGACTTGGAATTTTGGTTATCGGCGAAGGTTGCGCATATTATTTTATTAGGTTGAACTTTTACCTTCCCAGAATGCGATCAGATGATATTGATAAGTTCATCCATGTATGCTTAACAAAATTGAAAGAAGAAAAAAAAACAACCTAAAAGTTAATATGGAGTAGCTCATCGAAGTCACGATCAATGTTCAGATACGAGTACAGACAAAATAGATATTTTCATAGGATTTGGCATTTTATATGTGAGATTATTAATTGCACATACTATCGAAACCCCAGCAGGGGTGGTGGAGGGGGATTGTTGTTTATTAGAATTTTTCACATATCAACTCTATATAACACGTATGTACCTGCGTGCCTACCTTGATCGTTGAGTGGGTATGTGTATGCGACTGAATGGATGGCATTTGGAATGCGGCAGTTGCTCCTTTATATTCGAATTATTGTGAATAGCCTTTAGCATACCAGATACTCGTATTTTCAAGTACAAATTCCATAAAAGATGTTTCTGTGTATTGATGTGAGTATTTTCGTATTTTGGGAAAATAACGCCTCTTCCCTTACCAATTAGATGTGAATGTATGCAATCAACTTTTGGTTTGATCCTAAAAAAAAATTTCAATCCATTTTGATCTATTCTAAAAGGTGAATTATTGAATTTTTCTTTTACAGGTTGGTGCTGTTATTGTATGCTCCCTGATATTGGAGATATCATCCGCAGAAAATGATGGCAAGTACAGAGCTAGTAAATATGGAGGAAATGGAAAGTACCGATCAGGTGGCGAAGGTAATTTTGATTAGAAATTTTCAGCATTTTCCCATTGATCACTGAACTAACTGACAGGAATGCAATATCTTCTACATTAGTCATGTTTGTGTTATCACATAAATATGCAAATGATCACTTCCTTGAAGAAGAAAAAAAACTATACGAACAGTATTTGGCATAGTGATAAATTTTTTCGCGACGATTTACTAAATTTTTTCGCGACGAGTCGTTTTTTAATTGTTTTTGTGAATAGCCAATCTGATGTCACCTAAGATTAATCCCCCTTTTCCCTCCATAAGCAAAGTGGAAACATTTTGTATTATAACAAATTTTCAATCGTTTTTAATTAAGGAAGTGTTCGCTCCATTTACTCTGCGTTAATCGCATTAATCTGGTTAGATAGTCACCGTACCATTAATGAAATTTCAAAATTATACACTATCTCACCTTCACATCTTAAAACGGTGCACACTCTTAAAGTGGGCTTTTTCTTAACCATATATAGTTTTTCCAAATTTTTTTTAAATGATTTTTTTTATAACATTAAGACCCGCGTTTATGAGAGTTTATGCATTTTTAAGCTTGCGATCATAACCGATCTTCAACTCTTTTTGTATGTTGTCATCGTTTTTCTTCACTGTTTTTTTATATGTTTTCAAATATTTTCAAATAATTTCACATACAACAGCAACTAACCAATCCACCAATCAACAAATAAAAAAAAAAAATTTACAAAAAAAAACATCTTTCAACAATAATATTGAAAGGAAATTTTTTGGTTGTATTTTCTTTTTTGAATATTCTATAAAAAAAAAAAATTCGCAAAATTTGCATTTTCATTTACCACAAAAACTGCTTAATATCATTTATGGATCTTTTGTCATGTCATGTGACTTTGTTAATATAATATTTCGTAATACATAATATAAAATTGGTTTTTCTTGCAATATTTCTGTATATTATTTGTTGTGTGTGTTTTTTTTTCGCCTCTCAGTTCAATATCGATAAACAGTGTTAATAATATAAATTTATCGAAATCGAATTCGATACTAAACTATACAATTAATAAAAGAAAAATCTTCAACCAAGTAAAAGGCGTCTCTTTCAAGGAATATATCCTTGGGTCTTTTCTTTCGATCAAATTGCTATTAAGAAATACTTTTGATGATATTTATGTTAATGAATTTTATACATTTTACAAAAATTTCCAATACAAGTCAGAGTAGGTATTTATTTTTGTATTTAATTTTATTTCTCGGATACTTTAACTATTTCTTTTTTTGATAAGAAGTTGATGATGACAAAACTTTTATTGTTTACTAAAAATCCAAATCGAGAAAATTTATTGACTAATTCATTTTTATTAGTGCAAATTCGAAAAATAATATACACACTCAATTATGCCCAAAATTATAGTTAATAATTTCCCAAATTAGATATATTCGCACAATCGCAAAATTTTTAAATATTTATTTTTTAAATACCCTTCCCCTCCCTCCTCCTTCGTAATCCATTAAAGAAATTCAAAATAAATAAAGTTCAATAGAAAATAGTTTGTTGTTATTAGGAAATTTTTTTTTATAAAAATTATGTTGGAATTTGTAAGTGTTTTTTTTTGTAACGAATTGCGAAAAGGTATTTTTTTCACAACATATTTTTTTTAATGCAGAAACGTTATCATTTGATAATTCTTTTAAATATTCACCTATGTTATTAGTGATAAAGAAATAGTAAAATTATTAGATGACAAATTCCCAAAAAATTCCAGCCATTGTTAAAAAAAACCACTTTCAATAATAGACGCAAAACAATATTATTAATAACAATAAATTAAGACAAAACGATTCCGATGAAAATTTGTCGATAATGTGACAAAAATCCCGCTGAGAAAAACTGCCAATTAAATATAAAATAAAAATACAAATAAATTATATGAAAATTATAATGATCGTTTGACGGTGTCTTATTTTGGGGGTTAATTAATATGTGTGGTGATCCTCCCCATTGTTAAATTAATATTGTACAGAAAAATATTACAAAAGTAGGAGAAAAATTTTATTAATTTTGTTTATTTCGATATGATTCTAAGAATTAATACAAAAAATTCAATCATCATAATTATTTTTAGATAAATTATTTTCTAATAAAAAATAATAAGTATCAAATATCAATAATATTAGTTATTTTATGTAAAAAAAAAAAACATTGTAAACGTCGTTGCTATTAGAAATTGGATTTTTTTTTTAAATTTCTCTACTTCTCTTCTATGTTTATTAACAATAAAAGGGGGGAAGGGGGAGGAGTTTTACTTTTGTGTCAATAAATTAGAGTAAATTCTTAAAACAAAAGCATTTTATAAAATGATCATTAATACAATACAACCGGATTTTTGGAATTTATCTACCCTTGAGTAAGGAATTTGACATGAATTTTCAACAAAAAAAATTCCATTCGAATTGAGGACTTTTTAAATAAAGCTTTTTTTTGTGTCGATAACCAAGGTTTTTTTTCTATAATATTTATTTTGTTTGTCTTCCATTTTTAATTAATAATAATTAATTTAAAAAAAAAAACAATCTCTATTGTTGATAGAGGAATTTCTATGAAAATTAACGCATACTCACTTAAACCTTACAAATGTTTCGCAAAGAAGGAATTCTCTTTCACCAATTCAATGTGATTGTTTTGGTATTTAATCAGATAATATTTGTATTGATATAATTTCTTTGTTTCTATGAAAACAAATAGTTTTTAATATATAATTTTAATAAAAATATTTTGAAAAAAATGTCTCGAAAATAGTTTAGGTTTTGTTAAAATAGCAAAACTTGTTCGGTTTGAAAATTTAG
Source organism: Atherix ibis (assembly GCA_958298945.1). Lineage (NCBI taxonomy): Eukaryota > Metazoa > Arthropoda > Insecta > Diptera > Athericidae > Atherix > Atherix ibis. The sequence continues at coordinate 1,212,687 of OY282607.1, read as the reverse complement.
AGAGACGATTTTTTTTTCTTTTATTTTATTTTATAATTTTGGATAAATAATAATATTTGCAATTTTAGGTAAATATGTTCCAATGTACTGGCCGTACATGCATATTCATGACAATCGTGAGCTAGGACGGTACATGCATATTCACATCCCATACTTGGGCGGATATGGACCATATGACGGTGATATCGATCAATATCGCTACGCTTTCGATCCAACTGGAGATTACAGGTATGCATATTTTCATATCAAATTAGATTTTTTTCTATTCGTTCGTTTAACAAAACAAAAAATAAAAAGAAAAACACAGTAATTAAGTCGAATCTCTAACGCCATCTCTTGGAATTCAGCTTAAAGTGAATTCAAACTTGATCACCTTAAAAGACAATCGAATTCAGATCGAAACTAAGGAAATAAAATTAATATCATATTTTATAATCAACTACTTATCTTTTTGTTACTTAAAAATGAATTTTCTTTTGTTTAGTTATTTATGATGTCGTCTAGACATTTCTTAAAATAGGCAACTGACAGATCTCACTAATTTATGTACTCGAACATAAATTTTACAAACAAAATAAATTTTAGAAGAAAAAAAAGGAAAAAAAATAGAGAAAAACTGTTAAGAACAAGTTATTTTTATCAAGTCATTAAAGAAGGAATTCGGTTAAAAATTAATAATCAAAAATCAGGAATTTTTTCATGGCTTTTCCACCGGATTTTCGATTTTTTTTTTCTGAATAAGGAATGTTGTCTAAGGTTAGGATTACTAGAATTCATGTTTAATCAATAATCCGATAGTTTTATTACAATTTTTATAATTTATTGTAAATTTATCAAATCTACATTTTTTTTCTTCTCATAAATTAGTGGAATTTATTTTCATTTTTGATTTTATTGTTATCATAATTAATCAATAATGTATTCTGTTTTTGTTTGATTTTGTTTTGTTTTCGATTTTTGATGTTGCTATGTCGTCGCTGTTGCTGTTGCGTTTGATTGATGTATGTTTGCAGCCAAGAGAAATACACAGTAAGTAGACCAGGCCTAGATAACGACCCCTTCAACGCCCAAGCATATGAAATTCCAACACCACAAATTTTACTTGAGTATGGTTTCCCCGATCACGACCCGACCCCGACCCTAAAGACAAAACGTTCCATAGTTGCCAATGCTAACCAACAATCAGTCCTAGTTAATGCCAAGCCCCCACAATACAGCAATGGTCTTCTAGCAAAAACTGTTATTGATTCACAGACAGTCAAACCAGGACCGACCACGACCACAACCACGACCACACCACGTCCTCGAACACAATACGATGATGAGGGAAAATGGAAGATCATTCGTCAAGAACAAGCTAAGACCCCAAAGAAATACGACTACTTGTAAGTATCCATTTCGGATAGAGCATGTGGGCATATATAATCCTGAGTGTTTTTTTTTACAATATTGCTTTTAGGTACTTGACCGAAAACGGAATCTACCACGAGGAACAGGCTAAGCTGGTCAACCAACAGGAGGTAGCCGATGGAACGAACAGTCAAGGATTCTACCAGTATACCGGTGATGATGGAAAACTCTACAAAGTCGAGTACACAGTCGGTGAACAGGGTTTCGTACCAATGGGCGAGCACATCCCGACACCGCCACCAATCCCAGACTCCATTCGGAAGGCGCTCGAATATGTTGCTGCGCGAAATTTAGAGGCCTCCCATTAATCATAAACACAACACACCTTGACCCCTCGTACACAGCTAACTGAACATACGGATAAACACACATTTATTCATGACTCACACAGTATTTAGTAATAAGTTTTAGTTAAATTAAATTATTTTATATTGAAATCGATCTCCCCCATCCCCACTGAAATTTATTCAAACAAAAATTTACAAATATTGGGGCGAGATGAAATTGTTTATTTTCATTTTTATTATTTTTATTGTATTTTTTTATACCATATATATAAAAAACAAAATTTTTATATTTTTGGTTTATTATATATTTTTTTCTAATTTAAACATAAAAACAAGGAGAAAGAAAGTAAAAACAAAAAATTAAATTATTGTATTTAAAAAAAACTCATTTTATATTTAATTATGACCATTGTCGATATAGGAATAAATGCGAATTTTTTTTTAAGCGAAACAACAAACAAAACATGTTTTATTTTATTATCCATTTTACAGTTTGGAAAATATAGATCTGTTATTTGACAGCTGTCATATTTTCATAGTATTAAGATTGAAATTATTTACACTACGATTTGCCATTTTACGATATAGTTTTTAATTACCCTTATTAATCCAGCATATAACAGGCTATGTATACTTATTTTTAAAAACCAATTTTCGAAAAACCAAAGCGAAATTTTCAAAAACTTTGGCTGATACGTTAATAAGTGTAATTTTCTTATATGCTGCTATAAAAACTGACAAATAACTATAAAAAATCCTGTCTGGCATGTATTTTATCTTAAAGATATCATTGAACCGTATGACCTTAAAAATAAAGAAGGGACCGCGAAAAGTGACCGTCTGGTATGTATTTTGTTCTAAAGGCGTCATTAGACCGAATTTATTTGAAAATTAACTTAATCTTTATTAACTTAAAGATTTTAGATCTAGACTATATGTGGTTTAAACAAAATAATACTATAAGCTAAATAACATCAATAAATTCGGATTTATTGCGCAAAAAGTTAAAAGGACTCATCGCATCAAGATTTGGAGATATCAATTGGCCTCAAAAATTATCCGATTTGGCATTGTTGGAATATTTCTTGTATGGTTTTTTTTTTGAAAACTTATATTAATACAAATAATTCTTAAAGTTTAGAGCATTTAATAAGCAACATCCCACAAATAATGGTCGAATTATAGGCCAAAATATGCAAAAAAAACTTATCAAAACTTACGCCAGAAGAAATGAGTGGTGCAATTAAAAAAACTTTACTATAACATACATTAGGTCTAATGGCAATGCTTATTAAAAATAATAAAATAAAAATTTAATTAATATATGATTTATAAATATGTTTTATTAAAGTTTACTTTCCAAAAACTAATTGGATAACTCCTTATGTATGTACATATTTTCGAAAAGCTTTACTGAGAATTTTTTTATTTTCACGTGCACCTGTTGATAGGCAATTGAATACGTACGAAGGCTTTTCGGCCGAAGGTGGTTGGTTGGTGGATTCGTTCTGTTCTGATTCGATGTGCTAAGTTTTTATATAACAAAACCCTTTCAATTTATTAATGGTATTTTTATGGTATTATTGAAAAAAAAATATTAAAAAAAATTTTGTAGAAAAAAATTAAAATTGTCCACCTTGAAAAATATTGTTTCCTTTTGCAAGCAGGAGCAACAACATCGATAAATCGGCTTCTTTATATTCTGTAATTGTAAAAAAATATTAACAAATAATAAATCAAATATTTTATATTTATGACTTTTAAATATATCTCTTCTATAACATTCATAATATTTTTCTTTTAATTTTATTAATAAAAATTATATTTATTTATATCATTTTTTTCGGTTGTCTTTCTTGAAAAAGTTGCTTTTATGACCGATTAAAATGTCGAATGTATTACTTTTTATTACAAGAAAGAATTTTTTTTTGGTTGCCATAAATATTATTTCTGTTAAATTGTGAACTGTTGATTTTTCGATAAAATTCTTAAGAAAAAAATAAGAATAAGCGATCATAAAATTAAATTTGATTTTTTATTATAAATTCTCAGCTTTTTATTTGGTATTTTTTTAAAAAAAATTTATTAAAAGTGGAGACTTTTTATATTTATTGGGAATGCAAAATATTTTAGAATTAATAATAATAGTAATAATAATATCAGGAGAGTAGCAAGAGGCTCATAGTCTCAAAACCACTGCTACCAATAAGGTCTTTTGTGGTGAATAACCCTAATTTAGATAATAGTAATATTGAAGCTTTTAGCGGAGCTCAATATCACGTTGATTAGTAGCCGAGAAGTCTCATAGGAAGCAAGGAATACCAAACCCAGATGCCAAAGTTTCTAGTGGGCAATGGCATCTTAACAGACAATAGCCAGTGAGTAGCCTTAGGTCAGGTTTGTTGAGTAAGTACCTCTGCCACCATTTTTTTTTAAAAAAGGCAGTGAAGTTTTTAGAGCGATTCATGCTCGGGGGATTAACCTAGTATGAGCTTTTAACCCCATGTTCCCAGGATTCTATAATGTACCACAGTTGGACCTTTGGATAGCTACAGAAGGGTTCTGGTTAAATAAATGGAGTATTAGCTTTCCTTTTGGTAAATTTGTCTCCTAGTTCGTTACCCTCAATACCCTCATGACCTGGCACCTCCAACAAAATTACTTTTCTTAGAACCGTGAGGATATCACAACCTACTTTGGATAGGATATCAGATGAGACAAGAGCTTTCATAAAGCTTTATAGCATGTATTTCTACCTGTAAAATTGATGGGAATTTAGCAAGCTAATAAGGTCCTTTGGTAAATTCACATTTAGTTTTTTTTTTTGATTTTCCAAGGTTATAATTAATAAGGTCCAAATATATCCGCCCCAATACTCACATCCATTTAAGAACCATCTGTGTAAAAGATGAGGGCCCCTTCTTCAAGTGATGCCTCCCCCCCCCCCGCTCTGCTTTCAAGTAAACCACTCCGTAAGAACTATTTTGAATTACGGGTTTAAGTTGGCTTCCTGGAATTCTTTTAGGTCTTCCGTTACCACCTTAAGATGTCCATACAGGTCGCCTGGTCGAAAGGTTTTGGAATGACTTAACCTGAGAACCTTTTTAGCCGATTTCTTTTTAATATGCAAAAGCGAAGGTAGCAGGTCTTAAAAAGATTCAAGAGCTGTCGTGGGGCATATTCTTAGGGCACAAGCATGTCAGTCTTGACTAAGGATTGCTTGATCAGTTTAGTCTTAGACCACCAAACGAGTGCCGCAAAGCTGATGACTTCGTCTGGACTACTTCTTAATGTTTTGCTGCATTCCATTAACGTTTCGTTATGTTTTGCTGTATTCCATTAACGTTTCGGAGACTTAGGAGCCTTAAATAAATCAACTTTTATTTAAGGCTCCTAAGTCTCCGAGGTCCCGCCTTAGTGACCTTCTTTTTTTCTTTGTTGTGGCTAAGGTGATGCTTTGAGAAGGTCCTTCGTGGTTGTTGAGACATTGAAGGGATACTCGAAACTATTCTCCTAGCGGAGGTTTTGGGAAAATGTCCATGAAGAGAAAGCTCTCTTCCATAATTGTCAGCGATCTACTTCACCAATTTTTTTTCTCATGTTAGTCCTTTTTATTTTAGGTTTGTGGTTTTTTATTATTTTTATTTTTGTTTTCAAAAATGTCTCCGCTATTTCCAAATTTTATCAATTTTTTTTCTTGTATAAAATTTTAAAAATATATCCCCTCCCTCCTTCTATCCCGCGAAGTGCTAAAATGCGTCAGGCTTTGCCAATAGCAGTGAAAACTGTTCTCTGAGTACGGTCGTAAGCGGTCGTGCTCCTCTAGAACTTCACGTTCATCAATACCTTTCCCTACACCGCATCCTTTCTCCATTCCTTCACCCCATTTAAAATTGTTCATAATTCATATTTTACGTAATATTTTTTAATTAAACTGGTTTTAAAACTTTCAACTCAACTTTTTATTGATTTTACATAAATTATCATATATGAAAATATCGATTCTGGTTCCCCTTACATAGTATTTATTATTATCAAATATTAATCCATTAATTAAATAATTAACTATTAATTAAAATGCAGAAAGATAAATTTAAATTAATTACGTTACCGTAAATATATGGTCGTTTATCACCTTCGATAATCAAAACATCAGCTAATCTCAAATACAGTAAGTCATTTTTTACCGCAGTTTACAAAAACAAAATTAATATTCAAAAAATTTGTTTATTTTTTGAAAATGTAAATTGATTTTTCCTTAATTTTTTTGTTACGTTTCTTTTTATTATGTGAACATTTGTAATCTCTTCGATGGCAAGAAAATAAGTTCAATAAATTATAAAATGTCATCGAATGATGAATAGTTATGGTCTCTTGTTAACACTTAGTATCATCAGTCTTAGGGTAAATTTTTTGTTTGTTTTTACTTCATGTTTTTAATTATTTTGATATCTGAAATATATCAAAAAAATGATGATAATAAGGAAAAACTGAAATAAATAAAAATAAAATGGTAATAAAATTTTTGTAAATGACAAGGTGAAATTTAAGAATTCCAAAATAAGAAATAATAAAAAAGAAAACTTGTTGTATGATTCATAATAAAAAATTATAATAAAATTCTTCACACTCTGGTATTAATAATGTGAACATCATTTTTTGATTAAATCTAAAACAACATTAAAAAAATGCTACAAAAAAAAAGAAAAAAAATAATTAACATTTTGTTATAGTTTTTAAATTTTATTCACGGAAATTTTATAGAATAAATTAGCAGGATGCAATCGAAATTCATAAATTTAATCTATTAAAAAATATCTAACAACTTTGCTGCCAAATCATTTTTTTATTACTTTTTCCTTCTTTATGTACTCGTATTTCCATATTGATGAGGGGTTTTTTTTTTCTATGCCGATAAACTGAATTGTTTAAATATTATTGGGGAAATTTATATAAGAAACAAAAGGCTTAATTTACATAAATTAAATTATTCAAGTCAGAGTTGAAAATTATTGCACCTGAGATCATTTTGAATGTGTTGGCAATTCGAAAAAATGGCGGATCGATAAGTGAGTGGTTTCCTTTTCGTTCAGCGTAAAGACAAATTGCATAGGTACAGGCGAGTTGTTTTCATTATTCGACTGGGTCTTTTTTGAGCGAAATGTTATTCTGAGACAAATATTATGTCATTAATGCAATAAAATTATATTAATAAATTTATTAATTAATAATAATAGAATAAATTCGATAAAATCATAATTTTTTCTGTATATATATAGCATATAAATTGATCATGTAGCAAAGACTCAGCCAAGCGCCATTTTCAACGTTGCTGCAAAGTCTCTGGATTGTATCTTTGCTACATGATCGCAAACATAAAACTTTGAACGTTAATTACTAGAAAAACGTTTCAGATTTATTTAAAATAATTTAAAAAAGAAATTACAAGTACTAAAATTGAATATAACTTTTATAATTTGTAAAGAAAATCTAAAAATTGTTAGAGTTTTTAAAAAATCGTTTTTTTTAAACTTTTTACTTGAAAAATGAGATTTAATCAACCGAAAAGAGAAATACTGTATAAATTTTGAACAAGGAATTAGCAGTTTTGGAAGGGTGGGGGGGGGGGGTAAACCTATTATATAAATGTAAAAACGTTTCTTTCTTGCTCTTCAATAATTTATTATTCTGCTTCAGATGATTGTGTGCATTCAAAAATAAATAATTCAATATTCATCAATGATCGACCCGTGATAACCATTAAGCAAAAATATAATTATCAAGTCATAAGTTTTTCTATAAACCAGATAAGATTTTATAGTTTTTAATTTAAAATATTCCACTTTTATTTTTGCAAATTTTTTATGCATTTAATTTTAATTTTTTCTTTTTTTTGGTCAGCTGTCTTAAAAATATCCTTGAAAAAAAATTAAAACGTAAATAATTAGCCATGAAAATTGTAACAAAAATTTGTGGATTTAAAAAAAAAACTCTCCTCGATCTTAGAACCTTCTCAGAGGAATTGAAAAAGTGTAGTGCGCATTTGTTGGCAAAAAATTATTGTTTGTTTGAATACATAAATAATTTTTATGTAAGTTTTATTAACTTTTTTTTTACACCGATGTTCAAGTGCTATTATTTATTGTTTGTTAAGAAAATATTTGTACGCCTAATGAGCTGCAATTTTATTAACAGGAATATTTACCTACTTAAGTCTTCGATAGGTATTTTAAAGGGAAAGAAACAAGGGGATTAGTATGATTGAAAAGACGAGAATGAAAGTTTTTATAACGAGATATAATTACATAACCATCATAAGAGACTTTAAGATAACGATGAAAAAAACTATTTTAAAATGCAAAAAAATGGTTCACCATAGTACAGGGTGGACCATTTTTTTGCATTTTAAAAAGTAAATAAAAAAAAACCAGTGTAAATTTTTTCAAATTTCCGGTTCTCTTAAAAAGATTGAACCTTGAAATTTAAGAATAAAAACACAAAATCATTTAAATGACTGCAACGGCTGGCCTTACAGTACCCCATTCGCTCGACCCAATTTTTCAGTATATTTTCGATTGTCTGGGCCTGTATCTCTTCAATGGCAACTTTGATTTCGTGGTTCAAGGTCTCAATTGTCTCTGGATGGCTTGCGTAACATTTATCCTTAACAACTCCCCACAGAAAATAATCCAACGGGCTCAAATCACAGCTCGGAGGCGGCCAATTGACATCAGAATTTCGGCTGATTATTCGGTTTTCGAAAGCAGTGCCCAAAAGTTGGATTGTTATGTTGGCTGTATGGCAAGTGGTCCCTTCCTGTTGAAACCAAATGTCGTCCATGCCATTCTCTTCAACTTTTAGAAACAAAAATTCGTTGAGCATGCAACGATAGCGCTCACCATTGACCGTAACGGCGGCTCCTTCATCGTTTTAGAAGAAAAACAGGCCAATGATGCCTTCACTCCAAAATCCGCACCAAACCGTCACTCGTTGTGGATGCATCGGTTTTTCAATGGTGACGTATGGATTTTCTGAGCCCTAGATGCGACAATTTTGTTTGTTGACATACTCACAGAGGTGGAAATGGGCCTCATCCGAAAAGATGATTTTTCGGTAAAAACGCTCATCTTCGGCCAATTGATCTTAAGCCCATTGGGCAAACCGAAAACGCATTGGATGGCCATGCCGCTTTAGTTGTTGGACTAATTAAACTTTGTAAGCTTTCATACCGAGGTCTTTGTGCAAAATTCTCAACAGAGAAGTGCGAGAAATGTTCAATTCCTGAGAACGGTGGCGAGTTGATGTTGTGGATGATCACGGACATTTTCAGCAACGGCGGTAATACCATATTCTCGGTTGTACGCACTGTATTAGAGCGGGAACGAGTTGCTTTGCCTACCAACAAACCAGTTTCGCGAACTCGCTTTACGAATTTGTCCACAAGTTGACGTGAATTTCTTACAGTTTGGGTTGAAGACTCACCACTTTGGAAGTAAGTTCACAATATTTCCCAGTTTTCTTCAAGGGTATGGATTACCATTTCGGAAAATTCAGACTTTCAACTAACAATCTATCAAGTCGTGCTGACATTTAACACTCAAGTACTTCAAATAATAATCGTTCAAAATGCAACCACTAGATGGACCACCCTATATTTCTGACTAAAAAAATTGGATTCGATAGGAGTTGGAGTGCTTGGTAGAACCCCAGATTTTTACTCCATATGTTCATATTGGTTTCAGTAGAGCATTGAATAAATGTACTTTGCTGTCTGTAGTAAGTTTAGAACGTGCGTCTAGTCTTTCAAGTCTTGTGTGTGGGTTCCATGTTAAGCGTTTGATTAGTTTAGATATCTAATCTATTCTATGCCATTAAGTAATATGAGAGGACATGCTTCATAGCGTACAGTAAAAGTGACGTTGACATATTTGCGTTCGTTCACTTTTATTCTACACTTGGAAAATCAGTTCTGCATAGTTCGGACTTAGGTTTGGAGACATTCGGAAGTAAGTTGGGGATATTTTTGCTACTAAAAGTTATGTTGACACATTTGCCTTCGTTCACTTTTATTCTACACTTGGAAGATCAGTTCTGCATAGTTCGGCTTTGGGTTTGGAGACTTTCGGAAATAGGTTGAGGATTTTTGCTAGATATAAGGCATACTTTCCTATGGTACACCAGCAGATATTGAAGAGATATTCTAGATCATAGATGGACATAAGGAACCTATTGAGTTTGCAGCAAAAACCAAATGGAAAAAAGGATCTTGATGTAGTGGAGTTTTCGAAGTAGAATCCAAATTGATGATGGAGAATTAATGGTTGGGAATTATATATTTTTTTCAAAGGCTTTTGATAATACGTGTTCTTGTATTGAGATTCATTTTAATAATTGCCAATTTCTAGAGGATTGGGAAATATATTGTACGACAATTGCAGATATAAAATGTAACAAGGAGAATTGTTCATTTTTAGGGATATTGGAAGCGATCAGATCATATATATTTACTTCTCTTTGAACATACCTTTCGGAACATGCTCTAATTACATTTGTATGAGTTTTACCGATCATAATTTTATATTTGCTTAGCAAATTATTAGTCCGCTGTAGCTATCCTTCTGCTTATTTTTGTGCAGTTTTTAGTGCGGCACGATCAGTTTCGGGTTGTTGTCTTTGTCCAAATCGTGTGCTTATCCACGATCGGTTTTTCCTCCCGAAAGCTGGTATTGATATTTCCTTGTTCTTGATGGCTGATGGTTTTTTCAGTTGTTTTTTTCCGGCACTTTTTGTTAAGGAAAAATAACAGGATAAGGAAATTAGAGTCAGGAACAGCGTAGAACCATACCTCAGTGGGATGGTAGTCCATCATAATAACGACTGTGCTACCAGGCTGAACCGACTTGATCAGATTATGGCCGTGAGCTTTTTTTTTTTGGAAGAAGTATGATGAATTTTGCTGCTTCGGAGGAAGTGATTGCCTTTTGGCGGAATGGTCTATTCTCGCTCAATTTTAATATGACAGTGTTCCTTCTAGTATTTCGTTATACAGAATAAATATTTGTACATGATATTCAGTAATTTTTTCTGTATTATTTTCGTTAGTTTATGCCAAAATTTCACCAATTGTTAATAAAGAATACGCTACTTTTCGTTATGCAGTTCTTTTGTAATTTATTTAATTTTTGTTTGCCGCTGGCCATTGTTATCTATTACCAATGAGCTCTTACCTCTGGAAATTATCTATCTAAAATCCAGTAGCTAATTTCTTATGAAGCTTATATAGCAAATAATACATACATCAAAAATTTTATTAAAAAAATTTAACAAAGAAAAAACAAAAAAGAAACTATAAAAAACTTATAAAATTTTTAATTGGATAATAAAAAAAATAATTATTTTTTTACAGCATATTTAATTAATACTTTAGTAGGTGTTTAATTTCAATATTATTATAACAACAAAAATATTTAAAAAATCTCGTTTACTGTCAACACAACGCAATCAGCACCATTCACGCATAAGTAATTTTTTGTGTTTAAACCTTTCAAATGTTCCACTATGTGCACTCTTCTCTTTTGAAGGATAATAACCAAAATTAACCATGGTAAAAAATATTCACATCTCAATTAATCAATTTTGAAGGCTTTTAAAATTTAAATTATTTTTTTTTTAAATCTAACTTTTTGCTACACTCTTTTTTGGGTAAAAAAAAAACCTAATTAAATAATCACGAATGCTAATCAAAATATCGAGTAGTTTTCAAAGTAAAAAAATAAAACCAAATCAATTCTGGTTATCCTCTGAACGAACACTCAATGAATCACTTTTACTCTTGATATTTGTAAATGAGCTGATCACATAATATATGTTTTTTGGATAAAAAAAAACAATAATAATAATAAAACTAACATAAAAATAGAGATAAAATGATTAGAGAAATATCGAATTTTTAACGATATGATTCAGTTTTATGGATTTTATTTAAATTTGATTTAATAAAATCGAAAAATTAAACAGAATAAAAATGTACATTAATATTAAACTTATTCAGTTACTTCTGTTGCTAATTCATTGATACAAGTTAACCATTCATAGCTCATCAATAATAAAGAAAACTTCAGAAAATATAGTAAAAACAATAAAAATTTTGATAATATGGCGAAAATATGCTAAAATCGATGGTAAATATTCAAGATTTAAAAATGAAAAAATTCAAAAAAAATTATTAAAGAGTGGTGGGAAGGGAGGAGAGGGAAGAAGTTGTGTATATACGTTTTCCTGTTTGATTTTATTTCTATTTCAAAATAAATAATATCACATTTCCGAAATATTCGTACAAGTCATCTAACAATAATGCCCAGGTGTGCTGACCATTATTTGAATACTCAGATATGGCGTTAGAAAACTCAACTTAAAAGCAAAATACAATAAACCTTGATTTGTGGACATTTGCAAATAAATCATGAAATTATTCAGAAAAGAACTGTTGCGCCTTAAAAATTACTGATATCAGTGCGCGGAGTATTAAGAGATAATTAAATTCAAAAATGTCTACTTTTCAAAAAAGGAAACTCAACCAAAAAATATATCAAAATTTTGCGTTATATTTTTTTGTTAATATAATTTGTTTTTTTTTTTTAATTATATATATATATATATTATATATTTGATAAAAATTCAAGGTAAATATTTGCATAAGTTTTTGTTTTAGAAAATAATAGAAACAAATTAATATCGAAATTAATGCCTAACAAGAGCATAAACTCACAGTATTATATTCCATCAAATAAATTTAGTTAACCGAACGCATTGCCTCATTGTAATTAAGATTTAATTTTAATATTATTATTAATAGGTTTTCAAGCAAAAACAAAAAAAAAACGCTTAAAACCGAAAACCCCAAAAGAAAAATCATAAATTTTGGAATTTTTGTAGTATTCGATTTCGGTGTCCATGTTTGGCGAAAACTATAAAAATCATCTAAAATTTTTCTAATTTTTAAAATTACAAATAAAATGGCAAAAAATCATTGTATAATAAATAAATTTAAAGAAAATAAAACAAAAAGATAAAAATAAAAAATAAAAACCATTTACGACCTTACCCCAAACTGCCTTGCAAATAATTAATTACCAAGCGTTTTAATATTCTGCCAATGGATGGGGTTCGAGTCCTACTGAGCTGTGACCTTGCGCATCTTGTTCCGTTTTTGTTAATTTTTTCCTATCTTTATAAGGTCTTAAGTCTTTTGCGCGCTCCCCTTTCCCCCCTCAAATGTGTTGTCTTATTTATTTATGGCCTTAGCGATTAAAGCATTTATCTAATATTATAAAATAATAATATTAAATTTATTGTCTTTTCTTGGTTAAGGGGTGAGAGGGGGTGAAAGATTCGGTATAAAAATTTATGCAAAATATTAGTAATTTTTTTTTTTTAATAATCAGAAGAGTTGAATATCACATCAAATTTCGTGGACTTCTTTAAGAATATTTCCGACCATCCTAATGACTGTTGGAGGAAATTTATTCAATTTTTTTATGAGATAAAATTTTTTAGAGATTGTTACCTCATCAACGGTTCGAAATTTTGAGAGAATCTTCAGTCGTGTTGTTTCCTTTCTAGTTGGTTATGATTACTAGAAATGTTTGCGCTAAAATATAAATTACTTAAGTGCCAGGATAATTTAAGCTATTCAACAATTATTTTAAGGTTCCATGGATGGATTTAACCTCAAATCGGGACAAAATGCGTGGTATTTTGTTACTATTTTTAACATCTTAGTTTCCGGTATTTGGGAAAAATTTCGTAAATGCGACGGAAATGCGTAATAGGAAATATTTACAAAATTCTTTCTACATGAAATTGCCTTAAGTCTTGAAAGTACGCAATTTTAAAATTATTGCGATGAAATTAAGCTAATTAACCATGAAAGAAATCTGATGTCGATTTGATCGTTTTAATTTTCCTGCAATATTTCGACAAATAAAATTTTTATTTTACAAAAAGAAGATTCTTTTAAAATTTATAAGTTAAAATTTATGGAATTTTATAGTTGGAACTCCATGAACTTAATGCTATAGTACAAAGATCTTGAAGGCTTTTAGCGTACTGCACTATCATCCAAGAGGTGGTTGGATCGAATCCCACTGAGGCAAGGCTCTACACTAATTCTCAAAAAAAAAATATTTTAAAATTTCGAAAAAGGCACATTTATCAAGGAACTAATTTTAATAAAAATCAAGTTCAATAATTTTTCTAGAATAATTTTTCTCGCGGCAGCAGCAACCGTTTTTTATGCCAATCTTGTGGTACTCATTTCACCATTACCCAGATGAAGATTTCTACCATTGTGGGGCTCGTGAATCCAACAAGACATTCCCGAATAGTAAAGTCGTCAAATGGTCTTACGATCGTGAGGCTATACAGAGGTTCTTGCATAGCTCTTAAAGGCCTTTACCATGCTGGACTATCATCCAAGAGGTGGTGGGTTCGAATCCCACTGAGGCATGGTCCTAGACTAATTACTAAAAAATGAAATATTTTAAAATTTCGAAAAAGGTTAGTTTTGACAGCAGTTATTTGGTATTCGTGAAGTGCAAACATGGCAAATTTATCAAGGAACTAATTTTAGTTATAATTTTTTTAACTTTAATAATTTTTCTATTTTGGGTCCAGGATCGCAGCCGATAACAACATGGAGGAAGAAATCCGCGTATAATTGCTATTACTCGCGATTTTTTTTGGGCAACATCAATCATCCTTTAGGCAAATCTTGTGGTACTCATTTCACCATTACCTAGACTCTATAAGAGAATTTCTCCCATTGTGGGGCTCGTGAATCCAATAACTCCATTCACGAATGATAAAGTCGCCAAATGGTCATACACAACAATCGTGGTTCTATAAAATGCTCTTTTATACGATGGCAGCCAGCAGGGATTATTTCAGCAAGTCTAAATTGTATTGTTCAAAAATCCTGATCATCAGATCGCAATTACTGTTGTACAGGACCTTAGCCTTGCCAGTCCTCATGTATTCTTCAGAAACTTGGATTCTCATTAAAAACCATTGCGAACTCTTGTCCACGTTCGAGAGGAGGATTTATGGACCTCTGCATAAGGATGGATGGTTCCAAAGCCTATCAAACGATGAAATGCTAGAGCGTTACCGCAATTCCCTGGTTGTGGATAAAATTAAGCTCAATAATCTACAGTGGGCTGGACATTACCCATATTGAAGAGGAAGACCCTATCCGGAAAGTCTACAGTAGCTCCATTTATAATCCCACGAAACTAGGTAAGCCATGTCTTCAGTGGAGCGACGGCGTTAGTTAGGACGCCAAAAATATGCTAATTCCAGAGTTCCGGTTGTCGTGCCGTTCCGTTATTTATGATGATGACAATGTATTTTTTTTAGCATTAATTTTGTTTTTTTTGACGTGTAACATCTTAGCTTCCGGTATTTGGGATAAATTTTTTGAATGCGACGAAAGTGCGTAACAGGAAATATTTACAAAATTCTTTTTACATCAAATTGCCTTAAGCCTTATAAGGACGCCATTGATCGACATCATGATGTCGATTTGATCCTTTTAATTTTCCTTCAGCATTTCAACAACCAAATGGAATGTGCTGGACTATCATTGAAGGGGTCGTGGGTTCGATTTTATTGAGGCCTAGTCCTGGACTAATTCCCGAAATAAAAGACCAGTTTTCCTTTCCATTTCTACTTGTATAAAACACTCTTAATACTATTTTGTCCTATCAATATTTAATCCTAGCTCAATCTTTGTCTTTATTAATTCTTAACTTTCTGCTATCCGTGAATTTATTTCTAATTTGTAGATAATATTTTCGTTAACTTTATTATGACATTTTAATAATTCATTCATTTACTTTGCTTACATCCTTTGACAAATCCCCTTTAGTAATAATGTTACTTCAAAAAATAACAAACAAACAAAAACTCATAAGAATAAACGGTTATTTAGGTAAATATGAGATTTTAGTTTATTTTTATTAATTGTTTCTCTTTCTTTCGATGTGATGTATTGATGGGAATGACAAAAACAAAAATTGAAATTTTAAATTTTCCGATAGAATGTTCTATTTCTCTTTCTTTCATATGCAAAAAAATGCAGCGTTTTTTTGTGTTTCTCACCGAAGCCAGACAGAGAAAATAGTTTATTACAAAATTCAGCTAAGTTAGAATATTTGCATCTCGTTTTTTGGAAGAATAACGAAAAGGAGAGAGAATAAAATCGGATTTGACTATTTTTTCAAAAGCAAACCGTTTTTCTTCTCACTCTGTCTCTTAGTCGACAATAGTTTACAAACTTTTCTCTCTATTAGAGTAGTTTTTACAATTTTTTTAATTTGAACATATGTGCATCTCTTTCTTTGATATGGTAGTAAACGAGACAGAATAAATATAGGATTTTTGGTGTGAAAAATATAAAAATTTTCAATATTTTTTCTTGCCGTTCAATGAGATAATTTTGAAAAAATGTTCTTTTTTTGTTTTTTTAGGATTTTGGAGAGAGGATTTTTTTTAATAATATAAATAAAACAATTTTATAAGTGTTGTATTGATACATAGTTTGTTATACGAATTCATTTCTGAAAGTTAGTTGGGTCAAGTATGTATTAATAAATAATTTCCGTAATTTATATTAAAAAAAACAGTACACTTTCAAAATTTGAGCTTAATTCCTTTTAATGAGGTTAATTCCCTTTCTATGAAAAAAGTATGTATTAATCAGTCCTTTTGCCAGGTGTATAAGCTTAAATCCACTGTTTTGTAGTAAAAAAAACACATACTTTTTTCATAGAAAGCAAAAACAAATTTTTTCAAAGTACTTGTCCTCGCTAGCTAGACATTTTTCCCATCTCTCGGGCACTTTATGAATACCACGCTAAAAAAAATCCTTCTCTTTCGAGGCAAATCACTCATCAAGCCATTTTCGGACGTCTTTGAAAGAATCGAAGTGCTGCTCAGCGAGCGCGTGGCCAATCGACAAAAACAGGTGGTAGTCGGGTCTGGTGAATAAACGGGGTGGGGTAGCACCCCCCAGTTGAGTATCTCCAAGTAGTTTCGGACCATTTTTGACGTGTGCGATGGTGCGTTGTCGTGGAGGAAAAGCATCTTGTCATGGCTTTGTTGATAATCCGTCCTTTTTTCACGCAGAGCATGGTGCAATTTGATCAGTTGTTGGTGCTAGCAATGGGCATTGACAGTTTCACCAGGTTTCAACTTGTCATAGTAGACGATACCCTGCCGATCCCACCAAACGCACAGCATCGTCTTCCGCCCGAAGCGATTTGGTCTTGGGGAAGATGTTGATGGTTGGCCGGAATCAACCCACGATTTCTTGCGTTTAGAATTCTCGAAATATATCCACTTTTCATCGCCTGTTACAATCCGATGCAGGAGCGATTTTCTTTTTTGTCTGGCGAGCAAGATTTCGCACGTGTTTTGGCGTCGCTCCATCTGCCTATCGTTCAATTCATGCGGCATCCATTTCCCGATGGTCCTCAACCTTCCTAGGCCGATTTTCACGCTTCTTGTCCCACAAGTCAAAATTGCCGTCTTTGAACCAACGAAACTAAACTCGTCACGTTGTTTCCGATAAAGTACTGTCACCATGGGCCTCAATAAGCATTCGATGTGATTCGGCAGCCGATTTCTTCAAATTGAAGCAGAAAAGCAGAGCTTCCCGCATATGCTCTTTTTCTGGCTCAAAACTACGAAATTGCTGAAAATGTATACTGAATAATATTGACAGATGTCAAACTCATAAAAAAAAGTATGGTGTGTCCATGGTAGCTTAATACGCTCACTCACGCCCTCTATAACCAAACAGCGAATTTAAGCTTATACCACTGGTAAATGTGGTACAATATATAAAATATTACCAAATTAATTATAAAATAGATAATTTCGTAAATGATAATAAATTCTTGATTCTAAATATAAAATTTTGTTCATTTTTTAATTTACAGAAATGGGTAAATCGAAAACAAAAAAAATCAAATTCAATAAAATTTTCATAAAAAAATTAGTACTAAATATGTGAAGCTACTTCAATCAATACCCGAACTATAATATTTTCACTATTGCCGAGGTAAGATGTTACTTATCTTACTGCCATAATTGGTGAATACTATAAGAATCGCTCTTTTTTATTTTGAAGTAACAACATTCTATTTAAGGCAGTAAGAGGGGATGGGGGTGGGAATCTAAAGGTGGATGTGAATATTATTTCTTGGATATTTATTTCTGAATTCTACTATGAATACTCTATAACATTATTACAACTCTTTTCTGGAGAAACAACTTTTAATGTCTTGGATACCATGCATCACGTAAGCTACACTGTAAGCTACACTGGCAAAGAGTTTTCGACTATATGATTATGAAGATATTTATGATAATAAATTTATCTATTTGTCCTTGAAAATAACGAAACTCTAGCGAAATGCTGATGAACTGTAGATAGGTTGGTAGACTTTGGCTAAATTATTGTTGCTGGGATAGGGTCAGTGTCACAATATCCGGTAGTCAATACGAACAATTCTTTTTTAATAGGAAAATTTTATATTAAAAAGAATACAAAATACAAAGAAACTATAATTCAGTATTTTAAAAAGAAAAAACAAATAAATCACATTTTGAAAAAATATTCATGTAAATAAATCACATCGGATTTGACTATGTTAACGTGAGCGGTTATAATTATCGATATTGTGGAATCCCAAGAACCCCTTATATTTATGGTCTAACGTGTATGTAAAGTGGCTAAAGATATTTTTAAAAGAAAATACAATCGAATCAACAATACGATGATATTGTTCGATTGTGGAATGTGTAGATCAGAAGCCAAAGAGGTTTTTCAAAGATATTTTGAAACGATTTGTCATAAGCCGACAGATAGACGAAGAATTCTCAAGTGCCTTTTTGGCTTAAGGATATTTTAGATGATTTAAAATTTTGAGGATAAGTAATATTAGCACCTCAAGGGTTTTTTCTAAATTGCCTGCCAAAATTTATGGCAGTTTTAATTTTCGATGGTTTCGAATTCGCATGGTAACAGCATTGCTGTTGTCAGAAAATATATTGGGTTATTTGATTTAAAAAGTGTATTTATTTATAAAAAGAAGAAAGGTCAATCAATGATCTATTGCCAATTTTGCTCGATAACATTTTGTCATAGTTCCTTGTTCATAGAAGGACCTGTCTTTATCGGCAAAGAACCTTCAACTCATCTGCACTGAAGATTATGCCACGCAAGGAGTTTTTAAGAGACTGAAATTAGTGAAGGTCAGGCGAGTATGGTGAGTGTGGCTATATTTTTTGACGGCTGATCGAATGTGTGTGTGGTCTGACGTTGTCAGGATGGAACACAACTCCTTTACGATCAACGAGCTCCGGACGTTTCTGGATGGTGGATTCGTTCAAACTGTTTATTTTCCGAAAGAGCACTTTTGAACTAATGGTTTGGTTCCTTGGTAGAAGGAACCGGAGCTCGTTGATCGTAATGCTGAGAGCATAACCTTCCTCTGCTTAATGTATCCTTTTGAGGTGGATCACTATGCTGAGAGCATAACCTTCCTCTGCTTAATGTACCCTTTCGAGGTGGATCACCACGTCGAGACCAAGACCGTTTACGCACCACATTGTTGTACACGATCAACTTCTCATCACCATTGATCAATCGCTTCAAAAAAGGGTCGTTTTTCGAACGTTTAATGAACATGTCGCAGATGTTTATGCATACCGTCTAATAAACTTCTTTGAGTGCATAAGCTACCCAAACATTGAACTTGCCATGTATCCCAGCTTCATCAGGTGAGATCAAAGTCACAATCACGATGACACTGACGCTTTTGTAGAGGATTGCCACCTCAAACATTGCGCAACTTTTCACAAGTTTGACGCGCAATCTTCCATTTACAGAAGTGAAATAATAAAATATGGTAAAAATGCAATGTTTAGTCTTCCATCTACAACTTGTCGTAAAATCTGTAGAAAATAAACAAAATTTATGAATAAAGTTTAAACTATCAGTTATTAAATGATATAACAATAATATACGTGTAGATGCAAATAACTCTAGTGCTTCCAAAAATGAAGAAACCGAAAATACATCATGACTTGCCGACAAGCCAATAACTTATCATCCCAAACTAAGTGCGTCATTGCAGATTTAATAATAAAATTTTATTCAAAGTAATTTCCAGTTACACGATAGCTGTGACAACTTTAAGGTGCACCGGTTATGTTACTAGCTGGATTCGAACTCAACGCCGCTGCGTGTTCTGCGAAAACGGCTTAATATTGCCAGCTTCTTTATTTCTAAGAAGACCCCAAAAAATAATAACTGCCAAGACCATATGAGCAACATGGCAACCAAATTCAAATAGACGAGTCCTTCCGAGTTGAGACACGGCTTCATAATTAAATATTAAGAAGGAAATTGTTGCATCAAAAGGGTCAGAGATAAAAGGAATCTTATAGGAAAAGTAATGCAGAGTGAGGTGACGATTCCTAGATAGTATGAAGAACTAAGCGGGGTGTCTATTACCAAAAAGGAAATTCCGAGTGAGAGCATTATAGCCAACCCTAGTTAAATTTCCCTCCATTTTATTATTTTCCAGTTGGCAGTTGTTTGTTTTCATACATATGTCACTTTTGACAGTTGCATCTAGTCAATATTGAATCCTACATAAAATAATAACACAATAAAATGGCGCGAAATTTCAATCTGATGTTTAACCTAGAAAACGCTATATATACGAAATGTTTGGAAAATAAATTCGGTTTTTGTTTGTTTGATTTAAAACCAAATAAAATATCTAAAGTAATTGGTTTTTTTCTAAAAACAATTCTTGGTGGGGTCTAGAATATGCCTCTCCGGTAAGATTATAATATTTTAGCAATGGCTTTGTAGCCCTGGAATCCATTCATGGCTCAACAATCACAACATTGAATGTCATTGGATTCTAAATTATGAGAAGAACTCCAACGGACATGCTGAAAAATCGGTGATAAGAAGTCATCTGGCCCCGATGTCATACTTTTTTGGAAGTGTTAAATACCTGCCTGAGTGAGGGTATTCTTCTGATACTTTGGAAGAGGTAATAGGTGTTGTACTACCAAAGGAATGGGAGTTACTTGGGGACCCTTCATCATATCACCCAATACATCTTCTAGGCTTGGCGGGTAAAATACTCAAACGTATTCTATGCAAACGATTGGAAAAATTCACCGAGGGACAGGAGCGCCTATCTGAAGCATAGTTTGGCTTCTAGAGGACACGTTCTACGTTAGATACTATTGATTTCATCGTTGGCACCGCGTAAAACTATCGAGGGGAAAAGGTAGAGAAGAGGCTCTACCTGGGTAGTAGAATTCTTTTGTACAGGATGAGCAGTAGGGATGGATCATACACAAAGATAAGTGGAGTCTTACAGGTTCTTGCCGCTCTGTTGTGGAATGTGATTTATGATGGTATTCTCATGTTCCATGTCCCAGAGGAGGCGAGAATCATCGCATTTGCAGACGATGTTGCTGTGATCGTAATGGCAAAATGTGTGGAAGAGATTAAACAGATCTGTAATAAGACTCTTTCATCAGTTCGAAATTGGCTCCTGAAGCTGATCATGGGCTTGCGGACCATAAGACGCAGGCAGTCCTTGTCACGGACAGGAACAGAAGAAAGAATATCACCATTAGGATTGGCGAACATGAGGTGGTCTTGGGACCATCTTTAAAGTACCTAGGGGCGATGACTGACGCTAGGCTGCGGTTTTACGAACACCTATGATACGATTGTGGGAAGGCTACGGGTAAAATGATGGCACTGGCGCGCCTAATGACGAACCTTGGGGGACCCACGTAGAGTAGAAGGACCCTGCAGGCGATCGTGGCCGGGTCAATCCTTCTGCATGCGCTGCCAATTTGGGAGGATGGGTTGATTGGATACGTGGAGTTATCTCAGTCGACCGTAGGAACGCATTAATGGTGGCCTGCGCATTCCGAATAGTGTCATATGAGGCCATTTGTGTTTTGGTTGGAATGTACCAATCAAAATACTGATGGATGATCGGCAGAGGCTGTACCACCGTAGGGGCAAGTACGAAGAAAAGAAATGAGTCCAAGATGAGGTGGTAAAATCGTTGGGATAACAGTGAATGTACTCACCGTCTCATCTCGGCGGTGCATCCGTGGACAGAACGACTCTTTGCGGGGCTTACCAATACCGCTTCAAATTAGATTTTAGCCCAATGTGCTCTTCATGTAACAGGATGGTGGGGAGCGAGAAATACGTTTTATTTTTTTTGTATCTGATTCAACAGGAAAAGAGAAGGGGCACAGAAGTGCGCTGGTGGGCCCCTGATGCCGGAGAAGGTCGTGGCCCTGATGTTGGACGCGAGAACGGCTTGGGAGGCTGTCGAAGTCCTTGCGATAACATTCCTAAAAAGACCACATCTGGATAAGCGTGAAAGAAAACGATAGAAATAATTCACCACAGTAATGATTCGATCAATCACTGCGCCACGAGCAACAACCTGACGACGATTCCGTCCAGAGAAGTAGAAATGTGACCAAGTCAGGTGATTGAAGTCTTAAACTTCAATCACCTTGCAATTATTTCCGCCTTATTATTAAAAAAAAACTTGTACGTTGGTCCATCCTAGCCGTCCGTTAACTAAGGGCTTTTATAAAGCGTGATAAGTGAAATTCTTTTTTTATAGTCCGTTACGAAGAATGGAACATACAACTCTAAGTTTGACTTTGCGTTTTTGAGAAAAATTGCAAGGCGTTTTTGAGAAATATTTCTTTTTAATATCACAAGCTTTTCGGTGGCATAATGCATTTTTGGAGAGTAGAAAAATAGTTTAAGACAAAACTCGCTCAGGGAGGCCTCCTTCAACAATGAATTTGTGCCTTGAATTTTTGTTTTTATGAAAAAAATCGTTGAAAGAGTTAAAAATTGGGTTCATCATATTTGATCGGATATTGCAAACACTTGGTACGACCCTTAACACTCGGCAATCTCCATCACCAAGTTTTTTTTTTGTCGAAAAAAGTGGACCCAATGATTTTATAGCCCTCAATTCACGTAATATTTCTTTGCTCCCCAAGGTTAAAAAAAACTCTTGGAATTTTATGATTTTGGTACTAAAGATAGCATCCAAAGGATTGTAACCGCAAAGAAATAATTTTATTTTATTTTCAGTCTCATTATTTTTCTTCCACATCTCGTCCGCACCCACACACGCACCAATAATGACATGCATCAAGGACCCATTGTTGTGCAAGGTCGATACATCCGCATAAAATTATGGAATAAATTAAAATTTAAAAAAAATTACTTTGAAAATTAAAATTTTTAATATTTTGCCATGCACCAGCGAAATCCAGTTTCAGAAATATATTCTTGCGCGTTTTTTTTTTATAATATTCTAAAAATTTATAATCATAGTTAAAAATTTAAAAGTTAAAAGCAGTAAAAGTAGAAAAATTTAAAACTATAATACAAAAATAATGTGTCATAAAATTAAAATAAAAACGAATGCTTACAAACCAAATGGTTCTAGTTTCTAGTTGTGTCATGGAGGCTTAAAACAAAAATTTTTTCGGTTTTTGATTTTTGCTATTTGTTTTTTTTTAGTATTCAATTTATTTTTAAACTACTTTCCAAGTAAACTTATGCAAAAGTGGTCTGCTTATAAATTATCTAATAATTTTTTTTGAATAAATTTCGCTTCTATTGTTGGTTTACTAGCAAAACTGCTCCAAATGTCATCGGGGCTATTGTTTAAGGTCAGCGTAGACATTTATTCACGTCCATAAATATGATCGATTTTTATAAAATTTCCATAGAATTCACATTAAAAAGTTGTAAGTCACAGTCAGCGTCGATTTGGGACTCTTGTAAGCAATAAAATCTTTTAATTTTTACAAAAAAACCGATACAGCATCGAAGAGGCACTGCAACAAAAATGATTTTTATCAATTAATTTAATGGAAATATTTTTTTTTAAATATGTTTAACATCAAATAAGGCTGCAGAAACGATCGTAAAAATATTAATTTCTAAGTGTTAGATAGTAAAGCAAAAAAGCTTCGTCTCTTCCATATTGTACGAAAAGTCGAAATGCTAACCAAATTCAAATACAATAAATTAACTTAAAGCTAGTATCAGTGACTAAATTTTATCTATCTTCGATACTAATTGACTAGAAAATGGAACGAACCAAATATCGCACAATATCGCTGATATGTAGGTGTACCTGGTGACCGCTCCCATCTTCTACATGCCGAATTTATATTTTAAACTAATAAACTATCAATTTCAAGGACGACAAGATTGTCTAATAATTTAGGACCACATTCATAGAATAATTGGTATCGAAATGACGGACGACTATAACACCTCACCCGGATCGATTCTATGAGGCGTTGTCGTGCGTATCAAAGTCTTCGAACCGACAGCGCGTCCCCAGAAGACATGTGACCGAAACGGAATGAAGGATTTCCAAAATCCAACTTGTTTTCATATCGTCCATGCCGCTTACTCATCCAAAACTGATCCAAACTTGTACGGACAAATGAGGATGATACGTGACTTTCTTCACCTCAGCAGTAGCTACGACTAGATAACCGGACCTAGAGACTCACATTTTCACTATAAATAGTCCCTAATATCGATTCGATGCTACACTTTTCATTTGTCTTCGACCAGTGACGGTACGAAATCCGAGTGTTTTGTGATAGTGAAATTAAAATGCGTTTCTTTCTGGTAATTGCACAATTCTTAGATTTGTTTAGTTTTAATATTTGACAGTGCTTAGTGATCTCTAATAATTAAAAAAAAAATATTATTTTTAGTTTGTATTCGTTGTGGTGATAGCCGTAGCTGTGGCCTCAGCACAATTCCCCAAAAGGACTAGTACGAGCGGACGCTACGAACCACCTAAAAGAAAACAGAATAACAATTCCGGCAAATACAGCGGCTCAGATGGACGATATGTTCCTATAGACAGTGGCAAATATACCGGTGGTTTCGGTGATAAGGGGGCCAAAGGTGGTGGATACAAACATGTAATTGGACCAGACGGAAAGGATGGAAAGGATACGAAATATGTACCCGAGAGAACCACTCAAAAACCAACACCACCGCCAACACGACGTGTGCCTGTGGTGAGCTACAAAAATCAGGGCGGCTGGAAGATAGTCCATCAGGAGCGAACCCATGATGCGCCATATCACTATTTGTATGAGACAGAAAATAAAATTATCACACAAGAAGATGGCAAAATCAATTACGAGGGAACAGAGAATGAGGCATTGAGGTCGACTGGATTCTACGAGTACACCGGTGACGATGGCCAAAGGTATCGCGTCGATTATGTTGCTGATGAAAACGGATATGTCCCTCAGGCCGCACATATACCAACTCCTCCACCAACACCAGATAGCGTACTCCGAGCTTTGGAATATCTACGAAAAACTGGACAATTATAAACTGAACACTATCTCTTCCCTTTCTTCTGCACTCTTCGATCGACACCATTTCCTTAATTCTCAACCTATAACCAGCTTAGATTTTGATGTAAATTTTTTTTTAAGTTAATCACACATCTTAATCAGCTATATTTTAATGATAAAAGTGTAATTTTATTAAATAAAAATAAAATATTCAATAACTTAGAAATAATTGTTGCTTTTTTTATCATTTTAAAAAAAAACCAAAAAAATTATTTAAAAAAACCAAAAATTTAAATACCAAAAAAAAAGACAAAAATTTTGAAGGTGTTTTCAAATATCATCGATAATGTTACCAAACTGAATGGGATCGTCTCTTTATCGAAATTAGATTTTTATCTAAAGCCTTAACCCGGCCTGGTAGCATACCATTTTCTATATTCGAGTACAAATACATCATCGCAGATGTGCGAAATACCATCGTAAATGCTAATCAATTTTTGGCGGGCGACTCTCTAATTTTTATCTTCGATTTTCAATGACATAACTTTGCCGAACCATCTGCGAATATTAAGAAGATCACCTTTCAGAACATGTTTTCTCAACCATCTTCCCCCCCCCCCCCCCCACACACATTTCCCAATAAATATGTATAATCAATCGAATCGGATATAATTTTTCCGCCAAAGAAAAGTAAATATTCCATTCGTGTGACGACCAATTTACACCCACACCTTTTTCATAAAAAACAAAAAAAAAAACAAAAAAAAAAACAACAAGAAAACAGATGTTTTTGGGTATTATTTTTTTTCTTCGATTCCCAAAGACAAGAGAGCAATCAGAAAAATTAACATTTTATAAAATAATTAAATGAATGCGCATATTTAAAGTGACATGATCAACTTTTCATATCACACCAAATTTAAAAAAAAATTTATTTATATTCACGCATTTTTAATTATTCAAATTTACAGTGGTGTATAAAATTTTAGTATATTTTAAAATCTGTGAGATACTTAATAAGTAGATAAATTGGAGAGATTTTGACTGAATTATGGGTGAAAAGAGTTGAAAGTAAAGGTTTTTTCTTCCATTTTATGGTTTGGAAAGTAGAGTTTTATTTTTAAAAAAAACATTTATTATTTATATTTCTTATACACGTATAAGATAACAATTAGTCAGATTTTAATTTGCCATTTTGTTTCTAAGTAATCTATTAACTACTAAAAAATACGTTAAATTTGCATTAGAATATACGCCGATTGGGTGCTGGAACAGCATTTTTCACACCAAATTCATTTCATCGATGAGGCTTATTTCTCGATCGCCGGATACATCATAAAAGGCAAATATCTACCTATAGAGCTCTGAAAACCCATAAGTGACTATAAAGTCACAGTCAGGTTTTTTAGCCTGCTGTAAAGCATTTTTTTAACCTAACCTTGAAAATTTTTATTAACAGTATATGTTATTTCAAAAAGATGGCACCACAAGCCATAAAAAATAACCAATTTTGGATTTATTAAGCGAAAAGTTCTCAGGATATCCCGAGATTTGGTGATTTTTCACTTCAATGATAGCTAAATGAGGAAAAAATTTTATAAAATAAATAATGACGTATTTTAGAAATTATGAAATAATATAAATTCTTATAAATCATTTATTTTATGATTTCTCTTTAGAGTCTTTTAAAAAAAAAATTTTAACAAGTGTAAAAAATACAACAAATTTTAACGAACGACAGCAGAAAACTCGTAAAACGTTGTTCCACTCTCTCTCTCTCTCTCTCTTTCTCTCTCTTGCAAAAAATTATTCCTTATAGAAATTTATTTTTATATTTTTTGCTGTTTGGTTTTTCATATTTTTATTTTTTGACAGATTACGCATGACACGTGACAAGTGTCAAAGTCAAAAGTGCTCTGTTAGTATTGCCATTTCATCATGAAAAATCTTACACCTAAACAAATTATTGATGATTTATAATCAATAATTTATAAATTATTGAATTTTATACTCAAAATTTGTGCTCTGTGAAAAATGTGTTTCGTGTAGTTCGACCATTTTATGGTCGTCTAAATGGACCTACTGGGCAAGAATTCAAAATTTTATAATGACAAAATTTAGTATCAATTTATGCTATTGGACAAAGGAAAATATTGCTGCCGTAGTGTCCGCGATTTGTCCATCCTTCGCCATTCACAGCAATTGGGATTGTGGTACTCGACTATGTGGAAGATTTTACATAAGGATCTTTGTCTGAAAGCATATAAAATATAGTTCGTGCAAGAATGGAAGCCGAACGACCTGCCAAGGTGTCGAAATTTTGGTGATTGAGGTGTTAGAGCACAACTTGAGGAAAATCCGTTTTTTACCAAAAAATTGCGTTCAGCAGTGAAGCTCAAGTCTGGTTGAATTGGTTTGTGAATAGGCTAAATTGTCTCATTTGGTCTGATGAACAACCACAAACAAAACAAGAACTGACATTGCACTCAGAAAAATGTACTGTTTATCATCGGTCCACATTTCTTTAAACATAACAATGGCCACAATGTTACCGTCAATGACGCCCGCTATCGCTCGATGATTTCGAAATTTTTTTTGCCCAAAATCTGTAGCATCTGTTCGATATGTGGTTTCAACAAGATGGCGTTACATGATACACAGCACGTGAAACAATGGACATATTGGGATATGAGTTTGGTGAATAATTAATGTCAGGTTGCGGAACGGTGAGTTGGCCGCCTAAATCGTGCAATTTAATGACTCTAGACTATTTTTTCATGCGGATTACGTCTATGCCAAAAAACCAGCATTACTCGCAGCCTTGGAAGACAACATTAGACATGTTATTAGCGAGATACCAGTCGAAATTCTCGAAAAAGTAGTTCAAAATTGGACTTCTCCCATGGTCACTTAAAACGTAGTCGTGACCAACATTTACATGAAGTAATCTTTAAAAAGTAAATTTTATACACTTCTGCAATTCTTATATGTTTCTTTGGAAATTTTAAAACATAATACGTAAAAAATCGCCCGCCAAAAAGCGGCGCCAAACGCTCAAAATTGACTGAAAACGCAAGCGGCGCCCACTTTTGGTGTCGCTCGAGATTGACTGAAAATGCAATATTAACTAATTAACTTCCTTAACAAACAAATAAATGCAAATAATCTCAAATATGAATATTTAATTCGTCGAAATTTATACGACGGCAATTATATTTCAATAACCGAAATTCACCGTTTGGTATTTTTTTTAACCAAATTACAGTTCAAACTACAGTTCTATACTAACAAGTTTATTGAAAAAATACTAACATTGCCATCTATTATTTAATTCTGTAGTTTGCTAACAACGCCATCTAGCAACATTAGTTACAAATAAAACGTTAGGGACAGACATACGCCCCTAATTATATATATAGATTATTATTATTTATTTATTTGTAAAAATAATAATTTATTCAAAAAAAATTATAATTTTTCAATTTTCAAATAAATCCAGTTAACTGCATTCAAATTCGTACGCCGCTACTGAGTGACTTGGCTTCGATTTCACGCAAATAATTTTTGTTAGCATATTTTCAGGCGCACATTGAATATCAATTTTTGTTAGCAGCCGGCCGCAAAGATAACCAATTCCGAAATTTTAATAGCAAATTTTTAATTAAATCTTTTGCAAGGACTAAGGAAATTTCAACTTTTCAAGGACTAAGGAAATTTTTCAAACATTTTCTTTAATTTATATGAGCATAAAAATTAGTATTATTCAGAAATAGTTTCGAACCAAATAGGAAAGATAACAATTAAAAAGGGCACATTGTTTTTTCTTTGTATCTAACATTTAAATAAAAAGATTTTATGATGAGACACTTTATAAACAAATGAGAGAGACATGTGACAGTAAACACCCATAGGTGTTTCTCTACCTAAGGAGTGTAGTTAACGCCTCAAGAAATCTCTAATGACCAATTTCTCTTTAAACGCCGATGAGTGCTTATGGGAAAAGGAACCAGAGGAGAGTTTTCTTACAAGAGGATTATTATGTTATATACTTTTTATAACGAGAAACACATAAGTTATGAGCGAAGAGAACATTTCGGTTACGATGGATAATTTTGTTACGAAAATAGAATGGAGAATCAACGATTTTTCGGATTGCAGGAATTGGATTCGCGAGGAATTATCTCGCTTATTAGAACCTTAAAGTTCTAGTCCATAAGTTAAGATCAGTTTTAAAATTTTGTTGTAAATTAAAAGTTTTTTTTTTATGTCAGTTTTAATCTATTGGCTAGTAGTAGTATAAGTATTAGTCGATAATGTCTGTTAAGTCAAATCATGTGAGGATTGTAAGTACGTCGTTTGTCTAGGTTTAGTCCCAAGTAGCGAGCTTTGTTTTTGGTGGAATCATGTTGCCATTGAGATTAGAAATAGGCATGGCTAGATCTTTGTAGAACGTAAAGTTAGCATGAACACTCTTCTGCTCATTTACCTTCACTCTCCACCTCTTAAGCCAGTCTTGGTTTTTAATATGGGATGCAAGAATATTGGAGATTTTTAATATGGGATTCAAGAATAACGATATAGTCTTCATAGGTGGCAGTCAAAGTTTTAGAGATTTGATTGAATATCAAAAGTATAAATATTGTATAGGAGTGGACCAAAGTTTCTGCCTTGAGGGACACCACCTATGATAAGGTATATTTCAGAACTTTCTGACTTAATATCTATTTGGAAGTGACGTTGAAATAGATATGATTTCAAAATAAGATAATACATAGGAGAAAGTAGTAAGCTCTTAAGTTTACTTTGTTCTTGAACTAAATAAAAATCTTTAAACAAAAAAAATTCTTTAAAAAAAAAGGAATTAATTTATTTTAAATTTCTAAAATTTTTAAAAATTAAAAAATTTATGAGATTGTGACAGTTTAATATTTCTTTCCAAATAAAATCAAAAGTAAATTTATTATTTTATTTTGAACTATAATAAATATTCAATTTTAATGCATCAATGGTTGTTGGTTTATTGACATAGTCCACTGACTTCAAGTAAACCCACAAGAAGAAGTCCAAAGGTTTTGAGTCAAAATTTCTTGGAGGCTATTGTACATCTACAATTCTTGAATTTAAGGACTCGCCAAATTTTTTCGAAATAAATCGATTGTGGCATGGGCTGTATGGTGCGCCGTCTTATTCAAACCACATATTCGTTAAATCAATATCTTTTAATTCAGGCTACAAAATGTTCATTAAAAAAATAGGGACCTATGATGCCACCGTGCCCTAAACTACACCAAATAGTCAATTTATCGGAATATAAAGATTTCACGTGAATAATTTGTAGATTGGCTTCAACCCAGTAATTATAATTTTATTTATTCACCGATCCAGAGAGATAAAAATGCGCCTTATCTGTGAAAAGGCTTCAATTATTGACTAATAAGAATTTTATTCCTGTTATTATAGCAGACATTTTCAAATATTGAAAACACCTTGAAATTCGTTAGTAGTATTGTCGGCACTTCAACTGCGAGCATTATGTACAAAATTATGGTTTGACGAATAGCGAAAATACTAGGCCGATTATAACGACCATAAATTGAAAGAAATGCACGATAAGTTGCAATAAAAAAATAATTATTTTCATTAAGAAAATTGGATAATTTCCAAGCGTTGTTTAAGCGTATATCTTTGCATAAATAACTTGCACATCTTACTAAGTGGCTACAAGATTCTTCTAAAAATATATTATCCTTAGTAAAAAATCTCTTAGAAAATGAATGTTTATGGAAATTTTGTAATAAAAAGTCTCGAGATTAAGTGACACTGAAGATTTTTATATCAGTTCTAAATTCTAATCTTGCTAGTCGAATATTCAGAGTATCCATAAATTACTACCAAATGCCTTAAAAATTTATATTTCATCATAAATACTATTCAACAAAAAAACCATTCAAATTCTACTTTCGATTTTAGTTACAGAAAAAAACCAATACCCTTAAAGTTTTGAAAAATATTTATTTGTAAACCAGATTAATAAATTACCAAATTTCAAAAAAAAGTATCTTTAAAAAATTCTACAAAGGACATCCTAACACCCATCGCCACCCTCGCTCAATTCGAAAAACAAATTACTGATTTCGAAATATTACTAATTTTTTTTCATTCATATTTTATAAGTATCTAAACTATTCGCTGATTATATAAAAAACAAAATTTATATAAATAGAAAAAAATATTTGATCCATTTTAGAAAATAATTATACTAATCCATAGCGCGTATAATTAATAATAAATCAATAAACTGGAAATTTATTCAAATTTTTCTTTTAAATTTGTTATTTGAAAAAATCCAAATCAAAAGCCTGTTTTGGTTTTCAAATAAAAATAACAAAAAACTAGCAGTCTAAAGTCTGTTAAATTTGAGTGGATACAACAACAGATACTTACAGATACTTTTTAAGTCAAATTTAAAATGCACACCATTTGAATATGTAAATTAAAAAAAAAACTTACTTAAATAAAATTCAGTTTTTCTACCGGATAACTCAGTTTTTAATTAGTGTTAGAATTGCATATACTATCAACAAATATATCCTATCCAAGGTGAGATTTCGAAGAAGTTTAAATTTTCAAAAGTTTTTTTAAAAAAAAACCTCAATTTACTGGTGATTCTTTTTTTGCTTGAGTTCTCGTAATTTTTTACAGGTAAACCAAAAACTATACATCTTCTTTCTCAGAGACGATATTATTGGAGATTTTTTTATCAGTTCCCAGGAGATCCGCTTATCCGATGTCCTTTATTTTAATGGGCTTGCAAAAAAATTCCAAGTATTCCTTTTCTTATTGAAATATTGGGTCTTCTCCTACCTTCAACTTATTAACTTAAAAACCAAATGTAAAAATGTCCAAAGAGTAAATGTCATCGTTTATTGATAAATAACAAAAAGAAAAGAGAAAAAAGAAAAAGATTTGAACAATTTTATGAATTTCAACATTTATGATATAAAAAAAAGACGATAAAAATGAATAACGATAGCAGGACATCTCTAATCAATAAATTTCGACAAAAAAAAAATTATCTGCAATTGATCTGATTTAATCGATCGATCATGTTGCGATAACGCTAAGTATCTAATAAAATCAATATGGAATTCGAAATAAAATTTAAAAAAAAACGCGGCGACACATTTTTTTCGCCACATTTTCATATCCAAGGTTTTGGATACAACGAACTACCTCGGATTCGAGACTAAAAATATCCGAAAAATATTAGGAAACATTTTTATTTACGATCACATTTTAATATGATAACGTTGATCTTTAAGCATTTTTGTACAAATAGTTTCGATTTTACAATAAGTTGGCAAACAAGATCTTACAATAGGTCTTATAAGATGAGAATACACTCTGCTCCGAAAAGTTGTCAATATAAAAAAAAAAAACTTCCCCCAAAAAAAACTAGGAACGCGGAAGATTGCGAATTGATAAAGAAAAAAAAAACCTTTTGTATTAGTTAAATCTGAAGGAAGTGGAAACAACAATTAAAGAGAATCGGCTGCATTTCGACTTGAACAGAAGCGTTGGGAAGCTGCACCAAAATCTCTTCCATCATCGACATTTCTGGCATCCACCTTGCCATAATCTTATAGCATAATAAGTCGTTATAGCGGCTAATCGTAGATTTTCCATAAAATAATCGGTTTTAATTCTTTAAAAAAAAAATTAAATGCAAATTTAAATCTGGTTTATCATCTTTTCTCTTGTGTGTGTGTATTTTTTTTTTTTTGGTTTATTGCTGTCTGGGTTATTTTTTTTATTTTTTTTTTTTGGATAGAAAAAGCAGAAAAAATGCCCATTCACATCGGTATGGGTCCAACTCGTATATTTGGGCGAGTGGGTCTGAGGATCTTATATAAATAAATGTAGCAGAGCATCTGTCTTACCAGTTGATTATCGGAATTTTAGTCAAAAACATGTCGTTACAATTGGTAAGTTAACGTAGTCTTTAAGCATTTTCGGTGATGTGCCTTGCATTAACATTAGTAACAGTTGCAGGCCGTTTGGATATTTTGCTTCGTTTCGGTAGTGCTTTGTGTCGATATACCATCAGTGGATGTACTACCGCCGTTCGAAGAAAAACTCACCAAAGTTGAATATGCCCCAGCAAAGAAGGAAGGCCGAAGTCTGCCAACGCACAGCCATTCAGCGCCAAGAATTAGCAGTGGAAGCCTATCGTCAGACTCTGCTGCACAAACCCTCAAACTAGACCAGAGCATCAGCCAGGATGGATCATACAACTACGCCTACGAAACCGACAATGGAATTCTAGCTTCTCAGCAAGGAACTACCAGATCCGTGCCCAACAATAACGGAGACGCAGAACTGCAAGTCCAAGGCAGCTATGCCTTCACCGCACCAGATGGTCAACAGTATTCCGTGCAGTATGTTGCCGATGAGAATGGATACCGACCAATAGTCAGTGGTGTTATAATTCTGTGATTTTGGAATAAATGATATTAAAACCATTTTTTCTTATAGGGTGATCATCTGCCAACAGCACCGCCAATTCCAGAATCCATTTCCAGAGCCTTAAAATACTTGGAAAGTCACTAATCCATCAATTCCGCTAGTCCATTTGTAAATTTTTACTATCTTCGAATGTTCATCGACAAGGAATTTTTTTTCTTTTATTATTTACTCTTCCATTAAACGAATATTAATAGTAAAAATTCTATTCTTTTCTTATATAAACATAAATCGGATTTTCTTTAAGAAAGTTGAAGAAAAAAAACCGGCAGTCATTAATCAACAGAAGGCAGCGGCATGAAATCGAACAAAGTATTTTTATTATAATTAAGAGAAATGTTTCCAAAAATTTAATTGAAAAAGAAATATTAATAATAATAAATATTTAAAAAAATTATAAAACAAAGTTTTAATAAATAAGAAAAAAAGAGGAAAAAACGTTCGTTGGTGCGCAATCGTAAACGGAAAGTTAATGTTGATAGATACATTGTATATGCAATATTTTGCAATGTTTCTAGCAGCATTTAATCTTCTCGCTCGTCTTTGCTGTGTTACAGAAAATTTTCTTTTTTGCACTTTTACATGTCTTATTTGTCCAAAAGATTATTTTTTTATAAATTTAATATTTTTTTCGGAAGAATAAAATAATATTTTACTGGAAATTGGAAAGTTTTGATTCAAAAACAGATTAAAGTAGATTTTTTCTTTGTCTACCGGATCTTTGATAAATTTTAATGCAGTTTCGACTTAAATCGGATATTTAAAATGACGCTTTTATAAATAACTGATAATCCTACCCCAAAATGGCCAGGGGTCATAGTTATTGCGAAATAATTTTTTTTTAAAACTGATTTCAAGGTGAAGTGAATGCATAATAAATATTGAATATGCATTTGGGACAGATAAAATTAACCTAAACTGTCAATAATCATCTGTAAAATATAAAAAATTATTACTATTGAGTAATCAGTATTTTTCTTTTTTAAACTTATGCGAAATTAGTTGCATCATCGTTTAGAGGTGTTTATGGTAACGTGCTTTTACGCTTGATTAGTGATGCTCTGAAACGCAATAGTTTCGATTTCCAATCATGCTAGTAAAATAACCAGAAATGAGTTATTTTTAGTTGATGTCAAATACTTTAAGCTATTGCTGCTCTTAAAACTTCTATTTAAAAATATCTACTCCTAAGGAAAATGTTATTGTCTTCTAATTTATCTTCAAAAGTTTTATTTAAAAAAATTTGTTTAACTTAAATAAAAATTTGGGTTGAAATTACCTTAAAACTGTGTGACTTACAGTTAAAAAAAGATAATATTTTTTAACTAGAATAATACTATTTCTATAACAAAAACATAATTTATATATAATAGTGTAAAAGCTAAATTTAAAAAAAGCATAATTTTTTATCTGGAACACTGCAATTCAGAATAAAGTATTGGAAATCAACACAAATTGTGACTGAATTTAGAATATTTCAAAAAAAAATTTATTATCTTCTTTAAGAGTTGAAAAAATAATAAAAATTTAAAAAAATGCAAACAAAAAGGATAAATTTCTCTGGTTAATATTTTGAATTAAGATTTCCATTGAGCATTACTAATTAAAATAATATCAGAAAAATTTTGCGTCAATGCTTAAAGGGATATTCAAAATATAACTTCTTAAAAATAATTTTATAAATATTTTGCATCAACAATGACCAAAGAACCACTAATTGAAATTCGGCTGGAACATTTTTCAGTTATAATAAAATCAGGTAAATTTTCCGTAAACACTCTTAAAAAGGGTCTTAATGAGAATTTTCCATTTAATATAAAATCATTGCAAAAAAAAATGTTCAGTCAAATTTTTTAATATAATCTCTCAGTAAGCTTTAAATTCAGTAAAAGTAAAATCGGAAAAAGTGTGCGTCAACATTATTTAAAGATTGAGTTTTTAATTGAAAATTTTCAAAATCTAAATAACGTTAATAAAAAACTTGCGAGAACATACTTTAAAGGACCTCTGATTTAGCTGCCGATTGAGCATTTTCCAATCAAATATATTAAACAAAATAATTTGCATCAATATTTTTTGAAGGATCTATCATCGAAATTCTATTAAAGTATTTTTCATTTTAAAACAAATCAGAAAAATTGTTATTTAAGATTTAAACTACAGATAAAATTAAAAATTATACAAAAGAAAATGCGTCAACAGTTTTTAGAGGTTTTGCAATTAAGCTTCTTGTTGAGGATCATTTTTACTTAAAATTGTATCAAAAAAATTTGCGTCAACATTTTAAAACGACCGCCAATTGAGCTTTTAATTAAAAATTTCCCAATCAAACTAATTTTAAAAAATTCTGCGCCAAAAACATTAAAGAGCGTCTGATTAGGTACTTTCAGTTAAAAATTAAATCAGAAAAACTTGAGTCAATATTTTTTTCAAACCTACATATGAGTTTCTCATTAAGCAAATTATTAATAAATTAATTAAATGCCTTGTAAGAAACTCTTTTAGAGGTCTAAAAAAATATAATTTTAAAAAAAAATGTGCGTCAACATTATTTAAAGATTGAGTTTCTGATTGAATTGTTTCCAGTTTAAATAATAACATAAAAAATTATTAAGAGGACTTCTGACTGAGCTGAAAATTGAGCATTTTCCTATAAGCTTTCAACTGCAGATTAAAATAAAAATTATATCAAAAAAATATGCGTCAATATTTTTTAGAGGTCGTGGAATTGTGGTTTCCGTTAAGGAGCATTTTTAGTTAAAATATTTTGACAATAAAAAAAATTGTTAAATAATAACATAAACAATTATTTAGAGGACTTCTAACTGAGCTGAAAATTGAGCATTTCAGTTTAAGTATTTATCAAAGAAAAATTAGCGTCAACATTTTTTAAGGACCTTCGATTGAGCTTCTTATTAAACGTTTTCCAGTATAAATTAAATCAGAACAAATTTGCGTCAATATTTTTCTTATGACCTCCAAATAGGCTTCCCATCAAACGTTTTCCAATATAAATTAAATCAAAATAAATTTGCTTTAATATTTTTCATAAGACCTCCACATGAGGTTCTCATTAAACAGTTTCCAGTGCAAAATAAAATAGGAAAACTTGCGTCAAAATTTTTGTTAAGACCTCTAAATGGTCTTCTCATTGCGCATATTTCAGTTCAAATTAGATTAAAAAAAATTTTCGTCAACATTTTTTCTTAACACCTCCAAATTGGCTTCTCATTAAATGTATTAAATCAGGAAAAACTTGCGTCAAAAAATGGTCTTTTAATTGACCATTCTTCAGTGTAAATTAAATCAGAAAAATTTTGCGTTGAAATTCAAATATTTAAGCGTCAATAATCAGGAAAGAATCCTCCAAAACTACAGAACCGCAATTAACTATAATAAATAATTT
Source organism: Atherix ibis (assembly GCA_958298945.1). NCBI lineage: Eukaryota > Metazoa > Arthropoda > Insecta > Diptera > Athericidae > Atherix > Atherix ibis. Next base: position 1,175,565 of record OY282607.1, on the reverse strand, counting down.
TTTATTTCAGTTTTCGTCAATTCAAATCATTACCCACAACACAAGTGCTGGTATTTAATATCACCTGCCAACTTTACCTAAGAAAAACGTCCAATTACAAAAAAATGGTGGAAACATTTCAAAACTTTTCTAAGAGTTTGATTTGAATTCTTGCCCCATTCGATTAAATGTCAATTGATCACAAACAACTTAGTCGTATTCAACGAATTGCGCAATTCTTAATTCAAACACTCATCATTCGGGTACGTTAGATAAATTCCATTATTTTACGATATTCACAATATTTTTACCTTCGCAATTAGCATTAATTACATTACTCGATTTGATTTCGACTCCAGAGACCCTCACAATTTAAGACTATATTTTGATGATGAAAATTAATAAAATCACAATCAAAAATTACCTAATCGCTTACTGATGATTTTACGGAGCATTTGGATGATCATCAATTAAACAAAACGATTTTTTAAATAAATTATTCCAAAACTTTTTTAAAATATTGTATTTTTGTGACAATATTTAAATTACAATATGAGTTATCGATTAGTGGCGAAAAAAATATTAAAAAAATTTTATTAATTGGAAAGTCTTTTTTTTAAAAATTAAACGGAACCGATTAGTTGGTCATAATCTCTAGTCTAGACTAACCAGATTACGCATGGACTTTCTTAACTAAAAAAAAAAAAATTGACAAAAAAAAATTTAATTGATTACTAAAATAATTATTTATTTATATATGCATATGAGTGCGAGCAAGGTATATAACGTTCGACATACTTTGCATGTTTCGTGAAGGAATTGATATTTTTAATGTCTTGTTTTGGTATATAAAAAATAGATTCCTCAAAAATGAAACCCTAAAGCTAGGAAGAATTATAATTTTGAAAAAAATTATTTTTAATGGAATTTAGTTAGAAGTACCACAAGGCTGTCATTTGGATCAAACGAATTATTATAAAAAGAATTTAAAATTCCCAATAAAGAAAGAACCAAAATTCAAAATTATTTTTGATGGTATTTAGTTAGAGGTAACACAGGGCTGTTATTAGAGCCTATATTGTTTACTAAAAAGACCATTGTAGAAAGGATTTGGAAAAGGTTCTGCTGAATCTATAAAATCCTAAAGCTAGGAAGAATTAATGTATAATTTTTTTTTTAAATTGTATGATGAGATTTAGTTAGAAGTACCATTACATTATTATAAAAAAAAATTAATTAAAGATTCGTTGGATCCACAAAATCCCCGATAAAGAAAGAACCTAAATTTAACAAAAAAAAAAAATATTTTTGATGAGATTCAATGAGAAGAACCACCGGGTTATTATTTGAGCCTACACTGTTCACCAGAAAGATCATTGTGAAAAATTTTGGAAGAGTATTTGTTGTACTCAAAAAATTCTAAACGGAGGATAAATAAAAATTTTTTTAAAAATATTTTATTATGGGATTGACTTAGAAATTACCACAGGGCTGTCATTTGAGCCTATACTGTTCACCAAAAAGATCATTGTGAAAAGGGTTTGGAAAAGCATTTATTGAATTTAATAAATGTTAAACGGGATTAATTTGAAAGTACCACATTGGTGTCTATGACGGGATTAACTTGGAAGTACCACATTGGTGTCATTTGGGCCTATACTGTTCACCAAAAGAGATCATTGTTAAAAGAATTTGGAAAAGCATTATTGAATTTAAAAAATTTTAAACGGAGGATGAATAAATATTTTTAAAAAAATTGTCTATGACGGGATTAACTTGGAAGTACCACATTGGTGTCTTTTGGGCCTATAATGGTCACCAAAAAGATTATTGGAGAAAGGATTTCGAAAAGGTTCTGTTGAATCTATAAAATCCTAATGCTAGGAAAAATTATAAATTTTAAAAAATTGTTTTTGATGGAATTTAGTTAAAGGTATTAGAAGGATGTTAGTTGGACCTACACTGGCAACTAAATAAATTATTATAAAAAGGATTTAATAAAATATTTGCTGTATCCACAAAATCCCCGAAGAAGAAAGAACAAAAAATTTGGTAAACAAATTTTTTAATGGGATTTAGTTAGAGGTACCACAGGGCTGTCACTTAGCCCTACACTGGTAGCCAAAAAAATCTTTACGGAAAGATTATTTTTCTAAAGTTTGATCTATGTTATAGCTTAAAATAAATTATAGCTATTAAGCCAGTCAATGAGATCAAGGAATAACTGTAGGTGTTGCAAAAGGAAATATCGCATAGTGATTATTACCCATCAATACAATTGACGCCAACCGAACCAATCGATTTTCATCAGAAAGCGTGCAACTTTTCCATAGAAATACTTTCCCTCCAACCGTTTCTGTTATTCCCACTACCTTCTGTTAATATAAATTTGTTTTGCAGGTGAATTCAAATAGTTTCACTTAAAATTAACATATTTCGAAGAGTAAATTGAATTTTTATTAAAAGTTGATCGATATTTTTTTTGGGAGCAAAAGCAAAATTATGTCAAAATTATCAACAAAAACAAATTTTTTTTTAACAAATACGTAGTTTTAATATATTGGAATCTATTCGATTCCCACAAAAAACCAATATGTTTTTTTCATTCTTTTTTTTAAATTTATTTAATCCAATTCAAGGCAATCAAATCTTTTTTTATACGAAAATATTCGAAGCCGTTAGTTGGTTATGAATTTTTGACAAAAACAAAATACTTCCTGAAATTTTCACTACGTCATTTTTATTTGGTTTATTTTTTTATGCTCGCACACATAAAATTCAAAAATAATTAGCAAAAAAATCGAACTTACTATAAGCTTTTACTTATATCATAAGAACTTATAGTAAAAAAATAGTTAACAACTTTTTAAATTGGTCCATAAAGAATGATTTTGAATTAATAAATAATTTTGAGAATCCATGCTGCTCGTAAATTATACAAAATAAATGGATTTTTTGTAAGATTTTTATTTGTTTTATGGAAATTTTCAATTAAACTTTAGAATTTTTTATGATATTTTTTCATAATTGCTTAACATTTGATAAGAGTGGAATTTTATTAAAACAAAACAAAAATAATAATAATCCTTTTATTATTTGGAATAATTTTTATATTAAATAAAAATATTTGAAGGTAGCTCTTGAACAAGCGTATCACGAACACATTAGAATTTAGGATCATCTTGAATAAGACTGATCCGAACATAAAAAGAAGCATTGAAAATTTTCAAAGCATTTTTGATAGAATGGTTTGAATTTGACGAGAATGAGAAGAATTGGTAGAGCCTCTAATTTCTAGTCTGTAAGTCCATTTTGATTTCGGTAAGGTCTTGAGTTGAAGCGTATTCCTGACTTGCCAAAAGAAGTTGAACTTTGTCCACATTGGTCAATCGATATTTTGCAAAGTATTTTTGACCGTAAGTCTATTTTGGATTCGGTAAAGCCTTGAATAAAAACACATTCCTTACTTGACATAAAAAGTTGAATTTTATCCACTTTAATCAATTGTTACTTTTGCAAAATATAATTGACGGTAAGTCCATTTTGGTTTCGGTAAGCCCTTGAAAAAAAAACCCATTTCTGACCGGATAGAAGAAATTGAACTTTGCCCATTTTGATCAAGTGATAATTTTGCAAAGTATATTTCCTCGTAAGTCTATTTTGGTTCCGGTAAGGCCTTGAATAAAAGCGTGTTGCTAACTTGGTAAAAAGAGTTGGAGTTTGTCCAATTTGATCAACTGATAATTTTTTTAAAATATTTTGGACCGTAAGTTCATTTTGGTTTTCGTTAAGGCGCTAGACATAGAATTCAAATTAATTGTCGAGGTCGTCTAGCTTAGTTCTTGTCTGGCAATTCCATATTAAGCATGAACTCCTTGACACCGAACTCTTGTTTCTTGTGGTTATAAAAATATATGAGAAGGTATAGTTTTGGCGGATATAAAAAAAAGTTGGATATTTGCAGAATGGTGTCGGGGGCTTTTGCTAGATCCAATGCAAATAGTCTCATCTATTTATTCTGCAGATAATTTGTTAGAATAGAGAGAAATATCGTGTGTGTAAATAATGTAGAGAGAGGTTTACTGACTTGGCGATGATGCTATTACTGCGTCCAGTAGATCTGGATTTGCATAGTCTGGATCCTGAACAATGGTTTTGAGTTCAAATCCAGCTTGTGAAATAACCAAAATAGTCTCCTATAATTGTCGCTAAATGGTCTGAGTCACCGTGGCACCCAAGAATACACATTTCGCTACAAATCCAACTTAACGTGACGATTTTTTAAAAAAATATTGTAAAATATGGGTCCAAATATGCTACCTTGCGGAACTGCAGTGAGTATCGAAGAGATATTTTTTTTGTTTGATTTGTTTGCTTCAAACTACCGATTTAAAAGTAGTAATTTTAACATTAGTTTAACTATGGAAGGGAGAATGTCCTTGCGTGGAAAACTCGATTAAAAGCTGGACATATAAAAATTAATTTAGTTTTAAAATCTCCCATAAAAATTGGGCAATAAATTTTAAAGTTTTACATAGACTTTAATTTGGCAATAACGCATTCAGTCATGATTTTATCCTTTATTAATAAACCTCGTTTTTTTTGTGTTATTCATTTGAACCCTTTCCATATTTTTAACGAATGTAATTTATTTATTTTCAAGCTCTCATCTTAACCTTCTCCAGTATTTGAAAATTGTTCAAAATTAAATAATTTTTGACTGTTTGCTCCACGTTAGTATAGACCACTTTTACTAGAAAAGTAAAGGTTAAATAACGTTCCAGAGACTTTTTTTGTTAAGATATCTAAAACGTTAGAGTGCCAATACTCTGTCTTCTATCTCTCATGCTGTAATGGCGCTGGATGGAGTCTTTTAGGTACCATTTAATCATGGAGAGCTACGCGATTGAACAACGCGTCGCGATAGTGAAGTCTTCAACGACCACGTATACTTTTTTTGTCTGAATGGCTACGTAAGCAAATAAAATTATCGGATATGGAATGAAAAGCAATTCTAGGAGCTTCCTTTGCATCTAGAAGAAATTACGTATGCTGTATGGCCCGCAAGGAAGGAACTTCTGCGTATATGATCAAGCCAGGATTTATACCAGAAGTAGCTAGAACGAGCTGGCCTAGTAGTGCCAAAGGAATTTGCAAGGTCCAAACTGTAGCTCTTTGAGTGGGTACTCTCTAATGAAAACTGGTGACTCGGGGGTCAGGAGCCCCACGGTGGTTCGTACGCAGGAAACCTACTGAGGGATGGCAGGAACCCAGGTGCTATTACTGCATATGATAGTAGAGGTTTATGTAGGCCTTGATACCAACAGTTAGAGTAACTAGCTTGTAACTGGTTAGTGACTGTTAGCAACAGTCCTATCTGTTATGAATGTAGCTGATTCAGTGGTGGGACCAGATGGGTGCACAAATGTGATAAAGGAAACGGTCTACAGCTGTAGACACGTCACCTCTGAAATTGCACTGATAGCAAGAGGGAATGTTTGATTGTTATATGCATGGAATATGAAGGATGGTTTAATGATGGAATGCTAGAGATGGTAAAAAGGCCACAAGCCATCGAGGTAAGCGAAAGAGGTTCGTATACGAGCGTTTGTAAAAGAGGAAACCTGATAGAGTATTCCTTGCAGGAGGTAGTTCAAGCAGGAAGTCGAAATTGAGCGTTGAATTGAAGCGAGAGGCGCTTTTGCATTGATTGAGATGCGTGCAACCATCTTTATCGAGTCAGCTGGATGTATCTAATCCCTTTGGTAGATTAACGGCAGGTATGCCACGTAAAACAAAGAATTACAAATATCTGGTGTAGGGCAGTACTGCTTTCGAAATGAGGCTGACGCAATGGTAGCTGCCAATGGTGAGAGACTGACATCGGTAATTGTCGATCGACGATAACAAATTATTTTTGGCCTTAATTGAAAGATATGGACTGGAACACTATTTGGATTCAACAGGACGATGCAGTTGAAATGAGGGACTTATTGCAGACGAAATTTTTACGTCCTTTATGTTGATATGAGGTGGCCGCTAAGATCATTCGATTTGACGCACCTTGAGCTTTTTTCTACGGAGATACCATAACCAACGGTCTATGCCAATAAGCCAACAATACTTTCCAAGCTGAAGAAGAAGATCATTCAAGCGATCGTTCAGATTAAGCCCGATTTATGCGGAACAGTCATTCAAAATTGGATCCCCCTCGGATCACTTTCTGCAAGCAAATCTCTGGAAACCAGTTGAACAACGTTATTTTTAAATAATAATTGTATTAAATTTATTTTAATTTGCAATAATTATTCAATTTCAAAAGTTATATGAAAAACCTTTTGGTCTCTGCCTAATCTGCCCAGAAAAACAAAAAACTTAGACAGAGCCCAAGTTTTTGTATTTCTGGGCAGATCAGTTTATGCGTTTTGAATATAATTCAATTTTTAAAATATTTTTTACGAGTACTCAAAATACATCATATCGAAAGGTTAATAAATTTTCTTATTTATAAAAATTCTGATTTATTAAAAAAAAAACACACCATAAATAACATGGTCGTCATAATACTTCCTCTTCAGATATGGTAATTGCTGTTAATATAATCAGAATAGTATCGTTATTAATAAATAATTGCTTTTAGAAAAATGTAAAAAAATAAAGTAATATTCAACTATTCACAACAATGTTACTAGTACGTACAAGTTTATTTTCTACTAGACATAATTTCCGATGATTTTCAATTTTTAAATTCAGTGCATCAATACGAGAAACATGTATCAAGTAGAATGTATCCAAGGACAAGAAAATGTTTTTTTCTTGAAATAAATAAAAAAAAAAGAAGAAAAAATACATCCCTCGTCAAGGTAAACTCTTTTCAATCGCAGCCCGTAACGTGTCTGAAAATTGAAATTTTTTCAAGAATCAATTAAAGGTCAGAGCTTAGATGGTACGATATTATTAATCGGAATATGTACAAATTGGATGAGAGGCATTTTCGAAATCGATTTCGATAGAACAACATTTTTCGAGGACGTCCAATTTTTGTTATCGTTCGTTACTCGAAGATTGATTTTTATCATTAAAAGGGAGATCTTTCTTCCACAAACAAATATATTAATCAATAACATTTTAAGTTTGTTTGTAGTTTTATAAATTAATTTAATTTTTTTTTAAACATAAAAAAATATTTTACATTAGAAGACCTTCAAAACTTTGAAAATAATAGAAATTTGTTAATAATTGTTATTCGAACGAGTAGTGGAAATTTGGAAAACAAAAATTTTATTTGGAGAAAAAACTATAATTTAAAAGTTAATTTATTGAATTTTTCACTCAGTAGAAAAGATAGTTTTGTACAGAGCATATTTTTTGTATAATAAGAAAAGAGAAAATTCTGTTAAGATGTAGCAAAAAAATATAACTCAACTAAAATTAATACAAAATTTTTTTAATCAATTTAAAATCTTTATAAATTAGAGCTTGTTTTTTGAAGAAAAAAAATATAAAATAATAAGTAAAATAGTCCTGAAATAGGAAAAAAATGAGGTGCAACAAGAAATTTTAAAGAAATTTGTACAACGAAAATTCGAAAATGAAATATTTTAAAATTTCGAAAGAGGTTAGTTTTGATAGTATTTATTTGGTATTCGTGGAGTGCAAACGTGGCAAATTGATCAAGAAACTGTTTTTAATAAAAATCAAGTTCAATAATTTTTCTATTTGGGCTCAAGGACTGCAGGTGATAACAACATAGAGGAAGAAATTCGCGCATTACTGCTATCACTTGCGATTTTTTTTTTGTAATAGCAACCGTCTTTTATGCCAATCTTGTGGTAATCATTTCACCATTAGCCAGACTCTATATCTAGAGGATTTCTCCTATTATGGAGTCGTGAATCCAACAACTCCATTCACGAATGGTGAAGTCGCCAAATGGTCTTACGATCGTGACGCTATGAAGTGGTCCTTGCATACGCTAGCAGCCAACAGAGACTATTTCAGTGAGTCTAAATTATTTTGTACGAAAATTCTGATCTTAAAATTGCAGTTACTGTTGTACAGGACACTAGTCTTGCCAGTCCTCATGTATTCTTCAGAAACTTGGATTCTCAGTAAAAACTATTGTGAACTCTTCTCCACGTTCGAGAGGAGGATCCTTCGAAGAATTTGTGGACCCCTACAAGAATATGGATGGTTCCGAAGCTTATCAAACGATAAAACCCTGGAACGTCACCGCAATCGCCTAGTTTTGGATAAAATTAAGCTCAATAATCTGCGCTGGGCTGGACGTTTAATCCATATGGAATAGGAAGATCCTACCCGGAAAGTCTACAGTGACTCCATTTATGGTCTTAGAAAATTAGGTGGGACTCTCTTCAGTGGAGCGACGGTGTTAGCTAGGACGCCACAAATATGCTAAGGGTTCTTTAATTCCAGAGTCCTGGTTGTCATGCCGTCCCGTTGATGATGATGATAATAATGTAGTTTTTTAAGAACTGTTTTTTTTTATGTGTAACATCTTAGATCTCGGTATGTTGGAGTAATTTCGTGAATGCGACGAAAGTGCGTAACAGGAAATATTTACAAAATTCTTTCTCATTGAAATTGCCTTAGGCCTTGAAAGTACGCCATTTTAAGAGTATTGAGATAAAATTAAGCTAGTTTGCCATGAAAACAATCTGATATCGATTTGATCCTTTTAATTCTCCTTCAACATTTCAACAACTAAATGAAAAAAAAATTATTATAAAAATATACTATTAAAATTTAGAAGGTAAAATTTATGGAATTTTGTAGTTGGCGTGTTAATCAATCCATTCACCAGGTGTATACGCTTAAATCCGCCGTTTTTTAGTCAAAAAAACACATACTTTTTTCATAGAAAACAAAAACAAATTTATTAAAAGTACTTGCCCTCGCTATCTACACATTTTTCCCATCTCTCGGGCAATTTGTGGATACCACGCTAAATAAAATCCTTCTCTTTCGAGGCAAATCACTCATAAAGCCATTTTCGGATGTCTTTCTAAGAATCGAAGTGCTGCTCAGCGAGCGCGTGGCCAATCGACAAAAACAGGTGGAAGTCGGAAGTGGGCCAAGTCTGGTGAATAAGCGGGTTGTGGTAGCACTTCACAGTTGAGTGTCTCCAAGTAGTTTCGGACTATTTTTGACGTGTGCGATGATACCTTGTCGTGGAGGAAAATCAGCTTGTCATGTCTTTGTTGATAATCCGTCCTTTTTTCACGCAAAGCATGGTCCAATTTGATCAGTTGTTGGTGGTAGTGGTAGGCATTGACAGTTTCACCAGGTTTCAACATCTCATAGTAGACGATACCCTGCTGATCTCAGCAAATCTTCCGTCCGAAGCGATTTGGTCTTGGGGAAGATGTTAATGGTTGGCCGGGATCAACCCACGATTTCTTGCGTTTAGAATTCTCGAAATTTATCTACTTTTTATCGCCTGTCACAATCCGATTCAGGAACAACTTTCTTTTTTGTCTGGCGAGCAAGATTTCGCATGTGTTTTGGCGGCGCTCCATCTGCCTATCGTTCAATTCATGCAGCACCCATTTTCCGATCTTTTCAATCTTCCCCATGGCACGCAGACACATGGAAATGGCTGGTTGAGTAACAACCAATCGCTCCGCGAGCAATTTTTTCCGATTGGGTATCGTATTCGTCCAAAAGAGCCTGCAATTGATGGTCCTCAACCTTCCAGGCCGATTTTCACACTTCTTGTCCCACAAGTCAAAATTGCCGTCTTTGAACCGACGAAACCAATCTCGTCACGTTGTTTCCTATAAAGCACTGTCACCATAGGCCTCCGTAAGCATTCAATGCGATTCGGCAGCCGATTTCTTCAAATTGAAACAGAAAAGCAGAGCTTCCCGCATATGCTCTTTTTCTGGCACAAAACTAGACATGATTACCAAAGGAAAAATGTATGTTGTACGAAATTGCTGACAATGTGCACTGATTAATATTGACAGATGTCAAACTCATAAAAAAAAAGTATACGCTCACTCACGCCATCTATGACCAACCAGCGAATTTAAGCTTATACCCCTGGTAAATGTGGTACAATATATAAAATATTAACAAATTAATTATAAAATAGATAATTTTCTAAATGATAATAATTTCTTGAATTTAAATATAAAATTTTGTTCATTTCTTAATTTACAGAAATGGGTAAATCGAAAGCAGATAAAATAAAATTCAATAAAATTTTCATAGGAAAATTAATACTAGATATGTGAAGCTACTTCAATCAATATCCGGACTCTAATATTTTCACGTTTACCGAGGTTAGATGTTACACATAATTGGCGAGTACTGTAAGAATCGCTGAATTTTTTTAATATTTATTAGGAAAGAATACATTTTATCTTTAAATACCTTGAATATTTATTTATAAATTTATTTGGTAATATTTTCACACATTTCAGTATTATTAAGAAGTAAAATTTGGGCTTGCCTATTGAGAATAAATGATTGAAAATCGAGTCATATCAAGAGAATGATTTAAAATGCACTCAGTATGGTTAATATGTCATCAGATGCATACAAGTTAGTAGAAGAAGAATCTGAGGTGTATCTGCATTTGTCTGTTTATAGGTGATATTGTCACTGATCTTGTCTGCAGCTGTCCGTTACTTGTAGTGATCTTTTCTTAGATATGGTCATACACAGTTAACCTTCGCATTTGCGTTAAACGGCATTCGATTACTGTAATGCAAAGTACTTTCGTTTTTATTATCATCACCTTTTCCGCTTCTATACCCTTTCCAGTAGTTTTGTTTACCTCTGACACTTTCATGCGAACATCAGTTAACTAAACACTACCAACACAGCTTGATTTTAAGCACATTTTGAATATTTGGCAACGAAAATAATAATAAAATGTGAGGGATTTTGTGTGGGATTTATTACACATTACAAACATACCTGACCGTATCATACCACTGCTAGTAAACTTATTGCAAAGTTAAATACGCAAATTTTACCTTATCCTCAAAATCCACAAAAACCGTTTATTATCTTTTTTTTTCTCAAATTTCTATTTCGCAATACAAACTCATAATACCAAATTTAACCAATTTTAAGTAAATATAATCATTTTATCGATAGTCGATTATAGCCTTCGAAATATTTCACTCAAAAGTTGGTGATAATTTCATTATTAAAATGGACTTTCATAAGAAGAGATGCTCCATTTTAACCGCAAATACTGCACTTCATTGCATCAACAGTTGTTGTCTAAACAAGGGAGGCTCATAATCTGGGTCATTGGGTTTTTTTTCTTCAACTTCAGGAAGATCATAAGGCCAATGATGATGATCTTTTCTAAAAAAAAAACAAAGGATTTTTCTCAGAATAAAATGTTAGCTTTTTTAATAAAAAAAAATATTCATAACATTTTCTATTTAATAATTTATGCTCTCGCACACACACTAAGTGAGTAGTAGTCTTAAAAAAAAGAGGTTCTACTAAATGTCTTGGCAGTCTCGCCCAATAATGATTTTTTTACTTCTATCCAATGGAATTTCCTCTATTCCCATGTACTCGTAAGCCTCTTCCATAGTATCTCAATACCATATGTCTCATGTGTTCTCGATTGTGTTGTATTCAATCCATCACGTCGACACAGCTTGTGGTCATTAGTATTAAGGCGATTATTAAAAGTAGTAAACATGCGCGAGCGCACACAATCTAATTCGGTCCCGGTTACATCTTCATCCACATTGTTACGTGCCTTAGAAACGGCACATAAAGTAAAATGTGACTTTTAACATTAAATCGGTAATTTCTGTGTTCAATTAAAAATTTATAAGAATGCCAAACGAAATATTCAGGGACATTGCAAAGCACATTGGAACCAGAACAGCGGCATCTGCCGTTCACAATATACGCTATTGCGCGGCTACGGTGCCGTTTCCACTGTCGATAGTTTATTTTCCAAGAAATTTAAGTTGCCATTATTGCTATAAACATCGAATAAGATATGTGGTTGCCATAGATAATATTAAATAGAGTTGTTCACAGTCCAAACAAGTTGCTGGTCGTACTCTGAAGTTACAGTGAGCTAAAGCTTCCTACTCTTACCAATATGGGATTTGTCCAGATGTAAAGCGTTATTATCCACTTTCTGCTTTACAAAATAAAATTAAATAAAATACATTCATAATTCAGATTTTAATTTAATTCTTAATTTACTGTATTGATTAATTTTTGCAATTATATATTGAGTAAAATATTATTTAAATAGCAACTACTAAACTTCTTTCAGCGCTCGATCCTTTTGAGGTAATTTTTGATGACTTTTTCGTATATTTCGAATTGTTATTTAACCATTATTTAATTTGTTCTGGTTTTTAAATGTTAAAAAGTTTTTGAATTATCTCCGTCAATAGAGTTTTACCAACAAAAACAAATACCAACGACATCAATTGATACGATCTTAGAGATCAATTGCCATCACCAAATCTCGAAATAACATGTCCTGAGTACTTATTGCGTAATTTGTTTTCTTGTGTGGCTTCTGGTACCATCTTCTTAAAATTACATTTGACTTTAGATGAAATCTTCAAATTCAGGCCACAAAGTTGGTTGTCAACAATGGCGACGCGACAATCGGGAGTCCGGTCTAGGCCTCCTGACTCAAAAAACTCCAGTCTGTTTATGGCATCCTGACTAACGCCGTCTTTCCATCGAGGACAGGGGCTATCTAGTTTTATGGGATCATAAATGGAGTCACCTTATATATTTCTTATCCATATTGATTAAATGTCCAGCACACCGCAGCATATTGAGCTTATTTTTATCCAGAGCCACGAAGGATCCTTCTCTGGAATGTAGTCAAGTGTTCGCAATAATTTTTACTGTGAACCCTAATTTCCGTAGAATACATGAGGACTGGCAAAACTAGTGTCCTGTACAACAGTAACTTCCATTTTATAATCAGAATTTTAGGGCAAAATAATGTTGGTTCACTGAAATAGTCTGTGTTGGTTGCCAGCAGTGGCACATGGATTTTTTCCTGCATGTTATTAAGGACTGCAACCCTTTATCCCAATTAGGAAAATTATTCAACTCTTTAGAAGCTTTTTCTTTTGTTTTAATAAAGGGGAAATCATCGAAAGACAAAGTGTAAGACTTTAACCCACTCAAACCACCTGACTTGGTCTTATTTCTATATCTCCCTACGGAACCGCTATTCCAAGCAGTACTTCGTAGGGCAGCGATCGGTGGAAATAACTAATCTGGTGAATTCTTTCTACCGTATCCTTTCACGCTTATCCAGACGTAATATTTTTAAGACTGTTGCCGCAAGGACCTCGACAGCTTCCCAAGCCGTCTTCAAGTCCATCATCAGGGCCACGACATTCTCCGATGTCAGGGGCCCGTCAGCGCACTTCTGTGCCTCTTTTCTTTCCGCATTTAATCGGGTGCATTATGCGTACTCCACACTCTCCACCATCCCGACACAAGAAAGGGAAAGGTAGTATAGCCAACAGGATCATATCGTCGATCTATCCACAGATCCAAAACCGAAATGAGACGTTGGGTCCATCTGCCATCATGGGCATTATCCCAATAATTTTGCCACCTTCTCTTAGACTCATTTCTTTTTTTCGTACGAGCATCGGATCGCACCAGAGCGTCGCACCGACCTCTCTGGCGGTACAGCCTCCACCGCTTATCTGCCTCGTACCGGAATGCGCACGCTCTCAACGGTAGATTGAGACAATTCGACGCAAGTTGGCTGTCCCAATCAACCCATCCGACAAAATTAGTGCAGCATACAGCAGGACTCTGCCTGAGTCACCCCAAAGTTTGCCGTTAAGCGCGCTCTGCCATCATTGTCTCCGCAGCCTTTCCACCAGCATATAATAGGTATTCCAAAAATCGCAGCCTCATGTCAATCAACACCCCTAAGTACAGTAAATATGTGCCCGAAATAACCTCATGTTCGTCAATCCTAATGATGATACTCTTTCTACTCTTCCTGCCCATAATAAGAACTCCTTCCTTCTTGTGGTCCGAAAGCCTAAGACCAGCTGCCAGGAGCCAACTTCGAACTGAAGCAACTCTTTCGTAGCTACAATGGCCGATCTGTATGGGACTGGTGCTAGTTAATCTTGACACTGCCACCAATATGTCGCCCCTGCTATTAAAATAGCAGACAACAGCCTCAGCCTAATATACTATGACGGACTGGACAAACAGCGACAGGTTTTTAGTTTCTCACTCGCCAATTATCCAAAAACCAGTCTATTCAATATCCTTACCGAAATTCTGTACACGAAAACTACTCTCAGCTATAACTTCCTTTCAGGAAACGATGCACGTCCTATCCGTCAGTCCTGCGGTGTTCTTCTAACTAACCCACATATTTTAAGGGTTTTTTAGCAAACCACACTTTTGAAATGCGGTCCTCCAATTTTTGAGCTCCTAGATCCGACAATTTCCTTCCCAAAAGAAACCATCATACTCCACAAGACTGAACAAATTCTAACCGACAATAAACCAGCTTTGTTTAGGTGGAAACTGGTAATTTCCAATCACACAGAACTTGCAGCCACCAAATAATCGTACGCTCGATATGCTACAAGGATGCTCCTTGGCCTCTTAGTGACCTTAAATACAAACAAGAAAACACCAAAAATTAGTGGTCGTGATTCATCAAAATACAAAATATTCAGTTTTTTTTCGTAAAATTTATTTTTTTAATTAAATTTCACTTAAAAATTAAAATTGTTTTCGTTTCTCTAAATTGGCAGTAATTTACTGAAAACCAAACAAATGTTTTTCTATTTAAAGAAAAAAATGCCCGAAATATAAAGTCTTATTATTATTTTTGAGGTTTTTAGAACCAAAAAAAAAATTTAATATTAAATATTTTATTTTTTAAATAGTAATTAAAATTTTGATTCACAAAAACAGAGGAATTTATTGCTATTTAATTTATGTCAAAACCATACAAATGTGATTTTTTGTGAATTCGAATTTAATTGAGTTAGATTTTTTGAAATTCTTTAAAATTTTCCCAAAAAAACTTGATAATCTATTAAAAATCGGAAGTTTTCCTGTAATTATTCCAATTTAATTACGAATAATAATCTAAGCTCGTGTGAATGATGAAAATTTTTCATTTCAACTTTTTTGTTACCGAATTGATTATTCATGAAGAAGGGGCAACAAATAATATAATCGAAATAATAATACATATTAAATAATATAGAATCGATAGAGAATTGTTAGAAAATGATTCGATTCGGCATTAGGGCGATATTATGCAGAAAATCTCTTTAGGTCAAAGTACATGAATTAGCAAAAGTTCGTGATGTGATTGTCAACGATTTGAAATGCATCCGAGATGCATTAACATACAGCCTTCGTTCGTTCGTAAAACGGTGCAATTCACAGTGAATTAAGTAATTTCGGGTGTGTCGCCAATGCACACAGGAGATATTTAATGGAATTTAACAAAATCATCTCATATTACGCGAGCATTAACTAGCGGATCAATGCAACACATGCAAGAGGATGCATCGGTGCACGTGATTATAAAGGCTTGGTCTAGGGTCTGGGGTTGGGGAACGAAAGTGTATGTGCATTGTGGACTTCTAGACGACACCTATCCTATCTTTTTACTGCATAATAATATCATGTTGGTTTTTGTTGAAATGCAGCCACGCAATACCCAATCGATGGTGGAATTCCGATGAGCCGGTAAAAAAGCACAGAGAGGAGCTGTACACCACATCGAATCGAAGATGTCCCCCATTGCTACGACAGGGCCACATAATTTTTATTACACCGAAACCTTATTATCGGAATATAATGAATAACCTCCATAACAGCACACTGCAATAGTTTCTTAATATTGGCCACTTTTGCTTTTTCATCGGAATTTTCAAATATTTCATTTTTAACAGCTTTTAACTACCCAATTTTCAGAATATGCATTCCGTGTCATAAAACGATTTACGTGAATGTTCATAGCTGTGTGATCTACTGTCGGGAGCCAAGATGTAAGAGGTTGTGAGCTCTTGTGAATACCACATTAACCCCAATAATCGCAGTTGCAAAAACCTGTTGCCACCGATTTAATATTGAAACCGCAGAACAGAAGCTCGATTGAACGCCCGCGCATACCGTCTGTGATCGGATCGCTAATGGAAAATGGTCCTGCTCAGCTTACGTTACCTTTGAGGTGTAGTGGAGACGACGGAGTAGCCATGAAAACTAGATGACGACGAAATCCAAAAACCTTGACCAAGGCTAAGGCGACTTACTCTGATTGCCGCTTTGTTCACGCGTCTACGCACGCTTTGCAATCGAGCCCAAAGCCGATTTGAACCAGTTACGTGTGCGGTTTATGTTGTCGATCAATTTTCGACCGGCTCGACGCCGCCAATTAGGAAAGCCCCTTCATGAAATCAATCCGTATTTTTGGAAGCGAGTATCGTATCGCTCGTCTGTCTATAAGATCGAGTTCCGTAAAGCAAAGTGTCAACCAAGTCTGAAACCGAAGAGCTTTCACGCTGGCGCATACGAGTGCGATTCTTTGTGCAATGGACCAGTTCTCGTGGATGCAGAATTGGGAGCACGTGCCTTCTGACGAGTGCTGGTCGAAGGCATGCGCTCAAGAACACCTTTCACTTGTTGGTTCATCTTACATATTCGCATATTTAGCGTTCTCGTAATCGCTCTATTCTGCAATTCGATTGTCATCCGAGGGAAAAGTCTTTCCGAAGCATATTAATTACTGCTCTGAACACCCAGACCGCATTCTAAATACTC
This sequence comes from Atherix ibis, assembly GCA_958298945.1. Taxonomy (NCBI): domain Eukaryota; kingdom Metazoa; phylum Arthropoda; class Insecta; order Diptera; family Athericidae; genus Atherix; species Atherix ibis. The sequence continues at coordinate 1,158,777 of OY282607.1, read as the reverse complement.
GTCCAAGTGTTTGGTCTGATTTGTCGCCTTCGAATGAATCGCAAATTACCCTTTATGACCATACCTGATTCTTCCGATATTAAATGCTAAAAAATCTGCATACTTCATATCGCATCTAATTAGCAAATAGAATTTATATTGAAAAGTGGCGACGTTTTGAAAATTTTCCACAAATACCGAGGCTTATACCTCCGCCGTCCGCCGGTCACACGCGCTCCGCTGCACACCAGTACGAGTTTGAAAGTTCTCGTTGGAAAATGTAAGTGCAAAACAGCAATTCAACTATGGAGATAATGTGCAATAAATAAAGATGGATTCACAAATGGAAATGTCTTCCAGAACAAGTGATATTCATTTCTTAGAGAAACCGCCAAGGTCGATTGTTCCGAACAAATTGAAAAGATCACCGACGCCAAATTCAGCACGTTCAAATGCGTCTGTAATCGGACAATTTGTCTGCGAATTTTCATCTCCGAATGGGACGAGTATCAATTACGAAATTAATGGCTGTTAAATTGTCCACCAAGAGAGGGAGGTGGTTTGTTTGATGAAAAAAAAAAGAAACATCTTTGCTGGACCTTTGAATTGGTGCGAAATTATTTCGAAATTTTGAAAATAACTACCCATAAAAATTTGTTTGATTAAAATTTATCAGCAAATCGCATATCTAACATACCTGAATGCATGTGAACTTAGTAGATACATACACACACCTGCGTAAAAATAAAAATAGTGTATCCAAATTTTTCGAACTGCTATGCAAATAGAATCGATGGCGTTGGCCATTATTGGTCGTATTAGCCCCGCAAGCTGGTGCCATGGTAAAAATCAATTTTTCAGGTAAACAATGAAAATCGAGAGTGTCAGTGCATGTACAAGAAAATAGTCACACTATTTGGATAAATATGGGAAAAAAATAAATAAAAATCAGTTAAGAATCGTGAACTATTCGTAAGTGTATGCTTATTTGCCTAGTGAGGGATAGACTGGAGATGTTGTATATGACTGCTCAAATGGGGTAGATTTGACCATATACACAGATGTATGGGTGGGAAAAGCCATAGTATACCAAGCTTATCTGGGTAGCCTTTAAGGAATGTGTACATATTCTCAAAAACGAGCACGGTCAGGTCGGGATGGGTGTCGTACCAAAACTATTTTTTTCTTTGTTGCTTTGTAAATAACAAACAGTTTCCATATGAATTGAGGGGGTACATGTGTACATACGATGGGGAGATGAGTCAATACTACTCGGAAACGAATAAGATGTTTTGCGGCTCTTAACATTGGGTGGGGGGCTAATCACCAACGAATAGCTTACAGTGCCTTATCCTCTCTATGTACTCGTAAGTGAATTTATAATAAAAAATAAAAAAATTATTTAAAAAAATGCTAAATAAATGCTGGCTACTATTTGACGAATTGGATAAACTTTTATATGAATGTATAATCTTCTGTTTATTATTTATGATGCAGGGGGAGAGAACGGAATAAAAAGTTGCCCATACGTACAAGTGTTGTTGTCGCTTTAAGGCGGAGTTGGATGTGTCCATTGCCAGAACGTATACTGGGCTTACGCAGACAGGGAAGGAACACACTACCCGCTGCCATCAACAAGGGGGAGGATTTTCTTGTGTATGGGTATTTTCTGCGTCGATAACCAGCCATCAGCACGATACTGCAACCATATATATAGTGGGACCTCAAGAATCTCTTTCATTAGATCTTGCATTGTTCACTCTGACTATCTTGCTAGTTAACTACTATTTAAAACTGAGTAATTAAATAGTTCTTAACTACAAAATATAAATATAATCATTTGCCGATTATAAAGGTAAACAAATCAATCAGATTGTTCGATTAAGTTCGGTTTAAATTAAAGTGTATCAAGTGAAGAAGGATTATTACCAATAAAATTTTAATCAAAATGAAATTGGTAAGTGAATTTTTTTAAAAATTGCTTTTTTATAAAAAAATAGGAAACAAAAATTTAAAACCTAACAAATATGTCTAAGAAAGTAGAAGAACTCAAACGTGGGCTTCGTTATTATGTTTAAATTTTTTTATGAGTAATTTTCATTTAAAACTAAGTAGTTGAAAAAATATATATTTTTTTTAATTGTAATTTTAAATTGAACATTGGAATTTTTGATAAATCAAAAGAAATAGTTTTGTGGGAATATTTCTATTTGAAGGTTTATGTAGATTTTTATTCCGTAAAGTTGTTATTAGAAAATCAAAAAGAAAATTTAAAAAAAAAATAATTTCATTATTAGTTAAATTTAATCATATCAAATGTTAATAGCCAAAAAACCAGGCTGTTTAGGGTCGTTTTCTAAGTTAACTGAAGTGGCTAAATTTAGTTTGACATTGCGGCTAGCTTAAACATTTGTAGGGTTTATAACAGATTTCTGCATATCAAAATGGCGATCGATTGCAAAAATTTACTGTGGTTTTGTTCATTTTTTTTTGCAATTAAATTTAAAAAAAGGCATAAAATTTTTTTTAAATAATTTTAGTAAATTTCAGTTTTTTTCTTTTAAATTAATTAAATCTATTAAAAGTGTTATTTTTATTACTAATTGTTCGGAAAAGAATTTTTATTAAATAGACTCAATATGAGTGAATTTTCATTTAATTTTTTTCGAAATAATGCACAAATAGTAGAATGAGTTAATTTGGAATGATTATTTGATAAAAAAAGGGAAATATTTAAAGACTCTTTTAAGGAACTATCAAAACAAGAAGGGGTGATTTATCTAAAAAAAACCTACTATTTGACTGGATGAAAATATTTCAAATTGAAGTTCAACTAAAAAAATACCAATTTTGCATCGAAAAAAAGTATGATAGAGAAAAAAAACAATCGAAATTGGTGAAATATTTAACATTTTCACAAAAGTAATCCTAATATTTACTGTAGCATTTTCAATAGACGATAAGGATCACTATCGAATGGGGTGAAGAGCTACCAAAGTAAATGAGGACCAACCATTCCGTGCTCAAATCGAACTTTTCTAGCTTATCGCCTTTAATTGTCTTTAAAATGGATGCAAAGTTCATTCGATAATGATCGGTCTTGTTGGGGAGTAATAAAAAAAAAGTTCCAAACCAAAGTGCATACGGTTACCCAGGTAAATGACAATAATTAAACGACGACGACATAACCATCGGTCGGAATCGAAATGCTGAGTTTTACTATTCGCAATATGACCTATCCACGGACCGATTCACTTGATAAGCTGTTACGAGGCTGTTTGAGTCCCAGTTTTACTCGTAATCCACTGTTCAAATCTGCTATTCCGTGTAGAAAAGGTCAATCGAATGTGCTATGCAATTGCTTCGATTCGGTTGCGCCAACTACGAGTATTCGTGTTGTTAAATTGTGTCTAGCCAAGAAGTTAGACGGCTGTGGCTGATGCTGAAAATGATGGTGAAGACGATGACGGCAACTTCGTGAAATACCACGCTCCGGTATTTCTACTTGATCGCCCCTTGGCGTCTGCAGCTCCACCACTATCCCCTTGGCTGGTTTTACTTCTCTTTTCGTTTCATATCGACCTTCTCCACCACTGTCACTACCACCACTATCAGCAGCACCGACAACAATTTGGTTCGAGTCTTCGAAACATCGCAGCGATCAGCCAATAAATGAGCAAACATTCAAATTTCATTTGAAATTCAAATTCGATTTGAAACTTTGCAATTTTATGGCATACCAACGATTGCGTGAAAAATTCAAGTTTATCGCAAGAAAATGTTGCCGCGACAAGCCAATTGCAACTCTGCCCTCGTGCTGTTCCGTCTGTTCTATAACCAAAATGACCTCGCATTGTTGCAACTATTCACAGCCATAATTCTATGCACTTCTGCAACCATCTGCAATGGATACTGGCTGCACTTTAGCCATTGTCACTGTTCGTTCATGTTGAATATTATTGTTAGCACTTTAAGTGCATTTCGAAAAAATTATCATTTTTTCCATGGTGTAGCCGATAAAGTGTAAGTGAAATGAAAATGCATTTGTGAACAGTAATTGCATAACAATTGCTATTGACATACAATTGGTGAGATATTTAATATATTAAATAGAAAATATCGTTCACAATTATTTCCAACAATTTTTTTTCCAATTATTGTATTTTTCTTTTAAGTTTCTTATTTTAGATGTGATAATTTAATTAACACCAAATAGATAAATTATTGGTTAATCAAGCTGAACACATTTTTTCAGGAGATCCAATTATTGTTTGTCTTCGTGGTAGCCGCCGTGTTTGCTGCACCTCAAGGTCCGACACAAGAACCAATTGCGATTATTAGTCAAGATTCAAACATCGAACCAGACGGATCCTATCAATACAGGTTTGAAGCTTTACTAAAATTTAAAAGCGGCGCAATTTTTTATAAACAATTTTTTTCGTTTTTTTTTTATTTTCTGCAGCTATGAAACAGCCAACGGCATTAAGGGACAGGAAGTTGGAACACTAAAAAAGGCAACATCGCCTGACAGCAGCGATGTTATTGTTTCGCAGGGCTCAGTCAGCTATACCGCTCCTGATGGCACCCTAATCACATTGAACTATTCGGCTGATGATGAAAATGGTTTCGTTCCACAAGGGGATCATCTTCCAACACCACCACCAATCCCACCAGCAATCCAAAAGGCTCTCGATTACTTGGCCAGTCTGTCACGTTAGGATCCTCCGTATCTGAACGCAACAATACCAATTAAACCACGATCCAATTGCGATTTAATCATATCCGATCGATGATTTCTGCGATGGACTTAAAATACTCAATAAATAATAATTACTACTAAAAATTTTCTATTCTATCTTTATCTCGTCAACGTATCTACTCTACACTTTCTTTTACAGCAAATGCGATACGAAATTATTTCTTATTTCCGCTAGTCTCCCGTTTTGGCCAGAGACATACAAATTGTAAATGTCCGACCATGTTCTGAACTCAGCTTTTCTTTATGTTTAATTTCATTTCTCCTCTTACGACTTTTCTTTTAAACTTTTCGTCCAAAAAGTAAATATCGCAAAGAAAAAAAATATTTACAAAAAAAAATGTACATTTTATATAATTTGTTATGAGCAGATTTATTTTTTAAGGCAAATAAAGGAATTTAATGAGAATTTAAAGATATTTAAAATGGAATGAAAATCGAAAGATTTAGTATTGAAAAAATCCGAAATGTTAATAATGATGTATTTTTTTGTTGTTGCGAATATTGCATTGGGGGATAAACGTTTGGTAGTTGAAAATTGGCGAGGTGTAGTCAGTCAGTCGTCAGTCGTCTTGCATAAAAATTCGGAAATTCGCATTTATAAGTACAAGTACAGCATGTACTGCTGATATTTATTGATGATTGCTTGCTTGTAGAAGGCAGCGAGAGATTCACGATACTGGGGAATTGCATGGGAGTGTTAATTCGATTTGTGCGGACACTGCTCCACTGGCAAGCAATTGTTAATTTGCGGCTTTTTCGTCGATTATGCAACACGGGCGCGAAGTATTTGGCCATCGAAAACCATCATCAAGCAGGCTGGTCCGTTCAGATTTGGCGCACACGCCAGCCATCATGCTGTGCGCATCTATTGAACACGATCGATCCTACGATGACTTGCATATGCCGAGAGCCTTCGACTCTCACAATATCGCAGCGATTGCAATTTCTGAGGTCTTACAACAACGAAGAGTCCAAAAACCGTACGGGGACAAAAATAGAAGATCGTGTGGCGTCTGATTATGTACGATTTTTTTTGGACTTTCGAACAATATTAAATGTGTTCGGTCGATTCGATCGGGATCTGGCGTTAGTCTGTTTTGTAAAGATCAGTACAGTTCGTGAAACAAAGAGAGTGAAAGTGAACCAGTTGCACAGTGCTCCGTTCTATCGACTTAACGTACCTCTTGACACCTCAATCCAGACCGCTTAGCTTATGCTTCTCCATTGAGGTGTAAATTGGTTTTGCACCTAGTCGGCCTGTGCTGATTGATTATTTTTCATCTGAACAGCTATGACGTACGATGGACAGCCAGTAACATTTACACTCACACACAAAAATATCAGATGGGCATCAAATCGTTTATTTTCTCATTAATTATGAGTTCAAATTCATGATTAGGACACGTTGTATTGGGCATTAGTGAACGAACGTGTGGGTGATTATTTTTATGGCCTATTTGGTAAAGTGTAAGTGTGATTTTCTAAGGTTAAAATATTTCAAACATCAAAAGAAAATTTCAAATAGCTGATCTTCTTTCGTATGGTCGATAAAGACTTACATACCCAAAACCGATCACCATGACAGTGTGTTTCTTGAATAAAACGAAAAACGATTGATTACTTAATAAAATGTTTAAAGCTTGTGATGTCTTAATATACATATGTGAGTGGTAAAGACCTCAGTCAGACCTCAGATATGGAAGCAAAATAAACCCAAAAAAATTCAAACAAAACAAAAATAAAAGCAAACAGACCTTGTCGATCTGATAATCTCGAAAAAAAAAATTTTATACCCAGCCTGCCCGTCACATATGAGCACTTCATCATCAGTAATCCATCACCTACTCATAATTACGATCATAATCGGAGCCTACAATAATACCATCTGTAATAGTCACTGCCAACAATTCAAATCCGTATTATTATTATAAGTATTTAGATAAAATTTGTAATTGTACGAACATTAAATCATTTTTACCTTCAAAAAATCACACACACACACAGCCAAATGAAGAGGCTAAAAATTTAACCAAAAATAAATTATTAGTAATAGTAAATAAAATGAAACAAACTTCAAAGGGAAACGAAACACGTCAATTTCGATGAAGTAGAAACGATCACATCGAATTTGGCCAAACCCCTCTTTAAGAAAAATTTCATGTGTTACTACTGCTTTTTTGCATAAAAATGTAATTAGTATTTTGTAATAATTCCAAATAAGATTACGTACCATTTACCTTCGTTCTTTATTCATGGATGTTTTTATTTTGTGTTTTTTATTTTTTATTTAAAATATGCCTTCTAGTCAGAGCCCTACTTTAAACACGCTTACGAGAAACCACTCACACTCGCTGAGGAGGATTCCATTTCGAATTTGAATCTATTTTGAAATTTCATTGCAAGTAAATTAGGCAATAGGAAAACGGTGATGTCCTAAATAAGGTGGAGATTAATAAAAATGTTCTCTTTAAATTGAGTTTATGTTTTTAAGTTTGTTTGCTTTTTTGTTTTTTTTTTGTCGAAGTTTTTTCGGAAAGAGCAACGCGCGAACGGCGAATTTTCGAGTGAACAGAAAATTTTGGACATCATTTTTGCTAGTCAATTTATTTATAAAAATAATATTTTTGTTATTTTTTTTTTATTTTCTATTAAGATTATAATTCTGAAATTTATAATGATTTTAATAATTTTACTCAAAAATTCATAACAAGAAAAGTAAATTTTCAATTATTAAAATTATACCCAAATCCAAAAAAAAACAGTAATCAATCAGCTTGGAAAATTTTTTGAAAAAAGTCCCCTTCAAACGGATTTACCCTATTTTTAAAGATACTAAAATTATTCCCGATCACCAATTCGGTTTCGGATCAGAACACTCCACAACCCGATAATGTCATCGTGTGGTTGATTACATTGCGTCCTCGGTTGAGCAAAAAAAATACTGTCCAGGCGTGTTTCTAGATATATCCTATATCTAGGAACCCTAGACTGCTGCCGAAAAACTCAAGAGCTTCCTTGCCCCCACATACTTCCTTATTTTAAAATCATATCTCTTACAACGTCATTTCCAAGTAACAGTTAATACTGACCATTCCGAAATATCCCCTATTATAGCTGGTGTTCCTCAAGGTAGTATCCTTGGGCCAATCCTATACAAAATTTATTTGCTCTGCAAAGATCCCCCCATCCCAATATAGCTTGTTGTTGACATTATTCCATCAAAAGACAAAGTACGCTACCTGGGACTAAACACAGACAAACGGCTTACTTGGAATGCGTATACGACGTCAAAAAGACTTGAACTTAACAGACATTACCATCTACTTCTTAGACTACTGGACAACCGATCGAAACTGATACATTTGTGCGGTTCCAATTCATATCGTATCCAATCCGTTCAATCCAAAATCCTCCGAAAAATCGTTGATGCTCCCCATTCTATATACGTAACAAAGTTATTCACCATAACCTAAATGTTCATGATTTGTATATCTTCCGTTATAAAAAGTTTCATTCTATCGCTAAAAAATCTTTCCTCTGTTACCTTCCCTATTTACACTCGTCGGCGTTTAAAAAGAAATTGGCCAAGATAGTTCTTAAAATGTTAAAAACTCGTTAGGTAGAGAAACACCGATGGGTGTTTACTCTCGCATGTTCCTGTCCTGCCATTCCAGTGTCTTTGTCATAGAATCTGCTTATTGCAATATCTATGTAGTTGTAGATAGCTAAGTAAATAAAATTTTTAAATAATCTTAGATAGAACCTCCAAAAGATTATCGATTTATCATTCACCTAAACCCGTCAACAGTCTACAGAAACTTCTAATAACGAAGATAATCAAATCAAATCATATTTATTGTATTTAGCTATCATTAGATAAGAGGTCTGTTCAAAAAGTATCGCGAATTTTGAATTTACGCGGGTTACGTATATTCGATTTTTGATTTTTTGTGGCGTTATGTTTGTACTCATGTCTATTACTTATGCCGACAAGTTCGGCCATTTTGAATGTTCAATTAATTTTTGACAGCTGCTTTGCTTGCATGTGTTTTGGCTCGTCTTCGATTTTTGCCCATTTTCGACCAAAAACAGCATCGCATTAACATTGCTAAGGAGCTGTTGGAGTCTTTCCGCGACAACCCAAATTTGCTCCAGAGGGTTATAACTGGTGACGAATTTCAGCCAAGACCGAAAAAAGCGCACCAAGTTCGGTCGAATGTGAAGGTTTTGCTGACAGTTTTCTTCGATTGCAGGGGCGTGATGCATCATGAGTTCTTGCCACAGGGTAGAACGATCAATAAGAAATATTACCTGCAAGTTATGCGCAAGTTGCGCGAAGGACTCCGCCAGAAACGCCCGGATTTGTGGAAGAACAAAAATTGGCTTTTGTGGAAGTACAAAAATTGGCTTTTGCTGCTCACGCATCGATGCTTGTGCGCGAATTTTTGGCCAAAAGCAACACACTAATAGTACCGTAGACACCGTATTCCCCAGATCTGGCCCCCTGTGACTTTTTCTTGTTCCCGAAACAGATTCTTTGATCCATTTTTTGGAATGTGCAAAAATCGAAGACGAGCCAAAACATGTGCAAGCAAAGCAGCTGTCAAAAATAAATTGAACATTCAAAATGGCCGAACTTGTCGGTATAAGTGAGAGACATGATTACCAACATAACGCCACAAAAAATCGAAAATCGAATTTCGTAACCCGCGGAAATTCAAAATTCGCGATACTTTTTTAACAGACCTCGTATGTGGGGTTATTCATTTTGTAGTTGGGAAAGTACAGCCCTGTTATTTGACCGATGCTGAAGATATTCCCTATTTAAAATAAAAAGTTGTTCACTTAAAAAAATTTGTCATTTGACCATTTGGTGCCTTCAATAGTACGTGTGGGCAGTTATCTGAAAGAGACTGGTCTTGGGTTAGTAGAATAGAATAGTAAGAATTTTATTATATTTTCTGGATCAGATTAGTATTTTGTAAAAGTTTAAATAGGGGTCTAGGAAATGGAGCTGTTAGGTCCAGAAGCTTCATAATGGGAGAAATCCTGCTAAGTAATTTTTGGTCATATAGAATATGGATGATAGTGAAATACAATAGATGCCGCAGGGACGATTGGTATTGCCAAAAAGAAAGTTACGAGTAAGAGCAGAATGTCCAATCCCGATTCTGAGGAGTTTCCGCGCCCAGAATTTTGGTATTAATGTTGAATAGACTGGTTTATTGGTGGTATTAATTACTATTCGGTAAGTAGGCGAGGCAAATTGGGAATAATTGTGATTACTGGCCGACGGAGTGTTTCTCCAGCCAACTGGTCAGCACTTTCGTTACCCACAATTCCAGCATTCCTTAGCACCCATCGAAACTCGACAGTCCTATTGCTAAGTAGTCTAAGTACTGGAACACTCGATGGGTCAAAATTTCAATTCCCGTTTTGATGGCTTACAGCTCCCTGAAGCCAAAAAATTCGACGACCGTAAAAGATGTAGTATCGGTGTCGGCGGGGGCATCCATGAACAACAGCCGATGATATTTTTATTCGTCCAACTGTTCAAAGAAAAGTTTCCTATAATTGGACGGGTCGGTACTAGCCTTCTTAAGCCTATCAAGAGAAGCAGACACTTTCAACTTTGCTCCTAACCACAGTTTTCAATCTTGATGTGGAAGGGAAGTTTTGAAATCAAGGGGAGGATGGAGGAATTGCGTTCTAGGTAGGATATTAATAAGGATAGAGATGGTGAATTTCTCTTTGAGCTGTGGGAGATGATGGTGTTTTTGATTAAAGTGTAGGAGGGGTAATTTGGAAGGCATAGGTTCTTGTAAATTAAATTTAGGCGAGCTTTCTGAAGACAGAAGGAGATAGGTTCTCGTTCAGTATCTATCAGGAGATGTCCGGTGTCCTTCACTGACTAGTCTGATGCAACCGCTGTCTTGACTAGCTTTCTCTATGCTATTGGGATACTGACACATATAGCGAGGAAATAGAGTAAGGTTCCGTCCAAAAGGGCGTTGGTTATATTATGGATTATTTGAGTTAAAAAAGTATAGATGCAGTCTGCGACGGACTTTCAGAAATAGCAAGATTTCAATTCTAATTTTTCGAACGGCAATTAAGCTTTATTTCTCGCTCTATAGATACTTTAATGAGCAAAATTTGTAATTATAATATAAGGCTTTAAAAACCCACAAGTGACTATGGAAAATTCATTGTATCTGCGAAAACTCAATGTCTAATGTGCATTTTGGTCTGAAGGTGTCAGTGGACCGTATTTATTTTTATCGAAAATTCTGAGAGATAGCTGACCTTTTTAAGCTGAATTTTAATATTGGAACTTGTATTACAGATTTTTTTATGGCCTTATTATGTATTAGAGATATTTTTTTTGGAAACTTAAAAAAATTTCCCAGGACACGTATTTTCAAAATTTGGTAATGTCAATTGGCATATTAAGATTGTTGGAGTTTTCCCTAATAAAACTATGCAAAATATTATATTTACACAGATTATATTTAAATTTTAGAGCTTTGAAAAATCAACATCCGTCAAGTAGTGTTACAGCATGAAATGTGAAAAAAACATCATAAATTACCTTCCAAGGAACAAAACTTTTGAGAAAAAATATTTCCACTAATGGCAAAATTTTATAAAAATTTTTTGTATAATAGGAAAATTTACTAAATGTAAAAATGGAAAAATCTTAATACAATCTAAATTTTTAATGTATTTTTTTTTAACTTTTCTTTGCAAAGCGTAAATTGGATAAATCATTTTTTACGATATGACAGAGTTGTCCACTGTTAGAAATTATGGTAAAGGATGGTGAATGGGGTTTTACTATAGTAAATTGATAATAAAAAAATTTACTAATAAACAATATCAAAAATTTGCAGACTAAATTAAATGAAATTTTTGCAAAAAACAAAAAAAAAGCAGCTTTTTTAAGGGCACTAAAATGAAATTGTGAAGAAAAAACTAAAACAAAGCTTTTTGGAAAAAAAATTCCATTAAGGTAATATTTATATATTATTTATATATAATAGCAAAAATTTACTAAATATAAAAATACAAAATTTTTGAGAAAATTTGAATTTTTAATATACTTTGTGTAAATTTTCTTTACGAAGCGTAAATTGGATAAACTGTTTTTTACGAAATTGTGACGAAAAAGTTCAAATACAGCTTTTTGGAGAAATATTCACCATAATAATAAAACTTTATGTATATTTTATTAATAATGACAAGGTATTTCCAAATAAAATTTTAATCAAAATCTAAATTTTAAAATTATTTTATTTAATTTTACTTTCCAAATTACAAATTGAATAATCCTTTAGTCGTTAAAAAGTCAACTCTTCTTTGAACATTTCATTTTTATTTTTTCCCAATAAATAATAGTAGAGTTTAAAATATTTTTCATAAAAAAAATAATAAAAATATCTAAAAGATTAACAAATAAATCAAATTTAAAATATATTAAAAAAATATAAAATTTTTCGCAATTTATGGATGATTTTTTCGCTAATAGTAATCATCAAATTATCGTGTTAAATCATGGTAAAATTTATTGACAATAATATTATTAATAAAATCATTTTAAAAAAAAATAAAGAAAATAATGTTTTATGTAATATTTTTTTAAAATCAAATCAAATCAAATCAAATAAAATCTCGATAAGCAAGGCTTTCTTTTATTATTATTCATCTTTTTTTTTAGCGCATTTAAGGAAAAATTTCTATTTACCTTCGACAAAAAAAATAAAGGTAAGTAAATAAACTAAAAAAAAAATAAAAAAATAAAGAAGAAAAATGTCAATGAAATCTACTTGAAAATTTCCTACAAATGGAATATGAAAAATTCGTATAAATGCTAGTTAAAAATTTATTTAATCATATTTAATAGTAAACAGATATTTCGATAATGTATGTTTTTTGAAAAGAAATTTTTTCGAGGCCAATCTGTAATAGTCCAGCATAGTGTGTTTATATAGTGTTTAGTGTTAAATGGTCATTTAAATTGATTGCATCAATTTAACAAGGTGGAGAGATGACAAAAAATACGCTAAAGAATATGTGTAGTAATTTTTTTTTTACATACAAACCCATTTACCCAATTACTCTCCCCCATCTTCCTTTTATAATATACTACCACTAAGCATTTAAAAAACGAAAGTGTTCGCAAATCTTCAAAGTTGAAGATGTTTTGGTGAGTTCGAAAGTAACTGAAATAAAATCACTATAATTTCGGTAAATTTTATGCCACTTTTCATTTGTTATAATTTTTTTAAGGTCTTTTATTAAGTCATTTTCTGTCTTTTGTATAATATTAAATGATGCATCAAATAAATCGCTGATAATTAAATAAATACATCGTGGGTGACCGTGAAATTATTGTATTTTCGAAACCCCCATAGTAACTGTGGTGATTATGCGAATGCTTTTTACCTTGGCAATAATTATTAACGAAGAATGAATTGTCAGATAATGTCACCACGAAGAGTTTTTCTCTATTTTCATTTTTATTACCATTATAAAAAATGAAAGATTTTTAAATGCAATCAAGTCTTCTCCATTCAAGACACATCTCCGCCTAGTATTCGTTCTGGCTACGAAATACTTTCTGCCATGCACTTTATACAATCTCGTCATCAGCAATCCCACCTTAATTTCAGTAAGATCAGATACACCTTTTTTCAGTGGAATGGAATTAGAAGCGCAACTACCTTCACCACAAATACACCCAACAATTAAATCAACCATGATGATGATGATGAGAGGTCGAAAAAAATTAATTTTTTTTCTCTCTACCCTGGAAGAGATACGAAAGAAGTGTTTGCAATAAATCCAAACCAAAATTTCATACCAAAGTCCGAGTCCATAAAATACCAATTGAACATGAAATAATAAAAGACAACCAAAAAAAAAAAAAAAATAAGAAAAGATTCAAATCTTAAATTGAATCCGAGTTCGAAATGCAATCATTTATTGGTGGGGGTCAGACAATTTGTTCTACAATAGAGCCAAATAGAAAAAAATCGAACACACTCAACTATGGAAGTATGCACAGATTGGGACCCATTTTGGATATAAAAAGCTGGGAGCATCTAACACTAATCGTTAGTGCTCTTCTTGCATTCCGTTAATAACTAAAAGCTCAGTTAAATTCGCGTCGAAATGTCGAAATTCGCAGTATTCACAAGTTTAACCATCCTGCTGGCCCTAGTAATGGTTGGCATTGTTACGGGCGCCGATCCGAAAGATATTCCAATCATTTCGCAAGAATCGTCTGTCGAACACGATGGAAAATTTCACTACAGGTGAGAATCAACTATCGAGAATTAAAAAAAAAACATCCCAGATCATACGGGAAAGGACAATATATAATAAATCGAATAAAAAGTGATCGTTTTGTTGTTATTGTTGTTGTGCTCTTAGTTTGAACGCTGAAAATCTTTTTTTTTCACTTCAGTTAAACAATTTTTTGTGGAATAACTTTTCGAATTTCTGTGCTCCACGCGATACTCGGTTTTTTTTTGTTACTCTTTAAATTTTCAAGTTTAAATAAAATTTATTTGGAATATTTTTTATTTCTACAGTTTTGAAACTGGTGATGGAACTAGAGCCAATCAAGATGGTGTACTGAAAGTTTTCGATGCAGAACACGCCGGCGAAGCTGTCCAAGGGCAGTTCAGTTACACTGGTGACGATGGCCAAAGCTATAGCATCCAATATACGGCTGACGAAAATGGATACCAGCCCCAAGGTGCACATCTGCCAACCTCACCACCAGTTCCAGAGGCAATTTCACGTGCGCTCGCCTATCTAGCCACAGCGCCACCACCAAAGGAATAAGGCCTAAACGAACCTACTTTAATTTTTTTTTTTATATACTCCCGCATTTATACTATAATTTAATGGACTGAAAAGGCGTCGATTAATTGCCTTATATAATAAAAAAAAATTTATACAAAATGATTGAATAAAAACATTTGTTTTGTTGGAATTTGAAGCATTTTCATTTTTACTTTACAAGTCGTCATTTTATTATGTCGGACAATTGATTGTGGGGAAAATTTTCTTAAAAAAAAATTTTCTCTGAGTTTTTCTCTTAAACAAAAATTTAAAATATAAATTAAAATTTAAAAAAAAAACATCGTCAAAAACTCCATTTTCTAACAGTGCACATAAGGATTTATCCAATTTACGCTTTGCAAAATAAAATTTAAAAAATATCTTTAAAAATTGAGATTTTCTTAAAATTTTTTCATTTTTATATTTAGGACATTTTGCCATTATATATAAATAATATATAAATTTTTGTCATCATGGGAAATTTTCTTCCAAAAAGCTTTGTTTTAGCTTTTTTTCACAATTTCATTTTAGTGCCCTTAAAAAAGCTGTAACGTTGTTATCCAAAAAACTTTTAATTGCATTTAAATTAGTCCGCAAATTTTTGATATTGTTTATTAGTAAATTTTTCTATTATCAATTTTTTATAGAAAAACTCCATTCCTCTTTTTTTGCCATATTTTCTGAATGGAACTCCATTCCTCTTTTTTTGCCATATAAGTGTCATATCGTAAAAAAAAGGATTTATCCAATTTACGCTTTGCAAAGTAAACATTAAAAAAATATCTTAAAAAATTGAAATTTTCTTAAAAGTTTTTTATTTTTATATTTAAAATATTTTGCCATTATGTATAAATAATAAATAAATTTTTGTTATCATGGGAAATTTTCTTCCAAAAAGCTTTGTTTCAGCTTTTTTTTACTATTTCATTTTAGTGCCTTTTAAAAAGCTGCGCGTTGTTATCTAAAAAAAATTAATTTCATTTAAATTAGTATGCAAATTTTTGATATTTTTTATTAATAAATTTTTCTCTTATTAATTTACTATAGAAAAACTCCATTCTCCATCCTTTACTATATTTTTTAACACTGTACAACTCTGTCATATCGTAAAAAAAAGTTTAAAATATAATATTTTTCAAATAAATACCACGAGGCATTTCTGCCAGAACTCGATTTTTTTAAGTAAATTTTTTAATAACTTTTTCACACATTTTGGATTTTAATTTGGTAATTATTTTACGAATGTTGATTTTTTAAATTCTCTCAAATTTGAGTTATATCTGCATAAATGCATTTGTTTTTATGTATTAGTATAAGAAAAAGTCCAACAAGGGTTAAATCGTACGATTTTGGAGGCTAATTGACAACACCAAATAACGTGTTCTGGAAACCTTTTGCACAATATAGTCAAAATTTGTACTATAATATGGCTTTTGGCGCCTTCTTGTGGTTTAGATTAAAATTTATAAGTTCCAAGGAAGAACAAAATTTGCTTTAATTCAGTTCTCCTTAATTTCCAAAAAAATACAGACCAATAATACCATGATGACTTCTCCAATATTGCTTGTAGATTTTTAAAATCCTCCAAGCAATAGATTAGTTTCATTGCTGAAGAAAATTTTGCCCGAAACATAGCTGCTACGACAGAATGATCACATTTGTAGAAAGTTTTCACAATTTTAGCGCAACTTTTTTAATAGTTAAACTATTCAAAATATAAAATGGCAAACTTTAATATAATTTATTTATTCTCAAGTAACTCATAACTTTATTCGTTATTTGATGACTGTATTGTATTTTCCAAACCATAAAATGGATAATGCGTTACTTAAGAAGAACACAGGATAGGGTCAACGTCTTAAGATGCTAACTGAAAAGCAAAAAAACTTTTTCCATATATGATAAATATCTAATAAATTAAATTGACTACTCACACATAAATTAGCAATAATAAAAAATTAATAATATATTGTTTACGGTTTCTTTACATTTCACTCGATAGACTATTTAAAAAAAAATTCCGTTGATTAATTTGACAAAATTACGAATCTGCTGCTAAAGTGGACGAAACCGAAAAAACGTTTGGTTTATGAAGTTTATTCATAAATTTTTATTTCGTGTGCAAATAAACCACATTCGTAAATAAAATCGATTATTGTATTTATTGTGTATTTTGAGATTTTAATTAAGATTATAAAATGTCTTTCTCAGTTTTTGTAGGGAAAATAACGTTTGCTGGTCAGAAGAAGTATCCGTAATGGACCAGTTCAGCGAGGGCAATGAACTAAACGTGTTCCCGAATTTGAACAACCATTCGTTCTTCATTCTGGTAATAATTTAATTTGTTGATGGTATATTGATCAATAGAATAAACCGCAATTAGATACGCGAAGGTGTTAATCAAATCTCAAAAGAATCGAATTTGAAAAATCTTTTGTTCTATAAATACTGGAACGTTCGACTGAGCGACATTCAGTTCGTAAGCGAATTTCGGACCATAAAACAGTATCAATTCGATTTTACGCAATGGAGTAAAAAATTTACACTGTTCGGCATTATGTCTAATTACAAAATTTCCATAATTGTGCTGGTAATTATTTGTTTACGCTTTACAGAGTTTTCAAGTGCATCAGTGTTACGTGAAGAAAAAAAAATCAGAATTAATGAATCTGATTCTGAAATGTAATGTTTATTTTATGGTTTATTCGAATAGTGAAGCCTAAATTTAATTTATTTTAGTTTAAAGAGCGATAGCGATTGGCATCATGGAAAGTCAGCAACAAGACGTACAAAATGGCAAAGCAAAGGAGATAGAGCTGAAGAACGTGTGCTGTTCAATCGTCCTAATAGATATTATGATCGACCTGTGCAACCAGTCATAATAACCGTTCCAGTAACCGCACCTACCACCCATACTACTCCAACTACCACAGCACATAGTTCAACTACAACGATAACCGCAACCATACCAACCACTACAAAGAAGCCACCGCATTATCGACCGTATCCATCTCGAAAACCACCATGGCTGAATTATTTTCCCATAATGTCGCCATATGGGAGCTGGACTCCACCCGGTTACTATCCTTCGCCACCCCATCAACATTATCCGTGGCCTCAGCCAGGACCTGGTGATCAAGGGAACTGGACTCCACCCGGACACTATCCTCGGCCACCTCATCAACACTATCCGTGGCCTCAGCCAGGTCCCGGCAATCAAGGAAATTGGACTCCACACGAACACTATCCTTGGCCACCTCATCAACATTATCCGTGGCCTCAGCCAGGTCCCGGCAATCAAGGAAATTGGACTCCACACGAACACTATCCTTGGCCACCTCATCAACATTATCCGTGGCCTAAGCCAGGTCCTGGTAATCAAGGAAATTGGACTCCACCTGGACACTATCCTTGGCCACCTCATCAACATTATCCGTGGCCTCAGCCAGGACCCGGTAATGAAGGAAATTGGACTCCACCCGGACACTATCCTCGGCCACCTCATCAACACTATCCGTGGCCTCAGCCAGGTCCCGGCAATCAAGGAAATTGGACTCCACACGAACACTATCCTTGGCCACCTCATCAACATTATCCGTGGCCTCAGCCAGGTCCTGGTAATCAAGGAAATTGGACTCCACCTGGACAGTATCCTTGGCCACCTCATCAACATTATCCGTGGCCTCAGCCAGGACCCGGTAATCAAGGAAATTGGACTCCACCCGGACACTATCCTTGGCCACCTCATCAACATTATCCGTGGCCTCAGCCAGGTCCCGGAAACTGGACTCCACCTAATAATGGAACCTGGACTCCACCCGGTCACTATCCTTGGCCACCTCATGAGCATTATCCATGGCCTCAGCCAGGACCCGGTAATCAAGGAAATTGGTCTCCACCCGGACACTATCCTTGGCCACCTCATCAACATTATCCGTGGCCTCAGCCAGGTCCCGGAAACTGGACTCCATCTAATAATGGAACCTGGACTCCACCCGGATACTATCCTTGGCCACCTCATGAACATTATCCGTGGCCTCAGCCAGGACCCGGTAATCAAGGAAATTGGACTCCACCCGGACACTTTCCTTGGCCACCTCATCAACATTATCCGTGGCCTCAGCCAGGTCCCGGAAACTGGACTCCACCTAATAATGGAACCTGGACTCCACCCGGATACTATCCTTGGCCACCTCATGAACATTATCCGTGGCCTCAGCCAGGACCCGGTAATCAAGGAAATTGGACTCCACCCGGACACTATCCTTGGCCACCTCATCAACATTATCCATGGCCTCAGCCAGGACCCGGTAATCAAGGAAATTGGACTCCACCCGGACACTATCCTTGGCCACCTCATGAGCATTATCCATGGCCTCAGCCAGGACCAGGTAATCAAGGAAATTGGACTCCACCCGGACACTATCCTTGGCCACCTCATCAACATTATCCGTGGCCTCAGCCAGGTCCCGGAAACTGGAATCCACCTAATAATGGAAATTGGAACCCACCCGGGCACTATCCTTGGCCACCTCATCAACATTATCCGTGGCCTCAGCCAGGACCCGGTAATCAAGGAAATTGGACTCCACCCGGATACTATCCTTGGCCACCTCATGAGCATTATCCATGGCCTCAGCCAGGACCCGGTAATCAAGGAAATTGGACTCCACCCGGTCACTATCCTTGGCCACCTCATGAGCATTATCCATGGCCTCAGCCAGGACCCGGTAATCAAGGAAATTGGACTCCACCCGGACACTATCCTTGGCCACCTCATCAACATTATCCGTGGCCCCAGCCAGGTCCCGGAAACTGGACTCCACCTAATAGTGGAAATTGGACTCCACCCGGACACTTTCCTTGGCCACCTCATGAACATTATCCGTGGCCTCAGCCTGGACCCGGTAATCAAGGAAATTGGACTCCACCCGAACACTATCCTTGGCCACCTCATGAACATTATCCGTGGCCTCAGCCTGGACCCGGTAATCAAGGAAATTGGACTCCACCCGGTCACTATCCGTGGCCACCTCATCAACATTATCCGTGGCCCATGCCAGGTCCCGGAAACTGGACTCCTCCTAATCATGGAAACTGGCCACCGAATAATCCGAATGGTCCCCCACCAGGACATGGAAATTGGCCACCCTACAATCCAAATGGTCCTGCACCAGGACATGGAAATTGGCCACCGTACAATCCCAATGGTCCTCCACCGGGCCATGGAAATTGGCCACCCAATAATCCGACTGGTCCTCCATCAGGACATGGAAATTGGCCACCCTACAATCCCAATGGTCCTCCACCGGGCCATGGAAATTGGCCACCCAATAATCCAAATGGTCCTCCATCAGGAAATGGAAGTTGGCCACCTAATAATCCAAATGGTCCTCCACCAGGACATGGAAATTGGCCACCCTACAATCCAAATGGTCCTCCACCGGGCCATGGAAATTGGCCACCCAATAATCCAAATGGTCCTCCATCAGGAAATGGAAGTTGGCCACCGAATAATCCAAATGGTCCTCCACCAGGACATGGAAATTGGCCACCCTACAACCCAAATGGTCCTCCACCGGGCCATGGAAATTGGCCACCTAATAATCCGAATGGTCCTCCATCAGGAAATGGAAGTTGGCCACCGAATAATCCAAATGGTCCTCCATCAGGACATGGAAATTGGCCACCGTACAATCCAAATGGTCCTCCACCGGGCCATGGAAATTGGCCACCTAACAATCCGAATGGTCCTCCATCAGGAAATGGAAGTTGGCCACCTAATAATCCAAATGGTACTCCACCAGGACATGGAAATTACCCACCCTACAATCCAAATGGTCCTCCACCGGGCCATGGAAATTGGCCACCTAATAATCCGAATGGTTCTCCATCAGGAAATGGTAATTGGCCACCCAATAATCCAAATGGTCCTCCACCGGGCCATGGAAATTGGCCACCCAATAATCCAAATGGTCCTCCACCGGGCAATGGAAATTGGCCACCTAATAATCCGAATGGTCCTCCACCAGGACAAGGCAATTGGCCATCAAATAATCCAAGTGGTCCCGCACCAGGACAAGGGAGTGGCCCCCCAAATAATCCGAGTGGTCCCTCAACAGGTCAAGGCAGTGGCCCCCCGAATAATCCAAATGGTCCTCCACCAGGACAAGGAAATTGGCCACCGAGTAATCCCAATGGTCCCGCACCAGGTCAAGGTAGTAGCCCCTCGAACAATCCAAATGGTCCTCCACCAGGACAAGGAAATTGGCCTTCGAATAATCCAAATGGTCCTGCACCAGGTCAAGGCAGTGGCTCCCCGAATAATCCAAATGGTCCTCCGCCAGGACAAGGAAATTGGCCACCAAGTAATCCAAATGGTCCCACACCAGGTCAAGGTAGTGGCCCCCCGAATAATCCAAATGGTCCTCCACCAGGACAAGGAAATTGGCCATCAAATAATCCAAGTGGTCCGGCACCAGGACAAGGCAGTGGCCCCCCAAGTAATCCGAATGGTCCCGCTCCAGGTCAAGGAAGTGGGCAACCGAATAATCCAAATGGCCCCGCACCAGGTCAAGGAAATGAGCCACCGAATAATCCAAATGGTCCTGCACCAGGTCAAGGCAGTGGCTCCCCGAATAATCCAAATGGTCCTCCACCAGGACAAGGAAATTGGCCACCAAGTAATCCAAATGGTCCCGCACCAGGTCAAGGAAATGAGCCCCCGAATAATCCAAATGGCCCCGCACCAGGTCAAGGAAATGAGCCCCCGAATAATCCAAATGGCCCCGCACCAGGTGAAGGAAATGAGCAACCGAATAATCCAAATGGTCCTCCACCAGGTCAAGGAAATGGGGCCCCTAATACCGTCAATGGAAATGCACCAGAAAATGTCCAGCCAAATAATGAAAATGAACCTGCAGTTGCACAAGCAAACCTAAATGGAGGAGTACCTAATAACCAAAATGAACTTGTTCAAGTATTCCGTAATTGGTGGCCAAACCGGCAAAAACAAAATGACTTTCAAACCGAGCTGAGGAGCGCATGGCCGGTTTGGAATGGTAGCGCCTAACCGAAACGTATATTTTCATGGATACAATTATAATAAATACCTCGGAGAATGTCCTGAACAATCAATTAACAATAACAGTTACACTAGCAAGTCCAGCATATTATTGGTTTTATTAAATACCACATAATAATTAATTTTTTAATAAAGCATAACTTTTGAAATATTAACAAAAATATAAGCGAACGGCTGTACTTAATGTTGACTTGATCATATTTTTTATATCGAATAAAAATAAATTAAATCTCGGGACATAGTCGATCGTTGAGGATATAAAATTAAATTAATATATTTAAAAAAAATAGAAGAAAAACAAAATGTCCTTACAACATAAAAGGGACGAGAACACGTAATTTTTATAGTAGCTTTCTAGTATTCCCAGCAAAGAAGAAAAAAACGAAATTACTTCCCGGACAAACCTATACAGACAGACAGACATTTGAACTGTAATGCAGTTACTTCCGTAATTAAGGGTGTTTTTTTCAAAATCCGTAATTAAGGGTGTTTTTTAAAAAAAATACGCATAGGTGTGTAGGAGAAATAGTTTTATAGTTTTACATCCAAAGGGCGTGGGTGATACGTACCAAATACATTGTGCGCCCGAATGTACGCAATCGTGTGAAATTTTTCTGTTTTTTTTGCACTAAATGCTGAGCACTTTTATTCGGATAATCACTTATTCCAGATGGCATTATTGGAGTGAGGGACGTTATGGTTATAACCTCATTTGGCGTAGGAAATTAACCTAAACGGAATAGCCGATGGATAAGCAAATTACTTACTAAATTCGAACTCAGAAAAAGCGTTTGCATACATTTGGGCTGAAAACAAAATGGTTTGCTCGATTATATTCTGCGCCGGTTGTTTGCCTATCTCGGTTGGGTTGTGTTGAAAGACTTTACTTTTAGGTTTTAAAAATACACCTCGAATTCAGTGGCGTCGTCTTTATGTCAAGTCTCATATGGAAGTGTCAATTTTGGAGACGTGTGGTGAAGTCTTTTCTATTTTTCACTAAATAAAATTCAATTTGAAAAATAGATAATAATAATCATAATTCGTTTACATATTTATTGGTGAAATTATGTCATTTTAATTGATTTGAGAAAAAAAGATAGGAAATTATACAATAGCCCACCACCACACCAAGTTTACGCAAACGAGCATAAGCCACTTTCCGTTTTCGGTCTTATTGTTCGAGTGTAGATCGTGCGGAAGTTTGAAATTTGTGCATTTACTTCCGTCGTCTTTTCTTGTAAATTTTTTCCGTTTTTTTTCATGTAATATTATTTGGATACTTGTATTATATTAGAAAACATCTACTGTCAAAAAGATTAGCTTTCGGTGAAAATTGTATCGACAAACGAACAAAAGTCGTAGAAAGTTGAGTCACTTTCAAACGAACCAATTTCATTTCTGAACTCTAACAATCCACTAATCATCACTCTTTTCTGTTTTTGTTGTTTTTTTTTGCAATAAAGTTATTTGATTGACTAATATTTTCTCTTGATTGAAAATCAATTTACATAAAAATGAAGCCAATCAACTTATGGAATTATGATATGGCTTCGACAATGGCACATGCGAAAGTGAAGACGATCACGAATACGAATTTAGAACGAAAGTGTTCTCAAGGAGGTTTTTCGAATTTCGTAATACTCCAATTTGCCCATAATTAAGAATAATTACTAGGTTTATAGTTTTTGATGCGTGCAAGAAATACAAAAAAAATTTCGCTATTATGTAATCTGAACAGCACCGGGCGTCGGCAGACTGTCATCATAGTTGCGTCGTCCGAGATGAAATAATTTTCGACCACAGCACAACGTGCTCCATCGCCGATGGCTGTCCCCATATTTGCCGAACAGGTTATTCAACTCGTATGGATCTCGAAGTGTTTTTATTAATGGATGTCGAAGCCAGTTTCTCTTGGACCCAAGGAATTACTCAAAAAAAACGAAAACAAAATTGAATAAAAAATAAAAACACGAATAACATCATCAACAATGATGACATGATCATATTATCGTCATCGCTGCGTTAGTTTCAATAAGCGACTTTCTTGTATTATAAAATCATGCACTGATAAATGTGGAAAAGAAATTAAGACCTCATCAAAGGTACCAATAAAATGCCAATCAAAGGTACCAGTGAACAAAAGCAGTTCAATCATCGCATTTCTCCATTTTCACCACATCGGCACAATACGAAAACAGTTTAATCGTGATTATTTCTTGATAATCGATTAAATTGTAATTTTTACGCTTAACCATTATTATTGATTGACTATGGATCAATAGCTTCCGAGCTCTCAAATCAATGTAGAAACTCATCTGTGATTAATAACAATATGTTTTGTCGTTTTAAAATGGATGGACATCATTTGAAATTGTTATCGATAAACAACACAACAAAATTCATAATGAATATATAAAAATTCATAATGCGAAATCATTTATGGATGCTGAGTATTATCCAGAAACAGAAAAACAATCGAAAGTGATAGTTTGTTTTTAAATTGAAAGAAAATTTCACTTTTATCAATTGTACAATGAACAAAAAAATTTTAAAAATCATTAAAAAAAAATTGGTTTTTGTCTTCTTTCAAGTCAATAGATAATACCTGGGCTGAGAGAATCTACCTTATCCACCTTGTATACATCTACGGACACACATATCCCGACATCAACAGTAGTGAAGATACTCAAAGTATCTATGCCGATCGATGACGATCCCAACATACCGAATTGATTCATAACACATTTTTCCAGATCGAACAACATACCCCGAATATTGTGTGGTTGAGATTGTTTTTCTTTTTCCTTTTTATACCTCAGCCTCTAATGCAGATTGTTTCGGTCTCAGTTTCAATTTAAACGTACCAAGTTGGTATTTCGATACAAAATCCAGGTTAGTATCGATTTCAGCCTGTTTCAAATCGGCAAATTTGTCCATGAGTTCGTGACCTTTTACGGCTTATCCGAAGTCTAAGCTTTAACGCGGCATATTATAATTATGTGCCTCCGCCAATCACTCTTTTAATTTAGCCGGTATTACAATTATTAAATATTTTTATTATTTTTAACTGCAAATATTTTTTTTATTTACCCCCGAAAGGAGTAGATTGAGACCCCGACTTGCGTTGTTTCAGTTAACGTATTCAATTTTTCCAATTTCAGACAATTTTCTTTTTATTTCCGGAATTTTTCCTAATTTTTTTTTATTTTATTCGATATTAAAACAAATTTTCTTTTTCTTTTTCCAACAATCAATGATTTATTTCCAGTTTCAAGTAATTTTCCAATTCGTTTCCAATTTCGGTAATTTTTCTTCAATTTCAGGCAATTTTAATATAATTTTTTTTCATATCAGAACTTTTTTTATTTTGAATGAAAGGAACTCCCACCAATTTTTGTTACAACTTTAGGAAATTTTCCAAATTTTTCTTTTTATTTCGGGAATTCTTCTTTGTTAAGCACGAATTTTCCACTATTTTTTCAATTTTTTAACTTTTTTTATTTCAGTGATTTTCCCGAAAAAAAATTTCAATTTAATAAAATTTCAGGGCTTTTATCAATTTTTTTACACTTTCAGTAAATTTTCCAAATTTTTCTTTTCATTTCCGGAAATTTTCTTCAATTTCAAAAATTTTTTTGCAAAAATTTTCTACTTTTTTTAAAAAATAAAAAAAAATTTGCGAAAAAAAAGGGGAAAAACCGTTTTTTTGGGAGTTTTACCTTTTCTTCTAATTTTATTGAATATTTTTCCAATTTTTCTATAAAGCACGTTTCCATTTTCATTGATTTATATCCATTTTCAACCAGTTTTCCAATTCGTTTCCCATTTCGGTAATTTTTTATTCAATTTGAGGCAATTTAATTATAAATTTTTTTTCATGTCAATTTTATTTTCAATTAAAGAAATTTGTACAATTTTTTTGCAATATTAGGAAATTTTCCAAATTTTTCTTTTTATTACGAGAATTTTTCTCAATATTTTTTCCATTTTCATGAATATTTTTCATAACTTTATTTATTTCAGTGATTTTTCCAAATAAAAACTTCAACTTTTGCAAATTTTGATAACTTTTCTTCAATTTCAGGAATTTTATTAAATTTTTTTCCAATTTCAGGAAATTTTCCAAATTATTTTTTCGCATTTCTGGAATTTTTCTTTAATTTCAGGAATTTTTTTTCAACTTTCGCCAATTTATTTTTTTTTTCTTATTTCAGCAATTTTATCATATTTTTCCCAATAAAGGATTTTTTCCAATTATGGGAAATTCTTTCAGGAGCTTTTTCCCCACTTTAGGACTTTTTTCTTCAACTACAGAAAATTTTCTAAATTTTCCTTTTCATTTCGATTATTTTTCTTCGATTTTAGGTATTTTTCCATTTTTTTTATTTTATTCAACAATTAAAAATAGCAAATTTTACATTTTCTATAAAAAAATACTATTTTGTTTCCTTTCTTCCAGGATTTTTTTATTTCATTGACAATTGCAAATTTTTTTTTAAATTACGGGAATATTTTTTTCCAATCTCAGGAGTTTTTCTTCAATTTCAGAATAATTTTTATATCAGAAATTTTACATATTTCGTCAATTTCAGAATTTTTTTTACAATAATTTTTATATCATGAAATTTTTCACATTTTTTAGCTACAACAATTTTTTTAGAAGTTTTCCAATTTTTTTATTATTTTATTCAACATTTAAATAGCAAATTTTTATTTTCTATAAAAAAAAAACTATTTTCTTTCCTTTCTTCTAGGGACTTTTTTCATATTTTAGGAACTTTTCGCAAATTTTTTCTAGCAAGGCATTGGTTTTTTAAATTCAAAAAAATTTTCCAATTGTTTTGCAATTGCCGGAAATTTTTCCAGGATTTTTTTCCAATCTCAGGAGTTTTTCTTCAATTTAAGTTTTATTTATAATAATTTTTATATAAAAATTTTTTTATATTTTCTTAGCTACAACAATTTTTTTTTAAATTCAAGGACTTTTTTCTAATTTTATGAAATTTTCCGAATTATTTCTGTTATTTTTCTTCGATTTTAGGTAACATATTTTTCCAATTTTTTTTAACATTTAAAAAAATCAAATTTTTCATTTTCTATAAAAAACTATTTTTTTCCTATCTACCAGGGGCTTTCTTCATATTTTACGTTTTGCATATTTATTTTTCCAATTATGGGAACTTTTTCCAAGAGTTGTTCTTCAATTCAAGTTTTTTTTTATAATAATTTTTCATATTTTGTCAGCTACAACAAATTTTCTTGAAATTTAAGGACTTTTTTCCAATTTCAGGAAATTTTCCAAATTTTTATATTTTATTTCGTTTTTTTTTCTTCGACTTTGCGGTATTTTTCTATATTTTTATTTTATTCATCATCAGGTTCTTCCAGAGACTTTTTTCGTATTTCAGGAACGTTTTGCAATTTTTTTTTTTTTGCTTCAATTCAGAATCTTTTTATAATAATTTTTATATCATGAACTTTTCATATATTTTTAGCAACAACAATTTTTTTTTAAATTTAAGGAATTTTTTACAAATCGAAATAGGTTTTTTTTTCGATTATAGGTATTTTTCTAATTTTTTTTTTCAATATTTAAAGAGCAAATTGTACAATTTCTATAAAAACTACTTTTCCCCCTTTCTTCCAGGGACTTTTTTATTATTTCAGGAACGGAGTTTTTCTTCAATTTAAGTTTTTGTAATTTGTATATCACGAATTTTTTATATTTTTTCAGCTTCACTAAATTTTCTTAAAATTTAAGTACTTTTTTTCAATTTCAGGAAATTTTCCTTTTTATTTTGGGAATTATTCTTCGATTTTAGCTCTTTTGCTTATTTTTTTTTTTTTCCAAAATTAAAAACATTATTTTTTCATATATTTTTTAATCATAAATAATTTTTTCCATTTCTATGATTTTTTTTCAATTTAAAAAAAGTTTTCTGAATTTTTATTTTACAATAAATTTCAGAAATTTTTCTAAATTTAATGAATTTTTGCCTATTTTATTACACATTAAAAAATAAATACTAGGGAAAAAAATATTTTTTGCATATTATTCAATTTCAGGAATTTTTTTCAATTCTAACTTCTTATTTCGCAATTTATCCGGTTGTTCAGCTCTTGGAAAGAAAAATGGTTTACTCTTCGGTTTACTCCCATTATCCAATCGCATCAAATCTAAACTTGAGTCCAGCTAAGAATCTGATTCCAAGATTGAGCTTGAATCTGAAGAGACTCCAGCGATGCTGAATAGCTTCGTTAATAAATACTAAAATTCGATCGCGTTTTATACCGAAATCACTTACGTTTCTTATTACATAATCATCCGGAGTTAGGCTATCGAATTTGTTTCTCTTTTCTGACAAAAATCGCTTCAATTTTTTTATGATTTTTTACCAAATAATTATAGCCCACCATAATTGTGCGGAGTGGGTTACCAGCTTGAAATTTAATAAGGAATTTACGGGGGAAAAAATCACCATCATTCGGTTGTGTAATAAGCAGAAATTACCTAATTTTTCATTATTGTTTTTACTTTAGTTTCTGTGGAAATTTGTTTTAAATTTTTAATATCATATTGACATAATACGGATATCCTAAATGAGATTGTTTTTGTTTCATTTTATTGGCCATAATTATTATTTAATTCATTCATAATCTCTTCATTGTAAATAAATGCGAATAATTTTGTCAAATTTCTGTTTTTTATTATTTCAACCACAATTAACGCAATCCTAATAATAGCTTAATAAAATCAGCTCTGTAGACATTTTTTGATTTTATTTCATTTTAATTATTTACATTAAGAAAAAATTGTTTTTTCTTCCATAATCAAATTTAATACGTTCATAAAAGAAATGTGAATTTTATTCGCAGAAATGCGTCCAACTCATAAGGTCAGTAAAAATTGTTTTTTTTGTAATTTGCGATAGTCGATTTGGTTAATTAGGTCTAAGCTATAAATCTTGAATAATTTATAATTGTTTATAATAAAATTTAGTTAAAAGTATAATAGTTAAAAAAATAAATAAACAAAAAAGAAAAATTCAAATAAAAATTTTACGTATAAAAGAAGAGTTTCAAGGGTAATCAGTTTTTCCGCGTGAACATTTTGTGATATTTTACCTTGTTCGTAAGTAAATTTTTTTAAAAAAAAAACGTAACAATTTAATTGCTTTTTTGATAAATAAATAGTTTTTATAAGAGTCCATTGGATTTATTTTTATTGTTTATTTTTATATAATATTTAAATAGTTTTTCTAAGCGAAATTGATGAGTAAGTATTTCCATTGGATAGATTCACAAAAATTGACCTGCTCATATGTTGCTATAGAAATTTTCCAGATACTTTAAGGATTGTCTTTTTTTTTAATTGAAAATATCCTATATTTTATTACTTGGCAAAAATACATTTACCGCTTCAATAAAAAAGATTCGACTTTTTCCTGATAAATTATGACAAATTTCCAAAAATACTTTTCATATATTTAATTAAATAATTTTTTTTTATCTAATCTTCTAAATATAATATTATAAAAAAAGGATATTTTTATGCATTATTTCTTCTTAGTTTTTGTTATCAAAAATTTAAAAAAAAAAAAATATTGTTTTTTTTGGCTATTCGTAAATTACTCAATTAAGGATATTACTTTAAAAATATGGTAGCCAGTTTATATTAATAATAAATTCTATTTAATATAGAAATTACTTATTTTTATTTTTGATAAAAACATACATAATATAGAATATATATTTCCCATAAAAAAAAGTTAATACGATTCTTGTTTTTTATTTTAAATAAAATTCAACTACAAATAATGTAAATTATTTCAATTTGAATACAACTCACTCACAAAGTACGAGTAGTTGTTAGAAAAACTTTTTGGAAATATTGTAAATAAAAGATATTTTCGATTTATACTGGAATGCTTTAATCACTGGGACATGGTCCAGTTTAATTCTTTTTTTTTAATGCCCAGAAGTTATAGGGCTAGCCGGCAATCCCTCTTTTAATGCCCAGAAGTCGTAGGGCTGCCTGTGTCAGAATATTCTGCCAAATTTTCTGCATTGGTCTGAGCCTTTTACAGCACCAGTGAGCCTTCTAATACTTTTTTACTCCTTTTTACAGCACTAGTGAACATACCAGTAAGCCTTTTACTGACGCTTTACTGTTGCTTTACAGCACCAGTAAACTTAATAATTTTGCAAAAAAGTAAGGCAAAACCTGCCTAGCTCTACTACTCCCACAACATAAGGTTCATCCCGTTCGGATTTAATAAAAAAGGCAACAAGTTCAATGGTGGAAAATTTTTGTTTTTATTTTTCGAAAATTCTAAAATTTTAATTTTTATTTTTTAACTACCAATTTTGTTTTTATTCACCGAAAAGGGAATAATTTAAAACCCGATTTAAGCTGTTTCAATTAACGCAGTTTCAAACATGTGTTATTGTAAATATTTTGCGCCCATTTTTATAAGGTTACCGGTTTTTCTTATTTCAGAAATTTTTTCTTCAATTTGAAGAATTTTTTTCAATTTTTTTCCAATTTCAGGAAATATTCCAATTTTTTACCATTTTAAGGATTTTTTTCCAATACCAGAAATGTTTCCAATTTTTTTTGACTCGCCAATTTGTCTTGAAGTGAAGACACTTTTTTTAAATTAAAGCAATTTTTCTAATTTTGAGAAATTTTTAAATTTTCTTTTTATTTCAGACATTTTTTCTTAATTTTCAGGATGTTTTTTTGTCTGAAATTTGTCATTTTAAGAAATTCTTTTAAATCTGTTATTATTTATAGAAAATTTTTTATTTTCATCAAAAAGAATTTTTCACAATTCTTTTGATATTTCCAAAATTTTCCTTTAATTTCAAGAATTTTTCCAAAATTTTCCATTTCAGTAATTTTCCTATAACTAAAGACGTTTTTCGAATTTTTTATTTCAGACAATTTTTTCGAAATTCAGGAAATTTTGCAAATTTTTTTTAATTTAAGATTTTTTCTTAAAGTTTAGGTTTTCTTTTTTTTTATTTCAGAAATATTTCGTTTCAATTTCAAATATTTTTATTTTTTTTTTATATGCCAAAAATTTTTTGTCTTTCAGAAACTTTTCTGCAATTTTAGGAATTTTTATTTTATTTCATAAATTTTTTTCTTTAATTTAAGAAATTTTTCTTAATTTTCTTTTTATCTCAGGAATTTTTTCTTAATTTTCTAGAATATTTTTATAATTATTTTTTTATTTTAGGAATTACTTTTTAGCGATCTTTTTCCAACTTCAGGATTTTTTGTTATTTTCAGGATGATTTTCAAGTTTTCTTTTATATCTGGAATTTTTGATTTTCAAGAAATTCTTGTAATGCTATTATTTATAACCAAATTTTCCATTTTCATCAAAAACGATGGGTCACAACTTTTTTGCAAATTCCGAAATTTTTCTTTGATTTCAGATATTTTTCCAATTTCAATCATTTTTTTTTTAACCACAGAAATTTTTCGAATTTTGATTTTCAGAAACTTTTGGCAAATTTTAGAAATTTTTACAAATATTTTTTGATTTAGAATTTTTTCTGAAATTTCAAGAATTTTTCCAAAGTTTTCTTTTCAATTTCAGAAATTTTTGGCTTCAATGTCAGAAAATTTTATTATTTTTTCATAGGCCAGGAATTTTTTCGCAATTTTAGGAATTCTTCAAATTTTTATTTTATTCTTAAAGTTTTATTTCAATTTCAGAAAATATCCGATATTTTCATCTAATTTCAGAAAATTTTCAAAATTTCATAATTATTTCAGAAACTTTTTCTTTATTTTCTAAAATATTGTATTCTTATAATTATTTTTGTATTTTAGGAATTACTTTTTTCGAAATTTTTCCAACTTTAGAAATTTTTTGTTATTTTCAGGATGTTTTTCAAGTTCTTTTTTTTTATATATGGAAGTTTTTGATTTTTAAGAAAAATTCTATTATTTATAGCTAATATTCTATTTTTATTAAAAATTATTTTTTACATTTTTTTTACAATATCCGTAATTTTCCTTTGATTTCATGAATTTTTCTCATTTTAGGAATTCTTTCTTCGATTTAAAGAATTTTTCCAAATTTTTTGCAATTTTCGAAATTTTTCTTTTATTTCAAGAATTTTTCCAAAAAAAAATTTTTATCTTGGCAATTTTTCTTTAAGATTAAGAATTTTTCCCATTCATTAATTTTTTTTAATTAAAGTAAATTTTCGAATTTTTATTTTTAAGAACTTTTTTCGAATTTCAGGAATTTTTCAAATGGTTTTTTTTCAATTTTAGGAATTTTTTGCTTCAATTTTAGACAATTTTATTATTTTTTTCTGTGCTAGGAATTTTTGTTTCAATTTATGAAATTTTTCCGCAATTTTAGAAATTTTTCAAACTTTTGTTTTATTTATTTCAATTTCAGAAAATTTTCCAAATTTTCCTTTTACTTCAGAAATTTTTTTCTTTAATTTAAGAAATTTTTCTTCATATTTTTTTTATTTCAGTAAATTTTCAGAAATTTCTTTTTAATTGAGAATTTTTTTCTTCACTTTCTAGTGATTTTTTCTTAACTTTCTAGAAGAAATCAAACTTTACGAATTTTTGTAAGAATTTTTCCTTTTTTTTTATTTCAAAAATTGTTTTTTGCAATTTAAGGACTTTTTTCCATTTTTGTTTTATTTCAAAATGTTTTCTGCAATTTTAAGCATTTATCAAAATTATTATTTTTATCTAAAAATTTTATTTCAATTTCAGAAAATTTCCTTTTATTTCAGGAATTTTCTTCTTTAATTTAAGAAAGTATTTGTTATATTTTTTTATTTATTTTCTTTTTATTTTAGAAATTTTTTTTTTTTCTACAATATCTATATATTTTTTTTGTATTTTTGAAATTACTTTCGTCGATTTAAAGAATTTTTTCCAATTTCAGGACTTTTTCGTAAATTTCAAGCATTTTTCCATTTTTTTTTTGTTTCAATTTAGGTACTTTTTCCATTTTTGTTCTATGTCAAATATTTTAAGAATTTTTTAAAATTTTTATTTTATTCTAAAAATTTTATTTTATTTTCAGAAAATTTTCCAAGTTTTCCTCACATTTCAGGAATATTATTCTTTAATTTAAGAAATTTTCTTTTTATTTGAGAAATTTTCCTCAATTTCATTTAATTAAATTATTAACTACGATAATTTCGGAATCTTTTCATTTGTCGTTTCAAGTATTTCATTTTTCTTCTGTTTTGATTGTTTGAAGATGAATTATTATTTATGGTATAAATACTTTTTAAAAAAAAAAAAAAAAAAAAAATTAAACAAAAATCAAAATAGAAATAAATAAATTTGCAAACGAATTATTTTTATTAATTTTAAACAATGGTTTTGTGCAGTATAACATGGTCTATAGTCAACTAACTTGTACTGATCATATTCACAAAATATATGCTGCGAGGCTAATCTTTCGTAATTTCTATTGAAAACATCTCTTCTTCAAGGCTTCACGATACGTTGGCGGATCCCACATTCATTTGACTGACAATATTACTATCACTACCTATCCATCCATCCATCCATCCATCTGCTATTATTATTCATACCTTTTGAGGTGATATGTTAGTAAAATGTTAAACATTTATTATATGAAATTTCTCGAAGATGACGACAAATTACACTCGTACTCTCCTTACTTGACACATTTTACTATTGCCAAAGTACTCTTAATATACGATATGCCAAAAGCTGAAAAACATTTGACCTTTGTGATTGGAATTTCGCGCTGTTCATTTTATAATCTGGAATTTTTCAACAATACCAATATCAGCTATTTTTGTTTGTATATTCACAATTTATTGGAAATTATTTCAATTTGTTTAATATTAATAATATTTCGTGTTCGTTGTCGTTTCTGTTCACGAAAAAATGCATTTCTTTAAATGAAAGTTGATAACCTGCTTAATTAAAACTTGAAAAAAAAACAAAAGAAAAACGAAAAAATAAGAAAACGTAGATGAGATTTTGAACTTTTTTATATGAAAGCTTATAAATTTACGGATTATCCATGTTGTAGTTTTTAAAGTATAGTATAGTTATTTAATAATTATTAAATATAAATATACTAATTAAGATAATATTTCTTTAGCATATAGTTTGCCATTTTATATTATTAATTTTTTATTGCTAAAACAAGTATTAAAGTTACTAAAACTTACTACAAATGTGCTGGTTCTGCCAAAACTACCTTTCATACCTTAAACGAAGATTATGAATTCAGAGATCAGGTTTCAATTCTCACTCGGTGCATACAAGGAATATTACCATATGTAAGGCTCTTAAAATCCAAAAAAAAAGACTGTAGAAAAGCCATTGTATTTGCGAAAAGTGACAGAAAGTATTATTGACCCCTATTTTTTTTTACCTGAACTTACAGATTTTAATCTGAACCTTAAGTGGTTTCAACACAGAATTAAAAATTTTGACTTTATTTCACAATGAATTCCCACAACAAAGTTATTTTGAGATTTTTTTTATGACAATTTGCCTCCAAGATCGTATTATTTGACGCCATTGAACTTTTTTTTGCTCAGGCTATGTAAAAAATACAAAAAATTCTTAAACTTTACCAGGTGTATAAGCTTAAATCCGCGTTTTTAAGTCAAAAAATACACTTTTTTTTTTCATAGAAAGCAAAAATAAAGTACTTGCCCTCGCTAGCTACACATATTTCCCATCTCTCGGGCAATTTGTGCATACCACGCCAAAAATTCCTTCTCTTTCGAGGAAAACCACTCATCAAGCCATTTTCGGACGTCTTCGTAAGAATCGAAGTGCTGCTCATCGAGCGCGTGACCCATCGACGGAAACAGGTGGTAGTCGGAAGAGGCCAGGTCTGGTGAATAAGCACCTCCCAGTTGAGTGTGTCCAAGTAGTTTTGGACCATTTTTGACGTGTACGATACTGCGTTGTCGTGGAGGAAAATCAACTTGTCATGTCTTTGCTGATAATCCATCCTTTTTTTACGCAGAGCACGGTGCGATTTGATCAGTAGTTGGTAACAGTTTCACCAGGTTTCAACATCTCATAGTAGACAATACCCTGCTGATCCCACCAAACGCACAGCAGCGTCTTCCGTCTAAAGCGATTTGGTCTTGGGGAAAATGTTGATGGTTGGCCGGGATCAACCCACGATTTCTTGAGTTTAGGATTCTCAAAATATATCCACTTTTCATCGCCTGTCACAATCCGATGCAGGAA
Organism: Atherix ibis; assembly: GCA_958298945.1. NCBI lineage: Eukaryota > Metazoa > Arthropoda > Insecta > Diptera > Athericidae > Atherix > Atherix ibis. The sequence goes on along the minus strand of OY282607.1, from coordinate 1,123,854 downwards.
TGGCTTTATTTTTTGTCTGGCGAGCACGATTTTGCATATGTTTTGGCGTCGCTCCATCTGCCTATCGTTAAATTCATGCGGCACCCATTTTCCGGTGGTCCTCAAAATTGCTTCTTGTCCCACAAGTCTCATGCTTCTTGTCCCACAAGTCAAAATTGCCGTCTTTGAACCGACGAAACCAATCTCGTCACGTTGTTTCCGATAAAGCACTGTCACCATGGGCCTTCATAAGCATTGGATGCTATTCGGCAGCCGATTTCTACAAATTGAAGCAGGAAAGCAGAGCTTCCCGCATATGCTCTTTTTCTGGCACAAAACTAGACATGATTACCAAAGGAAAAATGTATGTTGTTGTACGAAATTGCTGACAATGTGCACTGATTAATGTTGACAGATGTCAAACTCATAAAAAAATGTATGGCGTGTCCATGGTAGCTTAATACGCTCACTCACGCCATCTGTGACCAAACAGCGAATTTAAGCTTATAAATGTAACCTTAAGTGGTTTCAACACAGAAATAAAAATTTTGACTTTATTTCACAAATAATTCCCACAACAAGTAATGTTGAGATTTTCTAATGACAATTGGCCTCCAAGATCGTATTATTTGACGCCATTGAACTTTTTTTTGCTCAGACTATGTAAAAAATATAAAAAATTCTCAAACTTTAAAGCATTTAAAAGCTAACCTCTGCCAAAGTAATGGCCAAATTACAGTCGAAAATATCATCAAAAACTATCTTAAAAAGATCGGCTCCTACAACCGTTCGAATAATTGTAATATTTTTTGCATAATGGCAACGTTCAAGCAACATAATATAATAAAAATCTTATATTTAACTTCACTTTCCAAAGAATAAATTTGATAATCATTTATTTACACTTTTATCCTAATCATAATAATAACAAACATAAATAAATATCCGTTATTTAATTGTAAAGTTTATGTGGAAATCAGATTTTATTTAGGATTAGAAAGAACGATCACATTTTTGAATGGGCAAGACTTATTCGACAAGTGTTTTTTTTGTAATTTTCCGCATAATTGCATCTTTGAGAAAATCATTAAACTAAAACAAAAGCACTTTAACTAAAAAATAAAAAAATACCCATGTATGTTTAGAAATCATAAACTGAATCTTAGATGGGTAAAAAAAACACTGACGCCTCTCTTTAAAATCCCATTTAGTTACATAATTGTGAAAAATTAAACAAACAAGTCCGTCGAGAGAATTACGAAAACTATAGTCGTTCCAAGGTACGTACGCCCCCTCCAGATGCACGTCATCACGGGCAGTCAGCCTGGCATGCATTTGGTGAGGTGTACAAAGACGAGAAATTATTATTCATCTAGCAGAAAAGGTAAGAGGGCCCAGTTTGGCAATAAGGCATTAAGGCAATATGGCAGAAGATAAACAGTCTTTCGGACAGTCCCAGCTGAAGAACCTGTACGAGACGAAAGTTCCCAAATAGCCATCCATCACCTGAGTGAGGCTCAACGGACTGGGCGATCCGTTCACAAATGTGCAAGACTGCTGGTGTCCAACACTCTTTGAGCCCTGTTATGACTGAAATTATTCAGATCGTTGAAATTATCTTCGAAATTACTCCTAAACACAACCAAAAACAATCGAATCGAACGGAACACCACACGGAGAAGTTATGCAGCCAGTGCTGTAAAGAAGAAGAAAATTCACCAAACGCTCTGTTGCCAATAGGTACACGGGTACGGGTACGGTAACAACAATTTCAATGGAGGTGGTTATGAGGATGACGATGGCGCTGATTATGGATGGCTAAGGTGCCTGGTGAAGATGCTGTCTGCAGAGGAAAAAGATTAAAAAAATACCACTTATGTGAACTGGAAAACAGAAGAGAGAGAGAGAGGTGGTGGCCGGGCATCAACTACCAGATACAAAACATAATGCTTTTCGTGTATTGATTCAGTCTACCGTACGTATGCATTTACAGGCGCAGCACTCTATAAATAGCTAAATTGGGTCTCATCACGATCAGTCTTTGAAAAACTTGCTTTCACCAAAAAGCATCCAAAGTGTTGTTCGTACCTACGAAAAGGCATCAGTCACATTAGTTCAATATTACAAATAAATTAAAAATTATAAAAATAAAAGAAATAAAAATAAAAGAAATAAAAATACTTTATTGATTTTTACCAATAACTTAATTTGTTAGTTAATTTTTATTATTTGTTTTATCTCCTTTTGGAAGAGAAAGAAGAGATTTTTTTTTCGCTCAAAAATGAAAGTGCTCGTAAGTGTTACGTTTTGTTTTGTTTAACGTTTCCACATATAAAATGAAATATTAATTTTTTTTCTAAGCTTGATTGTTGATTAATTGATTTTCTTTCACTTTCGATTTTGCCGGTACACGAAAAGATTGTGTTTTGTCTATTCATGTTGGCGACGACGAGCTTAGCTCAGGACGATGACCAACAACAATACGAAAGGGAATTCAAACAGAGGAACGCTATTAAGGAGACAACCACATGGATTCCGATTCTCAAATACAACAAAGAACAAAGTGAAGATGGCAGCTATAAAACTCAATATGAGACTGGCAACAACATCATCCACGAGGAGGCTGGATTCCTGAAGGATTTCTCAGAGGAGCATCCAAACGGTGTTCTCGTACAACACGGCCAGTATTCGTACGAAGCACCAAACGGACAAATCGTTAACGTGGCATACACAGCCGACGAGAATGGATTCAGAGCAACCGGCGACCATATCCCAACACCACCACCAGTCCCAGAAGAAATCCAAAAAGGATTAGACCAGATCTATGCTGGCATCAAGTTGCAACAAGAATTGGCAGCACAAAAAGCCAAAAATGATCCTGAATACGCTAAGAAGCTAGAGGAACGCAGTCGTCTCAATTACAATGGACAATACTATGAGGAATAATCGATTCGACGATATTCGTTAATTCCCAACTCACTAACGGAATACCGGATATCCTTCGATAAATCATAGATTTTGTTATTTATTCTATTTTATTTATTTATTTTTAATATATATTTTTTATCGTATGAAACGCACCCATGTGCGTATATAATCGTCTAGGATAAATTCTTTTTGTTTTTGTTTTTGTTTTGGGAGCTTCCAAAGACTGTGATTTTCTATAATATTTTAAAGCTCAAGCCATTCTCATTCTCTATGTTGAAAAAAAAACAATTTTTTTTTTCGTAGAGAACAAACCAACAAACAAACAAACAATCGGAATAGAAGAGAAAGAAGAAAAAAAAACTAAAATAAAAAATGAAGAACTAAGAAACTATATACAAAATAAATAATATATAATATACTATGTAATATTTTATTTATATATAAAGGACTGTAATTAATAAAGAAAAAATAGTGTGCTCAGAGTATATGAAAAATTTCTTTCCCTTTTCCCCCTTTTTTTAATTTAAATTTGTTCCAAATTTCAGAAATTGTTTTAATATCGAAAATCTTCAAAATTATTTTTGATTTATCAACAATTAATTGATTTCTGACTCTTCTTACTTAAATATTCAATACATGTACAGAATTCAAAATTATAATAAATAATAAATATTTTGAAATAACAATAAATAAATTGGATTTTTTATTTAAAGATATTTCGTTCATGACAAATAACTCCTCACAAACGAATGGCGATACTACGTGTATTTTTGATCACCCTTTTTTTCTTACTAATCATATGCGATAAATTATGTGAAAATACCATCTATTACCCATGTCCTCATATGTTTATTTAAGCAATTAATCTAAAAAACTAAATAATATAAAAGAGAAATAATAGATTACGAAATTTGTCTTATAATTTATTCAAAATTATAGCAAACATATTTTTTTATTTGGATTTTTTTTCCCGCCCTTGGAACAAGGTAATAATTTTCCGCCGTTTCCCTCTATTTCGATATTTAAGGTTTTTGTCTATTAAACCAGAAATAAAAAATACCAATAAAACTAATAAGTAATAATAGTTAATTAAGATTATTCACATTATAATAGATTTGAATTGGAAATATTATTATGTATTTGGCAATTTCTGGAAAAATCTTCCATTTGATTTCACATAAAAATTTCGCACATAAATTTAATCATATTTGAATATAAATTTCTAATAGTATACACGTCACAAACACTTACGAGATATATTGCCGTAATATTTATTTTATCGTATCTTATTTCGCTAATGTAGATTTCGAGAAGAAAAAAACTTTACTTTGACTAACAAAGAAAATGAATGTACCTAACACAATATTTAGCACAATTATAATGTCGGAATAGTTGTTTTTTTATAATTTATTATTAAATTATTTTTTTGTTAAATTTCATTTGCAAAAATATTAATCAACGGCTTTGGAGTTTGAAATTAATAACAATTTAGATATTTACTGGTAATAAATATTATCGAATTCTTCTAAATGTTTTAAAAGTATGACATTTGTAGGGCTTATTTTTCACTACGCATACGTTTAATTTTTTCTAGTTCCCATACAACGCCATCTATCTGAGACTAGACTCGAACTCCCCAATGAAGGTATTATACAGCATTTGATATTTCTTTACATTTCATCAAATACTAACCGATTCTCAATGGCATTCTGTTGATTTTCCTTTTTATATCTTTCCGTGTGATCTGAACATACCATAAACTCTTTGTAAAATGTTAAAATAAATCATATTTTTATAAGATAATATAAAAAAAATGAATATTAAATAACAGGAATAAGTAGAAACAACAACAAATGCCCAATCATTGTGACGCATCCGACAAAGGTAGGTCAAGGCCGAAAGAAGAGGCCGTCGTAATTGTCAAAATCAGTTGTTTACATAACTGGGCCATATCAGTTGGCCACCAACTGGATGACGGTATTTATTAAATTCTTCCGTGTTAACGGTAGTCAAATTAGTTTCCGGATATGTCCGGAGTAGTGATTATTCGTCATTTTTGGCGGACAGAGTGTAAAGTTCTGTTAAACACGGCCCGACGATGCTTTTGTACAAATACAAATATACCCCTGACCGGAAGCCCACTGGCTGTGTATAATAACCGAATTACTAGTAAACAATTGTTGCCCGATAAGACGCAGGGTCTCGTTATAAACGAACTGGAAGAATTATACAAAAAAGTACAACTGTACACACCGCCACCACCTCAAAGTGCTGGTGGGATTTTTTCGTTCTTCTCGAAACCGAAAAAACCATCTATGAAGAACATTCCCCTAGGGCTGTATATTTACGGAAGTGTCGGAGGAGGTAAAACAACTCTTATGGATTTATTTTACGATTGCTGTGACCTAGTATATCAATTGTCTAAAACTGATCGAACATAGTTAAAATTGTGCATTTTTCGTTTAGGTAAATAGGAAAAAGCGTGTTCATTTCAACTCGTTTATGTCCAACGTACATTCAAAAATTCACGATGTCAAAGAACGGATGGGTGCGCAGAGAGCTAGCAATGATACAAAACCGAGGCCCTTCGATCCCACAGAGCCAGTTGCAGCACTGATTGCCGAAGAATGCTGGCTGATATGTTTCGATGAGTTCCAGGTGACCGATATTGCAGATGCGATGATACTCAAACGGCTTTTTACACATTTGTTCAATCACGGAGTGATTATGGTCGCCACCAGCAATCGGAAACCAGATGATTTGTACAAGAACGGCCTGCAAAGAAGCAATTTTGTGCCTTTTATTGGACTTTTAAAAGAACGATGCCATGTCGTATCACTCGACAGTGGTGTCGACTATAGAAAATTGGCAGCCAAAGGCAGCGGCGTCAGCTATTACGTGTAAGAAAATCATTGAAAATTTAACTGATCACTAAACATATATATTTGCATTTATTTAGAAAATCCGAGACAAACGCCGGCGCCGAAATGGACAGAACGTTTAAGATTCTGTGTACAAGAGAAAACGATGTCGTACGTCCACGAATAATAACTCATTTCGGTCGGGATTTAACGTTTCAGAAGACGTGCGGGCAAGTCCTGGACAGTAGTTTCACCGAATTATGCGACAGAGTAAATTATTTTTTTCTTATAAAGTAAAATTTTTCTAATTTAATCAGAACGAAATGCTTTCTTGCAGCCTTTGGGAGGAAATGATTATGTTCAAATCGCACAATTTTTTCACACCGTTCTAATAAGAGATGTTCCCCAACTGAATCTTTTACTGCGATCGCAAACTAGAAGGTTTATCACATTGATCGACACGCTCTATGACAATCGAGTTCGTGTGGTTGTTTCGGCCGATGCGCCAATCGATAATCTCTTCTCGACTGACCAAGACCCATCTGAAATATCGGACGAGCATCGTGTTCTGATGGATGATCTTAAAATCGAACATGGTTCGGTAAATAGAAATTATTCTTATTTTTCCTTGGGCATTGAATTCAGATATTAATTGTGTTATGTCTTCTATTCTAGGATGAGGCGGTGTCGAATGTGTTTACTGGTGAAGAGGAACTTTTCGCATTCGATCGTACACTATCGCGTCTCTCAGAAATGCAAACGAAAGATTATTGGCAACAGTGGGAGAAGCACAGATAAAAGCGGACCAAAACTTATTATTATATGAAACCTCTTGTACTTAAGATGGATTATTGGGATTAACAATAGTTACACTACTTACACATGTCATTACCCACTTAAATGTAACTTGACCGCTAAGTGACTTAAAAGAATTTCGTAGTTGTTTGGTGCTTTCCATTAGGGATTCTCATTAAATTTTATCTATTTTAATTAATAGTCGATTTACGAGTTTATCTTTTTCATTGATAATTATTATATTAACCATTATTGTATATAATAACATAAATGATACTTAAAATTAAACGATATTAATTGCAGCAGATAAAACTATTTTGTTTGGTGGTTTTCTTTTTACATTTTTCGAATATAAAAATTATCATCCAGACTCCTCCTCTCCATCCCCCCCCTTTCACCTATCGACGTTTAATGGAGTTTTCTTATCTTATGTCGTAATTATTGAACAAGCCCAAGCCTATGCGGTTTTGAGTTATCAGCGCGTATCGTCGTTGACATTTCAGTTCGAACAATTGTAAGGTTAAGAATGGTTTGCCACAAGGCGATCGATTTTGGTACGTCCGTGCTCATTTCGATGAATTTATACAAATCAGTTTAACAATATTCTAAATAGTATATTTGAAATTTTAGACGAGTCACTCATCACAAATGTGCACATCAACCCCTACCAACAGCAGGCTATATCGAGCGATATTGTTTCTGGTAAAAAAGTGACCGGAAAGAATGTGATTTGCTGGGCAGTTAAAGCACTAACGTTAACTGATCTGACGACATTGGCCGGAGACGACACTTGTGCTAACGTAACGAGGCTTTGTAATCGTGCTGCTTATCCTCTATCGGATAATCTACTGTCAGATTCATACAAAAACATTAAGGATAAACTTCATGTAGCTGCCGTGTGTGTATATCCGGCCAGAGTTAAGGACGCCTACACTGCACTGTGGAACATCCGCAAAACGGACGTTATTCCCATTGCAGCTGTTGCGACAGGTTTTCCGACCGGACAGTATCCGTTGCAAAGCCGTTTGCAAGAAATCGAATACGCTGTGAATAACGGCGCAACTGAAATCGACATCGTTATCGACCGTAGTTTGGCACTCCAGCACAAATGGAAGCAGTTGTACGTAGAAGTGGCTGCTATGCGAGCAGTATGTGGAAACAAAGCTCATATGAAAACAATACTCGCCATTGGAGAACTGGGCACCTATGAGAATGTACGTAGCCTTATTAAAATTGTCTGCCACAAAGCCCATCTTTAGCAACTTCAGTATAAATGTTGATATTCTTGTAGGTTTATAAAGCGTCCATGGTTGCAATGATGGCAGGTACAGATTTTATAAAAACATCAACGGGAAAGGAGTCTGTGAACGCAACACTCCCAGTTGGACTTGTCATGATGCATGCTATTCAAGATTTCGAGAAGAAAACGAACCGGAAAATCGGTCTCAAACCAGCGGGTGGTGTGAGAACGGTGCGCGATGCGATTATGTGGCTCACTCTTGTCAAAGAAGTTCTGGGGCCAGAATGGCTTTGCCCAGAACTATTCCGTTTCGGAGCATCTGGACTCCTCGATGATATTTTACAAGTTATGCGATCTGAAAATGCATAATCCAGAGTGCCCTTAATACACGTTCCAAATTAACATTATTATTAATATTATTTTTATTACTAATTTTCTACATTTTTTTTATAAAAAAAATACATTTACTCGGATTCTTATAAATGTAATGGGAAATAAATAAAGAGTAAACAACAAAGAAGAATTGGGAAGAATCAGTGATCATTCTCAACTTTAAAGCCCTCCTCCGGTGTCGAGGTGTATTTGACGAGAATCATTTTGCCGTCAGTGTCCAAATAGCCGTACTGCCCTTTTACGTGCCCTTCTTTATCTCGTATCTCGTATCGGAATTGTCTATCCTTTCTGAAAGATGAAAATTTTATTAAATATTCCCTAAAAGCCGAGACGGAACTTTTGCATTCCCAATAAGCGATCGCAGAAAGTCTTCGTCAATGGAAGAGTTCTTGTATTACCCTTTACCAGTGTCAAATCCGAATTTATAGCTCTTGGGCCCATCGTGTCCGTGCATTTGATATTCGATGCGATCTCGTTTCTTTTCTTTCGGTTCTTCATCATCTTCCTGTTCGGTGCCATCTTCAGCCTCCTCAGCCTCATTGTCATCACTGGCGGACTCTTCCTGGCTGTCATTCACTGGAGGAACCTCTCCCAAGTTGTATCGTGATTTTTTCGCGTATGCTTGATTATGCATGGTAGCCTCTGGCACTTGAACGCCAGGTTCCGCTGCCTCAAAGTAGGCATTATCGAAAACCAGTCGTTTGGGTTGCTGCGACAACTCGGGCTGATCCTTGTAAGCTTGTTCCCCCCTATTCTTTACAAATTTTGTGCTGCCTCGGTTGGCGTCGTTGAGTCCTTGTTGGCCATAATTTTTATGGGCAGAATACTTTTTTGGGTACTTTTTCGGTTTCATACTGTAGTAATTCGGCTCCTTCGAAACCATCGGCGGCATCATCGCAACGGTCGCTTCATTCTGACGTACTGGAGCATTCGCTGGCGCATGGAAAGGTATGTAAAAATCGAAAAGCTCCTGTCTTGGCGGATGTAACGATGTCCTCAATTGTCCTGCATTGACTGGCATATCGGGTATTTTTAGAGGCGCCTGGAAGAAGTTCGTCGGATTTCGGACCAGAAGCGCAATAGCCTGTCGTTGATTGCCTCCGGTTGGACGGAGTTTGATTATGGTTTGTGCCCACGACGGAACACAAATCACAAGCAACGCACTGACACAGTATACCTGCACAAAAATATTCCATTATTGATAGCCGATAAAAATTCTTTAATTTCCTTTATTTTTAAATACTTGTACTTTACACCAAAATCAATTTTCACTATTTTTAAATTAATTTCACAACAATTGATCACTAATGCTGTGAGGGATGGAACACCTTCACCCTTCTAGACTTTTCTAAATTGATACTTACTATTGAATTTTTGGACATGACGCTTTCGATATTCGTTCCACTTGATTTCAAATCCGTACGAGAATTAAGAGTTCCACTCAAGACTAATTCGAGTTTCTAAAAATTTCTCCAGCAAATTTTCCGATTAGTTGACGCGTTTTTAATGGAATTGGTCCGTTACAAGTGAACGAATAAACGATAGTGACTCAGTTCTGGTCCACACCAAGTGTCTTATAGATTTTCCATGGTCGCGGTTGACCAAAGATTCAGCTTTTCGATTCCTTCATTCGTTCGTTTCTCAATATCGGCAACCACCTCCGATTTGTCTGCTCCGTAATTGACCGGAAAGAGTCCAACATCAACAGTCGAAGTCAGTCGATTTTCAAGCTTCAAACGAAATTCACCCCGCTGTTCCGGTTTCACTTTTCACGTTAGCAGTAGCTACTCGAGTAATAATAACGAAGACCTACCATATCCATGCTGTGGCTGAGCACTTATCAGTCCGGCCCCTTTCCTTTCGACTCACACTTCTGAAAATACCGCTGGTTATTCAATAACAACACGGTCGAAAGTGCAAGTGGAATCATCATCATTGTCGTCCACCTTTTTTCGCTTTCCGCTCCACTGCAATTATTGTTGCGCGATCTTGAATCAATTTGCATTTTCTTGTCAATACCGCCTTTTCGCATGATTTCTTCCCCAAGAAGACAATTATTTTTCCATCATTTCCTCTCTTCCACCGTCAACCAGATGCACCCGCACGTTAGCCACGTCTAATTTTTTTTTGCGCTTCAACATTTCCAAGATTTCGTAACGAAAAGTACGTGGAAATAAACGCGCCTATTTGTACCTTCTTGTCTTTTGATTAACAACAGTTTCCGCTTTGTGCAAAATAGTCAATTTGTGAACAATGACTTTCAGGAATATTCACGAGAAGAAAAATGCAAGATCAACAACCCCAAAAGTAATGCAAACTCATTCCACCAAATCTCCGTGATGGTTTGTCGAGGAATTGCATGAATAAAGAGGATTATCGTCAATAATGTCGACCGCTCTTAAGATGAGATAAATTTTTCAAGAGGCTTTCCAATCCCAAATGACTCAGTCTAACACCATTCGTTCTGCATTACTCGTGGAATTGTTAAATTCGTGAATAATTCATGTCGAGAAAATAGACGAAAATTTCCCATTGCCGATACACGTAATTACAAATGAAAATGAAGACGTAAACGCTCCACAAAATTCAATTTTCTATTTTAGTAGGAATTTATTTGTTTGTATGTTAGGTTCCTAGCACATAAGCCAGGGGCCACGATATAGCGCCACGACTGTGAGACCATTTCGAATCTTTGATGGTTTTAACTGGAATTATTTAACTAAACTTTCGACGAGGGCACATTTACTGCACAAAATATTTAGTAAAAAAAAATTTACTGTAAAAACCAGTTAAAACCATCAAAGATTCGAAAAACAATTTTACTTATTTTTTAAGAAATAATTTTAATTAAACAATTTTACCTGAAATATCTATCTTTCCTGCTAAAATGTTTAATAAAACAATTTTTTAAGAAATTATTTTTCCTGAAAATAATTTGACCGGAAATATTTTTTTACGGGAAAACCTTTAAAGAAAAAAACTTTGCTAGAAATGAAAAAACTTTTTAATGGAAATATATATTTTTACTGGACAAATGGAAATATTTTTTACTGGAAATTTCCTTGTGGATGAATTTTTAATGGAATTATTTTTATTGGAAATATATTTTAAAGAAAATAGTTTTTAATGGAATTATTTTTTTACTGGAAACTTTTTGCTTGATATAGTTTTTTGCTGGAAATATTTTTACTGGAAAAATTGTTTTACTGTAAATATTTTTTACTCGACAAATATTTAATGAAAATATTTTTTTAGTGAAAATATTTTGACTGGAAAATATTTTTACTAGTAATATTTTTGATTGGAAGTAATTTTTTAAAGGACAAATTTTTTACTGGACACAATTTTAAAGGAATTATTTTTTATTGGACACAATTTTAATGGAGTCTGTTTTTTACTGGAAATATTTTTTCTTTAAAAAATTTTTTGCTGGAAGTATTTTTACTTGACAAATTTTTTAATGGAAATATTTTTGCTTAAAACAATTTTACTGGAATTATTTTTTACTGGAAGTATTTTTACTAGCAATAATTTAATTGAACAAATTGTTTTACTGTAAATATTTTTACTGGAAATTTCCTAGTGGACAAATTTTTTCATGGAATTATTTTTTACTGGACACAATTTTAATGGAATTATTTTTTTACTGGAAACATTTTTGCTTGATACGTGTATAATTTTTTACAGGAAATATTTTTACTGGAAAAATTGTTTTACTGTAAATATTTTTTACTCGGGAAATTTTTTAATGGAAATATTTTTACTGGACAAATTTTTTTAAAGGAAATATTTTTTACTGGAAACAATTTTACTGTAAAATTTTTTTTACTGGAAATTTTCTAGTGGACAAATTTTTTAATGAAATTATTTTTACTGTAAATATTTTTTTAGAGAAAATATTTTTTACTGGACACAATTTTAATGGAATTATTTTTTTACTGGAAACATTTTTGCTTGATATAATTTTTTATAGGAAATATTTTTACTGGAAAAATTGTTTTACTGTAAATATTTTTTACTCGACAAATTTTTTAATGGAAATATTTTTACTGGACAAATTTTTTTAATGGAAATATTTTTTACTGGAAAAATTTTACTGTAAACTTTTTTTTTACTGGAAATTTCCTAGTGGACAAATTTTTTAATGAAATTAATTTTACTGTAAATATTTTCTTAAAGAAAATGATTTTTACTGGACACAATTTTAATGGAATTATTTTTTTACTGGAAACATTTTTGCTTGATATAATTTTTTACAGGAAATATTTTTACTGGAAAAATTGTTTTACTATAAATATTTTTTACTCGACAATAATGGAAATATTTTGACTGGACAAATTTTTTTAATGGAAATATTTTTTACTGGAAACAATTTTACTGTAAAATTTTTTTTACTGGAAATTTCCTAGTGGAAAAATTTTTTAATGAAATTATTTTTACTGTAAATATTTTTTTAAAGAAAATATTTTTTACTGGACACAATTTTAATGGAATTATTTTTTTACTGGAAACATTTTTGCTTGATATAATTTTTTACAGGAAATATTTTTACTGGAACAATTGTTTTACTATAAATATTTTTTACTCGACAAATTTTTTAATGGAAATATTTTGACTGGACAAATTTTTTTAATGGAAATATTTTTTACTGGAAGCAATTTTACTGTAAAATTTTTTTTACTGGAAATTTCCTAGTGGAAAAATTTTTTAATGAAATTATTTTTACTGTAAATATTTTTTTAAAGAAAATATTTTTTACTGGACACAATTTTAATGGAATTATTTTTTTACTGGAAACATTTTTGCTTGATATAATTTTTTACAGGAAATATTTTTACTGGAACAATTGTTTTACTATAAATATTTTTTACTCGACAAATTTTTTAATGGAAATATTTTTACTGGACAAATTTTTCTAATGGAAATATTTTTTACTGGAAACAATTTTACTGTAAAATTTTTTTTACTGGAAATTTCCTAGTGGAAAATTTTTTTAATGAAATTATTTTTACTGTAAATATTTTTTTAAAGAAAATATTTTTTACTGGGCACAATTTTAATGGAATTATTTTTTTCCTGTAAACAGTTTTACTGGAAATAGTATTTAGTGGAAAGTTATTATTCTGGAATTTTGTTTTCACTGGAAATATTTTTTTGAACATTTTTTTGGAAGGAAATATTTTTACTGGAAATATATTTCACAAGACACAATTTTAATGGAATTATATTGTTACTGGAAAATTTTTTTATTGAAAAGTAATTTTACTGGAATTTTTTTTTCACTGGAAATATTTTTTTAAATGATATTGTTTTTTTAAAGGAATTATTTTTTTTGTTAAAGTATTGTATTTTTATTGGAAATATTTTTAAATAGAAATATTTTCTAATGCTAGTTATACTGGAAATATTTTTACAGAACTTTTTTTTACTGGAAATATTTTTAACAGGCAATATTTTTTACCGTAAAGGTATATTATAGGAAATATTTTTTAATTGGAAACATTTTTGCTGGAAATATTTTTACTGAAAATAATTTTACTGGTAACATTTTTACCGGAAATATTTTAAGTGAAATTATTTTTTTACTGGAATTAGTTTACTGCTAAAATTATTTTTTTAATGAATATTTTTTTTTACTGGATACATTTTTGCTGAAAATATGTTGATTACTAACATTTTACCCGTAATTTTTTACTGGAAATATTTGTATCCAAAAAAAAAAAAAGAATTTACTAAAATACTTTTGTTGTCTTGTGAAATTTTATTAAAATTGTTTTTGCAGTAATTTTTTGTTGAAGAAATTTTAATGTGAAATAATTTCTAAGAAAAGTTTCTTAAGCAATTTTTATTGCAAAAATAGTTTTTACCGAAAATTCTTATGATTACACTGAATCGACAATTATTAGTTAGGGTAATAAAATTCACCATAAAAAAGAGGTTCACCAAAAATCTGATTGCTCATTGGTCTATTGTTGCAGTTACTTTTAACGTAATTTTAAAAAAAATTACTTTCCAAGGAAATAATTTATTAATGCTTTTAAAATTAGAAATTTTTCGAGAATATTTAAATTTTGGGCCTGACCCATAATTTAGGATAAAAAAGCGAAAATAATTTCCAGTCGTTTGACTTAGTTTTCAAGAAATATTAGATAAACAAATGATTTCAACTGTTTTAAAGTCACAAATTGGTATAAAGTACTGGACAGATTAGACGTACGTGTACGACAAATTGCCAATAACGTAAGGTAATCTTTAAGAAAAAAAGAACCTCAACGAATTATAAAAACAGAAAATAAGCTCAGTAAACCGAACTAAAACTAAATCGACAAAGAAAACGAAAATTGGACCAATGATACCTTTCCCATACAACCACAATCAGTAAAAGTTATTGCATATCGCGCAGTTCCGTCGATTATGTCAGGCAATCCATGAAAGAAATTAATTTCCAGATTCGATTTCAACATCTAAGACTAGTGCGATATTTTACCGGCCAGAAGAGTGAAAATCCTCTGGTTTTGCGTGATTACCGATGCCAATAACAACGGAAAGTGGAAAAAAAACTTTCTCTGCTTAGACGTGAACTTTATCGAACTAGAATCAGTCATGCCGAACCATAAATATCACTGACGCTGACCGGAAAAAAATAACACCACAATCTGAGCAGATCCAATTTTTTTGGATTGTTATTAAAACACCAAAAAAAATTGGTGGGGAACCAGAAACCTATTTTCCAAAAACCACGTACGATTACATGCATATGTACGTAATCACTGAAACAGAGTTAATTGAACGTGAGACTCCCTCAATGAGGAATTATTATTACGTATATGTACAAAAACTTCAATTAATTCTAAATCAATGTGATTACACTAAAAAAATTCAGGTCGCGATTTTATTTCCTCTGCGAGACGTTTTTCCAATGCGCTCGAGACTATCATGTCTGGTTGAACATTGCAGCTTAAGTAAACTTGTTTCTTCAATTTCGTTGATAGCCTTTGGGCAAATTCCTGTGAGTTGCATCCAATCAAAGGTCCTATCACTGTTGTTCCGACGGTTTCCTTTCCGTTTGCCATTGGCATTGCCACCGCTAATTCATCGAAAACCTCACTGTTCATATTTCCTACATAAATAAAAACGGAATCCATCATCTTCAGCACTCGAAACACATATTTTGATTCTAGCACCTCCGCTGTGAATAAATGCGATTGGAATGATGAAGATTGTACAGAATTACTTCCTGGCATTGTTTCTAAAACGTCAACAATATTCATAAATATTCTTTTATTAATAAGCATTTCTGTTTATTTTACCTTCCCGAAAATTTACAACACTAACCAACTTCCACTCAATTCGAAGCTGCCTGCGATGATACAACTGTTTTCTTTCAATCTAACCTCACTTTGGATTTGTCATTTACACAAAACAGTTGTGAGGATTTTATTAGCCGGTTGTTGAATTTTATTTCAATGCCAACTAGCAGCAAAAAAAAAAGTTTCGAAAGTATAGAAAATTAATTAGTCTGCAAATTATTTTAATCTAATATTGCTGTAAGAAAAAAATTATAAAAATACCAAATCATTAAGTTTGGAAAAAACCCAAAACGACGATTAGACTCCAAAGTTAATAAACTATGGAAAAACTTTTCTTTTATATTATCATAGATGAAATAATTATTTTAAAAACCATTTCTATTTATAAAAAAATATATTAAAATATTGAATTAAACTGAATAAAAACGAAATAAGATCAAAAGTGTAATATGAGCTCATTTTGGCATTACTGAAAAGTACGCAGCCATTTAACGTCAAACATTTGCATGGTATTTATATTATTTGTGTTATTATAATGGATTATTATTGAAAATATTCACTATTTATGGAAAATAATTAAGCTTTTATTTACTAAGTATTATAATTACTATGAAAATTAGATTTAATTTATATGCATTTGTCAAAATGTATGATATCATTGAATTCTTCTATAACTATACCCTACAAATGTTCTACATCTAATATTGGACGATAATATTTAATGCTAATTTGCCTACTAATAATTTCAAAACAATTTTATTTTTCGTTAGAAGCGTAAAAATATTAAAAAAACAATATAAATAACAAAAAACGTCTTTTATTTTCTGTAAAAAATAACTTCTTCCAGTTTTGATGAGCATTTTATCAACTACGCCAATTGTTTTTCTTTTTATTAATATAGAATTATTCATTTTAATATTCGGAAAGTATAAGCCTACTATTCAATAGTTGCTAAATATATATATATCATTTAAAATAATAGTTACTTAGATAAAATTTGCCATTTTTTATTATATATTATATAATTAGCCATAAAATACACAAAAGATATGCCGATTGGGTTCTGGAGCACCAAGCTTTAAATACTAAAATTTCCAATAAATTTTCTTCAGCGATGAGGCTTATTTATTGCTAAGTGAATGGGGCTCTGCAAACATACATGTGACTATGGAGAAGCCATTGTATCTGCAAAAGGTGACTGTCTATGGTGCATTTAAGTCTAAGGATGTCATTGGCCCCATATACCGTTACCATCAATTCTGAGCACTATGGCCACATTATAACAGACTTTTTTTTGGCTTGCAATTGACACTTTTTTATCTGGACCAAATATGGTTTTAAAGAAACCACATTTCAAGTTATACAAGACAACAAATTTTAACTTTTTTGCACCAAAAGTTCCCAGGACACATAATTTCGAGACTTGGTGATATCAATTAACCACCGAAAGCATGCGATTTGACACGCTTCAGTATTTTTCTTAAAGGGCTATGTTTACGTAGACAATCTTTAAACTTTAAAGGATTTAAAAATAAATATCCGTCAATTAATGGCCGAATTACAACTCAAAATGTGCAAAGAGGTCATCGAAAATTTGCTCGAAAAGATCGAGTCCTCCCGAAAGCGGCCATTTAAATAATGTTATAATTTATCCATAATGGCAAAATATATTAATTAAAATAATATAAAAAATTAATTAAAAATCTAAATTTAAAGTATATTTTATTTAATTTTACTTTCCAGAATACAAATTTGGATAAACGGTATTTAAAAATGTTTCAATAAAATTAAAATTTACTAACAAGTGCTAATGATAGTAAAATGAATCGAAATGAAGATAAATAAAATTTTATCCTTGTTTTGTCTAAGCATGAATGTGTATTTAATTGCCAAAAATTGTCAATGATTTTTCAGATATCGTTTTTCTTTAACAAAAAAAAAAAAGGTAAGTTTATCTAAACACTCTCAACCCCACCGCAATGATATTTTTTTCTCGTAAAATGATCAAAGTAAAATTGTTTCATTTCGTTTCGGCTTGGTTCAGGCTCAGTTCCAACAAAGTATTGTTGGTGGATACCAACTTATTACCTATTTTATTTAGGGTTTCAATTCTCCCGCACCACATTCCGTTCTATTGAGCTTTTATGCTATCTTTGTTGAGTAACAACCTTCGCTCTAATGAAAAGGATTCGTTTTTGGGTTGAAATTATTCTTGGAATGTTGGAAAAAATAAATCCAAATGAAAAGTAAAAGCAAATCGTAACTTCCTGAAAAGGTAGAGAAAAGAGATGGCGACGTGACTTCCCGAAATCGACGAATTTGTACACAAAGAAAAAGATTCGTCGAAGAAAACACAGAAGGGAAGTAGGTAAGATAAAAAGACGAATACAATGTAAACACTGAAGTACACTTCACTCTGGAAGGGCTGAAAAAAAAGATCGACATCAATGAAGAGCGTTAAACAACGAATCGGTTAAGAAAATTTTTGGAATTTTCCCTTTTACCAAATAATTATGTTCAAAAGAATTAGAGACTTCCTTGTTTACCCTTTACTTTATTTTGAAACCAATACGAAAATGGAAATTTATAGCAGAAGATCTTGGAGAAATGTTATTTGAGCAAGTATTTAGTATGGAAAAAAAATGATTTTCTTTTACTCTAATTTGGACGTGGTTCACTGAAATTATTTGCTAAGAAAGAGGATTTTCTTTTAAATATTCCAAAAGTACTTAACAATTTTTTTGTTGCTATAATTGAATTGATTTAAATTTTTCTATGGGTTTTTTTTCCGTTGGTGTTTACTATTGACAATTTCGTTTTGGGATCAGAAACAATTTCGTTGCCCATTAAAAACCATTCATTTGTAATTATCAAAATAAATAGTCTCAAATAGTAAATTCAGTTCATGTTTAAGAAAATAACTCCGAAAAGGTGGAGGCAAATGCCAGAACTGAGATGGTCAAAAATTAAAGGATGCCGATTTTTGAAAGTAATTTACACTCATCATCATCATCATCATCATCATCATCGTAGCATAAGAAATTTGGTATTTACGCGTTAAAAAAATTCAACTCTGTTGCCGCCAGTTGAATTCCTAACGCGGAAAAAAGTTCCGGAATTTTTGAGGACCAGTCATCCAACCGATGAGCTTAAGTTGGCGATTCGGCCAAAACGAGCACCAACCAATATAACAAGTAAATGAACCGAGTGAACAGCAGGGAATAATGCTCCCAAATTGTGGTGGAGATGCATTTACGGAAAGGTAATCAAGAGCTACGAGTATAGCGGAACTGATGCCGTCAATGACGCAGTTTTTATTCGGCTCATCTTCGATGCTGTGTCATTATGAATGCATCGAATTGCATTCGATCATTTAAGCCAACGTTTTTCGGAACTTAACCGGATTTGGCTGATAAAATTCTGCTACCAACATCGGCGACAATGAGGAACGAACACGATGGAATTGCAGATGGAGTCTGCGATGGGTAAAAGTCATCTGTATGCAGCTCGGTGTCGAAGCGACTTACCGCAACAACAACAAAAAATACAATAAGCTTCGCTTTGGGGACGTCCAATACGGGCCAGATGCTGGAGGAGACCTCTAGGAATTCACTTTGTGAATACCGCAAAATGGCGATCAACTTTTGTAGTTGATGCTGTTCTTAGCAGCATTCATATTTCTGGTTATTCTGCTTGGCTTGTCAAAGGAGGCGAAACCAAGCCAAGTGGTTTTTGCTCAGCAAAGGTGGTGGCAAAAACAGAAACTTATAGGAAATGTGGAATGGGCTCCGCCCCAGAATCACAGACGTCGATCGATTATATCGAATTCGGTTAGCTCTGAAGAAGGGGCAGCAGCAGAGGCTGTAATTAGATTCGGTGTGGAGTAGTGCATTTCTTACTTTTAATTGTTATTCTGGTGGGGCTGCGGAACTGCTTTGCTCCACCGTGTCGGTAGTATTTGGACGCCAGGCAATCCATTCTATCCTGTTCACTAATACACCAAACTGGGAATTGACAAGTTGCACTCCCTGTCCTTTGATTCTAATCACACGGTTGACCACACACTTCTACACACTTATCCCAATTACCCTCTGCCCCCAACCCAAGCCCAATACACAACAGCTTATGCGCTAGCGCACACGAAACGCTTTTGGCGGTACACCAACTCCATAGGGAATCGTTCATATTGTCAGCTCGCCAGGTAATCGATGATGTGTTTAGAGAGTGGTGTGGTGACTGCTGCCTCCCCACCTCCAAACCACATATTCGAATCTTCTGCGAGATAATCGGGAAGCTCCTCAATTAAAAACACATCAAAGCTGGACTTTTCCATTTTTTGTTGTTGTTGTTATTTCAGACTGAAAAAATTTCTCTCTGGACTCCATACAGCGAAGGATATCATCAGTTAATGCCGCGGTGCCTCTGACGTTATTGGTGACGATGATATTGTCGGTATTATCGCCAACGTCGTTGCTATCAGACTTTACCATTTTCCCCATCCCACCCTCACCCCTTCTTCAGAAACCTAGAAAGTGGCTGTTTACATTTTCACAAATAATGTCCGTATGGTCAGTTTCAGACAGGAACGAACTTTTATTTGCTTAAAAGCAGAAAAACATATTCTAGGAAATCCTTCCAAGAAGATGGTTGAATTTTTCCCACTTTCTTAGTGCTCTGCTCTTAATTTATATTTTCAATTCTTGGTTTTTTTAAAAGAGAAGAGAAGAAAAAAACAAATTTCCTTTACATAGCATTCCTTCTGCCTTGGCGAGGAAAGGGATTACTCTACAAACGAAAGTACGAGTACGAGTACTGATCGAATTTCTGGAATTTCTGTGTCCTTTTTTTCTTTTCAATTGGGCAATTCGAGGAAGTTGCATTTTTCTCTTAATTGGTCTCTTGCATGAGGTGGTGCAGTTTACAGCTAAATTTATTAACTTTAACTTCATTCCAAATAGACCACAAACTCACTGAGAATGGCACTGTACGAGTAAGTGTGTATTAGTGAAAAATTAAAAATTAAAAAATAAATAAAAATCAACGCTGAATTTTTTTACTATTGCAAAGTTGAGGGCTAATTTTATTAACTTAAACAAATTATTAATAATAGTTCAAATAATTAAATTATTAAAAAAAATTCAATTGGCATAAAAATATTTTTTTTCTAACTTTTTTTTCGTAAAGATTTTCGTTGAGGAAATAATATTTTTCTTGGTTCAAAAACTTATGCTTCGATAAGTAAAATTATTTTAAAAAACTTTTAAAATTCAGATTTCGAAAATAAATGTTATTTTTAAACCTTGCTATTATGTATAAAATATATTGTAACATTATTCAATGGCTTAGCATGGGAATTTTTGTAGGTCCTGATCCTTTTGAGGTTATTTTTGATGACTCTACCATTTGACGAATAGTAGTTTTTAATTGCTTTAAAACATTGTGGATTATCTGGGTAAATATGGTTTTTTTATGTAGCTTTACAAGAATAAGTCAAATGGTGACAAATCGCACGATCTTAGAGCCCAATTGACATTACCAAAAATTTCGAAATTATGCGTCCTTGGAACTTTTTGTATAATAACAAAAATTTCCAGATTGAAATTTTTAAGTTCAGTGGTCAGAGTTGACGATAATGTTCTCTTGTTCTTTATTTTCAAAAAAAAATCAGCTCAGCGACACCTTCAAATGAAAATAGTTCCCGGACAGCCATTTATGTGTGAATACAATTCTCTAAAGTCCCATGAACCTCATTAATGATCACTATAATCTTCTCTTTAAGTCCAAAATGGATAAAATTTGAGTAAATTTTTTCATAATTAAAAAATCCATAATATAAAATAGTAAATTTGAGGCTAAATAAATTTGTACCTTAAAAAATATATTTTTTTTTGCAACATTTTAGATGAAGGAGCTTTCTTTACTTTCCAAACTATAAAATGAATAATCCTATATTAAAATATATATACTTTTTTATTATCCAATTATGAAACGCAACAGAAAGGTTTAGAATATGTCATTTCTTAATATTATATTATTATTTACACTATAAAAATATACTAATTCGAATCATCAATGTTTTAGGAATTTTATTAATAGTAAATCGTATTGACTTTTGATCGCATATGTCATTCTGAACTATTATGGAAATTTAAGAGCATCCTTTTTCTTATCTAGTATTTTATAATTAAATCCTATCTATTAGAGCATAGCTTTCAAAATTATAAAGATCAAGAGTATTGCGATATTACTTCTACTAAGACTGGCATACCTCAAGGCAGTTTCCTTGGTCCCATTCTTTTCATAATATTTATGCTTCTGATATTCCTACCACCAAAAATATTATTTTTACTAAAAATGCTGATAGTAGAGCTAATAAAAGTCTTCACTTTGCATACAAATTTTTTCTAAAACTCTAAGATTGGTTTACGATATGGAGAATAAAAGTAAATGACATAAAAAGTGTACATTTTACTTTTATTCTTTGCCATAGACCGTCTATTCCATTATTCCTAATATGTCTAAAATTCGGCTACTTGACAACCCTGATTAATCCATTCGAAATGAATAGATATGACTGAAAAAACTGGGATTTCTAAAAATCATAGTACTTAAACCCATATGGACTTACGAACTCGAACTTTGCGATTCAATCAAAACTTCTACAGTCCCCATGGAATCCAATCCTTACAGTCAAGAACCCCTTCGTAAAATTATCAATCCTCCTTTCTTTGTCCATAACTTAAATGTTTCTTAATCTATTCATTTAAAAAATCCTTAATTTATTCGTTATTAAAAAAAGGGAAGAAAATTAGTACAATTATTGCAAAATTAACATAGTATTACCGACGGTGATGTACTTTTTTTTGAGAATGTTTGAATATTTTTAAATAATTTAAAAAAAAACTATTTTACTTTTAACAAAAAATTATTTTTTCTAGGGGGGAGCGGGGGAAGGGGGGTCTAGGGCCGTAAGGTTGTTTTTTTTATATATTATCTAGAAGAAATAAATAATAATAATTTTATAGATTTATAACAAAAATAATTGTGCAAAAAAAAGTTGGAGTTTCCTAAAAGTTAAATCCAATTCTTTATGCATTAAATTACTCAAAAGATAGTCTCCAAAAAAATTAACATTATTTTTTTTTTACAAATATAGCTAAAAGCATAAAATATATAGTTCAGTCACAATAATTGGATTTAATCAACAATTTAGTTTTTATTCGTTTAAATTCACTTATTACGAATTCTCACGCATCAAATTATGAAGTAATAGATGCTATGCTCTACTCTACAAAGCCAAGTCACATAAATAATTTTCTGGTATTCCTGAACGCAATAATTTTCTCTATTGTATTGAGGCATCATTTCTAATAGAGACCAGCCAAAAATTGTGACCCAATAAAAAATTATTACCCCTCAATATTAGGCTTTATACAAAATTCATTTCGATGGTGTTTATTAATTTCGATTTACTTATTTTCTTTCTTTCTTTATTTTCGGTCTATTCGTTTTGATAATTTTTTTTTGAAGGGGGAGGGGGTTAGGAGAATGGAAGGAATGCTTTTATGTCCTAGATAAAAACTATTTTGGTGTGACGTCGTTCTCAATGTGGATCAATGTTTTTTTTTATTTACTCTTTTCCTATGTGAAGCAACAGGACACGTTCTGCGTAGATAATATACTTGAAAAAAATTCACTATTTTTCCTTGTAATTTATGTGAATGTGACGAAGTATTTAATCGATAAACTAAACTCCATCCCTTGGTGAAGCATGCGTACGTACACTAAGTACTGGTTTCTATTGAGTGGATTCTTGTCTATTTTGAATATGAATTCTCTAGTCAAAATAGTGTCATTCTCCTATTTTATCACCTGGAAGGCTAACAGAGAGTAAAGACTTCTCGCCTATAAGGAAAAAGGGTAGGTTAGTACATCTGCCCTGTTCGGCTTAATATACCAAATGGTCCATTAGATATTTTTTTATTATTATTTGTTATCGTTTGGAGTATGTAGAGTACTAAACAAACAAAAATATGTACACCAACAAATTCGTCATATTGATTCGTTAAATTCCATCCCTAACTTGTGCACGCAAACTCATCGAATGACCACACCACTTGCATAAGAGTATCGATAAACACTCCCATTGTTATAAATTTTCGCTCCTCCCATTAGTGAAGCATGCGGATAGAGAGAGAAAAAACCACAACTGACGCCTGCTGCATGGAGCGGCGAGGTTGTATTGAGTTCGGTTAGGTTTAGTTCCATTGACTTTGAACGTAATTTTTTCAATTACAATTGCACACCAATCCTATAGTAGTAGTGGTGTAGCTTTGGACTTTGTTATCGGATAATTTGCCAAAACAAAAAAGGGACCAAAGCAGTGGTAGAACATTTCTGAAAGCAGCAAAAACCGGAAGCTTCGATTTTGAAGTCATGCGACAGCCTTTGCCCCACCATCATAGCCGCTCCTAAAAACATTTGCTTTGCTTTCTTATCTGTTCTGTATTTTCACATACAATCAGTTTTTCATTATTCCATCCTTTTTTTACGTTATCAATGTGTAAGGACACTTTTTTTATGAATGAAAATCAACCAAAACTGTCTATTAGTACAATTATAATAAAAAAAAATTTAAAAAAAATTTATCTGAACTTTTTACGAAATAATTAAATTATAAAAATCAATCGTTAATATTGATTTTAGACGAAATTCAAAACATTTAAAAAGGCCGACGGTCATTTATGTTGAGTGTATTTCAAGAAGAGAAAAGGATAATTTAAATAGCTATAAATTATTTTTTTATTTTCATTTTTATTTTTTTTATTTATAAGAAAATTAATTTTTGGGATGCACAAAACTGAAACTTAAAGGAAATATTTCACTTCGTCTTTAATGGAAAATCCCTTCTTACATATTTGTTGTTCGAATTTAATTTTTAATTTTATTGGAAAAAATTTCTTTATATTTCAATAATTTTCCAGAATCATCCTAAGTGAATTCTGAAAAAATTCTTATAATCGTACTCAGTAAATGTTTATGTCCCCCCCATCTACCACCAGAGTAGACAATTCTTAAAATTATTAACTCATAAGAATATAAAAATAAATTTTTTAAACTATTTACCTTTTAAATTCTCAATCTTGCATTAACAAAAAGTAAATTTACACATTTGAGGCTAACGAAAGCAACTCATAAAAGATAGTATTTATTCGCCATTTAAAAATTAGATAGGAAAATTTCTAAAAAAATATATAAACAAATTTATTTTAATTTTTTTCTGATTTATTCAAAATCTTCAAATACTAAAAAGAATTTTTTTTTACAATATAAAAAAATGAGAGTAAAATTTTTAAGGAAGTCTTCAATGCTAAAAATATTGAATTTCCTCAACTATTTAGACCTATTTAAAATAAAATCCTTTTTCTAAGAAAAAAAAAATTTAAACTGAATTAGATAAAAATAATAATAATTATAGTAGATTGATTTGGGTTTAAACAAGAAAATTAAATCAGTAATATTAACTGCATCAACCGATGGTAAGTAATTGTGAAGGTAGTGTTAATTTGGTTGAGTGTGTGCATTTTTATAACCAAAAAGGGAAGTGCCAAGCCCCGTCCGTGTGTCAATTGCAAGCAATCAATGCACTAAAGTTCAAGTAGCCGAAGTTGCTTCATTATTTCTTTATTACATTAAAGGCGTTACCAAAACAAATTGTATTCCTATAGTTAGGAGCTACGGCGATAGAATGAGCGAGAAAGAGAGAATATGTGCCTTTACGTCGAGAGAAAATGATGTGCCTTTAGTTTTTTTTAACTTTCTTTTATTTCTATTTATTGCTATTATTTTCAGGAAAAAATCGATTAATTATTTAATTATATTTTCTAGAAAATTAAAATATCCATTAAGAAGAACTGTCGAAATTCGATAAATTTTCCCTCAATCAGAGGGAGATGCGTTAGAACTTCAAAGAGAACTGAACCGGTGCGCAAACAAAGTTGAGTGCCGTTGGTTCGCCATTTTTTCTACACAAAAGTTCTGTCTCTCCTTGGCACACGCCCTACGATTAAATAGTCTCAGCCTTCTTGTTTATTTCTTTGCAGCTATCTTTCTTAAATCAGCTCTCCTATTCACTTGCACTTCCATCCCTAGTGTTCCGTTCAGTTGATCTACTAGCAAATCGACAGGCGATGAGAAATCCAATCTATCTCTCTGTCATCTATCTATCTCATTTCTCAACTTGAGAGAATCTCACTCGTGCGTACGCGTTTACACAAAGAACCCTTTGCCGTTGTTGAGAAAAAAATCACCGCATCATCACAGGATGCTATCGGCTGAGAGGTGGTGCGGTCTGCTCTCACGCTTTCAAGCAAATCGCGTTCATTCAGTCCCACGTTCGGTGCGAAACACGTTGGTCAGACACGAATTTCTGGCGTTGAATACTGCCGTGAGTGAACTGCATTTCGGACTGTGTTGCGTAACGTTGCGTTGCATTGTGTTGCATTACTGTGCGTTATACACTCTCAACTTTTGTCACCGCAAATTCTAGAATAATTGTGACCGACGCTACACTGGACCGCTTAACCCGTGTCATTATCGTAACGTCAAAGTATTGCAGTTTCCACAAAAATTTTACGCAGCAATTTTCAATTTTATAATTATTGTTTGCGATTAAAAATAACTATTTTTTTAGACCTATTTAAATTGAAATTCTATTAATAACAGTTCAGTTAAAAATTTAAAGCTTCTTGTGAATTTTTTAGTCAAGTGATACATTAGACAAAAAAAATAGTTGTTAAATGAAAAGGAAGAAAAGATAAAAATAATTACTGAAATATTAGTGATTTTGATTGGTTATTAACAGTTTTAAATGTATTTTCAATAAAAACACCAACAAATCAATTCGAATAAAATAAAAAGCAATAACAAAAAAAATTAACGAAACGAGTATATTTTTGTTTTTGAGAGAAAGGAAAAAGGACATTTTCAATTATCAGTCAAATCATAAAATTTCAATATTTTTGGATATGAATTACAAAAAAAAAAACATTTTTTTGAAATAAATTGAATTAAATTATATGCGATAACAACAAGTGAAAGTTCATAAAGAAAATGAATCAATTTAATAAATTATAACTCATAAAATAGATTGGACTTTTGTTAAATATTTTTCCAATAATCCCTTGTAAAAATAAAAATAGATAAAATAAACGGAAAAGGTTGACGCGCGCGACTGACGGACGTGATTTAATACGTGCGTTTTTATTCTAATTGCCGTCGGCAATATCGCCTTCAGAACGAATTCGCGAACAGTTTTGCGTTGAAGTAAGGCAAAAGCACAAATCCGCCGGTGCCACAGGACAGACCTATCTACATTTTAACCTCTCGTCTACTATTGTAGTCCTACATACAAATAATCAGTTATTAAAAAAAACCCATTTTTTTTTTGCAAATCCTTATCAAGCCTTCAGAAATAACTCATATTACCGATTGTGATTAAATTGCACAGGTACCCACCAGACTGCGAAATATTTTCTGTACAGTGTCGTTAAAGTGCGAAATTTTTAACTAAGCGCCGTTAATAAATAATAATTTTTGTCAACTGTACGACGAAGAAAGGTGCTATTAACGATCGTAAAAATCCAGCGAACAATGGTGTTAAGTTTTCGCGTTTGACAAATATTACCAATAAAATTACAATTAGCAATTTTCCACTGGCACCAACGCAAGGTCGCCCAAGTTTTTCTAGAAAAGCCAGTTGTTGGGCGGTGGGCTATGTTAGTCCGCATAATTGCGGTGCACCATCACAACAGTTATCGATAACAGTGTGCAATCTTCTCCAAACAATAACTGCTAAGATTGTGAACAGAGAGACGGTAGTGCTATTAAATTGAATTTTGACACTGTTTATTTTACAATTATTTCATTTTTCCTTTATTCAAAACTAACCTAAATAAAATAATCATATAGTTGGAAAGTGCAGTGTAAAAATCCACAAAGAAAAGTGCTTCAACAAAAAGGATAAAAGCTTGGAGATTTAGTTTTTTTCGGAGACTGAAAAATTTCCCATTTGATTACGTATAATTGTGATTTAGTTTATTTTTCATGATTGAAATAAATAAAGAAAATCAAGTGTTATTGTTACGATTTTATAGTGCATTAAGAAATCTGATCGAAAATTATGTATAAAAGTACAATACAAGAGGAGAATTCTTAAAAAGATCAACAAAAAACTGTTATGATTTTAGATAGCTTCGAAAAAAAAGAAGATAACATTAAAAAAACGTTCGTGAGAATAACTGATTTTATGTGAAATCAAATTTTTTCTTAATCGACAGCGTATACCTTTGATGTGATGCACGAAGCCGAAGCATTGATGCATTGCTAGAGAGAAATTATCGCATGTGCTTGATTGGTTTAATTATTTTCCATATGCAAACTAGTTCGGATAAAATTATTTGCACTCTGGTAAGATCAGAAAAAAGGGAGTGATTATTTCCTGGTATATTTATCTAAACAATCATGCCTAGTGGCACTTCTTAGACGAACAGTTCACAAGAAGTTTGAACAATTCATAAGGCAAAGTGTAGAGTCTCAGTCTCAGTTAAGGTGTACTGAAAGTGTAAAATTTTTTTGTCATTTATTATCTATAAACTCAGACGAGACAGAGAGGGTATCCTCACTCATTAGAGGAATTTGGTCAGTAATAAATGAGGTGATCTTAAAAAATAGATTTGTATGCAATTTTCGTTTGAATTGTGCAAAACAAAACAACAACAAAAAAAACTATCTACAGAAGTAGAGTGACTTCAGGTGCATTCAATTCTAGATAAAGTGAAATGGTCACGACTGTTGTGATCGTTTAACGGGAGCGAACGTGATAGACGATATAATTATCCGCAATTATCGTATAGCTGAATATCTGTAATTGGATTTTGAGCGCGCACACAAAAAAATCATTTGTTGCTGTCATTGAACCATTTCTATGAGCGAGCGAGTAATTAATTCGCTCAACGCCATTCAACAAAGTTTGCATTATTCAGATTTTGATGCTCGCTATCCGAACTTAATTCACACGAACACCGATCCGAAACAAACCGAACATAGAACAAAACCACACTACCAATAAATAGTCTGAAGTTAGCCGACTTTCGAAACGAACCAGCGTGAACAACTTTCGAACAAAGTGAAGAACATAAGAAAAAAACAGCTGTTTTTTTCATCTCTTTTTAATTCACTGACTAAAAGTGCGAATTCCTATTCTCTCTTCATTAATAACAACAAGAATAACAACAAACAAACAACTACTACTATTACTACGACGACTACCATTAATATTGCTGTTCTATTGATGAGATCGGAATTAAGTGCATTCGCAAGATTTCGTCGAGTTTTGATTGTCAAATAGAAAAGTTGCGCAAGAAATTCTATTCCGCGCTTCATTGACATTGAAGTGATCCTTTTAAAAGAATATTGGCAATAAGAAAACCGATACCACCATCGATTTAATCAAAAAAATTCTCTTAATTGAGTACGTATTATAATCGAACAAATTAAAAAAAAAAATAAAAACTTTCAAAATTTAATTTAAAAAGAAAATTTAACAAAAAAAATTCAATTTAAAAAAAAAAACAACAACAAAAAAAATCTTCTGCAATTTGGGTAAAAAAAAGTTTACCTAAAAAAAAAACAGAAAAAAGTGTCGTTTAAATAAAAAGAAAAAAAATATCAAGGAAAAAACACAAAATTCACCTATAATTAAAAAAGAAAAAAAAAATAATTACAAATAAAAGAGGATTTATAATTAATAGTGAACCTATTTTTTAGTGTTAATTACATGCGCACACACATTCGAATTTGGATTTGTTATATTCTTAATTTTGTTATTCTTCGTTATTGTGTGTGTTTGTGTTTGTTTTTTTATCGATCAATTAACGATCGATGATTAGATAAGTTGTGTACAACTGAATGTTTTAAAGTCGAAATGGCAGTATCCTGCCCGGAAGTAATGTACGGTGGTTACTATCCTTATTTGTATGGCCGTGCTGGTCCAAGTCGATCCTTTTACCAGTACGAACGGGTAAGATGATTTTTATTATTTGACTTTTAGGATTTTTGTTTTTTTTTCTATTATTATTGAAACTAGAAAACAAACAAACAAAAAAATATCAATATTTAGCACCGCTTTTTTTTTGTAAAAGTTTGATGATTTTAATATCGTTTCTTTTTTTCATGGTCATTTCTGTAGCTTTAGTAATTAAATGGTGAGTTTAAAAGATCCCATTAATACTAGAAAGTATTGCAAAAGAGTATTGAGACTTGTATCACTGAGCGGATGAGATCAGATAATACTATATGATTCATCCCTTTTAGGTGTGCAGTACAAGTTTCAACTTTGATGAATCGCAACCCTACTAAAAAACCACACCTTGATGATAAGTGAAGGTCTGGTTTTGTTGTGCGATACGAAAAATTAAGCAGTGAATTTTAGAGCAATTAAATAAGATCAAATTTTATATTATGCTTGGTGAACATGATAGTTTGAGCCTATCGGGGATAATATTCCTTATCGAGAGTACACGTTTTTTCAATGAGGCATAAAGAATTTTTGGAGGGCTGAGAAGGAGTGAGGGGCCTACTTGTACATTAAAAATGCGGAACGAGTGAGAACTCTTGTATGGTCAGATTGTTGATTTACATTTTAGTAGTGAGTTGAAAGGCTCCGATAAAGGATTTCACGTGCCATATTGGACATTACAGATATCAGGATGCTCCACAATGAAAACGCCATCTCAGCAACAAGTTTTTTTTTGTAAAAAGATATTCTCCAGAACAATATTGAAGCTACTTTAAAAGCTCAGGAAAATGGTTCTTCGCGTTAGATAGGACATTTCAGACATTTGGATGCATCTCCATCAAGGGATTTTTGCCGGGAAAATTGATTCTTATGGTTTCCGGTCCCTCTATTAAAGCTTCTTGAAAGGCTAACAAAAAGGTTTTTCGCATCATATCAGCTCTTGCAGACACTTAAATGCATCTCCACCAAAAAGTTTTTGTTGACAAAAGGGGTTTCTGCGGTTCCCTAACCCCTCTATTCACCTAAAAAACATTGAAGCTACTTGAAAGAACCGGAAAAGGAGATTCTTAGCGTTGGGTCGAATATTGCAGCCATTTGGGTGCATCTGCAACGAGGGATATTTGCTGAAAAAAATCGATTCTTGCGGGTTTCTAGTCCCTCTATTGAAACTTCTTGCAAGGCTCAGAAAAAGGGTAATTCGCATCATATCAGCACTTGTAGACACTTGAATGCATCTCTACTAGCGAGTTTTTGTCGACAAAAGGAGTTTGTGTAGTTTCCCACCCCGTCTATTCGCGTCAATAACATTGAAGCTACTTGAAAAGCTCTAAAAAAGGGTTATTCGCTATATATCAGCTCTTGCAGACACTTGAATGCATCTCCACCAACAAGTTTTTGTTGACAATAGGGGTTTCTGCGGTTCCATAACCCCTCTATTCATCTCAATAACATTGAAGCTACTTAAAAGAACCGGAAAAGGAGATTCATAGCGTTGAATCAAATATTGCAGACATTTGGATGCATCTTCATCGAGGGATGTTTTTCTCCGATTTGCAGTCCCTCTATTGAAATTTCTTTAAAGGTTTAAAAAAAGGATTCTTCTTTAACGAGTATTTGTTGTAGAAAGTGATTTGTATGGTTTTCCAACTTCCCTATTAATCTAATCTAAATCCATGTGACCTTTTTTATTCCCAAAGATTAAAAACCACTTGAAAGGAAGTCATATTCGTACTGTCGATAACATCCCAAAGACTATAATACATGAGCTCAAGACGATTCTAGCTGAAACCTTCCATCACTACTCCGAAGTGTGAAAACAATGCCTCCCCTCCACCAATGAACTTCTTTGAAAGGAATAACATTAATGAATAAAAATAAAATTGTTGCAAAGAAAATTAGTCTCAATACTTTTTTTCTGTGCATCTCCTTTATTGTGATTATTTTCAAATTCTAAAATAATTAATATTTTTCTATAATTTTAGGGATTTTTTAAACATTTTTTAGTAATTCCCATTACGCCGTGATTATACAATATTAAGCTGACAAAAAAATTATGGATTGTCTTAAGCTAACCACAGTTTTATAAAAAAAAACCTTTTTCAAACCTGATGACAAAGAGATCTTTTTTTCTAAATATTTCAAATGGACAATTTCACTTAATGTCGATGTCAAATTTCATTATAATACGGACACCTTAATGCGTTGTGACCATAAATGATACTCGAATGATCGAACGGCTATAAACATTAGCGATAACAACTCGTTCGACCAAGTTTTTTTTTTACTCTAAACTCCAAACTTTAAAGACTCGACAAGATCGTACAGTCCAAAAGTAGTTGAATCTCTATTAGTTCGGTCCATTTACGAGTTTATAGCAGCGATCAGTAGCTGCCATAATGTCTACCACAGCGCTGCTTAGCATACCAAATCGAAAACCACTATTGGCGATATTCCTGTTCAAAGTTGATGATTGGTCTTCATCGATTCCAGTGTAATCAGTATAAATGATCCTAACAAGATGAGATGATGAGAACTATAAATATGCAAATAGCTTCAGTTTATAAAAGTGGTTCTGCAAAAAGGCAAAAAAACTGACAGTTTTCTAAATCGAATAAACCAGGAATATTTGTTGGCAAAAACTAGATGGAAACACGTCGTTTTATTATACCTCAGAACTATGCTAGTGTCGTGGAATAGTTCATATCGCATTCATGAATTCTGATTTGATAAGATTTCGCCATAATTTTATGCAAAACACGAACTCGGATGAACACTCTAACCCGAAATGGGAATATATTCTCGCTACGGCGCTGTGTTCGGCAATGCGTTCCTTTAGCGCACGTCAATTTAAGTAATTCCAATCGATCGATTTGTGTACAAATGATCACAATTGAGTATATTTACTCAAATTATCCAAAGTACCTATAAGATTAGAGGAGACGATTTGACAATAGACAAACCACCTTTCAGGATGTCACCCGTAAAAGTAAAAACCCTTCGCGAAACTCACCCCAAAATTGTGCCACGCTTAAGGTTTTTATTACTCTTACTTCAGCCTTGCAATTAACATTCTTTTCGGGTTTCTAGTCCCTCTATTGAAACTTATTGTAGGCTCAGAAAAAGGGTAATTCGCATCATATCAGCTCTTGTAGACACTTAAATGCATCTCTACTAGCGAGTTTTTGTAGACAAACCACCTTTCAGGATGTCACCCGTAAAAGTAAAAACCCTACGCGAAACTCACCCCAAAATTGTGCCACGCTTAAGGTTTTTATTACTCTTACTTCAACCTTGCAATTATCATTCTTTTCTTCCAATACTTTTCTATTTATAGTTTTTATCCGAAAAATCTACAAAAAAACAACAACAATAAAAAATCTCATCGAAAACATACTAAAACTATTGGAACAGAGAGAGATATGAGCGAAATTATGTGTATTTATGCAAAATTGTCGATGGCATGCTGTTCGTTTTCAACACGGATTCCTTACAGAATATTTTAGAAAATGATTGATCGATTACAGCGTTCCCAGACGACGAGCACATGAATCTGAGTCTCGATAAGAATTTCGAATCCAAAGGCGATCATCATCACCACAACCCTCGCCTCAGCACCGCATTTCGCGTCGCGTGCAAACATAATAAAAACTATTTGCAAAACCACAACTATTATTGTTGTTGATTTAAACAAAATTTTTCTATGTCTTCCCTATTATTTTTTGTATTTATTTTTTGATTTCTATTTGATTTGATTTGATTTTTTCCATTATTTTTATTTAAATATTTTGGATAACATTTGGATAACAATAAAAGTCGCATTTGGATCCAAGTTGCTATTTCGAGCTAATCGAATTTGAATTTCGAATGGACTTTTTTCCTTTTGTAAAGTCTCCACTTAAAACCAAAAAAACTGAATTTTTCTACTTTAAATTTAGGGTTTAATTATATTAATATTATTTAGGGTAAAGTCTATTAAATTCGATAAATAAATTTATTATAAATTTCCAATGGAAAAGTGATTATTTCATTATAAATTTGAGTTCTACAAAAAATTTTGAGTTCTATAAAAAAAATTACTGCATTAGTTGGACCATAAAACAATTTTTTTTAAATATATTTTTGTAGGCATACTAAATTTAAAAAAAACTATTGTATTTTTATCTAAACAAATTAACTTTTTATGACTTTGAGTTAGAAAAAACATTATTTTTTGAGAATTTTTATTTAATATTGTTTTAAAAATTAAGATCAGTTTTTTTCTAAGTTTAGATCTAAGTAAATAATTTAGATAACATCCTTAATATGTATTTTTTTTGTAAATTTACTTAGCGTTTAAAATAAATTTTTATAATGTTTATTTTGGAAAAATTGGATTTTTTTTAAATTTTTTTTTTTTTTTTTTTTTTTTTTTTATTTGACAGGTTTTCATTTCTATGTTACAACACATAGACATGAGAACACAGTCACTCCTATGGAGCATATAGCGGCACTAGAGCCTCTGTGAACTCTCTCCATCTGCTTCTGTCTTGAGCGAGCCTTTTTACTTCCGACCATGATTTGCCAGTTTGTTGGTGTTCGCGCTCGACTGATCTTCTCCAAGTGGTCCTTGGACGTCCTCTGCTGCGATTGCCCTGTGGGTTCCAATCTAGTGCCATCCTTGCTATGTCCGTAGGTGGTTTTCGCAAGGTGTGGCCAATCCAACTCCATTTCCTGCGTTTGATGTTATCTAGCAGGGGTATTTGCTTCGTGAGAAGAAGCAGCTCATCGTTCGTTATCCAGTTCGGCCAGAAGATCTTGCTTATGCGCCTCAAGCATCTGTTCACAAATGCCTGTGGCTTGCGAGTCGTGCTGACTGTTACTTTCCATGTTTCGCAGCCGTACAGCAGGACTGGCTTGACGTTTGAGTTGAATATTCGAAGTTTGAGTGCTATGGAGAGATGATTGGAACGCCATACGTTCCCAAGTGAGGTGTACGCTTGTCGCGCCTTTGATGCGCGTTTGGATGTCTATTTCAGTTCCACCATCCTTGCTGAGCATGCTGCCAAGGTAACAGAACTTTTCGACATCTTCGACTTGGGTACCGTGTAGCATCAAGGGTCTCTCGCAGGTGGCGCCGACACGCATCAATTTGGTCTTTTTGATGTTGATTCTCATCCCAACTTTTTCTGCGTTGGAGGCCAGTGCATTCAGTTTCTCCTGAATGCCGTTGAAGGTGTGGGACATGAGGCATATGTCGTCGGCGTAGTCCAGGTCGTGGAGCTTCTCACGCAGTGTCCACTGTATACCGTTGCTGGCTGTGCTGTTCGTGCGTTGAAGAACTTGGTCTAGGGCGATTATGAAGAGGATAGGCGAGATTATGCAACCCTGCCTGACTCCTCTCGAGATGTTGAATGTATCGCTGTTTCGTCCTTTGAGACGCACTCTACACGGGGCCTCGCGGTATAGTTCTCGGATTAGATCGATTATGGCCTGCGGGATGCCTAGTTCAGCCAGAGCACTCCAGATGGCGTCGCGAGAAATCATGTCGAAGGCTCTTTCGAAGTCAACGAAGAGAAGATAGAGCGGGCTGTTCCATTCGTTCGACTGTTCCAATGATCATTCTTATTTTTTAAAAAATTGTAAATTTTTAAATTTTTAGTACAATATAATTTTAAAAAAATTGTAAATAATAAATTCTAGATCAAAAGAAAAATTAGTTTACTATATAAATTTGGTGTAATTTAATTTTAATCGTCCTAAAATTGATATTTTTTGAATAAAATAAAAAAAAATTGATTATCTAATTTGGGGTTTAAAAAGTATAGCTAGCTCTGTTATTGGACAGATTTTTAAAGAATATTTCATTTAAGGTAAAATGAGGTTTGGCATTTTATATTATAAATTAAATAATATAGAAATTTTTGAAAATTTAAGTGTGAACAATGCGTTAAAATTGTAAAAAATTTCTACGCAATTGTGCAAAATTGCCATATAAAAGGGCTCTAAAAACCCACAAGTGACATTATACCTGCGAAATATGACTGCCTGGTGTGCGTTTTAGTCTGAAGGTCTCATTGGTGTGTATTTATTTGAAAATAAAGAAGGGGAAATCGTTACCGTCACCTCTGAGCTATAGGCAACTTTTTTTAAATATTGATTTATAAATTTTAACTGAATTTTTTTATGTGGTATCAAGAAAATAGCGCCACAAGCTATACAGTATAAAAAAATTCTGCTTTATTAAGCGAAAAGTTGAAAGGACGCGTAGCTTCAAGATTTGGAAATGTCAATTGGCCTCCAAAAACCATCCTATTTAGTACCACTGTACTTTTCCTCGTAGGTTTTCATAAAAAATTATGTTAATGCAGATAGTCCTTAAATTTTAGTGCATTTAAAAAGCAACATCCGTGAAATAATAATCGAATTAGAGTCAAAAATGTGCGAAAAATGTGCGACAACAAAAATTCTCAAAAAGGTCGAGTTTTACAAGAAGTTTTGTAAAGGTTATTTAAATGGCAAGATTTAAACAATATACTAGTATATAAATTTATAAAGTTTTTTATTAAAAGTGTATTTAATTAAACTTTACTTTTTAACGCATAATTTGGATAATCGTGTAAAAGTAATTTTTTTTTTTAAAACGTAAATTTTTATTAGTTTTTTTTTTATATATTTGATAATTTGATAATTGTTTTTATGGTTAGTCTAACAATACAATGAAATTAAATCTCTGAACACAATTCCGGCGAGAAATAGTACCCGATAACCAATACCATTCAAGGATCTAGCCCGATATCTGCAATGACTACAGATAAACATCATCTAATCAGTTAATTATTAATATTGTATATTTAATATAAATTTTAAACCCCTTTTATGCATTTATCTCGCCTTTGATTTAAATTTCAACAATGCTGCCACATTACAAAACACTGAAATGTGTGGCAGTACTACGCAGAGGGTGAAATTTTGGAAACTAGACTTAATTTCGACGACTAAATCGACACATATTCTTACCCCTCTTCGTGCAATTGTGTCAACTCCCATAAGATTGTGAAGGATTAAAAAAATTTCACAGCATTAAAATCGTTGATGTTAGAATTTTCTTCGTGCTTCAAACTACGAAATTCTCAAAAATAAAATCGAATATTTTGAAAATAAATTGAAATTTTTTAAAATCATCTGTACATTTAGGAAAAGTTTGTATTTTATATATAAAGAAAAGGAAACATTACAAAATTTCCCTTTAATAACCCGCAAGACTTAATAGCACCTTTCAAATTTACTCTCTTTTCATTTAAAGAAAAAAACCCCAAACAGCCGCCTATGCGCACAATTTCTCCTTAATTAGCCGTGCAGTAATAATAATTAAAACAATAACAATCCAAATAGTAATAATAATAATAAAAACACGAGAGAATTCTAATTTTAGACCATCATTGCCCACGTACCCTCGGTTCAGTACTTGATTGGGGTGCACAAAAAAAAACAAAAAACAAAAAAAAATATATAATAAATCGAGCGCCATTTTATTTGATTGGCTCTCTATTCCGTCACAGCTATTTTTATGCACATAAAAAATTAATTCGAGATTAACGAGACGACTTACGAATAGAATTTGACCAACGCGAATGCATAATGATCGCGCGTTCCGTTTAGTTGCGGTGCGGTGCGCTAGGGTTGGTTTGCGTTCGAATAAGCTGCATTCTAAGCACTGCCCTTTCGCTTCGCAACGAACTAATTGTAAATATTTTCAAAACAACCAAAAGAGGAGGTGGCTAATCGAAGAGGGTGCCGCTTGTGGTTAAAAGAATCGATACGAAAAAAACCATTTGAAAAAAGTGATTATTATTAATATTATTCCGAGGGTTCATCATTTCCTACTTCCTTGTGCATATACGTAGTTGTTACCCATTCCCCTTCCCTCACAACCCCTCCTTAGAAAGGAGAGTGCCCATTTTAGTTAATTAATAACATTTACAAATTCCAAATTTTTTGACTATGAAGTCTTGAAAATTTATATTTTGTGTTCGACAATTCCCCCGCAGGTCTAAGAATCACATCTTCAAGGGACCCAGGTACTGTCTAACGATTTACTGGCACGAATCCCTTTACGTTCAGAAAGACGATAAATAAAATGTGAAATGAAAATAACCGAAAATTATTGAAGTCAAACCTAAGAGCTAGCATACCTGGTCGATCAGGAGATTTGATTAGGCTTCGTTCTGGACTTGATGTAATTTTATTTATTTACGTTTGGTCGGTATAGTTGTGTGAATACGTTCATTTGGTCATTTCCATTTTAATGTCCATTCCAACTTTGGTCTTACCTTAAGAAGGTCTTAGATCGTTTTGCATTTTAGTGCTTTTGAAGAATGCCAAAAAGGTCCATTATCGATATCGACGGAATACGGTCATGTTCGCGCTTACTTGTCGCGTGGATTCGAATCGTTTAACTGCTTAACCCTTTATGTTATCAACAACTCTTAATGGCTATGTAAATATGAAAAATCTATTTCTGCAAAATATTGATAGCCGTCCAAAAGAAAATAATTACGATTTGTCGATAATACGATACAATATCGCTTCAATTTTCTAAAGGAATACGAAAACGAAAACGATTAACAAATAACTGCGAGTGAATATATTTACGATCAAAATTAAAAGGAATTTCTTTAGTATTTTTCTTCGATAACTCATAATGGTGATTTATTAAAGTTTTAATTTAATTCATTTATTCGATAATGAGGCCGTTTAATGTGTTCGATATTATTTACTTAAGAATTATCCAATTTATCCTTTGGATAAGTCAAGTTTAATAAAATATGCTTTCAAATTAAAATTTTAATAATATATTATTTTATTATATTGTCTAAATTTTGCCATTATAGAAAAAATATAAAATAATTCAAATGGCTACCTCGAGACTTCATGCAGAACTTGACCTTGTTGACATCACTTTTGTTGTTCTTTCGAGTATTTCGGGCTCTAATTCGGCCACTATTTGAGGAATGTTGAATTTTTTAATACTTTAGAGTTTAATGCTTGTCTACATAGCATTATTTTTTTTACATACATAGCTCTAGAAGAAAAAGTATAACGGTACGCATTCTAGGAACTTTTCGAGCAATAAAGCCAAAATTGTTATGTAATGTGGCTCGTGGCACCATCTTGTTAAAACCACATATAGTCCAGTATAAAAATTTCAACTTTAGGTCCTTCAGACCTAAATGCAGACCAGACAGTCAATTTTCGTGAATACAATAGCTTATCTACAGTCCGTTGTGGGTTTTCAGAGCCTCATATAAGTCAGTTTTGCTTATTGACGTATCCACCAAGCAAGATTTGAGTCTCATTGGCGAAGAAAATTTGTTCGAAAAATTAGCCTTCAAAGCCTAACGGGCACATCTTTTGTGCACTTTATATCTAGTTAAGCAAACCTTAATGTAGAGCATGTCAATTGGTTTTTGAGAAGGGGCTCTTAAAGCCTCACAATGAAGGTGACGTTACGTAAGAAGATGAGGAATAGTGAGTTGAACGTAACAGATTGAACAGGCTCAGATATCTGACTTCGGAACAGTTTTCAAAATTTTGGTAAGCTGGTCGAGTAGACTTGTTGGTCAATGGTTCATCACTCTTTTGCAAGAACCATTTCGCTACTTATACAATCCATTTGTCTATGACTGGCTATAAGTGTAAAGTTGTTAATTGCCATTTGGTTGGCATGAAGTGACGGGGAGTTTCCCGTTTGTTGCCCAAAATTCTCACATGACCAACAACCCAACACAATTCAACAACCCTATTGATATCGAATGTTATTGAGAACTGAACAACTCGTAATCATTGGGTACAAGATCTGTTCAAAACATATCGCGAATTTTGAATTTCCACGGGTTACGTATATTCGATTTTCGATTTTTCGTGGCGTTATGTTGGTACTCATGTCTCTCACTTATGCCGATAAGTTTGACCATTTCGAACCTTCAGTTAATTTTTGACAATTGCTTTGCTTGCACGTGTTTTGGCTCGTCTTCGATTTTTGCCCATTCCAAAAAATGGATCAAAGAATCTGTTTCGAGAACAACAAAAAGTCACAGGGGCCAGATCTGGGGAATACGGTGGCTGCGGTATTATTAGTGTGTTATTTTTGGCCAAAAATGCACGCACAAGCAACGAGGGGCGTTATCATGGTGCAAAAGCCAATATTTGTTCTTCCACAAATCCGGGCGTTTCTGGGAACTTGCGCATAACTTGCAGGTAATATTCCTTATTGACCGTTCTACCCTATGGCAAGAACTCATGATGCACCATGCCCCTGCAATCGAAGAAAACTGTAAGCAAAACCTTCACATTCGACCAAACGTGGCGCGCTTTTTTCGGTCTTGACTCGTGCGGCAGCTTCCATTGGGATGATTGAGCTTTGGTTTCCATGGCATAACCATAAACCCATGATTCGTCACCAGTTATAACCCTTTGGAGCAAATTTGGGTCGTCGCGGACAGAGTCCAACAGCTCCTTAGCAATGTTAATGCGATGCTGTTTTTGGTCGAAAATGGGCAAAAATCAAAGACGAGCCAAAACACGTGCAAGCAAAGCAGCTGTCAAAAATTAACTGAACATTCAAAATGGCCGAACTTGTCGGCATAAGTCAGAGATATGATGACCAATATAACGCCACAAAAAATCGAAAATCGAATATACGTAACCCGCGGAAATTCAAAATTCGCGATACTTTTTGAACAGACCTCGTATGTCCAACTGCTGTAGAAAAAGTTTCCTCGAGAATAACGGATCAGTATTTGCCTTTTTCTTACCTGTCCGAGGATGTACACACAAAAAACTATTACCATATTTATACAATATATTATTTTATAGCAGCACATATTTTTTTTAAATATAATTTATTGGGAAAATTCCATCGATGTGCCGAAAATGATATAAAATATTTTTTCTTAGAAAAATAATTATTAAAACTATGACTTTTCCGGTTAGTCCCTTTGAAAAATACCAGCTCCCCTCGGAAGAATTGAATTCTACATAAAATAAGTAATAATTACCAAAAAACTGGAGAAATTATAAGTTTCATAGTAAAACGATAAATGTGTTTAAAAAATACATTACCTAAAAACTAAACTCCATCTACCCCCATATCCACCCTTTTTTGTTGTTATTAAATGAGTAATAATTTATTGGTTTCAATAAAGTTTTGAGTCCAATTTTCGCAAACAAAAACAACGTTGTGGATGGTATGGAATAAGTACTATTTTATTAAAGTTTGGCAAGAATAATAATAGCCCTAATAAAATAGTACTTATACCAGTTTAGTTTCAATGAATCCACCACTGAATTTGCACAAACACATCAAATGGTGAAGAAACAAATCCTGCCGCGTTCTAGGCATTCCCAACCATCGCTCGTTACTATCACCATGGTTGCCACAGCCATCAATCCAATGACATCATAAATGCAATCGTTTAAGGGTGATCCAAATTCACCGCAAAAGTTTTCTGTGTGCGTTAAGATTGTGGGGCGCGAATTCTTATAGTAGTTTGCGGAAGAAGAAGAATTAATCCGCGAATGTCTTTGGGGAATTTTCCATATGCACAACAGGTATTCGCCTATTGTCGGGAGCATAATTCACTTGAAGAAGTTCCAATCACTTGCTCATCCTTAGCTAATCATCTGGGAGCACAGCATTCGAACTACATTATTTTCAAGTGCCGGAAAAGCTTCCTTGTTTCGGTTTTGTTCATGATTCGGTGACGGAATTCGATTTAATTCACACAAGTGCTTACACAATTTGGAAGTACAAGTATTCCGCGTGGGTGTGCAAGGTAGTTTTCGAAGGCTAAACTCAGAAGTCAAGAGGAATAAGACGGCAATGACAGGAATGCTCACAGAAACGTCTTCAAAGTGAGTAGCCTAATTGAGTGCGTTTAGATGAATGCGTATATGGGGCAGGTTCCAGTAAAAGCGCTTATGGCATGGAAATGGAAGTCAATCGAAGGTTTACTTATCGATCGGAACGATAAGTGCTATCGAGAAAAATACGATTACGAGAAGATAGTGGCTGTGAAAAAATATGATTGGGACTAAAGGAGTTATGGACATATTGAAGCCGTGCACACACATTCATAGTGTAAATACCAATAAAAAAAAACTCTTCGGAAAACACTAATGCCGCCTAATAAAACATCAGAAAAATTGAATATTGAAAAATTCCCATGCATCCCCATTTCGATTCCAGTTTCCACTCCCGTTCCTGCAAAGATTCCAAGATTCCGATTCTGGATGATTTTTTTTTTGATGGGGTGAGGGGGGAGGGGTAGTTGGTTTTCGATTTTACTCAAAATTTCGAATTTCCGATTGCTAAGCACATTCGAATGACGAAAAGGTCCCAAAATTGTTAATGTAAAATAAACTAAAAAGAAAATCGACAATAGTGTGACCGAGAAGGAAGGATCAGAAATTGGCGGCGGCTAAAGTCGACAATAATCGCGACTACACGGCCAGTTGTTGCGCGGTCACCTACAAAAGCATTCCAACTGTCTTAACGCCCAATTATACAAGCCGCCACTACAGAAATCAGCCTTTAAGATGGCCATCTTTGCGGTCAGCATCTTTGCAACAAGCCCTTTTGGAATTACGTTTTTTCTTTGTATCGCTTTCCTTTTGCATACGAGAACTTTGAAAGGAAAAAGAATCGCCTTCAAAATCTCACACTTAATGTTGAAGTCCAGATAGTCACCATTGACCACCTTATCAGATTGTCTCCTTGTTTGTCTTGTCCAGACGAGTTTATTCTCCTAAGACAATTATTTATGTTTGTTTTTTTTCTTTGGATTTACTACAAATATACAGAATTGTAATGACTGGGTCTGTATGGGTCTCAAAGAATAAGCAAACCTACTGCCAATATTTTGGAAACGCTTACAAGCAAATTACGAAAAAAAAACATTTTTTTTAACCTGGCAAAAAGCACAAAACTTTTAACAAAATCAGTAAAGTCACTCTTCCGAGGATCCACTAAATCGAATCCATTTGAATCGATTCGAGAAGTACCAGAAAATTTCTCACTAGAAGTTCAGTCGGCAAAATTTGTTTACATTTTTTCGTATTTTTTTTGTTTTGGTTTCAGTCAGAAATTTTCCATTTTTTTAAAGTTCCAGCCAGCAAAATGTGTGATAATTTGGAAAAAATTTCCGAACACCATGCACACAAAGGCTATTATTCCAAGATTAAACTGATAATATTTGATGACAGGTAGAGTACAGGGAAAAAAATGTCCCTAAAGGAGATAAGCAATAAAGAATCCCGAAGGAATATTGAAATGCATCGAAATCTCTTTATTATCGGTTCTTAATGGAAATGTTAAAGGAAAAAATGTCAATTTTATTCTGTAGACAATTCGAAGCTTTTTCATCCTGTTTAAATTTGTTTTTTTTTTGTCTTTTCTTTTCTTTATGATTTTATATTATTCCATATTTATAAAATGACTGCCATTTGGTGGGTGTTTGTTAAACAATTATTCGTCAATATTAGTGTAGAGCGTGAAGAGTTTGCAGTAAAGGACTTTATAACGTTTTGCATATAAAGAGTTGTCCACTTTCCACATTGAAAAGCAAAGCTAAATAAAACACATTTAAAATTTAGATTTTGATAAATTTTTTTTAAATTGACTTTAAGCTTCAACTCGAAGCATACATTTACACAGTAAAGACTGGGAAACAGTTCATCGATCAAAAAGATTCGGCTCAATTGGGAAAAAAAGTAAACTGCATAGAAACAGTAAAAAGATGCCAGCGCACAAAAAAAAACCCTAAGGTAAGACTGTAAACAAGAGCTTTTTTCAAGGAGTCTGAAAGAGTTAGAAGATTGGACTTCGCCAGGGGAAAAAATGTGTGAACTTCTCAAGGGGAAAAGGAGGTAGGCTAGGGATTGGGAGATTCAAGATAAAAGGGGGAAAAATTTGGTGAGAAAAAAAACTCATGACATGGATTGAGAAGAGAGAGCAATTTCGAAAAGAGTCTTGGTTAAATGCTCTTTCTTGGCCATCCCCAAATCCACACTTGCTATATTCGATTTTCGACTTTTTGTTGTGGCGTTATGTTGGTACTCATGACAAGTTCGGCCATTTTGAATGTTCAGTTAATTTTTGACACTGCTTTGCTTGCACGTGTTTTGGCTCGTCTTCGATTTTTGCCCATTTCAAAAAATAGGTCAAAGAATCTGTGTCAAATTTTGTGTGAAAAAAAAATTAATTGCGCGGACGCATTCCGAATGTTGACTATGGCATATGGTGAAGCTACCTTGGACCGAAGCAACATTTTTCGGTAGTACAAAATGTTCTCAGAGGGCTGAGAAGATGTGAACGACGAAAAGCGTGCCGGACGCCCGAGCACGTCAACAACAGACGAAAACATTGATTAAGTGAAGAACATAGTATTGGCCAATCGTCGAATCATCATTAGAGAAGTTGCTGAGGGCTTAAACATATCGACTGGCTCGTGCCATTCGATTTTTACCAATGATTTGGGCGTGAGACGGGTCGCCGCGATATTCGGACCAAAATTGCTCAATTTCGACTAAAAACAGCATCGCATTAACATTGCTAAGGAGCGGTTGAACTCTGTCCGCGACGACCAAAATTTGCTCCAGAGTGTCATAGCTGGTGAAGAGTCATGGGTTTATGGTTATTATGTGGAAACCAAAACTCAATCATCAGAAACCAAAAAAAGCGCGCCAAGTTCGGTGGAATGTGAAGGTTTTACTTACAGTTTTCTTTGATTGCAGGGGCGTGGTGCTTCATGAGTGCTTGCCACAAGGAAGAACGGTCAATAAGGAATATGACCTGCAAGTTATGCGCAAGTTGCGCGAAGCAATCCGCCAGAAACGCCCGGATTTGTGGAAGAACAAAAATTGGCTTTTGCACCATGATAACGCCCCTGCTCACGCATCGTTGCTTGTGCACGCATTTTTGACCAAAAACAACACACTAATAA
Source organism: Atherix ibis (assembly GCA_958298945.1). NCBI lineage: Eukaryota > Metazoa > Arthropoda > Insecta > Diptera > Athericidae > Atherix > Atherix ibis. The sequence goes on along the minus strand of OY282607.1, from coordinate 1,079,290 downwards.
TGCCGCAGCCACCATATTCCGCAGATATGGCTCCCTGTGACTTTTTCTTGTTCCCGAAACTGAAGAGCCCCATGAAAGGACGCTACGATATGATTGAGGAGATAAAGACGGCATCGAAGGAGGTGCTGAACAAGATCACAAAAAATGATTTTATGGAAGTGCTTGGAGGATTGGAGAAAACGTTGGCACAAGTGTATAATATCTGGTGGGAATTACTTTGAAGTGGACAAAATAGATATTCATGAATAAATAAATAATTTTTTGTATAAGTTCCGCCTCACTTTTTTGCAAAATTATTCCGGATCCGACAAATTTACTGCATGTGTCAGAGTATTTCGTCAAATTTGCAGCTTTACAGCACTGGTGAACACACCAGTAAGCATTTTACTTCTACTTTATTGCTGCTTTACAGCACCAGTGAGCACACCAATGCAGTAAATTTGATGCAACACTCTGACGCATGTAGTAAATTTGACGGATCTAGGATTCTGCAAAAATGTGATACGAAACCTGTGTAGCCTTACTACTATTAACGGCTGATGAAGACCATCGTTAGATGAAAGGACCTCAATATGTAGCATAGGCAAGCGTATCAGATTATGCCAGATATGTCTAACGGAACCTTTATTGGTTAGAGCCCGACAGTCAATTTTTGAATTCAACAGTTGATGATGGATATTTGCCATTATAAAAATAATCCCTAAACCCAAGAAACTAATAAATCGCCCCACTTCCTAGAGACAATAAGTCTTCTTCCAATCCGCTTAAAAATTTTTGAAAAAATAGTCCTCGGCCGCTTACATCTCCTACTCGAATCCTCGAATTTAATTCCGAACCACCAATTCGGTTTCCGCTCCGAACTCTCCACTAACCAGTAGTATCATCGAGTTGTCGATTTCATTGCATCCTGTTTAGAAAGAAAAAATAGCTGCCCGGGTGTGTTTCTTGATGTAAGTCAACCTTTTGATAGAGTTTGACACCCGGGCTTAATCTGGAAACTCAAGAGAATTCTTGCAACAACCTATTTCCTAGTCCTTTCCAACAGACCCTTCCAAGTAACCGAATCCAACAAACTCTGTAATATCTCTCCGATAATGGCTGGTGTTCCACAGGGAAGTTTACTCGGACCCATCCTATACCACATTTACACATCCAATATCCCAATTTGTTCTAATACCTTTTTTACTACACACGTTGATGATTCGACCTGTCTTCCAGCTAGAAAAAATCCCCAACATGCATCCGAACTTCTCCAATCCCAAATCTAAACCCTCCAGAACTGGTTCACCAGGTGAAGAGTAAAAGTCAATAAACGTAAATCTACCCACGTAACTTTTACCGTCGACCGTGGACTATATATCTTCCCATATACTTTAATGGCAGCAAAATACCACAACACCTAGGACTTAGGACTAAACATAGACAAACCCTTGATACGGAACCCACATACAAGACTTAAAAGACAAGAACTAAAAAGACGATACCTACAACTACTTCCACTTCTAAAAGGACACCAAAGTACTTTTATACGATGCCCTACTGAAACCAATATGGACTTACGGACTAGAACTCTGGGGTCCTACTATGCCTTCCGTTTCCCATCGAATCTAATTCCTTCAATTAAAAATATTCTGTACAATTGTCGACGTTCCCTTTTTATGTTCGCAATACTGCTATCCACCATGATCTCAAAGTACCTTTTGTCCGTGATGTTATTTTGTCTCGTTATAAAAAGTTCCATGCTCGTGTCTTCAATCATACTAAAAACTATTCTCCACTTCCTTTCCTAAAAACACCCATCGAAGACTTAAGCGTGATTTACTAAAATACTGTGGCTTAACATAAGCACACACTAGCAGGAGAAACTTCGATGGATGTTTACTCCCCATAACTCCCCATAATCTACTTTTTACTATGTTTTAGTTGTAAATAACTGTAAAAAAATTAAAAAAAATAGTTGGGGAAAAAAAAATTTACTAGTTTTAGAAGGCATCTAAAAAAATTTAAGCCGCTCCACGTAAGCGGAAGATCTCTTAATGCATATCTAACAAAATTCCGTAGAACCGCCTTGATACGCCTACTATATAAATCGTAGTAAGGCAAACAAACCACAGAAGCATATTCGAGTATACGCCTCACAAAGGGACAGTTTAACATGTTTGTTTAGACCATCGTTTAACATAACCGAAAATAAAGCTACTCTTTAGAGAGATGTAATTAAATATAATTTATGAATTGAAGTTTTTGAGGTAATTTTTTAAGGACATTTTGATTTTTAAATACTCTAAAAGGATTGACATCAGAAAATCTTAAAATCTTGCGTTTTGAAAAGTTTTTGTATAACATAAAAAAGCCAAAATTTGTCATGTTCTGTGGCCGATGGTATGTCTTTTGTATATTTTTTGGCCATCTAAAAATTTATAATATCAAATGGTAAATATTAATCTAAGCAAGTATTAACTTAAATAAGATGAATGTTTAATATTTGTCAAGTGTCAGAACTATACCTTCCAAACTACAAAATGGATAACTCGGTATTTGGGAAAGTTTACTTTATAGTGAGTGGTCGGTCCTTTTTTGTTAATTGCCGAACGAAATAATAAATTTTTTTAATGATAAGATTCTAAAATATACTAAAATACAAATTAAAAGATTCTAAAAAAAAATTATTTTGACTACCAACGTCGAAAAAGCTGTTAGAAAATCAGTAACACCAACTGTGCGACATAAAAATCATCTGCTGACATTAAATTTGCTTAAAATAAATGCGGGAAAGCGTTCCCGTATAAAATTTTTTAAACTATTCAAATTTCCTATAGAACTTCTTTTAAATGAATGTCGTTGGCCATATTGAATTTGAGAAAACTTGATAAAAAATCGTCCCACGTAAGGAGCACCGCAAAAGATAAAACTGTCTAGAAAGTAGCCAAAATTGTCTGTTCCTTCATTGCTGAATAGCCCTAACCAACAGATACTTTTCGCAGAGCCTAAGAATGCATCCATTTTTAAGATTGCACGTAAAAAAATATAAAAGCAAAAACAAAACAAAAACAGACAATCAAGACTCTCGAGTACAGAATCGAGTCTCGATGAATTTCTCACTTAAATCGGTACATGATTGAGTGAATTTTTCAGTTGCAGTGCGTACCCATGTTTAGGTACTCGTACTCGTACAATGGATCGCCGCCGATTATGTTAACAACGATAACTCATTTATGGCCCCAGCAGCCAGAAGCTTCAGTAGCCAGAAACGGGCATACGGTCAGAATATGAATGCAGTTCAAAGAAGGCAAATGCCGTGATAATTTTAAGCTCTGAGACCTCTGCCGATTTGTAGCCAATGTGCTGTGGGGGCATGTGGTTCTTATTAAGGACTGAGTAGGGAAGTTTAGACCAGGGAGAAGTTTTATCGTCATAGAGTTGTAAAGGCAATTGTTGTAGGCAAATGGCCGTACGGATGGATCAGTTTGGGTAGCGTGGTAGCTGCAGAACATGATCACACTGGATACCCAGTTTATCTTTCCTAGATTGAAGCGCATATTTCGTTCGAATGAGCCCGTACCTCATGAATTTATTTCTCTTCCACGCCCATCCGCGCCTCCTTCATAGCTAGCTTCTAAGCTGATGTGTGGCTTTTCCTGCTGGTAGCCTATGATGAATGTGCGATGTGGCCTTATTGTGATGACCTTTAACTTTCGGAAAGATCTTAGCGGCTCGGCGTTGGCTAGCTCCAATCGCACCAAAGCTGTCTCCGGTGCAAGTGCAATTCCTTCGAGTACTACTGGCTCCTCGTTGTACGCAACAAAATGCTTTCTGTACGTGAACATGTCGGCACTTTTGTACCGCCGATAGCGGCCGATTAACTTTGGCTTTTCATCGTTTCACTTTCTTAATTGTTCGCTGATTAATTACACAAAATGTTTAAGACTCTAATATATATCGGGGTCCTGGGAAAAAAGTTAATTTATTAACAATTTTTGCTACCATTTCCACTCTAATGGATGTCTTAAATAATTACGTACGTACGAGTATGTTCCAGATTTCATGGTTTACAATAAAACGTTGACTAAACAGTTTTTGATTTAAAAAAAATTTTTTGTGCATTTTCGAAATTGAGGTTTAGGAAAAGTTAAGTGCAAATGAGCGGCCATATTTTTTAAAGAAAAAGTGAATTTTTTAGTATGATAGTTTTTTTATTATTTTTTTAATAAAATTTGGAAAAGTTTAAAGTAAATAAAAAAAATTTCTTTATTAAAGAAAATGTGCAAAATTTTTTGAATTCCCGTAAATGCCATTTTGACATTGAAGATGCAATGAAGTGCAAAGAATAAAAATGAATTACTTGAAAAATTATTTCTGGAGCAATTTGGACAGCAATAAAAAAAATCCTTTCAAGTTTATAATATTTTTTTATTAATGCAAAATTAAAAAACAAAAACTTTAATTCAACACGTTGTTGTCATTTATGAACACGTTGTTCCTTTTATGAATAATGTCATTTGCTGTTTTAAAACTTCTGTGACAGAGTTATCTATTTTGTGGCTTAGAAAATCAACGCCTGTCATTTGCCAGCTGTCAACCACATACGAGGTCTGTTCAAAAAGTATCGTTTTTTTTCAAAAACCACATACGAGATCTGCTCAAAAAGTTGTGTTTTTTCAAAAATTATTTATTTATTCATGAATATCTATTTTGTCCCCTTCAAAGTAATCCCCACCAAATATTATACACTTATGCCACCGTTTTTTCCAATCCTCCAAGCACTTCAAAAAATCATTTTTTTTTATCTTATTCAGCTCCTCCTTCGATGCGGTCTTTATCTCCTCAATCGTAGCGTAGCGTCATCCTTTCATGGCGCTCTTCAGTTTCAGGAACAAGAAAAAGTCACAGGGGGCCAGATCTGGAGAATACGGTGGCTGCGGCATTATTAGTGTGTTGTTTTTGGTCAAAAATGGCAAAAGACAATTTTTGTTCTTTCACAAATGCGGATGTTTCTGGCGGATAACTTGCAGGTAATATTCCTTATTGACCGTTCTACGCTGTGGTAAGAACTCATGATGCACTACGCCCCTGCAATCGAAGAAAACTGTAAGCAAAACCTTCACATTCGACCGAACTTGGCGAGCTTTTTTCGGTCTTGGCTCGTGCGGCAGCTTCCATTGGGATGATTGAGCTTTGGTTTCCATGTCATAACCATAAACCCATGATTCGTCACCAGTTATGACCTTATGGAGCAAATTTGGGTCATCGCGAACAGAGTCCAACAGCTCCTTAATAATGTTAATGCAATGCTGTTTCTGGTCTAAATTGAGCAAAAATCATAGACGAGCCAAAACACGTGCAAGCAAAGCAGCTGTCAAAAATTAACTGAACATTCAAATTAGGCTGAACTTGTCGGCATAATAGAAAGATATGAGTACGAACATAACGCCACAAAAAAATCGAAAATCGATTATACGTAACCCGCGGAAATTCAAAATTCGCGATACTTTTTGAACAGACCTCGTATATTATTTAAGATAAAATTTATTTAGGATAAAGCTTGCCATTTTTTTATCATAAATCGTTTAACTACTAAATAATAATAAATAAGGCAAAATTGTAAAAATTTTCTTCGAAAGTGGTAATTCTGCTGTAGCCATTTTTCTAGCATAATTTTCTGCAGCGATGAGGCTTTTTTCTCGTTCAAGTAATGATGGAGAAGCCATTGTATTCGCAAAAAGTGACTGTCTTGTGTGCATTTTGATCTTAATTGAAAAATTTGCTTCTTTATGATTTTCTTTGAAAATGAAAGATAAGAGAAAATTCTTTACCTTTTTTTGTCTTAAACTTAAGGATTTAAATCTAGATCAAGAAAACAATGCAAAAAATTACACAGCATGACAAATTTTCGCTTTATTGCCCGAAAAATAGCTCAGAGGAGATAATTTTAGATGACAAGATTTTGTGATGTTAATTGTCACCTAAAATTGTGTGATTTGACACTGTGGAAACTTTTCTTATAAAGTTACATCAAATATGTGATTTATGGAGATAATCCATAAACCATAGAAAATTAATATCCTTCAAGAAATGCTCTTCCGAAATTTGCGAAAATATCATCAAAAATTACCTGAAAAAGTATCGAATCCTGGAGGAAGTCTCATGGTAATCATTTGAATAATGTTATATCTTTTGTATAATGTCAAAATTTAAATAATAAAATAAAATAAAATTTTAGGAGCAAATTGGATAATTCTTTTTTGCATTTAATCTGTGTATACTCTAGGAAGTCCGCAATATCTAAAACCCATTCCAATACTAGCCTCCCTTCCTGATAAACTGTTCAAAAATAAAGACTAAAAAAAAAGTTAAATTTATCATTTGTTCTCGTATTTCTTCGAGACTTCTTTTGCGTTCAGAAATTTTCTTTTTCTGTTTTAAGGAATTTTTAATTTCACCAAATGACGAAACTACAATAATTACCAGCCTGATGACATTTAATTTATTTCCGAAATATGAACCCTTTTGGGAGCTTCGACTCGAAAGGTTAATCCCAAATGGCGTTAGGACCAAAACTGTCCCATTCGTGTATGAATATTTGTTGTTGAACTCGAGCCATTACCGTCGATTCATAAATTAAGAACTCATTAGCATGAAATATGGTGGAATTTATCTACCATATTCGAGGAGCAGAACACTTCGAGGTGTTTAAATCTATTTCGATGATGATTGGGGCATTCAGTTCGGATATTTTCTGAAAAATGTGTTGGTGCTACTGCAATTGGAAACGATGTATTCCGATTGTCACTGTTCCTTGGCGTTTCCCTAGAAGATCGGTGCTTCTGTCAAATGAGATGATTTTTTCAGGCAGAAGGCTTACAAATGAAAATTATGACCCATAAATTAGCCCTTTAACCCATTAATTTTGGTTGTCCTTATAGCTTGTTGGCTTAGAGAGTGCGCTATAATTTGTTTCCCTTCTAGAACCGAACTACATTAAATGGAGTTGCATACACCTTAAACTAAATCATACGACGAAGATGCCTTTTTCGGATGGTTGGAGGGAGAGAGGGGGGTAGACTACTTACAAAAAGACATTATTTGTGGTATTTTGAGTATAAAGTGTTCGGCTCCATGCTTGGATTTAGATTGTCTTCGTTTCGATATGCGTGCACACCGTAGTTGACATGTTTGTGACCACTTCTATAATCGATAATGTCTGTTTTGTTTGGTAAACGTTGTTTGTGTATCTAAATTTAACAAAAAAATTCACATACTTTTCGTTGTCTATTTTGAATAACTTTCTTAGTTTAGAACTAGCTTGAAACTTTTCCAATGCATTCATTCCGATTCGGTTGGCATTTTAAAACGTTTAGCGATTCCGAAAAGGGATTCCTTCGCGACTTTTTTTCATTTCTTCTCTTATTTTAGAAAGTATCTCTACTTTCATATCTGGCAGAGCAAATGTATTTGATTTTCTTTTACTCTAAAAAAATAAGAAAAAACTTACAAAAATTCTACTACAATTTAACGATCAGAAAATCAGAATCGATCGTACAAAAATCGATGTCGCTGTCAACGCCGCCAAACACGAATCCGTCCATTTCTGATTACGATTAATTGTTATCAAACGTGTGCAAATGTGTTTGTTTTGCCTGGCAACTCTGAAATTTTATAATTAATCACTTTCGAAGAAGACGGTAGTGTGGCGACAAAGGGAGAGTCAAACACACGCCGCATCGCTTCGTTTTTGTAAAAATAGCATCAAAATTGAATGCCATCATTTGAGGATGCACTGATGCTACTGATAACATTTAAAACAACGTTTCTGCATGCTTCAGACTATCGTGTTTAGAGCTCAACTATTTCGGGGGATGTTGGGAGAATCAAAATAGCTGTATTGGTTGGTAATTTATTGACGGCGATCGTGATCGTTCATCGGTTATCGAATAAAAAAATACCGATTAGAAAATAACCAAAATAAAAGGTATTAAAATGATCGGAATTAGTTGATAAGAAATGAAGGTTATTCAAAAATACAAGGAAACATACAAAAATAAACACAATCCTAATTTTTATGTCAAACGATCGTGCCAAATTAATAGAAAAAAATTTAATAAATTATTTTTTTTCGCAATTTTTTTTTTTTTTCAAAAATAATTTAAAATTAATTTAAATTCCAATAATTAATTTATGATAATTTGCTTTTAATTTACAGTTCAATCAAGATCTTTACTCAACATCGGGAGTTCCATTAGCATCATCAAGTGCATCGGGAAGCTCTCACTCACCATGTAGTCCAATTTTGCCATCGGTTTCAGTGAATGCAGTAGCTGCGGCTGCTGTTGCCTCCCACAATATCACCTCGACAAGTACGGCCTTGCCAACGATACCAATTGGAACAAGTACACTCCACAGGACAATCACCAAAGAAGAACACGATATTAGCGCGGGACGAAATGACAATGAAGGTAATTTTTTATTTTCTCTTCCTTTTTTATTTATTTTTAGTAACAAAAACGGGACGTAGTAATCAGGACGGCAGTAGAGATGTCAACTAACATTCCCAATAGCAGTCCCTACCGCTCTTGAAGGTATCGTGATTCATCCTGTAACTCAGTTCCCAACAACACAACAGGAATATGAAATTGCATTGGGCTTCGGGTCATGCGGGTATTTTGGGTAATAAGTGCGAGGTCAAGCGGGAAAAGTATTCTGCGTCCTGTATCCACAGTAATTTAACTTGTCTGATAACCAAATGGCATTTAACATCTTTGCCTCTCAGAGACAAATGACTGGACAATGAGCAATACTTTTTAATCAATTCATTGGTCAGTATACTCAACATCATTAATAAAATTTTGAGCACAAAAGCTACTCAGAGTTAGGACTGGACATTCTGCTGTCAATCATAATTTCCTTTTTTAAAACAACCCCCGTCCCATCTGTCAATCCTGTAGCGTTTATATAACAATCCCTCGCATACTAAGTGAATGCCACCTAATCCAGTATTTCTTTGCGATGAAGCTCCTGCATCCAATATTCCATTTCCAAGTCCTTCATTTAATTTTCTAAAACAAACTAAATAGTGGGCCATCTGTTCTTATTTTTTAACTAAGAGAAAACACATATATCGTTAGCAAGCATCGACCTTCTTGAAACCAAAGCTGATTCACATTTTATTCATTTAATTTCAACCATAAAAAATTCGTTGACATGTTACGATATCGGTCAAAATTCCCTGTAATGGGTTCCGCCAGCCCTTAAACCGCATTATACAGTGGCTTTTTTATTGGATGCGTTGGTTTTTTATAAATAGGGGGTTTTTCGGGCCCCAGATTCGATGATGGTAAAGATAATTTTAGTTTGGATGATGAAAATGCGTCGTTCTATTATCTCCATGACAAACACTGTACAGGATGAGCGAGTCATATTAAATGGACTTATTTGTTTCTGGGGAAAAAATCACAAAAAAAACATATTTTTTGGTGTTCGAGTAAAAAATTGTTCAATTCGGTTCAAAGAGATTAGTTATGATCACTTATTAAATATGACATCGGGCAAGTGGTCGCCCTGAGCTCGAATGGCATAATGTCTCCGTCTTTCGGCGTTTTCCATCACATTTCCAAGTGTTTTGGCTGATACAGCAGCAATTTCCTAGCGGATGTTGGCCTCTAGTTCGTCTAGAGTCCTTGGCTTGTTGATACAAGCCTTTGACTCTAAGTAGTCGTACATAAAAAAGTCTGGCGGCGTCAAATCAGGCAAACGCAGTGGCCAGTCACAATCACTTTTTTTTAATATCAAACGACTAGGGAGCAATAGCTTAAAAATTTTTAATATCAAATCGAAAATCTACTGGTTTACGAGCTCCGCCTTGATGAAAACATAAAAAAATCGTTTATCATAACCCGCGAACGCTCCTCCTCATTGACGGCTGTTGTATGACCAGGTTTACCTTTAAAAAAAATGACCCAATACTATATCAGCACAAATTCGCTTTTTATTTGAACACCTGGGATTAGCGGCAGTATCATAAGACAAGAATATTTTGTGCAAACGCATTATTGTGTTCTTTGACGGCGCACTTTTCACTTTATTTCTTTGTCCCACGCACGTTGAGTTTTCACAATTGAAAAGTTATTTTGAATGTACAGTTGACCAATTTCAGCGCGTTCAGGTGGCATGTACTACTCCATTGTAAAAATCTACTTGGATCTATGCGAATCCCTGTAAAATATAACCTTAAAATTCCACTCTATTTAATGTTGTTCCTATTAACGAAGATTAGAGATTATAATTTTTTTTTTATTTGCCTACAAAATATAATTTTGACACGCGTATATATTCGTCTGATCTCGGCCAATCGGCTTCAAATGATGCACAAAAAGCTGTCCACCAATCAAATTCGGCTACTGCGGTGACGCTCCAAGCGACTATTAGTCGGTGTAGTCGAAAAGAGGAAGCCGCCGCAGTGAGCACCAATTAGTCAACACCATTCAATTTCATGCATCGAATTATAATAATTATCGTGCTCCATTATAACTAATTTTGTATCTGACAGGAGGTATGTAGATTGCGGCGAATCATGTGGGCTACTTTGTTTTTTCTTAAACAATTTTCCTTAATGTGAGCAGCTGTGAAACAAAACAACGTTAATTTTACTTTCGATAAAAATATTCACCGGTCAAGTTGTAAAAATGCCACAAGATCAAATTTGGAGGGGAACACAGCGCAATATGTGAGAAAAAACCATTTGGAGACGAAATATACGAACCCATCACTAGCACCGTCATCGTCATCGCCGTCCATATTTAAATCGGATTATTGGTCCGGAAGAAAAACAGGATGATGATGAATACGGCAAGGTGGAAGCGTGCAGTCCGCAGTTGCCATGAATTTTCAAAAAGCACCGCGACTTCATCTGAGAAATTTCTGGCATACCTGAATTAGCGAACAACGAACGTCCGACGAAACGAACTAAAAACTGACGGGACGGACGAACGAATAATCGAATCGTCGGCTACACGGTTGGTCGAATGGAAGAGAGCTAAGGAAACGCAGCCTAGGTCTTATCTTATCGAACTAACACGCTCGCAGCTTATTCATAGAGCGAGGCGACTAGGCTAGAAGTCGCACCAAAGCATCACTGTCAGAGGGAATCGCAAACGCACACCAATGCGACAAGTCTATTTGAAGTACTATCGGCCGCCTATAATCGACTTGATGCGCCATTGTGACGGTATCCATTATCGCAGGTCAATCCATACGAGTTTATCTGCACCGACTTCGCTGCCGTACCATAAACGACAAACGTATATTCTCTTCTTGAAGAGATTTTAGCCCATCAGTATTCCTCTTTCTCGCTCTCTGTAACCATCAAAGATTTTCCATTCAATAAGGCGAAACTCTTCTATCCCACGCAATTCAATTGCAAAACTAGTGAAATTATTTCGCACGAGTAGATTTATTGGAACTTTTCGCATTTCTCTGGACTCAATATCTGAAAAAGTTTCTGTTAAATTTTCATCAATTTAAATAGATAACAAAATTAATTCTTTATAAATCAACTAGTCAATTACGAGTACCAAAATATGGGAAAAATTTCTAAAAAGGTAAAATACAAAAGTAAACATTTCCGGAAAAATTTGTTTCAGGCAAAATTGTTTCAATAAAAATTATTTCAGTAAAAATTTGTTCAGTAAAATTTTTTCAGGAAACATTTTTTCAGTCAAAATTGTTTCAGTAAAAATTGTTTCAGTAAAAATTGTTTCAGTAAATATTATTTCAGTAAAAATTGTTTCCGTAAAAATTGTTTCAGTAAAAATTGTTTCAGTAAATATTGTTCTAATAAAAATTAATTCAGTAAAAATTGTTTCAGTAAAAATTTTTTCAGTAAAAATCGTTTCAGTTAAAATAGTTTCAGTAAAAATTGTTTCAGGAAAAATTGTTTCACGAAAACTAGTTTCAGTAAAAATCGTTCAGTCAAATTTGGTTCAGAAAAATTGTTTCGAGAAAAACTGTCCAAGCAAAATTGTTTTAGTAAAAATCGTTTCTGTAAAAATTGTTTCAGTAAATTTAGTTTCAGTTAAAATTGTTTCAGTAAAAATGGTTTCAGTAAAAATTGTTTCAGAAAAAAGCGTTTCAGTCAAAATCGTTTCAGTTAAAATTGTTTCAGTACAAATAGTTTCAGTTAAAATTATACCATTTGAAATTGTTTCAGTAAAACTTGCTTCAGTAAAAATAGTTTCAGTAAAAATCGTTTCAGTAAAAATTGTTTCAGTAAAACTAGTTTCAGTAAGAATCGTTCAGTCAAAATTGTTTCACGAAAAATTGTTTCGAGTAAAACTGTTCAAGCAAAATTGTTTTAGTAAAAATCGTTTCTGCAAAAATTGTTTCAGTAAATTTAGTTTCAGTAAAAATAGTTTCAGTAAAAATAGTTTTAGTAAAAATTGTTTCAGAAAAAAGCGTTTCAGTCAAAATCGTTTCAGTTAAAATTGTTTCAGTAGAAATAGTTTCAGTTAAAATTATACCATTTGAAATTATTTCAGTAAAACTTGTTTCAGTAAAAATAGTTTCAGTAAAAATTGTTTCAGTAAAAATTGTTTCAATTAAAATTGTTACAGGAAAAGGCGTTTTAGTGAAAATTGTTTCAGTAAAAATAGTTTCTGTAAAAATTTGTTCAATAAAAATTGTTTCTGGAAAAATCGTTGCAGTAAAACTTATTTTAGTAAAAATAGTTTCAGCAAAAATTGTTTCAGTAAAAATAGTTTCAGTAGAAATTGTTTAAGGAAAACTAGTTTCAGGAAAAATTGTTTCAGTAAAAATTGTTTCAGTAAAAATAGTTTCAGTAAAAATCGTTTCAGTAAAAATTGTTTCAGTAAAACTAGTTTCAGTAAGAATCGTTCAGTCAAAATTGTTTCACGAAAAATTGTTTCGAGTAAAACTGTTCAAGCAAAATTGTTTTAGTAAAAATCGTTTCTGCAAAAATTGTTTCAGTAAATTTAGTTTCAGTAAAAATTGTTTCAGTAAAAATAGTTTCAGTAAAAATTGTTTCAGAAAAAAGCGTTTCAGTCAAAATCGTTTCAGTTAAAATTGTTTCAGTACAAATAGTTTCAGTTAAAATTATACCATTTGAAATTATTTCAGTAAAACTTGTTTTAGTAAAAATAGTTTCAGTAAAAATTGTTTCAGTAAAAATTGTTTCAATTTAAATTGTTACAGGAAAAGGCGTTTTAGTGAAAATTGTTTCAGTAAAAATAGTTTCTGTAAAAATTTGTTCAATAAAAATTGTTTCTGGAAAAATCGTTGCAGTAAAACTTATTTCAGTAAAAATAGTTTCAGCAAAAATTGTTTCAGTAAAAATAGTTTCAGTAGAAATTGTTTAAGGAAAACTAGTTTCAGGAAAAATTGTTTCAGTAAAAATTGTTTCAGTAAAAATAGTTTCAGTAAAAATAGTTTCAGTAAAAATTGTTTAAGGAAAACTAGTTTCAGTAAAAATCGTTCAGTCAAAATTGTTTCAGGAAAAATTGTTTCAGTAAAAATTGTTTCAGTAAATATTGTTCTAATAAAAATTAATTCAGTAAAAATTGTTTCAGTAAAAATTTTTTCAGTAAAAATCGTTTCAGTTAAAATAGTTTCAGTAAAAATTGTTTCAGGAAAAATTGTTTCACGAAAACTAGTTTCAGTAAAAATCGTTCAGTCAAATTTGGTTCAGAAAAATTGTTTCGAGAAAAACTGTCCAAGCAAAATTGTTTTAGTAAAAATCGTTTCTGTAAAAATTGTTTCAGTAAATTTAGTTTCAGTTAAAATTGTTTCAGTAAAAATGGTTTCAGTAAAAATTGTTTCAGAAAAAAGCGTTTCAGTCAAAATCGTTTCAGTTAAAATTGTTTCAGTACAAATAGTTTCAGTTAAAATTATACCATTTGAAATTGTTTCAGTAAAACTTGCTTCAGTAAAAATAGTTTCAGTAAAAATCGTTTCAGTAAAAATTGTTTCAGTAAAACTAGTTTCAGTAAGAATCGTTCAGTCAAAATTGTTTCACGAAAAATTGTTTCGAGTAAAACTGTTCAAGCAAAATTGTTTTAGTAAAAATCGTTTCTGCAAAAATTGTTTCAGTAAATTTAGTTTCAGTAAAAATAGTTTCAGTAAAAATAGTTTTAGTAAAAATTGTTTCAGAAAAAAGCGTTTCAGTCAAAATCGTTTCAGTTAAAATTGTTTCAGTAGAAATAGTTTCAGTTAAAATTATACCATTTGAAATTATTTCAGTAAAACTTGTTTCAGTAAAAATAGTTTCAGTAAAAATTGTTTCAGTAAAAATTGTTTCAATTAAAATTGTTACAGGAAAAGGCGTTTTAGTGAAAATTGTTTCAGTAAAAATAGTTTCTGTAAAAATTTGTTCAATAAAAATTGTTTCTGGAAAAATCGTTGCAGTAAAACTTATTTTAGTAAAAATAGTTTCAGCAAAAATTGTTTCAGTAAAAATAGTTTCAGTAGAAATTGTTTAAGGAAAACTAGTTTCAGGAAAAATTGTTTCAGTAAAAATTGTTTCAGTAAAAATAGTTTCAGTAAAAATCGTTTCAGTAAAAATTGTTTCAGTAAAACTAGTTTCAGTAAGAATCGTTCAGTCAAAATTGTTTCACGAAAAATTGTTTCGAGTAAAACTGTTCAAGCAAAATTGTTTTAGTAAAAATCGTTTCTGCAAAAATTGTTTCAGTAAATTTAGTTTCAGTAAAAATTGTTTCAGTAAAAATAGTTTCAGTAAAAATTGTTTCAGAAAAAAGCGTTTCAGTCAAAATCGTTTCAGTTAAAATTGTTTCAGTACAAATAGTTTCAGTTAAAATTATACCATTTGAAATTATTTCAGTAAAACTTGTTTTAGTAAAAATAGTTTCAGTAAAAATTGTTTCAGTAAAAATTGTTTCAATTTAAATTGTTACAGGAAAAGGCGTTTTAGTGAAAATTGTTTCAGTAAAAATAGTTTCTGTAAAAATTTGTTCAATAAAAATTGTTTCTGGAAAAATCGTTGCAGTAAAACTTATTTCAGTAAAAATAGTTTCAGCAAAAATTGTTTCAGTAAAAATAGTTTCAGTAGAAATTGTTTAAGGAAAACTAGTTTCAGGAAAAATTGTTTCAGTAAAAATTGTTTCAGTAAAAATAGTTTCAGTAAAAATAGTTTCAGTAAAAATTGTTTAAGGAAAACTAGTTTCAGTAAAAATCGTTCAGTCAAAATTGTTTCAGGAAAAATTGTTTCGAGAGAAACTGTTCAAGCAAAAATGTTTTAGTAAAAATCGTTTCAGTAAAAATTGTTTCAGTAAATTTAGTTTCAGTAAAAATTGTTTCAGTAAAAATAGTTTCAGTAAAAATTGTTTCAGTAAAAATCGTTTTAGTTAAAATTGTGTCAGAAAAAATAGTTTCAGTAAAAATTCTTTCAGGCAAAATTGTTTTAGTAAAAATCGTTTCAGTAAAAATTGTTTCAGTAAATTTAGTGTCAGTAAAAATTGTTTCAGTAAAATTAGTTTCAGTAAAAATCGTTCCAGTTAAAATTGTTTCAGAAAAAAGCGTTTCAGTCAAAATCGTTTCAGTTAAAATTGTTTCAGTACAAATAGTTTCAGTCAAAATTATATCATTCGAAATTGTTTCAGTTAAAACAGTTTGAGTAAAAATTATTTTAGTAAAAATTATTTCAGTAAAAAAATTTTCAGTAAAAATCGTTTTAGTGAAAATTGTTCATGAAAATCAAATTTTTCATAAAAGAAAAATATTTTTTTTTATTCTCGAAGAAAAAAAATCTCACAATGAACTTTTTTTTATTTACGCCATATTTAATACGTAACGCCTCATCGGCTTTTTATTATACAAAATTTGACAACATGAACACGTGCATAAATCTACTATTTTTTATGATATTTTCTTTAGCAAATAATAATTATTTATAATGAAATAAATCAAGATTAATTAACTGAAATGATTTATGGGCGTCGCAAATCTTTAAAAAAATTCTTGACATAGCAAACATACTCGAATTTATCGATTGGCCAGTAACTGATACATACTTCCCAACCCCGCCCGACACTCGCTTGCTTCCTTTCCTATTAATATTCGATTTTAGCTTTTCTGCTTTTGTGTTTTTCTCGTTTTTCCATGATTTTTGAAGGAGGAAAAAAATCTGAAATCTGCACGGCAGCAGTCGTGACTGACTGACAAGGCCATTTCCTGTAGTGAAAAAGAGCCCGACAAAAAACGAAACAGCCTCATTGAAAGTCGTTGGAATTGTCAGTGGGTGTGGGGCGGAGCGTATGACAATTGAAAAATGCTGCAAAATCAACTAAACAGCAAGAAGAGCATTTTTCTAAAAGTTGAACCAAATATTACAAAAAAATGTTGGAAATTCGATTAAAAATCGATTAAATCGGAAATTTTCTTAAATTTAAAATATGAAAATTGTGTAAAGTTTTTCAAAGCGATGCCAGCTTTTCATGAATTGAAAGCAAGGTGATCCGTAATAACTCAGACGGCTTCATACTCGTACCTGCCTTTGCACAGTTGCTTGCTCGCTTAAAAATAATAAAAACAATACCGTAGGTGGTGGCCGCCGTTAAGTTTAGATAAAAAGCCGCCTCCTACTTGCTGAGAACTTTCCTAATTTATAAATCAAACTCGCGTGTGAAAAATATCATTATTAGTGTGTATGCTACTCAATTAGCGCGTTTATTGCTTTTCCCATAATATTTGGCATTCCAAGTTGAAGATAAACAGAAATTCTGATAAAAAAAGATGTGCTCGCGGACAAAAGCTTAATGTCTCAGCGGAATGCTTTTAAATTCAATGCTTAGCGAGATAAGTTCCTCGGAAATTCCTCTCTCCCTGCTCTATTTTTAAATTTCCGATTCCGACTTTGATTAACTTCGAATCGCTTTGCCTTTAAACACATAGAAGAAAAAAAACTATTTTTAAATTTTCAAATTATTAATGAGATGCGTTAATATTTTTATTGGTTTATCATCGTGTTGACATAATAAATGAAAAATGGCGTGAATTTAATTTCTAAATGAGCTGAGAAATATTTATTTTGATCTTTAAGCGACTATTTGATTAAAAGATACTATATGGGACATGTTATCTAGAATAATGTCAAAAACAATCATTATTTCATAAAGTCGCATTTATACGTACTTTTGGATAAAATTTTCAGTAAAACGTATTTCAGTTAAAATATTCATAAAAAACTTACTTTCAGTAAAAATTATTTTAGTAAAAATTCAGTGAAAATTCTTTCAGTAAAAATTGTTCTAATAAAAATTGTTTCCGTGAAAATTGTTGCAGTAAAAATTGTTTCAGTAAAAACCATTTCTGTAAAAATCGATTCAGCAAAAATAGTTTCAGTAAAAATTGTTTCAGTAAAAAATTGTTGTAGTAAAAATTTCTTCAGAAAAAAAACTTTCAGTAAAAATTATTGTGGTAAAATTGTCTTCAGTAAAAATTGTTACAGTAAAAATCGTTCCAATCAAAATTGTTTCATTAAAAATTGTTTCAGTACAAATTGTTTCAGTAAAAATGGTTTCAAAGAAAATTGTTTCAGTCAAAATTTGTTCAGTAAAAATTGCTTCAGTAATAATTGTTACAGCAAAAATGGTTCCCATCAAAATTGTTTTAGAAAAATTGAATTTCAGTAAAAATTGTTGCAGTAAAAATCGTTCCAATCAAAATTGTTTCAGTTAAAATTATTTCAGCCAAAATTATTTTTATAAAAATTGTTTCAGTAAAATTCGTTCTAATCAAAATTGTTTCAGTGAAAATTGTTTCAATAAAAACGGCTTCAGTAAAAATTGTTTAAGTAAAAATCGTTCTAATATAAATTGTTTCATTAAAATTATTTTAATAAAAATTCACTAAAAACTCTCTCAGTAAAAATTGTTTTAGTAAAAATTATTTCAGTGAAAATTGTTGCAGTAAAAATTGTTTCAGTAAAAATCGTTCCAATCGAAATTGTTTCAGTAAAAATCTTTCCAATTAAAATTGTTGCAGTAAAAATAATTTCATTAAAATCGTTCTAATCAAAATTGTTTCAGTCAAAATCGTTCTAATCAAAATTGTTTCATTAAAATTATTTTAATGAAAATTCACTAAAAACTCTCTCAGTAAAAATTGTTTAAGTAAAAATTGTTTCAGTGAAAATTGTTGCAGAAAAAATTGTTTCAGTAAAAATTATTCCAATCAAAATCGTTTCAGTAAAAATTGTTTCAGTAAAAATCGTTCCAATCAAAATGGTTTCATTAAAAATATTTTAATGAAAATTCAGTAAAATCTCTTTCAGTAAATATAGTTTGAGTAAAAATAATTTTATTAAAAATTGTTTCGATAAAAGTTTTTAATTCAAAAAATCTTTTTCAATACAAATTTTGAGTGAAGGGAATTATTTTTCAGTAAGAATATTTGTTAAAAAACAAGCCCAATTGAAAAATTCTGAATAAGTTATTCATTGTTATTACTGATCAAAGTGGCTGACCATAAAAAAAAGTGCAGATTTCGATCAAAATAAAACCGCGTCTTTAACAGAAAATATAAACAAAACCGCATGTCGGATTAGAAGAACAGTTCACCTGAGATGCTCGACTGACCTTTGGGTCATGATTGGTATTTGAAGAGGTTTTCCCACGCTTCACATAACCAGACATGTTACGAATATAATAGTTTCCGTTAGTAACAGCAGAGAAATCAGGGAAAGCGTTTACTTGCAAAACTTCTCCACTAAGAATGAACATTAAACAAAAAAAAACAAAAATAAATTTTCTAGAAAAAAAAACGTATATCGAAAGCTATGTTAAAGCCAATCGTTTTGGAGTATTTTAATTTTTTAAGCCTTGTTTTCGTATTTTTTAATATTCCAACCCAAAAATATTTAACATTTTTTAAAGTTGATACGAAAAATAAATCGCTTTTTTTTTAACAAATAAATTATTTTTTTTCTGTGTTCAAAAAAAGCTGATTTCGGTTTGGTGCCATTAAAATGTGCTTTTACCCCGAAACTATGTCGACAACTCATATGAAAATTGTTTAATTTCTTTTAACCATAAAAATCCTCCAATATGTAATATTTTTTGAAAAGATCAAAACAAAAAAATACCAATTAATCAACAACAAAATCTATACGAAAAATCTTCAAATCTAAAAAATACAAAATAAACCAATGTCAACTCAACCAAGGGTAAGGGAAATTAACAAAATTCACTCTTAAAATTTAGGAAACACAAAAATTGAACAAATAAAAAGTCCTTTGAACTCCTCAAAGTCCTTTGAATGAGGACATACTCAATATACATACATGCTCGTATAAAAATGTTTAGTGCAGAAAATCTAATAAAAAATGTGAAAATTGTCATTTGTTGAAAAAGTTCTTTCTTCTTTCCTATTTTTTTTTCGTAATTTTAAAAATGCCTTGAAGATTTTTCCCGCAAAGATAAAAAAAAATTCAATGCTTGCTTGGCTGTTGTCCATTTGCCTTTCAACATGTCATTTTTTAATTTCATTTTAATAAAAATTAACCAAAGAACATCCCGAAAATAAATATAATAAATGGAGAAAAAAATTCTCTCATGAAAAATACTAAGGACGAAATCGAAATTCAGGATATGAATTCTATGAGACGCTTGTAAAATACCAAAACGTACTAGAATTTATGAGGTGAATGCGATACATACAAACAACAGCCAAGCAGAAGGAAATGTTCTACATTGAACATATGATGGAGCAAGTGTTCGGGGGGGAGTAGGGTAAGGAAATGAAATAATATTTACTGGCTCACAGACTGAATATGAGTTTTGATAAAAAAAAAACCCCATCCGCAAAATGCAAAAAAAAAACAATAAAAATAAAAGATGAAAAATTTACGTAAACATTCACCATTTTCTACTTTACGGAGGCGGGGGAATTTTTTAAATTTGCACAACATATGATCGTACCACACACACGCATACCGAAATGGATATTACACGTCCATCGAATGTACAAAAGGAATTTTTTGCGATGAAAAAATATAAAAAGAAATTTTTGAGCTACACTTCAGCGAGGAACACGTGAGTTTGGCTGAACCATTTGTGGCACAGAAATTCGAACCTTGCCGCTCTTCATCCAATAAATTCATATTTTTTGGGCAGTTAAAAAAAGTTTTGAGCATAGTTGAGTAAAGCTTTGAATTTTCTAATGGATTATCAAAAGAGAAAGTAAAGTTTAATAAAAAAAAATAAAAAAAAAAAGCCCAACAGCCTCTGGTCACAATTTCCTTCAACGCCGCACTAGCAAAGTCCCTCAAGCCGACTTTGTTCGAACGTTCAGCTTTGCATACGAAGAAGCTCATAACCATTGATGTCGTTGGTTATTTATTCCCCACCCTTTGCCACTGACCAAACCAACGACTGACCATGTCTCATCATAAATTCACGGTTGCCAGAGAGGGCATCGTTCATGTTTTACGATTATTGTAATTTTATCACTGCCCTTGTCCTTTGCATTTGCAGGTTGTTCCCGTGTCTATCCTGCGTTCCCTTTTATGCAAAAACAGTTGACGAGCATTCGTAAACGTAAAGGAACTCGTCTTATCCGGAATCGGTACTGAATTTATTGTTTTTGTTTGGTCTGCACGATTCAGTCCCGATATTGTTGACTGATCGCGTACATGTTTGTGAGAGGGGAGGGAGCGGAACGCAAAACATTTCAGTTAGTCACCGAGTTGAATGGTCATCTTGTTCGGGGGCACTCTGTCCGCAACAGCAATGCAAGTGTCCACATTTTGACGGAACGAGAATTATTGAGGAATCAATCGAAGTTCGTATTTCAGCGGAGAATCTAGAAATGGAAGAAAAAATTGTAACGGCGAACTTCCTCGGTAGCCAAATGGCAATGTGCTCGTCGAAGTGTAGCTCTTGCCATTGTGGTGGGGTGGCTTGTGGCTTGAAGGATTCGAGCTGCACAACATTTGCACAATCGAGCTTGAACGATGGACGGATGGATGGATATTCTGATAAAATTGAATTAAATTAAGAAAAACATGATGACGTGATAACATAGTGCGATTGTCAACTGTTTATGCTCGCGATTCGCCCGATTGCCGGTTGCCGATTACCAATTGCCGATTGCTGATTACCATGGACGAGACGACGCGACGACTTTGTCGGGTGGGGTAGTGGACTCATCGAATTTTACGGCCGTTTGTCATTTCGATGCGTCGGACGTATGACACACGAGCTATTGGACAGAAACGAGACATGAACACCAGTGATCGCTAACGATAATATTGTGTCCACCAAAAGACCTCGAAAGGAGGGTTTCGTGTGAAGAAAAAAGAAACGCAGCAGCTCGAATCCGGTGTTGAGTCTACGCACCTGTAAGTACCATTCACCAAACCCACCAAAGAACACTACCAACTCCATAAGTGATGAATATGCTTTTCAAAATAATAGCAAAAAAATTTCACTCTAAAAACAACCATAAAAAGAGGAAAAATCAATAAAAATAAAGTTGAAAAGTCATTCGTGAACTCGTCAATGTGATCTTCAGTTTTGCTGACATTAAAATGTGGGATAAATGGAAAGGCAAAAGGTTCCCCTGCAGCCCCGAAGTCACCACTGGCTGACGAATTCCAATTTCAGGTTTAACAACTCATTATAAAATCGGCTGTGGTTCATTATTAAAAGTTCTCTGCTTTGCTAATTTAATTAAGTAAATACAACCGGCCGTTGGTGATATGAAAGAATTTATAAGCAAAACATTTAATGGCAATTTACCATGAAATCGAAACACAATAAAATATTCACGAAACAATTTTTTTTTGGATACAAACTACAAAAAAATTGGATATAAAATAAAAAAATTACAACATTCTGAAAATTTACGCAAGAAAATGCAGTTTTTAATGGAACAATTTTTGACTAAAACAATTTTTATTGAAAGGATTTTAACTGAAACAATTTTGGACTAAAACAATTTTTATTGAAAGGATTTTCGACTAGAAAATTTTGACTAAAACAGTTGTTGGCTTAAATCATTTTTGACTAGACCAACTTTTACTGAAACAATTTTTACTGAAACGATGTTTACTGAAACAATTTTTATTGAAATAATTTTGACTGAAACAATTTTTACTTGAACGATTTTTACTGAACCAATTTTTACTGAAACTATTTTTATTGAGACAATTTTTACTGGAACTATTTTTACTGAAACAATTTTTACTGAAACAATTTTTACTGGAACGATTTTTACTGAAACTATTTTAACTGAAACAGTTTTTACTGGAACGATTTTTACTAGAACAATTTTGAATGAAACAATTTTTACTCGAACAACTTTTACTGAAACAAATTTAACTGAAACGATTTTTACTGAAACAATTTTTACTGAAAGAATTTTTCCTGAAACTATTTCTAATGAAACAATTTTTACTGAAATTTAATTTTTCCTGAAACAATTTTTACTGAAACAATTTTTACTCAAACAATTTTTATTGAAAAGATTTTGACTGCAACAATTTTTGACTCAAACAATTTTTATTGAAAGGATTTTCGACTAGAACAACTTTTACTGAAACAATTTTTCGTGAAAGTTTTTACTGAGACGATTTTTACTGAAACTATTTTTACTGAAATTTAACTTTTACTGAAGCAGTTTTTACTGAAACGATTTTTAGGAAAACAATTTTTACTGAAATAATTTTTACTGAAACAAATTTTATTGAAACGATTTTTACTGAAACAACTTTTACTGAAACAATTTTTACTGAAACGATTTTTATTGAAAAGATTTTGACTGCAACAATTTTTGACTCAAACAATTTTTATTGAAAGGATTTTCGACTTGAACAACTTTTACTGAAACAATTTTTCGTGAAAGTTTTTACTGAGACGATTTTTACTGAAACTATTTTTACTGAAATTCAACTTTTACTGAAGCAATTTTTACTGAAACGATTTTGACTGAACGATTTTTACTGAACGATTTTTACTGATACAGTTTTTACTGAAACAATTTTTACTGAAAGGATTTATACTGAAACAATTTAGACTGAAAAGATTCTTACTGAAACTATTTTTACTGAAACAGTTTTTACTGAAACAATTTTTACTGGAACGAGTTTTACTGAAACTATTTTCACTGAAATTCAACTTTTACTGAAGCAATTTTTACTGAAACGATTTTTAGGGAAACAATTTTTACTGAAACGATTTTTACTGAAAAAATTTAGACTGAAACGATTTCCTGGATAGTTTTTTTGAGCAGAAAATATTTGGTAAACATTTTGGTTCGTGTTCGAATGTTGGGATTTTTTTGCAACCAACAAGGTTACTACAGCGAATTAGAAAATTTTTCTCATTTCACATGCCATGTGCCTTTTTCTCAAAGCATATTAAATTTTCTATATTTTTTTTTTTAATACAAAAAAACTTTGAATATAGAATTTTCATTTTTGCGATACTTTCAAGAAACA
This sequence comes from Atherix ibis, assembly GCA_958298945.1. Classification (NCBI taxonomy): domain Eukaryota; kingdom Metazoa; phylum Arthropoda; class Insecta; order Diptera; family Athericidae; genus Atherix; species Atherix ibis. The sequence goes on along the minus strand of OY282607.1, from coordinate 1,055,829 downwards.
TTTTCCATAAAATGTGCACAAATTATTGGCAAAAAAGAACAATAACAAAAAAAACGCATTCCGATAATTATTATTGCAATCTAGATTTTTGCATATTCGAATGATTTTTTATGCAATTATTTAGTGTCAACAATTTTTATGTATGCACGCTTTTATTTCGATATTGTTGACTAGTCTAATGGGTGACTGGTAAATATTTCGAATGAAGTGGAACAAACATGAATTTAAGCCGCTATTGTTGTGGCGGCCCGTAATTAAAATGAAATTTCCGTGCACTCGTGGACGTGAGGAATTTTTTACGACTTTTAATTTAGCATCAAATGACAAAATAAATCATAAACGGTCGACGGCAGACACAACAATTACAAAAATTCCGCACATTTGAGGCATTCCATTAGAGGCGCGCGCATCTTTTCAAAGAGGAAGCATGCCTGAACTGCGAAATTGAAATCAAATTTGCATGCCGACCTCTTAAGAATGGACCGTGCGTGCGTGGGGGGAGGTTACAGGCGAAACCAAAAACGACGATGACGAAAACGAGAACAGTAGAAGCGACTGCAAAATTGAAGGTGCCATCGTCAACGTGAACGTCAACCGGTCAAAAAGTGCTGCGTCAACACCGACGAACAATAGAAGGCGGAGCGATAGCCGTACGGCAGTGGCGTCAGCAGCCTCGTCTCGAGTTACCTACTCAGCGGCGGTGGCGTCACCCGCTTCCAGCTCCGAAACTAATTGGGCCGAGATAAAATAGTACATAATTAATTAGTTTCTTATCTCGTTAATTATTCATCGTGGAGAGCTGCGGCGTGCGCATATTAAGATCACACAAAAGTATTTTTATGACGGCAATGTTGGTACACAAACATTTTCGGTTTCTCCCAGACTTACGCGGCGTCGGTGGGACTACCGAAAAAAAAATTTTAATCACACCTTCTGAACACAGCTTTTGATATGAAAACAATTCCACCAAAAGGAAAATGATCCTCAAGTCAAATGAATATGTTAAAATATTGAAAATTTTCCGTTTTTGGTATGATATGTAAAAATTAAATTTGGGATTTTTTTTGTTGAATATTTCAGGAGCGATTGGCGGCACACACCACAATGACTCGTCGTGCTCGTCGGGTCCGGACTCACCTCATCACGCAGTGTCAAAGGATCATCACTTGGATGGCGGGAGTGTTGGGACACCGGCACGTGCTCAATATATGTCAGCGTCCTGCGTCGTCTTCACCCATTATAGTGGCGACACAGCCAGCGTCGTAGACGAACACTTCTCCAGAGCACTTAATTTTAGTAATAAGGATAGCAAAGGTTAGTGTAGCCGTTTTTGTGTTAAATATGACAGGTTAGTTCTTACTTTGCAAGCTTTTATTAAAATTGTTAATAACTTTTTTTTTTGCAAAATATTTCTTATTAACTTTTACATAATATTAGGTGAAGGTAGGAGAGTCTCTATTTGCGATTCAAAAAAAAACTTTTATATAAATTTTTTTTGTAGAAAATTCACCTAAGAATACTGGTCATTATTTATACGCTGGAATTTTTCAAAAAAAATTCCCAAACTTTAGGCAAACTGCCTTTTCCAGCTTATTGGTCATAAAATATGATCAGTTAAGAAGCCACAAAGTATACTTACTCCCTTTTGAGACCATAAATTTTACGAGCTTAGCCAAATTAGAAATTTTCTTGGACGCCCACCCTTCGATACTCTGCGTAACTATTTATAGGCAGTGATCGATGCTTTTTGAGAGACGATCGGTCGGATCTCGATCAATATGAGCAGCCCCATTACTTCCTCGGTAGAAATTTTGAAAATTTTTCCTTACATTTCCGAGTTATTGAAATGTTGTTTTTGGCTTTGCTTAACTGCTGTTGCGTGATTCGATGCAGTTTTATGGGAATTCCTCGGTGACATAAGATCACAAATGTTAAACAAAAATAAGAAAAAAAAAAAATACCCAATGCACATTCGAAAACGGATACTTTTAACATAAATTGTTGTCGACAATAATTTCCCCTTCAAAATTATCAAAATGAATTTTTCAAAAATTACAAATGAAAATTTTTAGCGTCCAATTTTCTCATACCTCTCTCCTGTTATTGTGTGTGTGTGTGTGTACGTGCGCGGCTTTGGGGGTGCGTGCTTTCCGAATTCTGGTCTGTTTTCTTTTCGGAAAATATTTTTATGCATTTCCATGTTAATTTCTATTTTCAGTCGAGTGATTGGAATTTTTGAAATTGTTCAATTTTTCCAATGCTCCAGGCGGTTGTAATGCGTCTTGTAACGTGGTCCCATAACGTGTGTAATAATTTTTCGGGACATTTTTCAAATGCACTTGAATGCAAAGTTGCCGCCGAGTCGAACTATTGTCGAATCGCAAGGCACGTACTACTCGTACTGAAGGAAGGGTTCTAATTTCCATTAAAAGTTGAATTTTCTATTCTCAGTTACTTAAAATTTATCACTGGATAAAATGTTCCGAGAAGTTGGAATTGTTTCCGTGAACGATTCTAGTCCCATTCCTGTTGCTATTCAGAAAATGAAGGAATGGCAATCTTGTGCCAGCGTTGACATCATTCTCCGTACATCAACATCAATAATCAAAAATGCCAACAACCAGAAATACGATCCGTTTTTGGGGATTTGTCGAGTACGGTCTATGATCAAACTACTTGGTATGACGGAGTACTGAAATCAGTGACAAGCCATTCGGGATTATTTGCTATTTGTTTCTAGGTACAAACAGCATCGCTTACTCATTCCGGTCTAATTACTCACAAATCCAATTAAAACGGCCCCAAATGAAGATATTTCCACAGAATCCTCGTCATTCAAAAATTCCTCAAACACTTTGCAACTATTTTAATAAGACATAAGTTCCTGCCAAATACGTTCAGCCAAAATGCGGGGATGAAAGGTGATGACGACAATAACTACGACAACGACGAGGTAACATTCTGGCCGCATCGAAACGGATTTGCCTGTTTACCAGCGCATTCAATACGCTCTGTTCATATTTAGCGCGTTCCCAGCATACCACGTAACTTTCAATCCGTTAAATTATCGTCGACTCTTCAACAAAATATTTCGAATACCACAAATTCATAATTTTTGCCAAGGCTTTGCATATGACGAACGCGTTTCAGTTCAGTTTCAGTTGAATTTGGTCAAAATTATCTTAAATAATTCTTAAGCTTGAGTGCAAATTTACTTAAGGAATCCTACTCGGATTTTTAAGCATTTAATTGCGATTCCGTTAAAAATTTCCATTTCCGTTCCATGAATGAACGCATTTAGTAGGTGTCTGTGAGATCCAAAACTAGCTCTACGCTTTCGTCCTTTACACCTCTCACTCAACCACATTTCGATTCAATTCTCCTTCCAAGTCTGACTTCACATTGTGTCTTCGTCGAAAGCTAGCTAGTCTCCGCAACCAATCATAATAGTTAGAATTTCTTAAATTGCTGTACAAACTTATCGACACGAACAACAATTCATAAAATTCACAATAAATTTCCAATAAAATTCACAATAAATTTCCCATAAAATTCCACTCGAAACTATGAAACGCTGTGCAAAATGAGCGCACACGTTTTCCAGATGCGGCGCTGATTTCAAGTAATTCCAATGCTTTGAATCGCATCGCATCGCATTATACGAGTATGGCAACATTGCGAAGTGTCGCACATCGTTTGTATTCTTCGCGTTTTGGTATTTTTTCTTAATGCCGCCATTTTAAAGTTTTCATAGAAATTTTATAAATTCCTATTTAACACCATTTCAATAAGTATTTTTACTCTTTCGAAATTATTAACTTCGAATCAATTACGAAATTCAGTAAAACAACTGTGATTTGCCATTTTTTTTAAGTGATTTGGTTAATGATAGATTTATAAAATGGCCGCCAATAATCATGCGGTTTATTTGGTCAAATCTGAACGGTTGGCATTTTAATAAAATTTTATTAAGAAAACTATTAATCAAAAATATTATTTTTTTTTACATTTTTGACAAACTTTGAATACTGACGAGTGTTATCAACTTTAAAAATTACCGCCCGAAAATAAACAAATCAATATTATTGCAAAAAAAATCATCTTCACAATTTTAAGTGAAGTCAAAAATGTTGAAAAGATTAATATTTTTAAAAGTATGTTGCCACATTCCTAAAATACTTTCACGTCTCAAAAATATTTGCATAGTAAAAATATAGTATTTAACATTTTATTTATTTACTTATTTATGAAATTAATAATTTTATATTATAGAAACAGAGAAAAGAATTCATTTTTTATTTTATTTTGGTATTGCTTTGAATTTATAGTGTACAAATTCGTTTGAATTAGGACGTTTTTTGTTTGTTCCTTATTTCATTCTTAAATTTTGTTAGGCCCCAGTATTTTAGTAAATCACGCGACCAGTGACGGTTAAGTCTTCGATGGGTATTTCTAGGGAAGGAAATGGAGGATAGTTCCTGAACAAGACGATTATTATGATTGAGGGCACGGGAACGGAACTTTTTATAGCGAGATACTGCCACATCAAAAACAAATGGGACTTTAAGATCACGATGAATAACAGTATTGCGAACATAAAAGGGGGCATCGAATATTGTACGGAGTATTTTTGATTGGACGGGAATTATAGGTTTAGTTATCTAGAACTCTGGTAGATCCCCAGAGTTCTAGTCCGCATGTCCATATGGGTTTCAGTAAGGTATTGTATAACAGTACTTTGCTGTCTATAGTAAGTTTGGAACGTTTGTCTAGAAGTCGAAGTAGTTTTAGGTATCGTCTTTTAAGTTCTTGTCTTTTAAGTCTTGTATGTGGGTTCCATGTCAATCGTTTGTCTAAGATCAGTCCTAGGTACCAAGCTTCGGTATGTTGTGGTATGGCACTGCCATTAAGATATATGGGAGGGCATGGCTCACGACGGAGAGTGAAAGTTACCTGGATAGATTTACGTTCATTGACTTTTATTCTCCACCCAGTAAACCAGTTCTGGAGGGTTTGGATTTGGATATTGAAATTGGAGATTTTAATAATGTAAAGTTAAACAGGAGTACAGCCAGTTATAACCTTACTCAGAGAACACCTTGCTTTTTTAGGCATGCTTGTCGCTAGCTTTATATCAAAAATATTCTGCCTGGACAGTTATAAGGGAAAAATGGGGATACCCAAAAGTGTTCACTTCTCCATGGCATAGGAAAAGCAGAACGAAGAAAAAACGGCAGAAAAGTAATTTGATATAAGAAAAATAACCATTAAGGCAAAACGTAGGAAATTAAAAATGAGAAGAAAGGTATAAAAATTGGGAAGGCTATAATTTTTAAAATTTTTAAATAATAATAAAAAGAAAGAAAAATTATATTCCAAAATAAACTGAAATATAAAAAATAAATCAAATATATAATCCGAATCCTAAAAGAGGAAAAGAAGAAGAAAAAAGGTGTTGTGCCGACCGTCGACGTTGATGGGAGAGATTTATCCCATACGTCTCTCCCTGACCATGCCACAAATCGTACGCAAATGGGAGAGGAAAATGGTTTTTGATGGGAGAGGAAACTCCCTGACCATGCCACAATCCTACGCAAATGGGAGAGAAATTTGATGGGAGAGGAAAATGGTTTTATAAAAATAATTGGCTCGGAGAGAAACGTGATTTTGAAAATATTGGATGAGAGAAGAAAGTGTTTTAAAAATGAATGGGAAAGGCGTGTGCTTTTGAATAAAGTGGAAGAGAGAAAAAATGGTTTTGAAAAAACCTGGCAATTGGTTTTGATTAAAATTTGGTTTTAAAAAAAATTAGATGCGCGAAGAAATTAGTTTGAAAAAAATTTTGGTTCCGAAAAAATTCGGTTGGAAGAAAAACGTGGTTTAGGAAAAATTTGGATGGGAGAGAAAATTGGTTTTGGAAAAAAAATTGGTTGGGAGAGGAAAGTGGAACTGAAAAAATTTGTTGGCAGAAGAAAGTGTTTTTGGACAAATTCGGATGCGAGAAGAAAATTGTTTTCTGGAAAATTAGTTTGAAAAAAATTGTTGTTCCGAAAAAATTCAGTTGGAAGAAAAACGTGGTTTAGAAAAATTTGGATGGAAGAAGAAATTGTTTTTGAAAAAAACGTGGTTTTGAACAAAAAAATAGGTTTTGAAAAAAAATCGGTTGGGAGAGGAAAATAGATTGTTAAAAAACTGAAAATTTGTTTTGATAAAAATTTTGTTCCGAAAAAATTTGGATGGAAGAAAAAATTGGTTTTGGACAAATTTGGATGGAAGAGGAAAATATTTTTAGAAAAATTCGGATGGGAGATGAAAGTGGTTTTAGACAAATTGAATGGGAAAGGAAAATGCTTTTGTAAAAATGGTTGTTTTTATTAGAATAACGGAATTTTATTGTTTTTATAGGAAATACGGAATTTTATTGTAAAGTTTTGTCATTGCTTTTGGCTTTTTATTTCTTATATATGGTATAAAAAAAAAAGAAATTTAATTATATTATATATATTGTATAAAGTCAGTTAAGGAAAACTTTATTTGCTTTATAATATTTGAAAAAATATTTTTTAAATGGCATTACTTTAATTTTTATATTTTTCTGAAATTTTAAATTTTTTATTGAAATTTTTCTAAAACACTAAATTTTTTTTTAATAATGTATTCTAATTTTTAAAACAAAAGAGAATTATGTCGATTTTAATTCTTCAATTGTCAAATTTTAAAACTTTCTAAATAGTATCCTTCGAAAAACGTTTAAGAACAAATTACAGTGCATAAAAATAAAGATTAACTAAACAAATTGCATATAAAACAACGCCACCGAACATTTTCCATTTCAAGTTTTTAAAGTTGCATAACTTAAACGATTGGTAATAATTGAGTTCTTAAGGTTGCTGTGTTCATTTAACGATCATATTCAACCCCACAATGGCGTGCCACTCCAATACCTTGGCTAGTCTCTTTCAACAATCTTAGCCAGTGCCTAAACTCCTTTCCGTCGATGCAAATGATGCTGCAAAAATTCACTTTTTATGTGAAATTTTTCTCCGGATTTTTCAATTCCGTTCAGCCGTTTTCCTTGGTCCTTGAAACTGCTTTTTGCTCATTATTATTGGTCGACTATTTTAATTATCATCTTTCATCTTTTTTGTTTAGTTTTTTTTTTATTTTAAATAAAACTTTACTGAGTTTTTCTTCTTTTATTCGAAATTATAGAAAAAAATGGAAGACAATGATTTTAATTAAACTGAAAATTATTTGCGAGTAGAAAATTTTCAACCCTTCCGGATGGCTTGTTACGAATAAATAGACAAGCATATATTCTGCAGTTAATATTTTATAAATAAAAAGCAGGCGGGAAAAAAACGATAAAGCCGAGGGTATCTTAACTCCACCTCCAATACATCTGAACTAATATTTTTATTGCGACCAACTTCGGTTTTCTTGACTGTCGTCCGTCTATGCGATTTAAGGCTCACCACAATTGTTCGGCCGAATATGGTGGGAGGAGTCGTCCGTCGTATGTTTTGTTTTTGTTTCGTTTTTTACGATTTCAGTGTTTTGCAGTCGCGTCACGCAGCACTGTTTTGTATGCAAATTCAGCAATTCAATTTCTTCAATTTCAATGCACGTTGCGCGAATTGATTTAATCGCTTAATTTGACCCCCGCGCATATTCGACACTTGCGACCTTTCGATGGCAGTTTAGAGTGAAACGATTTGCATTCTAACCAATCCGTGGCTTGTTAGTATGCAAATTTGTTTGTTTTTATTCTTTTTACTTGATGTTAAGTAGAGATGCTTTTTGAAATTTTCACCTTCAGCCTTAGGATGACACATCCAAAACCAAATGCAATTTCGGTCCGATATCCTTGCATCCGCTTAGATCCGATTTAATGATTATCACTGTTCCGATATCAGCACATTAATTCTTTGTCTGTCGTCACCGTGTCCGTGCGCATATTTACCACGTTTTTTGGGCATTTTTACGATCATTTAATTTTCATTATAAAGAAACACTTTTCATTATGTTTCTTTGGATTTTATAACTTTGCTAGATGGAGGATTTCTCAGGAGTTTATTCTATCGGTAAAGCCTTTATCTGTTTGGCTTCCCCTTTGCATTCTCTTTGTTTATCGTTTCCCTTTTATTATAATTTGTGCCTACGCATTCTTATCTTTTTCGTTGTGGTTTCACTGCCTTCGTTTGGTAGTACCAAGAGTTCGTCTTGTGGCGAAGGCGGTAGACACAACCGCAACAAAAGAGCAGTTCCCATTTAGCATTATCCACATCTGCAAATTTTGTATCAATATCGGTATTGGGATTGAAATCGACTTGTGATGGTACCTGACGACGGTCAGATGGTCAAGTAGCAATACATTTTGACTATCGATCGAGCGGTAGTTGTTGTTCCGAGGACATTTATGTGGTGTGTCGGCTTCTGGTCATATAGTAAATCACTGGTGAACAGGGCAGATAACAAGATTGTTCGATTTCTGGGAGAGAAGAGGTCATTCGGATTTAGTTCTTGTCGACGTTTCTGTTTTTTCTTTGAATTTTTTTGTACCACTTTTGTTTGTTTTGCAAACTGTTCCCCACGACTGAATGACTATTGAGAAATATCAACCGAAGAGGAACAAAGCGATTTTTTCGATTGCGCTTCACCTAAAAATTTATATAAAAAGATACAAAATTAAAAGAAATAATTTCGTTTAGGCATGTGTTAATTTTATCTAAAGTCGAGTATGGGCCGTGAGAACTCTCCATCCAATATAGACCATGGAATGCATTAAGTGATGTAAAATTTTTGACTCTCTGTCATCGAACATGAGCATGAACTAAACAACAGCAAATTATAACCAAATCGAATAGTGAATGATAATAAAACGAAAATTCAAAATCATCGCAAAAAAAAATCCATTTGTTCGAATTTATTCTGTTCTGTCCACTTGTTCCTCCACTTGCTCAGTTTCTTGTTATCAGTTGGCATCTTCTTATTTCAGCTTACAAAGTTCAGAGCACAAATCCGAATCTGTTCTTGTTAATGGTTAGAATGAATAAAATCCAAATCATATAAGCCAACAAAAAGCTAACAAGCATAAATATCCCCCAAAGGTTCGAAGAAAAAATTTTCGATTATTTTTAGTCTGCAAAGAGAGCAGCCGGCCGGCCACTTCGGAAATTTCTTACATTTATTCGAAATGCGGTCACTATTTTTATATTGCAAATATTGGAGATTCGTTGTTTTGTCAAAGTTTTTAAATACTTATTTTTTTTGGATTCATTAATAATACAAGCACGAGTATTTAACGATAACGGAGTAGTACTTTTGAATGAAAGTGAACAATAACACCCCTCCTCCCCCCCCTTACACAACTAATTCGAACAAGTGAACACATTAAATGAAATTATGATATTGGCAAAACAGCATTTTAACATTTTAGTGGTTAAATGAGTGGCCAATTATAATTTTCATTTCGACAATTAAGTGCGGCCACAATGTCACACGAAACGGGGCTGCATGTGATAATTAAAGATGTCACATTACATGTTATCTGACTGTCACATCATGTCGTAAATGCTAACACACAACTGCGACTTTCGACTTTGGCTGCTGCCGCCAGTGACGATGACAGTTTGACACCCAAGAAAAGATAAGCTAAGCTAAGGTACAAGTGAACATATGTGTTCATACAGGGATACAATATCTAATAAAAATATCACAAAGAAGATGATCTGTGTGACTGCGATGGTGGTGCCTTGTCGCTCTATCTTTACCACCATTATCAGCTAAATTATTATTACCACCCTAATTCATCGTCGTTTACATGGAAAACACCACGTAAACATTTACGCATCGTTGTCAACCCTTTCCCAATTTACCAATGCCCCAGCGTAGACTCTGCATAGTCGTCGGGGCCTGCCTTCCTAAAGCAAACTTCTCAAACGTGTCTAGTCTAACACGATGGATAATAGACTGTTCTCATAAATTAAAAGATCACAAACTTCCATCTGCAGAGGACAGACAGCGGCACAGATGATTTATAAATTAATTAGTAACTTTAATGAAGACCATTTTGAATCAGCTCACAGCCAAGGTACTCTGCACTCGTACGATTTGCATACACGTTCGCCGGCTCCTGCCTTCTCGATTCCATGGAGTTTTGCTATTACCCTGTACGGAACGACCGGAAAACTGATCGTCCATTTCGATTGTAGCCTGGCTGCAACCGCAGAGACTGAAATGTTCGGTGGCAATCTCGTGCGATCATGATTAATGTCTACACTCACAAGTAATTAGCGCAATATTTTGTCGCGTTTACCAAGCGAGTGCAAGTCTCCCCGATAAAGGTAATCGTATTCGGTGGATAAATACGTGTATAGCTAAGCTATTCGAAGATAAAACGCTAAATATTCAATCAATTTGACACCAAAAAGTCTCCAGATAGTTTTTAACGATCGCCGACTGTAAAGGTCCCTCCTTTCGTTACTGGACGAGGAGTGTAGTTTGCAAAATTTACCGGAGAAGACTTGAACAGAAATTCTTCTATTTTTGCCATTTTTATAAATACCTTTATTTGCAATCTTGATCTCTTTTTAAATTAATTCATTTTATCTTTTTAAATAAACATTGTTGTGTACATCGAAGTGGTAAGAAAAAAAATTAATTTCAGATCTGATCATTGTAAATGTGATTTTAAAAGTTTCTATGATCATCGGTCGATTTCGAAATGAAATCGACAGAAACGACAACAGTACATGCAACAGCAATAATTAATAGAACGACATTAGATGCCCATTTAGTTATTTAGTTGGTATAGAAGCAGTTAGAAGAAGAGGGTGACGCGACGTGCGCGAACAGAAACCGAAACCCTTTAAGGATCAGCAATTAAGAGGCATTCGTTGTGGCCAAAAATAGAACATAAAATCGCTCTGTGGTCTGTACTAATTCACATCTTTGTCAGAAAATAGCACTAAAACGTTGCATGAATGATTTACAAGATCGCTACAACTACTGATCATGAATCTTTTCGGCTAAAGAGCCCCAAAACGTTTCGGAGACAGAACAACCGCACGATCATTTCCCGCACCGAACACGTTTAATGTGTTATTTATGGCGATGCAATTAATTTATTAACGCATAATGTTGACTGCCGCTGCACAATTGCATCCAGCCCTCTGGATGACTTGGCCCACTGGGCATGCGTTGCCGATAAACCCGATGCAGTTCCAACTTAACAGACCGGAGATCACAGAAAAAGAAAAGAAACACGCGCGCACACATTGACGCGTAAACGGAGTACGGCAATGTGAGCAAATCGCCTTGTTACCATCTCAGTCCATTTCGCTTGCTCACGAATCGTGTTCAGTATGGCAACACCAAATACCGAACATTCTGAGTTATTTTCTTTATTTTTTGGAATTTTTTCTTACGCACTTAAATAATGAATATTTTGTATTTTTTTTTATTTTCTCTTAATTTTAATCATTTGCAATTTCAAATTCAATAATTTTTTTAAAAACAAAATTTTATTTTAAGTTTTATGCTAAACTTTTTCTATTAATTAAAGAAATAAATTGCATAGGAAAAGAGCAAAAAAATATTTCTTAAATGTTTTCTTTAAGTGCAAATTATAATTTTTATTAGAACAACAAAAATGGGCATCTTTTGACTGTGAGCCAACCAACTGCATTCGAGTGTGTCATTTTTATAATTAGATTTTTGGCAAATTTCTGAACGAAATTTTTCATACAAATAGATTAATTGGTTTTGTAAATAATAAATTCAACTATTAGCTAATTAGAACGTGGATTTTTTTATGAATTATTTTATAATATAAGAAATTTTTTTTGGAGTTTGAGTGAACGCAAAGTGTAATGAAATCAAATGGAAATTACAACCCTGCCATTTTGCAGGTGTGAAAAATAAATATTATTTAAGAGCACAGTTATTTAAATGGAAATTACCCATTTTATATTATGAATTTTTTAAATATCACTTGTAAAAAAGTGATGATTTTACTGTAGAAGACTTTTGAAGACAGTCACTTTTTCGCGGATGCAATAGCGTTTTCACAGTGCCTCCTTGGGGTTTTTTAAAGCCCCATATTTAACAATTTTGCTTTAAGAGAATAAAATGTTCCTTAGCGATGAAGCTTATTTTTTGCTCGGTGGATACATCAATAAGAAAATTTGCCATACATGGGGCTCTGAAGACCCACAAGTCACTGTAAAGAAGCCATTGCATCTACGAAAAGTCATTGTCTACAGTGACTTTTAGTCTGAAGGTGTTATTTGTCCATATTTCATATGAAAATGAAGAAGAAGAGACCATTATTGGCTCTTCTGAACACTATGGCCGGTATGGTAACCGAAATTTTTTAACCTTAAATTGAAGATTTTTAATCTGAACCAATAAAATGCCTCGAAAATTTTCCGCTTTGGCGTCTTGTGAGATTGTAGGAAAAATAATGTTTAGGCAGACAATCCTTAAACTTTGAAGTATCTGATATCCTTTTCAATTGTATAACCGTTTTTGAATCATTTCCAAAACGTATCTTGAAAAGCTATGTCAAAATGATTGAACTATATTTTTTAAGGTTGTGGGAAAAATTATGTTTAGGATAAAATGCAAACTTTGAAGCATTTAATAACTAAAATCCTTTAAATAACGGCCGAATGGTTGTCCGAAACATGCGGAAATGCATCAAAAAGAATGTAGTCTTGGAAAAAATCTCTTAGCGGCTATGTTATATTTTAAATTGAATGGCGAGATCTAAGCAATATAACTGAAGTAAAATCTTAATTTAAAATATTTTCTATTTAGCTATATTTTCCAAACTACAAATTGGATAATCGGTTTTTTAATTATTTCCAAACAAAAATAAACAAAAAAAAATATTTAAAAAATCTCTATTTTCCATCATTTGAACTTTTTATTTTAATTTATTTATAATTAAAAATGGTAATCTTTAAAAATTTAATAAAATCTTCTATTTTAATAATTAAAAAAAATAAATCTTTACGAAATAAATTTAAGCAAAGAAAAAGAACAATAACAAAAACAATTAAAAATAATACGTTGTAAAATTTAAAAAAAAAAAAAAAAATTACTCAGAACAAGAGTAAACGAGAGGAGAAGAATCCATCAAAAACAGTCTTAACTGATGTCTGGTTGTAAGAAGGGTGAGAAGAATGAAAAAATGATTTTGGATGTGTGGGAAAGGTAAAAGGAGGCGAACATAACGAAAAAACGTCTACAAACATTTTCGTCAGGAATGATAGGAATTTCTCTTGTTTCTTTGGTTCATTTTTCTCTCTTTTTAGCCAATTGCCTGTCATTGTTTAGTATTCCCTTTTTGCTGTTGTCTTTATCGAAAACAGTCATTGTGGAATAGACAATATTCCATTCCCATGAAGAACAAACCAAGGGCTGGGGGAGGTGTGCTGATAGAGACTTCTACGCGACGAATGGTCGGACCATGTACAAGCAGAGGTGAGCTCAATACTCGTACAAGCTGTCGTTGCGCCTTCTCTTCCTCTTTCTTATTGTTAGTGTCCAGTGTACGATTTCGATAGGAAGCTTGAGCTCAACTCTTTATATATTCTGTCTCTCCTACGAATGTTCATATAAGAAAGTAGCTAGCCTGCTGCAAGTGTGCTTGTATTTTCATCGAATCATTTTCCCTCTTCACAAAAGAGGAGCGCAATGCATACGATGATCATCAAAAGGCACCGAAGTAGCTGATTAATTGCGGAAAAAAGCCAGCAAATAGTTCTGCACATGATAAACTTAACTAACTAACCGCTAACTGCAAGAATCTAACTAGGCATGATAATAAAACAAAACGAAAATTGAAATAAAAATGGGAATGTTAACAATAATAATAAAAGAAAAAAATGGAAAAAATACCATTCAAATAGCGGAGAGAGGAGTTTGTAGAATAGTTAGTTGAGGGTAAATACGAATAGGGCGGCAGTATCGTCATAGGTAGAATGATGACTTTGGAGATAAAATTACAAAGCAAAACCTAAAGTTTGTTGCAAATGGAATTTTTTTTTAACTTAATTGAAAGTGGAATGAAACTTTTTGACTTTACTTATTAAATTACGTGAAAGAAATGATTTTTCCTCCTTTTTTTGTGACTGTTTTTTAAATATTTTGTTTGTTTGTTTTTTTTACAGAAGGATGTAGTCCAATGTCAGCTAGAAATTTTCCAGCATCATTTTGGAATAGTAACTATGTACCTCCAGCGCCAGCTCCTCACCCACAAGTAAGTGCAAATTAAAATTAAGTCATCAAAAATGAAAAATTCCAAATCAACTGGATCTCGTTACTTTTCTATTTATTGAATATTTATTTTCTTATTTTATTTAAATTGAGTTAGAGAAAATTTGCAATATCTTTGAATTAATTTCAGTTGAATTTTTTTCATTTTCTTACGGATTTTAAATCTAACAAAGAGTTTATTTTAGTATTTATAGTATTACGACTTAATAAAAAAAAAAATTAAAAAAAAAACAAAAACAAAATTAAAAAATACTCATAGTCCGAAATAGTAAGTTTAACTTCATTTGGAAGAAAAGCAAAAAAAAAATAAAGAAAAACGTTAAATAGTCGATGGACTTGTGACGAGTTCTAGTGATTTGTACTAATCCCCCAAAAACGGATTGAATTTATATGAGAAAATGTTGAATTTTTACAAAACAGGTTCCTGACATCTACGCCACAGATGGTAGCTATTCGACGGATCCTTGGGTACCGCATGCGGCACACTACGGCTCATACGCACATGCTGCCCATGCCCATGCGGCTCATGCGCATGCCTATCATCACAATATGGCGCAGTATGGAAGTTTACTTAGGTTACCACAACAGTATGGACACGGATCAAGGTAATTAGCTCCGAATCGGTTCGGAATTTTTGCCAATTTCAGCTTAGAAACTTACAATAACGACTGAAACGTTGCGACGCTCGTTGAACTGACCATGCCATCAGAAATCGGCATCGACATCGACTTACCTTTTACCTTTCATTCCCAATCGAATCATTCAAAACGGAATTTCTATTCGTTTACAGATTACATCACGACCAGCAAACAGCGCATGCCCTCGAAAGCGCAGCTGCCTATTCAAGTTATCCAACGATTGCCGGTAAGTTAATAGTAATTAAATTTATTTACTCAGTTCAGAATGATTTTTTTTTCGGAATGCTTTTGAGAGTGTCTATCAAAGGCTTCGTCAACTCGGTAGCACATCCCACTGTCAGCATAAATAGCTGCGGTTGACCAATTTCCCAAGTCCATTCCACTGGCAGAAAAATTCGAGGTCCCAATTTCGATTTCATCCCGGACTGGTCATCTGTCATAAATTCGTCATCACGTCCACATTCCAATGTGATTCCTCCCGCGGCATTTCAACCGATCGACAATGCAGTGATTTTTGACGAAGCTTAGCTTCGGTTTTTCCTTTCGCGTTTCGTGCTCCCCGGAGCAATCTTACCGCTTGCCATGATTAACATTTTTGGCTAAGACAACATTCCAATCGATCGAATCGATATGTTCGCCGATGCAAAAGAAGCCAAAAACGATTAAGACTCTTGAAAAAGTGATGAGCACTTTTACGATTTAAAACCCAATCGTAATTTCGATGCGGAGTGTGGTGGACATTTTTTTCCCTCTCATTATTCAAAGATTGTTTGCCCTTAAATTTAATTCCAGAGGATTTTTAGACGATCTTTGGTCCATTTTATTGTAGATCGTTTTATCTATTGTAGAATACCAAATCCACAACCTTCAAATTGGTTGCATCTTTTTTGGGCACTTTTTTTCTTCCAACACATTTCAAATGAATTTCTCATCCTATCGTTGTCGTCGGTCTTTTGTTCTGCTCCATGCGTTAAGTTATCGCCATTGCATCGCCAATCCATTGATCTTTATCACAAAGGTGGCGAAGATGGATTTGTCGCTGCCTCTTATTTGTGGCTTTTCCGAAAAATATCCTCCAGCGACTAATTTTTTTCCACCATCACATCATGAAAATGTTCATTAGAGCAGCTATGGTTGTAGGTGGAATCGTACCTACTGGACCCTTTTCCCCACATTTGCAACTGTAGCAATGCAGATGGAGATAGTTGCGGCTGTAGCGGTTTCGCTTTGTTCCGTCGTGTATTGTTCTGTCGGAGAATTCAACATAACTTCTTTGATTGACCATCGGCTCCTGTGCTTTTGTAGATTTTTTTCTCAATCCCCACAACTTAGGAAAGAGTAAAAAAAACCACTCACGGTATTCCAATATCCGTGGGAAAAATGACAATAGAATGTCGTTCTACCTAATTGTTAACAGTAAAAAAAACAAGAATTTCGTCCTTTTCTGGAATGATTTTTGATCCTATTTCTTTACTTTTTAACTGACCAAATAATTGGATAATTGTGTGCATTTCTAAAAGGATTTTTTTATTAGCAATTAAATCAAAAATTTATTTTTCCTTTGAAATTTTGTACAGTGACTATTCGAAAAATTTTTTGCAGTTACTTAATTGATAATTTTTGGAGATTTTTTCCGCGCCAACTTTTTTTTTTATTTCTGTATATTTTCTATAAGTTACACATTTGTTTTTATATTATTTCGTCAAAATGAAACTGCCTTCAGTAGTAGGCAGATTTTGTAATTTTCTTATTGCTTATTTTTTTTTACTAATTTATTTTCTAATATAAGAAAATTAATTTTGAAAAATTTCATTAATAATAATTGGAAAAATTATTTTCTTTACTTGCACTGCCAATTAATCAGTATCGATTCTAAAATCTTTGCTGGAAAATACAAAAACAAAAATGTGTATGGCAAAATGTTAAAAGAAAATAAGAAAGTATGTTTAAAAAAAATTATCGAAACGCATTCAATTTCAATCGAAGAAAATAAACCACTGGCAATTGGATGCATTAGAATGTCGAAAGGCGGAGTTCCGTAGTAAACTGGGGGCTTAACACAATTCTGCCATTGGTCAGTTTGCCATATTATTGATCTTTAGCGCAATAAAATCACGTAATTGTATGTCTTAATTCCGATCGTCGTCCTCGTCTGTCTGATACCACCAAAACCATCCCTCCTCCCCTCTAAAAATAGCGACTGATTTACCTGTGGACGATGTTGCTGTGCAGATGGTGTCGATTGCGAAACACGGATTATTTGTTAAGATTGGAACGATGGAATAGAAGAAAAGAAACGTCACAAAATGGAAGTTCACAACAAGACACCGAGATTCTTCTACTGACGCGGACTGGAGGCACTGTACTCCAGCGACGATCTTCAGATTGTGGAGATTGCGTTTAGATCGTAGAAATTCGATTTTGTGCAAGTCCCTAACGGATGGCATTCTTCTCTTTAAGTGAATATTTAGCACGCTATCAATACACGGAATTATTGGAAAGAACAAGAATAAAATTTTATATTTTTGTGATGACTGGTCGGTCGGCGGCAGCTTTAATTGCTGTGCTAAGTACTGAATAGGTGCTTGGGGCAACTCGTGCTAGTCCGAAAGAAATTCTTCTTCGAATTAGTACAGGAACTGAGAGACTGGAGCCGGCTGTCTTTTACTCAATTAACTACTGGGGGAACATTAGTACAGTGGCCGAAATGCAAATATTCCAGTTTTAGTATCAAATGGAAAATATGCGAGAATAAAAACACCTCAATTCAAGATCAATATTTTCGATAAATAAAATTGAATAGTATTGGCATCTGGGTACATTGGCGAGAGAAATAGTCAAACAATTCAGGTGGCCGCCATAGTACGAAAATTCTCATCCACAAACTGTTATTGTCCTAAAAACATTGAAAGGACTGTGTTAGTACATAAAATTTCGTATATTTTTTTATACCATATTCCCCTGACGAATTGGGACACTATATGCTACTGTAACCCCCCAAACACTCCAACATACACACAGACATAAAACTGATCTGCCTTATAATCAACAGATTCCAAGGACTTATCATACAACCGTAAATGCATAGATCATTATTGTCGGAGTAATTTCTCATTATGTCACAAGTAATTAATTTATACCGACTGGGGATGTGTGCTTGTATACCCTTGCAATAGGGGTGAGTACTTGGCTTGAATGCTTGCCAAAGCTACCACACAACCTTCGTGTAACAACAACAAAACGAATCTTTGTGATATTATGAACGATGTCTGCACAATGTTAGCAACGACGAAGTTAACCGAAATGTTGGAGGGTGGAAACGTACAGTAGACATAATGAAATGTCGCTGGAAATGGTTTACTGAATAGCACGAAGTCAAATAGGACCATCAGTATGGAAGTTGGTAACGATGAAAGCTGAAAACACACTCGGTTTCAATAAATATTCCGACCACGTAAAATAAATACAAGAAGCTGTCATTCCTGTGCCCAAAACACGTGTAATAACATATCGTATCCGCAGACTGGTATTGGTTGGTTGGGTCTCTTCCAGTACGTTTATTCGAGCATATGTGCGAGCTCGCATTCGAGAATACCTTTTGTGAAATTGAAAAGGATACGTATTTGTCTTTGTGCTAGATGGGCAAAAGGATGTGTTATTCTCGTGCATATATCAACTTACCCTAACCCTATTCCGACCAGTAGAAAACCTTTTGTAACGAATCATTATGTATGCGTCCACCCTCGTACTCGACAAGTTGCCTCGCCCTTGCCGAATGGAGAATATAACCGGTACGAAAGACTAAAGGAACGGAAAAGGTTCCGTTTATAACTTCCAGCAGATTTCTAATCTCATGTCATCACATATCCTTTCGGCCATATTCACATGCTATACTCTCTACTCGGTCAGATATTCGATTCAATTTACAAACAATACGTTGAACTTGTATCCTTGGAAAGTTGTAGTGATAAAAAAGGGAGGTATCGACCAGCAACAAGAACCTTTGTGCTTTCTGTCTCGGCATATAGCCTGAGACTGGGGATGTCAGTGTTGATAAATTTCCCTTCAAAGCACTACGAATATTTATTGCCTGAAAGGCAAAGCATCGAAATATGGCGCTGGGTCCATTCTTAGCAATCTGGATACATAGAAAATTGGAACTTTATTGAAATAGAAAGTACAGGTCGTCTTGAATATTTTCGAAATTTATATTCGTATAGTAACCCTTTCTTATTTCTAAGAATCCTTCTAACCTTCTCCGTCTAGAATTGCTGCCATCTTAAATTCGGTAAGCATCGAAGAAAATGTGTGTCTTCAACTACTACATTAGAAGTCGGAAAGTTTTCGATTGAAGCAATTTCATTTTCCCTTCAGATATTTTCTCCTAACATATACTTGCAATTTTATAGCAACAGCGTTCTCTGGTCTGATGATAAAAGTTAAAAAGTCGACTCTGCTCAGGTCGATGACATACAAACTCTCCGCTTAGACATGTCCATGATAAAAGTTGAAAGCCAACCCCATGTCCTTCTGAAATGCACGCAACCACGCTCGAGTACGCAAACAACTATGGTGCCCCCTCCCAACAGACTGCCAAAGTCCTTATACACACTGTGATATTTTGTTTTGTGTACTGCTTTTAAGTCAAGAATTAAACAAAAATGGACTTTTGCCAAACTAGTGACTTTTTATACGGCTGTCTGCTTGTGCAATGTGAAATTATTGCGCCTTAAACGAACTTAATTCATTTCAGTACGAAGTTATTATTGCCATTTGTTCCATCCTCTACAAATCGGCTCCCACTGCTTCCTGTTTTAAATTGCTTGTTTGAGCATTTTCTTTTTATTTGATTTTTGTCTCAAGTCCGAAATTTTTGGTCCTTTCTTGCTGTCATATTCAATTATTTGTTCGGCTGCACATACATATCCAGCCGACGATGAGAAACTACATAATGAATGGTGGAAAAATCGTACTTAAATTTTTCTATCGAAAAGGAAACAAATAACAAACATTTTCCGCTTAAGATGGTAATGGCGTATGCGTGCCAAAAACAAAATGGTGGAATGGTAAAAGGAAGCGCATCAAATTAAAAACGAAAATAAAAATCCATGAAAAAAGAAAATTATTCAAATTAAGACGAAATTTACTACTTTTGAAAAAAAATTCTGTGAAGATATTACCCCCCGCCCCCTTAATTGCATGAAAATTTCCCAATTCAACTTTGAATTGAAATTATTATTTGTATTTTTTTTTTTGGCATTTTCTTTTAAAACAACTTTTATTAAGGGAGAAAAAAAATTTCGTTTGGTTGATTAAAAATGAATTTTATTTCTATTTTATTACAGGCTTGGAAGCACAAGTACAGGAATCATCAAAGGATCTTTACTGGTTCTAAGCTTTTCCCCCCAATTCATTCACAGTCATCTTAAAATCTAGAATAAATAAGTAACAAAAAAAAGAAGATATTTTCGTACAAATAATTATTTATTTATTTGTTTGTTTTTCCTTTTTAAATTATAATTATTTCTTCGAACTTGTAGAAATTTTTAGAATTTCTCAATTTCTTAAAAATTTTATTTTCGAAAAATGAACAAAAAACCTAAAACAATGTGGTTTAAAAATAATCAAATTTATTTGGCACTAAGGAATTTTGATTAGTTGGATTTTTTGTTTAAATTGAAAATTGACTCAGAGAATTAGTTCTACAAGGACGCTCGAACAGGCTAAATAAAAAAGCTCACATTTTTATCCTTTATTTAATTTATTTCACGTAAAAGCTGAGTACAATCTTTAGTTTTCCAAAAATTTTAAAAGTTTTGAATCTAAAAAATGGAAGAAATATGAAAAATTTTCTCGTTTTCGCTTTTGGAAAATGTTTAAAAAAATTTCAAAATTAAATCGTAAAAAGACAAAACAATTTGTGTGCTCGAGTAATTATTGCGAGCAAAAAGAAAACTAAAATTAAAAATGTTATTGCCTGAATAATAGATAATAAAATCATAAAAATTCATTCCCTAAGTAATTATAGGGAACAACAAAAACTAAAATCCTAAAAATTAATTTCTAAGTAAATAGCGAGCAAACATAAAACATAAAAAATTATTTCCTGAGTAATTATTGCGAGCAAACAAGAAAACTAAAATCCTAAAAATTCGTTTCCTGAGTAATTATAGCGAGCAAACATAAAACATAAAAAATGATTCCCTGAGTAATTATTGCGAGCAAAAAGAAAACTAAATACCTTAAAATTTATTTTCTGAGTAATTATAGCGAGCAAAAAAAAACTAAACTAATAAAAATTGATTTCCTGTGTAATTATAGCGAGAAAATATAAAATTTAAAATATATTAAGCTATTCCCCGGGAATTTATGACGAGCAAAAAGAAAACTAAAATCTTAAATACTGATTCCCTGAGTAATTATAGCGAGCAAAAAGAAAACTAAAATCTTAAAAATTGATTCCTTGAGTAATTATAGCGACCAAACATAAAACTAAATCGTCATTTTAGTTTTTTTTTAAATATCTTAACTAAATTGAGCATAAAAGTTTGAGTTTTTTTTGAGTTTAACATTTTAAAATACAGATTATAGAACAAAACAAAAAAATTAAAAACCTGTCAACATAACATATTAAAGATCTTTAAAAAAAAGCACACACAAAAATTGTAAATGTAATTAGTAATATAAGAGAGAGAGACAACTTATTTGTGTTCTGTTAAATACTATATCAAATAAAAACAACTTTAATTAAAATATCAACAACAACAAAAAATTGTATAATATAAATTTAAAAAAAATAAATATATTTAATTAAAAATACAAAATTTACAAAACTAAAATCGAAATGAGTATAGAATTTAAACGATTAGAATTATTATTATTATTATTACTATTATAATAACTATTAATATAACTATTATTACTATTATTATTACTATTCTAGAAATATAAACAGAGTAAAATAAAAACACTAGTAAAGTATGTAATTAATTATTAAAAAGAGAAAATCACAAAAAATAGAAGAGACAAACAAATTAAGTAAATTATTTAAATGATTAATTAAGATTATTATCTATGAATTAATAAATAAAAATTAAGGATAGTAAAAAAAAAACCATATAAGAAAATTATTTTAATTGGTAAAAAAATTTCAAAAAAGAAAAAAAATCAAACAAATTTCATAGAATTATAGAATTGAATCAAATGATATGGAAACCTTTTATTGTACATTATTGGGTGAAATGAACCCAATCAAGAAAAAAATAAAATAATAAAAATAAACGCTATCAAAAATATATAATTTTATTGAGTTTTCCTTACAAATTTTGTCCTACGAAACATTTACAATTTTCAGTACTTTTCTTACAGCGGTTCTGATCATTTAAGATTGTTGTAGAGACACATGCCAACCGAAGTTATTGAGCTCGTAAATACTCTAAAGTTCATAAGTTCTAAGGTAAGTAAACCCCGACGTAATACTAGCTGCAAATAAAACAAGCTAATGGAGGCCCCACGCTATTATCGGTTTTAAATTATTGAAATCCTACGTAGCTCTAGATGAGTATACAAGCTAAGGTGTATACAAGCTAAGACTACTGAGCACCCACATAATCCTTGACCATTAATGGCCCTTGGCTCATGCCCTAGGAACCTAAATAAACAAACAAAAAAACCAATGTAAGCGAACATATCAAGCGACATTAGGAGTATACAAATAAAGATCATTGATATTTGATCAAATTTTGACAAATCAAGGTCATTGGTTTGTTTAGATTGGATGGTGAATGATCTTCCTTTTTATTTAAACATAATTTTATTTATGTTAAAGTTCATTGACGTTGACTGTACATTCTTTGATATAGTCAAGGTCACTGATCTTAAAAGTTATTCGAAAATAGATTAGAATAATGAGAAAATTTTAAAACATTTACGAAAGGCTGGTTGCAGAAAGAAATTCGTTGTGTGGGTATGTCATAAATTGAGTATGAAAAACAATATCTGCGGTACGCTTCTGAAGCGCAATGAAATCGAGCTATTTCTAAATCAGTCATGGTGATGAAAAATTGGTTAAAAAAATCGTTTGAAAGATATCATGAAATGCCAGGATTGTCAGATTTCAAAGCTAGGATTGACGGAAAATAAAGTTATGCTGTGTGTATGGTGGAACTGGAAGGGAATAGTTTATTACGAACTGCTAACGTTAGGTTAAAACTGTTAACTCGGTACTGTAATGTGAGCAATTCGATAACTTGCGTCAAGTGATTAAGAGAAAACGGACAGAATTTATCAACGTTTTTCCGCTATGATAACGCTCGACCACGCACATTTTTGATGACTCGCCAAAAATTAAGAAAGCTTTCCAAAGGAAGTTTTGATGCATTCATAGTATAGCCTAGACTTAGCACCCTCAGACTACCGCTTGTTATGATCTTTCCAGAACTCTCTAAATGGAGAAGCAAGCCGAATTCAGGAGAGGTCTGTGAAAACCACTTGATTCAGTTTTTCAACCATACACCACTGAAGTTCTATTATGATGGAATCATGGCTCTACCCGAAAAATGACGAAACATTATCAATAATAATGGAGAATATTTAGTTTGAATAAATTGATTTTAACACTTTGATTTAAGCGTCTTTATTTTACTCAAAAAATACCACGAACTTTTTCGACTAACCAATATTTACCGGATTATCCATTTTAAAGTTTGGAAAGTATACTCCCGTCATTGGACAGTAGTTAAATATATATATTGTATAATCTAAGGCAGAATTTGTTTAATTTAAAAAAGATATGGCAATTGGGTTTCTGAAATAACAGGCTTTGGATGAAATATTTTTCAAACCAAATTTTCTTCAGCAATGAAGCTCATTACACGCCTATATATAAGGCTCTGAAAACCCACAAGTGACTGTAGAGAAGGCATTATATTCACAAAATGTAATTGTCTGTTGTGAATTTTGGTTTTAAGTTGTTATTTTTTTTTAAATAAAGAAGAAGCCACCGTTACCATCAATCCTGAGCGCTATGATAAACAACTGATTTTTTTGTTCGTACTACAAAACTTTAATCTGTACCATATGTGGTTACAATAAAAAAAAACGCCACAAGTCACACAACTAGACAAATTGTGGATTAAATGCACGAAAAGTTCACAGGACGCGTAATTTCGAGATTTGATTATATCAATGGCTTTCATGATCGTGTGATTTGTCATCGTTGCGCTTTCTCTTATAGGGTTGTGCAAAATATTGTATTGACGCAGAAAATCCTTAAATTTGAGAGCAATTAAAAATCAATATCCATTAAGACATGGTTGATTTATAGCACGAAATAAACAAAAAATTACACCCAAAATAAAAAGAAGTCCTGCAAGAATTCTCATTGCAATTATTTAAATAGTGTTATATTTATTGCATAATAGCTAAATCCAAGTAATATAATTAAATATAAATTTTTTTTAAATCTAAATTTTCCGAAGTATAAATTTGATATAGGCCGTAATAAATACATAATAATTCTTTGGTATTTATTTTATTATCTAGGGCCGGTGATACTATCTTAAATACAATATGCTTATTTCTGAAAGGGTGACAAACAGGAAGTATAGTGGCAGATAAATCATTATTAACCCAATTATTATAAAATATCCAAAATAACACAAAATTCTACATTGAGCGGCGATTTAGCACAAAAAAAACGCAGTCAAAATTTGTTAAACGGTCACAGTCTTATGGGAGTTCAAACAATTGCGATTAAAACGAATTACTTGGTCTAGTCCTGTTCCGTAGTACTGCCGCAACATATTTTCACATTTTTAATGTCGTTTCCTCTGGCAGCATTGTTCCCATCGAATTCCAATGAAAGGTAAATACACATTTCATGTTAAGTGAACTTAAAAATTGAATTAAGCACAATAAATAAACAATAAACCGATTAAATTACATTTTTTTTTACTCATCGCATTTTCGTTTAATTTTTTGAATTGCAGTTAAAATTGATTTTTACTGACTAACTCAATTTAAATAAATGCCTAGTAAAATTGATTTTTCTTTAAATTAAAAATAATTAAGGTCGTCGGCCGGGAGAACACGTAATTGAATATTTGAAATTTTTGCCGAATTATTCAATAACACAATAACGACGGCGACGAGTAGTTTTGCTACTGATCCGATATAGTGGCGGAATGCATATCAACGGGGAAAAAAAATAATACGAAATAGAAAAAAACTTAATTTTTTGTTTGTTAATAATATTTTTATTACTCGCAAGCCGATACACATACTCGATCGATTTGATGGTTCATTTATCAAACGAAAAATAGCGCACCGCATCCATCAAAACAGGTGGAACACGTACTAATAGAGTTGAGTCGCCTTAACCATCTAATCACGACATGACGCTTTTCCCATTATTAACCAGTGTCTGTTGTGGAGGTGGAGTCTCTGACTCCAAGACAAGGTAGTATATAAATTTTTGATAATTTATTTGAGAGCTTTCCAAAGTCACACAAAATTTGATGATGGTTACAAATGCAAGTGTGGTTAGAAAATTTCTGCAAATGAAAACGTGTCTCATATTCGAAGTGTACAATTAATAACGATCTGTTTTGGTAATAATTGCAAGGACAATCGGAACATTTACGAAACGTCCATATTCGACTATAATCTGAAGAGTAAGAACGGTGGTTATTATAGAAATTCCAGTATGCGGCGACCGAAGAAAACCGTTTACAAATCGACATGATCCACGAAGTTTTGGTTCTTTGATGACGACGATTTCGGCTGTCTGGCCGAAATGAAGATGAAACCTTGGATGGCTCTCATTCGTTTGATCAATGACTGAAGATCACTTGTTCGAGATAAACCGACAAGATTTAATCCGCGACCGCTGAGATTACCAGAACCGGTGAGCCCCGCGAATTAACTCACATCCCAGCCTAGCGCCAGACTAGCACCAGACTCGGGCGGATAAGACAGATCCTTAGAGCGAGCAGAACGAGCAGCGACAGTCGACAACATCATCTTTCATTTGGTGATCTATTAATATTATTAGTACCTAACGACCAGAAGACTGACTTTTTGTTTTCCAGCGATTCGGAAATAATCCTGGACATCAATCGGACAATCTAATGACCGGCAAGCGAACTGAATGACTCGTCTGTGAAGGGGCGCGCGCACTTTGGGACTAAGTTCCATAAGCTTGGCGCACTCGGGATCGTGTACCTGTTATTGTTGTTGTTTGTGTATTGCCATCACAACTTGTAATTGAAGGCAGTTACATGAAGTCGGCTCCGCACTCCACGACCCCATGCACGGAAAAATTGAATTTTTTGATATGTGACTGTTCGACATTAATATTTCAATCAATCGATTATTAATGAAGAACGATGTTGCCTCCATTTATCTGAGAGATGGACGCATCGGAACCGGTGGCGTCTGCGCAATCCCAAGACGGTCCGTCGTTCCAAATTGATGTTCCCTTCATGTTTTACGTGGAAGTGGGCTCGAATCGAGATCGAATGAATTGTGCCGTTTTTGACTGATGCGTTGTTGGCCCCGCAATAAATTTGCCATTACTTTTTAAATATTATTTAAATGGTAAAAGTACGATTCTTGAAAAGATACACACTTGGGAGAAACTTGGACAAAAAAATCAAAATAGAAAAAAAATTACGAATAAGAAAGAAGTTCTTTCCTCCCAGACGAAATTTGCCTCCTTCCTGAGCGTAACAGCTAATTGACCAAATGTGGAATTTAAGTCGAAGTGTCGCAGATGAGATGATTTATACGCGACTGGGATTGTCCCAAACAACTGGATTTTACGGCTGCTCTTTATCTATTGTAGCGTTAGCAGAACATACTAACAAGAAATCGGACTAAGCCAAGTTAGGGGGAATCGTCGGATTTTTTACTATTGCATCGGTTCTGGACGATTGCGTCTTAAGTGCAAGTACGACGTGTTGAGTTGTATGGAAATTCAAAGTTTCGGATGATTCCGTATTGTAAATTTTGCAGCAGAAAAAACTGTCGTCTATGCTAAATTTGGCAAAAAAATTTAACTTAAAATCATTGAATAGTATCAGTTTGCATGGGATTGGTTTTTTTTTTGCTTTTTTTGATGATGCGGCTCTTTTTAGTTAATAATACTCCGTTGATTTAAAGATATTTTATCGTTCAAAAACCTTTCAGTTTACATACTGTTGCGGCCTGTTCCCGTGCTCCCGTGCTCTCGTGGACCCGTTCTCCGGCACTCCGGTGTTCCCATGCCCCACCCGTAGTCTGAACAAAATTCCATTCGGCTCTAAAGTGACACAACAACACATGTTCTCCGATCTCGAATGTGTTCATTAATCATTTCTTCGTTAGAAGTTACACGGCCACGGACTGAACAGTCTGAGATCTGACTCGGAAACATAAAATCGAAATTAATTTTGGAGACAACATAATTTCAGATGGGAAATTGTATTAGAGCAGCAAGACTGTCATAAATTCCAAATGTAGTCAGTCCCGTTCACGAACACGGACAGCAGGAATTCGCTCCTTGACGAAGTGGCCTACAGTCGCAGTCGGGAAATTGTCGTAGACCCAAAAAGTCAGAGGCCAAACCGGGTACATTTCCAATTCATGCCTACCTATCTATCTATGCATGTACCATGTATGTCCCTAGGAGGCTACCTAAAAACACATAAAATCTTGCCGGTGATAATCTTTGCCTTTCGGATGAGGTGTTTATTTTTTCTGCATTTATGCCAAGCGCTGCTGTGCGTTTCCCAATATTACCTGGCGCTTAGTACGTTCATGCGTACGACTTACGAGTACAAACACTAAATTACCGATTTTGAGGGTGCACAGCGGGACGTCCCAAACTTATTTTGTACTCTTAATGGTCTTGTTTCGGTTTTTAGACTGATTAAGGAGATTAAGTCTTTAGGGTCATCACATTTGTTAGATTTTCTTCATCTTTCAATGTTTTTTTTACCTTCTTCTCTTGTACAAAAAAAAATATGGCTTGTTGAATAACAATTGTTATTAAATGCCGTGTTGACATAAAATTGGTTATTCGCTTCCGAATTTTTTATTGAATCATTGGCCTTTAGTACAATTTTATTTCCCTTACAAAATTATAACATTTATTTACAGTGTTCGAAAAGGGTCATTTTTATGGGCAATCTCATTAAAAAAAATATGCTAATAGTAAGATTTTCGATAGTATTTTGGAATATTTAATTTTTATTAAGTAGGTTCACTAAGTTTTTACGAAATTTCCAAAAATAGAATTCGCCCAAAGCAATTAGATTCCATTTTGGACATAGAAAAGTCGAAATTTCTCATTACTAAGAAAAAACCCTGCAAATGTTCACCTTTTTGTCAATAACCAAATTATTCCAGGTTAGCTAACTTTTGATTGGTGTTTTTCTGAATTAATTTTCGTTAAAATAAGACTTGATATTTTGTTTTTTTATTTGCAAATATTTTTTTTGTTCACTCAATAATATTATTGTTGTCTGTTATCATTTCAAGAAACTTTATTACTGAGTGCCACGATAGTAAAAAGGCCATTTGATGGCAAGGGATATCGGGATAAGGAAATTCAATTAGAAATGGAAAGGAAAAACTGTTTTTTTTTTGGGAATTAGCATAGGACACACGACCCCTTGGATGGTAGTCCAGTATCCTAACGACTGTGCTATCGGTCCGGTTTCCATTAGCAAATAGATATTATTCTCTATTTTTTTATTTATTTTCTTGTTCATGTCCTTTTTTGAGGGCCATTTTGCGGAGCTTTTGTTATGGTATATTTATGGGAATTTGAGGTATTATTCCCTCCCTGAGTCAAGGACAAGGAATGGAAGGTATAAAAATTGAGAATTTTAAGTACGTTTACTTCAACAGGTGTATGGCCAGTTAGGACCATACTCGGAGAACACCTTGCTTTGGCTAAGCACGTTTGATGGTAGCTTTATGGGAGGCTTTTTGAAGTTCAGTGCAAATTGGTGCTCTTACACCCATTATAAAAAAAAATTATGCCAGGATATTTAGAGTAAAAAAATTATTTCGAACGAACAAGGGAGCAGCAAATAAGGGGGAAGGTATTAAAAATGGAAAAGTAAAAAAAAATTGGAGGGGATAAGGAGGGTGGAGCAGACCGATGACTAAGATGGGAAAGCACTAGATGGCATCTCTTTCCCTGGTCATGCCCCAAAATCACCTATCGGTACTGCTTCGCCAAGTATTGTATTTCTGAAGTGCCCCTATTACGACGATGATGTTCACTATTACGACGCGCGCTAATTCAGCAAATTAGTATCGTTCGACCTCAGACTGCAGACCTACCTGGCTGTCATCATTTTAAAAGTCACAGCCACCTCGAAGCTATCGAAGGCAGAAGGTGGAGAAGAGGCTTTATAAAGTTCTGCGCTATCATAACCCTGGATGTGTAGAATATCTTCAACTAGGAGAGACGGGATTGTATCCTTGATGCCCTGGGATTAATGGGTGTTCCGGAGTATAGTACTAGGATAAAAGAAGACTGCCTGACAAGTAGAATTCTTTTGTACAGGACGATCATACATCACATTCCACAGCAAAGGGTTCGAAAATGTGGGAAACGATAAAACAGATCTATAAAGAGACTGTTGTTTCTGGAAGGTGGTCTTAGGCTTTTGGAACATAAGATAGAGATAGTCCTTATTACGTGCAAGAAGAGTAGAGATAATATCACTAGTAGGATTGGCGAATATGAGGTGATCTCAGGACCATCTCTAAAGTACCTAGGCTGATGATTAATGGGAGACTGTGGTTTAGGAATACACATTATACGTTGATAGGAAAGCTGCAGGGACAATGACGGTACTGGCGCGCCTAATACCGAACCTTGAGGGACCCAGGCAGAGTTCTGCTATATGCTGCACTAATTTGGGCGGCTGGGTTGATTATAGCAATCTACATACGTGGAGTTGTCTCAGTCTACCGTAGGAGCGCATTGAGGCTGGCCTGTGCATTCTGAACAGTGTCATACGAAGCTATTTTCGTTGTGGCCGGAATGATACAGATCGAAATATTGGAAAATGAATGGAAGAGGCTGTACCGCCGAGAGATCGTATGATGGTGTGGCGCGATCCGAGGCTCATACGGAGACAAGAAATAGGTCCAAGAGAAAGTACCAAAATCATTTGGATAATGCCCTCGATGGCAGATGAACTAACCATCTCATCTTGGTGGTGGATCCATGGATAGATCGATGACATGTTGATGTTGGCTACTATCTATCACAATTTTTGACGGGACATGGATGTTTTCGGGCTTACCGATTCCGCTTTAAATTGGATTCTAGCCCAATGTGCCCTTTTTGTGACGGGATGGTGGAGAGCTCGGAGCACGTGTTTTGTTACTGCACTCAATTACCAAAAGATAAGAGGCACAAAAGTGCGCTGACGCTGGAGAATGACGTGGCTCTAATGTTGGACTTCTAAAAAGATTACGCCGGGATGAGCGGTAAAGAAAACGTTAGAAATAAATCACCAGAGTAGTGTTTTGATCAATCCCTGCTCCACGAAGAAATGCCTGACGACGGTTCCATGGAGAAATATAGAAATGTGAGGTAATTTTAGTGGGCTAAAGTCCCACATTTTGTCTTTCAAGGATTTTCACCATACTACAACAAAAAAAGGAGACATCTCGAAGCCTACGCCAACAGTCAGGGCCCATTCCGGAGAATAAGGGCCCCTGACCACGACTTTGCATTTAAAACAGATTACTCTGAATCTGTAGCGATCCCCCTTTTGAACAACTATCTGATCATTTGCATGTGTGTTACATGTGTTATCCACTTTTGGGCAAATACTTTTGGTACTTGTTAGCCACAAGTACCAAAAGTATTTGCCCAAAAGTTGGTCTATACTTAACATCCCGCCGTCGGTGCTAGTAATACAGTACAATAAATTTTGTCTTTATTGCTTGAAAAGTATCCATGATCCGTAATTTAGAGATTTGGTGGAGTCAGTTAGGCTGTTGGAATTTCTCTTTTAGGGTTGTACAAAAATCCGTATTTTCGCAAATAATTTTCAAACTAAAGAGCAATAAGAAAGTAATATCATCTATGTAATGGCTGAAAGAATTTTTGTAATTGTTGTTTAAATTATAATATGGCAAAATCGAAGAAATATACTTTAAAAAAGTGCATTTTAATTTACTTTACTTTCAATAGCTTGGATTGGAAAACTATTTACGAATACCAACGAGCGGATGGTATAACCACGCACAAAAGTAAATTTTTTGGAAAAAAAATTTTATGGTAATTTAATGCAAGTGTTTATTCCAAAATGATTTTCCTAATCCGACGCAATGTATGCTTTTTTTAATATATAATATAAGAGAAGGCATTTTAAAATATGCCATAAGAAAAGAAATAAATTTTCCTAAAGTTATCCATCGCCTACTCTCTACGATTTGTTTAAGAAAAATTCTTTCAAAATTATCAACGGATCTTAGGAAAAACAAAAACAAAAATCAATTCGATTAATACTATGGAAGAGAAAGTTCAAATTAATAATTCATCTACGAGTATATAAGGAGTAAAGTAGCAATAGTAAAGAAGAAAATTCGATAAAGATTCCTAACACGTGACACTAATAATTACATAATTTATAAAATATATAAATTCATTTTTGCCCAATATTTATGTAGGAGCATATCCCATATTTATGTAGGAGCATATCAACAACAGATATAAAGACAGCGAGCGAATAAAAAAAATTTCCCTTATTGTCATGTCATAATTTTATTTTATCACCAATTAATGATCAATAGAAATATTTGAGAGGACAAGAAGCGACTACCCGCATTCAAAAGAAACTATTTTCATCGATTAGGATTCAACGAAAGATTAACTTTGATTTTACAACAAAATTTATAACAGGTCTCAGCTTCGTATCAGCTACTAAAAATTCCCAAATTGATATTTTCCCAGGTTCCAAAGAAGATAATCAAAAAAAAGATAATAACCAAAACCAAATGGAATTGGAATAAGTGGTAAAAGAGAAAAAAAAACAAATTCGGTCGACATGATGAACTTGTATGCTCATCAGTGCAGACGGGATTCTTGTGAACGCGGAACAAGGAATCCCAAATTTCGAAAGAATCCTCACAGCAGTAGCTGAACCAATAATGAAAAAATATCATCCCACAAAACTATCAGTTCATATGAAAATCTGTAGAAGAAGAAAAAAATTAAAAACAAACAAACCAGAATTTAAAAAAAAATCCTTTCACGCGACTCAAAAAATTTCACTAGAACAAAAAATTCGTATCGAACTACCAGCAAAACGATGTAAATCATCAAGAGAAGATCACCAACTCTGGTACTCTGCTCGCATCCGTACCAACCGAGAAATATATCGAAAATTCAACCAAGAAAAAAACATCTTCTACACGCCCCAAATTTATGTCATCGATACCCAACATCATACACAGTTCGAGGTAAGTAGTTGGAATCACAGACGGCCAGTTAGCTAGCCACAAGGATCAATAAATAGTCGGTCAATGGACGAAAATAAACAAGAGTAAAAAGATACAAAATCTACAGTAAAAGATAGGTCAGCGGGCGTCGGAAGAGGATGGTGATCTCTTTGGTACAGATTGGGAAATTAAAAAGATGTATGACAAGTAATAAATATCGAAAAATAGGAAAAATGACTAAACGGGCTTCAATGATCTTATCGTGATGATTATTTATGATCACCTGCGATCAATGGGACACTCTCTGGATCTCGAGAATAGTTGATCATTCGTTTGTTGTTGCTGTGGCTGTCCATACTAATGCCCCAAGGCTGCATTATAGAATCTAGACACATTTTGTACAGACTCGATTCGAGGGTAGCTTGTCTTTGTCATGACGCCCCAATCAAGTCTGTTATAATCGATTTGATGTTCACAATTCTGATCGTCACTATGAGTTTCTAATTATCGTTTTTTTTTCAATAAAATTAAGCAATTCCAAAAAAAATTAAATTTTGATTTTCATAAAAATTTTGACTAATTCAGAATTTTTTAATTTTTCCAGAATTGCCCAATTTTTTCAAAATTAGCAATAAAATTAAAAAAAGGTTTTTTTTGGTTTTCTTTTTTAACAAATAACGAGGTACGGCAGAAAAGTAATTAGATTGGCATTACTTACAGCGCTACGTGTCTTCCCTTCCACAAAGATTGTACGTTAGTCCCTCCTAAATGTACAGTCAACCTCGTCCGGTAACTACGCGACTCTACACAGCGTGATAGGTGAAGCTGAGTTTTTTTCATACAACCATCTCCATCGACGAGTTTTTGTCGGAACAGTTGTCATGGCGGATTATTCAAGTATCTGCCATGTCCGATCTGACGCAAATAGCCCTTTTTCAATGTTAAACGACGGCCAGCTATACATCGGTAGAGGCGTTGGATGTTCCTTATTCGATCCTTGCATAGTAAAGCTGGGGAATGTTCCTTATTCGATCAGATGCATAGTGAGGCTGGGGAACTACTGTAACCCCTTTTACCGATACAAACACGTTGATAGAGATGCACGCGTGACAGGGACTATAGTAATGGTGGACCATCCACATATCTACTATATCCGATCTGACGCCAATAACCTTTTTCTGAGCCTTATAGGTACTTCCCATCAGCTTCAACGATTATCGACCTCACATTTTAATCAGTTTTCGATGTTGAAGGAGACTTTCTTGAGCGCGGTTCGTCTTCGTTCTTGATAAGAAATGTTCCCTATCGGCTCTTTGCAACTTTTCGTAAACCAAACTCATGGATTCGCTAAGCTTAACACAACTTCACTGATCACGTTTTAGGATGTCATTGTTGGACCACGTTGAATCTTGTACTGTACGTCAAGGAGGGACTTAACATATAAGCCATATGGATGGGAATTGTGCAGTGCTCTAAGATCACTCTCAGTGAAATAAGTTTTATTACTCGTCCAAATCTATCATTTCTTGGTAACCTTAACCGGCCGATATGACAACCCTGTAGCACTCAGCTCAATTTTGGCCACATATTAAGGGAATACTACCAAACCAAGAAATTCACCTTAGCTAAGAGTTTCTAGATTAGACAACTCCATTCCCAGTTTCCTCGGTCAATTATTGACAATAAAATTTTATCTTAAAACTGTAGATCATCTTCGTTTTAGGAAAACTATAAACTACTATAAAGTAGTTCATGGCGCAGGTCTTAGGGTCCACAAACAAAACATAAAAACATAAATAAAGTAGCTTCTGGAAAATTTCTCACGGACTTTAGATAGAAACACACTTACAAATCTAAAAAAAAGGTAGTCGGGCGTCACCGTGAAGTCCAAACTGCTTCATAACAGAGCTAATGTCTTCTAGGACATTTGGTTTCTTAATACAATAAAATTCATAGTTCAGTCGAAGAGTAGGAATCTTTCAGGAATACTTAGATACGTGTAAGAGGACTACTCGTGTTCCAGATCGCTCTCAGTAACGCTAGTCTCATTATTTTTCTACTACACTTAATATTTCAGTTTTTTCTTGGGGGAAAATAGTTCTACACCAAAGACAGCTGAAAAATTCCATTTTTCCTTCAATTTGATCTAGGATGACGGGTTATCCTCTTTAATAATTTAAAAAAAAAAACGATTAAATATTTATTGCGACCTGAATCGGTTGTTGTCGTCTGTTTGTCTACGTCAATACTCGTAGCCAATGAAATTCACTCTGCATAAAGGCTTCCGTGTTGGGAGACGACGCGTGACAATGCACCCGATCCGAACTTATTAAAAAGCGATAAACTTATCCATTTCCGAATTGTTGAACACCTTGACGACAGCATATTAACCAGAGTTGATATTTATGTTCCTGGGGACAGAAGGTAGGAAGGCTTTGGGCACGCAGATAAAGATGGACGGGCTGCTCGGTCGCCAGCCAACGGAATATGCACACAATTCCTTGTTATTTACTGTTTACTTCTCATCGTAGCGTCGTTTTGGCAACGTTCAGAAACGATCTTCTCGTCCGACGAAGGCTTAAAAAACGCAGGAAGAACAAATCGAATTTTGATCATCTTATTCATGAGCTCCTTCGACTGTCAGCAGGACAACTGGGAGGCTATAGACTATATTTTCATATGAACGTTGTCCTCTTCAAGTTTTTGTCCAACTCCAACGTGGACTGTTGCAATTTTTTTTTCTTTCCCTGCAACGACAAATGCCAATTTATGCATTTTTACGAATAAGTTACGCGAATGAGGTGAGGATGGAAACAAAGTCGTCAGCAGTTGTGGAAAATTTTTATTGAAAGTAGGATACGTTTATGTCAGAAATTAAACAAACGATAAGATAGTGCCGCCTGAATTTACAACATTTTGATAGTCCGGTGATGGATGTTCCCTCGAATGGTCGAACGCGAAAACCAGCGCTCCACAAGTGCTGTGACTCGTCTGATAGTCGTCGACATGTATGCTCTTTGGCAGCAGGTTGTTAAAATTCACCTGGGCAATTCTAGACAAGACAATGCGAATTTGCCTGTGTTTCTCTTGTACGGGGTTTGTATGGATTGCGCAAGTCACAAACCCATCATAGCATATGTCAACCGACATCGGCACAAGGAGGTCATCGATTAGTATTCTAGACAGAAAAAAAGGTGCCC
Organism: Atherix ibis; assembly: GCA_958298945.1. Lineage (NCBI taxonomy): Eukaryota > Metazoa > Arthropoda > Insecta > Diptera > Athericidae > Atherix > Atherix ibis. The sequence continues at coordinate 1,020,248 of OY282607.1, read as the reverse complement.
TCAAAGTACAAGCGAAAGGAGTTTTGTGCATAATTTTCGACTAACTTATTCGTCATATACTATTGGGACGAGACGGATTTGAATTATGCACAATTGACAGTCCTAGTTAACATTTAGAGATGTTATCGAGAGTTTATTGTAAAAAAATTTTAATAGCATTTTATTTTTAAGCAATTTCTTCCAACTGAATTTGGCGATAACTGAAGGGCTCCTCGGCTACGTCACTGAAATGAAGATGGATTCAAACTCAAGGCGCACACGTCCCAGTGTCATTAGCTCAGCGCACCAAAGAAAATTCCGTGTAAGGCATACGGTCTTAGATCAGGTGGATGGACGCCAAGATAAAACAACACTTAATAGGGCGTTTTAATGGTATTGTCGATAACATCCAAAAGATTGTAGCAGAAAACCTGGAGGTGAATCTAATTCAATACTTCTGCAATTGCTACAAAGTATGAAAAAAACTCCTCCAACGATGTCTAGCAACCCAAGGGAACTACTTTGAAACGGGTAACATTCATATATCATCAATTAATGTTCCAGGTATGAAACAGCGAATCACTGCCGCCAAATGGCACCTTGGAATTATCTATTCCATACTCAGAAAAGGAGATAGCACGCAGTGTAGCAATTATAGAGGTATTACGTTGCTGAGTATCATCTAAGAGATATTCTCCGCTATCTTACTATGCTGAATGGCCCCATTAATCAAAAAAATTATTGGCCCTTTCCACCAGAGAGGCTTCACTCTAGGGAAATCAGCAACAGATTAGATATTTTTTCTGCGGCAGTCGAGGCAAAAATTGTCGGAATATGGTCAACAGATTCGCCATCTGTTCATTAACTTTAAAGCCGGCATCCTAGAAAAATCGATTAGACTGAGTAAGCTGACCAAGACTAGTGTGAGAGAAAGAGTAAAAGTAGCCATTTCATCATCCATACTGATCCCCGTAACTTCCGTGCGTTCTCTTTAACCTGGCGCTGGAAAAAGTAATCCGTGATTCAAAAGTAAGCATAAGAGGTACTATAATTATTAAGTCTACCTAGCTTTAAGCATACGCTGATGGCATCCACATTAGGTGTCGTTCAGAAAGAGCTGTCAAGAGACCTTCATTAAGATTGAACCGACGGCGAAAAGTCTTGGGCTGCAGACAAATGAAGGTGGCAGCGTCGTCGCGATGACAAGATCAGTTAGTACTAGTTGCATACAGATAGGAGATTATAGTTTTGAAAGAGTTGAATCATTTTCCTTATTGGGGTCAAGGGTCGCAGCCGATATAAATGTGGAGGAAGAGGTCCGCGTACGACTGGTGGCAGCCAACAGAGCCTATTTCAGTTAATCTAAGTTATTTCGCTCGAAGGTTTGCCAGTTGTCATGTATTCTTCAAAAACTTGGGTTCTCAGCGAAAACCATTGTGCGTTCGAAAGGAGGATCATTTGAGGAACTTTTTGACGACAAGGATTCTAGAGCGTTATCGCGATCGCCCGATTATGGATAAAATTACGCTCAATAGGCTGAGGTGGGTAGTGCGTATGGGGTAGGAACAACCTGACCGAAAAGTCCCCAGTGACTCTATTTATGGTCCTTGAAGACGAGATCGACCCTGCATTCGGTGGCGTGACGACATTAGCCAGGAGGCCTTTTTCATGAGAATGGACGATTCCGAAGTCTATCTGAGGACGAGGATTCTGGAGCGTTATCGCAACCGCCTGATTGTGGATAAAATTACGCTTAAGAGGCTATGGTGGGCTGTACACTTAATCCGTATGGGTAATGAAAAACCTGTCCGGAAAGTCCACACTGACTCTATTTATTGTCTTAGAAGACGAGATAGACACTGTTAGCCAGAATGCCAATTTCATACTGAGAGTGACGACCTGGAAGACCGTGACGTGAAGCCGGGACATATGGCGTTCTTTGGTTCAGCAGCCCTGGATCTGACTCCCGGTTGTCGCGCCATTGATAATGATATAAAAAATCAGTAGTATTATTTTCCTGCCACACCTCGCAAGTATTCAGTTTATGAATACCAAAAGGTAGAATAATAAGAAATTTTTCAATTTATCAACTGAAATGAAGTTTAAATACCTAAATCGATCGTTTACTGATTTATAAATTACATCAAAACTATTTGGAATTTTTATTAGAATTTTTAAAAGCCTCAAAATTTAACATTATTTTAGGGAGAAATTCAATTTCTCCATGTGAGCAGCCAATTTCCAATCGACCGTCGATATCTCCTGAAGAGAATTTTCAGGAGTAAAAACTAATTTTTACAGCCAATATCCCCAAATTACGGCTTCATTTCAATTGCTTTTATGGAAATCTTCTTGCGGATAATATCCGGAAAAATTGGTTTTCGTGGTTTGTTTATTTGTTTACTGTGTGCACGGACGTGGTACGGTAATTTTTCTACTTGGCCCTATCCCATTCTAAGCCAGTCTATTTTTAAGTGTCATCTCATTTGTCCAAACAAGAGTCAAACGAAACGACATATAACCTTGTACACTGTTAGAAGGGGCCTCGCTATTGAGGGTGATTAGTTCAAGAAAATTGCTAGATCCCAAACTGTTGACTGTTTATTTGGTTTTCGTTCGAAAATTTATTATAATTCGATGCACGCAACAAAAGGAGAACTAAGAGCAGATTCGACATTAAGTGGGAATAGACAATCACATTTTTAACAAGAAATTGTCATGGAAATTTATTGATCCTTTTAGTGATTTTAGGATTCAATCAATAAATCGACTTTTGACTAATTTGCGTTTTTAAACAATTTCTCTTAAAATAAAAATAAAAAATAAAGGAAAATTAATGACAAAGAATTGGTGTACGCAATTAAAAAGCGCATTTTACTTTCTATTATCGCAGAAGGTTTTTTTTAATAGATTTTCTATTGTAGAGTAAAAATGATATTTTTGAAAGTGGTTTTTTTTTAAATTTTATTAACGAATGAATTATTCCAGAGTAGTTTTATTCCGTTTACTTAGGCATGGAAGTGTCCACAATCGTCTTCCAGGGGTACTTGGATAGTTTACAGCCTACCGCATTTCAGTAACATTTCTCCCATACATAATTGGTTTTTTCCGTTTTAATTTCAATTTAGTAACAAATTAGTTATAGGAATTTAAAATTTTTTTCTTAATAATATTTTAATTTATCAAATGAATGCATCTGTGCACCGGCTTTAAATTTTTTTTTTTTCAAATTTTAATTACGACTGGAGTCGCCTATTGCCTATCGATTTCACATTCTTTGAAAAAAATTCTTTTAAGCTTTTTTTTTCTTCTTATTCACCTGTAATATATTAATGTTACAGAGGATTGCAAAGAAGAATCGCATAAATGTTGTTTCAAAGAAATATTAGAAAGCAGTCAACAAATGCGTTTAAAACGGACAAAAAATGGGACTCCGTTGCCATTCGCAACGTTCCAATCGAATTGAGAAAAAATCTATTATGCAGTTTTAGTTAAATACATATTTTCCAATGAATATAAACTAAAATGTATTTTGCATGATATCCCAGTAATGATAGAACTAGCTATCTGGAACTAATGGTATTGGTGGTGTGTTGGAAATGGGTCCCAACCCTTATGGTGGCTATACGAGTATATCGCAATGTGGCTGGATGTCTTTCCGCTAATATTTTACCAACCAACACTGGTATTTTGAGACTCAATTAAAAGTATGACAAACATATGTCGGAATCTATATCATAATACCGGGAATTGCAATTGGAAATAATTGGAAAATATGAAAGCACGGATATTTGGTATTTGCGGAATTCATTTTATAGTTACGGATAGTGTGTGCAATTCTCATCTATCCAGAATCTATGGAAGGAGTAGGAACAATTTGGTGGGGGCCGTCAGTCTAACCGCTGAACATGGCAACCAGCCCATTTGCACTCCTGCCACATGGCAACCTTTCTTTCATCTGCGGAGCCCCCTTCCTACCCACATTTAGCTGATACTCAGCTCATCTAACTACGCTAGGAGACATCCAACTATCAATGTCGAATATCGGTATCAGTATCAAAAACCGTGCTATGCGTGCATTCATCCGCCATTCGCCAAATACCTTCCTACTCTGGTATTAGAAAATTAATCAATTGACAAACAATTCAGAACAAATCGACTTTTTCTAGTGGAATCGCAATCAATACCGACCGCCAACTGGCGCAAGTATTCAAACATGCTTAATACCTCGACAAACTGAAACTTGTACTGTAATTGGCGGCAGTAGCAGTGAATTTTCTATGATCATGTTGCCGCTGAAACCTTCTGTGCGCTTCCTGGGGTCTGCAAAATGCCTCTCCAGCTGTAAAATCTACCACAAAACAGTACGAATGCCTCCCTGTTTAGTCGCAAATGCCATAGCCAAAGCCAAAGCCATTTGCCAGACTTCCACTAACTAAGTTCCTATCACTTCTATTATTTCTACAAATATTCCCACAAATTACCATCGGAATTGTGCACATTTCAGCGGATCTCCATCAATCTGGAAAGTGCATACGAATGCCAGTCCGTCATTCAGTCCATACTCATAATACGGCGTACGTGGTAGATTCCTTAATTTTTCAATATTGGAATTGTTATTTTGTTAATTGTTGTACAATAAGTAAATTTATTAAATATAGTCGCGTATAACCATTCCGCGATTGTTTTTCTTTTTACGTTTATACGCCAATAGTTGTTAGATTAAAATTACTTTTAATTAGAATCATTTACGGACATGATTCGGTAAATTTAAATGGCCTACCACCACTTAGATAAGAATTTTTCCCCGTTTAATAAAATTAAATTTAAAAAACTGGAAAGATTTATTACAATTGCATCTAATATGGTATTTTTTTTTTGTTCTTTTGCTTTGAAATGAAATTTTTTTTTAAATGCATACTGAATAAACAAATAATTGAAAAAGTACACTTAGTTCCTATTATTTTAATAATACCCGGTGGACCCCATGTTTTTTTTTCATATACAAAATTTCCCAATCAGTCAAAAAATAATCCAAAAAATTATAAAATAAATATAAAGAGTTAACGCTTTTTGGGTTCGGAGAGTGTATCCCTGTGATTTGACAGCTGTCAAACATAAATGTTTATTTAAGGCAACATTTTCTTAGCATAAGGTTTAACATTTTATGATATGACTTGTTTAATCACCGAATAATACGTTAGAATTGTGGAGAGGATATGTCGATTGGGTGCTAGAATTACAGGCTTACAATATAAGCTTTTCTATTAGTGGTAAGTGACTGTCTAATACATATTTTGGTCTAACCCATTTTTTTTTAAATGAAGGACAATCTGTCATAGTGCTCAGAATTGACGGTGCCAAGGAGCTATTGGCACCGCCAATTCTGAGCACTATGACAGATTGATAACCGATTTTTTTTTGGGTCTGAACTTGAAGATTTTATTCTGGACAATATGTGAATTTCACAATACGACGCAACGAGCCATACAACACGATAATTTTTTTCCTTTATTGGGCAAAACGTTTTTAGAATGCCAAATTTTGTGATTTGGTTATGTCAATTGGTCTCAAATAGTGACCGAATTACAGCCCGAAATGTGCGAAAAGGTTATCAAAAATTACTCTAAATTAATCGAGTCCTGAAAGAATTCTCGTGGCAGCCATTTAAATAGAGTTATTTTTAATAATCAAATAGAATATAAAAAGACGACACTTAGTTGGATCTTAGATGTTCATTTTCATAATATTGGAATATAATCGTTTTAATTATTGAAAGGAGTTTTATATTTAAGATGGTATCAACATAATTTGTTGTTGCGAGGTTGCGAGGTAGATCAAGGTAATCGCCTGTGATCAGGACTGAAAGTCTACAGAAGACGAGATAGAGTCAGGGTCTATCTCGTCTTCTGTAGACTTTCCGGACCGGATTTCCTCATTTATACCGATTAAGTGATCAGCCCACCTCATCCTATTGAGATTAATTTGATTCACAAAAGCGCGGTCCAGAATATCATCGTAAAATGGGCTACGGAACTGTCCATTATCATGTAGGGGACCAAAAAGGCTTCGAAGGAACATGCTTTTGAACGCGAAATGGTTTTTGCTGAGAACCCAAGTTTCCTTTCCAGCAGAAATCTTCCTCATTATATTCTTCATCTTCTTCATTTTCTTCTTCATCTTGCAAAGCTTCAACGCCATAATTTCAGCTTCTTCGTCTTTTTGTTTTTCTACTTCTTAATCGTCTTTAGTGCTCCGAGCAGGGAGCCATTCAATATTCCGTCAATTTCTGCATAAAGCAGGCAACCATTCAATCTTCCGTCAATTTCTGCGGTAAATGGTCTCAACCAGTAGACCGGTCCTTCATTACTCCACACACATTTGTCCAACTACCTAGTCCTGCCTCTAACCAGCCCCATCTATCGTAGGTAGGTCTATTTGCTAATAGTCAGTAACCAGTTACAAGCTGGTAGTTGTTAGCAAGATCTAGTTAAACATCTACTATTATCTGCAGCGATAGAACCCGCGAGTCCACCATCCCTCAGCACCAGTCCTAAGACTGTATCTACAATATAAGTGGCCACTTATCTAGCCCGGGTGCGGCGGACGACCCGCCGTGAGGCTCGCGACACCATGGGACCAGTTTTTATATTTTGAAAGCGTATCAATTTATTGAGCTTCCGTAAGGAAACTTGTAATTTTTTTTGCACTGCTAGACCAGCTCAGGACCGCGACCAACACCCGTAGGCCACTTCGGATATCGATCCTATGGTAAACCACTGCGACCAATAGGATCTTTTGTGGTGAATAACCCTAACTAAAATAATAGTAATATTCAGGCTTTTCATGAACCTCAATAGCATATTGGTACTCGTAGTTAGCCGATAAATCTCGTAGGAATCAGGGAATCCCAAACGAAGATGCCGAAGTCCCTGTCGGGTAATGGCTTCGCAATCGCAGAATAGATGCTCCGACGCTTCATCCTCTTCGAAGCAAAAACGACAGATTGTCGTATCAGATCGTAAAAGACAATGTCCAGTGAGTAGGCCAGTTAGTAGCCTTAGGTCTGGTTTATTGAGTTTTAGGACCTCTGCCAGCTTTATTTTTAGAAAACACATTGAATTTTTAACATTATTATATAATAATGAAGATAAGAAAGGAGATATCGTGGTGTCACCAATTAATTTATGGTAATCACATTTTTTTTTAAATATATCTTAAACATATTTTTAAAATTTAAACTATATAGTTAATACTTATGCTAAAATGATCCCAAATTTATAAAATGAATAAATATATTTAAGTATGGTACAAAATTATATTTTAGTTTTTTTTTTTAGGTTAAAAAATTATAGATCTAAAAGTGCAGTGAAAAATTAATACCCTAAACAGTTTGTTAGTTGAAGAAAATTGTTTCGGTAAAAATATTAAGTTTAAAAATTCTTTGATTTAAAAATATTCAAATACGTTCGATTATGTTAAAAATGGCGAATAAATATTAAAGAAAATTCCACAACAATTCAGTTTATGGCCAAAATTTTAATTAATTTAATTAAAATGATTTCACACACTTTTTTTCGATTATTGATTCAATTAAATTAATTATACGAATAATAGGAAATATATTGTTGAAAATATAATATATTGAACATGTCCTTACATATATAAATTTTCATTAAGAATGTTGAATGTATTCTGGTTAAAAATGCCCATATTATGTGAAATTGAGAATAAGCAAAGTTCAAAATTGCAAAAATATTTCGCTGCAAACAGTAGCAAAGTATTTTTTATTATAGTAAAGGTTTGGGAGGGGCGTAAGGGGTGTTGCAGTTGTAAGATTGCAACAACGAAGGGTGTTGAACGATGCCAGGCAACGGTAACAACGGCAACAACGGCAACAACATGCTCGATAAATGGGAATCGGTCGGATCGGGTTCAATGGGTCAGACGTCTTGTCTTGCTCTTTCACGAAGCGTTCCCATCTCGGAGCTCTCAGCTCAACTCATTGCCAAAGAATGTCAATGAGCTATTTTTGATAATGTTCTGCGCGGATGTATCGGTGGATTCCTGAAATTCCTTCAAATGCACTTTCGGCAATTGCTCTGCTTCTTCTCTTATTCGACCAACGTTATCTTTGAAGATCGTTACGTTCGGCTACAGTGAATTACCCCGCATCAACCCATTCTCTTTACAATCTAGTAATTGAGTTTTATGGTCCGGTCCGTTCGTTCACGGAAAAACAACATCGAAAAGTGTAAATCTGATCGATTGGATTTGAGTCGATTCAGATCCGACGATTGGCCATTGGAAGCGTGCTTTTCAATTTGTTTGGTGGAGACCGTTGAAAGCTTCATCGATCGTTGTCACAAACACTAAAATTACGTCGTGGCTACAGTATCGGCGCCTTCGAAGCCCATTCAGAAATATCGCTGCAGCAACAAAAATCGTCTGTATGCGTTCTCAACTACACCTACCCGACCGGCGCTGCAGTTACAACCGTAACCATACACGCGGCTGTACAGTCTCAACTACAGCTAGCTACACGTACACACTCAGTGCCGCAACGCTGTTGATCAATGTGAAGCCAGTCAACAGCAACCAGTCAGACCGTCAGTCAATCCGTCGTCTCTAACGTTGTGGGAAATTTTTGATTTTCGAACATGAATTTCGTGATTTCTATCGGCAAATATTCCGATTGATTCTTTTTACTATTTTAATATGCTCTGTCTAATTACACGAATATTTCTCTCCAATTGACTTCACCTTCAGAGCCATTTTCGACGGAACACAACTTACAAAAAAAACATATTTCCACTTTGATGGGAAAGAGTTTGTTTTTTTTTTCTTCAAGTTTCAAACTCTTTCCGAACATTATTTGTTAAATAAATTATTCAAATTATTTCAAGGAGGACATTTTCGGCACGTTTATTTACCAATAAGTACTCAAATTATTAGTTTTATTCATTTTTTAATTTTTTCTTAAGCAATCGTTTGTCATAATGAACTGCTGTTCGCATGTACAGGGTGGCCACTGAAATACTGAAGGTGCTGGAATCGAATGGCGTGATGCAGGCGCTGCTTTGAGTATCTTGGGATAGTAAAGGTTGGATAATTTCGATATTTCTAAATCCCATTTCAAAATCTTCTGAAGCGATGTTCTGGCGATGCCAAGTTAAACAGGGATTCTCAAGGACACTTTGCCGTACAGCCTTCACTGTTGCTTAGGACCTTTTCCCAGAAGTTCGCCTACTCATCCAGTTCCTTTAAACCTGCCGATTAGTTTTCCAATCATTTCATTTCCAAGAGATACTCTTTAGCTTACAAGAAAAATTAAAATAAAAAAGATAGAAAAAGAATAATTTATAATTTTTTCAAACCCCTTTTTAAGTAAACAAAATTTAAATCGTATCAAAATTTTTCTAAAGAAAATCCAAATAAAATTTCTCAACTCTAAACTTGCTGCAATATAATTTGAAATGTAAAATATTCAACATATTTGATAGCAGATCAAAGGCTACGGTTGTTGTAGAAAATTAGAAAATATTTACAATGAAAAATTATAGACTGCCTCAGGAAAATCGATTCTGGTCCATCATCATTCCCAGCTAGACTTGTTATCGTTCAAAATCCACAAAAGTTACGAAAACATAATTTTTCTATTCAATTTAAGGGAAACTTTACAAATTGACTGAATGTAATAACTTCGTTGGGGTAGTCTGTTAATAAAAGTGAACTTTTGAGAAGACTTTTTCTTGAAAAAGACCAGAAATTCCACTCCATAACTCCAATCAAGTTCGTTGAAGTTTAACAAATTCGATAAAATTAAATATAAAAAAAAATATTACGTTCAGGTATTTTAGCCGATTCCTATGAACACATGCATTCCTTAATAACCTTTCTGTACATCAAGGAAGAAAAGCCAGTCAATTGAATCAAGCGAACTCCCTAATGCTGTGGTTGCGAATGGGATATACTTTCGACTTTCTCCATTTTCTAACCATTTGAACTCTCTTTCTCAAGAAAATGAAACAAATTTTTGGTGGTTAGTATGCATTGCAGATTGTAGGTCTTATTTGCAAATCCACAAAACTGAACCAGTTGATAATTTACAGCAGTTGCCCACCCCTTCAAAACTTTCAAAATGTTCGTGGTTGATATTAACTTAGATCCAAACGTTTTAAAGGGTCTTTGTTCTTAGTCGAATGAGAATATGGATATGGGTAGTCATATCTGCATTTGTACAATCGGGATCTTCAGTCCTACGATGGTGGTGACGATTTAAATCATAATAGAAACTCTAAGATTGTTTGCTAGTATCATATTTGGTTAATTAGAAATGTTTCAGCCGCAAAAGTTTCTCTAAACTCAATTTCCTTTATGTGTAAGGAAAATACGGCATTAATTTTTGATTAGTTGCAAATTCATTCCACACACACACACTAGACTTCAATTACTTATGCACTTACTAGATTTTCCACTTTAAATAATTTCTATCATTTTTTTAAAAATTTACAAATGTAGTAATATCGATGGTAAAACTGAGAATATGTTGAAAAGAAAATTAATCACAAACTACAGGAAATCCTGTGAACAGGGACATTTATTTAACCAAATCGAACAGGAGCATTTCTTAATTATCATTACTAGGACATTTGGATTTAATTAAGTGTAAGAAAAAAGGACTTCTTCTGTGTGCCTTTATCTGAATATCTATTAAGACCAGGAAATGATTTAAAACCAACTTTTGTCATTGCCACTGAAACGAGACAAATAAATCAAAGTCCTTTGATTCTAGACGTAAAATGACGAATTGCTTGTCGACCGACCAAAGTAAGTGAACATGGACGACACTTTCTACCGACGAATTCTAGCACATCTGTTCGAAAGATGGTTCTCTACTCTGTGCCTACGATACACTAGCAGAACCATGTTCATCTATAGATGCATTTAAATAGTCGAATTATATTCGATAATTATGTAAAATATAGAAAAATCAATAATTAAAATGTTTGTAATGCAGTAAAGTGAGTTTGTAGAGAAAGTTGACATTTCAAAAATCTTGTATTTTCAGCACAAACTTTTATTCGGTAAATTCTGTTAACATTCTCATGAGCAAAATAGGTAACAAAAATTTAAGTGATTGTTGAGCAAAAAGCAACAGTAAAAACACCTTAAATAAGTGCTTCTTTTACCACCTTAAGTCTCAACACAAAAGTACGAATTTTAATTTAAAAAAAAAAATTCCAGTAAGCAACTGCTCCTTAAAATTTGGTTTTGTCTAACGTTAAAGTGTGTCCCAGTTGAGATTTGTACAAAATCACGACCATCCCCCATTAGCAAAATGATCTAAAATCGGTAAACTAGATTTTTTTTGCAGGTTACCTGTTATCGGTTAACAAATATTCGCACGCATGAACTACACGAACTTGGACAGGTAAGAAATTAATGGCAATCGATTTGCAAAACTATCAAAGCCGGTATATTGATTGGATTCGAAACGCACAAATCCATTATTTCGACATTGTTCCGAAAGCCATAAACCAATCTTCGGCGACTTTTGATATTTAATTGCCACCCAAGTTGTGTGCTGATCTGGAAGCACGAAACTCTAACTACCGCTTCGACATTTAGCCGCAGCAGCAATTAAGATAAGAAGGAACCACTTTAACATGCAACGGTTGGTGGACAACTGAACTGATAACAATTTGAATGACGACGAAGATGACCACAATAACGGCAAACATCAACGCCGCCGAGAATCCTCTTCTGTAATATTCAGAGTTGATCGAGAAATATTCTCCATATTATAATTACTAGGGAACAGGTGATTTTTAGATCACTTAGAGCTACCATTCGGTGTCTGATGTTTAAGCCACCTCGGCTATAAAGTCTTCACTACTGTACCTTTAAGGGAGTTCTAGTATGTCGAGCATGGACGAATACCAAGCCAAGCTCATTTCAACATTATCATTTCGGAATTACTTAAACGACATTCCGGTAAGATTGCTGTTAGTTGTGACCCCTAAACTGACATGAGAATTGTAGAAATTTAAAATATTCGATCTGGCTTCGATTCTGTTCAGCGGCGGCAATTATCAGGACTATGACTGGTGGCCTCTTCTGTACTGGCGATGACAGCAAACCATTGACCCTATCATCATAAGGCCACCAATAAAATTTGACCGGCACGTGCCCAATACGTTTATGTTTATTACCATAACAATTCTCGATTTGCTTCCCAATCTTCCAAGTATTCCCTAATTATTCGATGACAACCGAATACCATATCCAGGACGTTCTTGAATTTTAATTTCGAATTTTATCAAATGAACTTTGATCTAAAGATAGCAGTATAGATTTTTACAAATGTGAATAACTCTAAATTTGATATAACAATTAAGGATAAATAAGAGTAAATGGATGGCAGGAAGTATTTCGGGTTTCAGCTGCAATCTGTTATCGTTGTTAATTCCAAAAAAATTCCAACCATCATCTAGAATTTTTTAGTTACCATTTCCTTTTCTTCTAATATGTACCCACAAAAATATTTTCACTGTCGTTATAATAAAATAACAAGAACATTGAATAATTGGTTAAATTTCAATTTATTCATAAAAAATATATACTTTTTAAAAAAGGATTGTTTATTTTTAAACAAAAAAACCAGCCTAGTTCCACCGCAATTGTACAGAAAAATTCTTTACTATAATTTTTAATGCTTCGCAAAATTTATTATAATTTAAAAAAAAAACTAATTTAAAACTTAAAAAATGTATCCTTTGTATTCTAGCAAGTATCCTTCGTATTCTAGCAAGTACATTATTCCATAACAACAGAAAATTAATCTGCCATGAAACATTAAAAATAAAAAATTTAGACCCTTAAAAAAATGATAAAATTTGTGCAATTTTCATCTTTTTTTAAGGGTCTAAATAATATTATGAGTATTTTTTTGCGAACAAATAAAAATTATTAATAAAAATCGAAAAGAAAATTTGTACTTCTTTGTAAATAATTACCGATAAAAATAGGAAAAAAAAGAACAAAACTATTTTCATAATATTAGCGCAAGCATAGTATTGGTTATGGAAATAAGTTCTTGTCCTCTTACTCCTGGTAGGTGAAAATCTTAAAAGACGTTAAGAGGACTCCTCTTAATTGTGTAGGACACAAACGTACTAAAACAACCTTCCTGCAATATGTAGTTAAAATCGACTAATGACTTATTTTTCTTTAATTATTAAGTCGCAAATTAAGGACTTGTTTAGGATGAGCACTTAATAAAGTAAATTGTCTTCGCGGTTCTTACTCTCCTAATTCATGAGGTTTGGTCCTTTTAAGACGACGTACGGAAAATCATTTCCATCTCAGGGTTTTCGTGTTAATGCAATTTTTGATCATATTTAGCTGCTACGTTTTTTATTTCACCACAAACAGAATTAATTTGTAATATCTTTTATACCATGGGTCGTTTACTATCCCACGTAGTATTTTTGTATTACCTCTATGGATACCATACATTCAAATAGGCTTAAATTTTTTTTTTGAAAATTATGATTTTAATCTGCATTTCGAGCTCAGAGGTTCTTCCCAGCGGCCAATACAATTTTCTATATTTATTATTGAGTTCATCTTTTTTCTTCTTTACATGCTACTGTCACTTAAGTTTGGTATCAAGGATCATACCTAGGTACCTCTTTACATGAAGTTTGATATCAAGGATGATACCAAGTTACCTTAGCTGTATTGGCAAAATAAAAAAAATATACACATACAAGGTAAAAATAATGTGCGCTGATTTTGCTTCATTTGTTGACATTATTTAATGCATACTGCAGTTTTTTAGTGCCTCTTTTAATAGATGGTACAAAATGTTCTCAGAGGGCCGAGAAGATGTGAAGGACGAAAAGCGTGCCGGACGCCCGAGCACGTCAACAACAGACGAAAACATTGATTTTCGAAACATCGAACCAAGTTCGGTCGAATGTGAAGGTTTTGCTTACAGTTTTCTTCAATTACAGGGGCGTGGGGTATCATGAGTTCTTGCCACAGGGTAGAACGGTCAATAAGGAATATTACCTGCACGTGATTCGCAAGTTGTGCGAAGCAATCAGCCAGAAACGCCCGAATTTGTGGCACCATGATAACGCCCCTGCTCAGCCATCATTGCTTGTACGCGAATTTTTGACCAAAAACAACACACTCCCAGATCTGGCCCCTGTGACTTTCCCCAGATCTGGCCCCTGTGACTTTTTCTTGTTCCCAAAACAGATTCTTTGATCCATTCTTTGGAATGGGCAAAAATCGAAGACGAGCCAAAACACGTGCAAGGAGAGCAGCTGACAAAAATTAACTGAACATTCAAAATGGCTGAACTTGTCGTTTATAAACGAATAGATAAATTCATAATTTAAAAATAAATATTCTTTCTTTTATTGTATTTATAGTTAAATCATAACTTCAAAAATAAATATTTATAGGATTTTCGAATAAGAGTGATATGATTTCTTTAAAAAAAACAGACTAATTGTTAAGGAAATTCAAATGTTTTTTATTTAATGTGAAGTATAATCGATACAATTAAGTTCTGAATAAAACGTCATTCAAATGGCCTCCACGACTTCTTTTGCAGGAACGAATTCGATGAACCCAGTTTTCGAGCACTTTTTCCACTAAATCAAGTCGTACGTGTATGTCATGAATAGTACGTTCAATATTGACTTCTAAAGCTTCAAGAGAGTCTGGTTTGTTGCTAAAGACCAATGACTTCAAATAACCCCACAGGAAATAGTCTAATGGTGTTAAATCACAACTTCTTGGAGGCCATTTAATGTCACAATTTCTTGAAATAATCGAATCTCCATATTTTTCTCGCAATAATTCGGTTGTTGCACATGCTGTGTGGCACGTAGCCCCGTCTTGTTGGAACCAGATGTTTTGAAGATCAACTTCTTCCAATTTCGGTCATAAAAAGTTGGGTATCATCGATCTATACCGCTCTCCATTGACAGTAACGGTGTTACCAGCTTCATTTCGAAAGAAGTACGGACCGATGATTCCACCAGACGAAAAACTACACCAAACTTACCTCAATTTAGGTAAATATAATGGGTGTTCATGAATAATTTCTGGATTTTCCTCGTCCCAGAATCGACAGTTTTGTTTATTTACCGCACCACTCAGATGAAATCGAGCGCGCGAAAAGTTGCAATTGGAAAACGATTATTTTGATAATAAAATTGAATAATTTTTAAACGTTGTTCTTGCGTATATCTCTCCATAATAAAATTGTAAATATTACTGAATATAATGAAAAAAAAAATGACAGATCATGACAGATTACAAATGGCCGAAAGGTCACTTAGAAATCATATTACTCTTATTGAAAAATCCATTACTTTTACCAAAGTATGACAATTTGATTGGAATTATAATAACTCAACTGGAATTTATGAACAATAAAATCGAATTCAATTAATTTCATGACAACTTCAATTATTTATTAACGAGAAATTTACTTACATTTGTACAAAATATGAAAAGATTATTTAAAAACTGTTGAGTTTTAATGAAAACTCTTTAATAAACCTTGCTTTTACACGTTTTTTTTTCATAAATTTCTTCTTGTATAAATTGCTTATCCGCTCTTGCCTGTCAAAATTATGATTTCGTCAGCTCGGTTATCTTCGATTGAAAAATATTTTTTGAGTACATCTCTTTCACACAACTAGTGTACAAATAAGGATGTGTTAGCGTTGGCTTAAAGTCGCTGGCAAAGTGACGTACACCATCGAAGGGTACCGTCTAAGCCAGCGTTGCGCAACAATTTACTCCCTTTCGAGACAAATACGAACATTTTACTGCACTGCGTGAGCCAAAATAAAATATATTGAAAACTATGTGAACAGATATTTTTTATTCCAAATCAGTGTAATTTATTGATGTTGGCAAAACTCATTTTTTACAATAGTCAAAATGAACAAAATTGATAATACTGAAAACGAAATGATAACAGACCACATATAATAGCATGGTGAGGCACACGCTGGCCCGTAGGCTGTAGGTTGTATGTAACTGTTCGTGACAGTTGGCAGAATATATTTAATTTTTATTAAAACAAATACGTTGATCTGTTTAATTATTAAAAACTAAATAAAAATATCATTGATGCTAAAAGTTCGATATTTTATATCCTAACACAGTTTTTTAAATGGCCGACATTTAATAAGTTTTCATATTTTTAATATTTTCTTCTTAAAAGTTTTCAAAGTGCTACAATAAAGTTAAAACTTTTACATTTGTAATTTCATAAAAAATTTTCCTGTTTTTGTCTTTTTAATTTCAACAATTGGCAGCACTGATTTAGTTGAAGATGACACGTTATTTTCAAATTGACGTTTTTGATAAATCAATTTTTTTTTAAATAACGAAAAATTTGACATTTAAAATAGATTTTTTTAGAAATTATTAAATTTTTAATAAATTTAAAAATTATCTGAATTTATTATTTTAAATATCAATATTCGTAAAAAGGAGTTTAAATTGCTTGATTAGAGAATTTAAAGAATTAACTTCATACAGGCCTGAGATATTAACATTTTTCTGATTAAACAGGGTGGCCACTGAAAATTTGAAGGCTTTAAAAATGGCGTAATTTGTTAATTTCCAATCTTTTTTATTTTTATTTTTTTTTGTAGATTATAGATCATTTTTTGGAGATTCGATTAGCTGCGTATGATGTCCGGTAACAAATAAAACTCATTGAATTTTTCTATTCCACTGAAAGATTAATTATTCAAACTCAGAGAAAATACCGATAACTTTTTAATGTCAGATTTGGAAATTAATCGCCTGATCTGAAAGAACTGGATCAGTTGGCGATCTTACCTTGAGAATGCTTGTTCAAGTAGGCTTAGCCAGAACATCGCTTTAGAAGATTCTGAAACTGGATTCAAAACATAATACTCAATCTGTACTACTCCAACATACTCAGCACCGCCCTTTATACGCTATTTTTTACGGGTCCATCAAAAGAGATAACTACTGATTTTGTTGTACTGACAATACCAGTCAATTACATCGTAATTCGCTGGCTAAAAGCCTTATTGGCCTCTATTTAATTGAAAATAAAACAGGTCAGCCAGAAAAATCAACAGGATCCTGTATAGGACAATGTTTGAAAATTTCTTACGCCCAGTAGTCGAAGATAATCAGGAAGTATGGATAGATCCACAATACTATGCGCACAAACTATGGTGCGTAAAATTTTCGGTTGACGAATAATTTGCAAAAATTGTGAATTTTTTTGGCATTCAAAATCCATTGTTTACGATCTGAAATTTGCTTACGGTCATGAAAAGTGCTGTGGAAAAAGCCTTTACTTATGAGCAAGAAAATAGTCTTTGTTACTCAAACATAATAATAGAAAAAAATCTAAGTTATTTTATTTTTTATTTTTGTTTTATATCATTCAGTCTTACAGTAACCACTATAGATAAATTAAAAAATCAGTCAAAACTGCTGAACTTATAAGAAGATTACTAACAGTTAACATAAAAATTATAAACAAATTTAGTTTTGAGAGTAATTTAATACGAACTTAAATATTTTTAGAAATATTTTTTTAATTTTTTTTATGTAAAATCAGATAGAAAGAAATTTCCTAGAATGAAGAAAAATTGACGGGGAAAACTTGAAGACATAAATTATAGAAGAAATAAACCAAAAAAAAAATAAAAGAAAAATAGGAAATTTTTAGAACAAAACCAATACCTGCAAATTCTACGGTAATTGTATAAAAAGGAAATTAATAGACTACGTTGAAAAGTTCATTTTAATATTATGAAAACGGGAAGAAACGAAACTTTCTTAACGAAGGACATTTAATTAATTTCTAGTATATGCGGCTGTCTCAAGGATTGAATTTATGTTTTTCAAAGTTGAATAGATAAAGCCGATACAAGAGTTTACCAGCGCCTAGGACAGACCTACAGCACTCGTACCTTCACTAATTCTATTCGATGGTGTTTGTGCTCAGTGGAATGGTAATACAACTACTACCATTTATGGTTTTGTATCCTGTTGGCATTCACCTATAACTTTTACTATGAGCACCATTTTCGCAGGACCAGTCTTCGGATAACGAATAGTAGGCAACGAAATGTGGTCTTATTTAGGCGTAAGGGTTGACGAGTCCTATTAACACTCCTCAACATTTTTATTAATTATTGCATTTTGTTGCTTGACTCTTAAAAAAAAAGGTGAATTTTTCTAGCATAGTGTGTTGCTCTTATTTCGTTTTCTTATTTTATTCTATTTTATACACTTTCGGTTGTTTTTCTCTATTAGAGTTTAATTAGACAGTAGCGCTTTAAGGAGAAGAATGTGTAATGAATTCCTTTAGCCCTTTTTCAAGGTAGCAATACGAAGGATTTTAGTCAAAAGGGTATATCTAGATACGAAATCATAGATATTTAAATGGAAAACATTTTTCGATTTGGTAATTTTGATAAAATTTCGGCCACCCATTTCATCTGCTATCCTATAAGATAGCAGCAGGTATACAATAAAAGGACAAGAATTTTTATTGCACAACCAGAACGAAAAATACATTATATAAGAAGATATCCTTTGCCTTAAGGCTTCTATCAGACATTGTGTGTTGTGTTGCTTTTGGTTAGCCGTTGTTGATTGTCGACGAGTTGCAATGGTCTTCGAAGGAGCATACAACCACGATTCCGCTACCAATTAAGGACCAAAATTTACTTGTCATTAACCTATTATGGGTTTTTGGATAAATTTAAACAATGTAGATAGACAAAGATATAAAAGAAAAGAATGTGTTAAGGATAAAGGGTTGACTTTGTAAAAAGAAGAACGAATGGCATTCGGAAATTTCCAGTAAAGTGGGAAAAATATTAACAAGAAAATTAAAAGACAAAAACTTGCTCTTAATTATTTTCAATTATTTTATTTGCAAAATAAACTTTGACTTGATTAAGGCTACCACCGTCTTCTGTAATCAATTTCCGTGCAAATGCAAAATATTCTGCCTTTGATTACTTATAAACATTTATCTAAAATATTCTATATCTGAAATATAATTTGATAATAATAATTAATTTGAATTCGTTTTTTTTTTTGGAATATTTATCATAATTTTATTATTTGAAGGGTTATCCAATTTGTGGTTTGGAAAGTAAAATTTAATAAAATATATTTTTAATATAAATTTTGCTTAAATTTTGCCATTATAAATAAAATGTAAAACTTTTCAAATTATTATACTATCATGAGACCTCCTACAGATAATGATCCTTTTGAAGTAATATTTTTATAATTTCTTTCTTAATTAGGGCATTAGTTGACGGAGGATGATTTTTAAATAAATCCTCTTAAAAATTTTCTGCGTAACCGCAAAATTTCATGTAAGTTTACAATAAAAGTCTAACGGAGTCATAGTTTTGAGGCCAATTGACATCACCAAATCTTTAAATTACGCGTTCTGTGAACTATTCGCGAAATAAAGCCAAAATTTGTTGTTTTTGTGCTGTTAGGAAAATTGTCTTGTTAAAACCACATATAGTTTAGATTGTAATCTTCAAGTTCAGGACAAAAAAAAAATTTGTTTATCTTACAGCAATAACGCTCAGAATTCACGGTAACAGTCCTTTCTTTTTAACTTTCAAGGAAATACAGACTAATGGCATCTTCAGACAAAAATTCACATCAAACAGTCACTTTTCGTAAATAAAATGACTTCTCCATAGTTATTTGTAGTATTTTAAATCCATATATATAATAATATTAACGTTTTTATTCAGGGAAAAATGATCCCCATCGCTAAGGAAAGATTATTCAAAAAATCAGTGCCTAAAGCCTTTTTTTCAGTACCCAATGGCCTTATCTTCTGTATATTTTATAGTCTAATAACCAATCTGAAATATAAAATGGCAATTTAAAATCAAAATAAATATTATCTTAAATAATATATATTTTAAACATGTCTTAAACGACAGGACTATATTTTCAAAACTACAAAATGAATAATCCGATAAGATTTGTTTTTGGATAAAGAAAGTGAAAATATCATCAAGCCGCTTAGGGGTGCAAAAAATTGTACACACATTAAATGAGATTTAAAAAGAAAAAGTATCTTCTTTTTAATTAAATTATTTAATTTTTTTTAGTGTGGAAAAAAATGTACAAATAATTTTTAAAAGCTTTTAATTATAGAATTTCGTACACGCTCATAAATGTTGATGAATATTTTGAATGAATCGCTTGAAAAGTAATGTATAATAATTTCAAGTGTAAAAAGTGATGGAATTCCAAAGAAATTGATGGTGGCAAATATGGCGTTCCGAGTTATAAACGTACCCAGAGACCCAACGGTGGAAGTGCTTTAATGCAACGTGTCTTTCTACTAAGCCATATCGCAATAAATTTAACGTGGAACTACTTAGTTGGCTACTGACTTGATTCCAAGTATGTCCGCGAGTTACTTAGTTCATCATGATGGATAGAAATGGAACTTTTGAGCAGTTCAGCAGAGAACCGATAACATTAATTAATATTCGACGATTGGTGTTCGTTCTTAGGCACGGCATCTAATTGAATCGTACTTACGCCCGCGGTCACCATCAGCTAGCTTTCTGGCTTCTCAGCTTCACGGACTAACATTGCAGCGCTAAAGTGTTGATCAGCCGCAACTGCCACAGCGATGCTAAAACTTCAAACATTGGCTGGACTGATCTCGAAAATTTCCTCCTCAGCTATTCGCCAAGATGATGGCGGTTTGTAAGAAATTCTGAGAGTCGTTCTTAAGGCACTACCTACGATTCAACGATATCCACTGATGAACGTAGGCATCGATCAACTGGTATGTACGTAGGCATTCTGTGCGATGGATATTGCTTGTAGCATATCCAAAAGGGCCACCGTACACAGAATAAAGTACGTACACACCGAATATCGAATCTCGAATACCGAATATACCCAATGCCGGCATTTTCACAAACAAACCGGCCTTTCGTTCGACATGCCGAAGACAGCGCTATTAAAATTCACTAGCACAACAAGAAAAACAATTTAAAAGCAATCTTGCCGACAACAAATCAAAATCGAGATGACCAAAGACGATGGGAAAAGAGGAAACTGCCGATTATTATTTACCAACATTCCCGATGCCATGCTCCCCAGCTACTAGCGAAGCCAATAGTTCCGAGTTTCATCTACTCGACTTTGAAAAGGAGTTCGCCAAAGAGTCAGATGTGCTTCGATTTCCAAGTATCCCCGCAATCTCGAACCAAGCACCGATCTCGATGTGCCTTAACGCATAAAATCCACAATTCCCATTCAAGTTGGCAACTTCCTCCTTCGGCGCGTGAGAACTTTTCCATTCGCTATCTTTATTCGAACATTCCTACAGTAAAGAATACCATACAAGATAATTCCATTCCCTTGCTCTGCGTCCCAAAAAGATTTTAATCAAACCGGACAAGAACGCTTTCGTTCAGATTGAATCGAATTGCAATCAAAACAAAACCAAAAAAAAAAATGCAAACAGAACAAAATGGTGGACTGATGATGCAATTCGTCCATTCATTGGTCATGGAATAATTCTTTGAACTTGGTTCGATATTTTATATCCTAACAAAAAATTTTTAAATGGCCGACATTCAATAAGTTTCCATATTTTTAATATTTTCTTTTAAACAGTTTTAAATATGTTACAATCAAATTGAAACTTTTACATTTGTTATTTTATAAAAATTTTGTTGTTTTGTCTTTTTAATTTCAATAATTGGCAGCACTGATTGAGTTGAAGGTGACAAGTTATTTTCAAATTAACGTTTTTGACAAATCAAATTTTGGTTTTTGACTTTTTTTGTAAAGTCAAGCCAAAATTTGATTTCGTTTTTTGACTTATTTTTGTAAAATATTACTTAAATTTCAAAAATCTTTTTTAAATGTCAATATTCGTAAAAATGAGCTCAAATTGTTGACATTTTTCTAATTAAACAGGGTGGCCACTTAAAAAATGAAGGTTTTCGAAATGGCATAATTCGTTCATTTCCAATTTTTTTTTTATTTTCTTTTTTATTTTGTAGATTATATAGGATCCTTTGGAGATTCTATTGGCTCAGTATGATGTCCGGTAACGAGTAAAACTCATTGAGTTTTTCTATTACAGTGAAAGATCAATTATTCAAACTTGATTCGAAATTTAATCGGCTGGTTTGAAAAAACTGGATGAGTCGGAGATCTTTCAGGAAGAGGTCCTAAATACAATATGCTGTACTATAGAGTATCCTTAAGGATCACCTGCCTCTACCGATCATCGCTCTGCTTAACTAGAACATCGCTTCCGAAGATCTCTAAAACTGGATTTTAAAATGTCAACACTTTTAGTTCGTCATCCTTTTTAGTTTTTCAGTGGAAATTCTATATTTTTAGTTAAATTTTAAACGAAAATGCAATCAATGCTCTCCGACTTGGCTGTGAATTTTGATAAAAACCGAAGTCTCTAAGGACACATTAGGCGTGTTACAAAGTAGTTTAGATTTTACGGTCACCTCTAACTATATTTTTTAGATTTGTTTGTATCTAAAGTCCGTTAAAATTTTTTCAGAACCACTTAATTACTTTTTTTCTATGTAAAGTTTTTAAGACATGCACCAGGGGCTATTTTATAGTGCCACGACTTCGTGTTATGTCAGGGTTGGTATTTATAGTTTCCTACAACGAGACTGGGTGCCACAAGATTACCGCAGAGGACCGTTGAGATTACTAAAAGAAACAAATTTGCACGAGATTCCGATGTGTGGCTGAAAAGTAATGAGAGCGATCTTCCAAAGTGCGTACTTCTCCGCCACCTGGAGTTGCAGTAAAAGTTTCAACGTCGTTCGGTAACTATCCGACCCTTTAGCGCATGCTAAGGGTAGTCCAGTTTTAGTAAAGCGATCCGAAAAATAGAGCAGTAAAAATTGGAACAACGATGGATGTGGCGCCAAATTTTGTGTTAAACGTGATAAATCTACTCGTTTGATTTAATAAAAATTGTAACGAACCTGGATGAAACAAGTGCTTTTGTGCTCATCAAGAGCACAAGTTGTTCATGTGCAAAAAACAGTTTTGGAAGGTCCCGAAACTATGGAATATGAACTTCGCTCTTCAACATCGGAAACTGATGAAAATGTGGAATGAATGAGGACTCTTGTGAGGTTAGACCGTTGATTAACATCGAAGATGATTAGTGAGTCCATCGAATAAGAGTTTTTCGCATCAAATCGGACAGTGTAGACACTTGAATGTTGATCTACCTCAACAAGTTTTTGTCGGTAAAACGGATTTCTTTGGTACACCAGCCCCCCTTCTACTTAACACCTGATTTAAATCCGTTGGCATTTTCTTGTACCCTAAGATCAAAAACACCCAAAAAAACGTCATTTTGTTCCTGTCGATAGCATCAAAATTAGTATAACCGACAAGTTGTAGGCGAATCCAGTTGAAAGGCTTCCAGTACTGCCATCAAAAGTGAAAACAACGCTTCCACGGATGTACATAGAGCTGCCAAACGGACCTACTGTGAAAGGAATATAACATTAATGTACAAAAATAAAATGAAATGTACCAAAATCACGCAATAAGCAATTCTTTCTAGGGCTGTATGGCATGTGGTACCACCTTGTTGAAACCACATGTCGCCCACATCCGTATCAACATGTCGCCAAAGCGAGCACCATTAACTGTTGTTGCCTGACCAGCGGCATTTTCGAATGAATAATGGGTCCGATGGTGCTTCCAGCCCAAAATCCTCACCAAACAGTGACACTCAACAATCACTCGTGGATTTTCCGAATCCCAAATGCTATTATTTTGTCGGTTGACCAAGCCATCAAGATGAAGATTAGCCTCATCGCTGAAGGTGATTTTGTTCGAAAAATCAGCATCCACTTGTTGTTGTTCTATAATCCATTCAATGAACCCCTTTCGCTGTGCCTGGCTAGTAGGCTTCAGTTCTTGAGTTAATTGAACTTTTGTAAGCATAAAGATGCAAATCTTTCGTTAGAATACGCTGTAGGGAGCTTCTCAAAATGTTCAATTATACGCTGCATAGAGCTTCTCGAAACGTCCGCTACAGAGAGCTTCTCGAAATGTCCTGGGACTCTCAGCAACACTCTCACGAACTAATTCGATATTTTGTGTTGAACGACTTGTTGAAGAACGGCCAGAGTGTTTAAGATCCAGTCTCCCAAAATTTTTTAATTAATCTCTTCACAGTTGATAAAGTTAATTCACTATTCCGACCATATTTTGTACGAAAACTGCAAACTGTAGCTGCTAAATCTTCATTATTTTTGAAAATATTCAGCAACAATGAAAACGTATACGTGTAGCCCTCCATTTTTAGTAACTCTGAACTGTCACGTTGTCTTTTTTTACGTTGGCAACACTTTATCGCACAAATGGCGAAAATGTTATGTATCACATCTCCTATATGCATTGTCTATAAAAAATTATTTTTTAAGGAAAATCCGCAATATTTCTATTTTTACTTTCTTTGATTATGAAAAATTTGATTTTTTCCGGTCAACCAGCACTTTTAGTTGAAGGAATTTTTGATAGTATTTAATAAAAATAGTTTGGTAATTAGCATAAATGGTTTGGGGGAGTAAACATCCATTGAAGCTTCTCCTGCTAGCATGTGCATATGTTAAGACTTAGTATTTTAATAAATCACGCAACAAGTGATACTTAAGTCTTCAAAGGGTGTTTTTAGGAAAGGAAGTGGATGATAGTTCTTGAACTAGGGGATTTGTATAATTGAAGATACGAGAATGGAGCCATTTATAACGAGACACAATAATATCATGAACAAACAGTATTGCGAATATAAAAGGAAGATTCCACAATTGTGTGGAGTATTTTTGATTGAAGGAATTGGATTCGACGGGAATTGGAAGGCTTTGTAGGACCCCAGAGTTTTAGTCCGTAAGTCCATATTGGTTTCAGTAGGGCATTCATTGTCTTTTAAGTTTTGAATATGGAGTCCATGTCAAGGGTTTGTGTAAGTTCAGTCCTTCGTACTGACCTTCGGTGTGTTGCGGTATTTTGCTGCCATTAAGGTACATGGGAGGACATGGCTTACGGCAGAGAGTAAAAGTTGCGTGGGTAGATTTACGTTCTTTAATTTTTATTCTCCACTGTAGGATTTGGGTTTTGGTTTAGAGAATTTCAGAAATATTATGGGGATGCTCGCTAGATGCAAGGCAGACCGTATTATCGGCGTATCTAGCAAAGAAGGTATTGGGGCAGATTGGGATATCCGATGTGTAAATGTTGTTGAGGATGGGTCCAAGTTAAGCTCCCTGTAGATTCGTTCGTTGGATTCGTTTACTTGGAAGTGTTGGTTGGAAAGGAATGATTTTAGGACTAGGAATTACGTAGAAGGATGAATTGTCTTGATTTTTTAGACTGAGCCCGGGTTCCAAACTCTATCAAAAGCTTGACTTATATCAACAAATACACCGGGACAGTACTCTTTTTTTTCTAAAGAGGCATCCTCGACAACTCGATGACACCGCTGGGTAGTGGAGTGTTTGGAGCGAAAACCGAAAATGATGATTCGGAATTAAATATAAGGATTCGAGTAGGGAATTATTTTTCCAAAGATTTTTGAAAGGATTGGAAGAAGACTTTTTGGTCTGTAGGTTTATTGGTTTATTGGGTTTAGGAATCATTTTTATAGTGGCAAATTTCCAGAGTTTACTCTAATTAATTAATTCTATTCGTAAATAAATTCAAATTTGAAACTATGAAATTGTAGATCAAATAAAAAAAATCGTAACATAAAATTTTCCACAAAATTGGCATGAAAATGGATCGAATGGTTTTTAATAAGATTCATGAGATTTGGAATGGTGACGTATTGAAATATGTAATTTATTGTATTCGAATGCTGTGCAGAAGATTCAATAAGAACAGTGAAAAGAGAATAGACACGATCCGTTCAAGTAGGCTTAGAAGTGCTGTAAAAGGCAATAACAACAATAGTGAGTTCGAAGCATACGGAACTAATAATGTCGCCCCCTCCTTGAAGTACGATTGCACTATAGATGGTTCGGAATCGACCGCCACCACAGCTAATACTGCAGCAAATCTAACAACCGTTCTGATATTGCGACTAGTTCTACCCTTTCTGATGCCAGAACCAAATGAATAGATCCGACATTGGGCAAGGACAATATATACAGCAAGGATGAAAAACTAATAAAAGACAAATTATACGAATTTGTCTATGAATTTATCAGGCAATAATATACAATAAGAGATAGAAGACAGTACTGAGGGTGGTTGTATGACCAGCCACCAAACTAGAGCCTAACCCTTGTTCCGAAGTCGAAAGGACAAAATTTTATTAAATTCGGAACATGGCTTTGTCTACAAATACGAATGCGGACATACTGGGACATGCACATGTGTAGGAAGGAGTAGGTAAATTTAGAAAAAGGAATAGAATTGAGACCTTACCTACACAGATGCATATCCGTCTGATGAAAACTTATAAGTTTTTGGATGTGCCGTTCCCGCCTTAACGTGCTCGTACAGATTTTCGTTCGATGATTCTATTTTGCCTGCTTCCCCCACTCTGATATATATCCAAATCCGGTGTAGAGTGTAATCGAATTCGAGGGTTATGTTTTCCGGGTGAAGATTACAAAACAATAAACAGTCGGATCATTACACTCAAGTGCCAAAATTAAATATTAGCAAAGGGAAAGTTGACTAAGTGTGTCGCAAGGGTGGTGGTTGGTTACGTAGATTCTTTGCGCTGCTCGTTGTTGGGGTTAAACCATCAAGACGAGGACGACGACGACGATGATGATGATGATGATGATGATGATAATGATTGACTGAATGAATACGTTGATGGGTTGTTGGTTGGTTGGTGCTTGTCGACATTTAATATGATAGTGATTTCGTCTTAAGTTGATGCACCTGTTTTATTAAAAAAGTAAATATCGAGGGTGATAACCAAACCATTCAGCATTCTCCCCTCAAAATGATTGTAATACGAAAAGAAAAATATGCTCAGGGTCATGGTTTCATTAATTTATATTGGAACTTTTAATAAATGATAGACACTTATTAAAAACTACAATTCGTTTATTGCTCAAAAGATTATTTAAAACGAAAATTACCCTTAAGAATATTTATTGCCTATGCATTATTCTCCCCTATCTCCTCCCATCAATGATAAAAATTATTGTAAACGGCACTTGTACGAATAGTAGTAGTATTTCGTTAATGAAATAGAAAAGCCTATTTTATTATAACCACTATTTATGATATTATTGCCAGTATGCTTTTTTAAATAATACTTTTATTAATTGTATTTTTTTCTTCGTATGATTAGTTAAAATTAGCAAAAAATAAATTATTTTATTTACTTTTATTGGAAGCAAAAAAAAAAGATAGATACAGACTTATCCTATTTTTAGTTTGGAAAGTTAAATAAAAGTAATTTATTATTAAATGGAAATTTTAATAAACGTTTTATTTGAATATATTTCTCAAACGTTGCCATTATTTGTATAAAATACAATATTTGCATAGCGATTGGTCCTTTTGAGGTAATTTTTTGTACATTTCAGGCTATAATTTGGCCATTACTTAACGGATATATAGGGTGTGCCAAAAAACACGCAACACACCTAATGGATGCTCGCTGTCACCTAAATAGTAAGATATGGATATGGACGACGTCTGGTTTTAACAAGACGGTACCACATGCCATACAGCCCGAGAAACAATTCAATTACTGCATGAGTCATTGCCTGGTCATGTAATTTTCCGTTTTTGTGATCAGAATTGGACGCCTAGATCATGCGATTTAATGCCATTGGACTTTTTTCTTTGTTTTTTTTTTAAGTCTAAGGTTTATGCTAACAAGCTCATAATCACTCACGTTTTTAAGGAGGAAATTGAGGGCTGTATCAACGAAATTCAGCCACATTTATGCAAAGTGGTCATGGAAAATTTCAACATGCAATTCCTTGGAGACCATTTACCAGATATGCTATTCCATACATAACCTTATATTATATACTTTATGAATTAATAAAAAAAAAACTACAATTTTTAATTATAAATTTTTGTTTTCTATCAAAATTATCATACTTTTTGCGTGCTTTGTGGGATACGCTTTAGGTTTTTAATTGCTCAAAAATTTGAGAGTTGTTTGTGTAAATATATTATTTCACGTAGTTTTAGAAGAAAATAGTACAACGGCTTCAAATCCTACAATCTTGGGGAGACCAATTGATATCGTTAAATCTTCAAATTACGATTTTTGGCGCAATAAAGACAAAATTTGTCGTATTGTGTTGCTTATGGCGCGGTCAAGATTATAAATTTTGATGTTTAGACTCAAAAAAAATCGTTCAGAATTGACGGTTATGGTGTGTCCTTACTCATTTTCAAAGAAAACGCATTTAGACCAAAAAATTCTGTTATTAAACGTGGCATACCTAGACTTAGACATAAAACCACGGGCTATAACCGTCGGGTCTTGGGATACGCCTAAGTAGCGCTCACAGACCTGTACTTGTGCTAGATTTCGCCAGTCCAATTGACTAGGTCCAGATGGTTGTATGCAGCTCGCCCAACGTTCAGCACTTCATTTCAATTTTGAATTTTTGCTTAGATTACTGAATGTAATGGAACACCCAGATCGGTTTCCTCCCTCAGCACACCCTCCCATTGCCCTCTGTCAAACATCAAGTTTCAGCTAATCGGTTCCATCTTTTGTCACTTCTACTCTTGAACTTCTTTTGGCTTCCTCTAAGGTAAGTAGCCACAGCAAGACTTATCGATCATACCATCTTTATGAAAACATGTCTTCCTGCAATCAAACAATACATCCGTCTCAGCCAAAGGCACCTCATCTCATGAACAGGCATAATGTGTTTCAACACCGTGGGGTACCTGATGCCCATGGTACCAGTTTTTTTCAAGGTATTCTCCTCAAAGAGCTACATTAAGGAACTTTGTAAATTCCAGGCACTGCTTGGAACGCGGGTTCGCCAAGCCCCTAGGAACTTTTGGTATTTATCGTTGTTTGATGTCCCAGAAGAAGCCCCTTGCAAGATACAAGGTAGACAGTAAGTAGCTGTTGTTTTACGTAGCATATCTACCTTTCGACATACCATAATACCACGGACCGACTACGACCATTGGAATTGAGATAGGTTCGATTGACAGTAAGCACCCAGTTAAAAGCTGATTACACCAACTGGTTGTGGCGGGTCCTATCTAAACTTCTGCTATCAATAGCAGTGACAGTGCCCCAGCGATCCGGAGACCGTACGCGCGATGCGGCCTAAGGCGCCCCGCCATTGCCGAGCACAGCATTTTTTAACACCATGGGGCACCCGATTCCCGTGACAGTAATTTTGCTTTTAAGAGTACTTCGGTTTGTACTCCGCTAATTGAGCTACGTTAAGGAACCTTGTAAATTCCTAAGCACTCCTAAGCCAGCTTAAGTGCGCAGGTTCGCCAGTACCTAAAGGTACAACCGGAATCGACCTTTGTATTTCACCCGGTTGTAGCCACCTTTCGTGTCACTCAGTCACACATTCACTGCCCATTCGCCAAACGATTCCTTCTCTCAAACACTGCTAAGGCATAGCTATTCAAATAATCGCAACTCTCACCTCAGTGCACCACTCAAATCCGCTCCAATTCCACATGCATCCAGATCTCTAAGATCCTCATACAAACCACAACCGCTCAGGCACTCTGATTTTGACTCAATGCGCATATACAACGGCTTTTCCACAGTTAGTTGTGGGTTTTCAGAGCCGATTTATGAAGACCTTTAGAGCAATTAGGCCCAATTATGGTACCAAAGATATATTTAGCTATAGTATCGCAGATTTGGAAATATTGAGTTGCGTTTGGTATCAGCTCATGTTGGTATCCTTAGCAATGAGCGAATTAAATAATATGCTTCCCCTATGCACACTATAATATTGAATTTTCCTTATTTCTTAGAATATAGGTAAGGAAACTTCTCACAATAAGACGACGCACCGAATTTACTTCGCGATAATCACCTTGTCCATCAGTTTGTAGTGTCCAATTTACATTTTGAATAGGATTCAATTTTCTAAGCCCAAGTTCTCCATTTAGCTTCCTCAACCAATATTGTGCCCTCCTAATTCCCTATCAACCAGTTTTATTAGAAAAGCTGGCAAGGCTATCAATCTAAACGAAACACAAAATCGCCAAATAGCCACATTTTCTGGCTGCTAAATAATTATTTCGGACATGTTTTAAAGACCTTAAAATTTTATTCACTCATAACTTTGCAAAAAAAGAGACAATTTCATTATAATCGATAAAAAAAACAGGGGTCACGGAAATTTACCAATACTGAGTCAATGTAAACTGAAAAGTTTCTTCTTCGTTTTTAAGATTGTAAGATGTATTTTAAAACTTAAAAGAAAATGGATGCAACTATATTAAAACTTAAAAGAAAATGATTTCCAAGATAAGTAAAAAAAAGGTAGTTGCTTTTTCAGTTTATTTAAATGACGAGACGGTTATGGCGATTAATATAAATAAAATCGAACTCTTTTTATTTATTTATTGAGTATTGGAAGTTTAGTTGAAATAATTTTATTATAGCCATTTATTGGCATTTATGGGTATTAGGGTAAATATTAAAACAATAAATATATTTATTTTCTCGCAACTTGTTCTATTTTAAAAAGGATTTATTTATTTTTAACCAATTTCTCTGCAACTTTAAAGAACTATATACATTTAGCGTCATCTCTTGGAAAAGTTTGTACTATAATAAGAAAAGCTTTTGGTTAAAACTAATCTTACAAAAAATATTTATTATTATTCATATTTAATACAAAGAAAATAATATCAAGAAAAAATTTTACATTTATTTGAACCAACAAAAAAAATTTTCCTGGACATACTTTTCAAGTTGATTGGATTTAAATTTCAGAAAATTCTCCTATTTCTAAAGCAGATTCATGGATATTTACAGCCTTTTACAGAATCGAAAGAAGGAAAAGATCGGATTGTCAAAAGTACAATGGCTGATTTAAGAGAGGTTATATTTTTATTATTTACTTATTGCTCCACTTTCTCCGATTGATTCTCATCCTATTTGTTATAATGAACCAATCGGATAAATTGAAATTGGAAAATAATTCAAATAGTGGTGATAAAATTAAAGGTATGTTATAATTCCAATGGCAATTATGTTTAGTGAATTGATTACTATTGTATTTAGGGGCAATATTCTTAACAACGGTGGCATGCACATCAGCTTTGATAGGCTTTTCGAAAACGGTCGCTGCCGCTAAACGGGAAGAGCAGGAGGTTGTCGGGAAATCAATGGCTGAGACTGCAAAATTATTAGATGGCGGTACAGCTCTTGCTCGCAGAGCATTGGCTTGGGGCAGCCTATACGCTTTTGTTGGCACTGGAACAATATGTTTTGGTATTTGGAAATTTTCAGGAGCAAAAAATGTATTTTCTTGTCAAAATGTTTATATTTTAAAGTCTTGTGAGATTTATAACGCTATTATTTCTTCCAGATGGATGAATTCAAACACAAAATGGGATCTATACTTCCTAAAATAACTAGCAATGATCCTCCGACAAGCAGAACAGATTTTGAAGGACTGACAGATCTACTCAAATACATATCGACATGGGGAAAAGAATGATACCTGTAACCGGAGGATATTGTGTTGTCGTGAAACACGATGGTTCAAACGACCCCTTCTAGTCTTCTATATTGTATAATAGGTGAATTACGATATCAGTTACATGTTTATTGTGTTAATGTACACATCAGATCTACAGTTTCAAACGCAATCACATGGTGGTACCTATAGAATTTGTTATGTAGTCAATAAAAATAAGTAAAATATTTTTAAAAAAAATTTATTCGCAATAGTAGTCTTATTATAACAAAGTCACGGAAGATCAAATTCACATTGTGTAGTCACCGCTACTCATACTTATATCCTGTTCACCAAAAATAAGTTGTTTGGCTCTAGAAATAATTGTTAATGTAAAATACTTCACTTAACATTAAGAATGATAACATACTCGTCTATTAGAGATTTGTTTTCCATGAGTACCACTTGAGCATCATCACTTGGATCACTTAATGACAGATACTTTACGCAATCCACCAGGTTTTGTGTTTGTGAACACTGCATTGCCGCACTAGCATTATTTTCTACATGAAAATATCCAGTTTGGTGAGGTATTTGGTTTCTTATGGCTTCTCTTAAAAACTCGTCCGTGTATCGTTTTATTTCTGTTCCATAATATGCAAAGTTTCTTAAAGCTAAATCACTTCCCGCTTTCACCTTTTGGTATTCCGATCGTACAGCGTTGATATTGTCTTGCACCTCTTCAAAATCTTTACTCATCAATAAAGAGTCTCGACGCTTTAAACTATCCACAGCTATTAAATAAATAGCCCTAAAATCATTGGATACATCTAGACTAGATCTTTTATCATAAATCTGCTTATATGCTGCACGAGCTTCATCTCTAATAGATACGAAAACAAATGGAAAGATTTTTAAATCAAAATTTACATTAAGTAAATATTATATAAAATTACAAATAGAATAAATCCTTTTGCGTCTGTTCTAACAATAATTTGTTATTTTCTATAACAATTTTCAGCTTCTCAGCTACTCGATGTCGAAATGTTGTGTACTGAAGAATATTGTTTTTCTCTTTTATTATATAATTCTTTAGCTCGCTACAACGTTGCGTCCATTTATCTAATGTTGCATTGTGTGCTCTAGCTAACTGTTAAAATAGAATAATTTCAGAAAATCTTAATTGAATTAATTATTTGTTATTTGGCTTTTTTCTAGTGAAGCTCGCCGAATGTATGTGCAGAGGAGATCGAACAGCAAAGTAACCGTGCCGTGTAAATAATTATAAAAATTTGTTCATTATTAATTTCCAAATATGCTTGAATGAATGTGAAGATAATGAATTTTGCTCAAAGATCAAATGAAAAGCATTAAACAAAAAATATGATTTCATCTTCTTTGTTTCTTTAATTTCTTTAAACAATATATAAGGTCCCTTAGACGAGACCATTTTACGACTTCAAGTATCATGACCATGAGACCATTTATGCTGTTAGTTAGATTTGGTTAAATTTTGTGAGGCAGGTTAGTGTGTTTAATCATGCTAAAAAGCAGAATTCGAAGTGTAATTTCATAGCGTGTAAAATTTTGCATCTCTAAGCTTGTAAGGAGTTTGACAAAATCCTTACAAGCTTAGAGATGGAAAATTTTACACGCTATGAAATGGTATTTAACATAAGAGCAGATTTGTAATTTTTAATAGTTCATTATTTCTTTGAAAATAATTCACATTTCAGTAAAATCTGAGTATTTGAAAAAAAAAAAACCGAATAGGAATTTACAAATAAATAAATAGTATGAGCACGAAAGAAGATGGCAACATGTTACAGCAAAAATACATACGCTAATACATCACTACTTACTCCGAGATTTTTCAATTCATTTTCATAGGTGATAATGCACTGAAGAAATATTTCATATGCTCCCAATGTTTGAAAGAAAATTCTGTTCAATTGATTACTGTCTTTATCAAAATTCGTTATCAATTGCTCTAAGAACATTGCATGCTCACCGAGCCCTTTCAACATTTGTCTGTATAGTTGTGTCTCATAGCTTATCATAAAAACAATATCGTGCGCAAAACGCAACAGGTACGGTACACATGCTTCGGACGCATTACAATCAAATATACATCTTATAGTCATAGGCACATTCGGTTGAATTTTTTCAGCATTAATAACGCTCTCCCGAACTGTAACGTATATCATCGGTTCATTGTGTGAATCACTAATAAATAAGTCAATTGGTTTCGTATCATTCTTAACATCTTCGAGGAGATGATGGCTAGGTAGTACTATATAGATTTCGCTTTGATCCACCCTCAATTTTGTTTCTAGCATATTATAGAAATCGGTCATTGTTGTAGATTCCTCGATAGGAAAACATAAGTACTCATATGTTGCTAGTGAGAATATGGTGAGTATTTTTCTGGTTAATATGTTCTCCAATTTCTCGAACATGATATTGTCCCCTTCATCAGGTGCTCCACGACGGTGAAAATCATATTCTAAGGCTATTTTAAGCCATTTATTCATAGACTCACTAAAAGTAAGCGATAGCATATTCTCAGCTGGAAGCCTGCTATGGTACTCATAGGTGCCGTCTTTATTTGGTGTAATCGAAATGTAGTTATGGTCCTTGTTTTTGATAACGAACAGACGATTATTGTCAAAAATAAATGGCAAAAACGGTCTATAGCCGCATATCACTTCGAAAGCAATTATGCCCATGGACCAGTAATCCACCGTTTTCGAATAATGATCACCTTCGAAAAATTCTGGTGCCACATACTCCAGAGTACCAACTAGACTGTTTTTGGATGTATGATCTATATTTTTCGCTAAGCCCAAATCTGTCAACTGAAACAAAGAATTGAAGAAAGTTTTTTCCTCAACTTAATCCTTATTAATCTTTTTCTTTTTGCCTTCCAAACCTTGTATACATTTTGGCCATTCGGTCCCTTCTTCATAACAATATTTTCAGGTTTTATGTCGCGATGAGTTATTCCTCGATCATGTAAAAATCTAATCGCATTTCTTAAACAATATAATACTGCGCGAACCTCAGATTCTGGCAGACCATTTATATTCTCTATTTTGTTTATAAAATTTCTTAAATCGCCACCATCGCAATATTCCATTATTAATATAGGAAGACGCGATGGATTTTTCGGCGACATAGCTAGCCGATTGAAAAATTCATATTGAATTACTGGATACGCTTTAACAATATTATCGTTTTCTATATTTGTCATAAATTCTACTTCTTTGCTCCATCTAACCGATAATTGTGCGTTTGTATGATTCGGGTGACTTGAGCATTGTTTCACCGCTAAAAAAAATATAAGAAGAAATCAATAACTCAATAAATTAAGTGTTAAAATAAATAAATAGGAGAGACGTAATAAACATTCAGTATGTGACTAATTGATCTGTTTCTAAAGCATTGATGAAATTATATACATATGTATGCGTGTGCACGTACAAATGTGCAAAAATTTGACTGGGGTAGTGGGGTTCCGTGGATTTCTAGGAATTGCAATTTCGAGAAACCGAATCAGGTGACTTTCTCGAAATTTTTGCCAGGAATCTTTTTTGCAATAAGTACATTTTAGATATTTATGATTTAGTATATCAATACAATATATGCATATGCGATAAGAAATAATTTATCCCTTACCGACATGTTCATTTGTCTGCTTATGTCTCCAAAGTCGGACAACACCAAATCCGCCAGTGCCCAAATCTTTAATCAGATCCCATTCACATTCGCTATTAAGCAAATTCATAGTTATTTCTGCTCCAATTATAGTATTTCACGACAAAATTTCCAATACATTGATAGTGATTAGGTTTCAAGTAGAAAAGATATTATATTTTGCATTTTTTGTCAAATATATAAACACAAATTGAAATTTTCACTTTTGACAGCCGAGCCTTTTAACATTTACCAACTACCAAGAAACACGTCATTAATGCTCTCAACACACTGTCCATCCATCGCCTTCCGTATAATTCTGTTAGCGCCCGTGCACTTCTTATAATCGACGGAAAACTGCGAAACTCCGATCTTCGTTTACATCTTCGTAATCTACACCCGGCAATTCAACCAAACACCCTATCGATGCTCATGCATACGTGCAAGCGTTTTTTATAACATTTCATAAATGAACAAAGAGATTTTATCAACGCATACAAGAATAATAAACTTCGCATTTTTCGAATCAAAATATTTTATTATAAAATTTCAAATGTCAGTTCAAGTGACTGCGAATGAAAACTGTTAGAAATAAGATTTTGTGATTAAACACATATTTACCGCTACTTCAAATATTTAATTTTCCTAATTTTTAAAAATATTTTCTCGATATAATTTTAATAGTATCATATAACAATATTATGAAAAAAAAACAAGCAGACAATTTATGTCAAAAATGTGATAACAGAAATTTAAATTACAATAATTTCTTATAATCGAAAAATAAATCTCTAATTGAATTTTTCCTTTGGATAATATGTTCAAGCTGGGTTTGATCGAATGTGTGCGCTAGCATGGCATTAAGAACAATGTTGTGCTGTAAACTTCATAGTAAAATCCTTATTATTTTTGTATATTTTGTTATTGGAATAGACGTCAAAAGAAGCGAGAAGAAATGACTTTTGAATGTGTCATCGCCACAAGTGTTTAGTGTTGTGTCAATGCATATTCCAGTTTTAAAGACTGGACTGTTTTTTACTGGCGGTTTTTTAGCAATAATAATTGACTATTTTTCTGTTCGATCTTTTTAAAAACTTTGCTAATTATTATTATTGTTGGTCGGTCTGGTGTGTTTTGATGGCCAAATCGAAGAATCCAGGGTTTACTGCCCCATTAATTATATTTTGATTGTGGCAAAAATGGCCTACATAAACGTAGCGGAATGGTCTCCTGATCAAGTGACTGATTGGCTCAAAGGTGAAATGATTTAATTTTGTTTTGAATGTATTTATTAAAGAAATAACTAATAAAAATTTATATGAAATGCAATTTAACGAATTAGATTAGTTAAATAACAATGTCAGCTCATCATTTATTTTGTCCTAAAGCGTGAAATGCGATGGAATGTCTAATCTACGATGCTCCGATTTAAAAGAATGTTTCGATTCGCCAACCTAAAAATCGTTTTGAGTAGTTTTCCTTTAGATAACCAAAAGGGGAGTAATTAGCCCAAAATGTATTTTTTCCGGCAAATGTCTAATATTTAAAACACCAACCACTCTATTGCTTGGCACTTTTAATTTAGCTGATTGAAATTTTAAATTCCGATAGAATTTTTTCAACGATATATAAATGTAAATATTAATTTAAGATTCAAATTTACATAACGCTGAAAGAAATGTAACGAAATCGACGTAAAACTTTTCCACCGGCAACTCTCAATATAAAAAAATATTTCTGTTCTTTTTTTTACTGATTTTATTTATTCAATTATTTTTAATTTTCAGGTCTCGATGATTCTATGAATAATTATGTACATTCATTTACTAACAACGAAGTTGGTGGTGAACAGTTGCTCAAGATTCGTCCATATGAGCTTGAAGAACTCGGTATGTGCTCAATAGGCCATCAAGAAATTATTCTTGAGGCAGTGGAACAACTTCGGAATATCGTAAGAAAACCAAAATCTCTTTTTTTTCTCAAGAAAACCAAAATAATTTTTTTCATTTCTATTTCAGCATTACAATTTGGACAAGGAGAATCTGCAGTTTTTGGCGCTACACGTAGCTACAGGTGCGCAAAATTTATTCAAACAGTTATCATGTTACGGTGATAAGACCCAAATCGAGACACGACATCTAAACGATATTACACGAACTGTAGCGACAATAAAGCCCGTCATAAGTTGGCTCGATCGTACACCGTTCCAAGGGCAGCTGCAATTTTCAGAAATACGTAAAAACATGTTGCGCTTGGGATTAGAGATGGCGACCATTGCACAGCGTGAAAGGTTTGCAAGCAATCCAGTCGATCGGATACGTAATATTGCTGAAAGGCTTGCGAAATTGGCAGATTACATCATACAGGATATTACGGATCCAATGCTTTTGCAACCATCGACGTTGAATCTGATTACTTTAAGAAAACGGGAGTCCGAATTAGGCTTCAATATCATATCAAGTTATCATCGTGTCCATACAATAAGCGACATTAAGTACATTTCGCCATCCCATAACACCGGAAATATTGAATGTGGCGATGAGATAGTGCAAGTAAACTACCAAACAGTGGTCGGTTGGCAGTGTAAAACGGTTATATCACTGCTACGACAATCGCCACCCGATGTTCTTTTGACACTAAAAAAACGCCCGAAGCATACAAAGATTTATGGACAGATCTACGTAAAGCCGTATCGATTACCGAGCAAAAAACGTGCCTTGTCACATCGTTGGGGTGAGAATGTACCCAGTCCGGGTATAAAATGTCTTGCCATTCAGGATTTTTCGCTACCGCTTAAAATAAACGACAAAAATACTTTGTCAGATTCGGATTCCAGTTCTACATGCAGTGACATAATGACGCCAACCGATACGAAACCTACCGACAAGAAAATTCACTTATTTATGCCACAACAGGCGGTTCTGCAGAGACGCAATACAATTTGCGGCGAAGAGTTGTCTAGTCTCAGAGCGGCTGGAAAACTGCCACTTTGGCATGAACGACATACAGGTCAAAAGGGTGAGGCGTCCTCACCAAGTTTGCGCGACAAATCAGTATCATTTGGATTTGGTCTGGAATTAGCTCCGCGACCTACTACCTGTTTAGGAATTACTGGCAGTGGAAAATTTAACGATCTTGCTAGTTTAAAAAATTCCCTAATTGAAGTCTCAGCAGAGAAATTAAAAGCCGAATCAAGCATAATCAATGAACATGATGCTGTGTTAGAAGAAAAATCGAACCACGGGATCAGCAAAGTAGTACGCTTCGATGCAAATATGAAACAGAGTGACTATCCTATAGATAGTAAGGTGAGTGACAAAGAACAATTATAAATTGTGATTTGTTTTTAACTTTGTATGGCCTTCAATAATGCAATCACTTATTTTTTTAGTACGTGTGTAACGTTGAAGACACAATCCTTCAGACAACAGAGCCCATACCTTATGTAGACGAGGAGGATATCGAACGGCCAATACCATCCCCAAAAGCTGAACCGCTAATGTCCGATGCAATAAATAACACCTTGGAACGATCACGACAGGAAGTGTCCATACCGTCAGATATCGCTTCTGACAGTACTACCAATAAACCAGCAATAAAGCGTCGTATGAAACTCGAGAAAAGCCACAGTACACCACCTTATGGGACTGACTGCACAGACGAGACAGGTTTTCAACAAATTCTCATAACACACTCATATCAATTTTAAATGATGTAATTTATGTGTAGATGTTCCTCCAGCAATTGGACCGCGAAAAGAATTTTTGTATTCGCCAGCTCCGGCACCACCTCCTCGACCAAAAAAATCGAGTGAAATTCAAGCGGATACGACACCACCCCCGCCGCCGCCAAGAACTCAAGCACCTCAACAACCACCACAGCCACCCCCACAAACTATGCAAGGCCACCTGTTAAATAGCGGTTCGCAACTAGAAAAACAACAGAAATCAGCCGAAATGAGACCCTTCACCACTTACGGAAATAGTGGTACAGTAGCAAATGTGATTAATACAATGAAGGATGCTGTAGCGGGGGAGGAGTTGGAATTGGTGACGCCGGTGAAAACAAAAAATCTCACAATGAAAAAGAAAAATAATTTGTTAGCGAAACGTCGTAAAGTATCTTTAAAGGCATTGGGTACAAGTGATATTCAAGGTCATTTGTATAGGAGGACCAGGGATAAACGAGGTGTTACGTATTGGGCAAAATTATATTTCGTTCTGATCGAAACAGTCTTGTATGGATTTCGGAACAAGGATGCGCAAAAAGCCAATTGT
The DNA here is from genome assembly GCA_958298945.1 of Atherix ibis. NCBI lineage: Eukaryota > Metazoa > Arthropoda > Insecta > Diptera > Athericidae > Atherix > Atherix ibis. The sequence goes on along the minus strand of OY282607.1, from coordinate 980,578 downwards.
ATGGTTGTATTGCCCGGTTTCACGGTCTCTTTGGCAAAAGAGGTTCATTCGAAACCGTATTCATTTAAAGTTTATCACCTATCCAAGGCACTGTATTTTGCCGCCGAATCAGAGGAAGCACTTAGTCAGTGGATGGAATATATTCGCAAAGCAATAGTCCACGAGAGTCTACAGAACACCACTGATATAAGAGGAGACCAGAACATGAAGGAATTTTTTTCAGAAACCGAAAGCTCCGGTGATGAGTCAGGTAGTAGCGCAAAAAATATACGCACCCCATCTCCAGTGGCAGGTGGCCAGCATACACCAATAAGCAGCCGAGACGATGTCATCATTAAGTCGAACGACTCATCCCTGTTGAATGGCGGCACAGCGACGAAATCGGACAAGCATTTCTTTAAGAAATTTACCAAGTCTTCGCTGCCATTTAAGTCGAGCGATAAAAAGGCCAACAGCGATATTCCAGTTCCTACACCTAAATTTCGAAGCTACCGTAAAGCGCCAGACGGAAAGTTTCGCCTAACAATCGGAACCAATTCGAATTGCAAAAACGGAGTGGCGACTGATGCGAGCACATACCATTCGCACATTCAGGATCCGAACAGGTCGCAAACTCTAACACTGCACCCCAGGCAAGACTTTAAGATGTCCGCCTCAGATCTGGAAGACCACCACAAAGAGTTTAAGTCTACCTCGTCAGCGAATATAAAAAAGATGCGAAAAGCGTCGCCGCACAATTTCATTCATGCGTCCAATCCGAATTTGGTCGACTTTGATTTTCACACTTTCAAAACGCTTGACTCCTCGCTGCCAAAAATTAACCCATCGAACACATGGGACGCGCACAATAATTCGACAGGTTGTGTCACACTCAAAGACCTGATGCTCAAAAAACAAGAAGAAGAGGCCCAGGACATGTATAGCAATCGAGTTTTGCTTGGTGTTGAGAAATATGACGAGCGCAACTCGAACGGTGGTCAGAAAAAGAATCGCAATACGGGAACAAACAATAGCGGCACGCAGAAATTCTCAAAAATCCAAAGTCGCAGTCTCCCTAAAACACCAGACTATGCTATGAGCTTTAATCCAAACGATAAGGACATCATTCAGACTCGTAGCAAAGAAGGTCTGAAATTGCGTGATTTCGGTTATGAGTTCATTGACGAAGAAGAAACTGCCGATGGTGCTGGCACCGGCGGCCATAATCACAGTGAAAAAGACCGAAGCAGTCTGAGTCTGACGTCGAAGAAGAAGTCCACTGGTGGTAGCAATAGTGATTTAGGTGATAAGGGCAACTCCAGATCCGGAAGTTTCAAGAAGTCGAAAAGTAAATTTGATGCGTTCAAAGCGCCCGGCGAAAAGTTCTTCCACTTTCGGCACGCAAACAGCGATCAATATTCGACATTACCGTTGAACAAAAAGAGTTCACAATTTTATGCTATCCAACAAATAGACCAATCGGGTTCTGGGATACATTCAAGCGTGAACATGAAGAAAAGCCAAACTTATTTTGCCGACTTTAAAGACAAAAAATTCGAAGTGCCTCGTAAGAACTCTGCCCCAGTTCCAATACTGGCGAAATTTCAATTTCCTGGCTACAAGCCGGCAAAAGAGAAGAAACTTTTGGGATCACCACGATTGCATCGAACAATATTTGGTCGCGGCAGCGGGTCATCAACAATCCTCCCATCAGCGTGTATCGATGTTGACCATGAAATTTTCTCACCAATTGTATTTACAAAGGTCGGGGCTTCATAATTAATTAGCACAGTTTTCATTTTATTTTCTCATCTTCTACCTTTTTTCCTATATAATAATAGACTACGTCTCATCACAATACGGATCGGAATTGCGATGGTGACCTGATAACGAATTATCAACATCAACAGCAGCTAACGCACTCGATATCTCTAGCGTTGCCTGAAAAGAAGACTTCAACGGCTTCTGTTAGCCCTCATATGACACCCGAATATCCAAACATGGAATGTCCACCAGTATTTGAACCTGAAACATACTCGTTGAGTGATCCAAACGCCAGTCTAACATTACTCAGACGAAGGAATAACAAACCCAGCAAATAGTTATCGGTGATAATCAACTTTAGTTAGATTAGTTTCAATTGAGGACCGTGGATATTGCTGACAATATTCATTCATTAGAGTGCCAACTAGGAATTTAATCTTATGACGAGTTATTGATACCCAATATGTATTAATAACGATTTTAATTAGTTTACTATTATTATTATTAAAATTATTATATTGTTATTGATAAATTTTTATACGTTCGTACGGTGCGCAGTAGATGCCTTTTGGCACAACGACACAACTAACTATGGCATCAGCCATTCGAAACGAAGAAAGAAAAAAAACGCCCATCGTCGACGATCTATTTATTATCACTTTAGACCTTTTCAAAATGCGTTTATGTTTTTTGTCGTCTTTTAATTCAAAAGTAACCGTTTCCGTTTAGATTTCTAACATAGACGAAAGTGAAATGTTCGTAATATCAGCGGACTTACTACTTCCACTATTAACTAGGGACCCTAACAGAATAATGATAAATTGAAGAATTTCGAAAACATTTCTATAATAAATACAAGAAATAATTTCTCTTCATTTCGAACAGTAAACGTTTCGCATTAAGACAAAAGCATAAATTTACATTTGATTGGCTATATTTCTGTGATCCTAACATCTGTTTTAGTATTCATTTAATTATCGACACAGTTTTAGTATCGGATTTTCTAACTACTAAAGACCAAACCGATGAAAAAAAACGGAAAACTCATTGATTTCGATTCAAAATGATTTTTTTTTAAGAGAAATTAACTTTGGACGATTTTATCGAAAATAAAACGTAACCTTAAGTTTTGTTCTCATGCGTTATGGGAAGTCTTGTCTAAAGACCCACACCTCAATGCGATCAAATCGAATCGAATCGAAACGAATAATGAATGCATTGCAATATTATTCAATTGATAATATTTATATAAGTTAATGAATTGTTCATTTTTAATTATGTAATTAGTGCCTTTTTTGAGGATATATATAAATTAGAAAGAAAAAAATAAATATTCATAGAAAAAAAGAAAATAACGAAAAAAATGTTTTCTGTTTCTTTTTGTAACGATGTTATCCAATTTATATTAAGTAAAGTTTTAATGAAACGAAAAAAAAGTTTTTTTTTATTGAAGAAAGAATAATATATAAATATTACCGAGGATTGTTGGAAAAATACTCTTTAATGATACAATAATTTTCGTTTGTTTCGTATTTATTTTTTTATTATTTTTTAATTTTCCTTTCCTTGTTTTTTAATAATTAATCAGTAAAAAATACAAGTTATTATTATTATTTCATAAAGAAGCAAAGTAGTGCAAACAAAATGAATTTCTATTGTAACTTTGAAATAATCTCCTCCACTTCGGTTTTACTATACATCTTGAAGAGTTTGTCTGGTGTCATTGTTTGCACTTCTACATTGGTTGAGTTTAGTTTCTCCTCCATGACTTGTTTTAATGTGTTCAGTGCCAAATCGACAGCGTCACTGATCGTCATTTCCGGTGTATAATTGTCTTGGAGATTTTGCTGCGCACCCTCACTACCAGATCCGATCGCTTTTGCACCATATCGAATATACGTACCGGACGGATCCATGTGCCAAAGTTGGGGCTCGCCATTTTCGACACCGGCAAATAGAATTGCTACGCCGAATGGGCGACTCATTGCCGAGCCTCCATCAGAACTATCGCCAAATTGGATGGCAAGACTTGACACCGCCTGTGCACAAGATTCGATCGACATTCGCTCATTGTATAAAAACCAATGATTCTGGCATTCCACTCGTGCTCGGTCAATAAGTGTTCGGGCATCGGCCATTAGACCAGAAGTCGCACATCCGATATGTCGGTCAACTTCGACGATTTTCTCAACGGCTGTTGGCTCCATCAAATGAGATGTTATCCGTTTCTCGGCCGCTAGTACAACACCTAAAGTATCCAACAAAAATCAAATTTCTTTTAATGAAAATTCAATCATTTTTCAACACGCATAAGTATAAACATTTTTTTTAACTATTTACCTTGCGGTGTGCATATTCCTATTGCTGTGGAACCTAGTTTTATAGCTTCGATAGCATACTCGACTTGGAATAATCTTCCTTCAGGTGAGAACGTGTTCACACCACGATCATATTCGGAACGTGTAAGAAACATCTAAAAGCAAAACAATTCGCTAGTCTAACAATCGGTAGAAATTTCAAATTTGAGGTTATAATGACATGACAATATCGCAAACGATTTTCATATTTATAACCCGTAAATTATATTAATAACGCAAAGCTAATTTTCTACTAAATCTAATTCCATCTTACCTTATCGAAATGAAAATATAACACAAGAATCCAAATAAACACTGCAATAAAACTATTCTCGTTCAAAAATGACAAACACTTTTCAGCGGCTGTCACTTTATTCCTCGGCAATTTTTAGAGCTACTGCCACTAGACGGAAAACAAAACTAAATATCCACACTGCTGCCAATATAGATAAATCAATAATATGTTTTTCATTTAATTTGTTTTCAAATTTGAATTTTCCTTTCTTGAAAATATATTATGCAGTTATAATTATTTATTATCCTCAAAATATTATATGGTAAATATTAAAAAAATCGAGTACTATCTATATATAAAGATTATGGTTCTTACTATGAAAATAAATTTAATTGAAATTTCGATTTGTAAATTAATAATAATATATAAAAAAACTAATGTTTTAATACATATTGCAAGTGAAGATAAAATAATTAAAACTCTTGATGATAAAGTTGCAAAAATATTTATTTATTTTAAAATATTTTGTGAGATGATTTGTTCCAAAAAAAAAACGAACATTTTTTATAAAGGCTATCCATATTATACTCGTAGTTTGGAAAATATAACTCTGTTACGTAGGCTACTATATATATTTCTGGCCTAGGCAACACTAAGTGTTGCCAGGTGCGATCTGACATTTCCATTGGAAAGTTTGACATTTTTTAGCATAAACGTACTCAGAACGTTTTGACGTACGACTATCATTTGTGTTGTTTACAGTGACTTGAAAAAATCAATTTGGCAAAAAAATGGAATTAACTCGTGAACATTTTCGTGCGATCATTTTTCACAACTTTCGACGTGGATTATCACGACAAGAGTGCATCGATGAACTTAAATCTTTGTATGGCTATGAAGCACCATCCTATAGCACTGTGAAAAACTGGTACAACGAATTCAATCGTGGCCGACGCTCGCTCAAAGACGAATTCCGTGAAGGTCGTCCAAAAACAGCCGTTGTTCCAGAAAACATCGATGCCGTACGTGAACTGATAATGCAAGACCGTCATGTGACATACCGTGAGATAGAGGCATGCCTAGGCATTTCTCCCACCAGCATACATTCGATATTGCATGAACACCTGGCCGTAAAAAAGGTTTGTTCTCGTTGGATCCCGCACAATTTGACAATCGCTCAAAAAAAGGCTCGTGTGGATTGGTGTAAAGAAATGCTGAAAAAATACGATCGCGGTGCTTCAAAAGACGTTTATAAGATCGTCACAGGTGACGAATCATGGATCTATGCGTATGAGCCCGAAACAAAACAGCAATCGACCGTGTGGGTCTTCCAAGACGAGTCAAATCCAACGAAAGTTGTTCGTGGAAGAAGCACTTCGAAGCAAATGGTCGCTTGTTTCTTTGGCAAAACTGGTCATGTGGCGACTGTTCCGCTTGTGCAACGTAGGACGGTCAATTCTGAGTGGTACACCACCATTTGTTTGCCTGAAGTCTTCGGAGAAATTCGAAAAACGAACAAGAGAAGTCGAATCATTGTGCACCATGACAATGCGAGCTCTCACACATCGGCTCAAACCAGCGCCTTTTTGACCGGACAAAACGTCGAATTGATGGGTCATCCTCCGTACAGCCCTGACTTGGCACCCAATGACTTCTTTTTAATTTTCGTCGCCAGAAGATGCTGTTGAAGCATTCAAAAACCATGTTTTGGAGGTGTCTCAATCGGAGTGGAAAAAGTGCTTCGAAAATTGGTTTGAGCGCATGCAAAAGTGTATAAATCTTGATGGAGAATATTTTGAAAAACAATAAAACCTTTTTCGTTGATAAATATTCGCATTTTCATTATTAGGCCAGAAATATATATAGTAGCCCACGTATTTAACAAATAACAAATATCTATTTTATTAAATAAAAATCGTTTACATAAAAATATTCTAACCCGTATTATCGATAAATTATTTGCCAAAAAAATGCATAAAATTTAAACCAACAATTCTATAAATGTTGTGATTCTGCTGTAGCCACGTTTACCCGCTTTCAAAGGGGATTACTTTTTTCAACGATAAGGCGCTCATTTCTTGCCCGGTGAATATACGACAATGAGCAAAATTGCAGTATATGGTATGGGGTTTTGAAAACTCACAAGTGACTTCGGAGGAAGCCATTGTATCCGTGAATAATTGCTGTAAAACCGACCGATAATTGACCTTTTTCAATCTAAGCCTGAAAATTCCAGTCTGGACAAAATTTGGTTTTAAGAAACCAGCGCCACAAGCTACAGAATATGACTATTTCTGGCTTTATTGCGCAAAACATTGTCTGGGGTGTGTAATTTCGAGATATGGTGATGTCGATTGCCGTATCATTTGTCACCATTGGGGTTTTTTTTTTGTTGACCGATAAGTAATGACCGATATTCTCTCTGAAATTTGCGAGAAAGTCATCAAAAATTACTTTAAAAGAATTAAGTCCAGCCAAAAAAGCTTTGTGGCAGTTATTTAATAATATTATAATTTATATATAATACCAATATTTTTGATAAAAGTTTAATCAACATTAAAGTTTAAACAATATTTAATGGAACTTTACTTTCCAAAGCCCAAATTCGATACTCAGATAGTGCATAAAATTATTTAATTAGGAACATTTATACTTTGTAGTGAATATTTATAAAATTTATTAATTTTTCATTATTAATAAACTATTAAGTATCAATTTTTGTTTGAATAATATTTAAGATATATCGTGATACAAATATCTAAGCTATACTTTTAGTACTTACACATATAGTGTTGGTTTCCAATTGCAGAACGTTTTCTATTTACACCAAAACAAGATATTCCGGCAAAAAGATAATTCGGAATTTGGTAATTTGGCTATAGGTCAAGGTTTTAGCCGAAAGTTATACGATTATTATTAACCCACATTTATATTTAATAGGAATATCGTAAATATTTTTTAATTATTTTCTTGGAGGCTTCCATTAAATTCTTGATTAGAAATTATAGCTGGGCTAGTAATAATATTGTGATCTAATTCTTATTAGGCAATTGGCTTTTAAATCGTGGCCATATATGTATGTAGGTATACGCTAAATCTAATCATATCATAAGGTATAGATGGAAAAAGAATGATTACTACTGCAATAGCACATTAGAAACTAAATTATCTTACCATGACGGAGCTTTATTTTTTAGTTGCAGGAATATAAGCTTTTTCACACTCTACACATGGGTTTTCATTGGACAACATAACAAATATCGTTTCGGAACAGAATAGAAAAAAATGCTTGCATTTAAGTTGACTGTAAGTGGTCTCTTAATGAGTAAATGGTGCCTCCGTACGCGCATTTGTTCAGTGCGATGCGACGGACGATGGTGATCGGAGAAGCGTAAAGCCCACTTTCGCTTCTGGGCTCCGATCTTAAATATATTGTATTTTCTGAATTTAAATATTGGGAAACATAATACAAGTGTTCGTGTATATGCTGGAAAATTAATTTTCTTGATTCATTTAACTGAACGCTTACATGCACAACGTACGAGCATACATTCTTATTATGGTCGTTTCCGTGCAATCGACACGGAGTTGCGTTAAATATTTTATATTGCACATCATCGGCAATCAAATGGAAGCAATGAGCTCGCTCTTCTTTCGAAAACTATCACTAATAGTGTACACAATCAGCTTGCAAAAATCAAAGAAAAGCCTAGAAAAAACTACAATACATTAAACTTTTTTTTAAAAACAATTTACAGCAAGCAAGCATATCGCAATTTACGAGTACATTCCATATTGGATCGAGATTAACTGCTAACACACTTGCTATGCACACATAGTATAAGAAAAATCAATTTTCGATTTATGATCTTTTGTACAATATTTCAATTTTTATTTTTATACAAACAGATACACATAATGAATTTGTTATAATTGTGTTTTTTTATTTTCTTGTTGAAAATTTGCTATAATCAATTTTCGACGATTAAAAAAAAACTATTTTTGCTGACTACAAATTTAATGAGTTTTTGTCATGTACATGTAAGAAGAGGGTCATATTAAATTTTCAATGATTTGAACAAAATTTCTTAATATTATTTTTTTTTCTTGATAATTTTACTTTCAACAGAATTTTTGTACTAATTTGTGATTGTTTTTTTTTTTGAACAATTGTACTAGATTTATTTATTATAATCAAAGATGGTTGCTGGTATAATATTTCATGGCAGCATATTTAACCTAATTATATAATCGATTATGCACGACTATTTATAGCTCTAAGATTTTATTATTCAACAGGTATTGTTATCGATTATCCTCATAGAACATGGCAAATATGTTTCGAAAGATCCTACTCTAGAAGGATATTGAGTTCGCAATAATTTCTGCGGAGGACCTACGTTTTTGACGAATACACGAGGACATAGTAAACCGCGTTTTCGGATTTACGGTGTAAATCTTTTTCAGCGGAATAATTAATCCAACAGGCGTGTGCGTATTCCTTGTTATATGTTTTTATTGGTTCAACTTTTTTTCGCGTTGGTAGAGCGAAATCTTCAGATTGAAGGACAACTAAGTTTTTTTAGAGATTTTCTTCACGTTGGTAGGGCGAAATCTTCAAGAAGCTGAAGAGATACCGATCTCTAAAGTGTGTGAGATTCTTACACACTTAAAGCTACCAACTCTCTGTTCTTCAAATATGGCTCTCCATTGGATCACCGTCTGGTATTACTTTATGGCTAGTAGACTGGCATCAAGCCTCTTATCCTATTTAGGAGCTTCTTTATTGTTCAGGATGCGTACTCAGCTTCCTCACCCAAAGATGCCTGCGATGCTCTCATTTGTGCAATGATGCCTTTTGGGACATTCGTACACCGATTATTTTCTGAGATTCCTTGCTTTGTCAGGTAAAGCTTGGAGAGTGGAATAAGACATGTTTTACATCCTCGACCTTAAAGTGGTATAGATATGCTCTGAAGCACCAATTTCCAGTTAGAAATTGGGTCATATGAGCTTTTTCAGAGCTATAATCTCCTTTCTATAGATAACCAGTGCTGGTTTTTTGCCGTCACGCTGGGTCAAAAGCTTCGGCAGCTTCTTATGATCGACCTATTATCTCGATATTATCGACGTATTCTAAAAGCTGGGTAGATTTAATGAGGATAGTACTCCTCATGCCAATCTCAGAGTGTTGAACCCGTTTCTGTAGCGGCAATTCAAGGAGAACACACGAGAGTGCGTTTTTTTTTTGCCGGGGACTTTTGTAAATATTGGTCATTCTAATTAGTCTTAATGGTTATTTGGGATCCTAAAATTTCTTATGATTGTGTAAAATTTATTATCAACATCCCTAAAGTCGATGAAAAGATACTGAAGCTGCTGTCCATATTCCAACAGCCATTCTGTGGGCTTTCACAGAGAGAAGGTCTGATTTATTGCAGATTTTTTCGAAATAAGTTTTTGGTTGTATGAGGACTAGTGATGCTCCCAGTAATATCAGCGTTTTAGTATGTGGGGCAAATAATACCCAGCTGCCAATCGTTGGCTACTAATTCGCTATCTATTAGTTGGAGAACTGCTTGATGCAACATGTCGCCTCTATATTTCATTATATCACTGCTAATACGATAGACTCCCCACCAAATTCAAGTCTCAAATAAGTTGTTTACGCAGTGGAAAATAAGCTACGATAACCTAAAATCTCCGTTCAAAGAAATTATTTTGGCACTTCTAAAATTATTTGGCGACATTTTTAGATAATTTTCGAATATTTTTCAATAAGATATTTTTTGCTCCAAAAAAAAAATACAAAAAGTAACGACTTTTCCAAAAATCACCAAACTTGTGAACAAAAACCCACTGACTTCATGTTTTTGACGTTTATTTTCAAAAATATTGGGTTCTCTTAAAAATATTTTAATAAATTTTATAGTTTTTCATTAAATTAATAATTGCGATATCTTAAATTTATTGTTGAAATGGACAAAAAAAAATCCAAACTATGTTCATACATTTATGTAAGTGAGTATAATTTATTTTTATAAGAAATTAAGAGGTGGGAAGGGGGTACAATTTAATGGTTTCCGCCAAATTCCAAGTCAATTATTTTGAAACTTTTTTTATAGGATTTTTGAACTTATGTTCCCATGTATAAGGAAGGATACACGTATTTTATAATAACTAAAACAATATCTGTAATTTGATAGCAGTTGATTTATCCATGAATAGATTAATTGGTTCAAAGATGTTAAAAAAAATTTTATTATTCATAAATGTTAACTTATTTATTTATGAGAAAAGAAAGAAATGGTCAATAAACTTATCTTATTTATATTATATTGTATAAAAATGTAGCAAAAATTAAAAGCACTGTAAAATCGAAGACAATGTATATTAATGATATAAAAAAAACAACCAAATAAAATTTGATAAATTAATTAAAATAAATTGCAAAAATTATGACTGTATATGTAATACGGTGCCAGCGAAACCAAAATCAACTATCGATTTCTTAATTTTAGAGAGAATTAACGATTTTATTATTATTATATGAATTTTTTTTAAATTGTGCAGTATTTTGTGAATACATTCGTTCCCGAACTTGTTGGAAAATAATTGCAAATTTCTAATCAAAGCTAAATTTTAAAAAGTAAACAAAAATTATTAGGAAACAATTGAAAAGCACTCTTACGAAAATGACATGCTGGAAAAATTGTTAAAATCGATTTTATTCGGAGTAACTGAATGTTTGTACATTTGTAAGTGCAGCCTATTAAATATTAATTATATAGTAAGTACAAGAAACTATCGATTATTGAGCGAAAATTAAGTAGAATTAGTAAAAATTGGGTGCACATAAAGTGGTTAATAAGACTCCGGAAGTTATCGTTTACGTAATGTTAATGCTAGACAATATTGCGGGTGTAGTCCTAGCTATTCATACTTTTAGCAGTGCCGCAAGCCATGCACATGGTTTGTGGCTGCGATTTTGCAGTTGCTGTTACCACTGCTCTTATAAGACTATGTCGATATTTTCTTTTTTTAAGCTTTTATTTTTTCCCATTCGTCTGTGCATTATATGTTTCGGGAATATCCCTTCTACTCAGAAATCCTTTCCGACTAGCAAACAGTTCGAAAATACTATTTCCTATGTATTATGAGAGAAATAAAGAATGTGTAAAAAAAAAACAACGGTTGTGAAAGAACAATTCTTGGATTCTGACCAATTCCTGGACGCTGTAGCATGGTGCACACACTTTTCTTGTAACTTTTAAAGTTTCTGAAGTTAAAATTACCACTTTTATATTTTCTTACATAAACTGGACCAGCGAAATATGGAGCAACGATGTGTCATCAGCAGGCCTCCTCCTTGAACATCGAAAACTGATAAAAACGTAGAACTATTGAGGGCTCATGTAGGTCAGACCGTCGATTAATAAAACAGCTTCTTGAAAGGTTCAAAAAAAGGTTTGTTCGTTATAAAAAATAAAAATTAGTAATTTGGTTCACTAAAAAATCTTTTATATAGGCTTGGAATTATATATGTAAAATACGAGTAGTAACGGCTTAATGGCCCCCTATGATTTTGTACCAAAACTTATGCTCTTTTGATGATATTTTAAAAATGCTTTGATACATTTTCGGTTGTCTTTCATTGATTTCGTTGAGTAATTTTTGTTCTTCCACAAATCTGGGCATTTCTGGCGGATTGCTTCGTGTAAATTGCGCATAACTTGCAGGTAATATTCCTTATTGACCGTTCTACCCTGTGGCAAGAACTCATGATGCACCATGCCCCTGCAAACGAAGAAAACTGTAAGCAAAACCTTCACATTCGACCGAACTTGGCCCGCTTTTTTCGGTCTTGGCTCGTGCGGCAGGTTTCATTGGGATGATTGAGCTTTGCTTTCCACGTCATAACTATAAAGCCATGATTCGTCATCAGTTATAACCCTCTGGAGCAAATTTGGGTCATCGCAGACAGAGTCCAACAGCTCCTTAGCAATGTTAATGCGATTTTTTTTTTGGTGGAAAATGGGCAAAAATCGAAGATGAGCCAAAACACGTGTAAGCAAAGCAGCTGTCAAAAATTAACTGAACATTCAAAATGGCCGAACTTGTCGGCATAAGTCAGAGATATGATGACCAATATAACGCCACAAAAAATCGAAAATCGAATATACGTAACCCGCGGAAATTCAAAATTCGCGATACTTTTTGAACAGACCTCGTACTTCCATGAACCGCAGCAATATTTTCGATGAAGTGTCTGGTTCTAAAACAGTCAGGCTTCGGTCTATCGAATTATAGCCATTAATTAGGCCAGGCTTCGGTCACAGTCATTAATGAGTTATTTTCTTAAAATATTCTTACAATAATAAGACGTTATTAAATATTAGAACGGTCGAGAATAATTTTGCGAGGTCTACTCTCCACGCTGGGTCAAATATCAACTGAAAGAAAATGACAGCTAACCAAAATGGCGTCAAATTCAAATTGTTGAAATTGAAAACTGCATCCAGTCAAATTTGTCAACAATTTCAAACCTTTCATTTGTGTTCCTATCATAAGTCTTCTTTAAGTACACCCTGTTTTTTTTTCTATATCCAAATTAAAGATTTGCACAAGTTCTAGTACGTATTATTACCTAAAATGACAGATATATGTGTTAAGAAAATTTAAAATTTTTTTATTTTATATTAAAAAATTCAATTTCTACCAATTAAAATCTTTGTTTTTTTACTTTCAATTAATTAAAAAGCCATCCATGATCCATAATATAAGAAAAAAAAAACAAAATATAATATTAAACAATCGTAATTAAATAGAACAGAATCATTTCTAATAATAAGTTTTTTGTTCATCGTCTGTCAAACCGTACAAATGTCATTTACAGAACCAATTGCAAACAAATGTTCAGCATTTCATTTTAGGTTTAGGATTTTCAGAAATCTTGTAAGATTATGTAAAAATTAACTGAATTCAAATCTTTGAATATTTTTACATACATAATATTAGCATTAGGTTTTATTTTATTTAATTTTCGGAGTACATACGTACTGCCTTGGATCAGATTCAGAAATTTGTAAAAAATGCTCAACTGTCAGCCTCTCTCATCAAATTTTTTATTATAAATTTTTCGGACACTATTCACTGTAGTCAATAATTCAATTACGTTGAATTTAAAGAAAAAAACATTTTTTTTCTTTTATAAACCGAATTTTTTTTTTGATTTGTGCAATAAAAATCAAATTTGTTCTGCTTTGTGTTTATGAAGAGTTTTCAACATACGCCGACAACAGGTATTTTGATGTTTCATATCGAAATAAATAAAAAAATAAAGCTCATCATTGTTGTTTGTAATATGTCATAATTATGAGCGAAACATGAATTGAAATAAAAATCAAAACCTACTATTTCTGTTATGGAAAAAAAATATTTAAAAAAAATTTAAAAGAAGAAAGGTACTCACAGCACTGAAAGTTTGTTGTTTTATTTCTTTCCGTGTACACTACTCTCACCTGCCCGTATGTGCACAAAACATTCGAATATGTTCAGGTACCTATTAAGGAATTATGTAATAAGCTTCCCTCTGAAATGAAACCCAGCTTTACGTCCAAGGCTCTTTGTACCAATTGCACAATACGATAAATACAATTGAATTATTTTTTGTTTGCTTCATGAAAAAGAAAGATTTTTAATTTTTCTGCAGTATTATCCATTTTACAATTTGAAAAATGTACCTCTATAACTTAATAATTATAATGAATATTTGTATTATTTAAGATAATAATTGTTTAGTTTTAAGTTTGCCATTTTATTGTAAAGACTATTTAACTACTAAACAATAGGTTAAATTTGTAACTGATTGGGTAATTTGGTTGATGTTTTTTTTGAACAAAATTTTCTTCAGCGTTGAAGCTTATTTCTGGCTTGGTGGATACGCCAATAAGCAAAATTTCTCTGAAAACTCAACAGTAACTATGGAGATGCCATTGTATCTCAAAAAAGAAACCGTATGAACTAAACAATTTTATTCCGGACGATATGTGATTTCAACAAGGAGGTGAAAAGCCCCGAAGACGCTCAATTTCGATATTTGGTTATATCGATTTGCCACCAAGATTGTATGAATTTGATGCCGTTGCATCCTTTCTTATAGAACTATATAAAATATCATTTTTAAGCAGATAATGCCCGTATTTTTATGTATTTAAAAACCAATATCTATTAAATAATAGCCAAATTCCAACCAAAAATAAAAGACATTAAAAAATCACCTAGAAAAAAACGCGTCTTGCAAGAATTTTTGTTACAATTTTTTTAAATAATTGTTACGTATAAATTATATTTGCAATAATATATTATTTTACATATCATATAATAGCATAGTTTAAATTATATAATACATTTAAAATTTTTATAAAAGATATATATTTAAATTATGATTTATTAAACTTTACTTTCCAAAGCACAAATTGGATATTTCTAAATTATCTGTTGTTTAATATATAAAAAATACCCTTTAAATATTATTGAATATTTATTATAATAAAACATTTCAAATAGTTATATAATATAGCATTTAATTACGGATGTTTTTTAAACTATTTGAAATGTCCCAAATAAGGTCATTGATGTGTGTTTTCAAATTAATTGCCGAGAGTTTCAAATTCATTTCAAAAGAGTTAAATCTAAAATGCATTCAAGTCCTTGTAATTGTGACAACACATCTCCGAAAATTACAAACAACATTCGAATCAATTAAAATAATTAAGTAAGAAAATTTATTAAAATATTAAAAATGAAATTTCTTCAAACGAAATAATCTGCATTTCATGGTCGGTCGATTGACGACACTATGCAAAATTAAGATTTCATTTGAACTCAAAAGAAAAAATTCGATATGTTATTAGAAATAAGAAGGAGCAGGTCGTGATATTCAATATAAATAGTTTAAATACAACAACAAAAAAACATACCAGATTCGATTCAGTTTAGAGGACGACACGTTTTTCTTTGGGGGGGCGCAACCTTTTGATGGACGTGCACGCTAATTCGTTCAATTGGCAATTGTACATTATTTAAAAAAAACCAAATTCTATCAAATAAATAAAAAAATGTTTTATTAAAAAAATTCTAAATAATTTTTCCTTCAAAAAATAAAGAAGATTTCTTAATAAAGATTTTAATTTTAAGTGTTGTTAAAGTGGATTTTGCAATGAATTTTTTAACCATTCCAAAAAGTTCATAGACCATAAATTAATAATTAAAAAAAAATTATTTTAAATTACGAGGTACAGTCATGCAATTGAGAAAAGCAATTATCAAATTTCATAGTTTTTCTTTTTTTTAAGTAATAATAATAATAATAATAATAACTATTCCGATTAGACAATTACAACGAAAAAAAAACCAAGAAAATAGTTATCCAATTTACGCTTTAGAAAATACAGTTAAATAAAATATATCTCAAATTTGGATTTGGATATAAATTTTATTTATTTATTATTTATTTATATTACTTAAAAATTGCCATTATTAAAAAAAATTATAATATAAATTTAAATAGAAAAAAAACTTCTTGCACAGGCTCGAACCTCTTGTGGTAATTTTTCTTGAATTTCTCTTACATTTTAGACTGTAATTCGGTCATTACTTGAATGATATTGGTTTTTTAAAAGCTCTAAGATTTCAAAATTATCCGCAAAAAATACGGATTTTTACTTTGTTTTGAGCAAAAAGTCCAACAGCATCAAATCGCACGATCTTGTGTGCTAATCGACACCACCAAATCTCCAAATTGCGTGTACTGGGAAGTTTTCGTGCAATTAAACCAAAATTATTTCGTGTTTATTAAAACCTAGACTAAAATTCTTAAGTTTAATCTAGATTATTTCTAGACTAAAATCTTTAAGTATAGTCTAATAAAAATTGGTTTTCATACGAGCATAGCTTTCGAATTGACGGCAATAGTCTGCCCTTCTTCATTTTCAAAGAAATATCGGCCAATAATACCTTTAGACCAGACAGATAGCTTCTTCATAATAACTTGTAAGTTTACAAAATCCCATATATGACAATTTTGTACGGAGAGAGAAAAGAACCTCATTACCGAATAAAAATTTGTTTGAAAATTCAACAAACAATTTTATTATTCTAGTACCGAATTCGCGTACTTTTTGTACATTTTATGATTAATCAAATAATTAAATATTATAAAATGGCAAATCTTAAAATAAATAAATATTATCTTAAATAATAAATATATTTAATATTTGTCAATAACCGAGCTTTTTTTTAAGTCATAAAATGGATAATTCAGTTCTATCCAAACTCTAGACCTTCTGCCAACGAGACTTAGCGCAATGAAATCTAATCAAATATTTATTAATATAGCTAGATTGTAAGAAAATTTCATTATTTTCAAATATGAATTAATAAATATTATACATTTTTTTTTATACCATTTATACACACTCAGTCTCTTCACTCATTGTCATGACCTTATCGCAATTAGTCCTTATTGAAATTATTTTAAAAAAAATGAAAACGAATTAAAAAAAGCTGAATTAAGATCTGAATTTTTAATAAAAATTATTCGGATCTACTTTTATTAATAAATAAAAGACAATAGGAATTTTCTAAAGGATTTCTGTACATGCCACAACGTTCCAATTTCAACAAATAAGAATCTTCGGTCATGAACATAATTTAGCTAACCACAAATCTTGCAAACAATCTTTCTAATAATGCTATAAGAATACTAAAGAAAAAAAATTAAATACAAAAACTAATTGCAATTATTAATAGTCTACTATTTCAATGTCATTTTAAGAATTGATTTGCAAAACAAATTCACGACTCTCTTCATTTGCGCAAGATACGACTTCAAAATTTTCATAATTTATTTCTTAATTTTTTATTTCAACCTAAAAGGTTTCTTTTCTTCCTAAATAAAGACCACTAATTTCTGATGACCTTAAAAATATGATAAAATTAGAAACGAATAAAATCGTTGATAACCTTTCGATTAGTTTTTATTTAATTGCCATTCATTTTTTAGCAATCAGAATGCGGCTTTTCTGAATACAATTTATTGGAAAATGTTTTGTAACCAATTTTGTGAAAGAGGGCAGCAGGGGAGCATCTTATTTGGCTTACACAGTGTCCATTCCCCAAGAGTTTAATCGATTCTTAACGGATTGGTCTCTAACGAACCATCGCCTTCACCCAATCGGTAAATTTGTTGTAGACAAAGCGACCCCTCCGCGCTTTTTGTAATAGATTCTGTGGTCTTGCATTGTTGACAATGGCGTCTGCCCCTGATTTGTTATATAAAAAGTTGACCGCACTATTGATCATTGAATTTTCTTTTGCCAAACACTTTTAATTTGGAAAAGTGACCGCATTTGGAACAAGAAATAATTGATATCAAAGTTCATAGAGTAATGACAAGAAAATCGATGATTGGAAAAATTAATTTCGTTTTTTCTTTTAAAATTATTTTTGATGTTATCATAAATTGTGTCAATGGTAACATTTGTTAATAATTATTTTTCTTTTGATACTTTATTTTTCGTGGATAAGCTTAAGCCCTCAACGGTCTCGACCTACTGAATCAAACAATTCCAAATTAATTCCCTTACAGAAAGATCGCTTTTTAATTTATGAATACACTCCCTCAACAGGGAAAAATTTAGAAGAGAATACGATATGCCGTCAAAATTCATGTTATGCTTGGTGAATCCACAAGTTTGACTTACAAAAACTGGCATACAGCCCTATTGGGAATATTACTTTTTAAGTGCCAAAAAATATTTAGGGGCATAAAGTATTTTTGGGGGTTAAAAAGCAGTGGAAGACGAACCTCGCTCAGTGAGGTCTTCAATATCGGAAACTGATGAAAATATAGAACCTTTCAAGGACTTGTTTATTAGAGGGAATTTTTTTCCATAAAAAAGTCCTTGAAGGGCTTAGAAAAAGCATTCTTTGATTTGGATCAGACATTCCAGACCCTTGGATAGTCAAACATGGCAATACTCCTTATCACACAACCATCTCCATCAACGAGTTTTTGGCGATAAAAGGGATTAGCGTGTGGCTGTTTTTTTATTTCTGGATATTATGGATAATATCCAAAGGTATTTAATCGACGAAGTGAAGGCAGTTCCAATTGAAGCCTTCCAGTACTGCTACGAAGATTGGAAACTACTCCCAATGTTCGTAGCAGTAGACAATTTGCATTCTGAGCTGCTCTCGTGTCTAGAATATCGGCACGAGTGTTGAGAAGGCTGGATTATCAATAGTTTACCAAATAGCCGATAAGAAGATGTCGCTTTTGGTTTAGTCGAAGTGTGCGCGAATGATCAAGTGTGTTAGGCAAGGTAGACCTACCAAGTGAATGGCATCGTTTTGACAGTTTAAGTGCCCAAAATTCCCAAATAACGTGGTATCTGATGTTACTCACTACTACAACGTGTCCCAAATAGCACGCAAGAAGTAATTGGCTCATGCAGTAATTGAATTGTTTCTCGGACTGTATTGCATGTGTCACCGTTTTGTTGAAACCACATGTCGTGTACATTCATATTTTACAATTCAGGCACAAAAAGCTATATTATCATACTGCCAAAGCGAGCACGAAGAATGGTCCGATAATGCCTCCAGTCAAAATTCGCACCAAACAGTATCACTCAACAATCACCTGTGGTTTTTCTGAACCCCAAATATAAAAATTTGGTTGATTATCCAAGCCATCAAAATGAATAAACGAGCCTCATTGCTGAAGATGGTTTTGTTCAAAAAATCGGAATCCACTTTTTGTTGTTTCATAATCTCCATTTGCTGTTCTTGGTCAGTAGGCTTCATTTCTTGAATCAATTGAACTTTGTAATCATGAAGATGCAAATCTTTCGTGAGAATACACCGTAGAGAGCTTCTCAAAATGTCCACTTCATGACCGCGGTGCCGAATTGACGCTCCTGAACTCTAAGCTACGCTCCCACAAACTACTTCGTTGTCTTGTGTAGAACGACTTGTTGAAGGACGGCCAGAGTGTTTAAGACCACTAAAATTGATTCAGTCTCCCAAAATTGTTTAAATTAATCTCTTCACAGTTGATGAAGTTAAATCACTATTTAACCATATTTTGTACGAAAACTACAAACTCTAGCTGCCAAACCTTCATTATTTTTGAAAATATTCCTCAACAATAAAAACGCATTGTTCTTTCCTGCAACGCTCCATGTTTAATAACTCTGAACTGTCAGCTGTCACGCTGTTTTTTTTCACGTTGGCAAAACTTTATCGCACAAATGGCGCAAAATTCAAATCTTACTAATAATTAACCGATTTTTTGTTATTGAAATATTGACACGATTATAAGAATTATTCATACTATTTTCCTGTAAAATATACGAAAACATTTTTTATAATTTACTATTAAATTCAATTTTTATTAAAATTTAATTTAATAATTAATAAATATGGTATTAGGATTACTAAGACGTTAAAATGATGTCATTTTGTATATTTCTTTCGTAATTTGTTTTTTTTAAATTAAAAATTGCATATTAGCTTATTAGAGTTTTGTTTAATCTAATAATGAAAAATAAAAGACAATTTAATAAGATAAAAAAAATATCTATAAATAAACTTTTCAACACATGATTTAGAGAGTTAAACAAATTAGGTAATCGTTTATAATTTCATTTAATTTGTAATTAAAAAAAAATACTTAAAATAAAACTGATCTACTCGTAATACTATACTGTATCGTATATTATGACAAATAATAAAATATGAATTAATTAATTAAATTAAAAATATATCAAAATACTTTATGCCTTTCCGGTCACTGCTTGAAGTGGTAAAAACTTTTTGGCAAAAGAAAATTTCCCTTCTTTTTTTTTTTTTTTTTTTAAAATAAAACAACAAATAACACTCTTAAGTCAGTTAATCTAATAAATATTTTAATTAACGTATTATTTTATAATAAATAAAAAATAAAAAAAAATTATGCAAAATGAAATCGATTGTTTTTAATGAATTTTTCAAATTAAAATAAATTATTCAT
The DNA here is from genome assembly GCA_958298945.1 of Atherix ibis. NCBI lineage: Eukaryota > Metazoa > Arthropoda > Insecta > Diptera > Athericidae > Atherix > Atherix ibis. The sequence continues at coordinate 960,165 of OY282607.1, read as the reverse complement.
TTTGGGGTCTTAACTTTTCTATTTCAAATTCAACGAGTAGCTGCTATATACCTACATACATATATAGTCGGCAGGTGGGTGAGTGTGTAGTAAAAAGTAAATAAAAAATGGAGCAAAAAACTTTCTACATATTTTATTATTTAAAAATAACTTTCAGGAACTTGAACTCCTCATCATCTTTTCTTTTGAGATGCAAAATGATTTTGGCAATAGCAATGGGCAGTACAAATGGTCAGCTACAGCGACAGCGGACAGTAGGAGGCAAAAACAACAGTGAGCAACAACAAAAGCTACAGCAGTAATGGTCAGTAGGAGGCAGCAGGGAGAAGCAAGCCTCAATAACAGCAGCAGGGAGCAATAGAGGGCAGCTACAGTAGTAGCAACATAAGCAACAGCAGCGATTAGCAGAAACAACATCAGTAGTAGAAACAGCACCAGAGAACAGCTACAGGTATTGGAGGCGGCAACAACAGAACCAATAGCAACAACAGGAACAGCAACAGAGAGCAGAAGCGGCAGCGAGCAACAACAGCAGGAATATCAGCAAGAATGGTAGTGGCAGCAAGGCAAAGTAGGTGGCAGCAGGGGATAGAAAGGGGTAGTTAAAGACAGCAGAGTTCAGTAATAGTAGCAGGAGTCAGCACAGGGCATTAGGGGACAGTAGTAAAAAGCAGCGGGCAACAACAGAAACAATACCAGTATGAAGCAGTAAAAGGCAGCAGAGACTAGTAGAAACAACATCAAAAGCAGAATCGGCAACAGAGAACAGCTACAAGAATGGCGATAGCAGTAACAGCAGTTACAGTGGCAGGAACAATTGGAATAATGGCAGGGGCAGTAAGGGCAAGTAGATGTTAGCAGGGGACAGCAAGGGACAGGAAGAGACAGCAGACATCAGCAATAGTAGGAAGAGTCAGCAGGAGACAGTAAGAGCAGCGGTCAATAACACAAGAAATAGATGTAGCAACAATAACACCAACAGCATTAAAAAATGGTTGTCGGAAGGGGGGAAAGGAGGGAAAAACGAAACAATCTAAAATTAAAATTTATTAACTAATAACTATATTCAAATTTCAAAACTGGTGTCCTCCTTATACTGAGTCCAATATTTTCAGAATAATTTCGGTTTTTTTTGCTGCTATTTGGCAATTTAAAAAATAAATACATTCGATTTTTCTATAATTTTTTTTGGTAAACATTTCTCCATAATTTATGTATAAATTGAACTAAATTTTTTTTCCTCCGTTATTATTGTTGATTTCGTTTGATTTTTTGACGAGTTTAATTTTATACACACAAAAAAAAACATGGAAAAAATTAAGAAATAAAACTTTTTTGATTAATTAAAAGTTAACCGTAACTATTATTTCTAATTCCCGTAATAAGCATTATCAGTTAATAGTAGTAATATCGGAAATAACTGCACTCGGACAAATGGACATGTGGTGTCTGTCGGGTCTTGAGACTTCCTCATTTTACATCTAAGCAACTACCAAAAGATTTATGAACATTTTCCCAAAGGCGAGAGGCAGATTGCGGTCTAAATATTTTATGTACTATCAACTTACAAGATTAGTCTTAACGCAGTTAATGTATTAGAAATTACCGTTGAATGTTTAACATAAAATTGAAAATAGTTTTACTATAAAATTTCTCTAGTCAAACTTGTTAGAAAAATCCAATTTGCAAAATAAGAAAATCTCATTCGTTGGGGTTTGTTTTTTTGTTACTACTTTCAAGCAAACATTTTGTTTCATTTAATTTAACGAAATCTCATTTGGATTGTCTAATAGAAGATGTTGTGTAAATAATTAAATTTCCGAATAAATTCCCGTTGGATTCTATAACCTTGAATTCCAAAGATGGTTGTCAAAATGGAGAGTAAAAGTAAATTAACAAAAGAGCGTTTGTATAACTTTTGATCTTCTTAACGCCCCCATAAACCTTAAAGTTAAGAATCTGACAATGTTTGCACAAACACATGTAAGGTTTTTTTTTAAATAGAGGTGATATGCTTTCAATTGGACATTAACAACGCTTGAAAATTATCCAATTTTTTTTATCAAAATATTCCTTCTTAATTGTGCACTTATTCTTCTCAGATGAGGTGCATTTTCATCTTTATGGATCGTTTAATAAACAAACTTATCGTTACTGGGCTGAAGCCAATTCACAAATCATTCACGAGGGACGCTTATATTCCGAAAAAGTCACCGTTTATGGCAGGATGTGGTTTATGGCAGGGTGGTATCATCGGTCCTTATTTTTTTCAAAATGAGGAAGGAGTTGCTGTTACTGTAAAGATCGATCTATGTAATCTAATATGGAGGATATTGATTTAAGGAATATATAGTTTTAACAAGATGGTGCTACGTGCCACACAGCCCATGCCACAATCGATTTATTGCGGGAAAAGTTTGGTGAGTCGATAATTTCAAGATATACAGATGTGCAATGACCTCTAAGAAGTTGTAATTTAACATATTTGTATTTTATTTGGGTGGGACTTTTCAAGTCATTGGTCTATGTCAATAAACCAGCCACAGTTGATGGATTAAAATTGAGTATTGAACGCCAAATACGTAAAATAAGGGTCGACTTATTACACAATGTGGTCGAAAATCGGAACCATCGTATTCGATTCTGTAAACGAAGCAGAGGCGGATGTTATTTTCAAAAAAAAATAATATTGGGTTGTCAAGAAAGTAATTTCGTTTTTTTTTATAAAAATGAAAGACGATTTTCTTATTGTCAGTTAATATTTTATTCAAATAAATATTGTCCAGTCTGTTCCAATACCCTTTGCCATCTTTCTGACAATGGCATGATTCCACGCTCACAAAATGTTTGTTCTTTGCTGGCAAAAAAATATGATCCAAGTGATTTTTGACCTTCTCATTTGAATTAAACGTTTTACCGTCTAAACATGTTTGTAGAGACCGGAACAAATGATAATCGGAGGGTGCTAGGTCTGGAGAGTATGGTGGGTGTGGCAGTATATCTCTTCCAAGCTCTAAAATCTTCTGCCGAGTGGTCAAACTTGTATGTGGTTTCGCATTATCCTGTTGGAACACTATACTTTTCCTATTGACCAATTCTGGCCTTTTTTCTTTAAGTAAATCATTAAATTTGTGCAAATGATGACAGTATACTCGTACTTCAGAATTGATCGTTGTATTGCTTGGTAGAAGCTGAAAATAAACAATTCCTTCCGATAGCATAACCTTTTTTGATGAATTTTGGCTTTCGAAGTGTTTTGAGCCGGTTTATCTTTTCTATTCCAGGATCTTTTGCGCTTAACATTGTTGAAGACAACCCATTTCTCGTCCACAGTGATGATACGCTTCAAAAATGGATCATTTTCTTGGCGTTTGAGAGGCTTATCACAAACGTTAATGCGACGGCACAAATTTTACCCCTAAGAAGATGAGGAACCCATATGTCAAGCTATAGATTAAACCTAGCCGTTTCAAATGATCATGAAAGGTCGAATTCGATAAATTTAATTTCTCAGCGATCTCACAAGTTGTTATTCGACGGTTTGCATCAATTAATGCCTTTATTGTGTCTTCATCAGTTTCAACTGGCCTTCCAAAACGTGGTGCATCTTCGAGATCAAAATTGCCGAATCGAAATTTTGCAAACCAGTTTTGGTACTGGCGCTCACTTAACACATCATCTCCATACACATCGGATAATTTTTTTCTTGCTTGAACATCATTTTTATCTTTTCTATAGTAAAAAAGTAAAATATGCCGAAAATGTTGTTTTTCAATTTCCATATTTAAAAGGGTATCAACGAAAAACTATTGAGCAGAATCAATTGAGCAAGCTTTACTATGTCAGCTGTCAAAATAGTTGGTTGTGAAAAAATTGGTTGTGAAAAAATTCAATTAAATACAAGCAAGCTTTGCTATGTCAGCTGTCAAAATAGTTCGTTGTGAAGTTGCTTCTGCAAAAATTCAATTAAGTCCTCTGTTGGAAAAAAACGAAATTACTTTCTTGACAACCCATATAATTGTATCGAACTAAAATAATAAATTATCCTCTTCCATATTTCTTTAAGAAAAAACTTATCACTCTGTATATGGCTGTCATGCAATCTCCGTCAAAAATTAACAAACCGTCAAAAATTAACGAATTTAGCTAAATTCCAATGAGTAAGCAAATGTCATCAATTTCTGACTACATTTAAGCTCAGATAAGCATTTATCTTGCCTTTGATTTCAATTACAAAAATGCTGCCATATTAGAAAATACTGAATTTTTTGTGTGGCAATACTAAAATAACAACGGCAGAATCAGAAATAAAATGTTTTGTCGTTTTCGCCCGTCGTCACAATTGTGTATAATTCCATGAGATTGTGAATGTTTTAAAAGTTTTGACAACGATAACAACATCGGAATTGTGTTCCTGCATAAATTGATATTGCAAATATTTTTATTTTCTCGTATTAAAATTTTGTCTTATTTATCAAAGAAATGAGAGTAATCATAGTTCGATATGTTTGCTGTTTTGGTAATTTGGTTAAAGAACATTAATAAATGGCAAGATATTTTGTGATTATGCATAAAAAAGAGGTTCTTTGAATATTATTTAATCCCATCTCATTAATATTTTAACTTCGATACTATTAAAGCAAAAGTTTTTTTTATTGATCATGCAAATATTAGTCACAAATTAATATGTTTTAGGATTATTGAAAAAACGAAGAATCAAATTAGGAAAAGGGTTTTTAGTAGGTAAAAACGTAAACTGCTTAAGAACGTGCCTTTCTCAGTTGGCTTTTCGAAGATTTTACACAAAAATAAAGTTAAGTGATTTTCTCTTTACATTGGTTTACGGCTGTATAAAATGGCACTGCCAATGGAATATTTGAATGCTATTATGACAATACTTGCATTACCGAATGATAGCGACGAGGAAAAAAACAAAGACGAGCAGCCGTTAATAAAAAAAACGTAAGCCCCGAAGTGGCTGGGTGTCGCGGTGGCTTCAAAAACATGATGAAGAGGGTTGCCTTCAAAAAATGACTGCCGGAATTAAGTGGTGGAGGCAGCATCGAGCCTAAGGCCAATTTCAAAGTTTCATCGTATGCAAAATTCAAAAATTTCTTTTCTTAAGAAAAAAAAACGACAGAACATTTTATTTTTAATAAATTACAAATAAATTATTTTTAATTTTAGTAAAAATTCTAAAAAAAAATTCTAATAAAAACAATTATTAATTGAACAAAATTTCACATTATTATAAATGATTAAAAAAAATTTGAACAAAAATTAAATTATTTTAACTCGTCTACTCGTATTAAGAGAAGTATGTCTAAAGACTACACGAGAGTATTTTTAAAGAAAGTCATAAAATTTGCATAATCATATTAAATAGTAAAAACTATACTTTTACAATTGAGCTGAGATATTTTACCTTACCTTACCTTACACATTTTCTCGTTGTTTAGGTGAAGAAGAAGAAAAAAGCAACGAACAAAACATTTTTGTTACGCTTTCAAAAACTCGTGCAATTCGAATGTAAAGAAAAGGCGCACATCTGGAGTCTCAGCGCCAATATAAGAAAATTTTCCGTAAAACATATTCACTAACGATCTCCTCAGTACATGCAATAACGACGTCCATATTTTTATTTTCTTTTCTTTTTTTAAATAAAATCAATCGAATTGCAGTGATTTTTATTGTTTTTTTTTTAATTTTTTATTAGTTAAAATTCCAAATGCCGTTTTGTATGCAATTGCATCAATTCGCTTTAAAGTTTGTCTGGCCGAAATAGTGCAATTTGAAGGGGGCTTTAGAGATTGTTAGTGTGATGATAGTGTCATTACGATCAGAAATCGGATCAGTTTTTCTCTCTCCTTAATTCACCAGATATTTGTGGTTAAATTAAATACGAATGGGGCTATCTGGGTATGAAACTTTTTGCATATTAACAGTTTTGTAGAAAATATGATTTTGTATGCGAGGTTTCATCGCTAAATGGTCTGTTGTTAGGATGTTGAGCGATGAAGAACTGATGGGACGAGTGTACTTGCATAAAAACTGATAGTATAATAGGTAAAACGATAATTACTAAGAGGGGGCTAATGGGGGTATACTTGACGCATCAGCTTATTGTCGCTTGTTCACTCGTTAGGCGCTATTTTTTACGCTTTCTACAGAATGAATCAAAAATGCATAGCGCAGTTTCGCAATCCGTATTGCGATTTCTTTGTCGACCTTTGTTCAAGCGCCCCCATTCTAGGCCATCTCATTGATTGTCCAACAAACAACTGCAAATCGATGTCTTTACAAAAAGACAAGTGCCCGAGATCTAATCGTAATCAGCTCATTGCGACGCAACAGAATTCCTTTCACATAATTCATGCACGAGATTTTTACCTTTTCCACCTTTTCCAACTTTTTCCACATTTTTGCATTATGCACGTTCGTTGTCACATAAGACCTCAACAAATCTAACAGCTTAGAGTGCGATGTCGACTATTTAATGGCTTCAATGCATTGTTTCAATGCTCAAATATCTGTCAATGTGCCAACATCAGCTCCATTATCGACTAGTCTGCTCTTTCTCTACGCGTCTATCATCTTTCACCTGTCACGCGGTTTATCCCCATTCTCTTCAATTCCGGCATTTTTCAGATTATATCAACTCGACTCTAATATGGCGATCCTTCTTAAGCATATATTATTTGAATTAATTAAAAACTATTTAACGTTTATTAATTGTATCAATTCAATTTGATAATTACTTAGTTCGGTACTTTGTATCGGAAAATAGAAATTTCCAATGTGAAATTGTGCTTTTTTTAAGCCCATTAAAAATTTGGTTTTCTTTTTTTTACACATTCCAACATGATCATGACCTTTGAGGTTAAATTTTGTATATTTAGTTTTCGAGGTCAGTGTGGTACTGTTGAATTAGTGACGTTGGTGGTGGTGGGAGGAGCGTTTATGATATTAAAAAGTTCTAGGTTTAAAATTTGTTCGAAAAAAGGACTTACCATTAAAAAAAAATTATTTTTGAAAAACTAACTGTCAGTTGTGACAATTTTTCTTCTTCATGTTTTAATAATGCATGCATGACCCTCGCTATGACTCCTCTGACCACATAACAGCCTAACGCACTTATAAGAGTGCGCATAACAAACTGAATGTTGCGCAATAAATTTTTTGAGGTTTCCTTTTCCATTTACATATATTATTATTTAATATCAGTTATTATTATTATTATTATCATTTCTGTCAACTTTGTTTCCTTGTTTTTTTTTTTTTTTTTTGGTTTTGGTTTTAAAAGAAAAACATAAACCATTTGTGGAAGTTATGTTTATCTTCTCAAGCAACTTTTATGTAATCAATCGAAATTTTATGGCTCAATTTGTCACGTTATTCCAAATATTATTGTTGATTTGAAAAGGTCTACTATTATATATGCTGAACCAGAGTGCCATTTGTAGTTAATTTATCAAAAATTCGATGTCTTTTTGAGCGAATTTCCGCTAGTAAATTATATACGGTTGAATGCTGTCCAAAAACATTTGGCCTACCTTTGGTATATAAATGAACAAGAAAGTATTTACAAAAGATAACAAAATTGGCAATCTTTCCTTTTTGTATGGTAAAATGTTTTGGAAGATGGGAAGGGGTTTAAGATGATATGTATAGGACAAAAGAGATAGCGGACAAAGGAAGCCAGCTTATTTTTACTTATACAGAATTATCCATTTTATAGTTTGGAAAATTAAGCTTTTTTATTGGACAGATATTAAATATATATATTAAAAAGAAAAATATTTTCTTAGCATAAAATTTGCCATTTTTTATTATTGATTATTTGATTGCTAGATAAAATTTTTCTACAAATATATAACTTAAAACTGCGGGAAGTGCATAACTTAAAAATGCGGGATTGACAACAGATGGCATAACTTTTACACATGGTTTGTGTTAATAATAACTCATATGGCATTTTGGAGGTTAAACATCTGTATTCATTCTCGATTGAACGAAATAGTGTAAACAACAAAATTTTTTTTTGCTTCAAAAATGTCGAATTTCGTACCAAAAAAGTCCCATTTGCGGGAAGTGTTGATTTACTTCTTCAATTTGAAAAAAAGTGCAGCTGAGCACATCGATTGCTCACCGAAGCTTATCCTGAATATGTTCCATCGATTTCAACGTGCGAGAGATGATTTGTGCGGTTCAGAAGTGGTGATTTTGACACGGAAGACAAAGAACGACCAGGTCAGCCAAAAAAGTTTGAAGATGAAGATTTGGAGGCATTACTCGACGAAGACTGTTGTCGAACTCAAGAAGAAATTGCAAAATCATTGGAACTCACTCAAGCAGCCATTTCAAAACGTTTGAAAGCAGCAGGATTCATCCAAAAGCAAGGAAATTGGGTCCCATATGAATTGAAGCCGAGAGACGTTGAAAGCCGATTTTGCATGTCCGATATGCTGTTTGAACGGCAGAAAAAGAAGTCGTTTTTGAATCGAATCATTACTGGCGATGAAAAATGGATTCATTACGACAACCCAAAGCGCAAAAAATCGTATGTGAAGCCCGGCCAACCAGCCATTTCAACGCCAAAGCCAAATATCCATGGCGCCAAGGTAATGCTCTGTATTTGGTGGGATCAGAAGGGTGTGATCTATTATGAGCTATTGAAATCGGGCCAGACGATCACAGGCGACCTCTACCGAACACAATTAATTCATTTGAAGCGAGTATTGACCGAAAAACGCCAGGAATATGCTACCAGACACGAAGCCATAATTTTCCATCATGACAACGCTCGGCCTCATGTTGCAAGACCGGTTAAAAATTATTTAGAAAACAGTGGCTGGGTTGTTTTGCCTCACCCGCCTTATAGCCCAGACCTTGCCCCGTCCGACTACCATTTGTTTAGATCCATGCAAAACGCCCTCATTGGAATACGCTTCACTTCAGAACAGGGATCAAAAATTGGCTCGATTCTTTCTTGGCCTCAAAATTGGAGCAGTTTTTTGGCGCGGAATCCATATGTTGCCAGAAAGATGGGAAAAAGTAGTGGCTTCCGATGGACAATACTTTGAATAAAATATATTGTAACGATTTTTCAAAATAAACACTCAAAGTTTGCTAAAAATCCCGCATTTTTAAGTTATACACCTTTCTACCATAGCCACGTTTCCAGCAAAATTTTCTTCGGTGATGAGGCTCATTTCTCGCATGGTGGATACGTTAATTTATACAAAATGGCAATTTTTAGATCAAATAATAAAATAAAAATATTATTAAAAACTAAATTGTAAATATACTTTATTTAATTAGATTTTCTCAAGTCTAAATTGCATATAATTTTATTTTCTGTTATTTTTTTTTAGCACAAGCTGTTCACCGCAAAAAAAGACAAAAAAAAATATTTTTTCAAATATTATCAAATATTTATTATAATAAAATGTATTAAGTTATTTTTTAAATAATAGTATTTAATTACGGATATTTTTTTAGGCACTTTAAGTCGAGAGTTTTAAAATTTATTCCAAAGAGTTGACCATTAAATTCAAGATGGATTTAAGTCTTTCAAGGACTTTTGTCTTTTTGTATAAATTATAACATTATTAACAATAGATAATATAATAGAAATTGTTTTTATCAAAATCTGAATTTTAAGTGTATTTAATTTGATTTTACATCCCGAAGCACAAATTGGATAAATTTTACATTCTTAGACGTCCAAATCATACTTGTCGTACCACAAACATTCTAACCAAACAATATCAGCAAAGAAACCTTCTTTTTTTTTATTGTGGTGGATTTTATGTCCCAATTTAGAAGGGATTCTCTTCGCCAAATTATCTACAGAATCTCGAACGATTTTTTTAAAGATTTCCTTTTAAATCGCTCATTAATTTCCATATTAACCTAAATAAAAATCTGCATATTTGAGAATAACACCTACGAGCAAAAGGGGTGATGTTCCAAATCATATCTTGCCCCAAATTAGGTTCAACGAACTTCAAAACTTACAAGAGGAAATATTGCTGCTAACCACTTTGCCTCTTTTCGTGCTAGTCAACACGGTCGTGCCACTCAACACCACGGTCTTGTGTGTCTATAATTTTCAAAAGGTTCGAGTCTTGCCTGACTTGAGGCCTTTTAACTCATACCACCACTTACGATGAACGATCATATAAGAAGTCTCACAAGAGCCATCAATTCCTTCCTTTTAAGTACGAAACAAGAGCTACCAAAACGAAAAGTATTCACGGCGAACTTTTCTTATTCGAACGGTGGTACTCGTAACAATTGAAAGTGAACTTATGCTATTGTTAATTTGTGCTTAAATAACAGCACTCGATTGATTACGTATGCAATTTAGATCCGACCATACATACTCTGTCCACTTACTTGTCCGCAGGTGCATATAAACATAAATAATAATTATGCGACATGCGACATTAATTATCAATTAACTGAATTCAATGCATTCAATTAGATTCGAATTTATTACCTTTGTTATTTCTCTTTGTTTCGTTACAATTTTTTCTTCGCAGAGAGAGGAGGGATGGCGTCTTTGATTGTTACCAACATGATTTTTGTCCTTTCTTTTTAAATAATTTTCTTTTTAAAAAAATTATAAATTTTCCTAATAATCAAACCAGAATAATTGATTGGATTAATTGGTTCGACCTTATGTTTTGACTCTTCGTAAGGTACAAAAACTCATAGTAACGAAAGCAAAAAAGACAACAAATAATAATAATAATATTTAGATTCAGTGACAAACTAGATGAAGAAAACATCAAAAAATATGGCAATATCTGGCGGCTACCTACCATCAACTTAGTGGTTATTACCTGTTATCGTTACCTGATTATTTTCTTACCTCGTTTCCGTCTTTCCTGGTGGCGATATTGCTTGGTGGTGGTAATGGTTACCTTTCTGCCTGATACATAATTATGCGTTATGAAATATGAAATTGTGATTTAATCTTTTTCCGTGTATAAAAGTTTCGACAATCAAACCAAAAGAAATTGTGCAAAATAAGAAAAAAAACGGGGATTAAACGATATGAGATAGGTAATATTTTTTTTTAATATGCAATAATAACAGTTTGTAGAATTATTATTATTATTATAATAGTTATTGCAAGTTTATTTTTTTTAATAGTTTTTTGCAATTATTTTGCTTAATTTCTGAAGTTTGTCTTCAAATTTTTTTATCCCATATTTTTACTTACAATTAATTAGTATTCAAAAAAAATAGAGTAGATTGAATTATGAATTTTCTTTTATACAATAGGGATAAATACATTTTGCACACTTAAAAATATGAATTTGATAATAAAAATATCTATAATCAAAATGTATCTTAAGGAAGTGAACAGAAGGGAAGAAAAAAAACTTCAAATTATAAAAAAAGACATTGAGTATCCGAAAATCAATAGAAAAATTGTGATAAAAAAAAAAACAAAAAAAAAAAATTATATCTTTTCTCTTTTAACTAAAAAAAAAATTATAATCGAAAGTTTTTGTTTTCATAATACGTAGATACATGCATAAACACATGCATGGATGGATGGAAGATAGTCACAATTTTGGAATTATTTATTAAGAAAAACTAAAACAAACAAAAAGACAGGGTAAAAAACAAGTTGGCACAGTTTCTTTGAATAAAAGACATACTTGTTAAAATTCATCTAAATTTTCAAAAAAAAAAAATAACAACAGGAAAGATACAATAAAATTATGACAACAAATTCAACTTCATAACAGCAATTCGACGTCTATGGCAGGAACGAGTAATCTTTTACAACACATCTTCAAAAATTATTGCTCGTACCTATGTACTCGTACATACTCGTACATGTCTAATACAAGATTTCATAAAAATAGGAAGAGATTTTTACCGAAAGCTACAAGAATGTTGCATAAAAAAAACTAGTAAAAGATGTAATGAAATGTGCACAGGGGCAAGGGAGGATCCAATCCAGATGATGACGGTGATGATGGTTATCTGTTTTGCCAATTCTTGTTCAACTTCCAACCGCAAATATTGGATATTTATTACCAAAAACGGTTCCGGTATTTGTGTGCAAACGAGCCAGAACCAGATTCCCCGCGTTTACAGGTTTACGGAGATTGGTCGACTGTTCGATTGCCCGAATGCCAGTCGATCTGAGTCCATTGCATGCAATAAACGGATTGCGTAATACTTTCTCTAACGCTTTCCTTAATTGTTACTCTTGCTTATACTCAAACTACTCGTACTATTATTCCTATTCCTATGGCAGTTGCTATTATCCCATCCAGTTTGTTAGATGACTGGCCTGACGTACACTAGCTTCTACCTGCTGTTCCGTGTACTCGTATTTGGCACAGAGCAGGAACAAGACTTTCTGCTGCGAGCGTCAGATAAAGGGTTTTCGAATAAGAGTGATATGATTTCTTTGCAAAAAAAACACACACTACTTGTTAAGGATATTCAAATGTTTTTTATTTAATGTGAAGTACAATCGATGCAGTTAAGTTCTGAATAAAACTTCATTCAAATGGCCTCCACGACTTCTTTTGCAGGAACGAATTCGATGAAACCAATTTTCGAGCACTTTTTCCACTAAATCAAGTCGTATGTCATAAATACAACGTTAAATATTGACTTCTAAAGCTTGCAGAGAGTCTGGTTTATTGCTAAAGACCAATGACTTCAAATAACCCCACGAGAAATAGTCTAATGGTGTTAAATCACAACTTCTTGGAGGCCAATCAATGTCACAATTTCTTGAAATAATCGAATCTTCAAACTTTTCTCGCAATAATTCAGTTGTTGCACGTGCTGTGTGGCACGTAGCCCCGTCTTGTTGGAACCAGATGTTGTCAAGATCAACTTCTTCCAAATTCGGTCATAAAAAGTTGGTTATCATCGATCTATAACGCTCTCCATTGACAGTAACGGTGTTACCAGCTTCATTTCGAAAGAAGTACGGACCGATGATTCCACCAGACCAAAAACCACACCAAACTGTCAATTTAGTTGAATGTAATGGGTGTTCATGAATAATTTGTGGATTTTCTTCGCACCAAAATCGACAGTTTTGTTTATTTACCGCACCACTCAGATGAAAGTGAGCCTCATTGGAGAAGATGATTTTCTTAAAAAAATCGTTATCGTTTTCAAGTTGTTCTAAGACGAAATCAGCAAATTCACGACGTTTACGGTTGTCCAATGGCTTCAGTTCTTGAGTGATAACAATTTTATACGGATGCAAACCTAAATCCTTTCTCAAAATCCGCCAGATTGTGATTTGAGACAGTCCCAATTGTTGAGAACGTCTTGGAATCGACAAATTGCGGTCTTCAGCAACACTTGCCTGAACGGCAGCAATATTTTCATTACTTCGAGCGGTTCTTTGTCTTATTGGCACTTGAACATTATGTAAAGAAAATGTACGCTCGAAATTTTTAACAATTCGATAAATAGCAAGCACAGTTGGACGATTATTACGACCATAAAATGGCAAAAGCGCACGAAAAGTTGCAATTGGAGAACGATTATTTTGATAATAAAATTGAATAATTTTTAAATGTTGTTCTTGCGTATATCTCTCCATGATGAAATTGTAAGCATTACTGAATACAATGAAAAAAAAGACAGATCATGACATATTACAAATGGCCGAAACGTGACTTAGAAATCATATCACTCTTATTGGAAAATCCTATACTTACTCTCGACGACAGTTTTGTGCAGATCCCGAAATAATTATCGAACTTGGGTTGGGATGCCAAAAATCCACAGACACCAAGCAGCAGTAATCTGCGCCAAATACATTCGCGTATCTGCAATCTGACTACCGAACAGGTAGCTCACCAACCACCAGCCGACCAATGTGTTATCTTAAAAAATTCTATGCATGCACAGGTAAAATTTCCTACGCACTGAACGACTGATCTACAACTAGAGATCGGCAATGTGCATATACACATTATAATTTTGCATATATCAACGGACAACAGATTAGAAAGATGGAAATCTTGGCCGAGTTCGTTTTTTTCCCTACACCCGAAGAGATTTCTCCTTCCTCGTTTTACTTTTTCATCCGATATGCAAACAACAAACTCGTCTTATTTTCCTTTTTGTTTAGATCCACAAATAACCCAAACTCCACTCTTCCTCCAACACCTTAAAACTTAACAAGACATCGATCATACTCGTAATAAAATTTGCTGAGCTATTCGTTTTCGCCAATTTTTCCGTCTTTCCCCTTTGTTAGCCGACGAACGATGGTTGTTAAAAACTCGTACGAGTGATTGTGTTCGATCGGCTGGCTTTTATGAGTACGAATTTGTTCGTACGAGCTTGCAAACCGATTTGGACATTTTGACATTATTTATCATCAGTAGCAGAATTGAAGGGAAAGGTTTCTGGGACAAACGAGAGCGGAACTGTTTTGCTCGCACTCGTCAACGTCGTACTCGTATTACGCAATTTGTTTCGTTTCTGTTGTGGTTCGTCGTTTTCGTTTGACTGTTTCGGTAATCCTCATTTGGAATGATAATGCAGTGCCAATAATTGCAATTGAAAAAAAAAATAATTTAATTTTTTTTTTTTCTGACGAGATTCCACTCATTATCTCACTTTAATTATTCAACAACAAAAATATCAATATTATAAAAGATCAAGTAAAAATATCTTAAAATCCTCTGTAATTCAACTCAGATCCATTATATTGTTCCATTATTTAATCAGACCGACTTAATACAATAATCAAGGCTAAAATGGAAGGGGGATTCATCAAATACCATGAATCCTTTCCCTTTTATTAAGACTATAAAAGAAGTAAAAAAAAGGAAACCGAAATGAAGCAGAAGAAAAAGATTTTTTTTTCATCTTGTAGATGGTAACGTATTTATTTTTTGTAAAATGAAAGTTGAGGAAAAATATCGTATACATTTTATGGTAAATCGTTTCAATGTTAAAGATCTGTTTTGATAACTATCTAAACGTGATAAATGAAATATTTAGGAAAAAAAACATAAGATTTTTTTACAAAATAGTCAATAATTATTTTTATGCAACATAAAAAAAATATTTAAGCACTATTTTTTGATATAACTTTGACTATACCTGATTTAGGGTATGTGAATTTATACCTGATTTTACCAAATAACTAAAGTAGAACCTAGTCTAGAGTCTTAAATAAAAAAAATTTATCTAAACAAAAACCAAATATAGGGTTTTAAATAAATTTAAATAAAAGAAAACCCAATGTAGGATCTTAAAAAAATTTAAGATGTTAAAGATATGTTTTGGTAACTATCTAAATGTGATAAATGCAATATTTGTTTAAAAAAATAGGATTTTTTCACAAAATGGCCAAAAATTATTTATTTTTTATTTTTATATATTTTTATCTAAAAAAATAAATTATTTAAGCACTCTTTGTGGATATAACTTTGGTGGAAAAGTGTATTTATACCTGATTTTATCAAATAACTGAAGTAGAACCTAATCTAGAGTCTTAAATAAAAAAAAATTTAATTAAACAAAAACCAAATATGAAGTCTAAGAAAAATTTAACTAAACAAAAACTAAATATAGCATCTTAAGAAAATATAGGATCTTAAAAAAGATTTTTTTTGTTCTCTATATCTTTATACTAAAGGATTATCCAATTTGTAGTGTAAAAAATAAAATTTAATAAATTTAATTATAATTAACATTTTAATATTATTTTTATAATTTTATTATGCTTAATTCTTACCATTATAAATAAAATGTAATATTATTAAAATAACTGCTACCATACTTCTGGAAAGATTCCATTTTTGAGGTAATTTTTTATTTAAACTTTTTCGCACATTTCGGTCTGTAATTCGGTCGTTACTTAAAAAATATTGGTTTTTTAAAGGTACTCTAAATTTTCAGAATTGTTTGCATGAATACAATTTTTTTTGCAGTTTGACCAGAAAAGTTCAAAGGCGTTTAAACGCTACGAAGTACAAATATTCACTATCTTAGTTATCCAATTTGCGCTTTAGAAAGTAAAGTTAAATAAAAAATATTTAAAATACGAATTTTGATAGAAATTTTATTTTATTATCTTTCTGAAATGTTGCCATTATATATAAATAATATATTTTTAATTAGTTATTACGAAACTTATTACAGATAAGTCCTGTTAAGATAAGTTTTTATAACTTTTTTGATTATTTCTGGCTATAATTCTGTTAGTACTTGAAGGATGCTGACTAATTGATAATACTCTAAAATTTAAGGATTATCTGCATAAAGAAGGTTTTTTATGTAGTTTTACCAGAAAAAGTTCAAAGTCGACTGTTACGAAGTACAAATGTTCACTATTTGAGTTATCCAATTTACACTTTGGAAAGTAAAGTTAAATAAAATATA
Source organism: Atherix ibis (assembly GCA_958298945.1). Taxonomy (NCBI): domain Eukaryota; kingdom Metazoa; phylum Arthropoda; class Insecta; order Diptera; family Athericidae; genus Atherix; species Atherix ibis. Next base: position 943,761 of record OY282607.1, on the reverse strand, counting down.
TTAAATAAAATTTATATTTTTATTGTATATATTTTCCATATTTTACCATTATGCAAAAAATAATATTTTATATATTTAAGAAACTGCAATATTTTATGTAGTCTTATAAGAAAGAGTTAAGACCGCCAATACCCACGATCTTCGAGGGCAATTGACATCACCAAATTTCAAAATTACGTTTATTAGCAACTCATCCTAATGTTATACCAGGTTTATAAGCTTAAATCCGCTGTTTTGTCATAGATGGCGTGAGTGAGCGTATTAAGCTATAGTATTTTTTTTATGACTTTGACATCTGTCGACATGAATCAGTGCACATTGTCAGCAATTTCGTACAACAACATACATTTTAGTTTTGTGCCAGAAAAAGAGCATAGCAGGAAGCTCTGCTTTTCTGCTTCAATTTGAAGAAATCGGCTGCCAAATCGCATCGAATGCTTATGAAGGCCTATGGTGACAGTGCTTTATCGGAAACAACGCGCCGAAATTTGTTTCGTCGGTTCAAAGACGGCAATTTTGACTTGTGGGACAAGAAGCGTGATAATCGGCCTAGGAAGGTTGAGGACCATCAATTGCAGGCTCTTTTGGGCGAAGACGATACCCAATCACAAAAAATGCTCGCTGAGCAATTAGGTGTTACTCAACCAGCCATTTCCTTCCGTCTGCGAGCCATGGGGAAGATTGAAAAGATCGGAAAATGGGTGCCGCATGAACGATAGGCAGATGGAGCGACGCCAAAACACATGCGAAATCTTGCTCGCCAGACAAAAAAGAAAGTCGTTCCTGCATCGGACTGTGATAGGCGATGAAAAGTGGATATATTTCGAGAATTCTAAACGTAAGAAATCATGGGTTGATCACGGCCGACCATCAACATCTTCCCCAACACCAAATCGCTTCGGACGAAAAACGATGCAATGCGTTTGGTGGGATCAGCAGGGTATCGTCTTATATGAGATGTTGCACTGCGCTCTGCGTGAAAAAAGGACGAATTATCAACAAAGACATGACAAGCTGATTTTCCTCCACGACAACGCACCATCGCACACGTCAAAAATGGTCCTAAACTACTTGGAGACACTTAAATGGGAGGTGCTACCCCACTCCGCTTATTCAATAGACCTGGCCCCTTCTGACTACCACCTGTTTTCGACGATGGGCCACGCGCTCGCTGAGCAGCACTTCAATTCTTACGAAGACGTCCGAAAATGGCTTGATGAGTGGTTTGCCTCGAAAGAGAAGGAATTTTTTTGGCGTGGTATCCACAAATTGCTCTAGAGATGGGGAAAATATGTAGCTAACGAGGGCAAGAACTTTGAATAAATTTGTTTTTGCTTTCTATGAAAAAAACATGTGTTTTTGTTAACTAAACAACAGCGGATTTAAGCTTATACACCTGGTAAAGTACAATATTTGTCATCTTCTATAACTTATAGTACTATTTTAATAAAAAAAATTATAGTCAAATTATAAAATTTAAGTTTAGGTCAAAAAAAAATCGTTTCTGTCTTCATTTTCAAAGAAATACGGGCCAATAACAAGTTTAGACCAAATTTTACAAATTTGTACGCATTGTTTGGTAGTAAATCAATTTATTTTATAAAATGGCAATCTTTGTTCTTATTAAATATAAATTTCAGATACAAATATCTCATAACAGGGTTGTACTTTCCAAACTACAAACTGAATAACCCTGTACAATTAAAATGAAAAGATAATCTTTTTATGAAATATGAACTCATTCAAATGTCGATAAAACATATTATATTATATGGTACAATATATACAATGTTATTGAGTAAAAGAAATATTTAAAAAAAAAAATTCATAAATGTCGACAGAGTAATAGAGTTTTTGTTACTGTTTGAAGTTGTTATTATTATTTTGATTATTATTGTTACTGTATTTGTGTTAAGTGTAGCGGAAAAAATACATTTCTTCATGATCTAATTAATTGAGTTCTCTAGCCAAACGAAAATAAATCCTTAATTGCTGATAATTACACAAATACACCAATGCAACCACAGTCACTGTATTATTTCTAAACTTAATCTTTTTAATTACTCGTAGAATCATAATTCCATTAATTATCCTAAATACGTGTATGTGCAGTTTTTTCTTCTTCATATTTATTATTATTATTATTATTATTACTATAAATAAGTATTTTTTATAGGAATAAAAAAAATGTTGAGCTTGCAAAATGTTTCTTCAGTGAACAAAATTAAATTTGCATTTCACTCGATTGCATCAAACCGTTTTGTGTATTTCGCTCTCTTTCTTTTACTTATAATTGAAATGTTTTGTTTTCGATTCGAATTGATTGCGATTCCTTTGAAATTTGATTATTCGATGTGGAAAAACGGATCGCTCTATTGTCGATAAGGCAGTTTTTTGTTTGTTTTGTTGTTGCTATAAATTAGGCCACTTTGATGTTGAGTGCATTGACCAGACACCGTGATGACTTTTCTAATATTCACCACCTCTCATATTTGACAGGTCGATATATTCGAACAGTTTCATCTGGCGAAGATATCAACAATGGCGATTGCAGTGAATTATGTGCAATACGATCGCGATTTGATCATTTAAATAATAATATTTTTGCTGATTTATTTGAAAATGTAATTTTTGTCGGTTAGGAAAAGCATGAAAAACAAAGTTTTTTTTTATGTGCACATTTTTTTCTTGATATGCAAGACAACGGCAATAACAGCAGCAGCAAAGAAAACCGATTATTAGATACACAAAAAAGTGTAGATTTTTTCTTTTTCTTTTTGGTCTCTCCGAAAATAAATTATGTCGAAAATGTACAGAAATTTTTTTTTTTTTGTGAAACTGTGTAAGAGCACTCGATTAAATGTTATTGTCTGTGACATAATGAGATCAATTAAGCTTCGGTGACCTTCACCAAATTTCTTATTGAAAGACATTTTCATCTAACAATTTCACAATTTCTTCTTTTCTCTTTTTCTATTTTGTGGACCAAAATTTTTTTAACTACGATTATTATAAATCATTTTATTCGGTACATACATACATGGGTAAAAAATTATTTTCGAAATTTTTTGAAAGAAAATCAACAACAACAAAAAAACAAATTTATTGTACTTTGTTATTTACATTAGATTTATTAATAGTAGGCGATATTTTTTTCCCCTTAAAGATTTTTACTTCTTTGAACGTTTAATTTTTCAACATAAAATGGATTCCCATTTTGTATAACAGTTTTGCGTTCCCTAGTTATTTTCGCTTATTTAACAATACGAAAGTACGCAATTAATAGTTTGGTTTTATTTTATTTAAAATAAGACTACATTTTTTATATTCCCGTTAGTTTTTTTTTTTTTTAAACCATCTTATAAATATTTTTATAACAAATTGATCCTTAAAACTAGAAGGTTAGATTTTTTGAAAAACTCGAATAAATTTTTATTGGGAAATAATTATAATAAAAAAACCCTTAAACTTTTAGTTCAAATAACACCAAAAATAAATAACGACATAATATTTGTAGACACAAACGTGTTTTCTTCTAATTTTTACATATTTTTTTTTGTATAACAGTTTCGCATGCCTTTGGTTTTTCTGCTTATTTAACAATACAAAAAAAAATACGCAATTATTTGGTATTTTTTTGTTTTAGTTAAAAAAAAAGTCCATCTTATATGTTTATTTAATAAAAAAATTACTAACAAAATTATCCTCAAAATGGAATGAATGGATTTTTCTAATCCATTAATGCATTGACTGTGAAATAACAATAAAAAATGGCAAATTTAATAGAAAATAATCCAAAACCTTTTAGTTAAAATAATATTTACATATCAAAACAATTTTCCTTCTATATTTTTAAATACATTAACAAGACTGTATAAAATGTGCTCAAAAAAAAAAACAAAAGAAGTAAAAATCTTCTTCCTAACTCATAATTTTCAAATATAATAATTAGAATATTAATTTTCATTGTGTATATTCGCTTATATATGTGTATGTATATATTAATATAGTTTTTTTAATATATGAATATATTTAAAAAATATTGTCAATTTAAAATGTTAAAACGTTATGAAGGATGGATAATTATGTAAATTTCCGCAAGAGAAAATCCATAAAATGATAATGTTTTCGAGCAAAAACTAAAAAAAAAATTCGTTATTATTCCTGTTTTTCTTCTTCTTGGATTTGTAAAAAAAAGACGGTTTTATAATATAAATAAAAGAAAGTGTTTCTTTTTATTATTAATAGCTAAAATCGATATTTAATGGTAAATAAGTAAAATAATTAAAAAATAAAGAAATACGTTTTCCTTAAGACATTTTGTAATTTAGTTCCTTTTGACAAACTAAAGAAAACCTTACAAATGCATATTTTGAGTTGCTGTTTTAAAAAGTAGATGCGTTACAATGCATTTAAGATAATCCAAAAAAAAAAAAATACAATATTTTCACAATTATTATTATTTTTATTAATAATTATGAATCCGCTCCTATTAAAACAGTCAGAAAAAGGAGACATTTTATATCACATTTGAGGGGAGCCTTTCACCAACTTGTACTTTTTTTTTAGGTTAAAGTAAAAAATCGAAAAATTTGCTTTAAGAAATCAAATTTTAAACATATTTTAATTTTGATTAAAAGAAAATATTTAAAAATTCTATTTTTTCTAAGTTCAGATTTGATTGACTTTTTTTTTATTAAGGAAATTTTTTTTTTACATAAATGTTATTTGATTTAATGATTTTGATATTTTTTTTAAAGAAATAATTAAAAACAACGTAATTAATTACCATTCAGATGGTGGCAAAAATGTAAAATGAAAAATGTTCGACAAGGAATTAATGGAATTGCATTGGTGCACAATAAAAACGTTATGGTTTGTGTGTAAGGCCTGAATTGAAGAGTTGAAGGAACTAATTTGTAATCGGAATAGAAACCAAGAGGACAGAGCGGTTAATATGAGTACATAAAACGTTAGAGTAGAGTGGCCAAGCGGACTGTAACAGGCCAGCTGAGGAAACATCGAAACGACCAAACACACTATCGACACACGGCATCGTCGGGAGAATGGGGAGCCGCTTTGGTCGGTAGTCTGTTGATTTCCCCATTCTCGGTATCTGCACATTACGACGGCCACTTCTGTATATATACCAGGTAGAGTTTAGCCAGTTAATCAGTACCGACTTTGGTCTCGTTTGCTTCTTTCGAAAAAACCCAGCACATCTCGTGAAGTGACTCGTATACAACAGCTCAACGATGCGAATGGTAATTAAACGAAAGAAAGAAAAAAATAATAATAATAATAATAAAAACAAAACAAACAGCAAAAAAAAAAATAATAGAAAAGAAATTAATTAAAAGTAAAAAGATTCCATCTGCGCAGTTCTGGAGATTATTTGATGGCATCGATTTCGCTTTCCGATCCTGATCCAAAATTATCGATTTCGCTACGATTTCGCTCGCGATTTTACGCTGCAAAAATATTTTCGGTTGAATTTCTAACGTGAAACTGGTGAAAAGTGAAAAGTTAACAAATTTCGAATATTGTGCAGATTTACGAACGGTTTTATTTTCATTTTGTTCTCAATTTTAAATTTATTCGATTTCATTTGTTTTGCTGTTTCCATTTTATCTGTTTAATTTTGATGCTATTCATTTTGGATTTATTTAAATTTCATCTAAAAAAATATACGCTCGATATTGGAATAGGCGAAAAAATTTAAAATTAATTATAAAAAAAAAACGAGAACGAGCAGTTGTTTCTTTGCTCGAATCGTCGTACACCGTTCGTTTCTTGAGATTTTCCATCGGAAGCTAAAAAAAAACCATAAAAATTGGTTATTTTACGGATTGTGAGACGGATTTGGTCTCAAGAAGTTCCGCTTCCGATTTTGGTACATATTAGGAATTTCGCATACCAATCTACACATACATTAATGGACTAATTACAGTGATTAATTATATCGTAATCGTATAGTTTCGCGTAATCAATTCGTTAAAATATTACATAAATTGAGCATGAATACAAAACTGTCTGGAGAAAATAGTTCTTGGTTAATAATGATTTGTTTTCTTCTCTGTTTATTTGCAGTTACTTTTTACATACCTCGCCTTGTGCGTGGCATTTGCCTTCTGTGATGAGACTCCCGCTAAGGCTGTTGAGGCCGTTGCTGAGGAGAAGAAAGCCGAAGAGAAGGCCGTTGAGCCAAAAAATGGTGAATCTGAAAACCATGAAAAGCGCGGATTGCACCATTCGATTGGAGACTGGTCGTTCGGCGGTGGCGATCATCATCATCATCACCATGAGCACATCAAGACTGTGACAATTGAAAAGAAAATCCCAATACCATACACTGTTGAAAAACACATTCCATACACAGTCGAAAAGAGGGTCCCATACGAAGTTAAGGTTCCAGTACCACAGCCCTACTACGTAGAGAAGAAGGTTCCGTACACAGTAAAGGAAATCGTCAAAGTACCCATTCATGTACCACAGCCATACACAGTCGAAAAGAAAGTCCCCTACGAGGTTAAGGTGCCAGTCGACAAACCGTACGAAGTCAAAGTTCCAGTTCCACAGCCCTACGAAGTGATTAAGAAGATTCCATACGAAGTCAAAGTTGAAGTTCCACAACCGTACGAAGTCATCAAGAAGATCCCATACGAAGTCAAAGTTGAGGTTCCAGTACCAAGACCATACGAAGTTATCAAGAAGGTACCATACGAAGTGAAAGTCCCAGTCGACAAGCCATACCCAGTTCATGTGCCCAAACCATACCCAGTCGAAGTTGAGAAACCATACCCCGTTGTCGTCGAGAAGAAGGTCCCATACGAAGTGAAAGTGCCCGTCGACAAACCGTACAAAGTGTACGTTGAGAAACCATATCCAGTCCATATTAAGGTTCCAGTACCACAACCCTACACCGTTGAAAAGAAGGTACCATACACCGTTGAGAAGCCAGTCCCATATGAAGTTAAGGTGCCCATCGATAAGCCCTATCCAGTCTATTCGGAAGTGAAAGTGCCCATCCACAAGGAAGTACCATACCCCGTCAAAGTACCAGTCGAGGTCCATCACATTCACAAGGATGAACATCACCATCATTTCTTCGACCATCATCACCACCAGCATCATCATCACTAAGTGATTCGCGGAAATGTTGAGCCACGAGTGATTTTACCAAGCGCACATTGCAAACGATCTCCTCTATTACTTCACGTGTACATTTTTTTTTTAAGTAAATATTATCACCTAAGTTATCTTAATCTAAACAACCTTTCCTCTCTCTAACTAGCTATTCCTTCTACTTCATTCACCCAACTTAGCCTACTCCCCTCCCACTATAAGTCTATCCGAAATAACAAAATTATTTATATTAATGTTTGTTCCACTATCTTCACCACCCCCCCTTTTTTGTTCCTTTTAGCCTTCTTTTTCATAAACAAAAAAAAAATAATAAAAATAATATACACAAAACTAACAAAAAAACTTCATTATCAAAAGCGAAAATGTCGCTCATATTATTCATTAAATGATAAAAAAAAACCATTCTATAAAAAGAAGGAAACAAAAAAATCACTCGCTCTCTCACCTGTGAGCCAAATATTTTATTTTAATTATATTTTTATATATAAATATATATATATACATATAAACGAGACGAAGAATAGATATTGTTTTTAAAGAATTAACTTAAAATGTTTACTTTCAACAACAACAACAAAATAAGCACACTCCCAATCGCCCCCATTCACTCCTAACAAGGCCAACAATAAAACACGAAAGGGTGCGCTAAAGGGGCCAAGTTCGGTTGAAGTGTTTTGAAAAATTTCCCAGACCCTTTTTCGATTCAGTATCCTCGAAGGTTAATATTGTAAGCGGCTGGTATTGGAAAAGGGTTCCAATATCCTGGAAGGGTAAACCGATTCGCTGAATATTTCGTTTTATTTTTGCTGGTTTTTCTTACTGTTGGTAATTAAAATGAAAAAATTCCAGAAATTTCGATTGCCATCCGCAAAGCCGTTAAAAGTGAATTTTCATTTTCTTTTTCATCTCGTCTTGGTTAGTTAAAAAAAGATCGTTTAAGACGTTGATCGCAATATAATTGAAAATAATCTAATTGTTGTAATGTGGAAAATTTTATTTGTAATTGGATTTTCTCTTACCCAATTCGGTCAATGTAATAAAGTACACACTGTGTGCGCATTGATCTCTCTCAACTTCCGTGCAAGCGCGATTACCTAACAACGCACGGGTAATCATGACAGGGGCTATAGGCTGGATTGGTAAGTTGGGTCTGAGGTGCAAACAAAAAAGTTAACTACCCGAATTACGTTACTGACGTCGTTGAGAGCATATTTCATCTTATTTCGGACGTTCCGTTTCAACTGGTTCACCGCCTCACTGCTAGTGCACGGCTATTCGTACCTTACCATCATCATCAGCTGGCTTTATAGTACACGGTTCGAAATTAGATAAACTCGAGACGAAAAGGTGAAAGTGAGAGTTTTGTAAGTTTTTTTCCACTTTACGGAAATCGAACCGAAATAATCCGCACCGTGGCCATACCATATACTCGTACTATGCGCGATCTTACACAGCCAAGTTTCATCGATTTTATTGTATTTAATCTTAACTGTGGTGGCCCATTGTGTGGATGCTTCTCATTTAAAGTTTTCGTGAAATCGGATTTCGACTGCAATCTATTTTCCAATATTAAAATGCTAATAAAAAGAAACTCGCTTCGCACAATGGATTTATTTATTGAATTCATATTAAAAAAAAAAACGACAATCAAATGAAATGATTTTCATTTGAATCGAATTAAAATTCACACAAATTTCTGTGACTTTAAGTCGTCTGGGGGCTCCAGTTCAAATCTGATCCGGATTTGAATTATGGTCTTTTGGGCTTTTGCAACGAAATCTCAATCACATCATAAATATGGAAATTTGTCACCTGTTCTTCTCCTTTTACCTGTTACTTTTTTTTTGCTAAAATAACTGTTATTTTGAAAAAAAATCTTCTCTAATTTAATGCCAAAACGTGATCGAGAGGTGTTTTTTTTATTAATTTAAGTTCTGTTTTTTTTTAAATATAAAAACTTTTATTTAAAATAATTTGTTGTTGTTATTTTAATTAGCAAAAAATACTCTAAAAGAGAATGTGTTTTTTAATTGATACTCGTAAAAAAGTACACACACTTTCTACGGCGAATTTCTGAAAAAGAGCTAACACCATCTTAAGGCGAATAACAGAAGTAAGTTAGTCGTAACAGACTTACTTCTGTTATGAGGCGAATAACAGAAGCATTGCGGAGTTTCTTTTGATAACATTTCACGATTGCATACCTGTAGGCGCCCTTGGAAAAAAAAAACGGTCTCAGTTGATGTTATTACGAAGTGTTCGAACCATACAACAATTTATGAGATTCTCTTTACTCTGCGAATGGATTTAATCAATTTTGCAATAAAAATTAATAAAATTGATTAAAATATCATTTTTTTCTTCGTATTTATTATTTATTGTTACAAAAATATTTTTATTTTCGAATTAAATAGGCGAAATTGAAAAGAAATCGGCACCGGTTTATGTTGGTAAATTTGGAGTGATTTTAATTTTGATGTACCAAATTGGAATTATTTTTTATTATTATTATTCAGTTGTGTTTAGACTATTTAGCATCTTGTTTTGAGCAAAAAGATTATTATTACTGCTTCCAATATACAGAGGTAGTCCGAGAAGTACTCGACCTCACATATAATTGGCGGTTGTAGTTTGAAAAAAAATTGCTATACTCGAAACTACCAACCTTATAAGGCTTAAGTATGAAGTTTGATGATGCTACATTGTTTAGTATTTGTTTGGTAATATAGAAAAAACTGGCCATCGTAATGTGATATGTAGTGCGCATACAGTTTTTTTTGTTATTATTGTAAGGTGGTAATTATCGAAAGACAAAGTATGGGACTACAACCCACTAAAACCACCTTAATTGGTCACAAATCTGTGTCAGTCCACGGAATAGCCTTCATGTTTTCTTTCACGTTCATCCAGACATAGTCTCTTTAGGACTGTTGTCGTAAGTATTTCCACAGTCTTCTAAGCCGTCCTTGAGTCTAATATCAGTACCTCGACGAGACGTTACTTTCTGCATTGAATCGGGTTCAGTAAAAGCATACGTATTCCTCTTCACCTATCCATCACAAGAAGGATACACTGGGTTTAGAATTCAATTTAAGCAGTATTGGCAAGCCCAAAAACATCCGCGTTCCATCAAAAATTGGGATAGGTAGTAGCCAATATCACCATGTTGTCGATCTATTAACGGATCCAGCGCCGATATAAGACGGTGAGTATATCTGCCTTTGGGGGCATTATCCCAACGATTTTGCTAACTCCTCTTGGCCTCATTTCTTCCCTCCGTACAAACCTTGGATCACGCCAGAACGTCACAACGACCTCTTCAGCGAATATTTCGATCTGTATCATTCCGCCCACAACGCAAATGTCCTCGCATGACACCGTTGGGAATGTGCAAGCCACCTTCAATGCGCTCCTACAGTAGACTGAGATAACTCCATGCATGTAGGCTACTCTAATCAACCCATTCGCCCAAATTGGCGCAGCGAAGCGTTGGCCAAAGGGAATGAAATCGACCCATTTCTTAAATGGATACTGACTGGGGATAATAAATGGGTCACATACGATAATATTGTGTGAGAAACGATGGTGGTCAAAGTGCGATGAAGCGGTTGAAACGGTGGCCGAACTAGGACTAACCACCAGGAAGATTTTGCTGTGCATTTGGTGGGACTGGAAACGAATCATCTACTATAAGCTGCGGTTGACCAGAAACGGCCAATATTGGACAACAGGAGAGGTGTTGTGTTCCGTCAGGACAACACCAAGCCATTCAAGTCTATAATGACTCGCAAAAAAGTCCGGAAGCTTGGTTGAGAAGTTTTGATGCATCCACCTATAGTCCGGAGTTGGCACTAAGAGATTATCATCTTCTTTAATTATTGCAAGACTTCCTTACTGAAATTGGCATAAATAAAAGATTGTAAAAGTACTTTTAAAATGGCTTCAAATTGTAAAACAAAACGATGAACATTTGGCCCAAATCGGACAATCCGAAACATGTTTCATTTTCCCCACACCAATTTTGGTACCCTGGCCTACTCGGGAAACTCCACCTGGCCAATTAATCCCTCTACTTATTATCTCACCTCTCCGAGTGATATTTCTGAGTAGCTGAAAATGTCGCATTTTCCAAGATATCCCCTATCCTCGCTGGTGTCTCTTAAAACAACATTCTTGAGACTTTCCTGTACGGTGTTCCTTCCAACGACAACACCTTAAAACGCTGATAACACTGCCATCCTGTCACATTGCAAAAAGCTAAATACTGCCTCCTATTATTTACAAAACCATATTGATTGCCTTTAAAACTTGTATAGAAAGTAGAGAACAAAATTAAACGGTCAAAAAAGTGTTCATGTCACTTTTACTTTTTGCGAAGAACTATAATTTCTATGAACTCCTAAGCACTAACTATTAAAAACACGAGTTGGAGATTCCGCCAGCTGAAAATTACGTTCTTCTCTCATTAAGCATCGAGGAAATAACAAGAGCGAACCGTCGAGTAAATAAGCACAAGTTGCCCTATGTCGACAGGATTGCCAGCGAACTGGGTAACTATAGAGGCGACACACTGCACCAAACGGTTTATCAATAAAGCGAATCAATACCCGACATCTTCACATTATCTGTGCCATACTCAAAGAAGGAGATATCATGGAGTGTAGCCATTTTAAAGGTATTACGTTGCTGAGTATCGTCTACGAGATATTATCAACTATCTTAATAGGCAGGATAACCCCCATTTACCCAAAAAATTATTGGCCCATACCAGAGAGGCTTCACTCCAGAAAAATCAGCAACAGATCAGATCTTCTTTTTGCGGCAGTAGATGGAAAAGCTATTGGAATAGGAACAGTAGCTTTAGTATTAATTCATCGACTTTAGAATTGCTTATAATAGCATAGCCAGTGCGAAACTCTACACAGCCATGGGAGGGATCGGCATCCCAGAAAAATTGATTGGACTGACTGGGCTCATTCAGATCCATTTAACATCCAAATTCTGTCCATACCATCGAAGCTACTGTTGTACATGGCACTAGTCTTACCAAACCCTTGCTTCTTTAAAGATACCCCTCCCCCCTTCATAAGTATTATCGAATCCGGACCTAATTTAACGATGAGATGGTCCGTTACTGCGACCGCCTGGTTGGGGATAACATTAAGCTCGATCAGAAAATATCCTGGGAAGACCGCGGTGTGAAGCCGAGACGACTGTAGTTCTTTGATTCAGCAGGCCTAGACCCTTCTCTTACCACACATATTCAAGACGGTATATAAAAAAACCTTCTCTTACCACACATATTCAAGATGGTATTATTCCACAAAGAATCGGGTACGTTATTTAAGGTTTTGCAAGCCCCTCCCCTCCACACGAATAGACCCTAAAGACAACTGCAAAAACGTTTACCAGGTGTATAAGCTTAAAACTTGTTTTTTTCATAGAAAGCAAAAACAGATTTATTAAAAGTATTTGCCCTCGCTAACTACATATTTTTCCCATCTCTGGGGCAATTTGTGGGTACCACGCATAAAAAATGTATTCTCTTTCGAGGCAAATCACTCATCAAGCCATTTTTGGACGTCTTCGTAAGAATCGAAGTGCTGCTCAGCGAGCGCGTGGCCCATCGACGAAAACAGGTGGTAGTCGGAAGGGGCCAGGTCTGGTGAATAAGCGGGGTGGGGTAGCACCTCCCATTTGAGTGTCTCCAAGTAGTTTAGGATTATTTTTGACGTGTGCGATGGTGCGTTGTCGTAGAGGAAAATCAGCTTGTAATGTCTTTGTTGATAATCCGTCCTTCATTCACGTAGAGCATGGTGCAATTTGATCAGTTGTTGGTGGTAGCGGTGGGCATTGACAATATCACCAGGTTTCAACATCTCATAGTAGACGATACCCTGCTGATCCCAGCAAACGAACAGCATCGTCTTCCGTCAGAAGCGATTTGGTCTTGGGGAAGATGTTGATGGTTGGTCCACGATTTCTTGCGTTTAGAATTCTCGAAATATATCCACTTTTCATCGTCTGTCACAATCCGATACAGGAACAATTTTCTTTTTTGTCTGGCGAGCAAGATATCGCATGTGATAAAAAGTTACTTGTATAGAACAAAGTAATAAGACCCATAAGGATATTCGCAGTAGTACTTTGGAGGCCAACAAAACGATCCAATTCCGTTCGAACCCAATCCCCTCGATCGAAAATCCCGCAAAAAAAGTGCTTCCTTACTCATCATCGTTAATGGTCTATTAGTGAAAATAAAAAAATTCATAGTCGACAGTCACCCCACAACAATCCTCTTGAAGAAAAGATTTATCTTCACTTCCTCTCTCCGAGAAGACACCTATAGACGCTTGAAGAGGTTATGCCCACGAAATTTCCTAGGTTTGAGATATTATTCGATTGGAACTTTCCAGCGAAAGAGTTTCCTATGATAAATGTTTGCTTAGGAAAAATATGCTCAGATAAAAAGGAAGAAAATTTCAAATCTTCTTCAGTCTTTAAATGTTAATAAAATTAAAAGAAAACTGGGAAAAAAACTATTATCTATTATTAAATAATTGAACGTTCAAACTATGAGATTTATCGATGAATACGTTACGTACCCTAAAATTGGTCTTAACCAGGTAAACACAGGAGAACATCGCATACCAAATATAACCTTCCGTATTTCTTCCTCGTCTACCATCTTTGCCGGCTAAATACCCAAAGGACTATTGTTAATATTGTTAAATATTTTGAAATCTTAAATGATGTGCTTGCTATTAAGAATAATGCGAAAATGATAATGTTGCCGTTAGTAAGTCAATAAATTCTCAACTGTGCGCTATGAAATATTGCATCGTCTGCATTGAATCCTGACACGTTGCAGGCTACGTTCACGATGGTGGTGAGGAGATGCCACGGCTGGGTTGGGAAGCTCTTCATTTGATGGTTGACCAGTTTACGGCAGACCAAGAACACTGAACTGCAAAAGTGAACAATACAGCGTACATTGGAGCGAAACGGAAGGGCGCATATGTTACAGTAATTATTTGATAATATATTATGGTCGGTAACAGGATTTCGTCCCTTCTTTTGGATACGTTTCCATTTCAATCGAGGTGAAACCTAAATACATTTGTCAACACGACTCTCTCTCTCTCTCTCTCTCTTCGGATTTGGACCCCATAGCCGGTGCTGGTGTGAATTAAGAATTCTAACGAGCACAATTGCCAGTTTACGAGAGTGCAAAATAACAAAACCAAATGCATACCTTTGCGGTTGTTGGTGCGGTGTCACGGAACATTGCACTCGAAAGTTTTATTGTGTCCTTAATATTTATACGATTGTAAGGGTCCCTCTCGCCAGTGATCATTGCTCATCGTTTAACACTTCTGTCTATTCGTAATTGTGACTATTCGCGTTGCCAGTGCTGCCGATTCTGTCAACTGGATTTATGGTCCACGTTGAAATAAGGACGAACGATGCCAACGAGGAGACTATTCGACTCGCCCGAATAGTCCAGTCACTTGTTTACGAATACTGAGCATCTGTTCCGATATTTTTGCAAATTAACACACACAAATCTGGGAGCTGCCAACACAACCGATGGTTAACAATACAAACTCTGATTTTCTGTTTCAATACGCTTCACACACCAATCTTTCGATTTTTCATATTTCAATTTATCACAAAATTTTTCGGTTTTCTTAGAATTTAATAAAATTTATTCACGCATGGCGTGATAGGCTGCGAAAAATCGTGTACGTTTAGAAAAAGGATTTGTTTTCCTCAAAATCGGGTTTATACGAAACATCTATGTTATACTGTCGATACTATCCGGAACATTCTAAATACAATAAATTTTCCAAAAACCAAGAATTTTCCTGCTCAGATATTCCCGTTCACGGCAGAAATGGGGTGTTGTTCGTACAAAAATCTCCTTCGAGAAATGGGATTTTATGCGAATTCCTCCTAATCGACCGCAATGGAATCTGCGGATGGCATTTGCATAGTTTTAGATTCTCATGTAAATACGTAAGAAAATATTGTTTCTCACCGATTTTTCCGTATCCCAAAAGATTTGCGTACTATTTACGATAAGTCATCAAAAAAAGAAAAAATTGACGAGTGGAAAAAATAAGACGAAAAAAGTGTTTGAATCCTTTTGCGTTTTGGAAGAAGTGGAAGTACCCACCCGGAAATGGATTATGTTATTTTGGGCAATTGGTGGCACACTGATAACACTGATACCGTCAATAATCGAAAGTGGATCTAACTAATACGAGAAGTGACTTTCCGAGGCGTGTGTACCCGTCTCCGCCTTTGTTACTGTTTCCTTGACGCTACAAGTACTCGTTGAATCGTAGTAATCCCAATAACTGGTGTCCGAACTGGTTCAAGTACTCCTCGTTCGATGCACGCGTTTACAGGAAGAACTGCGCGCTACCCTTCTGATAAATCCGAAAGTCGTCGTGATGATCCGTACTCGGTTCACCCTAGCATGTTGTTGCCAGTGTAATCGATGGATAATAGTCGTGTTGACAAAACACTTTGATAGTCGACCTAAAGTAGCTATTGTGCTCGAATTGGCTTTGTCGGGATCGAGGTCAGACACCCTCTTCCAGTTGATTGCCGTATTCAGTTAGGGTTTTATAAATCGTTTTCGAATTGTAGTGTTATTATTTTCACCCTTCGTCGTTCTTCACACTTCATATCAACAACGAATCATTTTTTGGTTCTTTTCCCTTCTGTGTAGGCTACCCTGCCCCTTGTATGTGGTCTGCACATTTTATTAAGATAATTATTATAGGAACTATTATCACAACAATATTTCTACTATCGATTCTTGGATAATTTTTGATCTGCTTAATTCCATTTGATGCTGTCTGTCATTAACGCGCGTGTAATCAGCAATTTGACTTTAAGCGATTTGGAAGTCGGTCTGGTGTGGTACGATCTGTGAACAGGAATTAACTTTACACAAATTAAATGCAGTTACGAGAAGCGAACTTGGGAAATTTATTTACTGGGATTAAAATTGTAGTTTTTTTTTCATTATTTCTTTAATAGTACTATTGTTTTTTTCTCCTCTCAATTAATTACTAAGAAACCGTATCAAAATTCTTTATTCAGTTTACTCGTACAAGGGAATTTTCTTGGAACAATTGACCATAATTAAGGATTAGCTTCTGGAAACTGTATAGAAGAAAAAAAATTGCACAAACACAAAAAATAAAAAGATTTCCTTAATATTTTTCCGTTAAAATCTTTTTCCGTAAAAAGTTTTTCCCAAAAACTTTTTCCCAAAAACTTTTTCCCAAAAATTTCCCAAACAATTTTTCCTTAAAAAACTATCCTGAATTACAATTTTTTTTACAGGTACTTCTAGTATTTTTACTAAAATTTAAGTTGTACCAACGCCATGGCAACTCAGGTAATTTGGGGATATCTAAAGGGCATTCCATCCCGACTCATACTCACGAACATGGTTTGGGGTGCAGACCTCAAAATATCGCTAATCAAAAAATGTGAGAATATTTTTTTTAAGATTTGAGAATATTTTTTTTAAGATTAGTGAAGAATAAAATTTTTATTAAATAATTTGGTGATTTTTATTGAATGAGAAGTTGTTTCTTTAAATAGTTCAAGGGTGGACCATAAATGTGGTGCAAATTTAAAAGTTGCATTTTAAAAAGTAAATAAAAAAAAACTAGTGCATATTTTTTCAAATTTCTGGTCTTATTAGAAAGATTGAACCTTGAAATTTAAGAATAAAACACAACATCATTTAAACGACTGCCACGGCTGGCTTTACAGTACCCCATTCGCTCGACCTAATTTTTCAGTACATTTTCAATTGCCTGGGCCTGTATCTCTTCAATGGCAACTTTGATTTCGTGTTTCAAAGCCTCAATTGTCTCTGGATAACTTTCGTAACATTTATCCTTAACGGCTCTCCACAGAAAATAATCCAACGGGCTCAAATCACACCTCCGAGGCGGCCACTTGACATCAAAATTTCGGCTGATTATTCGGTTTTCGGCTGATTATTCGGTTATAAAATAATAAATATTTTCAGTACACAAAAGTATTTACAGTCAGAGTTGAAAAAATTTCCATTTAAAAATCTACTATGAACTGTCAGTTGTTATTTTCCACTTAAAATAAGATCTTCCACATGCAAGTGAGTGAACATTGGCAATAGAACACCAAATTTTTTGCTGTGAGGATTTTTAATCCTCAAGACTAAAACATGCCAGCATTGAGGATTTTTAAAGAGTTTCTTATGAAATTTTTTTAATGTTTTTGTCATGTGATTTGAAAAGCGAAATGATTTAAGGTCACTATTTAATGACCTTAAATGAAAAGCGAAATGGTTTAAGGTCACTATTTAGGAGTTCGAAAGCAGTTTTTGGGAGTATCTTGTTGAATTTTGTGCTTTTCGAATATCTTATTGAAATTAGTGGAAGTGAAACTCCAATAATTTTTTTTGTATTAAGGATTTTCGATAATTTTGGCTGAAGAGACTTTTTTTTCTGAAAATTTTGTTAATGTTCGAAACAAATTTTTGAGATTTCGAAGATAGTTTTTGGCGTTTCTTATTGACGTTTTTCTAATTTTTTGTTGTTTTTAAAGATGTCAATAAATGAACCCAAAGACAATTTTCAGGATTTTTAAGGGTTTGTGGCTGAATTTATTGAAATATTTGCAATTAAAATATTGCTAATGAAGCGTGAAATTTTTGTTAATGTTCGACATCAATTTTGGGGTTTCGAGGCTAATTTTTTGAAGTTCGTTTTTGAGTTTCTGGAAAATGATCCGCCGACAAATCGTTTATATTTTAGCGATTTCCAAGAGTTTTTAACTATTTGTAAAACTTTTGATTTACCAAAAACTTATTAATTTTTGCATTTTTTGTTGTTGCAAATGTTGCCAATTAAATTCGTAATTTTTTTTATGTTCAAAGCTAGTTTCGAGGGCTTTTAAGAGTTTATGACATAATTTTCGAACTATTTTCTTTTATTATTGTCAAATTATGTTCGAAGTCAATTTTAAAGACATTTAAAGGTTTCTAGAAAATTTTAGAACATTTTTCAACTTTAAACGTTATTTAAAAAACGAGAAATTTTGTTATATTTGCAGCTAGTTTTGAGGATTTTTGAGGGTCTCTAATTGAATTTCTGTCTACTAAGAACGTAGAAGATGAATAAAGAATGCGTTAAAAGCCAATTTTTAAAGACGTCTTTCACGAGTGTTTATTTTTTACATTTTGCTTTGTTTTGAAAGTTGACAACAAAACGCAGAATGCGTTAAAAGCCAATTTTTAAAGACGCCTTTCACGAGTGTTTATTTTTTACATTTTGCTTTGTTTTGAAAGTTGACAACAAAACGCAGAATTTTTTAAAATTATTTCAAGGTAGTTTTGAGGACATTTTCATGGTTGTTTTACTGGTTTTATTAAAATTATTTATGCAAAACGTTGATAATTAAACATTTTTTTTTACTTTAAATGTTGGCAGCCTAATTTTAATAAATTTGAGGGTCTAGAATTGGATTTTTCTAATTTTCTCGCAGCTGGACTTGGTTTTTTAAGGGTTTCTTACTGAATTTATAGAATTTATGTCTACTCAGGACATTGGAAAATGTGTTAAGAGACAATTTTTAATATCAAATTTAATATTAAAAATTGCCTGACTTTTTGAATTTTGTATTTCGGGTTGTTTTGAAAGTTGGCAACAAAGGGCAGAATTTTGAGGATTTTTAAATGTTTTTTTTTTTACTGGATTTATTGAAATTTTTTATCGAAAATGTTGGTCATTAAACCTTTTTTTTACTTTAAATGTTGGTAGCCTCATTTTAGTAAATTTGAGAGCCTAGAATTGGATTTTTCTAATTTTATCAAAGCTAGATTTGGTTTTTTAAGGGTTTCTACTTGAATTTTTTTTTTGCTTAAATCGTTTTTTTTTTGCTCAAAACGTTTTATATTTGCAGTCAAATTAAAGAAATTTCGGACAATAAGGATTGATTTTTTCAAAGGAACTTGATTTTTATTTGTTCAACTTCGAAAAATGCTAGTTTTGGGGATTTTTTTTATGGTTTGTCACTAATTTTATGGAATTGTTTTTTGCCTAAAACATTTTATGTTTGAAGTCAGATTTAAGTATTTTTGCAAATTTTTTGTTGTTGTTTAATATTCTTTTTATCTTAATATTCAAAACTAGTTTTGAGGGTTTTTTAAAGGGGTTACTTATGAAAATGTTACTATTTTTTTTGTACTGAGCAATTGTTTCATTAATGTTCATGTTGTGAACGTTGGCAATGAAACGCAGAATTTTTTGTTAATATTTCAAGCTAGTTTTGAGCATTTTTTTAAGGGTTTTCCAACTGAATTTTTCAAATTTTTACTTGTTTATGTAAATTCTTTGAAAGCAATGAAATAAGATTCCAATTTAGTAAAATTTCCTTTATTTACACATCAATTCAACTGTTATCACATTAAAAATAATAACAAAGGTTTTATTCTTAATTACTAATATATAAAATAATTAACCTTAAATTATCTTTACTTCAATAAATTTCCATTAAGAGTATAAAAATAAAACTAACAAAAAAATATGAACGATTTACGACTTTCTGGTGGTTATCGGGTCCGTTGCATTGGAACAAATGGAAATGATCATAAATAAAAATTGAGTCAAAATTACGAAAGGAAAACAACAACAAACCGAAAATTTAAAAAAAACCTTTTCCGAAGGAAAACTCTTAAAAGGACCTTTTTCCGATGTTTAATTTAGAAATTTACTTTTATTGTTATTGTTTTTTGTTATTTTTTTGTTATGATTTTGAACAGAGAGTCTGCCAATGTCGCTGGCAAAAACGAATCTGAATGGTTGGGATTTTCGTCCTAGATCTACAGAGGAAACAAAGGAAGCGGCAAGAATAGAAAACAAACTGACTATGCGGATGCTCCTACTTCTAGAAAATCGAAACGTTTAATGACGCTGGTGACCATTAGAAGCGTGTGCATCGCATGGTTCCGTGTCGTGTGCCTGTTGCACTTGTCGGATGGCTCTAGGCACGCGAAACTAAATTGTTGATTGCCTTAATGATCGAAAAGGACCAACGAGTTTTTCTTTGTATTTTTTTTACGAGCAACGAGGACATAAATGTTTGGTGCAAAATTTTTCGTGCATTTTGTACACACCTGCCGGTAAAATAATCAAAAAAAATAAATAATAAAGGAATGACCAAGTTAAGGTGAATAGGGTCGGTCATCTTAACCTAAAATTAATGTCTCCACCCCGAAAATATGATCCGTTGATGATTGACGATGTGTTTTGGTGGACTTTTTCGAGTAATTATCCGAAAGGACATTTTTACTTGAAGGTGTTATGTTCGTTTTCTGTTCATTTCGGATTTTTTTTCCCCAGTTTTTTTTTTATTCCTTGAATTATTTCCGTTAGTAATTTTTACGATTATTTTCTTATACAAAAAAAAATGTTCGATCCATCTACGAAAATATGTCGTTAAATTTTATGCAAGTGGTTCTGGATGATATACGTTGGGGATAAATGTCGATTTAGATAATCCCATAATAAAATAATCTAAAAGACGTAATATTCCAAAAATATTCTAGAAAAATGGATTTGGTTTTTATATTCCAAAGAAATCGCAAATTTCCAAACATACCTGAATGACCAGGAAATCTGTTTTTACTAATTAACTTGGATTATTTCCAAAGAGAATCCCACTATGAGTACTGCTCATAATTCGGATGATGGAGAACTATTGTACAGGAAAAATATCGGAGATGGAGTTGGGGTAAGGACAAAGAATTTGAATGCGTTGCTCTTTTGATTATAATACGTGTGTTGTCTGACAAACTAAAACTTTTGCGTGTTCTTAATAATTTGCGAAAGAAACCAAAGTTTTGGTTAATTTAATCCGCGATGTGCAAGTGTCTGGTTGCCCCAACCTTACGAATATATTGTAATCAGTGGATTGGTTAGTGTCCTAGCTTGGGGCTAGTCTTTCCGAAGATAATAAAGCCAACATGCACTTAAAGCCTTTTTACGGTATTCAGATATGTTCCGGGAGCGCAAACGATTTCATCGCGCAACAATTTGCCGACAACCCAATCGCTAATCGTAAGAGTAGTTGCAACGAATTATGAGAGTGAAGTGACGACACCGTATACCAGATCAGATCGCCGTCGTCAATGCTGTCGGTATCGTCATTATTTTATTGGATTTGCCAAAAATACTGCCAAATAATCCCATTGAGGACACCGGTCTATAGCATAATAGAACATGCCGAAAAAAAGGCAATTGGGCTAGTCAGAGGAAGGCGGGTATGGTGCAGTTGTGCTGCTGTGATGAGCGTGGAGCTACGGGCACCTGGAGGCATTCATCCAAGCGCACTGAGCCAGCGAAGACAGGATACGGTATGCAAATTGGCCAAATAAACAAAGACGACTAACCAGCCACCGCCGTCAACCTATGATTTGTGGTCTGATGCGCTTCGGATGCAGAAGTTGCAGTGTGCCGTGCATCAAAGCCTCGTGGCACCAACAGCGGGTGTACAACGCCCTCTGCTCATCATTTCGGCAGCCGATCGAACTATTCGCTGCTCCTCTTTACGCTGGCTACCTTCGCCTCTGGACAGCTCATCCTCATTGATTATCAGTGCAGTAATTTCGTTGCATTGTTGCTGTGCTGTTCTGTGTTAGACCGCGCTGGACTTGCGCACAGTTTCTAGTGTTTTCGGTATAAGCAAATGCTTACCCACTAATATTCGAGACGATAATTTAATTATCCTTTCTTTGGATAAAGCAAAAGAGCCGCAGGACCCGAACTTTTTGCATCGATGAATTTTACCTAAAAACGAATAACCGCATCTCCTCATCCCGACAGAACCGACTAAACTCCAATAAGTCTGATGCGGAGGCATTTTCGTCTTTCACAAATCCGCAATTAGAAAAATTATACGCATACGCAATAATGATTTTACATGCTTGGTGGAGTGAGTGTCTCCTCCTGTACTCTCTCCGTTAATAATTTTGTATTTTGGACACTCCATTAGGCTCTACTATTACAGGGAATTATAGTAAAACTGATCAATTGGTTAGAGTTGTCGGTAATACGGCGTCGATCATACGAGTATGTACACACTAATCGATATGGCCTGGCTTTTATTTGTTTTGATTTTTGGGGCTGGCAGCCTTTCATCCCCGGAGGCGGTTAAATTCCATTTGCATGCCCGGCTATTACAGCTGGTCCTCTCCAGTTTTTAGCACCATCGTTGATCTTATAGCAGGCACAAGTGTAACAATCACCTGCGTTGATTTTTTCTCAATTCGATATTATTTACAAAAAATAAAAACTAAATAAAGAAAAATCTTCAATTCAATCGGTTTAAGTCTATTTTTTTCCCATCATTAAAATTGAAAAGAAATTAAATCGATTTCATTGTTGAACGTTGTTTTACTTACACTCTACTTTTCTGCTTATAAATCGTCTTAAAGACGTAGTTTATCTGGATTTTTCTTCCTCTTACACAGTCGGTGGAGTTTTTTTTTGCAAAAACTGCCCAACTGAATATTAAAAAATTATAAGCAGTTTTTAGAGAATTTTGACTTTTTTTGAGAATTTTCTTCTAAGGGGGTACCGTATTATTATGCTAACAATAAATTATAAGAAATTAATTCCAAATCAAAAAATTGCTGAGCAATTAAAATTGTAAAAGTTTAAAAATTTGCATCAAACTGAATTTTAGTTATTTTTTTTTTCATTTTAAACTAAAAAGAATTTTTCAAAGCTTTTTTTCTAGATTATATTTTTTGGGATGGTTGAACTTGAAAATTTGATGTTGTTTTCTCTTGGATTTTGCTCCTTTCCTAAAGTATTGTTTTTTTTAAATGTTCTGGACATTTTCTCAATTCAAAAAATTATTTCATCTTTCTCAAGCAAAATTTTAACTAATTTTATTTCAGTTATAAATATTTTAATCTTATTTTATAATGGTGGCTACTTTTCATACTAAAATTAATTAGTAATATTTTACTTACATTTTAAAGTTAAAAATACCAAAAAAGAAACTCTTTTTAAAATTACTTAAATTTTACCTTACGAAGATTCTTTTTTCTATTTTTCTGTTGACTAAAAATTTTAGTCCTAAAACAGTACCCAACCAACATTTAAGAAAGAGAAAAACCCGCAACAAAAAAAATAAACAAATCGAATTTTTATCCAAATTCAATTAAGAATGTAAAGCGGCTTATCATCGGCAATAGTTTCGAAGTCGTAATCAATACCTGAGAAGCTCTGCCATTCAGTATTTTTGTATAGTGAGAGTGCGAAAGAGCTGGAAAACATGTGATAAAAGAAAAAAGAAAAAACCCTGGATTGATTCGGACGAAGCGTTAAAACGAAATGAAACTTTCCAGTTCGCTACGTTTGCATACGGACGCGACGCGGACGGCAGTGTTGGTACTATCGGACGTGCTTTGACAGTGCGACACTCCCGTGCTTGTGGTACGTGCATGGATGTGTGCGTGCATGATGTGCGCGGCCTGTTACAGCTGTCGCGTGCCGATACGATTGGCCGTAACGTTTCCGGGACCGTTCCGCCCGTACTACACGTTCTTTGTTTCGTTCCGTTCAGCGTGCGCACTCATTCTATCGCCAGCAGATTTGTCTCGTCAACTACTTGCGAACGCCAACGGAAACTCACTCGGTCTATGGTAACGCCTCTTTTTCATGCCTATCTCTGTCATATGAAAAATGGAAGCGACTGATTTTCAAACTGAGTTTCCACATTTTCCCGTCCACCCACTAATCAACACCTCTTTATAAATAATCGCCCCCACATTCGACGCTAATCATCCGATCGGCTTTATTGATTATTGAATTTTATTTTCACTTCCAAATATTATTTATAAAAAAAAAAATTGAACAAATTTAAAACAATCGAAAATATGAAAATTTTATTTAATGGGAATTTTCTACAAAAAACTTAATAAAGCATAAAAGAAGTTGTAATATTTGTTATCCAAGCTATAATATAAATTAAAAAAAATAAATTAATAAGTGTTAAATTATCCCCCCACCTGCTCCCATTCCCGACACCATAATTCCTTATAAAGAATAAACAGCATTAGATAGATACACGTTAGAAAAAAATATAAAAATAAACTCGAAAAATGTGTACAAATTAATTTCCCACTATTCGAAAAAAGGCGAAATATTTCGTGTCTTCGATTAGTCAATATTTAATTAACGATGAATTAATTTTATTTCTGAATTCATTCTAATTTTTATTGTTCAATTTGGTATTTTTGCTTCTGAAACCGTTCGAAAAATACTTAATCATTTTTGTTTTTTTTTGTTGTTGTTATTTTTCCACCCCATGCGCCTCCCTTTAGGAGAATATGCTGTTTATTGAATTTTGGAGCGGAAAAACGTCATTTATTCCGAGGACAAGCCTTTTCATAAATTGTGGAGGTTTCCTGTTTGTTTGTTTTTTATTTATTTTGTTTTGGACTATTTTCAATTAATTTTAGGTTATTTTTTTTTTTTGGTATCTGGCAGCTGTTAGTTTTTTTCCCCCTCTACCATGCAAACATACGTGTATGTACGTACGTAGTTTTCATACGTAATCCCTTTTTTTTATTGTGGGTAAATTGAAAATAAAAATCTTGAAGAAGATTGCACACCAATGACGGTCTTCGAAATCAACCAATTGGAATCGAATAATTTCCGTCAGTTTCAGCAGCTCCAATTGCTGTCGAAATGTTCCAATTAAGCGATGTGATGCGACGCAACACGACGTGAAATACAGTAGCATCAGCCCCAGCGCACCAGAAACGGTAGCAGGCAGTGACACTTTGCCGCGAACGCTTAATTGTTTCGTAACATGCTTCGCACATCGGCATCACTCATCGTTACGCCTCTTCCTCGATTATTATACTGGCATCTCGGTTGCGCAGTCAGTTGCAATCGGAACAATTGGGTGGGTTCACGCTGCTCTAACGCATTGGCCAGTGGAAGCGTACACCGTTCAGTGTTCAGCGTAATAGAAACACTGGAAACTGTATCCTTCATGCTTCGCTGTGGTTGGTAACTTGGTATGGTGTGTCGTCGTTACTGTCGTTTGTCGTTGGCGTTCGATAGTGTGTATCAGCTCCGACTCCGACTCCGACTACGGTCACAGCCACCGTCCGGTTTCACTTTAGTTCGACCTCGCAACTCCGCTGAGTTCGTTTGTACGCGCGTTACAGATATTTGAAAAAGTTTCCGTATTAGCACCGCTGACGGCGAGTTGTTTTTGAGCAACGAACATTTTCCATTTGGTTTAAGTGAATTCGTTAGATTTAATTTCATTAATTTCCAACAAAAATTAAATTTTTTTTTTGAAAATCATATATCAAACATTGAATTTTTATTAAAAAAATTATTATAAACAATACTGTTATGTGTGTAGAAAAGTGTGATTAGGATTCCAAGTAGAAGTGAATAAAGTTTTGTACATGTTAAATTTCTCATGTTCAATCAGTTTGCAAGTAAGTTTTTTTTTAAGAAACTAAAAAAAGCTTAAATAAAAAAATAGATATATTCAAAAACTTTCCTATATACTTATTCGGTTATATATAAAAAAAATCCTTAAAAAATAAATTTCTTCTTTGACTATAAAAACGGAAGTAAAAGGATAATGTGAAAGGGGAAAAACGTTCCGAATCATCTTTTTATTTACGGTTGATCTGTTATATCTAAAAATATAATTGATTTTTCCTAGTTAGTTAAAATTCATATAGAAAAAAAGATAAACTTTTATTTATCTCTGAATAAGTACAAGAAAGTTTTCTTTACTATAAAGATTTTTCAAAATAATTATCCATAATAGAAAAATGAGCATTTTATAATGAAAAATCTCTTCGAATTCTTTTTTATCGTAGTTTTCTTATTAAAAATATTTCATTTTAACATTAAACATTCTTTATTGTTAAATATCAATTTTTCAATTGTATTTATTGACACAAATTAGGCAGTTTTTTGATAATATGGTATTCTAACAAAAAAAATTAATTATGACTAAAAAGTACTTTTGAAATTTTATAAATTATTAAAAAAGCAATGATCATCTCATATTGATTTAGAAAAAAAGAAACAACTTATAAACTACCTAATTTAGTTAAAATAAAACTAAATATTTTAAAACTGTTAAAGTGTACTTAGAAGACACATTTAGTATTTATCTTATTGCAATTATGAAACGTTCGTAAAAAAAATGTTGTCCTTTAAATGCTTTTAATTTATTAATATTTAAACTCGAAGGATTATTATATTAAAAAGCTATTAATTTGGTTATTTTTAAAATTAAAAATCTCATTTGAAATATTAGATTTGATCAAAAGTGAACATTACTATCTAATAGCGACGGTGCATTTTGTGTTAATACAAAATCAGATATTTTTGTTTCAATTTAGTTTATTTAATATCTAAAACAGAAATATCTAAAAATGAAATATTTAACAACGAAAGCAACTAAAAAGAAGCATCCCCCAATTAAATGAGATAATTTTAATAGAAAAGAAGTTTTATCATATTTTCTAGAACAAATCAAATTGATAAAAAATCCTTTTAAATATATTAATAAGTTCTAGTAGCATTTATATTGAAATTAAACTTTAAGGCGCTACGGCAACTCTGTCCATTTAAGATGGATTCTAACTCAAGACTATTTTTAATACTAATTGGCAGACTGGTACTCACCAACATCATTAAAAGTAATCGTTTTTTATAGTGACTACATGTGCTTAGAAATTCATAAAATAAACCATAATAAATGATTTAATAGATTAATTAAAATAAACAATTTTTATTTATTTTCTAAAACTGAGTTCGACCACTTTTTTTAAGGCAAAATAAAGTAATTTAACAAGATGGATAGTTACTTGCGTCTAGTTTTGATTTTTTTATTAAATGAATAATACTAAAAATATTTTCGACTTTTATCAACCTCGCTCCCCTAAATATGAACACTTAACTCTAAACTTCGATTATGTTCAAAATTTAGTGTGAAAATGTTCAATATGCCTTCAAGCAAAGACGTTAAGAAAAAAAAAACATTTCTTTGGATATTAAATAATATAAATTAACTAAACAAAGTATTTTTTGTTTACCATAAATAAATAAAATTCTTCGTGGTCCTTTTTTTCTAAAATGCTTTTTTACTGAGTACACCAGCCTCCATGGAACTTTTATGTAAAAATAAAAGAGTTTTTTTATTTACAAATAACAACTTCAATAAATTGATGGATATTTTTTTTGGAAAGTCTGAAAAAAATTGGGAACTTCAAAAAAATAAATACTAATCAAATAAAGTATATTAAAAACTCTATTAAATAAATCAAAAACTATATCTAAACACATCAGAAGATATTGTACATTGTATGCTGATTTTTATATATTATAGAAGAAAAAAAAACAAAAACAAATAGGAAATCATAAATTATATTTTGTTAATATTAGCATAATAGCGATGATTTTGTTTTTTCAAAATATTTAAATTTTATCTAAATGATTACCCAATTTTTTCTTATCGACAAATATTTCGATTTAAATAAATAATAATCAAAATATTGTATCTAAAATCAAAAAACTTGTAAATGATTATGAAAGGATCAAAAATCATAATATTAAGTTGGAATGGGGTCTTTTTTCTGTTCTTTTTTTTTTTTTGGTAATAAACTTTTTTTATTGAGTCGATTTTTTGGAGCGATAATTTTCCGATCATTTTTTGGGGGAATTCAAATTGAATTTTCTCATGACAAGCCCGTGTGTACCGATTGCGATCTCAACACACAACACAGGTGGCACTGGCCTATGTTTCGTGGAATTTGTGACTCTTAAATATGAATGAAATGTTGAAAAGGACTTTGTAGAAAAAGATAATCGATAATCCAATCGAAATGATCTTGTCCCTATACAGCACCGTCGCGTCGATATTCATTGTCCAATCGGCCACTGCCACTGTCTTTGAGATGCTGCATATCGTTTCACAGCTCTCACTTATCATAGTTGAAGGTAGCAGAATCGCGTAAATATTTTGGTCAAATTTTTGATAAGTCCTCAAATCGTCGAAAAATAATTTTGCTTTTTCCTGTTAGTTGAGTCCATTCAACGGAGAACTTTGTCCAGAAGCTAACAAGCACCGGTTCTTAATAGGTTTTCTGTTCACGGTGTTGACATGCTGGCCATTCTATAGATGATTCTCAAGCAATTAAACGGCTTCTCTAGTCAACCGACTGACTGAGTGGCTGCTATACGATCCGATACAGAGGGAAGTGTGACGAGAATCATGGCACCCAGCATGGGGCCCATTAGGCAGTTATTTCGGTGGCATTACGACCGCGAAGACAACAACTTTACCTGTTAACCAAACAAAATAGCCAAAACAACCACGATCGTTATCAATTATCATCGACCGCACCTCTTTTCCTCCTAATATTCCGATTACTCCTTGAATTATAGCCAAAAACAACAACAACAACAGAAAAAATAAACAATAAATGAAAAATGAAAGAAAAAATAATAGAAGAAGAGCTTGAAACCCAGAAGGGAACCACACCGAATAGCTGTAATCAAAGAGAACCACACACAACAAAACCAAAATCTGATCTCGAATAATTTGAATAAAAAACTTGAAACTGGCAGGGATAATAAAATTAATCAACTAATTGATTTCGAATAGATTCAAATATGATATTGTGCTTGAAATTGTGCTTATTATAAATGGCCAACGGCAACGGACCGGGCCGACTTTAAATGAAATAAAATAAATTAAATCGGATCGAAATTGAGAAAACCTCTCTCAATCAATGGGGATCATGCTGGTTAGTCATATCAGCCATTCAGCCATACCCAGCGTTAACAAACACATACCAATAAGCCAACAAAGCACACAGCACACATACGCTGCCGTCTATATTAGCCCATAAAAAGTCATAATTTTCCTGCTAATTGTCAGTTTTAGCTTCCGAAATTCGAAATAATCTGAAATTTTTTTTTCTTACTCTTTCGTTTCGAATTTGAATTTGCTTTTAAGTCAACCAAAAGATAAAAGAAGAAAATAGAAGAGAAGAAACAACTCATTTTTACTCACTCTGTCACTCGTTCCTTGTCATTTTGGAATGTTTTGTTTTTGATTCTGAATTTTGACAGCCAAATGTTTTTGTTGTTTTTCCTTCTGTATAAGATAAAATTGATAACATGTAAAAGATATCAAATCAAAGAATATATTTCAAATAAAAAAAAAAAAATTTATTTAATTTGTTAACAAAAAATTATTTAATTTGTGTGTGTGTTTATTCAATGTTTTTATCTGGAAATTTTGTGATTTTTTCTTCTTCTTTCAACTAAAAACATAAACACACACATACGTGCGATTATTATTTTTATTGGATTTTTGTTTTTTTTTTGCCGTCAGAGAGGGGAAAATTGGGTGCTTCATTTAGGTGGTTTATAGAAGAATTTTTTGGAAATATGAGGGGGAGAGGATGTTTCCCAATTATGTGATTAAATTTGCATCAGGAAAAAATCCTGCTGATAGTTGGAAGCTACTGACTAGTTAGTTTCGTCATCTTCAACTGTCGTTCCTTCTTCTCTACTACACACCCCCCGCCCCCCCCCCCCCCCCCCCCCCCGCCAGACTCTTTCGACAAACATCGAAGATTATCAAAATGAGATTTATTTTTATTACAACAAAATTATATTCAAATTGTATAATAATCGTCCCACGTAAAAAATATTTATCCATCCACACACATTTTGCTTATATTGCCGCGAGTATTCAAGTAGCCGATTTGGTCAACGAAAATAAGATCCCATCGAAAAAAAATGCTAATCGTTATTATTTACATATAATTTGGAAAAGAGGAGAGGCCTTGCTGAGAGAGTGATTTGCACGACAAACTCGTGGGCAAGTCCATGCAAATCGGCAAAGACACCGCGTTGTTGATGCCGTCCGGTGATTAGCGAGCGCGTATCATCTTGAATCTCAGCGCAGAAAATGATAACCGATTCCAGTCGATTCTGTCGTAGATCGATTGATCTTTATTGGATAGCCCCAATCAGTTGCGGCCACCTTATTGCCATTTTTAAAAAACAATCCATATCGGCTCAGATCAATCCGTCGACATTGACGGAAAATTTTTAGTATCCAACTGTGCGCTGGCCTTTTCACTTATGCATATCTGATTTCGGTAATTGTTTTTCGCATCCGAATCTGAATCGAGGCAATCTCACCTTACCCCTCCGAAGTGTAATCTTGAAGTCAATGACAGAAATTAGTCCGTTAGTCTGCCCTCTCTGTGTACAGCAAGGGATCATGATTGAATTTTCAACAAAAAACTTTTCGTATGCGTGTCACTATCAAATTACAGTTTATTAGGCTATTCATACTGTTTAGAGGTGGTTATACCCAATCAGAAGGTAATAAAAATGCCCATTTCGGTGGCCAGAAATCCGTTTTTTTATCTAGTCTTTTTCGAAACAATCACCGAATTTGGTATATGAAACATCTCAGATGGATGCAATGGCAAATATTGTAAAATTAATGAAAAAATTAAGCGGAATCAATTTTGATATTAGGCCTAGAAGGGCTTAGTAGGACATTTTAAACCTGATTCCAACGACACAGACAAACCACAACAACAATTTCTGTCATCTGATTAGAGTATTATTTATATTTTAAGTTTAATTAATTTTTTTAATCCACTTAATCTCTTTTATACATTTATCTTGCCTTTGATTTCAATTTCAACAATGATGCCACATAAGAAAGCACTGAAATGTGTGGTAGTACAATGACGATCATGGCAAAATCTCTGATTCGACAATAAAATCAAATTGTTATTGTATTCCATCATCGGTATTGTGTGCATTCCCATAAGAATATAATGGTTTTATTTGAAAACTTCACAATCTTATGGCAACGCACAAAAATCCGACTGTTATATGGCCGAAATTGATCTTGTTTTCAGTTTGCAGTTGTAGTTCAAGTACTGCCATACATTTCAGTGTTGTTTTTTTTATGTGGCAGGATTTTTGTTTGACAGTTGTAATTGAAATAGAAATAAAGTAAGTAAATTTCTTAGATTATAGAAGAACTGGCTAGGTCTCTACGCAAAAATTCTGTTCGAATTTTGTTGGCAATACATTCGTAGAACGCACAAACATGCAATACAACCGAAACGGCGTAAATTAGTGGGGGATAATTTAAAAGTTCAGTATGCGATTGAAGCGGTTCGTTTAAAATCATTTTTCATATGTGAAATTTGCAATAAAAACACAGAGTTCGTTTAAAATCATTTTTCATTTTAAAATATTATTTATTTATTTATTTCACTATATAGTATTTATTAAAACATAATTATAAAGTGGGGAAGAGTAGTGTATATAAAAATATAAACTGCAAATAGTTATTTGATTATATGAAAACAATTATGTGCACAATAAAAAGTTAATTGTATACAACGAAATGTTTTAAAACAAAATTACAAGATGAAAAATTTAATGTACTTAAATAATTAATAACTAATATTCTAAAAAAAATGAAAACAATATTATTTAGTAAATGCATTAGAAAATGGTTTGATAGCGCAAGTAAAAGCACGAATGCAAAAAATTTATTTAAATAATAAGCCTAACGAATATACTTTATTTATTTTAACACAATGAAAACAGCAATGGAAAACATACTGAAAAATCGTTCCCTTAAATTTTCTTACACACACTTTACGTACACCGGAACTGAACTATTTTCCGATAAACATTGAACTGTCAGAATCGCATTTGTTTACATTTATTAAAAGCCGAAAAATTCACTTTTTAACCACTTTTTACACAAAACTATTACTAAAAGTCATTTAGGCACATCACAAACTAAATTTTTATTAATTTATGTAGTAGAAAGGAAGATGTTAACTTACCGAAAGATAGAAATTCCTAGCTTCCTCATTTCGTTGAATAAAAAGCAAATCTTTGTAAAACACTTCATTTTCTGAAATAAAAATTTCGTAGTAAATATTATTAATAATATAACTATTTTTATAAATACTTACTTTTTCGTAAATGCTTCTAAAGAGATGAAAATAACGCTTTTACTAACACTTTCCGAAGCGCAA
The DNA here is from genome assembly GCA_958298945.1 of Atherix ibis. Classification (NCBI taxonomy): domain Eukaryota; kingdom Metazoa; phylum Arthropoda; class Insecta; order Diptera; family Athericidae; genus Atherix; species Atherix ibis. The sequence continues at coordinate 911,447 of OY282607.1, read as the reverse complement.
AAATAAAAACTTGAAAAATAATAAAAATATCTTATTATTTCGGTATCTTACCACTTTTATGGAGAAAGGCGCGTTTTAAAAATCTCCGAAAGTCTACAAAATTGAGGCGCTTTATATTTGATTGATATTTACGAAATGAATAATAAACATAAAATAGAATTCCATTTCGTATCAAAAGATTGTACAAAAGATAAAAATTGCCTATCGTTGTGCTTAAATTGTATTTTTGTTTCCAATAAGTGAATTAAAATGAATATAAATGATGCGTTTGCAATTCAATAAATTTCTATTACGAAAACTAGATGTCAGTGGGTGTCTTGTCTACATAAAAAAATCTACACAAAAATATCTAATAATTGCCATTTCTCGCCGCTTCGCAATAATTCGTATATAAAATTGCGTATACATATACGGTAAGGGCCTATCCAGGTATTCTTTAATCTAAGGTAAATTTATTATTTGTAGTTATATTAAAAAATTGAATTAAACGTCATTTAAAAAAAAATTATTGCAATTATATTGAATGGGTTAATTTGGACGATACAATTTGTAAATTTTTGATACAATTTGCCGTTTAGTTTTCGGTTGGCAGCTTTAAAATTAGTTTTAATAATAAAATTATATTAACTAGACAATTTTATTATTAAAGAATTACGATGAGAATTTTTGGTGTTGTACATTATTCTATTTTGTTACAAGATAAATAATCGATTGTGTTGTTAAGTTTATGCCAATTTATTAGTTTGTTTTATGAAATTTTTTTTCCAGCATTTTTTTCTATAAAATTGAAATTTATATAATTGAAGAAAAATTATTTTTAGGAAAAATAATGAAAATGCTTTATAAAAACTGCGTCGTCAATTGAATTATATCCATTTTTCAGTATGGAAAGTAAAGTTATATAAATTAATTAAATTTTTAAAATAATATAACTAAAGATAATGTTTATTTTAAAAAATTATTTGCCATTTTATATTAATTTTTAAATTACTATTATATGAAAGTGATAGTAGGCACATTTCGCAGTTTAAAGGGAAAAATTTTCTTCAGCGATGATTCGATTTTTGCGCCGATACGTCACTTAGCAAAATTGTCCTATATGTGGCTCTGAAAACCCTCAATAGGAAAACTATTGTATCTACTAAAAGTTATTATCCGATGTGTATTTTGATCCGAATGGGTGTAATTGCGCCATTTTTTTTTTTTTCAACAACAAGAAGAAGAGAACGTTTCGCGTCAGTTTTAAACGCTTTGGCCGCATGATATTCCGACCATTTTTAATCTAAATATGAAAACGGTGCCACAAGCTACACAACAAAACATACTTTGGATTAATTCTGCGAAAATTTTCCAGGACATGTAATGTCGATATTTAGTGATGTCCTCCAAAATGGTGTGAAATTTATGCCGTCGGTTAACCAAACTGAAAATGTTCTGAATTTTCTTTAAGAATTTTCTTATTTCAAAAATATTTTGTATGTTTTTGCTGTTGAGTTTTATTAATAATAAAATTTAAAAAACATCCTCAAATTGCCCAAAATCCAAAATTGGGTAAATTTGTTTATTTTGAAGGGAAATTTTGGTATTTCGTCCCCAAATTCAGTCATTTTATCCTAAGACATGTGCTGCTTACTTTCATAAGTTGAAAAATTGACGAAAATAACTTTATTAAAAATAAAGTAATTTTTTTATAATTAGCGGAGTGGATTTTGGGATCTCGTAAAATTCTAATCCAAAAATAAATTATGTAAAAATATAGTCTGGAGCGAAAATGAGCTTCTTCAGCCGCGGAAGAGTAATGACATTGTTTGGGGAAGAGTAGGAAAAAAGGGAAGAAAAAGGCTCTCACACAATTAGCCGAGATCGTATCGCAGTACGTTAGATGAATTCTAATTAGAAACGTAATTACGCGTTAACAAAATATGGAATTACCGGTAAAATGCGTTTGGTATGCGCGCAGAGACCAGGACGAGGTGATAGTGTGCCGATTATCATCTTCTGGTGGGCATGGCAACTGATTGTAAGGATGGAGGCGAATCCATCGAGTGATCACACATTTGGGTCGGTGTCGGGTAAAAAGCTAGCAAATAGCAAATACGGGTAGCGTTCGGTGATATTGGGCCGCCATTAATAGCTTCGAAATGGCAGAGTATAAATCGATTAGAAAGCGTTTCAACTGTAATGGTTCGAGTTTTTATCACAGCATTTTGTACCGAGGCGAGGGCCAGATCGATTCATGGCAATTTCCTATTACCGGCAAGTCCAGTCTGTAAGTCTACGAGATTCCATGACTTCAAATCTAATCACCTAACCGAGGCGAACTGAGCTGAACTGCAGTGGGGCACCGTTCGTTTGGGGATAGGATAGACAACGTCTCCAACTTGGGAGTGTTTAGAAAACATTTTGAATACGTGTATTTGCCTTTCTATCAGCCACTTACGCATTCACAATAGATACCCTCAACGTAATAAACAGTGACTCTACTGTGCAAAAGGTGCTCCTACGATCCTACTAGAAGTGATCTCATAGTAAAGTGCAATCACTGAGTCGGTCAGTCGTGTCGATGCTACATAAATGGTAGCAATGCGGTAAAAGTGATAACAATTCAGAGGATAAAAAATTACGCGAATGAACATTACTGCCAATTCCATGGTCCAAACAGCCGCATGGCATCGAAAATCAAACAGTCGAGATCGTTGAACGGTTCGATGATCAACACTCCATGTCGGATTGTTGCGGCACGATGCCCATAAAGTGATGATAGCGCACAACAAGAATACATTAAGTTCAAATGGGAACCAATTCCTTTTCTGGGATTTTAATTCCACGCCAACTGGAGAGAGTCAATCATAGACACAGCACATCGGATCGTCCAGATTCCGAATGGTTGCCACATAACTCCAAGTAGTTACACTGATTTCTGCCACTTACAAATGCGGCTAGCGGAGCTTCTGACCAACTCTATATGGGATGGTATGATTGCGTACACGCATCTCAGCTGCTTATGAATCTTACAATAAAGTGCATGTACATATTTAACGAATTACATCGTATTAACGCTGAACATTTTAAAAACCAAAACTTGTGTGGATGGTTTTCAGATGCCAAGGCGGCTGGCTGATCGAGAATGTATTTTTTTCTTCATTTATTTCCCTTATTTATATACTCAAAAAGTTGTTTGTATACATTTTCTTTTTTAAAGTTTAACAACTGTTCGAAGAAAATTATTAATTAAAATAAAAATTTTTTTAGCAAAATTGGCGATATTCGAAATTAAAAATTACTGATTAAAAATTTCGTTCAATCGAAAAAAAACCTAAAATTTTTAAAGAAGATTTAACGCGGTTCGGTTTTTAATAAATTCTCTTCACTAAAACTCTCCCTTCCTCCTCCTCCCCCCCCCCCATCTTCCATTCCATAAAAAAAATATATTTTTTTTTATAAAGAATATTCACACTTAAAAAAAGTTTTAAGGTTAGAAATTTTTAATTCTTTGAGGAAGTTTTAGCCCTGTTCGGTTTTTAATAAAATCGGTTTTCATAAATTTTTACTTTTTAATAAATTCGGAAGTATCCTACAAGAAAAATATGTTTCTCCCCTGCTCTAGACTCCCCTCCCCCATCAAAAAAAATATAATTTTTATAAAGAATATTCACATTTAAAAAAAGTTTTGAAGTTAGAAGTGTTTTATTCTTTTGGAAAAATTTGCTTCAAAAATATAATTTAAAAATGGGATTTAATTCTAATTCAACAATAAGGAGACACATCCGATTAGGATTGAAGGGTTTTGAGTTTAAATCGAGCTATTGGGATGAATCCGACTGCTTTAAGTCATAACCAAGAGGTCTACGTTGCCGTTGCGACTAAAATTTTACAATATTTTTAATCTAGAGGACCCAATATTCAAGAAAGATTTTACTGATTTTTAGTTTACAAGAACCCAAAGTTCAAGGCGCCACCGTGAAAAATACCAAAAACAAAAAAATGACAACTTATCATGATCGAATACAATCACCACCAAGTGATGGCACTCATGGAATTTTCGATTCCGGCAGTGCTGCTTCCCACTTCGCATATTTTTCTAACACAAACACCTACGAGTAAGCGCTTCCAACCCACATTTTCTTAAATATTCCTTAATTTCCCCAGACTGGAGCTGATTGGGCCATTGAGTGCATAGATTTAGCATACTTTGGAGTAGTTATTCGACTGGTATTACTGTCCGTTGATGTGCTCTGTCATTTTTTTCTTCTTCTGCTAGTCGCTGGCATGGGTATCGGTGTCTGTTACGAGTCGTGACCGAATCCCATCATGGGAGAAGTCAATCGTTCTTTTGGTGCATAGCAAATGTAAAATGGATTCGTTCCAGATTTCAGTGAATAACTAACCCCAGTCTGAGTGTTTAACGGCCATTATTCGTCCGTTCGAATTCCGTACAGAATCAGCCACCGTTCAATACGTTATCATCACAACCACCAGTACTTATTCCATCCTGAATTGAGTTGAGTGTCATACCAGGGCGCACGCTCTGGAGTTTTGTGAAAATACTGACAAGCCAGTCGATTCCGAGATGATTATACGAAAATAATAGCGAATTTATCTAATAACCAGCCTTAAAAGCTTTCTAATTCCATGATCGAACGAAGGAGATTTCAATTGTTCATACTAAGGGGGAAGGGGGGATGAGATAGGTTTTCTTCTTTATTATAGCACTCTCATCTTGTATTCTTGTCTAAGAATCAAGAATCTCTTTATTATTATTTGTGGATAAGCTGTTAAAAATGGTAAAAGGAGAATTCTAAAGAGTGGCAGAGAATGTGGTAGGCAGATGGGAAACGAAGAACAGAAACAGGGACTGTAGTGGATACGGCTACGAGGATGTGTTAAAGCGATAACAGTTCCTCCATTGACACTAGCAGAGCATAAACGTTAAGACCGATTCCCAAGGGCACTGATTCCCATTAATGGAATGGAATTGAGCTCCTGAATGATTTTAATTGAATTTCAATTGTGCTAAAAGTTATCCTTTCTTATCGCGTTGCCAGAGCGAAAGTGGAAAGCTCCTTTACGTCATCAGTAAGTATTCCCCTAATTCTATCTCTCTCTATCGTATTATCCAAGTATTTGGAAGCGCTGCAAATTGCCGCGTTTCATCCCCTCATCTCTCAGCACTTCGTATGCCTTTTTACTTTCCATCTTATTTAAGAAAATTTTCAATTTAAATTAAATTTCATTGTTAACAACTAATATTTAAGCTTTATTTTTTTTTCAATATTTATTTCAAATGCACAAAGTTTCTTTTTTTTATATTCAACAAAAAAAAAAAAAATTTAAAGGTATTTTGGTCAAATGAGTGATGATGAAAGACTGACTCTCGTCAGAATAGGCAGCAAAACCTTACAAATGTGCACGTGTTATTTGAAGATTTTTCGATTTGTCTTTTTAACAAAAATTTTTATTGCATTTTTTTCTTTCTATTTAGTCTTTAATAATAAAAAAAACAAATGGGGGACTATTTATGGAATTTCGAAAAAGATATTAAAAGTTCTTTGGTTTTTTTCTGTCTCTGTTTTCTGTATTTTATCTTTGGGAGCACCTCTATTAACCGTGGCTGTGTTGTTAATCAATTAAAAAATTACCAGATATACAAATGATGTAAAGATATCAATTGACAATATAAAAATACAATAATTTTGAATTTATTCAGTAATTAGCCAAAAATGCTGATGATTGTGGCGATCGGAACGATAACGTGTGGTGACGCCAGTCGTCAATCTTTACCGGATTGGATGATGATCGGATCGTTAAATGTTGACGATTGTTGTGTACTCGTATAAGGGAATCCGGAATCTAAGAACTTTGAGGGCAATGCAGTAGTATAGTCTCGTATAGCCTCTTATTCTTTCACTGATGACCGTATCGCATTTAAAGATAAAAGCCCAGATTTTCTTGGTAAAGTGTTTTACAGCTCATAACGTTTATTAGCATCGAATCTTATTTTGGGCTTATCGTACGCAGATTCCGGACTGTCCAGTATCGAGATGCATATCAGCCGTTTAACTGAAAACTAGCAAACGTATTGTATTTTTTTTGTGTTTAGAGTTTATTTCTTCTGTTGTCTTATTTTCGTTGTAATTCGATTTGGTTACTACCTGGCCTCTAGCTAAGTAGCACCTTTCGAACAAAGTTTTTTTTTTGTTGCCTCCTTGAAAGTGGTTTTTTAATAAGGGCCAGGGCAATCGGGGTACACTGAACCAGTGGGGACCAACATCGAACTGGACTGGCATAGCTTGCTGTAGTCACTAAACAGATATATGAGGATCGTAAATTAGACTTTAACTATCACGTCACCATATCCAATGGCCTGGCACTTTATTCCATTTACATATGGTTGAGGAGGTCATAATGCGGTGTGCAGTGGTGCAGTGGTGCAGTGCTCAATTTCATTGAGTGACTGGACGCAACGAATGATTTCTGAATGTCATAAAACCTTTAATGTGGCCATTTCGAGTAGAAGACTCCACAAAGCTAGGAGCACAGTTACGTAAACCATTAACGCAAATCATGAAATACCAGATGCAGTTGAAATCTGTTTGAAAAAAATTCTACCAAACCAAAATCAAGGTGCTAACAATATTAATAAACTGAAGAAACGAGATACCTCAACACATCCCAATCGATATAAAGTCTATTAAAGTCTTAACAAATTTTATTGTCAATAAAATTTGCTAATAAACAATTGTCCTATCAAGACTCAATCGATTCGTTTTGCAAATACACTTACCCATTTTGGTCAATTCGAGGAGTTTAGTTTTTCATTAGAAGTTCCTCCTTTCAATAGAGACTTTGGGCAATCATTAACAAAAACAGCCTCGTTTATGATAGAAATTATGTTTTCATGTAATTTTGTGAAAGCTACAATATTGAACGCGGAATTATTGTATTTGGTGGATTTTTTATGTTTATTCTTTTCAGCTGAGAATATGTAACCAACTTCAAGTAAAAACTTCGTCATAAAAAGATGGAAAAATTTACACAAATCGATGGATTTGATCAAAAACAAAATATTTCCACAAGGCAGAACCAATTTTTCCTATTGGCTTGTTTGGTTTTTAGAAAATAATTTTAATAAACCAGCAAATTCCTTATCCTCATACAGATCTATTAGTTTACTTCAAATCTTACGTAAAAAATCATGCCTAATCCTTTATTTAGTTTCCGATCACAATATTCAAATTTACTCAACAATGTCGTCGCATAGTTAATTTCACAGGAGAATATCTTAAGAGGAAACCGCATCACTTTTGACCTCGTATAGCATCATGAATCGGTCTAGAAACTCAAAAGTCTTACTCATTTCATTTACCTTCTTATACTACAATCACACACCTACCAATATTATCACCAAGGAGCAATAAATCCAGAGAACTCAAAAATATCACCTATCACAACTGGTGTTCCACAAGGTGGACTTCTCGGTCCAATTGTATGCAATGTTTCCTTTAAATAAAAATGTCTGCATAAAAAGGGTTCTTATGAAAATTGGACAATCTTCCGTGGTCATATATTTTTTACCATCTCCATAGGGTATAGCCACCTTCTTTTTGTAAAATTTTCAGACTTTTACAGGTTTATTTAGTATTTGTAAAACGAATTTAATAAAATAGTTAATTTTCATCCTCAAATGGGCCTGTAAGTTTACCTCAAATCCTTGAAAATATTTTTCAAAATTCCGCTAAAACCCTCTTATTGTATTCTCGGTTCAAAAATTATTCCTAATCACAAATTTAAGTTCCGACAAAAGCCCTTTAGAAACTCGGAAGGCTCGCTTATTTCATTTACCTTCTTATAGTGAAATCTTACACCTGCCAACCCTATTTTAAAGTAACAATAAGTTCAGAAAACTCGAAAATATCACCGAAGGTAGAATATTCGGTCCTATCTACAATGTCTTTACTTACGATATCCCAATGAATAAGAGCCACCTAGACAGATGAGTCCACCATTATAATATGGGATATAAAATATTTAAATACCTTCGAGAAATTTACAATCCCAAAAGCAAAATATTCAAAATTAGTGGAGGACGAGAGTAAATAAACATAAAAGTATCCACATTATCTTTACTCATTATCGCCAATTTCCGTGGAGTATTTTTACTCCACAAAATAATAAAATGCAATATTTGACATATTATCTTGATAGTTGATTAAGATGGAAGCAGGATACCTCACTAAAAATGTCTGCATTTAAAACCCATTTGGACTTATAGTAACTAGCAAATTTCTATGTTCAGAATCATAAATTAAATATGACAATTCTTCGTGAATTGTGCATTAATCGTAGAAAAAAAATTTCTTTCCATTTTGTTTTATTTCCATAGTCTTTATACTGATAAATTTTCTTGAGTTATTTTCCCCATAATCTATATTGTGGCGCTAAACTGGAATTTGACCCATTAAATTTACAAAAGTACCGGATTATCCATTTTATAGTTTGAAAAGAATAGATCTGCTATGAAATATTTTTTTAAATATATATCTTTAAAAAGTCTAAATTTATTTAATTTGTAGTACGCTATTTTATATTATCTATTTTAATAATTTATTAATAGATTATTTAACTGACTATCAAATAGGCCGATTGAGTAATGGAACAGCAATTTTTTTTTACTGATTTTTGGAATAAATTTTTTTCAGCGGTGAGGCTCATTTTTCGCTTGGTATATACGGCAAAAAGCCTAACTTTTATATATAGAACTCTTAAACTTACAAATTACTTTAAAAAACTTATTATGCATTTTTTTTTGTGAAGGTGTAATTGGCCCACATTTCTTTGAAAATGAGGAAGGGAAGACGGTATAACGTCAATTCTGAACGCTCTGATTGTATCAGAACGCTCTGATTGTCGATTGGTCTCCAAAACCATGCGATATGACACCATTGGACATTTTCTTCACGTAAAAAATTGTATTTATTAAAATAATCTATAAACTTTAAAGCATTTAAAAATCAACATCAGTCAAGGCATGGCCGAATTACAGCCAGAAATTTGCAAAAAAGGCATCAACAATTATCCAAAAAGGATAGAATCCTGTGAAAAATGTTGCAATAATTATTTGAATAATATTTAATTGCATAAAAATGGCAAAATTGATTTAATATAATAAAATAAAAATGTTATCCAAATCTAAACTATAAATTTAGTTTATTTACTTTTACTTTCGGTAGCATACATTTGATAATCTAGATAGACAAATACCGAGTCTCTCTTCTTTTCGTAATAGTTTTTTTTAATTTTTTCTAAATAAAAATCGAAATATTTAAAAAAAACCGAAGAACAAATTAACATAATTACTTATTAAAGAGAATAAAATTTTGTAGAAGTAAATTGTTTTTCACATACTGTCACGTGGTCTATTTATATTTTGTTGATTTGTTTAAAAAATAGATATTCAAAAAAATCTGCCTTAAACCAAAAATTATAGTAAAAATATTCAGTTTCATTAAAGATATTAAAATTAAAATAATTCCTAAACTGATCATTTTCAAAAACCATTTAAAATGACAATTGATATTGTTGGTGTTGCCATATTACATTATAGTCTCATTTTTGATATTGCCATATGCACATTACGTTGGTGTGATGACATTTCTTCCTACATGAATATTTAGTTCACCACAAATTGAATTTTGCTTTGAAATCAAATCTCAAAAATTTTTAAAGAAAAGTTTTCAATTTTATTTTTTTTAAATAATTTAATGATAATTATTTTCCAGTTTTTAAATATTAAATGAAAAAAAAGGAATTAACCAAAATTATTATGGAATTGAAAGCTTTTTTTCGGGTTAATTATTGCGATGACAGTAGAATTTTTTCTCAAATTGGGACAATTAATATTGTTGGTGTTACCATATAATAGCATATTCCGTTTTTTGATGACAGTTTACATGGCAAGAGCTTACGTGGTGAATATTTAGTTCACCACAAATTGAATTTTGCTTTGAATTCAAATTTAAAAAATTTGTTAAGAAAATTTTTCATTTTTCTCTTTTTTTAATAATTTAATAATAATTATTTTCCAGTTTTTAAAAAAAAATTAAATGTGAAAAAGAAATACACCGAAATTATTATAGAATTGAAGGCCTTCTTTCTGATTTAATTTTATGAATAATGTTCGGGAATAGAACAGGAAAAAAATCCTTTTCTTAATCATAAATTTCATTTAGATATTCATATTTATTCCCTTTCAGATTAATTATTACATTTTATTTGATTATTTTTTTTGTGTGAAAATTATCTGATCTTGAAATTACAAACGTTCTGTTTACTTACGAGTATGTGCGAGCCAGCAAACGATTCAATTCAGACTGTACGATTACAAGGGTTGACTTGTTTTAATTAACATAAATTGTTCGTTCAAAAGACAATAAATAAAGGGGTGACAATCTGTACAGACTAACACTTAAATGGTAAAATACCAAAAACAATGTATAAAAAAAACACGAAATAAAAACGGGAACAACTTGAATAAAAATACGAAAAATTGAAATATTGTAATTCCGACGGAAACTCAAGTTTTCGTTTAGTTTTACTTGAAGAAATCTTCAAATTTGCAATATGTTGATTAGATTTACTTATGAATGTCCGTGGGTGAACATCAAATATACCTGGAATAATAAGAAAATTATTAATAAAATAATATATTTGGAAAAATGCCCCAGAAATTCCCAAAAATAGTTGAACAGCAGCGAAAGGTGATTTTTATTTTTTATCATAAAAAAAATTATATCAATTTCGGATCAGAGAGTTCCTATTTTGAATTCATATCTTAATTTTGTTATTGTTGTTGATGTTTTTTTTTATTTTCATATTTTTTTGTTTTGTTTTCGCTCTCTTTGTATAAGGTTTGCGCATTAATTCATCGACTCTAATTAAATCGCCAGTGTTAACAGCCGAAAATAATATACGATTTTTCGGAACAAAACAGCATAATTAGCAGGTAGCAATGCGACCAGTGAATGGCTAAATTGTGTAAATGGTGAATCGGTGAGTTAGACGCACATACGAAGGGGATGATGGCAAACACCAAACACCAAACACCAAACACCAAATACACCTAATCAGCATACAAAAACCATAAAGGGTCAAGAACAACTTAATTCCGGGTTTTTGTTATTATCGCTCTCACCCTTGGCCACTTTCGATCTAGTGGACCTACCCACCCTCGTTTGCTGCTTCACATTCGAATCGGAAGTATAAACACTGATTATGGGTAGTTTTATTCACTCGATTGACGGGTTCGATGTTTGCTATCCAACCGAAATGTATCGTTTACAAAAATGCAGTCTTAACTGAAGGCGAAATGGCACCCCAACTGTTAGAGCTGTCAGCACCGACAGGTATCCCTTGGTGTATGGAAAAGGAATTTGCATAAATCGGGATTGCGTGAATTTCCGAATCCTGTTGTTCAACCATTAACTTTTATGTGCCGCAGTTTATGCAACTGATGCTATCGCAGGGTTAACATTCCCACCCCATTCACTACAACGAGAACGGTTTTCCTGAATAACCGAACATACCTGCGATCTCAGGTCTGCTTATTTTGTTTCTTCTTGTTCACTTGACAGTTCCGATTAGCGTCTCATTTTTAGAATAAATTGTGTATCCTCATCAACCATAAATTTGATTTCTTTAAAAGAAAAAAAAGAAGAATTTTTTCGTACCTTGATTTAGTGACACTCGGCAGCATACCTTGGCTTAGTTTTCTGCAAATAACCTAAAAATTTACATTTCAGCACAAAAACTACAAGAAATCACTTGAAAAAAAAGAATTTTCTAAATAATTTGAAAATCGAAAGCGGGTGGGGGAGGGAGCAAGGTGGTAGGGTAGGGGTAGGGTCCTTACATAATTACTCGTAAAATAAATTTTGGACAAAATATTTGTTTGAAAGAATATTTTTTTTTATTCGGCCATTAAAACAAATTCTACCCCAAAACAGTCTGCTGCCCCCTTTTCCCCCAAACAGTTATTTTCTAATTTATGTAAATGGCCGATGTTAAAAATTGCTTGTAATTTTCCGCAAGTCAAAATTCTGCCATAATTTTAAGTGGTCATTAAAGTGGACAAAATCGTACACACCATATCGCATCGGTTGGTCCACTTACGAGTCCACGTTTCCGTATCCGTAGATGGTTGGTTGGCTACCACACTCCCCCCTAAGAAAACCCGTTCAATTTGGTCTATTTTCGCGTGTTTCAGAACCGAATCCAAATGCCAAGATTTTATGGGTCTCCAAGTAGCAAAAATGGCAATCGGTGTCTTGTTTACAATTAAATGGGCTGCGTGTCAAAACCGAGTTATATGCAAATTTATTAATAACAACTAGCTGACCGGACCCGTTCGTCATCATTTGGCTACTCAGAAGGACGTTAAGGTGAGTCGCACTCACGTGAACAGATTTTGTTTCGAAACAATCGCCACACTAATAAAGTGACGATGATTTTATCTTCGAACCAAATTTATATAAATAGAGAGAAAAGAGAATAAACGGGGTCCAAAAAGGGTGGATGGGGAGGTAATTATTATAAACAGAAATCAGAATTTGACAAGCGGAAATCTGATCCTATGCAAAATAGCTAAGAAAACCGTAACCGAAAATTACGTTGTTTTAATTTTTTCTTCTCAACTTTCCGAACAGAACAGAAAATCAGGCAAAGGAAATTAATACAATTTTTCCCCTTTTAACTAAAATATTTTTTTTATTTTTTTGTCTAGAAAATGTTTATTAACGTCCATTTTGTGCCTCCGTGTACACACACATCCATTGGGAGGGCAGCCATGTTGAGAGACGTGAACACAAAAAAAAGAAAACATATTATCACGATTTTAATTAATGTTGTTAAAATTTGAGAACATCTCTTCTAACGTGGTATTAAAATTCTGCTAATAAAAATAGAAATAAAAATTTACTCATCTACACCATTGAGAGAATGCCAATAAAATCGAAATATTTAAACTGGCCACAAACAAAAAATTGTTTTTTCTATTGTAACAGGCAAAAAAAGTTGATTGTTGACGGATTTTTACCCACGGTTGCGTATATTTTGACGAGTGATTTTTTTCTGTAAGAAAAATTACAGAAAAAAATCACTCATCAAAACCGTAACATGGCAATTGGGTTTATTTAATGATTTTTTGATTTGTTTCAGATAATGTCACATTAATTAATTGGTCATCATAAAATCGAATTCTTTATCGACGCAACTCCACGTTCGGCATTTGGCCCTCACCCCGTTCAGCGTCGTAACGTTATAACGCTGCGTTGTGTTGGGCATCCGGTCTATTCGTCATTTTCGAAACGAGTCCAGCAGAGGCCGTGCTCATCCACCTGAGGTATCCCAAGCCGTTCAGAGCTTATCGAACGCACGAATATCGGACCAAGTGTGGAAAAGTAACCCCTCGGCTTGGGGCTACTTCTGGTACGCATCGTAACTTTTTACAGAATCGAAAAAAACGAGAAGGGAGACAGTCAATAGAAGAAAAAGCAGAAGAACTGGGACCACTTCAGTGTGTCTACTGAACCGACAAGCTCAACATGCCCCACACAGGTAAGCTCAGATAAAAATGATTACTTTTACACCGCGAGTTAAAATATAAATTTCTGTGTCTGCCCCGATAATTTAGGGATCGTTTAGCCGTGTTTGCACTATCATAAAGATAAGTTGATGGTTGACCTATTTTTCTCTAACATTTTCGATATAGAATAAATCCGAAAAGCCTGCTTTATGGAATGTACTTTGAAAGCCAAACCGTCGTGATAAAAATGTGAAAATTCCGTCGGATTATTTTTCGCCTTGCACTTTTTTAATATTTTCCCCAAAGAACTAAAAGTTGCAGAATTTGGGTTTTTAGAACCGTCTTTTTCTTCAAAAAAAAAAGTGAAAACATTAAAAAAGTTCAGTTTATTCGCTGTTGATTTAAGGATGTCGTGCGAAGCCAGGCCAAAATCCATCGAGTATGCGGATTTTGGGGCAAAAAGTTCATTTTTTTTGCTCCTCAATTATTGTGGAGAGACTATTCAAAAAGAAGATTTTCTTTGAATGATGGCCCCGGAGTCGATAAAAAGTGTGAATGCCAAGTGCCCAGAGACCTTTGGAGGCAAATCGTTCTGATCAATAAAAAATTGAAGAATTTATTTGCAGAAGCAACGACGCTACTGACCTGCTGCTCAGGCGTTCTGCGGCGGACTTTATCGATTCTCAGTCATTTAATCTCAATGCTGACAACAGCCTGAGTGTGAGTTCTTTTCTCAGCTTCGATATCGGAATTATTTGAGTTGTGATCGGAAAAATAAATTCAAAATTGAAGGACAGTCGCAGTGGCCACAGCTTCCAGCAACTCCGGATTGCGTAATCGAAAATGCCACCCAGTCTCAGGTGCCGATTCGAATCGATTCGAGCCAAAGAGGGGAACAGGGAGGCGTTTCTCGAATGAATCTGAACGCGAATCCGATGCTCGGTAATTATTGCCTTCAGTCCGATTAGCATATTCACGTAGGCCGCCCTGTCCCCAAACTCATCTCGGTTAGCATTTCTCTCGGCACCTCTCCACCTGCCACGAACACAATCGATTTTTCTTCGATTATTTTTCTTTTACTTTTTACGTTAGTTTTTTTTTCAATTTTTTTTTATTAATATTTTCACCTTGGTTTGATTTGATTCGATTCGATGTGTTTTTGGTCATTATTCCATTCGATTGGTTCGGATCGTTTGCGTGACATTTCTGCCACGCTTTTCAGATTTCCACTCAAAATTGCTAATGGCAACCTTTTAGGAGCGAATATTATGTTTATTTCGCCTCAGCAAATCGGTTCTCGTTTTAATTGAATCGTGATACGGTGGATAATTTTAATAAATTTATCGAATACTAATTTATGAATGATTTTTTTTCTGGTTTCTTTTTCGTTGGTCAATCCGACTTGCTGCCCATTTATGACCATGGAAATTATGTATTACGCGAAACGAGGCGGTACTGGTACGTGGCGCGGACTAACCACGCTAATTTATGTGCAAATCGACTGTCGACTGTGTTGGTGGTGTTTTTTCGTTTGGTCACTAATAAAATCGATTTGCGAAAATTTCCCATTTGCCAGAAAGCAGAAAGAATCCTTTTCCATTTTCATTCGTTTTTGCTAAATTGAATTTGTTGGAATTTCGGAACTTTCCCATTAAGAGGTGGTTGGAAAATTATTATTCAGAAGCGGTACTGAAACCTATTTTTGTATTATGGATGGAGTGGTAGCTGTGCCTGGTGGCTGAGCTTTTGGAATCTGTATCCCCCATCCGTTCGGCAACAATCCAAACTACTCCAGGCACTTTGCAGATAAACGCTTCAGGCCAGATTGACTGTGCTCCATTCTTATGGCCGCGCAATAAAAACTGTGTTTATGATCAAATTGAAGAACTGCCGAGCTATAAATGGACATACGAACGAACAGTGGACACCACTCGGCGAAATCGACACTTAAAGATGGGAGATTTCTCCCTGGTTTCGGGGGCAATCGGACCAATTGATTATTCTCTGTCGACATGGATTCATTCAGTTCTTCTACACAATGTACTCAGAAGCTAACCACCAACCACTTACGTTGTTAGCTTTTTTTATGGCGAGTATTACTTGCAAGTTCAATCATCACCCATCATCACCTGGCGTAATAAATTTACCAGACAACAACTCTTCGATGTGTTCAAGGTGTGAGTCCGTTCAATCCGTAGTAACTCCGTTCGGAAATTGTCTTTTCTGCACAACTCGTTAATATGGAATTTAAGCAGTTACGGTGGCAGTTTTTAGCTATTAAATGTCCTTTTTTTTATTAACAATATAACATTTAGAATTACAATTAAATAATATATTATTGTGTGATTCGTGATCCGAAAATTTTTTTTTTTTTTAAATTACAAAAATTGCGATTTTATTTTGAAAAAATGTAGAATTCTTAAGGACTTACCTCGAAATGGGTTTTCTTTTATTTTTATCATTGGTAAAAGCTGAGATAGTTTATGGTAATTTTTATTGTTCATATTATATTTTTTTTCTAATTAAAAGTGATTTTTTACAATCTCCTTTTTTTTGTATGAAGTTTATAACCTTAAAATTTGGTCTTTTTTTTTTTATTCAAAAACAGTTTATGAGAGCAAAACCAAGAATTTTTTTTTAATTTATTTTTATTTTTTATCTGCAATTATAATTGTTTTGTAATAAGCAGATTTACATATCATTTTAATTAACAATATTATACATTATGAAGTGGGAGTGAACATCCATCGGCGTTTCTCCAACTAATGAAAGTTAGATTCCTCTAGAAAATCTCTAGGTAATTGTCTCTTAAGTCTCCTATGAGTGTTTTCTGGTAGGACAGCTCAGGATAATTCTCTCATAAGTGGATTATGATGATAGGATAAATGGGAATGAAATTTTTGATAGTGGGAAATGCACAAGTCCTGAACAAAGGGAATATTTAGATTACAATGCACGGAGTTCTGTTCAAAAAGTATCACGAATTTTTTTTCAAAAATTATTTATTTATTTATGAATATCTATTTTGTCCCCTTCAAAGTAACCCCCACCAGATATTATACTCTTGTGCCAACGTTTTTTCCAATCCTTCAAAAAATAATTTTTTTTTTCCAATCCTTCAAAAAATATTCAAAAAATAATTTTTTGTGATATTGTTCAGCTCCTCCTTCGATGCCGTCTTTATCTATTCAATCGTAGCGTAGCGTCGTCCTTTCAAAGGGCTCTTCAGTTTCGGGAACAAGAAAAAGTCACAGGGGGCCATATCTAGGGAATATGGTGGCTGCGGCATTATTAGTGTGATGTTTTTGGCCAAAAATGGCAAAAGCTAATTTTTGTTCCTCCACAAATCCGGGCGTTTCTGGCGGATTGCTTCACGCAACTTGCGCATAACTTACAGGTAATATTCCTTATTGACCGTTCTACCCTGTATCAAGAACTGATGATGCACCACGTCCCTGCAATCAAAGAAAATTGTAAGCAAAACCTTCACATTCGAACGAATTTGGCGCGCTTTCTTCGGTCTTGGCGCGTGCGGCAGCTTCCATTGGGTTGATTGAGCTTTGGTTTTCACGTCATAACTATAAACCCATGATTCGGCACCTGTTATGATCCTTTGGAGCAAATTTGGGTCGTTGCGGACAGAGTCCAACAGCTCCTTAGCAATGTTAATGCAATGCTGTTTTTGGTAGAAAATGAGCAATTTTGGTACGAATTTCTTGGCGACCCGTTTCACGCTTAAATCATTGGTAAAAATCGAACAGTACGAGCCAATCGACATGTTTAAGTCCTCAGCAACTTCTCTAACGGTGATTCGATGATTGGCCAATACTATTTTCTTCACTTCATCAATGTTTTCGTCTGTTGTTGACGTGCTCAGGTGTCCGGCACGCTTTTCGTCGTTCACATCTTCTCGGCCCTCTGAGAACATTTTGTACAACCGATAAATGTTGCTTCGGTCCAAGGTAGCTTCACCATATGCCACAGTCAACATTCGAAATGCGTCTGCGCAATTAGTTTTGTTTTTCACACAAAATTTGATACAGATTATTTGATCGATTTTTTGGAATTGGCAAAAATTGAAGACGAGCCAAAACACGTGCAAACAAAGCAGCTGTCAAAAATTAACTGAATATTCAAAATGGCCGAACTTGTCGGCATAAGTGAGAGACATGAGTACCAACATAACGCCACAAAAAATCGAAAATCGAATACACGTAACCCGCGGAATTCGCGATACTTTTTGAACAGACCTCGTATTACATTGTTACGAACATAAAAGGGGGCATCAAAAATTTTACGGAGGATCTTGGATTATAAGGCCATGATATGATAGGAATTGGGAGGTTTTGTTGAATCTCAAAGTTCAATTCCCTATATCCAAATAGGTTTTATAATTGTATTGTAGATTAGAAGTTTACTTTTGATTGTTAATTTCGAGCATTTGTCCAGTAGTTTAAGAGTTGTAGGTAACGTCTATTAGCTTCAACTCTTTTTAGGCTAGTATGTGGGTTCCATGTTAATATCTTGTCCAGGAAAAGTCACAAATTACGTACTTTATCATATTACTATTAAGATATAAAGGGGTAGGTTTTTCTTGACAAAGTTTGAAAGTAATGTGACTTTTAACTCTTCTGTTAATTTATCCTCCCTCACTCTCCCCATCTCATAAACCAGGATTGAAGGTGGTGGATATGGGATTGTAAATTGTTGGAAGCTATGTCAGGATTTGCATGGGTATTAAGTATGGCCGTATCATCTGCATAAGTAGCAATGATAGTATTAGGATCAGATGGGATGTCATGGGTATAAATATTATATAAAACGGGACCAAGAATACTGCCTTGTGGTACTCCGGCTAGAATAGGATTCTGAGTTAATTGCAACTTGGAAATAACGTTGGGAGGGATATGAATTTATGATAATGTAGTATGTTGAAGGGAGAGAGTTCTTGAGGATCAAAAGTTTGGGAGATATCTAAAAATACTCCTGGGCAATACTCTTTTCTCTCAAGAGAGGATGCAATGTGATCAACAATGCAAGGAATATTTTTTTTCATTAACTAGGGCTAGGTAGAGTCGTTTTACTAGGAGTTTTTCAAAAATCTTACCAAGGATCGGTAGAGAAGGCTGATAGGTCTGTAGGAAGAAGCAGAATTAATGGATTTCTTAACCATAACCAGGGGTTTTTTTTTTAATTGGAAACGTGCAGAATAGTTGATTTAATTTCTGAGGGCTTAAAATTTTTGGGAGTAAGACTCATAGTTCTTCGATAATTTTTGTTAGTATTCGATTTGTCTTCTATATCATCATGTGGAACCAAAGTATTTACCAAATGTAAACCAACAATTAAAAAGAAATCATTTCATTTTTGTTTATCTAAAATTTTCTAGACCCTAATGAGTTCAAAACAATCTGAATTCCGTTTATCTAACAGCTGTAATCGAATCTATTAATTTTGATAACACCTTTGGCGGCATCTGCGTCCCCACCTTTTTCCACTGGATTATCATCGACTTATCAGCAAAATCCATACCAACAAATTACAAAGAATTATTATTTTTTAGAAGGAATATTTTATGGGAAATCTTGCTTAATTAGAACAGGTTTTGTTGAAGAAAAAACTGAGTAAACCCTACAAATGTCAACTGATCGCAAGTTTGTTGCTAGCGCATATTCGTCAACACGCAATCGAGTCTCGAAATTATTGTAATTAACCTCGAATTTACTTTGTCAATCGCATCGTGAGCAAAATCCACGAAATTCTTTTGATTTTTAATAAAGAAATGGAAAACAATAAAAACTTTTTATTAATTTTTAAAAATTTTCATGTCTATCTTATCAGTTGCATAAAAATTCCATTTCAAAATTACTTAAATAATAAATTTGAAGGAAAAAAAAAACATCATCAAAGAAGAAAAATATTTTTTTATTGAATTGCAATTAATTAAAATATCGAAACAAACATAATTACTTGATCATAGATTATGTTATATGTTATTTATCAGTGAAAATTCTTCTTTGACGAATTTCGATGGCAAAATAAAAAGAAAAATGTCCAAATCTGATGGCATCGCACGAATCATCACTACTTGAATGAGCGCACGGACGAGTGAGCGTTCGGGGAATTTCTGGAATCCAATCGTAGTCCTTATCTCGATCGATGCAATCGCAAGTGGACATCATGTCAGTACGAGTGTATCTGTCGGAGGGCAATTTCGTTCACACAAAACAGAAAACAAAGTGTACATCATCGGAAGTGAGGTGGCCGACGTGTTGTAAAATTACACAAAATTCTGTCGAGCCGATGTCCTTTTTTAGGCAATTTTACTTAATTTTTCGTATTTCTGTTCATATTTTTTTTTTATTGTGTGCGTCTTTTTCCTTTGCGCAAGTACAAGAAATTAACAATTCCACCTGCTATTACTAATGCTTAGAACATCCCCAGCCCCATTCGAATTGTGTTATCAAGAAAGGAAGGATGGCACCTTAATGACTACTAGTTGTACTCGAGACTCGTATCAAGATTATTTCGTTTGTTTTCCGAACGTGGGCCTATTGTTTTTGGCACGTTGTCCTTTTCGTTATGAAGAATGAATTCGGTGGCAATAATTCGGCGATGTTCGGACAACTAATTGCGTGCACTGCCAGGCTCCTTACCTGAGTTCGAACTGCTCACCATGCACCTTACACCGACCACCGTTCATCAGGCCAGGCCGGCTGCCATAATTCCTTTCTGTCCTCTCGCCGGACATTCGGAAAATGTATGCGATAAATTAAACGAGAGTGACATAATTATGTACTTTTGCTAAATGCAATCAGACATAAATGCATCGTAAATTTAATTATTAAAACAAACAAACCGCTAAAAGAATAATGGTAAGAGCACGTAAGAGCTGCTCGTCATAATTGCTGGTCTTGTCGGTCAGTCCGTGTTCGTCTTTGGTCTTTGGTTCCGAACCGACTCACCGGTCCGAAACCCAACGAGTCTATCTTGAATGGGTGAGCGGGTTCGGCTCACGCACCGCGTTACTCCGCTTCCGTACTTGCGTGAATAATTTCTCCTTCAATGAGATTCGAAATTTAAAATTACCTCCCGGCGGTGTGGCCATGTTGATCGATCGATCATACTCGGAATGCCTCATTTTGAAAATTTTTCCCAGTGTCCGAACAGATTTCCCAACAGCTGTGGACTCCCGGTGCTCTTTCAGTCACCGCGCCAACAACCCAACAGACATCGCAACGAGTGCAATTTTAAACAATGTTGAGCGCAAGTACAAGTACTCTAATTACCCTTAAGTACTCAACAAATTACAGGCACTTAGGATTAAAATTATAACACGTGCTAAAGTAAACACATCAATTGCAGAGCGGCTGCCACTCGCCACCGTCTGTGCTGGTATGATCCAACGTAAAAGGGTGCCCCTTTTCGCAGAGTTCTCTTTCGATGAAGACCTTACATATTGGACACCCAGCAACGTTGATTAAATTATATTGGACGGTGTAATTTTCAGTACATTTTAATGACTTTTAAACAGGATATTTTGCATTTCTGAGACTTACGAATTTTAACTTAATTTTTAGTTAACATGATTTCAGTGACAAGGTTTTTGACAGAAATATGTTCAGCAACAAAATCTTCAGTGTGAAAAAATTCTTCAATACAAATTTTGTTCGTAAAAATTTTCTCAACAACAATTTTTTTCGGTTAGTAAAAATGTTTCTAGCAAAAATTCTAACTGAGTCGAGTAAACAAATATTCTGCAAAAAGATTTCTAGTAAAAATATTTGCAACGAAAAAGTTTTCATTTAAATAAAATTTCCATTAAAAAATTCAAAACTTTCTAGTAAAAGAATTTTTACAGTAAACAAATTTTCAAAAAAACAATTTTAATTAAAAAATATTCATATTCCAGCAAAAATTGTACAGCAAAATGTATAGCAAAAATTGTATAGCATAAATTTTACAGAAGAAATTGTACGGCAGAAATTTTACAGCAGAAATTTTACAGTAAAACTTTTATAGCAAACATTTTATGGCAGAAGTTGTACAGGAAAAATTTTACAACAAAAATATTATAGCAGAAATTTTACATCAAAAATTGTTTCGGTTTTTGATAAAAATTGTTTCAATCCAACATTTTGCAGATTTTTAGTAAAACAAGTCCGTAAAAAAATGTTATTAAAAAAAGTTCTTACATCAAAAATATTACAGTAAAATTTGTTTGCGGTAAAAAATTTCCAGTATATATTTTTCCTGTTTTTGGGTAAACTAATTTCAATAAAAACTAGCAGCAAAACTGAAAATATTCATTTTCGACTAAAAGTCCGGCAGCGAAATTCCGGCTTTAAAAATTTTACAGCAAAAATCCACTAGTTAAAATTTTAAAGCAGCAATTTTACATCAAAAACTGTTTGCGTTTTTCATCAAATTTCTTTAGATACAAAAGTTTTCAGACTTTCAGTAAAATAAGTCCATAAAAAACTGTTATTCAAAAATGTTTCTTTATAGAAAACTTCTTTTCGATTTAAAATTTCAGTACAAAATCAGCAGTAGACATATTTTGGGGTAAAAGATTTAAAGTAAACAAATTTTCAGTAAACATTTTTTCAGTTTTGGTCAAAATAATTTTAGTAAAATCGGGTCAGTAAATTTCAATTAGAAAACTTTCATTGTCCAGAAAAATTCAGCAGTAAAAATTTTACAGCAAAAATTCTGCAGCAAAAATTCAGTAGTAAACATTTTCTGCCAAAATTTTACTCCAAAATATTACAGTAAAATTTTTTCAATTAAAATTTTTTTGTTAAAAGTTTACTGTAAATATTTTTGCTGTAAAAGTTTTCTCAGATTTTTAATAAAAATTACCAGCAAAAGAAATCCCAGTAAATATTTTTGTTGTTTTCGGTAAAAACTATTTGAGTAAAAACTGATCAGTGAATTTTAATAAGGAAACTTTCATTTTCTAGCAAACGTTTTGCAATAAAATAGTTGCAGTAAAAAAATGTTCAGTAAAATGACTTTTGCAGTAAAAAAATGCTGGAAGAATGATCACCGAAATAGAAGCGTAAGAAAAGATTTTTCTCTGATCCGTCACTGATATGATCCAAGCCCACCGTAATTATGGCTAGAATCTTGGATGGATCTGATTTTGATGTGATGGGATCGCGTCTAAATTGAAGATTTGAAAATTGCGATGAACCAGCGGCTCAGTGATTCAGTAACTAAAAGGTAAAAAATTCGAGGAGTTCCGAGTGCCGGAATGATTATAGCGTGCGTTAATGGTGCACGTCGTGTGCCCATCATAACCGAAAAATATAATTTCCCGAGAGGCGCAAGTCCCTCGGAAAAGGGAAAAAACCAAATTGACCATTGCACCTTTCGACTATTTACAAAATGCAGAATGCTGACGGTCGGTCGTTCGATATTTGATATTTGATGTGCACTTCGAAATGTGGAACTGGTCCTCGCGTTGACAGAGTGCGGCTGAAGCAAGTGAACTAAACTGCAAAGTGTGCAATTATAATTCCATCATCGCCGAAGGATCCACCAGGACGTGAAAAAACTAATCGCGTGGATCTTCCTCCACTGAGCGCTCAGGATTCAGCAGTTAGTTTAGGTAGTCCTCGATTTAATAGCCTGCGTAAATTGGCCTGCAAGTGCTCGGTGCACGATACCCGATAGCTAATAGTCGATGCGAATCAGTGTTTTTTTATCAAAAGCCAACTACGCATAGGCATCTACACAAAGTAGCGCAGGAGCCCAACGATACTATCGAAAACCGACTGACCGACTGACTAACTACTTTTTGGCTCGATTCATTTTGCTAATGCGCTCGGCGGCAGGTGCCATTTTTTGCTTGTCCCATTTTCATTACCAAAAATTACCTGCCCGCTCAAATCACTCCTCACACAATAATACTCTGTGCACACGTCCTGAAAACATTTTTTTTCTTTTTTTCCTTTCTTAGCCAAATTTAATGTCACAAGCAATCGAATTATTCCCAGTCTGCGCAGCCTGCCTTTTGAACTTGCACGTTCAACTATCAATTACCGCGGCCACATTACGATCACCTTTGCATTCCATTAGAGAAGAGCTCATTTTGAGAGATCGCAGGAATACCTAGTCTATAATTAAGATATTTAAACGGTTCTGAATTTAATCTAAACGAAATAGAAAAAAAAGGGAAACAAATTTACAAAATCACCTGTAATCGATTCGTTGCTGAACAAGTGCAAGTTCTGTGATTGACGTGCGCTTGTTGTTCATCGAAAATCCATCCGGAACTAAATTGCTAACGAATCTAATTCACCATAAAAGATATTTTTTCCGCTTGCCATTTGAGTTTCAATCGTAGTCAGATTTAATAAAATGAAAAAAAAATTCGTTTTTGTTTTTAATTACAAACTGAATCCTTGAAATTTGTTTGTTTTTCTCGTCAACTTATTGATTTTTTTCATATTAGAAATATTGATTATTTTATCAATAATTATTTCTAATATGAAAAAATTCAATAAGTTGATGAGAAAAACAATCAAATTTCGTTGGAAATAATATTATTGATTATTTATATTGTTTTTAATTATAAAATTAAAAAAAATGGAAAAAAATACTAAATTCTGAGTAAATAAATTGAGTGAACATTTGTAAGTTTTCGACGTTTTGTGTTACGCGACATTTACTAGATGAAGAGATAAAAAACGAATTTAATCGCAAATAAGTGGTTTTTTAATCGCAAATAAACAAAATAACGTTTATCTTTTTTTGTTTAATTATAGTAAAAAGTATTTATATAATAAAGTTTTTCCGTCGATGCTTTTAGTTTAATTATTCCGGATCGCATTTGCAGCGTAAATGTTCGTCTTAAACTATTTACATTAATTGATTTATTGGTAAATTTTACAAAATCGACAATTTATCAAGAATTATTTTTTTTTTCTAATTATTTAATTGCATTTTTATTAATATTTACCGATTAATGTTCTCCGATTAAACCCAACTCATCATCAACTGTCATTTAAGTCCATTATTACCAATCGGTTTGAGTATATGCTAAGCGCATTGCAGTACTCGTTCGAGTTTTTGACTTTTTGTAAATTTTGGCCGCGATCGATCACATTCGATGCGACGAAAATGTCGACTGGTTCAGAAGCCAAAAGATTTAAGTTTTTCTGAACTGTACGAAATATTTGCCATTTGATGAAGGGGAAAAAAACCTCACTCCATAAATACAAACTGCATTTTAAGTGTATTTATAAGAAAATATTTATTCTAATTCAAGATTTGTAAGCAATTTCGGAGTAAATAAATTTTTTTCCTGATTCGTTTGTGAATGGACCGAAGTCCAGTAAAGTGGATCGAAACGGGCAATTTTTGTTGGTTTCTGATTGCGACGAGAATCAAAACAGCAATTTCAGATGTCAAAAGGGATTGCCCATAAACAAGTATTTATTGTGTTCATTACAGTCACATCGAACTGATGATGGTGATTTTTGTTCATGTTTTCGCATTTGTTGGACAGTCGATTCGAAGTGGAACTGCAACGTTGTGAGTGTTTTGAAAAATTAACCTCGCCGAGGGATTGATTGAAATTCTGGCTGCTCGCCAAAGTAGCACTTCTGAGTGCGAAGTGTGTAAAAACAGCTTTCGCAGCTGTTGATTGATCACCTCTCGACTAATATCTCTGGTCTGGCGGAGTTTTTCTACTTCCTTCTTCGCCGGTTCCGATCCGAGCTGGCCGATGATGTTCGATGACGAGAAGTTATCACAATGACCACGCAGATGATACCAATGACATTGCCTCGAGAGTATCTGGAATCCAAATGGGCAGTTCGGCTAGCGTGGTTGATTTGTATTCCCAACTCGAAGATGAATCGCCAACCAAAACAATTGGTCAGGACAACCCCAAAAGTACTCCTTTTCCAAATCTTAACTCACTGGGCAATTTTTCATTTGCATATATTTACGTGGGATGGTCCCGGTCAGTGTCGTCATCGTCGTTGTTGTATGCGAAATTCTGTAAATTCCATTTTAATTTGATGCAATCAACGCGACAAGGAAAGCAATCGTTTTTACATACACGAATGCGAGAACTCGAATGCTGGTCATCGCATTCGCAGAGTTCACGAGCAAAAGTGATAATTGTGTTATTCGTCAGTAATTTGTTAACAGGTGCCAACTACAAGTGTCGCAAGTGCACGCAAGATTGCATTTTGTCAACGAACTCATAATTGCTGCTCCGCGAGCCCCAAGCAAATTGCTTTCGTCACTAACTGAAGTCCTTAGTTCACTTGTGATTCCTTCAATTATTAAAAGGCACTTAATTACCGGCAATTACTTCCAATTATTTCATTGTACATACTCTTCGTCGATCGTCCCACCACACCTCCTCTTAGCCAGTACACAGCCTTGTTGCCATAAAAGTAGGTGCTTAGAAAAAATCATCTCACTTGTACAGGACATTCGGCCACCGGACTTGTGTGCGTTGTGAGAAAATTTGTCGATAATAAAAAATCGAATCTATTCCAAGTGGACTGAATATGCGATTGCGATAAAAATGAATATGACTACGGTGGGGCTAGGAAAGGGTTGAACAGCTCACAGACGAATAGGAAGAGAAGAGAGGAATTATAAGCATTGGGAAAAAAGTGCAAGAATCGTTTCGATTCAATTATCCTGAATGGGAATGACGGTGCATGGGAGGACGAATCGAATTCCCGCGATCTCGATCGATACCGAGACTGTGCAAGTAAAAATTAAAAATTCTCATCTCGTTAATATCGAACACATCGCGATCACAACAGCGTCAGCACAAAAACTGTTCCGCGGTTCGTTGTGTTCACAGGACAAGAACGGATCGCAGTTGTTGTTCGATTGGATTTTGAGTGTCTGCGGCCACAAAAACCGATTCTGCAACGGATCGTACCTAACGGCAAGATATTGCACCAAAGACAAGAATGCCAATGCCCATAGACTCTAGTCGAGCAGATTTAGAGAAAGAGGAGAAAAGAAACAAACCGAACCGGATTGCGGATCAGGTCGAAGCAGCGGTCCAACCTAGCCAAGCCCTATTCGATGATGAAATCTAGAGACAAGCGGAAGGAGGCTGCTGATCAATGCATGAAAAAGCGTTCATCCTGGCGATGTGAAACATGAACGGACTGAACGGTTGCGGTTGGAACGGCCCGAACACTCCGAACAGATCGGACAGCATATTTTTGCACGGTCGCGATCGAAATATAAATTAGACGCACATTGATCACATGGCCTCTGGCTATCGATAGGCTACTTTTTGTCCGCACTCAATGCCACCGACTTACGAGTAGAAAATTCCCCAGAATCTGCTCTTTGGTGTTAAGTGGCTGTCGGGGGATGTTTTTGCCAAGTCAGAACCGAACAGCCGATCGAAACTACTAAGCTATAAATTGATCAACCGGTCTGCCTTCCCTCCCTTGCTCGTCGCGGCATCAAACTGGTCTAGTGGAGTGCTGGGCTAGAGGAGTCCAACAGGACCAGCCTACAGTCAGTTAAGGGGGGGGGGAGTCTAGGCATTACTGACCATGTAGCACCATCGGCTTTGCTTGATTATCGCATCAATAAGCATGAAGTGTGAATTACCTGGCAGCCGTCGAAAGTAATCGAAGGAGAAGCTCCAACGACATCTGACCTCCGGGCAGATTTTACCGGTCCCCATTAGA
This sequence comes from Atherix ibis, assembly GCA_958298945.1. NCBI lineage: Eukaryota > Metazoa > Arthropoda > Insecta > Diptera > Athericidae > Atherix > Atherix ibis. Next base: position 884,177 of record OY282607.1, on the reverse strand, counting down.
GTAATTAACAAAACTGCATAATTACTTGGAGTCGAGAGTCGACAACATGCTCGATTTTATTGCCCTCCTCAATCGGATTGATGGCCCTCGATACAATCTCATCAACAGTTCACACATCAAAGCCTACCTGGATCATCGGTCAAGCGTCTTAGGCGTTCGGTCAAAAGTTAGTCAATGTGCCAGGCTTATTAGAAGCACATAAAAAATTCGTAATCAACAAAAAAAAAAAACTTACAATAATTCGAACGAAAATGCCGCAGTGAGCGCGAAAATTGCATTTTTATGGGCGACGATTGCGTTCATCATTTTTGGCGGTTTTGCCAGCTGAGCTCCAAAAGTTGGAAGAACCGAATTTTTATGGTTTTCTGATTGAATGTGTGTCGAGGTGATAATTTCTCTTCATTTTGAAAAAATGTCCAAAAACAAAAAAAAAATTTCTTTTATTGCATTTTAAATTCACACTCGAAAGAGTTCCGTTCACGTCAGGGAAGCTGCTTAGTTACTGTGTCTCTTCTTAAAAGGTTCGTATTGGGATTTTTCCTTTTATTATTCAAAAGATTTTTTTAATTGAAGTTATTTAAAAAATAATTAAAATTTTATAGAAAACAGCAGAAATGAGGAAGTAAGCCCCGAAAAGACGGATTGTTTCCTTAATTTTCGTGTACGGTGAGAAGGGAAAAAATCCTTGTTGGTGATCATTATAATGGCCTCCTTCCCTCTAAACTATGCAAATTTTTAATTCGATTTGGACTGCCAATAAATAATTTAATCCAAAATTAGTAAAAAAAAATATTCCGTTTTTTACAAATTTTGGATTAAATAATTATTTCCGTTCACTTTCGATTTTTCTAAATATTTTGGAGCACGTGTTTAAAGAGAAAAAAGGCTACAAAAATTATCTCCTATTCTTTAAGGATAATTGCATGTAGAATGGAGAAAAAGAAGTCAACAAATTTAATCATAAAATTTCGAAAATGAACATTTCACCTTGAAGCGAACACTTAGGAAATTCTTGAAAATCGCCCGACTTGTCACTGAAAAATAATCGCACCCCCCACACCCTTCGTGAATCCAGGTGGACACAAAACACGCAAAAATAAACAAGATCGCATGTCGATCATTATAATTATCATGTGCGCCTGCTGATCGACAGACCGTTTGACTGGGGGGACGGTGATCTTATCCTAATTGAAAGCCAATCCGAACAGTAAATAAACTGAATGATCGCTCGTCAAATTTAAAATCACTGACGATGATGGTCGTAAAGTTTTATTAATAAAAATTATGATCAATAAAGACGGTTTGCAGGGTGTTGTCGTGTGCTGGTCGAAGTGGCCAAAAATTTGTTCGGAGACATTGTTCGGGCTTGAATGGTGCCGTCCCAGTCCAGACAGTGTGCAGACGGTGCACTTTTGAATGGGCGCACGTGGCTGCTGACACCGACACCATCCACATTCGAAGTTGTCATACTTGGGCAAGCGGAATGGGAACAGCAGACAGGAGACCGTGGAATGGAATTTTGCGGGATGACAACCAAGATAATTGGTCTCAATTCAGACTCGCTAAACCTGGTCAGTCCTTAATGAATGGCGACTAGTGCAGTGCATAATTTTTATTTTTACGTTTCTTTTTCCAACAGTCAATATCTGGTCATTAATGTGAAGGCACGCGAACCATCTTCTAACTCTTCCCCCTCATTGTCTGAAGAATTAGGATGTGAACAAAGGTTGTGGCACCGAACAATGTGGAATCGAGATCCCATCGTTGATCACAAAAATCTGTCATCGCAAGCACGTTCGATCAATTTCGCTAACAATCCACAAAGTGCACAATGTAGCCACCACTAGATCTCAAAGTTGATTTATTTTCGATTATAGGGGCTGAAAGGACAATACTCGTACAATATTTCAATGTCCACAAAACTGAGACTATGACGAGCCGCACCGTATGCGTATCATTAGCGTAAGCAATCCGCATTTTCAGCCGCTCGTCTCTGTTCCAAAAGTACTCTTCGATGGAATCTAGAAAATCCCATTCAATAAATTGGCCTATTCTCGATGGAGTATTTATCATCTGCTCCTTGGGGTTATTTTCATAAATTGGCATCGAATTAATTTGTTTCGCCTCAACTCACCCACCCACCCGCTTGCCACTCTTACTCGAGTACAAATTACTTTGCGTTTAATTTATTAACTATTTTCGGCTATAAATTAATATAAATTTTATCAAAAAGATTTTTTTTCTTTTAAATTTTTAATTTTATTGTGGTTTTTTTAAAAAAAAATTCTTTTTTTTGTTGTTGTTATTATAAAAACGAATTTCAAAACTTCAATTTGATAAAAACTCGCCAGGGTGAATAAAAAAATAATTTTTTTTAACATTTTCAGTTAAATTTTTTTTTCCTTAACAAAAATCAAAATTATAATAAAACGTAGTATAAATTTTAATTTATGGTTTATAAAAAAAAAGAATAAAATTTACTTTCTAACGAAACTACAAATTTTTTTTTAACATCATATTTTGGTCATGTTATGTGTTTCTCGTTATAAAAAGTTTCATTCCCGATTATTCTAGCGCAATAATCGTTTTATTAGAAAACTCTCCTTTGTTACTTTCATCATAAAACACGCATCGGCGTTTACAGAGAAATTTATGGTCCCTTTGTTCATTAGTTATGTGTTTCTCGTTATAAAAAGTTTCATTCCCGATTATTCTAGCGCAATAATCCTCTTGTTCGAAAACTCTCCTCTGTTACTTTCGTCATAAACACGCATTGGCGTTTAAAGAGAAATTGGCCACCAGATTTCTTGAGGTGTTAACATTTTTCGGTAATAAGCAAACGCCAATGGGTGGTTTACTCTCGCATGTCCCTCTGCGTTGTTCTGGAAGTACCTCGTCATAAAATCTGCCTGTTACAATGTTTATGAAGTTGTAGATATAAAAAAAAATGCACATTTCCCTGGTAAAAAAACATTATTTTTGCTTCTTTTATTTTGAAAGGGAAAATTTTGAAAGACACTAAAATTGTTTTTTGAGCAAATATACTTAGTAGTGTGGAACCTTCACCCACTAAAAACATCTCCTATGTTATTAAACCAATTAATTTTTTTCTGAGTTCTTAAACTAAAATTTATTCATCGATAGATCACCAAAGTTCTCCTATACATTTTTCTAGTCTATAATCCCAACATTACAAATATACCAGATCGAGTCTGGTTTTGACAATTATGAAGTTTGACTGCCTCGATATTGACATGCTGTTGTAATCTAACTACGTGTTTAGCAGGATTTTTTTTTATTATGCTGAGTACTTCCCTAATTCCTAGGTCTCGGCGTCGATCGTCAACACATATGAGGTCTGTTCAAAAAGTATCACGAATTTTGTATTTTTTCAAAAATTATTTATTTATTTATGAATATCTATTTTGTCTCCTTCAAAGTAATCCCCACCAGATATTATACGCTTGTGCCAACGTTTTTCCAATCCTCGAAGCACCTCAAAAAATCATTTTTTGTGATCTTGTTCAGCTCCTCCTTCGATGCCATCTTTATCTCCTCAATCGTAGCGTAGCATCGTCCTTTCATGGGGTTCTTCAGTTTCGAGAAGAAGAAAATGTCACAGGGGGCCAAATCTGATGAATACGGTGGCTGGGGCATTATTAGTGTGTTGCTTTTGGCCAAAAATGGCAAAAGCCAATTTTTGTTCTTCCACGAATCCGGGCGTTTGTGGCGGATTGCTTCACGCAACTTACGCATAACTTACAGGTAATATTCCTTATTGACTGTTCTACCCTGTGGCAAGAACTCACGATACACCACGCTTCTACAATCGAAGAAAACTGTAAGCAAAACCACATTCGACCGAAATTGGCTCTTTTTTCGGTCTTGGTTCGTGCGGCAGCTTCCATTGGGATGGTTAAGCATTGGTTTCCACGTCATAACCATAAACCCATGATTCGTCACCAGTTATAATCCTCTGGAGCAAATTTGGGTCGTCGCGGACAGAGTCCAACAGCTCCTTAGCAATGTTAATGCGATGCTGTTTTTAGCAAAAATCGAAGTAGAGCCAAAACACGTGCAATCAAAAATTAACTGAACATTCAAAATGGCCGAACTTGTCGGCATAAGTGAGAGATAAGAGTACCAACATAACGCCATAAAAAATCGAAAATCGAATATACGTAACCAGGGAGCATTGACTATATTTCTTAGTAGCTTGTTTTGGAATAATTGTATTTTATGTTTAGACCCTTAACTAATATAACACTGTGTCGTCTGCAAACGTGGCAATATATACTTTTTCTGATATCGGAATGTCACTGGTGAAGAGCACCTATAACATATGTTTAAAAATGCTTCCCTGCGATACTCCCGCTTCTACTTCTCTTAAATCAGAATATTCATCCGCTTGCATTATTCTAAATAATCTATCTAATAAGTATGATGTTAATAGTTCTACATACTGCTTGGGGAGCATTTTTTTCTCAGCTTATAGATTAGACTTTCGTGCCAAACCTTATCGACATCTAGGAATATTATTGTAACACGAAACAGAACTTTTACAATACTTTACTTTTCTGATTAAATTCTGAAAATATATCACAAAAAAAAAATAGGATCATCGAATCGAGGTTAAGTTTAATTTAAAAAAAGAAGTAATAAAAATTGTTTTAAAAAAAACCACATAAAAATAATATAAACTCCAGTTTTGAATGATGAAAAAATTAATTGTTGAAGAATGAGTAGTTTTCGTAATATTTGTAAGGGTTTTTAATGATTCTTTGTAGTATCGCCAGAAATTCTTTGTCTTGTTTTGATTTAATTTTTTCTTTATTATTTCCTTAAAGTAACTTAAAAGTAAATTGAAAATTTCTTATAGAATATAATAAAAAAAAAATATAAATTTGATTTTTTAAAAATGTTTTTTTGTTTTTATATCAAAAATGTCATTTAGTTTTTTTAATCTTTAAAAGGAAATTCATTTCAATGCAAAAATACGAGCTAAAAATTAACAATTTATCAATAATATTCGAGTTTATTTAATAATAAACTTTCAAACAAAAACAATGGTTTATAAAATAATATTATTCGATTAAAAATAAGGAAAATATTTTGGGACTGCATCGATCGATTGGAACTTTTAACTAAACATTTGTAGTGTTTAGTCGGTGTAATTTCTCGTTGCAAGACGACTCATTAGTGAACAGAATTTTTTTTTGACGAAATTAAATTAAATTAAATTATTTGCTAACAATAATGATCTTTTTCTTATTTTTTTTATCAATTATAAATACACAACAATATAGGATAAAAAGTCTTTAAAATTTACCATTTCTGGAATCTTGAAATAGTGACGAATTCCACTAAAGTCCTTATCGCAATAGGATTCAAAAAAAAAAATCTTTGAAGTCACTTTTAAAAAATAATATATTTTATATATATTTACAACCATTTACACTTTAATTAGATGGAGAAAAAAAACTAGGATGGCTTGATCCAAAAGTATCTGAAAACCGAATAGGTGAATGGAAATCAGTTTTTTCCAATTGCTTCGATTATTTTTATCAATTTTTTTTTATCCAAAAAGCAAACTGATTGATTTCGAAATGAATAATTAGAACTATTTGTTATTTGGTTTTCAGGTCAAGCAGGTGTAAATCAGTTAGGCGGTGTTTTTGTTAACGGACGACCACTTCCAGACTGTGTCCGCCGAAGGATTGTCGAACTGGCTTTAATGGGTGTTCGGCCGTGCGATATTTCACGCCAGTTACTCGTCTCCCACGGTAAGTCCTCAACACGTACGCGGCTAGTCCTCTCGTTAATGGTGGCAATTTATCATATACTCGAAAACTATCAACAACAAAAAAAACCAATAATTAAACCGACAAAACTAAATGCCAACCGACTATTTATGAAAATTGTTTTTTTTTTATTGTTCTTCTATCGTTGCAGGTTGTGTCTCGAAAATACTGACGCGCTTCTATGAAACTGGCTCGATACGGCCGGGCTCGATAGGCGGAAGCAAAACGAAGGTAATTTCAGTTCGTTTACGCATTTTATCTCTGAACAGCACGGAAACTCTATCAAAAGCGATGTCATTTGTCGGGAATGTCGTGCTGCGGTCGAACTGTTGACAGATTGTCGCGTTCTGGTTTCGTACGATCGTATCAGAACTGCTGGACTCCTCATTCCGTCGCGTCTTAATTTCCACGATTCCACACTGCTGATGTGCCATTCATGTGACCATTATAGTCTCGGCGATGTCCTTTTTCATTGACCGAATCTCCTTTACATACACTCAGGATTGGCTTGTCAACACACCACCCCCACTGTTTGTCAAACAATTTGTTTTCGACCATTTTCAGCCACGTTGAGTACACAAAACCTCGAACGGGTAAATGTTGTGGCACTGTGACACGACACTACAACACACCGCACCGCAAAATAATTTAGAAATTTTCCCCAAATTGTTGTTGTTCTTCGTTTTTCGGAACAAGTTTTCAGGAAAATCTACTGCATGGAAAATTTCGTTTAACAAAATTCCATTTTGTGTCGTCGCGATAAGATAGCAGAAATTGTTAATCAAAATTAAATTGGAAGTAGCTGTGTAAGTTTTTGGAGCAAAATCAGCCCCTACCCCTCAAAAACGAAAAAAAACCACAACGTTTAGTATTTAATTCCCAAAAAGGTAGAGTTTTCGTTGTCGGCACTTACAATTTCTTATTCCTTTTCAAAAACTACTCAAAGTTTCTTAAAGTCCTTTTTCTTCATTTTTCTTCATTTTGAATTTTTTAAATGGTATTAGTCCCCAACAATCGCCTCTTCCCGTCTAAATGACAGCACTTTTTGGGACTAGTAAGCCTCAAAGTTGTGCTCGATGGTACATCGCAGCGATAAATTGTGCTTTACAAGGAACATTTCGATAACGTTCTGATGGCGGGGAATGGGGGATATGATAGCGTAAAAAAATTTAAAAGTATCTTAATAAAAGGGGACGGATTAAGGGTATATGGGGGAAGAGATCACTACGAAGAACCTACGATCAAAAGGCAGGCAAAGTTAGAGAAGAGGCCACACTTTTACGTACAACACTAACAAGGCCTTCCAAGACTCTATTTTGTCACAGGAAGTGGGAGGTGGGGAAGAAAAGGAACTTAATAAAAAATATAAAGAATATTTTGATACAATTTCAAAAACAGGCAATTAATTTCGAGAAAAAAATTCAGACAAAATCACAAACCGAATTGTTGCTGGTCGAGTAAACGCGATTGTGATTATCTTCCCAGAAAAGCTTCTATGTGTAGGTTACCGTTTTTTTTCAATTTTTCTCACCTTTGCGTCCTCAATCTGAGTTCAGGTGTAAATCTAGCTTATAATTATGGGAGATTTTCCATCGCAAACATCTGCTCACATGGACTATCGTATCACCGTAGCCGTCGGCAGCTACGAAATCCACTGAATAATCGCCAACTTAATAAAATTAAGCTTCTGTACATGAAGAATATCACTTGAGCGAAGCTAATCAATCAATAGCTTCCAGTGGAAGAGGAAAAATTCATCCCCTTCGGTTGTACCAGCACACCCGACCCCAATTCGCGGCGACAGTGCACAAAGTTAAGTGTTCGCGCCTCTTCAACCACGACACTTATTGGATTTTGTTTGTTTTTGTAACCTTTTTCCATACGAAAATTGAATATTTTTTGTTAATAAACTCCGAAAAGTGTTAATTAAACGCTTTTGGGGCGATAGTGTTGGGCCCGTCCGCATGATAATTTCATGCGATGCGATTGAATCGCGAGTGGTCGACTGGGGGGAGGGCAGGGCTGTCATGAAGTGCGGGAACCAAAACCGATGTGCAAATGCGTTAATATCGCACATCGCCAACCAACTGATAGCGTCCACAGCAGGTAATTAAGTCCTCGAAGCGACGGTGGCTGGTTATTAATCGGTAGCTGATCAATGTCATCGAAAACAGCTCCGCTGAGCCGCAATCAAACAAATTGTAAATCATCGGCTATTTTTTCACCGATTAATCACCTTCGGGACTGCCTTCCACCCATCTCCCCCAAATCTCCTCAACAAAGGTGTTCCTGCGATTTTTACCACCTTCCGATATGTGCAATCGACACCGTGCTTTGTAGACTATACGCGCTCGTGTAAAACATGCACAAATCCGATGGAGATTTCCGATAAAAATAAATTGCGAAAAATTACAATTTCGAAACCATGTACGATATTATGTCTTCTCTGCAAGTTGTAGTCTCCCCTCTTTGCTAACACCCATCATGGAAACTATTAAGAAATCCGTAACCGGAAAATGTGGTAAATTAACATGAAAATCCGGTGAACAACGAGCGGCTTTTTAGTTTTAAGGACGAACCAAATTTGAAATACAAACCGTGAAGTGGGGCAGAAGGGTAGAGGTATTCGGTGAAAACTTATATGCAAATTTGTGGTGAGAAGTGTTTTTCCAGTAATCAATTGGTCATTTGGGAATATTATGACCACACTCGTTCGATGGAAGTAGAAGACCATCAACTGGACTGACTTTCACTTAAGGGACGCTTGCGAAAATAGTGGAACACGACCCTTTGCATCGCATTATCACAACTGAAATCTTTTCTGAAATATGGAAAATTCGATTTGCATTTGACGAGCGATTTTTTTTAATGTACAATTTAACCGTCAATAGAGTTGGTTTCTAGGACATGAAAAAATCACAGTAAATCGCCGAGGAGGAACTGTACATGTTCGTGTGCCAAAGAGCAAAAAAAAAACTTAATATTTTAATGACATGGTAAATGTAGTGTCGTGTCTGGGTGACGTTGGGGAAGACTGCTGTCATCCCAGGAAATCTGAACCCCACCATCGGTAAGATGAAATGAAATTCTTTTAAACTGAACCTTGGCCAAATACACGAATTTAGCTAAAGATCTAGTCAGGCTCCCCCGCAAATTAAAACTCTTTCACATTTAAAGAAAATCGCCCCATTTCGCCCTTCCGTGCAGTAAGTCATTTCCACGTAAAATGCACGAAACACACACAAAAAATCCGTTGTGAAAATGGAAGCCTTTTAATCCGCTTCAATTAATTTTGTTAAAACCGGTAGTAATTATCACTCAACAGAGTACGTAATCATAAATTAAATTTCACCTGCTAAACCTAGAATTAGGTCCCCTGATTTATGTTTTTAAATAAAAAGAAAAGAAAAAAAAACAAGAATTTTTGTAAAGGAATTCGACGCTAAAAGGAAAAAGTCACAAAAGTAAATCTGCATTGCCGCGTCGCTTTGATAGTCGAAACAAAAAACGGTGACATTTGTAGGGTTTTTAGTGCTAGTTTCGCAAAAATTCAAATATTTTTTATATTAAAATCAATTTTTTATAAATAATTTTTGACTTTTCCAAATGTTTTATTATATTTTTAATTAGAGTTTTTTTTGTTGTTGTTTTTTTTTATAGCAAGTAGCAACGCCGACAGTAGTGAAGAAGATTCTTCGTTTTAAACAGGAGAATCCGGGAATGTTTGCATGGGAAATTCGTGATCAGCTCTTGTCGCAGAGGATTTGTGATCCGAACTCGATACCGTCCGTGAGTTCAGTGAATAGAATTCTGAGAAATGGGGGCTTGTGGACAGATGAGATGACGTCGAATGAGCAGAATGCTTTGATGCATGAAACCCAAATGACGTCCGCGTACCTGAAACAGCAGCTACCCCATCTGTACTCCATCCCGCAACCGAACGCCAGTGAACCAAATACGCACATTGCCATGAGCCACAATCACAATCATGCTCATGGCCACAGTCACAGTCATGGCCACAGTCACCCCCATAGTCACCACGGAGGTAGTGGACAATTTCGTTATAGTAGCAGTCAGGACGCCACGCTGAAGAACTCACGTTCCATTCTGCCAATTCCATCGTCACAGGACTTGCCCATCAAACCAGCTCCAACTCTGCCAGTTCCGAATGCCAGTACAGTTGCGTCAGCCGCAGCAGCAGCCGCTGTTGCCACGGTTGCCGCCCGGATGGATACCCAGGATTTGTCATACCCGCACGCTTTGGCGGCGGCACCCGTACCCGCTCTAACCAAACACTGGCTGTGGAACTCGCCGCTCTTCTACTCGTCCCACAGAGGGCCCGAGTCGGGCTTCTTCCCATACGTTAACCACCAGTTCAACAGCTTTTTCCAATCCAGCCAACTAAAGTCCGAGAGTTCCATCGATCTAACGACAACCGCGGCATCCGATGCTGCCAGCGATTGCGATTCGGGTAAATCATCACCATCTGCGTCCAGCACCGTCTTGAGACCATCACCAACAGCAAACTCAAGCTCATCCTCCACCTCAGTAACGTCCAAAAAACGGAATCCATACTCCATCGAGGAGCTTCTAAAGAAACCGGAAAAGAAATCACGGCTAGACTGCGCCGATTCCAAGGCACGCACACACGTAAACCACCGCCATCCAGGAACCGTTGGCAAGGAGGAGCAGCCGTACTCCGATGACACTGAGGATTCATTGGAAAACGTGGAAGTTGTTGATTAACTAAAATCACCCACCAGCAACTTTTCATTTTTATTTTTTAGCAACTTTTTGAACGTACTTTTTAGACATTTAATTGTTAACTTATTTTAAGCTTTCGTCGCGTTACTCTCTTTGTCTCTCTATCTCTCTCTCTCTCTAACAGAATTTTTAGTTTTAATTCGAAATCTAAAAAGAAAATAGTTTTAATTATATTATTTTTGTGTAGAGAAAAATTCGATGAGAGAAAATATTGTAAGAGAAAATTAATAAAAAATTTTAACTAGTCAATTTTGAGGTTATTCTATTTTTATCTTTTGGTTTTTGAGGTCTAGGGTTTGTTGGTTTTGTGATTTTTTTTGTTGAGATAAGTAAATTCACTCAGAATCTAGTTTTTTTGAAGATTGATTAAAATTGTAGTGGTTTATTATTTAATGTAGAGATATTGGCTAAAAAAATCAGTAGCCGAGGTCTTGAGTAAAAATTTGAACGAGTTTCATTTCACACTGAATTGCCAAAAATAGAGTACGAGATCTGATCAAAAAGTATCGCGAATTTTGAATTACCGCGGGTTACGTATATTCGATTTTCGATTTTTTTTGGCATTATGTTGGTACTCATGTCTCTCACTTATGCCGATAAATTCGGCCAATTTGAATGTTCAGTTAATTTTTGGCAGGTGCTTTGCTTGCACGTGTTTTGGCTCGTCTTCGATTTTTGCCCATTCCAAAAAATGGATCAAAGAACCTGTATCAAATTTTGTGTGAAAAACAAAATTAATTGCGCGGACTGTGGTATATGGTGAAGCTACCTTGGACCGAAGAAACGTTTATCGATGGTACAAAATGTTCTCAGAGGGCCGAGAAGATGTGAACGACGAAAAGCCAAGTTCGGTCGAATGTGAAGGTTTTGCTTAGTTTTCGTCGATTGCATCATGAGTTCTTGCCACAGAGTAGAACGGTCAATGAGGAATATTACCTGCAAGTTATGCGCAAGTTCCACGAAGCAATTAGCCAGAAACGCCCGCATTTGTGGAATAACAAAAATTTGGCTTTTGTGGAAGAATAAAAATTGGCTTCTGTTGCTCACGCATTGTTGCTTGTGCGCAGATTTTTTGCCAAAAACATCACACTTATAATGCCCCAGCCACTATATTCCCCAGATCTGGCCCAATGTAAAGTCACATTGTTCTTGTTCTCGAAACTAAAGCGGCATCGAAGGAGGAGCTGAACAAGATCACAAAAAATGATTTTTTGAAGTGCTTCGACGATTGGAAAAAACGTTGGCACAAGTGTATAATATCTGGTGGGGATTACTTTGTAGGGGACAAAATAGATATTCATCAATAAATAAATAATTTTTGAAAAAACACAAAATTCGCGATACTTTTTGAATAGACCTCGTATGTGCCCGCTAATTTCCTAAAATGTCTTTATTAATAGTGACTGCTATATCAATGGCAACTCTGATGGCACAAATTTCTACATAATTGGGCTAGGTCCAAAGAGAAAAAATACCGTATGCCGCCGCACAGAAACGGTCGCCCACGCGTTGGATTACAGCAAAGGCCGCCTATCATCGTTTTAGGTAAATGCCATTTTCCAACTCAGCTCTTGCAGGAAAAGTTTCCTGTATAGGAGCGCGTCTGTTTTCTTCTTCCTGAAGCAGCACAGTTCGGTCCGATATATTCTAGCACTGAAGTTGAAGCTTAAAGTAAAAGTAAAAAAAAAAGTAAATTGAAAGCCAAAATATAAATTTTTCCAAATATTGATTCAAATAAAAATTACACAAATTTTTCCAATTCCTTTGTGTATTTTTTTTGGAAATTTTAAAACCCCAAACACTTAAAAAATCACCCGTTACTAAAATTAAGCGGAATTGTAAATTTACTAAAGTACCAAAACACGATTTCACTGAGGTCCGTTTACTTTTGCTAGGGTCCCTGAAGTCACTGAGGTCCTAATTGGGTCCCTGAGGTCCGTTTACTTTTGCTAATCACCAATGGCAATCGATGATGAGCCTTCAAAGTGGATTTATTATTTTTAACTTTCTTATTTTAAAGTTTTCATCAATTCTAATTTTTGTGTTCCGTTTTATTTTTATTGTTTAATCAAAATGGTTTCTTCCTTATTTAGTAATTTTTTTTAAATTTTTTTTTGTAAATTCTTCACAAATAATTGATGGTATTTATTTTTTTCTTTTTCTTTTCATAATTTGTGCGTTTTGGAATCTTGAAGGGGAAAAACGCATAATTTCGATAGAAGTTAAACATGCTAATAAATAGAAGTGCGTGTATATTTTCAAATTTAAAAAATTTTAAGTTTTCAGAACAGATCGCAAATTTGAATAAAATAATCGCAAATTTTAAAATTTAAAACAGCATTTTTAAAACATCGAAATTACACCAAAACAAAAATTATTAAAAAAAAGCGAAATTACTTCCCGGACAACCCAATACGTTGGTTTTCTAAATTTGAAATTTTGTGCGTGGTGATTTCAAAGCAAACGCCGAAAAATATGCAGCATTCACAAAATTTATACAAAAATGACGACGTTTTCTCAAAATCCGTATTTAAAGGTGTTTTTATAAAAATAGAAAATACAGTGTAGGAGAAATAGTTTTTCAGTTTTACATCCACAGGGGGGGGGGGGGGATGGTATCCAATTTGAGGAGTAAAAAAGAAAATTAGTTGGAAACTGAAAACCAAATAAACTTAACTACGACGTCATACGAACTGGTATTAAGTTGATAACAGTTCCAATATGGTTTGTAACTTTGATCATATTAATTAGAATTGTTTTTTAGTTCGTCAAGTGTTTGAATCTTTGATAAACTGATGGTAAGAACTGATGCAGCCAGTTTTGGGAACAAACATCACGTTCCAAATTTCCTTATATATCATTCGTTAGAGTATTTACTAAATAACACATATTTTCGCAACTGTTCGCCTATGCTTCGACTTTCGGATCAGTGACTTGAGGGGTTACTTAATTAATTGGGTCCTGTCCATTTACTTTACTAATCGCCAATGGCAATCGATAATGAAGCATTTAAAGTGGATTTTCGTTGAATTTTCTAGTGTACGAATCATCTCCGAGCGTTCAGCACGGGATGTTTTCTTGGCTAAAAAACATTAGCACAGACACAAATGAAGTGTTGTCTGTGGTTCGTGTCGAACGAATCTATGTAACGTGTTGAAAATGGTGGAATTTGAGATTTTCTTGAGAGAACAAACGAAAACGGAACGTGTATTGGCTATTCTGAAGGGAAGAACTTTAACTAATTTTTAACAGAATTCTTTATTTTTTAGTAAAGTTTTCATTTTTGTTTTAATTCAAATTAAGTAGAAATTAAATTAATTATTTTTCGTTTATTTACAATATATAAAAAAAATTACTGGAAATAAACTCAATGAATTTTTGTTAGGAAATTCTTCTTAGTTTAACTGACTTGGCCGGAAATGTTTGAAATAATTTTGAAAATTTTACAAATAATCATAATGGTAGGAAATAATTTTTAGCAGGTTGAGTTTGTGACAAATTCCCAAGAGTCCTCTACTCCGAAACTTTTATATTTGAAATTTTTTATTGAATTAAAATCCATTCTCAAAAGTATGGCGATTAAGTTTTAGGCTATTCAATCGCCACCAACCCTTCTACATCAGGCAGTTGACCAAAAAACCTATTAAAGAATCTGCTTCCGGAAAATACTCGAAATTTGACATGAAAATTCGGTGAACAACGAGTTGCTTTTTAGATGAGCCCATTTGGACATACGAGCTTTTATGTAAAAAGGTGGGAATTTCTATGCAAATTAAGAAATTATTTTTAAAAAAGATATTGTGATAGGACAGAAGTAAAGAAGATATTTCTGAGGCCATCATTTAAATACCGAATTTGAGTTCACAATAATGGATTATTATATGTTGTTGTACGAAATTGCTGACAATATGCACTTTAGATTAAAGATTCTTTAATCTAAGATATGCACTGATTAATGTTGACAGATGTCAAACTCATAAAAAAAAACTATGGAGTGCCCATGGTAGCTTAATACGCTCACTCACGCCATCTATGACTAAACAGCGGATTTAAGCTTATACACCTGGTATATGTGACTTTGGTCAGACTATTGTATCCAAAAGAAAAGTGTCTGAAGGTCCTATTGACCTGTATTTCTTTGAAAATTGTAAAAGAAACGATTGTTACCCTTAATTCTGAGTGCTATGGCCATATAATACCCAACGAATTTTAACCTGACTTAAAGGCTTTTAATCTAGACCATTTGTGGTTTTAATAAAATATTGTCACTAGCCATAAAACATGACAAATTTTAACTTTATTGCGCGAAAAGTTCTTAGGCCGCGTAATTTTGAAATTTGTTGATACCAATTAGACTCAAAAATCATACGATTTGACACCATTGGTATTTTTTATAGTACTACAAAAAAGTTCATAATTACACAGACAATCTTTAAATTTAATAGCATTTAAAAATAAATAACATCTCTTATGTACGAGGTCTGTTCAAAAAGAATCACAAATTTTGAATTTCCGCGGGTTACGTATATTCGATTTTTGATTTTTTGTGACGTTATGTTGGTACTCTTGTCCCTCGCTTATGCCGACAAGTTCAGCCAATTTGTTTTTGATTTTTGCCCATTTTCGACAAAAAACAGAATCGCATTAACATTGCTAAGGAGCTGTTGGACTCTGTCCGCGACAACCCAAATTTGCTCTAGAGGGTCATAACTGGTGACGAATCATGGGTTTATGGTTATGACGGACAAGAAAAAAATTGGCTTTTGTGAAAGTACAAAAATTGGCATTTGGTGCTCACGCATCGTTGCTTGTGCGCGAATTTTTAGCCAAAAACAACACACTAATAATGCCTCTGCCAACGTATTCCTCATATCTGGCCCCCTGTGAGTTTTTCTTGTTCCCGAAACAGATTCTTTAATCCATTTTTTGGAATGGGCAAAAATCAAAGACGAGCCAAAACACGTGCAAGCAAAGCAGCTGTCAAAAATTAACTGAACATTCAAATTGGCCGAACTTGTCGGCATAAGTGAGAGACATGAGTACCAATATAACACCATAAAAAATCGAAAAACGAATATACGTAACCCGCAGAAATTTCAAATTCGCGATACATTTTGAACAGACCTCGTAATGAGCGAATTACAACGCCAAATGTGCAAAAGAAAAAATATCAAAACGATTGAATCCTGTAAGAATTTTTATGGTATTTTATTGAATAATTTTATATTTTATGCATAATAGCAAGAAATTACGAAATATAATTTTATTAGAATCTGAATTTGAATCATATTTGAGTAAATTGATTTTTTTCTCTATAATAGTTAAGGTTGGCAGAAATTTACAACTGAAATAAATATCATTTCCGGTATAATATAATACCTACCACTTCCGTCGAAAACTAAAATATTCCCAACCTATTTTGATCACAAAATTCGATGGTAAAAAATATTTTTTTTTTAAAATAAAGACAAAAAACAACAACAGAATTTTAATATATAATCATGAATTTTATTTTTAAAACTATTACATTTATTAATAATATTATTAATAATTTTTTTTAAATGTTTTTTTTTGCATTTGATTTAAAATGAAAATACATAAATTTTCCATACTATAAATATGATTTGTCCTTTAAAACATATTCTCTATATTCTTTTCCTTTTAGTTTTATTATATTAAATTAAACTAAATTAATTATAAGGTTTTTTTTATTTGTTATTTTTTTTTTTACAAAGAGAAACGAAAAGGATTTTATTCGGAAAAGATTACTTTTATTGTGCCACTGAACATTTTCTGGATTCGTCGATGATGGTTCTTTGTTGTTTTAGTTTTGCAAATTCGATGAAATTTCGCTTATTTTTATAATGAGTTTCGAAGAAAAATCCAGAAAATTAACAGTTTGAAAGATATGGTGAATTAGAAAAGAATAAAAATCAAAGAAAATACAAATAATGGCACAATTTAACATTTCTACGAAAATAATCATCGGATTTTCTGCGATATGAGCAAATTCATATAGCATATCATAAATGGTGGAAAGGAAAAAAAAGATCAATGCAAAAATTTTGTTTAATCAAAATATTACAAATCATTTGCATTTTCCTAATTAGTTCCTATAATTTTCTTTCTTATTTATATTCTTTTCCTTTTAGTTTTATTATATTTTTAATTAGTTCCATTTTTCTTCTTTTTTTATTTTTAATAAACACATTGAAATAAAATTTCACCGAAAAACTATCTATTTTTTGCCAATCTTTCAATTTTTACTTATTTAATTACAAGATCCGACGGCTTATGTACAATTGATTAATTAATTACTTTTCAAACAGTACGAATGTAATTAAATCCTATATTAATTATTATTAAAAATTTTTTTTTCTATTCTAAATATTTTAATATATTTTTTATTTGTTTTATTAAAATATTTTTATTTTGATTTTTTTTTTAATAATTTTTATTTAATTGATTTTATTTGCTTTTTTGTCTTAAATTAATTGCAGAAAAAAAACGCATTCAAACACTTTCAATTCAGGCATTCGGGAATTTTTATTTGCACGCACAAAACGAATATGCACGCAAGAGCGATCATAACAAATAGCACGCACGCTGAGTTAAGACGTATTGCTGAGCAGACTCTAAACGCGCACACTCAGTCAAGCCTTCTCTCTCCCAAACAATAGGGAGAAAAACGCACGCGCGCACTTATCGCCTAACAGATGTGAGCAAGCACAGCGAACAATACCAGTGCCACTCAACTTTTGATTGCGTTGTAAAAAAATGGTACGCACGTTCAACGCGGATATTAACGCATAAAAGCGCTTGTACGTAATTAAAAATTAACACATGCACACACACACACGCACACATACTTAATTAATAGTTAAATTTTGTTAGAAAATGAAATATTTTAATAGGGTGAAAAAAAAGGTGCTTAGAGTTTCTTAAAAATGATTATCACAGATTTCATTTTGATAACATGACCTAAGGTACACATGCTTAAAATAGGCAAAAAAAAAAAACATTTCCTAACATTTTCTAATTGTCCTTAAAAAAAACTCATTAAACAAAAAATAAAACACAAAAAAAAACTCTAAACTTAATCTAAAAAATAGTTAAAAATTGTTAAAAATTTTTCATTTTCTCTTCTTTCCTTTCCAAATTTGTTTTTCTTTTTTCTTCGTCAATTTTGTTAATATTATTTTTTTCTACGGCACAGAACAGTTAATAATAATAAATGTCCCGTTACATAAGTACACCCTCTCATTTAAAAAAAAAAGGAAAAAAAATATTATTATTAACGAGAGTATAAGTTTCCTAGCCTAAAACTACGATTAATTAAATTGAATTTAATTTTTTCATTTGTTTTTCGCTTAATTTTAATTATTTTGTTTTGTTTGTTTTTTTGTTGTTTTCTCCTATCATTACGACTATTATTATTTTTGTTATCGATTAACTTGTTTTTGTGTTATTAGCGTTTCCGGTAGCACGGATGCGCGCGGTATACTCTCCCGTTTTTCACAAATTTTTTGTTGTTGGTTTTCGTTTACGGCACTTTTGAAATTGTTAAGAATTTTTAGTTGATCTTAAATTAAATTGTATAATTTTTTTTCTTCTTTCGTTCACCTGACAACTCTTACCTAATCTCATAGTTAACATTTCTACACTTACGACTACGCTTCGCATTTTTTTTTTTTTTTGTTACTTTTTCTTTAAACAATATTAATTAAGGCACTTATTTAGAAGACAAAAAATGATTGGCTGATAAAAACAAAAAACATAAAAATTAAATTTTACTATAAAAAAAAAACTATTTGCCGTGGCAAGGGTTATGATCACACAGTGGTTTCGCTGCGATGCAATGGTTGCAGTTCTCGTTGTAAGTCGTTGTAATATTCATGATCGGAGCTGGTCTGTTCGCCCTCCGTCGATATGACGGGAATTCCGATGGTTTGGGTTGGCACGGGCGCGTCTGAACTGCTCAGGGGCTGTGCGCCCATCAGGTACTCGGGATTGTCAACGCTGGCCGGTACACCAATCAGATCCATGTACCCGTTTGGAGCTGAGTTGCTGTTTGAACTCTGGCAAGTTGGCATCAGGTAGTCATCCTCGTCGAGGGGCAAGTCGAGCCGCAGGTTGCCGACGCCGATTTCCCTCGCATTCGAATCGGTTTCGTCGTCGCCGGAGGATGTCTTGTTCATCGGATCGCTGCAGTAGCGCGTTAGCTTCTGTCGATCGTCTGACTGTTCATTGCTTGGACCCGGCCTTGTCTTGGGCTGCAAATAGTCCTCCGCCTCGACGATCGGCTCCGGACCGTCGAATGTGGGCGCTAGCTTTCTGATCAGATCCTTCTCATCTTGACTTGTGTAGGAAGGCAGACGCGTGAACTTGTCGCCGTGAATCACTAAATAACGGCCCGGGTCGCGTGCGAATTCTGCAAATATGGAGACGAGTTGTTTGAATGTCGGACGCATTTCGGCGTCCAAATGCCAGCAGGACAGCAGAGTACAGTAGATGTCGAGGGAGCAGATCTCCGGCTGCTCCAGCTTCAGACCGACCTCGATCAAGTCTGGAATATCCTTGGCGGGGATGTTCTCGTGCGGTCGTTGGCCGAACGTAAGCAATTCCCAGGTGGTTACGCCGAACGCCCAAACGTCGGATTTGCTCGTAAAGACACGATGTCGGATACATTCGAGCGCCAACCATTTGATTGGCATTTTACCGCCGGCCGCTTTATATTCGTTCGATTCGGTGCTCAATAGTTTGGCAAGACCGAAATCTGTTATTTTCACACACGACGGAGTCTGAACGAGAATGTTTCTGGCGGCCAAGTCACGATGCACCAACCGTCGCTCTTCCAAGTAGGACATTCCGCGCGCAATTTGTGTCGACCAATTGAGTAACGCTTTCGATCCGATCTTGTCTTTGTGGTTTCGCACGTAGTCGAGCAGGCATCCCAATGGCATCAACTGCGTAATCAGCATCATCTCTGAGGTCATGCAAACGGCCAGCAACTTAAGCAGATTAGGATGCTCGACCGAAGCCATTATGTACGCTTCTTCAAGGAATTCCTTGCTAGACTCGGCGCCCGACACCTTCAGCAGTTCTTTGATCGCAACTGGAATTTTGATGTTCTCACCCTCGGGCACCCATACTCCTTTGAAGACCCGTCCAAATGCACCCATTCCCAAAACTCCACCTTTTCTCAACTCAGCTTCCTTGACAATTCGCAGTTTTGTCAGATTTGGACCCACATTTGATGGTCGCAGTGGTTCAGAGTCTTCACAACCTGCCAATACGCGCGTCATCTTCACTGCCTCGTTCTTTGCATTCGTCTTTTGTCTGTAGAAGTACGCAAAACAGGCGCCGATTATTATTGCTGGAATCAGTACTACCGTTGTTATTACTGCGATTATTGTTGGCTCTGGTGGAGCGCTCTGTTGGAGATTCGCTTTCGACTGAGCGGTACAGTATGGACCACTCATATCGACGTGATAATCCTTGTAAGGATATTCGGGCGGACAGGTATCTGTGCAGTTGAACGCAGTTGAATTGTCGTAGGGATCCGCGTCACCATAGATCTTGTAGTTCCGACAGGTCTTGCAGTTTTCTGGGCCTGGACCTGTACAGCCCTTACACTCCGGATGGCATTCGAAACATTCACGTACCGCCTCGTCCGCATAGTGATCCGCCGAGCATTCATCCTCGCATTGTTCGCCTCGCTTATAGCCCGCACACTTTTGGCACACCTGCTCATGGAAACCGTAGTTCGTGCAACGTTCGCATCGTGGATGGCACTTCCGACAGATTGCCTTCCCGGCCAGTGGTTTGAGCGGACCCTGCTCTTGTGGTATTACGTACTCGTCGTAGTATCCGTCCGGGCAGTTTTCGTTCTTTCGCAGACATCGCTCAACACTTGCGTCACCGTTTATGATCGCCTTATCGCACGTGATACAACCGTCCGGAGCAATAGTGTTGCGAGGACCGTTGCACCCGTCGCAGGTTTCATGGCAGGTCTTACACACACCATTATCCGAATATTTCGAGAACGGACATTCGGCTAAACAGACTTTTCCGTCGCGCACGTGAACGCAATCCACGCATTTGTCAGCGCCAGGACCTGTACACGATCTACACTCGGGATGACATGCGTCGCACGTTTTTTCATCAAGTTTGTATATGCTGTCAGGAGTAAAGAAATAAATTCGAAATTGAGTATTTTTTGCTTCCATAAATCGAGTGATTCTTTTCTCAAATCGATGTGGAAGGGAACTTACTTGGGGAAACTGTCGCAGTCCAGTAGGCAGGTGTTGTTGTATTTGAAATTTCTACATTCCAGACATTGATCCGGTCCAGATCCCCAGCATCCGGATTTATTGCAGTGATCTGAGCATACAGAACCGTTTCTTTCTGTAAATGGAAATTATTTCAAATCAAATTCGATCATATCGCGTCGCCGAAGAAAAATACTAAAAGCTTGATCAGATATTGAAATTTACTTACCACACGCTTCCGGTACACCGTTCTTGCCAACCAGTGCTCCGTGTTCTTTGGACTTTTGAATTTTGGACCAGTCGATCTCGCCCGCATAGCATAGTTCTGAGTTTTCCTGTATCACGACGGTTCCGGAATTGATTCTTCGCAATGATTTTAACTCCAGCGACCTAAGCGATGTCTTCACTATGTAGAACGACGCGAAAAAGTTCTCCATCAACTGACGACCATGAATAACTTCCAGATTGCGGAAATACGAAAGGTTTGTAAAGCCTTCGTGATATGCCTGAACGTCGATAAATCCAGTCACCTCCTTCACGGTGGAGAACACCTCCAGCCGATCCGGATGCATTTTGACATAGCGCGGCCCAAACGAAAAGTTCTTGTAGACTTCCTGGTAGCCCGAAAAGCTGTGCTCCAAAATACGAATGGAACCGTCGATTATAGTGCAGCCTCTGAACGAGTCGATGTTGCCTGAGTCGAGGGCTTGCACGCCGGGGCATGTTTTGGGGCAAGCCCCATGGCACGGCACACACTCTCCATTTTTGGCCATTTTGTTAGCCGGACATGTCCGCACACAGGCGCCACTGTCCTTCAGCAAATGCTCAGGACAGTTCTTGACGCACGTCGCACCATACGCATATTTCCCATCCGGATTCGATTCCCACAGATAATTGGTCGGATTATATTTCTGCATGGGCGGGCACTCCTGTTTGCAAACGCCATCGTCGTAAAAGTTCCTGCAAGCCAAACAATCCCTCTGCGTTGGTCCTGTGCATCCTCCAGCGCAGAACAAGTGACAACATTCGCGTGGCTTCGGTCCGAAACATCGACCCTGGGCACACTGTGGCGAACAGTTTATTTTGCTGAACTTCTGACAATTGAGGGCACCTTCACCCCAGCAACCGCCTTCACAACTCTTGTCACACTTCTGGCAATCTCGTTCTGGACCCGTAAAGTTGTAAACATAATTAAAGGACGCATTCGGATCTGTTATAAAGTAAAAAGATGAACATTATTCGAATTTTCTCCACGTCATCATTTATTGGTAGTCGGGAGATGGTTCAGATTCGACCTCAGCTTACCTGTTATAATTTCGTCCCAGTTGATGGTTTTTATATGGCAAAGATTGTAGTTATTGAAAAGACCTACGCCACCCTGAAGAATATCCCTGAGGGCTGGCATCTCCAAAGTGTGCGTCTGCGAATAGGTTACAAACAACGCATACTGCTGCTCTTGCACTTTCAATTTGAACAGCGTACGTCCTCGTATAATAGCCAATCTATTAAAAGCACAAAAGATAAAAGATTATTAATTTTTAGCTCCACGCAGAGTTAGTTTTTAGTTTGATGTCATATTTTTAAAAAAACAAAAAAAACTGGCAGTAATAACAACAACAACAAGTATAAAAGTTGAACTTACTTTGGGAAGACGATACGTCGAATGTCCACGTGACTAATGAGAATGTATCCCGTCACTTCTCGGATATCCTTAAGGAAACCCAAGTCGTACTTCTGATCCTGCAGCCATGTTAGCTCCAAATTACCATCGACGTAGGTACAATTTGTAAATCTGTCACGTAAATTTCGATAATGATGATCTCGATTCGAAGGTACGGACAGTCGACTATTCGTTCCAATACAAACTGCAATTCAAGAAAAAATAAATCAAAATTTATTAAAAATAATTTCCAATAGTTTTTTTTTATCAAAATAAAATTTAGAAATTTCCAAATAATTTTTTTCTTTTTCTGATTATTCTAAAAGTAATAAAATTGAAGCGTGCCATAAACTTAAAATCATCAAAGCTAAAATTTGGTCTTCAAGAATTTTTTGAATACTTAAAAAATTAAAACTAACAAATTTTTTAAGATCCAATTTTTACTTAACAAAACTTCTAGTTAATAAATAGAAGAACAAAAACACAGACAAAAAGTTTACGGAATTAAAGAGGCTTTTAAAAAATTGTCTACATTTTTTGTATATTCAAATCTGATCCATTTTTAATATTTTAAAACAATTGAAGACAAACAAAAATTTTGCTTAATTTGAGTAAATTTATTAATTATTTATTTGACAGGTTTTCATTTTTCTACATTTTTGTACAATTTTTTTTTTTTAACACATACATGCGTTTTTTAAATGTTTAGTCATGAGAACACAGTCGCTCCTATGGAGCACATAGCGGCACCAGAAAACTCCGTTAACTCTCCTCCGTCTGCCTCTGCCCTGGGTTCCTGCCTGAGGTACGGTCTTGAGGTACGGTCCGGATGCTTCCGTGAACTCTCTTTCATCTGCTTCTGCCTTTGGGTTTTTGCCTGCGGTACGGTCTTGGGTTTTTGCCTGAGGTACGGTTTTTGCCCTGAGTACGATGAAAGCCAAATGAGTTCTTGCCTGAGGTACGGTCCGGTTGATTCTTCTTGTGCTGTTTCTTGATAAGGTGGTTTTTATAGCTTGCGGCTTATCAGACCAGCGAAGCAACCTCCAGTGACGTTGGGGGACCATACGGACTACATATTATAAGGCTTGTAGTCAGGCCTTTCACCCCGGCACCAATGCCGAGATGGCGGCAGCGGGAATCGAACCCGCCACCTACCGAGTGTGAGTCGGTCACCTTGACCATTGCACCACACACTCGGCCTACATTTTTTGTATATTCAAATCTGATCCATTTTTAATATTTTAAAACAATTGAAGACAAACAAAAATTTTGCTTAATTTGAGTAAATTTAATTTTGTGAAAAAAAATTGTTTTTAAAAAATTATATTTTGTCAAAATTTGAACAAGTTTTTCAACTTTTTCAAAAATTCTAAGAGATGGCGACACTTTCCAATGCTATTTTTTCTTCTGTTTAAATCACCTCATTTTGTGTACATTTTTTTATTTAAATAAAAATATTCATATTTGTTTGCCAAAAAAAAATTTGAATATTTTTGGTGTCTTTTATTTTTTTAAGAATTTTTATGAATGAATTTTGCTTATTTGCTGAAAATTACGCCTAATCCACTAACCAGCCAATCAGTTTGGAGTTTTTTGCCAAATCGGTACGACCACACGATTAATAATTTAAAAGTCACAACAACAAAATAGAGAGAAGAAAAAAGTCCAAAGAATATTGCGAAATTTGATTAAAACTTTTAATTGCTTAATTATGGGTGTGAGTGTTAAGATGTGTAAAAGTGTGCATTTGGGATTGCAGGTGATTGTAGGTAAAAAAAAATTATAAAAATCCCAACTGGTCTAATAGGTCGATTTCCTGTCATTATAATATCGCGTATGACATGAACTTTCGAGCTTTTGGTGACCATTTTTCCTGTACAAACTATTATTAATGAATGAAAAATCGGATGCGTGGAGAGTAGGTACACCAGTCCGCTTTGTAGTATTAGCATTAGCATTGGCCCTGAGAAAAGTTGACTTCTTGCGGTGCAGTACGATTTCAGTACGCCTTCGTGCTGTGCTAATTCCCAACCGTCGATCAAACAACGGCTGAGACGGAAAGAACGCCGATGAATATGACGTGCCCCATGAATGAGATGCCTACGCGCCCAGTCCAACTGCCTAATGCGCTTTTATACGTAATTATTGCATGTAATTTTAACTGAGCAACCAAACAGTAGCTCGTGCTCTCGCTATGTGGAATACGAACATCATAAATTAGGTAACACTTAAAAAGAAAAGACTATCCCCACAGTAAGACTATTAAGATTATTTCGGAGAAATCGGAAAAACTCCGAAGCTCTTGCAATCGATTCGCTCACAATTGCAACTCGTGCCACATTCATTGTGGAGACTCTGAAAACAAAGGGAAAATGCGTTCACCGACAAATTGGTACACTTGAGTAGCGAAGCGTTCGATCGAATGGCGTCTGTTTAATTGGAGAAGCCAATCAGACGAGGACGCCTGCGATGAGGATTCAAGGTTGTGATTGCTGGTTTCGAAAGGCTCTGGTCTATCCATACAGTTCCGTAACATCTCATATCAACCCATCGCATCCGATGCCATCGATCCATGGTATCACCTGCAACATAATTGACGCTCACCCACGTGATTTCCGTTAATGGTCATTTGGAAAATCGTGTAGGAAAATATTATTCCCATAATGGGGAAAATGTAGCCCACAATCGGACCACGGTTCCACGGAACTTTCAAATTTCTTACTAGTGCGGCGCGTGCACAGTTCGTTTGGGAGTCTTCCCCGGCCTCCTCAACATGGTATCATCCCTGATCGATGCGATAGTAGTCACCGGTACTATCCATCTAGGTAGGCCCATAAAAGCTTTGGAGCACTAATCGTTCTCCAATGCATCCGTGATGCTCTGCAATAGGTTTTTTTCTTCTAATTTTTTCGTTTTCCGCTGCTGATAAGCCCCACCACTTGAACACGCGCTCATAGCCTAATCTAACCAAAGTCGATATTGTTGCTCGCTCCAAATACTTAGCGATATGCTGTCAACTACTTTTTAGGCTTTATTTATGGACCATGGCGATAGCAGCTTCCGCCTCCACAATCCAATTCGGAAATAAACTATTTCGGAAGACCGAGTCAGAGTGTCGTCATGCTCCATGCAAGATAATCGATATTCGATGTGATCTGTGATGGTCATCATTTCCTACGCTTCTTTTTTTGGATATTTTTTCTCATTTTCTTAGCCATAACCGATCAGCTTCACTTAATGCGTAAGCTTGAATTTATTAGAATTTCGAATCCAGATGCGTTTTTGGTAATTTTAGTAAAAAATAAATAATAATAAAAAAGTAACTACGCGAGTGTGGAGGATAAATCAGGAATTTCGTTTTATGAAGCTGTTAACTCCATAAAAAAAGATGGCAGAATTTATGAATCGACAATTTGGAAATGGTCAAAAGTGCCAGAGTCGATGTTTTAGGGTTTGTTAACAGCTTTTCGTAGAATACACAAAAATTTTGATTGAACGCGTACACGTCTTTTGCTGCGGACTAATTTCTGTGCTTTTTTCCATTTCGAACATTTTCGACTTATCCTCGCACTGCCCTCAAGAAATACGGTCATGGACTTTCGTGGTGCTCATACTCAGTTTTCACGTTAAATTCTATGCCCAAAAATTCCCTTTATTGTGTGCCCAAAAATTCCCTTTAAATAATTTGAATTGAGTGCCTGAAAATCCCTTAGAATTCTGTACCCAAAAAATCTCCCTAAAATGTCAATTTTGAAATTGTAGCATTTCGATTGCAAGGTTTTATAGCCCGCGGAGTTTGCATTGTCACTGCCCATTTTCGCATGCAGCAAAAACACCGTTCGACTTCGTGGCGTTGCGTCATTCAATCGCTCACGACAGCGGATGGCATCGCATCTGATCGCGTCGTCCCACAACGGAGTAACGCAGCGACATCGACCGAACGACTTCGGATGCTGTTGCAACCGCCACAGCCGCGCATACAGTAATTCTCGTCAGAAGTGAACGCCTCTGCACTTCCACATAATTTCCTCAGTTCATCTCCCCCGGATAGGTGTGCGCGCATATTTTTACCTTCCTATCTAACGCTAAGAGCTAGGCAGCTCGTATCTACGGTAAATTTTGTACGTTAGGTTGTGTCAAACAACGGAAATGTGTACAAACGCACCAAGCAGTAATGGTGTCTCGTAAGTCCGCCCACGCAAAATTCGAAAAACAGAGACAATAAAATTCAGAAAAGAGAATAAATTAACAAAACCCAAAAATCGAAAGCTGGTAAAGCTTTCCAGATTAAGAAAGAGTTGGCCATGCGGTGTTTAGAAGTGCGGCTGAGACAGAAGGCGGTCTAGTCCAAGTGCTAAATGGAAGCGTGCTCATGGATGGTGACGTGAATTTCCATCTCAATGCGGTTCGCTTGTTTTTCGAGAAGCTAGAAGTCGTTTGGTTACTGTTGCCCGCTTTGTTCTCTTTTCTCCTTTCGCTAAAGTGGCTTGTTGGTTTCGCTGTTGTTGGGGCTGAACTCCGTAATGGAATCCTGTGGACCGTAATTGAGAATTTCTTTGCAAAAAAATAATAACAATACTCATAAAAATCAAATAAAAAAAAATATTTCCAATTCGACGACATAAAAGGCAATGCCAGAAATGCCTGACACTCTCTAGACAGTCGCAGATGCTAGAGAAATTCTCATCGGTGGCGGCGGCCGCTGCTCGCTTGCTAGACTAACGTTGCTTCGAGAACAAACTGCGAACACCACAGATTAGATCGATTCTATTTTTAGTTTGTGATTATGACTATTTTTAGTGTCAATCTTTAATAAGCGAATCTGTCCAAATTGTACTTATATGGAAGTTTTTATTCCGAAGCTGCCACAGCTGATGGACGGCTGGGATGGACTTTGACGACAACAGAAAAAAATCCTAAATTTCGACAGTTGTCGCTGACGATGCTGATCAGCTTTTGTTGTTGTTTTCGAATTTTTCTCAAATTTTTTTACTAAGAATAATTGTTTTTTTTGTCCTTGTCACTCTTGATCATTTACAAAACGAACCGTAAGAAAGAAGAGACAAACACGTTAGCGCCATCCTAGGAATCCGGATATTGATCGGCTTGTCCCCGTAACGATCGAAACTAGTTTGCTTTTGGAAGAGAGCAATTTTGTTGCGCTGAAGGTTAATTAGTGCCAGTTCTCACGTCGCGCCCTCCCGCAGATGAAGCTTTAAAAAAAAACAAAGACGACTATTAGCTGAGCGATCGCTGAGACAAGAATACAAAGTGACGCCTCGATTGGGGGAGGTTATTCGATGTTCGAAGCAAAGTTCTATACGCGATTGTGGGGGCGTATGTGTCACATCGATAATGGGAATAGGACATTGCCTTAGATTTTATGCAAATTCACAATCATAAACGGTATTTTTCCTTTAAAAAAAATATCCGAAGCCAAACTGGTTCCAATCTGTTTACGTTCAGCAGTGAGTGCGCAACAGGCTCCGATGGTGTGTGTCAACGAAGGAACCAGTATTCCGGGATAGGTTTAGCACCGCAGACTTTACTGCCAGCCAGTCAATCACTCAAGAGGTTATCGATGGTGGTAGGCACTAGGAAGCGCGCCTATTCCATTGACCCTTGCGAGTTGTGGTGGAAACCAATCTCGCATCATTTCTCTACTTTCCCGCCAAACCGCTATAACCCAACTCATTGTGTGTTTTTCGTTAAAATAAAAAAAGAACAAACAAAATTTATCCCACAAACACGCTTCTGAGCTCCTTCTCAGCTCTCCTCTTTCTTTATGCTTGCGGTTAACTACTTTTCTTTCGCGAATCTCTAACATGGGCACCTATGAAGGTAGCTTACTTAATAGGTAACGCTGCACTATTGCTACTATCGGTCCTTGGTTTCTGTGGCTACGACGACGGTGCATTGCCATTCAACTGTTACGCGAACTGCAGAACTGCAGAAATCCAATACGACCTGGAACACACGATCGTTTGTCGGGGTTGGATTTCTTGCTTTCGAAACGCCAGAAACGATTCTTTTTTTTTGGTTGCACTTTGTGTCACTTTTTGGGGTTTTGGTGATGCAGTCTCACAGGTAATTCGAATAAAGTTCATTCTGTTTTCAAGTGGTACTCGGACTTGTGGGAAATAGTAACGTGACTTTTTTCTCCATTAAAATTTTGTAAGAAAATATTTTTTTTTCTTTTCCAAACCCGACTAGGAGAATGGCGATTTAAAGAAGGATTTTTTCATTATCCTTGTCAACTGAATAAAAAAAATGACTTCCTCTCTCCATCACAATCTTCCGCTTTTCTTCTAGATTTCTGATGGAAATTCGTTATAAGAGTCTTTTTCTTCTTCTTCTTCTGCCCGATCATCTCCCCACTCATTTTTCTCGTTTAAATAGAATTTTTCGTTTTGGTTAATAATTTCGATTAAAATTCTTTTCTTCAATCATTTTAATTTTTAATTATAATCAAAGCAGAAATTTTTGGAATTTTTTTTCTCTTGTGGCTTTTGTTCTTTTAATGTTCTTCTATTATTCGTAGTGAGTGTGAGTGAGTACACGCTGGTTTTGATTGTAGTTACTTTATTATTTTTATAAATCTTGTCTTTTGTATCCACCTCTGGTGTCCAATTGCTTCGTATTTGATCATTCAGTATCGTTTAATATCAATGTCAGGAATTTTTCAGTTCAATTCTTTTTCTATGTGGATTGAAGAGACGATGGCGAACCAGACGAAAGGAGGTCAACTATTATTACTAGTCTGGGAACCCCACTATGGCCAGAATGTCTTCTAGTTTTTTCCACCGCCTTAGTTCCAGTCAACTTAAATTCGATTCTTCACTGTTCTCCCCATTTGGCTCGTTTCCAATCTCCCACAATCTTCAAGCATCATCATCATCATCATCATCATCACCAGCATCACATCCTAGCCTAGACAGACATTCCGAATTTTTTCATTAATTTAAGAACGAATATTTTTTACGCCTCATTATTTCGATGTTGTAATTAATAACTTTAACGAATTGTACATTAAATGAAAGAATGAATAACGAATCATTCACGAATGGAATCTATACGACGAGGGGGGAAGAAGGGGGGGCTGACATTTCGTTGATGAGGCCACAGGTTGTCCAGGTGCTGCTAACCATTTGTGCTTGTGATATTTACAAGATTTTTAACTATTAAACAACTGACTTACTAGAAGCCACTACAATTTTTACTGAAGGTATTCGTGACGATTACGATGGACGGCAATGTGGCTATGATTCAGAATGGGGATAAGGATGAGGATGATGGTGCGGAGATGCAACGACGACAACACGATATGAAATCAAATCGATCAAATTCCGGCAATCGTTTATCAAAATGTCCAAGAATTCCTCCTATTCTCCTTACTTCTCTTTGCTACTTTTTCTCTCTGCCTAGCTGAACGGAATTTCTATCTTTTATAATTTCTCTCTTTCCTACTTATTTGTTTTGTTTGATGAAATGTCAAAATTTATAAATAATGGGAACCAATTCTATGAGCACAAATCTGATCGTGAGAGAGGATCTGACCGCTGATAGAAAATACCACAATAACAGTGTCGGTTAAAAACTTTCTATTTGGTTTTATTTAAAAATTATACTTTTATTAATTATTTTAACTAATATTGATTATTTACTTTTTCTTAATTTTTATACTTTTCTTTTTATTGAAAATATCTTTTTGGTAATTTACTAAATCGAAAAAAAGTGGAAAAACAACAAATAATTCTGCAATATGAAAATTTTGGATAATTTTTAAAAAAAAAACTTTTTTATGATTTACTTTAGTGTTATTTGTGACGTTTTTCTGATAATGTTGAAAGTCTTTTGGACACGAAACAAAAAAAAAAATTAATTAAAAAAACAGTAAAAAAAATAATGTCTATCAGGGAAAAACTTATAATGAAAATTTCATTTTACAGATTTGACCTCTGGTAATCAAAAGCTTTATGGGCATTAATTCATATGCACCAATTTTTGTTTGATTATAAATATATCGGAACTCGACTTTAGGCAAATAGGACAGCAGTTAAGACTGCAATTAATCGACCTAAAAATCGCAGCGTAACTATTTGTTCAGGCAGTAATTCATGGATCATCAAATGATCCGATGCTCAACGAGATTCTTCACAATCTATTAAACAATAAAAACGTGGTCTCAAGAAAACTTCCCAGAATTCGCATTGGGCAATATCGTCCTTCATGCCATTCATGTGGTGTTCAAGTCGCTCTTCCCCATATTTTCAACGAATGCCATTTAATCTAGTTTTACTTTTTGAATAAGACTCCATTGTGGAGCTCATAGACACAACAATGCCCTTTTCAAGCCCTCTTTAAATATGGTTAAAGGACATAAATATGCTCCATAAAATTTAATTTCTTCTAATTGTTCGCTCCAACTAACTATAGACCAGTTTCATTAGGAAAGCTGGCAATGCCAATCCAACGAACGACCTCTGGATCTTGTCTCAGACACTTTACAAACTTCGATGGACTCTGGATCTTATATCAGACTTCGATGGACTTCATGTTATATGAGTAATTTAGGAAGTAATTGGGCAAAATGTGCATATCAACGACCATTATCAATATGCCCCAACTGCTCATTAAGTTAAAAACTCAGAGATGGGGTTGAAGTAGTCTTGAATCCTTGCTTTTCAGCAACACCATTTTTCGACCTAAATTAACGAAAACTAATCCGCAGTTTGTCACGATAAGAACTGATCCCTTACACTTTTGCACATCCTCAAGAACTGCGCCATAACTTTGATTTTTTCTCCGGCAGGATTCCACTTATGTCAGCTTCCGCCTTTTTTGAAGCTCTCCTTATAACCTCCTGAACCATCTAGGCTAGGTCTTATTAACAAAATATTAAATAATCTCTTATTTCTACCTTACTAATCGGTCCATCTTCTCAACTTATTATACTAAATTGAAATTAATTTTTGCCAATCTCTCCAGTTGTCATATGGTCTTTAAGGTCATGGTACTGAAGCTTATGCTAGTACAAGCCAATAAAATATTGTTATAAAAAATTAAAAATTTCCTAAATAAAATAAGGCAATTTTCATATAAAAATATTGTTAAGCCATTTTCGATTGTTTTCTTGTTATCTTATGGCATGATTGAAGACGATAGCGATCGTCAAGAACAATATTTCCCCTATAATTCCATTCCGAAATGCTCTAAACACCCCCGCAATCTTGTAATCTAAATTGGATCAAACATATGCGGGAGACATCCGACATTACTACGATATCAGATTAATGAGATTATTGAACATCGAAATCTTGTTAATGGTTTCCAACTAACACAACTAATATTTGGAATGGCGTTGGATTTTTTTTATACAAAAGAGAAGAGAAGTTTAGAATAATAAGTAAAAGAATAGACAAAAATTAACTTAGTACATTTTCTAATTTTAAAAATTAGTTTGCAAAAACTCACTTTGCTGCTTTGCTCAAATTTTCATTATTTTTACATAATAAAAGATGACTTTTAGCTTAAGGGAATATTAATTTCAAAGCCATAATGATTATTATAAGGAAAATCCTCTGAGACAATAAAAGCACTCCTAAATTAATAGCCCATTCGTCTTGTCGGTTACCGTCTATGTTAGGTTGGCATTGCACTTTTCCAATTGGTGCGATTACCGATACTCGATACTCGATTTGCGATATTCTCGATTCTCGATAAGCTCTCTAATCGTCTATTTTTTCTGTTTGTTTTCTGCATTTTGTTGTTGACTTTTTAGGTATGTGACTAGAAATGAAATGTGAACGATGCACGTCCGAAACTAGTTGGTGGCGCCGATTGAACGACTTGTTGTCATCGTTCGCGTCCATCATTACTTCTGCTTCTTATTCTGCCATCGAATTTTTGTATATTTTTTACTCTTGTAGAGCTAGCCGCCATGGACTATTTTTATGTGCAGACAATTTATTGCAGAATTTTCTTAGAGAATTTTTATTCTTTCGATAAATGTGCAGCACGTAGAAAAAGTAAATCTCTCAGAATGCAGACCAATATTCCATGCTGAAGAAGGGCATCTGAGCCTGGGATCCCGTAGACGGTGAGTGTGTGAATACGACGCCATCGCGCTATGCAGCCCAGAGCGAAAAAATTTAAAACTACAAATTTTCAATGGCGGGCATCTTCCAGTAGCAGAGAAAAAGCATCAACAGCAGCATCAGCAGTCTATCGGGTTTTTGTTAAATTATTTCTTATTAAAATTTTATCGATTTCTGTTGAATTGTGTCGAGTTTGTGCTGGTTGCCTTCGATGGCCCCGCAGCAATTGTCCGAAAAAATTCGACGGGAAATTCTCTGCTTTCATTTCGAGCGGACTTTCAAAAATCACCAACAAAACCAATGCGACTGCGCCAGGACAGTGTTGATCTGATTGAAAAATTGCCAATCGGTTCACTTTGATGTGTCTCCCCTTTCTGATTTTCAGGTGTTCTTCTATACTTGCATCATTAAAATCCAGTCAAAAATTGATGAATTTTTTTTTTTTTTTTTTTGCGTGTTGAAAATATGTCAACTGCCCAAAACAGATCATGTCCGACATCCTTTCGGATCGTGTTTTAATGGTGGCGCACATTTATTCCCACTGATCGTAGTTGTTTCTGGTGCGTTTTTGTTGGTTTCGTTTGTCGTCTTCGGTGGAATTATTATCGCGATCAGAGAATCGGTGTTACGCAGTCCGAACTTTAATGCTTTCATTCTGATTATGACCGCAGCGCGGAATTTCTTGTATTCCGTCTACTTTCGATTACGAAACAAAGCGACAAACGCCGACAACAATGGTGAAAATTAATTTTTTGTCGTTTGTTCATATTTTACCAGTTGCACGTTTCTGATCCAGGAAGAAGGAATTTCAATACTAGAC
Source organism: Atherix ibis (assembly GCA_958298945.1). NCBI lineage: Eukaryota > Metazoa > Arthropoda > Insecta > Diptera > Athericidae > Atherix > Atherix ibis. Next base: position 850,764 of record OY282607.1, on the reverse strand, counting down.
AAGCGAAAACCCACAAAAACTGTCTTTTGCGTATGAGTGCAATGAGTGTTCAAGGGGGTACTCGTAAATATGCGACAAATTTCATACCTATTCGATTTAATTACATCATTGACGACGTGGTTACGGTTTCGTTATTGAAGTAAACTCGTCATTTCAGCATAACCACCATAATTATTGCAATTTACTAGTGCCCGTTCGGTCGATAGTCTCTAATTCTCCATTGCCGAGGAACACGCTAGCAAAATCAGCCCTAAGTGCCGTCCTTATCGGCACTATTGACGAATATCTCCAGCCTTAAGAAACTCTTCGAAATTGCAGAATTTCGCGATGAAATAATAACGATGCCGATCGAAAAAAATGTTACGAATACAAACTATCCACGATTGAGTCTAACTGTGGCGTTCTAGGCTATGTGGTGCAAATGTGACACGCGCATATGAAGTGAGCTATGCTGTTTTGTGACTTTCTCTCTGCAAACACGAGCCACAATATTTTTATTAATTATTCTCAGCAAGTTAATCAAGTTCGGCTTTTTTCCAACCATTCTTCTAGTATTTTATTAATTTTTTTCCCCATATTCCTACAGTCCAACTAGATTACGAGCAATAGATTCAGACCGGATTGTTGAATTCTATTAATCAACACCGCTTGCAGAAGGCCATACCACACAGTCTTGTTTATGAATCAAATCGAATAGAATTAAATCGAATGCCAATAGTTAATAATGGTGAACAGTTAAAAACAATCAATCGTAATAATATTCCTAAAGTGTACGAGATTTTTTCATATTTCTTATGACATTTTATGAATTAGCACAAAAAAAAATAAATACAAAATTCCATGAAAAATACAAATTCCAACTTCAGAAATTGTTTTAAATGGATTTTATTGATGAATCGCTAACTCAACGATTGAATTGTGAATTAACTCGTATTCTATTATTGTACAATATATAAAAATTCTTTATTAAAACTGAATCGAAAAGTATTTTTACTAACTGTTCGGAAGAATGCTGTCAAGTACAAGAAATCATATTAAATAATAACAACAGACCCTGTCCTCACTTCTGACTAAAACAAAAGATCTTGACAAAAATTTATCAGTAAAATATATTTGACCAATATTTTGACAGTAATAATAATAATTATAAATTTTTCTTAAGAAAAAAATATTTTCCCAAAATTTATCAGTAAAAATATTTGGTTATAATTTACCAGTAACAAAAATGGCTGGCAAAAAATTTGTCAGTAAAAAAAATTCGATCAAAAATTTGTCAATAACAAAAATGCTTGACCAAAAATTTACTGGTAAAAATATTTGCCCCAAAATTTTATCAGTAAAAATAATTGATAAAATTTTGTCAGTAAAAAAAAATTCCGTCAAATTTTTTCAGTAAATATGTTCGACCAAAAATTAGGCAGTAAAAAATGTTTGCTCATAATTTTGACAGTCAAAATAAGAGTTGATCAAAATTTGTCAGTAAAAAAAATGTCTAACCAAAAATTTGTCAGTAAAAAGGTTTGCCTAAAATTTTATCAGTAAAAAATAATTAATAAAAATTTATCGGTAAAAAAAAAGTTCGATCAAAAATTTGTCAGTAAAAAAAAATGCTTCAGCAAAATTTCTCAGTAAAAAAATATGCAAAAATGTGTTTTTTTTTAATTTAATAAAACATTTACGAATATAAAAGTTTTATTGAAAAAAAATTACCATTTTTGTACGTTTGTTGGAAAAAAAATTATTTCAGTTGTGAAAAAAAAACAATATTAAGACTCAAAGTAACGCCATCTACAAAGCGCCTCAAAAGTAAATAAGTGAACTTTTTTACAAATTTTTCAAAATTTCTGAATGAAACTAAATTCATTCATTTTATTTTGATCTCATTCAAAATATAATTTCATTCAATAAAATAATTCTTTAATTACATGAAAACCTACAAAAAAAAACCAAAAGAAAGGCGATCATCTATCGGTCCATCTATCCGACCATAGTCATCCAGATTGGTTCCTTTAACCTAACCAAGAGGTGAACATACTCGAAAAATAATTTTTTTTTTAAAGACGAAAATTATAATTTTTCAATGTGAATAATTACATACTTTTTCCCATAATCATGACCTTTTCTACTAATTTTTTTACTTAGTTTTTTTTTGTCAACTATTCATTCTTACGAGACCAAAAGCATTCCAGAATAGTAATTACTCAATGAGATCTATTTAAACTCTTTTACATACATTAAAGACGATTATTTATCAGTAAAGCTTCTTTTTCTTCTGAATTAAATGTTTGGAAAAATAAATACTTTTAAAAAAACCGAATCTACGTACATCCAATTGGAAAATTTTCCAATTAAAAACCTATGCGCATGATAGGCTAGAATCATCAATGAAATTATAGTAAAAATTTGTCAAGTAAAAAGAACGATTTCTTCAGTTTATGTTAACAAATAAACACTTACGTTTACTTACTTCTTTATATGGATACAAAACAAAACTTAATATTTTATTCCCAAAAGCCAACTCTGTGCAGACAATAATAAAAAAAAACACACCAAAGAACGTAAGTAAATAAACAATAAAATAAAGCGGAAAAAAGCCAAATAACAAAATATTGGGGAATAAGTACATGAAAAGTGAATAATGGAAATTCCAAACGAATCTCTTTTTATTGAGATGTGTATTTGAATGGGAATTTAGCGCTCAATGTGCTTGGAAGTCTTTTTGAACAGAGAAAAATGAGAGCACATAAAAAAATTTCTTTTCTTCCAAAACAACAACAAAAAATAAAAAAATTGTCATGTAATGTGCAAAAGATCAATAATTTTCGGTGCTTAAAGTTATTACTACTTGGAAACCAAACCCTGGCTCCCCGACTGCCTCTCAAGCCGACACGTGGTGATAAAAGTAAATCAGGTGGAGTAGTTTGCCATCGTTTATTGGGATCAGCATTTGGTATTGAAGACAAATTTCCAATTGCGCACAGTGAAAATGGCAGTAAATAGGCCCCAACGTAAGGTGTGTTTTGTAGGTACACGTATTTAAGACGAAGTACGAGCTTTCTTTAAACCGGTTTAAAGGTACACGACATAAGCCTATGTTCGTCAATTTATGAAAATTTTTACTTTTAACATAAGGTACGGTACAGACCCACCTTCGTTAGGTTGAAATGCCAAATAAAAATTCAAAAAATATTTAAACACACGCACACATACTCAAAGACCGATCGATACTTTCATATGAGCTGCGACACAAAAGCCCCGATCACAATTCCGACAAGAACTAGTAATAATAACTAAAATCCTACAAATTAAACACAATTGCAACGAGAAAAAGAAAAGTTATGCGATCAGTTTAATATTTATATTTTATATTGTACTTTTAATTCAATTTTTTAAGTTAACTTAACCTCATATATGCATTTATGTTGCATTTGATTTCAATTTCAACAATGCTGCCACATAAACATATGCTGACATGTGTGGCAATACTACGGCGAAAGCGAAAAATTATAAATACTGCCAAAAATTTACGCATTTCCTCCGAATTAATCAATTAAATATAATCGCAATAATAATTTATTATTCATAAATGATGTTTCAATAAGTTTTTTTACAAAACACAATAATTTGTATTTAGTTGTCCTATTTCTATTTCAATTTCAACTGACAGACAGCAATCCTGCCACATATGAAAATACTTGGACTACAACTGCAGCAGTAATACAAGACCTATTTCGGTTATAAAACATTTAGACTTTTATCTATTCCTATAAAACTGTAAAGGTTTTAATATTTGAACAGTTCCGACTAGATGAAGTTTTTCAGTCGAAATTGTGTTCTTATCATTAATTCGACAAGTAAATTTTTACTTATTCTCATCTCTTGTCGCAACTGTGTGCACTCGACAGCGATCAAATCGCCACTTATCGTAATTGACTACGAGCCTATAATTGGAATGGGAGAGCAAGTGTAACGTGTGTGGTGAGTATCATAAATAATAACTCTATGAACGAATTAGGGAATCAAATGGTTCATCTCTTTTACTCTTCCTTCCAAATCAGCATTCGATACTAATTTTTTCTAGCTCAATTCGCATCCATCCTCTGCCCTATCCTACCCGTGCTTCTAAACATTTAATTTGTTTTTTTTTTTAATTTCTCATAATTCACAAAAAAATTAAAAAAATATTTTATAATATTTCAAAAAATATCAACAATTATAACATTGTAATAAATTGTAAAACATATTTACAAAGTAATTCTTTTCTATTTAACAGTTATTTGGAAAAGATCTTTTTTATAAAAGAATAAAAAAATATAAGAAAATGGCATCCTGTTAGCAGTTGTTTGTTAATAAAACGCCCAATAATAAGTGCAATAAGTTTTCTAGTGAAAAATCTTACGAATATGTTACTTATTGGATATATATGATGTCATTTGATAAATTTGTTCAAATTTTCTTCGAATTGATTTCAATAGTTTTTAATTTATTACGTTGCGGATGAAGAGGGGAGGGTGTTAGTTATTTCAGGAATTATATATACAATATAAACAACAACTAAGCTTTATATTAGCACTATTCAATAAAAGCCATATTCATATTAATAGGATAATACGAAATAACCAAAAGCAAAATGCAAATGAGGGCATTAATAAAATTCTTCGGAAAAAAATATTCATCTTATTCGAAAAAAAAAATAGAAAATGGTGTTTTCATTTTAATTTTTAATACTTAATAACATTTGTGAAAACCTTTAAAAACAATTCTCTGATAATGACATTTTTCTTAATCCTAAGTTTTTTTTGTTAAATAAATTTTTTTTAACCAATAAAAATTAATCATACATTTTTTTTTTATTTTATAAATGTTATTTATTAATAAAATAATAGATTTTTTGTTTTGTAATTTTTTTTAAATAGTAACTATTGAAGATTTTAGCATGTATTTCTTTAAAAAAAAAATTATATTTTTGATTAAAAAAATTATATAAAAAAGGTGCGCATTTTCCAATTAAATATATTAAATTAACTTACTAATTAGGGAAAATTCAACACAAAAAAATCACAAAAGTTTTACTATTAGCAAAGGCATTTTATTTTTATCTTTTTTTTAATTATTTTAATATACAATATAACAAATATAAAAAAACATCGATTAATAAAATCGAGTTTCTCGCCTAAATCTTTTGTTTCAAACTCGAATTACTTGATTTCGAATCGTGCGCATATTTCTATGTTCGTAATTTTTTATTTTCGAAATTAAATTGTAAAATATCAAAGCAATATACTTTACTATTCAAAATCTCAAATGATAATAATAAGAAAAAATTCACATTTATTTTGTTTTTATCATAAAAGTACGTACGTATTTATAATCGGATTTTTTTTTAAATCTTCAATAATAAAATTAATTGATTAAAAATTGGACAAAAAATGAAAGTAGTCGCAATTCCAATTTTGTAATTTTGTATTTAATCTTCTTTGTTGTAGTTTTTTTTTAACAAAGAAGAAATGATTTTAGGTGAATTTTTGTCGAATAAGAAAAAGTAGATGATAATAAATTAAAAAAATCAAATACCTACACACCTACCCATATAAATTGATGTTTTTTTTTTATTTTTTATTTTATTATACAATGTATTTTCGATAGAATTAGTAGAAAAATTGATATTAATTTCTATAAACTCGATAATATCAATCTAGTCTACCTACACACATTTTAAATAGACTCTCGTTTTTGCTAATTTTGGTAAATTCCATTTTAAAAATCAATTCAAAATGAAAAAATTAGATTTAAGTTGAAAAATTTCACTAACAAACAAATTGCTTTGTGAGCGTAATAATATTGCACCAAAAAGCCTAAAACTCATTTAATAAAATATACTTAAAATACGGTAAATTAAGTTAAAATGGTTTTTTTTTCTTCATATGAACTATTGGTTTAGATTTTGAGAGGTACCTTGTGGAAATATGTTTGGTTGAAAAGTAGCGAAAGGGCAAAGAAGAGAGTTTTATTTTAAAGTTACTACGCAGTAATATGTAAAAATAAAAATAAAACACTACATTCGAACAGTTATTATGAGAGCGAGAAAGACAGATTGGAGAGGGACAAAGTAAATGTGACACGTATTAATTAGATCGTTTTCGCTTCAAAGACAAAAACCATCTAAAATTGGTCCAGCAAACAAAAGTTCGTGCTCAGTAAATGGCCTCTAATAACGATCATATACGGCCGATCAGACAACAACAAAGTTGGAGCTTCACTGACAGTACACTTACAAATATTAGATCTTCTTTTACTTTGGATTTGAATCAAAAAGTCAGTAGAGTACACCTGACAATACCACCAATAAGACTAAACCCAATTTCACGCATATTCACATATTAATACTTAAAAAAATATATATATAAAAGAATATAAATAAAAATATTGAAATGGAAAATAATCTTGTGATATGAAGAAATTTTAACACGTAATTACACTTAGTTGTGAATCGGTAATAAAGAAAAGGTAAAAAAATTAGAAAAAATTATTAGATGCGAAAAGTATTTCCACGTTTTTCGTGCAATCGACTTTAGAGCAATAAAACTTTGTTTACGATCGTATTTAGCTGCGGTAAATTAAACGCGTGTACAGATCCGAATTAAGATCATCACCGCACGCCTACGTAGGCTGTAACGAATTGGGTACCGTGTAAATGTGGGCTTATGTGTATTAATTACCATCAGTGCCAGATGCAGAGAACAACAACTGTAGTGACATTTTCGAAGTGACTGCAATGACATTTCTCGGTGAACATTTACTATTTTTTAGAATGAAAATTTATATTTTTTTCAAAAAAATTGTATTATTTGATCAGTTTTTATTTTTTCACTTCTAGGGTTTTATTAAATTTTCAATAGAAAAAAACCCTCCCCTCCCTTCCTGTTCAGCTTTGAAACAAAAACAACCTCAATTAAGTCAAGATCAACATTCGATCATTTTATGGATGCGTTCGGTGCCGAATCGAATTAAAATTCTTCTTTTAGCTGTCATAAAAATTGTCCAACAAACCATCAGATATGCTTCCTTTTTTTAACAGTAATTAATTTTAATTTTTCAAGGATTCGCATTTTTGCTTTTAGTTTTAGCCACAAAATAAAAATGGGCAAATTTGGAAAAAAAACAACAGATCAAAAAGAAAAATGGCCATTTTTTTTTGTTGTTGCCAACTGCCAATTGCCAATTGTGCAGATTTTATTCGGTCGATTCGTCAAAATGTCAAAATAGATGAGGGTTTGGCATCCAAAGAAGTGTACTAACACACACAGGCACATACTTGTCCCGTACAGGTGAGTGTTTTTTAATGTGAAAATCCGCAACAGGTAAGCGGAGGCAGCGCCTAAAAATCAGGATCGCTCCCTACTTGAGATTTTCCATCGAATTCATGACAGTAAATCTCTCTTATACCCGCCCGCGTTTTTCTAACAGTTTGACGCGTACAGTGTGCATAGTCTGTCCCACCTCTGCACACTGCGACTAGTCTCTAGATCCCATCACCATCACTGTCTATCTCGTTCTATCTAACGCAGAACGATTTCAACAATAAAAGTCGAACGTTAAGTGCTGCTTGCAGCCAATGTTTTTTCCTTCTTGCTTAATACTCTATCGTATCTCCTCCCTCCCATTGTCGATATTCACGCTCGTTACTTCTTTTCTGGCATGACTGTTGGTATTTCTGTTCGGATTTTGTTGTTACTATTATCGCCGCTTTTATTATTATTATTATTGCTACGATTTTTATTTTATTTTTTAATTTCTACTAAATTTTTTTTGATATATTATTATTATTAGTCTTTGACTTGTTGCACACTAGCTACGGCCAATGATAACTTTGTTGTTGGAAATTTCTGGGATTTCTTCTTCTTCTTCTTCTTTTACTTTAAAAAAAAAACATGTCAGAAATAAACCCACGAAAATAATAACTAAAAGAAGATACAGAAAAATAGAGACGAGTGAAGACAAATTAAAAAAAGCAACTATTCTGTTTCTACCTGCACATTCGCTTATCTTCTCATGTTATCTAATACTTTTGTTAATGTTCTCTTGTTTGGTTCGGACGTTTCTGATCGCCGTGATACCAATGATGCCTAAAATGCCTTAAGCGACGACTGCCCAATAGCCGAATGCCCGATAAATGTTACCTTGTGGCCTTGTAACAAGCGCAACGTCACAACTGCATCTGATACGAGAAGAGCCACCTTTTGTTGGTACCTCATTCGAGGAACAATGCCTTCACAATTTTAAGACATTTACTCTTATAAGGAGGGATCGTTGATATCGAAAGGAATTATTTTCTCATCTTTAAGAGTCACACAATAGTGACAAAAAAATTAAGGAATAAAACAGATCGTACACATGTACACAAATCTTTTGAAACATTCAATTCAATTCAATAGATTTTATTTTTTTCGACTTTTCGAGGTATTTCGGTAATCGAACCAAACATGGAAGATCCTTGAATAAAATTGACCACAAGGAACATTTCTTATTGCAATAACGCTGAGATTTTTTACATTTTATCAAGTATTTTTTCTTAACAAACTTATTTTATTTTAATATTTTGTTTTTTACAAATTTGTAAATTTGATTAAAACAATAAAATAATAGTGAACAGATGCCTTTTATTTATTATTATGTTTTCCTCTTTATTATTTGAATATATTCACTTTGGAATCTTTTAAAAATATCTTTAAAGAGACAATACATTAAAAACCTTGAAGTCTTATTATAATTAATGAAAAGACAAAAAGGTCAGAACACACAGGGTCATTAAAAAAACTTATAACAAAATCTAAGGTGACATTAATTTAATGAAGTTTGAAAGTACAACAAATTAAATGAAATAAACTATGAGCTTTGGAAATAATTTTATATAAATTTTGTCCTTAAAATATTTTGGAATCTTAAATGAAGTTTTTGTTTAATAAAAAGTGTTTTTAGTACCAATTTATTACGTCTAAGAATTTTTGTGAGTAAAAATAATTTCAGTAAAAATTTGTTCAAGTAATTTTTTTTCAGTTAATTTTTTTTTTGATAACAATTTATTAGTAAAAATTGTTGACAGTAAGAATTATTTAGGTAAAAACTTTTTCAGTAAAAATTCTCCGAATTTAAATAAAATTTTTTTTAGTAATAACATTTTCAGTTAATAATTTGAAGATGACTTAAAGGTTTTTGACTCTTCCTCATATTCCTACCAACTCAAAACCTTCCTGAATTAGCTTCTTTTTCCCCTTAATTAAATTTTTATTATTATTAAATATTTTCCCATTAGAAAAAAATACGAGAAAGATGAAAATAAATTTTTTTTGTTGAAATTATTAAAGAAAACTTTCTTATTTATTAAGTTTTATTTACTGTTAAGAACGATATAAAATTAACTAATTGGAATTTTAACGGATTAACTGATAGCAGTATATATTATGGTGAATAGAAATAAAATTCCGAAGCCGAAAAGGAAAAACTCCGAATTAGAATATAACAACCAAAAAAAAAAAATCAAAAAGACTTTTTTATATTTGGTTTTTAATTACTAAGAAATCGTTTGATTCGTGAAGAGTGGTAAGACTGTAATCGTAGATATTGAATTTTATGAGTAGATAAAAAAAAGCGATGATTCGAAGGTTATAATAAAAGTTCGGAAAAGTATTGGCAGTATTAGTAGTAGTTGTGGTAAGCTGGTTAGTTATGATTATCAAATGAACAAAAAATAAATAAATAATAGAAATGAAAAGAAGAAGAAAAATTATTAATGAGGCACTATTGACGAGCGATCGAGGAATGTGAGGAGATTAAAAAGATGAGAAACGATTTACATACCTGCTGGTGGTAAGAATCATATTTATGATTAAACCGTTTTTTATCTTTTTCATTTCTGTTTTTTTTTTTTTTTTTTACTTAAATTAACTTTAATAGTACATAAACTAAGCGGTTTGCAATGCAGTAAATTCAAGACTCTTCCGATTAGAGTGAGAATTAACATATTTCCATAAGGCAATACTAAATGTTTCGATGAGATAATATTCTATTCGGCAGCACTAAACCTTAAATGTTCGATTAATTATTGAAAATTATCAACAAAAAAAATTCTACAAGCAAAAAAAACTATTATTGTGGTTTGGTTTTTTTTCTTCATTTATCCAATTAAATATTCAGACACGAGCATAAAAATATTATTCAGATGATAAAGTGGAAGGGTTTTTTTTCTTTTCAGAAATCAAACTCGTATACGAGAATCAAGCAACCACCTGTCAGTCAATCTTAATGACTAAAGCGCGTCATTAATAATCAAAACGAAAGGAAAATAGAACGATTATTGCAGAGTGAAAAAGATGCCAATAACAAAAAACTAATAACAACACTCCTTGGGTATGAGAAATAAAATGATTGAGCGAAAAAAAAATAGGATAGCAATAATAATGAATAGACGATGAAGTAAGAGATGAAGCATGGAAGAATAATGAGCAGTAGTAGGAAAGAGAAAAGGTAAAGTGAAGAGATGAAAAAGTTTCTTGTCAGAAGACGATAATCTCAGCTGCATAGTCGGTTAGTTAGTTTTTTGTTCCTGACTAATTTTAAAAGCTATCAAATATGGTATTTAGTTAAGAGAATTTAAACATAGATAAATATTATAATAGAAGAAAAGAAAACCGAATAAAAGTTATGACAATTAATGCCCAATTCGCTATTGAGAGCTGACCGAAAAGACTAAAGATGGTATGGGGGCTAAGAAATTCTTCTATTCGAATTTCTCTTCATTTCATTTTGTTGAATTTGTGTGTGATTTTTTTCTGTCTTGGTCTTCTTTGTTATTTAGTTAGCATCTCATCATCATTGTGGTCCGTCATCTCTGCCACATCTCATCTGATTTGTGATATTTCTGAATACCTCACCTGCTGCGAGAGCCAAACCACCACAAACGAGATACTCGTAGACTCGAAGCCATCTGAAAATAAAAAAAATTCTAATCTGACAACAACCATTAGTGTCCGACTAGGTGTATGGTCTTTGGTTAAAGAAAAGAACAAATTCCAAACGGGATGATTTCGACTCTGGATATCGTTGGCTTTAATTAACAAATTTTTAAAAATAAAAATAAAATCAGACGCGCAAATAGAGGAGGAATCTATTCTCTACTGTTACGAGTCGAGTATAAATAGTAAAATACGATAGCTTTACTTACAGATACTCGTTCTAGTCATGATTATGCTCTATTCGATATTTTATTAAATTCTTTCGTCTATTCTTTGGTCTAGTTCGATCTAACCCGAGAACCTTAGAATCACTTTACTTGCGAGTCTGTGAAATCGTATGTTCAGACTATCGGTTCCAACCATTGGGATAGATTCCGTTTTCGCTGGTGAAATGTTATCACAGGTAAGAAGATATACACCTTAGGCTGATTTAATTCCACTGAGTATGTACACATATTTCGCTTCCAAAGTATCCGTGTCGACGGTTGTCGGCTAGCGAATGAATTTCATGTTTGGACAAATGATTGTGCACAGATTCCAGAGCCAAGATTGGGTTTGGTTCTTTGAGGTCGTGCATTCAGAATCGCCTCAAGAATGAAATTCGGAATTAGAATCAAAACCAAAATCGAAATAGCGCCCTGGCCAGTGTCTGACTATCTGGCAACGAACCCACTATCCCACCAAATAACAACGAACCTAAGATCCATCCACTCACTAGATAATCCATCTTTTCACGTACCATCCATATTCATACGATTTTTGTGTACACACAGAACTTTCGACTTTGCCAGGCCAGGTACGCGGGAATCTTGGGCTTTGTTTCAAAATAGCATTCAGCAAACCGATTTCACGATCTTACAAGTGCTCACTTAACATTAGTTCACAATTCAGAATTTCCAATATTCGTACACCTTTCGACTGGATGATGCGGTCGCGTACTTATGGTCATAGTTACAAAAATATTTGCCGGCCCTATCCCCACAACTGTACAAATACAAGTATGGGCACTTCACGAACTCCTTGGGCAATAAGTAAGAGTCCGCGCGGTTGATCACACTGATTACTGATTACAGTTCGCCATTCTTTGTTCCGAGCGGATCTCGTGCATCGAGAAGGGATCATGGATCGTGAGCAAACACTTTATTCGCTAAAATATCAACCTCTGTTGTTACAGGATAACGAAACGAATAATCACAAAGCTTGCACAGAATTCAATGGAATCAGAAGCGTTCTGAAGATTCTGGCCAACAACGATCACGAACTGAACCTATGGAATTTCTGTTCTTGCAACTTCACGAAAGATGCCATCGTGTCGCTTCCTTTGATTTTGCCAGAATCTGCAACAATACCAACTCCGTGTTCGACATACAATTATTTGGGGAACGGTAAGATGACATCAATGAGGCATTTTGTACGTTATATGGTATGCTCCCCTTGTTTAACAAAAGAGAAAATCAAGAAAAGTGAAGAAATTTCGTGGGTTTTTTCATTTGCTAAAAAAATATCAAATCTACTGGTTTCTGTGAGAAAATGTTGTCCATTTTCGGTAAAGTCTGACTTGCCTTTCGACCAGTAATTTAGACATGAACTTTTCATAAAATTGCGAAAAAATACTTCTTGAGAAAATAACGAAAAATTCTTTTAAAAAAAGCTACAAAATTTCGAAAGAGAGTCGTCTTTTTGACATCCAAGTAAATCATTTTCGATTAGAATTTTCTTACAATTCCTTGTTAAAATTTCTAATAATCAAAAAAACGTTTGATCCCCAATAGCGAAGACTAAAAAAGTCTCATAAATATGAAGAGAAACGTCTTAAAAAAATAGAAAAATGTATAGTTCTTCAGTAATGTATACTGTGGATTATGAAAATGTGCATTCAGATATGCTGTGGCTATCCTATGCAGACATCTAAGAATCTACCCCCTTGGGCCAGTCAACAATGTTGCAACCTTCGTTGGTGAGACTTAAACATATTCCAGGCCGATACCGATTTATTAAAAGCCGGTTCTGAGAAATTGCGTAGCCTTTTGTACGATGCCGAAGCCTGTAATTTAAGTGCAAATATTTAAAGAACACAAAGGACCACTCGGTCGGTGTGCCCCTGGCGATATTGGCAACTAAAAATTATTTTAGTTTGTTTTTCGTTCACAAACTCTATCGATAATAGTAGTTACGGCAATTCAGAAATTTATTATATCAACAATTTTCCACTATCAAATGCAAAAAAAAAAAATAATAATAATAGTAATCAGTTTACTAGTTCTAAAAACAATTTAAGTAAAGTGAACGATTTATTATTAAAAATGCTTACAATTTGTTTTATAATCCAAACCCTGCGTGGAGAAAAGAAAGTGCATATTGGAAATTAATAAGACACTCAACAAAACCATGTGTCCATTTCCATTTTGGCAAAGAAAATCCAACCTTACCTGTCCCCAATTTATTACGCAAAAGAAGAAAAAAAACAAACAAGCAAGCAAAACAGTCATAATAAAAACACGGTAGTTTAAAATATGATAACATTCTGTTATGTTGTGTAGTGTTTTTGGCTATACGAGTATTAATAACCTTTTCCAAAAGAATGCAGAAGAGGTGAATATACAATAATAAAAGTAAAAAGGAAAACAATAAAAAAAAAATCATCAACAACTCCAATTCCGTTTCCCCACCGTGTAAAACCAATGAAACTTTTCCGTGAACACAAAAAGGTAGGTTGCCTCCTGCCCACAAATGGTCGCACAGTCACGGCTAAAATGGAGTAAAGTTCACCTTTCAAAATAATTAATATGCTCACAGGTAATTATATATTCGTGAATTATTATGTGTTAAGACAAGAAAACTGGTAAATAAACCAAAATTTCATCGAAAAAAAAACTATAAGAGACTGAGTGTGCCACACCAGCACACATCGATTATTATTATTAATAATATTTCGTTTTTTTTCTGTACGAAAGCCTTATAATTTTCCACGAATTTCGTCGGAAATCAAAAAACAGTTTGCTCTCTATCTCTGATTCGTTTTATTTTTATTTTTTGAAGCTTTTTAATTGGCAGTGAATTTACATTGAAAAAAAAACTGAATTTTGATGATCTCGGTAGGTGGGGGGAGGTTACAAAACCAAACAAAACGGAAATTCCAATTGGATCGAAGCATTTGTGTAAAATCCGCTGACCAACTTGGTACACTGTTAAGAAATGTTGCCGGATCGCATCTACCACAGTAAACATGGAGGAACGACTGTTTCCCATAATCGCGGTTGTTTTTTCTAGCGCCGACTGTCTTTTTTCGCCGCAACCGATCAAGATGGTTGCGCTGGCCTATAAGAAATGCTGACATTTACACTTGTAGTGGTGTTTCACATAATCTCAAGAAAATATCAACAATTATGCTTCGTTTCGTTCGGTAGGTTGTCGTCGGTGTTCTACATCCACCAGGCAGGCGACACGCTCTTCCATCGCTCCCCGAGGCCCCATTGTCCACATTGAATAACGTTTGTCGCTGGAGAAACGGTGGCCACGATGACCAGTTTATGCACTTGGCCATCGTCTAAACAGTCTCTTGTGCACGGGCTCGAATGTGGCTCTTCTGGCATCTTCGGCAATCCAATGTTTGTACACAGATTACCGAGATTTGTTTATGCCAATGTAGCCGCTTATTACTCGTATTGTTCGTTTGTTGATGACACTTTGCAGATTAGCGGCTGGACTGGCATCGTTTCGCAATTATCAACAATGCGTCGCAATGCATTTTTTTTGTGCACATTGAAATTTTTGAATTGGCAGAACTCTAAGATTATGCGAAAGCCTCTCGTCAAATACTATTATTACCTTCTTTAACCAAAATAACAGAACTATTCCTATTGGGTTTCTCTACCATTTGATCTTTCTTTTCGTAAAGACAATCCTAACCTCAATCATATTTTATATGCAATAATGCAGTTTCTATGCTCTTGCGATCAAGTAAACCGTGTTTAATCCAAATTTATACACCTCTGGAGGAGAATGTCAATTGAGTGCGCAGCCTCGAAAGTATTCCCTTTATTCTGTAGACCTCAGAACAAACATCATCCGCAGGCGGAATGCATTTAACACTTGTGAGAACGTGCCTCTTTCGTGTTTGTTTAAGCAAACAAACAAAACAAATCGAATTCAAATTGCAAATGCTGACAATTCACCATTTTTTCATTTTGATTTGCGAAACAGCCGCCCAGATTGTTTTGCAGAAATTGCGAGGTCTAACCGCTAAGATTCAGGTGAGACCTCTACAAATTGGATGCTGGGGCCAGACACAACAATAATACGGGCTACGCACACTTCGACACGAACACACAATCGCAAACACACCCATGCATTCCAGACTCGTCGTGGCGCAGGTAAATCTTAAATCGAGCAACAAAATGGATGCTGGTGCACACACCTTACTCTAAGTTCAACTTGTTCCCACCTCATCGCTGAACAACACAAGCACGCAACACGTACCCACAGTCTACGTACGTACGCTTTATAGAGCAGTAGCGCAACTCAAAAACACTCTTGCGCTAGCGTACGATCGAGTAGGTACATCCATATAGGAGTATGTGTGTGTGCATGGCATATGCTCAAAAGTAAACGATTGGCGAGATGGCTGGACTCTATGCTTAGCTATGCTCCACGCATATGTGTATGCATTGAGATAATATGTAGGCATATATGGATATGTGCTGAACTATCACCAAATGGCTATGATCAACCCAATTCGGCTTAATTCACCTCAACTTTGATGATATTTCGTCGATTCGGATTTTTTTTTCCACCTTTTCTCATTTAACATTAACAAAAGCCAAATATTTTTATTACAATTGCTTTTTCTCTCGCAATCTCCCTCTCCTACCTACTTTTTTTTTGGTAATTTGTTTTGTTTTGTTTGGTTTTTGCTTTTTCATCAAATAAGTCAATATTTCCGCGTATCTAAATTATTGAAAAAGTCATTAAAGAAAAGAAGAAGACGAAAAAAAAATAATAAACGCCAAGAAAATTGTACGAAAAGTTCAACCAAAAATAAAAAGCCCCAAAGATGATGATAGGAATTTTTCGAAGAATGCATTTCAAAGGTCACATCTTATGTGTTGCGGAGGTTAAATACAAGTCACCCGCTTGCCCCTTCACCTCTTCACCAAAAAAAAACAAAAAAACAAAACAAAAACAAAAACAGATGTAAAAAGCTAACGTTCGCTCCTCCTGATAGAGGCATAAGCACTTTTGGGGCGAGTTTTGTTTGCATGCATGTGTGCGCGCATAGTTTAAGAGAGACTCCATTAATTTTCAATATTATTTCTGGTATTTTGGTGACGTATGCCTTTTAAAAAGAGAGAAAATTATTTAATATTAATTATGATTTTGTTGTTTTTATTTTTTTAATTTTGTTTTGTTGACTCGGCAAATTTGGTTCTAATCGAAATCGGAGGAAAAGAGCTCTTTTTTCCTTGTGACTTTGAATGTGTGTGTGTCTCTACGCTAAAACCATGTCTGTTCGAAAATAATAAATCTTGACCTCGATAAGTTTATAGAGAATTCTTTGAACAATCAACAAAAATTAAAAAGTTTAGAAACAACTACAACAAAAAAATCACAAAAAAGCCAACAAAAGTAATTTTCTTCATAAGAAGAATCATGGCCCATGGCCGGGCAGAGGCAAATATTGTTTCTCATAATTTTATTCGAAATTATTCCAAGAATTAAGTTTAAAGAATTTCAAGTTTATTTAAAAATTTATGAAGTTTTTTTTTGTAAAAACATAAAATAAATATCATAAAGAAAAAATAATTGTGCAAATAAAAGAGGCCAAAAAGGTAGGGTAAAAACTGAAAATTACTCAAATCCCCAAAAATACACTATTTATTTCGATTTATTATAAAAAAATAAATAAACAACAACCAAAAATGCTCTTTTTATTATTATCGGTATTATTATTATAATTATTTTATTATGTTTAAACTTTTAAAAGTAGTTAAATATTAAAAACATTTATTTCATGGGGAAAAATATTTTTATAATCGAATATTCGTGCTTGTTACGCAAAAGAAAAAAGTTATATTGTAATAAAAAATTCATTAAAATTAAAAACAAAAAACAAATCACATAAATACACTCGTAAATTATGCATAAAAGTGAATTGTTGTCGAAATTTGCATTTTGCAAAATTGTACCCTATCATCACCCCTTCCCCCTTTGAACGAGATATTATGTAAAAAAAATGATGAGAGAATCATTTAAGAAGTGGTGATGGAGATATTATCGCATAACGCAGAGGAAATGAACACAATCAATTTCAAATTCAAAATATTTTTCAAAACAAATAACAAAACAACAAAAAAAATAACGAACTTTTCAGTAAAAAAAAATTACAAAATTTAATAAAAACAACCGAAAAATTCCCACCGTTTTCAACGAAATCATAAACGGTCATTTTATTTTGTGGCCAATTTTTTTTGTTGTTGTTCCACTTATAAAACGTCGTAAATAATATTAAAATATTTGTTATTTATTTATTTTCATATTTTATCATTTTGAATTTTTTTTTCTTTTAAAAATATTGGCTAGACTGTAATATAAAAAAAAAAAATAACAGAAAAAGCACACTTTCAATGAAGGTAGATGGAAAGAGAAAATTAATACCACAGGAGTGGATGGAGAGGCGTTAAAGAGTAGAAGATGCGCTTCCAAACAACACTCAGCGTTGAATAATGTTAAAAATAATTTTGAATTATTTATTTAATTTTTTTTTAACGAAAGCCCGTCCACGAAACAAATGTCAATAAGTAAATAAAATGTAAATAAAAACCAAATAGTAAAAAGAAGAATATCATTTTTCAAAAGCTAAATATTGTAATAAACTCGTACGTGGAGATAAAAACAAATTGAAAAATAGGTAAACCTTAACAGTGTTGTCTCTTCTACAGTCAAATAAAAATTCTGATAAGACTCCATGGCACTCGCCATAAAAACTGATAACTCACGCGTATCTTCTGTCACGTTTACTCTTAATAGTCACCACCCTCAGAGCAGAGACTGCCCATATTCTCACCTCTACTTTCGATCACAGAAGCAAACAACAAGAAAACTCTGTACTTTTTATGATAAGTTTTTGATCCTGATTTCAACAGAAAATTTTCTTCTATTTACTATTGACATAATGTTCGGATTTTACATATTAATCAGTTATCGGTAAAATTCAGACGATCAACCATAAGAAATCCAAATACTAGAATTTATCGAAATCGATCGAGAAAAAAAATAATAAAGACTGTAAAAAAAACAGTAAAAAAATGCCATCTTTTCCAGGTAATGAACATTCCATTCGTTCTCTTATTTGTTCGAGTGCTGTTTTTTTTTGGCTTCTCCAAAATACTCGTAAGTACATTATTTACAGCTAAATGGAAAATACGAAGAGGAATGAACAAACTTTTCTTAGAATCAAGAAGACACCGAAAAAGAGAAGAAAAAAATATTATTCAAAAGCTTTCAAAATGGCGTCTCCTATTGGAAAAATTACGAAATCGACAAGAACGATTCTGGTGGTACGTTGGATCAATTTGGTATTCTTAAAAAAAGGTTTAATTAATCAAATTGGATTTTTTTTCAACGGAGAAATATTTTTATGGGAAATCTATGATTTTAGAGAGAAATTTTTAAGAGATAGAGAAAAAAACATCAAGAATTATCCGCTATTTTACATTTTCTTTTATAATATTTTTCTTCTGCTTAAAAAAAAAATACCAAATAATTGGAGGTTTTTTGTTGATTATTTCAACTTTGAAGCTTTCCTAAATTTTATTAGGAAATCAACAAACAAATCTTATTTGGATGTTTTGTTCAAAATTTTATTTATGTTTCTATAATTTTACCAAATCGTTTACCCTATTTTCGTATTACTAAACATATAAATTTGGATTCTTCTACTATAGAAGAACCTTCATGAGAACTTCCTTATTCTTTAGGATAACAACCAGAGAATTGACAATTTCTGATGAATAGTTTTATAAGCAATCTGATCATATCTCTCCCCCCCCCCTCCTAATTTTTACAAAAAATAATTGAATTCTTACTTTTTCCTTTCACAAATTCCGAATGTCGTTCCTCGAACAGGGCATGATGTCGGGCACGAATTCGTTCCTGACGTCTTCTCGAATCGTGATTATAGCTGCGCGGTGAATGTTCACCACCATTTCGATCGAAACGATCTCTCGCCTGTTCAGTTGGGTCTATTGCATATAAGAGCAGAAGTCCCGCCACTATGAGTAGTTTTCTCATCATGAAGACATCATATGCGCAAATTTTGATTACAATTACAAGTTCTTATCATGCTAAGACGCTGTCCAAGAGTCTGCGTCTGTCTTTCGGTCAAGATCCCGAATAAGGCAATGAAGATTATCCAAATCGACTAACTCACTCTCGGTCCGTTTGGTCTTTCAACAAAAACTAATGTGGGCTTTCTTCTATTTTGCCTTTCCTCGAACAATACCGATTCGGCGACGATATTTATTTAGTGGCAATTAAAAGCAAGTGTTGACCATAAAAATGACCAGCCAGAAAATAATAAACGGAAGAAAAAAACACCGAACAAGTGCTATACGAAATGACGTAACAGTGTTGAGATTTTTTCCAGATCACGAACTTTCGATTAATACTCGAGACTAAAACGCTCTTCCAACATTAATTGCCGTAGCACACCGCAAAAACATAACATAACCACCAGAAACAGAAACAGAAATCGGAACAGAAACACCAGCAAAAATCCGAATATATATAAAAAAAAAAAAAACAATAACAAATCAAAACAACCGACAAATGTTAATAGGAAAATTTTTCTTTTAGCTCGAAGTCGTCTTAGTAGCTTACGAGTATATATAAGACGATCAATCGATTATGTTTTGAAGAAATACGAAAAAAATAAAATGTCGACACTATCAACACAACAAATATTTTCCTTTAAAATCTTCTCTTTTATACACCATAAAAATTTTCAAACCACTTGTTTTCCCCGTCAAATACCAAATCGATGGTGGTTCTTGAAAATACACTCCAAAATTATATCGAAAATTCCAATATTTTCCGTTGAATTCTACTTTTTCACTAAATGGACACAACCACTTGTTGATTCGAATTGTACAATTTGTTTGCTTTCTTAAATGTTAAAAATAATTTTTTTTTACGATAATAATATTCTTAACAATAATCCTTCTAGCTGACCGAATTGCTCTGTTAATTTTTTATTCACTTTTATTTCGAATGTGAAATTTCTAAACGATAGAAATTTTCCTTAAATAACAAACCCGTGTTTTGTAGTCTGTTCGGATGTAAAGTCGACTCCATCAAAGGATGGATGATGGGCTTTTGTGGATATTCGAAAATTCAATAAAAACTCTCCACCGAATTAGATGTAGCGCGAAATTTTTCGGGAAGTTTTTTTCCAAAAAAAATTTTTATCAGGAAAGAAAAAGGCGCCTGCACAACACCGAATAAAGTTTCAACTCCAACTAAACACCATAAAACGTGATGGAGTTACACGAACCGTTTCGTTCGCCTTTTCGTTTTGGTTTTGCTTTTTCTTCAACTTGGATTGTTGTTTGTTATTTCTCCGGTTTTGTAAATTTTTCGTTCGTCTTTTTTTTTCTTACTTCATTATTTTCATCTTAAAGGTCTTGTGGCCGCTTTGGACTACCTTGTGGGAAAGAAACGGCAAACGTTTATGCATACTTAAGCACACCTACCTACCTACCTACACACACACAGCCATAATCAAACACACCGTCGTCGTGAGGTCGTTCAAAAATCACACCGTCTCACACACTATCGAAGAACAAGCTATGCGACAGCAAATTCTTACATAAGCCAAGGCTCTAACGTTTTCCACAATCGCAGCACACCTAGCCGTCCGAGACACCTATGCGACCAGCTAGACCGATACCAGCAGCCAACGTTCGAAAATATTTTAAAGCAGTCGCTTCCAGCTACTATTCATCATCTTAAAGAAATCCTACCTTGCTCTTGCTGGCTCGCTGCAAGTACGTACGAGCGTGCCTATCTGGTTAAGTTACCTTCACAAAATCCAACTCAGCAGGTCTGTTCGGATTCTGGTTTCCAGATTACATCTGTGTCCACACGGACGGACGGAGGAGAGTCGTGATTCCATGTTCCGCGTCGCGTTCAGGTACAACACGCCAGGTATACACCGCGCCAGATCGAGTCAGGTAATCTCAGGTAGGTATGCACTGTGAGCTCAACTTTCTGCCAGGTCCACAAACACTTCGGCGTCATGTCGTATGCGTGCGCAGGTTGCTTTGAGACTCTACAGATGCACACATCTGCAAATCCGTGACTTGCTCTGTCAAATAAGTGAGCCGGTTTGGTAGTGTTGGTCAGCGTACTAACACAACCGCCGCGCCAAAAACAAACTTCACCAAATATTTTTTTACCATTTTTCATGTTTGTAATTTTCAAAAATAAAAACGATCGTCGGATCCGCACAAATCGAGTCCAAGAGAGGAGGCACCATAGCCCACCGATCGTTTCTTTTTAAATTTTGTCGTTGATCTTAAAGGCGAAGCTGACTGTGAGGTTGTCATTGTAGCCGATCTCACTGACCGTGGTCGGCTCCAAAATACACCGTTGGGATTCTTCCACTGTGGTCTTTAGTCTTGAAGTCAAGGCTGGTTGTTGCTGCTTCTGAGTCTACTGATCGGAATTTTCCTCTGCGGTTGATGTTCTCGAAGTTGAAGCTGAGTGTGAGGTCGTCGCTGTAGCCAATTTCCTCGTTGATCCTCGCTTCGAAGGAATAGAGCCCAAAAAAGAGGATCCAGAGCCCACGATCAATTTTTTAAAATGTTGTCGTTGCTTTTGAATTTGAAACTGAGTCTAAGGTTGTTGCTGCAGACAATTTTTTCATAGATCGTTGGCGTCTCTAGAGTCTACCGAACGGATTTTTTTCTCGAAGTTGAAGCAGAGTGTGCAGTCGTCGCTGTAGCCAATTTGCTCGTTGATCCTCGAGTGGAAAAAATAGAGTTCAAGAAAAGAGGCTACAGAGCCCACCGATCGTTTTGTTTTAATTTTGCCGTTGCTCTTGAAGTTCAAGCTGAGTCTAAAGTTATTGTTGCTGACAATTTTTAATAGATTGTTGTCGTCGCTAGAGCCTCCCTAAATGAATTTTGTCTGCTGTGGTTAATGTTCTCGAAGTTGAAGTTGAGTCTGAGGTTGCGGTTGTAGGTAATTTGCTCGTTGATCGTTGGTTCAAAGGAATAGAGTCCAAGAAAAGAGGCTCCAGAGCCCGCCGATCGTTTTTTTTAATGTTGTCGTTGCTCTTGATGTTCAAGCTGAGTCTTACATTGTTGCTGAAACCAATTTTTTCATAGATTGTTGCCGTCTCTAGAGTCTACGATCGTATTTTTTCTGCTGTGGTTAATGTTCTAGAAGTTGAAGCTGTGTCTGAGGATGCGGTTCTAGCCAATTTACTCGTTGATCGTCTGCTCAAACGAATAGAGTCCCAGAAAGGAGGCTCAAGAGCCTCTCATGACTCTATTCGTTCTATCAAGCCTCTCTTGTCTCTATTCGGACTCTATTTTGTTGTCGTTGCTCTTGAATTTAAAACTGAGGACTCTACAAGATTCTGGGACTCTACAAGAAATTTTGTCGTTGTTCTTGAATTTAAAACTGAGTATGAGGTTGTTGCTGAAATCAATTTTTTCATAGATCGTTGTCATCTCTAGAGTCTACAGATCGTATTTTTTCTGCTGTGGTGGATGTTGTCAAAGTCGACGCAAATTGTCGTTGCAGTCGATTTTCTCATTTATAGTGATGGACACCCTCCAACTTCTTCTTCTTCTCTTCAACGAACTTTTGCAATTTTCTTAACAATTTCCAAAACTCTTCGTGCAAAGCAGTCACAAAAACAAATTCAACTGCAACGCTGGAACTGTCAATGATTTTTGTTTCTTTTTTAATTGTTTTATTGGGTTTATTACTCTACTTATCACGATTATTATTTTGATTTTACTGCCGCAATTCCCATTTCTCTTCTCTCTTCTTACTAACTCGTCATTCTTGTTCGGTGAGTGCCTTCGAAATGTAACGCTGTCGCTGCAGTTTTGTTGCTCGTTTTTTTAAATGCGCACCTTCTGGTCGTGATGTTGAATGTTGTTTCTGCCGTCAGAGCAGATGATGCCACAGGTAAAAATGGTAAATGGCCTCCGAATGCTGGATTCCTTTCTCTTTTCTCTTTTTCCCAGCATTTTTTTTTGTGTGTGAACACAGCAAGCTTCGAAATGGCCCCATCGACAATATTAAATTCTTGCTGTATCCGAAGTGGCTGTGGCTGTTTCAGAGCTAATCGCATCCTAGCCGTGGTGTTGCTATTATTCGTATTTAACCGCACATTTAATGTTATTGGATTCTGTATATTGTCGCCATCATCATAATCGTTAAATATTAGCAATCATTTGCCAGGCTTTTTTTAAATCATTAATTATTTCGTTCTTCTTCGGCCGCAGCACCATTCCAGCAAATCCATTGTGAAGGTACAAAAACCCGAAAGCGACAGAAGAAAAGAGTAAAACATAAAAAGTTGAAAGTATAAATGATAACCGAACACAAATTTTCTTATGTTATACAAATTTTTGTAATGTCCAGACACCGATCGGCCTGTCCAAAAGCGGTTCCAGTCGAAGAGGACCAATTCAATCCTATCCGATCGAATCGAATCCCATCGGCCAGTCAAAGTTCAGTGCACAGTTCTCGACTCGGATGCGTTTGATTTCAGGTAAAGAGGTTCTCGTGACATGGAATTATAAACGCAGAAGTCCAGATTAAGAAATCATCATTTTTTCGGGATTATTACGTGAAATGCGGTTGCCTTTTCTCTTAGGCGGACGAGCGAGCGGGTAGCTACTAATTAATTTTCTTCAATTTTAATAAATCCGCAATTTATATTTACGAGAATCGCATGCTGGTCATGCTTGGTATTGCCAAAAAAAAATTATATACGAAAATAAAAGAAACAAAAACCAAAACGGCTACAATTACAAGTGGGGTCGGTCATCAAGTAGAACGGGGCACATACAATGGCATCCCCGACTATCTGGCTGAATCTTCAACTCCAGATGCTTGTCAATTAGCGCAGGTGGTGTTTACCATTTAACGTTTTTTTTTGTCGTTTTCCACATATTTTTTTTTCTTCCTTTCATATTGAGAATCCCAAAGGCTCCACCATCCAAAAGCCTATTTTCTTCCGACATCATTTTAAAATTCAAATTTTATTACATCATTCCATGAGTTCTTATCACCATCAGTCCATTAAGAAATAACAAAATCAAAAAAGAAATAACAACAACAACAAAAAACACTGGAAAAAAAAACTAAAACAAATTCTTAAATTTCTACGAAACTTTCGAAATTCATGTCTGCTCGTTAAGATTAAGCATTTTTTTCTTTTGAAAGTTGATTTCTTAAAAGTAACAAAAACAAATGGCATCCAATCAGATAAGAATTAATTCCCATCCCTTTTCCCCTTCCATTATATTCTTTAATATAAAATCCTTCGTCTTAATTCATTCCCCTTTTCCCCCAACGTCATTTTCATATTTTTCGTTCTTGCTGATCAACTTTTTTGGATTTTTTTTATGTTCATCTCATTTTTCGAGGAAGGGGTAGGGAGGCAGGTTCAAATGTTGATTACCAAATTTGTTAACAATTAATTCTCCAACACTTTATCATCGTTTTGGAATTGAGTGTAAAAAGAGAAAAATCGATTTTTTGGGGATGGCCGACGATGTTTCTCTTCATTTCGTCCCAGCCGCAAGGGTACATTTTCAAAACTGATGGCGGCCGATAGCCTAATGGCACCCGCGGGAACACAAAGTAGTGGCGTGGAGTAGATTAAAAATGCGAAAATGATATTTTGTTAGTGCATAACGATTCGTGATATAGTTGGAAATATTTGCGGCTCCGTTTATGATGGGGATCGGCCATAATAATCACTTTGGACCATACATACCCATACATACGTATGCCAAGTTCAGGATAATGTTGATAAAAGAGAAGTGATCGTCAGAGAGAAGCTGGATATTCGGCGATAGCAACTGCGATAAACAGATACCATAAAATCGACACTCAAAGCCAGAGACGAGCAATCGTAGCGGGCACCTTTCGAACAGTAACTAACGTCTCACCACACACACGAGGACGGACGTACGAACAGACCAATTTTAACATATTATTTTCGTTCGTTTTTATGGGTCTCGATGGTACCCTCTTTGACCATCTCCTTCCTCATTTATGATTGTCAAGAGTCTAAGGTTGGCCATCGATGGTGTTTCATAATAAAAGATCTTCGTGCATACCACAAATACTAGCGCAGAAAAAAAACCACATTCGCATCAGTGCGCGTACGTGCACGTACTGGTTAGGCATAGAATTTAGGAATGTCGCGCGACATTATCGATGTTCTGTGGTTTGTGAGGTCCATCTAATATTTTGCAGATTATTTTCAAATCTAAACAACTTGATGAAGAGTAAAATTGTACAAAGAAAAAAAAACCTCAAATAAAAAAAAACCAAATTCAAAGAAATATTTTGAGAAGAAGCAGAAGAAGACGACGATGACGAAAGAAATAGTAATAATAATAAAAAAAGATATCATCATCGGTCGTTAGATTCTTCTTCTTATTAGCATTCGTATTTAATGATAAAAATTTGTTTATTAGCCGAGAACATGTTTTTTTTTGGGTTTACCACCACCGTGAGTCGCCGGATAGTAAGCGTCTTAACGCAAGTCTGTGACGCACTGCCGCAAGACAAAACCACGAAAACACGTACGAAAATAATAGAATAGGAACACAATATCTTCCAATTATCTTGAATTCCCCGTCGCCCCTTTAACTAATTTTTTAAAAAATCTACCCAAAATTTATTCTCAGTCAGGACGACAGGGGAAAGTCTCCTCCTAATTATATATTTACTATTTCTTTCCAATAAATTATATTAATTTTAATCAAGAAACCTCAAAACACAACCAAAAACCGTCTCCGTCTAATCTCTGGTCGATAAAATGGGAAAAATTTCAAATTCCAAACATCAAACTTCCTAAAATAAAAGATTCTCCATCAGTTTTTTCTTATGTTTTTTTTTTAGTTTATTTTCTCACTAATTTCATCATTTATTTGTGATTGTCCACTAAACTAAACTGACCAATTTGACTAAATGGCCTAACAACTCTACTAGACTATCTAAACACTATTCAACAAATTTCAAGAGACATAAACGATAGTCAATCGAATAAAGCCAATCAACCCAATCGGTTAGTCAGATCCGTTGGGTCATCATCGGCGAGATCCATTAGGTCTGGTTTTAGTGACTCCAATTTGCAGCTAATTAATAATAAGATTAAAATGGACTTTATCTTAAAAGCACCAAAAATAAAAGACGCTAAAGAAGACAAAAAATAAGTTAACGAATCAAGATAAAAGGGTGAGGGGGGGGATTGTATGGTGACTGGATAATTTTTCAGCAAAGAAAATACAAATACCAATAATAATATTAATAATTATAATAGAAAGGTAGACTTGCCGGTGTAGAGGGAGAAAGGGGAATGGGGGAAAAAACTAAAATAGTCTCTTGATTAAGCGCCCATAAAAACACAATACATTCTGATTATTTCGGATTCATGTCGATTCGATCCGATTCGAGGCTGGGATTCCGATATGCTAACCAACGATACGCCGGCAGCGGGCACATCACAAATTTAAGCGGCCATCACACCATCCCATACCATCCCATCCCATCCCATCCCATCCAATCCCATTCGATTCGGTGCGATTCGATTCCATAGACTCCTAATCAAATGGTCGCTTGATTATTTTTATTGTTTGTAAAACTAGTGTTTTCACTGATTTTTAGTATTTGTCGGACAGAAGAGCTTTTAGTCAGAGACTATCGCGCCATTTGCAAAGCTTGATTTATGCTTGTTTCTTGTTTGGCGAATGTCGCCATTCGGTATTAATTGCCTCATCAGCTACATCAGCGTTTAAGAATTAAGACTTCGGACTTGTGTTCGGTATTATTGTTGTCGTTTTTATAGTTTGCAAATATTTCCAACAAAACAGTTGGTTTATCGATAGAAAAAAAACCAAAAAAAAAAGACAACAATAGACCTCATACGGATCGATGCGGACCGATCGTGTGAGAATTACTGCAACAGAGAAAAACCGGAACATTTTCGAACTTCATATTAGAATACCAGATTTTATTCCCAAGACCTTAGAAATGACAAAACAAATTTTTTAGTATTTATCCATAACAAAATATTGTCATTTTCGATGGGTTCATCTGAAGGCTTCTCTCTTCTCTTAGCGTCAGCGAGTGTAATTAATGGATTGGATTTTAATTGTTTGCCAGCTTTTTTTTTCTATAAATTTTGTTTTTAATTTTTCGAATGCCGTTTGTTTTATTTCTTTTCTTATTTATGTATATTTATGATTTTAAAATTTTACAAAGAAAAGTGATTTTGTTTTAAAGATAATTCAAAAGATGGCGCCAAAAATCTTTAGTTTTTAAAAATGTTTTCGCAAATGAAAACTGTTTATTAAAATTTAAGTTTTTCCTTAGCAAGCATGCTGATGTTGATCGGTGATTCATCATTGATAAGAGACTGTCAACAAGGAGTCCGTTCTAGGTCTGAGAAATTGATTTTTTTTGGGCGGCCACAGGAATTAGGCTAATCCCCATTGAACCTTATTTTATAAGCAGGCGAGCGGTTGACCAAATAGGGGATCAAATAGTCTTTGAAGAATTCGTGTTTTAAACACGACTGAGAGCTACTGTGAGTTTTGTATCATCTTCTCCATCTTCTTGTTGGAGGCCAAAAGAACATCTTCTTGTTGGAAACCATCGACAGGCCTTGGAAGCGTTATTTCTCATGCAAAGGACCAAATACTTTGATTTTGAAGAATTTTCACCTCTGCCATGGCTAAGAATTCGCAATGATTCTTGCTAGGGTCCCAAATTTAACTTCAACCAACCCCGGAGTCCTGGATCACCTTTTTCAGCGAAAGGTCAACAAGAATGTCTCCCTGCTGGAGACCATTGTCTGTTCTTGAAAGCGTCAATATTCATGCAGAAACCCAAATACCCAGTCGTCCTTTCGATGATGGGTCTCTAGCTTCAAATTTAACACAAACTGAGACCGAAATCTTGCATCACCTTCTCTACCACGAACATAAAAATAACATCTTCTTGGTGAAGACCATTGCTAAGTCTTGAAATTGTCAATCCTTAGGCGCGGCCAACCAGTTTTCAGAGGATTCTCCTCTCGAGACTGGCACAGAGTTTCTATAGTTCTTGCTGAGGCCCCAATTTTAACGGCAGTTAACCCCGGAGTCTTGAATCATCTTCTCCAGCATTGCGCTACATGCTGGAGACCATCGTGCAGCCATGGGAATGTCACTGCCCATACAGAGGGCCAAATTCTAAGTTTCAAAGGATCTTATTTTCTGAGTCCTTATTATTCTGTCTCTAGTTTTAAATTTGCCACAAGCTTATCGCAGAGTGTCGGATCACCTTCTCCGACGTCAGGCATGCAAGAACATCTTATTGCTGGAGACACTTGTTAAGCATTCAAATCGTCAATCCTCTTGCAGAGGATCAAATACTAAGTCTTCGTAGCATTCTCCTCTCGAGCGTAGTCGAGAACTTTATAGTTCTGCTGAGATCCCAATTTTAACACATGCTAACTCCGGAGTCTTAGATCACCTTACCATCTTTTATCCGGAGACCATTGTCCACATTGAATAGCTTTGAGAGAAGAAAGGCTTAATAAGTACACATATCAGTCAAGCACAGTTCTGGGCTCGGATGCGTTTTATTTCAGGTAAAGAGGTTCTCGTGACATGGAATTATGAACGCAGTAGTCCAGATTAAGAAATCATCATTATTTCGGGATCCAAGACTCCAAATTTTATTTTAAGCTGAATTTTTGCCCAAAATTTTTGCCAGCTCCCTCGTAAATAGTAGCGAAAAAAATAAAAAGGAAAATTTACATTTCCAAAGGATCTGGATGAGACCATTTTGAATATAAATAAGCAAGCAGAAAGGATCTTAAAAATTTCTGCTTTTATTATTTGTTTATTGATAATTTTTTTCCTTTATTTGGACCCAAAATTCATCTCAGATTAGACTGTTGATTAATCAAGAAATGCGCTCAAAAATTTCCATGGATTTTTATTCAAATTGAAAGTCAACGAGAGACCTCTGATAAAAAAGCGTAAAAATTTTTGATTTTAATAAACGGACATGTCCGACGAGGTGCACCTTTTGTCAATGTCACAATTTGTTCACAGTTCAGCGAATTGGAAATTCGTGAAAGTGCATCGAAATTCAAGTTGATGGTGTCTGGCAGGTGTCAGCCTGGGCAACATGCAAGGTAGCCGAAATGATTCAAAATGGATCGTGATTCTGCTCCCCGATAGTCAGTCGGATTTTTCCAGTTCCATCGTTCAGTCTGAGTTGTTTTTTGTTTATTTTTGTTTTTAACCTTTTGGATTTTTGCCTTTTCCACTTGCCAATTCAGCTTCTGTGGACAATTTGGATTCCAATTGGACAATTGACCAGATTTCGGACAGTCTTGCTTGTCGCATAAACGATATTTTCGATGATATTTTGCTGGAAGTCAACTCCAACCCAGCCGTAGAGGTAGCCCTACCTCTACTTCCACTTCTACGCCTAGCGATCATCGATTTTTTTGTTTTATCGATTTTGAAAATGTGTACGCAATTTTCGGGCAGCAGAAATTTGTCGTTGACAACAAAATAGTGGATGGAATATTTTTATGCGCTACAGCAACTACCAACTAGCAATGGTCGCGCAATTGGACACTTTCGCATTTTAGTCACGCACCCCAATTCTTCCAATTGACGATGTTTTTATGTCGAAATTAACGCAACTTGTTTGTTATTTTCGGTTCGTTTGGAATGATTTGTTTTTGGCATTCTTTTTTCTTTTGCTGTCAAATTTTTCTCTTCTTCTTCTTCTTCTTCTTCTATTTATTCTTTTTTCTGTTTTTATTCTTTGCATTCTACATTTTGTAAATTTAAATATTAATCGTTGTGATTTGTACAAGACACAAACACGGCACCTTAAAAATTTTCGACATTCTTTTTTCCCTCTAATTTTTACTTTTGTTTTTCATATTTTTCCATTGACTTTATTTTATTATGGCTACTGAAAAGTGTCTGGTATGACCAGGCCAGTGTCTATGAGCATTTTGGCGAAAGTATGAATTTTTCTACTGTTAATAAAAACTCGAGCAAAACACTTAAAATGGTAAATTTTTAAAAAATCCAGAAAAAAATACTGAAAAAAAAACAAAAAAAAAACACACTTTTTCCTTTGCCTGTAAGAAAATACAAGTAGCCTCGTTTTGATTGTGGCACTCGAAAAAAGGACGAAAAATATAACAAAAGATCTGAGAATATTGTGCACTCAAGTTAAGACTGTAAATGCACAAATTAACAACAATGGAACGAAGCTGTGCGACTATTGTTCCGGAGATTTTGTGGAACAAAAAAAGGTGGTTTTTCGGGACAATAATTTTCTTAGAATTCTCAGCGTTTAACTTGAAAAGGTCAAGAGGACCAGGCAATAGAACGAAAAGACACAGACCAGCTAATGGGCTTGGCATCACTGGATTTCGGCACCATTGGCCTCATAAGGACTAAGCCAACAAGCAGAGGTGAACCCTTTGCAGATGCACGTCTAAGTGAGCATTAGAAATGGAATAGAAGCGAACAGTTTATCCCACGATAAGCCGTCGTTGGCGTGGCGGCCACCTGACAAGTGATTTTAATTTATTCCAAATTTAATTAAGTCGAATTTTTCTGCTTGCCAACAGAAATTGACTTCTGCCCATCACTCGTTATTATGATTAGTTTTTTGTTGTTGGTATTATTGCGAAACATTTTGATTCTCAGGATACTCTCGTGTCTAAGGTGGTGGAAGAGAGTAAGTAAGTCGAGACTATATGATAAAGATCGTAGCAATGCTGATGATCATGATGATGACCTGCACCTAAACCGTGCCCCGAAAGATGAAAATAAAAATTCTCATTTGACCGTTTCTAATTTCGAATACAATATGATTTAGTTTCGCTCATAAATTTCCGAAAGACGATGGAAAGCTGCCAGGTCATAAGTATGAGATCAATCATTGTGCACGACGATGCGGCCGCCACATTCACATTCCTCCTGGTGCCACTTAACTTCAGCTGACACGAGAATGGAATAAGTTGCTTTGAGGAAAATACGACGAGTTACCGTAGCCCCTTCGTCAACAATTTTCCCAATAAATACAAGTACAAGCACGGTTGTTGGGTGGACTGGACCGGACCGGGTTTTTGGGGGTTCGAGTCCACGATTTTTGTCGTGGTCATGCTGGCATCTCATTGGGAATGTGCCCGTTTCATGGACGCCGCACCACTCTTCGGATTTATTCCGAATCAGATCTATTCGCAAGAATCGAACTGGAAAAGATAGATAACCATAAGCCCATAGATACGATTTATGTGGAAATATAATGAGAAATAGATGAACTGCGCCAGCAACTAGCGCATAAGACCTGGGAACACAACACCGTCCACCACCGTCCAGCACGGCTAGGCATTCTACGGATTCTGACTCCAAGATGCGATCGATGTTCATCATCTTTGATTTTGACGTTTTCATAATTGATAGTTTTTGACTTTTCACGATCCTTCTTCATAATACCACCTGCTCGTTCCCTTGTCCATTTCGGCCGCTGTCCTCGTTTCAATCTTCCACTCTACGTCGCTTCGGCCCTGATCTTGCTCAACCTTTCTGTCATGTTGTCTTCTTCTCGTAGTCGCTGATGTACCAAGCCGATATTAGAATAGAACGGGAAAGACCACTCAAAAGAAGAGGAAGAATCACAGTACTGACAGTAAAGTCAGCCCACCTCAGGCAAAACTATGAAGAATGCGATCTCACAAAAGCCGATCTTTAGAGGAATGAATAGACGCAGAAACCTAAGAAGACGGACTATAGATTTCGGAGTCCGATTTTTTTCTTCGTTTCTTCTTCAAAAATAATAATAAGCCAAGAGAATAATGAACAGATTGGATTTGAAGTGGAGATCATGCAATGCTAAACAAAAGACGAACACTGTAATCTTTTTGGTACAGGCCAGTTGAGAGAATTATTATCGAAAAATTTATTTAGTTTTTAGTCTTTTTCTTTTAGTAAATCAGAAAAGGTAAGGAACAACAATTTGGAAATATTGGATAGAGCGAAAGGCAGACAGAGTCTATTCAAATGGAAAACGTGCACCGTTGTGACCAAACAAATGCCGTGAAGGCCTCTGTTGCGAACCCGCCAAGGTGACTCCGAGATTCTGAATTCCAAAACAGACACCGCCTCTCCCCGCTTACAGTATTTTTCATTTTCCATGTAGGTAGCTGCACAATAACAGCAAAAACGATTAAATTTATCATCGGTCGTGTAATATTGTCACTTCAACGAGAATGTAATCATTGGAAAAATGTTTTTCCAACTATTTTACCTCCGAACTAATGCAAGATTTACCATCAATAGTTAACATTTTTTTTTCTGCAAAAATGTAATTTTTTTAAAGAAAATAAAAAAAAAGTTTTAAAAAAAAATCAAAAAATTCGATTAAAATTGATATTTTTTGTGTAAACCAAGAAAAATTCTTTTTCAAAAACCAGAAAATCGTCTGCCAAAAGACAAACGTGATAATCGAGTACCAAAAACGTACTAGATTAATAGAAATACGATCAATGACGTTAATCTAGTCCGTTAATTGCTATTGGTTTTGTTTTCGTTTCTTCTCACTCGAACGACATTTCCCAGTCTCCTCTTCCCTTTTCAGTTTGTATGAGATTTCCCGAATGTTGCCAGATTAAAAACAAATTAAAAAAAAAATAAAACTGCAGATTAAAAAAAATAAAACTGCATTTCCCATTATTTGATTAGCACTGTTTTATCGCAAAAAATCTGCACTTTTCATATTTGAATTTAAAAAAAAAAAAAAAAAATAATTACAATCAATGCCACGAAAACCGGGAATTTTTTTTATAATAAAAAATTATTTTTTTTCATTTTCTCACAAATTTTTATATTTGAAATTATGAATTCTGTATTTTTCTGTAAATATTTTAATAATAAATGCAGACGGCAATATTTAAATGTCAAAAATATTTCCAAATAAATTAATTTTTGTTTTTACGAATTCATTTTCGTAGAAAATATTTTTTAAAATTGCTAAAGTTTATTTTGTTTTATTTAAAAAATTCGTTTTAAATTTATTACTATTATTCCTTTAATTTTGAAAAAGATAATATCAGATAACTTACTGCCAGTTGGATAGTGTAAAAAGGTGGAAATAAAAACGATTAAAAACTGCATTTCTTAAGTAGAATTTTTTTTGTTCGAATCAAATTTGATTTATGAATATTTTCAGAATTATTAATTGTCCACAATATTCGAAAGGTTTTTGTATATTTTCTAAGAAAAATATGATTTTTTGTTTTGTTTTTAAAAATTATTAAAAAAATCGAAAGTTGAAACTTGGCGGTTTTTTCAGATAAATTTTTTTGCAAAATATTTCCATAGGAATTTTATTTAAACTCCCCATCCGTATTGGGACATTTGGGTACGAACACAATATCACGATGAAATGAAAGAAGAGTAAAAATAATATATATAAAAAAAAGAAGCAATTTTAATAACGAATAACGCAACAATTCATTGAAATTTGTAAGCGTTCATAATGAGCTGATAAATATTAGGGGCGGGATAAGGGAGACGGGCGGTTCCGACTGTCCGGCTGTCAATGAGATAATCCCTAAGTGCCTTTAAGTGGTTCCGTGATCTTGAGGCTCTTGCGTTTCGTACTCTACGATTAGGGAACGGTCCATCAGCTCGATCCGAACCGTCCGCACAGTGTGTTCGTTGACTTTCAGATCACAAATCCAGTATTCCATGTCTTCGTCCATTCGATTATGAAAAGTTGACTTTAAAAAAAAACAAGAAATAATTTGGACATCAAAAGAAAAACTTAAACTGAAACGTGGAGTATTTTGGAGTATTGTCCAAATTGATCGTGGACCGATTTCGATATAAAATTTTTGCTAAAATTATATTCAAATTGGTCCCTGATTAATCCTCTGATAAAAATGTTGGGTGGCTTTTTTTTGACTATTGTTGTTGATTACAAAACAATTTTCGTTAAAACGAAATACGAAAGAGTCCATCCATTATGGTTCAGCCATAATCGCAAAAGGAAAAAAAAGCTTTTTTAATGAAAAAGATAATGAAAAAAATAATAAATTAGAAATTCATAATTTAAATAGTCCTATAGCCTAAGTTTGGACTCTTCTATTTAATCCTCCCCCCCCCCTCCCTTTCTCCTCTGTCTTTTTTGGGTAATCCCAATTCGACAGCATGGAAAACATCTCACTCCAGATACAATAAGTTATCTCGGTGCGGCTTTGATTCTTGCGAAGAAAAAAATTTCTCCATAATGAATATTAGCATTTCGCCAAATGAAAATAATAAAATATTAAAAATCTAGCAAACAGCTTTGGTTAATTTGTTACTCAAAACAGATAGTATTTATGTGCGCTTCGGCTTTTGATCAGAAAGTCAATATTTACCATTTGGTTAACGAAAATTAAAAAAAAAAACCAAAATCTTTGAAAGAAAAACTCAAATGTTCACATTAAAAAGCGGCGAAATTTCGAATACTTTAAGCCTCATACTCTCATCTACTACTATTTTTACTATTTTCACTATTTACTATTTACTTATTATTATTTATTATTTACCATTTATTATTAGAGTGTACTTATGGGATGCTGTAATTTTCCAATGAATTCGCAAATAGCTCATTAATCAATGCAATTAGTGGGGAAACTTTTGTTATTTTAGTTTGTTTGTTTCCAAACGCCCTCACACTCCGTTCCTACCCCCGTCCTAATCTAATAAACAATATTGTATTTAAATTCAATTCTTCCATTTATCCTTTACGAGGTTGTACGCCACAGTTCTATAAAATTACATTTATTTATTTATAGCAAAAAAAAAATTGAAAAAAAATATTTTCACATTTTAAAAAGCAAATTTCAAATGAAAAACCGCCTTTGACAACTACACAAACTTTTATACGAGAATCTCACTCCTCGGAGTACTCATATTCCAGTATGGCTTTGGCAAAGTGTAATTTAGTAAAATGTAAGAGGCAATAAAGATGAAGATTTAAATATTAAATTTCGAACTGCAAACACTTTTGAAATTTTTTTTTCCATATTGCCGCCAATAAATACACGCTGATTAGGTTTTGATTTTTTATTTATATTTAATTGTTAAATATTAATCATTTATTATTATAATAGCTAATAAATATGTAAGAAATTAATCATTTTTTATTAAGAAAGTAATTCTTTTTAAACTGAAAGTAAAACTAACGAATTTTATAAATTTGGCGATACAAAAACTTATATTAATTTTTTGAATATGATTTTTTTATAAACAAATCCATTTTTGTGATTTAAAAAGCGCAGTCCTGTCATTTGGCAGCTGTCAAACATATATGGTATCCACTTCATGAGATTTATTTAGTTAAAGGTTTGCCATTTTAAATTATGGAGCGTTTAACTAGCAAAAAAACGCTTTAGAAGATATGTCTGATGGTTTCTTGAATGGAATTTTCTACAGCGATGAAGCGAAATTGCGTGAATAAAATAAATTCTCGTCTAATGAGGCTCTGAAAACTCACATCTGACTGAATAGAAGCCATTGTATTCGCAAAAAGTGACTTTTTGGTGGATATTTTTCTCTAAAGGTGTCACTGGTTCGTATTTCTTTGAAAATGAAGAAGAAGAAACCGTAACCGTCATTTCTGCTCATTATGGACAAATGATAAATGCCTTTTTTTGTCTCAATTTGAATATTTCAATCTGGGTTTTAACCAACATGCCACCACAAAAAGTTCTCAGGATGCCTAATTTTCAGATTTGGTGATACCAATTGTAGGGCTACATTAAAAAATTATATTTCCAGAGAATTTTAAACTCCAGAGAATTTAAAAAACCAATATCCACCAAAAAAGTCAACAAAAATTATATCAAAACGATCAAGTCCTACAAAAAATTTACTGTAGTAACTATTTGACATTTTTCTATTTAATACATATTGGCAAGGTCTAAAATATATAATGAAATAAAAATTTTATCTAAATCAAAATTTTAAATATGTTTTATTTAATATTACTTTATAAAGTAAAAATTGGATAACCCTTTTAAAATTTTAAAAATTATTCACTTTTTGCCCTTAAAAAAAAAATTAAGGGCAAAAAGTGAATAATTTAAAAATATCGATATTCAAAAAAAAAAACAATCTAAAAATAGACTAAAAAGAAAAAAATTCTTCATTATTGTGGAGGGACGGGACGAAAGCGCAAATTCTTTCGACCAGATTCCATAATGCCAACGACACGAGACATGATTTCAATAAAGCGCCGTAAAAAATGTGCACAGAAAATGGGAATTTTCTCTTGTTTGACAATTAAAAACAAATGATTACAGGTAAAGATAAGTTGTGGAAAAAAGGGAATAAATGAAAAAAGCAGAGAAGATTCAACAAGAAATCGAACACGTTCGTATGCGAGAGCGAATGGTGGCGATGGGCCGGCCGGGCAATGAGTAAAAGTGGGATTTACACCTTTTCGAGTCAGTTTAAAGGATAACCGTTGCGATAAGAGAGGGAATCCGCCTTGGCATTATTAGTGCTGTGCTGTCAGTTGATATAATCTCGGCATTCCATTAAGAAATGTACTTCAGCCTTTTAGATTTTAAGGTTTTGAGAGAAGAAGAAAAAACGAGTAATTACCATGCGCCCAGGCATGATTTTGCGCTTTTCTGCTGATCGGATTGGACTCGATTGCATAGGATTCGATTGCATTGGATTCGATTGGATCCTCATGCAACTGCAATGGAGATAATGTGATGTTGAACTATAATTCCTGCTAGAGTGCCTAATCGGACTTTGGTCTCGGAGCTGTCGAGCACACCCGTGCACCTCGACTTTATGTATGCATGCAGTCCATGCTCCACGTTTGAGGTTAAGTCTCTACCGGTTTCGGATTGTCCGTGCGCCGATAACGACTTTTGCCATCATCACGCTCTCGTGTATTCGTGGAATCATTACGAAAGCAAATCCAATGAAAACAAACAAAACGAGAAACAAAAATAAATGAAGAAAAAGAATTGTTTTGACTTTTGCAATTCTTTTGCGTTTTGTTGTTCGTGTTGCGTTTATGTTTTCGCCTTTTTCCTCTTTGGCCCATCGTAGGTATCAGGCCGAGTCAAGAGGGAAGCGAACCGAAAGGAGAAGGCGAAATGGCTCCCTTGGGGAATATTCAATTAAAATAGCTGAGAATAAGGTAAGCGCAGTATGCAGTTAAGTGCAGTTAATGTGCGCCACGTCGAACTCCATCGTAGAGCAAACGTGTTCTCGACCGATGGTGTTGTTGTTCTCCGCGCGAAAATCCTCCAAGATGGATGACCCGTCCGCACGACCTTTATAAGTTTTGCGATAAGCTCCGCGCAAATGTTTGACGGTCAACAGCCTCGTCCACATGGCTGGCCGCTTCAGGCGGGGATGGTGAAGTGGCCTGGTCACTTTGTAATGGAACTTAAATTTAAAATTTAAAATAAACTCCTGCCGGCCATTCAGTTGATGCGTTTCATTATTCAAGATCCCCCAGACTCTGATGTACTTTACCGTCCACGATTTATCTGGCTCGCCGTGGATTTATGCCTTTGAAGCGACCGAATCCTCTCCGATACTGCTATTGTTGACGGCACAGTCCTTCTTATGGAGCCCAAGTCCAACTTATCTTCTATCTTGGTGCCGAATCCATTGTCTTTCAGGCCGAATCGAGTTACCTTTAACTTTGCCTTGCCCTGCTCGCCATCAAATTTTGACCATCACATAGCCGCTTACTATTTTTGGTACCAGATCGTGATATCAAAACTGCTTATTGTCGTTTCTATGATTAGCCGCCACTAACCCGCTCCCCTCAGACCAGTTACACGTTTACAAAAATTTCTCTTTAACCAAATTTTCTTATCGAACGATTAGTCATCATTTTTTCGCTAAAACATTTTCTCATCATCGGACCATGGACCAATTGGTTTTTTTTCTGCTGATTTTTGATTCTTATCTAATCGAAAATTTATTTTTTATTTTTGAATATTTTAAGATTGGATTCGAAGGTCATAAAATGTAAATTCCAGCGATCATCGTTTCGTGGGTCTTGTTGGTCATCGTCGTTGGCGTCGTCACCATTGTTGTAGCCAGGCAGCCAGATAGGCAGCAGATCATTGCTTGTCGAAAATCATGAGCCACTCTTAGATCAGGCCACAAGAATATTCCGCTGTGGAAGAAGACAAGTGACTTGACAAGCTATTCATGCCTCAAATCGAATTTAAGGTGTCCGACGATGATGTGATACCTGTGTACGTCGACTCTTCTGACTCGTCGCTTTCGAGCTGATTTGATGTTTGAGTAATTATACCAGCGCTGCTTGACGCGAATTGAGAACGACCTACTCTGGAAGTGGCCAAGTGACCAGCGCTGTCGTGTGTAGATCAACAACCCTGATCGGATGCCAAAATCCCGACAACAAAGCACATCAAACAGCCTACCAACAATCGCTCGGCATTCCAATCAGCCGACTTGCGAAACTGATTCCCATCGCTTCCACAACTCGCTTCGAGGAGGATCTATTCATGATCGAAAATTGATGGACGAATCTCGATGCGTCAAAGTGATCAATCGAAGTGTCCGAAAACCGAGAAAATAAGAGAATTTTGAAAACACGTCCGCTGATGATCAACAGAAACGATATGAAAATTCAAAGCAGAAAACATTTCTGGTTATTAATCTTCGGCGATCGTCCCTTCTCGTCCCATCAACGGGCAACTAT
Organism: Atherix ibis; assembly: GCA_958298945.1. Lineage (NCBI taxonomy): Eukaryota > Metazoa > Arthropoda > Insecta > Diptera > Athericidae > Atherix > Atherix ibis. The sequence continues at coordinate 811,708 of OY282607.1, read as the reverse complement.
GCGAAGAGCCCACAAGCCTAGATGGCATATACCGACGAGATTAACTGAACCCGGACTTTTGGGACTTTTCAGATTGATGTGCACGGCGCCCTTCCGTCCAATACAATCGCAATCCCGCAAGTACAACTCCTTAACTAGAAGTTTAGTAAAAGCGACGTAGAGCAACCAAAAAAAAAAACACGAAAAAAACACTAGAAGAAGAAGAAGAAAAAACCGTCCAAAGGCACGTTCGATTGAATAAAATTTTGCCATTTTGGGTAAAATAAACAAAAATAGACCTACGATAGGATCAGGTGGGTTAACGCTATTTTGGGATGTCGAGGACCGATCAAGACGCATTGGGCAATTCTCTCCCATTTAATCAGTGTGTGAGGGAACAGTTTCCAAGGGAGTCCATTATTTTTTCGGGGTACTCCATCATCGAAATTCAACAGATTTTCTATTTTTGCTATTTGGTTGCTCCAAACAATCTCTGTCCCCCTCTTGTGGTTAAACACTCAGCTCAGAGAAACCACAGAAACTTTGAAATCTCTTTGCGTACATAAAAGACTGACTATTCTCGCGGCCAAGTAACCGGTTTTATTCGGAAAATATTTTGAAAAACGACAAAAACTAAAATCTTGCTACTCTCAGGTGTGAACAGGAGGGACTGTTGTGTGAGTGTTGCGCATACTGGACATTTCTACCAAGAATTCACACACGCACACACGGACAAGCGGCATTGGATCTTCGCAGCGACTAAGCGAATGGACACGATCAATTTGAGCGAGCGACTTCGTGTGTGTGTGTGTGTGCAGATTCCACTAACGCATTCACCAATAAAACAGCTAGTCTAGCCTAACTACTAAAAATAGTCAACAACAATAATAATAAAAGTCAATAATAATGGCAACACTGTTAGTAGTAATAATAGTAGTCGGTGATAGATGTAAGTGTGCGAGCGAGAAGGAACTAGAACCAGATTCCATTTGCGAATTTCACACACAAACGGACCAGTTCCATGGCACCGCACCACACCGCCGCAACCACACTCTTTCACATCGGTTACCATCCGTCAACAGTTCTTCTGGATTAGCATAAGTTTTGGTGAAAATGTCGCGATTATAAAACGGTACGCGGCCTCCGCATCGCTCCCCATCCCTTCTCCCCTACCGTCATTCCAATTTGATATTTCACTAAAGTTTATAGCCAAATAATGAAAGATCATCCATCGTTTGCACACCCCAGTCGCTGGTACTGACTGTCAAAGTAAATAGAAATTAATAGAAAGAAGAAATACAGCAAAATTCGGAAATTATTAATGCAAAATTGAAAGTAGCACAAGACTTCGATGGGTAACCGATTTTCGATTGTCATTTTTACCACCATTGTACGATGTTATCATGTTTTGTTGTTGTTTTTTTTTCTTTTGCTAAAAGAAAGTCAGCTTACCAAAAAGTTTTGATTAATTTTGGTAACAAAATAATAATAATTGTTTTTTTTTTGTTCATTCTTATTTGTGCTCACAGAAAGACGTAAAGACGAGGGAATAGTTAAATCGGGTTCTGCACACCAACGCCAGTAGTCGTTACCAATTGCAATGTCAGCTAGATATTCAGCTATTCAGCCAACCACCATTTATGAGCGGGTTTTCCTTGTTCTTTATCGATTAGCAATTTCGAATATTTTCTATTTTTTTACTACTTTTCCTAAGAAAATTTTCTATTTTTTATTCCTATTTCTGCTCATTTTATATAAAATACGGGAAAATTTTACTTTCCTTTTTTTTGAATGTTTGGGAAAAAGAAACTTTACAAAATATTTCAGAAAATAAATGTTTTGTATTAAAAATTTAACTAAAAACAATTTTTTTTAAGGAAATTTTTATAACAAATAAGAACTTTTTACCATTTTTTGTAAAGTACATACGAAATAGGTATTAGGAGGGGTTGGGGAATGGTTGAAAATTGTTGTTGTTACAATTTAAATACAAAATTTTTTGTCAGAATTTCGAATATTTTCTATTTTTTTTATTCCTTTTCCTAAGAAGAAAAGTATTTTTTTCTGTTCTTTTTGCATTTTTACAGCAAATAAATTTCTTTCTTGTCTTTTATAAAAATATGAAAAAATTGTACTTTGCTTTTTTTTTAATTTTAATAATTTGTTTTTTAAAAAATATTTACAGAAAATCAATTTTTTGAGAAAATTTTTTCTATTAAAAATTTGATCAGAAGAAAATTTTTTTAAAGAAAATTTTTATAAGAAACCAGAACTTTTTACTATTTTTTTAAAGTACATATTTGATATTTAGTGGTTTGGTGAGGGGGGGGGGTGGTTGGTACTGTAGGTGAAAAGTGTTGTTTTTACTCATTTAAATATAAAATTTTTAGTCAAAATTTCCTATTTTTTATTCCTTCTCCAAAGAAAAGAAGTAAATTTATCTGTTCTTTTTGCATTTTTACAGCAAATAAATTTCTTTCTGCTCGTTTTTATAAAAATACGGGAAAATTTTACTTTCCCTTTTTTGAATGTTTGAGAAAAAAAAACTTAACAAAATATTTCAGAAAATCAATTTTTTGAGAAAATTTTTTGTAATAAAAATTTAACTTAAAACAATTTTTTTTAAGGAAATTTTTATAACAAATAAGAACTTTTTACCATTTTTTGTAAAGTACATACGAAATAGGTATTAGGAGGGGATGGGGGAGGGTTGAAAATTGTTGTTTTTACTAATTTAAATATAAAATTTTTTGTTAGAATTTCGAAATTTTTTTTTTTTATTCCATTTTTACAGCAAATAAATTTCTTTCTGCTCGTTTTATAAAAATACGCGAAAATTTCGCTTTCATTTTTTTTGAAAGTTTAAAAAAAATATTTTAGAAAAATTTTCAGAAAATCAATTTTTTAAGAAAATTTTTCCTAACAAAAATTCATTAAAAAAAACAGTTTTTTAAGAAAATTTTGATAAGAAATCTAAACTTGTTACTATTTTTTCTAAAGTACATATTAGATATTTAATATTTAGGGAGGGGGGGAGGCAGGTGATAAGTGTTGTTCTTACTAATTTAAATATAAAATTTTGAACATTTTCTTCTATTTTTGATTCCTTCTTTTATGTTTTTTTTTGTATTTTTTCTATAAAAATAAATTTCTTTCTTATTATTTTATAAAAATAATGGAAAATTTTACTTTCCTTATTTTTTTTTTTGATCGGCTTACAAAATAAATATGCAAATTCCAGTATTTTGAAAATAACAAATTTTAGCAAATTCTTTCTGATAAAAACTTCTTAAAATAAAAAAGAACTTTTAGTACTCAATAAGGACCTTCAGACCTTATTCTCTATTTTATTTAAAAAAGAAAAAAAATCCCCCCACAAAAAAAACCGATTTTTCAGTGCTGACACGCTTAATGTGAGAAAAAAAATTTGAATTTTGTGAGAAAAAATTTCGAAAATTTATTTGTTGATGAATAAAAAACCATAAAAAATTATGCAAAAAAATAACCGTAAAAAAAGACCAAACAATGCGATGACTTTATTGAGCCTGCCCATGCCTACAAGCAATTGTCGACAAAACGCCGAGTGGTGGCTGTCGCTGCTGCTAACTACTACCAGTGGAGCTACCTACAAGCTCGTCGTTGCGGGAAAATCACACGCCCATAATTCAGCCCCCAAACATCAAAATTGAATGCAGAACATTAACAAAAATATGAAAATAAAAGAAAAAATCTGAAAAAGCGATCAAACCAAACCAACAATATTCAAATCAGCAAATTGAAAAATTTAATTTCTTAGAAAAAATTGGTTTTTTTTTCTTCTTTCGTCTTGAAACTATTTTCCGAATAAAATGAATTACGTGTGAATATAAAGGGGGCCAAGGGGAAAAGCATGGTGACTACAGAACGGATTCAATTTTTCGATATTAACACGAATTTTCAAAGCAAACACAAACGATTCGCTGTTTTTACGCGCAATTAATCCCCCCCACAAACGCATACGGACGCACATGCATATATACAGAAAATTCGGTTTTATCGAAAACGCTGATAAGAAATTGAATCGATCGGGAAACTCAAAAGAACCTTTCAGACAACAAGAATCATTACGCAGGGACAGCAGCGATCGATTGTCCTCCAAAGTTCCAAAGTCGAAGTCAAATCGTGCCCTTTTAACAATATTTACACTGTTTTCAGTTGTCGTTTTTTTTGTTGATTATTTTGCATATCATTGATTGTTGTTTGTTTGCTTTTTGGCGGTTTGGCTACTTTTGTGGGGGATCCTTTGAGGCGATATCGAAATTATAGCGAATTTCAGAGCCATCTGGATGGAATTTTTGTCGAAAACATGGGAAATTTTCAACTCAAACTAATCGTATTTAAATCCCGCATTGAGTGACACTAATTCCAGACCTCCTCCCACCTCCCCCCTGACCAAAATTTATGTAAACATTTTTTGTCATAAGAAAAAAGGCTGAAGCGACTTGAGTTTCTGTTATCATAAAAATTTATTGTTACTGAATAATTTTTATTTACAGAATTTACACTTACAACAATTTTACAGAAATCATTTTGAGTAGAACAGAATTTTCGCTGAAAGAATTTTTACTAAAAGTATTTTTACGGAAGGACTATTTAACAGAAAAGAATTTTTATTGCAAAAAAAAGAATTTTTGCAGAAGAAATTTTAAACAGAAAAGAATTTTTACTGAAAGAATTTTAACCGAAAGAATTTTAACTTACAGAATTTTCATTGACAGCATTTTTACTGAAATAAATTTGAGTTTAACAGAATTTTCGCTGAAAGAATTTTTTCTAAAAGAGTTTTGCGGCAGTAATTTTTAACTGGAAATAATTTTTACTGAAGAAATTTTAACGGAAAGAAGTTTTACAATAAAAATTTCTACAGACAGAATTTCTGCTAACAGGATTTTTACTAAAAGAATTTTTACGAAAAATCATTATCCCTAAAAAAATATTTCCAGAAAGAATTTTTAATGAAAGAATTTTAACTGAAAGAATTTAAATTTACAGAATTTTCACTGACAACATTTTTACGGAAGTAATTTGAGTAGAACAGGAGAACTAAAATAATTTTTGCGGAAGGAATTTTTAACAGAAAAGAATTTTTACGGAAAGGATTTGTAACGGAAAGAATTTTTACTGACACCGTTTTTACTGATAGAATTTCTAATGACAGAATTTTTACTGACGAGTTTTTTTATGAAAATTATTATTTTAATTGAAAAAACTTTCTGAAAATTTTCTTTTGCTAGAAATTTTTTTACTGAAGAATTTCCAACGAAAGAATTTTTTACCGAAAAAAAAAATTTTACTACAAGAATATTCAATGATAATATTTTGTTTTATTAAAAGAATTTTTAATGTAAATTATGTTTATTTAATAATAAAAATTTAATACTTTTTTTTAGATAATTTTAATATTCGGTAAAATTTCTATGAACAGATGTTGCGTTTAAAGAAGCTGCAGCTAGATGGTGTTGTCGTCAGTAAGATTAAGAATCACATTTTCTAGCAGTTTCTCTTTGACGAAAGCTTTCGATAATCATCCAATATCGGAACAAATAGTACATCCAATGCACACACCACTTGTGTTGAAAGCACTCATATCGCATCCAAGACATGAACTCGCTCATATAACAGTTGAAAGGGAGTTTTTGTTCTAATTTCCTCAACAGACGTTATTCCATGATCAAAGCTACAAACCATTTGGAACTGATATTCGACTCAATACCAGTTCGTTTGACGTCGTAGTTAAGTTTATTTGGTTTTCAGTTACCAAAAAAACTTAACTAATTTTCTTTTTTACTCCTCAAATTGGATACAACCGCCCCCCCCCCCCCCCTTTGGATGTAAAACGATAAAACTATTTCTCCCACACCTATGTGTATTTTTTTTCCTTTAAAAACACCCTTAAATTACGGATTTTGAAAAAACGTCGTCATTTTTGTATGCAGAAAATACCTGCATAATTCAAGAGTACCAATTACGGCGCTGCATTTTTTCGTAAAATGTCTGTCTGTCTGTTTTGGATTGTCTGGGAAGTAATTTCGTTTTTTTTTTCTTCTTAGTTTTTGTGTAATTTTTTCGTATTTTTTCGTATTATTGATTATGTAGTGTTATTTTCACTTATTTAAATTAATTAATTTAAATTTGTTAAAAATCTCTGAATGTACGGTTGTGTGTTAATACTACTCCTACATGGAGGACGTCATTTTGTGTTCCTTAGAAAATTATTAGTTCAGAAAATGTTTGTTTGTTTTATTTATAAGATTTATTCGAAGTAATTTTTGTATATTTCAATTTATTTTGAGGCTACATATCGATATTTAGTGTTTAATGTGGACTACCATTCCGAGTTTCCCTAATAAAATTCGTCGATGGTGGGTGAGTGAATTAGAAAGAGTACGGAGGCGCTTGCTCAATAAAAGGAGTCCTGCTCAAAAAGTATTTCTGAGTAGCATTCGTTTAAAATGTGGGAAAGGGCAAGTTGGACACCAATCGAAATAGCATGAAGGACAAAGTTTGTTGTCCATATTTTTCTACTTGCGCAGGCAGTATTTCGTATTGGCCGTTGGGCAGACTGATTCACTGCATAATTGGAAATGTGTGGAAGAACGTTTTCACTGTTAGCCTAATCCATTTGTCTAGGAATGGCCAATAACGTTAAATATCTGGACATCTTCTCAGCTATTATTGTATTATTTTTTAAAAATTTCAGTTGATAGTGGGAGAACTTTATCACAAAGAGCAGCGGTGTAATGGCGTTATTTGGTCGTACGGTAAGGCCACCTGGACCCATGTCAATACGGTAAACAGAACCGTATAGACACGTATCCACACTTAATTGACGCTCTTAAGGAAGCCAGTGAGCAGCAACCAGACATTGTGAAGAACAATTCATAGATCGATTGGAAGGAACTGTTCGGTAGAACCTCGCGGAAAACGGAATATTTTTAAAAAATACCTGCATGCGGAAGTAACCGGCAGGGTGCATTAGCTGCACTATTTTACTGCACCGTCTGTTTGTCTGTAGCACAGTTCAAATGTCTGTCTGTCTGTAATTGGGCTGTCCGGGAAGTAATTTCGTTTTTTTATTATAATTTTCATTTTTTTCTTAAATGTTGTTTTTGTGCAAAATGGTTAATTTTTCAATTGATAAATTTTAAAATTTGCCATTATTTTATTCAATTTGCGATCTATTCTGTAAAACTTAAAATATTTTCGTTACTTGTTTTGTTAAAACTTTCGATGTTTTTGGTTAAGTTTTTCAATATTTTCTGTTGAATTGTGCGATGCGGTTTTAAAAGTAATTTACAATCAATAAAAGAATGAATACTCCAAAAAACATCGAATCAATGGCGCAATAACAAAACACTTTCGAATAATTGTTCTTTTGTTAATAAAGCCGAAAAATAAATACGCAAAAGATTATAATTTTTTTAATACGTTGTAGTTTGGTTTTTTTTTATAATGAATTATATTTTTCGATAATCTTTTAGCCTCAACCTAACCATTCCTTCTACTTGGCTACTCAAAAAACAACTAGTCTCTAAAAAGTCCAATTGTTTTTATTTTAATGAAAATATACACGCACTTCTATTTATTAGCATTTTTGTTTTCTTTTTTTTTAATAGAGCATTTTTTTTTAAATATAATTTCCTATAAGAAATAGTTTATTATTTATATATACATTAATTGAAAATAATCAAAATCATAAAAATAATGTAAGTTTTCAACAAACGACTTCACCACGAAAACAAAAACGCGAAGTACAACAAATTCGCCTGGAAGAATTCTTTTCCATAAAATTTTTCATTTCACCAAATTTTCTGATGAATATTCTCTCAAAAATCATATTTACACGTAAAAATAGATAATTTCGTAAAATTATCTGGCAAAAATTTATTTAAAAAACAAAAATTTCAATCATTTTTTTAACAAACAAATTCAAATTATGAGTGCACATTTGTTTATCGAATGATAAAACCAAAAATAAATTGATCATTTTGTGGAAACTGATAATTATCTTCTATAATCCGAATTGAATATTAAATTTCACTCAACAATTAATTGGTTAAAAAAAAAAAAAAATGAAGAACAAAACCACAAAAAGTTTCGATTGTTTTTTTTTTTTTTTGTAGAAAATATTAAAAGCAAGAAATTTGCGGTTCTGTCTTGTTCGAGAAAATATTTACTTTGACCGAATTTTGAAGCTTTTTTTCGAAAAAAATTCTCAGTAAAGGAGGGGAGATTATTATTCTAAGAAATTCTCGCTGTTTTCCCCCGTTTTTTTTTTTGGTAATTCATTAACTTTGATAACAATTTACAGGCAAACGCTGATGTAATCGACTGTCAATATTGACCGAAAAGTCTTTGGGAACAGGAGTAACCAGCCCAACTCGTGATCATTCCGCAGAATCTTCGATTAGTTATCGTGAAACGAAGCAACGTCATCCCGATCGACCGTAAATATTTATTAATTTTGTGCAATTTACACACGTACACCCTTTCGCCATCACATCACAATTTGCATACTGGAGACCGTACAACAATTCAGTTCGAAAACTATTCGCACTCGAAACCGTGTGAAGGCAAGGCACTTTTTCTGTGTAGAAAAAAGTTCTTATACTTTTTTTCCTTTTTATTTATTATCATTATTATTATTTTGTTATTTCTTATTTTCTGAGCAGACATTTTATGCAGTTTACATTCTGTTGTGATATGCAATTTATTTTGGTGGTGGGGCTTAGAAGGGGACAGAAACCCGTACGGATTATGCTTATCGTTGGATTTTTATCGCCATTTTAGCAATGATATAAGCTGACATGCAGTAAAACGTGAATTGCACACTAAAAATCTTCTGCGAAACAATAATAATAAAAATGATTTTAAAGAAAATATTCCTAAGCTGGCCAATTCGTGGTAATAACAACAGCGATGGTGCACTTTTCAAGGTAATAAATTTATTCTTTTCCTACAAGTTTACTGATTTAACAATTTTTTAAATGGAAAATATTACCAGGAAAGTTTTTTGTGTTATTTAACGATCACAAGAATATTTAAAAAAAAAAACTGCTAATTATCGAAACTCTATGAGGTAAATGGAAGTTTACTGAAGATCCTTTCGAATCAGGGAAGGGGGGGGGGGGGGTTCTTGGGGACATGATGTGACACTGGTTTATGGGACAGTTCTGTTTTGAGGAGTACGACTATTCCAGCGAATACTAATCAGTTCAGAAAGTGCTGACACTAAATAAGGAACGCTCACGTCACAAGTGGTAGAGCAACACTGTCGTCTCGAGGGAAACCAAAGAAATGCAGTCAAACCACCTGCAACCATTTATGAACTCCTTAACTTCGAGAAACTGTCCTACTCGCCTTCTCACTTTAAAGGTTTCCCTAAAAAGTTACCTTTTTTTCCTCAAATTCGAATCGGTTTTTAAGAATAAAATTCATACGTAAAAAAAAAGAGAAAATATGAAAACACTTAAAAAAATTCCTAGTAAAAAGTTTCAGTAAAAACATTTTAGAAAAAATACTTTTTAAGAGTTAATAAAAAAAATTGAAGTGAAAATTTGTTCAAAGGAAGTTTAAATAAAAAAATCAGTAAAAATTTTGATTTTTTAAAAAAACAAAATTCTGACATAAAAATTTATTAAAAAAAAAACCTTTAATAAAAAGACGTAATATGGTAAATACTTTAAAAATTTCTCGTAAAACGGTTCCATTAAAAATGCTTTGGAAAAAATATCAGAAAAAAATATTTTTTGAGAAAAATTTAATTTAAAATATTTTTTAGAGAAATCGTTTTAAGAGAATTTAAACAAAAAAACGGTTTGTAAGAAAGTAGAAATATTATTAACGCATAGTAAATATTTGGCATAATTTTATTAAAAAAAGTTTGATCAAAAAAATTGTTTTTGCTAATTTTTTAAGTAAAATTTCAACAAAAATTAAGCAAAATATAAATTTTAGAGAAAATCTAAAAATCCTTGTAAAAAATTAGAATTATTCCATTTTGAGATACATTAAATATTAGAAAAATACTTTCAGTAAAAATAATTTTATGAAAAATAATTGCAGTAAACATTTTTTCAGTAAAAATATTTTCAGTAACAGAATCTTTTTCAGTAAAAATTCTTCCAGTAAAAACAATTTCATTAAAAATAGTTCCACTAAAAAATTTTGCAGTAAAATTTTTTTCAATAAAAATATTTTCTGTATAAAGTATCAGTAAAACTATTTTAGTAAAAACATATTCTCTGTAAATTTATTGTCAGTTAAAATAGTTTCACTAAAATATTTCCAGTAAAAGTGGATAAAAAATTCTTTCACTAAAAACTTTTTTAAGTTAAAAAGTTTCCACTAAAAATATTTTCAGTAAAAAAATATCTTCAGTAAAATTATTATAAGTAAAAATATTTCCAGTAAAAACAATTTCACCAAAAACAATTTTAGTAAAAACAGTTTCAGTAAAAATATTTTCAGTAAAAATTCTTTCATTAAAAACAATTTCCTTAAAAATAATTCCAGTAAAAACTGTTGCAGCAAAAATCTTTTCAGTAAAATTATTTTCTGTAAAAGTCTTTTCATTAAAAGTTCTTTCACGAAAAACGGGGGGTTATGTTGACTAATTTTATTAAAAAAAGTTATATCGAAAATGAGGCTACTAAATATTTGTTACATTTCCCATTAACGAACATATTTTCTCTCTCTATTGAAGGAGAGAGAAAATATGTAAAAAAACCTACTTTAAATAATTCTAGAAACTCAAAAAAAATTTAAATAATCAATAAAAAGTGACTCAACCGATTAGAGTGAGTCAATCAAAGTCAACAAATTTTTAACCGAAAGAAAAATATGGAAAAATTTCCGTTGCAGAACAAATAAAAAAAAATCAGAAGAGCTTCATTTTCAAGTACTACTACTAGTAGCTAACCCCCCCCCCCCCCCTCACTAGAAAACTATTTATTTGAAAAAAAAAATAAAAACGATTCAATAACAAAAATGCCAGTCAATGCAGCAATCATAGACCGCTGAATGGGGAGCACTTGAAAAATCATAAATCACCATATAATTTGGCGCCATCCCATCCATGGTGGAGCCCTCCAGTCCCAGCTCGTCACTCCAGTATGAATGAAATTTAAAAAAAAAAAACCATGGCATAACCGAATAATAACTAAAAAGCTCTGCCTGCTTTTGGAGACTATCCATTCGTATTGTGCTCGTAGTAAAGTTTATTTACACGCAAAACTATTTCGGAGAGCAAAAAAAAACTGAAAGAAAAACTGGAACAGAAAAATCTCTGCCCCCCAACGAGGCACAAAAAATTTTTCCACAAAAACGTTTTTTCCGCAAGTTTTTTCGTACGCCTCATTTGGGAAAAAAACAACATTTTTTCTGCACATTGCGACAAATTTACGCAACAGACAACATTAGGTGAGAACGAGACAAATAATAAACATTTACTCAAAATTGGGAGAGAGGAGAGAAAAGGAACAATCTTGGTACTATTATCGAAATAGTATTGCCAGATTTCTATTCTGTTCGAATTCCTGTCGCGTGCAAAAAGGAGAGGACAAATTGAGACACTCAATAGAGCGGAGAGAATAAAGGTCATGAAGCTCTCTCTGCTCTTATCTTTTGCACACTTTTTTTTGGCTTTTTTCTTCTCTTTTCCTCTCTAATTTTCTGTTTTTACTTTTGGCATTTTTTTCTGTTGTACGTTCGCTTGTCAATTTCTATCATTTTTTATTGCCAATTAATTAATACGATTTCGATTCACAAAGTAATTAATTTACATTATTTCGGTTATTTTTTTGTTTGTTTTGTAGGGAAATTCACGGTGACTTTCAATAATGTCCACCAACCAAAAAGCAGTAATTATGAAAGCACCTCAAAAAAAGCAAAAGCGCAAAAGAGAGAGTGGGGGAATGAATGGAATAACCGCCGTCGTTGGTGGGAAAAAGAAAAAAAAATTCTTTTTGGCGAGTCGAAAGTTTCTAAGCAAAACGCACTTTTTCACCTTTCTCTTCTTCCTATTCTTTTTTTGTCATCATCATCGTTTTTATCACAATCGTTTTTTGTTCTTTTCCTCAATTGATTTAATTTTGTTTTTTTGTTCTTTTTCTTCTTCTGTCCTTTCACTTTTTGTTTAAATTGTACAAAAATAAAAGAGAAAAACAACAAACGAGACAAAATTATTTTTTTAATTACAATTCGTCGAGGCACTTACGTCTTTGACTGTCATTGAATATGGCCAAAAGACCAAAGTACAATGCGCACCTTTGAAGTTAATAAGTTTTGTGGCGTTTGCTAAAAAAATACGAGCATTATTTATGCCATTTGAAACAGAACATTTTTGAAATTTTGGTACTATTTTCGAGAAATTTTTTCAATTTATTTTAAATAAAATTCAACTTTGAGATATTGTTTAGCTTTTAAAAAGAATTTCTCTGTAATTTTACGATTTTTCCGATCTTGTAAAAAAAATTCAGTAAATAGTGAAAGTATCTGACTAAATTTTAGGTAAATTGTTTATCAAAAACTTTAATGTAAAAGATTTTGTACGATTTTTGTTAAAAAATTTCACAAAAACTTCAGTGAAAATAATTTTTGGTAAACATTTTTTTTCAGTAAAATACAATATTTTAAATAAAAATTCTATCAGTAAAAACCAATTCATTGAAAATATTTCCAGTTAAATTATTTCCAGTAAAAAAATATTCTCAGTAAAATTATTGTCAGTGAAAACAAATTCAGTAACCATATTTTTAGTAAAAACAATTTTAGTAAAACAAATTTTCCGTAAAAATGTTTTCAATACAAATGCTTTTACCAAAAACAGTAAAAATTATTTCACTAAAAAAAATATTTTCAGTAAAAACAGTAAAAATGCTTTCACTGAAAAAATATATTCAGTGAAATTATTCTTAGTAAAAAGTCTTCTAGTAAAAATACTTTCTGTAAAAAAATATTCTCAGTAAAATTATTATTAGCGAAAATATTTTCAGTTAAAATATTTTCAGTTAAAATATTGTCAGTAAAAACAGTTTCAGTAAAAACAATTTCGGTAAAACTCTTTTCAGTAAAAACAATTTTATTAAAAATAATTCCAGTAAAAAATTTTGCAGTAAATAAAAATATTTTCTGTATAAAGTTTCAGTAGAATTATTTTGGTAAAGACACAAGTCTTTTCATTAAAAGTTCTTTCACGAAAAACTTTTTTAGTAAAAAAATATTTTCAGTAAAATCATTCTTAGTAAAAACTCGTGAAGTAAAAATATTCTCTGTAAAAACTGTTTCAGTTAAAATAGTTTAGTAAAATTATTTTAAATAATAGTTCTTTCAGTAATAATATTTTCTGTAAAAACAATTTCAGTAAAAATAAATATTTTTTTTTTTTTCAATAAAAATGTTGGTTTCTGAAAAGCTAATTTTTAATATATTTTTCTCTTAATTTTTATTTTTTAATCTAAGAATAATTATAATATCAGAAGCAAAGCACAAAAAATATGGGAAAAATCTCAATTGGTCGGTTTTTAGTTTTAAATATTATTTAAAAAAAATATGATTAGATATATTTGAAGTTTTATTAAAAAGCAGAAATTATATTATTAATTGTGAAATTATATTACCAAGTGTTCGCGATTGTCGTAATCAGCCATTGGAAAATGACTTTTATTCGCGGTTATACCACATATTTTTTTTGTCAATATTTAGCAAATTTCCTATTTTCTTATCACTGAAACCATTTATATCAACAGTAAATAATTGTTTTTATTGTTATTATCAAAGTGAATAACGTTATTACTTTCCGCAGTTAAGATCAATAATAATTTTGAATAAAATTGGACTAAAACGGCTCCCATGGAAAAGTCGCACCCAAATTTTAATTATATCTTCGAGTTCAAATTTGGCAAAAACCATTTTTTATAAATTTTGACCTTTCCGCAAATTTAGTCTGGTCTGGTCTGTCGGATTAGATAGTTTTCAGTGTTCAAGATTTCTCAATCGTGAAGGGGCTTTCGTAATAATTGACATTTTCGAATTTCCAGATCTTAGTACTTCCAATCTCCTTCAACCACTGTCTTCAATCAATGCTTCTATCGCTGTTTCTCTGCTGCTTTCTGTTGGCGAATTTATTGGTCGTCGAAGAGCAAAGACAAACAGAAAAAAAGTCTCTCTCTTTTTGGTGGTTTCATTTTCTGCGTTCTTAATTACTCACTTAGGGGGAGTTACAGACGGTTTTGTATCCAACTATCCGTGCGTCTAGATTACAGTAGTTTGCGCAGGAAAAATATGAAGAAAAAAACGATTACCCCGTATTTATTTCGAGCAGATTAATTGTGCAATTATAATTTATGGCTAATGAGAGACGAACTTGGCCGCTATACTGGAAACGGAGAGGAAAAACCACAACAATAAAATACGTTCGTGATTAGCATTTCACATACAACGTCGGATGACTATGGTCGCCACACTTCACTTTCTATTAGATCAGGTGTTCGCTGTGATTAAACACGCGCCTCTAATTTAAAAAAATTTTTTATTAAATTTTTTTTTTAAACAATATTATGGAAAATAATTTATTAATAGTCGTTTGAGAAAAATTTCTGCTAATTTGGAACAGTTTTTCTGTGAAATGAACATTGAGGGAAGTTGGGTTGTGACAAAGCGTTCTTCTGGATCCGATACTCTTAGTTGAAAGATAATGAAGAACATCCACTAAAAATGATATGCGAGATGGAATAAGAAACTGAATTCGTTGTTAAGTAAAAGTATTCAGAGTAAAGGTAGCGTCAAAAGATGGCGTTACACGATAGTCGAAACTAAAGGGTTATTCGGTTCGTCTTTCGGAAAGTATAGCACTGCTATTTAACAGGTGTATACAAATATATTATCCAATATAGAATTGGTTTAAATGAAGTTTTGCCATTTTATATGATGGATCAAATAGCTACAAATAATATTTTAGAAGATATGCCGATTGGTTGCTGAACAGAATTTTTCAGCCATGAATCACATATTTTTGCTCGATGGATACGATAATAAGCAAAATTAACCTATATAGGACTCGAAAACCCCACAAGTGATTATAGAGAAGCTGTTGTATCTACGAAAAATGACTGTCTGGTGTGTATTTTTGCCTAAAAGTGCCTATATTTCTTTGGAAATAAAGAAAATATAACCGTTACCGTCAGTTTTAAGCGCTTTGGCCGTATGATAGCCAACTTTTTTTTGGTCTTAACTTAAAGATCATAATCTAGACCAGGTGTTTTTTTAACAGAACGGAGTCACAATCTACATAACATCGCAAACGTAGACTTTAATGCGTGTACATTTCCTTCGACGCGTTTTTCGAGATTTGGTAATATCAGTTGACCTCCAAGATCGTGCGATTTGACACCGTTTGAATTTTTCCTCTGAGGAAAAGAGAATCTTCAAGTTTTAGAGCATTTGAAAACCAACATCATCCTAAATTACAACCGGAAATGTGCCAAGAAGTCTTTAAAATAGGATCGAGACCTGCTAGGTCTTATCAATATCATCGACACCTCAATTTTAAGTGTCTTTCATTTAACTTTACTTCCAAAGTACGAATTGGTTAATCCAAAAAATTACCCGATTCAAATAGAAAATCCCACGTTAATAAGTGATAGCGAAAAAATATCCTCACCTCGAAATTGTGCAAAATTTAAATACTCCCAGGTAGAAAAAAAGACAAGAAAAAGTGAACTTTTCCACGAAACTTAATAATTTAAAATGAAAACTGAAACGATAGAACAGGAAATTACTTTCAGTCAACCTTTTTCCTTTTGTCAGGTGTCTCATAATAGCCCACAAGGTGCCTCGTAAGATCTTTTGTGAACTTTGGTTTACGATTTGTGAGAATACGGAATATTGTAGCGATTTTTTTTCAGCCGGAATAAAAGAAAACTTTTATCGAAAAAGTCCAATGCCATTTGGAGCTATAATATTGGAGCTGTTTTTTTTTCTTTCTCTAAAGAATAATTAAATTGTTCACAGCGTTTAATGAATTCCGGCTGAACACGAACGAGTGTGTACGAATATGGCTGACTCCCTAAGAATATGAGGTGGAGCCCGAGTAGTATTGGTTTTGTTAACGATTCGGTGAGGCTCCATTCATTTCCGTTTATTCGAAAATGATTCAAGAATTTCCAGCAAACCAAACTAAGCCCGCCAAAAGCATAGGAAAATTATTTTCGAAAAGAAAGAAAAAAACTTCAAGTCAAATCGAAAATGCTTCGAGCACTTGCCCTGAAATGAAGAACAAAATCTCGGAGGAGATGATTACCTGCAATTGAAGTGAACTCTGTACTCGTGCACTCGTTTCGCCGTGTACCTGGCCAAAAAGTATGACGAACGCAAATGGAATACGGAATATGCACCTGTAAAGGTGTGCAAGGCCTGTATTAGTCGGTTCAGGTATTCTCGTACGTAGAACAACGCGACACCGACCCTGAACGCTATCGAGCAGATCTCATCGGCATACATATGTGTACGTGCTCGTCGTAAGTTGATGCGCTGCTGTTTTTCTTCAGCGTTTCTTCAAAAGCCTATTCATAGGTTCATTGTGTGGCTATCAATAGAGCGGAGGTTTTCACAGCCTGCCTGCCTTTCTTCCACGATCGTCCAGCCATCGTGAAAAGAATGGAAGAAACGATCTTCGAGAATCGGAATCTTTTTTTCCCTTCTCTCACATAGTCGACAATTTCTTATTAATGAAATTTATTTTTTCAACTTTTCGACGAAATAAATTTAAAAATTTTTCATAGCGTTGAGTTGTTGGATTTTATGCTTCCATTCAGTCTGCTTTGTTGCTTTGTGTTCATCACTCGTTATAGTATCTGCAGCCCATTTTGGAGGGGCGCATACATTCAGGGCCGATCATATCGACCGACAGAATTTGTGTATGATCGGATCGATGGATGGGCAGATCGGTTCCAGTTTGGAAGTAGCCTAACAGCATATCAGAACAAGAACGTCCCTGATCTTCGCGTTGTCTTTACGATCGAGATTCACTGAACCCGAGGCTCCACTGATACTCGACCAAATTGAGATCACACAAAATCTTAAGAATACGCGCGCTTTGGAAACAATTCCAGTACATTCCGATCGGCCAAGGTATTATTCGTGTTTCCCTTTCATCATTGAGCTTTCCATAGATCCAGGGATTATTTGTACAAAAATTTCTTCGGGGAGTGGGAAGGCAACGCTATGGACAAAGCCGAAAAAAGTGATAAATGTAATCGTGGCTATTATTATTGGTGTTTTAGGAATAACCAAAATGATAAGAACAACAACGATCATGTCAACAATCATAAACAATAACAAGGAAAACGATCGTCTCACGTAAACAATCACAAATAATACGACGATCTCTATTTAGAATTAAAAAGCCTCTAATGATCACCCTGTGTTCGTGTAAAATTATTTGATTAAAGTCAAAGCAATGACAGATATTTTCACATGGTCGGTGTTCGAGAATTAAAAGAAATATTTTTCCTGAATTTTTTTAATATCTGCCCAATACGTAATCTGGTTTAAATCCGAATTTAATTGATCTGAGACTAAAAATTTAGTCCGAGAGGATCAAAAAATTATTCAAATAAACCATATGTGTGTATGTATGAATGTTAGGTCTTTGAGATAAGAGCCAGAGGCCATTTTTATAGCGCCATGACCATAACGCAATTTGGTGACGCCATGTTTCGTGTGGGTTTGCGTTGCCTGCTTCCTTAAAGAAACTGGTCGATAGTTGGTTGGTGAGAAAATTAAGAGATTATTAAATTTTTTAGAGCACATTTAAATGTTTCAACAGGTTAAAAAATGAACTTGGAAAAGGAATTGTTGGGTTAAGGAGTTCGGTAGTGGAAGGAGTCCTGTTCAAAGAAAAATTCAGGGTTAAGTGGCATTAAGTTAAAATATGGGGAATGGTAAGTTGAACGCTACAGGAATGGCATGAATAAAGAGATTGGTTACGGAAGAGAAAATCATGAGTAAGTGCGGATTCTGAGAAGTTTCCTTGCCCAGAATTTCGAAATGATAGACTGAGTTGCGGTGTTTGGCCAATGCGTGGAAAGAGTCGGTTTGTCTGCGCATGGACAAAGATGTATAATGCCATTTGGTCAGTGGATACGACCAGTTCGGAATTTTCGTGTGAACAGGACGATAGAGAGCCTATTCATTGCCGAGATTACCAGCATAACCTGGAGCCCAACGCAATTTCACATTTTGATTGTTCAACAACGAATATCGAATGCAGTCGTGAAATAGGTCAAGTGATCTGACCCACAAATGGTTTCCAAGGCAACGAGACTGTCGGTATAAAATTTTATGCTGTGATTTTTGAGGAGATTGATTGAAATCCCACCTGACGTCCTAATTGCCCACAGTTCGCCATGGAAAGAAGAAATTCGATTAGGTAGGATTCCACACTTGATATTGCGATATACACTGCCAATCACCAACTGCTTGATCGTAAAAGATGTTGTGTGGTTATCAACGGCAGCGTCTATGAAAAAAAGTGTGGAGTCACTCACACATCCAGCAATTCAAGGAAACGTTTTCTACAGATGGGTGGATTGGATCTCGTCGCTGTCTTCCACTTCGACACTACCGGCGACCATAAATCTGTAGCCACTGTAAACTTTTACACCTCATCATACGGAGTAAGTGTCCATCGCCCTGAAACCTATTGAACTTAATTTTAAGTAGTCTCCAGAATTGTCCATTCTCATATAAGAGGCAGTAAATTCATTGAAGAATCCTCCTGCCGAACACGGACAAGAGTTCGTGATGGTTTTTGCTGAGAGAGAAACCCAAGTACAGTAGTAAATTCGAGGTTTTTGTTAGAATTTTCAAATGAAATAATTTAAGCGGACTGAAACAGGATCCATTGGTAAATCACCATTTCTTTTACTAATTTTATATTTGGTTTTCGTCTTAAGTTTGACAAAAGTTTCCCATTTTTTTTCGTATTTTCAAGAATGCTGTCATGTAGAAAATCCTATATTAACTTTTTTTTTTTCAAATTTACAAATATTCTAGACTATCACACATAAAATTAAATATTTAAAAATAAAATAAATTTAAAGAAAAAAAATATTGTAATATTGGGTGATGATCCTGCAAACGATCTGGCAACATAGCCTAAAAAAAATCATAGCAAACGATCTGGCAACATAGTCTTTTTATATTTTTTTTAATAATCATAAATTTTGCTATCAAAATTATCAACCATTTTTTTTTTTGCAAAATTTGGCAACAGGTAATTATGAACTTATTAATAAGCTCTCAATTTACTGTTGTAGGGTTTGACGGTAAATAAAAACAAAAACAATTAAAAAAAATAAAAACATAATTAAAAATTTCAAAATTCATATAAATCATAATAATTTTATCTTAACACCATAGAAGATAAAAAGAATGGACTTCATTAAAATTTTTAACGACCAATTATTCTCACAAATCCCAGTCACACATTATCAATGCTGGATTCTCTTTTGGGTATATTTTTGCCCATTTTCTTTTTTATTTTCATATTTTCTACTGTTATTAACCATCATAATAACTGTTTTGGTCTAAAGTCATCGAATTCACTACACACTATACCCCCGCGAACACGTGAAACCCTTCTCTCCGCCTCAAAAGAGTACTCTATTACATGATCGGTACCTATCAGCTCCCCCTGTTTTCCCTATTCCCACCTCGCTTCATATCATAATTTCACCACGCTAAGCGTTAACATATTTTATTAATTTTGAATACGAAAATTTTGCTACCAAATCAAATTCTTGTGCTACGATCATTCGGTGATCGCAAGCAACCACCACCACTGATCTTAGTTCATCTCGTACAATGGCTGATGGATTTTTCTTCTTGTTTGGCCTCAATTTTTCCATGTTGTTCACATATTTTTCCAGTTTTTTCTTCTGCTCTTCATTAATTTTCTTTTTGTTGTTTTATTATGCATGAGTTTTTTTCTTTTATGCTCGTCTGTTTCTGTGAATTTTAATGAGGAGCCAATTTGCCACGAAACTATTGAGCCAGACTGGCGTGAGAACTGAAAAAATTTCTTCACCAACCGTGCGTCGTCTGTTAAAGAGACAAAAAGACGTCGTCTGTTATCGGGTGAGTTACACAAAATCATGGAAACTTGGCATCCATTAAGTCAGTAAGCCTTAGCAATGCCAGAAAGCAAGGCTTGTTTATTTCTACCGAACCAAGTACCCATAAGCCCAACAATACAACCATCAGCCAAAATCCAGCTATCCAATCTGATTTGTACTCATACCAGTAGCAGTCCGTCGTGTCCATTTCCATTCACATCACATGTGGGGAGCCAATGAATCCGAGACCAACCACTTCAAGAATCGATTTCGAAAAGATTTCCTGAATGAATGGTTCGCTTTGATTTCACAAGTTTGAAATCATTTCCATTGCGACACAAACAAACACATTCACGCCCAAATTCATACAGGGTGATGCAAATTCCAAGCACATTCAAAGATATTTATTCGGGAAAAAAAACGTTCATCATTATTGCAGCTTCCATGAAGAATATGATAAGCACCTACCCATGTAAGATGAGACATACTCACACATGTTAGGAGACGAGAAGCGATGCATTAAAACATAAATCAAATGCGTTCAAAGAAAAATGCTTTTGATTTTATTTTTTTTATTTTTTTAAATTCTAACCTAAAAACATATAATTTAATTTTAATCTAAAAACTTGAATTTTTAGTAAATATAAAAAATTTAAATATTTTTTTTCTAAATATGAGCGGGGAAAAGGTGCAAGAAGTAACAAATTATTTCTTAAAAAAGAGGAAATTTAACTGCAAAAAATTATAATTTTTAAAAAAAATTAGAATTAAACTTAAAAAGCAAAAAAGAAAATTATGAGATTTATACTCAATCGCATGAGATTTATACTCACTCGCATAAATACATATTAAAATCGAAAACAATTACTTTTTCCGTCAAACACAACTTTTTGGGAAAAACGAACTCCTTAAATAATTAAAAGTCTCGTCCTTATTTGTCTCCAGCAATTAATGTACAGTTTTTCTAATTTCAGTTACAAAATTATGATAAAATTTCTAATAAAAAAACAATTTCTCCCTTTACAAGTAGATGTCTCTAGTAGTACTCTTAGTATTCAAACAGAAATTAAATGCGTTAAAATCCATCAATTAGAAAAAATGGCAATATTTTTAATTTTTTTTTTGTGTATAAAATATCATTCTTAAACTGCCCTGCCCCTTTCGTATCGCCCATCAATTGGCATACTTTAATCGACAAATTGTTTAATTAGAAATTTGAAATCGGCAAAATTTTAATCGATTATTTAAAATTACTTTTTTTGTTGGTATTTTTAAATAATAATTAAAAAAAAAAGAAATACTTTTGTCTTATCTTAACAAAACATAATAAAAAAAAATGCACTTGAAAAAAAATTAAAATCGGAAAATTTTCAAATCAATCAAAATTCATTAAATTTTTCTACGTTCTTTTTCTTCATTTACTTCGAATTCATTACAAAGGAAAGCTTTAAGTCTTATCATATGATAAAGAAGCATAAAAAAAACTATAGATTAAAATTTAAAAAAAAAAACAAATTTGTTCCATAAAAAATGGTGATTACAAAATGTTTTCGTTTTAAAATCATGTTTATAAGAGAAGCAGTTTAATTGTGTTTATTGTTTTGAAACGAAAACAAGACAAAAACAAAACGTAATGCATATAAAATCAATGGAATCGCAATTTAATTATCTTTAGTAAAAAGATCGATTGCAACGAAAAAAGAAGAGTTCGACTGCAATGAAATAAGGTTCAAAATTGCACAAAATAAATATTGAAAATAAATCCTCACAATAATTTTGTAATAATAATAATACTCATAAAAGTAATAAATGAATAATAAATAAAAATATTGTAGCTTCTTTATTTATTCTGAATAACAAGAACAATTTTCGAAAGACAGACATTTTCGAAAGACAGAATAATAGACAAAACGCAAGAATTCTGCCAACTGGAAAGTTGCAAATTTTCGCGTATTTACTAAAAAAAAATAAGAAAAAAAAACCATATGGAAATGGATGGTAATGGGGAGTTGGCATAATAATTACAACTGCAATCATTTAGATTTTAATCGAAAGTAATTTTTAATGTACTCGTAACATGACCAAAGATCCAGGAAGGCTTTTTTTGTACAAGAAAGTAGAAGGTCTTTTGGTACTGAATTAGGGTTGGCTTAAGAAACAATAAAAGAAAAAAAATCACCATACTTTTGTCATTACTAATCAAAGTTCAAAATTTATGATTAAAGCTTACACATAACCACAAAGTTTACATGAAAAAAAACTGACCTTAAAAATGCTTTTTAGTACTAAATACCCCGTAAAAGGAAAAAATAAAATTTTTAAAATTATTTTGGTACTAAAGAAATTGCTGTAATAGGAAAAGCATTTATTAAAAGTGTAAATTGGCTTAAAATAAAATAGATTTTATTTTAAAGTCGAAAAGTTTCAAATTTTTAGTACTAAACACCCAGTAAAAAGCAAATTGACTTAAAATTAAAATTGAAAGATATTATTTTAGTACTAAGGACTTTGCTATAATAGGAAAGGGAGGCTTTTAAAATGTAGGTTAGCTTAAAATAAAATAGATTTTATTTAAAACTCGAAAAGTTTCAGACTTTTAGTACTTAAAATCTAGTAAAGGCAAATTGACTTAAAAATAAGATTTAAAAAAATGGATTTAGTACAAAATTCACCATTTTAGAGTATGGATGACTTAAAATAAAATCGATTTTATGTAAAATTGGAAAAATTTTCGGTTTTTAGGACTAAACTCACAGTAAAAAGCAAATTGACTTAAAATTTAAATTTAAAAATATGATTTTAGGAATAAAGAACCTGCTGTAATATAAAAAGTGTAGGTTGACTTAAAATGACATTGATTTAATGTAAAACTCGAAAATTATCAGATTTTAGTACTAAAAACCCAGTAAAAGACAAATTGACTTAAAAATTAAATTTAAAAAAAATAATTTTAGTACTAAAGAACCTGTTGTAATAGGAAAAGTGCCTTTTAAAAGTGCAGGTAGTACAAAACACCCATTAAAAGGCAAATCAATGTGGTCTTA
Source organism: Atherix ibis (assembly GCA_958298945.1). NCBI lineage: Eukaryota > Metazoa > Arthropoda > Insecta > Diptera > Athericidae > Atherix > Atherix ibis. Next base: position 788,529 of record OY282607.1, on the reverse strand, counting down.
TTAACGAGCTACGTCCGTTTCTGGATGATGGGATTCATTCAAACTGTGCAATTGCCGACAGTACATTTCTGAATTGATTATTTTGTTTCTTGGTAAAAGCTCGAAATCCCATCACACTGAGAGCATAACCTTCCTCTGCTGAAAGTCCCCTTTCGATGTCCTTTGAGACGAATCACTACGCCGGGACCAAGACCATTTACGACAGTCCGGAATTTCGGGAACCATCGTTGGCACAGACGTTTTTGTAGAGGATTATCACCGTAAACTTTACGCAACTTTTTTAAGCTTGGCGTGCGTTCTTCCCTTTACGAAAGTAAAACAATAAAATATTGCGAAAATGCAATGTTTCATCTTCCATCTTCCAGTTGTTGTAAAATCCGTAGAAAATAAATAAAATGAATGATTTTTTTTAATGAAGCTTAAACTTATAACAGCATAGATGCAAATAACTCTAGTACTTCACATTATGAAGAAATGTCATCTGTTACGAAAATGCGTTACGACAAATATAAAATTGCCCCTATCTGAAAGTGATGCCTTTAAGCAGTATGTATGTGTGAGTTAATTTTAAATTTGAATTCGAACTTTTGACTTCAACGTAGCACTTCAATTATTTATATTTATAGTCGTTAATCTAAGCCTTGAACAGATTAAATTTTGTGCTTACGTAACTTAATTCAAAACAAAACCCAAAATTTTTTTGGCAATCAACGCCATCTACAGAGTAGCACAAAATCTATGTGTTTGAATTTTTTTCAACGTGTGAAGTACACTCAGGCACATGGCACCACCCTATATGAACTAATCTTCTAACAAATACTACCTCATATTTCACAATCCTTCCATAGATCTAAATTTAAAAAAATATTTACTTTTGAGGTCTAAATGGTCTTATTTAATTATGTTTTTTTGGGGTTGAAAATCTGCTAAAATTTTTTCTTTGTTTTATTTCGTTTCCTTTCCTTGCACCTCCATATTCAATGCCATCCATTCTTGTCGTACCGTCAACAATTTTAGTAGCTGATTTTATGAGCTTTTCAGGTGAAGTCGTTAAAATTCAGCCAACCGAGAAATGAGGGACTTTAATGGGTGACTCAAGACTCTCAACCCATAAACGCATTTAATTTCGAACAAATTGCGAATCATTTTCCAACCAAACATTCGTCTGATGGTGTTTATTCGTTCCTCTTCTATTCATCCACTCCACATTTTAACTAATTGAAAATGTATCCGCTCACCTTTCCCACCCCCACCCAACAATAAAATAAAATGAAAAAAATATAAACAAAATAACTTAAAGAGAAAATCAAATAAATTTGCTTAAAGATTTCGTTTTGTTGTAATTTTTGGTTTAGAAGATGTTCTTCGAAAACATTTGCTCGTGATTTTCATGAAATTTATTTTTGTACGAAATCACGTTTATTATTCGTAGAATTCCAAAGTAAATAATTAATAAAATTCTAATAATTATGATAATTGGAAGAATAAAAGGCAAGAAGCACAAGAGAAATAAAATAAAATTAACAAAATATTACTAATAGCAACAATAATAATAATAATGATCATAACGAAAATGATGACGATCGTGCTGATGATCAGTGAGATAATCGCGCTGATGAGTTGGTTCTGTGTGCCGATTCCTAATTGGTTAAGTCGATTCTGTTCTGTAAAGTGAAAGCTGTACGCTTTCTGTTAGCACAAACATAATAAATCACAGACGGTTTACTTAAATCGAAACCAACTGGACCAATCGATGGGAGAAAAGTGACTTCCAGTTCCCCATGGTTTTCTGTTTAGAAGATTTTCTGCTCTCAACGCAATACGCCCAACAGAAGGCGGAAGAGTTGCTTTGTTGTTATTTAAAGTAGAAACCAATTGCGCCCATTCATACGTAATATTGTGGGGGAGGACAAGATACAAGGGGCAGTCGTATATTTCCACAGAATGACCAATGCTCGACGGACAGGATGTTTCGAACTACAGAGGAAAATCTTTCAATAAAAGTCAAAATGTTCACTTCCGAAGGATTTATTTCGTTTCTTAATTGTGAGTATTACTTTTAATATGTAAATTTCGCCAAATAATATCATCGGATATCCGTGACTGAACAAATTATGTCCACCTTGATGAGATTGTGCCGACGAGCGCGGTTTAAGAAGAAAAAAAACTATCGGTATCGTATCTTATTCTTGGGTTTTGTTCCCGATTTAAATTTTTTTTATGAAAAAGATTATGAAGATTATGTGTACCATTGCGTATTCCCGTTCGAATATTTGGTATTGTTAAGGGTTTACTTGATTTACTGGGCAGAGGGGCCCACGAGATGAGGGTGAGAGCAGAATGTCCTTTGGTGTTCGTTCGGATGGAGTCATCACCGAACAAAACAAAGCACATTTTAATCCACAAGAACGAACGATCACCGTTTAGATCGTCTTCTCGTATTGAATGCAACGTTGAAAAGTCGACGACCTTCCGTTCTGGCTGAAGATCAACTAAGAAGATCACCAGCACCATCAACAGAAGTAAAAGTATCCAATTTGAAGCCATTAGGCACATACCCACCGTACTCGCGTTAATCGTTTTCTTTTCACTACGGCAACTTTTGTTCTCAACCTTTAGTCATGAATGGGCTCTCGACTATGGCCCAACAGAATAATTAGTTGTCCAACAGAATCGAGGCGAGATCAGTTCAGTCGACGCAGATTAGCATTGTGAGTGAAATTTTTCGGAATTTTGAATTTAAGACAAAGTTGAATAGTGCAGCGCCGATGACATATCAAATTCCAAGGATTCAGTTCAAGTATTAGAAAACGGCGGCTGGTTGGCAGGGCCAGATGCGTTCCTTAGGGCCAGTCCTGTTCGTATGCGTGTGGTAAATTCGATACAGACTCGATCTAACGAGACGCAAATGGCGTCGACATATCAAACGTAATCGAAGCTGTTCTATTAACAATTTCCTCGATCCCTCCACCCGTCTACCAACTTACTATTAGCCATTCTTTACTAAGTTTCTAATTCACTTGCCATCGAATTGAACTTTATTCGCTTTAAATTACACTCAGGGTCTTCTGGGTCTTAAGTTGGAAAAAATTCGGCGTTGATTACAATTTCGTGCTTGGGCCGTCGATGATTAGAATTTTTGTCTTTTTTCCCTCATTCGTTCGTTCATTTGAAATTTTTCTAGCTGACCCCCTGCTTTCCTCTCCCCTATTCTAATGTGAAACTTTTATTGGTTCTTCTGTTATTTTTTCGTTGTACAACTGACGCCCTGATTACCTTCGGCCAAACCAATTCAAAGCGGAAAAAAACGTTACGGAATTCAAAAAAGTTGAGAACAATTTTTCCTATTCGATCGCGTTTGGCACGCTATTTCAACGATTTGTATTCAAAAACCAAACAACAATGATGAGAGCTGGCCCCCCCTAAATACTCCGTATATGCTCTTGGGCCTAATTCTCACAGAAGCACCAAGTTGGTCAAAAGAAAGAATTCCAAACTTAAACAAAACCAAAAAAAAAACACCCGAAAGCAATGATTCCCGATCGTCGAAGTTGCTACACTCATCCAGTCATCCATCTTGAATATCATTTGATACTCGATTAAAGACAAAAAAATCATTTTCTGCTGACCATTTTCGATAGTAAATATACAAAAATTCGAATAGAAATAGTGGAAAAAAGAGCGTATTTCGATGAGTGCTTGTTTGCGTGTCAATTTCGAGAGGATCCACTTACCGCCGCCGGCCGCCCAACCTTACAACTGTTTTTATCACCATCATCAGTTCCAGGAGGCAGAAAATCTATCATGAAGAATTCATTGAACGTGATCAGCATAGGAAAGCGACTAACCACTATTATCACAGGCGCAACAAGACAATCGCCACCGAATTATTGGAGGCAGAGACCGTCAGTCGATCAGAAATACCTGCACCTGACTTGATCGAAAATAACCTGCAACGATATCGACGCGACCATTTAAATTTCAAACACGCTCGAACATGGCAATCGAGCACATATTCAGAAAAATTACCAAAAACAATCAACCACCCCCGTTTCACAGACTTATCAGTGTTGGTCTTTCCCCAGCGAGGCGCACTGACTAACGCTACCAAAGCTCATAAGTCAACAACTCACGTCTAAACAGCAGTCGTTCGACTCAAGAGAACTTTGGAATCTCGGGCCCCATTGTCGCGCGAACATGTACTCCTCCTACTGCTGTGCTATGCGTTCGTTCATTACACAAAAGCTACTGTGGAAGCTACCAGATCAGAGTCCAGCACTCTGCCCAGTCAACGCAATCGAAGCGTCCAAGTGCGAATATAGTCTGTCAGTCATCCAGATTTACTCGCAAATGACATATTCTAATTATATCGCCCATATCAGTCGTAATTATCAGAGGGATCAGTGGCGGAGATGGTGACAACATCAATTGTAGACGGACCCGATAGCGTTACAACCAGCATGTAAGATTCTCTCTCTGCCCCTCTGCCAATCAAGCCTTTATCATTTTAGTACTGAAAACATATGCTTTTGAAATTATTTCATTTGTTTTCCGATACTGGCAATTATTGACGAATAATTTCAACATTCGGCATGCTCGCCAAAAACAACCGTCGAATTTTTAGTTATTGGTTATTGTCTCTTGGGCAGCTGACACACACAAAATCAATTCCAACTCGTTCGATATTGCGTGCTATTGCAGATTTTACTTATTTTCATATTAATCGGAATAATTGCATTTCCAAAGAAAAATAATATTTACGGAATTGGTTTAGGAGAGGGGAAAGAGGGGGGCTTGGTTTTGCTGATATCATTTTTATTTGTCCTCTTTTCCACAATTTTTTGGTCGTTTCTGATTTCATGCTTATTTTTATATTACAGTGACTATAATTGCTGATAAGATAACGATTACCTGTTGTCGAAGGTTGCTTGAAGTCATGGTTGTTTGCGGAACGATTGCAGAATCATGGTGCCTATGCTGAGAGCTTCAAAAAATTAAACTATTGAGAGTAGACATGAAAATAGAGACGATAAGAGCTCAAAGGTTTTTTGTTGCTCTTCAAATTACTATCAAATCTATCATGAGGTGTCACCAAATTACGGGGGAACATGAAAAGTAATTCCGAAGCTCATCAACTGAATTTTGCCGTAAAAGTTCAATGGAAAAATTGATAAAAATTTTCAGCTTTTTTACAATAAATTTTTTTTAAAGAAAAGATTTTTCGGGATTTTTTTTTCAGAATTTTCTAAGCATATAAACTAAATTAAATATCCCCAAATCGAATGTTTCTATCCACCTTGACTCATTCTGCGAGGACTACGGTTGCAAACAATTAGAAAAAGTAGAAAAATAATGAAAATATTAGAAAGGAGACAAAAAAATCCCTCGTTGCCACCACGCACAGCGAAAAGAACTGCATTATCGACAGCTGAACATTAAGAAAACATCTCAGATTATTTGTGTGGGACTCTAAGTCACCTTCTGTGGGTTAAAAAAATTATTACGATCGTTAAAAAGTCCAATTACCGAACTAGCCTAGTTAATATTCCGACGGGCCACTCTTCTGATTTCTGACAAGAACGAGGTGTGCGGATAGGTAGGCTTACTGAAAATGTGCTTTTGTCTGTTCATGGAAAATTCAACAATTTCAACCGCGCCTTGTTCGACTAGATTTCAAGTTGAACTCGCCGCAACTTTTCCGACTATTTCGAAATAGTTTCGTACGCATTCCGCCAATTCAGCCGATCGACCATCTTGACTCGTTATTGCAACTGAATCGGCGCGAAAGTACGCAGCTTCGTTTAGTTCAATCTGTCGAGTTTATGGGGCGAAAATAGTGTCTGAAAACAGTTGACAGTTTGGGCGGGCAATGCGACACAACACACCATTGCACCGGAGCCCCTTCTTTTCCATAAACTCGGAACGAACCAAACCAGTCCGTAAAGTTAACTGCAGATCGGCCTACCAATCCCCGCAAGTCAACTTCCAGCGATTATGGAGCAAGTTGGATAAGATACGTGGAATAATGTTAAAATCTTGATACCCTTTTGTGGCTAATGATTGTCTGCCCGCTGCAAAATATGGTCTTCCATGATCGACCGAAGTGGCTTCCCAATTTCCCAGTAAAGATTATTGAACAGCATACGCAGAAAAATGCCGTATCGGCTTGGATACTAAGTCATCCGAAGACAATGAACGAATGCCTTGAGCATAGGCAATTCACTCCAACCAATCAAACCACTTAAACGATCCTCAAGTGGAATTGAGAAGTAATTCCGATCGAAACGATGGAAGCCAAACCAAACCAAACCAAACCAAACCAAACTAAACTGAACTGAACCGAACCAAACCAAATTGAGATAACAGAACAAATCCATCTTGTCAGATAATTCCAGATTCGGTTTATTAGCTTTTCAGAATCCTTCGAAAGCGTCTCTACTCCATAAATTGTCGATCTGAGTTCGTGGCAAGTCTTCTCATCGATTTGCAAAACAAAACGGTTAGTTAAGATAGGGGGGGGGGGGTGTATTGTTTGGCATCGAAATTTCGAAAATAGTCTCCTCTAATTCATCAATCCGCACAAAACCATATCCCCCTTGGCGTTTCTGGCTTTTATTGTCAGTGAAGCATTGAGTTTTCTTGCGTTTAAAATAGTCTCTTCTGTATTTTTTCTCTTACTTTTGTTAATTCCTTTTTTTTAAATTGAATAATAACTGCACAGCTACAGGTGAGCGGATAAAAAGGATTTTTTTTTTAAATAATTCCTATCACCTGAAACCTGGTCGAAGTGACGTGAATGTGATCAGAAATTGAATTGTGGAAAAATTCGATGCAATCGTTCTCATGATTTTTAGTTTATTATAGAAAAAATTGTTTACAACCACAACAGAACAGTTCCCACCGCACTTCCATCCTCTTCACTTCGGTCCGTAACCAAAGTAAACATTCTGAGGGAAAATATGGCACACCGAAACCTCGAGAATCCAGTGAAAAATTCTTCGGAGCGCACATCGATCGCAGTCGAATGATTCCATTGAAAAATTAGCACACTCGCATGGACTGATCTGACCATTTTCGGATAACGATCGTCTCCGTGAAAGGAGTGCTGGACATCCTACAACATGTCCTGCAGCTAATAACATCAACAGAATTCCTGCTTTCTAGTTTCTTCCTTTCGCATCAGCTACTCTTCTTGCAATTTTCTCGAATTTCTAATTTTCGCGAAAAAAAACGGCACTGCCACAGGCACATTAGATCCGGAACCTATTTAAAAGCAAATGTGATATCGGCTACCACCTCTCCCGACCGAACGTAGCGAGGAACAAGGCGCTTATCAAACGTTGATTTTTCTTGTGGTAACTGCCTTCTGGTTGCGTTCAAAGGCCTTCTTTCTATTTTTCATTACGACGATTACCATTTCTTGAGAAAAAACAAGTTTCCCGTACGCCTAGAGGAGGCTCATCCGATCTGTGCAAGTCTATTCTTCAACCTCGAGACCGTAATTTTTCTTCTTTTGCTTCTTCTTATCTGCTCTTCAATTTTTTCCCAGCTTCCATATTTCTTCTTGCTAATGAAATCGTTTTTTTAGGAACCGTTTCAGTTTCCCATCTTCTTGTCAGCAGACGATATCCGAGAAAAATTAATAGCAATCACATCACCAACACCAGTGGCGGTGGAAGATCACATTTAAAATTCGTAATGAGCTGATCATCGCGTTGCCATCTTTTCATCTTCCGATCAGCCCTTTTCGTTCGTTGATAGAGAAAATCGAAAGAAACTCATCAGATCCGGGCGGACAAATGGAAATTTCCTCAAACATCCTGTAATTAGATCGGTGGCATCCTTTATGATTTTCCATCTAAATACTCATCGTTTGAATAATGCGATCATGAACACGGCCACGCAATCCACGAAAATTAGTACTTCTCGGGAGAAGAACTGCCGAATTGTTAACGTGGAAGTGCGTATCGTTCGAGAAGTCCCAGACTGTTAGAGAAAATCACAAAAACCAGGTCCACATTGTCTGCGACCACTTAAAATGCACTCATCTCTTGGCAGTTGTTCAATTTCCTGATCTCAGAACTACACACTGAAAGAGCAACCCTTTGAGTCGAATTGAACCCTTCGTAATAAGAAATATTGTCTATCGTCTGATAATCAGAATCCGGTCGCACTTCCCAAATTTACATTTTGTCGCTTCAACGCGATTTCCGGAAAATCTACACAAAACATGCCATTATTATGGAGGAGAGTACCTGTACGCATTTAGGGAGAATCTGCCTTTTGTCATCGATTTACGTTCAGCCCTTAAGGCAAACCAGACACTTCAGACATGCCGTCACTCGAGACTACGGAGTGAGCTTCGAATGAGGTTAGGGGAGATCCAGTCAAGGATTTACATGAAATTTCTTAAAATGCAAACAAATAGCTGCGATGAGAACATCGCATCGAACAATTAACCTTCCCAATTGACAGCAATTAATGGTGAGTGTTCGTACATGTCGGCCAACTCGTTTTAATCGCTTTAGAAATAAAGAAAACTTGAAAGAAAAACGATACGAACTCAAATATTTGTCATTACTCGCTTCAAATGCCTACGCAATCAATCGTTTTCTCAGGAATTACGTATTGAATTGCAAGTCTTGGGCAGATTTCTAATCTTCGATAGATTCTGAGGCTAATGCAGCGCTGGTTACTGCCACCGAAAGTCCGATAGAAGTTGCACAGCCATTCCGGATGCAGAAGCCTCTCTCCGATGACCCAATCTATCTCACCTGGGATTGACGATGATGATGATAATTAGCTTCAGCCCAGAGGGCACCACCGCCACTCCTCACTTCGCCGCGAGCAATTTCCAATCGTGGCGATTACGTACGGCCATAAATCCGAGCGCATATTCTCAAACGGCCATAATTATGATGATCGTTTTATTTATGCTGCTCAGAAATGCCAACATATGGGCCCGAGGCTACGCGCTTCATCAGCTTCATTGGCTTCATCGACTTTCAACTCTTTGGCTAATCCAGACAGCATCGCAGTAGTGAACGATGGAGCAGAGATGGAAGGTTATGTGACCGGCCAGACCAGGGAGTCCCCCCACCGAACAGATAATGAGTTTCTTTGACCAAAAAGATGCGATCAGCGGAGTTAGTACAACAAAGTGCGACGACCACCACACACACAAGCACATCGACGAAAGTTCTTTTTTTCTCTCATATTTTCGAACATTATCTACAGGAAATCAGACGGGCTCAAAAATGTGCACATCGCATTAACCAGATAAGCTCGACAGCAGCGATGCTGATGATGGAGATCGTGGGGGCAAGGGAGCAGCTGAATAAATAAATATAGCCGTTCAGGTAACATAACCCGAAATGAAGCAATTCGAAGAGAATTTTTTTAGCTGACCATCGAAGATTTTCCATCCGAATTCGCAGAATATTCAAAGTACACACACGCAAACACACTTGATTAATTTCCCGTCATCGGTCATATTACAGTGCATATGCCGTGTTTCTCCCCGTTCCCCACGTAATCTTATACTCATCCTCATCCAAGTTGTAAAGGGTTTTCTTCTCAATAGTAAAGGTGATTTTTAATGGGGATAAAAAAAGAAAGTTCGTTTTTTTACAAAACTGCAATCAATCAAAAAAAAAATCTCGTACACGGCATTAAAAGGTAAACGCAAGAGTACACTTAATATGCGAAAATTATGGATTAATATCCTTAAAAAAATTAAATGCAAACATTTCTGGATTTTTTTTGTCTTTAATTTTTCGTTGATTGCGTTCGTTTTGAGGATATTGCACAATATTCGATAGCAGAACTAGTTCGTATAGGACAGAATTCACTATCACCCCCGCACTCAATGCCCCCTTAAGTTGTTTGCTGACTAAAAAGAAATTTCTTTTAACATCCGCCATACCGAAAATTGCTGATTTCGACTTATTATCTGCTTGGTCAATCGTTATCGGCCTTAAATTTTTTAAATATTTTTTTTTAAAATAAATTTTCCATCACCAATAGAAGTGGAAAGGGGAAAAGGGGTAAATAGTTTAAATTGAAGGAAAACCTCACCTTAGTAGGAAATTATGATTTTTCCAGATGGCTTATCTTGATTCGAACTCATTTAATTTCGATGATCAGATGAGCCATGAGAGTCTACCGAACAGTTTTTGTTTAATTTTCCCTTTTATAACTGGCTTTAAGTACTTTCTGTATAGAAAAACTAACGATTACGAACAAAAAGATGATTTTTCAATCAAATGAAAAGAATTTGATGAGAGAAGGGATAGAATGGGGGCAACTGCCTTCGATTTAGCACTAAAACTGCCCTCAATTTAATCGTTTTCATAATCGAAACAGCAGCCTCAGAAGCCAAGAATCTAGAGCCAGAATGTATGCTATCTTAAAAGAGCATCAATTAATTGTAAGTGGCAGCCGAAATGTTGGTAGTCGAGTGTATCGTGTTGATTAAACAATTCTAAGAACAAATACTTGGGAAACTTTCGAATAGGGGGTCAATAATAGTCGCGGCCTAACAAATTCGAACGCAGAGTCTGACCCGCGTACGATGAGTGAGCGTTCGATTGTTTAATTGCACAACCGAAACGCCAGCCGTCACCAGTCTTTATCGAAGCAAATATTGAGGTTAGGTTTTCAATTGAACCCTCGGAGGGGTGGTGTGGACAGTTTCCACATCAGAAACCCATACAACGATCAGCTCACCCAAGCCAATAAATGTGACGCCAAGACTTTGTTAATGGCCACCGTACGTACGACTGGAGTTATGACACTCCAATCAGAATTCCAATCAGTAACAACGCAGGACTTTTTGCAAGCTAAGCACTAACAAGCAATTGCTTCACGAAATCTTTAGTATTGATCATCATCTGTTTGTGTGTCTGTACACTTTATTTACTCTGGTCAAAGCCAAAAAAATTAAAGACAAAAAATTGTTCTATTTGCGTTCTCGAAAATCAATTGATTCTAATTAATCGATTGAAAACCAAAAACAGAACAAAATGTTTTAAGAAATTTTGATTGTTTTGGTGATTCACCACGAGACGGCGTCCAGTAGTGAATTTTACGCAAACTTTAATAGTCGATGACGTCATGCGATCATAATCGAAAATTATTGAGACAAATTGCAAAAATCAATCAGCTGGAAAACAAAATATCAAATCATTCCCCTTCCCCCACCCACAATCAAGCATATACCAAAGCATGCACAAACGTAACATTAGCTTTTTATGATGCACTTGAATAAAACAAAAAATGCTACTTTTTTAATAATTTTGCACTCAACATTGGGGCTTCTTGTGAGTTTTTAGATTTTTTTTCGGTTATATTTTCTTCCAAAAACTGCTTCTTCTACCAAATGTAAATATTGTCTTTGACAAATTTCTTTTAAGAATCTTAATTTTTTCAACTTGGAAAACGAAATTTTCTCCGCCAAGAAGATAATTATACGGGGAAAGGGTGGCCTGCATTTTAAGAACAGAACGAGGTAAACAAAATTTTGCAAAAGTAAAAACTTTGGAATCTGATAGTATCAACTGGGATGAACAGTTTTCGTCTCGGGTGTCATACCTCAGCGCCCATGCCCGTAACAAGACCTTAAGGAACAACTGTGCTCTTCCATCGCCTTTTGATTTTTTTGCTTTTCTCATTTTTGTTTTGCAAATTTTTTTCTGTTTTTTCTTCTTCGTATTATTGTTTACAACATATATTTTTTCCATGTGCATTTTGGTACAGTTTATGTGAGCAAAAATCTCAAATTGCATCGATCCGTAATGCTGTGTCCAAAAAGTGTCATTGCCGTTTATAGTCGTCAGTAAATCGCTAGAAGATGCTCCCGATCGGTACTGCAGTGCTACAAGGAATTACCAGCGAACATCTGTCGTCCATAACGAGCAAAAGGGATGGCATATAGGAACAAATGGGACAACATGTGTAATAGCGTCATAGTATGAAGGATGGGAACTAGTTTCTTAGTGCATCAGCATCGAAGCAACTTATTTTGGCATATACCCACTTTGCCTCTTAGGGTGGTGTGAGTGCAAGAAAGGCACATTTCGGAAGAAGAACCAATGTCATAATTGTTGAAGAGTTTATAGTAAAATGGGTACCAGCAGCAGCTCCAACGAAGCGGCAGCAAAAACTACCGAATAGCGGTTATATAGTCTCTGGTTTGTTTATTTTAATTTTTTTTAATTTTGCATCACTTGCTGATACGTAACTCAGCATAGTGGAAAGAGTGTGTTGGTATTGCATGCAAGTGGAAAAAAGCATCTGCGAATGGAAGCGTGTGAAATTCAAGTAGGCTTGAGATCTGGGAAAGATGTCTCGACCGTCAATTGAATAGCGGACCCTCAAACCAAAACGAAACAAGAGCACAAAAATTCAAAAAAAAAACGAAAGAAGAAGAATCAGAAGAGAAAGATACACGCAAATAAATTCAATCTGGCATCTTCAACCTGACCTGTCCTGTCTGTATCGTGTTCGTGTATCAAGTTTCCGGGTCTCAGTAAAGAGGACCACAAATTTGGCGAATACATGCACAGAAAATGTTCGTACACAAACGCACTCATTGTTAAAACAGAGCAGCAGAACTCCTTCTTCTGGTTATTCAAATATGCCACGCCACATGCAAAGTGCATACGTTCCATCATCCGTTCTGGGCGTTTTGTGGAGGCGGTAAACTTATTAATTTTCATATTGTTAGTCGAGTGCACGCAATTCTTTTCAAACTGCATTGTTGGTTGGCGGATCATTTTGGAGGCGCCCTAATTCTTAAGAAACAGTTCGAAAAAAAGGGGGGAGCATAGACAAAGTAAAACATTTTTTTTTTTTTAAATTAATAAATAATCAATATGGAAAAATTTTTTTTTTTAAAGAAAATTCCTCTTTCCCTTTAAAAATGAATATCGTTTATGAGGAAAAGAAGAAAAAACCATCGCACTTAAATTCAAACTTAAGTGGTACACTTGAACTGGAGTCATTTTACACAAACCTTTTTTTCTGTTTGTTTCACTCAAAAAGGATGTTCTTATCTAAAGGCTCTCTGATAATTATGAACGGATTTTAGGAAGAAAAAAAAGAACAACGACGGACACTTAAAAGCCAAAACTTAAGTGCAACGGCGGCACAGACAGGAACTTCGCTGCCACGAACTTAACTCAAAAGTCTGCGACGGATGTCTAGGAGAGGCTACGCACTCAAACGCACCATTCCGTATACACCAACATTTAACAAATTATTATTGTTATTATTTTAGAGAACATGCCATAAAAACTGAGGTCGTAAAACAATCACTGTCATCAAAAATCTACGACTACGATGTCCATCGCTTGTCAAGGACTAACTGGCTGCCTGATAAGACAAGTGCATCGAACACAAAAGGATTTTGCCTTTTCGTCTGTCTTTACCTACTTCGATGCAAGTGCATTCAGTAAATTCCCTTGAATTCTATCAATTCCCATTTTACGCATTTTATCTTTAAGAGAATATCGCTTAGATACCACTTGAAGCTATTGGAATTCGAAAAACATTTTTCTTTTTTGGTAATTGGAGAAATTTGACTAAAAAGTGGAAAAAGTATTTTTTTTAAAACTGAATTTCAATTGCGATTTTGGAAACAAACATTTTTTTGTAATTTATTCGAATGCCCAAAGGGAACCATGAATATTTTACTAGTTATCAGAGGCTGAAGACGTTTTACAAGGACCTTTTTTTTGTTCTAAACTCTAGCCTTTACTCCAGTGCAGTGCATACACACAAATTGGTCTCCAATCAAACGGGCTGTGAAAATTTGTTTTTTTTTTGCTGCACTCGCCAAATTATGTTCCATTAATTTTACACTAAATACAATCGGAGTTTTTTTTTTATTTTTTTGCTTTACAGAAGAAAATAAAAAAAATAGTAAAAATAATAAGAAGAAATTATCAAAGCGAAAAGGAATAATCGTGAAAATGTCAATTTAAAATGCCAATAACGGCGACAAACGATAGTCACATTCGATTCGAACAATGAAAATAAATAAATGGAGCCCCACAGTGCGTAAGAATTTTAGCTCCCCCCTTACAATTATACCAAAAACAATTTCAACAATATTAGTTAACAATAATTGCTGTTTGCGCCCATTTTATGAACGATTAACCAAGCCAAGTGTCAGTTCTAGCCAGCTAGTTAAGGTCCCCCCTTTGCCATTCCAATCCTCACTCGACCATAAGACCCGATTCCATTCTTATGAGGCTTCTCCCATAGCCAATCGTAATAATTCCTGATTGAGCTCTGATACTGCCACCAAGAAATGGAACCGAATCAGCTCCAACCCGCGTATTTCAGTTAATTGTTCTCAATTAATTCAATTCGCCGTTCTTACTTTTAAGAGCCACCCCCTCCCTTAGTTCCCCTCATCTAGACCGATGCAATTCTACAAGTGCGTACAGTCAAGTCCGTGTTCTCTACACTAATCTATGCGCGTTCCAATGTTTTTTCTCTTGTTATTCCTATCACCTCTGTCCATTCTTTAGACTTGCTGTGGTGTTTATTTGATGATCATTTGTTATCGTGTTTTAATTTAGTACATTTTGTAACGCGCCGCCGCTCATTTCGATGACACTGAACTGTGTCGGCTCGACTTGGCTTTGTTGTTGCCTCCTCCAAAACAATTCTTTGGCCACACGCCAAACGCGGGGAATATGCCATCGCAGCCGTGCGTTCGGTCCAATTTCGATACGAACCATTATTCCATCTTATTTAGAAAAATTTTTTCTTCTACTGTGAATAATTATCAGAATCTAAAACCAACGGATCAAAGCTAATGTCACAGTGATCTCCATCGTAATCGATCAGGTGGAACTCAAACGTATTTGTACAACAAAAAAAAACATTGTAAAAAAAATTGTCACCAATGCTAAAATGACAAAAAAAAATTCCAAACTAATTAAAATAAGGATCTTATAGGATTTAGAAGAATTTAATCCTAAATGGGGTGGTGGAAACTTATTTCAAAATATTTTCAAAAACCAAGTTACGAAAACAAATTTTTGAAGATCTTTTTTGAAATTACCTGACACACACACATACACATATATACCTGCCTCTCAAACCCACCTATAAATTATACTGTCAAACCGAGTTTTATTATTATTATTATTTTTTTAAAAATCTTAATAACTAAAATTCGATTCTTTGAAAAAATCACTTAGTCAGTTAGATTGAAATTAACCATAACCACTGCGTTGGTATCCCTGCGAAGCACAGTGATTTTTTGTCTTCTTCTTTTGTTTTATGCTAATATGCCAAAAATTGCTTAATCTCGCTCAGAATAAATAATAGCGAACAAAGCTTCTCTCTTCGTATCTTTCTCTTCCTGCTCTGCTTTAGCATATTCTTTGATTGTTTTTTCTCTTTTTTGTTTCATTTCATTTCGTTTTATCTTTACCGTACTTGGTATACTCTTTCTTTCTTATGTAATCGAACTTATGCACGGCTCGACGTTAATATTCAAGTGAGTAGTAGCATTAATAATCGCTACAAACAATTCTCAAAACTTTGAATAAATAAGAGTAAAAAAATCTCCCGCATACCGTAATGAGCAATCAAGCAAGTGTTCAGGTACAGGCACTTGTGGAATTTGTTGTCACAAATTTTTTTAATTTATTTTTTTATTTGCAGAATGAGTTAATAAAAAAAAAATTAATATTTCTTTTAGAAAAAGTGATTATTACAAGTGCATATATGGAGAGAAGAGAGGGAGTGGCCCACAAAAAATTCATTTAAGTTTTTTTTTTTTTGCGACAATATTTTTTTAATGTTAATTTTAACAGTTAAGTAGTGTACCAGTTTCTATGTATGTATGGATACATATGAATGAATAAATATGAATTCAAAACAAGAAAGTGAGTATCTTTTCGATATGCATACAAATACATACAGGTAAGCGTACGCATATAGGTAGGCATGTACGAGTGCACACCTTCGACACAGTAATCACATTCTCACTTAAAGTATGCGCTATTGTTTATGCTAATGCTAATGTTGACCAAAATTATTATCCAAAAAAAATTAAAATTACGTAAAATAAAACAACAGCAAAAGATGATGAAAAAAATTTGATTTTTTTTTTTGATTACGTACGAGTACGTATAATGTTTCGTAGAAAAAGTCGGTCGACCGCAGCGCAGCAATACCAATGAACACAGGAGCAATCAACGACAGAGACAGCACCGCTTTAACGATATTTGCCAGAAAATATGC
This sequence comes from Atherix ibis, assembly GCA_958298945.1. Classification (NCBI taxonomy): domain Eukaryota; kingdom Metazoa; phylum Arthropoda; class Insecta; order Diptera; family Athericidae; genus Atherix; species Atherix ibis. The sequence continues at coordinate 772,263 of OY282607.1, read as the reverse complement.
AATTATTGATGATGCTGACGAATGATTAGAACGAACGGGGAGAAAGGAAGGATAGGAAAAGCATTCAAAATACTGGTGACGGGGCGAGAGAGGATGGTTAGTAATAGGTTCTTGGATGGGCGAAAACGAAAAAAAAACTACGTAACATGAATAAAAATGCACGCTTGACCGCTCAGCTAAATCGTAGCCAGAAGAGAATGATGGTCAGGCGTCATCGTTCGCCATCGTTGGCCTCACTCAAATGTACGTACATTGGTAGCAATGCAGAGCAAGACGGGAAGAACCAAAAATACAGGAGACAGTAGAGCATAAAGAAAAGAAGAGCATACATCGAGCCGAAACTATTCGAATTAGAATACAGTCACCAAAGATACCGAGCCACTCACGAAAAGCTGAAAGCAATCAACCGTCTGAGGTCTGACGTCAGTCGCTGCGTCAAAGGATACAAGTTAGTACCGACAAGCGTTTTTAAACCGTTCCAAACATAAGAAAACTGAAAACTACCCCATCTTTTGGGAATATCAAAACTTCAAATCAAACAAGAAAAATTATATTTTTGAAAACTTGAAGTCTTACCTACTTAATAAAATTTTATCTAAACTTTATTAATTGCGCGTCGTTTTTTTTTTCCAAATTTAAATTTTAATAATTATGAAGGCCACATTTTTAGTGAAAACTTTAAAATATTTCAACAGTGACTTTGGATTTTTGTAAAATTGCATATTTGGAATCGAAGATTTTCTCTGAAATATTGCTAGTTTCCGTAAATGAAAATAAAGATCCTTTTTGCGAAGAGATTTCATGAAAATATTAGAAAAATGTATTAAAGGCTGAACAAAGGTCTCTACCGGGAATTTTTTATAAAATGCATTTTCGATAATAAAAATAGTCCTTTGGGCTTTTAGGTCGAATCCAGCTAATGAAAAAATCGGTGGTGTGCCTTTTTGCTATTGGGAAATAGCCTCAGTTTTCGTGGTTTTTAAAGCTTTACCTTCGAATGAAAATAAATATTCCTTGCAATTACCTTAAAAAATCAAGATTTGTTCGAAAATGCTTGTTGATATAAGAAGAAAAATATGAAAAACTTTTTAAAACTCTCTTCGATTTTGGAAAATTCAAAATCGAAAATAGTCAAATTTCCATATTTTTACGAATTGGATCTGTTAAAACTGCATCGCGATTATATTACATTAAAAAAACTTTCTAGGTTTTTCTTTGAAAAATAAAATTCGTTTAATTTTTTTATTATTTAGTTGCAAAATAAAATTACGAACATTTATTCAATTGATTCCTTGTTTAATATTCTCTTCCTTATAATATAAATGGATTATTATCATTAATGAACACTTTCTCTATTAAATTAAACGAAAAACTTTCAATTTTTATACTATAAAAATCTATTTTTTTTCTTGTCTATAAAAAATTACATAAAAACCAAAATTATTGTTGTATAAAAAAAAAAAATTCAGTTAATTAACTAATGAGACAAAAACCTTTTATATGTAATTCATAAACTATTTGACTATTTTACGATTAATGAAAAAATAAAATCAAATAAAAGTAAAAAAATAATCAATACACTTAACTGTCAACACTCACAATAATGGGCAAAAATTTACAATGATTTTATTATTAAACTTTCGATTTTTAACGAATAATTACTAAATAATCACCTTCGAAACATGGTCTTAAATTGAGACAATTATGTCATCGGGGCACGTGCCTTGGTAGCTAGCAATCGCCTTTGATTCCATTCGATTTGTTTTTTTTTTGTATCTAATTTTTTGAAAATTAAAAGTAGTAAACTTTCCTGCCCCCTAAAAGAGTGAGAACATTTTCATTCCCTAAAAAAATAACATTACTAGCCTCTTAAATTAGAGGTAAATCAGTCGCTTTAGATTAAATAATTTTGAACCATTTTTAACCTAAAAAAGTAATATTTTAGCAAAAAATTAAATCGGAAAATTATTTTCTAATTACTAAACGAATAAATTGAAAAAGTACTCATATTAAACTACTTTTCAAACTGTGCCCTTAAATAAATAAACCGAAAAATTCTTTACTTTGGCAACACTTCTTAATACCCCCTCCAATCGCACAAAAAAACATATATTCAGTAAAAATTTATAATAATTTTTTCGTCGCATAATAAAAATGGGCTCCTACCAAAAAATTTATCCAAATTAGGGTCTTAAAGAAAGAATTTACCACTCATTTAAAAAACAGGCGGGAAATAAAAATTTTAAAATATTTTCCCTTTTCAGGATTCTGTTACTCCAGAGAAGAAAAATATCCCACGAACGTGGGACCAGACAAGTAGGCCTGATCTGGTGAAAACACGGTCCTCGAAAAAGTTATTTTTCTTCTCAAAATTGCGTATTTTTAAATTAGTTTGTAATTTTTTTTTTAAAAGGCATCTTTTCAAAAAATAAAAATCTGTATAACATATTTTTTTTTTAAAAACTGAGTAAAACATAGAAAAAAAATTGGTTGTCATCAAAACGGAAACAGATGCTGTTGTTGTTATTCGTCCTTAAATCATGTAGTATGACCAAACCGTATGTGCTTCTGTCCGTCTACACTTAACTTAGCCTAATATGCGTATGAGAAATTAAAAGAAAAGAATATTAAAAAATAATAATTAGTTTGAAGAAAAAAAATGGGAAATGACGATGGGAGAAAATAAAAACAAATAATCATAAATTTCCAAAACCCACCCCCCCCCCCCTCCCCAAAAAAAAACTAAAAATCACAAATAAATCTCTTTCATCAGAGAAGGGAAAATCGAAGAAGAAGAACAAATCGAACAGGATCAATGTGAGGTTATGTTAATCTGCTTGCCATTACCAACAAAAATTATGCTTCCTTCCTTGCTTGGCGACGTAATAGGGAAGGGAAAAAAATAACGGAAATCGAAAGCGGAAGTAAGATAAGAACTTACGTTTTTTGTGCTGGTTGGTATCTCTTATTTTCTATTAATTTCCACTTTGTTTAAGGACATTTTTTTCAAGAATTTTTAAATATTTTTCCTATTTAAAAAATTCATGTTTTTTTCTACTTTTTTAATGGGAAAATTTGAGAAATTCTTTGATATTCAACATGAAAACAAGAAAAAACCAATTTTTTTTCGAAAATACAGGAAAATTTTAGTGAATTTTTAACTGCTTTCAAGTAAATTGATTATCCAATTTCTGCTTCGGAAAGTAAAATTAACTAAAAAATACTTTAAATTGAGATTTTGTTAAAAATTTTATATCATTATACTTTGTAAACCTTGTGATTATTTAAAAACTATAATATTATTCAAATGGTGGGTATGAGATTTCTTGCAGGACTTGATGTTTTTGATGTAATTTTTGATGACTTTTCGCACATTTTGGACTATTATTCGGATGTGGGTTTTTAAATGATCTAAAGCTTATTTGTCTAATTAAATAAAATTTTTCACAGAGTTATATAAGAAAAAGTCTAACGGTGTCAAATCGCACGATCTTGGAGGCCAATTGATAAATAACCAAATAAATTTGTTGGGTTATGTAGCTTGTGGTAAACGGTCTTTGTTCGATCAGAATCACCACTTCTGTATGAAGTTTTTATAATTTTATCATGTGTTTTTTTGGTAGTTAAACGATCCCTGCTGTAAATTGGCAAACCTTAAACTAAATAAATGATATCTTAAAGGATAATACTATATACAATATATTTGACAGCTTGCAAACGATTGGGACGTACTGTTCAAAGCACAAAATGGATAATCTTATAGAAATTTTATACAATTTTCCTCTTCAATTTACTAAATTAAATCAGATTTATTTCCAACCTCTCTCATTGGCCTTATTAAAGAAATATGAAAATTATAATCTTAACAAAAAAAAATACTAACTAATATCAAGTGGAAAGCATATTTACACTCAAAAGAGACGAAAAAAATTGCTATTTTTTTATTTCGCATTCCATCAATAACGTAAGTCCAAACGGGTGTGGCTAACTCTAGCCGAAATTAAATTTTGTCATCTTATCATAACCAAGAGCAAAAATAACAACAACAAAAAAACGTGGAGAAATAAGCGATTTTACAATTCGAACTGAACGATTACAGAAAATTGGATAAACACTTAAAATTTCCATTAGATTGCATGAAGTCGTCGTATTTAGCTTTAAAAAATAGAGAGCAATAAATTAAAAAAAAAAATTAGAATAAAAATGGTCTCCCGTTTTTTTAATGGCCTCAAAAAAATTGTAAGTAAATTTTGACAGCTGTTTGCATTTTGATAAGCAATAAAATCTATTTTCGAGAAATGTTCACACTATTTGGACTGCAGTCGAAAGGGTTCGGCCTTTTGGCGAAAACGGAAGTGCCATTCGAAATTGGACTATGATCAAGGATGATTGTACGAAACTGGGGGTGGCCTTTACAACTCGTCTTAAATTTCAATCCACTGATGACGGCGCCTGGATTGATCCAAGCCGTTTGGGAAATTACACATTTCCAAAGCGGAGCAATTTTAATCGTTTTCAGCTTCGAATCTTGCCTAGGCTCGGCGGCAGCTCCCAATTGGGAATTTTTATTTATTTTTTTAAGTATTCATTAAGCATGGAAAAGACTCGAGATCCGCCTTCCCAAAGTAAGACACATTCTCCCATATGGGCCCAACTGCACTTCCGCGGGATCTTTAACATCAACGTTGACTTCAACTGGGAAGTGATTTGGTTCTCTTTTTTCGTTGTAAAAATAATTGATCAAAACTGCAACGAGAATCAGTAAAACCAAATCGAGGCACCTGCGAACATCTGTTGTGTTCGTAGATAAAAAATACAGAAAAAAAGATGCTGGACGACAGACTCATTCTGAGCGATCCGAACCGATTTGCTTATGCATCTCATCGCTCTAAATTTAAACCGAAATCGACAAGAAAAATTCCCACATCCTTTCATAATTTCCAAATTTCTTCTTCTTCATTTTCATTTTTTTATTTATTATTATTCTCATTTTTTTTTGGACTGTTCCAATAGCGCCGATATTAGATAGAAAATACGACGCCTCTTTCGAGTGGAAAAAAGAGTCCGACTACTGTGGCTGTGGAATTGGTACTTATTTTCGTTGGTAGTTATCGTCGATGGGAATTTTTTTAAGGTCTGAATTTTTTACGCAAAGATGAAACTCAAAACGTTTTCTGAGATGGGACGAAATACGAGTATTTATGGATTGATGGCCAATACATGTGGGAACATTTTGATTATGTGCCTCTTTAGGACAAGGCAGAGAAGGGGCAGAAGGAGAAAAACTACCCAAATATTCACTCAGATTACCTAAAAATCGATGCTCTAGATTTGTGGTTATTTCGGAGTAGTTTGTGACGAATTCCAATACTATTCGACCAAATAACACTCAAACGGATATGCTAGCGGCCATGCGCCCAGGTACACAATCAGTTTATTGGTGTATTGGTGAATTTGAACAGTGACTGTGTATGCGTAACCGATCGATTCTATCATTAAGGGCAAAGATGAACAGGACAGCGAGTCCCCTTCTTCGACTGAGATCGATGGCTCAGTTCATATGTTCTTCAGAACATTCAAAAGATTCCAACTAACAGGTAGACAAATTTTTTACGCTTTTACCTGTCTTCCGTCGTTTACCTGTCCGCGCAGGACATTCAAATTTGCTCAGATTTTATGCATTGTAGTCGTCCGTCTGGGATCGCATCATTCCACAACGAGTGTAGCTACACAAGCTCAACAACTCAGCGTACGCAGATTGTGTCTAGCCTGCTTATTCGTATCTCAGCCGGCAGATGCGTCCATTCTTCTCGATCCTATTCTCTTCTAGGCTCCTTTTTCTTATTGTAAACAAATTTTCGTAGTCGCAGGAATATTGGTTAAGCGAATGAGAAACTACAGAATGAGGCAAGATATGCTAAGGTAAGTTAATGTGTTGTGAATGCAAAGGTAAAACGATGCATTATTGTTCGTTGAAGATTGAAAATGGAAAAAAAAATAAATAGACGAACATCAAAAAGCACTTTTTGCATTTCTATGCAGTCGCATTCAAACCGTGCAGGGGTATTACACCCACCCGCACCAATTCGCTTCATGCTGCGATCAGTTCCACAATGAATAATAGCGAGTATCACGGACGCACAGATAAGATTTTATCAAAACATGAATGGTGATGAATGGAAGAGGATTCCAAGGTGTACGTTTTCACCTACACCACCTCATTTAAACACACACCCACAAGCATTTTGCCCAATTTTTACACAATAAAACTGAACTTAATTCTGATTTCGTTACACTTACCCTTACCCTCTCTGAAATTCGATTTTGTTCACCAACATTTCCAAAACCAAACGAGCAGCAGATTTATTTGTTGTTTATTTTCAATTTTCTTTTTAAAAATTTAAACTTACGAAAAAGAAAATTCCTTTATAACCTGCGTTAAGGTAAATATCTACATTTGATAAAAAGGACTTCTACGGCAAAAAGTTATAACATAAACCGTTCCGATAAGAATATTAGTAAAAAAATTTATTGGGAATTTTCTGCAGAAATTTTTTTACAAAAAACACGCCCGCAAATTTTATTAAACAAATTTTTAACTAAACATTTTTTAATTTAAAAATTATTCCAGAAATATATTTCATTTAAAAACTAATTTTTTTAATTTGTATCCGCGATATTTGGCAAAACTTTTTCTCTCCGAAATTTTATCCAAAAATAGTTAAGCTAATTTTTCACTAAAAAATCCTATTCAAAAATAGTTTCTGAAATTTCTTTTCAAAATTAATTTTGAACCTTTTTCAAATTATTTCTGACAATTTTTATCCGAAACTTTCACCAAAAATATTTAATCCGAAATTACACTTCTGCCAGTTTTTAAACAAAATCAGTTTTTAGTGAACATTTTTTAACTAAAATTTCTGTCAAAATTATTTTTGACTTTTTTAACAAAAACTATTTCTGAGAATTTTATTCTATAATTTTCCGACCAAATATTTTCATCCGAAATTATTTTGAATACGTTTTTTATCCAAAATTATGTCCGAAAATGTTTGAAATAATTTTTTACTAAAGTTTTTGAACTGAAATTCCGATTTCCAAAATGCTTCCCAAAATTTATTTCTGGCCCTTTTATCCATAAAAAACAATTCAAAATCTCAAAATTTTTTAAATTTACAATAAATTATGTCCGAAAATGTTTGAAATAATTTTTTACTAAAGTTTTTGAACTAAAATTCCGATTTCCAAAATGCTTCCCAAAAATTATTTCTGGCCCTTTTATCCATAAAAAACAATTTTATTCAAATGATTTCTAAAAATTTATACCCGAAATTTTCATAAATATTTTTATCCGAAATAACACGACAGATTCTAGCTAAATTTTTTTTTCTTTTGAAATTATTTTTGTAACTTTTCTACCAGAAAAATTTTTGGCAATTTTTTCGTAACATATTTTTGTCCAAAACATTTCTAGGAATTTTTATCCGAAATATTCTGATCGAAATTTTTATCCGAAAATATAGCCCGTTAATTTTCAAAAAATATTTTTTCCTTAATATTTTTGAAAAAGAATTATTTTACCAAAACTGCATATGAAATTTTCTTCTGAAATTATTTCTGTCCCTTCTTTGACCAACAAATTTTATCCAAATTATTTTTGGAAAATTTTTTCCAAACAATTTTAACCAGCAAATTTTTCAAAAATTCTAATTTTAAAATTTCTTGTAATATTATCCGTGATTACTTTTTCATTAAATATTTTTTTCCAAAACAGTTTTGGTATTTTTTTCCAGAAATTAGTTTTGAGACTTTTTTGTGAACAAATTTTATCCAAAATTATCTCCAATTTTTTTAATTATATTTTCGACAAAATTTTCAAAATGTTAGTTTACTTTTTAAAAAAAAATTACAAAATTATTTTTAAATAATTCGGTTATTAAATTAAAAAAAAGAATTTCACAAAAAAGAATTTCTAAAAAAATCTCCTATCTTTAGCGATTAGGTTATTTGTAAAACATACGAAAAATTTAGAAAATATTATACAAGCTTTCTGTGTAAATTACGAACGAAAACATCATACTTTTAACAATGTTGTGTGTTGAAAATTAATGTAAAAAAAACAATAAATAAACAAATAAAAATAAATAAAAACAACATTCAAACGAGAGAATTGTTTACAGTGTCATTCCAGTCATGAATGAACAAATTGTGCTTAAATTTTTTTTAGCGTTTGTTTTTAGTGTTTAACATCATATTTGATATTTGCACAACGTTCATGTTCGTAGAATTTGTTTTTTTTCGACCTGATCAGTGTTTCTCATATTTTATTTTATTTTAAGATGAATAATTACCTACGTAAGCGGTGATAATTTTCTTTAATGATAAAACTGATTGTACTGCAAATAAAACTCGTAGAATAACAAAAAAAATTATAGAAACAATTTAAACTGATTACTCATTGGTGGATGTTCTTAACTTTGGGTAGAATATATTTTTTGTTGATATTTTTTTTGGATAATTAGTAGTGGCACGCCCCAAATCGCCAAATAATCAGTTCAAAATAAGAACTTACCTTTCGTATCGTCAGTTTCCACATATCCGGATGCGTATCCATACGGCAAAGATGCCAGCAATAATCCAAGCGGTATAAAAATCCAAAATTTGTGGTAATCCATTTTGTTTCGTTACAAAAGTACACCAACGAAATGTGTTTTATTTTTGAATTAATCACAAATTACACCTAAAATCGTACCACACACTGTCAACAGATTTTCCTTTTACACCGTTTATATTGTAATAATAACTCACGTTTAAAATAGACGGAAAAAAAATTGTTCGGATAATATCAACAACAAAAAAATCACGTTCCGAGAAAAGTTCGTACACGAAAAATTTGAATATTTTGCGAAATTCTTGCAGTTTGAGTTCACGGCAACCAGATTATCCGGAATCGTATTCCTGATTATCTGGTAGCTTTGACGAGCGACTTTTTCGAACTACGAATTTATGAATGGAACCGATTGTCCGCGTGATTCGCACCTGTTGCTGCTGGCATGCTGATCCTGTCCATGCAACTTAGACTACGCACTCCATCTTGTCGGAATCTTACTGCCCGCAAATCGGAGCGCATTTGGGCCGAACGGGGAGCGACAGTACTTGCATAACTGCGAACACCCAGAATTACTGCAAAAACCCCGCAAGCTCAGTCAGCCCCTTTCAGAGCGATTGCTTTGTTTGCAAGGTGATTTTTGAGAGGAGGAGGCAGTCTGTGTCACGGATAACTGCAGCAACAACGAAATTTTTCAACTTTTATTCAATAGCGCCAAACGAGTTTGTATGCAAATTTCTTTGCGAACGGGACACCTTCGTACTCCACCGCTCGACCTACTCTACAGTCTGACAGTCGAGGTGAGATCCCTGCCGACTTTGCCGCCGTGAATTAGAATCTCGCAGAAGAACCTGTTGTTATTCACCAATCTCCAACTACCTGCAACGATTTACGATGGATGGAATTCTGATTTCTACGGAATCCCAAAAGACACTTTTCTTAACGACGAACACATAAAATTCACAGACGTCGGACGCCAGACGCCAGGGACTATTGGCGAAAGGTTTTTGCAACACGAAACAAGTCCACTAATACACAAACACAAAAACACTTGAAAAATTCTCCGCTGCTGTAACTGCTTGTCTTCGTCTTACACTTGAAAAATCTTTAAAAATTTTCTTTGCCAATAATTGGTTGTTTCTCTTTTAAATATGCACTTTTGTTTATTATTTATAATTTAATGTAATTGTATAAAAGAAAACAAAGTAATTGAAAAATTTCGAATTAACACTCTTCGAAAACGTAAAAAATGGCAGAACTGAAGACGGTAAAACAGAGCAAAACTAAACACATTGTATGTTGTAAGACGCTAACAGCATAATGACACCATGCTCGACAGGCTCACCTTTTCCATAGCCGCTCTGCAGATTGTGCTGAGCTAAGCGATCGTTGACGGTGCGCGATGAACCCCGTCGGTTGTTGTTCTCAGTAAGAGCAGGCGGCAGCGATGATTGCCCATACCTATCAGAGGGAGATAAGGCGAAAACACTTCAAACCCCGGAGAGCGTTCTGAGCGAGTGCACACTTGGTTGCGTGCGTCGACGGAACCGCACAGGAATTAACTGCAACGTAACGCAGCACATCACAGGATCATCATGGCTTTGCTGAGCACCGAAATTATGCTCTCTCGCAAATGAATGCTTTTGAAATTCTGCCGTTTTCTCACTCATAAACGAAAACAAGATATTCACCACTGACGGCAGAGCTCTTTTTATGATGCGTTCATTCGGAAACGTTCATTTTGTTATGTGAACTTTTCTCTTATCCGAATTTTAACGTACGTTGTTGTCCGAATTTTCTTCGAAAAATTCCAATTATTCTTATAGAGGCATTATTAGTCTTATTTGAAAAATTCTCGAAATTTCTTAACAAAAAAACAAACCGTATTTCGTTGTGGAATTTATTACATACAATCTCACAAAACTTTGTTACCTTTAATTATATTTAAATTTTTATAAAAAAAAGAAAATTTTTTGTGAAAATTTGATTTGTGACCTTTTCTAAAAAAAATGTAACAGAGCCGATATTTTCCGCAGCGTTTATTATTGGTGTTTTTACCCACAAAATAAACTAATATGAATATTTATTTGCTTTAAAAAATTCTTTTCGAAAATGAAATTGCCTCTCAAAATGACTTTGTTTTAATAAATTTTGTTAAATAAATTCAAAATCTCAAAATTTTTAAATTTACATTCACGTTTTGTTATTCCGAATTTAATGTACTCAAGTACTCCGAAATATACTCCGAATTTAGTTTCGAATTTCTATCGACTGCGTCTCGGTTAAGAGCTTAACTAATGCTGAAAGTTCACTTTAAAGCTTTTTCGTTCGAAAAGCTTAGTTTTTTCAACTAGAAAATGTTCGAAAAGCGATTTGCACTGATATTTTTCGTAATCAACGGACATTTTGACGGTTTTGTCCGGCAAACATTTTATGTTGCTCTGTAAAAATTATGCAATTAAAAAAAACAAATAAAAAATGGGAAAAATTCGTAAAAAATTTCAATTATTCGCTAATGATTATAAAATCACTAAACTTAAAAGTTTGTACACTGAATTTTTAAGTTTAGTGATTTTATAATAAAAAAAAATAAGAATTTTTTTTATAAACTAAAGCAAAAAAAACGAAATAAAAAAAATAAAAATTTTACAACTAAAACAATATATTTTCTTTAAAAAAAAAATCCTAATGTTTTATTAAATCTTTTTTGGTATAAAAACGAATTCAATTAGCAATAAATCCTTCCTGGGGAATGAATGATTTTGTTAGAATGATTTTGGAGTAAATTTTTCTCATGAAAACTCCATAATGTCCAATTTAAATTGAAACGTAAAAATAATGCCTCCCCTCACTTACCTTAATTTCAGCTCAAACCTAATATCGTAATTATCAGAGTAAAATACCAATTTATTATTGTATTTACCAAAAAAAAAAACACTAAATAAAAATAATTAAAGAGGCAAATTTAAAAAGAAAACACATTTTTTTCCATAATTTTGAAATGTTACATTTCATTTTTATTTTTATTATTATCATCATTATTTATTTAGTTTTGATTATAATTCATCATTACAAAAGCAATTCTCATAATATTTAATATATTCAATTTTTATTGTTCAAATAATTTGTATCCATTTATCGGTTTTCGCATAGCAGAAATGTTTTTTTTTGTTTTTGAAATTTATTATTCAATTTAGGATTATTTGTTATTTCCTAATTCTGATTTTAATTTGTATTTGCTTTAATTTTTTGATTAGTTGTTTTTTTTTAAATTTCATTTAGCTTTAATTGAATTTTCTATCGATAAAATAAATTCTTTTTTGGGAAAAAATAGAGCCTTTTCCATTCGGTTTTGTATGAAGGATATCTTTTTATATTTTATTCAGATGTGCACTGAAAATTGCCATTTATTTTATATTAAAATTCTTAGAAGCCAATTTATTTTTTTTGTTTATTTCGGTTTCTTAGTAAAAAAACACAAGTTTTGTAAAAAATTACTCTGATAAAAAATATTAAAGGATAAAATATACCCAAGCAGAAGTGCTGCGCAACAAAATTGACATTTTAGAAAATGATCGACAGCGAACAAGTGAGATAGTTGATGTTTTGACAGAAAATCTATTCAAAATAGTAAAAAATAAGGAAAATTAATATCTTTTTATGTATTTAGGTTGGTAATAGTAGCATTTGAGCGGAATTTAATGACAGTTTATACTCAAACACATGTGAGATAGTCAAGCTTCTCTTTTCGGTGCCCCAATCAGTAAATAGCAAGCTCATCGCTCTCAAAATGTCCAAATACAATTATAACATTAACGACTAAAATCACTGTCAAAATTTGATAAAACCTTCACAATCTCATGAGAGTGCACACAATTCCGACCAGCTACGGATTAGTTTTTAATTTTCGTACTCGTCATAGCACTCTGCCTCCTCACATTACAGTGTTTGGTTATGTAGCAACCAGCATTGTTTGTTGACAGTTGAAATTAAAATCGAAACGCGGGTTTAAATTATATTAAAAATTCAATGAAATATAGTTAATGAATAATAAATAATTAATTTTTTTTCCAATAAAGGTGACATGTTGAAGCAGTGAGAAAAGAATTAACCGTTTACCTAAACCTTAGATACCTAAACCTTAGATTAAAGAATAACTGGATAAACCTAAACCTTAGATTAAAGAATAACTGGATAAAAGACATGACACTCAGTGACATCAAGTTTCCGTGAATTCCAAAAGCATAATTAATATTCATTTTAACTCACTTATTCCAAAAGAATAATATAATTTAAACACGACAGAAGGCTACATTTATTTTTTTCCAATCTTCTGCTATTATATGCAGTTATATTTAAGGCTTATTATTTATTTTGTAAATAATAATCGAATATCAAGCGCCTAAATTTGGTAGACTTTCGGAAAGTTTTAAAACATGCCATTTTCTATGAAGTGGTAACATACCGAAATGCTTGCATACTTTTGTTGACATATTAGATACTTATCGCGAAATGAAAGTTTAAGTGCGGTTTTATTAAATTTTAAATAATTTACCAACAAATAAGTATAAATTAATACATTTGCATAAATAGTTTTATTCTTCACTACAGCAAATGGGAAGTTTCTATTTTAGAATATGAAGTGTTTTGTGAATGGTTATTATGCAAGTGTGTGCCTTCTTAAGAATGTATTCTTAAAAAAAAAATTTGAACAGAATTTTTGTGTAAAGGCTTATCCAGTTCTTCTATAATCTAAGGTATAGTCACTAGTTCTAGTTACCATCTGCCTCTATCTTACATATTACACCAACCTCACTTATCCTTATTCCTTCTTTATGAGACACAAAGTGATAAGATTGTGTTTGAAAGGGCAGACATTTTAAAATAAAAATTGTTTAACGTATTTTCAACGGAAATAAATAAAGAAAAATCTCACATCTTTGTTGCATTGCTTATTATTTTTAATTATTTATTTTAAAATAAACTCTATTGTGTTCTCTCTTTTTTTATAGAAATAGAATTTTTTGTTGGAGGGGAAAGGGGCGAAGGGAGGTGGAGTTGGATTGTTATATATCGAAGAAAATTCAATTAAGTTATTTCTGATTTTCCTTATTTACTCTTTAATGACTGATTTTAATTGTGATATAATTTTTTTTGACAATTTTTATCAATATTTTTCCTCTTTACGAGTATCCTCCTATTATATTCTAAACCATCTCATCTTATATATGTATGTATGTACGAGTATGTATAATATGCACAATTAATAATAAATTTTTAATTCCCTTTAAAAGAGAAGCTCAAATACCTGCTTAACTACGACTCACTACTAATCACCTAAAATGGTTTTTTCTTCTTCTTCTTTTTATTTTTGTATACCTTTGAACAAATCAATTCACAGAATTTTGGTGGTTCTTGTTGTGGTCTCTTTTACACCTTTCACTTAGGAGTAACTTTTTTAATTTTCAAACACATACACAAAAAAAATTAAAATAATTCAAAATAGAACAAGTAAACTCAGTTTACCCATTCATACGAGGACGTGCACTTTTTTGATACGTCTTCTGTGCATACATATACCCATCCTTGTCATATTTTTTTCCTTTGTTCAATGTCAGACTTTTCCCAATAATCACGAATGTTTTTGTTTTTTTTATAATAAATTTAAAAAAAAATCCTTTTTGATTTTTCTTCGTTCCTTTTCATCAATTGATCTATAAACTAAACCTAATTTTTGTTTTCTAACCTTTTCTTTATAACAATTTGAAATCAGTCATTTTGATATATTTCGAAATTTGTATTTTGTTAAGCATTACACGATAAACTCTCGGTTTATACTCTTTTAAGAGCATTTTATCAATATTTAAATTTATTTTTGTAGATTTTTTAATCGTATTTCAAACGAAAGCACATAACGAAGATGAAAAGTCAATATTTTAACAGGAAGACGTTTAGAAACGCGACATTTTGTAACAGAAAAAACTGGCGTCAACGTTTTATCGAATTCGAAAATTTTAAGTTGGATTTTTTGTACTGCCACATGTGCATGAACACACATTTGGGGAATTTTTAGTTTATTTTTTGTCTCTATTTTAAATGGAAATTTTTTTTGAAATGAATTTATTATTTTATTGATTTTGTATTATTCTTTTTTCTTTCGAATTTATGGGGAAGTAGAAATTTTATTTTTCTCAAAAAGAAATTTTTAAAGTGGAATTGGTTTTTAGTTTGTTTTTCTTTTAACTATTTCTTTTTAAAATTGAATATTAGAATACGGATTAATGCATAAATTCAGGCTGAATAAGTGTGAGAATTTTTTTTCGAAGTTAATGTGCTTTTCGTACTTTAAAACCGACAAATTCATTTGTTTGATATTCGAAAAAGTGTTCTTGGCGTTCGCATACATTATTTTTTAAAATTTCCTTTTTTACAATTTTTTTTTGAAATTTTCTGTTATTTTTTCGAAATTAGCTCGTGCGTTTTCTTTCCAAAAATATTTTTTATTACTTCCTTTTTCTTGAGACTTTCTAATTTGTTTATTTGTGGTTATTATTTTATGCACCATTTATAGAAATTCAATTTTTTTCATAATAAATGTTTTTTTCACTAGTTTTTTTTTTGTTAATAATTTTTAACTCTTTTTGATTCAATTTCTACGAATTTTCCTCTCTGCTTTGATATTTTTTCGTTATGATTTTTCAAGCTCCTTTTTCGCGTAATAATAATTACACGTTTTTATGGCAAATACAATATTTTCTTTTATATTTGTTGAATAATAATAACTAAAAGCTCATGCTTACACATATAATAATTTTATGTGTAATAGTTTTTTATGTGTTTTTGTTTGTTTGTATATAATAAAAAGCTCGTTGTAGTTTTTATCTTTTTTTTCGTTATTTTGTTTTCTTTTTAATAATAATATTGTGCATATTTTATGGATTTTTTTTTTATTTATAATTTTTTTCTATATTTTTATTTGAAAATTCTTTTCACTAGTTTTCTTTCAGTTTTTGTATTTTTTTTCTTCTTTTTTATTTTATTTTTTATATTTTCTTCTGTTGTTCTTTTACTTTTTTAATTTATAAACTAATAAATTTTATTACAATAATTAACAAATTATTTGATTAAAATTAATTAAAATATTATAATTATAATAATAGGAATCGATGATAGCCGATATTCGGTATACGATAACCTGAGTATTTTTATGTTTTTACTTAAGCATTTTTTATGATATCCTAAACAACAATTCATTAAGCATTTTTACTAGGCAGTTATTAAAAATATTCAGTTATATTCTTTTTTTTTTAATAATAAGTCAATTTATTAGCTTGGTTTATATATAATTAATTAAAGCTTAAAACCAAATGGAACATTGTGTATGATAAACGAGTAAAAGACTGTGCGAAAAAATTTCCTTCTCAATTCGTTTTCAAGTCGAAGGATCCTTTTTTTGTTTTTATAATCACTAATAGTATAATTATTCGCTGTTATTTATTCATTTAATCAATTGTTTTCTTTTTGTTAATTAATTTTGCGCTATGTTCTCTAAAGAATAATAATCTAAAAACTCAGTGTTTTTTTTTTTTGGTTGTCATCGTTGTTTCTGTTTTTATTTTTTCTTTACATTTACCTTCACTACGGAAGAAAAATATTTAAGAACAATTATTTAAGATGTTGTTTTTTTTTGACGTAAATATGGCTTCCTATAAATCGGGATGCCAATTTGTAAGGTTGGGCGGGCATTTATTTTTAAATATTCAAGTTTTCGGCTTGTTATTACGAACAAATTTAATAAAAATACTTTAAGAGCTACGACATCGTATCTCTGTAAAAATACTGTGACGAAACTGTAAAAAAAACAATTTAAGAGAGTTATAAGGAAAATGGCGAATTTAAACAAGCATTAGAGTATCGAATAACACAGAAGGACTAAAGTTCATAAAAGTACTGAAAAGTGAGGTTAAATTTTGTCTGAACAGCGCCATTTTTGTTGAATTGAAGCATGACGTATTAGCCAATTTATGATACGAAAAGTACAACCCTGTCATTTGACAGTTATCAATTTCAATATGTCAGCCAAAATGATATTTGTTTGGACTTAATGTTGCCATTTGGACTTATGGTTATTTAGAAAATTGATCATATATGGGGCTCTGAAAACCCTCATTCTATCCAGGCAAAGTGACTGCAGGTGTTATTGGCTTGTATTTCTTTAAAAATAAAGAACGAGAGACTATCACTGTGATAACCAACTTTTTTTTTACTTCAACTTGAATATTTTACACTTGGACAAATTCTTGTCTTTATTGCGCAAAAAAGTTCTCAGGCCGCATAATTTCAACAATTGGTCATGTCAATGGCCTCGAAAAGTCAGACAATCTAGAAACTTAAGAACATTTAAAAAATAACATCTGTCAAGTATTAGTCGAAATACAATATCAAATTTTCGAAAAACTCATAAAAAACTACCTTAAAAGAACCGATCTTTGCAAGAAATCTTGTAACGGATATTAAATATTTTTATATTTCCAAACGTAATGGCAATGTCCAAAAAATATATCGCTATAAAAATATCATCAAAAATCTAAAAACCTTGTTCGTTTAACTTTACTTTCCAAACCATAAAATGGATAGCCCTATTTCTTTTTCAAATTCGGAGCCAAATATCAGTTTGTATTGTGGCAACACTGTCGCTACGCAGATGAATCAGAATCTGAGAAGGCCATATGAAACTGCGTTGCCTAATTTAATTGCACGTAGAATTCTCAACGCACATGTAATCGAGCCTTTATAATCTATAGTCCGGCCAGCGCCAGAGCAGACAATACTCCACTTTCGAGAAGCACAACTTTTCGCACTGGCATCCCCATTTATGAGTTGTATTCACGTTAAAAGGTTGCGGCCATATCTTGACACAGCCTATCCCACTTTTATTCATTTATCATTTGTGTGATAATAAATTTTTTTCTTATTTATTTATAATATATCTAATAATTTTACTAATATAATTTTTTGATTTCTTTTTTTTCCAATCTTATTTTTATTATTAATAATAATTTTCTTACTTAACTCATTATCGTATATTAGCTTTATTTTTTTATTTTTTTTATTTTGCTTACTTATAGTAAGTTACTAAATCAAGTCCCATTTTATAAAGCATCGAAATAATTTGTTCATCATTTCAGTTTTTTCCTATTATTTTTACAATAAGAGCCTCTAATTCAATTTGTTGTTGTTTTATTTTGTTTTTCTTCAAGTTTATTTTTATAATAATTTTTAATTTTCTTATAATTAATTTTAGAAGATTTAGAAAAATTGAAACTCCGACAAAATTAAATTGGAATTTCGTATTTTTTTAGTCATACTTTTTATCATATTTAATTTGAATTAATAAAAATATTAAAATTCAAATTGTAAAGAAAAATCTAACAAAAAAAATGGTTGACAATTACTCATTTTCAAATTTTCAATTCTAAATAAAATCTTTAAAAGAAAAACTGTTTGAGTGCATTTTTGCATTCTATTTTGATTATTTACTCTTTCGCAGTTTAAAAATATTCTTAAAAAAAATAACTTTTCTTAATTAGTTTTTCTTGTTAAAAAATAAAAAAAATTTCTTTAATTTTCAATTCCAATAAATATCATTTTTTTTCTTATTGTATTATTTTACTTTTAGCAAAACTTCTAAGTCTAAATTGGTTTTTGTTTTTTTCCTCTCAAAAAAAAAAACAAAAAAACATAATTAATTTTTTTTTGTTATAATAATTAATAAAATTTATTTTAAATTTATATTTTTTTCTACCGGTTAATTAGTTAAAGTTTTCATTAAAAACTATTGCGTTAATTGATGCACAAACAAGTACCAGTATGTATGGCAGTACTAATTTTTCTTTCAATCTTTTGACGCCCTGCAATGATGAAAATTTTCATTCAATTTTATTGAAATGCATTTTTTTCCATTTATTAAAATTTTCACGTTTTTTTTTTGAGTGTGTTTACTATTAATTCCGTGCATTTTTTTGAATATTTTTATTTATCTCCTTTTTTTCACAGTATTTATCTTGATTTAATTTTTTTGTAATAAGTTAATAATAATAATGGTAATCATAGTTTTTTTTTAAATTTTTTTTAATTATAAATAGTAATTAGCTAATTAATAATTAGTTAGTGATAAGGAATATGGTTAAAAGTTAATAATTTTGAATTAATATAATTTTGTGCAGCATCTCATTTTTTTGTTGTTGTTGTTGCTCTTGCATTTATAATTTTAAATCAGTTTTCTTTAATTATTTTACTCCTTATACGAATTGAGTGTGTTAATAACAAATCACCTTAAAATTATTAGGGTTTTTTTTCATTTGCCTTTCGTATAAGTAAATTAATTACCTTATTTTTTTTTATTTTCTTTTTTTGGTTACTATTATATATAATTTTTGTTGATAAAAATCTTCTCCTATTATAAGTTCATATAAAGCATTCGGATTAATATTTATTTTGATTTATTTTTTATTCTACATTCTCTCTATTTATAAGTAAATTTTTTTTATTTTCTTTTCAAACTTAATTTACTTTCTTTTAAATAATTTTTTTATATATTTTTTTCCTTACAATAAATTTCTAAGTGTTTTTTCTTATTTTTTTTTTTGGTCTAGAAATGTTTGGTTTTTTTTCAATAATTTTTTTGCATTTTATTTATGTGTTTTATAAATGTATGTGTGTGTATATATATATATATATATTTATATATTTATGCGTGTACAGAATAGATATGCGCTTTGTCTCACGCATGCATTTTTATAAACATAAACGTGAGTACGATTAATTGAGGAAGATTCTTTTCCGCTCCTAGATTATTAATTCGAAAAAATACTATCAATTTCTATTAATTTTTTATTTAAAAAAAAAGCCGTCCCTTTTAAATAATTTATAATTTTAAAAAAATTTAAGTGTTGTTATTTTTTTATAAAAATGTTTATCAATTTTTGAACAAGCACGTTCCCCTCTAAAATCTCTTCAAATCCTGATGCTTTTCTTAATGAACTTTCTTATAAATTAACCAAGATTATTTTTAACTTAAAAATTTACAATTTTGCAATTTTTTTTTGCTGCTGGGCACACTTAAAAGAGCGAAGAAGAAAATGGCCGATCGGCTTTTCGATGCTTTTTAGTCAAATCGCCATGAAATCGAATTCGAAATGTTACATTTGATTATGTACAAAAGAAAGAGACGCACGATTATTTACACATACATAGAATTGTCTCTTTCTCTATCCCTTTTATTGTATTAGTTATTTTGTTTTTGTTATTTTTTTTTATCCTAATTTCGATAACATTTGAATTTTTCTTTTGATTAAATCGGAAATATCAAAATATCGATTTTTGTTAAAAATTTTAGAATTTTCAATTCAAATTAAAAATGGAACAATTTATTAAATTAAAGCAAAAAAAAAACGGAAATTTTTCAAATTCCTAAATTATAAACGCTTGATTTTATCTTTTTTTACTTCATTTTTTTTTGTAAAAAAGAAAAAGTAATTATTTTTTGTTCCACACATTAAATGCACAGAATAATTATTAATATATATTTTTGCTTTTGATTTTTTTTTTCTTAAGTTTTTGTTTTTATCACAAATGCGCATCATCATAATATAACATATAATAACAGGTAAGATTTGATTTTGTTTTTATTTTATTTTATTTTCGCTTAGCGTCTATTTTTTAGTTTTTTTTTGCTACTTTTCTTCGGCTCTCCCTCCTTCTCTTATCATTGAATCGAACAGAAAACATTTTTTTTTTGATTAGCAAATGCATTTTCCGATTGATTTGAATATAAATTTTGCGCATTTTCAATTTGAATTATTGAAATTGTTCGGATAATTTCCTAGCAGGTCACCGTTTCCGGTAGGGGATTCTCGGTAATTCGAATCGAACAGTTCTGCTGTGCCTTGGCCAGTGTAGTTGTTGTTGGGGTGCCATTATCGGTGGTGGCGCTGGTGTTGATGTTGCCGTTGTGCTCGGCGTCGGTTGTGTTTCCATTATTCAAATCGGAATCCGCAACGGTGACGCTATTGGTGTTGGTGGCGCTGCTGTTGTTGTTCACGTTGCCGATGCTCATTTTCTGGTAGATCCGCGACGTGGCGGTTGTCATCAATCCAATGGGAACTGCGGTTGGGGTTGTCGGGGGTGTTGTTAGTGCCGGTGCTAGTTTGTTGCCAAACGCATAGATACTGTTATTATTGACCATCCTTATCATGGTTCTTGGTGGTTGTGGTGGGGATGGCTGTGGTTGTGATGATGGCGTTGATGACTGAACAGCGGCTACGCTTTTGCTTGCCTGATGATTATGACTAATGAATGCGGTGATGTTATTGGGGATGGTGGTGGTTGCGGATGCGGATGTGCCAGAAGCTGCACCAATGAGTGGAGGGATAATGGTAAAAGTGCTGGTGGCGTTTGCTGTAGCAGTAACCGTAGCGGTCGCTATTTTGTTCGTTTTTCTTGTGCTATGTACGAGTATCGGTTTCGTTTTCATTTTTTTCGTGTTCATCACAGTTGCCGCTACTTGATATGTTCGGGACGATAGTCGCCCACCTGTACTGATCGATGATTTTGATAATGGTGTGCAGATGAGTGATGATGGCATTGTCGTCGATGTCGATAAGGTGAATGATGAAAGTGACGACAGCAATGTTGATGGAGTTGATGATGATAGCGATAGCGATGATATTAATGGTGATCGTTTCGTTTTAAATGTTGATTTTGTGGTTGATGATGACGATATGTTGATGAGACGCAAATGAGCTAAGTTGATTATAATTGGTCGTTTGGTTTATATTTTCTCTGTTATAGAAAACGGATTGTAGGGCAATAATACACGAGAATACACGACAACGTCAACTTAACATATATTTATTATGATTATTATTTTAATTTATTGCAATTATTTTATTTAAAAAAAATTCAATTCTATTTTAAAGTTTTTTTCTTATATTAATTGTTCGGGTTTTTTTTTGTCACGTCATATTTTGTTTTATGTTTTTTTGTTGGTGTTTCGTCCGAAAAAAAGGAACAAATCTGATTGCACCTGCGGAATGGAGGCGATGTTCGTTCGAATTTGGATTGCACTTTTTAAAAAAAGTCACAGAATCATAAATTTATATCGAAGGTTTAATAAGAAAAATATCTTCAAGACAAAGTTCCAATCAAAATTTAACTCGATTAAAAAAAAACAATGTTTTTTTCTCATGCGCAACTGGATTTAAAAACCGAAACAATTCAATTGCTAACCACATTTTTTTAGAAAGGAAAACCTCGAAAAAATACCGAACATACACGAAATTATGAGTTTTATTATAAAGGGTGTCCCAAAGAGTACGCAAAATTTAAATTTTGCACCATTTGTACGGTAAAGTGTTGCCAACAAAAGAAAAAAAATAGCAGCTCAAATAATGAAAGTTTGGCAGCTACAATTCGCAATTTTCGTATAAAATATGGTCGGAATAGTGATTTATACTTCATCAACTGTGAAGAGATTAATTAAAAAAATGTTGGGAGACTGGATCAATTAGTGATCTTAAACACTCTGGTCGTCCTTCCACAAGTCGAAGCAGTTCGTGAGTGTTGCTGAGAGTCCAGCAACATCAATTCGGTTCATGAATTGAATATTTCGAGAAGCTCTCTACAGCGCAATCTCCTGAAGTGAAGCCTACTGACGAGGCACAACGAAAGGGGTTCGTTGAATGGATTATGGAACAACAACAAGTGGATGCTGATTTTTCGAACAAAATGGATGATGTATTGGTTAATCGACAAAATTATCGCATTTGGGGTTCAGAACATCCACGAGTGATTGTTGAGTGTTACTGTTTGGTGCGAATTTTTTGCTGGAGGCATCATCACACCATTCTTCTTCGAAAATCCAGCTGGTCAGGTAATAACAGTTAATGGTGCTCGCTATAGCAACATCATAATCCAGTTTAATACGCCCTAAATTTTAAGATATGGATCTGGACGACACGTGGCTTTACTAATGCCTTACAGCCCCAGAAACAATTGATTTTTGCTGGTATTTTGGGACATCCTATATACAAAATTCTAAGTTTACTATTAAATATGGCGTTAATATCGAACGTTTCAAAAGTAATTTTCAATTCGAAATTTAATTTGAGCAAACTTCCTTTTGAATATTTGGTTAATAATAAACAAGATATTAAAATGGCGTACGATATTTAAAAAAAAAAATTGCTTTTTCTAAAAGGCATCGATAAATTTATTTAGAGATCGTATTATGACCGATTCACATTCATTGGCAGTTCAATTCAAATTCGTTGATTTCTTCCCAATTTCATTTCCAATGTTTCGCCAGCTGTCAAAATTGTCGTTCGTCACAGTTCCACATTCCACAAAAATTCGTTCACATCTGTCAGTCGACATGTCTTTTTGCATTTATTCCATCGATTTTGTTTTATTTTCTTTATAAATGATTATTTTTATTTGTTAATAAAATAAAATAAATTTTATCACGATCAATTCGCCGGTCTCTAACGACTGCTGCTCTAGGCTAGTTATTCACCTGTTTTTGTTTGTTTTTGTCAAAAATTATTATCTTTTTTTTTTCTTCTGGTAAAATTAGTAAAAGGACATGGGGAAAGAACGAAGAAATAGTTTTCTCAATTTCACATAAGAAACTATAACCAAATTAACTGTAAAAAAAATAATGGAATTAAAGTCTGTAAAAAAATAATAGAGAACAAAAATCCAACGATGATCGAAAAGTGAAAAAATACACCAAAATTATTACGAACAAATTCAAAATAAATTCAAATATAATCTGGAAAAAAAGCTTTTTTTTAATTATAAAAAATATAAATTTAATTTAAAAATAAAAAAAAATTAAATAATTGTTTCTATGGATAAATGCATGTGTACACACTTTTGCGTGTGTGTGTGTGCGTTAGTTTTTCTCTCTTCTCTTTGTACAAGATTTTTGTGTATTTGTGTTCATTGATAAATTTACATTTTCTTATAATTTTTTTTTCTGTTCACCATCGGCTTTTTCTTTCTTTTTGTAGATAGAAATATGTAAACGCACACGTACGCAAGGGTAGGGGTGCAATTTTTTTTTTGTGTATAATACAGATAAATTTATATTTCATACGAACCATGAGCAATTTACATGCGCCAGTACAGTGTGTACATATTTACATACAGCAAAAAAATAATTTCATTTAAAAAAAATGGTTTTTATTTATTTAATTTGTATTTTGATCTTGTTGGATGCATTTACGAATTGCAGTCGTTCTTTCGTATTGATTTGTTCTCATACACTCTTATTGAGGTTATGTTAATGCGGCTAGATTAGAGAACTACTGGATAAGCCCGTACGTCATATTTCCGTATATGCTCACATAATTTTATGTCGCCATATTTACTCCTAGCGGCGATAAATCAAATAACGTGCATATTTAGTTGGAGAATTTTTTGTGCACATCTAGTTTTCTGAATGGAAATTTTCTTTATTTAAAAAGTTTAATTAATAGCGAATTTTAGCACACTCATTTATATATTTTACAATCGATATAATCTTTTAATATTAAATGAAATCGTATTTTTGTTTGTTATTTATTGTGTAAATTTTGTAGATTAGCGCGTCAATTTTGCGATTTTTTTTAGAGCGCTATTCTTCATGAAGCATATTTATACCGCTGATTTTGAAAGTGGTTTAAGTCATATATTTTTCGTTTCGAGATGTTTAAAATTTTGGATTTGAATAAATTAACAAAATTCTTTATACTATTTAATAAATTATTTCTGAAATAATTTACTATTATAAAGTAAAATTTTTTTATTTACAAAAAAAGTGATTATAAAAAAATGTGCTTCAGAAAGTGAAATGATAAAAACTATTTCCAGAATCGAACAGAATATCTTCAAAGTGACTTGGTACACTAAAAAATTAAGAATTTTACTATACATAATGAAAAGTTAGAGGCATTTCTGATTTTGTTCACCTTCTTCGAAAATGCTATATGCCGAATTTAAGTATTTTTTTAAATAAATGTTTTAAAATATTCCTAGTAAATTGGTGGTAAATCAATTATATTTTGATATTTTTCTTCTGTTATTGAGTGAATCTTTTTTTCTATTTGGGGAAATCTTTATTAATTCAAACTTTTGGCATGTATCTTTGCAAACAGAATGAACATTTAAGTTGAATTCCGTGTTATATACTTTCCTGTATGTCCACTCATTATTGTTTTTTTTAAAACTATTTTTCCTTTATTTTTGCACATATTTCCAACATATGGATCGAAATTTAAATATTTTCGAACCGGAGTATGACAAGCTCTAGTATAGTGCCTATCATAAAGTGTTTTCTTAATTTTAACATTTTGCAATGATTTTTAATCGTCCAGGAGATATTTAAAACATATTATTAGTAAAATCTCTGGCAAACAGGAACTTAAACTGAATTATTTTTATCTTAAAAGTATTTTCCTGAACCGCTTTCGGATAAAACAATAGTAGAATAATTAATCGATTTTTCCACAAATCACGAATTCGCGGGAGTCCAATGCAAAATAACTGATGAACTGATTTTTTTAGATTTTTGACTTAGGTCACTTTCATAATAACCGGTATATTAAGTTTTATTTAAATTTTGAATTCTGATACCGGAAAGTTAAATATCAAGTTGGTTTTTATTTAATATTTGAAGCATTTTTCATGAGGAAATATATTTTTTTGATAACATTTTTCTGTGAAGGCCTATCCAATCATTCTTTAATCTAAAGCTTCGAACACAATTCCGACGAGGACTAGTAAAAACTAATAGAAGAATCTCGTCCGATTAATGCAAATCTAATACAATTGCAACAAGTAAAGGTGAATGTCATCTGATCAGTTTATTATTTAAATTTTTTAGGCTTAGTTCAATTTTTAATTTTAACTTGCTTGATGTATATATATTTATCTTGTGTTTCATTTCAATTTCATCAATGCTGCCACATGAAACTGCAATAGAAATGCGGAAATACGAGGTCTGTTCAAAAAGTATCGCGAATTTTGAATTTCTGCGGGTTACGTATATTCGATTTTCGATTGGTGGAAACCAAAGCTCAATCATCCCAATGGAAGCTGCTGCACGAGCCAAGACCGAAAAAAGCGCGCCAAGTTCGGTCGAATGTGAAGGTTTTGCGTACAGATTTCTTCGATTGCAGGGGCGTGGTGCATCATGAGTTCTTGCCGCAGGGTAGAACGGTCAATAAGGAATATTACCTGCAAGTGATGCGCAAGTTGCGCGAAGTAATCCGCCAGAAACGGCGGGATTTGTGGAAGAACAAAAATTGGCTTTTGCACCATGATAACGCTCCTGCTCACGTATCGTTGCTTGTGCGCGAATTTTTGGCAATTTTTTTTTGATTACATCACACTAATAATGCCGCAGCCACCGTATTCCCCAGATCTGGCCCCCTGTGACTTTTTCTTGTTCCCGAAACTGAAGAGCTCCATGAAAGGACGACTACGATTGAGGAGATAAGATACGATTGAGGAGATAAAGACGGCATCGAAGAAGGAACTGAACAAGATCACAAAAAATGATTTTTTGAAGTGCTTCGAGGATTGGAAAAAACGTTGGCACAAGTGTATAATATCTGGTGGGGATTACTTTGAAGGGGCCAAAATAGATATTCATGAATAAATAAATAATTTTTCAAAAAACACAAAATTCGCGATACTTTTTGAACAGACCTCGTATTATGCGGCAGTACTACGAACAGGACTTGAAAGAGGAAACTAGAGTTGTTACTCGCTTTTATTGCTCTTCGCGCAATTGTGTCCACTCCCATAAGATCGTTAAGGTTTTAAAAATATTGACTGCATTAGAAAATAGCCACTCATCGGAATTGTGTTGGAATCTTTTTTGTTTGTTTTGAATGTTGCCGCTTGTGGAATTTGACATGATCCAATTCTCCTTGCTCTTTCGGTGGTTTATTTTTAAAGTTTTTTGGTGTTTTCAATTTTAAAATTTTCTTCTTTATACTATTTTTGTTTCTGTTAAAATTGTTTAAATACGAATTATTTTAAATAAACTCAATAAATTATAGAAAAATACAAATAAATTATGGAAAAAAAAACTGTAATAAAAAAAAAGTTATACGCAAAAACGGAAAAGGAAAACAAAAAATACTGCAATTAAATAAAATATTATTTATTTCTTATCAGGGATTTTCTTTTTATATAAAAAGAATTGAATTTCTCCGTTAATTTTGTTTGTTTAATTATTTATTTTTATTTTATAGTTTTTTTTTCCTTTTTTGCAGTTGCTTATTTTATATATATATATATATATTGCGGGATTATTTTATAATAATTCAAATAAATACAAATTAATATATGCATGTGATAAAATAATAATTTTACCAAGAATCATTATCAGAAAATTATTTTTGTTTAATATATTTAATTAAACAATAATTTGAGGGCGAAATAATTCATTAATTAATAATAATAACTAATAATAAAGATAATCAATAATATTTTACGAGAAATATGCGCCTATGTATATGTATGTAAATTATACTATTAAAAAGTTTTTTGTTTTTGTTTTAATGTATACAACTCTATAAGAATATTAATTATAATTTAATTTTTTGCTGTAATTCATTTTAACTATTTTCAATTTATTGTCGAAAATATAAATAAATATGAACTTATTTTAATAATTATTATAAAGATTATGTTATGTTTAAAAAAATTCAACTTTATTTGTTTTATAATAAAAAAAAGTATAAAAAATTACAAGTGAAAAAAGAAAACGAAAAACAATATAAAAAATTATATTAAATGAAAAATGCAAATGAATATGTCCGTCCGACTTGTGGTCGCAAAAATTTTCCAAATTTCTTCAGTTGGTAATTATTTGAAGTTCCTTTTATTTTTTTTTTAAATTTTTTTATTCTATGCCAATTTACTCAATTCCTTTCCATCTTCAAAAGAGTGCTGCCAACTTCAATTAATTAATAAGAAACTTCTCCGTTCAAATTGCTTTTTTTGGTCGTGTACGCAGTTGACAAGTGTTATTGGGTGTGTGTGGGTGTATGCATGAATGATTTTATTTTTTATGTATTGGAACAGTATCTGATGTTATTTTATTTTATTTGTCGCTCTCTCGATGTTTTTTGATTGGCGATCCCTTTTGATTGGTTTTTATTTTGAAAGCATTGAAAAAAATAAAACAACACAAAAGAAAACTAAGAAAACATGGAAACAAGGAAAAGGATAATCAAATGAGAGAAGAAGAAAAATTATAAAAAGGAAATGGAAAAGCGAACATAACAGTTATTGAGAAAATGATGCACAAAAAATTGCGAGAATTATGGTAGGAACAGAATTCCGATTGAAACTGGAAACTGAACTGCAAATACTGTCTAAAATTTACGAATTTCATATGAATTAACCAATTAAATACAATTGCAATATTATTTATTATTTATAAATAATGTCCCATACAATTTTTTTTAGAAAAATACTAATAATGTATTCACTTAGTTTTTTTTCTATTTCAATTTCAACTGTCAAACAACAATCCTGCCACATATAAAAATACTGAAATTTATGGCAGTACTTGGACTACAATCGCAAAATTAAAACATATTTTTATCAGAGTTTTGTGCATTCTCATAAAACTGTAAAGGTATTAAAATTTTGACAGCTTTGACTAGATGCAGTTTTCAGTCGGAATTGTGTTCCTACCATTCGAGCCGCAGTTTGGAATGTTCTCGCATAACCGTTCTTTGTTTGCCTTTTTCAACTTGGAGTAAGCTTAAAAATTTGTTCTCTTCTCTCGTGCTCTCTTTTTGTAGAGATATCTTCTAATATGGAAAAAAAGGACAAAACAAAAACAAACCAAAAAAACTATTTTCTGTTATTTTTCTTTTGGTTTGTTCTTATTTTCCTGTTACTCCACTTTAGAATAGTTCGAACCAAAAGGAAAAATGACAATTCAACCCAAACAAAAGTGACTAATAAAAATTTTCTATAATTTACTAAGTAATTTTTTTTTTATTATCAATATTTTATATTATTTACTAATCAATTAAATAAATTCAATAAAAATTATAAAATAAAATTATATTTTACTAATTAATAATTATAATAATAAATAAATAAATAATTAAAAAAGAAAATAATCAAATTATGATTTTCTTTTTGCAATAATTATTTTATAATTTATATTTTTTCTTATACATACAAATATTATTATTTAGAACAAAAAGAAAAAGAACAAACATAAACAAATAAATAATACTCTTTTTTGTGTAATGACACAGAAAATAAAACAAAAAAAAAAAAACAAATGAAAGCATAATATTTATGATAACAACTTAGAATAGTCAATAATTAATCAATCAATGGCATAATTTATCAGATTTCCTTTCAAATCTGTTTCCAATCAATAGGTTTGTCTCGTGTTCCTTTTTTTTCCCTTCTATATCTATTTTCTATTCTTCTTTTTTTAATTCTATCTATTTTAACAAATATTTTTGTTTTAATATATTTTTATTTTTAATTTTCCAATATTTTTATGTAAATTTCAAATTTAATTTGTTTTTTTTTTAAATATTTTTATTTATTTTTAAATGTTTTTTAAGGAAACTATTTCGAATCAAAACTAAATGAATGTTTCTGTTGTGGTTTTGTATTAGCACATGAATAGTTTAGCTGTGGGACGTCTATTGTATTTCGTCTAGCAAGTTTCTGTAGTGCTCCAACAGCTACAAAAAGAAGATAAAATAATAATAATAATAATAATAATAATAAACTAAATAAACAAATTACAAAAGCAAAAAATGAAGGAAACTAATGATAATAATTCGTTGTATTTCTTTATAATATGTCTTTTTTTTGTTTTGGGGGCATTTTTCTTATGTTAGTGTTTATTTATGAAGTGAAAACTTAAATATTTTATGTACTATTATTATAAATAATAATTTCAATAATAAAAGGTATACTTTATAAGAAAAAAATATTTTAAAAAAATAAGGAAAAGTTTTTTCAATTTTTTTAAATAAAATTAAAAAAAATTAATGAAATGCTTGAAGTTTTGTTGTTTAAAGGAAGAGTGCTCTAAAGAGAGGGTAGGTTAAAAATATTATTCGTTGAATTTTCTCCAGAAAAGAATCAATTTTAAACCTTTTAACAATATTAGAACAATTTGTGTTTGAACAAAAAATATTTAAAAAATAAAATACGGGAAGTTTTTCGGACAAATTTCATACTTAAAAATTGGATAGTTTAAATAAAAAAAATATAAGTTAATCAGGAAAAATAATTGGGAAATTTAAATATCCCAAAAGAAATTTATACAAATTAAATTTCCTAACAAAAAGTGCAGTAAAATTAAGCATCAACAAAAAAACCGAAAAAATTAATTATTGAGAATTGTAAAAATTTGAAATAATTAAGCTTCCCAAAAAATATCGGAAATCTAAGGTAACAGAAAAAAAATTTCGACAATTAGCCTGAAAAAAATTGAAAAAATTATGTTTTCTAACAAAAATTCGGTGAATTTCGGTATCCAAAAGAAATTTGGACAAATTAAGTCGAAAAAAACTTCGGTATTCGAAATTTAAATGAGTATTCAAAATTAATTCGGAAAAATTAAATGTCTCCAAAAAAGCGGTAACAGCATCCCAAACAAATTCGGGACATATTTAAGGGGTAAATAAAATAATCCAAAAAAATTAGGAAAAATTAAATTTTAATCCAAAAAATGTTATTATCATTTAAATTTCATAAAAAAAATTGGAAAAATTAAATTTAAAAAAAAATTCGAAAATTTAAGTATCCAAAAGGGGGCATTTGGGCTTGCGAAAAAAAATTCTGGCAAATTTAGTCTCTCAAAAAAATTTGGTACATTTTTTTTCTGGGTATCCGAAAGAAATTCGGCCAAATTAAATTTTCCAAAAAATTAATTACCGATAAAATTTTGAGAAATTTAAGGACTCGGCAAAAATTCAGACAATCTACTCGTAAATCGTAAAAAACTTAGTAAAATTGAACTTTTAGAAAAAATTCCGAAATTTATGTACCCGAAAATTTTTAAGACAGTTTGAATATCCAAATTTAATTATGGAAAAATTAAATTTCTCAAAAAAATTAGACCAATTACAGTATCCGAAATAAATTCAAGCAAATTAGGCGTACCAAAAAATTCGAAAGACTTCGGGCTAATTTAATTATAAAAAAAAAACAGAAAAAATTAAATTTTAATCCGAAAGATTTTAAGATAAATTAAGTTTCAAAAAATATTTGGACAAATTAAATTTAAAATAATTTAAAAGATTTTAAGATAATTTAGATATCCAAAAAAATTTAAGAACATTTGGTCCCTCAAAAAAATTGGCACCAGTGTAATAACCGAAAAAAATTCGGACAAATTCCAAAAAAAATATTAAATTTAACTAGCGAAAAAAGTTTGGACAATTCAAGTATCCGAAAAAAATTCGGAGAATTTAAGTGGTAAAAACTTTGTAGAATTGAACGTTTTTGAAAAAAATCTCTCAAAAAATTTTAGGGAATTTGGGTATCCGAAAGAAATTCGGACAAATTAAATATCTAAAGTAAAAAATCAGGAAAAACTGTGAAAATCAAAAAAAAAATTTGTTGAATTTTTCTTCTGCACTTATTTTTATACCTCATATCCAAAAACCTCTAGTAAAAGTATTAATAAATTATTAATAATAATAGAATCTTAAACAGGAAGTTGGTAAGCAGCTATTGTTAGTAAGAAGTTAGTGGCAAATATATAGACAGTAAGCATATAATAAAAAAATAATTTAAAGAAAAATCCATTAGTATTTTGGGCAATTCGCAAAAGTTTATTTACTTAATTTTAATTTTATTGTTAATTTTAATTTTAATTTCTTTTTTCCATATATCTTAATTACCGTCAATTGTTATTTTGATGCTGTTTTCTTTTCTTAAATGCTTAAAAATTATTTTTCTTTTTGTTTGGATTAGTTTGAAATTTTTATTTTTAGTTTAACAATTTAAAATGTTTTCTTTTTAATCTTAAATAATTTTGATTTTTATATAAGTTTTTTATTATTAAATTTTTCAATTTATTTGATTTTGTATTGTTGCCATATTTTAACGATTTCATCGAATCTACTACTAATATAAGAATATTGAAATGGAAAATTATCATTGAACTTTTATTAATAATAAAACAAAAACGGAAATAAAAAACCAAAATTGCTACATTAACTTCTATTTTTCTAACTTTTATTTTAATTAAGCTCAACTACATTTATGTTTTATTATATTTTCTTTTTTTTATCTTTTTTTTTCGTTGCTATTATTTAAATTTCCTTATTTGTTTTCGGTATAAACTTTCCATTTTTGATTTAAGCAAATTACTTTTTATTTGTATAATTAATGTTTGCCTGCTTTTCGAAAGCAAACTTTATTATTAAATTATTTTCTTCTAACTTTTAATTAAATTAATTCTTTTTAGTTTTTATGATTTTATCTATAAGAAATTTTTCTGAAATATTAAAATAAAAATTAATTAAAAATATGATTTTTTATTTTTATGGGAAATATTTGTTTGGTTTATTTTTATAAAAAAAAGAAAAAAAATTCACAAAAAACACAACAGAACTAATTAGCCACGTGTGCATATAAAAAAAAAAGATGGCCACTATTTTGATAAAATTTCTGACACGATTGCAATCCGAGAGAGTTGAGATAAAGAGAGTGTCGAAATGGTATATCAACTGAGTTACTAGCTTGAAATAGTTTCAAATCAAAATAAAAAAATTTGACTG
The DNA here is from genome assembly GCA_958298945.1 of Atherix ibis. Lineage (NCBI taxonomy): Eukaryota > Metazoa > Arthropoda > Insecta > Diptera > Athericidae > Atherix > Atherix ibis. The sequence continues at coordinate 739,818 of OY282607.1, read as the reverse complement.
ATTGCAGCGCCATTAAGAACTAGATCAGGAATCAAACACATATATTTGACAGATTGCAGCGCCACTTATAAGGAATTGATAATATTCTCAAATCGATTTGATATCATACAAATCGAATGACGCCATTTTGTTTCCTTGTCAATTCGGCATGAGGGCGTTTTTTTTTAAAGCAATTAAAATATTGAAGAAAACTAGTTACGGAAATAAAAAAAATGCGTAAAATTCAAAATTTCGAATCACTTTTTCTTCATATTCTCATTATTTCTCCTAAAAGATTTTTTATTAAGAACTACTAAAAAAATACAAATTTAGTCCTCGAAGCGTTGTGTTTTTATTATAATTTTTTTTCGAAAACTTTTACATTTTCAAATATTAACCAAATAAAATTTTAGTAGATAAAAAAGACAACATACACAGATGATTCGTTTTAATAAAAGCACAGGGCATAAAAAATATTCTCTAAACACACACACAGAAATATATAAGAAAAAAATTTTATTTTGTTTTTCTCCGAATAAAACGGTGGTTTTAGGGGTTTTTCGATTTATTCTATTGTTTTTTCTCTACGGAATTTTTTTATATAATAATTACAACAAAGTTAAAAATATTATTTAAGAAAAAATGAACAGGAAAAAGAAACAAGCCAACAAATTTTATTTTCGAATGTGTGGTGAGTACAATAACGTCAGATTTTGTGGGGGAAAACAATATGAGATGATGTTGTGGGGAATAAAAACATTGCGAAAATTTTATTAATAACAATTATAAAAATAATTAATAACATAGAGTTTCAATATACCAAATAAAAAATAAGGGAAAATAAATTTATAAAAATATTTTTAAAAAGAAAAATGGAAAAAGAGATAATGGTGTGTACATACCACAATTGATGATGTTACACGAGCACGAACGAAGGGTTACCAGTTAAAGAAATGTCAAAATTTGTATTGTCGTTTTTTGTTGTTATATTTTTAAATTTTTTTTTATTAATACATTGTCAGTTAATCAGTTTTTTAGAGACGACGTTTTAGTAGTCATTATTTGGTTAGTTTTTTTTTAAAATTATTATTATTGTTTTGTTGTCGTTTATTTTGCCATTAAGATGTGGTTAAGCAAAAAGGAAAAGAGAATCGAAAGATAAATAAAAACAAAAATAATTAAAAATATATTTTATAAAAATATTAATTTTATTATTATTTTAATATTTTTTTGTTTTGATTATTATTAATTTGAATTTTTAGTTAATTTTTTAAAATTAATTTAATGTTTTTTTTTTTGGTTTTTGAAATTGATAATTTTTTAATTTAATATTAATTTTTTAATTTATCAAAAGTATATGTAAATTAGAGTTTAGATGAAATGGTGTGGGTGAATTGAATGGAATGTTAGCGGTGCACAAGATGGGCGAATATGTGACATTGTTTTGATTTAAGGAACAAACGATTGAACGAACAAATGAACGAATGAACGAACGATTCAATCAAGAAGCGAACCAATGAGCGAACGAGTTTGATTGGATTTGCGATTCGTTTCGATATGTTTTCGATTGTACGATTATTTTGTATTTGATTGCAGATAATTGATTGATTGCGGAAAAGAAAGAGAAAAAAAACGGAAAATAATCCGAAATTATTTAATTCATTTTCTTCTGTTATAATTTAAGATGTTTTTTTTCTTTATTTTGATTTTTATTATAATTTCATTAACTTTAAAATGAATATTTTGTTGTTTTTTTTTTAGATTTGAAAAAAATGAAATTTAAAAAAAAACTAATAAAAAATAATACAAAATATTTTTGTTTTCTGTTTTTATATCAAATTTTTTTTTATGATCCGATTAAAAAATGTTTTTGTTTTTTAGTAAAAAACGAAAATTCTGTTTGTTTTTATTCCAACAAATTGTTTTTCGCTGTTTTAATTTTTAATTGTTCGTTTTTTTAAATATTATTTAAATAAATTTTTTTTCATTTTCTATGCTACTGATGAATTATAGTATGAGTATATGGTCTACTTTCTTTAAATATTATGGGGCTAAAAAAAAGTTTATTTTAAATAACTTAAAATTGTACAAGTCAACTTGTGAATTTTCGTGGTTTAAAATCGTTTAACTACTAAGCACCAATATATATAAATTTTATATTCTTTTACTTTTATACTGAGCAAATTTTGATAATTACTCGCAAAACTTCAAAAATTCATATTAACAAAGCACGTTTGACTAATTTGGAACTAAATCAGTTTAAGCTAAAATTTAAACAGAAAATTCTAATATTAAATAAATATTGTTTATTATTATTTCTAAAAAGGCAGATATTGCAACAATAATAATAATTATTATTCATGGAAAGAATGAAGCGAAAGCATTTCGTTTGCAAATGCTTTTTTTTAACAGAAAACAAAATTATATTAGCAATGGAACCCATACCAATAGATAGAGTTGTTGCTCAATTCAATTGAATATCAAAATGAATCCATTTGACACGTGACTATTTGAAGATTTTATTTGATGGAAAAATTATAAAAGAAAAAAAAGCGGCCCAAAACTGTCCAGATTTTTATAATTAATTCACAAAAAAAATCATATTCTATCTACAAATTAACGGGCAACAGAATGTAAAATAAACTAATTTTTCACAAAATGTAAAGTAAAGAAAAAAAAACAAATCAATTTTAACATAAAATAATTAAAAACAAATATTATTGTAATTTTCTTTAAATTTTTGTTTTCGTATTATTTCTATTTTCTTTTAATACCATTTGATTAATGAATCTTTAAATTTTTATTTCGTTTTAAATAAATCTTAATAAATGTATATATAATCCGGAATTTTTCTATTAATATTAATCCTTTCTCATTTTTCATATGAATTTAAAAAAAAAATGTCTTTTAAATTAAGGTTTAATTTATATTTTAAGTACTTTTTTTAAAATTAATAATAATAATAATAATAATAATAATAATAATAATAAAAATAATTTATAATGGCCACCTTTCTTTTTTATGTTTTGTAATATGTTTTATGCAAATAAAAATAGTAAAAATCACTAAAAAAATTATTTGAAAAAAAAAACCAAGTATTTTTATATTTTTCTGACTGGCAAATTATTTGAAAAACAATTCTAACAGATGGCGTTCTCTTGTCAATGTAGACTAATAATAAGCTAAAGAGAACAAAACGATTAAATATTGTAATAAAAGAAGGAAGATCAATACTTTTACTAATTGTGTAATAAAGAAAAAAATATTTTCCTAATCAGTCCACCATTTAATATTTTTTTTTTTTTTGGTATTTACATAATATAATGTCATCATTCTATTAAAGGAAAATAATAATAGTACGGACAGAAATTGTTTAATAACGAAGAGAATAGAATTAACGAATATCGATGTAATCAAGAGAAGAGTACACATACGTGTCAGAATCACACCTAATTTCTACCAATCCACTTGTTTACTTGTCTAGCTTGCTCAACATTACTCATTTTGGTCTAATCAATAAATTTTGTTATTCTTGATCAAACGAGAACACATGAGCGAGAATTCTGTCTTTGCTCTATTTCTCTCTTTCAAGAGATAGATTTTTTTGTCAGTCCCAAAATGTCCTCGAATTAATTTAGTCACATGAATACATACACTAAGTTCTTTATTTTTTTTTCTTTAATAAAAATACGATGATGAGTACACAATGACAAGTTGTTTGCGAAGACAAATGAGAACAGAAAGAAGAAAAGAGGAAGTTAAGAAAAAAACGATTGAAAAATTATCCGATTTACTCTTTTAATAAAATAAAATTCATTCTTAATTAAGAGTAGATATTTTCGAGACAATAAAAATATATTAAAAAAGAGATACCAAAATGGAAAAAATTAACTTTTTTTTACACTTTTTCCTATTTTTTATTGGTTTTTACGATAATTTACTCGCTCACTCATTATTACGAATAGTATTAATCAGACTATCTCTTTTTTATGCTTTTATCATTATACATTTTCTCCTCGAATTCTTTCTCATATTTAAATTTTTTAGGATTATTCATATAAGCAGCCATTTTCGAATAAGAATTGTTTTCAATAGCGTAATTATTATTATTACTACTCGTATTATTTTTATTATTCTTATGCTTATTATTATATTTAATTATTAAACTAACCTCTTTTTACTCTATTTTTTTCTTTAATTTTTCATTTTGCTTTTAAAACATTTTTTTTTTTTTAAATTATAGTTTCTTTTTTAATTTTTTTTTGTTTTTAAAACTTTTCTTTCTATTATTTTTTATTAAAAAAAACTTCTTTTGATTCTATACTCGTATATGTATGTATTTATATGTAAATTTTTTAGTTTTTAACTTTAATTTTTGTTTTCTCTAATTTTTTGTTGTTTCTTCTTTTAACGACATAAAAAAATATTTTAAAAATCATAATATAATTTTTTTTCGCTTCATATTTTAACATACAGATAAAATGGAAAACACAAAAAATTCTAATTAAAAACAGAAAAGTGTGAATTTATACAAACAAAAATTTGTTTTCTTATTAATAAACGACTAATTTTTTCTTAATCCTATAATATTAAAGATTATCTACAATAAAATATCCTCCTTTATATATGCATGTGTGTATTTATTATATGTAGCCGTGTCCTTATTTAGAGTATAATATAAAATTTTGAAGGATAATTCTTACTATTATATTATTAACTATCTATTATTTATATAGATATGTATGTGTATAGTTCTATATAGATTCATGTGTGTGTTTAGATAAGAAAAAAGCAAATAATATTAAAAATACTCTCATTCCTCTCTTTCTCCACTTACAATAATAATAATAATAATAGGCTTTGGATGAACGAATGAAAAATGCGTTTAAATTGAAAACAATTTATTTAATGAAACCAAAAAACATATTTTTTTTTGTTATTTTTACAGAGAAATTTTTATTTAAAAACCAAAACAAAACAACAATTAATTAGTTGTAAAAAAAAATATAGCAGATTAACAAAGAATTAGTAGACAAAATTTACAAATTATCCTTTTTACTTAAATGTCAGTAAGATTGAATTTTTTTTTAAATTTAATTTTGGTTTTTTCTTGTTTAGAATTGTTTTATTTTTTATATTTTACTTTTATTTATTTGTTATAAAAACTTTTTATATAAAAAGAAAATTTTATGGTTTTTTTTCAATTTTTATTGTCAGTCAAAACTCTTTTTTTATGATTTTATATAAAAATTTTACATAAAAAATAAAATCGAAAAAACCATAACAAATTAATGGCGGAAAAAAGAAGAAATGCTCTTTTTCTGCAAATAACATTAATATTTAAATGGCAAACAGCATTAATGGAGAAATCAATAAGTCAACAAAATTGAGTAAGAAACGGTGAGAATGAGAGTGCAGAACTGAATGGAACAGAAGAGTATGTACAAACATTTTTACATATATGTAGCTACATACATATTCAAAATAAATTATAAATAATAGAAAGAATGAATTAACTGAACAGAAAAAGATAGAAACGGCAAAATAGAACGAAGGAGGAGGACAGCAAAAGAAACAACACATTAAAAAAAAACCGAAAAGAACTACAAGAAATGACAAAAAATTGAAACTGAAACACAATCAACCGTGCAGGATAATAAAAACGATGAATAATTATTAACCTTGGAAGAAGAAGATAATTATCTTGACAATAACAGACAAAAATAAAAATAATAATAATAATAATCTACCTGATGGTAGTATACGTGTATTATCTTTTTTATTATTTATTATATTTAATTGAAAGTACGTCTGCATATGAAAAAAAAACATCGTTTAATTAATTATGTATTAAATTGTCTTTAGTTCTAGTTTATTATTAAAAAGAAAAATAATATGTTTTCTTTTCTTTTGGATTTCTTTTCTTTGATCTCAGGAAGCATAATTTTTTTGGTTTTTTTTTTCGTTTTTCTTTATTTTTTCCTTTACTTAATTGCATACAAAATTAATTATGCGGTGAACAAGAAAAAAAAGGATAATTCATATTAAACTGTGATTTTTTTGGGTTTTTTTTATAATAATGTATATTTAAAAATTATTGAAAAAAATGATTTTCTATTTTTGAAGCAATTTTTTTCTGAATGAAAATTACATGTTTTCTCTTCTATAAAAAGAATAAGGACCGACCAACTAAGAGAGTATGGAATAGTAAGAGGAGGGGACAATTCGTACTTGAGCAGGACAAGGAAAATGGAGTAAAAATCTATCTGACACAGCTGACAAATTTGTTAAATAAAAATCAGTATAAAAATGTTGTTGGGGTGATTTGCGTCAAACATAAAATCCAGTATTGGTCGCAGACAGATGGAAAACTATGGCTTCGATAAAGTTAAGAGTCTTTGGTTAACAAACAGTATTGTTGTAAGCTGAAGCAGTGTCAACACGGACTTATTGGTGTAATAGGCCTAAAAATCTGCGCGTATCGTGTAATACTCGATATTTTTTGTACGAACCTAGGATTGTGTATTTTTGCATAGTCCGCCACTGCATAATCGTGCGATAGTCGATTTTGCAGTGGCGGACTTTTTGATTCCTGCAAGCTCTCTATCGCTATGCATGCAATGTCGAATACACACAATTCGCACAATGTAAAATTTCGTTTTTTTGCAGGAATCAAAAGTCAGTCACTGCATAACTTACCAAAGTCACGGACATTTTGAATCCGCTCATCTATTTGACACACCCCAAATTTTTTTGGTACGGATTTCAGTTGTTCTAAATTGTTTTTTTTTTCTATTTTAAATAAAATAGTTTATTAATAATAGATCCACAATTCATCGAATTTATCCGTAATGATCTTCCATTCTACTGGAGAGCATGTAGCAGTGAATACTAACTAATATGAACATAGCACACATACACAGGCAAACACACCCCTTCATATATTTATTGCTATTTCTTCGCACCTATGTGAGCATAGCGTCTGCTGCATGTAGCTCCTCTGTTTTCAGTTGGAAAATAAAATTATAACTTTATATGGAAAATAAATTAATAAAGAATAATTTGCAGAAGACTTCACAACGTCGGAAAGCAAATGACAAGCGACCAAAATTGACATTTTCCATTGTTGCGCTATCGTTGCACGAACTATTTGGTTCGTGCGGATGCATCGAAACGGCAAAATGTGTACGAACCGGTTCGTGCACTGGTTCGTGAAATACTCTTTTCCCCAGGTACATGCATACCAAAATTTCGTGTGAAATGCTGTACAAATCAGTTCATATACTTTTTAGAATTGAACGAACTTCTCACAAACTGGTTCGTGCAGTTGCACGGGCCGTGTCGTCTCAGCTTAACAGATATTATTATGGTCAGTCCAAATAATTCTGCGCGAAACTTTTCGCGCAGAATTTGAAGAAAGTTGAAGCTACTACTGTACAAGACTTCGATATTGCCACTTTTCATGTATTCTTTGGAAACTTGGGTTCTAGTATAAATCGTTGCGAACGTTAAGTAATGTGGATTTAATAATGAAATATGTCTGAGATTTATTTCCAGATTTCCGAATATCCTATAATTGACGATGAAATTTGATATTTTTTCGCAGATTTTTCTTTTCTTTTAAATTTTTATAAACTTTGCTTGCTTGTTTGTGAATAAGATTTCAAACATTTGTGCTGTTGTGGAATGTATTTATCAAGTTCATATATGAGATTAAGTATTTATTAATACTCTATGGCATATTTTAAAAATTCAACAACGTAATTTGTGAGATTTTCCAAAGAAAATAATTTTTTAGGCATATTTTCCTATGCGATTTACTGTTGAACTTATCTACTCTGCAAACACGTACAAATATGAATGTTAGCAAAATTAACATAATATTTAATCTTTATGTTACATTTAAGAAAATATTTTAAGAATTATTTTCTATGTGATCTACTAACACGTAGAAAATGACTTGAGCACATAACAAACATAAAATTTAATTACAATAATTAATTAGGAAAATTCTACATTGTTATTTTTAAATAAAACCAACATACAACAATAATAATTGATTGATACAAATTCATCATAAAATAATTGATTGTTGAATTAAAAGCAATTAAAATAATTGTTCCAATTTATTAGGCTGATAGTGTTTTATCAATTATAATCGGTCGTTTTCTTTTGATATATGCTAGAATCATGACCGTATGGTGAAAGATGATGAAAATAGTAGAAATTATAACGATTCAAAGTAGAAAATTTTCATATTTAGTATGAGCAAAAGAACGTGATCTACTGGTGTACATGTGGCAGTACTAATTTACTTGTAATAAGAATGCGATGGCGATTTCGAAAGATAATGGTTTTTTTATAAAATAATTAATATGATATGAAAAATAAATAAATTTTTAAAAAATATTTTCCTAGTATTACACACTAAGGGTTAATAAATTCTGAAAAAATTATGATTTTATGACTTAAAGGGGTTTTTTTTTAAAAATTATTTTATTAATAAAATAAAATTTGAAAATTTTTGAAATTGCGAATTAAAAGTCGCACATGGTTAGCCGTTCTGGTCGGTCCTACGTTGGGGGTCGCGCCCAGTTTATTCTTCTTCTTCCAATAAAAACATTTGGAATTATTTTGAAATTCAATTTTTTTTATTTTTCAACAATAATGAAGAAGAAATAAATAATTTTATAAGTCCCCCTTTTTTTCTTGTAATTTTTTTGTTTAATAATAAACAAATTTTATGTAATTTTTTTCAAAATATTATTGTTAATTATTAAAAAGGATATGTTTTTTTAAATTTTCTATAAATCAATTAAAAATTGCATCGTTACCAAAAAAGAATAATTTTCTTTTAACGAAACTAAATCTCACAATTCGGTAGTCTGTGCTCTCTTTATTTTTAATTGCTTTTTCTGTAATCGGTTAATTTGCTTTTAATTTTGGGATTTTCTTTTAAAGATCAAAACTCTTTCGAAGAATTCTTAAATTCAGTTTTTTTTGTAGAAAATTTGAATTTTTTTGGAGGAAATCCTTGTTCTTTTGAAAGGGAAGAATTTTACTTTATTATTTTGGATGTTTAACCACCCCGAAAGGTGGTTTGAAGCAAAAATCATCGGTTTCTTTAAGTGAAATTTTGAAATATATTTTAGTAGTTTCTTTCTCCGTATCGAAAGGGTAGAAGAGTATGAAAATTCACCCTTCAGCATATTGAAGAAAAGAAAATTCATAATCAAATTAGAGAGGCAATTTACTGAAATAATTCTCGGTTATCGCAAAAGAAATCGAACAAACGAAGGGAAAAATAACAATTCCAGAACGTTAAGTTACCGATTTAAGAATTCGTTTACGGAATAATAAATAATTCGATCGATTTTCTATTGCATAATATTATTAACAAAAAACAAAGCACAATCGATTAAATTACTTTTATTCAAGTTTTTCTTCTTTCATTGTTAAAAAATTTTCCCCAGTTTTTTTTTTGCCATAAAGAAAATTTCATAACCAAATTGGGGGTGTGTGGGGGTGGATAGAGGTCCTCCTGATAGCAATTATTTAAGGCGTATTTAAGTAGTTTTTTTTCATCGTTTCTTTATTAATTTTCTTCTATTTTGTATAAAATTATTTTTAGCTAATAAAGGCAGGCGGTTTATGCAAATATAAAAAATTTCCCTACTTTAGACATGATTTTTTTTTAATGTTTGGATTTTGTTCGTTTTTAAATTTTTTGTTAGTTGTTAGTTTTTTTTTGTTATTTTTTTTTTTGTTAACAAATTGAAATTATGCTAGGTGCAAAAAATGATGGATGGAAAAAAACAGAACTTAAATCGATTTAATAACAGAAACAATGGAAAACAAATGAAACCAAACCACGCCATAGTAGTATGACGATGATAATCACTAGTAGGGGTTGGTTTGATGTGAAAAAAGGAAAAAATGAGTTTGCAGCAACAACTACCATAAAAAATACAAATTTTTGGCCTTTTACTGAAATTTTTTATTTTTAATTAATTATAAAAAAAAGTTTCATCCGAAAAAACCCCTTTTTACGAATCTAATTAATCTTTTAGAGGTTTTTTTTTCAAAAGTAAAAAAGAAAATTACTTTTTTTTTGTCTTAAGTAAATTTTATTTTTAGTAGGTATTAATTTTTATAATTAGTTATAATTTATTAGCTGCTAATTTTTTCTAATATCATTTTATTTTTGATTTTGGATTATTTAAATAGAATTAATTAAAAAAAAAGGAAAATAAAAATTTTAAGTTATAAGAAAAATCTACGTGAATTTGTTTATGTTTATAATTTTGACTTAAAAATATATAATTTTTAAACGATTTTAAATTTAATATTTTTTTTTAGAATTTCGTATTATTATTTTTTGCGTCTAAATGAATTTGCTTCTTAAAATTAAATTATGCAATAATGATAAAAATGAGAGGAATTTTGGTTGTTTTTAGTTTGAGAATTTTTGAATAATTTCGTTTTTTTGATGTTTTTTGTTATATTTTTTTTTGCGATTTTGATTGATTTTAAAATTTTGTTATTTTGTTTTTCTCTAAATGCCTAATTATTTTTTTTTTTGATTAATTTTCTTTTGGATTGATGACTTTTGTTCTAAACAATCATCATCCCTCTTAAAAAAGATTTGATTTTTTTTGGTTTTGTCGTTTTTGTTTTTAATTTTGTTGTTTTTTATTTTGTGTTTTGTTTTATTTTGTTTTTAACACTTACCGTATCCTTCACCCTGTAAGAAAAGTCGGAATGCTTCAGCCAATTTGCCGGGCTGCTCTTCGAGGACCATTGCACAATCGGAAATCTGAGTGTAGCGTTTTATATTAGAAAAAAAAGAAATTTTTATTTTTTTTGTATTGGAAAAAAGTTTTTAACCAAAAAAAACTATTTTAATATCATCTCAGCTTGTTGCATAATAAGAAATAAACCTAATCCCACCTCCGATCACACAAGTAGTACACAGAAAAGTACATAAATTTTGCTCCTACCTTCATCCAACTGGAATTTGTCGGATCTAATCGTCCATTCAGAGTGACTGTGTCGTCAACGTGTGGTGATAGGGCACCAGTTATGTTAATTACCGGCATTTTAAGTGTTGCTGTCTGTGGACTTCCCGATGGCGTTCTGGCAATGTTCAAATCGGTCCGATGTATGTACGAATTGATCAGCATGGCCAGATTTGTCGGATTCACTGAACGTTCAAAGTGTGTCTTGTACATTTGGACCAAGTCGTGATTTCTCTCCTCCGGATTGCGTCCGAAATGATGCCACATCAAATAGTCAACAACACTCTGAGTCATGCCTTTGGTGCGCAAGAACCGCGCATTGAAACTCTGATAGCCCCATTCGATCCAGCCGGATGCGGTCGATACGCAATTGATCAGGCATAGTGCGCCAACTTTGTCCGGATTCTGTATAGCAAAACGAGCCAATATATTAGCGCCAGCCCCGACACCGAAACCAATAACAGATTTCAATCCAAAGTGGGACATAACGAAAAGCAATTGGGCTGAAAGATCTTCCATTGTTGGGTACACGTAACTGAAATTTTACGAATTACAAAAAATAGGAACATTTTTAATTTCAAATTAAAGAAGGTGAAACAATAATTTTTAAAAACAAAACTCTACGCACTCTTCTGGTAGTGTCGGTGCACCATCCTCTTGTCCAGGTGCAGTAACATGATAAACGCAAAAGTTCTCCAATAGCCCACGCATAACCGGATAGTTAAAGAATCCAGCAAAACTTGTTGCATCTGCGAAGAAATAAAAATGATGGCGAGAAAATTACAAAACGGAAAAACTAACAAATTCGAACAAATTTTATAGGAAATTCTTTCGACAATTATAACGAATTAAGCATAATTTATTGTTCTCTTACAGTTCAATCCAAGATCGTGGTATGTCAGTATCGCTGGCTTTGACGTCTCACCCTGTATTGCGACCAAAATGTCTCCTTTATCGGTTGGTACCCGCCGCAAATCGCATGAGTCCACTATGGAGCCATGGGCATTGGGAAATTGCAATTGAACGGAACGTAATTCAATATCGTCCATTGGGTCAACTGGCATTGTGCTATTAAAATTTATTCAACCAAAAAAATAAGAGAAGAAAGAGAAAAAATATTTTAATTAAATTTATGGAAATTTATTTTGTTTTTGCATTTTTAAAAGTACAATATTTTTTTTAAAAAATTCATCATTTTTATTATCGATTATAGAATATGAAGAGAAAAAAAACCAATTAAAACACTTTTATGCACACTCTTCAATAATATTAACTATTTCAATAATAATGTGGACTCGTTTTTTAAATATTTTTTTTTACTTAAACTAATTAATTACGCTTAAATACTATTTTTTTATAAAATATTTTTTAAGATTTAATTACAATCTATTCAAATAGAACACAATCTAATCAATAATTTTTCTTAGATTGTTTCACTTTAAAGTCTTCTTTTTACACACTCTAAGCCTACAACTGTTCCGTATGATTGTGACTAATTTCTTCGATTTTCTGTTGGATAGCAAAAAAAACTGTTCCAAAAACCCCAACAAGCATTTTTGTGTGGGGCAAGGTAATTTTTTTTAATATTTTTTGACCATAAACACATCGAAACATTTTTTATTAACGGCATAAATTAGTATCAAGAATATTGTATTTTTGTCTTTTCTTTAATTTAATTTTATTTATTTTTTTCCTAGTATGTGCAAATTGTTACGACGTAACATGGCTCTGGTGTGTTGACAGATGATATGCTAATTGATGGGGAATAAAAGAACAAAACAATTAGAGTATGAGTAGAACAGTGGATGGGGTAGAAGATGTTCACTCCTGCCTTTCTGACTATTTGTGGGATCATTTTTTAGCACTGCAGTAACAGAGATCGATAGTGAGAAAAAGAAACTACAAAACTTTGACAGTAGTGTCACCTACTGAATTATTCCCTTAATTTCTATTTTAAATTTAATTTCTAATTTTATTGCCTTAAATTAAATTTTACTAGAAATTACTGAAAATTATTATTTTCTTTCATATAATTTTTTAAAAAAATACAGATTTTATTTGTGTAAAAAAATTTATTAATTTTCGTTATAAAAAAATTCATAGTTTTTTTTTAGAATCAAAAAATCCGTTTTTTTTAAAGGCAGGAAAATTACTTTGAAAAGAGTAGATAAATTCCTTTAAATCCAAGGAAACTCCTTTTGTTTGTGAGGATAACTATTTGTTAAAAAAAAAATGGTTTCAAATAAAAAACATTTTATAAGGTAAAATATTCTTTACTGACTATTTCTTTTATGGAATAATGCATCTTTTTTTTGTGTTCAAATTACTTTTACTTTTAATATTAGATGAGGATATTAAAAAAAAACTGTAAGAAAATTTCCTGTTAAAGTAGAAAAAAAGGTTTTATGCAAGAATATTTACTTTTTTTTTAAATAACTCTTTTTACTGTTTTTCGAAAAAAATTATACAATATTTAATAAAAAAAACAATTACGTTACTAATTTCCAAAAAAAAGAAACCATTTTAGAAGTTAACAAAAAACTTTTAACAAAGTTATTTTAGAAAGAAACCATTTTAGAAGTGTTGATTTTAGAAGAAACTAACTTTTATATAATTTAATTAAATTTTTTTCATTTTTTTTTAATTATAAAATCAGAAAAAAAACGTCAACTATTTTTTTTTATTTTTTGGGAAAAAAAAACTTCTTAACTGTTTTTTTCTGTATATTTTAATAAATGATTTACTTAAAAAATTACAATAATACCACCACCCCCTTGCAGACCCTTCACCATTTTCAATAATGATGAGCATTGGCGGTTGCATTTGTTCGCAGTTGACGTTTTCAAAATACCATATTTGATCAATCTAGTCAATGGTAACACTAAATTTGACATGTCATTTTAATTTGTTTTCTTCAATTTCTGAATATGAAAAAGTAGGAGAGCAGGGGAGGCACAGACTACAAATTCAAATTACGTCAGCAAACCAAATTAATCGTTCGCTTTTGAATAAACAAAATAAAAAGGCAAAAAAACGGCGCGTACGTTTGTAGGTGCGTATGTGGACAGGTAAATATATTACAATAGATCGTGATCCGTAGAACATTGACGTGAATTTGATTTTGTTTTTTGCTCAACTTTAATCGATTCCAGATAAAATTCAATGTAAAATCAATAAACAACTCTGTGCGGCGCTCGCTGGCACCACTGATCTGTCAACACGAAGAGACTGTTCTCACCTTGCAACCTGACTTTTCTCACCTGCCCCTGCCCGCACAAGCGTAACAGTTTTCTTATTTATCTCATTTTCTGTTTCTTTTTTATGGAGAAGGTGTAAATATACACCGTTTCCCAATTAGTCTATTAGAATTGGAAATTTGACAAAACTTACCTCGCAATATTTACTTTCGTTTCTTTTAAAAATTATTCTCTACTAAATTCTCTTCCCCTTTCCACCTTTACTAGAGAGTGTAATACGGCAGGAAATAGTTGAATTCCACTAAGGAACGATTACGAATAGCGCACATTCCAAATAATAAAGATTGCACAACATTCGCTTATGTCAGTTGTAATTAAACAAAAAAAATGCATTTCACAGTCATTATATAAAAAATACAACAGAATCGAAACGATCGAATCGCATAACAGACGAAGCATAGAAAAAGATAGAAAATAAGGCCGTGCATACATGATAAAACTTACTTTTTTCGTTTTTCTTTGGAATTTTCCTTTTTTTTCTCTTTAAAATTTTATTACACTTTAGCGTAACTTTATGCTAACTTTGAATGAAATTCATTTAGAAAAATTGCATTATTGACAAAGCGTTTTACGAGGCGAAGGTGTACAGGAATGAGAAAAATTTGGTTTTGCAATTTCGATTTCAAGTTCCATTTTTATTAAATGCGACAATTTCAAGTTTATTAACATGCATTCGAATATGTTGTCATCCTTGATATGGGGCACAGAGAGTCTTACAAAAAATATAAATAAATAATAAAAAAAGAAAGAACCAAGAAACTCAATAATAAAAATAAAACAAAATACAAATAATGCAAAATAACAGACATTTTTCAATGGCTATCGAGTAATTGCATACTCGTACTCGCAATCATAAAAAAATTCAAATTGCTACTGAGCGCATGGAAAAAATGGCGGAATATTTTTATGCTATCATAAACCGACTAGCGTTTGTTGTTGATTTTTTTTTAAATTATTTATTGGAAATGTTCATATAATTTGCGTATGCAAGTGTACATTCCTAAAAGTAAAGAGAGTTGAATAAATATGGACAATTGCAAGGGGCAGATGAGGAAATTCAACTTCAGAATAAAATCAATTTCGGAAAAATTACGTCTACGTTGATATTTCATTCTACTTAGAAATTCAGGGTTTGAAATTTGAAAGCCAAAAATTAAGATTTCAAAAAAAAGGTGACCCAAGTCTTAAAAAACTTTTAAATACAATTAAGACACCACAAAATAATTAACGAAAATATTTTGTGGTAAAAATGAGAAATTTTCTTTTGAATTGTTGTTATTTTTTCTTTTTCAGTTCTGAATGTATTCGAAAATTTTAATCTGTGCTGACCCAACTTTAAAATATAAAAAAAATCTATCCGCGCGGTAAGGTATTATTTGCATTAGAAAATTTTGGGCGGTATGTGTTGGCTTAATTTTAAATAGAAAAAAATTCCTTGCACGCGGTTCGGTATTGTTTATATTTGAAAATTTTGATAAATGCAGACATACTTCCATGTCAGAAAAAATTCACGCGGTTTTTACAGTTACTTTTAAATTTTTTTTGTAATTGCTAGCCTAGTTTGAAATTGAAAAAAAAATCGATGTTACGCAATTTGATATATTTTTTAATATTCGAAACTTACGATCAGTCTCACGATGGGTTTAGTTTTAACATGTAGATAGACAGAAAGTCTGTAAAAATATTGATTCTTTCTATTTAAAGAAAAACTTAAATTATATTTTAAAACTTTTCAATTGTGGGTGCACTTTCCTTAAAGATTTTCTTGCAGTGGCCATTAATTCATTTCTGCACGAACGCATCATTTGGCAAACGCAAACATTAGTTTTTATAGTTTCGTGCAATGGATTTTTAAACAATGCCGTTTATTTAGTCTAAGGATATTATTTTGAATGGGTTGCAACTCCATTTACTTTACAAAATACTATTTCGCTTTATTATTAAATTTTGCATACACTAATTAGACTGATTAGTTTTCAATTCGATAATCGATACCTCGGAATATCCTCTTTCATTTTCCGTCCTCCCCATTCGGTGGCTTTTCTACCCTGTTTACTTGATATGAAAATAACAACGAGTGATTGCACTGATAGTCTACTAAATAAGATACTACAATATTTGGCAAGATATGTGTAACCATGTACTTTGTGTATGTATTAATTTACTTGAAACGGTATGCTTTTTACATTTTAACTAGGAATTATGCTGTAAAATTTCTTCTAAAGAAAATATAATAAATCAGGTGCATCCAAAATACTTCCAATTTCAGAATAATCGCAATGCAGTACTTTTCAATTCGAATCTAATATTAACGAAAGTTATAAATGATGTGTTTTTTATTGATAGCAAATTTCTAGAATAGTAAATAAATTTTTAATAGTTGTTCTCAAAAGTATTCAACTATGTAAGAAATTGTTTTTTTTTTCTTCTGTCGATAAAATTATACAAACTACACTGCAGTGTATAAGCTTCTTATTCAAGGACCAGAGTTCTCGGATTAAAAAGGACATAAATTATTTCAAACCAGAACGACAAATATTTAAAAATGTGTGCCTTTCAGAGATGATAATTCCTTGAACCTGGGCAGTGTGTGCAAGAATACTTTTGAGAATCAATTCTACACTAAATATGCCTAAAAAAATTTGTATGTGAAAGTGTGTTCTTCTATAATATTCAGATTATTCTCTTTCTATTCCTACATTTATTATTTAACATTTAATTCATTCTATTAGAAGCATGAAAAAAATTCAATATCGAAAAATTCTGTCCATTTCTATTTTTACAGCATATGTAAATATGGTTAAAAAATTACGTACTTTTTTTTTACTACTATTTCTTTATAACATAACAAGGACATTAAAAATAAAATAAAATAAAAAAATAGAACACATTAAAAAAAATATAGTAAATAAAATATTTAAAAAAATTTAAATATTTATTTTTACATTGCCTAGTCATGTTGTAAGTTCTGATTTTTGAATGCTGCACTTGGCAACGATGTCCTAGACTTTAAAAAAAGGAATAACAGTTTTTATAGTAATTTTTTTTATTAAAATGTAAAATTTCGATGGCAAGTGTTTATGACGAAATACAAAATGATCACATGCGTATACCCAGGATCAAAGACGTTTAAGACTACACCAAAAAGAACCCAAAGAAATTTGCGCTTATGTGGGTTAATGTTACTTGGACGAGGAACAATTCCTAGAAGTGTTGCGCATGTCTTTCGGGAAATTAGGACTAACAGATGAAAGGTGCTTTGGTCAACGGCTGAAAAAAAACGTTATCGTCAAAATAGAAATTTTTAGATTTGTTACCGCCAATAAAATTCTGAAAGCTGAAATGACACTTCATTCGGCTTTGGTGATGTTTTGATGAAAACGATCAACGAAGGTGTAACTCAGCTATATTTTTGTGAAAAAAATATTAAAACTAATGCTTCAAATTATGTAGCAAATATTTCGGAGAAAGCGGACGAGATGACTCAGCAACGACACATAAAGCAAAAACTACTCAGCAACGGCTGGAATTTTATGCACTAGAATTTGTTGCTGTTCAATACTGGCTATCTAAAAGTCAAGATCCTAATCGGTAGGACTACAAAATGCCGGTTAAAAATTTTTGATCAAAAGCTCAAAAACTTTTAACCGGCATTTTGTAGTTTTTCCTTCGTAAGGAGTGACGAAACCAATATTGTAATTTCTCGATTAAAGGAAGATGGACGCATCATCCCATTTCTGACATAGCCATGTGAAACAGAAGAGGCCATCGAGAAGTGCACCACAAGATGGCCAAATTTCTGACAGATCACATGAGTGCTTCGGGGCATACTTATATATTGGTTCAAGCTGAGCAACACTCGAGGCTGCGGAGCATGTCTTCTTCCACTGTCCACGCTTTACCGAAGAAAGAAAGCCACTGGAGAAAATAGTCGATCAGCAACTGTCCCAGAAGGGCATGTTGAAACGCGGTAGCTAAATACGCATCGCGAATAATAAAATAAGTTCCACCATAGGATAATAGACGATGCCAGTTTACTCCCCGTTAAGGTATACCTAACGGTGGTCTCATGAGGAGTCACTCATATTTGAAGAACAGGAGCATGGGTTGTAGGGATCGGGTTTGTCTTTACCGTTTTGAGAAGACCCCTTTACCTACGAAAAAAAGCAGAACTACACCACTGTACATCAGTTTAAAAGTAAATGTCAGTTCTAAGCTCCATAAATATTAGGTTCCTCAAAAAAAGGATTTAAAACATGCACCATTTAAGGTTTTGTGTAAATTCAAACGGGTGTAGGAAGTATGATATTATATTGTAGTTTTGATTAAATTTTTCATATTATTAAATAAAAATAAATTTAAATAAATAAATTCGTTAACCATTTTTTTTCTTTAAAAAAAATGATTCAATTTCATGTGACAAACACAACTTATTGGCATGACTAGGCATAATCCAGTAGATTTTTTTTGTATGTTCACAAGAACAAGGAGCATATATACGAATAATAGCTAGGCTATGAGCAAATACTTCTACTAAAAATACTAAATATAATACAATTAATTATAGCATATACAATATTTACTATTATTATTATTATTATCAATATTATTTTCTTCTATTTAGATATATGTGTATATATGTATATTCATTTGGATATATATGGCAATAAATACTTAAAAATAATTCGAAAACATAATCAATTCTAATTAATTAACAACTATTATTTATAAATCCTTTTAATATAAATACGTTTATAAATATAATTAAAAAGCGGCATTACTAATCATACGCTAAAATAATATTTTTATTATTTTTAATTTATGCTCGTATGTATAAATGTATGTAAGTAAATATCTGAATGGATGTGGGATGTATTTATGTATGCGTGTGTATGATAGAGATCATTTTTTTATTTGTTATATTATATCGATCAACAAAAAAAAATAGCTGCTTAGCATTTATAATATATTTAATAGAAAATAATGCAAAAAAAAAGAAATATGAATAGTGTCCGAAAATAAATTTCATTAACGAACAACGAATATGGACTCAAACTGACAAACCAAGTCGAAAAAAAGATTTAAAAAAAAAACAATAAAAATCAAATGCTGTTTTCATTTCAATAAAATTCATAACAATTAATTAACAATCAATAAATTTATATAGAAAAGAACAGAAAAAACTATTAAAAATTAGTTTTCCTCAACTTTCAGCGATTTTAAATAAATTTTTTTAAATAAAAAAAGAAGAAAAACCATTAAAATTCATACGGCAAAACGAAAAGGAAAATCATCGAAATTAAATTGTAAATACGAGAGAGAGAAAATAAATTTAAAATGAGCTTTGATTAAAGTATAACTTACGCACGTACGTCAGTTCAAATACAAAACAAAACTTTCAAAAAAAGAGTAAGTGAGAAAAAACGAATAATTCTAGTTGAACAGAAAAAAAAATCCTTACCCAAGAAGACGTGCCTCCTCGGCAGTTTGTGTTGGTGCGGACGGCATCTTTGTATTCAGTGTCTTACCAATTTTGTCACGGTCTCTGAAATAAATACTGTAAAACATGCAGGCAAAGATAGTTTTTACCAAATATACAGAAAAGAAAAGAAAATAAAAGGAAAATGAAAAGAAAAATAAAAAGAAAAGAAATAAAATGTTTTTAGCAAATAAAAATTAATAAACAGAAAAATAAAATTAATTAAAAAAAAAATAGTGTGTATGTGTTATTTGTTGGATAAAAATTGTGATAAAAATAATAAAAATTAATATTAAATAGAGGAAAAGAAAGAGAAAACAATATGGGAAAAGATATATTCGAAAAAGGGGGGAGGGGGGAGAGTATAAATAAAAAGGCAAAGAAAATAAAACTTTTTACTATATATTTCGTTTGTTTTCTATTGTTGATAATAACTTTACGAGCGTGTGTGTATGCATAGACAATTATTTTTATTAGCGTATATGTATTATTATTATTATTATTATTATTATTATTTACAACACATTTAAATAGGTGAATTTTAAATAATAACTAAGGTAGAAAATAAATACAACGGAACAAAAAAGAAGACAAAAAAAACGATAAGAGGGAAATTGAGTATGTATACATAAATATGAAACAAAAAATTACAAAACATAAATAAATATACACTTGAATTTGTAAAAAAAAAGCCATGTATTAAGTACGAGAATTATTATATTGTATATGCATACAATATGTCTGCTATGTTGATTAATTACAACAACACAAACAAAAACAAAGGAAACAAAATTAAAAACATGTCTAAATATGATCTGCACACCCTGTTTATCGAACTGTCCAAATTGTCAAGTTTTGTCCCAAAAGTATCCACAATCACATCCAACCATTACCCACATAAGTTGGGAATGCGTATTATTTACGCATGGATACCAAGTTTTGTGCGTCAATATTTATTTTTTAATTATCATTATTATTATTATTATTACTAGTGATAACCCGTCAAAAATGACGGCGCCAAAGGCTGTGCAGTGTTTTGAATTTGGCGAGCCACCCACCCAACTTCAGTGTCGCTCACGATTCATCCGCACCTTGCACTCTTCATCCATTCTTCGGAAAGTTCAATAAAATTCTTTTCGATTCAATTTAATTTTTCACTTAACAAACAGACAAATTCACAAATAATCACAAATATGTATATTTTTAATTCGTCGTGTCTTCACCGAAATTCATACGACGGCAATTTTATTTTAATAACCGAAATTCACCGTTTGATAATTTTTTTAAAACAAATTACAGTTCAAACTACAGTTCTGTAATAAAAAGGTAACCTGAAGAAATCGCCATCTATTATTTAATTCTAACAGCGCTATCTACCAACATTAGTTGCAAATAAAACGTTAAGGGCGTCGTTGAAATAATTAAAAAAAAGTAAACAAAATAAAAAAATTAACCAAAAATCAATGTTGGAAGTGAATAAGAAATACCGGCATATTCATTTGGTGGTTCGGAAAGTACAGATCTACCGTTTGAGAACTGTTAAAAATTAGGTATAAGGGAAAGTTCTGTCGTTGATGAATACGTACACTTTAGTAAGAATTCTGACCTGGCTGAAACCGGTTTAAACCGGTCAGTTTCCTTAAACCTTTAGAACCGCTATATGAGTTCCAAAAAGGAAATAACACCGTGCAGGCAGCAAAAAAACAACTCCGACGTGCCAAAGATGGTTACAAAATTCCGTTCAGTTGACTTTTATTTGAAAGATGAACCCAGATCAGAAAGGCAATGATGAAGTGCTCCACAGTATGCTCAGCGCAAATCCAGCATTAACTTTCGTAGATGTAGTCTACAAGCTTGGAATTTATCAGACAACTGCTTTGGATTACATTAAAAGACTTGGTTTTGTATCATACACTATGAGTTGCTGAAAGAAAATGAAACGGTTAATTAATGGTTAACTATAATTTAAGTTAACACAACTTGATGTTTTGAAGAGAAAAATTTAACGTAAACGTCCATCTTTAGGCAACATAAATGGTATATTGTTCTACCACGGCAACGATAGACCGCATGTGGCAAGGAAATCCACATAAAAAAAT
This sequence comes from Atherix ibis, assembly GCA_958298945.1. Classification (NCBI taxonomy): domain Eukaryota; kingdom Metazoa; phylum Arthropoda; class Insecta; order Diptera; family Athericidae; genus Atherix; species Atherix ibis. The sequence continues at coordinate 717,986 of OY282607.1, read as the reverse complement.
TCAAAGTTTGATTGGGCAACTTTACCCTATTCCTCATTTCTCCTGATACTATACTATCACCTATTCAGATCGCTGCAAAACTATCTTAATGGAAATAATTACGAAATTATCCCGCCTACAAAACTGAGGACTTCTTCTCCATGGGATTGGATAAGTTGCCAGAACGCTGGCAAACAGTTTTAACTAACGAATAAAATTATATTTTGGAATATATTTTAAATAAATATGAAAAAAAACTTTGTTGTCTTAAGAAAAAAAAACACGACAGAACCTACCCTTATACATAATATTTATACAAATGTCATCGAAAGCGACATTAGTTCAGCTTGTAGGTTCAACAAGTTAAAATTGCAATAAATTTCTACAAAAATGCTGATTCTACGATAGCCACGTTACGCTAAAATTTTCTTCACCTCGAGACGCATTCCTTGCTCAGTGGATATGTCAATAAGTTAAATGTTCATATATGGGGCTCTGAAAGCCTACAAGTTACTGTAGAGAAGTCATTGTATTCACGAAATGTGACGGTGTGGTATGTATTTTGGTTTAAAATCTGGAACACATGCGATTTCAATAATACGACGTCACAGACTACAATTGGCTTTCAAGATCAAATTGGTCTTTGACGCAGATAATCCGCAAACATGACAGCATTTAAAAACCAACATCCGTCAAGTAATGGACGAACTACACCTCGAAATGTACAAAAATACTGTCAGACATTACCTCAAAATGACGAAGCCTTGAAAAAAAGTTTCGTGGCAGCTCTTTGAATAATGTTATAATTATGCAAATATGAATTTTAAGTGTATTTTTCACAGTGGCAGTCGAAAAAAACAGCACTATCCTAATTGACAGCGAATTTTTGCAATAGTTTTTCTTTAATTTTTTTACATAATAATTTTTGGGGAATTCAGATGATTCTTAAATGGTATTATAAATATGTTCACTTATCAAGAGAAGCTAAATTGTAAGAAAATTGAATCAAAAATTTTGATGTTTTCCATTTAAACTGATCAGCTGATCGGAATTTGAGTGACCAATTTTATATTTGTTTTTGGGAAGTGCGGGAAAGGCGCTTTTATATATTGTAATACATGATTTAATGCAGAAAATTATCTAATTGATTTGGTAACATTTATATTGATACAATATTATTTTTAAACAATGGATTATTAGAAATTTTTGATTTGTTTAATATATAATTTCAAAAAGTTATTTTTAAAATTTTAATAAATTTCAATTATTGAATTATTAATTTTAGAATTTTTCACAATTTTTTTCCTTACTCATATTCTTTTAGAATTATAAATTCCCTAATGGATTTTTTTATTACAATTTTTTTTTTTATTATAAAGAGAAAACAACCATTCCATAATGGTATGAAAGTTGAATTATTTAAAGTGGAGCAGAATTTTTTTTTCGACCGTCAGTGTAATTAGATTTGTATGGACACGGATATGATAGAGAGAATTTGCTCTATTTTCGTTCTGATACGAATAATCGCAACATTTTTTTTATGTTTATTTTTATTTTTATTTCTATTGTTTTTTGAGCTTTAATTTTCCATTAACATTTTTTTTTAAAATCCAAAACGAATAGATTGTATTATATTTAAAGACAGCAGAAGTAGGATAGAAACAAAAATTTTTTTTGTAATTCTTGGTGTCACTTCAACTCGATCAAATTTCAAAGTTTCTATCCTTGCTTGGCAAATTCATTAAAATGGAAATGCAAAAAAATAATTACATCAAAAAATTACGTCATTTCGTTCTTTTTCGCAAAAATAAACAAAAAAACAAAAAAAATACAACCGTTTATGTATAGAAAATTGATTTGTCACACAATACCTGTCACTAGAAGTGGATTCATGCGTATATGGCTGACTGTGTGGATGCATATATGTTGGGTATATAAAATTATTGTATGGGTTAACATTTTATACACGTTTACTGCTAGCATATAAATAAGCAAATGAGACAAAATTTTCTTTAGGATCTGTTAATGTGTTAATGTTTTCGTAATTTCGACAGCGATGCTATCACAATTTTTTATTTCATTTTGTTTTAATTATTTTTTAATTAAAAATTCAGATAAAAATAAATTCATAATAATTAACAGAAAAATTGTAAATGATTTTTTTCACAGATGCGTGTATGCATGCAAACGTTTGCAGAGAATATATTAAACAAAACTGAGCGAACGAGAACAAAAATGAGAACAAGAACATACACGTAAGCCAGAACGAGAAAAAGAGTAAATTTTGACATTTAAAATTACAGGCGTTCGATGCTCTCCATTCCAGAAAGCGACGAGTACGAAAATTTCGCAGCCATTTTTATGAGAATTGCTATCAAATATTTTATTTTTTATTTTTTTTACTTTATGATAAAAATTATTGTAAAAAACATCAAAACGAAATTTCGTACGACTTTGTTTTAAATAATAATAAGCGGAAATAAATTCTAAGATAAAATAGTTTATATAATAAAACAATTTAAAAACGAAGCTTAATATAGCAAAATATTTAAGAAAAACGATTTTAATAAAATTTCATGCCAAAAAAAATTGTCTTATACCTCAATTGGAATTTTTTCACAAAAATATGAATCGGTGTTGATTACAAAAAATATTATGTTGACATTATTTTCCTTTTACCCATTGAAAAAAAAACAACAGCAATTTTTTTTATCAAAAATAACAAGAAAAGTGCATTTTTATTCTCATACGACTTATAACATCTTAATTGATGGTGTGATAACATCACACAAAAAATTAACCGGTTCATTTTGATTAAAATAACATAAAATGTCATCAACAGAAAAAAATCAAAAAAAAAAAGTTAACAATTTGGTTTCTATAAAAAAAATGAGTGGTTTTGTTCTTTTCACAAATTGCTCGTTCTATAATGAAATAAATTTTATTTTAATTAAGTCCTTTAAATAAAAGATTAGCATTGAAAAAGTAATTAATCTTAATAATAAATACTATCCGCTGTAAATATTCGAATACGTTTGGAATAAAGTCATTTAAAGGTTAAAAAATAAACCATTTCTCATTTTGACGGTTGAGTAGAGCTCGTATAAAATTATGTCTAAATTAGGAATGAATTATTGAGAAAAGAAAAATAGATATAAAACAGGGGCTTTGTTTGGCTGCAGGTTTATTTTTAATGGTTTTTAAATACAATAACAAAAAAATTTAGGGAAAAATCTGCCAGGGTCCTAAAAAAAACTTCTGCCTAAAGAATTGTGTCATTAGAATTCGAAGCGAAAAAACTTTAAAATTTCCAGCTGCCCAAAAAAAGAAGTGAGAATGACACCTTGGAACCATTTTCCGAAGTCCGCAATCGCAAGAGGTCGAATACCAAATATTTATCGACCTCTAAATACAATAACAATAAAGAAGAAGATCTACGATAATGTCTGTAGGGTCTTAAAAAATCACTTCTGCCGAAAACTTTATGAGGTCCGAACCCCAAAAAAACACATAAAATTCCAAATTGGTGGGAAAAGTGGCATTTTGAGACCTTTTTTTCTGAGGTTGGGAATGATATGTTGGGACCCTTTTTCCGAGGTCCAACAACACAGTGTCCTAGTGCCACATGTTTAGTGGTCTTTAAATACATTAACAATAAAAAAAGATGAACGAAAATGTCCTTCGGAAGAATTGCAACTTCTCAATTGGCGAAAAAAGAAAGCGAGGTCCAAAATCGGAAAAAGTAAAACACCACATTTTTAGAGGTCTTTAAATACAATAACAACAAAGCAAGTGATGTGGTGAGAAACCCAATAACAAAACTATAAAATACCCAACCGCCCAGAAAAGAAAACGGTAGAATGACATTAGGGCGTTTTCTATGAGGTCTGAAACCACAAAAGGTAGTAGTAGATTATGTCACCTCCGTAAATTTTGCGTTCTTATAAACTATTCTGAATATAAAATGATTTCACATCCTATGGGATAGGAGGTGAAAAAGTTTTGAAATTTACTAAATAAAGTTTCCAAAAATAGATCCTGCTCCATTCAACATTAAAAATGTTATATATTCTCCAAGACAACGCTGATAATTAATTATGCAAAATTCGACACTAATATCAATAATAGCAATCACGAAAAACTAACATTACCATCTGCTTTTTCTTGTTTAATTTAATCAAAATTCAATCAGATGAAAATTTTAAACCAATTTCGCATATAAACGAATTTGTTTCATTAATCAAAATGATATCAAAAATGTAAATTTATTCAATTATCCGCTAATTGGTGAATCTTGTCTTATTGCACGTACAAAATAATCTTCTTACGCACCTACGCGTGTACAATACCAACGAATTTTTACTTTGGATGGTATTCGTGTCTTTGCCTAGTGTAGACGACAGAAGAAAGAAAATGTAGAATTCATTAACTTTGCGGAAAATTACCATACAAAACAAAAAGGAATTCAACAAATTCAATTAAATATTAATTGAAAATAATGACATTGTCCTACAATGGCTAATGTTTATGAAGAAGTAAATACAATTTTCTGTTTGTCATCATTCATTGTCCTCCAGTCGAACACACATATGAAATGACAAAAGAATCGATAGCAAAAATGAAAATTAGGTAAACTCCCTCTCGAAGGAAGGAAGGCTTATAATATATTCTTCGATTTTTATTCATAAATCATTATTCAAATAGAAATCCGGAACGAGTACAACACATACACTTTTCTGAGAGTATAGGCGCACACAAACACACACACAAAGCAATCACCCCCAATACCCTTAATCCCTCTAATCGTATGCGCATATATCACACACGTCACCAGGCTCATATTCCTTTCGCAACCATCCTCTTTTTTATATCCAACAATGTATTAGTAATAAAAAACAGTAGAATCGGATATGATTTAATCGATTCCGCGAATAAGGACATAACCAAACAAAGGTCCTCATATACACGCACACACACACACCCACCATATGCGAACGCGGTAACATTAAAAATTTCATAATCAATCATGGCGTCGTGGTAGTCCTTTATTTCTCTATAAAAATATTCTCCATCCTTTTTTCTTCTCAACTCCAATTTTCATTCGCGATTTTATTTCTTTTTTATATACTTTATCGTAACCGCTCTCTCCTCCTAGTTCCACCCCCTAACCGACAATGGACTAGATTTTGGTTAAACGAATTTCTAATCGATTTAATTATAGCCTCGATCAAAACAAGAAATAAGCAACAAAAACATACAGAAATTTTCCGCAAATCATTTTTACTTTCGTAATTTTCTTCGTTCGTTATTGTTTTTATATAATTTCTAACCTTGACCGAAAAAGTAATAAAAACATTTGTAATTTCAGCACCTAAAAGAGGAAAATAAGAAAACTTCGGTCATATTAAAAGTAGTCCTTGCAAACAAATAAAAAAATAATAGAATTTTCGACACGAAAAATTCGGTGGGAAAGGGTTGCATCGATTGTTGTTTCTCTATGAAAAAAATTCAGGCTCCAATTATTGAGCAAATCAAATTTTTAAGATTTTTCAAATTTTTAAGACCCACCCCATTGCGAATTTGACAAAAGTTTAGAATTTTTAATGGTCCAAAAAATATGGGCGTTGTGATCTCGAATTTACTTACTCATACCAAAGATAAATCTACCCTGCAGCCAACTGGCCTCATGGATGTGGCGCTATAGAAAGGCCTCTGGCTCTTGTCTCAGAGACCTGACAACAAGAAAGCAAGCAGACAAGTAAAAATTCTATCCGAAATGTCAATATTGGTGCTGATATTTAGAAACACATTCCGTTCCATTCCCATCGTTCCATATAATATGCACTGTTACCGTCAGTAATTTCCCGGCCGGCCAGAATCGTTTTTTGCCGGAGTCCTTTCTGGAAATACCCTTCGATGCAAAAAAGAACTGAATAGACAAATTTTGTAGTTACTCAATAATTGCTCTTTGCCGGATTACCAACAAAACTTTATAAGAGACAATATAATAAGCTTACGAGCAATATCGATAATGGTGGATGGGCGTTGACGATGTGGAAAGCCATTTTTATTTTATTTTTTATGAGTGTTTTTACGATTCCCAAAAATTCAACATTTTCAGATGGCAACAGAATATTTATTAGAAAATACAATATACTAAATATGATAACCCAGGACAAGTTTCTTTCTATTATAGAAGCCTAAAAATGTACTTGTGATTATTATCTTGTTTGCATTTTCCTGTCCTTTCCATTCAGCCCTCTACCCAGGATTGATGACATTTTTATCACCTTTCTAAGGTCACATGTAAAAACGAGGACATGTTAAGTGTCTCGGTTTTGGGTTTTCTCGTTTCTTTTTTTCAATAATTCTTCTTCTTGTTGGTAATTTTCCTATTTTGTAACTGAATGTCAATTTATTGCCACCCCGTCGTCGCCGCAATTTCTATTTGCCCTTTTTCCTAACAACCAAAACTCTGTTATCTGGCGACAGATTGTCGGTCGGCACTTTTCAAAATCGAGTCACGAAACGAAAATATTCCATACACTCACTCACTCATTAGTAGTACACTTATTATTAAAGGCAATGGGAGAGTATTTCTACCCCTTTCCGGTACGAAAGAAATTTGGAACATTTGTTCATATTTTTTTAAGGTCTTTTCTTTAAGAAAATAAAATAGAAGGTTTACGATTTTTTGTAAAACTTTTAATTTAATTATAATTAATTGTAAATATTATTTAATAATAACAATTTTTCAATTGAGAGGCCATAATTTTTTTTAAATAATAAAAAATATTCACCACATAACAATTTAAATAGTAAATAATCACAAGTTCAATAAAATATAATTTATAGTCTGATTTTGATTTATTTGTTATTTTGTTAAATTATTTGAACCTTGCAAATATCGGGGCAATATACAATTTATGACAAATAAGCCAAAATTTATTGTGTTGTGTAGCTTGTGGCGCCGTCTTGCTTAAGGCAAATATGGTACATATTATAATCTAGAATTTCAGGCAAAATAGTAGTCAATTAAAATACGGCCATAGAGCTCAGAATTGAAGCTCAGGTAACTGTCTCTTGTTCTTTATTTTCAAAGGAACAAAATGTACCTTTGGAACAAAATCACACCAGACAGTCACGTGTGGGTTTTCAAAGTCCCATAGAAGGACTGTCCTTCTTCATTTTCGAAGAAATACGAGCCAATGACACCTTTAAACCAAGGTGGACACTAATACAATCACTTTTTGTAGATACAATAGCTTCTGTACAGTCGCTTGTGGGTTTTCAAAGCCTCATAAAAGGACTGTCCTTCTCCATTTTCAAAGAAATACGAGCTAATGACACCTTTAGACCAAGGTGGACACTAATACAATCACTTTTTGTAGATACAATAGCTTCTGTACAGTCGCTTGTGGGTTTTCAGAGCCTCATATAAGGTAATTTTACTTATTGATGTATCGACCGAGAGAAAGTGAACCTTAGCACTATAGAACATTTTGTTTATTCATGTGCAAAATGTGTCCAATTTTAACGTATAATGTTAAATGGCAAACCTTAATCTAAACAAGTGTTATATATGTTTTAAAGCTGCAAAATGACAGAGCCTGTACTTTCCGTATCATAACATGGATTACCCTTTGTGTAAGTTGAGTGATGAAAAATATAATTTTAAAAATGGCCACAAATCACTACTATTAACTGTTCGCCAGTTTAGAGGATTTTTTTTTAAAATTTCATTTATTTTCGGTAGCAATTTTTATTGTTACAAAAAAATAAAATACATTAAAAAATTAGTCAATCAGCCATTTAAAGGCCTTTTGGAAAAATTCAATTTGATTGTGTGCGCTTGAACACTTAATTTATGGTGAATTTTAATTTATTAATTCAGACCAATATGACTTGAATTTCTTTTTTGAGGCCATTTAATTTTGTTATTTACAAATAAGTGCGTTTATTTTTAGAAGGCTATAAAATTATATGCAGCAAAAAATAAACGAAATGGAAACGGATAAACAGGAGCAAAAATATCATAAATAATTAAGATGAAAACAGTCTCTTGGATTGATAATTAAGACTATATTTACTTTTTGTATATGGATCTGTGTATGTGTATAGGTTGTGTAAATTTCAATTTCTCAAAAAGGGGAGCACAAATAGAAAACGCAGAACAACACGTACGTGCAAGCTTGTTAAAAGGAGACCGGGGATTCACAAATGTGTGGCGACAGAGACCCAGAAGAATGACAAGAGATTTTCGAATAAAGCAAAATGAATCATAAAACAACAACAACAACCGAAATTGAATTAATTTCATTTAACATTTTGTCGCCGACATGAAAAATTTATCAGCCAAATTGCCATCCAACAACTAAAATGTTTATTCTTGAAAGTTTCGAGAACAGAGGCGACGACATTGAGCGAAGAACAAAGAAGACGACCGATAATTCTCCGTGAGAGCAGACAAAATCAAGCGCATGGAAAGCCAACCGCGGTTGTCGCCGCTGTGGTCTGGCGTTGTGTCAGCCGCCTCCGTGCTTGTTGTCGCTGCTGTAGCTGACGTCGCGTCGCCGTTGCATTGTCGCCACACCACCATTGGCGTCAATGTCGCCGCTACGGCATCTCGACTACGTCACCGGCAGCACTTCGAGGACGCGAGTTCTTGCTCGTACGTACGACAAATAAAACGTGCTGACGTGCACTTCATATTAATTTTAATTAATTAGCAACAATGACAAAAACTGGGCCTCCCTTCAACTGTTATACATCTACTCGCCGCTGTCGCTTAAGCAGAATAAATAAATTGGCAGAAGCACTTACATATACGAATATGCACGTATATGGCAGTCAGTATACATCGGTCTCCGGTGGGAAGGGGATAGGCATTTTATATGTTCCATTTGACTTGAATAAAAATAGAAATAACGACAAAAAAAAAAAAAAAAAAATAAACAGTCAATTATACTTTTCCAGAAAATTGTTATTACTGAATACCAGAGGACTAGAGGGGAGCGGGATTAGTAATAGTCCAAGTAGCTTCGTCTTTTACAGTAATTACTGGTATAACAATTGTTCTTGTACAAATATTTGGAGCAAAAATAAATAATTTGTTTTATTCACTTTATTTATTAGAATATGAGTACAGGTTGTGTATTATAGACAGATGTGGTCAAAAAGCCTTAATTACAAAATCAACATAAAAAGAAATAGAAAAAAAAACAATTTGATTATAAGGATTATCGGAAGGATCTCCTTTTTGGTGATGGTCAAACTTTTTATTAATTTTAACAGGAAATACCTTCTTTTTTTTAAATAAATTGTCCCCACAATTTTGAGTGTGAAGTCATTTTGCAGCAAGTCGAGTACTGACTACTCTTTTCATGATAGAAGTTTGCCCTTATTTTTGGATGAAAATGCATCCAAAAACAAAATTTTTTCCACAGAAATTTCAAAAAAAATGAAATTTCCTGTTGGTCTAAAAAGCTTACACACAACAATTGCGTACGGTAAGTAAAATTTCGCTAATTTTTTTATTATATTTCTAGTGTTCAACTTAATTAGTAAATAATTAATTATTCATTTTATTTTCGATAAAAGTTATTTTCCTCTTTGTGGTGAAAACGAATTAATAAAAAAATTAATAATGGGCCGGGCCATCTGTTGGTATTTTTGTTAACTTTCTGTTCTGTCGAAAATCATATTTACCGAAAAAGCACATTTGCACATTGACGGTTACGTTAACAAAGGAAACAACCGAATCTGAGGCGCGCTAAACCCTTAAGAGATTTACGAAAAAGCGATGTAATCTATAAAAAAACTCACTGTTTGGTGTGGTTTATCAATGGGCAGATAATTTTTCGAAAATTATCGGAAAGTGGCCATTACAATTAATTCTTAACTTTTTGGGCGAATGAGCTTTAGAATTACACACGTCAAAGCATTGGTTTGTTGCTCTATCGAATAATCACACAAAAATGCTGATGTGCGTTGACAGATAAGATGTTGCGATTTGACACCGTTGGACTTTCTTCCTTGTGCCTATTTGAAAAGTAAAAAAGTGTATGTCAATCATCCAAGAATAATTCAAAATCCACTTTTATTGAGAAAAGTTATCAAAAATTTCGACGTTCGGATGCAGTTTCTAAAAGAAATCAACAGATGGCGCACCCTTTACTTGCTGACGTATTGAAATGCAAATTATGACGACAGCATTATTATTTTCATTTTTAATGCATTTTAAATAAAATTTTCTCCGTTTATTTTTAGATTTAAAACAAAAAAAAGATTTAAATACAAAATTGACTGTTGTACAAATAAAACACTTCAAAATTGCGTCATTTTCTACCGAGGTGACTTAAGGTGAAATAATCAATACACAAAATTAAAAAAGAAAATAATTGCCAAAAGGTGAATAATATTATTCAATGAAAATATAATAAAATTAATTTTTATTTAAAAAAAACATTCCAATCGGTAAAAATGTGGGCAGAATGCAATTTAATTCATTCAATTAACCAGCAAAATATCACGTAATCAGCAGTATTGGATATGCGTTAATATAAATGTTCATAAATTCCGATTATTGCAATATCGACTTTATCGACTTTACAACTTGAGAAGTTTGACGAACATTTCCTAAAACGATATTAAAAAGGTTGCTGACTCGATTCAGTTCATAATTTGAAGGCTCAACTCCCAAATCGCATCAAGGCTATAGAGACGCCTACGACATTTCAAACTTGATTGGGTAATCCTCATGGCAAATAGCTAATGCATTTGTTTATCCACTTAATCCGTTCAAATTGAAGTGTTCAAGCAAATTTTTAATCGGGTTTATCTATAACAGCTTCTAAGATAAATTCCAAGTTCGTGACTGTATCGGGATTTGTGAGCGAATTTTAATCGGAAGCTCTAAGCCCCAAGTTAATGGAAATTATCTTAATCGTCGTAGGTTAGTATTGAGATCAAGGACAATGTTAAGATTCAAATCTGTAAAATTTCTTTCTCCAAATACACTCAAGCGTTCAGCATTCAAAATCAGGGCCAAATTTGAACTGAAGTTAATTTTCGATTAGAAAATCACAATTGAGATTATTTTATAATTATATAGTTTTAAGTTCTAATGTTGAATTGTTTAATGTTCAATTAACAAGTGTAAAATTATTAAAAATTAGATAAAAATATCTTCAATTTTTCCTGTTATATCTTCAAACGATTTGGTTTTGTTTTAAAAAGTCAAGAAAATATTCATTTTAAAAGATTTAAACTACTCATAAAGTTATCCACCTTTTTCTTAACTCTCTTTTTCTTCCCACAAATCCCCAATTTCATAGTTTTTAACCAAAAAGTTCACTTCGAAAACAATCGAATATAGAGAAAAAAAAGCAGACAAAAACAAGGATTAAGAAATCATGAAATTAAATTTTAAAAAAAAATCCGATAATTTTAATACTTATTTTGGAAATTCTCTGAAACTGATTTCACAATTATTGGAAAATTTTACTGTCCGAATTTCATTAAATTAGTCAGATACTTGATGTGAGTCATACGTTGTTCAATAATATCGAAAAATCAAAAAATAAATAGTTACAAAAGTTACAGAAATTCGACCAGCAATAAATTAACCTGTTTATGGTGGAGCAGAAGGGGGAATTTGTGCTTTAAAACTTTTATTTCATCATAAATTGATTCAGTATTGATTCTCACTAAACGGTCGATTTGTATATTAGTTCAGCATAACTGGTCTTCTGACTGAAATCGTTTCAAATTTGTTCTATAAAAACCATCGTTTCATAATTAATTCGTTACTATTTCTTATGTTAATCGATAGTGTGGAAAAAAATTATGATTTTTTAATGCGAAATGATTGAAAGGAAAAGTATAGAAACTTGTTATACAACCAAATTTTCTACATTTTCAACAGAAAATCCATATTAAAATTCGTTATCATAAAAAAAAGGTGGACAGAATATCTTCTGAAAACTTTATAGTTTTATTTGGTAAAAAGATGTCAAAAAAAACCTTAAACATATTACTAAAAGTCATGTAAAAAGAAAATCCTTGAAATTTTGTATGTAGAAACGGTAAAATTTTGAAGGTAAAAAACGGAAAAACTTAGAAATTTTTATAAAACCTTAAAAAGACCAAAAAAATAATCTTTGAAAAATATCAAGAAAAATGCTACTTCAAAAAATTTGTAAGAGCCCCAAAATCGGGAAAGTAAAAAACAAAAAAAATATCAAAATTTCGAAAACCCCAAAATTTAGAACTTAAAAAAATCAAAAAAAAATTCCAAAAATATTGTAAAAATGCCAAAATTTAGAACTAAAAAACACCTAAAAAAAACTCCTTCAAATAATTTGTTAGGACAGAAAATTTTGAAAAGTAAAAATAAAATTGTAACGACGCCCAAATTTAGAACTAAAAATACCAAGAAATGCTGCAAAAACCCCAAAATTTGGAAAGTAAAAAAAACCAAAAAAAAAATAAAAAATATTTGAAAAACGCCAAAAATTGGAATTTCAAAATATCAAAAAAAAAACTTTTACAAAATTTGTAAAAAAAATTAAAAAACACCAAATTTATTAAACTAAAATAAATACAAAAAATATGGAACTTTTGAAAAATTAATTAATTTTCTATTCAATTACAATAAAATCTCCTATAATTCATTTATTTAAAATTTCTTGTGAAGTTTAATAAATTTTATTTGTCATTTTCAAAATTAATTTTAATTAAAAATAAATATTTGGGAAGATTTCGGTATTTTTTAATCCTTTTGGAAAATGAAGTTGTCACAAGCAAAACGTTCCTTTCTGTCTTGTTAAACAAACAAAAACAGATTTGAATATTTTCATTTGATTATTTTCAATAAAAAATAAAATAAAAGAAAATTCGTAATTTCGGAAAACCCCTTTTAGGCGAAGCAAGGCAAAGGGTTACCGCCAAAAGATAGCGTGACACAGTGAATTTATTCCCAAGTGACCACTTTCAGAATCAGGGCGGGGGCAACCACCCAAAATAATTTTATTTTTTCCATCATCAACGAAAACAAGCAATAAACCCACTCAACTTATCAAATAGAAACACAAAAAAGGCTCCACCAATTCCCGTACGTGCTTATATCATCTACTTTGCCGCCGTCCGCTACAATGACTTTTGTTCGAAAACTTTTCGTTTTTAAAATTTTTTTTTTCCAAAGCAAAACAACGCAGAATATTATTTGCAATTGTTTTAAATATGCGCAATTGTATTTTGCGCAATATTTTCAAGAACAACCAAGCAGACCAATAACAACAATAATTACGGAAACAATGGCTGGTGTACAGAAAGAACACTTGCGGAAATGGCTCCGAGTAAATAGAAGAAAATTGAAATAAATTTCACTTAAACGAAACTTCTCTTTACCGCCCTACCAAAGAGTATAACACAAATGCAAATTCTTCTCTCTTAACTGAAGTCGCAGTTTACCATCGTACATCCGTACACACGTCAATTTTAGTCAATATACATTCATTCTTACATGTGTGCCTACATGGCGGTATACGCATACGGGTATTCGCACATTTTACAATTAGAAATAAGAATTTTTTTATCCATTTAAAATAGTTTTTTTTTTTAAATTCTTAAAAATAAACAAAATAATGGAAGAAAATGTTAAAAAATTGCATATGCATAAAAAAAACGAATGTGTAGGTGGGTGTGTGTGTGTGTGCGTGTGTTTGTACGTTATAAGGGCGAAAGGGTTGGCAAAAAAAAACAATAAATATTAAAAATTACCAAATTTAATTTTTATTTTTTTAATTTTTAAAATTTTTATAATCGTGGGCATTGTCAACCGTTAAAGAAAACAAGCATTTTTAACGTTGTAAATGGCAAAGTTGGCGAGTGTGTTTCATCGAAAAGTTATGAGTTTATTGGAGTGAATGAATAAACAAATTAGTTAGAAAAATGTAAATAAAGTGAAAAACAAAACAGATATTATAATTATTAATTGCAAAAAGAAGAGAGGAAAAAAACTAGAAATAATATTATAACAAATCGAACATGGCGTACAAGAAGCTCTAACCTTGTTTCACTATTCATCTGTATGACCGTCTCACTCTCACTCATCAGCATCGTCTGATTTGATTTTTTTTATGAGAGATTTTCGATGTTATCGATATTTTTGCTAAGATTTTCTATTTATACTCTTTGTATGAGTAAATAAGAAGTTAAAAATGGTTTTCCGGTTGGAGGAATTAATTAATTATCGAAAAACCAATAATAAAAACATAAGAACAGCAAAAAAAAATTATGTAAAACATTAAACAACATAAAAATATGCAAAAAAATATTAAAACAAAATTAATTTTGCAAAAAATACACAAGAAAAAATTGTGCAAGAAATAATTTTAAAAAATTCATTAAAAATATTAAATTTGTTTTTTATGCAAAAATTACACAATAAAACATGAACAAAAATGTTAGTGGAATAATTGCAGAAAAAAAAGAACGCTTCGAGCGATATATAACGGAATGTGAGAATGCCGGATTAGGACCGTAAATTTTCGAGGGCTCGTAATTTGTAATTTTTGTGTTAATTTGAATAATTTACTAATTCTTTGTTGTTTATTTTTTGTAGAAAAAGTTAAAATATTTATCGTAATTAATTCAAGCAAAAATTCCTAGTTTTAAGGACAATATAGAACGGACTGTGAAAAAAACCGCTTAGGACCCTAAATTAATTTTTTTTGTTTTTTGTTTAATTTTAATAATTTATTGAGTCTTTTTTTTAAAGAATATTTTTCGCAATAAATTCAAAACAAAATTTAACTATTAAGTATAAGAACATAATGTGAGAATGACTCTTAGGACCCTAAATTTCCAAATGCCCAAAAACTAGTTTTTTGTTACGGTTTCATTTTAATAATTCATTAACAAAATAGAGTACTTTTCACAATAAATTTAAACTTTTAGGGGCAATAAAGAACCGACTGTGCTAAAAAAAACACTTAAAACCTAAATTTTCAAAGGCTCAAGAATGATTTTTTTTCTTTTTAATTTTAATAATTTACTGATCCTCCCTTTTTTTTTAGAAATTAGAATATTTTTCACAATAAATTTTAACTTTTTGAAATTTAAAATTATGGTTTAAAAAAAAACCAACTGTGAAAATATTCCTTAGAACCCTAAGTTTTCAAGGGTTAAATTTTTTTTTGTTAAGTTTTTAACAACTTAACGACTTATTTAAAAAAAAAAATATTTTGTTGTAATTAATTCAAACAAAAATCTCAACTTTTAAAAATAAGAAAAAATTTCATTTTGATTTTTTGTCTCTATTTATTTTGATTAAATAATTTTTGTAAGAAAAAGAATTATTCAAAATTAATCAAGTGCTATTGGATAATTACTCGTAATAATAAAAGGAAAAAATCACTGTTTTTAAATAATTTTCTTTACTAAATTCGAAAATTTTGACCGTTTGTTCACAAAAAGCCGCAAACTCCTATTTTTTTAAAATTCTAACATTTCTGAAATGATTTGAATAAAGTTTATAAAAAAAATGTTCTTTGTTCGAAAATAATCCCAATTAGGCGGGTATGTGTCTGTTTGTTTGCAAGTATTTTTTATGCATTTTAAAATAAAGGAAATGCATAAACAGTCCACATACACAGATAAAATGTAAATTCTTTGGTCAATGTGCCGTGGCAACAACAAAACCAAAGCCTCTGAAAATACGAATATTTGGACGGGCACGCAGCGCAGCGTAACCGGAACTACAAATGCGGTCATAAAACGTTAATGGCGGGCGGACGGTCAACCCACTGGCATGGAGTCGCTGAACCGGTGACAAGCGGCCATTCTCAATAACAAATCAACGGAAACTCAAAACTTAATATTCAGTTGGTCAAAGCGATTTGGTTCTAGTTTCTGGTCAATTGTCACTATTCCCCCCTTTCCCTACTACTACACAAACCTAAACGCATTTATGTGAGGTCTTTTTCTTTTGTTTTGTTTTTTTTTCTTCATTTGTTTTATTATTAGTTAAATTGGACTTTAAGTGGCTTCAGACAAAAGGAATTGCACAACATTCGCTTAACCAATACGACAAATTTCGCAGCCGATCTGAGTAAAATTTGGAATAGATTTTCATGCACTCAAATTTATTCTAGTACATTTTTCTGTTGCTGTGAGTTTTTGCATGTTTCAAAACCAAGAAGTGGTTCTCAATCACAGATTGCGACAAAATTGATGGGGAATTTTTAGTTTCAAACGATTTGGTTTTGTTTTAAAAAGTCAAGAAAATATTTTTGAATCCTTATTTTGTGTGCGTTTCGGTGTCGGTAACAAAATGGTACTAATCAATATAAAAGTACAACTATAAAAATATTTTTTTTTTGTATTCTTATGTACTTTTCTAGTAAACGCCCTAGTTAAGTTTGTAGAAAAACTATTCAAGTTAATTTTTCGTTTTTTTTTGTTAATAGTTTTTATACTCATGAATTTGTTTGATACTATTTTTATAGTACACTATTTCTTGATAGTAAAAACTATTTGTAGTAATCGAAGAATGACCTCAATTCTTGGCCAATTTCTTTGTTATTGCAAACAGAAGCTCCATGTCGTACGGAATTTGTTCTCTTATCCAAAGCATACGTTCTCTACACCATTTGATGGAGCAAACTACCACCACCAACGATAAAGCAATTTATTTTTATTCGAAAGTCAATTTTTTTCCATCTTATTCGATATTTCATTTATATATATAAGTACGAGTAAAAAACAAAATAAAATTAGAAGAAGAAAAACTAAGCTAATCATGGGAGCTTTGAGTTTTTACAGTCATTCCTCTATATCGTTTGAATTTTTGCTCTTTGATTTTCTTTTTGTTCCAATATACATTTACTTGCATAATTTGGATGGAATTTAATGAGAATAAAAATAACGTGAACAATAATAAAAGAATAATAGAAATTGGCATTACTTTTTTTTCTGTATTCATTTCTAACATCATACGTGATTGTGTATTGAAAGTAAAATAGAAAATGGCCAATAATAAAATAAAAGAACATGCAATAAAGGACAAAAATAGTTTATTAAAAGAGTAATAAACTAAATAATATTGGTCGTGTTCTCTTGATACAGCATATACGTTAATGATAATCTTTTTGATTGAAAACAACAAACATTTACCATCGATAAAACCCAGGCGATTTTCGACAGTATAGCGATTACCCTGGAAAGAACTAATGTCTTTTTTTCCAAATTTTTTCATGTTGGTATTCCTATACTTCCCATTATTTTATATTTGCATCTGTCGTGAGGCTATTTGAAAACACTTGAAGTAATGAGACTAGGAAAATGTGTAATTTTATTTCTCAAATTTACTACCAACTTAAAGAAATAAAAATGATTAGGCCGCGATAGTTTATTATTTATTTACGATTATGATTAACGCATAGATGGTGCCAACAGGACATTACTATTAATATACTCTTTGCTTAAAAAAAAAAAGAATATTCTCTCATTTTTAATATTCCATCTGATCTGAATCAATTTAAAATAAAATAAAATCTATTTTTAAAAGGAAAATTACAAAAATCTATTATTTTAAAGCAATATTAAATTTTTCCCATTTTTTCAGAACTTTTGAAGAAAAAAATTACCATTAAAATTGTTCTTAAAAACAAATTATTTTCCAAAAAAAAAACACCAAAAAACCAGGTATATAAGCTTAAATCCGCTGTTTGGTCATAAATGGCGTGATTGAGCGTATTAAGCTACCATGGGCACGCTATACTTTTCTGTCAACATTAATCAGTGCACACTGTCAGCAATTTGGTACAACAACATACATTTTTCCTTTGGTAATAATGTCTAGTTTTGTGCCAGAAATAGAGCATATGCGGGAAGCTCTGCTTTTCTGCTTCAATTTGAAGAAATCGGCTGCCGAAACGCATCGAATACTTATGGAGGCCTATGGTGACAGTGCTTTATAGGAAACAACGAGCCGAAATTGGTTTCGTCGGTTCAAAGACGGAAATTTTGACTTGTGGGGCAAGAAGCGTGAAAATCTGCCTAGGAAGGTTGAGGACCATCAATTGCAGGCTCTTTTTGACGAAGACGATACCCAATCGCAAAAAATGCTCGAGGAGCAATTGGGCGTTACTCAACCAGCCAATTCCATGTGTCTGCGTGCCATGGGGGTGCCGCATGAATTGAACGATAGGCAGATGGAGCGACGCCAAAACACATGCGAAATCTTGCTCGCCAGACAAAATAGAAAGTCGTTTCTGCATCGGACTGTGATAGGCGATGACATGTGGATATATTTTGAGAATCCTAAACGCAAGAAATCGTCGGTTGATCTCGGCCAACCATCAACATCTTCCCCAAGACCAAATCGCTTCGGACGGAAGACGATGCTGTGCGTTTGGTGGGATCAACAGGGTATCGTTTACTATGAGATGTTGAAACCTGGTGAAACTGTCAATGCCCACCGCTACCAACAACAACTGATCAAATTGCACCGTGCTCTGCGTCAAAAAAGGACGGATTATCAACAAAGACATGACAAGCTGATTTTCCTCCACGACAACGCACCATCGCACACGTCAAAAATGGTCCGAAACTACTTGGAGACACTCAACTGGGAGATGCTACCGCACCCCGCTTATTCACCAGACCTGGCCCCTCCCGACTACCACGGGTTTTCGTCGATGAGCCGTCCGAAAATGGCTTGATGAGTGGTTTGCCTCGAAAGAGAAGGAATTTTTTTGGCGTGGTATCCACAAATTGCCCGAGAAATGGGAAAAATGTGTAGCTAGCGAGGGCAAGTACTTTGAATAAATTTCTTTTTACTTTATATAAAAAAAACATGTGTTTTTTGACTAAAAAAACAGCGGATTTAAGCTTATATACCTGGTAGAAAAAAATAAAAATAAAAAAATATTACAAATATTGTAATTTTAAAATAAATTAATTAAATTAAGGCATAGAAAATCCCATTTGAAATGACCTCATAGTCGTGACACTACAAAACGATATCTGACTCTTATCTCAGAGTCACTACACGTACAGACAATCTCTTCTAAGTATTGAATCCTATTTTTATGAGTATTATTTTTTTTTAAAACTACAAAAACAAACAAAAAATATCAGATTTGATTTTTTATTATTTAATTCAGATTAGATGTAATTTACAGAGGCTAATAAAAATAAATCCCACCATTAATAAATATCGAAAAAATGACCAAGAAAAAAACAAAAAAAAACAAAGCGATTGAATTTAAAACAAAAAATCAGATGCAATTTTGGTGGCGGGAGTTTAATTATCAAGCAAAGATTATTTAATGAAAAAAGTCAAAATTTATGCAAAAAAAAAATTGAATGAAAATGCATCATTAGCGAATAAGCCATAGCGTACCTGTTCGTTTTTTTTTCTTATTTTTGCAAATGAATGAATGAATGATTAAATAATGAATAATGATGAATGAATGGAACGAAGAAGCAAAAACAAAAACGAAAGAGGTAACAAGAAACGAAAGAGAAAATGAAAAGGAAAATAATTAAAAGAGAAAGAAAGTAGCAAAATAACAATGAAAAAAAAAGATGCCGGAGACAATGGAGGGGGAAGGGAGCGGTTGTGGAAATAAAATTTCTTACCTGCCAGCCGCAATCACAGCTTTTGGGCTCATGAACGCTACGTCTTGCGGTCCGTTGTTACCTACAGCCTGGCCAATAGCCCGTTTTACCGATTCGAAAACCGATTGCGGCCCAGTAGGCTCTGTTGTCGAATTGTAGACATTCTTTGGACCGTTCCCCAAAGAAACATAGCCACCCTCCGATTGGGGCATTGTCACCACTTGGCCAACTTTCTTCTCTTTACGCCCTCCTCCTCTTTACTGATCGTTCTCTCTTACTCTTCTTTACCAATGATCTGATGATGCCAGCCTGTACTTGTCTCGTTTTTTTTCGTTTTTAGGACTTTCTTGCGAGAAATTTCTCTCTACTTGAGTGAGAAAATTCGTTGTTGTTTTTTTTTCAAAATAAAGCGTTCTACATAATATAATGCAATCGATTGTTTTTATTTTTAAATTATTTTCATCGCATTCGCATCGTTCGTATCGCATTAGCATTGCATCGCATAAATATGCATTCAAATTCATATCAAATTATTTTTATGTAATATCATAAAAAGAAGAAGCATGCAAATTTATTTATTTACGGTTATTTTTGTTATTATTATTATTATTATTATTATTATTATTATTTTCATAATATTATGTACATACATACATAAATAAATAGATTAGATTTAAATATGCATTAAACAATAGAGATACGATTGTTGATCAAAATTGATTTGTTTTGTTGTTTATTTTGTTGTGCAGATATAATATTTAACAACACAGGTAGACCGATAAATGAAATTAAGAAAAAGAAAAGAAATAAATAATTATTTTAAAAAAATATAAAGTGTAGAGAAAAAAATGTTCAATAATATATTTTTTTTTGTTGATAATAATTAAAAATAATTGCGTACAAAATTAGGCAGAGACTTAATTTTAAGCCAAATATTAAATGAAAAGTAAAAAAAATAAAAGATCTTTCGAGTATATTTTTAAGTGTGGGAGTGTTTCTTGTGTATGTGCTACGAGAGTTTGTGTAGTGGGGTAGGAGTTAGTGGGAGCATGTTTTTTTTAATTCAAGTAAAGCAAAGATTTTATTTTGTTATTTCAGAAAATTTTTATTTTTGCAAATTTAGGAAATTATATAATTAGGCAAAATTAATATAAAAAAATTCTTGAGACAGGGGCGGTGGGGTGGTAAGAGGCAAAAGTTGTTAGTATTATCAAAATGTATAATTTGATCTTTTATTTATATCTTTTTTGGAAAAAAAATTTGCTTTTACCGATTCTAAAAAAAAATCTATTTTAAGAGGAAAAAAATTGGAGTACTTTTTTGGGTAAAAATTATTTCTAAAATTAATTTGCGATAAAATTTCTAGCATTTAAAAATAAAAAGAATATAAAAATTTTTTTTCCTTAAATTAAAAGGGTTTTACTAGAATTTTTTTGAGAAAAAATTTTTAATTTGAAAAAAATTTGTTGGAAGATTTAAAAAAAAAATTGAAAAACTAAAGGAAATCTTCGCTAACCTAAATATAGGGAAAGTTCAAAATTTGAGCAATTTCTCTTAACATAAAAAAAAAGTAATAAAAGAGTGGAAAATAGGGGATGATGAATATTTTGAGTATTTGCTTATTTAGTTCAAGATATCAAAAAAATTATATTAAAAATAATTTAAAAATTATTATTCAACTTAATTAATGAGAATGGATAGAGGAAAACGCATTTTTTTCGTTATATTTTCATGAAAATAATCCTTAAAAATGTAATTTAAGCAAATTCTATAGAAGAAAATTTGCACAGAGAGGGGGGAGAATGCGGGGAGGGGTAAATAAGTGATTTTTTTTATATTCAAAATAAAATAAGAAAATTATTTATAGTTTCTTTCTTGTACAAGTTTTACTACAGAAATAAAGAAGGAATACAAGGAAAAGGATATTTTTCGATTGGCTAACAATTTTCATTTATGAAAAAATTGTAGAAAATATTAAAAACTAATTTAAATAAGTAATTATTATTTATAACTAAAGTGTGAATAGTTAACTTTACAAATACAAGAAAAGAAAAAATTCCTCTACTTTTTTTTTTTTGTAAAGAAAATTTTATTGTTAAACTTACACTGTGCCCCAAAAAATGGTGATTAGTGACTATTAGATAATGATGATTAATTTTTTTGTTTTTTTTTGTGTGTGTATATTAAATTTAATTTTCCATATGGTGGATGACAAGCGATATACCATGTGTGATGCGTGAACAAATTTATACTTATACAATTAAAAACATTTTTAACTAATTAAATATGCATGCACAGACACTCTTACACAATAGCCAATATTAGATCAGTAAATATAATACAAACTAAGATGATCAATTGAAAACAAAAAAATTAAAAGAAAAACCATTTATGGTAGTTCAGAGAGGATTGGTAAAGGGGGGTGCTTTTTGAAATGTGTATGAAATTCGGTGAAAAGTTTCTGTCTTGTCAAAAAGAGTATTTCGTCTAGTTTCAAATTTTTATCATCAATTTTATCAGAATTTTTGAAAATTTTCTTATAAAATTTACTATAATTTTTATTATAATTATTAAAAGACAATGACGAGGTACTTCATTTTTTTGAGGGAATTCTACAGGCAACAACAACAAAAAAAAATGATTTTACTATTCAAAAGTAGATCAAGTGCCTGGTTCTGAACTAAGAAAAAATTCCTTTAGTGTACTTACTCCCACCACCACCACTCAAACACTCGAAATTCATAGTCAAAAACAAAATAGATAATATTGAAATAAAATTAAAATTGGAATTATCGATAAGAGCGAAGATTACACTTTAAGACCTCATTCAATATCAGGCTGAGGCTGAAATAGAGTCGAGGAATAATTTTTTTTTTGGTTTCAAGTCGGTCAGAAAACGTAAATATTAGAGGAGACAGAGGGTGAGAGAGTTTAATACACAACAAGTGCTTTACACAAAAAGTGCGATAAAATATTCGGTAAATATTTGCGTAGAAAATTCATATTTCGAAAACGCAAATCAAACAAAACTTGTACTACGAACGAGCACTTTCAACACAAAGCCCCAACATACAATTTCGAATTCAGTTTCAATTGCGCAGTAATCATTTTTTTTATTCGGTGTTGGTTTATTCGATAATTTTATCTGGTAACAATAATAATCTACTTATAAATAACCAGAAAAAAATATATTTTTAGTCACAGCCACAAGACCACTTTTTCCACAGTTACAATTTTTTTTATCACTGCTGTGTGGTTCCACCGTCATTTGCAATGCAATTTCAATCACGTTGCCTCTCAATAGGTTGGGGATTAGTTTCGAATTAGAAAATTAAATTTTCCTTTGATTTTAATACTCTTAGTTTTTTTTTTGGTCAAGTGCTGGCTTATATTATTTTTATATTTTTGAAGATAATAATTAAAATAATTGCGTGGGGAGGAAAATGGTGCTTATCTCACTTGTAATTTCGATAACGAAAATAGCCCAGTTGATTATTTTTATTATTCTTAATTAGTTGTAAGGAAAAAGAAATTTTTTCGTAGTTCCATAAATGCTGAGATAAAAAGCGATGTTTTGATTGGTACTTTTACCATAAAAAAAACTGCCATGAAAGTTATTTCCGAATTCAGTTTATTCTCTCCTGTTTACCCTCTACTCTAAAATCGGATTTATTGAATCACGGAAAAGGTTGTGGATATGCTCAGTGACTTTTCTGAGACCATTTTATAATGACAAATTTGTCAGGGTCTTTACAAATTTCAATTATTAATAAGGCAAAGATTTCCGAAACTGTTATTTTTATTTTTTTCTGTGACAAGTTAGCCTAAATAAAATGGTCACAATTTAAAGCAATTCGAAAGAATTTACAACAATTTCTAAAAAATCAGTGAGTTTCTTTTGAAAATTCACAATTGATTAATGAGAAAATGGAAAAAAATCAGATCAGTGAAAAGGTGGGGGTCCTAAAAATACAAAAACTCGCTGCCACAACCTTGAATAATTCCATACATAAATTAAGCGAAGGTTGGCGTGTTCTGAAGATATTAGCTGGGATCAACTATAATAAATAATTTTTCAGTAGTCGCTCCTTCGACTAGGACTCTGAGGAGGCGAGTAAATAAAAACTGGCTGCTCGAAGGTTAACCGTATGGTAATTGAACTATTTTTAGATTTTATGCTCGTAATTAGTTTTTATTTATTTCTCGACTAATTTTTATATTATTCAGTATTTTTTTATTTTATTTGTAGTGCGGATAATACATAATTGCGACGTCAGAAAAAATTTCCAGAAAATGATAAAATTAAGATTTCCGTTTTGAATATTGGAAATTTGCTGTACGTTTGCTTATTAAGGAACAAACTAGAATTACGACGGATTAACTACTTCCTAAAGTAATTACTTCTGTAGTTTTGCAGTTTTTTTTAAAAAAAAATTTTTCATTTAGAACCCAACCATTTAGAGTCTTGAATCAGGGATTTATTATTTAAAGGCGCATTTTCTATTATTCGGAAGAAGAGGATCAGAACTTGTTATATTTTTGTTTGAGTAAAATATGAAAAGAAGGCGAGGGTTCTGGTCAGAAAAACTTGCCGAATATTTATTAAATTCTGCACAAATAAGACCTACGATAATGTGAGTAACTCTCTTCGTCATATGGTGATATATAGACTGGAATAATCCTTTTAACCTGTGAATACCACCGATAATCTAGCCTATTTATTAAAGCCTCAGATTGTAGCTCCTTAGAGAAGTATCAGAATAGGGCTCCTCAGAGAAGCGTTGGATTGAAGTGACTCAGAAAAACCTCGGATTAAAGCGACTCAGAGGAGACTAAGATTGAAGTTTCTTAAAAAACCCACAGATTCAAGTTGCTCAGAGAAGCCTCATAATAAGGCTCCTCAAAAGCCTCATAATATAGCACCTCAGAAAAGCATGGGATTGAAGTCACTCAGAAAAGCCTCAGATTAAAATCCATAAAGAAGCCTCAGATTGCAGCTCCTCGGAAAGCCTTAGAATTAAACTCCTCAGAAAAGCCTCATAATATAGCTACTCAGAAAAGCCTCGGATTAAAGCGACTCAGAGAAGTTTCGCATTAAAATTCCGTTAAAAAGCCTCAAATTGAAGCTGCTCAGAAAAGCCTCGGGTTGAAGCTATTCAGAAAAGCCTCGAATTGAGATTCCCTAAAGAAGCCTTAGTTTGAAACTCTTCAGAGAAGCCTCAGAATAAAGCTCCTCAGAAAAGCCTCGGATTAAAGCGACTCAAATAAAGCTCCTCGGAGAAGCCTCAGAATGAAGCTCCTCAGAAAAGCCTCGGATCAAAGCAACTCAAAGGAGCCTCGAATTAAAATTCCATAAAAAAGCCTCAGATTGAAGCTCCTTAGAGAAGTCTCAGAATAAAGCTCCTCAGAAAAGCGACTCAAATAAAGCTCCTCGGAGAAGCCTCGGAATAAAGCGACTCAGAGAAGCCTCGGATCTAAATGCCAATCTTGCGGTACTCAACTCACTATTCCTCGCCTAATAAATGAATACCGGTACATTCAGGAGTGTTTTACATAGAGACATTTTTAATTTAGAATTTTTTCGTTAGGTTCGCTCTTATTTAGGACCATCCCGACACTTTTCAACCCAAAAAATCCCGTTCTGTTCTAATTTTATTAATTTAAATCTTTCGTTTAGAAATTTAACCGCAAAAAAATGTTTTAGACCACAAAAAAATTAATTATTTAAAGAAAATTTTTATAAAAAATTTACGAAAAAAAAACTGTTTAAATTGATAGAAAACCCCAAATCTCATTAGCAGTGAACAGTCCAAAGCTGCATTACTTCTGGGGCGTAAAGTGTGAATAAAAATAAAATTGTCCATCAAATTAACGAGGGGACAAGAGGAATTATTACGAAACTGAAGAAAATCTTCCACCAATTATGACTGCTGAGAGCTGCTAAGAAAATTGTTTGTTTCGAGCAAACAAAAGTCACATTATCGATGCTTTCGTAACCAAAATGAGTGCGGCTCATTGAATCGTGATGCGAATCACATCATCCGACCGTAAATTACACTCTAATTACTGCATTTTAGTCACCATTTTGGTCTCATGTGCACACGTTAAGAAAACATTAGACACCGAAGCGCATCCATTACCGCGCTGACCTGATACTCGACTCTAACGTGGTCAGCCAGATGCAAATTGGTGGCACATGGGCTACGATGGTTAACAGTGGCAACATTTGCTTCTTTGGCGTTCTCATCTTCCCAAAAGCACCGAGTTCAGGTGATAATTGGGCAATCATGTGGAAGTTAATACGTCTTTATTGCCAATACACAGTCCTTCTCTTTCCCGCCTATCGGTCGCCATCAAAGCCAACCTGGGGCATCACGTACTCTTTGTTCCGCATTCTCCACTAGCCCCATAAAAATTCTGATGCGGTCGTATTTAATATCGCTGCCATTGGCTGCACCACTTGTTCAGGCCACTTGTCTCACCCCCTCCCCAACCCTCTGTCGAATCGTATTCTGACCACATAAAAAATATTATAAAAATTATGCACACCGTCGTCGTCTTGAAATAACTTTTTTTTTATTATTATTTTCAACAACGTCGTACGTGTTTTTTTTTTTGCTTAACTTTTAATTTTTAACACTAACTTTTAACTGCGGTTAATCACAAACTATTATTCACAAAAACGATATGTGGCGGTTTTGTTTTGTTTTTTTTTTACTATTTTTCTAATCTTGTGTTCTGTTGTGTTATGTAATTTCATTTTCTTATCGAAAAATTCCAGACAAAAACTGCTTTATTTAATTCACAATAATTAATCGATTCACAATTGGCATCGACAAAATCGTACTGACAATATAAGCGGACACTTGAAAACTGAATCAATTTGGCATGATTTGAAAATTAATCAGCAACGCCACGCACCTCAGTCACAAGGTTAGAGGGATACCGATGGAGATGTGATGAGACGGGTAGAGAATGGGGTTATTGAGGTTAAGTTTGTTAGGATTTTTTATTAGCATCGAAATCGATCGATTATATCCAACATAGTTGAGCAGCTGATCTTCTCCCTCTCTGGTTACCAAATTTCATTTTCGAATATAAAAAAGACATAATTTCAGCCGGGATCTTAGGAGATCCTTATCAGGAGTTGAATTTAGAGAAGAAGGTCTCCCCTAGCTTTCCGAATTCCCCATTGTTAACACGATCGCAAAATTGCATTATTTTCCCGCCTCTCGTAACTGATCGTCGTATTTTGTTTTTTTGTTTACAGCAAACAAGAACCGATTTGATGCGGTGTCAAAACCCCGGTTCATAGTCGATTTTTGCGGTTTATTCATATTTTTTTCTAAATCAATAATAACTTCGTCGCCAATCATCATAATTACGCGTTTTGTTGAGAGGTTAACCTGAATTTAACGATCGATCCGCTTTGCATAATTGACAACTGCTGTGTATGCTGTTTATTCTTTCTATTAAATCCGAACGAATGGTTTTAGGTTACTTCATAATTACACACGATCTTCGTTATTTGGTATTAAATTGCAATATTTGTCTTTTGTTTTCTTTTATTTTGCAATTTGTCATAAAAATCAACTTTGCAAATTCGTAATTTAATACAAAAACGATGGTGAACAAAATTGGCTGGTGGCAGGTATTAAATTTTTGTATAGCCAAAAGAGAGATCGTGGCACGGACCCACCTGGTGTTTTTTGTTTTATTGAAAATATTTTCACGGTCACCAAGACGATCTAATTTTCTAATTACAAGATTTTACCAAATACAAAAAAGTCTCATTGAAAGGTGTTCCCAAATGCGAAAGTAGTCTCTGCTCGCCAGTCTGACTTATTCTAAAAACGAGGATCTAGGTCCGTGTCAGTTCTACTTTTTGTGGGAAAATTTTTCAGCATCACCACCAATTGGGTTTTTTAAACTTTTTGTAATTTTATGCTGTTTATTTTTCTTAAACAATGAAAAAAAATCTCGCTTTGCCAGTTGGAGCTACTCTAACAATTTAAGGTCTACGAAAGTTTTCTACTAGACAAATTTGTCAAAGTCATCAGCTGGTTTTTTTTTAATTTTCAAATTTTGAAGCGACCATTTTCCAATTGAGTGGCATTACTAAATAGAAAAAAAAAGTCCTCACTCGCAGTCTCACTATTATTAAATTAAAGGTCTAACCACGTGTCTAGCCTGTTTTTTTGTATTGAAAATATTTTCAGTATCGCCAATTGGGCTTTTTTAAACTTTTGTAGCTTCCATTTTCCAATTGGGAGCTCAGAAATAGTGAGCAACAAATTTTCTCCTACCAATTTGACCTACTCTAATTCTAAAATTTAAGGTCTACGCATAATTTCTATTGAACCGATTTTTGAAGATCATCATTGAATTTATTTGATTTTGAAATTTTGAACCGACCATTTTCTAATTGAATGGCATTACCAGACGGAAAAAATTGGTGCTCTCCAACCTGACCTAATTATAAATTGAAGGCCATACGTAGTTTCCATTAAAACATTTTCCACCGCCAACAAAAGGGGTTGTTTACTTTAAACATTTTTAACTGAGCCAATTGGAAGGTGTTACTAGATAGGAAAATGTCTTTACTCGCCAGTCTGACCTATTCTCAAATGGAAGGTCTAGGCATGTGTCAGGTCTACTTTTTGTTGGAAAAATTTTCAAATCACCAATTTGTTTTTTTTTTACTTTTTGTAATTTTAAACTGATTATTTTTCAAATGGAATCTCAGGAATAATTAGCAAAAATTTTTGCCCTACCAGTTTGACCTATTTTAATCCCAAAATTCAAGGTCTGCACCTATTTTCTATTAAATAAAATTCTTCACGCTCACCAAGAGTGTTCATTTACTTTAAAAGTTTTTAACTGACTATTTTCAAATTGAGAGGATTTACTAAATAAAATAAAATTCTTGCCCCGCTAGCCTGACCTAATCCCAGGATTGTGTTGAAGTACAGGTCTAGGATTTTGTTGTAGTCCAAAGCACGTGCCAACCCCGATTTGTCTTAGAAAAAATCTTCGCATGATCCATGAGGGTTTTTTTTAAATATTTCTAACTGATAATTTTCGAAAAGCATAGAACAATTTTAATTGGAAACAAAACATTTTTTCCAATACACGAAAGTCAACAACGCACTTAATTAATCAGAAAAGATTTTTTTTTTTAAATTGTATACACAAAACCCTACAAGCTGAGAGCCGACACCAAACCCAAATGACACGATTTCGGGGCAATCTAAATCAAACCAACGCAAATCTAGGTATTGGGATTCGCTAATTTTCCAGATTTCCTGCGATGTTTTTATTTGAAATAATTTTGATTTTTATCCATTTTTTTGCTTTTGAGATCTACCCCACATGGTAGAGTGATCGGTCCCAATTTGATAAAATTTTCATATAAAAATATCCGCCATTAAACGAGCACAAAATGTATATAAAATCAGCACTTTTTGATTTTATAGCAGGACATTTTTTTTCTCGACACTTTTCATGGAAAACAAAACTGTAGACCTACTGATCTTAGGTCATAGTAAAAGAGATTAGGTTTTGATAGTTCTTGATAAATCACAAATATTGTAATAATTTTCTGGGGAAAAAACAAAAAAACCGGAAACTTAAAGTGGTGAAGCGTAACACCACTTACAAGGCAGGTCATTATCCTTGAAGGACGAAAGCGACGAAATAAATCTAATCGATCGAGTGTCATTTTTGTTATTCACTACCGGACCGAGTAGAGGGCATTAACCGGAAGTGAATAGTTAGTTGCATCCACAAAATACGCACATACAAGTGCATCCCGACATATATGCAAATGGTGATGTGGCAATTATACTAGCAGCTATAACGTCCAAGAGAATCCAGCGAAAGAAGGGATAAGGGGTAGACCAGATGCTGAATCAGAGCCCGAGTAACACCGAAGAACTGAAAAAACGTGAGCACGAGATGCCGTGGTGAGAAACTTATTCACCACCATCAAAGGTGGTGAGTTGGTCTGCTCGTGTGTTTGTGACAGTGCGTTCGATTACTTATTTTCGAATGCTCGCATCTCTTTCCATTAAGTAGCAGGATTTATTGGAATGACCTCCATTGGGGACACCGGCTTGTCTCAAATTCACCATCCCGATTGCTATTGACTTTTCTCGTTATACCCCGCCCCACCCGACAATAATTTGCATCAAACTGAAGACGAACGTCAAATTTTAACAGTGTATAGAAAAGGTGTAGGTGTTATTTTGAGAGTGCAATTTTGTTTTTGCCTTTTCAACAATTCTACCAAATAAAGAATAGAAAAAATTATTTATTTCCTTGATTATTTTTAATTGAGTTTATTTTCTTCAATATTAAATTTATAATAAACTGTCCATAAAAAATTTACTTAAAAGTAAATAAGTTTTTTTTTTTTGTTGACTTGTGGGTCGATCTTTTATATTTTCGAATAGTAAACTTCCTTATTTGCATGCATTCGAACAAATTTACCGATTTTTATTTTTATTTTTGTAACCATTTAAGGTCGTAAATACGTAAAGGTGGGTCCTAAAAGACTTAACTTTTGTATAAAAACAGTTTGTTTTTTTTTCTATAAAATGAGAAGTTTTTTTTTATATTTTGAAATATATTGGAAACTATTATTTCCGGAAGATTTTCTTTATGTCTTGTGTTAGAAAAAGTTATTTTGGGATCTAACACATCGATTTCGTTTGAATTTTTGTTTAAAAAAATATGCCAAAAGTTCTTTGGGTAAATTTAATGGCGAATTTGATAAATTTTGAATATCACTAAGATTATCCTACGTTTTCTTAAAATGAATTGACAAAAGAATAATATTCGAACTTAATAGAAAGACGAAAAAAATTTGAAAAACCATAAAATGTCGACGAAATTTTTTATGTTTTATGGATAATTCTTTATTGCGAAAGACAAGTAGATAACGAAAGATTAAAATAATGACCAGATGGCAAGGAAGGATTATTTTTTATGGGCAAATCAATACAAATTCAATTTTTGGACATGCTTACGAGTGTATGCTTGTGTTAAATAAATAACGTACTTGAATACGTGTGAGTAAAGGTGTAATCAGGCGAAATATTCTGTAATAAAAGTACAAAGGGTGTGCCTTGAAAATTTTCACTAACGACGCAAATACTCATACAGCCCCAACCAGACCAGACCAGACATATGTTCATCCCTCGCCATACGCACACGCATACGAACAAACAAGGGTGTACTTGTTTAACGAAAATTTATGCATATTTACAAATATCTCGTCTATTTAGCACATTCTATCGATCCGATAGACACTAATGCCGTTTTTCTAATTCATTTCGCATACGGAGAACATGATAACGAGAGTTTCGGTGATTATTTTACTATCTATTTTTTGCTATTATCATTTTTGGACAATTTTTTCAATATTCCAGAAAAACATTTCAAGTACGCACTCGTATGGGAATGACAAAAAATCTCACACCTCCCCTAATGTTTTTCCAAATATTCGTACTGCTAATTGAGAAGATAAAATTAATAGATAGATTATCGCCAAAAAAAAACTGTTCTTCTTTCATTTTAGTTACTCATGAATGTGTGTAAAAATAGTCTAATCTATTTTTTTATCTTTAATGAATTAGATATTAAAAATAGTCTAATCTAACGGTTTATCTTTAATGAATTAGATAAAAAACAAGGCAAATGGAAATAATTATAGAAAAAAATTAACATGGCGCTGAGGAGTGCAAATTTAAGATAAAAACCTTTAATTTTATAAAATTATTGGATTTTTTTTTAAATAAAAATAAATATTTAGAAATTGTGAGAAAATACGCATCTACACAAATTTTGTAAGCTACAAAAGAGAAAAACGGTTTTTAATTTGAAATTTCCGCCAGATTTGATATTTAATTAAGTTCCAAAAATGACCACTAGTCGAAACTTATGACAGCTTCCAATTTGTTTATTTGTCTTCAAAAGGAACAAATTGAAACCGGAACACTGATTTCTGTTCCAATTTTGTGTGTGTGTGTTTTCTCGTCCATTTTCTATTTATTCGCCATTTTTCTTTTTGTTATTTTTCTAATAATTATTTTATAATACGAAATTTTTATTTATTATTGTATAGAAATTTTGACGAATGTGCACCTATAAATATATTGTAAAAAAACCCTATAAAAACATTTTTAATGGGAAATTTCCGTTAAAATTTAAACTTTTATTAAGGCACAAAATAGTGCCAAAAATGTCGAATCATGGAAAAATATGATAACTTGCCAATATGTTTATTTGTTTGCCTTCAAAGGGAACAAATTGAAACCGGAACACATATTTCTGTTAAAATTATAATCACAAAAGTCAAATTTAAAAAAAAAAATTTTTGAATTCTCATCCGATTTTGATTTTTTTTATTTCTTTTACATATTTTTCCTATTTTCTGTATTTTTATAACAAAAATATTTTGTACTACAAATAGCATGTAAAAGAAATAATAATTTTTAATTTAAAATTTCCATCATATTGAAACTTTAATTGAGGAACGAAACACTGCCAAAAATGGTGAATCGTGTCAAATTATGATAGCTAAAAAACCGGAAAATGATAAATCGTGTAAAATTATGACAGAAATTTGCTATTTATTCACCGTTTTTCTTTATGGTTATTTTTTAATAATTTCATATTGCTACAAAATTTCAAATTTTAAGTTAGGAACAAAACAATTTCGAAAATGGCGACTTGTCGAAAATGATGGCAGCTGTCAATGTGTTCGTTTGCACTCAAAAGGAACAAATTAAAACCGGAACACATTTCAAAATTTTGGTTTAATTTTTCTAAATAATTAAAAAAATAAAAATAGAAATTTTTTTTGCAAAAATTACCAGCCGATTTAAAACACATTTTTCTATAATTTCTGTTCTTTATCAAAAAATCACCCCGTCTTTTTTTTATTGCAATTCCCATAAATGTGTGCGTTTAGGTGTGCAACTATAATAAAAATTTTATCAATTGCTTTTACATTTATGACAGTGTGAAAAAAAGAGTAGACCTTACAATCATGTCAACTGAAAAGTTGCTACACGAAACACACACACATCCACACATATGAACAAAAAGGCTAAAGAAGTCACAAAAGAATTTACATCGCAATTAATACAAAAACAAAGATTCGCCAATTTTTTATTTGGGAGAAAGTGATTCGTACGCTAATCGAGAAAGTAAGAAGGAATTTCGTAAACAAGAATTTCGCAACGACAAGAAAAATAATCAAAAAATATTTTTTTAAATCTCACAAGTTCCACAAATTCCAATATAGATTCGAGACGGGCCCACACAAAATGTCATTGCCATGCGAGCAGGACGCCGGAAGAAGAAAAAATTGCCTCGTCCCTACTCAGTCGCACTCATGCTCAGCAATTGCATTTTTTCAATTCATCGGCTTTCGATGCGGATCGGATGGAATTTTTGGAACACGTACGATTCTGGTCGATTTTTCTTTTATGCCTTTGCCTGCTTGATTTTTCGGTGGCACCCTGTGGACTCAACAAGAGTTTTTTCTTTTCTTTCTTATTTTTAGAATTTTATTTCCTTCATAAATGCTTTCATAAAATGCGACGCATATCATGAAAAGCACAGAAGACAAAAAATCGTACATCACTTCTGGGGGCAGGGCAGGAACGATGTGCACATGCAAATTCTCAGGTTATTAATTCACAATCATTATCATCCCCCGCTACTCCCCCCCCCCCTATAATCGGTAACAATATCGAAAAGTTATTTTCGATGAAAACTTTCACAGGAAAATTAAAACGTTTTCAATGTTTTCCGATCGATTTAAATTGATGCGCGTACACGACACGTAATTTCAAAACTTTTGTATTTTTAGTAAAGAAAAAAAATTAATAAAAATAAAATTCGATCCTTTTGGAGAATAATTTTGTGCAGATTTTCTTCGTTTTTTTTGTTGAATAAAACGAAAATTACTTATTTATCGATGGGTTAAAAGTATTTATAAAAAAGAGGATAATTTGGACCTAGAAAAATATTTCGAAACTGATCCAATTCGATTTAAGGAACGATGCTAGTCGAATTGGCACTTTACAGAAAATGTTGGACCGTTTTGATCTTAAAGCATAAAAATAATTGAAAAACCTCTAAAAATAGTTTGCTTGTCAAAACAGCAATTTTTTAAAAATATTTTTCAACTTTTTTGTTAATTACAAGAAAAAGAAAGAAAACTGGATAAACAATCCAAAATTATTGACTGATTCTGAATTGGCACGGCGGTATATTCTAGCCCAATATGGATAATTGGGACACTCAGTTTTGATAAATTCTTCGCTTTATCAAAATTCTAGCCCATTTTCCTTGAATTCTTCTGATTTCATAGCAACTGCAATCGATGGTACACCTTACACCACCTTCGCGCTCACCTAAAAACAATACAACGAAAAGCCATTTCTTCGAAATGAAAACGAACAAAACCTTTTCCAATATTAATAATAAAAAACATAATTTATTATTAAAAATATAAAAAAAAAATCACGAAAAATAAAGAAGAAAAACACCATCTCAAATAAAGAAAAATATTCAAAAAGGATTAAATTAAAAAGAAACACACACAAACAATCACAAATAAATTTATTCAAAAAGCAAAAACTCGAAAGTCCATTTCTTCTTTCTATTTTTGGAATAATTTTTCGGCAAAACAAAAAAAAATTACCGTTTTACCACCAAAAATACGAAGAAAAAAAACTTAGAAAAATCCAAAAAAATATAGAAAAAAATGTTATTAAATAATTTAAAAAATTTCCAACACGACATTCAACGAAAATCAATGATGAACCGAACTGACGTCCTTGCGACCCAATTTCATACACACCCGCACCCTCCTCACCAACCTTCCATAACCTCACAACCTTTCCAACCATTGCATTCTCATACGTCCACGTTAAGTAGAGCAAATTTGCTACTTTACGTAACCGTTCGTAACTGGTACGATTTTCCTTCCCTAAACGGTGGTGGGTGGGTGAATTTGGTCGGCAGTTTCGAAATATTTTCCAATTCTAGAAACTATGCCGAAAAAGTGACGTAACCGAAGCAAATTTAAAGCGAAATTCCGTTCCGTTTGTCTACAACTGCTGACCTCTTTTTTCGAACTATTAAGGGTGGGTGGTAGTTATGCCAACGAAAGTCGCCACTAATCAAAAGTTGCAAAAATTTACTAGCCGATAACTCGTACGATATTTGGTTGGTCGTCTTACCATTTATTAATGGAGGACCATTACATTTAAGAGCAAGAAGTCACAGGGTGGTCAGCGATTCACACAAGAACAAACTGACATCATACTTTACAGTCACATGCCAGTCCCAAATACTCCATTGCCTCCTGGAGGCTTTACAGTCACATGCCAGTCCCAAAACACAACAAATAAAAGAACTTCAAAGTCGCCGCTAGGGCGAAATAATGCACAACGAAGCCAAGGTGGTGGTTACTGGCTGCTAGGCGATGACAAATATGTCGACCAGCCTAATTGGTAAGCAACCCCAACAATTGCACATTTGCATGCAAATAAATTCCTTTCACCTCATTTTTGCTGGCATTAATTTTATTAATTTTTCCTTTCCAACATTTCCAAACTCCCCTTTTTCTTTCCTTTTTTTCCGCTTCAACAATTTTATTGATTTAATTTTTTGTCGTTTTTTTCTTTTGGCTTTAGTTAATTTTCTACATTATTTTTCCAAGTTTTTATTATGCCTAGTTTTTTTTGTTGGAATATTTTATCGATAATTTTTTTTTTCAACGCAACCAATCCATTAACTACCCCCCCTCCCCCCAAGGAAATTTATCCTCGCAATATGGAAAGGGGTGGAACTTTGAACTTTGAACTTTGAACTTTAACATTTACTCTGCAATGCTATTATCAAAAGAAAATCATCGAATAGTGTGGCAATTTTCTAATCACATAATCCCTTCCCCTCAAACAACTATAAATATTATTTATTACGTTAACAGGGTGTGCGTAAATGTCTCTGTAGTCTTGTAATTCCAAATAAGTCACGTTTAATTACAGGGAAAAGAACACCGACACCATCCGAACGGAGACTAACAAACAGACGAGAAACCGAAACGGAAACAAAAAATTTTAACCTAACACTGTGAGATTATATTTTTTTTTAAAAAAAATAAAAAAAAACAAAAAGAATATTCGAAGTTCGGAGGGGAAAGGGGAAGCCTCGGGAGTAAAATTCAAAAAACAATCCCGAGTAAATATTAGCGAAAAATGAAAATAATTTCGTTCGAAATTACTTAACATTCGCGTTTTTGTGACTCGTTTCGCTTCTCTTTTCTTCCGTTCCGTTTTCGATTTCGTTCTCCATTTCGACCATTCCAATATTTCGTGTCCATCTCTCATCTGAAAAGGGAACACGATTCTCTTCTCACCGCCACCTTTCCTTCTCAATCTCTCTCGTTTTCTCATTTTTCTCGTCTTTCTCATTTTCTCTTTCCCGGCGAACACCGCTCTTGTCATCTCTTTCATCCGTTCGTCGTACCAAAACTATGACAAACGCTCCTTCTCACCGGTTCTAGTTTGGATTTTTTCGTAAATTTTTCCTTCATTTTTATTAAAACTAAAAAAAGTCCCATTTTTCAAACGTTTTATTTTAATTATTTACAAATTATCTGATTTTGTTTTTCTTTGATCAGAAAAAACCTGATAAAATTCTCCCTTGCCCCCTTAAAATTTTCGGCTACAAAATTTTACTATAACCTAAAAAAAAACCTTTTCCAATTTTCCTTGCAATTTTTTCACTTTTATTTCATATTCAATCCATCCACACCTTACTGTGGTCGTCTATAAATTTATCGAAATTATTCCACGAAAATTTCTAAACAAAAAACTAGAAAAATTAACAAAATAAAAATAAATAGAAAAGAAAAAAGAGAAGAAAAATGCCGAAAACTCCACCACCCACCACAGATGGGAAATATTTTTTTCTCTTTTTAAATAAGAAAGGAAAAATTCAAAAATTCATAAAAGAAATTTTAAAGAAGTTTTTTTTTTGTGTACGTAATTTGTTTTGGCGGTGCGGTAGGGGCGTAAGGGGGTTTGAGGGAGTGGGGTTAAAAATCGATACGTTCGAGAAATCAACGACGGGCATCAGACCCAGCCGAGGCTTTAATTCCGAAACGAGTATGTATGTACGGCTACCATTTGCGCTTTGAAACGAATCTTAAAAAAATACAAAAATAATCCAAAAAACTAGGAAGAGAAAAAAATTGTTTAAAAAAAATACTAATCTACCCCCCCTCCCCCTCCCCTCCTCCTCATCCATTTCATCACAAGGAAAACAACAAAGACCAAAAAAGGCAAATGTAAAAATCGGGAAAATCCGTTCTGAAAAGTCTCTTCTCGTATTGGTTTGTGCGTAAGTAAATTCTGGACGTCAGTGTGTGTGTGTGTGTAATTTTTTTTATTTTTCCGTTCACATTAAATTAAGAAAATTATTTTAAAACAATTAAAAATTAAGGGAATTTTTTTTTTTGGGGATATTTAAAGGAGTGAAAGGAGAGAAATTTAAAATATTTTGTAAAGCAAAATTTATGAGTTTTCAATGAAAAATCGAAATTAAAAATAATTTTAAACAAATACAAAAACTAAAAAATGAAAAATGACAAAATTCTACCGTTTTTTGCGAAGTTCTTTATGAAGAAAATTTTTTTCACAATTCTAATAATGAGTTGATTATTGATTAAATACAAAAAGAAAATGAAAAAAAAACTAAAACTACTGAACAACAACAAGACCTACAAAAAATGTGAGAAAAAAAAACTATTCGCCCACACCTTAAAAGCGTTTACAAACGTACCCAAAAACCCAATACAGCCCCTATTACTGGGGTGATGTCCTCCTCTTCCTCCTTTCTGATAAAATGGAAGACAGACGATACACACACCCACACACACACATAAATGTATACACAAAAATATAATTTTTTTTTCAAAAAATTTTAAAATACGTAAATTAAAAAAAAAATCCACGAGTGGAAAGGAGGATGTAAGCTTATTCGTAGTTCTTTGTTAGTTTTGGAAAGATTGTTTTTTTCTTTTATTTGTTCTTTTTGTTAATTCTAAAAACTGACTACAAGAAAATTTTAGCAAAAGAAAGAAAAAAAAGAAGCGGAAAGGAAATTTCAGGGGAGGAGGAGGAGGTGTTAGGCACGGGGTTCCGACATGAAAACTATTATTCCAAAAAAAAACTAAATTTTAAAGAGCAAAAAAAAAAAACAAACTAGGAATTAACAAGGAAAAATAAGGATTTTTTCAACAGCAAAAAAAAACACAATTTAATCAAAACAAAAATTTGGTATTTTTTTCAAGAAAATTTAAGTTTTTTTTTTCTTTCTAATAAAAATTAAAGTAAAATCATTATTTTTTTATTACAATTAAATATTTTAATTGTATTTATTTTGTCACTTGAAACAATTATTGGCAAAAGATCGGTTTTGTTGTTTTTTTTTGAAAGAAAAAAAATTAATTAATTAAAAAAATTCCCTTAGGAGAGGAAAAACTAATAAAATTAAAAGCTTTGGAAAATAAAGCAAGGGAAAAAGGGTTTTTGCGGTTTGTACAAAAAGAAAAAGAGGAAGAGGAGACAAATTAAAGGACAAACTCAGAGAGGATTGAAGAAAAAAATTATTACAAAAAAAAAGAGAAGAAAAGAGGAAATTTTCATAATTAAGGGTGAAAAGAAAATAAGAGAAAAATTGTTCAAGGGAAGAAAAAAAGCAAAATTTCTCTTATTCGTCTTTTTGGTGTAAATGTTATCAGCTCTGTCTCTTTCTAATTTGTTAGAATACATTTTTTTTTGTTTTTCTAGTTGAGCTTGTACTCAAAATTTTTACTTTCTTTTTTTTTCTTTTTTCTTTGCTTTGTACAAATTAAATTAATACGCAACATTTTTAATAGGGCTTACCTGATTTGAGTTTTTATCAAAGTTCTTGTCGTATTTTTTTTTTAATTATATTTTTTTATTTTTTTTTTGTTGTTTCTTTTGCTTTTGTCGTGTTTTTCGTCGATTTTCTTTTGGGCTTTTTTGATTTTTCGTTCTTTTTCGCGCACTCACACACTCCCACACAGAGGGCACTGTACACACCACGTAGAAAGAGAGACAACGAGAGAGCGTCAGTCAGTCAGTTGGCTAACAAGCGAGCGAGCGAGCGAGTCTCACTCGATACGATTAATGGTCGAAAAGTTCTTATTTCGTGTCTGCCCTATTTTCTAGAATGACTATTATTCGTTAGTGTGCGTGGGGACAAGTTAGAAGAAGGGTCGATAGAGAGAGCGCGCGCGTGTGTGTATGCGTGGCCGTGTATTCTTATACTTGACGACAAGGCAAATGGGTGAGTTTTCTTGAGAGAAGTTAAGACGAGATTGAAACGAACGTCTCTCCTTCAAAATAATCAATGCTTTTTTTCTTCTTGTGAGAATCTCTCAATTTTTGATTTGAAAACAATTTCTCGACTGTACACACCAACACACACGCACATATACCAGAACTTTTGGCCGAATTCTTTTCTACAATAAAATTTGATAAAAATCTTAGCACTGTTTTGCTCTTCAAGAAAATTAATTCACTTGCGTTAAAGAACCGAATTAATATGTATCAAAACTTTACAACTCCACCACCAGTCGTCGAATTTTTTTTTTTTATAAAAACGCACACACGCAAAAAAAATCCTGTTACGTTCCTGTTCTGTTCGTACTCTTTTTTTTTTTGCTCTCCTCCTTTGCTTTTCTATTTCCGTATGGATTTTCTTAAAAGACGATGATTTTTTTCAAATTTTTGACTCTCTCTTACGACGAGACTCGAATTAACTTGTTTGTAGTTATTTGGATTTTATTTTGTTTATTCGACAATTGCGCGATTTCTTATGCCGTTCACAAGACTACTTAGAATTTTGTTCTCTCACTAATTGAACGAATACTGTCAATCGACTGACCATGTCCGTCTGACAGTATTTTAAAGGTTGTCCAACTCCATACGAGCGAAAGAGAACGGCCTATCGAATTGTCGAAAATGAGATGGAGAACAATGCGAATTTCGAATTGTGGTGAGTTTCCTTAGATTGCTTGGAAAAAAAGAGAAATGAATTCGCCGCGTCTGCGGTCAGTGACATCTAGCGGAGTCTGACTGTGATAATAAGAAGCGGATTTAAATCAAAACAATTTCGTTAATTAGATAAATAAAAAAATAGGTACAAGTCATATTAGGCGTATTCCAATGGGCCTATTTTGCCACTCGCGAGTACTCCCGAGTAAGTGAGCAATGGAACGCAGAGCTTTCAGACAGAAGTAAAATATACTACTCATCTCTATGAGGTGGTGTAGATGAAGCTTTTTTGATAAGCTAAGCTTTCCCAATATAATTCGGCTATTATTTAGTAAAGCCAATATTACAGATAATTGTGCCTATCTAATCAAGTATGGTTTTGATCAAAGATAAATAACTTTACGAAGAAAAGAAAAAACGGTGACAAGAACCTCAATTTTAGCGGACTAATAATAAATTGTTATAAAACCAAAGGTTAACACCATAATAATAACACCTGGTTTATACATAAGATAACTTTTTTCGAAAAACAATTACGCAAACCTTACTCGTATTGGAAAAAACGGATACAATAACCATTGTAATTAGGATGTGGTTTTTATACAAGATAAATAACTGTTCTCAATCTGCAGATGCGCTTTTTTCTTTTCATTCCCGATCAAAGTTACAAACCATATTATCGACTTGATACCAGTTTGTATGGCGTCGTAGTTAAGTTTATTTGGTTTTCAGTTACCAAATAAACTTAATTAATTTTCTTTTTTTCTCTCAAATTGGATACCCCCGCGCCCTCTCTGGATGTAAAAGTACAAGGTTTTCCAATAAGAGTGATATGATTTCTAAGTAACGTTTCAGCCATTTGTAATATGTCCATGATCTGTCATTTTTTCGTCATTTATTCAGTAATGTTTACAATTTTGTAATAGAGAGATATATGCAAGAACAACGTTTACAATGCAATTTTATTATCAAAATAATCGTTCTACAATTGCAACTTTTCGAGCGCTTTTGCCATCTGAGTGGTGCGGTAAATAAACAAAACTGTCGATTCTGGTGCGAAAAAAATCCACAACTTATTCTTGAACACCCATTACATTCACCTAAATTGACAGTTTGGTGTGGTTTTTGGTCTGGTGGAATCATTGGTCCGTACTTATTTCGAAATGAAGTTGGTAACACCGTTACTGTCAATGGAGGGCGGTATAGATCGATGATAACCATTTTTTTATAGCCGAAATTGGAAGAAGTTGATTTTGACAACATCTGGTTCCAACAAGACGGGGCTACGTGCCACACAGCACGTCCAACAACCGAATTATTGCGAGAAAAGTTTGGAGATTCGATTATTTCAAGAAATTGTGACAATGAATGGCCTCCAAGAAGTTGTGATTTAACACCATTAGACTATTTCTTGTGGCGTTATTTGAAGTCATTGGTCTTTAGCAATACACTAGACTCTCTTCAAGCTTTAGAAGTCAATATTGAACGTGCTATTCATGACATACGACTTGATTTAGTGGAAAAAGTGCTCGAAAATTGGGTTCATCGAATTCGTTCCTGCAAAAGAAGTCGTGGAGGCCATTTGAATGACGTTTTATTCAGAACTTAATTGTATCGATTGTACTTCACATTAAATAAAAAACATTTGAATTTCCTTAACAATTAGTGTATTTTTTTTAAAACAGAAATCATATTACTCCTTTTGCAAAAATCTATATAAAACTATTTCTCCTACACCTATGTGTATTTTTTATTTTTTTAAAAACACCCTTCCTTAATTACGGATTTTGAAAAAACGTCGTCATTTTTGTATGCAGGAAATTACCTGACGAAAAAATTAAAAAATTTTTTCGGTGCATTAAACTAACGAAAAAATTTCGTTTTTTTTTATAATTTTCGTTTTTGTGTAATTTTTGATTTTTTTAAAATGCGATTTTTGTGCAAAATATATTAAAATGTTAATTTTTCAAATGATAAATTTTAAAATTTGCGATTATTTGATTCAATTTGCGATTTGTTCTATAAAACTTAAAATATTTTCGTTACTTGTTTTGTTAAAATTTTCGATGTTTTTGGTTAAGTTTTCAATATTTTCTGTTGAATTGTTGCGGATGTTTTTGTTTAAATCTGTGCGGTTTGAGTAATAACATCAATTAATGAATACTCCAAAAAACATTGAATCAATGGCGCATTAACAACACTATTCGAATAATTGTTCTTTTGTAAAGCAGAAAAATAAATACGCAAACGAAGCAGGTGATGACGTCATAATTTTTACGAAAAATAGTTTCTGAAGGATATCTAATAAAATTTGTGCGTGCTTGGAATTTGTCAGGTTTTCAAATTTTGATAGTCGACAATATTTTTACGTAGCATTGAATTTTGAAAGATAGTTTTTTATTTTTGTTTTTCTTTTAAATGGTTTTTCTTCTTGAACGTTTTTGCCTAAAGAAATTTCTAATTTTTCAATAATGTTTTACTCAAAATCATTAAAAATTTATTAAATTTACCCAATTTTTTTTTACAAAAAAGCCTTTGTTTTGGCATTAAAATAAAAGTAAAACCTTTGGACCCCCGTTTAACAGTTTTGAAATTGCCGTTTCCAGGTAAGAGCCACTGGAACCCTTCAGAAATCGATTTTGGATGCTTAATTGCCAAAAAAAAAATATCTTCAAAGGGATTTTCTGCAATTTCTGTTTTTCTTACAAATTTATCTAGTACCCTTCGATTATAAAGGAACTTCACAAAAATTCTGTCCAAATTTTATTGGTAAAGAGAAACATGGTAGAATGACCGTTAACGGTTGTAGAGTTAATACGATCACAACAAACGAGAAAAATTCCAAAAGAAATTTAAATCAAATTATTTATATTAACATTGTATTAATAGTTATAATAATAATAATAATAATAATAATAATAATTTAAATATACAATAATAATTTTAATAACAGTTAATAAATTATTAGTTTCAAATTAATGATATTGGGTTAAAATGATAAAATTGATAAAAACAATTTTTAAAATAGGAACAATTGCAAATAAACACGTGCAAATGCAGATTTTTATTATAAAAAAATTAAAAAGGGAAAAATGTATTTAAAATAATTTATAAAGACAACCAATTAAATTAATTCAAACAAAGAGTAATCTAAACACATAAATAATTTAAAAAAAAAAACAAGCAAAAGCACAGATGAAAGTAATATATTTATACCAAAATTCATAAATAATAATAGTTATTATTCAAAAAAAAGGACAACGAAAAAATGTATACACCCAAAAAAAAAATGTCAGCAAAATTTTAATTATAAAAAATAAAAAAAAATAGTAATTAATATATAGAAAAAAAAAAATATAAATAATAAAAATTCAAAAAAGCCAAGACAATTTTTATGAGATAAAAATCAATAAAATTGCATGCATAAACTTAAAAAAGAAAAACTTTAAATAAAAAATTGACAAAAAAATTAACGGAAAATTAAAAAAATTTGTTTTTTTAATTTTGAAAACATCAAAAATTGTATTTAATGCAATTACAACAAATTTTGAATTGAATTCCCGTTCTGAATTGTTGTTGTTTTTTCTTATTTAAAAAGCAACTAATCGAAATGGGACACAACCTTAATATTGTTAGCTTTTTCTCAATTTCTCCCGTCCAGCAGCAAATCATCGCAAACCAAACGAAAATTCACAATTCCCAACCGTCTATGAACGATTACAGCAGCTTGGGTATATCCCCAACCATAAAATTAGCCTTTTTTCTTGTGGAAAACACAACCAGTCTTCTACGAACGCCCATATTTGGTTAGTAATTTATTACAAAATAATCGATTGCGATGCATGCCTGCCTGATCGGTATCACGTCTGAGTCTATTTTTAGATGAAACTGACCGCTTAGTATTCACCCTCAAATACCCTCTCGCAACGACGGGCGTTTTTATATCTAAAAGTTAGAAAGGTAACTTTAGACGGCCGGTTTAGGTGTCATTTAAAAACCAACAGAAAAAATTAATTTGAATAAAAGACAAAAACGAGAACGTGTTCGCAACACAAAGTATAATTTAACAAAAAAATTCAAAATTAATCAATCGAACGCTTTCGATGAGCGGCTTAGCGATAAAAAGTTTCCGAACCAGTTTCAGTTTTTCAGTTTTAGTTTAGTCCACATTTACTGTGACCGGTCAAAAACTTGATATAACCTAGAGGAGGTCTTTTGCAGCTCCATGCATGCTGATAGTGCGAGTTCATAAACAAAAAAAAAGTGAATGTGGGCTGCTCCGATGTTATTACGGAAAAACGGTGACATAACATAAGCTGCCGGACCAGATTGCTTTCGTATCCGAAGTTTGACCTTATTTACCATTATTCGATCCGATATCAGATCGGATGGCTGGCGCAGAACCGTTTTCAAGGTCGTTGCAATCGAACTCCAAAAGTTTCTCGATTCCGCCTGTATGGGTTCCTCATAGCATGGGAAATCCCCAATTCCAAATCGAAACGCGCCCAGTCGCCATTTCTCCTTCTTCTTCTAATTACAACGACTAATTACCCTCCACTTTTCCGACTCTATTTACGTTCGCAAACGAAAGAAATTATTCCGCTTTCATTATTACAGAACGCACTATCGATTTTTATATTTTTTTTTACATTATTATCGGTGTTTGTTTCGTTTACATTTGAATAATTAGCTACCAAGAATTATAAAGTGAACCTGGTAAAAAACGACAAAAAATGTTGTTCAGCCCGTTTGAAAATTCTAAGAATTTTTTCTATTGCCGTCAATATTTTACCGTAGATTTATTAGCATTCGTTAATCAGATTCGCTTACAGGTACAATGAGTTGTTGAGCCTACAAATTGAAATGATGGAAGTGAATCTCAAAAGTAGACAAAAAATACGTGATAAAAGCGAGAGAATTTCTTCCTATTGCATAGTCACTTATGTAAAAAATACACAACGTACAGGGCCAACCTCCTCCATCCCCCAAAACAATCACAAACAATACTCGCCTGACGTCCTTACAATAGTGTACCAACATTTTATTCTTTTAATTGAGACAAAAATAAGTCCAACACAAGAAATACTTAGGAAATTTTAAAAATTCGATGAAAACAAAATTCAACTTCTACTGGCAATGGGCGGATTTGGGTGTCTTTTAGTTGACCCCAAAAGGTATGAGTTATCGTGGCACTTCAAAAATTTTTTTATTTTTATATGATAATTTTTTTAAAAATAAGTTTGTGGGACAAATATTATTTTTTTTAAGACAGAAAATAT
The DNA here is from genome assembly GCA_958298945.1 of Atherix ibis. NCBI lineage: Eukaryota > Metazoa > Arthropoda > Insecta > Diptera > Athericidae > Atherix > Atherix ibis. The sequence continues at coordinate 672,988 of OY282607.1, read as the reverse complement.
AATTATTATATTTTGTAGGATAAAATATTTAGTTTACTTTATTGTAGAGAAAAAAAATACTTTTTTGAAATATAAAAAAAAAATTTTAGGACAAAAAATGTAGTTTTTTTAGGATCGAAAATTTGTTTTTTTTTATTTTCTGAGTCCATAAAATTTGATTTTCCTCGTTGCGCCACAATAACTTGTTGTTTAAGACTGAGCTTCAGTTTTCTAGGAGAAAAAATTTTATCTCTTTTTTTTTTAGATGACATGCCTTTTTATAGAGATAAAAAATCAGGTTTTTGATAAGACGTAAAAGGTTTTTTTTCAATTAGTAAATATCACCACCAAAAATTGTAATTTTATAAGTAGCGTTTTTGACTTTAAAATTTAAAATTAGCGGTTTTGAAAATTTAAGCAAAAAGTTTCAGAAGCACTCAAATTGGATGCAGTAGGAGATGCACCAAAAATGATTACAGATCGAGAAGTACTAAAATTGGATGCAGTTTGAGAAGCACTGAAATTGGTTCCATTTTGAGAAGCACTGAAATTGGATGCAATTTGAGAATCGCCAAAAATAATTACAAATTGTGAAGCACTGAAATTGGTAGCAGTTTGAGTAGCAGTGAAGTCAGGTACATTTCGAGAAACACTGAAATATGATGCAGTTTGAGAAGCACCAAAAATGGTTACAGAATGAGAAGTACTTAAATTGGTTACATTTTGAAAATCACTAAAATCAGTTACATTTTGAGAAGCACTGAAACTGGTTACATTTTGATAAGCACCAAATATGCTTACAGGTTGAGAAGCACTGAAATTGGATGCAGTTTGAAAATCACTAAAATCAGTTACATTTTGAGAATCACCAAAAATTTGTTCAAGTTTGGGCACAATTGAAGCGGATGACCTGGATTTGTGCAGTATTCCCGATTTTTTTTCTTTTATTCAAAGTTTTTTTCACAAAAATTCTTAACTTGAAATTAGCCTAAAAACTTTTTTAATTTTTTATTTATTTTTATCAAAGGAATCAGATTAATTGGAAATAATTTTAAAAGCTGTTGTTGTTGTTTGTTATCATTTCAAATAATATTACTACTAAAATATGTATTATGAGCGCCACAACACTAAATGCCATTTCAAAATAAAAGTAAAAATGGAAAGAAAAATGTTTTTTTTAGGAACTAGCATAGAACAATGGCTTTTTTACTTAAAATATTTTTACTGAACACAATTTTACCAGAATTAATTTTTACTAAAAAATTCATATTTTTTAGGTTATTTTTCAGTGTGCAAAAAACTCAATAGATGGTAGCAGAAGCGCCACCATATGATGAATGACGAATTTGCCGCATTGACTTCTATATAAAAGTGCATGGAAAAAATTCCTTTATTCGAATCGGTATACATGGAATGTCTTTTTCACTTCTTATCTGAAATACGAGAATGACCATTGCTATTTTGAACTTCTAGACTTTAAGAATGAGAACCTTTCGCAAAACAGAATTTAAAGACGCCTGAGAGAGTTCTTCTTATTTCTTCATTAAAAGCTTGAAGGGCTTTAACCTTGCTGAATTGTTTTAAATGGAACCTTTTTATGCCCTGATCTTAAAAGATTTTTCAAATTAGATTTTATTAGTTGTTGTAGGTAGTGTGATAAAAATTATATCATACAAAATTTTCTGAAAACTCTCCTCCCAAATATGGTTAAAAAAGTGGAATATATTTTTGCTGAACATAATTTTTACCAGAATTAATTTTTACTAAAAAATTATTTTTTTTAGGTTATTTTTCAGTGCGCAAAAAACTCAATAGATGGTAGCAGAAGCGCCAGCATATGTTGAATGACGAATTCACCGCATATAAAAGTGCATGAAAAAAATTTCTTCATTTTTGCTGAACACAAATAACGTCCTGGCGAGATCAACGATGTTTATTTACACTGCAAACTCGGATTTAATTAGCAGACATTTTTACACAAACTAAATAAAATAATTTTGCTTTAGAATCAAATGATACCTTTGTCAATAGTCAAATTATTTTTAGTCTAGGGCCGTTTTTCTTTTATTGGACTAAAAATTGGATTATCTAAAAAAGAAAAATTTTCCCCGACAAGGTTGGATAAAGCTTTCTTTTGGAGGTAGTCCCGTTTTGCGGCAGGAAGAAATGGAACTTCTGCAATTATTGAGTAGCATTTTTCATCATTAATAATACCCAAACAACTGAGGTATGTAAATGAGGGATTTATCAGAAAAAGATTGAATATTTCGTGAGTACCCAAAAAGCAGAAATAACGAAAGTCAATAATTCACGAGTAGGCAGACTATTAATGGTGGCAATTTGTAAATAAGACGTCACTTCTTTGTTTGCTGATTTCATATTTTTTTTCTGCTGTTTTTCGTTTTGCTTATGGAAAATTTAAATTCAATTAGGTTTACCGAACTACTCCATGGCACTTACCACACCCTCCACCCCCCGCGTAAACTTTAAACGACATTTGAAAAAAAAATTGTTTTTCTGTTTCTTCAAATATTTTTTTTTGCGGATGGGCTTTTTGCTTTTTGTGTGAGCGCTAAAATTTGACTGGTTGTATACAGGTGCCGGTGTCACCTTCACTTTATTCCAAATCCGATTGAGTCTGATTAATATGACGTTTGAGATGCACGGAAAGAAAAAGAAAAACCTGAAAATAACCTTTAGAAAAAATTGTGACAGCAATTAAATCACCAAACTTAATTCCAAATAAAGAATGATTAGTTCAAGGTTGCTAATATCCCTCCACCTTTAAATACCTTCATATGCTGGCATACACCTTACCTTCTTCCAACCTCTTTTATCGTCACTTTCATATCATTAATTCCAACTCGATTCTTCTCAATCTTTGAGTAACATTTGCAAAATCATTAATAATAATTATTTGAGTAAAAGCATCAACAAAAAAAATAGACATAATTTTTCCTTAAAGAAACCAGTTTCAGATTCTGAACCGTAATCAAACCCACAGAAAAATTGTCCGATTGTCAGTGATTATGCTTACTCATCATAGCCCATCAAATGATAGGAGAAAAAAAGCCCCAATGGCAAATTTTATTCATTGTAAAAAAAAGGCAAAAACAAAAAATGTCTGCCTCGTTAGATATTCTTCACCAAAAAAACTATTTTTAATAATTTCTCATAAATTATTGCAAAGTAATTGTGCTTATAGAATAAGATAGTAAAAACTTCGGTTTTCTTAAAGCTACGCAGCAATTTTACCAAAAAAACGTATTTTTAATTTTGTATTTAAAAAAAAGGTTGTTGTTTTTTTTTAAATAAAAGTAAATTTTGTTCCTAAAAAAAATTGGCTCTTTGTGCTGTTAAAAATCATCAATATTACTTATAATTTTAAGTGGTCCTTTTTATTGAAAAATATATATATATATATATACGTGTATGTGAGAGAAAGAAAAGTCTTTGACAATGGAAATAATTAAAATCCACTCGATGGTGGCAGAAAATATATTCAAAAATACTCAATCTCTTAGAGAAGAACAGAAAATATATTCAAAAATTCCAAGGCCATTTGGTGACACACAACGCAGATATTATCAAATCAGACAAAAATTCCAGCATTTATTATTGCGGAGATTTTTTTTGATACCAACCAAAATGTTTTTGGCAAATTTTACTAATAAATTAAAAACTCTATACAAAACTTACCGATTTCAAATTTAAACTAATCTTTATCTTTTATTTTCGTTTTCGTTTTATATGTGTATGGTTATTTTTTGGCTAGTTTCTCGTTTCTAATTTTTTCTTTATTTAATAGAAACATATTTTTTGTTGTTATATTTGGTAAATATATACAAAATTTTATATATTTCAATGCAAATAATAATCAAACGTTGAAAAATTGACATAAACATCTCAGCGCCATTTTAATTCGTTAGCAAAATAACGACAAACAGCTGATAGATTTCTTTATTTAAAAAAAAAAAACATTCCTACTTAAATCTAATAAAATACCAAATCAAACATAAAAATATAATAATTATCAAAAAGGAAATAAAAACGAGTCCACATTATTTATGTCTTAATAATTATAGAAGAAATGAGAATAAAAAACCAAAAAACTTACTCGATTTTATCGGTTCTGTCTTCCATTTCCATTTCCATTTCCACTTCGTTCTCGTTAAAGTTATTCTCAGGCAATTTCAAATCGAAATCGTGTTGGAATCCTTTATTAATGATTCCACCTAATTCACCACGTCGATGATTTCCTAAACACGATGGCCGTTTCGTTTCCGATATTCGCGTCATTATTTCACCAACGCGCACACACGTCAATTTTCAAATTTGATTCGCCCCGCACACCGTGTTTTCACGAACAGGTTCAACTGTCAAAGTACTACTGCTGCCACCACTTTTAATAACACCAACCAATCGATTTGTCATTTAGAGCACACACTACACTTTATTCAACAACAAAAAATATATAATTACGTATATTTGAAATGAGAGAGCAAAAAAAAATTCAACAACTTTGATTGTTTTGCCGTTAATTATAGTTTATTGTTTATTTTTGTTTTGAACTTGAAAAGTCACGCATCTTATTTGGTTGAATTTTTTTTCTGCTTTTCAGTGTAGGCTTTTTATTTTGTTTTTTTTTTTACATTTGTTAATATTATTATTATTATTACAGTATAATTGTTTTTTTTTTAAATTTAAATAATTTTTTGGTGCACTTTTACACTTACACTTTTTTCACTATTTATTTATGTTTTTTTTTACATATTCTGATACGTAGAAAAATTCTCTTAATTTACACTTTACTAGAATTTTTTTGTTTTTTTACCTTTAATTAAATTAAATTAGATTTACGTTTAAAAAAAACCTCCCTCACAAATCGAATCTGTGTATTTTTTTAATAATACAATCTGATTAATAAATAAATTTTCTTTTAGGAAAAGAAAGAAATTATTTATTGAAAAAAAAAAATTTAGAAATTTCAAAACGAAAAAAAAAATTTGGAATTTGAATGAGCACAAAAGAACACCGACAACATTAACACCTGAACATTAGCGAAAATCAATGCGAGAACGCCAACGGTCCGTTTCGAGCATACGACCTGCTCGTATGACAGCCACTTTTGGTATTAATCCACCTAAACTATTGCCAAAGTGAAGAAGATGACCATACATACCCAAAGTCTCCGGTATGTTTAAATTGTATTTTTTTGTCGTTTTTCAAAATAGTTTTTTTTAATTTTTACTAGCGTATTATTTAGTTTAACAAAATAACATAAGTAATAATAAGTTAATAATAACAATAATGAAGAAAAACCAAAAATTCAAAAGTAGCGGCAAAAAAAAACACAAGACAAGTCAATATGAAAAATGAGGTTTATCGGTTGCGCGGCTGAAACTTGAATTATTCGTCGAGTAAAATTATTCTTTTTTTTTTTTTTTTTTTTAACGGATTGTCGTACTTTTTAGTTTTGTTTCTCTCCAGAAAATGATTGTGAGAAAAAATTGCTTTTTGTTGATTTCTTTTTATTTTATTTTATTTGATTTTTGTTTTGATTTTCTTGTTTGCAAATTGAAAAATGTCGAAAAAATTTCCATAGGCATACATCCATGCGACATCTTTTACTTTTATAATTTTTTTTTTGTATTTTTTAGAAAGTAAAATGTTAGTAAACGAATAAAAGTTAATAATCTACAGAGTGTGGGGAGAGAAAGAAGAAAAAATTGATATACCCGCGGGAGGCAATACAAATCGATGTGGGTTAAGGGAAAAAATGAGAAGCCTATGGCAATTTAATATTGTTTTTATTGTCAATTGAATTGTTTTTTTTGTTATTGGTATTATTAAAATTACGCACATACGCGTGCAGTGGTGCCAACTATGCCGAACCAATAGACTTTTCGAAACATGAAATCAATAATAGCAATGCAATCAAATCAAATCAAATTAAATACAAATTAGCAAAAGCCAAAATAAAGAAAAGAAGAAAAAAAACATTTCGCCATACTTATTAGATGCGGCATTACGCTACTAGCTTTCAAATATGATCAATTTTTTTGTTTTTCTTTTTTCTTTTTCAATGGAATTTTTGGGTATTTTTTCAACTAAAATCCATAAATTTATGAACAAACCTTCTATTAAAAATTAAAAGAAAAAGTTTTATTTTTTGTAATTTTCGGTAAATGTTTAAAAGACAAACATTTTTATTATGGCTCAAATTTTATTGTAAATTGCTTAAAACACTTTTAATTTCAACAAATTTAACGATTACGATTCACACAGAATAATAATCAGATTTTTTTTATAAAAAGAAAAATAAATAAAATAAAATTTTCTGGAATTTCTATTCATAGTTAGATTATTTTTGTTGTTTGTTTTTTGGTTTTTTCTTTTAAATAAAATATCAGATACAAAGTTGCTCAAGGCGGTATGAAAAACTTGAAAAGACTGCACATTTAAGAAATCATAAAAAAAAATTTTAACTGGCAAATTTAGTTTGGTATTTCGGGTTATGTTCTGAAAAATATGATCGACAAATTAGACATTTAAATTTAATTTCCGAGTTTACTACTGATATTCAGTATATTCGCGATAGTTCCAAAATAGTCGATTGTGTTTTATCGCATATTTTCGACAGTAATATTGGGTAAATTACTACCAACAACAACATATGTTTTGAGACGCAGGAGAACGAAGATAAAGAGATTTAATTGATAACAATTGTACAGGAAATATTACTTATCCTTCCTCGAATTTCAAAAATTCGGTGCAATTATCGCACATACGAGGTCTGTTCAAAAAGTATCATGAATTTTGTGTTTTTTTTCAAAAATTATTTATTTATTCATGAATATCTATTTTGTCCCCTTTAAATTAATCCCCACCAGATATTATACACTTGTGCCAACGTTTTTTCCAATTCTCGAAGGAAATTTCCCCGGCAAGCTCTCTTAATTTTTAGCAAGTCATTAAAGGTGGAAGACGTCACCCTCAAGTTGGCATAATCTCTCGAGTTGCCTAAAGTACAGTACCGAGTTAACAGTTTAAGCGAACGGTAGCAGTTCATTATAGAAGATTCCCTTCCAGTCCCACCATACATATTGAATAACGTTATTGGCCTTCAATACCGGCTTTGAAATTGTTCCTCTCTCTTTTCCCAAGATCTCTTTCAAACGATATTATCGTATTTTACACATTTTTCATCGCCAGGTATGATTCGCTTCAGAAATAGCTCGATTTCATTGCGCTGCAGCAGCGTATCTTGTTTTCCACACTCTAGATAGAGAGATTTCGTTTTTAACAACACCTTATTGGGGACTACATAAAGTGATTAAGAGAGGTCCCAAAACTATCCTAGTTCAAGTTGGCCATATTTGTAAAAACTCTTCGGTGGACAAATTGAAGCCCCGCTCATAAGAATACAAATTCTGCTTAGTTGCAATTCGTATTCCTTATTACCTTTTTATTTAAATTGTGTTTTTATTTTATTTTAAACAGTATAGACTTAGGAATTTTAAATGGACCATAATACCTGAAATTTTTCGAAAAGTTATTGGAAAATGTATAGACCACGACTGTACGAAGCAGAAAATATCCACCATTTGCGAGATATTAGTTTTCATAATTACACCAAAAATATTCCCTATTTATATACCATACTTTGAAAAAATAAAAATAATTATTATCGCTTGAATAAAACGGTTATAAAGAATTCAACGCCCAACATTCATTTTGGGCCACCCTGTATGATATCAAAGGAGGTAAATTTTAATTTGTCCTCATAATTCCGTAATTTCGGAGGTGCTGTGACGTAGTATACTGGTAACTATAGTGTGTACTGGAATCAGGATATACTGTAGTGCATATTGTGCACTACAATTAACAAAATTATTCATTTTAACCAAGTTGGTTGAGGCTTAAATTTTGCTTGTTTCATTATTAATTTAACAAGTAAGTTAAGTTATTCGAGTTTTAAGTAGTCAAGAGACATAGAAATATTAATAAACTGGTTTTTTTTTGAATAAATAAAACTATGTTGTTGATAAATGAATTGTAAATGAAAAAGTTTTCTTTAATTATTAACTAACGGAGTAATTTTTTTTTAATTTTTAAATTGTTTAAAAATTTTAATTTTAAAAAGTTGTTTTTTTCTTTAAAAGAGATTTTTTGTCTTCTAATTAATTATAACGAGTGAGATAATTAAAAATAAGCAATTCTTAATATTTAGCTGATCGGCATGTACTCAAAATAAGCGTGAAAAGGTGAGTGCGCATGGGTCTACGTACCGTGGCACTGGTGGCTGCATTAAAATTTGAGTATCGTCGCAAAAGTTTGCGGAATAAATTTCTGATATAAACAGGTTGCTGCTGCTACTACTGATATTGGGTCACCGTCGATGGTATTTCCATAAGCTATTAGACCAGTTACAGTCGTGGGGACCAGACCCAATCATCAACATAACAAGAATCGTTTTTATTGATTACGAAAACTTCAAAACAAGCTAATTAACCATTAGGTATATCCAGTCAAAATGTACGAGTACCAAATGCGATTTTATGGGATTAGAAAAATATCCACTTAATATTAGTTACTTATTTGAAAAAAAAATAATAACAATTTACTATCTTCTAATGAAAACGTAGAAAATTCGTATAAAAAAGGTATAATCACTTTTTGGTATTTGATTTTTAATATGCTTAAAACTGAGCATATAATAATATTTAAAAAAAAAAAATTTGAATTTAGTTATGGCACATAATCTAGAAAAAATAAATGCTTAAAAATTTGTTTTTTTTTAAATATTTTTAAATTATTATTACAGTGTATCTTTTTCTTGTAAGTATAACGAAAGAAGGCAGAGGGAATAGTAAGCGGAAAAAGAATTCCTGTCTTAAATAGAAAACTCTTACCAAAAAAAAAAAATTTAATTTTGCTGACCAATGGAACAAAAATTAGCAACTCAGCAAAAACAAATTAGGGAAAAAATAAAATTGCAAAAATAGCCTTACAATCTCTGTCGGATATGTGCAACACTGAAAATACTACTTTTAAGATAAAAAACAAAAATTAATAAGATTTAAAAAAAAAACCAAAAAAATAAAGGTGAAAATATTTTTAAAAAATAACTTGTTTTGATGCTTTTCAAAATTCTTTCCTCTTAACTCTTTATCGGTTTGGATTAGTTGTTTTTTTTTTAAAATTTACCCTTGCATATGGCGATAACGGAAATGTGTTGATTGTCAAAAAGGCGGTTAACAGTCAATAATCACGTTTTCAGTGGTTGGCAAAATGTAAATGCCAAAAATTAAAAACAAAATCTTTTAGAAATGAAAGAGAGAGAAAAGATCAAATAAGAGATGGTGCAGATTGAAAAAGAGAATAACCTTGCCTGCTTACTGAACACGAATGGATGTACGTGGGCTACTATATATATTTCTGGCCTAATAATGAAAATGCGAATATTTATCAACGAAAAAGGTTTTATTGTTTTTCAAAATATTCTCCATCAAGATTTATACACTTTTGCATGCGCTCAAACCAATTTTCGAAGCACTTTTTCCACTCCGATTGAGACACCTCCAAAACATGGTTTTTGAATGCTTCAACAGCATCTTCTGGCGACGAAAATTAAAAAGAAGTCATTGGGTGCCAAGTCAGGGCTGTACGGAGGATGACCCATCAATTCGACGTTTTGTCCGGTCAAAAAGGCGCTGGTTTGAGCCGATGTGTGAGAGCTCGCATTGTCATGGTGCACAATGATTCGACTTCTCTTGTTCGTTTTTCGAATTTCTCCGAAGACTTCAGGCAAACAAATGGTGGTGTACCACTCAGAATTGACCGTCCTACGTTGCACAAGCGGAACAGTCGCCACATGACCAGTTTTGCCAAAGAAACAAGCGACCATTTGCTTCGAAGTGCTTCTTCCACGAACAACTTTCGTTGGATTTGACTCGTCTTGGAAGACCCACACGGTCGATTGCTGTTTTGTTTCGGGCTCATACGCATAGATCCATGATTCGTCACCTGTGACGATCTTATAAACGTCTTTTGAAGCACCGCGATCGTATTTTTTCAGCATTTCTTTACACCAATCCACACGAGCCTTTTTTTGAGCGATTGTCAAATTGTGCGGGATCCAACGAGAACAAACCTTTTTTACGGCCAGGTGTTCATGCAATATCGAATGTATGCTGGTGGGAGAAATGCCTAGGCATGCCTCTATCTCACGGTATGTCACATGACGGTCTTGCATTATCAGTTCACGTACGGCATCGATGTTTTCTGGAACAACGGCTGTTTTTGGACGACCTTCACGGAATTCGTCTTTGAGCGAGCGTCGGCCACGATTGAATTCGTTGTACCAGTTTTTCACAGTGCTATAGGATGGTGCTTCATAGCCATACAAAGATTTAAGTTCATCGATGCACTCTTGTCGTGATAATCCACGTCGAAAGTTGTGAAAAATGATCGCACGAAAATGTTCACGAGTTAATTCCATTTTTTTGCCAAATTGATTTTTTCAAGTCACTGTAAACAACACAAATGATAGTCGTACGTCAAAACGTTCTGAGTACGTTTATGCTAAAAAATGTCAAACTTTCCAATGGAAATGTCAGATCGCACCTGGCAACACTTAGTGTTGCCTAGGCCAGAAATATATATAGTAGCCTACGTATATTCTGCACACACCGAAGCATACACAACCAACCAAACAAACAAACAAATGCGATTAAAAAATTTGAACGTACGAGCATACTTATTTTCATATGAACGCATATACATATACGTATATGAGTATGACGATATGTCAACGACAAAATACATTTTTACATGTCACCCAAAAAAAAAAAACCTCATAATAACTAGTACGTAATGGGAAATTGAACATTTGTTTTTTGCTAAATTACAAACAACCCCTTTTCGAAATGGGTGCAGAGGGGCTAATAGTTTTTTTTATTATTTATTTACAATTTTTCTATCCTCTTTCTGTCATGTTATTTAATTTTGACAATTTTATGCCGCCCACCAGAAAAAAATATACAAAAAAATAAACAAAAAAAGTTTATTTGCTCAGTGACCGAGAAGTGAACAATGCTCATTATTCCATTGATCAGTAAACAATCTAATTCGCAACAATGCAAACACAAACAAACCAACAAGGCAATAAAAAAAAGCGATCGTCTTCAGTTGAATGATAATTGATTATTGGATGAGCTCTGATATTGAGGAATGTAGGAAAAGGACAAGTGATAGTGATCTGAATGAATCGTACTTCATAGAATAGAGTTTACTATTTATAAGCAGATACGGTGTACACATCGTAAGTATGCAGTTTTTAAAGAGGGAAAAGAAAAGAAAAAATGTACTCAATGTCATCAAGTCCTTACTGTATGCAATTTTGTACAGAGGTTTTTTCTCTTTCACTCAAATTATTTGCATTTTTTTTATAATTCAACTATTTTTTCAATTTAATTAAATTTTTTTTATTGATAACAAAAAAAAAGAATAACAAAAATAAGGCCTAGTCAAAATATTTTTATAAAATCTTTCAAAAAATTCCAAAAATAAAAAAATATTTGTTTTTTTCCAGTTTATTCTTTAAAGTTTTTATATTGTTTTTAAAAAGAAAATTTTTGAAATTAAAAAAGAAGGTAAAAATCTGGTCAAAAAAATGGTATCAGTAAAAAAAAAACAAAAAGAAAAATTATTTTTAGGATCAAAAAACTTTAATCTATTTTCTTTTAAATATTATTTTTAAGTTTCGTTTTAATAAAATTGAACAAATTTTTAAACCCATCGGAAATGACAGAAATTGGAAGCAGAAAGCGATGGATAGAGATGAATGGAGACAAATATTAAAGCAAGCCCAAAACGACACAGGAGAAGAAGAATGATAGAAAACAATGAAATTCTCAAAAGCGAAATTTATTTCTCCTAATAAGTCCAGAAAGATTTAAAAAAATGTTCGGGAAAAGCAGAAAAAAATTACAAAAAATGGGATATTTTTAAAACAAAATCCTCCTTAAGAAAATTAATAATAACAAAATTTATATTTTATTCGTAGTTTCAAAAAAACTACAAATAAAATATAAATTTTGTTATTATTAATTTTCTTAAGGAGGATTTAAAAAAAAAAAAACTTTTTCTTGTTTATTCTTAAAAGTTTTCATATTTTTTTAAAATAAAATTTTTGAAAAATTTAAAAAAACGTTTGCAGAGTTAAAAATTGCACAAATTATTTTTGACGAAAACCTATCTCTCAAAAACAATTTTAAATTTAAAAATGATTGCAATAAAATTTAAAATGATTTTTCGTTGAAAAATAATGAACTTCTTTATTGAAAAAGTAATTTTTTTCTATTCTTTCAGAAGGATTAAAGAAAATTTAGTAAACAGATTAAGAGCAATCGCAACAACAACAAAAAAACTACGCAATTTATGTTTAACCAGTTTTTTAAAGTGAATTTAAATGGAAAAATTATTAAAAAATCAAAAAAGAAATCGCAAAACAAAGTGGGACAGTCTCAAGGACTCCAAAAACAACAAATTAAATCACAAATAAAAATATTCGCAAATGAATCTAATATTTATTAATTAATCTACCCGAATTTTTCTTACTTTTTCAAATCAAACTCATAATTAATGGTCCCTTTTATTAGCCGAGTTCAAAACCTTTTCCCAACAACAATCAACGACCTTTTTTTATGATCAAAAATTCAATTTGTACTCGACTGTTTCTAGGCTAAAATAAGGTTAAATCATATAAATGAGCCCAACAGAACTCCAAGTTCAGATAAGAAAAACTAACGACAAAAAACTATGCATTAAAAGAAAATAAAACCAGAACAGAACAAAAAAGATAAACAGTAAAAAACTTTAATAAAAATTCAAATTAATTTTATTTATAGTAAATCTGATCGAATCAAAGAAGAACTTTTTATAAGAAATCAATTTTTTTTGGGGGAAAAAAACGGTAAGAAAAGAAGATAAGAAAAATAAAAACCGATAAATTATTAAAAAAATGTTTTCTTCTTTCTTTTGTCGAATAATATATTAAAACTTTAAGGCTGATTTGTTTTGTTTTTTTTTTAATTTCGATTTAGTATATAAAAAGAACCGTAAACAGAATTTCTTCTTATATATGCATATATGTTCATACATAGTCTCAATATTGTACGTAACCGGCTCAACGAGTTCTTTTAATTTATTCTTTTCAAAAATATACCAAAAAAAAAAGAAAATTTTTGAAGATATTTTTTTGTTAGTTTTGACATTTTCTTCTTTATTTTGTTGGCAAAAAAATATTATTTTTGCACGTGTCAAATGGTATATACGACACTCTAATAGTCATAAATATATAAGATAAATATCTAGGTAGATATACCCTATGTCCTAGGATGCACGATCAAATTTGTCAATTTTCCACTCGAAAATAAGGTGACCAAATAATAATAAAAAAAACAATAAAAACACAGAAGTAAAGTTCCTAGTTTTATTAGCAGGCATTAATAAAGTTTGATTTTAATGTGAAAAAAATCACCGAAAATTTAACGGCAACTCTTTATAGGGTAAACAAGGTAGATAATTATTTAATAACATTCATTTTACATTTTCTTTAACTTTGAACATACTAAAACTAAAAAAAAACAAACAAATTACAAAAAAATAACAAGCTTATTTGCACTTGTTTTTTTGTTGTTTTTTGATCAAATCTACCCAATTTCAATTCGAACACAATTGATTACAAGACGACACTAATCGATAATTATAATCAGGAAAAACCATATAAGAAAAAAATATTTTTATTACGATTTTTTTTATTTTTTAACAATAAATAAACTGTTTTATGATTAAAGAAGTTTACTTGCAAATCCGATAAAAATTTATTTGCAAATGCAATCAAAATTTATTCGCAAATCAGAAAAAAAACGTCGAACGTTCAACCTTTTCGTACAGTGGAGCCGCGACAACTGAAAACGTTCGTTTTTATCCCAACCGCCATAACTGATGATATCCACTGTCGCCAGAGCCGTTAAACAGTACGCATTTTGGTAAGTCTTGGCGGCCAGATTCATTTCGGTTCAATTCGAGTCCTACTACTGACAAATGATATGCAGATGTACCTGCGGCGGCTATACAAGTTGTTGTCCATTATTATTATTATTATTTTCATAATATCCCATTTTATTTATTTCGACTTTATGTGCACACATATATACAAACCATAGCTTGAGTTGATAGAAGAAGGAGAGCATGCATAACTGCTCAGAGTAGTTTTTGTCTTTTGTTATGTTTTTATATTCTAATATCTCTTTCATTTCGATGAGCACTGAGCATTTGGACCTTATATGTACACATCTGTAGAGGCCAGGTAGAATATGTACACTACTGTAGAGACCCCTAAGTGTTTTAACATATGAACAGTGGCTCACAAAAATATTCGAAAATTTTTCACAATTTTTTAAATATCTACAACTACATACAATTTGTAATAAGCCGATATTTTAAGGGAAGATAGAAAAACATGAATACGTGTAGCGGAAAGAAGAAGACTTTCATCGCCACACGTCATCGTCCACATACTTCGGCGCTACATACTAGAGTCACTAGTATTATGGTTTTCTAACTGCGGTATTATGATATTTTCGACCAAAATATTTTACTCAACCCAAAAAAGGCGTTGAAGTCACTCGCTTTACAAATTCTGCCATTAATTATATGATTTTGACATTGTCTTAAAATGTCCATGCCTTTGGTGCTGTCATAAAATGTGCGGAAGTCGACTTAAAATTTTCGAATTTTCTCCAGGATCTTTCGTGTCATGAAAATTTGGTCCGCTTTTGATCATCGGCCTTGCCTAAAGCCATACGAGCTCGTACATTAAGGCCTCAGACGTTAACTGACAATGTTTGATAACATTTTATAGGTGACATTAACTTGTACTTAAGATACGATAAGACGATATCCACTATTTATTGACATTTGGCAAATTAATCTGACAATAGGTTTGAAATTTTAATGAAGCATCCGCTATTTTTTCTGTTTCTTTAACTACTTCTCCTTGTTATCACTGCTGCTTCAAAAAATATATGCCGTTAAAATTGTAGCAACACACAATTTTTTATTCCTGGACATTAATTTCACAAAAATTAAAATCGTATATTTCTTCACTATTTCACGAAAAATAATAAGCTGTCAAACAAAAACAATATGGCGCTTATGTTTAGAAATAGAGAAGAACAAAATTCCGAATGACAACGAAAATGGCATGTAGTTTCTACTGTTCAAAATTTTTGAAAGCTTCACAATCTTTGGGAATGCATAAAATTCCGACGTCGATTTTATCTTGTGCATTCCCTTAAGACTGCAAATGTGTTTATCATTCAATTATACTTTATTTCTGATTCTGTCTTTGTCGTTGTAGTACTGCCACACATTTCAGTGTTTTCCTATATGGTAGCATCGTTGAAATTGAATTCAAAGTCACCATAAATGCATTTATGAGGTTAAGTAAAATTAAAAATTAAATTAACCACAAAATATAAATAATAATTTATTGAATCGAGCGTAATTCGCTAATTTCTAACAGCAATTGTGGTTGTCGTTTGACATTGTCCTCGGAATTTTATCCTTACCTAATGAGTGCACAAATTTTTTAAAGGCAGTTATATGATAATCGTGTAATCGGGAACATTTTACTTGCAAACGTAGCCCGACTAGATCATTGTCAGATTTTTTAAAGGCTTTAAAAATTCGATGAAATCTGGTAATTGTGAACTTACTTGTCAAATTATTTGTCTGGCAATGCTCATTGCCAGCTGATTGCCTGTCAGACATATATGTGCAAATGTTGCCAGATTCTGGCAATCGTCTAACCGTAATTTTACAAAAGAATCGACATATGAGGTACATAATCTACTCGACTGGAATATGTTTATGGTTCCTACCTTCCATAAAATCTGAAGGATGCTTTCCACGAAATTCTCGCCAACGGCTTTCTCAAACCTGACAGTTTCTTATCGATCGAACCACTGCCGTACAGACACTAAAATTTAATGTCAAACAAATATTCGTTAACAATTTTATAAGCCACTGTACGAGAGATCATCCGCAAATATCAAAACCATTTGCGCAACTGATATTGAGCACATGGGGGCAGATGAAGCTATCTATCCACGAAGTGCAGAAAATATACTCACCACATACACAGACACGCGCGCATACACGCACACATGCATTCTTTCAGTCTCTCTTAGTGGAAAAATAGTTCACTTTTTAACCAATTATATGAGGTGATGATTTTATGCAGACTCGCAAGAGTCACAGGTGACAATCTCGCAGGTAAATTTAAAAAAAAACCAAACTGGACAACTGGCAGTAATGCTCCATTGGGTATGTTTGTTCTCTAATATCAGCCGATGATCGTTCGTTCTCGGCTTGTACAGGTTTCTCTCAAAATTGGATTGTTCAATTGAAGGTGATTCCTTGTTCTAATCATGAACGACCGACCGCTGGACTGACCGACCCTAGCCTAGCGCATATTTCTGTGTAGACGAATCCCATCCCATTCGTATGGTCATCTTGATTCTAGGAATTATGCCGACCCCAACAATGTGATTATGCTTTTGTTGATTGTTTTTTCATACCGGATACCTCCTTTATTCCCTCACCCACCACTCGAACATACACCTTCTCAGGTATTACATTAGTTTTCCACAAGTTGTTACTAGACATATTTTATTCTTCAATTTTTTTTTTTTGGTTTGTTTTATTAACTCGGAGCCGGTTTAATCGCAATTGCAAAAATAAGCAGTTTTTTTCTTTCATTTTTTATTGAATAATGTGCACGTCCAGTCAAGATTAGTTGAATTATTACAATAAATAATAAACAATGTAATAATTCGTGAGATTCTTTTGGCTTTTCTATCTTCCTACATTCTTCTCCCTTCATCTCATCAGACGAGCCATACACTCGACCCCCCTCAACCAGTGTCAACCACGTTTTTATTATTAATTTTTTTTCGATGATTATTTAAATTTGTTTGCGTTTCCTTTTCTTTTTGTCTTTTTTATATTTTACACTGAAGATTATGTTAACAAAATAGTTTTGTTTATCAAAGCCAATTTCAAATCGCAGTTATTTTATGCTTGATTTTATTAACACGTTGTACGACTATTTTAATAGTGCCCAACGGTTAGGTGTGTGTGTCCGCTGTAAATTCCTTAAAGTCAATTGATTTGAATACAAATTAAACGTGCATGTTGGCACACCTGAACTTGTTGCATTGTCAACTGAAGAAAATAGAAACAAATTATAAACGGCAACTAAAATTCCTGTCAAAAATTAAACAAATTAAACACAATTACAATGAATAAAGAAATGTCATCTAATCAGTTTATTATTGATATTTTATTGTTAATTTAATTTTTAATTTTACTTAATCTCATATATGAATTTATGTCGCCTTTGATGTCAATTTCAACGATACTGCCACATAGGAAAACACTGAAATGTGTGGCAGTACTACAACGACAAAAACAGAATCAGAAATAAGGTAAAATTCAACGATAAAAATGTTTGGTATCTTACGGGAATGCACAAGATAAAAGCACGTCGGAATTTTGTGCATTCCTCTAAAACTATGAAGGTTTTTAAAAATTAAGCACAGCAACAACTGCATGCCAGTTTTGTTATCGTCGCCATATTGTTCTTCCCTATTTCTAAACATAAGCGCCATATTGTTTCTGTTTGACAGCTCATTATTTTTTGTGAAATAGTGAAGAAATTTTTATAAATAATAATTTTTATTGCAATTGTATTTAATTTTGAAGTAGTCAGTAAGTTGGGTTTGTATTTTAGGTAATTATTTTGTGTTAATAAATAATAATTGATAAAAAATCAGGAATTTTAGGCAGTTATTGGTACTGAACTATTTTTTTTTTTCAATTTAATTTCACTCGTAAACTTACATTTTGTTATTAACTAACATAAATAAAAAAATATAATTTTCAACTGCCCGTAATAAATTTAAATAGAAGAAAATTCAAAGAGAATAAAAACTGTTTCTTTTTTAGAGCCTTTTATGAATTAAAAATAGAAATAAAAATTGTCTACTAAATCTCATAAGTAAAATTCTCTCTTTTATAAAGACAAACTTTTTAATATGCAATATAATAATAAGTGTAATCCGCCTGATCTTTTGGACTTGACTTCGCCATGTACATAAGTCCACATCGGTTTGCGCATGTGTATGGAATCATTTGGATGGTCATACATAATTTAAGATTGGCTAAGAAATGCAAACAAGAAAATTTATTGCAACCAACAACTTACTGTGCATAGAAGCACGAATTCTAATTGATGGGAAATAGTAACGAAAGTGGCTGGTAGTAAATGCAATCGCTATGGCAATGGCACAGTAGTACTAGTAATACTGCCCGTTTGTTGGTTGGTGCCTTTGGGGCGCTGGGCTACTAAATTATCATATTGTAAAACAAGATTTCTGTCGAAGCTAAAAATAAATTTCTCCCTCACTGAATTAGTACGCTGAAATCGAGAGCTGAATTTCAAGATTCCGAATAGTAAAAACATCATGCGAATATAGTTACCGTCATTCGTTCGTTATCTTCACTAAACGTCCCCCACAACCCCACTGATAAGTACGTGCATGCTTGTTTCTGTGGACGATCATATTTACAACCGTTACCACTCGTATTTGGCGCATTTGCAGATAAAAGAAAAAGAAAACGCATTCGTCAAGATACAATAATTGCTCAATGACAACATTATTATTATGCCAGATCGATGGTTAAGCTGGTGAAAAGGATTGGACAGGGTGAGGTCATTATTTCCATTTTCGTTATTATTTCCATGCAAAAGAAAATTTTACTCAACTCGCATTTAGCCAATTTCGAAAGTAAATCTTCACAGTTTCGTGCAAATCATTTTAATATGACGAGTACTATTTACGTTCATTTAACTATCAATCAATCGGTAATTTCTGTACTATTTTTGGTTGAGAAGGGGGTGTGGAGGTTAATTAAATCCAAATCGGCACGTTTAGTTAAATATTTCACCATTTATGAGCAAGGTTTTTTTTCGAACAGGACACTGTTTAAGGTAAACCTATAAAAATTAGACGCCTAGGGAGAAAATTTAGAATAAATATTAAAATATGTCAATATGAAATTGATTAGTTTTGATTTCTTCCCAATATGGACCTTTACTGAGACATACACAAAATCATTTCGAAGAGACTGAACTGTCGTCCTTTGCATTTTTATAGTTTATTCTTAGTTTCTATTTTTATGTGTATTTTACAAAATATTTTTATTATTTGAAATACAAATATGAATAGTAATGTTTTGAAAATATTTTTAATAAAATAAGTGCAAAAAAAACTACAATGAAATATTTAAAAAAGAAGTCATCAAACCGAAAACTATTATTGCTGTCCAAAACATAAAAAATAATATTTATAAAAGATTTGTAAACTAGTATTTGATTTAAATTTAAAAATACTTAATCAATTTATAAGAAAATAAGAAAGTCAACAAAAAAATTCTGAGCGAACATTTCAATGGCAATTTCTGTTGTTGCGTTCATAAGCACGTACGTTGAGCTATTCATATTCGTACGACAGCGTTAATATGCGATCCGATGATGCGCGTTACTTTGCGATGGAAAGCTTTCTAAGTTTGATTTCAGACGAGAAGTTAAATACTGAAAGCGTACACAAAGAAGAATTATTTAGCACTTTTCCATTGATAATTAACACATTTCTTTAAATTTCTTTTAAGAATAGTTTTTCTTTTTCTTTTAAATATTTATCGTGGCAATAATTGAATGATATTAAAAATGATTTAAATAGTTCGGAAAGCTTTCACACAAGTTACTCATCGGCTTGAGCTTTTGTTTATTTAGCTTTGACAATTTTTTCCGATATTTTATAAATAAATTGAATAATTTATTAACGTAATCGCAGGGTTTTCTTTATGTGACCGTTTTTAAGAATGAAATATTTTAAGAAATTATAGGAAAAAAGAATTCTTTAGTTTGCATAAATTTAGAATAAAAAGTTTCAGACAATCAACCTGTTGCTGACCTAACACTCCGTCAGACTGATACCAATTCATCAGTTTAATAGTGTGTGTGAGTGCGAGTATTTTACGTCTGCTATTTATTTAACATACTCGCTTGAACGTATGCCTACATATGCACATACGTAACTTGAACATAAGTGATAAGAATTTAACCAATTTTGTTTTTTAAATGGTATTCGAACATAAAAATATATACAATATTATCAAGCGGGGCCACAGTTTTAGCTGATAATAATTTCTGGAGTTCACAATCGTTGGTGTGCTCTTGAGGAAATGCATTCGTATAAGGACGTTGTTTGTATGCGTACGCCCCAAACCGCGTGTTTCTTATGTCCGGCAGAATTGATAAAACGTGGCACTTTGTCATTGCACGCATGTTCCATGCTGACGTATCTTCTATCTCTTATTTGCCAGCTGATGGTGCCGCAGATTGCAGAACAAGGAAATAGGATAGCCGTTTATCGCGACCGTCAGCAACAGATTCATGAATGATATCAGCCAGCTTTTGGGGGAGGTGCTACAGAGGCTTTGCTTTTCCTTCTAGCCGCATTATGCCCTTTGCAACTGAAGAAGATGAAATGAAAATACGGAGCCTAAGTTCGTAAGGTGCACTGTTTGCACAGTTCGGCCTGAAAATATCTCACCTGATTCGAAAAAATTGTATTTGCCAAATTATGTCAACGCAAAATTTTCGATTACTACTCTAAATAGTTGCAAGTATCATACCTATTGTATTTATGTACATATATGTATCAGATAATTTGGGAACACAAAGAATTTTCCCCGTCGTCTAAACACAATCATAAACAATTGAATATTTGATGAAAAAGTTACTATTGATCTGATAACCTATTTTTATTGTCCGTTAACCGTTATTGGATGCACTCTGCATGAAAATGTATGAAATCAAAGCAAACGAACTGCATTTATGAACATGCATCCATACATATAACGTACGGACGTTGTACTGCTCCATCGTTTTTACGGAAGCTCGTTACACGCATACACACTATCATAGAAATAAACACGTACGCTCTAGTGCAGCAGATATGAACCAGCGTGCTGCCGGTAGTGACGACGGCAATTTGAGAACAGAACGCGCCACACCGTGGCGTTTCGTCGAAAAATTCCATTGCGGCAACCGAAATGGCAGATTTTTCTTGAACTCGAAAGTAACAAGTCGTCGTCGCAATTCCGTGTGTTGTCGTGTTGCTGTGTTTTGCCCTGTTGCCGTGTAGTTGTGTAGCTGGCGCTGTGTTGTTTTCGTACGGACTTTCGGTGGTCGTTAGCGCCTTTTGGGCAATAATAACCGTAGCCCCTCTTCCAGTTGGGGTCGTCTTCTTTAAAACCAAAACGCAAACCAAATAGTCAGTCTTACCTGAAAACGTGCATCAAGCTGAGTTGCTCCCGTAGTAGTGTGTAAATGGTCGGTCCGTGGCAAAGTGAAATTTTTATTGAATATTTTCAAAATTGATCGGTCAGACTTACAAGTCGAAAGTTTAACGACAATCCGGTTGCGGGATCTTCGCGTCAGTCTCTAATTTTCGTTCACTGTAATTGGTTCGGACACGCTAACGTGTCTCGTTTGCTTCGCGTACACATTATTAGTCTTTTGCCGTCGAGTTGTCAGTTGTCCGTCGCCCGTCGCTCTGTCGCTTAGTTTTTGTTAAAATAGTTCAAGTGTCCACAAGGTATGAACAGAAGTCGATATAATTTTTTTCTGTTAATAAAATTTTCATTTATTTCATTAATAATTTTTCCATTCATTTTCACATTATTTATTATAATTATTTTATACATCCAAGTTCATATTGGAAGAAATATTTATAATTTCACAGTAAATTTCCCATTAAAAAACAACAAATAAAATAAAATGAATAAATAAATGAAAGGTAAATGAGTGACTTACGTTAAGTGATGGAATCTTGGTAGAAATTTGGTTTTAATTGCATTTTTGGGAGACTTTATCTAATTTGTCATAAATAATTTGAAAAAAAATCCTCTGTGTACGTGTACCCTTGAAATAAATATAGTAATTGAATGTTCTTGGAAAAGTCGATAGTAGAAATTTAGAAAATGGTCACCGATCGAGAAAGCGCTCATTTAGAAACCAAAAAACGTCGTCAGCAATTAGAAACTGTAAAGCGATCGTGATTTGTTGTTGGAATCGCGCTACGGCGTTCGTTAGTCGGTTCCGCGCTGTACACGAGGTCAAAAAACCGTACAGGTTGTTCCACGAACCAACCCGATCTGATCGTGTCATTGCTCGTGCGATCTTCACAGTACGACCAGCAAAGTTTCTTCATTTTTTCAGTCCATAAAAAACTAGTCCAACTACGACAATGGAAATGCACTTTAGTTTTTAAACATTTTCCATTAATGGAAAAACGCAAAAAATACAAAAAAAAAACAAAACCACAAAATAAAAAACGACCACAAAATAAACCAAATAGAAAATTATTTTTTATTATTTTTTTTTAAATTTACGTACGAGTGTGATAGACATGATCTTAAAAAATGAATTTGTCTATGACTTTGAACATTCCTTCCATTGCATTAAGAAATTGTTAAAAATTTTATTTAAAAACAGTTGACAATAATGCAATTTTCCATTTTAGTTACGATATCTCAAAAAAAGAAATTAATTAGAAAAAAAAATCATCCAACAACGGCTCAATATTTTTTTGATAAAAATATTTTTTTTTTGTTTCTTCATTTTTCTTTAACCGAAAAAATTAATTTAAAAAAACCGTTTTTTCGTCGAAAAATTGCACTATTATTATTTGGAAATTTTATTTTTGTTCTTTTAATCCTAAAATTTAGTACGATTTTTATTCGAAAAAAATATTTTTTTTAAGTATTTCATGAATTACACGTAATGTTTAAAATAAATATCAAAAAGTTAAAAAACGTGTAATTTTTCAAGTTTTTTAATATGTTTTTTTTATTTGTTGAACAAACGTTGCCTTTTCTAATAAAAACGAAACCTTTAAATTTGATTTTTGTTTTTTGTTTTATAATTAAATGTTAGCTAATATAAAAATAATCTTATTTGTTGTAGTTGCTTGAAGGAAAGAAGAAATTTTTTTTCAAAAACATTTTTCTTTCTATAAGATCCGTAAAAAACACTTCAAGAATGTTTTTAAAAATATTTTCAATTAAATGATTTTTAATGAACTCGAAAATAAATTATCTTTCCAATTTTTAAAGAATTACAAATATTTTAGTAAATTTAAAAATTAATTATTTAAATTTGTTGTTGTTTTTTTTAATCAAAAATTTCCATTGAAAGGATTAAGTTTAGAGATAGGGAATCTGTTATTACTTTTTACATGATTTTTTTAATATTCCACTTTTCATGTCTTAATAATAATTAAAAAATATATTAACCTTTTGGGACTAAATAATAATAATTTAAAAAAAAAACGAAATTGTGGAAAGTGCATTTCTAGTGCTGATAATAGCTCTTACATTATAAAGACAAAAATAATATATTTTTTTTAATTGCTCGTTAAGCTTTTTATTAAAATAACATAAACTAAAGCAAGCTTTTAAGGTTTGGTAGTTAAAAAATGTACACTAATTCAAATCTTCTTGTAATCGTCTATAAAATAAATTTGAAAAAAATTCTAAAATTAAAAACATTTTATTTGTAAACAAAAATTTAAAAAACCATATAGTAATGGAATAATTCGAAATTAAAAAATGTACAAAAATGAAAATAGCAGAATTTGAGGTTTAGGAGGTGATAATTTTAAGAAGAAATAAATTCAAAAGTTCCCTTTTTAAGAAAGAACACGTTTAACTGAAATTTATAAAAAAAAAGTATTTTAAACCTTACTAGTGCATGGACATTGGACGTGTATGAACATCAAATCAATAAAAAATATAATTTGTTAAAAACATTAACAAAAATTTTGTTGATTTATATAAATAAAAAATGATTTACAAAAACAAGTCTTATAAAAATTCAATAAATTTTTTTTAAATAATAAATATTGTTTTAGTTATTACAATAAAAAAAAACTTAAATACATTTTAAATGGAAAATTACTGGAGGAGCTTACAAACTAGTGAATTGGCAATTA
The DNA here is from genome assembly GCA_958298945.1 of Atherix ibis. Lineage (NCBI taxonomy): Eukaryota > Metazoa > Arthropoda > Insecta > Diptera > Athericidae > Atherix > Atherix ibis. The sequence goes on along the minus strand of OY282607.1, from coordinate 648,812 downwards.
ACATTTAGTATTAAAAATGTCATCAGTTAGCTTATCAAACACAATAAATTGTCTTATAAGCTTAGTTAAGTGCTTATTTAAAAAAAAAAGTCAGTAACAAAAAATGCTGTCGCGAGCAGAAATATCTAAAAAACATGTTTTTTAATGTCCAAAGTTCAGAACGACAACAAATTTTATTCTAATTTTGCACTATTTTTAATTGTTGCGCAAAAATTGTTTATTTGCTTATCCATCAAGTTTGTCTGTTGGGAAATTTTTCTTATGAAATTCCAACATTGTTTGCCCTTTGGCCGAGTTAAACAAATTTTTTTTGTTTCCAATACGATCGAAATTTGAGGTAACGACAAACTCCATAAAAACGAAAACATCGGCCAGAGAAAGTATTTATTTTTACATAAAAATTAAATTGTTTTTCGAAAAAGTCCAAAAATAATACCTTTACTTGGATAACCACCCAAACTAGGTATGGCGAAAATAATAAACCGTAATTATGGAGCCTTAATTTCTTGGAAAAATTATGAAATTTACAAAAATTTATATACAATTTATAGTTGGACATTTGACAATAAAAGAAATTACTGTTTTTAGAAGTGGCTTACCGTTCAAGTAGCGGTCTGTGAAATTTGCGCTAGTAAAATTACATTTCCGTAAACATCCCACAATTTTCATAGTCTACCTTAAACCGACTGTCTTGACATTTATTTCTTTATATATTTTCATTGAAATTTGTTTTTTTTGTTGTTGTGTGGATTCGATTGCCATTCGTCACTAGTACTATTTGCAAAACTTTCCTTTTCCAAACGGGGAATTACAACTCGAAAATGTACTTTCACGAACAGTGCAATAAATCCACAAACGACTGGTTCAAAACGAAAAAGGCCAACAGCAATGATACCGCCTCCTCTTATCTGTATTCGTCAACTCGAACATCCGGTCGTACATAGTTTTGTGGATTGCGTATAGAAATTTATCGAATTTTACTTTCACTTTTCAGATGATTAAAGCCGTGCTGATATTGTCGTGCCTTATGGCAGCCGTGAGCTGTGCTGAATTGAAAGTTGATGTGGTGAGCGTTCCTGAAGTCTGTGATCTCAAGTCGAAGAATGGCGATATGCTAACAATGCACTACACCGGAACTCTTACGGATGGCACCAAGTTCGATTCGAGGTAAGTTCGAAGTTTCCTTCCATAATGCACTTCTTCCTCCTCGTCGTGAATTCGTCGTGTTTCGGGATGCACAAAATCCTCTGCGTTCACAGTATCAATGTCTGCTCATTACAAGGAACCAAATTCCGATCAGCATCAGTCCAGTCAAACTTGATTAATTTCGCATATAATTTACTTCTGACCATCTTTTGTCTAGAAAGTCATAAAATATCGGATTCCTGTAATAGCATAGCCGCAATGCAGGTCTACTCTTTTAACAACTACTAGATTTCCGGTCCACAACAACAACTCTCCATCCCAGCTTCAATCATCGGTTTTTATCTCAACATCAACACCAACTCCAACATCAACATTGTCGGAATACTTTACTGACTAAATTAGCGTAAGTGGGTGGTATCAGTTAAAAGCTCTACCACCGAACGGACAAGGCCTTAAATCAATGAGGATGTCTCGCGATAAACGATCTCTTAACGCTACTGTTTGTAAAGAATATTAAAATATAATTTTTACAATGATTGCGACGTGTTTGCCAACAGAACAAAGAATTGTAGGCAGGGCCGCACATGAGACAATGCCTAACTGTACGAGCCCCTCTACTTCCCGTATGCAAAACAGAGCATCCTACGGCAGAGCACAAAGCCCAAAGTTCAGGTGATTTATTCGTCCCCGAAGAATTATTCGTAATTAAATTCAAACAAATTAACGCATTTGTTTACATCAGCCGTGATGCTAGCTGACAACACCTCCCCGGCATCCCTTCTTGTTTTTTGTCCGCATTGTAATTCACACGCTCCACTCTCATAGCATCGTTTCATTGTAAAAGGGGTTGTTTGCTAGAACCGGTTTGCCAGCAAAATCTTCAGATTTTGGCAGCGTGGAAACGGTAAGGTTCACATACATTCGTGTATTAGTCGTACGAGGATTCAAAAATTCTTAAAGAAGTAATTAATTAAATGGCGATGCGGTGTCGGATTCAGTCAAACCGCGTTCACACAGAATGTTGTGGGCGACACCGCGAAATCTGAGACAAAAGGTGAACATACTCGTATCCAAACAGACAGAAAGCTCCGCTCAAGAAGCCAAACTTACCGGAGGATAAGTGAAATTGCCACGTATTTACTTATTTTTGCGGTTAACGCTTAATCGTCTAATTAAAAGTAAACACGAGCATCTCCTCGAACCCACTTAAAGCCCACCAATTTGAAATTGTCCATTTCTTTCGCAAAAAATACATATTCCGCCCTTTCGTGTTCCGATTAATCTCCTTGCCATATCCAAGGCAGAGCTTAAAGTTTTTAAAGATTTCTTGCCATTCTATAAAATTTACCGCCTCCTCCCCATCTCTGGTCTTGTGTATATGGAAAAATTACCAATTAAAGTGGATAAAATTTGAAAATTTTGTAAAAAAAAATCAACAACAAAATTATTTAAATTTATTAAAAAACGCAAAAAAATTACACTTAAAATAAAAAAGATACCAACAGTCGGCCGTAAATTAATTAATAAACAGCAATCGAAGATGTCATTTTCTTAGTGGCGGAAAAATGTCCTTTTTTGCATTTGCGTTGGTGTATTCAAATATGAAGGATGTTTTTTTTGTCTGCGTTCGTTTTGTTTTTTTCGTTTCTGTTTTGGATATTCTAACGGAATTGCGTTAGGGAAGAAAGAGTTTTAGGACAGGAAACACGAGAGCCAATTAGTAGTAAGGGTTGAGATACATTTATGGATAGTTGTAAGCAAAACTGGAGTCGAAGCGTTTGACGTTAAAAAGCGTATTTTTGCTAATTTCCGGAAAATAGTGCCCCAAGCAGTCGAATGCATATTTTTATGGCAGTCATTCTCGTAGAAGAGGCGGCGACCAAGTGGAAAAAGAGGTTCTCAAGATGACGATAAGCCATAACATCATCTTGCCAGTGTTATCTCGACATCTTCAGTAGCGACGGTGAGATGAGGTCGTATGACATCACATGAGATGACATGTCATCAGGGCAATTAGAGTGAATTATCTAGTGTAGCCTGTCTTATGAAGTGGCTTTCTGGGCTGAATTGGGCACCACTTGAGAAATCGGTGGAAATTTCTTTTACGTTTTGTCTTCTTTTCGACATGAAATCATCAGGAACAATTGAAAAACTTTTAACACGAAGGAGGGTGAACACTTTGCGATTCCAAATCAGAACTCGCATATTAGTACGCATCACGAATGCGAAGGGAAACTTAATTTGCACGTTAATAAAAACCGAAATAAACAGCAACAACTCATTTTAAAGGTTTTTATAATTAAATTTAATGCTTTTACCACATTCTGGCTGTGTATGGTTGGGAGGATTGGGAAGATTGAAGACCTGCTTGCTAATCTCTCCGTTTATGAGTATAGACATCATCGGTCCGGCCACACAAGGAATAGCATACGTTCTAGGGGAGCATACACTTTAAACAAGGTGCACTTGTTTTCTTCTCAGCAGGCTAACCATCCACCGTGTGTCCTGAAGCGATTCTAGGTAAGCAGATGCTCATCTTTGATAGCGGATGAAAAGAAACTGAAAATTCCAAGGAAGCCGTTTCAGTGGCTTTGTATATCAGCCGGGACGAGTGGGATCATCCCCAGAACGAAAATGTCCGCTCGGCATACAACCAAGGGAAAAAGGGGCTGGGTGGAACGTTAAAAATATTTTGAGTAAATAAATTATAAAACAATTTCCGATAAAAGCTCACACAATTTCTCTTTGCCAACTCACACCCTATATTCGTCTGTTCGTTGTCCTTTTTTCACACACAGCCAATATTTGTATTTGTTTCTCATATCATCTCATCTTGTTGTGTCTGTCTGACCTGCAGCGAGCTTCTTCTATGTCCTGTTGCATTGCTCGCGTCCTCCTTTCGCTTCTTTTATTTTTAATATTTATTCAGTTAACTACTCAGGCATTATGATCTAATTTACTTGACAAGAATCCTTTTTCGTTAGTAGAGAGTACATTGTGACAATCTCAGGAAGAAAGGAGATGGGTGGGAAATTCGCTTCAAACCGTTTTTGAGTCCCAATCAAATTTCAGCAATTTTATATTGTAGAATCTCTTGCTTTTGTATTAAATTAAATCGAAATTGACTATTTACATACCTGTCTAATATCTATACATACGAGGATATAATTTTTCTTAATAACAGCAGACAAGAATATTACCTGGCTCTTAACCTGGCTCTTGGTCAAAATTTTTGGCGCTACAATTTTGTTCTCGCGGCGAAATCTATTTAATTCTTGCATATTTAATTAATTAAATTATTTTATAAAAGCAGGTTCTGTTTTGCTGAAAAGGAGCAAAAAATTGACAAATACTAGTACACCATTGACCCTGATTCTTCGCAATGCAATAGCCCACAGTCGTCATTAATTTTTTTTATAACATTTGGTTCTGTTGTGAATATGTGTAATTGTTGGGGTTGGGTTTAATGCATTTTTCAAGCATAAATTGACGAATTTCGCAATTATCGCGGCCGAAAACGGAGGATTCTTGGATTATTGGACTATCTGGCATTGGACAAAAACATGATTCTTTAATATTCGAATGATCAAAGATATTCTAAATCAACCAGAATTGAGAAAAACTAACTATAAAATAATGGACTACGAGCATTAATAGAATTTGAACAACAACAAATTTCGGAACTGCACTTTTCCAATTTAAAAATGTACAGTCAAAACAGTCGGGCTCATATCTTTCTGTGACAATTTTTCGCTAAGTCTTGAATTATTCATTGGGTCATTTCTGTTTAGTTAAAGCTAACCTACACACACCTACAATACATTACCAGACATTTCCGACTCCTATTGAAGTAGGTTTTTAGAATTTTTAAGTGCTCACCAGAAACAATGGCCGTTGGTTTGAAGCATTTTCCAAATTATTTACTTTTAAGTGTATTCGAACGTTTGTGTATGCTCGTATTTATTTATTTTACTAGAGTTCTCTTTACCACCGGATAAGTGAATCCGTATTTGGTACTTGCCTGAATGTATGACAAATTGTCCTTTTTTTACTCACCTAAACGAGATTGTTGTACTTTATGTAGTTTTATGATAATTTCCAAATGACTATTATAAAAAACACACCGCTTCAGATTCTAGTACATTTTATTATTTTTACCTTGAAAATACAATCTAGCAAAGAGGAGAGTTTTATTGTTGCCGCAAAATCACAAAAACGGAAATCTCGCTTCACGTTTTAAGATTAGTACAGATTATGTTAAGGAAATAAATTAATTTACAACATTTAAACGCGGTATAAAAACAAGGAATTTTATTTACTTGTAAATATTTACTACTAGTGCATTGATGTATGGCAGATTAGGAAACATGAAAATCTCTCGTCAGTACTTAAGATCACACGGCATAGTTACGCGTATGCACCACGGATCCGGAGATAGTCTTATCAGGAGAATAGATTAAAACTTACGATTGTTTTGCAACTATTTCCTATGAAGTTGTTTTTTTTTGTTGAATGTTATGCAATTTTTAGTCTTGGCTCTGGCATTTTGGAATTTTCTTATATTTCTGTTCAAAGTCGTAAGTGTGCTCTTACTGATGATCTTCTTCATTAATTATTGCTATTGAATACGAGTAATAACCATAAGCGTAAAAGTGCAGAAAAATACAGAGAACTGTTCGTGTTCCGGCACAATCGCATACGTGCCTGATTAATTATAAAAGGGATCACCGGCATTGTTTACCCAAATTCATCTTTTACTGAATGCGAGCCGAGTCTCATCACTGAGAACGTTTACCTGCCAGAAACATGAACCGACGACCGCAACAGTTATTCTCATCTTGAGATATTCAAACAATCGTTAATTGACAGACTCACGTTTCCATCCAGTCTCCATTTAACGTTTGAATAGCGAGATCCGCAATCGTCTCCAACCACTATCAGTAACAGCCCCTTATCTACAGTTACGAAAAAATCGCTTGAATCGTACCAGTTGACTAAGTAAAATCTGAATAATGAAAATTCCCTTCTGTATGTGTGAACTTTGCAAATATTTTTTCTGTAACGTAATAGAGGGCGTTTTGGCTGTTAACTACAAACTCGAAGAATGAAGTCCAATAAGGCTTCCAGTAATGTTTTTATGCATCTATGAACTCGAACGATTGCGATAAAAGTTCTTTCAAGAATTTCGGGCGAAAAGGCTACATTCAGGATGTCTCACTACTTACCGCTGGAGCAGACCTCAAAACAAGAAATGAAAATCCAGGAAAATCCAATAAAATAATAAGAAGCGAATGATACGACGAGCGTCCCCACACAGGCAAATTTTCCACGCCACTTTAAACAATGGGCAGTGGACAATCGAAAGAGGGTACCGACGGATGAATGGGAAGATAGGAAAATGGACTTGTGGACAGATGAATTGTTGATAGGACGTCCCTCGTTCTGATGTAATTCAAATTGACAGTAAGAAGAAATTCTTGTCACGTTTTCGGGATGCTCTCATTTATGTACGAAATTATTTTATAGATAAATTTAAGTTCATTTAATAATAACAACCGGGCACAAGAATACAGGACAATGTGTACAACGATGGAGGACGAGAAAGTAAACAGCAAAAAAAACCACACTGTAAAAATGAAAGTTAACGCTTACTTCGGTAACAATTAATATTCGGTGACAATTTCATTTTCGAATAGCTTCTGGAGAGAACTTCCAAATAAACAAAAAAAACAATCTTCTCTAGAGTATTTAGCTGAAAATTTTAATTAGTTTAAAGATAATTGAAGACTTAGTCATAAAACAACAAAAAAAGAGTAAACGAAATAATTAATTCTGTAGCGTTTATACTCGGGACTCGAACTCCCATCTGAGCCACCCTGTTTTTGGTTGTATCTAGTCAACACTTTTTTTTACTTTTATCAAATTTTATCCGATTGCGGATTTGGGCGGAAATACTTTACTCAAAAAAAAGCTTCAATTTAACATTATTTAAAAATAAATAATTTTTTTCATCTAAAACAACGCCGAGTTATATTTAGTATTGGCCAACTGACGAACTACATAATAACAGTTCATTATTAAATTTGTGTTAGTGCGATGGTTTATTTATACCTTAAAACAAATCGATTTACTTTCAAAAGTCTGTACAAAAATACAAAGCAGTTGTTTATTCAGTAAACATAAAATTATCGTCAACCCATCATTTCGTAGTCACTGTTATCTAACAACTGGTATCAACTTTTAAAGCTTATCACTGATTCCGATAACATTGATATATCGTAAATGATAAAGTTTTTATTTATTTTTTACTATCATACCTCAAACGTGTGATTTCTATAAAATGTATTTTTTTAACAGCAAATTTAAAAAAATATAATCAGAAAAATTCTGGTGAAAAATTCAATATATTTTTCAAGTAAGTTTGAAAAAATATGATTCACAGAGACTTTGCAATGTATTGCAAGAGATGGCGTTACTATCGATAAACGCAGTCTTCAAATTCTTTTATAGTAACATATGTTCTGAAATGTAAATTCTTTGCGTTACGACAATTTAGGGCACTCCAAACGAAAAAGGGCTGTGGGGGTTCTGCCTCAATTTTTGCGAAATTATTCTAATTCCAGAACAGTCAAATTTGCTGCATGCGTCAGACGATCCTGTAAGCCACACGCCATGCTCTGACGCATACACATTACCAATACAGCAGCTTTGGCGCATTGCTTTGACGTATGCAACAAATTTGATGGTTGCTTCCTACTCAGTACGGTTATGTGAGCTGGATTCGAACACAGAGCTATTAGACGCAAACGTTCCGAATGTCGCTAAATCAGGGACTACCGATCGGATTTTTATAGAATAAAATCGGGTCTGCTCTGAAAAAAATCAGCACGATAGCTTTATGGGTCTAATCACTTTTCAGTATTTTTTTAAGTTGTTACGATTTTAGTCTGAAAGCAAGTTTGAAAAATACGATTTACAATGACTCTGCATTTAATTGCAAAAGATGGCGATACTATCGACGGTCGGGTTTACTTTAAAGTAATTTCTAGTAACTTTAATGTTAAATCTAAATTCTTAGCGCCACGATAACTCAGCCCATTTGGTGGAAACTAGAGGGCATCCCGGCTATGTCATTAGCTGGATTCGAACTCAGGACCGGTAGCGACCAAGCAAATAAGAGCACTACTGGTGGGATTTAAATAAAACCAAATCGGTTCTACTTTAAATAAAATGTCAACACAATAGCTTTGGGGCTCTAATTCGTAAGCATTACCTTCTTAAAACATTTGAAATTCAAAAAAAAATTTCCTCAGCAGCAACAACAAAGTGAAAAAAATATAAAATTAGCTAATTTCAATGCACTTCTTCTTTGGTCAAAGGCGTAATTTCTATACTAACAGTAGAGTCATTATAATTAGTATATTTTCTGACAACAAAAACCGGTCGAACAGGTGTCAAGAAACGAATGGGAAATCCACGATTAGCAAAATCAATAAAACATGAACTTTTGCGTATTCACAAGACAAATTTTTTCGCATAATCGAAGGCTTCGCAACAATAACAATCGGGAAACGTGTATGCGGAATGTTGGCATGCATGCGATGATTTTTCAATTCAATCCTCATTTTTTTGTTTGAGAAGTGAAAACATCACACGACGAATAATAATTATGAATATTTCCTAGTTTTTGTTTGTTTATTTCACGATATGTGATCGTATTCTAACATGGGAGCCGTCGAAACTAAACGAAATTAAAATGGAGGTAAAACAATAAGGCCTTTTGCAAATTGACGCTGTTTGGAAGGCTTTATTGAGCGGAAAATCATAGCTTGGATCTTGGAAGAAATTTATTGCGAGATGTCATAATACTCGTAGATTTACCGATGAATCAGAGGAAATTCAGGTTCATTATTGTTTTTCTACCTGTACGTGAATGGGGAAGTTGCCACCAACTTTAGAAGTTGTCGATATGACGATGGCTTTCAGTTCAAAAAGCTTACCATTAGAAGTAGAGTCAATTAGTATATGCCGCCATGCTCACCACATAGAATAAGTTATAATGTCAATACTGATTGCAATCTCACTGACAAGAAAGAAGTCATGATCAGGTGTGTCTGGAAAATATAGTCGAAGAAATATTAATCAAAAATATGGTATAGCGTATCAAAAGAAACCTTAAAAAACAACACTCACAACCAGAATAGATTTTTTTAATAATAACTTAATTCTCGAGAAAATAAGTGAAATTATGTGTATTCACATTAATTTCTTACTTCTTGAAAAAGTTTACGCCATTAAAAAACATATTCTGCAGCAATTTAACATTTAAATTACCAAGTTTTGTAACGTGTTTTAGTAACGTTCACAGAAGTGCGAATATTCAATTAGAGCCACTCCTAAATTTATGATTACCCTTTTTTCTTATTAGAAGATAAATTGGTTAGAAGATTGTAAATACGTATAACAGGTGAAAAAAAGTTAATATGAACTCTACTATGTATTATACTCTTTCACATTCACAATGGTTGCAACGAATGTGAGCAACTCGACGAGTTTTTATCATCGCATTAGTTAACAGCAAATGTTCTTGAAGCATCTCCGAAAATTATGCATTGCAATTTTCCGACAGGACAGCGTCTTCCATTTGTGTGAGGGTTTTTTTTGTATTAAAAACATGAAAAATTACGTGTAAGAGAGAAAAATTTATCGTCCAGATGTGGTACTTTCTAAAGTAGACTAACTTATGTAGGCTTATCAGTTTGTCTAAATGGACTTATTTTAGCAAATATTTTACGCTGTCGCATTTTTTCTCTAAAAAATAACATTCACCAAAATTTCTGCCACCAACCAACTAAGTACTCTTGTCGTTAAGGACCTCTTTTTTTCTTTGAATGCATATGCATACACAAATATTTACATACCCATTAAAAATATTAATAATCAACTGACAATTCCGACGAGAACTAGTGATGACAAATAAAATCGTTCATGACACTTGCCCGATAGGAATAGGAAAATTTCATCTGATCAGTTGATTATTTATATTTTTAATGGTTAATTTAATTTTTAGGTTCACTTAACCTCAGATATACATTTATCTTGCCTTTGATGCCAATTTGAACAATGCTGCCACATAACCAGACATTGAAATATGTGGCAGTACTACGCCAAGCACGGATAATTACGGGTAGAAATTAGACTTAATTGCACGAATACGAGAATGTCGTTACTCTTGATCGTCACTACGATTGTGAAAGTTTTAAAAATTATAACAGTGATAAAAGCGTCTCTCGTCGGAATTATGGCCGAGCATTTAAAATGATTAAAACAATCGTTGAGTCAAAAAAGAGAAGAAATTTGTACCAATAACGTCTATTGTGAATGTGTTGTGAACCATTTTTCATGGCGGCATTGTCCGAAAATGTCTAAACATTTACTTATTGTTTTGCGGGAAAAAAGTGGATGAAAATTATATTTATATATTTATTTTTCGATTTATGATTTTTTCTTTGTTTAACTGTATTTGCGGTTGTTGTTTTTTTGCCTTTTTTCCTGTTTCATTTTTAAAGAACTTTTTTTATTTTTGAATTGTCCATCAAACTTTTATCATATTATTATGAAACCGGTAAAAACAAATATGTTTGTTTATCAACAAAACATCAAAAAAATGGTTTCGAAATTTTCATTGTTTTTATATGGTTTTTTTTGTTGAATACGTGATTGAAAAGTTTTATTGAAAATGGATAAGTGAAAGTACAATATATTAAAATGACTTCGAACCACTCACGATTAGAATGGTCATGAAAAAAATTAATATTGGAGAAAATAATTACTCATCAATGAAATTTATACGAAACTTTTTTAACTGGAATTATTATGATGCTTTTGAAGAAAAAGAAATAGAAACAAAACAACAAAAAATACACTTTAAATATAAAAATATTGTTTGCAGTTTTTGATGGTAGTGTAACCGAAAGAACACGTTTAGCAGTCGTATTTTCAGACGGGATTTTTGCGGGATTTTTTTTGGGAATTTTTCGCTAGCTCATAAATTGATGATTGTGAATAGCAAAACCCAGTTTTTTGAAGGCTTCTTCAATTATTAATATTATTATTTTTCTTTTAATTTAAAAATTTTAAAAATTTTGCATCCTTTCTAATGATAGACCATTTTTTTTTACAATTTAATAAAAAAATGCCGAATAGGTAAAGTTAAAATGCGATGGAATAGAGGAAAGGAAGAAAAAAATCCGAAAATAAAGTTAATGAATAAATAAAATTGGAGACTATCCAGTAGGTGGGGCTGGAGTAGGTTTATATGAGAATGACTTCTTGGATCCTTGCACTTGACTGCGACCTAAATTTTAAGAAAGCGGCCCAAGTATTTGCCATAAAACTTCCTAATAGAAGAGATACGAACCTGTCTAAGTGTGTGAATGCAAAAGTGGATGGTATGTTTATATATGCATAAATGGTGCTTAGGTATGTACCCAAAGAATGTATGTATTACAGGATATGATTGCCAGTGTGTACATATGAAATTATGCTGCGATACGTACGACCAGGCATGAGAACAGAAGTACTTGTATTCGCAATAACATAATATCTTAAAAGTTATCTTCTTTGGTTCTCAGACTCATATCACTTATCTTATATTTGGTATGCTCCGCTCCTTTTTGCAAGTTGAACTCGGTAAATTTTTTTCGATCGCTTTTAGATTTTCGTCTCCTCTACCTTTGAGCTAAGGGACAAGGGGGGAGCTTACTTGTTTCTAAAAATTTTATTTCATCTATTTTACACGGTTCGGCGTAGAGTAAATGTACTTTTTGGTGATTCGAAAAATTCGCATATGAATTCTCCGCCCTAAAACGATAGAAGACGCTGCTCTGTTTCTTCTTCCTTTCAGTTCGGATACGATGGATAACTCGATGGTAAAGTACTCATGTACGATGGTGTCTTAATAAATAAATAATCAGAGAATGCGAATCGTTTTTCGCCTTGACTTAACGCCTTACCGATTCAAAAGTTAGTCAATCAGAAATGGGAATGGGCTGTGTTGTACGTATCATGCGGTAGTTTGTCTGTTCCCGCAACGACGGTGCCCCATCGGAAAATCTCTCTTATTTATCCGATAACCAAATATAAATGTAAATATAAATTTATCCCAAATATCAGTCGAGTAAATGGATTGCTTACAAATGCTCGTGTCCTCGATGTGGTTGATTCGGATTCTCATCTGGGGATAATGCTACGTGATCCAGTGTTGGGCCATTTCCAAGTTATTATCAGGATTGATTTGATACGTTTGACGTTGAAAAAAGGCTTTAAATGCATACACGTGCGTTCGCAGAATGTACTTGGTACGCTGAGTATCTTATTTGAGTAGCATTGAGAAAATTTATGCCATAACAAAAATAACTTGGCGTATTCTCAATTGATAAACTACTTAAATTATCCTCTTTAAAGATAACTATTATTATTATTATTATATTACTTGCCATATACGAAAAGCTGCGTTAAAGGAAAAGGAAACGACAAACAGCCCACTTTCACCACATTGAATAGGCAAAATTTTTTCCTTAACAATGTTTTTATATGCAAAAATAATAATATTTTTATTAATATCGACATTATCAAAGCTTTCAATCAAAAGTAAAACGGACTTTCGTATTTTTTTAAAAAAATTTGATTGAACCGTTCAAACTATGACTGGACTTAAAAATATAGTACGTACTACACTTCATTACGTACTTTTCTTTTTCTAATTTTTTGAAATTTTGTTTATCTATATTTTTAGTATTGTTTCAATAAGAAAAATAAATTTGATATTTAAATTCTAAACTTATAGTGCACTATACCTGAAATTTTTTAAATTTCTATTTTAAATACAGGGTTTAAGAGACTTTACCATTTATGAATTGAAAACAATATCCGGATTCTCATAAACCGAATTTAATTATTCGGAAACTATTCTCGTAAACATAGACGCACAAGCATATGTCCAACGGCATCAAATCATATAATCTTGGTTGCTAATTGACATCACCTCTTTGTCAATTGAATTTGGTTTTCAATAAATCGATTGTTCCTTGGGCAGTGCGGCACGTAGCGCCGTCCTGTTGAAACCATAAGTCGTCGACATGCTATCAAAAATAGGCCATAAAAAAATTGTCCATTTTCGAAAATTATACTTAGCAATGATGTCTCCGGCCCATAAATCGCACTATACAGTGAAACGTGGGATTGTTAGTTGTTGTTCAATAACTGGTCTTGGATTTTCAAATGTCCAAAATGCGACAATTTTTCGCCTAAGAAAATATTTTTTTCAGAAATCACAAGTTTCTCCTATTGATCACTTTCATTATGGATGTGAATTATTTTTATATGATTTTTAAGCAAAATTGAAGATATTATAACAAATGGTGATGTCAAAAAACTGAATGAAAAAACTATCAACATAGACAATTTTGAAGAAAAAAAAACAATTAGAACTTTTTTTCCAAAGTAGGGTTGAAAATTTACAATTAGTTAGCAGTTCCACCATCTTTTGGATTTTGTTGAAATTAGGAAAAAAACCATTAAGCTTTAATGATTGTTGTTCAAAAATTAAGCTTTCACACAAAAGAAGGTCCAAAATTATCAACAATAATAATTGTTAATTCGACAAATGCATATTTTTATATGTGCAAAGAAAAGTCTCTATTTGCAAAACCATTTGAAACTCAAAGAATCTATCAGTTTTTTTATGCGTTAAGATAAAAATAAACATAATATAAATTTTTAATTAACTTTTAACTAGATTTTATCCTATAAAATAAAAGTTAATTTTAAGAGAAGAGAAAAAAGGAAAAAATTTTTGCCCGATTGTAACTTGAATAAAATCCGATATTTTGTGCCGCATTGTATGTTAGAACTTTAAGTATTTTTTTACTTGTGAACATCCGTAACAATGTCTTTAGTTGTTAAGAAAAAGGAAACATTTATAAATTTCCATTGTTTATTGTAACAAATTTTTTATATTAACCATTTTGCATATAAGAAAAAATAATTTTGAGGTGAATGTGCAGAGACCTATCCGAAGTAAAAGTTGAGAAAAGTATGAATAACAAAAAAAATGTTTGCTCTGTATTTTTATCTACAGTATCGAATCCTTTTCGTAATCCTTTTCAATGTTGCTCATTTCAATGATAAACGAATATTTTCCCCGTTCTTTGTACTGAAGGTGAATGCGTATATCTCATATAAGGTTGATGATACTTGACACTGTATTTACGATTATTAATATTGCTACCACGTTGTGTGTCACAAGCCTCCGACAACCTCCATAAATAACGTTTATTCACGTAGCAATAAAAAGAACAATTAATTCCCCCCATCGGTAGACGTAAAGCCGAAATACAAGAAAGCCGAAACACGAGGGGAGACATTAAAGGTAAAGCGTACGCCCAAGCAAAATAATAGATTCTCAAGCATATGTACTCGAGCAATTCGGAAAAAGGTGTTCCACTTGTTTTGCATTTAAAAATATTTGATTCTATATCCATTCGCGGAAGACGCCATCGAGAGGAGGAGGCGGGCGTAAATGGGTAACATTATTACTGTTCGAGCTCTTCATAAATCCCCAAAAAAAAGCTTCTAAATACATTCGAATCCGAAGGTTATCACATGACCAAGACGGTTGTCAGCAATATTACGACTTATTTGAGAATGCCTGTAAATGGAGCACGGCGAAATGTAGAAGTAGACGGGGTGAAACGACAAGCAGTGAACACCAAACCAAACCAGGCCGAACATTATTCGGCTAAGAAATAACAGCAAAGAAGTGCCATCTCAGTATATATTCATGGCATATGATCCCATAAAAATTCATACAAATGACTAAACACAATTGTAGCCAGCATAATGTTGATTCGGAGCGTAGCTCTGCCTGGAAACGGGGCGATTTTTTAAAGTTCGTCTCACCGTGTTTATATATATATATATTTTTTGCTCTTCAGAATACAATATTACTTTGAGTTTTGCTATGCCACCCCGTATAGAAATAAGAAAAAAATTTAAAGCCAAATAACCACATACTCCTGTGAATGGGAATGTGCTCGTACATATGATCCGAGAGTACATGATTCTCTTACTGATGTTTCTGCTTTTCCCACTTGTGTGTAGACTTAAATTGAACAAAATGACAAGAACACGACCCCGCAACATATACTAGAGCATTCGATAAGATTTTACCAAAAATACAGAAAAAAATAAAGAAAAGAAAAGGAATATAAAAATTTTAAATATTTTGTTGCAGTTAAAAGTTAAAAAAAAAATCATTCAAAGTGAGCCAGTCCAGTTTTTGCAGAAAGTTCTAGTGAATCCCAAAAGTTACATCCAAAACATAACGAGTTGTAAATGGTAACAATGGTAAAAAGGTGAAAAACGAGGGCGGACGAAGGGAGGAAAAGAATTAAATAACGACTGTGACTAGTGGTGACGACGAACAAGTGACCAGAATCAAATTGTTATCAAATTCAAAAATATTAAATTGTTACAAACCTGTGAAGGGAGCAATCGGGGGTAGAGAGTCTCTTGTGCACACCTCTTGTCCATGGTGACCTGTTCAAAGTTAGCGGGAGAAGTTTGATAAACTTTTATCAAAAAACCGTTGGTAAAAGTTATCTTTCCCTCACCCGCTTCGTAAGGGCGAGTAGTCGAATACACTGTAAAGGCGAATATACTCTGGAAATGCTCCCATGATAGATTCCAACTGAACGCGAACAACTTTAACGGCGCCAAGTTTTCTTCTTCTTCATTTTTGCCAAATAGAAAATATCAGAATGACACTAAAGTTAATTTTTTAATTCGCGATAGAAGCAAAAAAATTTTATCGTTATTGTTATTAAGTGTACCCTACCATCGGCCTAATGTTTTGTTTCAAAGTTATTCGGATCGCTGAAGGGTGTATTATGCCAAACTTAACAAACTCGTCCTTATCGCGACTGCATAAACACTTCGCCTGTCGTGTTAAATCGGCTCTCCTTCGATGATGCTCTCTAATAAGTCGCCGATTATTCAACAAGAACAAAAAAAATTATTTATATTATCCAATTGGGAGTAAATGAAAGCGAAGTGGATCTATTGGGATTGGAGCTACTGCTATTATGCATAATACAGAATTGCGAAAGTTCTTTGACGCCTAAAAGAGTCCATTGGTGTCTTTGTTCAGTGGCATCTGCTCAGAATAGTATCGGAAGTGATAGTGGTGGCACTTGCTTCGATGGCGATGACTTTGCTTCTTTCGCATTCAGTTTTCCATTCAAAAATCGCTTCCGCTTCTATTACGAGTTGTTATTCTACAACAATTCCCACCGCTGAAACTATTACTGCATTTATCGATAATCTTTTACAATATCTGATCCCATTACTTATTGGAATATTCTGGCTGCTGGTCGAACACTCTTTTAGACTCTGACTATCAACAACAACTTCTTATGCACCTGTCCTCTCTTCCTCTCTCTGTTCCACTCTTGATGCTCGTACGTGACAATTTGAATAGTTGAAAAGTTAAAAGTTTCACAATTGTTGAATGACATTTTTTTACGGACGCATTCTTGTTGATAATCCAAGACCTTTTTATGACCATTTTCAGCAAAAATTATATTCAAATACAAAAATTTTAAGCACCACGACAAATCAGTCTGAAGGACACTCATGCCCTTTGACTAGCTAGATTCGCATAATAAATCACAGAATTTTATTATTTTCGGTTAATAATTGCACTTTTGAATTTATATTTTATTAAAAAATAAAAATCCTGAAAATCGGACAAGCAAAGAAATAATTTTTAATGTAAAATTATCGACAGAAAAGGATTTACGTGTATTCTACGATATTTTATGATCCTGACTTTGATCTGAACTACTTTTCTCTTCAATATGAGCGTAAACATTCATTTAAGTTGCTCCCTTTCGCATGGACATATGTTAATATGCATTAGAGAAATTAAGTATTTGAACAGATCTCAAGACCAGTGACGGTTAATTCAGTCATAGATCTATAACAAGATGATTAGAAAAGAGGAGAATGAAACTTTTTATAACGAGACCCAGTCACATTACGAAAATACACATACACATATAAGGAAGCGTCGATAATTTAACGAAATATTTTTGACGGAAGGAATTGGATTTGATAAGAATCAGAAGGCTTAGTAGAGCCTCAGAGTTTTAGTTTGTAAGTCCATATATGATTTCAGTAAGGCATTGGATATAAGAACTTTGCTATTCACTGTAAGCTTTTCTAAGTCTTCTGACTACTTTAGTTACATGGACACATTTGCATTTGTTCAATTTTATTCTCCACTTGGTAAACCAGTTCTGGAGGATTTTGATTTCGGTTAGGAGAATTTCGAAAGCATGTTGGACATTTTCGGCGGATACAAGGTATGCACGCGAAGAAAAGTAATGAGACTGGCGTTACTGAGAGCGATTTGGAAATACTGCAGGCTTCCCCGCCACTAGACGGGGAGTACAAGTTTGAGCCGCGTCCGGTAACTATGAGACCCTTTTTAACGTGAGAGTAAAGTTGTTTTTTGTATTGCGAAAAACGAAAAATTAAACAGCGAAATTCGGAGCAATGTTGTGCCATCAAATTTCGTCTTAAGCTTGGTGAATCCGGTAGTTTAACATACGAAAAGTTGTAATGATCACAAATTTGTCGATGGTATAGAGCATATTTTGAGTAAGCTGAGAAGCAGTGAAAGACGAACCTCGTTCCAACATTGAAAACTGATTAAAATGTAGAACGAGTGAGGGCTCTTGTAAGGTCATCATTATCAGAGAGTCCAGTCTAGGGCTGTTTAATCAAAAACTCTAGACGTCCCGGTTTCGCGCCGCGGTATTCTAGTTCAACACTCTGAGCATGTTTTTAACGTCCTGGCTAACGCCGTAGGCTGGACCTACTTCGTTTTCTAGAACCATAAATGGATCCACTGTAGACTTTCTGGGTAGGGTCTGCCTGATCCATACGGATAAAGTGTCCAGCCCACCGCAGCCTATTAAGCTTAATTTTATTAACAACAGGTTGGCTCTGGTAACGCTTCAGGATGTCGTCGTTAAAGAGGCTACAGAATCGTTCCACCATATATAGAAGACCAAAAATTCTTCGGATTATCCTCTACTAGAACGTGGACAAGAGATCCGAAGAATACATGAGCACTGGCAAGTCTAGCATCTTCGATGTTATGGTCAGAACTTTCGAACGAAATAATTGAGACACACTGAAATAGGCTCTGCTGGCTGCCAGCAGACGGGTACGGATTTCTTCCAACATATTATTATCGGCTGCGACCCTTGACCACAAATAGGAAAATTATTTAGCTATAATCTCTTATCTTGTATGATCAGACTGTCGATAAATTTATTCACTGATTGTCACAGTGGAGCATTCAATCGGAAATTGTTTCCAATAATTCCCCAGCTCCCCTTATTTACATGATCTCAGTTCGTTAAACAATTTCTTGTTCCCCAATATCAAAAAACAATTGAAGGGACTTCATCTTGGTTCATCCAAAGGAGCGTAGCCTAGGAGCTGAAGTCGATTTCATTCGAAATCTTTCAGTACCTCCGCCGATGCATTACTGCCCATGGAAAGAAATTTGAAATAAATAATCTTAAGGTATAAAAATAAAGTAAAATTGTCGCAAAAGAACAAATAAGTCCGCACCAACCATTTTCTAACAGCCACCTTATAGCTATCATTTTTTCTGTTACTTAAAATACTATCCAAGAACCTGAATTATGGTTTAAGTCCTTCTAAACTTTCTAGACTTTTACTCAGGACATAATTTATCAAAAGAAATCGTAGATGACCATAGGCTGTACCCACCTTCAAATATGTTGTTTGCGGCTTCACTCGTGGCTAGCCGCAATTAGACTTTTACACACACTTTCCCATGAACAAGCTACCCCCCACCCGCTCCATATATGAATGTACACCAACCCCTTGCCCAACAAACATATATGCATATGTTTGCATATATATGCAAACATATGAGTGGTGTCTTTTGCATGTACGATTATGCTTGCTGGTTTGTCGAAATGTTCTTTTTTTTGTACTTTGTAGTCATTTTTATGGTAGCTTTCTACAAGTGGTAAATATTTAATGAACGCTTTACTCTTTTGATGCAGTCTTTCTCGTATTTACCATAGAAATCCAGGGAATAAAATGACAATGAAATTCTTAACCGAAAGAACGATGACTGTACGTACCGTGACTGGGAAGTGTCTGTCGCCGATCTTATGGGAGACAACTGAACTCCAAGCAGTAAACAGTAACGTTTGATCCATCTTCGGATTTGGTGGCATGCAAAATTTTCCACCTCCTCTTCTCGTGCTCGTATCTTATTCCATGAACGTTTACTTTCGAAAATGTAATTTTAAATTCGCGACTAAAATTATGCCTCCATCTACCCTTATCCGGTTGGTGGTTTCACAATATTCCTTTCTCACTCCTTTTAAAGTATAAAAAAAAAATGAAGGCACTTTCTTGAACAGAAAAATACGAAAAGAAATTGTTACCAAAACAATATTGGAGGCAGAGCATGTGTGCCATTCGTAGTTGAGCACTCGTATTTTGTGACCTAAACTCGTGTATACGAGTTTCCGCATATTTCTGGCAACTGTACTGAGAACTGACATAATCCAACACCATAAATAAAATTAAAAAATGATGAATTGTGTGGAAAATTGTTTTGCAAGATGCGAAAATGGAAACAAATACAAATGATGAGATGAGAGCATATCTCCCTTGGCGTCTGCATTTGTGTCACTCCACAACAGATAAGGAAGAATAATCGAAAATATGAAATGGAACGAAAAAGAATAAACTACGAAAAGAATCCTTTCGCCCATCCGGCTTTTTGGGGTGCAACCTTTCAAAATTACTCATTCGAAAGCACATTTGCAAAGGTCAGCGCGGACACCCATTCCGACATAAATAATGCTTAATTGACAATCTTAACAATGCGGCGACATTTATTGGCCGATAGCCTCATTTTACCTGTAATAGTTCAACCCTTTCCTTATCGAAAGATTTAGTTTACCACCAGAAATGCTGTGTGGACCCTAAGTGTATGTTTGTGCAATAATGACCGAAATTTAGGCTCATAAAAAATAGCAGAGGTATCCCCATGCCTGCAAAAATGTTTCGTAGTTGCTTTGTGGCGTACCCAAAAACTTCTCGTTTGAAATTTGTACAATTTTTTTTTTTTTTTTTACCGAAAATTTAATTCAACCGAAATTCATCCCCAAGGAGGAGGTGACAATAAAGTAATCCTCGAAATGTTTGACACAGTTTCGAAGGAAACAATGCTAATGCAACGTTTGAAAATGAACTATTGAATAAATGATCACGTACCGTCGTCATACAAACGGGGATGTTCCTATTTGCTCCCACATCTCCGAAAGGGTACAATTCGTATGGGGGTTTGTGTGTGTGTGCGAGTACAGGTAATATCACTGGACGAACATGGCAGATTTTTTTACACTGTTTCGATTTGTTGTACTGCGTCCCGTTCTGCGTACACGAATGATATGCATTCGCGTTTCACAGCGGAGACAAGACAACATTTTCCAACTACAAAATTATTAATTTCAATTAAAAATAATCAAAAATATCATATATGAACTCTTCGACAGTGTGTGTGTGTGTGTGTTGAATAGACAAAAAGTAAAAGAATCGGTGTAGACATTATCAAATAATCAATTGGCAATGAGACAACGTATTTAAATCGTTTATTTGGTCAACATGTGTTCACAATCTGTTATTTGGCTTGACAGTATCTACAATACAATACAGTCCACCCGTACACCCACAAAATCAGACTTTACCCCCTCACCCCAACCTGGTGATTTGGCATTAAAGTGTTCTAACCAGTGTGCGCAAAAATGTGGCCAACGAGATCTGGACAACATGTAAAAATCGAACGACGATACGATGAGGACGTCCGACACATTCCGTATGCGGAATTATTTTTGGTCTCCGACTATGTAAACCCGACCGTAGTTTACCGGGCATGAATCATTTATGAAACCCTTCTTCTCGTCCGAATACAGGTTCCCAAACGGATTTTTTATTCATTCCGAAAATATATACCATCGACCTGTAACCCGGGCCGGATGTGAAAATTGCTTCCAAATATCGAACATTCGTACATTATGGCATCTGCAAAACCAAACAGGAAAAAACGACAACTGATTGAATAATGAAAAGAATCGAATTATTTCGTCCTTTTTATTATTCCGCTTAAAAAATATCCAAAACTATTTCGACTGCGCCTCCACCGATACTCGAACTGTTTATGTAGATTTGATGAAAATCACTGGCAAACGTTAGATTTATGTACCATACGCACGATGGAATTATGCAGACGATGAGGTCTAAATAGAAAATGTGAAAATTTTTTACCCAAAACAATGAATAACATTTGTTCGAAGCATTTGCGATTCCTTTTCTTCATCAATGAAACTATTTTCCACCATTTTGAATAGAAAAAATCCTCTTGCAGATATTCTCTAATAAGGAATTCAGTAGGTAATAAAATCCCTAAAAAAAGTAGGCTAGCATCAATAATGCATGAAAGGTGGTCAGGTGAGGTCTTACCATTCATTAATGTGCTATTGATCGGTCTTTTATGGTTTTTTTCTTTCTTTTTTACTTAAAATCGATCCAAACCGGAGGAATGACAACAAAATATCAAATTTACATCAAATCAATTTTGAAAAACATTTACTCCTTAATTTGGATACGCTAAGTTTTTTCCGTTAAGGTCATTGGAAGTTTTAATGGCTCCGTTCAAATTAATAAATAAATTTAACTGTAACTTTCGACAGTTTGTCTAGTACTTTATTCGCCTTTTGTCTGCAAAGTAAAAATGATGATTCCAGTTTTTTTAATATTCTAGTTTTCGTTACCGAAGATGTTCATAAAATTTTCAAAAATTAAATTTTTCACCCTGAAGACTAAACGAGGAAAATTAATTTTTGAACGATTCTGACTTACACTGAACGAATCTTCAGTAAGAATCTAGTGCTCCCCGGTTGCACATAGCATGAACATCCCCAGAAGAGTCAAAGTTGGACTGATTCGATACAAACTAATATACGGTCATATGCACTTGATAACGAGTACATACCTGGTTATATGGATAAGTTTATAAAATCTATAGTTAAATTTTTAGATAAAAGAGGAACTAAGAAAAGAGAGGTTGGGGAAAGTGGTGTTGTAAGAGCGAATATGTGAACAAAATATCTCAAAAGTTACTTGTGTGTACTGGAAACTTTTTCTTGAACTAATATTGTTATTAGCAACAAAAAATATTTGACAAAAAACCTCAGTCTTATAAAAAATACAATAATTATTTTTTATTCTTCGTTGTTGAAAAAGTTTTCTAACAGAATCTAAAAAGAAAATTTGCGTAAAAGTTTTTAGAATAATAGAAAATAAAATAAATTAAAAAATATCAAACTACTCGTTGGCTGATGACCGAAATAAAATGTAGAATATGAAAAATATTTACGGAACTTCAGAAAATTCCATATTCAATAAAACTCAGAGAGCCTTTATTTAAAAAGAATATGAACTGTTCACATTTCAGAAAATATTTTAACCAATATTGGGGAAGCAAACAATTGCACAAAATTTTAATAAAAGGTTATCCATTTTGTGGTTTGGAAAGTACAGCCCTGCCATTTGGTCACTGTCAATCATAGATGGTAATTTGTTTATTTTAATTAAATTTTGCCATTAAATATAATAGATTGTTTAACTACAAACTACAGCATAAAAATTGTAAATACTTTCGGAAAAAGCAAAATTTCCATTCATGAGGCTCTGAAAAGCAAGAAGTGACTTGTGCATTTTGTTTTAAAATGTCATTACTAGTCCGTATTTCTTTGAAAATGAAGAACCGGAAACACCGTCAGCATCAATTCTGAGCACTATGCCCGTATGATAATCGTTTTTTTTTTGTAGCGTGAACTTGAAAATTTTAACAATTATTTACGGGCAGGGTGATCCAAAATTGCAATTTTATCTTGTTAAATTTGGAACGATAACATTACAAACTACATAAAAATGACATTTTTATCAAATTATTTTAAAACTTTTCTGGGTATAGTATATTTTAAAAGGTTCAGAAGTATATCGATTCTTTTCGTATTGTTTTAGCATTATTATCGGTCCTCAAACAACATACTTTTTAATATTGGCCTTTTTATCATATGCGTATCTCGTCGAAGCAAAAACCACACAATTCAAAATAACATGTGCCCGATTGACGCGGTATTGTTTCAAAAAAAAAAAAAATGGCACCAAAATCTACACAAAACGACCAATTTTGGTTTTATGGAGGCGTTCCAAAGACGCCTTATTTCTAGATTTTATGACACCATTGGACTTTTTCTTGTTAAGCAACACAAAAGATTTTGTTAACGCAGACAATCCTCAACTTTTCGAGCATTTCGAAACTAACATTGTTCAAGTAAGAGGGCAGTCTGATAAGTCAGTGATAGATGAAACATAGATTTAATTTATTCAACAAAAATTGGTTTATTTTTCAAGATCGTCTTCTGTTAGCTTGATAAACTTTATCCAATGATATTCCCAATTATTTATACCATATGATTTATTAAACTATGCAAAATAGGCCTTATTTTCGGCTATAACATCAGAATTGGATACAAATTTATTTCCACAAAGCCAATTATTCAAGTGTGGAAACAGCGAAAAGTCGCATCGAGCCAACTCTAGAGAGGAGTACGCTAATTCCATGTCAGATATCTCATATATTTTCACTCGATGGTCTTTTAAAGCAATATCATAGATTTTATTAATCGCTTCTTTGGAGGTGACCTAAATTGGTACTCTATGGCGCTCGCTAAACCACTTCAGAATTATTCCATAGGATGATCAGTATCGAAATAATACTTTTCAAGTTTGGTTTTGGTTTCAGATATTGTTTACTTACACACGTGAAAAATTCACTTTTTGCATTATTATAGAAAACAAATCTTGTCTGATTTAAATGGCTGTTAAAACTTAACTAATGAACATATGTTTATAAAATTGTATACAGCGTAATTTTTAAGAAAGCTAGACAATAAAAAAAATATTGCTTTGCTAATATCAGCTATATCACTGGTATTTATCACTAACTTATCAGACTGTCGAATAACAGCCCCAGAATGTGCGAGTCATTAAAAATTACTTCGAGAGAATTTAGTCATGCAAGAAGTTTTGTGACGGCCATTTGAATAACAACTATCATATATAATGACAAGTTCCAAGCAATAGAATGAAGTCTGACTTTTGAATATGTATTATTAAACTTTACTTTTCAAAGTACAAATTGGATAACCGTTTATTTAAGAGTTCACATTAAATCGACTAGAAAATGAGGGAAATACTTTCGATAAATTGAATGGCTCTCGGTTCGTCTTTTTTATTAATTACTGAAACTTAAATTATGAAAACAAAAGTAAAAAAAGTCCCTCTAATTAGGAGATAATTCGAAGTAGACAATAAAATTTCAACGATTGGACAATAATTTACTTACTCTTCGCAACAACGATTTGTTGCTAATTCATTTGTGTACTCAGACTTGTTGATTCGTTCTTCGGCGCTGCGGTGGACGTCAATTTTTCCACAGTGGCTCTCCCGTTAAGTGCTGTTTTACCCTCTTATGTATGATGTTTCCGTAAATCCAAAGATAAATCTCTACTATCCACTTCCATGGAATAGTTTTGGTTTTGTTTCCGCTTTCACATTTTATTTTTTGGCGAATATTTTTCGATGTAAAACTGGTTAGCTTTATAAAAACTTCAAATTCAATTGTTTCAGTTTGGACCGAGACCAACCATTCACATTCCAAATAGGCGCTGGACAGGTTATTAAAGGATGGGATCAAGGACTACTTAACATGTGCGTTGGTAAGTGGAATTTGTCAACATTCAACAGAATTGTAGTGTAGTCAACACTTTTTTGGAAATAGTTTCACGTGTACACTCATAAGTACGGGTAGATCTTGAAGTTTGTTTAGTTGACGCACGTGTTTAAATTTGCAAAAATTGATTTTTTTTTTTTCATTGTTCATTTATCTTTTTTAAGGTGAGAAACGAAAATTGGTCATACCACCAGAGCTAGGCTATGGTGATCGTGGAGCTGGCAATGTTATCCCCGGCGGTGCGACACTCCATTTCGATGTAGAGCTCATCAACATCGGTGATTCCCCGCCAACGACAAACGTTTTCAAAGAAATCGACGACAACAAAGACAATCAATTAAGTCGCGAAGAGGTAAACAGCTATGTATGGGTGATTTTTGTTTTTTTTTGCTGCTTCTATCATTTCTATCCTTTTCACAATTTCACTTGTTCTTTTAATCAAAATTGATAATAAACACGTACAAGCACACGTTATTTAATTAATTGTAATGGTTTTGTTTGCCACTAGGTGAAAGATAAAGTAAAAAAAAGAAAAAGAAAGAACATTTTTAAAGACAATTTTCCTTTTCTTAACGAATTAACGCAATTTGTGTGTGTGCGTGTGCGTTTCTTTTAAAATCACTTCCAATTCATGAATATTGACATAAAATGTAAGCAGATTGGGAAAGTTTTCTTTTAATTATTATTAATTAAATTTTTATAAAACTTTTTCTTCTGAGAATTATCTCCAAAAAAACCCAAAAAAAATTAACTTGACAATTATTGAATGTAGGTCTTTGAGGCCATGCGCTTATCAACAACAAGATAACACCATAAAAAAATTAGAGATTTAAATATGAAACAAAAATAATTTAAATTCCAAATTCAGTCGAAAATAAATTCTTATATTCGAGTGTTTTTTCTCAGTCAGAATTTAAATTAAATTTAGACATTTTCCATTTTGCTATTAGTAATATTTACTTAAAAATTAAAATCCGAATACAAAAGGAAATACACTTCGAAATCTCATTTCTTTGTGTTCTTATGGAAAAGGATTTTTCTCTTTTATTTCTTAAAAATTTCGATACGAATTAATATCGAAATCAACAATATGAATATGGCAACACTATATTACTGGTTATTCAATTAAGCGCATTTGCATTTTTAATTTTTTCCCCCCAATATCTTATGTACTAGATTAGAAACTTGTAATTCTAGTACTTCTTTCTATGCCACTTTCGAATTTTGCAAACGAAGCGGTTTCTCTAAATGAGTCCCATCAACGTTTCTTTTTCGCTCTTAAAGCTAATTTTTTTTATTTAGTATTTCGAATAATATTTTGAAATTTTGTTCATCCTTTCATTTAAGATGTCATTACTTACATTTTTATAAATTATATTTTTGAATGTTGTTTTCTTTTTTAAAATTGCTTTTAGCTTTATTTTCACTTTTGCTTTTATGCTTTCAAATATCTTTGGATGCAATAGGTTTTGATTAATCGGTTTGGATTGATTTTGTGTTACAGGTTAGCGACTATCTTAAGAAACAAATGGTAGCTGTTGAAGGACAAGATTCAGCTGAACTCAAAAATATGCTAAACGAGCACGATAAGCTTGTTGAGGAAATATTCCAACACGAGGACAAAGACAAGAACGGATATATTTCGCACGATGAATTCTCGGGACCAAAACACGATGAATTGTAGAAACGGCAATGGTTTCATTGTTTCCATTCCGAAAACAAAGAAAAATACAATCACCATCGTTGTCACACCACACCTTATTTACTTTAAATACAAAAACATATCAAATGAATTGAATTAAATTTAACTTTTCGATATATAACTCAGCAATTTATTAATACGAAATCATTTTTGTTATTGTGACATTTTTCATATCTACTCAACTCAATAGATAATTCAATATTTTTAAATGATTTAACATAAAATATATTTTTTTTAAACAATTTAAAAGTGTAGTTATAATGTTTTATATTTTAACAGTGAATAATAGAACACTTTTTTAAACATTGTATATTTTCGGGATTTAAATCAAAATAAATCCTTAAAAAACTAATCGTGATTTTTTCTTCTTTTGGTTTAAATAAAATTTGAATCCACACAAAAAATTGATAATTTGATTAGTTCTGATCATAGTTGTTAAGTTATTTATACTCGTATTAAAAAAAAACAAATTTAAAAACGGTAAAAATTTTAATAGAAATAATTAATAATGAGAATAAAATTGTTTAGCTGAAGACTATTGAAACGGAAACATATCAATATATATCGAATGACTGTGTAAACAAATAAATAGAAAAACTATATATATACTAGATGTAAATTGCATTTTATAAATTATACAAATTTACATTTACATATATACATACAAATAAAATAATATAATAATTAGTAAATAAAATAAAGAAAAATGAATGAATAAAACTGTTTAAAATTTAAGATGTTTAAAGGTAAATTGGAATATTATCAATATATGTTATAAAGTATTGTATTTGTTTAGAAATCAATTTCAAATTGACGTTATTAATTAAACTTTTTTTTTAATAATACAATATTATTTTGTAAAAATAAAATTATGTTTTTTTGTTTTTTTCTTTCTTTGTATAAAATAATAAAGATCGAATTAAAAATATTATTAAAAAAATAGATGCAGTTTTTATTCGAAATTAATTTTTAATATTTTTCTTTTCTATTAAAAATCAATTATATTATTTATATAAAATATTAAAAAACGTTTCTCAACTATCATAAAAAAGCTGTTTTTATGTGGGTTAAGTTTAACTCCAGGCAGCTTTGCTGATAAATTTTCATTTAAGAATTGTTTTTAAACATTAAGAACGTGGTGCTTCAATTTTTTTTTTTTTTTTTTTTAAATTACCCAATTTTTTAATGAACTTTTCTAGCCTTCTTACTTTATGTAGGAATGATGCGTACCTTTCTACTATAATAAAGTAACCCATTCTTACCATATTATAAATACAGAAAAATAAATAAATCTCTACATAACCGTAAGGACTTGTATTGTTTTTGTGTACAAAAAAGGCGGCTTCAATTTACGTTACCTACTGCCGAACTAATGCGGAATGTATCCATGAATGAGTCGGTGATTTCGGCGAGTTGGCTGAGCGGTGATGCGATGGCAGCAAGGTATGTTTGTACCTACATCGGTAGACGATTCATCCACAATACCTTTAATAATTGTTCGTCCTGTTTGTTACCGCCGATGTGTCGCAATTCGTTTAGTAAATCCGCCGGCTTTTTATCGCCCAATTGTTGAGCTCTCTGCTGTTTACTTTCAGTGAGATTATGAATAACGGCACACTTAACCGATTGGTATTAGGTGTTATAAAAATTCATCCATTATTTTGCCAATAGATGGCTTTGGGAGTCTGTATCTCCCGTTGTGATCGGGTTGCACTAGATGGCGTTAAAAAGATAAGATTTCGTACTAAAAAAGCTTCTGATACAGTTTTATGATTACTTGACTCAGTATTTTTTTAGCACGCGTCAAAGATGGACACCAACAAAGAGAAAAACGCCATATTTTACAGTTTTTCTTCCATAAAGGCGAAAACGCAAGCCAGGCAGATGAAAATTTGAACAGTTTTTATGGTCCTGATACTGTAACAGCCAATCACGCGTAATTTTGGTTGCGTCGATTCCGTTCCGGTAATTTTGATGTCAAAGATGCATCACGCTCTGGAAGGCCAATTGTCGAAAATGTCGATAAAATAATGGAAATCGTCGAGTCCAACCGTCACGTAAGCACTGTTTCGATTGCCCAGGAGCTAAACATTGCACACAAAAACCGTTTGGAACCACTTAAATAAGGCTGGATACAAAAAGAAGCTCGATGTATGGGTGCCACACGAGTTATTGCAAAAAAACCTCATGGACCGAATTTCCATCTGCGAATCGCCGCTGAATCGCAACAATATCGATCCATTTCTGAAGCGGATGGTTACTGGTAATGAAAAGTGGGTCACTTACGACAACGTCAAGCAACAACGGTCGTGGTCAAATCGCGGTCACCCGGCGCAAACGGTGATCAAGCCAGGATTGACAGCCAGGAAGGTTTTGCTGGGTGTTTGGTGAGACTGGCAGGGAATCATCTACTATGAGCTGCTCCCCTACGGCCGAACTCTTAATTCGGACCTATACTGTCAACAATTGGACCGTCTGAAAGAAGCAATCGCCCCGAAGTGGCCAGCTTTGGCCAATAGGAGAGAAATTGTGTTCCATCAGGACAATGCCAGGCCGCATACATCGATAGTGACTCGCCAGAAGTTCCGAGACCTTTTCTTATGTATCCACCTTATAGTCCAGACCTGGCACCAAGTGATTACCACCTCTTCCTGTCTATGACGAAGGATTTTGCAGGTGAAAAATTCGCCTCAAGAGAAGATTGTGAAAGTCGACTGTCCCAGTTTTTTGCCAATAGGGACAAGGGTTTCTATGTGAGAGGCATTATGAAATTACCTCCAAAATGGCAACAAGTTATCGAACAAAACGGTGCATATTTAACCTAAATCGTATCATTCTATCTGTGCTAAATAAAACCTTTAATTTAATGCAAAAATAATGGACGCCTTTTTACTACACCTTATATTTCGATGCCGGTGGTAATGGAGGATGCCATATTATTCGTAATTCGATTTACGATGAACCAATGGTCCAATTAAATGATCCATAGTTCGATGTTGTCACCATTGAGTGGCGAGGCGGACAAAATGACGGCGAATTTTAGTTTTCGGCCATTTTGTTTTGATTATATGGTGGCGATCGTTGCGTTGCAATTTGTTCGCTATTACGTTCTTCCTTCTTCGTCGGGGTCACAAATTACAAAATACTTCGTGCTACTTATTTTATTATCACTTTCTATAAGTTACAATAAATTATAAACGCAATATTATGATTATTTGATTTCGATCCAAATCGCGGTAGCGTTTAATCAATTTGTTACTTGATTCGATTTATCTAATATGAAAATTTTATTCATTTTATAAACGCACACGCTATTCTGAACTTTTTATTAAGCACACTGTGTCGCCACAGACACTCGTTTCACTAAAATTGCTTTCAATATAATAATACTGAAAATATCATTTCTTATAAATTTTAGAAAAGAATTTCTAAATTACCAGTTAAATATAGACAATAACAGAAAAACTGTTCTGAGCTCGTTACGAAGTGTTAACTTTTCAAATTGACTGAATTCAAACACTTTTACACTACTAACTTTACTCTCGATTTACATTGAATATAAAATTAACACAGCACACATTGCGAAATTTTAAAGTAACCAGATGACAACTTATTTTAAAGTTACCAAATGAGAGTGATGTTTCGGCGGTAATAGTTTTTAAACGTGGTGTCATTTCGTGAAAGTCAGATATTCAATTCAACAATAAGACAGATTATATTTTGGAGTTGAATTCGATATAAAATGAAGTGTCATTACGAGGTTTTGAGTGTGGCGAGGGATGCTGATGATGCAGAAATAAAGAGTGCATATAGAAAATTAGCGCTCCGTTGGCATCCAGACAAAAATCTCGATAATGCCGAGGAAGCCACGCAACAGTTTCAAATTTTACAGCAAGCTTACGAAGTATTGTCGGATCCGCACGAACGGTCTCGGTATGACAATCACCGCAAGCATGCTCTGCGAGGAAAACAATCGGACTACGAAGACAATTCTTTGGATTTATTTCGATATTTCACAGTAACATGCCTAAGAGGAATTTTCAACAATCCAGCTGGACATTACAATAATGGATATGCAGAAGAGTTTGAGAACATAAAAGCAGAACACCCTAAATGCATAAGATTATGTTTGGAACTTTTTATCTATCTTTTTATAAAAAATCGAGACAAAAATACCGACTGGTCTTGGTATGACAATCTCCGCGAACAACCTCTGCGAGAAAAACTATCGGACTACGATGACCTTTTTTCCGATGCCTTCCAATATGTCATAGTATCATGCCTTAGAGGATATGTCGACGATCCAGCTGGATTTTACAATAATTTATATGCAAAAGAGTTTAAGAAAATAAAAACAAAGCACCCTAAATTCTTAGCATTATGTTCGATTCTTTTAATCATTCTTTTAATAAAATAATAAAAATCGAATTAAAAATATATTAAAAAAATAGATGCCGTTTTTATTCGAAATCAATTTTTAATATTTTTCTTTTCTGTTAAGTTTAACTCCAGGCAACTTTGCTGATAAATTTTCATTTAAGAATTGTTTTTAAACACAACAATAAGAACATTGCTGCTTCCATTTTTTGTTCGTTTAAAAATTACCCAATTTTCCAATGCACTTTTCCAGGCCTCTTACTTTATGAAGGAATTATGTAAACCTCTCTAATATAATTAAGTAACCCATTCTTACCATATTTTGACATATTTTTCAAATTACTTTTAATTAATTTTATTTAGTAAATAAATGTACACATAACCGTAAGCACTTGTATTGTTTTCGTGTACTGATCAATGATAAAATGGCGGCTTCAATTTACGTTAACTAGTTCGTCTGCACCTTCAGACGGAGGCAAATTTACTTTTTTGTTTTAAACTTCGTGTAAGGCTCACGGTATTTACATGCGTCTTTTCCGACATGGTACAGCATCGGTCATCGTCGTCGGCGGTCCTTATGAATGCTGACGTCGAGCTTTGGCTATCAAGCTTGTATGTTGATTGGTCTATAGATCGATTTCGTCGTTTGAAATCGTTGTCCGTGATACATTTTAGATATTGGTTCAATTAAACTTTTGAAATGCGTCCTCAACTTAGATAGTGTGTTCTATAATTTCTTCGTCGAGGCAATGGCAATATTTGAAGCACTGGTCGTCTTCGCTATGTGATCTCAAGCATAATCTTGGTTTGTTCGACGGCCGAACCAACGCGGAATGTTTCCATGAATGAGTCGGCGATTTCTACGAGTTAGCTGAGCGGTGATGCGATCGCAGCAAGGTATGTTTATGCATGCATCGGTAGACGATTCATCGACAATACCTTTAATAATGTTTCGTCCTATTTGGTGCCGCTGATGTGTCGCTTGGTATTTCGATGCCGGTGACGGTGGAGAATGCCATATCATTCGTAGTTCGACTTACAATAGGCCAATGGTCCAATTAAATGAACCATAATTCGATGTTATCACCATCGGGTGGCGGAAGCGGACAATATGACGACGAATTTAAGTTTTCGGCCATTTTGTTTTGATTATATGGTGGTGATCGTTGCGTTGCAATTTGTTCGCTATTAGGTTCTTCCTTCTTCGTCGGAGTCACAAATTACAAAATACTTCGTCCTACTTATTTTATTATCACTTTTTATAAGTTACAATAAATTATAAGTTACAATATTATGATTATTTGATTTTGATCCAAACCGCGGTAGCGTTTAAACAATTTGTTACTTGATTCGATTTATCTAATATGAAAATTTTATTCAAGTGAATCATTTGTCAAAATGTTTCCTTCTATTTATTTTATAAACACACCGTCTATTCTGAACATTGTTCAGAAAAGAGTGTGTGGGGCGACACCGTCTATTCACTGTGTCGCCCCACACACTCTTTTCAATAAACTTGCTTTCAGTAAATTAATACTGAAAATATCATTTCTTATAAATTTTAGAAAAGAATTTCTAAATTGCCAGTTAAATATAGACAATAACAGAAAAACTGTTCTGAGCTCGTTACGAAGTGTTAACTTTTCAAATTGACTGAATTCAAACACTTTAACACTACTAACTTCAGTCTCGATTTACATTGAAAATAAAGTTAACACAGCACTTTTTTATTCATTTTATTAAACATATATTCATAATTGCTTTTTGCAGTCAATTTTTTTCCGAAATTATAACCATACTTGTATTCGTTTTAATTAATTATGTTTTTATTTTTGAAATTGTCGCCTTCAATTTTAAATACTTTCGAAAAGCTGTTCAGCGTTTTGGTCTTTCAGTACCTCCAGCTGAATACGGCGCGCCACTGCCAAATTAATTTTGACAGCTCAAACGTAAACCACACATGCGACATTTTAAAGTAACCAGCTAAGAGTTTATTTTAAAGTGACCAGATGAGGGTGATATTACAGCGATAATATTTTCTAAACGTGGTGTCATTTCGTGAAAGTCAGCTATTCAATTCAAAAATAAGACAGAAAATATTTTGGAGTTGAATTTGATATAAAATGAAGTGTCATTACGAGGTTTTGAGTGTGGCGAGGGATGCTGATGATGCAGAAATAAAGAGTGCATATAGAAAATTAGCGCTCCGTTGGCATCCAGACAAAAATCCCAATAATGCCGAGGAAGCCAAGCAACAGTTTCAAATTTTACAGCAAGCTTACGAAATATTGTCGGACCCGCACGAGCGGTCTTGGTATGACAATCACCGCGAACATATTCTGCGAGGAAAACAATCGGACTACGAAGACAATTCTTTGGATGTCTTCCAATATTTCACAGTATCATGCTTTAGAGGATATGGCGACGATCCAGGTGGATTTTACAGTGTATATGGAGAGGTGTTTAAGAAAATAATAGCAGAGGACGCTGAATTCATGGATGACGAAGAAGAGGTCGAAAAAATACCGTTGTTCGGAAGTTCAATAAGTAATTTTGATGAAGTTGTTGGACCATTTTACGCATATTGGCAAAGTTATTGTACAAAAAAAAGCTATGCCTGGCTTTGTCCGTATAATATACAAGAAATAAAAGATCGAAGAATACTGAGAGAAATCGAAAAAGACATGAAGAAAGTTACGCAGAAGGCACGGAAAGAGCGCAACGAAGAGGTTCGGAAATTAAGTTATTTTATAAGTTTAATATTCTTCAATTAAAAAAAATACTTTTTAGGTTCGTCATCTTGTAGCATTTGTTAAGAAAAGAGACAAACGTATGCACGCTTATAAAAAAATGCTCGAGGAGCGAGCAACTGAAAATAGGAAAAAACAAGAAATGAACAGGATTGAACAAATTCGTAAAAGAAATCAGGAAATAAGGCAGCAACAGACCTCTGACATCCTCGCCTCGTCGGAGTACGAAGACCAGCTGCGGGAACTGGAACAACAGTATTATGAGTCGAAGTCTGAGGATTCCGACACAGAGCTTAGTGATAATGAACTATCCGAAGAGGGAAGTGATTTGCTCGATGGCGAATCTGCATATTTTGACGATTTCTACTGTGTCGCATGCAATCGAAGTTTTAAAAATCCCAATGCTATGCTGAATCATGATGCGTCCAAAAAGCATAGCGAAAACATTGAAAAATTAGTCAAACAAATGCAACTTGAAAATCAAAGCCCAGAAAAGAATTCACCAACGAAAGATGAATTAGACAATTCCGATGCGTCAACAAATGCAAATTTAGAAATTGATCATAACGTCAAAGTGAATAGCGAATTGAATAATGTCCAAGATGTATGTTTAGATAGTGATCCGGAAGAGCTGCCAATTGAGAATGTAGCTCCAAAATTGAAGACGAAAAAAAACAAAAAATCAAAACGCAACCAAGTTCTGGATGAAGATGATCATTCATTATCAATACCCGATGTGTTAGGAAATATATCAGGTCATGATGACGATGATTGGGCAACTGGAAATGGGAAAAAATCGAATAAAAAATCCAAAAAACCCTCGAACCAAAAGAAGGTTAATATTAACGAGAAGCAGGTTCCCGATACTGTAACTGAAATGAATGCAACTACGACTGTGACTACAACAAATAAAGATAGAAGTTTAGATGATGTCGATGTAGACCACACCTGTGTGACGTGTAAATCGAATTTTGACTCGAAAAACAAACTGTTCACCCACCTGAAGAAGACTGGCCATGGAGTGTATATCCCGAAAGAAAAGGACGCGAAAAAGGATTCTCCAGCAGGCACTAGTTCTAGACGAAAGAAGAAAAACGCCGCCCATTAACTACTGTCAAGGAAATAGAGGTTAAACCGAGGAGCATAAATAATATGCAACTTATTTCGCTGTGAGATATTTTTAGTTATTAGCCAAAATAAATCACCCACAAATATTTTGAATTTTTTATTGAATAAGTTCATATTAAGACTAAGAATGTATAATAGTACGTTTGGGTAATATTGAGTACTTAAAATTGCTTAAAATTATATTATTTGAGAAAGTGGGATGGCTGTTTACTATGGAATACATACTAAATGTTCTCCATCTTCAACGCGTCGTCTTACTTTTGAGCGCATATTTGCCGACTCGGCCTTTAAACTAATCCCGGCACATATAAAACATAACATATTTCCGATAACGGCGCAATACAGCGAAGATCCTAGAAGAAAATTGTTTAGTTAGTAATCAAGAAATAAGTAAAGTCAACTTTTACCTATACGGCAGCGACCTGGATAGAAGGCTTCAGTATCAGCTCCACAGAGTTGGATAACGTGGTCACTACCCCAGCCTAAGAGATGCATAAATATGGCAATGACGATAAATATTCCTGAAATTAGACGTATACAATGCATGTAGTAGAAATGAGTTCGTTATTTTGTCAGGCAAGGATGATGAGTGTACCTGCAACTACTTGTACGCAACCAGTTATATTATGGAGACTCTTGCCGAATATCGATTGCTTACAGCAAGTAACCAAAGTAAGAAGAACAGTCGCGATGAGTAAAAAAAGCCCCAATAACATGAAGAAAAACGCCGCCTTCCACTCGTTCGGGTAAATGTAACTGTCCGTTGCCAGACCGTCCAAATCGAATCGACCGCAATGGAACACCCCTCCTCGGATTATCTTGCAGCGCGTGTTTATTCCAAGTGAAGCGGCACTGAACATATTATCGCCGGTGAAATTTTCTACCGCGACACTTATAAGCCATTTTGGGCTGACAATCGCCACGGATATTAGCATACCAGCCACCACACTTAAAAGGAACCATGTCAGGCTTAAGCCGGTTATGATAACATAGCACATTACGCCTAATCTCGCAACGCTGTGATGTAATTAGTTAGCGATCTTTATGATGATAGCTTCCGCTTTCAAATACATTGAATTCCTCCGGCTTTATATAATCTCTTCTGTTTGCTAGAAATTTTTTTTCCATTTAATATTCATGTTATTTAATAGGGTTAAAAATGAAATTTAAAAAAAAAAGAAAACCAAAGACGAAAGAATATTTGTTAAGATCTGTGCATAAATTATCCGATTATGTCCTGTGTTTCGATTTGTGCATACGCAAATGCAACCGAATCACACATCACACCTCCGTTCATTCATACGCGCATGTTCATGTTCAGTGACGTATGTTCCTGTAATTGATAATAAATAAACAAAAACCCTGTCGTAAATTAAGCACAGCGACACTAGTTACTGCTACTATTAATTAATTGTTAGTTTGGAGATAATCGCGAGAGTGTGTTCAAGCTACCGTCCGCCTTCTTACTGTGCAATTTGTATGGTCAGTAATCGGTATTTTTTTTTCTAAATTTCTACCTTATGCAGTTATTTGTTTATTATTCTCTAATTTAATTGATTCGAAAATATAAATAGTATTAAAGTAATTAAAAGGACTATTGTGCAGTGCTCGTCAGATATAAGTGTAATTTTGAGGTTAGAAATATTTTTACGTGCAGTAGCAGAACAGAGCAGAGCAGCCTTTGTTCGGCTTGCTTCGTTATTGTTTTGTTTACGATCAGCGGCGCCTCGTAAGTAAATAAACAAAAGCACAATTTCGGCAGTGAAATTCGATAAGCGTGCGCCCAGCCGTAATAAAAGTAAGTTTTTATTTATTATCCACTTCTAATTTTCTCAAACAAACAAAACCAAAAAGTTTTAAAATGTTAGAAACATGTTGAACTGTATTTGCATACGCGTGCGCTTTCTCATACGATGATCATGTTTCAAGACTTTTTCGTTTATTTCATCTTGGTTTCATTGATGTTTTGTCTCATTTTTTTTGTAAACTGTTTATTGAAAATAGAGTAGCGAATTTTTGTAATTTCACTATTTTTTTTTTTTTTCAAACAGAATTCTGAGTTTTATGGAAGATAAATAATTATAAATTTAAAAAATGCTGTGAACCTTAATATACAAACACGAAAAACTACAAATACTCATCACTAATCGCCCGTACTTTGGTAATTTTCGATTTGAACAAGTTCTCTCCAGCGGCTCCCTTTCGACAACTGAATTGAATTGAACTGCGTTCGGAGGAATGCCGTTCTTCACTTGGCCAGTAATAGTGCGTTTGGTTCTGGTCCTCTCCTTGCCAGTCTTCCCCCACACATATTATATGTACAGCACCGATGTTCCTCTTCCTATGCATGCCATTTGCCCAAAAGCCAGACGGGTGTGACCAGACCAAACTCAATGCCAAGGCATATGTTCTATGTGCACGGGCTAGGAGCGTATCTGCGGACGATTCACTCATACAATTTCATGTTAATTTGAAATTCTTAGCGCGTAGCCCTTGCGCATTTCGATGATCTCATATGCATACTCTCAATAGTAACATAGTCAGCCGGTCGATTGGATGGATTATGGTAGTGTGTCTATAGATAGTAATGTTTGCTAAAATCATTCCATATACGACTCTAGGCGAATTTATTAATTTTCTTAAAAAGTTATTTACTCTTGAGGAAACGGCGCTCAAATTCTTTACTAATTTTCTAACTCTAGAAATACTCGTATAACTAGTGCTAAAGGAGATACTTACGTTAATGTACACTACGTACGGAAAGTACGCATAAACCTTTCAAAATTGTTTTATTTTTAAAAAAATAGCCCATACTTTTTTTTGTATTTGCATAAATGTATGTTTCCAAAACTTCTATTTATACATATGTGTTTATTTAGAGATAGTTCAAAGAAAAATTCTTGGTTAAAATCTCATGTAATTTTGATTAAAATCCAATTTTTTTCTGCGTTTATCCCCAAATAGTAAATCAATCAATATTAACGTTCATACGCCTATTGCTGCTTCAATTTTACCCACTTTAATTTGTAATATAATCGCTTGTACATTCATTGCAGGCCAAAAGTATGTGGTCATCTTGATAACAATGTATTATATAGAAATCTTTGGTTAAAAGCTTAATAAATCGGAACTTATATTATTTCTATGAATGTTTAATATATTATATTGTAATATAGTAAATTAGTGTAAATAAAAGTTTACTCAAAAAAGAGATATTGCGGAGTGTAGCAATTATAGAAGTATTACGTTGCTAAGTACCTTCCATAAGATATCTGATATTTTACTAGGCAGGGTAGTCCCATTCGCCCAAATAATTATTGGCTCATAGTATCTAGGTTTCATTCCAAGAAAATCATCTCTCGCCATATTTCAAAATGTGATTAAGAGCAAATTTGAGAAACTCTGCTTCTCTTGACATGTTTAAGAAGGCTAATACTAATCCATCCACATATAGGAAACTTTTCCTTGAACAGTTGGACGGATTAAAAGATCATCGACTGTTGTTCACGGATGACACCGATACTGCATTTTTGGCTGCAGCACCCGCGCACTATGTTATGGAATCATCCCTTATAGAGCAGCTCCATATTACGGGGCGCTGTGGGCCTTCAAAACAGCAATTGAAATTGCGACCAATGTTCCCAGCCAACGGAGCGTTATTATTTTTAGCGACAGCCTCGCCGCCCTTAAAGACATTTGTGGCCCATCGAGTGACCTACTACTTAGCGCAATTCGTCATAGCCTACTTAGTAATAGGAGTGTCGAGTTGCAATGGGGGCTTGGGCATATGGGAATTTTGGGCAATGAAAGTGCTCAGAAGTTGGCTGTAGAAACACTCCGTCGACTGGTGATCACAGTAATTCCCAATCTGCCTCGTCTACTAAGAGAATGGATTGGACATACTGCTCTTACTCATAACTTCCTTTTTTAGGAAGTTATGAGGATCCTTTGGCACCCATTTCACTATCATCCATATTCTACATGAATGCCATACAACCAAGAATTACTTCGCGAGGAGGATTCCTTCGATTGTGCAGCTCCTAGACCCAAAAACTCCGTTTCCTAGTCCTCTATTTAAATTTCTACAATATACTTATCTGCTCCACAAAATATAACAAAATTCTCAATATTCTATCCTATTAACTACAGATCAGTCTCATTAAGATACTATGAAATTCTCAATATTCTATCCTATTAACACATACTGTGAAGTTGCCAAATGGCCTCACGCTCGTGGCGCTATGAAGTAGCCCCTGGCACATGTCTAAAGGACCTTGCAAACAATAACAACAAAATCATCTCTCTGCGGCAGTCGATGGAAAAACTGTTGCGTTGACTAAGTTGGCCATGTAACATCCACAATGGTCTCCAGCAGCTAGACGCACCATCGTGTGTTCGCTTTGGGCTGGCACTAAAAAAAGTACTTGCGACTCAGGGGTAAGAATGCGGACTACGATCCTCATTTAGTCTGCCCAGTTTTTAGCATAACACAGAAACGAAGGCAAAACAGTATTTGGTATGAGCGTCGATATTGAAGACAAGACCAATTAGCACTAGTCGCATACAGATAGGAGATTATACCTTTGAAAGAGTTAAACCATTTTCCTATTTGCGGTCAGGGTTGCAATTGATCACAACATTGAGGAAGCAATCGGCACGGCTGCTGGCAGCCAAAAGAGACTATTTCAGTTAGTCTAAATTATTTCGTTTGGACGCTAGTCCTTTGGTTCTCAGCAAAAACCACTGCGAACTCTTGTCCGCGTCCGAGACGAGGATCCATCGAAGAATTTATTGGCTTTTACATGAGGATGAACGATTCCGGAGCCTATTTAACGACGAGATTTACGCCAAATCGTCAATACATGTTGGCAGTGTCGAACTGGAAGACCATGATGCGACGCCGAGGCGTTTGGACTTTTTTTTATTTAGCATCCGTAGAGGGGACTCCCGCTTTTCGCCGAGTTAAAAGTTTAATATTTTATTATTGCCTGAAATATGATTAAATAAAATCATAATTTCAATTCAAGTCCATTTTTTTGGCATAACAGGCCCAGTTCAAATACCAAGTTCCCGTCCTTGAAAATAGCAGCTTAAATTCAATGTTAAATTTGAAAATAGCAGCTTAAATTCAATGTTAATGATGCAGTTTGAAAAAGCCCAACTATTTTACTTTCTCACTACGCCTTAACATTGTCTTGTATAGACATAAAGTGACTTATTTTATCACATTTTTCTTAACATTTATCTAAAGTTGAAGCTATTAAATTTGATTTAACTAAAAGTTGAAAAAAATCGTGCAATTAGAACGGTTTTAATCAAATCGGAAATCATCGGAGTTTAATGGGCCACAATTAAACTTTGAGCCCCATTAGACCTCCGATGATTTTCCGATTTACTCAAATCGGAAATCATCGGAGGTCTAATGGGCCTCAAAGTACTAAAAAAAATCGGAGACTTACAGCATCTAAAAGTCGGTGCGAATTATTTAACAGCTGTGTCTAACCTGTGTCTCTTACACCGGTGAAAAGGGAATTGAGAACTGGTGGTCTAATTAGATAAAATGTTCTCTGGGCGAATGAGTCAAATGAGGACTATAAAAATGTTCTCTGGGCGAATGAGTCAAAGTTCAAGATCTTTGGGCTCAAAAAAAGAATTTACATGCGTCGAAGCACTGAAGAAAAATGCTGCCGAAATCTGTCGTGTCAATCGAAAGATTCGTTATACAGCTAGATAACGGTCCTACTCATAGTTCCAAAAAATAGATCAGTGATGATCTGCAAGATAAAAAATAAGAAGGAATTTTGAAAAATATGACATGCCCACCACAATCACCCGATCTCTACCCCATTGAAATTCTTTAGAATCAGCTACACAGAAGAGTGCGGAGGCACTATCCATCGTCCAAGAAAAACTTGCAACAAAACAATTTGAGCATTTTTTTTTAGATTTTATTTTTAATTTGATAATAAATAATGTACAAAAAATATTTTTTTCGTATTCAAGATCAACATTATTTTAATTTAATTTTTTGTCGCTTGTTCATTTTAATATCCAAGTTTTTATTTAACTTTCCCCCTAAAACCAAAGTGGTCTCATAGTTTTTTCTGCAGTGTATATACTCGTAGTCTCGATTTAAAATCAGAGGTAAACTATCTCTAACTTGTGAGATAAGCCTTGACTGCCTTGAAATAATTAAATGAATATTGTAGGCCAATAAACTTAATAACTTGTTCAAGAGTGAACTTACTATCAGGTTGGAAATACTTTGTAAACATTTTCAAACTTGCTACTTCCAAATTCATTGTAAAATTTTTGAAACTTGGCTTTTTTAAACCATTCTAAACATATTCAAAGTTAATTATTCGAATATTTGTCTATAAAATCGGCTATTTTAACTAAAAGTTAATTATTTTATTCGTAAAAATAACCCAGTTTATGGTTCGACACTTTCAGTAAATTTCTAAGATCTTTCCGAACCATTCTATTCATCAAACTTGTACTTGTGATAAAAATTAACTCTATCAATAATATCATAATAGAATAAGTTTCAAAAATATATGATTTACGAAAATAACCAATGAATAAATACAAAATAAATAAAGTTTATTGTATTGATGTGTAAAAAAGAGATTTGCTTTGAGTTTACATGCTAAATGAAAATACAAATAGGATGATTTGAGATTTTTTTCTAGCAAGATTCGAAATGCAAAAATGAAATTGATTTTACGCTCAATTGCAATTTTGGTCTGACAATAGATTGAAGAAAAAAAACGAATACTGGGATCCTGTCGACTATTTTTTAAAGGATTCTAAATATCTTACAGAGGAAATTCGTTTTGGTTTACTCTGATTGGGTTTTTTCCTATAAATCTTTATATTTTTAACATTCTTTCGAAATGATTTTTTAAAATTTTTTCCCCCCATAAGTCAAAAATAAACTATAAAAATTTTCATTAAAATTAGGCATTTTTTAATGAGTCCAAAACAATATTATAAATTTTTTAGCTATAATGTCGCTGCTTTAGAGGCTATTCGTTGCTCATCAGTTGCCTCGCTTCTAAACTGCATTCGATCTTTGTTGCTAAACAGCCAAAATGTTGAATTGCGTTGGTTTCAAACCGCACCAGCATGAGAGTCTCTCCACCGTACTGTGCCCACTGTTATTCCAAACTTGCCGCATCTACTGACCACAAGACATTTAACATTTTTGCGTAGACAAAAATATTCGGTCAATAATAGAACAAACCAGTTTACTCAACAACTACTCCAAAATTTTGGGCAATGAAACTACTCAGAATTCAGATTGTGCATACCGCAGTTATCCATGATTACCACTTCGGAAAGCAACAACCTCAGCCTTAATGCCATTCCTGTGGTGTTTAATTAACTATCTCGCATATCCTAAATAAATGCCACTAAAACCAGAGTTTTTTTTTTAAATTTGACTTCTTCTATTGTGGAGCTCTTATACTGAACAATTTCTTATCCAAGTCCTCTTTTTAATTTTTTAAAATAATCAAATATGCTCCATTTTTTTATAAAATACTTATGCTAAAGGAGTGTCACTGCTCGGCTAGATATGTTATGTGTATGCCATAAAATCACCAGTAGATCTATTGGTACGGAAACCATATTCAATGTCGCTAAACAGCTTCCTTCAGAACTACGAGGTGACAACTTGAGTTTCAAGAGTGTTGGGATAGATGGGTAGGCGGGATTTTCAATTCTTTTAAATTCTTAAACAATTAAAACTCTTTACTTCTCCTTCGGCACTGTGAGTATTGTTATCAGTTCTGACTTACTTAAATTTCTTCCGGTTTTCCTCGGAGGTGTTACCCCTATAATATCACTTCTAATTGCGCCCTACAACCTACGTTAGGTGGAGTTGTTTAGTTCTTCGAAAAGAAAACTTTTAAAAGCTTTCAAATTCCAAAAATTTTGTCTACAAACTAGTACGGTAATAGTTCGTATTTGTTGCTTTCAAAACCAATGTCGGAATAACGGTCTCAAAGTGAATTCGAATTCATAGCATCCACTCACCATGTCAGAGAATAAATAAAGGGGTTTTTAACGAAACAAAAACTATTTTTAACAATTTGTCCAATTATAAATGTTTGCGAATATTTGCATATTTCTATTTGCTATTTATAATCGTATAAATTAAAGCCTTCTAAACACAAAATATTCATAAATATTGAACAAATTTCCCGTTTTTGATGATCTACGTACAATCATGCTGGTTGTCGTAGCCGTAGCCCCCCTTTCCGCACTGTACAGAGCATTTTTCAGAAATTCATATTTATAGCAGATTGCCTTGTGTGTTGACAATCAAAATAAAAAACTAATAAATTTATAAAAGTAGACAAAAAAAAACTCAGGCAATCTTACGATCAGAAGCAATAAGAAAATTACCATATTTACAAACACTGAAATTTGTTGAGCAGATTACAAACCAGTATTTATAAATAAATTTTATTTAAATGTGTTTATTGAGGTGACTGAGAAAGTCTTTTTACGATTTTATGTATTTACTACGGGTTATTTTTTAATTTGACAGTATTCAAACGTATATGTCATCCTTAAATTAAACATTTGTTTAGTTTAAGGTTTGACATTCTACATTACGGATCGATCAACTACCAAGTAGAGCGTGAAAATTTTATTTTTTCGTATATAGGGCTCGAAAACACCACAAGTAACTGTGGAAAAGCCATTGTATCCACGAAAACTAACTGCCTGATATGAATTTCGATTTGAAGATGTCATTGGTGCATATTTCCTTGAAAATGAAGGAGGAGAAGAGATCGTTTACCGTTAATTCTGAGCCCTATGGCCGTATGATAATCCCATTTTTGACCTGAACTTGACAATTTTAATCCAGACCAGATATGTTTTCAAAAAGTGCCGTCCCCAGACACACAACACAACAAAGTCTGGCTTTATTGTGCGAAAATTTACTTTCTGAAGCGCAAATTGGATGACCCTTTATACAATTTACTTTCAATTTCATATACGTGTACACATATGGTATAAGTTCAAATTATCAAGCCCGAGTAGATGCAATCCGGAATGACCCGCTGATAAATGCATATGATAGCTTATCAATAACTTATAGGTGTGCGTGTGCACAAATAAAGAAAATATTTTTACAATTTCATAACTAAAAATAAAAAAAACGCTCTATGGGCTGAGTGAGCAACTGAAACCGAAGAGCAATTAGAAAACGTCGCATGATTTATCAGCTGTTATTTTCCCAGATTTTGATTGCATTTTTTTTCGGTTTTTGTAATTTGCAACATATTCCAAATCAGAGAAAGTTCAAATGTTTATGTTTGAATCGTCAACCACACCGCGCCGCACTGCACCGCATTGCGTCTAGCATTTTTTTGTTTGTTTTTGATAGCAAAACCATTGTTTATTTGGTTGGACTACGTGCGCTCTAGCCGCCTGCACCCACACGTACATATGTGTACACACCTGTGTATAGATCTAGTAAAATTCCGTCTATGCTAATGAGTACTTGACGCAATCAATTACGAAAAGCTAGAAAATTCAAATAAAATGA
The DNA here is from genome assembly GCA_958298945.1 of Atherix ibis. Lineage (NCBI taxonomy): Eukaryota > Metazoa > Arthropoda > Insecta > Diptera > Athericidae > Atherix > Atherix ibis. Next base: position 604,158 of record OY282607.1, on the reverse strand, counting down.
AGGCCATCGAACAGGAAAGCGTATTGACGTACGTATTATAGATGGCCCTAGCCGAAGTTTCGTATGTGTGCGTGTGCTCGACCGAGAAAACCGACCGAGTGCTTCACATCTACAGTTGCTGACGACAAGTTTTATTTCCGATTCCGCGGATGCACAAACACGTATAAAAGGAACGTCCATGCAGACTAAGTGTGTGTTCGTGCAATTCATTCACCTGATAAGAGCTACTATTATCGCTTTCGTTGGGGCCCTCATTATTTGTTTGTTTGTTTATAATTTTATGCAAAATCGAAATGGCATGGCAACGAAGATTTGGCTCGATTGTCTGATTGGAGCAAATCTGTGGCGAGAACACGCTTATCGGACGGGATAGCCCCGACATAATTTGTTGTTAAGAGTTTTTGACATTTTTTCGGTTGTTATTGTCCTCTCAGCGGAGAAGTACACAAGCTGGCTGACCGGCCGCAAACACACGTACACGACTCTGTAAACAAGTATTTATATACTATGCATTTCGTACAACACGTCCCTACGTACAATTCCATTCGGATTCCATGCGAACCTATACCGTTTTTTTATTGTTCCTTTTTACTTTTTTTGTTGTTGTTTGAAACACGAAATATTCAATATTACGATACGTTGTAGTGCTGTCGTTATTTCTGATTTTGTTGCTTGTTCTGTCACTGGATTTGTGGCCGGTAATTTCTGCCTGTAGCTGTGAATTTATGTGGTAGGGATGCGTGGGGACTGGAATCAGAAGTTTTGCATTCGACGCCACAAAAATATGAGTTCGTTTGAAGTCAGTACTTATTTTGGTGTTGATTAATAGTGCAGATTTGGTGCTGGTCGTAATTTGGTTTTTTTTTGGTTCATTACGATTTGCTTGGACTCTAATTCCGCGTTGAAATATTTGGTCAGGAATTACTTTTGAAGACGAAATTAGTTTATTCGATAGTTTTTACTTTTTATTTATTGGCGATTTCTTCAATTTCGAATGTGTAACATGAGGGTAAGTATGAGAAGCGTGCCTCAAATCATTGGAATCACAATTAAATAGACTTTTCCATCTTAAAAATTAGAATTTCTCTTGTTTAAATAATTTCTTTTTGTGATTTTATTATCCATTTTGATTGTGCTTGACGATTGTCGAATAAGCAAAGAAATATCGGGAACGATTTGATATTGAGAATTGTTTTTTTAAGTCACTTTTCATAATTGCTTTGGTAAAAAATTATGTAATAGCCGCGGATATAATATCGTATTTTATTGAAAAGTAAAAAATATTAAATGTTCAAAATGTGTAGAAAGTTGCCAATTTCAGTAAGGCGTGAAATTTGCGTATTAAAATGTATATGAGGCGGTAATAATAAGTATATAAATACCGATAGTCGGGACTAATTTTGTTGTATTAATACGTGAATGCGACGAAGAGGAGCTGAAAAAGGCGTTTTAAAAAAATGATAATTGATGCGCTATTTTTGCATAATCGATTGCATTGAGGCTAATTTAATGTGGGACTCTTCCTTTAGAAAATACCTAGTGCCTTGCACAAACTGTTTGTTTGCGGAGCACTGAAGTACGGACAGCCGAACCACTCGATATTGGCAAATACAGCAAATGGCTTTGCCAAGTACTGGTGCAATGCTACAACAACGCAGAAAATGCCACTAGTCATCGCGACAAGATACAATATTCCATTCCTGTTAAATAAGCCTGGAATCGGGAACTACGTGACTGGCGAAATCTACGAAATTGACGACAAAATGATTGACTGCTTGGACAATCTTGAGGATTGCCAGGACATTTACACTCGAGAGATTCAGGACATGAACATTGGTGTTGGCGAAGGGTTGGTATTCGATTTATAAGATTCTACTCAAATTTATATGCAATACTTTGATCTAAATTTGTAAAAATTCCAATTATTTGGTTTGGTTGAAACTTATAGCAATATTCAATTAGTTAATGGATTGCAGATAAAAATTTAACAAACTGAATTTTTTTAGGAGTGTACCATGCTGGGTTTACCTTTTACAAAAGTATCCCGACAAATTGCTCAACTTACCATTCCACTCTGCGTACAAGAATTCTGGTGAGCATCCGTACATCGTCCGCAATCAAAGAACACACAAATATCCGCCACAAGAAGATCTCAGCTATTCTCTGTCATCGCAATAAATTTGAGTATGACTATCGCAATTTTATGGTGTTCCATGAATGCTGTTGCCGAAGTTACTTAATTATAATATCAAAATTGTATATAGAAACCTAAAAAAAGAAATTAAAATCAATTTTTTTTAAATGAAAACAACTCGAGAATGTGCTATAACAATACATATATACCGATAGTTCTCTTTTGATAATTAAATATATAAAATTTCGAATAAAAAGATTATTTTAGAAAAAATTTTCTTTTCAATTTGGTTTCATTTAAAGGTTAATACGAATTCGAATGCGCAATAATAATAATAGAAAAGCACAAAAAACTGTCTGTGTTATTATTTTGAGTTATTTTTTGTTTATAGAATTTAAATTTAGCAACTGCGATATTATAGGAAAATAGCTTTAAGGCGATAACCTTGGTTATTATTTTTTTAAATCTTTGTATTGGAGAATATTTAAAAAATATTGTATTATTGGCTCAATTAAATGCAGCCACATGTTGGGCTTTTATTGTCTTAATTGAAAATTTTGTAAAAAAAACTTGGTAGTGCAGTAGTTTATTAACTGCACTTAATTATAATATTTTAAGTACTTTTCAGGTATTTTCACAACTAACTGGTTTATGTAGGACAAGAAGAATGTTGATTCTGTAGCAGATAAAATTGATTATTTAGTGGAATTTCTTGCAATGACAAACTTAGATTATAGAGTATATACACTTCATAATCTAAGATCACAAAGCTGATAAGAAAAGTAATAAGATATATTTATAATTTTCTAGTTTTCAAAAAAAAAAAAAAAAAAAAAAAATATAAAAAAGGACGTAAAAAAATATTTTCCTGGTGTTCTTGTAGAAAGTTAAGTTTCACATGTCGAATCAGTCTAACACCATTTTGAATACATTTTTTGTAAACCTTTTTATCAATTAAAGAATATAAAAGATTGAAAAGACTGAATAATATAAAACAAATAAGATGAGGTCAATCGTCACCGTCACCTTGGCAGTGTGAGCAGTTTTTCCATTCTAAGGAAGCATATCTCCTGATTATCTGTTTAAACATTGCACGTAAAAAAAATTTCAAACGTTCTAAAGTAAAGATTGTCCTCCTTCAAAAATAACCGTTGTTATCTTTAGAAAAGCTGATGTCTTTTAGCAATAACACTGCATCAAGCAATTTATTTTTGGATATGCAATTGATGTTAATGTACAATAATTTCCTACAAATCGAAGTACCCCAAAATCTTCATTTTTTTCTAGATGCACCTATTTAAAAATGGGTCTCATCACTCATCATCAAGTTGTTGTCACAGGAAAAGTATTGAAATCGAATGATATACTCCAGGTACTACTGAGTATCTTGGGGTAGTAAAGCTTGGCGCATTTGGATCTTATATGAAAACATTTCTTAATCCAATTTCAGAAACGAAAAGAAAAATATTGAAAAATGAACACGTATAACTTTATCAGGCTCATCATCAAAATGTATGTTTTTTATGCATTTAAGATTATAAACTATACAAAATTATATAATTTATTTTTGCGCATTCACTAATTTTCCGAAAATTTCTCAAATTATTTGAATACCTTGTCACGTGGTAAATTCACAAATGCATCACAGCAAATGTGCTATGGTGGAAAAATTGTGGTGAACAAATTCTACCACGATCCATCGATTGGTTTGCTTCTTGGTTTAATTACTAACTTAAAGATTGAAAGTTCGACAGGAAAGCTCCTCAATACAAAATAAGCTTCGAATGCAGAAAATGTCAATCTGATCGTCTTCTTGTGTGGGTGGTGTGTTGTCCGTGTGCACATTTTAGATAGAAACTTAGGTCTCAATAAAAATTGAGATTTTTTCCATTTTCCCAAAATATTTCTTTTATTATTTTCGTGAACAAATTTTAATCTTCTCATTTTTTATTTCATTATAAAATATCTACAAGTACTTGACTGAGGCAGTGTTTCTGTAATTTTGTTCTGACTAAAATATTGAATAATTTATCCGAAAGAAATGCAGCTCAGGACAAACATATTTGAATAACTTTTTAAGGAATATATTTACTAAAGTTTATTTGAAATTTGTTCAAATGAACTTTGATTAAAGAATGAAAAGAAAATTTTCTTATTAATCAAAGTCTTTAGTAATGAAAAAAAAATCCGAAAATGATTAAAAATTTCACTTGAAAATTTTCAAATTTTGATTAGTAATCAATTAATAATAAAGAAAATATATCTCAAAAATTTATTGATTACAAAATTATTCCATTCTAAACTTATCAAAACAAAAGTTTTCTTTTTCTTGGAATGTTATTTCTTTTTGTGTTAGTTACTATATATTGGAAGACCATTTTTAGTCTCTAGTCGACGTCTATTGTTAACAATTAACAAATATTTTGTTTGAAAGTAAGAAAATAATTAAAAACATTATTCTCAAAGGATATTTTCTATAAAAAAATTTCTGTTAATAAAAGAATCTCTTAGAATCTTAAATAAAATCCGTTTTTTTCTTAGATGGTATAAAATATAAAATAACTTGAATTTTTGATGGCTTTTTCAGATGGCACAGTCAACATTAATCAAAATTTTTGTTTATGGAACTCTTAAGCGAAATCAGCCGAATCATTCCTATCTTATGGATATCAGAAACGGTCGTGCGAAATTTCTGTCATCCGGTTTCACAGAAGAAAAGTATCCGCTAGTAATAGGTACCCGATGGAACATTCCATTCTTATTAAACCGAAAAGGTATTGGTCATCATGTACAGGGTGAAGTTTATGACGTGGACGATAATATGCTCGCAAAACTGGACATTCTGGAGGGATATCCAAACTATTATGATCGTCGTTTAGAGAATATAAACTCCGATAATCGGTAAATTGGTGTTTTATCTTAAAAAAATCAAAATCTGAAGTGATTTTTTTTCCATTTATAGAATAATTCCATGCTGGCTGTATATGATACGGAATTTTCCGGATAAACTTTTAAGCAAAGAACATCTTCCGGTTTACGAAGATTCCAAAGAGCATCCGTACTGCCCTAGGTTACAAAGATTTGCAAATTTTACCGCAAAGGATGATATGGACTTTTGAAATTTTAAATATTTTAGCGAAATTGAGGACAGCAGTCCCAGTGATTTGTTTATTGACTGATGATTAATCGAGTGATTACCATGAAAAAACAGACAAACAATAACAATGCAGATGCGGATATTATTGATTGACCACAGAAAACATGAACATTCGCACGTTGTTACAATTTTAAATAAATAATTATTAACTTTTGTAATATTAAGACACAGTAAAGAACTATTAAAATAAATGAATGTAAAAAGAAAATCCTGCAGTTTTTTTTGTTTTCATTTACTTTTCCGTGCTTTATTTTTATGCAAAATTTATGTAATATTCACCAACATATACACATGTCAAAATATCTATTGTTTCGATTTCAGTAATTATTTTTTTTAAATATATTTTCCGTATTCTAATTGTATTAAATATAAATTTTTCTATGGAATATAATCAAATCGTAGAAGCTTGAAAGGCAGTCAACGTTTCCATGAATGGCTGGCTAGCTTATATATTAGATTTCTCCCCTTCTTCTCTCCCACTTCGATAACGCGAATATATTAAAATTTTATATTAGAAAAATCTTTCTTCTTAAAATTAATAACTGTTAAAAAATAAAAGAGCGCTCAGGAATAATGTTTTTCTTTCCATTTTTTTTAAAAAAAATCAACATAAAATATTTAATATTTAATTAATTATAATTTGACGCATTTTTGAAGGATCACATCAAATTGAAAAAATAAATTTTACTAATATAAAAATAATAAAAATTGTATAAAAAAATGTTTCTAATTTCTTTTTTCTCTTTCTGATTTCTAACACCCGAAATTTATTTCGTAATAACGTTAATATTAGAAGAATTTTTATCATTATTTATTGGTTTGCAATTGGATATTAATTTATATGATTTTCGCATTGTTTACAGTTTATAGTTTTGTTTTGATTTCAATCCCCTTCAAATGTGCGAATGTATATTTCATTCCTCTAGCTATCATCGTCGAATAAACATTTAAATCGATTTCCTACTGCGACTGGTGCTGGCGCAACTTCTTGAACGCGAGTATTCCTACTTCCATGTTTGACTTCTTCAAAGCCTGGTTCGCTTTTCTTTTTCTTCGGCTCTTCAGGACGTGCAGCACCTAATGTTGGAAAATATTCTTCGTTGGTTATATCTGGAGCCGTTTTATTACGTAATTTTGTTGCTTTTGCCAACTGAATTCGAATAAAACAATTTCATTAGCAAATCGACAGACAGCATATAGAAATAAATAACAAATTTAACTAACCAGTGCTTGGTTCCTATAAGCTGGCGGAACATACACGTTCCAGGTTGCTGATGTTGCTGCTACTGTTGTCTTAACCGGTTCGGCAGCTGCGGCTGCGGCGGCGGCCGCAGCGGCAGCAGTGTTTGTGACTCTTTTCCATGGACCAGACGACGATCCAGAATTTTCTAGGTTAGCTTCCGCATCGCTTGACCCGTCATTTGTATTATCGCCATCCTGACCGTTGTTAGCGGAGTTATGATTGTCCTCGGACAATGTTAACTGACCTATTTTTAAACCCGTGTAGTCTTTCCGTTCCTCTTCGAAATCTTTCCATTCATCATCTTGACCCTATTTGAGCAATAAACAATTCATGCATTCCTGTATAAAACTTGCCAACACGAAACTGTTAAATTCTTTACCTCTCCAATATTATTTGTATCATCATTATCGTGTCCACCTGTCGCTCCTTCTTTTCGTGTCTTATCCGGATCGCCACTTCTTTTCGACGTGTCTTCTAGTTTTTTCGCTAGCTCTTCGGCCGTCGTAAATTTCTTCGATTTAGTTTTCTTTTTATCCTTTTTAGCAAAAAAATCATCTAAGTCAGCCATAATTAAACTATTTCACATAAACCGTACTAATTTCTAGGCAAAACAAATATAAATTCCCCGACAACGTGCCAAACTATTAGGGCACCTTTCAAAAATTTATCCTAAATGGGTATGCAAACTCCAACTTGTCAATGCCGGCGATATTCAGCTTGCTGCTTTGTTCAATTTCGCCGCTGAATAAGTTTCATTGCTCTCTCGTTTTCGAAAAACAGATGCGCGCAAATTTTGAACACTTTTTTTTAAATATATTTTTTAATCAAATATTTAAATTTTTATAATTTTAAATTATGTTAACCATAAAAATAAATATTTATTATTTATTGATTCAATTTTCTTTTTCTTAAAATTCAATTTCAAGTAATTTTGAATTATAAGAAATCAACAAATTTTAACCTTTTAAAAGTTATCGATTCAACTTTTAAAACAGTAAAATTTATTAATTAATATACATTGTAAGATATTGTTTTTAAAAATAAATAAATAAAATACGTACGTGTATAAAATCTCTGATTTAAACTATTTTTTGCTGAAAGAATTATAAAGATTCGTAAACGCTTTATTAAGTTCAAGAACGTTCGTTTTTTTTAGTTGTAATGATAGAAAAAAAAACGCAACAGATTATGCGATGCAGTTTGGACAAAAGAAATTTCTTTAATTATATTTATTTAATACGATTTATAAAAAAATGCTCCAATTTTAATGCCATCCGACGCCGAAAAAACAAAAGATGTGCGAATCCATCCATGGTCACAGAACATGAAGAACAAATAGTGGTGCGCTGAAAACTTGGTTGGATAAGCGCAATTGTTATCTGGTAATGAGTATATCACTGCGTATTGTTGGTTTATTGGCAGAGCATGAATAAAATATTCAAAAATTGGGGCAAGGACGTAGGTTGCACTTTAAATGATGGCGCATTGAATAAAATTATTAGTTAAACGTTTACTTATTACTGTGTCGGGAATTCGAGTACTCCAAGAAATGCATTCCATATTGTGTAAAGTACGAGAGGACAACTGGCGAACACATAATTTAGCTTACGAGGTGAGGTCCCTTTTTTAACTATAATGAAAACATTCCAAGTTCGGAGTTCGACTATATAATTCATTCGATAATTATCCAAAAAAAGCACATCATTAAAATAGATTTTGGGCCGAATTAAACGTAAATTCGTAAATTAGTGCGAATATATGCAAATGTCGACATTTTTTATTATCCAATTCAATCGTTTTTTCTTTCTACACATTCAGGTTCAGGTGAAGGATTTTCTTCCGCGCACACATATGTGGTTGGCTATTTGTAGTAGTTCAGTATTGAGTTGACCAGCTATCTAAGGGGTATTCGGGTCTTCTTCTCCATAGGCAGTATATCAATTGACTTATTCGCATTTTGGATACCGCGCTTCCCTCTGCTTTCGTTTTCGTAGCTCCAACATGAACTTCAAGACGGGGTTATGCTTATTTCTGGAAGACCAGTTATCGAATCTTTCTTTATTACATCGGCTGATATTGGAAAAAAAATTCACCTTACACAGGTGCATAGTATTCGCACTTGCACTCGAGCATATACGTATAGTATCATATTGTGTGATCAAATTTTTATAAAAAAATGCATTCTTGCGTTTCAGTTAAGATGATATGTGTGGACTGCTGAGTTTGGGAGAAGGATTTATATAGTGTGCTCGTCTCATTCACATTGAATACGATTTACTTATAGTCCATAGTCTTAAAGTTACTATTATTAACAATTTTGCTCGAATATTACCGATGTTAAGAGTTTTGCTCATTAATGTAAGTTTACTTAAATGCAACGATCTAGCTAGGCTTGGTGGGGGGAGTTTTCTCAAATAAGCTGAAATTTAGGAAAACACTTCAGTTGAACGTTGGCCAGTGTTTAAAATAGACTTGGGCGGAGGTCTACCAATCATAGTTACAGATTAATAAAGTTACTTTTGTTGTTGTTATTCATTTTCTCAAAGCTCTGTACTAATTCAAATACATCATCTATAGTCTATTTGGTATATTTTGCATTATTAATCGTAATAGAATTAATTATATTTTTTTTTCTGTTAAATGTTGTGATAATTGTGAAGTAATGAATTAAAATATCATTAATTCAACTGATTACACATCCGATCGATATGGGTGTGGGTAGAAATAGAAATAAAATTTAAAAAAAAAAAAATATACAAGATCACCACGTGTATAGAGTTTATCTAAAAAAAATTTAAAAAAAACGGTGGCATCGAAAGAAACTTGTTTGGAAAGAATCCCACAATACACCCAAGGCTGATGAATCCGATTCGCGAGCATAAAACTAAACTTTATCTAAACTTTCATTTTCAGTTGTAGTCTGTCCGTCGAGGGTGCGTTCTTAACCTATCGCCGTCGTGCTTGTCTCGTGCCAGTGTTTATAAAAGATCCTACACAAAAAAACTTAATTTACTATTTATTCTAACTACAAAAGGTAAGTTATAATTTTATTTTTATTTTATTAAAATTATTAATAAAAATTTGTATTGTTAGAGATATTTGCAAAAAAATGGTTTTTTAAAATAGTAAATTTTATAACTTGATTTAATTTTAAGTTTATGTAATAATTATTATCTAATTAAAACGAAAAATATTGAAAATGTATATTAATTATAATAAAAAAAGATCATTTTTTTAAAAATTAAAATTAAAAACTTCAACAAAAAATTGAAGATAAATACTTCCAAAACTGATGAATTTTGTGAATTTGTACTGTTTTGATAATTTTTAAAAAAATTCTGTGGTAGTGGTTTATCGACAGAATTTCCAGTTTCCAGTTTTTAATCAATTCAAAGTCAACGGAATGGTTTTTTTTATTTCAATAACAAGATAGCCTTAAATAAAAGATAAAATAAAAAAACTTCTTTAGTTAGTCCAAATCTAACTGGTTCTGGATATCGGAACCAATTCTACAAGAAATTTGCAAAATTATCAAATTTATTGAGTTGGTATGCTTATTGTTGTTTCTATTTGTTTTTATTTTTTTATTTTTAGTAATAAAATATTGATTGGTTTTGTATAGTTCTTCAATATAAAAAAGTTATAAAACTTAAAAGGAATACGGAATCATTTCCATGCGAAGATGTTTATTAAGTATTAAAATTTATCTTAAATACTAAATAAAATGTTTATTTTGAAATTTGAACTTGAATATTGTCCTTAAAGTTTTCCAAATTTATTTTATAGTGTCAGGTTCTTAAGTAATAATATTTTTTAACTAATGCAAAAGTAGTTCAAATTGTTTTTTTTTAAATTAATCATCTCTATGAGCTTACGGAGTCATGCATTTATTTATGTATTTGAAAGTAATTGTTTAAGACCATTAAGTATGGCCACTGTCTACTCTGGAAATGAATTTCGAAATTGAACTCGTGTTTTTTCCACCTGAGAAAACTAGAAATTACAATAAAAAGTAAAAAGTAAAACTTGAAAGCCATAACATGAAAAAAAATTTATTTCATGCTTAATATTGTGCTGATTCTTATAGTTTTGAGTCATTTTTTATTCATTATTCATTATTACGAGTTTGCTCTATTTTTTTCGAACATAAATATTCACTTTCATTCAAAAATTTCCCACTTGGAGTTAGCTAGTTGCTATGCAATTCTAAGCTTTTAATATTAAAAGAAAAAATTAAAAGTTAAATTTCATAATTTTTATGGAACTAAAAGTTTTTTTTTTAAGAAAACTATTATGTAGAAGTGGTTGATTTTTTATTTCATAGTTTCATCAAATAATTAATGTAATTTTCGATAAAAATTGAAAATTTCATTTTCAGACTTCGAGGTGATTCTTGTGATTTTCGAATCTCTTTATACACTACTATTTAAATTAATTTTTTCTTCCATTTTTTTTGTACGAATTTATAATTTAAAATCAATTTTTTTAAAAGCTTTTATCTTGTTTTTCTATGAATATCTTTTTTAATGATAATAGAAAAAGCATTTTTTTTTTTGGAATTTTTATATAGAAACATTTCGGTTTTAATGGAAATTTGAAATTGTATGGCATTGAAGGGATTTTTTTTTTCTATATAATTTTAAGGATATCTGTCGAAGGTAAAAATGTTTATCTATTTTTTCTTCATTTTTTTTCTTTTTCTCGTTTTTTGGTTGGAACAAATTGTCTAAGAAACCGTTTAATTTATCTATTATTGATATTTTATTTATGGATTTTCGTAATTAATCAATCACAACTAATTTAATATCATTTGATTTCGTCAAATCGGATATTAAAAAACCGGATATCAATGTCAGATAATTATTTTGTCAACACTTGTTATTTTTTTCATTGAGTTAATATGCATCCGTAAAAAATCGACTCTGAATAAAAATACGAAAAACGTGTTTATTTATCCGGAAAAGGGAATGGAAAGGAGGTTGGGTAGGAAGTGATACCGAAGAGCATAGAATCAAATATTGTCACCTATTGCGAATGGAGTATTCTATCGGAGATTTTTTTGGAAAAAATCCACTGAAAAATTATTCAAAAATAAACAAATTCGAGTTTTTTGGTATCGATTTTAGATAAAAGGTCATTTCCGATAATAGTCATCATCAGTTTCGATAATCCATTAATCATTTGTATTATTACGTCGAGGTTAGATTTGTTAACGTTTGTTTTATTTGATTTGATTTTTTTTTGCTGATTTTCAACTTTTCTTTTATATAATATTTTTTTTACCCATGAGAGAGGTGATTGGATTCTCCTACCGCCACTAATGACCAGCCACATAATGATTAAATTTTTATGCAAATTATATTCATCATTTTTGAATTTTAATTTATTTGTTAAATAATACTAAAGAAGCATGCTTGAATAATAAGTGATGAATGAAAAATTTATCCATGATCTTCACTAAAAATTAAAAAAATATTGCATTAACTTTAAAGCCGATTACCATCAATAAAATGTCCTCCGTTTGTACAATGTCGCATAACCGATCCTTGAGGGTGTTTCCTCCTCCTTCTTAAAATAAAATCTTTTTTAAGAAATTTAATTTTTAATTCAAATTAAAATTCTATATCGATCTGAAATAAATGTAGAAATCGATTTGCAAATAATTAGTTGAACTTTAACAAAAAACCTATTATCAATAATCCTATCCTACTGCGTCTATTACTATTATTACTACTACTCCTCATCTTCTTCTTCTTATTATTATTATAATAATTAGTATTATTACTATTACTCTTATCATTATATATTTAGTCCATGTGCTCAATTTTTTGGTTAATAATATATTACAAAATATTATTTTCTAAAAAGGTTAATATAGTAGAAAATTATTTGATTTCTTTGTTAAAATATTCATGATTTGGCCGTGATATAGGTATTTTCAGGGACTAGTTGCATAATAGTTACATCAAGTTAGATTTTAGTAAAAATATCGAAAAAATTTCATTTCTTATTGATGAAAAAAGTCACGTTTTTTCAACTTTATGTTTCGCATCTTTGGTAGATTTTTATGAATTTTTTTTTGTCGCTTTTCCTGTCCGATTTTCGTGTCATAGTTCGATGATAGCATTTTCTTTTGCTCAAGTCTATATGAAAATATTGCAATTACACGTTTGAGAAGTACGAATAGATGAATTGGAATAGCTGGAGAAAAAAATTGCCATGAAAATAAGTCCATACGATCAAGTTGAAAGTGAACTGCTGTGTGTTTTCCCTCGCAGCAATTATCTACGAGCATACTATACGTGTATAAACATCACAAACTACTTGTAACGTAGTCGCAGTGAAAACTATGGATTCTATTTCTACTTAAAAGTACTTGTGTGCAGATATAAAAGAAAGTTTCTATCACAGGTGTGTTTTTTCTTTAACGGCGAGTCTCAATATACTGTAAATATTGTTTTTCGTAATTCAATAAAAATAATTCAAAGTATCCATTACGAAATGGCAACACATTAATATGGCTTTCTGAATTCATCATATTACTTTTAATAAGGAAAATTAATTCCATAATTGTCGATATAGATCCATTAGTAAAGTGTAGAATTATTGCACTTCAGTTAGGCATCATGATTTTTTCATGTTAGAATGACCATTAATTTAATTTTACCAAAAATTCCAGCAAAATGTTAAGGTTTCCTTAAGCGATGCGAGAAGTTTCTCAGTTCTTTTAATCTAGTCAATATATATTCGCGCCAAGCTTGAATACAATGCACAAGTATGGGCAGGCGCTTCTAAAACTTTATTACACTTACTAGATGGGATACAAAATCAAGCATTTTTTGAATAGAATTCCTTCTGTTGTGGAATTCCTAAATCCAACAACTCCTTTTCGAAATCCTCTCTTTACTTTTCTAAAAGAAACTAATATGATTCATAAAATTCAAAGACTTCTGATTACTCTCTCTAACTAACTATCCATCAGTTTCGCTAGGAAAACTGGTAATGCTAACCCATACGTAACATAAAATCGCCAAAAGCAACAAAATTAATAGATTGTCACCTTTTATTATACAATCATTAGACTCATTAGAACACCGCCATAATGTCTCTCACCTTTCGATATTTTATCGTATTTTCTATAAGCAGTTTTCTAGTCAACTAGTTAGTTACATTCTATCCCTTCAATTATTTTATCGCAATCAAAAGAAAAAACGTGATTTTAGCCAATGTGCATACACAATCTTAAAAACTGGCATATTCATATTACCTGGCTATCGTTGAAATTTTTTGGCGTCATGATTTTATTATTTATTTTGTATGCTATAATACTCTTCTTAATAAAAATGCATATAAGTTCAACTTGACTCGCGCTATTGGACATATTGTAAAATAAAGAGATTTTTTTCAACCGTTCAATCCGAATGTGGAATGTTTTGTCAACAACTATAAGTGCAACGATATCTCTTTCTTTATCCCATCTAATAGCTTGAATATGCGTGATGTATCAAAAATCGTTTAACGCTGTACTTTATAAAAAAAATTATATTTGTAATAAACAATTCTGATTAAGAATGTTCACATTCAAAATATTTAAAGTAACTTTTCATTAGGAGTAAGATTTTTCGGGTAAATTTCTATAATATTATAAAGGAGAATAATAACGTACGAAAATCAAGTTCGTCGCTTAAGTTTTTTGTTCATTTAGCAAAATGATCCAGAAACAATTATGCACCAGTATAGGCTGATAGTCACGCCGCTCTTAAAGCTATTTGAGGACCTTTCAATGATCGTGTACTCAACGAGATTTGACAAAAGCTTCTCTCAATAATAATAGGAGTATCAAGTTGCGTTGGATGCCGGGTCCTGTGGGAATCATGGGAAATGGACGAGCTGATCAGTTGACTGGAGAAACTGTTCGGCGTTCGGTGACCAGAACCGTCTTTATCTGGCCCGCCTTACTAATAGAATGGCAAATAACATCCTCTGATATTCATAAAAATACAGACTGCACTAATAGGAGACGTTTTAACCATCTCACTGTGCTACTACCAACTCTAAGCACGAAAAAATTTCGATAGCGATTAGCGGTTTTTCTTCAAGTTTTGTTTTCAGAAGTAAGGTTCCTTCTATTGCGGAACTTCTATATCCAATCATTTTATGTCTAAATTCACTTTTTAACTTGAGCAAACATACTAACCTGCTTCATAAAATTACGCAAAGTGGAACTTATCAAGCCTACTAAAACTAGATCAGTTTCGCTTGGGAAACTTATAGTGTCCACCCATACGAAATTTGAAGTCCCGAAATCGCCTCATGGTCGTGGTGCTATAAAGAGGCCACAGACTCACATCTAAGGAACCTTCCATGTAAACAAACAAAGATTTTGTACTAATATTCCAAATGAGTATCTTATTAATCCTCATATATGAACATGTATATACAAGTACGGTACTTAACATAAACGATTAGCTTTTACTTAATTAGAAAAAGAAAATGAAAATATAATCAACATCATGCTCTGTAGAACATACTCGTAATCGCATTTTCGACAAAATCATAATCAATATTGTATGGTATAAAGGTAAGGTAATTACGTGTAATGAAACATTTTTTTTTTATTTTATCCGTTCAAAACGAGAAACTCAAATAATTGAACATTATCGGATATATTACGACAAAAAACTACAAATACTCTTACTTAGTCTTTGATTATAAAAGCTTCCTTTGACTTACTCGTATTATTAACTATACAATTTAAAAAAAAAAAAACCTAATCATAATAATGAGTACGAGTACTTAAGATATCTGAACAACAATAATAATAATATTAATCGTTTACATTCATTATGTACTAAAATCGCATAAAATGTTCGTAATTTCAATTTGTCTCCGAATAGCGTAAAATCAATGTCTGCGAAAGTTAACCTTCCTTCTTAGTTTTTTTTATTATTAATATTATATGGTATATTTTTTAAACTGTTCCATTTTATTTTTTGTGTATAGATATTTTATTGATATTTGATAATAATTAAAAATTTCTGAACCATTAATTTTAGGTTTTATTCATTTCTTCTCAACACAGCTCCCATATACCTGTCTTCGTTCCAGATCAGCTTACACATATGATCACCATTACCATATAACATGGTACGTTTTGTCAGAAGTTTCATAAAAAATATTTCTTCCCAAAGTACTAAATATAAAAAAAATTTATTTCGTTTCCTTTTACACAATTTACAATTTTAATTAAATCCTAAATTGGCAAATAACTTGCATATGATTTCATTATTAACAATAAGTCGGACCGCTGTTTTTATTCATTTTATGTTTACTATGAAGAAAATATATTTAAATGAAAAAATAGTGAAAACCTGTAAAGTGTTTACAAAAAGAACTTGTAGTACGGATATTTTAATTTTTTCTTTGCGATTTTATAACGTTACCTAATTTTACCGGTAAATAATTCATGAACATTTATTTACCAGTTCAAGCAGATATTTTTATGCCCAACTGCGAAAGTATACGTGCATGTTTGTGTTTTAAGTTTAATTTGTAATATTGGCTTTTAAAATGGCAAAAAAAACAAGGCATAAAATTCAAAAAATAAATCAATATTTTTTGCTAGCCGATTTCAAAATTTGCCATTCTTAATATGAGAAAATCAAAATCAAAATGGAAAATGGGAAATATTCGCAAAATTGTACTCGTACACACGCATTGCATTATGAAAGTGTTCGTCTGTTTTGGATGGGAAAATACTCGTTTTTGGGTAAAAATATTGCAGTAAGCATGCTCATACGAGTAACTGCGAAGAAGAATTTCGAAAACAACTATAAGTCATTGTCGTGATTGGTCTAGGCCATAGCCTTAGAGGCGTAGAGCCCAAATAACGTATACCCTGTATGTATATCGGTTAATGCTGTCGAAATTTTATATAAAAAAAATAAAAAGCTTAAAAAAATCAGACGTTATTATTTTAATGCATCATCTCATTCCGTTTCATTGAGAAAGGAGAGCCTAGTCACCACAAGTGTGGCCATTAAGATATGAAAATAAAGTCGATGCAACAGCGATAAAGACTAAACATGTTTACAAACAAACATAAGCTGTCTGGTCACAATAAATCTCAAAAAAAAGATAAAGAAGAAAAACCGAAAAAAAACTACAATACACTATTACGATAATAATATTCGTAAGTACCGTCTACAGAGGGTGTACGGGGATGTGTGCGGTGTTTCATGAGTCAATTTACATTTTTGAATTTCGCTATTAATTTACGGCATTTTTATTTCTTTATTTATGCTGAGCTAAAATTTTAATAGGAAAACAAAAGAAAGACTTTTTTTTAGAAATGCTTCCATTTATTTTCCTGTCAACATGATAATAATAATTTTTCAATGAAAGATAAAAATGTTAAATAATAAAAGAAAAATTGTTGCCCATAGAGAAATATGAATTCATGAGAAAAGAAATGGAAAGCAGAAAGTGATCGGTGGGGGAATGATGGGAGTGAGACCAGCTATACGAGCAAGGTTACAGTTCAGTTAATGTAATTGACTTTCGAATTTTAAGAACTGAGAATTGTGTTCTCACCTGAACTCCGAACAGAATCAACTTGCGTAGAGTGGCTGGCTGACAGTCGAATGAATTGGTTGCGCTCAAACGCTTAAAAACCGCTGCAGTAGAAGAAAATACCATTCAGTAAATTGGGGGCTATATCTATTGAGTAATAATTGGGGAATTGGGGGGCCAAATAGTTTTTCAATTATTTGCAAGGGAATGTTATGATAGAATTGTCTGTTAGTTGCTAGCCGCAACCCGTAAACCGTCAACAATCTGTTGTTCATTGTTTATTAGTCCATTGGTCCGTTGGTGCGTTGGTCCGTAGTTTAGTTGTTTCGTTGTTTCGTTGTTTCGTTGTTTCGTTGTTTCGTTGTTTCGTTGCTTGTTAACTTTTGGGTAGCCAAAAAAATCGTTTCGTGACTGTATCAAATCTGATGCAGGGGAAATGCAAAAAATCCAAATGGAAGAACTGGTTTTATACGCGAAATAACATATTAAAATTATGGCATAACAAACATGCCTGTACCTTTCCCATTCCTCGTCACTATTTGCCTACCCTTGCTTTACTCCACACCATTCCATTCCACTCTCGCCTTATCCCAACCCATCTGTCTATCTTGACATCCGCTCGTTTGTCCGCTTGTCCGCTATCTACATACCTGCCTGTACTCGCCAAATATCCCGTCCATCTAATGAAACTTTCATCATCGATTGCAAAATATTTTACAAAAATCTATGCTAAAAGATAACTGTTCGTTCGAATTGAACTTTTATTTTGTTCATTTATATTTTTTCAACATCAAGCCAACACGGTCAGATGTATGGTTGCACACACACAGATCTGCAAATAACTTCATTCGATATTTGGGCATTTACGAAAATCTCCACACGTACACATATATATATTGTACTTAAACGTACAATATCAATTGGGAAATCGTACGAGTACACGAGTATGCATCTTGGTCTGTTCATATCAATTTCAAGTAATTACGATTGTGTGGAAAAATTCTAATCCGGATAATGGATCGTTTGCCAAACGACTACAAATATATAGTATGAAAAAAATTGTACAACAGGAATGCGTGTCACCTTAGCCAATATTCAATAATACGTATTGGAAACTTTTCGCCCGTGCGAACAGGTTAGCCAAACAAAAGACTATTTCTTATACGCTTTGAATTTACGATCGTTAGAGAAGTAAACAACACATTGCGAGGAAAATTTTACGAACACGTACTCGTACAGTCTGCGGACCATCTTCGAGTGATTGTGGTGCCAGAAAAGCCAAGCCGCAAATTTGTTTTATTAGAAATCATAAACCAACCCCGTACGAGCTTGTTCACATTACATTTTTGTTTGTTACGGGTTTCTCACAGCAGAGCAGAGATAAACAATGACCCCCTCCCACCCGCCAAACCAGTGTGCATGACTAAATTTATGTTGTTTTGTTATGAAATTTTTGACACTAATTGTCCGTTAATGTTTATGGCAGCGACATTATGCTAAGCGGAGCATCATATATTGTTGTTGGTAAAGATCAACGACTAATAGCCACTGTACAGATATACCCGTGCGGGTATATTCTTGAAGAATCCACAATAATTGATGAGCACTTAATTTTATTGCTGACAGTCCAGAAAGATAAAAGTTATTGTTTCGTATCAATTTTCATCTGTTTTGTCAATTAGGTTCCACCTTATTTGGGTATTCGAGTACCCTGATTATCGTACATACCGAATTTCACACACAGTGCTGTTTACTTCTTTTTAGAAGTAGAATTCTCAGTCATAATTCAAATATTAGTAGTTTATTATATGCAGTATGCGGATGAAAAATTCTGATCTATACGGTTGGTATAAAATTTTTTTATAACTTTCGAAATATGAATTTTTCAGTTAAAAATATAAAATTAATATTATCTGCCTTTTTCGCATTATCCCGGTGAAAAATAAAGCTTGTGATATCGCCAGATAGCTCTATTTCGCAGGGCTCTAATTAATCCTCGAGGACTTTCAAAAAAATGTTTGCTTTTACCTTTGAGATAAAAGCCTCTTTTCTCACCAGCAAAACATCTCTAGATAATGACACCGATACCTTGTGATTTTAGGGTCAGTTTTCGAAGGCACCAATTGTTGAGCTTTGTCCAGATGTTGTTCCAAAAATTTTTAGTCCAATTGACATGTAAATGTTATCGCTTAACCTATACTGGGCACTCCGGCTTATGTAACAGTTTTTCACCAATTTCACGAGTACTAAAATTTTTACGTGCCAAAACTAAAATATTACTTTTACACTCTAAACCAATTTTCCTATAATTTCGCCTATAGATAATCTCCTTCCGTATTTAATCACTGATAATTGTTAAATGAAGACTTCTTTCCTATATTACCCTTATTACTCCCACCATTAATGCCCACCATTGATCTCTTTTATGCACTTCCAAGTAGCTGACAGCAGTGTAAGCCATATTGTTGTAGTGCAACGTCGACTTAATTAAAGACGTTGCTGCTTAAGGTTAGTAGCTTCTTGCAATAATAAAAAGTGGCACAATTCTCACGTCCTTTTCAGACTCTTCTAGTAATAGATGGCAGGCTTTTAACTTTGGAATACCTTCTGTTAGTGTTTGATTTTTCCAGTTGTAGACGTTCTCATGCGTATCCTTCCAATAATGTGTGAAGTAGTCTTCAATAAATAGAAACACAATTAACCACGCAAAACTTGTTACGCTCTCGTATTTCTTTGTCAGTTTTCTAATTTGTAGCTTTTTAGTTTCTCATGCACTTTTAAGCGGCATGAACTGCATTTATAATCACGAATGTTTGTATAAATATTGTACGTACAGGGGGGTGTGCAATTACGCTATTCATAATATTTCTTATGTCGTTAGTGGACAGTCCACGATTTTCGATTTATCGACTTTGAGCACAGTCAGTCACTTGGCAAGGAAACATTTTATTGAACAAAATCCACAAAGTTTGGAGACTATTTTACGTAGATCCGCTCACATTTTCGTTTTGGGTTTTAAAATTATTAGTGAAAAATTTCTGTGAAAAAGCCATCAATTTTTGTTTTTTTATTTGGAATTGAGAAAGTTTCCGTTGTTGCCAAACAAGTTATAAGCGAAAATCTTGTGCAGTAGCTCGTGATTTATACTATTTTATGGATATTAAATTGCATCTTTAACACATGCTTCTATCTTAATTAATTTCCAACTTTTTTTAATTCAAATAATTTTAATATACAATTTAATAAACGATAAAAGCAGAACCTTCTCTTATCTTCAAACGCTGCAATTTTTCAAGTTAAATTACTTAAAATTTTCCTTGACGATAAAATCACTAAATTACCATCTATTTTCAAGGATTTTTCAACAATACGAAAAATATTTAGTGTCTTACTGGATGATTCTTGCTTATAATTTTTCCTTTTTGCATGTGGAAATATCCATTCCAACATTGGTTATTTGGGTGTATAACTTAAAAATGCGGGATTGACAACAGATGGCATTACTTTTACATATCGTTTGTGTTAATAATAACTCATATGGCATTTTGGAGGTTAAATATCTGTCATTCATTCTCGATTAGTCATTGAACGAAATAGTGTAAACAACAAAGTTTTTTTTGCTTCAAAAATGTCGAATTTCGTACCAAAAAAGTCCCATTTGCGGGAAGTGTTGATTTACATCTTCAATTTGAAAAAAGTGCAGCGATTGCTCACCGAAGCTTATCCTGAATATGTTCCATCGATTTCAACGTGCTAAAGATGGTTTGTGCGGTTCAGAAGAGATGATTTTGACACGGAAGACAAAGAACGACCAGGTCATCAATTTCAACATTGGTTGTTTTCAAACAAGTTTGAAGATGAAGATTTGGAGGCATTACTCGACGAAGACTGTTGTCGAACTCAAGAAGAAATTGCAAAATCATTGGAAGTCACTCAAGCAGCCATTTCAAAACGTTTGAAAGCAGCAGAATTCATCCAAAAGCAAGGAAATTGGGTCCCATATGAATTGAAGCCGAGAGACGTTGAAAGGCGATTTTGCATATCCGAAATGCTGCTTGAACGACAGAAAAAGAAGTCGTTTTTTAATCGAATCATTACTGGCGACGAAAAATGGATTCATTACGACAACCCAAAGCGCAAAAAATCGTATGTGAAGCCCGGCCAACCAGCCAAATCAACGCCAAAGCCAAATATCCATGGCGCCAAGGTAATGCTCAGTATTTGGTGGGATCAGAAGGGTGTGATCTATTATGAGCTATTGAAATCGGGTCAGACGATCACAGACGACCGCTACCGAACACAATTAATCCGTTTAAAGCGAGCATTGGCCGAAAAACGCCCGGAATATGCGACCAGACACGAAGCCATAATTTTCCATCATGACAACGCTCGGCCTCATGTTGCAAGACCGGGTAAAAATTATTTAGAAAACAGTGGCTGGGAAGTTTTTTCCTCACCCGCCTTATAGCCCAGACCTTGCCCCGTCCGACTACCATGCAAAACGCCCTCACCGGAATACGCTTCACTTCAGAACAGGGCATCACAAATTGGCTCGATTCATTCTTGGCCTCAAAACCGGAGCAGTTTTTTTGGCGCGGAATCCATATGTTGCCAGAAAGATGGGATAAAGTAGTAGCTTCCGATGGACAATACTCGTACTTTGAATAAAATATATTGTAACAATTTTTCAAAATAAACACTCAAAGTTTGCCAAAAATCCCGCTTTTTTAAGTTATACACCCAATATAAAAAAGAAGTGTTCGCTGATTTGGAGACATAGGGCTCTGTGAGTTTAACACTCAGCAGTCTTGAATTCGAATCTCGCATGTGTTACAGTCCTTTATTAATTGTCGTCAAATGGTCCAAGTTTGTTGAAGCCCTAAGAATTTACACTATGATATAAATTTTATTACAAATGACTTTAAAAAAAAACTAGTTTTCTTTAAAAGACTTATTTCTTTTAATTTTAATAACATCTACATGCAATTATTCAATTTATACTTTGGAAAGTAAAGTTAAACAAAACATATTTAAAGTTCCTATTTTAATATACATTTTTTTAAATATGTGGCTTAAATCTTATCATTATATTGTATATAAAATATAACATTATTCAAATAATTGCCACAAAACTTCTTGCAGGACTCGATCCTTTTTACGGTAATTTTTGGAAGCTTTTTCGCATTATGCAGGCTATAAATCGGCCATTATTTGACAAATTTTGATTTCTAGATTCTCTAGAGTTTGAAAATTCTCTGCATAAATGAAATATTTTATAAAACTTTACAATAAAAATTCTAGCGGCTTGAAATCAGACGATCTTCAAGACTAATTGACATCACCAAATCACGAAATTGCGTGACCTGGGAACTTTTCGGGCAAGAAAGTTAAAATTGGTCATGTTGTGTTGCTTGTGGTATTGTTTTATTAAAATCATATGTGGTTTAAATTAAAATCTTTAACTTAAGAACAAAAAAAGTTAGCTATCTTACGGCCATAGGGTTTAGAATTGACCGTAACAGTCTCTTCTTTTTTATTTTAAAAGAAATACGTGCCAATGACAATTTTAGACCAGAATGCATGCCCAAAAATTACTTTTTGTAAATAAAATATCTTTTTGATAGTCATTTGTAGATTTTTAAAGTCTCATATATGATAATTTTGCATATTTACGTATCCACCGATCGAGAAATGAGCCAACCATAATATCTTCTTAAAGCGCGAAACGTGGCTACGACAGAACCTATCGCATTTGTTTTTACGATTTAAACCTATTTTTTGATAATTAAACGATTCACATTATAAAATGGCAGGTATTAAGCTAAATAAAATTTTAAATGTCCGTTAAATGTTTGTATCGTGCACTAAGTTCATTTCTAATTATTTTCGTGTGAGTTTTCCAGATAAATCGTTTATCGATAATAAGTCCAAGGTAACGTACACTCATCCTTTATGGAATATTGCTGTCATCTAGGGTTATATTTGAAGTATAATTTTGCTCATTCACGCTTTCTCTCCACCTTTTGAACCAAGACCCTAAGGAGTGGATGTGGTTTTGGAAAATAGTGGAGGATTTGGATCTTGACGACTTAAAGTTCTTAAATCGAATTTCAATCACAAACTACTAAGTTCATGGCATGCGCTGTTTATCCTGTTTTAATTGTTGATTTATTTTTGAGATCTGGATTTAAGATCGATGTGAGACGATAACTAACTACAGCCCACAATCGGGCAACTCATTGCAATTCAAATATTTATAATTACAAGTACTCGTACAATGGGCAATTTTCTATGGAATTATGAATAAAGCAAAATATTTAAATTATATAACTGAAGCAAATAGAAATAATTGAAATGAAAATCCAAAAATTAGTTTATGGTCATAAGTCTCCGACAGTGCAATTAGCATTGGCGGAAAACTGTTTCGATAAACGATAAACGCGCCTTGCTGCTGAGGTTGCGTTAATTGCGCGAACTTTTATGACACGACCGCATACAATGTTAGGCAAATCATTTTCACCTGCGCTAGCTAATTATAAGCGCAATTAAGACAGATTTATCTATCTTCTTCCACTTTTCCTTTTATTGTTTTTAGTTAAATAAATATTCAAGGCTAAAGTCATAAAACAATCATACTCGAAACGATTGTTCAAGGTGGCAAAGTGCAATTTTGTTTGAGTAAATAATCACAATGACTACACTAAATGGCACTGTGGAGGAGGGAATGATTTATTTTTGAATGTTTATAGGAAGAGCGCAAAGTTTAGACTGATTTCGCCAAGATGTCCACTCTAACGCTGCAAACACCTGTTCAGGAATTCTACAAGGGCCAGACCATATTCATAACGGGCGCGTCTGGCTTCATGGGAAAAGTGCTAATCGAAAAGCTTTTGTACTCTTGTTCCGATGTGAAGGAAGTGATTATTTTGATGCGCCCTAAAAAGGGGAAGGTTCCAGAGACGAGATTAGAGGAAATGTTCCGTCTGCCAGTAAGTAAACTACCCATCGTAAGCCCATATTTTTTTTTGTTTAACTCACTTACCATTTGTCATTTTATTTATTGTGATAACATTAGCTTAATTAGTTGAATTTATTAACTTTTTTTTAAATTTTTTCCTTCGCATTTTACCGTGTTTACTTAAAGTTATTTCAACGCATAAAAGAGGAGAAACCGAGCGTTTTGAAGAAATTGTCACTTATTCAAGGCGATGTCACCTTTGATTGTACGTAAACCCTGACCTTCATTTGTAATTTATTGTATTTGAAAATTATACGTTATTTTTTTAATTTTTTTATTCGTTATACAGCATTGGGTCTTAGTGGCGAAATGTTAGATCGTGTTGTGAAGAATACAACAATTGTTTTCCATATGGCGGCGACACTACGTTTGGAGGGCAATCTGAAGGACGCCATCGAAATGAACACAGCCGGGACCAAAAAGGTTCTGGACATTGCGAAACAGATGAAGAACCTTGTCTCATTCATTCACTTGTCGACTGCATTCTGCAATTGCGAACAGGAAGTTATGTACGAGAAGGTATACGATTTTCCCCATAAGCCGAACGATCTGATTCGGTGCGCCGAATGGATGGACGTGAAGACTCTAGATCTGATCACTCCAGCTCTTCTGAAGCCGCATCCGAATACGTACACGTATTCGAAGCGTTTGGCTGAAATCCTAGTTCGAGACGAGTATCCCAATATTCCAGTTGTGATAGCAAGGCCCAGTATTGGTGAGAATTTGCGCACTAAATAATAACGCATAATTTCAACTTTGTTTGTTCATAAATTATTTGAAACTCACTAAAATTATTTTAATTCACCATAATTACGAGCATTATTTATTCACAATTATTAATTATCTTCCCACAATTACAATTATTTTATTCCGTCGTAAATTAATTTTTTTCTCACTGCAGTATCACCAGCTGCTCATGAACCGCTTCCAGGGTGGGTCGATAGTTTGAATGGGCCCATAGGACTTATGGTTGGTGCGGCCAAAGGTGTTATCAGGTCAATGTTATGCGATGGTTCAAACAAATCCGAGGTGATTCCGGTCGATTATGCTATTAACGGGTTGATAACGATCGCACACGAAACAGCTACGGCGAAAGAGAAGTATTTCAAATCATACCAGAAACTATTCAGAAATTTATCTGCAATTGGAAATTTTCAGACCGGCGATGATTCCAGTCTTTAATATAACTTGTGCAGAGAACAAAAAGAAAACATGGAAAGAGGTATTGGAGATTGGAAAAAAATTGGGCCACGAATATCCATTCGAGGCTGGACTTTGGTATCCCGACGGAGTTATTACCACATCGAAACTCTATCACACCTTCAACATTATCATGTTCCACTGGCTTCCGGCGTACTTTGTTGATTTCTTGCTCTTCTGTTTCGGACAAAAGCGATTGTAATTTCCCTCCTTTCATTCGATCATTTCCAATTTGAACGTTTGATTATTTCGATTTCTTCATTGCAGTATGGTCAGAGTACAAAATCGAATTTCTATAGGCCTTGATGTCTTACAATTTTTCACCACACGATCATGGGACTTTCGATCAGAAAATTATGCGGCTCTCTTTACAAATCTAACGGACAAAGATAAAAAAATGTAAGCATTATTAACATATCGAACGAAGATATACAATAATATATTTAATATAATTTATTGGCTTTTGTACAGATTCAATATGGACATGGACGATGTTGACGAAATAGAATATCTGAAAATTGGAATCCTTGGTGGACGGCAATATTGTATGAAAGAGCCTCTGTCCACACTTCCGAAGGCTAGAAATCAACTTAAAGCGTAATTATACCGATTATTTCTGATAAAATTCCATCTCCTTTCACTCTTTACTTTGGATTTTCTCTGTTCCAGCTTGTACGTACTCGATCGGACAGTCAAAGTGATACTCGGTGGTTTTCTACTGTGGTGGATCTTGTCGAAGTTAGGACTGGTTGACGTAATTCTACAATTCTTCGGTCTAAAAAACTAAGAATTTAGCATTAAATCAGTTAGCTAGATTGCTTTTATTGCTTTGATATCTTCTAGACAAACATAGTATCTGCTTGGTTCGCAATCTAAATACGAGTAGTTATAAAATTTTATAAAATACCAGTGGTCTATCATTATTATTATTTGTTTACGTTAATTGAAATTAGAATTTTTTTTGTTATTGTTTTAAATCACAATCGAAGATAAATTGAATGAATTCATTGGTTAAATGGTGTTGTCACACAAAATAATTGTTGGTGTATATAAATATGAGGAAATAGTATTAGTAATAATAAAATAAATTTTTTTTAATTAACTTTAGTGTTTTTTTGTTGTTAATAATGTACTCTTAGCTCAGCCTAAGACTTGGTTCAAGTTCCTATTATTCGGTTGTTTTTCAGTATTCGTAAATGACCTTTTGTAAGTTATACCAAACGACTTTGATGGATAGTTTATTTTTAAATTTTTTTATTTTTTTTTTATACTTTGATGGATAGTTTATTTATAAAAATTTGCCAATGCATGTATTTTATCGCCTAGAAAATAAACTCACATTGTTAGCTGGTTGCGAGTAGATTCGAAAGGTCATCATCCGATGCAGTTAATGCGGTCAATGCAGATTCTTTAAGTCAAGATCAATCCGATTGCGCAAGTCGATATCGTTACATCGATAACTGTTGGTTCTTGTGTTCGAATCAACTGCGACTCCTAAGTTACCCTCGTTGGTACTGTTTTTCATCGACTTCAATATTGATAGTCCGGATTATGATGCGAATCTTATTATAATAAATTGAATATAGTTTGGATTTGATGAGTTGCACAACATTATCCATTAATTAATAAGCAGTTTAGAAGTAACTGTGCACATTTTTCTTTTTAAAACCTCAGCTTTTAAACATGTCGGAATAAAAAAACTAATTTTTGGTACCAAATTCAATACAATTTTAGAACTTTGTCATTTGCAAATTATGTGAAATTCATATTGTTGTCACAGTTTTTATGTTCTTAGTTCGAAAGAAAAGAAGGATAACATTTATTCGTTACCTAGGTGGGAGGAAATCTTGGTTTTGGACGTGAAGTCCCAGAGGAGTAGATTGACCACTCAGAAGACGAGGGAGTTGCAGGCATGCTTGAAGGCCACCATATTTGAAGTAGAGTTGAGGGTTTTATCCCATATCGGTTAAGGAATTTTTATTTTACTGAGGAAACCTCCGAAGAGTAAATGTTTCCCAAGGGATAGGGGTAGAAACATACGCAAGAGGGAGAGCAAGATGTTAAAAAAATGAATAAGTTAATAAAAATAAAAGGAAAAAAAATCAGTCACGGTTGACCTGAGAAATAAGGTGAGAAAGAATAAAACTGCGTAAAAAAATATATATAAAAAAACGTTCGACATTAAAAAAACCGACGACCTCACAAAGAAGAAGACGTCGTATTGAAGAGAAGAAGCAATCGCCAGCCATGGACGTGATTAGGTTGTGTTGATCACCAATGCTATTCCACTTTACGCCCTTGGCACTTCTGAGTAGATGTGGTAAGTTCCCTTATTTGAATGACGACTTACCTAACTATTAGCGAACCATGATGGTGAGGTACTGGAACGAGAGTAGATAGTTCAATTAAAGTAATTTATATTCCCATGATAAAAATTTCTAATATTAAATACAAAAATATTCAAAAAAATAAAATACTTCATTAAGGTTTGCAGAAAGAAAAATATTGTCTTCTTTTAATAAATTTATCTAAATTTAGTGAGATTTATTTTATTCATCTCCTTCTCCTTATCGTATCTTAACCGATGACAGTTAATGTTCATTAATTTTACATCTTTTAAGTTGTTCTATTGTAGTTATCATTTGTGTTATTTATGTTGTTTTCAATTAATATACATGCGTATATACATGTTGCCTTTAATGTTAGTTAATTTAATTAACATTATTTCTATTAAAAAAATTGATTTCTTTCCTTATTGCTTCAACTTTATTCTATTGTTTTATTTCTTGAAAAATATATATATATATCCTTGAAAACCGTTTACTTAAAAAACTTATTTAAATTAAATTTAGGTTACACAAAAGAACCAACACTACATCTCTATAAACCTTTAGTGGATTAAAATTAGAGTTAACGGTTAATGTTTCCATGCAAGAGAATTGAAAATGAAGAAAAACAGAAAGGAAAAAAGAAAAACAAAGGGAAAGCAAACAACAAAAGCATAACCATGCAAAAAAAATAATAAAAATTTTAAAAAAAGATAAACATGCATATTCTTGTTTTTAGTGGATTTTTTTTCACTAAATTATTCAACCAAATTGTAAAGGATTATAAATTCTATGTTCTAGTTTTAGATCAAAATGTTCAATTTATTATAAGAATAGCTATTAAAATATTATTCTTTATAGGAAATAGTGTTATTAACGTATACATTCATTTAAATACCACTTATTTGGTATATAGTCTATGTACACGAATCTGTATACGGCACCGCATAAAACACAAATTCTCCTTTTTTTTAATTTGTTTTAATTATTCTTAAATAAATTTCTTCTATTAAATCTTTTATTTTATGACTTTGTGTATAATATATATATCTATTTATATACATATTTTTTATATCTTGTTACGATGTAGCAGTATGAATACGAGGCCTGGGGTCGGCGAGAGATAGTTTTAGTTTTAGTTGAGTTTGAACAGCGATTGTAAGCGGTGTTGTGTAGACGCTACGTAATTTATGTAACATTTATTTGTAAATAAAGTGTTGTGTAGACGCCTCGTAATTTGCGGAGCATTTTATTTTATCTTTTACCCTATCCATCGAATCTATGTTGGATTGTAACAGTATTTACTTATAAAGATTTACTTATTTAGTTACATGTGATTGTCATATTAAATATAATAAGTATTATAAATAATATTATTATTGTTTGATACATTACTTTTTTCTATTCTTCTCCCTGCTATGACAAATCAAATCATTTATCATGCCGTTAATCTCATTTACCAATTCGGTTTCGCTACAAGACGCTAGTTGGTGGATATGACTCCGGTCATCTGGTTAAACAGTCCAATTTCGAGCAGTACGAACTCTGTCAAAATTGAGCTACTCGAACACCTTATACAGTAAGAATTTTATCATTAACAGAAAATTGTAAACGTTTCGTAAATTTGGAGAAAGTCCTCTCATATAAGAAAAGTTATACCACAAAGCCATGGTAGTAAGAACTTCAAACAATTATATGAGGTGTGGTAGAAAAATAATGAGGCTGGCATCACTGAGAGTAATCTTGCAAGACTGTGGACCTTCCCTTCATCTGTTTAAACGTTAGTTTCTTCAAGACGTTCAGTACAAGTTTCAACCGCGTCCAGTAACTTGGCGACGCTATAGAATATGATAAGTGAAGTAGGGTTTTTGTAGTGTGATACAAAAAATAGAACAGTTAAATTTGGAACAACGATATACCATCAAATTTTATGTTTTGATATAGAGCATTTTTAAAAGGCTGAGAAATAGTATAGGATGAAGCTGGCTCAGAGAGGTTTTCATCATCACAAACTGATGATGAAAACCTCTTTGAACCAGCTTCACCTATACTATTTCTCAGCCCTTCAAAATGTTGGACTCTTATTGGGTCAGACTGTCGATTAAGATTGAAGCTGATGATTATTTTTCGAAAAGCTCAAGGAAAGGTATATCGCATTAGATCGGACATTGCAGAAATTTTGATGCTGCAATTGTTATACGGCCATCTAAATCAACGAGTTTTTGTCTGATCTCAGGCCGAATGACTTTTTTTTCTTTCCTAAAATAAAAAAAGCATGGAAGGATGTCATTTGATGACATCCAAAGGAGTGTAAACGAAGAGCTGAAGGTGAATCCAATTAAAAAAACGGTCGTAATTGGTCATACTCATCTAAAACTTTACACCTAAAACATTATTTTTTTACCATCTTTTCTACCAATTTCATCAAACTTTCAAAACAGATCTTCCGAATCTATGGTCAAAAATGACAGTCGATAACAATATGGAGAAAGAAATGCGAATATAATTGTCGGCAGCCAACATAACCTATTTAAGTCAGTTTTAGCAATATTTATTTTTCAATTTCTTCTTCAATTGCAAAGGGAATAAGAAATATGGAAGGTATTAAAATTTGGGAGGAACAAAAATTCAATTCGAATAATAAAAAATATTATTAAAAAATGTTTAAAAGGAAATTTTCAATAAACAAAATTAATTATAAAAAAAAACCTAGTAACACAAAAAAATGGTAAAGTTGACCGACGAATTACGTGGAAGAAAAGTAGATCTCTCTGTCTGGCTATGCCCCAAACTTCCTATGATTTTCCTTACGGCATATATATAAAAATTAAAATAATCAGTATCGCCATGACCGGGAACTCGACTGGAAGATGAACCATAAATAAAAAAACCTTAAATAATTCAGATACCATTTTTATAATTTCATTTATTATAATATAATAGGTTAACAACGTTCTTATAATAATATTATGAAACCCCAAAAAAATCTTATTTAAATAATTTGAATTTATAAAACTTGGAAAATTTCTATTCAACTTATTTAAATTTGTAAAAATTGAATTTCAGTTATAATTATTTTTATTTTATTTCTCATTGTCAAACAAATTGCATTTTTCATTTGTATATATTTTGTTCGTTTTTCTTTTATTTTTTTCTGATCAATTTTTCACCACAATATCAATAAAATTTAATATTACTCAAATTAATATTTTCACTTCCCATATTTCTATTTCAATTTCAATTGTCAACCTCTCCGCGACTGACAACCGACTCGATCAAACCATTCGTACAATGCTTCTTCGTGCCGTTAAATTTTGCATATGGCACTCGTATGATCGGATTCATGATCTGATTCCCCCGTTAATTTTCGGAGAGTTTTGATGCCAGAAACATGAAAACTGTCCGAAAATTTAATGTATAAAACCTCTGAACTTTGGCGACGAACAAATCACTATACAGATGCCCGATTTCAACGTGTTTGATAATGCAATTTTTGAACACTATCACGATCGTCCTCCAGTTGTTAATAAATTTAGACATAATAGACTTAGTCCATATTGATAGGGAAGATCATGCTCGGGAAGTCTAGAGTGGCAACATTTTTGGTAGCAGAAGACAAGGATGTCGGGCCTTCGATAAAGTAAGCAACGAATTGGACAACCTCGGCGCGAAATTGGTACGTCTGATAATGTTGAAGAATCTATTTCCCTTTTCACATTTCTTTCGGAAAATGGGGATCGGTTTTACGATCATGTTTTTGTCTTCGCTTCAGAAATGATCAACCCGCTGTAACTATCCTTCTCCCACAGATAATATACAGATGTCCAATGCCTATAGATAAAGTGACATATAAATCAAAAAAATATATTTTCAAAGATTGAATTAGAGAATTTGTAAACTACCTCTAAACACACAAACTACCTCTAAACACACATATGTGTAGTATGCAATGGGAAGCCCATATGCAATACTAAATAGTGTGGAAGAGAAACGAAGGTGGCAAGTGCAAGTGCGGTTTCTTTTCCTCTTATATATAGGTATGATAATTGTTCTCGAATTTATTTTTATAAATATTACACTTGCACTTTTTATGGAAAATCTTCGAAAATACAACTAAAAAAAATTTTATTTTATACAATTTTTTATTGGCTATTATTCATAGAAAGACCTTCAAAACAATAAAATAATAACACGAGCAAATAATAGTAGGTGCTAAATTAAATCTGATTTAAATATATTTGGCTTAAGCGGTATTTGCAGAATACCACAGAAATGATAAAAAGGTATTTGTAAGAGTAAATACTTATTTGCTAAGTTACCTGTTAAAATTGGGAATATTTTTATTAAGTACAAAAACTCATTCCCTCAAGCAATGGTAGAATTTCTATGCGAATGATGGTCAGTTTATTAAAATCCAAATCGTACTGATTATTTAACTAACGAATAGTACAAAATCATTGTTATTAACTAATTCATTATAAACCAATTAATTACATTAACGTTGTTACACCGGGAAATAATAAAATTAGTTTGTCGGTTAATGGCGGTTTTTATATATTTGTAATAATAGCTTTTGGCATTCTAAACGTACAGAAAAATTGAAACTATTTTTATGGATTTCTGTAAAATGTCTTGCTTTCAGATCTTTTTAAAATAATCACTAGAAGATTGATAATATTGAACTAACGAGCTAGAAAGAAAAATATTAGAGTGCCTTCGAGGTTTATTTTTTATACCAAATGCAATTGGAAGACTTCTACACGTCGCAGAACACAAATACAAATTATAATTTCATGTTATGCGGCGGTTTAACATTAATTCTAGTAAAAATGTATAAACTCGTAGATAGACAATAGAAATCTGTTAACTACACGAGATATTGTTTAGCAAAAATTGTTCATTAATACAAAATTGTGGTTTATCTTCTATGTACCCATCCACCGATCCTCTTACCTCGATAATTTTCATTTCAATGTTAATAGAATATTTTAATTAAAATTGCAATCAGACTTTGTACACGTGAATTTAATTCAATCATAAAATCAAAATATCATAAATAAAAATTGTTTGAAAAATTTAAAATTACCTTTGTATACTTCTGGAACTGGCTTCTATGAGTAATAACCAACAGCGCAGAAAAAAATTATTTTGAATAGTAAATATTATTAACAACAGTGCATACTTTCGCATACAAAGTGTGTAAATATTTTCAATTCTACAAAAAAAAATATTATCGCAAATCAATAATATTCGAGGACTGCAAAAACAAAAAATTGTTACTATAGTAAGAGGTTCTCCATTTGATCGTTCAAAAAGTACAGCCTTGTCGTTTAAAAGTTGTGAAGCACATATATTATTTTAGATAAAATTTGTTTAGCTTCAAACTTGCCATTTTGTTATATAGATTAACTTACTAAATAATACATTCAAATTGCGCAGAATATACGTTGCTTGGGTGCTGGATGCTGATTTTTCGAACAAATTATTCTTGAGTGATGAGGCTCGTTTCTCACCTGATAGATACGTCAATAAGCAAAATTACTATACATGAAACTCTAAAAATTCAATATTACTATGAAAAATTATTTGCTCCTTCTTAGGATTTAATATCTGAGCTTTACGGCCTTCTGATAATCGACTTTTTTTAGCCTTAGGTTAAACATTTTCATCTGAACTATATATGGTTTTAACAAAACAATATTTTATGTCACATAACATGAATAATCTTGTTTTTATTGAGTTAAAAAATTTCCTGGATGCATAATGCCGAGTTTTGGTGATGTCAATTAGTCTTCAAGATCGCCCGATTAGACGCCGTTAGCCTTTTTCCTGTAGAACTATGCAAAATATCTAATTCTTAAAGTTAAGAGTATTTATGCATAATAACAAAGTTATAGCAATATAATCATATAAAATTTTTATGAAAATCTGAATTTTAAATGTGTTTTATTCAACTTTATTTTCCAAAGCACAACTAGGATCAGTTCTTAACAAAACTTAAAGTCGAACTTTTATATAGCACTTTGGGACTTTTGTGTGTAATTGAATAAAGAATCTAGCAGATGTCTTCTGATTAAGGAACTATCTAAAAGTAAACTTCTAATAATTCTTGAAAAATTAACATTAATATACGAAAAATCTTTTCTTAAATTTTATGTGGAAAAGTCTCAAGGATTTCCTGAGAAATCTTTGGCTGTGTTATGACAAAATTAAGAAAGAAAATTGTGGAAAAAGAAAACCTTGAAAATCTATTGAACTGACGTCAAAGTCCTTCCGATAAATGCACTTATCACTGTGTACAAACTAAAGCGGATGACTTGCTATTGAGTGCTCTTCAAATGCCGCGTACACATATATCATTGAATAATATTG
The DNA here is from genome assembly GCA_958298945.1 of Atherix ibis. Lineage (NCBI taxonomy): Eukaryota > Metazoa > Arthropoda > Insecta > Diptera > Athericidae > Atherix > Atherix ibis. The sequence continues at coordinate 570,135 of OY282607.1, read as the reverse complement.
AAAACGAAAAGCAAAGTCTAAAATGTAAAGAAAACAAAGAAAAACTTTACGACAAAAAATTAAAATAAACAAAATAAAAGTTCATTTGCGTAGATTATTTTTGGGCAAACAATACTTTAACAGATAAACACGGATCACCATTCGACAACATCCGAAATCTGACGATTTATTTTGACAAAAGGAATACTAAACGTATGAGTTTTTGGAATTGTCACGTTAGAACTACACTCACCTATCCCTCCTGAAGCGACTACATATGCATTAATTCATAATTATTTCGAAAATAATAGGCCATCAGCTATCATCCCATAAGATACTAACAGACGACAAACTTACTACCAACAGATATCATGTTTATTGTTTATTTTATATAAAACGTACGATTTTCTTTTTATGTGAAATTCTCTTAAAGCTAAATATTGTACTTATTAGACGAAAAGCTAATTAATCAATCGATAGAAACAATTTCCTAACTAATTATATTTACCTTTTGTCTGTACGTTCTGGGCATCTAAACACTGTTCTTGCCTCCAGAAGAATCTTCCTATTGGCTAGATTCAGATAAATTCTGATACATTTTTAATTGTTTAATAAAAATCGGTTTTTAACAGAAAATTAAACGCCGTGATTAAAATTGCACCTTTTCAGTAATATCTTTTCAATGAGAAGAAGCCCTAAAAAGTCAATAATCAAATTTACTCTAAATACGAGCACGTTACTATAATGCTCGTACGTAAGGCGTTTTTGCATAATATGCCATCGAAACAATTACGATAGCACGTATGTATGTACTCGTACATACTACTAGTATTTAAATGTACCGATGCGATGTTACGATTGAGACGTACGCGCGTACAAATCCATAGTTGACAACTATTTTTTTTGTCGGTTGAAGGCGGGGGAGCACACCACTCCTATCTTTAAAAGATATGATGTGAATCTTCTGATGGAAAATGCAAAAAAAAAGTATTAAAATAATAAGAAAATGAAAATATATTTTGTCAAGTGTAGTAGTTGCTAGGTAAACTAAGTATGTAAGTAAGTAAGTATCTTCCCTTCCTTTTTTTCTGATATGTACACATTTTTTTTAGCGACTTAAGTGACGATATGAAATAGAAAAGCTGAGCGTATTCATTAAAAAAAATTATAGGATTATAAATACATGTCACCATTCTGGTACAGACCATTTGCTCATAGAGTGCGCATCTTCTTGGTCTACTGCTAATTAGAATCAGTTTTGAATTTTGTTCGTGCACTTCCTCTAATCGGAAGTCGGTAAGTGCGACCATCAACTAAGAATTGATCGCATCGGACTATTAGAAACGGGCGAATTTACTAATAGTATTCATAACGCTAGTGTTGTATAGAAAATTCTTTATTCGGCAAAAATTAGGATTAAATTTTTTGAACATAAATCGTATATGAATAATGATTGTGCACAGGGTGGTAAGTTGATTGTGAATTTCCTATATACACTTTGAAATGCAGACCCATATGATATATTCAGAAAAACAATAAATGTTTAATTTAGTTGAAAAAAGTACTCAATTAATATTAAGTGCGTTATATAAAATTAATTGAAAAAACAAAGTGCATTTCGAAATGCTATGTAAATACGAGCTATGATTTGTTGACATTGTCATTAATGGCCGTGCGCCATAGACTCAACCGCCGTCGCTGCCAACACTGCCCATCTTACAATCAAAATATTTTCAATTTTCCTGGTGCGTCGCAATTTTGTCCCTGGCCAATTGATCAACAATTCCAGAACCATTTTGTCTACGAAAACTTTTATCAGAATACAACTTTCGGTTTATTCAAAAATCAATCCAGATGCATTTCGAATAAGTGATATGCGTACAAATTGCCTATTTATAATGGAGTCAGTTACCAGACTACCTGCAAAAATGTGATTATCATATTAAATGTGAATTATTCTGTGTGATAGTGCAGCATCGACGGGATGGTATTGTATAAGATCGTTTCTATAAAAAATTTAAAAAGAAAAAAAAACCAAAGTAATAAAAAATGTATTTCGAATTGAAATTTTTTATCAAGTTAACGGAAAAATAATAGATTATTTTTTCATTAATTTATCAGAAAGAAAAGTGAATTTAAATAAGATAATATTGAGTCCATTTACTAATGAATGTACGCTCGTGGCGTATTGTTTTTATGGGAGGACATTGTTCTTGTTTATTTCGGGAACAGTCAGAAATCGTGTTTCAATGAATTCATCTTCTATTTGAAATGCAGACAAAAGGTAACCCCTGTCAAAGTTATAATAAAAGTACAAAAGCTTTTCGAAGAACGACACAAATTTTTAATCCTATTATCCTAAATGTTAATGAGTCATTTCGAAACTGAAAGGCATTTAACAGCGAGCGCCATTACATAATCAAGGCTCCATTTTCTATTCAATTTGAAGGTGTTATTCGCTTTCATGATGGGGACGTATGCAATGGTGCGCGCCTATTCGTGCCAATATGGATTGAAAGCGCTCACGTTATTGTTATCGGTATTCAAAAGACTAAAACTTAAAAACTTTCAACAAAAACGAACCAACTGCAAAGAGACGATTTTGTTTTTTTTTCTCGAAACATAAGAATTTAAGCTAAGCCCGTCTGCTTACTCCCACTATCCGCACGTATTTTAATCTCATAACGTTTGGCTTTCCTCCCACCATTTTGTTTTGTTTTGTCTTTGCCTCTCTGTTAATTTGGAGCTTGCACAAAATTTATTTAAAAAGCTTTCAATTATTGCATGACAGATTTTTGACGAACTTATTGTTGGTACGAGCTTTAACTGCGACTAAATTTCTTAACAGTCCCAATTTGGAGGATTGCATCGTTGGAGATTGAATTTTCACTAATTAGTTATTAATTGCACCACCTCTTCAATTAGGCGATCAAAAACGAATGGCAACGGGAGAGGGTGAAGGGAGATTATTCTAAACGTGAAATATTTGAAACAATCGACAGAGTGAAGTAACCGTTTAAATTTTAGCACATAATGAAAATATTAGAGGGTGATAATGAGTTTGATTTCGACACCACAAATCAACTTTGACTAACTGGCTTACTACTGACTTACTGACTTACTGCCTGATCGACTGACTAGTCTGCACTCACGAAATTATATGATTTGTCAATTAGCATCTTTTTCGAATTCATTTGACCATAAAAGTTATGTTTACAGTTTTTGTTTTGTTTTTCAAATTGCCCAAGATCGAACGAGCAAGTACATCAGAGCTATGGAGCTATGTTACACTTCTTATCGTTGGCGGCATCCTATACTCAATGTCTGGATACCTTAAGTCAGTGTTTCTGTCCCTGCAGCTACCCGGTCCACCAACGATACCGCTGCTTGGGAATTGTATGCTTGTTAAAGAGAAAGATGGTAATTTTCACTTCAGCCATTTCCATGCGAAATAATCATGCATGTGTAAAGACGAGTCTTGAGTCTAATTAATTGAAATATTTTTCTTGTATTTGTCCACATCGATTAGTTTTAACGAAACGAGCATCGACGGCTTTTACTCTTTATGGATCATTGATACGCTTGTGGGTGCTACTATTTCCGTTTTTTGTTGTTCTCGAGCCAGAAGATTTGCAAACGATTTTGTCATCGAAAAAGCACACCGACAAAGTGTTCTTCTATCGATTAATGCACAACTTCCTGGGCAATGGACTAATAACGAGCAGCGGTACAAAATGGAGCACGCACAGAAGATTCATTCAGCCCACATTTCATCTGAGCATTCTGGAAAAGTTCCTCGACACTTTCGCTGACGCCTCGGATGCATTCTTCCATCGGCTAGATCCCAAACAAAAGGAGATAAACATTGCCAAGTTTGTCAACAATTGCGTCATGGACATTTTAAATGGTAATAATTTTTACCATTAAGTATGGAAATGTGGTGTTGAATAATTGGAATTTTATTTGTTTAATCAAACAGAAGCCGTATTGGGCGTTCCAGTTAAACGGGAGAACACTCTTGACATGGAAGAATCACCTTTCAGACAGTAAGTTTTCGTCGATATTGAATTGTTATATGCGCTTTTTTTGTTTTAATTTTATTAATTTTCCAATTTTGTGGATTTATAAATATTTTAGAGGTAAAGTTGTAGCTCCTTATCGAGTCACTCATCCATGGCTGCTGCTTGATTTCGTATATCGTTTGACGCAAACCGCCGCCGATGAGATTAACCAAAAGAAGAAACTCGACCATTTTACGAGGAAAATGATCCAGAAGCGACGCGAACTGAGAAAGAAAAACAGCAACGAACGCAAATGTCTGCTTGACTTTATGATTGAAATATCAGAAACTCATCCTGAATTCACAGAGGACGACATCATAAACGAAGCATGCACGTTCATGCTGGCAGGACAGGACTCAGTTGGGGCAGCCGCTGCATTTAGCATATTTCTGTTGGCACAAAATCCGGAAGTGCAGCAAAAATGCTTCGCCGAAATTGAGTCAATATTTGGAAATGACATCCGAAAACCAACGATGACTGATCTTAGAGAAATGCGCTACTTGGAGATGTGCATCAAGGAAACATTACGGCTTTTCCCCAGTGTCCCGATTATTGCCAGAAAAACCAGCGAAGACATTCGCGTCGATAAGCACACATTACCAGCCGGATGTAATATCTTCGTTATTCCATATGCAACACATCGTTTACCGCATATCTATCCCGATCCAGAAAAATTTGATCCCGAAAGATTTACACCAGAGAACTGCGAAAAACGGCATCCGTACGCATACATACCGTTCAGTGCTGGAGCGCGTAACTGTATTGGCCATAAGTTTGCCATTCTTGAAATCAAAACAATGGTCTCGAGAATATTACGAAGCTATGAGCTACTTCCGGTCCCCGGCCGTACTAATTTCGAGGTTTCATTCAGGATAACTTTGCGTGCTTCCGGTGGCCTGTGGATCCAACTGAAACCCAGAGAGTAGTAGCTTCAATCCATTTTAATATTTTTCTCCTTATTCAAACAAATTGTATTTTCGTTGGTTTTTTTTTAATTATTAATATTTTTATGAGCAAATGGAACGAGAACCAAACAAAAATATTCTTTATATATTCCTCTATTGAAAGAGGAACCAAATTTTTTTTTTGCAATTTAGTATTTTTGTAGTTACCAAATTCAAAACAAATCAAATTAAATTGTGCGTAAACAAAACTTTATTGCATTTATCATCCATAGAGCGATTATACAAATTAAAAACTATTAAACTAAAAATTAATTCTTTTCTTTTTAAGTGTTTTTTTTTTTGTTATTTTTACTTCGTTTTTATAAATTAGGCGGACGGGATTTCAAATTGAGAAGATTATCGATGTCAATTGTCATATAGTATAAAATTACATTTATGGTAAACGATGAAAAATTATGTAAATTTTTTATTAATATTCGTACGACGATCGGTCCGGTCCGGTGCTGAAATCAGGCGGCAGCCGCCATTGTCTGTGAGAAGAAATTTTACTCTCATTAGTCCAGTGTGTAACATAATCAAGAGCAAATGTCTCTGTGTGTGTTTTTTTAATAACCGATCGTCAAAAGTATGAAAGATATTAGTTTAGTCGTTATAAGCCTACTTTTGTGTGGTAGACTTTCAGTATATTATTGTGTCGTTTAAGTGTAGTCGTGAAAGTTGCAATCTTTTGTGAATTATTCCGTTGGAAATCAACTTCGTCGCACAGCTTTAGAATTCTCGATTAAATGCTGTTGTGCGTTCTGTGATACTGAAAACTTATTTCCATCTTGTTGGTGCTCGTCGAATCCTAGTAGTGACAGTGAGTCGTTCTTGTGTATGGTTAGTGCGGTGGAGAGCGGCGTTTTCGGTGATACAAGCCGCTCGGTCATCTCCTTTACTCTCCCGCTTAACCGTATAGCCGAGCGAGCGACTTTGGGCGAACTGGGAACTGATGATATTTCTTTGTTTTGGAGAAATGCTGGTTCCACTGTAAAAAATTTCCCATCACCCACCAATAAAGCACCGTTCACAATATCAACCAATACACAGGGAAAAAAAGAACAAAAAAAAGAAGTAATAAAAAAATTAATTAATTAAAATTGTTTGACAAATATTGTGAAAAGAAAAATCAGAATTTACATTTATTAAAACTAGTCACACGTTCAAAAACATTCTTTGGCTTGGAATATGGCCGTTCCGGGTTAGCTATTTCGTTAGTATTCCAACAATCTAACACATCATCAAGCTTTGCCGTGGCCAATTTAGTATTAGTTTTTGGGCAATCCTCGATTGTATTTTTGTTAAATTTCTGCATCATCATTGAGACTTTACCGGATGGCTCGAATATGGTCTTGGGGATAAGTTTCTCTTTGATCACATTATTTTCGAGAGATTTTTTTCGCATTTGAATAGTATTTGTAAAATCCGACTTCATAATAGACTCTTTGTTTGCGTTTTCTAATGTGCAACTATCATTTCTTGAATGCATAGATTTTCCTTGCACTTCCACGACATTGTTCTCTACAGTATCGGTGCGATCTAATACAAGTTTCGACTCCTGATTCTCAAGGCTGTGTTTTCGTATTTTAGCGATTTGATGCAGCTTTGAAGCAAGCAAATTAGGCGACAGTGCGTTTGCACTTGTTGTGAGCGAATCGTTGGGTCTCTCTACTTCCTCGCGAATCGAGTGTACTCTTTCCGAGGTAGAGTGCGCGCTAACGGAAAAGGAGTAGTGATTGCCACTGCTGCCACTTGAACAGTCACTGAATCCAGAATCGCTCCTCTCGCTGCACAGTGCTTTGTTTCGGACTTTCGGTGGCTGGACAGTCGTCACATTGAAGTCATCCTCCTCCTCGTGTACCGAGCTCATATGCGATGCGAGACTTATTGTGCCCGAAATACTGCCAATTCCCGATCCTGCGGAAATCGATGGACGTGGACTGCTTGGCAACGATCCGGATATGGCTGAATTACGACGAGAAGCTGATAAATTCGCCATTCGCCCCAAAGCTCGAATAGCATTTCCTGTTTTCTAATTTAATTTAAAAACTCATCAAACAATTACAAACATGCGTTAGTAGCACGGAACAAACAAACAAAAAATGCTCATGCAATAAGTTTGCAAAATATACAAAACATTTTTAAACGGATCATTCCTGCTGTTCGAATGTAGAAATTACCTGCCATTTTCTTCGAATTATGAACTTTTTAAGTTTATCAGTACAAATCTTAACGTTACTCAAACTCTCGTCCTGGTGAGATAGCCACTTCGATTCCAAGCATTGCTGTGCAGTTAGTCGATTCTCCTTGCGATGAACTAGAAGATTTGATATAAAATCTTTAGCATCTTGTGATACGGTATCAAATGCATCGTCATCAAAGTCGTAATCGGCCCGCGTTATATTGGCGAACGTGTCGACATCCGAATCGCCCATGAATGGTGACAGTCCCGATAGTCTTAAGTAAGGATAGACAAGAACAAATCGATTTATTTTATAATACATATACTGTACAAAAAAGGCACTGCCGGAAGTATATCGCTTACAATACATAACATATTACACCGACACTCCACATGTCCGTCTGGAATCCAATCGGCTCAAAACTGATTATTTCGGGCGCTATGAATTCGGGTGTTCCGAATAGAACCCTCTGCGGTGCCGTAGTTGTAAGTCGTGTCGCAAGTCCAAAGTCAATTATTTTCACTTCGTGGCTTATTCGGTTCTGGCACATAATATTCTCTGGCTTCAGGTCTAGATGTACAATCATTTTATTATGCATATAGTCGACCCCTTCGCAAATCTGCCGCATGAACAATATGCAGTCGCGTTCGGTCAGTGTGAAATCGTCTGCAACTACTCTTTCGAACAACTCTCCACCCGTTATACTGCAATATCAGGAGAATACTCTTTAATCGAACTAATAACAAGAGATAAAAATAGCAATACTTACTATTCCATCACCATTATTATTTCACGGGGATTTTCGAATGCGCCAGCCAATTGCAGCAGCTTTGCATGTTGTAATGAGTTCATAATGGCAATCTCCTCTTGAACTTTCACCTTATCGCTTGCTTTAATACATTTAATTACTTTAGCTGCCCAAACTGCCTTCGTCTCTCTTTCGACAGCTTTGTATACAACGCCGAATCGTCCTTTTCCAAGCTCGTCGAGAGTATCGAAACGTGCCTTAAAATCACTACCAGGTCGAATACTCATCGAATTGCCTGAATTCGGTAAACCACAACCAAAAGAAGAACAAAATTCGCCAATTAGTTTATGTTCGGTAGGAAATTCAAATTCAAAATACCGTCGGCTATCTGGACGGGCTTCTTTTTGATGAGTATCTTCTCGCTATCCAGTCCCGGCTCACTTCGTCCGTGGATATTTTCAGCACGCACTCGAAATGTGTACTGTGAATTTTCAGATAAATTTTTCATAGTGTAAGCTAAAGAGTCAACTACAGTTGCTATTTCACACCATTCGCCATCATCTTTGCGCATTTCAAGGCTATTACAATAAATCGAAATAAGCGACATGCATTCTATTAAAAAATATATTCTGCAATTTACATGAAGCCAGTGATCGCACAGCCACCATCATACGGTGGTCCGCACCACGCAACCGCAATCCGATCTGGACCTTGGGAAACACTGGGACAACCGCTTGGGGGCTCTGGCGGACCCTCTACTGCTACAGATGCCACCGCAAAGTCGGAGCCGTGCTCGTTCATTACTTCGACGGTGTACTTTCCACTGTTATCGGCTGTGATGTTGCCGAGCGCGAGTGTCGATTTTGTTCGTGTTGTCGATATTTCAATATTCGAATTCTCCTCAATTGGCCGACCCTAAACACCGAACAAATCAAAGAATTTGAATTTAATTTAAACATGCACATCTTTTCGCCATACCAAACGACCGATTTGTGCGCCACGAAAAACTATTGCAACATAAAATAATATGCGCACATACCAATATCGTTTTTCATTAAACCGCAGTTACTCGTAAATGAAAAAAAACATTGGCCTGCACACACACCCATACACACACACACAAGCCAATCGAAAGTCATTAAATCTTCTTTTTTTTGGCTGAAAATGAATTTTTTTTCAAATATTATCGTAATTATCGTGCGTTGTTTTCCATTTATCGCAAATAGGATTATTTCAAGGTGAGGGCGTAGGATAAGAAGGAAAACGACTTTACTTACAGCTTTATGCCATTTGGCGACAGGTTGTGGTTGACCACCAAAAACTACTTCCAATTTGATTGCTCCTCCGATTAGTGCTGTGCAATCGTCTGGTGATTTTATTATATGGGCCGGAATGTCAGCTCCTTTCGTTGCCCCGGATCCGTTGCTATCAGGTAATGGCTCGAAATGTGCAACAGGTAGTACGGCTAAATTTGTATAATACGTTATCTCCTGTTTGGTCGAGGGATGGGAAACTTTGATCTCGACTTCTCCGCTGTGATAGTGCTTCGCTGCGAGTATGTGGAGTGTTCGGCAGCCGTCAAGATTGCTCTCCAACTGATTGTTTCAAAATTGCACAAGATAATTAATATTTTCCTGCACTCGATAACGCAACTATTAACTATTTATATTCAATTATCAATTAATCGTTCTCAACTAAACAAAATGTTCGGATTGTCCTTAGAATTATGAATTTCAAAAACTACGAGTATTTAATAAAAAAAAATTAATAAACAAAAGAAAAACAAAAACTCAATCAATCAGTTTAAAAATGTTTAATTTTGTTTGAATTGGTTCACATCAACAGAACGTCATCATTAACGTTTGTTCACATCGATCCAACCGAACAGAGACTGTTTTGAACGATAAATACTGGAAAATACGAGAACAAATACTAGTGTCGGCTGTGGCGGTTACGACAGTAGCAGCAACAACACCAGCAGTTAAGCAAATAGCACACGGCAACCCCGTAAACCATTTATTGTCGATTTCTAGAGCTAGGCCGCCGAAACATTGATTGGCATCAAAACAAATTTTTCATGAATCTGATACCTGATACATGCAATTTTTTATTTTTTTATTTTTAAGTAATTTCCAGGTATTTTTTCTGCTATATATTTTTTTTAATTTTTGTTAAATATTTAAATCACCGACAGGGAAAAAAAACAGTACACCTAGTTGCGTCTGTACACTTAATATTGATGATAAAGGTAATAAATAAAGTATTACCTTTTGCATGAGGTAGTTAAAATTTTTTTGTAGAAGTATTGACGGTTATTCGTTTTACGGTTCCGATAAAATTTCGTATTTTGTGCAATATTAACAGTTTCCCGAGTCGAAGTGAATTTGTTATGCTACATTGAATTTACTCTCGAATATTTTACGCTATTCTGTACGATAAGAATAGTTAATTGTGTTAATTAATTGCAAACGCAAATTGGGTTTTATCAACGGCAATGTTGTCATTTTGCTTATCAGAACCTCAAAAACCAAGGGCAAATGCGTACAAACTATAAAAGACTTGGAAGTTTGGCTTTCAAAAAAGATAATTTAACAGGTACTTGTATATACAAAATTAGGAAGGTTAAATCATTAATGAAAAATACAGTTTTTTGCCAAGTCCAGATCTTCTAAGAACAGGTACACATTCTGTCTGTGCAGTTTAATTAATTAATTAAGGAGATTGATCACCGAAAGAAAACAACAAAGAATTCGTTTCGTAGCAGAAAATATAATTTAATTGATGATTAATCTGTTCCAAAAAGAAAATCCTGCTTGACGTGGTTAATCAAATAGAAATAATTCTGAATTGTCAAACGATTTTTGCTCTTAATATATATATATATATGTATGTCATTTAGAATATTTTTTATTTAGCATAAAATTTTAAATTTTTATATTAAGAATTGTTTTATTAAAATTATGCATAAAATTCGCCGATTCGTTGCCGGAACAGCAGGCTTAAAATGCCCATTTTTCGAAAAAAGTTTTCTTCGGCGATGAAACTCATTTATCGCTCGGTAGATACGTCAGTAATCAAAATAACTAAACATGCGGATCTGGAAACCCACAAATAAGTGTGGAGAATCAATTTTATGCGCGACAAATTACTGTCTTACGTACATTTTATTCTAAAGGTGTCATTGGCCAGTATTTCTTTCAAAGAGAGATAGTTACCATCAATTCTCAGCCTTATGGCCTTATGATATAAGAATCGATTTTTTTTTGGATTGAAGTTAAAGATTTTAATCTGAACCATATGTGGTTTCAACAAACCAAGATTTTGGTTTTATTGAGCAAAAAAAGGATGCATAATTTCGAAATTTGGTGATGCCAATTGGTCTCCAAAATCTTTCGAATGTGACGCCTTTGACCTTTTTCTTGTGAAGCTTTCAAACTTTACAGCGTTTAAAAACCATTAAAAATTACCTCAAAAGCATGGAGACCATTTGAATGATATTATATTTAATAACGGAATAACCATATTAAAGCAATATAATAAAGTCAAATTTTTATTTGACAATACTTCAAGTATTTTATTTGACCATACTTTCCAAAGCACAAATTGGATAATCCTCTACAAATAAACACAGTACACTTTTCCTTGTCCGATAAAATGAGATCCTAGATTGCCAATATAAAATGATCGATCTTCAATTAATAAATTTAGTCGATAGTTTAGGTAGATTTCAATCCTTTTCAGTCTACATTTAATTGTTAGTTAGTGCCGACCGTAATATCTAGACTAAACTGGTATAAAATGAATGCTTTGCTAATAAATTTCGACAGAGTATCTTCGAAGGAAGAGTTTTTTTTTGCAAATGCCTTAGTCCGGACCGTAGGAAATTATCTATAAAAATATCAAATGATTGGATATTCGGCCGTGTGCGCTAATGATTTTAGGATACAAACAAATAGTCTTTGGGCTTTTAACCAACCTGTACCTGTAAATTAACTAATTGCACAGGTTCGGGTTCCGATGAGAGACCAATGACCAATTATGTCTTTCGGTAATAATATGGAAAAAAATCATACCATAGTCGTATTTTGTAATGCTTACAGTAACAGTAGATTATGTGATTACTTCTGCTACAAAAAATATTTAACATTAAATAATAAATTCATCGAACTTACAGAAAATTCTCTTGAATATGGTTCCACTTTCTTTCCACTGACTCTCCATTGGACACAGGCATCATTAGGATACACTAACGCATGGAAGGAGCACATCATACCCAGTTTCGAAATTGCTGGCAGCGGAGCTTTGAGAAGTGTCACATGTCCCGTGGATGATATATTGTTCGTCATTTCCAAGACAGCAAGTTCAGTTGAGGTTGAGCAAGAGCCGCTCTTAGTGACAACGCTGCATTTGTACATGCCCGAATCGGCCGTGTAAGTATCGAGTATCCTTAGAGCGAGCAGACCATTGCCATGATCAATATATCTGGACGTTGTAAAGGGTCAATATTTTTTTTCTTTATTTTTCTTAATTATTGAAAACTTACCTAAAATCATCGCAACTCACAATCATATTTCCGTTCTTCTCCCAAACAAACTCATAAGGTTCATTTACTTCGCACTCGAAGCATAGATCGAGAGTTCTACCTTCGATTATACGGAATTTTGACGGAAGTGATTGAACTATTTTCGGTATCCGACGGACGATCGTATCATCGGAATTCAAAAATTTTACGTACGTTGATGTTGTGATCAAACCATACTCGTTTTCAGCTACGCAGGTGTACAGGCCTTCATCGTTGGGAATAACCGAATCTATAACAAGCGTTGTATTCCCATTATTATCATAAACTTGGACTCGTTCATTTTCTGTGATCTCTTCGTTATTGCGATAGAATTTGCGTGCTGGAACTGATGAGCCACGGAAACTGCATGACAAAGCCAAACGACCGCCTATTCTTGTTGTACTTCCCATTATCCGCCTTGATAGGCTTACACTTCTCCTGGACGATGAGTCTGTAACTTGCAATGAACGCGAAGAACTGCGTCTACCACTTATCACATCCAGGCGAGCTGTAGTCTCTATTCGACCATAGTCATTCTCAAGGGTGATTCTATAAAGGCCAGCATCTTCAAGCGTTACCTCTTCAATATCTAAAATGCGAATATCATTGCGCTCTTTGATGGTTATTCGCGCCGTTTGCGTAACAATTACACCATTCTTATCCCAAGTTGCCCATGGCTGAGGATGTCCGCCGATCGCACATTGGAAGCGAACTGATTCTCCCTCTTCGACGATGCAACTGTGCGGTACTGAATAAAATTTCGGCGTGGATAATTTATTATTCTTTCTGCCCCTTGTATTAAGATTTACGTCATGATATGAAAGTGATAATGGCGATAAGCTTCGAATTGGCGTTGATCGTGGTGTCGAACGTGGAGTTGAGTTTGGCGATATCAAATTTAACGGCCGGCTTAACTGGAAATTGAGTGCATTCTCCTTTTCCTCTGGTATATCAACAATAATACAAGCCGACGAGTATGCTCTACCAACACTGTTGGCTGCAACGCACGTGTACTCGCCCTCATCTTCAGGATAGACTCGAGAGATGGTCAATGTTGCCCTCGAATCAGCATATACCATAGAAATATCTTTTTGATTTTGTAAAACGCGACCATCCTTTTCCCAAATTATTATTGGTTCAGGAACGCTATCAACATGGCATTCAAGAGTAATTGAATCACCATCACAACAACGCAAATTCTTTAAATGCCGCGTAACAATTGGCAACGTTTCAATGTTTCTAAAAGCAAAAAATAAGCATATGGGAAAGTATTATGGCTTGGGTTTTATCATTTTGCATATACGCTTTTTATTATTACCCATGTTTCACCGTTGTTGTGCCATTATCCATGCCGGAAGTGTGCAACATATCTGAAAACAAGGCATTGCTTACGTTTGAAAAATATGCGCTTATAAAATAATAATTGTATATAAATTGTTTTTAAATACAGAAATAAATATCTTCAACTATTTCAGAGTTATTGCTTAAAATAGAATCCACTCAAAATATGCTGCTTTAAAATCTCTGATGCATGTTACTCATAGTCTTTTCTATTTGGCTATCATCCAAAGAATCTCTCAAACATTGGTACACTGTATATATTGAGTCAAATATTTCGAAAATAGATTCTTTTCAGTTTATTTTTGAATTCATCAGAGATATTACAAGAATATTCAATACACATTCCTGTGTTTCTACTTTGAACAATGCCGAGAATGCCCTATTCAACTCCATATTCAATAGTGCGTCTGATTATTAAGAAGAATATTCAATATTATAGGCGCTTGAGGCGATCGTGTGTGTGAAATTTTTATTAGATTTTAATACAAATAATATTTAACATATTTATGACTTTTAAATTAATCATAAATATTGTGGGTGATTTTATAGTTAATATAAAATGGAAACTTAAAAAAACAATTGTGCTATTTTCTTTAATTTACTTGAAATATATCAATTTTAATTAAAATTCATTATCGAGAAATTAATTGAGAAGAGAAATTTTGTTTAATAAAATAAAATCATTTCAAATGAGAATCATAAGCGAACAGCAAACGTTTTTCATTTTCATTCATTTCTATTTCGAGTGAGTTATTTTGTGCTCGTGTGAATGACGGCATATATTATACGAGCTCACAAACACTCATTGAATGAGTGAGATAGTTGGCATAGGGTTTATTGGATTTTGTGTGTGCATTTGCTTATGACGTTCCATTTTACACACTAGCAAATCCGTTTCCCAAGAATGGCAACTTGAAGAATATAAAAGAAAATAACCCACAGCATTAAAGTCAAACTGCAGAATCGTTTGACATCTGCTTCTAATGCTTTGTTTACAATTAAAGTTTTTAGTTAAATTTAATAGAAATTCTGAAAATTGAAAAAATATAAAATGAGTGTTGTTTTGGAGGATGGTTTTAAAAAAGCTGATAGCAGCAATATCCCGCAGGTCACAGCAGAAATGGTATTTACTTATATAGCAGAATTAACTCAAACCAATAATAAAGAGGAGCTAACCACAAGGTATTCTTTTCAATATCGAAGCTATTACATTTTGATAACATTAGTCCTTAAATTGTAAAAACTACTTTCACTCAGAGCTCCGCCCGAAGATAGCCGTGTGTGTTTTGTGCAAATAAAGCGGAAAGACGTGTGCGAACTGAAAGGTCGAATTTTCTACCCTGATAGTGACAACAACACCAAATATGCTGTGTCAATACAAATTAATGAGAGGCTAAAGAAAATCATATCAATATTATGTGAAAATTGTTCAAACGGTAGGTGCAAATAGTCTTTTAATAAAGCTGACACGAAAAATTGTACGTTTATCTTTAAGACTACTGCCCCCACTCTGTGGATTTTCTGTTTTGGGCACATCGAAGGAGCAGCGATATAAATACACCGGAAATCAAACTATTTTGGGATGCAGAGAATGATGAGTTTCCAGACGATATGTCTACAGTAATAAAAATGAAAGACATTTTCAATTTTGGTGAAGTGAAAGGCGATAGTGATCTGTACGTAAAAGTGAGCGAAGAGGACGGAAACCGATTTTTGAACTCTGTACTCGATCAATTAGAGAAAAGTGGATTAACAGACACCCCTCTCTATAGACATTGTCGACCTGTCGTAGATAATTTTGAACCGATTTATATTCATCATACTATGCTGGACAATGCCCACAATACGGTCCGTGATCATGATACATTCATAAATCATATGAAACTGGTTGCGGGGAACGGTCTGTTCGCCGAAATACAAGAGGCGAGTATAACTCAATATAGGAAAAGTATTTGGATGGAAACTCAATATTGCAGAATTAGATGCTCTTTAATACATAGAGTTGCGAATCGTGAACAAAACGGTGATAGTGAAGAATTGTTGAATGCAGTATTTTGTACAAATCGTGAGTGGAATATTGAAGAGAAACAACAACTCAAAGAGAGGAAACGGCAAATTCTAAGAGAAACTAAAGCATTACATGAAAAAGAATACAATGAATGCGGCCTGTTACTAAATACATCATATCCATACATGTGTGCATCTCCAGACGGTATATGCGATGACCATATTATCGAAATAAAAGTTCCAAAGACGAAGGAAGATTTTGAAAAGTACCTAAGTGGAAAACAAACAATAACTCCCAAATATATGGCACAAATTCAAATACAAATGTATTTCGCCAACGTTTCAAAAGCTCTCTTCTGCGTCTTAAGTCCATCCTTCGAAGCCAATAAATGCATGTACTTCATTTGGGTACCGGCGGATCTTAATTTGATTTGTTCACTACTAACATCCGCGAGCAGTTACTGGGAAAACGTCGTTTTTCCAAAAATAAAGAAAATCTATATTGATAAATAAGCTATTTAAGATTGAATTTTTCCGTACTTATCTAAGCGTACGAGTATAAACAATAAGAAATTTCTAGGATATTGTGAACGTAAAGAAAATGTAACGATTAATAGTAAAATTAGTATTGTAAAAATAATATTGATTTATTAATATGAAATTAATGGTATAATTCATCATTATTGGGACTTGTTGCTACAATCCAGAAATCGTTCGATTACAGCTTTTAAACATTTAATCAGTCATTGTGAAAAACGTGTATGGATAAAATAAAAATTGTTAGGTAATTTAGGTTTTGTAATTAATAAAAATGATTTAAGATAAATAAAAAAACAACAAAGCAATGCTATTATTTTTTAGTTTGTTTATATAAGATTTGAAATTGTTGGTTGAAAATACTACGAGTATATGGTCTATTTTTAATAAGATATAAATTTTATTAGCGAACTCATAATTTGGAATGAAAAAAGAATATGTACTCGTAATTTAGAGATTTTTAAGTTTCATTTATTTTTTTACCTAAGGATTTGTTTGCTATATTTACAAAAAATTATAAATGTTTTCATAAAATATCGACTATTTATAAAAAAATAAATAAAAAGTATTCAAATTAAATACATAAAACGAGTATATCTTAGAGAAAAAGTATAACTTCGTGCTACATACCTTTGGCATATATTTGCAATGAAATTATAGCCTTTGCTTCTCCATAACAATTAGTCGCGGCAACTGAGTAGGTTCCTGTAAAATCTAACTTGGCCTTGGGAATTTCCAATCGATATTGTGGACCGTCACCTATTCTTCTGAAGTGAGGAGCGTCCTTGTAATACTCAGGCTGTAAATATAAAACAAACATAAACCAATCAATAATTATATGCTGATATGCCATCAATAATGGTAGTAAATTCTATCGTTATTAGCGACCAATAAATTTTCGAATAGGTAAGTCTTTTTTATAATTTAAGACCCTATGTGAGTATTGGATACAATTACTTCGAACACAGATTTGAAACCAAAAATTTCTAGTAATTCAATTGGTTTCGACTCGTTTAAGTTCTTCAAAGCTTTCAAATACCGATTTCGGCAGACTAACTTAATGTCGTCATTCGAATAAAAATCAACCGAATAAAAAATTTAAACATATTTTGTACAAAAACAAAATTAACGTATTCAAAAATTTTAAAAGACTGCTATTATAAATGTCTTAAATTTTGTAAAAAGCAAATCGAACAAAATCAAAAATTTCCGCAAGTCGTATACGAATTTGGACACACCTACAATAATTAGACAATCACAATCGTTTCCCATATTAATTTTATTGTATCTATAATATCTTCCTTACATGGTAAAGATAAATTAATTTGTATATGAAATTTCTTGTTAACAAATATGGAAATAATGCAAACAGTTACATGAGTAGGTGAAAACGTCGCTTTGTGGCTTAAGATTATTTTGTGTAAAATAATTTGATGTAAAAACAATTATCAAAAAAGGTATTCTAATATTAAAACTTATAGAAAATATTAATAAATTTAGTTAAAAACTTTTTATTTAAAATAGTCTGAATATTTTTTCTATTTTAAGCAAACTATCAATTCGGCTAAAATAAAGTTATCAATAAAATTTTATTATTGCAATTTTAAACTTTATAGATTTTATCAATATAAATAAATCTTGGTTGCTTTGGAAAATATTTCCAATTAATTGGAAAATAAAACTTGTCGGAAAAATTTTATCTTATTTAAAATTGTGCTAAATCTTATTGCGTTATCATTCATACATAAAATAAAAGCAAGAAATTAGCCTAGGCTCAGTTATGTAAATAAACTCATGTGTACAGATAATAATAACAGATCTTATCTGTTGTTAAATAAATATTTTAGCTCGACACTCGTCATATACTATTCGAGTATATGCAAAGTAGGGGTAATTTGTCTTTAACGTTATTATGAGACAGCACTTGTCTTAGCACTCAATCTATTATTGAAAGTGAATGTGAACTGGTATTACAAAAAAAAAAATGAATGAGTACTAAAAGACCTATTTAAGATATAGAAGATCTATTGTGTTTACGCGTGAAAACCGATTTTTTCAATGCTAAGTAATCATTCAAATTTGTCCAAGAGATTATCTTTCAGGTTTAACAGACAGTCTTTTCGACACGAACAAAGCGACCTAATCGATTCGAAATGTTCCACGGCATTTAAGAGTTGGAGATATCAAAATTAGGTTTTGAGTTCAGATATGAAAAAATAGTTTTCCTTTTAAAGCCACTAAAACGCTCCGTTTTATCAGAGGTAAACTGAAAGGAATTTCGATCTGATGGTACGACAAATTGTATCTGTTTCTCAGTTTCGGTTTTTAATTTCATTGGTTTCCGTTTGTTTGTTTTTCACGTTCAGACGATAACGAATGATTTAGCCATTGACAAGGTTAAAAGAAAGTAATATGCACATTTTTCGGGTTTTGTACAAGTGTACCTATTCATAACTTAGTGTGGCATGTTCGTACGGGTAAATCCTTGTACTAGTCAGTAGGTAAAATCGTACTCAAGTGCGTGAAGGAAACGTAATTAGGTGATTTGAGGCATTAATTATTAGGAAACAAATTGTTCAATAACTGATATCATCCATTCCACTCAAGGTCGTGATGTATAGTAATACGGCATCTCGCCTCTTTGCAATGCAAATGCATTTATGACCATGAAATACTTAATGTTTCGCATAAAGGGTTTCTGATGAGAAATTATACATGGACCTATGTTTAAATTTTTACTTATTGAGGAGGGACCAATTTTTTCGCGCTAGGCTCCTTCAAAATTTACACCCAAATTCGTTAAAAGTTTTTTTTTTTAAACAGTACTAGTATACATTAAGTAATAACAATGTTGCCGTGTCATACTCGTATGGTGCATTCTTGCATCAATATCTGCACATAATGTTTAATAGTGGACTTTGTGCTGATCCATTGAATGTAGAAGTGCTTTCTTGTTAACTCCAAAAAAGGAGACATATTTTCACAATGTATATTTAATATTCATGTTTTACGGAATGTCATACAGCTGAAATTTGAAGGTCGTCCATTTAATACAGGTCATACGAGCAACAACTTCTGGCGATAGATTTGCGTGTGACTCAGCATCGGCAAGCAAGTGGTACTGCCAATAAATTGAGAGTGTAAAAAACTGTGCCGCCAAGCACCCGAACAATATGGATTTCACTTACGGATCGTATCCGTTCCAATAGATTCATTTTCTGACGCTGCTCACCGTTCCTTTACCTTTTAATAATGACTGAGTTGAGTGTGCATTGACGTCGATTCGTTTACGTGGAATATTACATTCCGTATACCCAATGGAGACATGAATCCGAAAGCTCCATAATCGTACGTACAATGTACTCGTACATACGTGCGTTGTTTTACAATATTTGGGAAATCCACTTACGTCTCGTCAATAATTTCGCTATTGGTCACCGTTGACGAAGTCTAAACATTTCATAATAATTTATAGAAATTTCGCATTACCCAGCTAATACGTGTATGTTCAGGCACATTCGAATACAGAAAAGTTAATTGATAACTTATAGTTTACTGGCGCATTATTAAAGAAAACAAATATCTTCGATTTTCACTAAAAATGATTATTCACAATAAGTGTAGAATTCTCAACAATATGAGCAGGCCAATCAACGCACAATAAAATTGTATTTTTTATAGATATACATACATAGTAGGTTTCTATTCTAGGTACCCGTTTGTATTGGTACATTTGTGTTTAAAAAAATCTAACAGAGATATATTCAAGCTAGATAAATTATATAATATAATTTCAATGCATTTGAACACCGATTGCAACGGACAGTGAAAAACGGCAAATGGACATATTATATGGACGGTAAATATGCTCTGGTCAGTAAATATTCGAAGCACGGGAGCACGGGACGCAAAGAGCGAAACATTTGCTTTCTCAACCAGCAAACGATACAGATATGGATTTTCTACCGAGTAAGTCCAAATGAGTTCAACACGTTAACATTTGTTTCTATTCTCTATTGACTTTGTTGTACTCGTATTAATGGTGATATCCGATATGCCAGATTTGGATAAAATAATTTTTCAGCTAAATAAACTCTTTAAAATCATAAAAAATATAAATAATTTCGTTTCTATCCGTGTCTTTAATCTCTTTTCGTAAATTTAATGATATTATCAACACTGGTTAATGTTTATAATTTAAATCGAAACTGATTAACCATCTGTTAAGTTATATTTTTCTTTCTTCAGTTAAAATCAAAGTAAACACTTTAATCAGCGATTATTTGTTTTATAAAAACTAGTAAAAATATTCCAATAGAATTATCCATGAGTAGAAGATTCCACTTAAGTTAGAATTAATATATTTTGTAGAGAAAATAAACACGGTCAAACGTAATAAACGAATGCCAAAAATATCCTAATAATATTGTCATAATGAATACAAACAATTTTTTCAGAGGAAAATACATTCAATCGATTAATATTTTCTTAAAAATTATTTTCTTAGTTAAAATTAATAACAAACGAATTTTTATATGCACATACAATGGAAAATTGATGATTATTCAGCACGCGTTTTAATAAATGCAGTAGTTCCGCATCTATAAAATTAATCGTGCGCACATTTAATTAATAAAACTTTTCCCTTTTTTGTTTAGTAGTTTTCTTTCGATAAAACTGAATTTAATAACAAAATTAATAAAACGAATTGGCGTCGAATCTATCGAAACAGCCCACGCTTATTCACTTCTCGAACGAAACTGTTTAGTATCTCTGAGTTGAACATATCTGTTCGCGATTTCGTTTGGCAGTCTCAACTTGCTCCAGTTGGAGAAGCTGTGGAGGTTGGCATATACTGGACTACATTAATGCCATCAAGAATAAAATATTTGTACGATAGTGGAAGCACAGTAGCCACAACATAGCAGTCGCTTTGCATGCATTCATATTTAGTCTTCTTCACTACACACTCGTATAACTTACCATGGTTTATATAGTGCAAAATAGTCTAATATATTAGAATTAACAAAAGAGTAGACAAGCAAAAATAATTTTGATTTTATATCCAGCAAATTTTATGGCAAAAAAGAATGCCAGTTCCAATCATAGGCATTGATATACTTTAAGATGATACGTTCTAAAAAATTATAATATAAAAACCGGGAATAATATTCATTTTCTCAAAGGTAAAGACATTGGAAAGCTGTTATTTTAAGAGAAAACTATAAAACATTTGCTTAAAATAACCAGTAAAAAATGCACTATTTGTAACTATTTTGGACAATAAATTAGTATAAACTAGTGAAAGGTTTTTTTTTTAAATTATCAAGAATTTATTTCAGTAGATTTTCTTCTGTGACTTCAAATTAGCTATTAATTTTATTGATTACTAGTACTATCTATTAAGGAATACATTTAAATACAATAAATAAAGGTTAAGATATTCTGTTTTAATTTTTTTTCATCTTCTCAATCTTTAATATTTACAATTATTTGAAATTAATTATAAATTTTAGTTAACCCATAGTCTTACATTGTTGAACAAACCCTTATAGTATATCGTGTAGTTCTATGCAAACAAAGATATAATTTATTTATTTTTAAATAATAAAACATTACATTTTTTAGGTAATTTTATTATAAAAAAATTCAAAAGTATAGTAATTTGTAACAAGAACGCTTTTCTTAAAAAAAACTATGATAGGTAATGGAAAATGATTTTTGTATGTTATAAAAATAAAATGGAAAATTTAAAAATTCAATAATTTAAATACAAAATCGAATATTACTCACGTTGAGAAAATCTCTGAGCCAAACAACATCCGGTTTAGGATCGCCGATCACTTCACAAAATATGATTACCGTATCACCTTCGTACGCTTCACTTGATCGTGGCTTTTTCAAAAATATCGGCTCCTTCGAATATCTTTAGGATAGAAAAACGAAAGAAGACAAAAAGAAACAAAATTTATACTATCGTAAGAATCGAAGTTTTTTTATACTTACGGAATATCAAGAGCTTTTGTCAAAAACTCTGGAAGTAAGTCATTTCCTTCTGTTTGCTGAATTACCAGACGGCAACTGCTTTCAGTGTATCCAACAGGATTTGATGCAACACACGTGTAAAATCCGGCATCACGCAATGTTGCATTGGAAATAATGAGGCTGACGTAACCGTTGTGATCAGATGTCATCACGGTGCGGCGACTCGGCCTTAAGCGAATACCATTTCGTAACCAAGACACACCGACGGAGGGATAGGCCTCTAATTGTGCTGCCAAACATATTTCGCTGCCCTCTTGGAATACATATACGGGATCGAGTGCAGACGTGAATTCTGGCATTATGTAGGCTCTGATGCCCTTGTCCACGATCAGAGAACAATGGCAGGATACCGAACCCGAACTGTTTTTAGCTGTTGCTGTGTACGTACCAGTATCGTCGATACAGGTGCTGCCTATTTCTAATGTGTTAAACTCTCCATCGTCGATTATTAAAAAGCGCTGAGAGTTTTCAATTTCAATCCCGTCTTTGTGCCATGCTACTTCGGGTGCAGGATAGCCTAACACCTGACAGGTTAACCTCGCAGGGTAGGTAACCTGAGCTCTGCGATCGCGAAGACGCATCGAAAATTGAGGCAGCATTTCTAAAGTCGGTCTACTCTCTCCATCAATGTATGTTTTCAGTTCCTTGTCGGCTTCGTATATCTTTGGATCGGAGACGATTTGCAGTCTCGCAAAAGTTGATGATTTGCCTATTTGGTTCACTGCCTCGCAAGTATACCGACCTGCATCTACTTCAAACATCTCTTCGAAAACTAACTTGCATATTGAGCCGACCTGCTTAATAGCAACTCTGTCCGACGATTCCATCCGTTGTCCATCTTTGTACCAAGTAATTAACGGCCGTGGAACGCCATATGCACAGCATTCCAGTTCGAAGGCATTGCCAATCAGGACCTTTGTTTGGCCTGGTAAGATTTTTGTGAATTCTGGAAATGAAGATGAGACTCCAATTGCTGTAGTGTATCTAGTTTGCGCAGATTTTCCCCATCCGTATCTGTTTCTCGGTGTAACCCTAAAGTGGTATTCGTTGCCCGCCTTCAAGTTGAACACATCGAATGAGTTGATTGGGGTCACCCCTATCTCCTTCCATACAGCACCACCATCCCTACCCACTAACCATGCATCAACTCTATATGCTGACACAGGCGCTGAATCGCTAGTACATGGCTTATCCCAACTAATTTTTATATGATTTTTACCAACCTCAGTAACTAGCGAATCGGCGGACATCTCACCTGGTGGGTCTGAAACGTAGACAATAAGGAAATTCTAAAAAAAAATATTCTCGTACAAAACAAAACTGCATCCAGAGCATTACAAAGTTTCTTAATGTTTCCACTCCCCTCAATATTGTGCAAAAAAAATTGTAAGCGACAGACCCTCACCCCATCCAGAAAAAAGTCCTAAATGGTATTAGAGGGTAAGAGAAACAGTGAATGCAAGACAGTACCCCATTTTGCAAGTTATTTTTTTCTCGAATTCTTATATTTACATATGCGTGTGTACTTTTATTATTCGCCAACTATTTCAAGTGCAAAATAAAAACTATTTTCGAATAAAGAAATTGGAAAAATTCCAAAATAAATAGTCCCTCATAAAATTGGCTTTATATAAAAATAGTATCAATCGCGAAAGTACTCGTAAATATAATATTTTCAATCGACGATATCTGTTCGATTGTAGTAGGGGGTGCGGTGTAAACAGGATGTTGTGTAATAGTTTGGCAATTAACTCCGCCATATGCATACTTATTGTGCACACCACAGTTATTGTCTTCGAAGATTGGTATCTTATTTTATTTGTTATTTTTTTATTGATCAATAATCATTCATAAATACAATATTATTTTTATAAAAACAATAAAAGAAAATAATTAATCGTTTTTAAAATTAAATACAATCTTTTTTTCAATAAACAGTTTTTTTTCTTTTGTTTTATCTTTATTTGGTTTTTTTCTTTTTATTTATTTTAATTATTAGAATTTCGAAGTTGAAAAGAGATAATGTTCGTCGTCGCTAGAACGGTATTCGTTGCCATCGTTAGTTCAGTGTTTTCGTTTCATCTTTAGCCAGCAATATCTGAATTAAAATTGAAGCTAAACTTTTATCTATTTAGGATTAAGGGGTATACAGCACGATCGAATTATCGATTACAGGAGAAACTTGGAAAAATTAAAAAAACATTCCATTTCTATTATGAAACCTGAAAATGTAGAATAAAAAAAGAGCCGCTTTTAATTTTCAGCAAATAGATATCAGATAAAAATTCCACATAAATTGATGAGAACAAACACTGTGAACAAATATGCCCCCCCATTCGATTGACAAATCATGGCTTCACGCTAAAATGATACTGAAAATTCCCTTGAATACAAATAACAGACAATAAATGATATGAATGTGCTGGGGAAAAAAACATACTCGAATGACGGGGTGGAAACATATATATGTATGCGTGTGTAAAGAAAGGTCGAAAAAATATCACAATAAGTGTAGATGGATATACTCACTTTTAAAGAATGATATTTCTGGATAGCTTTCAAGGGGTTGGCCCCAACGTGGTAACGTTGGAGTTACGGAACGGGTTCTTTGCTTGACCTGTTAACATCCAAATATAATTTAATTCTTTTTCTTAGGAGTTTTAATCTGCGAGGAAAATGTTCATTATTAGCATATCAAAAACTTAATAATTTTTAAACGAAAATAAATTCTTATTGAAAATTGTATAAAATAATGGTCTGTAAAAAAATTATTATAGATATTTTAGTATATTTATGTAAATGCATTTAATGAAGTGTATTTATGTTGGTTCACCAATTTACCGTAACAGTTACAAACAGACGATCCGTTCCGTGTGGATTGCGTGCAACAACAAAGTAAGTTCCAGAATCGTTGATTTGTGCCTTTTGGACTGTGAAACGGATATAATCGTCTTGAGCCTCCTTACTTACACGATCCGATTTCGTTATATCTTTGGTTCCTTTCATTAATATCACTATACGTGTAAGTTGTAAAATAGAAAAAGAAAAAAATACGAATTACAGAAAGAGGCGAGAGACAATACATTTAACAAAAAAACTGAATCGAGATAATGCTTACATTTCGGCTTAGGATCACCCTGTACCCTAAATGAAATCGAAAATGGATCATTAACGGCGATCTTCATTTCACCGTCAGGTCTAGATAAGAACAATGCTGGTTTCCCGCCTTTAATGGTGGCACCAACAACATGGACGTTTGCATGTGATTCAGTGCGTCCGAAAGCGTTCGATGCACGACAAGTGTAAGTGCCAGTAAATTCTGGTGTCGCCTTCTCAATTGCCAACGTATACACTCCGTGATCAACAAACGTCTTGACGTTGGGCTGAGCGGATATGGGCGCTTTATTTTTCAACCAGTGCACTTCGGATGGACTTCCGGTCGGGCCGAACTCTGCTTGTATGGCAATTGTTCCACCGGTCGTTACAATGTGGTCACCAAGCCCACTTTCAAAGCGAGGCATATTCGGATTGCGATGAAAGAATCCGTGTGTCTTCTCCAAAATGAACCGTTCACGACCGGCAAACTCAACAGTATGTGATATCTTCTCAACGTTGACTGAGTTTTCAGCTCGACACGTGTACACGCCACTGTCCTTTTCGGTTGGATTACTGATAATCAACTTACAATAACCATCGGCATGGTCTATCTGTTGATATTTTTCATCATTCTGAATAAGATCGTTTCCTTTTGTCCATTGGATATCTGGTCTTGGACAGCCTCGTACACGGCAATCTAACACCATCTCGTTATCGTTTAGAGAATAAGTATCTGTTATTAATGAAAAAAAAATATAAGCCATTTGCGAATAAGTGATTGGCATCAGCCAAAACCAATTCTCCCACAGTTAACATTGAAACAAAGAAACTAAAAAAAACCACAAAAGTGCATCCCTATCACATTAATATTTTATATCAGAAATTGTCTTAGCTCTAATTTATTCTATAAATATAATATATGCGCTAATTTATGTAATTAAATTTTTAATGTTCACTTTGATTAGCATAAATTCCTTGTGGAAAAGATAAATAAATAGAAATTTAATGAAACAAAACATGAATTGTAAAATGTGATACCTCTGATGAAACGTGTGAAAATTGGTGACTTCGGGGTCTCATCGAAACCTTTGTAAACTTTGAGTTGTGCGTGTGAACAGGTTTCGCCAAAGGGATTTCTAGCTACACAAGAATACTCGCCAGAATCTTCTAGTGTTACCGTGAATATCTCCAAGGATGCCATTCCACCATCTTCGTAGAGCGTTCTGTATCGTGAGCTGACAGGAATCGGTTTATTATTCTTCAGCCATGTAACCTTCGTATCGCTTCCGAGGACATTACAGGTCAGCTTAATCGATGAATTTTCCGCTGCTCTCCTCTCTCTTAGTGGTGTACTAAACACTGGTTTATATTGTTCTCCCGAGTCGTCGACCGTATATTTTTTCAAATCGAATTCACGTATCTTTAGGGACATCTCGTCTATTCTTGTTTCGCTTTCGATTCGACACGAGAAAAAACCAAAATCGCCTGACAGTGGATTTTTGATAACTAGTCTCCTCAAGCCGTTGGTCTCCTCAATTTGCCGATAGCGATTATTTGCAATTTCGTAATAATTCCTTAGCCAAACAGTTTTGTAAGGACCCTTCGCTACACACTCCAGTGTCAGTTCGTTATTATTTATATCGAAAGATGCTGATTCATTGTATTTACATTATTGACAACAAATGGAAGTACAACGGACAAACGAACAGGGACGAGACATGAAAATAAGAACAAACACAAACACATTTATATGCACACATATGTCCAGAGCTGTGAAAATGTACAAATCAAGATACCTTTTAAGGGTTTGGCAAAATTTATTGGCGGATTTATTTTCCCTTTCGTTTCATATACCATTAGTTGCGACACGGATTTCAAATCGCCACTGGCAGTTTTGACCGTACAGCTGTATTCCCCGGAGTCTTCGACGCAGCTATCATAAATTTCCAAGCCAATTACATTACCTTTACGATAGACTCTATGCCTATGAGTCATCTTCAATGGAATTTTATTTTTGAACCACTGCACATCAATATCATTAACATAGCAAAGAATGTCCAGCGAGCACAACAACTGAGCTGTACTTGCTTCCTGAATAGCAATGTCTTTGAGCGTCCTCGAAAATTCGATCGCGTCTTTTTTTATTGAATATTTCGAAATGTCAATGAAACTATCGATCTGTTTGTCATCCACTTTGCAACTATATAGTCCAGTCGCTTTGCTAGTTGGATTCGTTATAATCAATTGCAAAACATCGGGCAGTGAGTTTATTTGGAATTGATCACCACTATAAATTCGAATGTTATCTTTGAACCAAGCTACCGATTTGTTTGTGTTTTTATTGTATTTATATTCGATAATGAGCTGATCAGTGTTCGAATTATATGAATCTAAAAAATAGTTGCGAATGTATTGGAATTTTTCATTTTTTTAAATTCTTTTTAAATGTCAGTCTACAGTTAATAGGTTGGCTTATGATTAAAAGTAAAATCCTTAATACTATTAAAATATAAATTCACGATCGCACACACACACACATATGTGAATAATATAATTAACAATTGAAAGACATACCCGTAAAAGAGGACAGTGATCCACGTTAAGAGACATTTACGAACGCAACAAAATAATATGGCAATAAGCCGGAAAATATTCCGGCCATTAAAATATTGCAGCCTACCTTTAATACCAACAGTGAATACGGGCGCTGTGGTATCATCTTTGATTTTGGGATAAACAGTTATTTTAGAAGTTGTCGTTATTTCTGAATCCGGATTGCGAGCTACTAGCTTATATTCTCCTGAATCGTCCGGCGATAGGTTTGACATTACGAGTGTAGCAAGTCCATCCTGGCATGCTGATTTACTTTTTGGTCCATAAACTACTGGGTTATCATTTTTGAACCAGCGCACTTGCGGATCAGGACCTTCAATATAAACCGTCATGCGAAGATTCGAACCTTCAGCGACCGTTCTATTTGATAAGTACGTTCCGAAATGAAGTTGCTTCTTTGGATCTGGGGGCGCGGCAACACTTCGCCGACCAGTTTCACCAGCCTCTGCAGCTGCCTTCTTTTTATCTTTTTTCTTATCATCTTTCTTCTTTTCTGTTCCAGCTGCAACAGCTTCGTCAATCTTCTGTTCCTCCTTGTTTTCAATAGGCTTTGCGGCGATTTCACGTGGTGGTGATCCTTGCACTGTAACATGGCGGATGTCTTTGGCCTCCAATTGCACAATGTGAATTATTTCCGCTCTGTCGACCCGATTCTCAGCTTGGCAAACGTATTTTCCGCTATCATATGGTATCGGATTATTTACAACCAATTCGCATGTACCGTCTTCATGCTCGATTTGCTGATATTTGTCGCTTGGCTCAACTCGAACACCATCTTTTACCCAAGTTATTGATGGTGTTGGTAATCCTCTGACATGGCAATCCAAAATTAATTCATTGATTTTCGCATGGTATGTGTCCTTAATTGCTCGAGTGAATGTTGGCGGTATATCGGTTGTTCCAGGATTTCCATAGACAGTTACTTTTCCTATAGTTGTCGACTCTCCAGTAACATCCTTTGCATAACATTTGTATACACCACTGTCCGATGTGGAGGTACTGAGAAATTCCAATGTACAGAGACCTTCGCGATAATTTTGACGAACTTTTGGGCCATATTGAACGGGTTGATCATCTTTTAGCCATCGGATTTGTGGATCAGTGCCTTCAACATAGCAAGTTAATTTAACTTTCGAGCCTTCTGCTATGACACGATCGGTCAATTTGGCAGCAAAATGTATTCCGATGCGCTTTTCACGTTTCTCCTCTTTAGCTGGTTTTGTATCCTTTTCAACTACAGACGCTTCGGTCTTACCACCTTTACCACCTTTCCCCTTGCCTTTACCTTTGCCTTTGCCTTCTTCCTGAGGGGCCTTTTCACCAGCTTCGTCTTCTTTAGTTTCGACTATCTTTTCACGCGGTTTCTTATATTGAGGATCAGCATGAAAGACGCCATGTATATTCTCAGCAATATGCGAATCTTTACCCTCAAACAGAACGTAATGTGATACCTCGGATTTTCCAGCTCGGTTCTCGGCTTTGCATACATATTTTCCTGTATCATTATTAACTGGTCTATCGATAATTAATTCGCAAGAACCGTCTGGGTGATCTATCTGTTGGTACTTTGCACTAGCCTCCAATTCTAAGCCATCTTTAAACCAAGTCACTGTCGGATTTGGTTGACCGCGAACATGCGTTTCTAAAATTAATTCGTTGGTATTCAGGTGATATGTGTCTGTGAAATCAAAGAAAAAGAATCGTAAACATTACATAATCAATCGATCGACCCAAATCTGAGTAGAATCGAAAAATAGAATTTCAAATTGATAAAAATAGAATTTCAATTTGTTGCTATTACCTTTGAGTGCCCGTGTGAACATTGGCTCTAAATCGGCACTGGCCTTGGGCTGATAAATATGCAATTGAGCTGTCGTAGATATTTCATTGGCAGGATTACGCGCTATGCAAGTGTAGATGCCAGAATCGTCGACATTCGCATTTGTGATTTCGAGCACAGCCAAACCTTCTCTGGACAAGTTTTTGATTCTCGGTCCGTATGGTACAATTACATCGTTCTTTAACCATTTTATTTGCGGATCCGGTCCCCCAATTACTGCCGAAATCTTAACCTTAGATCCCTCGGCCAGATATCGATTCGACATATTGGCAACGAAATATAGTTTATCTTTAGCCGATGGCTCTGGAACGGCCTGTCTACGACGTCCACCTTCACCGCCTTCCTCAGGTGCTTCGGTTCCCTTCTTCTTACCCTTTGCTGGAGGTTTTCCCTTTTGATCTTTTGAATCACTTTCTTTCTTCTCTTTTCCACGTACTATTTCCTTTTCATCAGTTGCACCCATACTTGCGCTAGAACGTCGCGATACCGGAATATTCTCAACAACAACGCTATGCGTTATTTTTTGTAAGCCCAATTTATTTTCAGCCGAGCAAGTATATTTGCCACTATCTCTGGTAGTTGGCTTGTTAATGATCAGTTCACAAATGCCGTCCAAATGTTCGATCTGTTGAATACGAGCATCCAATTGAATTTGCATTTCGTCCTTCAACCACACAATTGTTGGACGCGGATTACCGCGAACTTTGGTGTCAATAATTAAATCGTTCTCGGACGAATGGTATACATCTTAAACGATATTAATACAACGAGTTCAGAGTTATTTTTGTAAATCGAGAGCAACGATGTAATCAAATGTAATATAATTATTTCGATTATAAAATTGGGTTACATTATTTAGGTCAATTTGATTTCAATCAGATGCATTCACAAATATCTATGAAATACCAACCTCTCATCGGCAACACAAACATTGGCTCCTGTTCGTCGCCTTCTCCTTGAGCGCTGTACACTTTCAAGTAGCACGACGTATCAATTTCGCTGTATTGATTTTTGGCGATACATTTATAGACACCAGAACAGTCCGTAGTTACATCAACCAAATCGACTATGGCCATATTTTCAGAAGATAGATTCCGTACTTTTGGACCCAACGGGAGTGGATTGTCGTCCTTTAGCCATCGAACGGCCGGATCGGGACCTAAAATCGAGCACATCAGTTTAACGTGGGCACCAACCAATGCTATTCGATCGCGAAGATGAGATGCGAATTTCAGCTTGTTTTTGGGTGGAACTGGTGGGCCTTCATCTTGACTACGCATACGCCTCTCTCCTACTGCTCCGCGTTTTTTATCATACTCCTCTTTCGATTTTAACGCTGCTTCCATGGCACGTTTAGCACTTTCTTCCTTCTCTTTTTGCAATTCATCGTGTGCATGGAATATTCCATGAACATGGAAAGTTTTCGGTTTTACAAATTGCACATTGTGCGAAATTTCCTCCTCACCGCTATCATTAATGGCACGACATATATATTTGCCACTATCTCTAGCCGATGGACGATAAATCATCAATTTATAAACGCCATGAGCTTCTTCAAGAATTGTAAATTTAAAACTGGGTTTTATCTCAATTGAGTCCTTGATCCAAACTACTTTAGGTCGTGGTGTACCGTGAATATGACACTCGATTGTTAGCTCATCGTCATGTAAATGGTAAAAATCTGAAAATAACCAATTGCATTTGCAAAACTAACCAATATCAGTTGTTTCCAATAATTTTACAAACCTCTAATAAGACTGAAAGTTGGAGGTGATGGCTCATCTTTGTACACATGATAAATTGTGACAATACATGATGATGCAACCTCATCATTAGGGTTTGAAAGCACACACGAATATTCTCCGGAATCTGTCGCCACTGTTTTTGCAATTTCCAGAGAACAGATATTATTATTATTGGCAATATGGTGTCGTGGACCACGTTCAACTTGTTTTCCATCTTTTAGCCACTTAACGGATAGTTCTGGTCCACTAACTGCACAGGTCAATCGTACATTATGCTCTTCTTCGGCCGCTCTATCAGAAAGGAAAGTAAGAAAATGCGGTAATCGTGCTGATTCTCTGTGCTTTTGCCAATCCGCGTCGCGCTCTTTTTCGCTGCGTGATTTCGCTTTGCTGGCTTTTCTCATTTGCAACATGAATTCTTCGCCTTCCTCTTCAGCGATGTGCTTCCAGCGCTCTTCCTCTTCAGGATCGGGTCTTGTAAAGCCTTCTTCAGATGACCCACTGCCACGTCTATCCTCTTTTGTAGGTTCTTTTGGTTCATCATTAACTTCATCCTCGTCTTCATCATCATCCTCATCACCGTCATCATATTGATCTTCACCCTCTTCTCCACCTTCTTCTCCACCATCTTCTTCATCGCTATCTCCACCGTCTGGTTCGTCACCTTCATTATCTTCATCATCTTCACCATCAGCATCCTCTCTTTCTTCATCTTCTTCTGGCTCTTCTGCTCTGCGGCGAGCTTCTTCCTCAGCTCGAGCTCTCTCCTCAGCTTCGCGCTCTTCTTTTAGTCTTTTTTGCCTTTCCTCATAGGTTTCCCGTTTGGGTTTAGTTCCTTCTTTTTTCGCTGCTTCCTCGGCCGCTTTAGCTGCTTCCTTTGCCTGCTGTTCCATTTGTAGAGCTAATTTGCTTTTAGCTTTTTTTGGCGGAGGCTTAGCTTTTGGCTTTTCTTCGGTAGAAGCAGGTTTTTGTTCAAACATTTTCTTACTAGCTTTTTGACCACCACCTAATTCTAATTTTAATTGCAACTTCGGTGACGGAGATTTCTCCCTTTTGTCTAATTTTTTTTCAACCTTTCTCTCGACTTTTTTCTTCGGTTTCTTTTCCGCTGCATCCTTCTTTTTGCCTTTCTTTTTCTTTTTCTTTTCTTCCTCTTCTGGTTTATCGTCTTCTGATTTTATATCTTCGTCCTCTGTATATTCCTCGTATTCTTCATATTCCTCTACAACATAAATAACTTCAACATTCGAAACATCCATTACAGCGGCTCGATCGATTACAGACATGTCCGTCGTTATGTAACGCACGGGTTCGACTTCTGGTTCGGTAATATCCATAATTAGAGCTTTATCAAAAACGGCTTTGTTACAAAACAATTGCTCTTTTATGCCTTTTCCAAGTTCGAATGGTGTTTTCTCTTTCTCTTCGCGTTTTAAAAACGGAGTTATACTTCTCCATGTTGATGGAGTGGCACTTCGTCGATTTAAATATAATGTAAAAGGGGTTTGGCTTCTGCCTCGTATTGGGGTCATACTACGGCCGCGAATACTACCAGGGGTTGGCGATTTTATACGCCTTCGTTTAACGGTTGGAACTTGTAACGACTCCTGTCCAGGACCCGGAGAAGGGCGCTCATCTGGCCCAGGCGACGGCCTTTCCTCAGACGCTGGTTGCGGATCTCCTTCGGTTTCACCCATTTCAAAATTTCTTACAGAGCACTTAGTCTTAGTTCGATTTAGCCGTTTATCAACCGTTCGATGATACGATAAATCTATAACTGATCCAATTTTAAAATCTATTTCAATTCTAAATTCTCCGTCAAATCGTTTCTTTATCGGCTGCCCAGCCGAACAGTGATAAATTTTGATCGCATTTCAATCGTTTGCCAATTTTTTTCAATTCAAAAATTGATCAATTATCTGAGCTAATCACAATAGTGTCCCTCTATTCACTCCCTCACTGATTGTAATCAATTTTCTCATTTGCCTTTGCTCTGCTCCCCACAACCAATTAGCAATTTATTTATATGACCAATTTATAAGTATATATATAGACTGTATGATTAATTTTGTTCACTTGTGTTAATTCAAAATTACCTACCTTGGTAAAACTGGAAACCTTCTATTACCACATCTTAATTTAGGCTTAGATAAATTTATTTTTAAAGCACTCCAGACAAAAAAATAACAGTCGGAAGTAGCTCTTATTAGTCTTACAAAAAGCTTAATGAATATCTATTCTTTTATTGGTACAAAATGATCATCAAATTATTTTTATTTTTAGCACACAACATAAATAGAGACTCCGCGCGTTACGGCAAGAATATTTGTGATGCTCGTATTATGTAGCAATAAATAGAAATCACGAGTTAATGTGTGTATATTAATCAAAAACATTAAAAACAAAACAAAAAAAAACAGTTTATTCTTTTTGTTGAATTTTCTATTCAATTTGGTAGATGCATGCTCAAGACATTTGAAATTACCTTTAAGCGATCTAACATCGCCCATTCGATTTGTATCAGCAATTGTACTTGAACGAGCTGAATTGACTAATTTACCTGCATTAAAAAGTACTTTTACACCAGAGCGATATTTTAATTTTTGCATACCTCTAATTGTTGTATTGTTCTCTGCCCAATTATCATAAACACCTCGCTTAAATATTTCATCTGTACTCACACCGTTTTGGGTACCCATAAACGCTGAAACTTCTTCAGCATTCAATTTTCCGACACTCTTAAGTGATTTAGAGGCAATCTCAGGTGAAATAAATATGGATTCCTTGGTATCTTTGGACATCGAATCAGCTATACTCTCAAATAGTTCCTCTTCCGTATTTGATGACTTCTGTTTTTGTTCAGATGAAGCTACTATAGTTTTCAATTTTTCGCATTTTTCTAATTTAACGTCTTCATTAGATATTTTTCTTGTTTTATTCTGCTTTTCGGACGTTTCATTTAGAACTTTGGTTGTCGTGGCTACTGACATCTCTGCGATCTCGACTTCTAGTTTTTGCTGTTCAGATACTTCTTCGGTTTTCGCTTTTTCGACTTCTTCCAATTTAATTTCTCCCTTTGATCCTTTCTTCGCTCTTTTTGGTTTTCCTAGCTTATCATCGGATACTTTCTCTGCTTGCTTCACCTTCTCAACATCTTCAGATATGGTTTCGTCCTTAGAAATTGAAACAGCTTTCTGATATTCAGTCTTATCTCCTTCACTTACAATACCCTCCTTAGCTTTTTCAGTTGTTATAGTTTCGATTTTTTCAGTTTTCAATAGATCAGCGGTCTTGGCTTCCACTTTTTGCTGCTCGAATACTTCTTCAGTTTTCGTTTTCTCGACTTCTTCCAATCTAATTTCTCCTTTCGATCCTTTCTTCGCTCTCTTGTGTTTTTCAAGCTTATCATCGGGGACTTTCTCTGCTTGCTTCACCTTCTCAACATCTTCAGATATGGTTTCGTCCTTAGAAATTAAAACAGCTTTCTGATCTTCAGTCTTATCTCCTTCACTTACAATACCCTCCTTAGCGTTTTCAGTTGTTATAGTATCGATTTTTTTAGTTTTCAATAGATCAGCGGTCTTGGCTTCCACTTTTTGCTGCTCGGATACTTCTTCAGCTTCCGCTTTCTCGACTTCTTCCAATTTAATTTCTCCTTTAGATTCTTTCTTCGCTCTCTTTGGTTTTTCAAGCTTATCATCGGACACTTTCTCTGCTTGCTTCACCTTCTCAACATCTTCAGATATGGTTTTGTCCTTAGAAATTAAAACAGCTTTCTGATCTTCAGTCTTATCTCCTTCAGTTACAATACACTCCTTAGCTTTTTCAGTTGTTATAGTATCGATTGTTTCAGTTTTCAGTAGAACAGCGGTCTTGGCTTCCACTTTTTGCTGTTCGGATACTTTTTCGGTTTTCGCTTTCTCGACTTCTTCCAATTTAATTTCTCCGTTAGATCCTTTTTTCGCTCTCTTCGGTTTTTCAAGCTTATCATCGGACACTTTCTCTGCTTGCTTCACCTTCTCAACATCTTCAGATATGGTTTTATCCTTAGAAATTAAAACAGCTTTCTGATCTTCAGTCTTATCTCCTTCAGTTACAATACCCTCCTTAGCTTTTTCAGTTGTTATAGTATCGATTGTTTCAGTTTTCAGTAAATCAGCGGCCTTCGCTTCCACTTTTTGCTGTTCGGATACTTTTTCGGTTTTCGCTTTCTCGACTTCTTCCAATTTAATTTCTCCTTTAGATGCTTTCTTCACTCTCTTTGGTTTTTCAAGCTTATCATCGGAGACTTTCTCTGCTTGCTTCACCTTTTCAACATCTTCAGACATGGTTTTGTCCTTAGAAATTAAAACAGCTTTCTGATCTTCAGTCTTATCTCCTTCAGTTACAATACCCTCCTTAGCTTTTTCAGTTGTTATAGTATCGATGGTTTCAGTTTTCAGTAGATCTGCGGTCTTGGCTTCCACTTTTTGCTGTTCGGATACTTTTTTGGTTTTCGCTTTCTCGACTTCTTCCAATTTAATTTCTCCTTTAGATCCTTTCTTCGCTCTCTTTGGTTTTTCAAGCTTATCATCGGAGACTTTCTCTGCTTGCTTCACCTTCTCAACATCTTCAGATATGGTTTTGACCTTAGAAATTAAAACAGCTTTCTGATCTTCAGTCTTATCTCCTTCCGTTACAATACCCTCCTTAGCTTTTTCAGTTGTTATAGGTTCGATTTTTTCAATTTTCAATAGATCAGCGGTCTTGGCTTCCACTTTTTGCTGTTCGGATACTTTTTCGGTTTTTGCTTTCTCGACTTCTTCCAATTTAATTTCTCCTTTAGATCCTTTCTTCGCTCTCTTCGGTTTTTCAAGCTTATCATCGGAGACTTTTTCTGCTTGCTTCGCCTTCTCAACATCTTCAGATATGGGTTCGTCCTTAGAAATTAAAACAGCTTTTTGATTTTCAGCCTTATCTACTACACTTACAATACCGTCCTTGGCTTTTTCAGTTGTTATAGTTTCGATTGTTTCAGTTTTGAGTAGATCATCGGTTTTGGCTTCCACTTTTTCCAGCTCAGTAAGTTTTTCCAGTTTAGATTTTTCGACTTCTTCCAATTTAATTTCTCCTTTAGATCCTTTCTTTCCTCTCTTCGGTTTTTCAAGCTTATTATCGGAGACTTCCTCTACTTGCTTCGCCTTCTCAACATCTTCAGATATCGTTTCCTCCTTAGAAATGGAAACAACCTTTTGCTCTTCAGCCTTACCGACTTCACTGACAACTCCTTCCTTGACTTTATCAGTTATTACAGTTTCGATTGTTTCAGTTGTAAATACTTCTGCGGTTTTGGCTTCCACATTTTCCAGCTCAGTAAGTTTTTCCACTTTAGATTTCTCGACTTCTTCCAATTTAATTTCTCCTTTAGATGCTTTCTTCACTCTCTTTGGTTTTTCAAGCTTATCATCGGAGACTTTCTCTGCTTGCTTCACCTTTTCAACATCTTCAGACTTGGTTTTGTCCTTAGAAATTAAAACAGCTTTCTGATCTTCAGTCTTATCTCCTTCAGTTACAATACCCTCCTTAGCTTTTTCAGTTGTTATAGTATCGATTGTTTCAGTTTTCAGTAGATCTGCGGTCTTGGCTTCCACTTTTTGCTGTTCGGATACTTTTTCGGTTTTCGCTTTCTCGACTTCTTCCAATTTAATTTCTCCTTTAGATCCTTTCTTCGCTCTCTTCGGTTTTTCAAGCTTATCATCGGAGACTTTCTCTGCTTGCTTCACCTTCTCAACATCTTCAGATATGGTTTTGACCTTAGAAATTAAAACAGCTTTCTGATCTTCAGTCTTATCTCCTTCCGTTACAATACCCTCCTTAGCTTTTTCAGTTGTTATAGGTTCGATTTTTTCAATTTTCAATAGATCAGCGGTCTTGGCTTCCACTTTTTGCTGTTCGGATACTTTTTCGGTTTTTGCTTTCTCGACTTCTTCCAATTTAATTTCTCCTTTAGATCCTTTCTTCGCTCTCTTCGGTTTTTCAAGCTTATCATCGGAGACTTTTTCTGCTTGCTTCGCCTTCTCAACATCTTCAGATATGGGTTCGTCCTTAGAAATTAAAACAGCTTTTTGATTTTCAGCCTTATCTACTACACTTACAATACCGTCCTTGGCTTTTTCAGTTGTTATAGTTTCGATTGTTTCAGTTTTGAGTAGATCATCGGTTTTGGCTTCCACTTTTTCCAGCTCAGTAAGTTTTTCCAGTTTAGATTTTTCGACTTCTTCCAATTTAATTTCTCCTTTAGATCCTTTCTTTCCTCTCTTCGGTTTTTCAAGCTTATTATCGGAGACTTCCTCTACTTGCTTCGCCTTCTCAACATCTTCAGATATCGTTTCCTCCTTAGAAATGGAAACAACCTTTTGCTCTTCAGCCTTACCGACTTCACTGACAACTCCTTCCTTGACTTTATCAGTTATTACAGTTTCGATTGTTTCAGTTGTAAATACTTCTGCGGTTTTGGCTTCCACATTTTCCAGCTCAGTAAGTTTTTCCACTTTAGATTTCTCGACTTCTTCCAATTTAATTTCTCCTTTAGATGCTTTCTTCACTCTCTTTGGTTTTTCAAGCTTATCATCGGAGACTTTCTCTGCTTGCTTCACCTTTTCAACATCTTCAGACTTGGTTTTGTCCTTAGAAATTAAAACAGCTTTCTGATCTTCAGTCTTATCTCCTTCAGTTACAATACCCTCCTTAGCTTTTTCAGTTGTTATAGTATCGATTGTTTCAGTTTTCAGTAGATCTGCGGTCTTGGCTTCCACTTTTTGCTGTTCGGATACTTTTTCGGTTTTCGCTTTCTCGACTTCTTCCAATTTAATTTCTCCTTTAGATCCTTTCTTCGCTCTCTTCGGTTTTTCAAGCTTATCATCGGAGACTTTTTCTGCTTGCTTCGCCTTCTCAACATCTTCAGATATGGGTTCGTCCTTAGAAATTAAAACAGCTTTTTGATCTTCAGCCTTATCTACTACACTTACAATACCGTCCTTGG
The DNA here is from genome assembly GCA_958298945.1 of Atherix ibis. Taxonomy (NCBI): domain Eukaryota; kingdom Metazoa; phylum Arthropoda; class Insecta; order Diptera; family Athericidae; genus Atherix; species Atherix ibis. The sequence goes on along the minus strand of OY282607.1, from coordinate 531,414 downwards.
CTTTTTCAGTTGTTATAGTTTCGATTGTTTCAGTTTTGAGTAGATCATCGGTTTTGGCTTCCACTTTTTCCAGCTCAGTAAGTTTTTCCAGTTTAGATTTTTCGACTTCTTCCAATTTAATTTCTCCTTTAGATCCTTTCTTTCCTCTCTTCGGTTTTTCAAGCTTATTATCGGAGACTTCCTCTACTTGCTTCGCCTTCTCAACATCTTCAGATATCGTTTCCTCCTTAGAAATGGAAACAACCTTTTGCTCTTCAGCCTTACCGACTTCACTGACAACTCCTTCCTTGACTTTATCAGTTGTTACAGTTTCGATTGTTTCAGTTGTAAATACTTCTGCGGTTTTGGCTTCCACATTTTCCAGCTCAGTAAGTTTTTCCACTTTAGATTTTTCGACATCTTCCAATTTAATTTCTTCTTTAGATCCTTTCTTTCCTCTCTTCGGTTTTTCAAGCTTATTATCGGAGACTTCCTCTACTTGCTTCGCCTTCTCAACATCTTCAGATATCGTTTCCTCCTTAGAAATGGAAACAACCTTTTGCTCTTCAGCCTTACCGACTTCACTGACAACTCCTTCCTTAACTTTATCAGTTGTTATAGGTTCGATTTTTTCAATTTTCAATAGATCAGCGGTCTTGGCTTCCACTTTTTGCTGTTCGGATACTTTTTCGGTTTTCGCTTTCTCGACTTCTTCCAATTTAATTTCTCCTTTAGATCCTTTCTTCGCTCTCTTCGGTTTTTCAAGCTTATCATCGGAGACTTTTTCTACTTGCTTCGCCTTCTCAATATCTTCAGATATCGCTTCCTCTTTAGAAATGGAAAGAACCTTTTGCTCCTCAACCTTACCGGCTTCACTGACAACTCCTTCTTTGACTTTGTCAGTTGTTATAGTTTCGATTGTTTCAGTTGTTAATACTTCCACGGTTTTGGCTTCCACTTTTTCCAGCTCAGTAAGTTTTTCCACTTTAGATTTTTCGACTTGTTCCAATTTAATTTCTCCTTTAGATCCTTTCTTTCCTCTCTTCGGTTTTTCAAGCTTATCATCGGAGACTTCCTCTACTTGCTTCGCCTTCTCAACATCTTCAGATATCGCTTCCTCCTTAGAAATGGAAAGAACTTTTTGCTCTTCAGCCTTACTGACTTCACTGACAACTCCTTCTTTGACTTTGTCAGTTGTTATAGTTTCGATTGTTTCTGTTGTTAATACTTCCGCGGTCTTGGCTTCCACTTTTTCCAGCTCAGTAAGTTTTTCCACTTTAGTTTTTTCGACTTCTTCCAATTTAATTTCTCCTTTAGATCCTTTCTTTCCTCTCTTCGGTTTTTCAAGCTTATCATCGGATACTTCCTCTACTTGCTTCACCTTCTCAACATCTTCAGATATCGCTTCCTCCTTAGAAAGCGAAAGAACCTTTTGCTCTTCAACCTTACCGACTTCACTGACAACTCCTTCTTTGACTTTGTTAGTTGTTATAGTTTCGATTGTTTCAGTTGTTAATACTTCCGCGGTCTTGGCTTCCACTTTTTCCAGCTCAGTAAGTTTTTCCACTTTAGATTTTTCGACTTCTTCCAATTTAATTTCTCCTTCAGATCCATTCTTTCCTCTCTTCGGTTTTTTAAGTTTTTCATCGGATACTTCCTCTACCTGCTTCGCCTTCTCAACATCTTCAGATATCGCTTCCTCCTTAGAAATGGAAAGAACCTTTTGCTCCTCAACCTTACCGGCTTCACTGACAACTCCTTCTTTGACTTTGTCAGTTGTTATAGTTTCGATTGTTTCAGTTGTTAATACTTCCGCGGTTTTGGCTTCAACTTTTTCCAGCTCAGTCAGTTTTTCCAGTTTGGATTTTTCGACTTCTTCCACTTTAATTTCTCCTTTAGATCCTTTCTTTCCTCTCTTCGGTTTTTCAAGCTTATCATCGGAGACTTCCTCTACTTGCTTCACCTTCTCAACATCTTCAGATATAGCTTCTTCCTTAGATATCGAAAGAGCCTTTTGCTCTTCAGCCTTACCGGCTTCACTGAAAACTCCTTCTTTGACTTCGTCTGTTGTTATAGTTTCGATTGTTTCTGTTGTTAATACTTCCACGGTCTTGGCTTCCACTTTTTCAAGCTCAGTAAGTTTTTCCAGTTTAGATTTTTCGACTTCTTCCAATTTAATTTCTCCTTTAGATCCTTTCTTCACTCTCTTCGGTTTTTCAACCTTATCATCGGAGACTTCCCCTACTTGCTTCGCCTTCTCAACATCTTCAAATATCGTTTTCTTCTTAGAAATGGAAACAGCCGTTTGCTCTTCAGCCTTACCGGCTTCACTGACAACTCCTTCTTTGACTTTGTCAGTTGTTATAGTTTCGATTGTTTCTGTTGTTAATACTTCCACGGTCTTGGCTTCAACTTTTTCCAGCTCAGTAAGTTTTTCCACTTTAGATGTTTCGACTTGTTCCAATTTAATTTCTCCTTTAGATCCTTTCTTTCCTCTCTTCAGTTTTTCAAGCTTATCATCGGAAACTTCCTCTACTTGCTTAGCCTTCTCAACATCTTCAGATATAGTTTCTTCCTTAGATATCGAAAGAGCCTTTTGCTCTTCAGCCTTACCGGCTTCACTGAAAACTGCTTCTTTGACTTCGTGTGTTGTTATAGTTTCGATTGTTTCTGTTGTTAATACTTCCGCGGTCTTGGCTTCCACTTTTTCAAGCTCAGTAAGTTTTTCCAGTTTAGATTTTTCGACTTCTTCCAATTTAATTTCTTCTTTAGATCCTTTTTTCACTCTCTTCGGTTTTTCAACCTTATCATCGGAGACTTCCCCTACTTGCTTCGCCTTCTCAACATCGTCAAATATCGTTTCCTTCTTAGAAATGGAAACAGCCTTTTGCTCTTCAGCCTTACCGGCTTCACTGACAACTCCTTCTTTGACTTTGTCAGTTGTTATAGTTTCGATTGTTTCTGTTGTTAATACTTCCACGGTCTTGGCTTCAACTTTTTCCAGCTCAGTAAGTTTTTCCAGTTTCGATTTTTCGACTTCTTCCAATTTAATTTCTCCTTTAGATCCTTTCTTTCCTCTCTTCGGTTTTTCAAGCTTATCATCGGAAACTTCCTCTACTTGCTTAGCCTTCTCAACATCTTCAGATATCGTTTCCTCCTTAGAAATGGAAACAGCCTTTTGCTCTTCAGCCTTACCGACTTCACTGACAACTCCTTCTTTGACTTTGTCAGTTGTTATAGTTTCGATTGTTTCAGTTGTTAATACTTCCGCGGTCTTGGCTTCAACTTTTTCCAGCTCAGTAAGTTTTTCCACTTTAGATTTTTCGACTTGTTCCAATTTAATTTCTCCTTTAGATCCTTTCTTTCCTCTCTTCGGTTTTTCAAGCTTATCATCGGAAACTTCCTCTACTTGCTTAGCCTTCTCAACATCTTCAGATATAGTTTCTTCCTTAGATATCGAAATAGCCTTTTGCTCTTCAGCCTTACCGGCTTCACTGAAAACTGCTTCTTTGACTTCGTGTGTTGTTATAGTTTCGATTGTTTCTGTTGTTAATACTTCCGCGGTCTTGGCTTCCACTTTTTCAAGCTCAGTAAGTTTTTCCAGTTTAGATTTTTCGACTTCTTCCAATTTAATTTCTCCTTTAGATCCTTTTTTCACTCTCTTCGGTTTTTCAACCTTATCATCGAAGACTTCCCCTACTTGCTTCGCCTTCTCAACATCTTCAAATATCGTTTCCTTCTTAGAAATGGAAACAGCCTTTTGCTCTTCAGTCTTACCGGCTTCACTGACAACTCCTTCTTTGACTTTGTCAGTTGTTATAGTTTCGATTGTTTCAGTTGTTAATACTTCCGAGGTTTTGGCTTCAACTTTTTCCAGCTCAGTAAGTTTTTCCACTTTAGATTTTTCGACTTCTTCCAATTTAATTTCTCCTTTAGATCCTTTCTTCACTCTCTTCGGTTTTTCAAGCTCATCATCGGAGACTTCCTCTACTTGCTTAGCCTTCTCAACATCTTCAGATATCGTTTCCTCCTTAGAAATGAAAAGAACCTTTTGCTCCTCAACCTTACCGCCTTCACTGACAACTCCTTCTTTGACTTTGTCAGTTGTTATAGTTTCGATTGTTTCAGTTGTTAATACTTCCGCGGTTTTGGCTTCCACTTTTTCCAGCTCAGTAAGTTTTTCCACTTTAGATTTTTCGACTTCTTCCAATTTAATTTCTCCTTTAGATCCTTTCTTTCCTCTCTTCGGTTTTTCAAGCTTATCATCGGAAACTTCCTCTACTTGCTTCACCTTCTCAACATCTTCAGATATAGCTTCTTCCTTAGAAATGGAGAGCGCCTTTTGCTCTTCAGCCTTACCGGCTTCACAGACAACTCCTTCTTTGACTTCGTCAGTTGTTATAGTTTCGATTGTTTCTGTTGTTAATACTTCCGCGGTCTTGGCTTCAACTTTTTCCAGCTCAGTAAGTTTTTCTACTTTAGATTTTTCGACTTCTTCCAATTTAATTTCTCCTTTAGATCCTTTCTTTCCTCTCTTTGGTTTTTCAAGCTTATCATGGGAGACTTTCTCTGCTTGCTTCGCTTTCTCAACATCTTCAGATATCGTTTCCTCTTTAGAAATGGAGAGAGCCTTTTGCTCTTCAGCCTTACTGGCTTCACTGACAACTCCTTCTCTGACTTTGTCAGTTGTTAAAGTTTCGATTGTTTCAGTTGTTAATACTTCCGCGATCTTGCTTTCCACTTTTTCCAGCTCAGTAAGTTTTTCCAGTTTCGATTTTTCGACTTCTTCCAATTTAATTTCTCCTTTAGATCTTTTCTTTCCTCTCTTCGGTTTTTCAAGCTTATCATCGGAGACTTCCCCTACTTGCTTCGCCTTCTCAACTTCTTCAAATATCGTTTCCTTCTTAGAAATGGAAACAGCCTTTTGCTCTTCAGCCTTACCGGCTTCACTGACAACTCCTTCTTTGACTTTGTCAGTTGTTATAGTTTCGATTGTTTCTGTTGTTAATACTTCCACGGTCTTGGCTTCCACTTTTTCCAGCTCAGTAAGTTTTTCCACTTTAGATTTTTCGACTTGTTCCAATTTAATTTCTCCTTTAGATCCTTTCTTTCCTCTCTTCGGTTTTTCAAGCTTATCATCGGAGACTTCCTCTACTTGCTTCACCTTCTCAACATCTTCAGATATAGCTTCTTCCTTAGATATCGAAAGAGCCTTTTGCTCTTCAGCCTTACCGGCTTCACTGACAACTCCTTCTTTGACTTTGTCTGTTGTTATAGTTTCGATTGTTTCAGTTGATAAAACTTCCGCGGTCTTGGCTTCCACTTTTTCCAGCTCAGTAAGTTTTTCCACTATAGATTTTTCGACTTCTTCCAATTTAGTTTCTCCTTTAGATCCTTTCTTTCCTCTCTTCGGTTTTTCAAGCTTATCATCGGAGACTTCCTCTACTTGCTTCGCCTTCTCAACATCTTCAGATATCGTTTCCTTCTTAGAAATGGAAAGAGCCTTTTGCTCTTCAGCCTTACCGGCTTCACTGACAACTCCTTCTTTGACTTTGTCAGTTGTTATAGTTTCGATTGTTTCAGTTGTTAATACTTCCGCGGTCTTGGCTTCCACTTTTTCCAGCTCAGTAAGTTTTTCCAGTTTCGATTTTTCGACTTCTTCCAATTTAATTTCTCCTTTAGATCCTTTCTTTCCTCTCTTCGGTTTTTCAAGCTTATTATCGGAGACTTCCTCTACTTGCTTCGCCTTCTCAACATCTTCAGATATTGCTTCTTCCTTAGAAATGGACAGAGCCTTTTGCTCTTCAGCCTTACCAACTTCACTAACAACGCCTTCTTTGACGTCCTCAGTTGTTATAGTTTCGATTGTTTCTGTTGTTAATACTTCCGCGATTTTGGCTTCCACTTTTTCCAGCTCAGAAAGTTTTTCCAATTTCGATTTTTTGACTTCTTCCAATTTAATTTCTCCTTTAGATCCTTTCTTTTCTCTTTTCGGTTTTTCAAGCTTATCATTGGAAACTTCCTCTACTTGCTTCGCCTTCTCAACATCCTCAAATATCGCTTCTTCCTTAGAAATGGAAAGAGCCTTTTGCTCTTCAGCCTTACCGGCTTCACTGACAACTCCTTCTTCGACTTTGTCAGTTGTTATAGTTTCGATTGTTTCTGTTGTTAATACTTCCGCGGTCTTGGCTTCAACTTTTTCCAGCTCAGAAAGTTTTTCCACTTTCGATTTTTCGACTTCTTCCAATTTAATTTCTCCTTTAGATCCTTTCTTTCCTCTTTCCGATTTTCCAAGCTTATCATCGGAGACTTCCTCTACTTGCTTCGTCTTCTCAAGATCTTCAGATTTCGTTTCCTTCTTAGAAATGGAGAGAGCCTTTTGCTCTTCAGCCTTACCGACTTCACTGACAACTCCTTCTTTGACTTTGTCAGTTGTTATAATTTCGATTATTTCAGTTGTTAATACTTCCGCGGTCTTGGCTTCAACTTTTTCCAGCTCAGTAAGTTTTTCCACTTTAGATTTTTCGACTTCTTCGAATTTAATTTCTCCTTTAGATCCTTTCTTTCCCCTCTTTGGTGTTTCAAGCTTATCATCGGAGACTTCCTCTACTTGCTTCGCCTTCTCAACATCTTCAGATATCGCTTCTTCCTTAGAAATGGAATGAGCCTTTTGCTCTTCAGCCTTACCGACTTCACTGACAACTCCTTCTTTGACTTTGTCAGTTGTTATAGTTTCGATTGTTTCAGTTGTTAATACCTCCGCGGTCTTGGCTTCCACTTTTTCCAGCTCAGTAAGTTTTTCCACTTTAGTTTTTCCGACTTCTTCCAATTTAATTTCTCCTTTAGATCCTTTCTTTCCTCTCTTCGGTTTTTCAAGCTTATCATCGGATACTTCCGCTACTTGCTTCGCTTTCTCAACATCTTCAGATATCACTTCCTCTTTAGAAATGGAAAGAGCCTTTTGCTCTTCAGCCTTACCGGCTTCACTGACAAATCCTTCTTTGACTTCATCAGTTGTTATAATTTCGATTGTTTCAGTTATTAATATTTCCGCTGTCTTGGCTTTCACTTTTTCCAGCTCAGTAAGTTTTTCCAGTTTAGATTTTTCGACTTCTTCCAATTTAATTTCTCCTTTAGATCCTTTCTTTCCCCTCTTTGGTGTTTCAAGCTTATCATCGAAGACTTCCTCTACTTGCTTCGCCTTGTCAACATCTTCAGATATCGCTTCTTCCTTAGAAATGGAATGAGCCTTTTGCTCTTCAGCCTTACCGACTTCACTGACAACTCCTTCTTTGACTTTGTCAGTTGTTATAGTTTCGATTGTTTCAGTTGTTAATACTTCCGCGGTCTTGGCTTCAACTTTTTCCAGCTCAGTAAGTTTTTCCAGTTTCGATTTTTCGACTTCTTCCAATTTAATTTCTCCTTTAGATCCTTTCTTTCCTCTCTTCGGTCTTTCAAGCTTATCATCGGAGACTTTCTCTACTTGCTTCGCCTTCTCAACATCTTCAGATATCGCTTCTTCCTTAGAAATGGAAAGAGCCTTTTGCTCTTCAGCCTTACCGGCTTCACTGACAACTCCTTCTTTGGCTTTGTCAGTTGTTATAGTTTTGATTGTTTCAGTTGTTAATATTCCCGCGGTCTTGGCTTCGACTTTTTCCAGCTCAGTAAGTTTTTCCACTTTAGATTTTTCGACTTCTTCCAATTTAATTTCTCCTTTAGATCCTTTCTTTCCTTTCTTCGCTCTTTCAAGCTTATCATCGGAGACTTTTTCTACTTGCTTCGCCTTCTCAACATCTTCAGATATTGCTTCTTCCTTAGAAATGGAAAGAGCCTTTTGCTCTTCAGCCTTACCGGCTTCACTAACAACGCCTTCTTTGACGTCCTCAGTTGTTATAATTTCGATTGTGTCAGTTGTTAATACTTCCGCGGTCTTGGCTTCCACTTTTTCCAGTTTCGATTTTTCAGCTTCTTCCAATTTAATTTCTCCTTTAGATCCTTTCTTTGCTCGCTTTGATTTTTCAAGCTTATCATCGGAAACTTTCTCTACTTGCTTCGCCTTTTCAATATCTTCCAATGTCGCTTCATCTTTAAAATTGGGTACAGCTTTTTGGTGTTGCGCAAATTGCTTTTCTTCGTCAGATATATCTTTGGCTTTCGCTTCTTTAATTTCTTCTAATTTATGGTCTGTTTTCCATACTTCTTTTTTTTCCATAATTTTGTTATCATTTTGCTCGGCGATTTGCGATTCATCTTCTCCTTTTTGAATTGTTTCTTTTGAATAAGTTTCTTCAATTTCTTCATTTTTAGAGGAAGTTTGTGAATTTTGGGGTTTTTCTAAATCTACCGTTTCAGATGCTATAAGGGACTCAAACTGTTTAATATTGCTTTTGTCTAAGTTTTCGGAGACATCTCCTGATTCGTCGTTTTTTTTTAACTCATCAATCATTTCGGCTTCTTCCTTTATATCAGTAAACAATTGAGCTGTCCTGTCATTTATAACTTTTGCTTTTGTTAAAGTTTCATATACTTCTGAGTCCAGGACATCTAGTTTTTCTAGAATATTTTTTAATAGGTCGTTCTCTTCTCTGCTTAAATCACGTTCCTTTGACAAACTTTGTATTCTTTTGGTTTCAGATTCAAGCCATTGTTTCTCATCCTGAAGCAAATTTCCATCTGCCATTCTGAGTTTCTCCGAATTGCTTAAACTATTTTTCAATGTTTCCAGTGCGTCGTTGATTTTTTTGAACACATATTTTTCTTCGAACGTTAAATCGCTCAGACATTTTTTTTGCTGAATTATGTTTTCTGCTACTTCCAAGCTTATTTTCAAATCTTCTATGTGTTCAGCATTCATATTTAAATATAATTTGGCTTGTTCATCAGAGCATTTTGCAATTTTTTCTTGTACAACAAATAGACAATTTTTAGCTAATTTTACACATTCAAGTAACGTTGAATCCAGTGGCTTAACTTCTACGAAGAGCAGTTTGTCTAGCTTTCTGATTATATTGAGTAAGGGCTTACCCTCTTCAAAAAACTCAATTACACTCACTTCATCCGCCTTACTTTCAATGAAACTATTTAAATTCAGGAACTCATTTTGAGCTTCAAGCAATGCTTGTAAAATATCATTTGGCGCATATTCACTTGCGTCATTAAAGCATCTAAAAGCAGCTAGTAAACAGAACTGTAACTCGGCCATAGTCCGAGATCCTTTATCCATTTTGAGTATGGTCTTTTCATTGAATTCCTTAATAAAATGGTTGTATTTTCCAAGAGGCTCGATTATTATGCTCAAGTACTTTATATTATCATCTTTGGAAGAATGTTTTTTGCATCGCATTAAAAAGTTGTCAATTTCTTTACTCGAATTTTCACTTATTTCTCCAAGGAAAATCTTCTCTATTTCTGGCACTTTTCCCAAAATATCATTGCATGTCTTATTTATTTCATTCAAAGGCTCTTCAAATATTTCCTTCAAATCGTTATCGGTTTTAATTTCATCATGTGTGTGCGTAATACATTCTCTTAATTCAAACAGTGTTTCTGATATTTTCTTCTTTAAGAATATCTCTCCTTCAGCCTTTTTTGGATCTAAATTCAGATCTCGCTCAATACTAAGCATAATATCTTTAGCTTGATTTAAAATCTTCTCGATGTGATCCATTATCTTAACTGCTTTTTGTGGTAGTATAGTTTCATCCCTTTTCTTGACTTCCAATAAACAATTGCTGATACGTTCCAATCTATTTTCTAGATAATGAACTTCATCACACCTCGAAGTCAATTCAGCAGCTTCAATAAATTTGCTTACGGGTTCATTTAAATTATCAATCGAAGATTTAGCAAATGTTTTCAGAGTAGATATATCTTCTTGTGTAGATAAGTCTACTATTTGTTCCAAGCAATCAATATTTTTTATTTCCAAATGCTTTAATAAAGCGTATATCGGTTGAATTGCTTGAAATTCTGTTGGCGGTAAATACTTTAATGAATCCAGCGGAAATTTCTCTTCGACATTTTTAATGATATCCCTTAACTCTAACACTGGCTTAGCTACTGTCTTTAGACTATTCAAGCTCTCTTGGTCACCAAAATCGTTTGTTTGTGATAAGTGGCACTGTTCATAAACTCCCAGTATCGTATTTTGCAACTCATACAAAGGTTCCACAAAACATTTCACTGTTTCGAATCTGTCGTCAGACGCAATATTTTCAAGCGTACTCATAGCAACTGTTTCTTTAATGGCTCGAACGAATGGACATAATTCGTTTAGTATTTGGGCCGATTGCAAAGGAGCATTCGAAATTGAAAGCGTTTCAATATGTTCAACACAGCAGCTCTGTATTACTTCAACAGAATTCTTCAGTTCATTGATTGGTTTTGCAAAGACTTTAAGCACCGAGATATCATCCTGTTCACTTATAGACTTAACGTCATTTAATTCTAGAATCTCTTTTATTTCTACTATGCAATTGTGAAGCTGGTCTATTAATTTAATCGTTGGTTGACTCTCTAGATCGTGAGAACTGCTATGTTCTGATTCATGGGAACCAATAGTTTCACTGCCAAACTCCTTAATTTGTTTCAAGGCACTACAATAAGCCCTCTGCTCTTCATTATCCAAAGCACATGCAAAATCATTAAGTGTAGTGTCCTGCACTATAGTAGCAAGACATTGCATAAAGTTTTCATAAACCACACGCGCATGAGTTTTAGGTTCACTACTGATCGAATTCATCGAGACAACTTGCTCATCGATATTTTTACATTCTTCTGAAGTTATTGCCACAGTATCAGGTATAATGTCCGCTATCGTTTTGATAGCAGAAATATCCTCCAATGTTGATAAGTCATCAACGGATTCGTGTGTTATTTGTAAAATCTGTTCAATGCAACAGCAAAGTTTATCCAGTGGTTCTATGATATTTGGTCGGCGAATCTCCGATCTTTCGTCAGTGACTACGTTAGCTTGCTCTTTTGACAAAGTGATACAATTCTGAAGTTTTTGAAGAGGTTCAGCTAATTTGCTAAAATTTATACTACATGATGCGGATCCCTTCAGATTATCGACAATTTCTTTGAGCGGCAGCGTTATGCCTTCTATAACATTAATATCTCCACTTTTCAACAAATTGTCAACTGTTTCGACAGCAATAACCTGCTCAATGTTTGTAACGCACTCATACACGCCTTGCAGAGGATTTATTATTGTTTTCAATAATGAAACATTTTCCACTCCAGACAATGTCCTAATATCTTGAAACGCAGTCTGTTCTTGAATTCCAGCCAAGCAAGCGTGCAACTCTTGCATGTTCTGAATTGCTTGGGCGACAACATTTTCAATGTAAGTGACACTTTTTACTTCGCCAACTGAAACTTCGGATACAGCCGCAACCTGCGCAATGTGAATAGACGCATCTGGTAATTTATCCTGAGCTGAAATATCCTCATGGACTTCAATTTCATATTGTATTTTGTGTATGGCATCCTGAAGATCACGTAAAGTTACCAAATTCGTATCACCTACATTACAGCCAGTCAATAATAATATGTCTTCGCAGACCTTTGCTTTTTCTACCAAACTTTGAAGTGGATCTATAAAATCGCCCAATGGTCCATACATTGATTTCTCTTCCTTTTGACGGAGAAAGTAATTTAAGTCATCAATTGGGCGCTTCAGATTTTCTAGTATCGTGATATTATATTTGCTTATTTTTGACGAAAGTATGCTGCCAACAATGCATGATAGAGTATCGGACAAATGTACTAAATGGTATTTTAGCGGTTCGTGAGCATGCTCCTGAAGGGTTTCGACATTTGATTGGAAATTTAGAACGCCCTGTGCAATTGATTGGAACAATTGTTGAGAGTCAAGCGTTTCAGCCCCAGAGTCTTGGAGTATTTGGCCACTTTCAACGTCTTGACCCAATTGCGCCAAGCCGTTCTGAATCTCTTGCAGCGGAGGTACCAAAGATTCAATAATGCTTATACTTATCATTCCAGAATGTATATTATTGGAGGACTGTTTTGATAGATTTTCAAGTCCCTTTTTAAGTTCAAACAATGGCGGCGAAACAATATCCAAAATGGCTATATTGATCTTTTGTTGAATTGAGCTTTCACCAGCACCGACAATCGCCTTCTGTTCAATCTCATTAAATACCGCTTCCAGTTCCGAGAGGGGCTGCGACAATTTCTCAAAGAAAACTTGGTGAACTTTCGTAAACAAATCATCTTCATTCTCTTCCAGCGACAGATCATTCTCAATACTCTCTAATGCTTGCTGGATTTTTACAACTGGACGACAAATACTTTTTAAGTACGCCGCTTCATCTGGAAGGGCAGCTTCTGATACTTTTTCGAAAGGCAACATTTCGGGAGCGGCTTGAAGTTTGGCAACTGTTTCTGTGAAATGTTGTGCAGCTTCAAGTTCAAATGCTTCTTGTATAAGTGCCTGCGATTTGATTGTATCTTGGGTTATTTGAATACCTTGTGACATATCATCCAAAGAGAGAAGCAGTTCGTTCTGAAATTGTTCCGTATCGAAATTCATTATAACACCCTTCATCTCATCAAAAATGCTAAAGAATTTTTCAGCTGAACTCTCAATTATACAGACGCTGGTACGTTGAATAAGAGTATGTCCTTCCTCGTCCATTTCTACACATTTTTCGATAACTTGTAAACTGCGATGCACATTTTTAATATCTTCAATTAGGCTTTTGTAGAGAACTTCTAATTGGATTTCACCAGAATAAACGTTCATTTTGGATTGGATTTGTTTGATCGGATCACGCAAATCTTTTATAATTTTCAAACTACGTTCTGCAGAGTTTGGGGACATCATCATTCCAGATTGGGACAGAACTTCTTCTTCTACAACTGATAAATTTTTCTCGATAATATTCAAATCTTTTGCAATGGGCAAAAGTTTTTCTAAGTTTGACTCAATCAAATTTTGATCTGTTATTAGTTTTATTCCCCGTATAGGTCGTAAGCCATCTCCAACTTCTCCAGATATATCGACTATATTAGCTTCCGTTTCCCCAGTTTTCGATGATTCAGAGTCTGTGCTTTTCTTGAATTTTTTCCGCTCTGGTACTTCTGGTACTAAATTAACTTCTGTGGGCTCTTCCGAAAATTTAGTTTTTTGATTAATAATATCTCGTTCGGGAGAAGTCAGATTCATAGAATCACAAGCACTCGCGAAAGTTTGTAAATCAGTTTCGGTATCCTCATCACTATGATTGAGATTTGACGATGCTTTCGATTTTGATTGTGACATACTATAATATTCATCTTGATCAGTTTTATAAAGTATTTTTTTACGCTTCTCTTGTGGACCTTCGAGGGCAAGTTCCTTATCCATTTGTGCGTAAGCCTTTTCTACATAATTTTCAGTTTCCTTATCATAAACCAGGTCACCATTTTCAGAATTTAGCTGATGTATAGTTATTTCTGTTATTGAAATGTCTTCCATACCAGCTTCAGTTCTCATATCCTCTTCATGAGAAAAATATTCTGGCAAAATGTCAATAACGACTGCTTCCATTATAAGATTGCCTGATTGAGAGGTCTCCTTTATAAATCGTAAAGGTGGCAATTCCACAATATTATGCTCAGTAACATGTTCAGAGATTTGATCAGCATACATTTCAACAATTTGCAATGCTTCCTCTTCGGTAAGATCTGGCGTTTCGTACAGAGATACTGATACCTCTTTACCATCGAATGAAAAAGACACATCACCCTTCTCATCCAAAGTAATATCCCCAATTGGTGTATCATACATCTGAGATGTCCGTTCCTCTTGAATTGTGGATAATGACAAATTCCTTTGTAATTGCAGATCTTGTTCTGCTGTGATTTGGTTCTTGGAGACATCCTCGAAACCAAGCAATGATGCTGAACTAGACACCGCACCCATGCAGTTTCGTGCCTCACAAGTATATGTTCCAAGGCAACATTTACCATCTTGTCCCGAAATTATACGATGAATATCACCTGGCTTTAGTTCTACGCCATCCTTGTACCATTTCAATGTTGGCTGAGGTACCCCAATTACTTTACACTCCAAGTTCACAGCACCTTCATCAGTAAGTACAGCACGAAGACATTCCAGGAACCGTGGCCTCTTATAATGTCTCGGTATTTGTAATTTCAAAAAGCACGAAGTTATGCTACTACCGAAATCATTAACAGCTATGCACTTCCATTCAGCTTGATCCACGAATTCGACACATTTAATTCGTAGTTTCCATAAACCCTTCGGGTCGGATATTTCCCTAACGTCATAGCGATCATTGGAATCAATCAACAGCTCATCGCGAAACCATGACAAGATTGCTTCGGGTGTGGCCTTAACTATACAGTATATTAAGTCGAATATTTAGTAATACCTACATATATACACATAAACCACGTAGCGATCTTACAATATAATTACTCAAATTGAATCGTTTATTTAGTTTTCTTTTTTTAATATTCACATTACTTTTTATAAAAAAATTCTACTCAATAATTCAAAATATATTCAATATATGCTTATGAACTTATTAAAATATTTCTAAAATTTATATAAAATTCTATAAATACCTGTTACTGAAAATGTGAATTCTTCATTGATTTTTGCTTCCTGACTTTTAAGTCCTTCAATAAACTTTGGCGGTTCATTAAGTTTACTAAGAAATTGCCTCTCTTCATCATTGAGCTGATTTTGAATATCCTCTACTGTAAGTAGAGCCACACTACTCGTCTCGCCCATACAGTTCTTAGCCACACAACAATATGTGCCCAAAGAGTTGGTGCCAGTTAGCTGATATACATCACCCGGTTTCAGTTCTTGTCCATCTTTATACCATTTGAGTCCTGGTGTAGGAAAACCGACAACTTTACACTCAAACGAAACAAGACCCTCTTCGGTTAGAACAGCTTTCAAACTTTCCATAAACCGCGGTTTTCGGTAATTTTTCGGTACTAAAACGTTACATAAAAGCATACAATTTTTCTATTACAAATATGCAGGCATAAAAAAATATTCCTTACTTTCCATTTCCACAGAACATGTACTGATTCCTACACTCCCTTCAATGCTAGTAACTACACACTTCCATTCTCCTTCATCACACGATTCGGACGTTTTAATTTCCAAAACGTAAACTCCAAGCCCGTCTTCAATTAAACGATACTTTTCACTCGACTCTATTCGTCCTTCCTTATTATACCAGACAACTGAAGTCGGCCACGGGGGTACAACAACTGATTTCAAATACAATATGGGTAAGATTATAAATGTAATATTTAAATATCTACACTTAATGGAAACCGAAAACAATACATTCGTATATATTTGTTATTGAATGAGATACATACACATAAGTATAAGGATGAATTCATAATTATAAGAACATTATTATGAAAATGTTGTTCAAATTTCACCTCCTCAACAAAATAAAAATTATTGCATAATTGAAAAAGTTTTCGACTTATTGAAAACTCATGGGCTTTTTTAACATACGAGGTTGTAGCAGAAAAGTAATGAGAGCGAACTAACAACACTGCGGACTTTTTCTTCACATAGGTTGTCTCCAATACGTGCAGTGTACGTTTCAACATAGTCCAGTAACTACGCGAGACTATAGAACGTGAGAAGTGAAATTGTGTTTTTTGTAATGCGTTACGAAAAAGGTATAAGAAAATTTAGAGCAAACATACGCTATCAAATTTTGTGTTTAGCTTGGTGAATACGCGAGTTTGACTTACGAAAAGTTACAACTAGAGCAAAAGCCTTACGGTGATATAAAGCATTTTTGGAGTGAGGACTCTTGTGCGTTCAGAACATCGATTAACATTTAAGCTGATGAATGAGTCCTTGAAAGGCTACAAAAACGGTTATTTGATCAGAAAATGGTTTGGACATGGCCGTCACTTGGAAGCTACACCACAACAACGCTTCCTGTCATTTTTGTCGCAAAAAGAGTTTCCTATGGCTCCGTAGTCTTCATATTCACCTCATATCAGTCCGTATGGGTTTTTTTGCCCCAAAATTAAAAAACACTTGAAAGCTGAAGGCGATTCCAGTTGAAACTTTCCAGCATCACTACGCAGAATGGAAACACTGCCTTCATCGATATATAGTTGCCCAAGGGAACTACTTTAAAAGGGATAACATTGGTATATAAAAATAATGTAAAATTGTTCCTAAATAAAAATTCAAATTTTTAGGTGGCAGTGGGTCCTACTCTCCTATCAATCCCGGCATATGCTTGTCTTTATTTTGTTAACTTTTTTTTTATTTATATGCATCTAAAACGTCTTAAATATGTTTTCGGAATATAAATAAATATGCTTATAATTGCTGAGATTGTAAGGAATTTATAATATTACAAATAAGATAAGCTTACCATGACATCCTAGCGTAAAAGTTTCACCAATTCGAACTTTTGTCGATTTCAATTCAGTTGTGAAAATTGGAGGAGGAGCATTATTCGGCTGACTAAAATATTTATAATATTTAATAGTCAATTCACTGATGTAAATGAAATATAATTAAATACCTATCAGCTGGTTTTAGTGAACCTTCTCTACTTCCCTTTCCAACCACGTGGACTTTAGAACTCGAATATGCTCTTCCCATACAATTTACAGCTTCGCACGTATACGTTCCAAGCGATGTCGGATCATCTGCATTAGCTGTTAATGCAAATACATCACCGGCTTTTATCTCTTTAGAATCTTTAAACCATCGGAGAAGCGGTGTTGGAATTCCTATCACTTTGCATTCTAACGAGACAGTTCCTTGTTCCGTTAAAACAGCTCGCAGTTCTTCAATAAATTCGGGAGACTTGTATGCTTTCGGCACAAGGACATTTATGACTCCTATACACGAATTACGACCATTAAGATTTTCAGCCATACACATCCATTGACCACCGTCCTCTAATGTTATTGGTGTTATGTCCAAATAATAAAATGTACCATCGTTGACCTGTCGTATCCTGTCGGTCTCACAGACACGCCGGTCATTACGATACCAAGTCACCTACAATAATTGATAACCGCACAAATAGACACTCAATACACTTATTTCTAAACTTATATATTTTTTTAAATAATATTTTCATTATAAATAGTCTATAAAGAAATCTATTAATACCTTTATATCCGTAGAGCTCTTAATTTCGACCAAAAGTCTAGTCCGTGTACCAACTTTTACCGACAAGTCATTGAGCCGTCGAAGAAATATGGGCGGATCGTCACCAACTGATCTGTCTTCCACAATCAATTCTACATCTTTTTGGATTGTCTCGCCAGATTTAGTCTTAGCAAAAAGGGTATAAAGTCCGGCATCTTCAAGTTGGACATGCTCGACTGCCAATTGTACCGCATTTCTTGTTTGTGTAATACGAAATCGATCGGAATTCTCAATTGGCAAACTTCCTCGAGTCCTAGAAATAATTTAAGCAGCACAAATTCTTAGCCACATTTATAATTGCAATTACACGATACAGGTCTGAAGGTGCATAGCTTTTGTATGCGTCTGTAGAACGCGTGGACGGAAATAAAACTTAAACGATCCAAATTTCCAAATAGATAGAACCCGCACTATGTCAACATTGTCTAGTACAATTAACTAAATCGAATTTAACTGAACCAATTGAGAAATACTGTCAACTAATCATTCCAATAAATACGAAAAAAATTAATTAAACTAAATACAAGATTCTAAGACGTTGTAAGTTTGCTTTTAGTGAATTTCACTTTTTGATCTTGGATTGTATTAAACGAGAGCATATACCTATATAATTAAAGTGTGCCAAATAATTTTATTCACTAAATCACATTCAGTCTAACATATTACTTATTTACGGAAATGAATAAATTTACTAATTTTCAAGAATACGTTTTTTCAAATAATTCGAACATTATTGCTATCAAAAAAATCCTTTCAAATCTCATATCTGGCCTGCCATACTACACTAACGTTCTATTATGTTCAGGTTATTTTGTATTTTTATAATACAGATTTTTTATATATGCCTACTAAATTTAGCAGTTTTTAAAAAATATAATATAAAATATTCTAAAAATATTAATCACATCAAAAACACGAATACATTAAAATACGGTAAACCTAAATTTATTTACTAAAATAAATACCAGAAAATAGAAGAATGAAGTACCTATTTATGTGCTATATATTTATGTGTTAATACGATTATAAATAAGTATCTAAATAAGTGAATAAAATAAAATTTACATAAAAAATATTACTAATGATATATACATACATATTCGTTTACATTCATAGACTAAATAAATTAACATGTGTTTAAAATTGATTTTGATTAGTTAATTTAATTATATTTTTAAGACCATATAATTGCACAATAATTAATTGCATATTATTTAATTTTGCAATCATTTTACATACGGATAGCATGCAATAATATTGCTAAGATCGAAAGCTATTATTTAAAAATATCTAAAATTAAATAAAATACAAAATGAAAAATACAATTCTGCATCGTCAATACAAATTAGTTTTCACAATCAATTTAAATGTTTGCAAAGATATCAATATTTTCTAAATTGTTTCTAGAATTATTTTTAAAAATCATGTTCTTATTTACAACTGAATATTGATGTTTTCCATAAAATATCGCAAAAAATTTATTTCTAATAAAATTTATTTTAAAATCTAATAAATGTATCTCTTCATATTTTTCAAAATCTAATAAATGTATCTACCTGCCTACGTGTATGATTTTTGTTTTTATGTTTCTTTCTTCTTAGTTAAAAAGATATTCAATAATATTATTTTTAGTAAGGAAAAATCTTTAACACAATAGAATTATTTTATTAATTCTGGAGGATTTCTTACAGTTTACCTCTAGTTTAAAAAAGTGCTTTTCAATTTACAGCTTTTGCGTAAAATTATTTAAACTATCTAAATAAATACTATTTATATTGAAAACACAGACGACCTCCCAAAATAATCTATTTAAATTACAATACGTCAACCTGTAACTGCAATCAGTAAACTTGTTTTAAAACCGCTTATTATTATTTAATTTTTTTCAATAATTTATTAAAACCTATGTTAATAGGTATCAAATCTAAAACGTATAACTAGTTGGAAAACTTCTATACCAAAAACAAAATTTCATATATTTGTGAATCCTAATAATAGAAAGTAAAAGATTCAAATCTATATAATCAAAAAACATAACGTCACACAAAATTCAAATATCAAATATTTCTCATATAATAAATGTGCAAATTGTTCTTATTATTTTATTCTGAATTTTAAGCGCAAATTAATACTATATCTATCATTAGGAAATTATTTAAATTTATTAAGCTATAAATTTGTAGGCAATTGCCTTCATCGACCAATTGATTGAACTTCGCTGTAAATGAGAGGAAGGGGAACAGTGGCCGTGAAATAACAGATTTAGAGTCTTTTACTGTTGCAATGTTTGAGATGCTAGTGACAGATTTTTAGAAAAATATTTTGAGTTATTTTTACGCATGTAGAAAACAATTTTTTTTAAATGCCTGATAAATATAATTCTAATAATTTATAATAATTAATCGTATAATTGTACTGGTATTTGGAACTGAATAACAATAATATCGAAAATTAACTAGAGAAACGGAAATCACTGCTATGGAATTTATAAATAAATTTTTTATTCTAAATAAAATTCAGTTATCTTAAGAATCTCCTGTGTGTAACTCAGAAATTTCCACCCACATTGTATAATTTATATATGTTAATAATAAATAAAAAAAATGGATATACATTTTTATACACATAGTCTCTTTTATAAGTATATGTATACGTATCGACAAATTATTTGTAATAGTCATAATTCCACTATTAGTAATAATAATATATACTAAATTAAATTAAATTTCTAATATATATTTGTATATACGAGTATTTCTATAAATAAAAACCTTTTTCGGTAAACAGATGAGCTCGAAGAAAGAGCGCCATGCTTATGATCGTTGGTGCAATCAGTTTTACAACATTGCGAACACTGATTTCCCATTTTTCCTAGTTCACTAATTAATATAGTTACAATAAAATATTCCTTTATATGTACGTATCAATAATAGTTTTTAACACAAAAAAAATCCATTACATATCCCGGATTCACACAAATTTTCACAAATAATTCCATTGATACTATTTACTATGACCACATTTTATAAACATTAAATGGAAAACTTAAAAACTGCTTTTTTTTAAAACTATATTTAATTTTAAAATAAATTTGAACAGTAAATCAGAACATATACATGTGGTATGTATGTATGTCATTCTCAAGCACTTTTTCAAAAAAATTCAAATTTTATGAAGATTTGATTTGCAATATTTTCCATAGATAATTACATAATTAAAAAAATATTCCTTATTTAATATATTATTTATAAATATATTTAATATAATCACTTGAATACTATTCGAAAAACAATCAAATAAATACATAAACCAATTTAAATTAATTTATTGAAAGAATAATTGATTTTTCTTTGCATTTTAAAACAATTGTGTAACGATTATTGAATTTAACTCCTCGACACAAAACGGTTTAAATTTTCATACTCCATAAGAACTCTTGTTTTATATATTTATTTTAGAAAAGTCATTTTTACTTTATGTGATTTAGTTATTTGTAAAATAAAAAAAAATATGAATCTTGTATATTAACACGTATTGAAGGACACTGAGAAATCGCTGTATCGTGTTTGTTGGGAAGGGCAATTTTTACTTATGTATGTTGCTACATTGAAGAAGAATAGTGTTCAGGTTCGCGATATTCGAAAAACTAAATTCTGAGTTATTATAAAAGAAATTTTGTATCTTATTTTTGCAACAACTGTTGGTCAAGCGATTTATTCTCATTTACATATTCTCAATCGTGTTCATTCATCGTGTATACTCTATAGCTCCGGGACGCATGCAAAATTTATTTTTAAACTTCATTTGGGGTCTGGCATGCTCGCCTATCTTAAAACATATTCGACTATAATTGAGAGAGTACCAGATACAAAAAGCTCATGCGCACACTTCCTATTTACATCGCTCACATATGATTTAATTTTTTCCATTCATCTAATAACTAATTTTCAAATATTACATATACATTTAACTAAAATTTTGCATAACAATATGTTAATTAATTGTTTTGCAATATTGCTATCAATTTTTTTGCGAATTTACAGTATCTTATTTTTTTCTTTAATAAATTATTTAAAAAATTGATAGTACTTACCAGCTAAAAGTAAAAGGCACAATTCTATCATCGTCAGGACAATCATATTTCAAAAAGAATGTGGCCCTTTCGTTGATAGCACATTTCGATATAAGGTTGGAATTCTCATTTAAGTTAACGTCTTTCACTTCACTACCAATGGCATCTAATGTTCAATTTTAAAAATTATCAACAATATTTAAAACAATTTGTTTATGTTGATTATAATGTATTTTAAGCATTTTTTTTAAATATTAATAGCATGCAATAGAATAAAATAAATTCATTTACCTAAAGAAACTATAAAATCATATCATAGGAAGAGGTAAAATAAATGATGTAGTAAGGATCAGACTCGTTATTATTCATTTTTGACCTTTTTAAAAACAAAACTATTTTTGCATTATAAAGTCAAGTCGGTTCTAAAATTAATTATTACGGAATAACGCGACTTCAGTCATTTCAGATTTTTAAAACAAGCATAGAGACTAATAGTGTATACCAACCAGTACATGCACAATTCAAAAATGTTCAGAAATAGAAACCGAAATATCCGAAAAAATTTTTACTTAGCTTTGTCATTTTTTGTTCGCAACCGGGGCTATATATAAATAAAGGCAGAAACAATTTAAGCTAGAATAAGAAATTTTTTATTTGAAAAATCAAAAAAAATTCTAGTCAAAACGCACTTTAACATACTCGATTGTATCAAACTTCTTTAGTTAGTTAAATATCTATTTAATAAAATTATGCAATTAAAATTCAAACTATGTATATTCCGATACTTGATCAAAAATATTATAGAATGTTTTCATTTCAATTCGGAAAAGGGTAAAAGAATGCAATAAAAAAAAACAGAAAATACAATAAAATTCAAATAATCTATGCAACAGGAAATAAATAAATTCAATACAGATGCCCACCTGAAGTTATTTTGTCCAATCCATTTAATGCATTATCCATTATCCAGTTAATTCCTAAAAGCACTAAAAAATGTTTTTTTTTCTGATAATCAATAATTTATTAGGAAAAAAGACAGAAATAATTTCTTTTTTGTTTAAAGAAAGAAATTTCACAAAATGTTTGTCATATTGATTGGAATTCACTGCAAATTCAAATAAATTTTATTGATATTCAGTATCACTTAAAAACACGTTCGTCTAATGAGAACATTTATGATATATGAAAAATTTTAAAAAATAAATATGTAACTATAATAAATAACTACCGGATCGGTATTGTTTTGCGATTTAGCATATTCAGCACGATCCGAACATCCACACGTCTGGAACTCTTTTGAACTGAACCTCGAATTGAAGAGAGACCAAATTAAATATCGATTCGATGAGATCTGAGTTCGCAGTACTCGTAAGATATTCGATGGGTAGAAAAATGAAATCAAAAATAGTACAAACGCATGATAATCTCTAAATTTTACTATTTTCGTATAGTCCATACATTTGGCCAGAAGAGCCGGCAGCAAGGCAATATTCGTTCTACCTATTAGAACGAACCGCTCCAACCACCGCAGTTTTTTATATCTAAAAACTGCAAACTGTCCACACATTTAGATGCATTTCACGAGCGTCAACTTAATTAACAATAAAAATTACAATAATCAATTTCAATTTATTGAAAAGAATTTTTTAACATTTTATTTCGACTCAGACAAAAGATAGTTTTAATTTATGTTTGCTCATACAAAGTACACAACAATTATTATATTCTTATTTAATTCTACTATAATCTCATCTAACTCGTTTCATTCTCCTTTCCAATTTCTTCTGTTTTTTTTCGTCTATTTCCGGCTCTTCCTGTGGCTGTAAAAAATTCTGTCTTGAATTCCATAGCATCCATAATGCTCTAATAGGAGCCAAAAATAACAGAAACCAAAAATAATCCGATAGCAGCGTTAACAGCATAGTGCCTGATGTAAGAATAATCAAATCTTTAATGTGTCTAAAGCAACAGAACGAGAAAGAAAAAGAAATATTGTTATTTTCCCAAAAGAGATATACTTTTCAAAATGATATTGAAACATACTCGGCTATTCCTCCTTCCATATTCAGGTCGACTCCAGAGTCAATAATAGTCCCAGTATCCGATATTTTCATATTAGACATGAACGCCATGAACCGATAACCGGCCAATAAAATCAACACAGATATGGTGCTCATTACCTTTGGAAAATTTACGATTTTATAAAAAAATTTACTATTCGATTCACTAATTATATATATAATAATACAATTGTGGTACCGGTGAATTCAAAAAACATGAAAACTATCAAATAGAATGCACCAGCACTTCCCAATGCCATATTTCTATAAAACGCTAACGTGGCTACATTTTCCTCCAATATTTGTTTCGCACCTTTCGTGCCTTGCTTTCCTTTTACTTGAGGCTAATCATTTAAAAGAAAACATTTTAATTTATAATCAATCATCAGGACAAAAATTTTTTTTCTCTTACAGCCATTTATTTACCACTGAATCTTTCAATTGTATCTAGGAGCACATAGCCAATAAAACGTTTTCAGCACTGTTTCAGCTATTTGACAGGTTGTTGCTGATATAATATTTATGTACATACGAATGTTGCCATGACAAGTTAGCTTAAAATAAAAAGTAGCTACACATATATAAAATGCAAATTATCATGTAAACAATGATCGACAATTTATATAAATCATTGTAGAATTATCACGTTAGTAGTGTTTTCTTCTTCCAGTAAATATAAATTGAATTGATGGATTTTGAAAAGCACTTTTTCTAAAAATTCAATAAATATAAGCAGTGGCAACACTTTGGTGATACTTCGGCTTTTATCTTGTACGATTATGGTATGGATGGAAATTTTGATAAGCAACGAAAATTTCCAATTGACATTAATTTAGTTTATATGTGCTCATTTTTAGCTCTTCAAAAATCATGGAAAAATGGGTTCTTGTTAACTGCGAAACTGCGACCAGGGATAAGACAGCCAGGTACGTGATTCTAAATGAAAATTAATTTTCAAATAACTTTTGCGTCGTGCATTAATTTTCCTATCCAGATTGATTCAGTACTCGTCTCGGTTGATGTGGGGTTTATTGGAAAATACAAATGACCTTTCATCAAGGGCTGACTACTTCAAAAGCCTTGAGTATATTCTCAGTTCGTTTCGGAAACGTAAGATGATCAGTTTATATGTAATTAGTTAAGAACAATTTTTCAATAGAGAACCCTATCTGTTGCAGTTCTACGATTTGGAAAATGTCTAGATGTGTTCTATTCTTGCCTAAAAACAATTCACTATCCGGACTTAACTTTGAGGCTAACAATTACGTTCAGCAGATTATCACAGGCAATATTTCTGTTTGGAGATCATATGATTTGGCTTTCGCGAAGCGGTCTCGCCAAAAAAGTTAACGTACAAAAATGGAATAACATTTGCAACAAGTATTGGTTATTGTCAATCATAATGAATTTAGTAAGAGACGTCTATGAAATTTACCGCATATTAGAATCGTATGTATTTCATAGCAGGAACCGAAATGCGATTAGATTCAAGCAATTAAATAATGTAATCCTCGAAACTTACGCTACAATGAATGCGCATCGAGATATTGTTATGGATACTGTAAAGAACTTATGTGATATATTTATTCCGTTAACTTCCTTGGGATATACTAAACTTAGTGCTAGAACTGTCGGATTATTAGGAATGATGTCGTCGTTTGCTAGTTTATTAAGCATACTTAATACAAGATACAAATTGTTACCGGCCGCATAAACATTTGATCAACTTTCATACAATGTTATCTGAGGATAAGAGAAAATAATGCATCAGAAGAAAAATGTATTCTTATTTTACAATACAGGTAGGATTCAAGAAATAAAATTAAATGAAATAAAAGAAATTTTTTTACAATTAAAAAATGATCTTGAATAATTTTTCTTTTTCTTTTTACGTGTGAATGTGATTTGAAACTATGCCAATGTAAGTTGATTTGTTTTATTTTTGTTAATATGACAACACTTAAAGGGAAACTTCAAATCCGAGTTGTCAGTTGATGGACAGTATGTTTTATAAAATTTTCACCTGCATTTAATTGAATTAGAACCTATAATTTGTAAAATAGTTATTATTAGATAGTTGCATGATGAGCTTCTGCTTGGTAAATTTATTATAGTTTGATCAAAATATACATTTAGTTGAGATGGAATATGAGTACATTTCTCTGCGCAATGGAGAAGATAAACACAACCGCTGCTGCGGCGGAAAGGCTTGGTGTGTTAAGGTAGCCAAAGAAAATATGCCGCGACTAAATTGATTTCTTAATTGTCTAAATGAATAATATATTTTAGGATATATGTGGGATCGTATGTGCTGTCCTAACATGGCTTCTAATTTTGTTTGCCGATTTTGTCGTCGTTGAAGTTATACTCCTGCCAAGTCCGTATCCAGTATTCAGATTCATAAATATGTTCATATTCCAACTGTTAGCATTCCTCGCATTTGCCTCTCACTTAAGAACAATGCTTTCTGATCCTGTTCGTAATAATTAAGTTGTTGTTGACTATTTAGAAAAGGAAAAAAATGTCTTTTTTTTCGTGTACAGGGTGCTGTTCCAAGAGGTAATGCTACCAAAGAAATGATTGAACAATTGGGATTTCGGGAAGGCCAAATGTTTTTCAAGTGCCCGAAATGCTGTAGTATTAAGCCCGATAGAGCTCATCATTGCTCCGTCTGTCAGCGTTGTATTAGAAAAATGGATCACCATTGTCCGTGGGTAAACAATTGCGTAGGAGAGAACAATCAAAAATTCTTCGTTTTATTTACGGTTAGCATCAATTCAAATTATTTGATGTAGTATTGCAAAATATTTTTTATTTTAGTTTTATATAGCAAGTATATCGGCACATGCAATATTTCTTGTAGTAAATCAACTTACGATTTGCATTAAGTTCGAATGGCGAGATTGTTCACCTTATTCTCCTCCAGCTACAGTGTTTTTGTTATTACTTCTAACATTCGAGGCATTGCTGTTTGCCATATTTACATTAATCATGCTGATAACGCAGTTGAATGCTATTTGGAATGACGAAACAGTAAGTTCACAGAATGGTCTGTCCATACTCGTATATGATATTATTTTTATTTATGAAAACAATTTTAGGGTATCGAACAATTAAAGAAAGAAGAGGCGCGATGGGTTAAAAAGTCACGTTGGAAAAGTATGCAGGCTGTATTTGGACGTTTTTCAATTGCTTGGTTTTCACCTTTCACAAAACCCATCTATAAAAGTAAATTAGGCTACCAGTTCTATTCAGTGTAAATGTGAAAGTAACCAAAACGCTTCATCGTAGATATATAATTATATAAAATAAGCACTATTTGAAGCTAAATGTGAGACGCTTCAACGATATGTAAACGAACAGAATAGATTAATTTAGTTTAAAGTTTTTTTGTTTGTTTTTTCTTATATGTAAAAGAATAACAACCAATTATCATGTAAAAATGTACTTAAAATCCATATTATTAATTTATTTAATAATTTCATTTCAAAATTTATTGTGCATAATTTTACGAGAAAAAAATATATATGTTATTAAATACACATAAATTAATGTCCGTATGTAAGTCGATATTTATTCAAAAAGTATTTCTTTTAATCATAATTAAACCTCCGTTTGCCATCGAATCTATAACCGTAAGCAGCTGAATTTTTTGTATCAACAAGAGCTGGATTCCGATGTTTATAAAAACTTCCGTGTGCATGTGCAGGTCTTGAAGATCCATTTGGTATTCCGTCCATCTCTCGTGGGTAAAATGCTTCGAACATTCCGTCTTTAGGTAGAAGTGAAGCGATTTTCTTATCATTTGGATCATAGGGTAATCCAAACGCCAGGAAAATGTTCGTTAACAAAACTAAATATATTAGTAACAGTTTCATTGATTAAACTTCTTAACAACCAGTTGATAGAAAACAGATCAGACAATCTAAAAACATGTATTCGCGAGGCTATAATAAGATAACTTTCTCTTAAAAGGTGTATATTTCAGGTGTGGTAATTAAATTTCAGTTGTATTTCATAGTAGATACTAAAATTTTATACATATACCATCTTAAAAAGCATCTAGGTCAGTAGGTGTTATTTCAGTCACAAATATTCCAAAAAAACGAGCCGTATTCAAAATAAAAAGTTTTTATATTTGTTTAATTTATTTAT
This sequence comes from Atherix ibis, assembly GCA_958298945.1. Taxonomy (NCBI): domain Eukaryota; kingdom Metazoa; phylum Arthropoda; class Insecta; order Diptera; family Athericidae; genus Atherix; species Atherix ibis. The sequence goes on along the minus strand of OY282607.1, from coordinate 503,951 downwards.
TGTCTGCGGTTGGATATACTTAAACAGAAAGTAATCATGCAATTTTGAGTATATCTAGTGCAATGTAAATAAACAATTTGTCTGGACATAGGTCCATACCTGGCAATACTAAAATACAAGTATTTTCATCTCAAAATAGGACATTAACTGAGTATATAGCTGAATATGAAAAATTCGACTCTCTATGTTTTTAGTAAATACTCTAACCAATGATGTAAAAGGAAATTTGGAACGTGATGTTTGTTCCCAAAACAGCATTGGCACAAACCTAAAATCTATATGTGATGTTATTATTCTTCGTTTTGTCTGTAGCACAGTTCATATTTCTGTCTGTCTGCATTGGGTTGTCCGGGAAATAATTTCGTTTTTTTTTTAATAAATTTCGTTTTTGTGTAATTTCGATATTTTAATTTTTCAAATGATACATTTTAAAATTTGCGATCTGTTCTATAAAACTTAAAATTTTTTAAATTTGAAAATATACACGCACTTCTATTTATTAGTTCAACTTCTATCGAAATTATGGGTTTTCCCCCTTTAAAACGCACAAATTATGAAAGGAAAAAGAAAGAAAAAATACCATCAATAATTTGTGAAGAATTTACAAAAAAAAATAAAAAAAAATGCGAAAAAATTTACTAAATAAAGAAGGAACCATTTTGATTAAATAATAAAAATAAAACGGAACACAAAAATTAGAAGTAATGGAAACTTGTTCAGAAGATTATAATATTATTAATAAGAATTGATGAAAACTTTAAAATAAGAAAGTTAAAAATAATAAATAATTAACTAAACTCTTATTTATAAACTAAAAAAAGTACGTTTTTTTTTGCGTTTGTATATGTTTTTTCCTTCTTTTTTTTTGTAAAACGTTGAACAAAAATTTCTGGCACGAAAGATGATAAAGTGTGAATTTAATGAAAATAAATTAATTTCAAATAAAAGAGAGTAAAAAAAATTAATAAAAGGAGATTTCCACTCCTTATGGAGAAAAGTGCCTCTTCTTCTTCTTCTAAGTCTTATTGGACTTTTTGCATTTCGACACTCACTCGTATGAGGTTGCGTATGTGCATCAGTCCGTCGTTGGATGCACACATCGAACTGAAAATGGTAAATAATGTAAAAGTAAATACTCGTAGATACGTTCCTATAGGACTATCAGACAACGGGTTTGGATGGATGGATGGATACCCACGACGATACAAGAGGTATACATCCCAAAGATTTTTTATACATGTGCAAATTTTATGCGCAAAAAAATGTTTTCAAATTCTATTAAGAAAACTATATAATTATATAAACGTACTATTTGGTACTAGGAAACCGTATTTATAATTGTACACATATAGCCCTTAATTTATACTCGTATTAATAAATTTCGTGAAAACAGAAATTAAAAACGCACCAGATTGAAATTACAAAAATAAATGTGTGCATGTGTGCTCCGAGGCACTTTAAAACGAAATTAAAAGTTTTTAAAAGGATTTCTCAATTGTCTATGTGGATATAAATTCTATCAATAAAACAAAAGTATTCATCATTCTAATAAATTTGAGAACCTAATTTAAATTAAAATTCAAATTTGTGTTTTTATACAAATTTTTATTTGCTACGTTGAATTTGAATATTATTAAAAACGGATTACACATACGTAACTGTTAATTCAGATTTAATAAGAAGATACACTTTTAGTTAATACTTTAGAATTATGTAAAAATTATATAAATAATTTTTTTAAATTTTACGTACAGAAGATATTCAATTGGGGTCATCATAATTTTGCTGAATGTCGTCGTTCTTATCGAAACTTCGCTGTTCATTCAAATTTACGGACAACGGACACATACACGGAACAAATTGTATCTTTTGCTGTTGTAAATTAGCGATTGGCTGAGAATTGGCCTGGGTGGTTGTTACGCTAATCGAGGCAAGTTGTGCATCAGCGTTGCCCGAAGTTTTGTAATTTTGGGCTTGCAGATTGTTTTGGTGCAGCCGAGCTCCGTATGGACTTATTCCAGTTTCAATGCTTGTATCCTCGTCTATCTTTTCAATATTGCTACTGGCCGATTGAGCTGTGCGTTCTGTAGTTGTTGTTGAATAATCTTCAGTCAGTTCTTTATTAGTAGTTGGATTTAGGACCGGCAAATCACTCACAGGACTATGAATAGGTGAGTGTAACTGCTGTTGCCACATCGGATAAATTGCTGGCTGCAATAAGTGCGAATTAGTCCCAACAACAGCATAATTAGAAATTGCTCCAGTATAAAACGGTTGATAAGTATACGCTCTAAAGTATCCAACAGGTACATGCTTTATTGTTGGTGTATTTTCCCTAATACAAGATATAGTCACACATTTAAATAAGATTATTCATTTGCTATGTTTAAGTCATAAATACTTTGCTGACGATCCGCTACTCCACCAAAATGCATCTCCAGCAGAGACAAACGTATACATAATCACCTAAATTCAAAACAAAACAAAATACATTTTAAGAAACAGCCTAATTTTATTACATAATAAAGTAAAAAAGAAATTACAAACAACTTTAGCAAAATATAATATACGATACACTTACGAGAAACCACTTAATTTTCGCAACCATTATGAAAGCATAAAATCTGTTCGTATTCCGCTACGCTATGGAAAATGTTCACTTTCAAATTTTAAAAACTTTCTTCTCCAAAATTTCCGTAACTTCTAAAGTAAACTATGTGGAAGCTTAAGATTTTCAGCCAACAACTCGTATTTATAAACTTATATCCCCACTCTTCCTACAAAAAAAAAACAATACTCTAGAACATAATTTAGAAGAATACAGAATACAACCATTTGATTGGTATTGTTTCCTTCCTACTAAGTACAATTTTTACTAAGCAACTGCAGTTAATCTTTTCAAAAATTTATTACAGTGCACGCAAGAAGTATGGACCATCATAAAAACATTGTTCATAATACATAAGATCAACAGGTTTTTGATTTAAACGACACGACACAGAACCCTTTCATTCTTTTTTCTTCTGGTACACATTTTTTCGTCAAAGAATCTAACGCATTCCTTTTTTGGTATTACATAATGGATCGGATATGTACATTTTTTTGTCATTAGTCCTCCTCTTCACTAGGTATTTTTTCAATTTAATAATTTTCATTAACCCCATACGATATATTACTTGAAATTTCGCTTTCCGTATACAAAAACTTTATATTCAAATCTATTTAAGTATATGATAAATAATTGCCAAATGTAGTCGTAGTAATAAAATAAAATTATCTGTATTCTTCATTTAGCCATATTTATATTATTGATTATACAGCGATGCACTTGTACATTGCGAATAAAAGTCTAATAATTTATTATTTTGTAGAAAGTTATTTTCTCATCAGGTGCGTATGTGCATGTGGAAATTATTTAATAACGTAGCATACACATATATTCGACTAGAACGTGTTTGGTTAAAAACTATTAGAATCTTATTTAAACCTTATAGATAACTGAATTTTTATAACAGGTAAGAATGTTTCATGTGCTTTATATGCTTTTGTTTTTACAGTAAGTGAACAGATAGTCTTTGATTATGTCTGTGCATATGGAGAAAAGTAATCAATTAGCGCCTCCACAAAGAATCTCTAAGACAAAAAACTGAAGTGGGATCACGAAACAAGAACCATTGCACGGTCATTGAATTTTTACGATATAAATCAAACGTTTAAGTTACATAGGGCCATGTCTGACAAAATTATATGAAATTCTATTCAAACACTGTTCTTTTTTGTTTCATATCAAACATAAAAAAACTTTCGGAATCGATTTTTTATTTGGTAGCACGAAGAAATCAATCACGCAATCTAAACATTTGATATGACTGGGAATTTATGCATTTTTGGCCCCAATCAACAGTAAGATTTTGACCGGTCTTTATTTCCAGCTTCTGAGTGTAGTCACTTATATTTTAAATCTATAGGAATGTAGAAATATTCTGGATTATTGTCGATGCCACAGGTTCACTATAATTAAACACACACGAATTGTTTTCCTGCATTTGAATGCATGCAATAGTTTTTTAAACTAAACATCATTTCAGTTTGTAAAAACTTATGCTCGTTCTCTTTTTATATATGATTCAGTTTAATTACGGCAGCAACGTTCAAATTAATATAATATTGTTCGTAACAAAAATGAAAGTCTATAGGAAGAAATAGTAAAATTCCATATGAAATACACGCACTAATGGGCACTTAATTTTGCTACTTTTTATAACTTTTCAAGAATTATTTTCATAAAATTTATTTATCGAAAATAACGCAGACGAAAGTGAAATGCATTTATAGTAAAAGGATTATTTATTATCACAGAGTACAATAATGCCATGCTATAATTATGAAGAGTCTTTAATAATAAAAATAGTACTCACGAAATATATTGAAAATGCACATGGATAAGAAATTATAGTGATATCGGTACCAAGAAGGAAATAGTATTTTTTTTTTCAAATATAAGCAATTGCAAAATATGCTATATTGCATTATTAAAAGCATACTCATCTAGTGAGGACGTAACAAGTTTCCGTTTTCCATCATACAAATCATACAGTATACAGGATGGAATTTAGATTTCTTGTAAGCATAATCAAAATAAATCCTTATAGTTATTTATTAGTTTTTAATGATTTTAAATGAACTTTTAGGTACTTTTATTGGTGTTCTGTATTGGAATATTGCCACAAGAAGGGAACACTTCAAAGTATTTTAATTGAAAATTTTCATATTTCTCAATAATATTGTACTTTTATAAAATTTCTATATTTTAGAGATCACTACAAAAAAAGAAAAGTTGTCATTCATATTCCTGTTCAAATAAAAGAACATAAACATACTCATACAATTATTAAGAATATTCATCATCACCACAAGCCATTTGTTGTTAAAGAGGAGAAAATTGTCAAAGAAGAAGTACACAAACCAGTAGTTTATATCAAGGAAGATGTCCAACATGAGCACTTCCATCATCACTATGAGCATGAACATCCGGAAATTGGGGCTAAAGAAGACCACGAACACGGGTTCCAATTGAGCGAACACATTGAAAGTAGTAGTGAGGAACACGGTGGATATTAATTAATAAATCGAAAATATTAGCTAATAATATTGTAGTAAAAGTGATAAATAGATTTAAATAAACAATAATCAGAATATACATTTTAATAAATGCAATTATTTCTATTGTAATTATTTCATATTGGAGTAGCGAAAAATCTTCGATTTCTTCAAAGAGGAAACATTTTCCCATTACTTTTATTTAATTAAAAAAATTTGTAAATTTGTATAGACCGTTAACAATGCAAAAGTAAGTATTTAATTACAATTGGATGTATAATATTACTTACATACTATAGAATTAAGCATAAACTCATAATAATAAGAAGAAATTCGAAACTTAATCATAAAATATGTGTACGCACATGACGGATTTGGTCCCATTTATCTGTACAAGAGTTTAAAATTTCTAATTAGAGAAATTTTTCTACAATCGCGAATATATAAAAGACTATGTTAAAAGAATTTCATTTTAATTCAATTTATAGTTTGGCCTTGAATAGTTATTCAAATTGTGTCTTCTTCTTTACTCAATAATTTGTGTTAAATAATTTGGCAGTCATGTTTGACCAATATCCGTTTTTGTATTTGATCATTTTCATCTTGTACACGAATTTCCAAATTACCCCAACGGCTGGTGACGATGACAGAGAATAGTATGTACCCTCATACATGTGACTATAATTTTCATTTTAAACTTATTATCATAATCGCATAATTGATAAAATATTTTTAACAGTATACATATTAAAGTGCATTTACCAGACATTGTGCAGAAGCATACTCATCTACGGACTATAGTCAAGCATCATTTTCATCCGAAAAAATTGATCAACCCTCACAAAGGATATTCGCATTTTGACAGCCTTGGTGGATTAAATTTGGAGCCAGATTTCATTCCACCAATAAAAAGTAGTGTTGTCCTCCATCCAGATACCACACTAAATCCATTAATATATCAAAATTCTTGGAAATATGATAATGATATGATTGGTTCAAGTGCATCCGAGTTTAAAATACTACCCCAATGGGATACTCAAATTAAGTCGAACAATCTGGCTACAAAAATAGAAGATTTTCATTGGAAACATCGTCCAATTCATGTTGAGCCAATCAACTATAAATATAAAAAATCAGAGGAAATTAGCGAGGAGGATTCATCAATATTAGAGAACAACGAACAAACAGCCATTAAACCGTATTGGCCTTATTTGAAATTTTCAGATATAAATATGGATTTGGCGCACTGGACAGATACACATGGCCCAACGATGACTGAGGATACTTATCAGAACAAATTGAAAAGTTTCAATAACTTCGATGAATTTGCCAAAAAACCACGTTTCAAATTTACTAGAGCATCGAATCGACCTATTCGCAAAACAAATGCGAGCAGATATACAATGCCGAAAAATCATTTGAAAAATAAAAGAAAAAACTTGAGATTTAACTATGACAAAAAATCACAATTTAATTTATAAATGCAAACATGATTAGTATTTATCCAATTATACATATATATACTCTTAAATAAAATCTTTAAAATTGTGTACACTTTGATGTATTTTGAAAATTTATTTCATCTTATCAGTTTTAAACAATTAACATTGTTTTTAGGTTTTTCGGAGTCTACGAATAGTATTTTATAAATTAGAGAATCTATAATGGATACATTTATATGTATACGTGTGTTTACAAAATGAATACATTCTTGAACGGTTTTAAAATTTTTTAATGAATACATGTCAACAAGGTTATATGTTTTAGTTAAACTTAAAATCATCTTAATCTAACTAAAGAATATGTACAAGGCAAACTATTTTTATTATACTACAATAGATAAATGAACATTTTTATCATATAAAAATATTATTTTTTTCACACATTGACTTTTCTGACTATGGTATTTTGTGAATATCCTAATCAGATGCACGTGAACGTTCTTAGAACAAGATACGATTTATCTAAACAATTTAAATTAATCCTGAATTGAATTGGCTTTTAATCCCAAATATTATGCACTCCATGATCCCCACCGCCGCCGATATCGCCCAAAGAACTTGGACCGAAGTTGCCACCGCTACCACTGCTATCGTGCAAATGACCGCCTGGTCCAGAGCTACTGAATTCAGCACCCCCCAGTCCCGAATGACCAATGCTATTGCCATGTGCGCCCCCATATGTATATCCTAGCAGTTTGTATTCCTTTCCGCCATGATGGATATGCTTGTAAACCGTATGTGTATGATGGTGGGTATGATGTCTTAAGGGCACATGAATAACAACATGTTTGTGATTATTGCCGTGTCCTCCTGGCTTGCAGTCGACTGAAGCTATCACAATTATGGCCACTGTCACAAGGATCTGTTAGATTAAAGAAACTTTAGCACATATTTTGCAATAAGAACAAAATAAATAAACGATTCAAAGAATACGTACCAACAATCGAAGTGCCATTATGTATAAATGGGATAAAAATATCGATCAGAATCCAAATAATCCGAGTAACGAAGACGCTTGGTTAGCTAAAAGTTATCTGACAGTCGAGTATCGGAATTCCAGGCTTATATAGTTGATTTTTCGTGAGTAATCACATCTCGCAGATTGCATGCGGAGAAATTGTAATAATTACTCATTATTAATTTCGTTTTTTTTTTACTATTATCTCAAAGCTGCCGGCCAAAGATTCGTATCTTCAATACCAGGTTGACCAACTGATCACTGTCCATACATCTCCCATTACTAATGCATCTGAAACCTAAACTGAAGGGAGTCGGCCAACCGTTAAAGAAATGCTTATGTAAAAAGATCCCATGTCACTATCACTACTCTGAATATTTCCCTACTCTGACACTGAATATCTTGCATGCATTTTCTTTCACAACTCTCTTTTCCATTTTCGGTGCAAAATTTGTGCAAATTTTCATCTCCATATAGACAAGTTCAGATCAGATACCTTCTCATTTCCGAATCTTACACAAAAAAAGGGTAAATTTTCGACCAAATTTTGACATAATCCTCATATAACATCCGACACGAATTAGTCTCGTGCGAAATGAGAGTACATACATACATTCTCACAATGCTTCCCCGCCCTTGATAATTGTCGGATTAACTTAATGACCGTACACTTGTGTACATGATCTTAAAGCCGAGCTTTTCGTCCTTTCACTTTCATCCATAATACCATACTCAATCGAACACGAACTCTTCCAATCACAAATGAAAAGGAGAGCCAGCCAATACACTGAATTGTTTTTGTCCAGTTTTAATTCAGCTAAATTTCTTCCATGGAGACACAACAATGCTTTATTTTTCTTCTCTTCAACAAATTATACAAAAAAACAAATCGTCTCATACAATGGTTTTTGTTATTATTTCACAATTGGAGCTCCAAATTACTCGGCTACTTCTTAATATATGCGCATACGTATATGAGTATGTGTGCCGTCTGTTTGTGCAATTGTGCCGGCGAGTGTTTATTATGTGCACTTCCTTTCTATCAGCCACTTTCAGACTTTCCCAATTTCGTCAAAAATCTTTTCAAGTTTATTACCAAACTGTATTAACAAGTTGCACTATTATTGTATTATGAACCGCAAGCTTTTACTTGTTCAATTATTATTCAACGAATCCAAATAGTTCGCACCTTTTCCCATTTTTCCTTTATGTATAAATATGACAACCATTTAATATTTATGTTTATAATAAAATCGAAGACTTAATCAATCGAAAGTATAAGTAAATATACATAGCTCAAGGGTTGGTATTTTGTTTTTTTCTTACGACTATGTCCAATTAAAATTGATTACCTTCTCCTTAATTGTCGTCAATGAATGTATTCGCACTTGTGTAACATTAGAAAGGCTTTAAATTTCATTTCGTTCAATTATCACAACAACTCAACAGTTTTTCTTCTATAATGAGCATTTTAAATACAAACGAATATGCATTTTAAGAATGCACCAAACTTTTTATGACGGTCACTTGTTCTTTCTAAAATAATTCAATCGGTTTTGCACTTGCAGAATCAACCCAAGATACTACAAAATGAAAGGATTTTTAATAAAATTTCGAAAACATAAAGTTTTATTTATAATTGATACTATTTGAATTTTAATATCGAGATTTTCGTTACAATCTATTAAAAAAAACATTATAAAAAGTGCCTGATCTAGCGACACTGCGATATCTGCATCGAGTACGCAGTAGTTTCGAGTTCTAGTCCAGCTAGTGAACTTTAGTTGTCACCAAATGGTCTGAATTATCGTAGCACTAAGCATTTATATTTCAGTTCAAATTTTGTTAGAAATTACTTTAAACAAAAATTAAACTATTATAAAAATTATTTGGTAGTTTCTTAGCCTGAATGATGAGTTTAGGACTTTTTTTTCCTTTATGTTATTGTATATAATTTTTTTCTTACATGAATTAAACACTTGTATTCGCATGTATTTAATTTCAAAATGAAAAATTATATTGCAATTAAGAGTTTCAGTTTTGTTTTAGTTAAATGAATTATTTGAAATGAATACTTAAAAATATTCTCATTGAATTTGCATAAAGTAAACAAATGATCAACATTTACCATCTGTTGTTTTTTGGATTTTGTTCATACCATATTACAGAATATATACCTATTCAGGAAAACAAATTAGGCAATCGTTATTTATAATATTAATAGCACTTTCTACTATGCTATTTGTGCTTTTATTATATATTTGTATGAACAAAAATATTGGAGTGACGGGGTTATTGACATTTTTCTTACAAGTTTGTATTTTTCCGTTATGTTAACATTCGATGAGAACATATACATATGTTCATCGTAATCAAAACAAACAAATTAAATCATTGGACTGCAACTGGCAATGACCTTAACATTGGTTGCATGCTACTTTATTCTTCTTAGATACAACCATGATAAATGGTGCGATATCGCAGGATTGTTCTGCAATTAATTTTTTTTTTAAAACTGCGGATTATTATTGGCAGTTTGCATTAGTCACAAATCTATAGTGTGGGCATATATAAGTACAAATCGAAGCGGTTATGATTATCATTCGGAGACCAATCTTCTTTTAGATAGTTTAATACAATTTATCATATTATTTCTTAAGATGGTAAGAAATTATAGCAAATAACAAAACAAAAATTAATTAAAAATACTTAACTTTTCATTTTCAGCACGTTTTCATATTTTATATGTTTACTGCGGTCAGTATTGGTTGTGTTTCTGGGGAACCAAATAAAATTCGGTATTATTTTTAATTGTAAGCAATTTCATAGAGAATAATTTTGTTTTCATTTTGTTAAAAAAATAAAGATCAAAACTACCCAACGAAACTGGAATAAATAGAACAGTTGAATTTAATACGGAGCCTAAATATATGCTACAAAGACGCATGATGTGGCCAGAAATGGAAGAAACTTTCAGCGGCATTGTGGATGGCTTCATGAATAGTGCGCGTACGGTTAACCATATGATAAAGAGCACTTTCTCAGAGATGGAGCCGCCAAAACATTACCAGCAGCCAGCAGCTTCGACCAAAGTTAAAGTTATCATGAAAACACCAAAAAAAGAGAAAAACTTTCATGTATCTCCGAAAGTTGGAACCAATTTATTGAAGATGAGACGGACAAAAACTTTACCAAATCGGAAAAACCCAAATTCGAAGCAGATTTATTTTACAAATAAACCTCACGCAGAAGAGCTAAAGCTGTTAGATGATAAAACCTTACGACAAATTGAAAGAGAGGAGGAAGTCAGGGTCGAGGCAACAATGGCAGCATTTATCCAGAAAAATTCCAATATAAATGTTATAAAAGGTAATCTGAACGAATTTAATGCCTGGAAGCCAATCAGAATGCCCAGCACTGAAAAACCATACATTATTAGTAAATTGCATACGAACGTTTTTGCTGTTGATATTGCTGGTGATCAAAATAAGAGTACATCATCTGCTGCTCTGTATGAAATGACGGAACCCACAGCAGCTGAAACAGCACAATATTCACAACGGTTTAAAATAAGAACAGTAAAGCCGTCTATAAAGCCTTATTCTTCTACGGAATCTAGTCCACCCGATGAACCAAATTACCCAAATTGGTTTAAGCAAAACCTGCATTTGAATGGAGCCGACAAGTACCCATATTATAAAGACAAATCATCCAATCAATTAAGTACAAATTCGGATACAGTGGATTATCGAAATACGGATATAAGCCTAAATCATAAGCCAACAACACAATCCATTGCTGAAAATAAAGACATACCAAGGTATACAAAAAAGATTCCAAAGTCCCAAGAACATAATTATAAGAAAAGAAGTCGAATCGAAGCTGAAAATCTTAATATCTCAAATAGAGGATCTGTAAAATTTTCTAGTTTATCATAACCCTGTGAACATTTCGTAATATAATATATAGGTATTATATAGAAAACAACGAAACATAGAATTAAAAATTAATTTAGAAACGAAATGATCTGTAAATGAGCTTATTTAAAAATATAAATAAATCAATCTGTTTACAAATTTTGCCAATTGACCATATTTACTAGACACGATCCCAGTTGCATAATAATCCGCAAGAAAAATAATACTTTTTATCACAAATAAGAATTTAGTATTTAATGGAATCACAGATGAATAGATTATCTCATCGTCAAAGTGAAAATTCGTTTTTCTTCATAAAATATTTTTCGATGGACAAAAGCAACAAACATTTCAGTTTTTTGTTCATTTTGGTTATCCAACAGTGAAAGTAAAATATTGAGATGAGTTTCAATAAAAACAAACCTTTCATGATATTTTTTAATGCGTTCACTGACCTTACACTTCATATAAATTTGATTGCTTCTAATTTTTACAATATTCACTCCTAATTATAATAGAATTTCTAAAACATTTCCACAATAATAATATACATTTTGGCCATTGAAAGCTTTTACGACACCGCATTTCAATTTGAATTTTACAAGTATAGACAGAAAAACAAAAGACTGAACCAGTTGCGCATCAATATTTCAATTTAATTAAATGGCAACTAATGAACTAGTCCACCTTTCAATTGAAATTCGCTAATTAGTAATATGTTTACTATAAGAATACAAAAAAACTAAGGTATTTCTGATATATTTACTTTAAAAAATCGATTGTCCTTTCCTTTCCGCTAGGAGAAAGTGATTTGTTACGAAACAATCAAGTTTTAAGCTCAAATATACGATAATATTTTTATGCTTTTAACATATCAAGTTATACGAAAATATGCATATAATCTGCATAAAATTTACTTAGTGGACAACATTGCAAATACACTGCATGGTCGATGAGCAACAACCGAAATATTGGCTGGTTCATCTTAAATTATTGTATTAAAATCGCAATGATAAAAGCACACTTGTGGGTGATAAAACAAATTATTAAAAACATATTCTTATCGTGTTATTATTATTATTAAAATTTAAACAGCAAAATAAAGGTACGAATATTTATTGTCTAATAAAACAAGGAATCACCCTTGATACTCGCACGGACGTACGCGCCAATTTGCATGTACAAGTACGCACATGTAACATACACATATGCTTCTGCACAAAACGCAGTCGGTCGATCGCGTGCGAAGAAAATAATCACTGCAAACTTTCTTTGAAGCTTTTTGAGTGGTGGTAGTTTTGGTCCAAATGAACAGCCAAGTACCTGCCGTTTCAATGGTCAATTGAACGGTATCATAAAATACCGATTTTTTTCCCGAAATGAAAGTGAACGTCTGCATACCAACCAACTTTGGCAGTTATTTAATTATTTAATAGAACAGGTTGCGATTTTTATATGTTCGATTCCGCTATGCTGTAAGCAAAATTTTTCAATCATTTAAAAGAAGGATAGTATAATAAATTATGAGTATAGTTATTGCTGCGAGATGAATTTATGAAATATGCAAAGTATGTGCATTTTGCGAACATCTGAAAAAGAAACAATATTTATACTGTAATCAGAATGGATGTACTAAATAATCTATAGACAAATTATACACTTCAAATTGAAAGACCATAAATCAGATCAAAACATTCTTTTACCCTGACAATCAAAAGTATTTACTCAGATTGTTAAAAACAATTAAAAAAGCCTATTCAAAATAAAAAATTATACGAATCGAGGCGGTAGGATAAGAACAACTTTAGAACAATTTTTCGACATAATATAGTTTCGAAATGTGCTAAGATTACTAAAGAACCCCATCTGGCTTCGTTAGATGCCAAGGCAGTTCTATATTCCATTAGCATTTAGTCGCATTTTACGACCTTAAATCGACGAAAAAAATGCCTATTAGAACTAGCGATGATAACTCTAAATCGAAAACAATTGCAATGAGTAAAAAATGTCATCTGATCAATTTATTATTTATATTTTATGCTTAATTCAATTTTTAAGTTCACACAGGATCATATATACCTTTATCTTGTGTTTTATTTCAAGCTCAACAATGCTACCCCACACAACAAAACACTGAAATGTGTGGCAGTACTCCGACGAGAACCAAAAATTCGAAACTAGTCTAGACTTGACCGAACGAATAAATCGCTTGTCGATCTCGTCGCTCGTCAGAATTGTGTGCACTCCTATAAGATTGTGTTGGCTTGGATAACATAAATAAGGCGAATTTTAATGATAGTCTTTATAAGCGGTCAAATAAAATAAAATATTATTTATCTAAACATACACACATGCCAGATGGAATCAAAGAAAATTTAATAGAGATTACTTGGCTTTGGTTTATTTAGCTTAAGTATATGTATGGTAACATATGTGCTTAGTAGCGATTGAAAACATATCCAATATATCTAATATTTATCTTTTCAATTATCGCTAATTCTTAAGAAAGTATTTCTACCTCTAAGAGGTCACCGTACTTTTACTTTCATATAATTATTCTAGAAGCGTAATTTGAATTATTAAAATTTAAATATGCCGAACCAAATTAATATTATATATTGTGTATGAACATTGACCACGAAATTGTGGTAATATTTTAAAAAAACTTTCATTATCAATACAAAATAGTTGTAGTGTCATGATCTGAACCAATATTCATTAATTTTTTAATCAGAGTAATTTGCGAGTGATTCGTGTTATTCGCAATAAAGAAAACTACGAACAATAAAGAAAATATTCACTTAATCCATGCCTAACTAGACAACTGCATTTTTGATGCTAAACTTTGAATAATCGAATATCGAAAACAATTCAATTTAATAGTTAGTGCGACCAAAATTCACATAAACAAAATTTATAAATAAAATAAATATCTTCATTTATAAATACTAATCTACTACTTACGTGTGAAAAAATAACAATTGCCTATTTGGGAATAAGTTTAATTTTATACGAATAAAATTTCTTTTTCTAATAAATTTTCATACGTAACATGCTGGAAAGTGTATTTTGAAAGCTGAGTACTTGAATTAATGCTATCTCAGGCGATCAAATAGTTTTACTTAACTAGAAAAAAATTCATTATCATCCGAAATATTTGAATTTTAATATGAACTTATTAAATTAGAGAAAGTTACCAAGTTTATATGAGGATTATTTACAAAATTTTACCGTCAAAAATCAGTTAATTATTGTATCTTAAAATAACAGTTGCTCTGCTTTAATTAATGCAGAATGCATAGCTATCATAAGTGTTTCGAGAGTATTTTCTCATACTCCATTCACATCATGTTCATTAAATGCGAAAAAAAACACAAATTTCTAATTTACAATACTTTTTGGACATATAAACTGACATTGTCATGCATTCACATATATTTATGTACATATTTATTCGGATGTTTGAAAAAAGAAAGAAAAACTGAAAAATGAAGAAAAATATGTGTAAAAAAAGTTTGTTACGTGTCAACGGATCCAATTTATTTTTTAAAAAATACGAAATTACCAACAACAGTGCAGCATAATTTCTATTATATTTTAATTATGTTGTATGCACTCTGAACATCTTTAATTCACAATGACGCAACTGCGAAAATTTCACTTAAAAGAAAATTGGCAATTTTTCTCTGATAAATATTTACTAATAAATTAATATGCCTGTTTCAACAAAATTAATGATTTTTAAAAGTAAACTCGTATTTCGCTCAATTTATGCGCAATTTTATTTATACATATTTGCCATTATGAATGTATATGTTAGAAGATGAATGGCATAAGGCTATAGGTTCGTTACAAGGGAAAATCATGAATTGTAAGTGGGATGAACTGAACTAAAATGCGTAATGTTCTAAGGATATTTAAAATGTATTAAGGGAAATCTTAAGGTAGGCAATTTACTTGCAATCATCTACCACTAAACTCTCTGTGCAAAGCTTACAAGTACAAGAGGTAAGGGCTTTCTTTAAATGTAAATTGTTTCAGTTTGATTGTGTTTTTCAAAAGATCATGGATCATAAGGAGAGAATGCACTATCGCGTGGACCACTACGATTCATACTAACGCAACATTGCTGTGCTGTTTACTGAAGAGTCCCCACCAATTCTTTACTGAAGTACGAGTAGTCAAACCTGACCATGACCTCTCCAATGAGCCATGATCATAATGGTTGGACGTTATTTTCGTCAGCTTTAAATTTCTTGTACTGGTAGTTAAATAATTTCTCCCACTTCCATTTCCTTCCGCTTTCGATCTCAAGCAAACTTTGATCATTTCACTCTCACTGATAATGACCACGGCTCATCATGTACGTATATATAAGATCACGGTTTGGTTAAGATGATACTGCAATTCATATTTTGAACTCAACCATAGTGAACAGCAAAACAGCTTCCGTATTGGGATTTAAAAAAATATTTTATTGAAGATTCTCAACTAAAGTCACAACATGATCGTTAAATTGTTTGTAAGTGGCATCCTCATTTAAGGATTATTTAGAGATAATATTTGTCGATTAACTAAAATATTAAATTTGTTTAAATATTATAGTTAATTTCTATCTTGGCGACTGGATTTACAACGGCTAAGCCACTGGGATTTGGAAAAGAGCATGTTCACATAAGAATTCATCTTCCAGATATTCATGATGAAGTTCATCACCACAAGGAAGTTGTTGTGCATGGACATGGCCATGAACATGGACACGGTCATGGCGGACATGATGATGTTGGGTTAATTGGCGGACTTGTAGGCAGTTTTATTGGAGGTGGTAGTCATGGAGATCATGGTGGACATGGTGGTCTTGGAGGACACGGTGGACATGGAGGACATATTTCTCATGGTGGTCATGGTGGAATTGGATTCGGTGGTGGATTCGGTGGTGGTCATGGTGGTGGGCATGGAGGTGGACATGGAGGTGGACATGGAGGTGGACATGGAGGTGGATTTGGTGGTCACACTGAAACTATAGCTATTGTCAGCGATGGTCATGGACATGGACATGGCCATGGTCATGGTCACGGTCACGGGTCAGGATACAGAGGCTTTGGCGGCGGTCATGGGGCTGTTTTTTCAGCTGGTAACTTTCTATTAACTTATCATGAAAAGCATTTTTCCTAATCAATTAAGTAAATCTCCAGGAGGCGGACATCATGGTGGTTATGCTGAAGGATTCAGTCACGGTATTGGTCCCGCAGAAACAATAGCTATCATAGATGAAGGACACGGTCACGGCTTCGGTGGTGGTTTTTCAGCTGGCCATGGTTCCGGTTTCTCGAAAGGATTCGGTGGAGGCATATCTGGCGGCATATCTGGAGGACACGGCGGAGGGCATTTAGGTCATGCTGAGACTCTAGCCATTGTTGGAAGCGGACATAGTTCCGGCTATGCTAATGGGTTCAGTCACGGAAATTTCGGCGGTGGTGCTTCTTTCGGAGGAGGTCATGGCGGTGGTGGACATGGCATTGGCAGTGTTGATACTATTGCCATTGTCAATAGTGGCCATTCAAGTGGCCATGATCATGGCTCAATTGGTGGCTTTGGAGGTGGTGGATTCTCTTCACCTGGAGGTTTTAGCGGAATCAATGCAGGAGCCGTCCACGCCGAAACGGTAGCTGCACTTACAAGCCATGGGCACGGCAGCACCGGCCATGTCGTTGGCTTTCCAAGTTCTGGTGGTGATAGTTACACTGGCATTGATAGTTACAGCGCCGGTCACATATCGGGCACCAATGATTCAGGAGGCCATGGAGGATATCATTATCCTGCACCAGGACACCACTAAGCTCTTCCAACCAAATTACAGTATCGTAAGCCAGAGCAGTGCTTTATGGTCTAGTCTAATTTAATTATTAAAAAATCATCAATCGATTAGTTTATTTATAATAACAATAAGATTTTGTCACATTTTGTTACATTTCCTTCATTCAAAGCACCCAAGTTACATACTTAAAGGGTTTCATTGTTATTTTGTTTGTAAGATATTACGTTTTTATTATGTATTAAAATCTACTATACATTCTAAATAAAGTTAAGTAAGAAAAAAAAAACAAAAAAATCCCTTCACTTTCACTCTTAATGTACCATTAATGTAAAAACGACCAAAACGATCATGAATTCTTGATTGAAAGTTTTAATGGATACGTACATTCGAATACCATATAATCATGATCGTTGAGAAAATTTCTTTTGTGACTGCCTGTTACAACATACACATATTGCATGGCCCCGCACTTGGTGTGGAGCATACAGCGATGAAAGGCTTATCGAACACTTTTATGAACGGCTTCGAATTCGAGAGCCAACAATAGCTAATTTGAGGCCTAAAGTTGGCGCGCTTCAATCAGTTTGATCGCTATTATGATTGGAATCTGTTGGCACACGCACAACCAAATACGATTGTACGAGTAAAGCTGGTTGTGCGATAATAGCGGGACAATCGCACATTTGCCCAACTCTCAACTTGTTTTGTGGAGATGTACGGATGCAAATGCATTCTCGAAAGTGTTGGCAATCGATAATGTTGCCCGACAACCTGTTTATAGACAACCGTACAATACTATCGATTATATTCAAATGAAATTTCACTTTCACAGGTTTTCCAACTTTCCGCGGAAGTAAAGTTAGCTGATGGACCGGACGACGGCACATGTTCCGTTTTATTTTCATCTTATAATCGTATATTTGTCATAAAATTAAATTGAAACGAATGAAAGGGAAACTGAAATTCAATATCGAAACAGTAAATTCCAAAAAAACATTCGTTCAACTCTTACATAACTTCTTACACTTTCCTCACTTTTCCAACCATTGCAGACACTGTTAACTAAAATTAATAAGATTCTATTAATATTCGTCTTTTGACCGATCCAATGTGTTGTCTACGGAAATTTTTGAATTTAAAACAACAATAATAATACCAACTGTAAATATTATTTGGTTTTAAAGATCCAGTAGCACAAGTTGATTTTTTAAAAACCTTTTCATTAGTCGTGCTAATTTTTATAATTAATTATTGAATAATACAATATTAAGAAAATTTATTGGATTTTTCATTTTCTACAGATGATTCCTATTTCATAATAATTTAAATAATACTCGTTTCCAAATGAAAACGCTCCTATTTTGAATAAAAATCAAGTCTTTTCAGTAGACATTTTGGTTAAATCGTTAGTTATGGGGAAAAAGTTATCTTAACAAATAAAAATAACGATTGTAATATAGACTAACGAAATGTGACTTTATGATCGAATTGTTATCGAGTCTTGTTTTTTTTAAAATTATCAGGGAAGTTTGTTAAATTTAATGATATATGGTAAAGACCAATTGTAAATATACCATAATTATTAGAGAATAATTTTTAACAACATTAATACTTTTATTTGTGTATATTACAATATACCATATGCTAGATATTTCTAAAGAATTAATTTATCAATATAGAAATTCAACAGTACAATCATTTCAAGAAAGAGACCTATGTGAGTTGGGCTTCAGATTGTACGACTTGATACCAGTTATATCATATTATATTAATGCTTTTTAGATAACTTATTTAATGTTATCTAAAAAGCATCTGGCAATTACTTTAATATTGATTTTTTTTCTTCATTTCCTTAACATTATTTATTTTGCATTAGAGAGAATTATCGTTACATAAATGTGTTTTAATATATTGAGCCGCAATCGTCAAATATGAAATACCTACGTAAGAATTATATTAATTATATGTACTAGAATTATGAAATTTTATGATTTTATATTCAAGTTTCCAATCGCATTGTTTATAAAAAAGAAATCATTTTTAGGGCAAATTTATCACATGATAATAATATAAATAATTTTTTAATAATTTAATTAGCTAATAGATACTTGCGGAGTTTCAATCCTTAAATATAAGTAATCAATGGTGCATATTTTTGTAGCACTACTGCGCTAGTCGCATTAGAAATTAAGTCTCGCCAAAATATATGCAAAATTTTACGAGTTCGAGAATAATTAACCAGTTGAAAAAAATTGAAGCCCAACAATGTGCAATCAGTGTATACAATTAACAGTATGCGAAATTCTGTATACAAACAATCCATACATATTTATGTTAAGAAAATATATATATTCATGACCATAAATAAATCCATATAAATGATATTTTTTAATAACCATTGTAAATTAACATTGTACGAACTCAATGAATGCATGAATTCTAACAATTCCTATATATAGCGCGAGCGCGAGAAAAAGGGAGTTGTAAGCCCTGCCCGTCATTTATAAATTTAATTTTGTAAAATAGGACTTTGTTTGTCTCTATATAAAGTCCTTTAGACATGATCGAGGGGGCATTTTTATAGTACCACGACTATGAGGACATTTGGCGACTTTAAGTTTCGTGTAGATGGGCTTTACCAGTTTCCTAAACGAAGTTGGTCTGTTTTTTTTTGTTTGTTTGTGTGTAAGGTCGCTCAAACAAGAGTCAGAGACCATTTTGTAGCATCATGAGGTAATTTGGCAAAGCAGGTTTGTTTTTATATTTGATCAAGTTATAAAGCAGACTTAAAAGTTAAATAGTTGGATTCAGGAGCTACACAATAGGAATAACCCTACTCACAAGAAAATTTCAAGTTTGCTGATATTCAGTAAATATACTCGTATATGGGATAGTTATCAGGACGCTACAGTATTGGCAGATAAGAACGTGTATGGTTTCCAAAAAAAAGTTATGGATGATCACAGCATGCTCTATACAAATTCTGAGCAATTTCCTGGCTACAATCTCAATAAGGATGTTGAGTAGACTGGATTGTTGGTAATTGGCCCAGTAGATGCTAAAAAAGTCAGCATCTAATGGGCCAATTACCAACAACCCAGTCTACTCAACATCCTTATTGAGATTGTAGCCAGGAAACTATTTGCCAGTTTGTATTTCTCCGTATTGCTAAAAAGGTTGTTTGCCATTCTGTTAATAGGAGTTTATGCAGCCAACCCATAATGCCTCGGCACCCAACTCAACTCGGCACTTCTATCTGAGTAGGCCATGTCGAATCTTGTTGAGTACAGCCTAACTAAAATAGGACTTTTTTTATTTTTTTTTATTTTTATTAATATCTCAAACTACAAATGTATTGAAAGCAGCAAATTTACATCATAAATTAATTTAGAATATTGTGGAGCAATAAAGTGTGAATAACTACACATCGGCGTTTCTCCAACTACCGAGAGTTAGAAAATTCATAGAAATTTTGAGGCAATTTTCTCTTTAGTATACGATGAGCGTTTCCGGGGAGGCAAGTAGAAAATCTAGCTCTTATGAGTGAATTATTCTGATAGGATAAACGGAAATAAAATTTTTGGTAACGGAAAATATACAATTCGCGAACAAAAGGGGACATTATTTGGAACATCAACAATTTTGAGGAGGAACTTGGATTGTAAGGATTGGGTGCGATAGGATTTGCAAAGTTTCGTTGAACCCTAAGAGTTCAATTCCATAGGCCAAAATTGGTTTAATAATTATTAATATATTAAAAGTTGGTTATTTATTGTTAGTTTCCAACGATTGGCCAATAGTCTAAGTTGTTGTAAATAAGTTTCAAGTCTTTTTTGTCTAGTAAGTGAGTTTCAGCTCTTGTCTAGGCGAATTCCTAAGGGTAACACTCAAATACATTCTTGAATAATGTCGCATTTGAGGTATAAGTGAGTTAGTTCCTCTTGGCAAAGAGTGAAAATAATGTGAGCACTCTTTATCTTAAAACTGTATGTCGTAAACCAGAATTGGGGAATGTAGATATAGGATTGTAAATAAGTAGACACTATTGTCAGGATTTTGTTTGAGTTGTAAGTATGGCCGTATCACCGGCATAAGTGGTAATAATAAAAATGAATATAATTTCATATATATACTGAAACTAAAATATTTGTATCGTTATTTTAACAATACTAATATCGCGCCCAAAATATTTTAAAAAAATACAGCTAATTATAAGAAAATGTGTATTTGGCAAGATAGAAATCGACTACCGAGTTTACTAATAAAATAAATTTTCCATTGAAATTGATAAATTTTATTTTTGCATAACACTGAACTTACGTCCATTCCTTTTATCGCATTCATCACTTAGAATTCATCGCAATTAAAAGACAATAGAAATTCGAAAACATATTTTATTTAAATAACAAGTAATTTTATTAATAGCACTATAATTAAACGTACAATTTTACAAGAATGGATGATATTTCTTTCGATTTGAAACCAAGTAGCTTTCGAGCTCGTCATCATCGTCATCCTCGAGCACCTTATGATGATGATGGGTTTCCTTTTGTGGTACAGGAACCGCTACATGAACCTTTTTTATCAATGTTTTCGTATGAATATGCGTATGATGTTTGACAGGCACATGTATTCTTATTCTGATAAAAAAAAATTGTCAAACATTTGCCATTAATTTACGAATTTTATAAAATTTTATAAAAATAAACTCACTTGGCTTTGTCTGGCATCGGTTTACTATTTATCGTATCCATTATAATAAAAGTCAACAAAAATATTACGAACAACTATGGATAGAATAAAAATCAAACCAAATAAAATATATAATTGAAATCGATATAGTTTCTTAGTATGTATAACCTAATAAAAACTTACATTTTGCTTGAGAAAAGCCATTGCGAAAAATATTCTTAATTTGCGTTAAATAAAAGTAAATTGGTATGAATGAAAATCACTAAGGCAATATTGAAAAAATCCACTCAGAGAAACTATAAAACGTCTATTCACTTCACCATACCGTGATAATATGTTTCCAATTTCAGTTCATTTTAAACTTATATATTGAGCCCCGGAGATTCACACTGAATGTTTTGTTGCTTTCGGAATTGAACATAATCTGAACACTTTTCTCTATCTACTAATAACACAATCCAGCATCAGTTAATATACTCGTACTCTGCTCTGTAACCGCCACCATCGTCAAAATACTATTCGATGAGAGATATTTCGAGAAATTATGCTCAGGTTTCACAATTTGATATTACCACGCGATTGGAGATGATAAAACTACTAGATGGCAACAAATAGATGAAAAGTAAATTCATATTAAAATAAGTAGCATAGCTCTTCTAAGCAAGGGGGAACTGATTCAGTCTAGTGAAAAAGTTTCAACTAAGCTTTACCTACAATCAATTATTAAAGACAATAAAAATAACTGTGATTCTTATGTAGTGGTATTAAACATTAATAACTGTCGCATTATGTCTTTTTGCCAAAGAACTGTTAATAATATTGTTAGTAAAAATCTGTATTATACGTGTTTGTGTAAAAATGTAAACACTTTCCAACGTTCCACCAATGAACAAAAAACAATCGACCGACCAGCTTTAATGTCAATTTAATCAGATTGTTATGTTACTTTCTTTGTTGTTAAAAGATGTATATAATCTTGTGCAATTTGGTATAAAAAAACTAGCAAACAATCAAATAACCAAACAAAAATAGATGAATTAGTCAAAAAATGATATTTTTTGTAAACTAAACAAACTACGAATACACTTATACACCGTTTTTACTTGTTTACAATTAATAACAAGATAGACTTTCTTCAAAGTACTAATACCTTTTTGCAATTTTTTATGTACAATATAGATTTAATCTTCTTTTTTTTTAAATTTCAAATGATAATCATATAATTATCAAGTGACACAGTATATTTTCGAAGAAATTTATTATGCCATACATTTTGGCAAGTAAAAGTTTCCTATTCATCTAAAAGTATCATTTAATAAAAGCTGAACCCACTGGAATTTACGTAATCTTAGCAGAAATCTTTGCATTTAAACATAAAATGTTTCTTTCAAAAGTAGTTTTGAGAAATTTCATTTTAATATACTTTTAATAATTCAACTTTTTTACACTTTTGTCAATATTCGATATTAGTTGATAGAAAACATAACTTTTTTATAGAATTTGCATATTTTCTCGTTTTTTTTTAAAAAAAAAAAACTTTACATTTTTAATATGCATAAACTGAAATATTATGGAAATTAAAGAAAATTCTTTATGCAATCAATAACAATAAATTTTTTTGTATTGTATCCTTTCCTTTTTTTATTAAATATATTTAAACTTTAATCGAATATCATTAAGAATACATTAAAGTAAATATGCATATGCATAAAATGTTCAATAAATGTATGTATATATTTTCGAAAGAATGAACTGCAATCTATGAAACTGCCCACTCTAGCTAATTATCGAAAATTCCTAAATAGTCCTTATAAGTTTCTTGGTTTAATCAAAATCTTATTTAATCAAAAAACAAATTTCTTGATTGTAATAAACAAAAATTCGTGTATAAACTATACAATTATTCATAATAACATTACTTCACACTCTATAATGAATTGTTATTATAGTTTTATAGAAAACATATGAAATTTTATATAATTTTTATAACAAAACTATTGTACAAATATTAAAAGTAATACTAATAATAGTAAGTAAATTTAATTCGAAATACACTGTCATAGTTTGTGATAAGACGAATAGTTTATTGTTATAAATGTTTTAAAATTATATATTCAACTAAATACTGTAAATGAACATAAACGAAAATATTTTAATCAGTTTTATTTTCTTGAAATAAATAATAGCTGATTGTTAGTAAATACAATGCCAAATATTCGGATATATACAAATTTGTGTCACGAAAAAAACCAATTGATATAATATAATTTTTCGTTAAGCAATTTAGTGCAATCGTGCCTTATGTCATACTCAAATCTGGTGAACACTTCGTTTCGGATGATTTTCGATATTAAAGGGACAAATGGACCGTTAGATCCATCTTATATGAGAAAAAGATACATAAGCTGCCAAGCACGTTTATCATGTCCGCAACTTGCTCTCGGGCACCTCTTGAAAGAGAAATCTCTTCCGGTAGTCCGCACACAATCGTATTCATTTATGCACAATGCATGCAATTCACGTCTAGAAGAGCAATTCGGACTTAGCTTAATAAGCAGCTTTTCTATGCCATACACAGGCGCATCCACTTATGTTCTTATATGTAGTGCACCAGCGTTTTGCATAGTCACTAGAAATCGAGGAGTATATACAAACATATGTGCGCCGGTTAGACTACTAAATACTGAGAAATATACAAACTTTATTGCAACTTTCACTCTCAATGCAGTGCCAAAGCCAATCAAAGCCAAACATTGGCAAAAAGGAATAGGAAGATTGAGCCGCTGCGATAGAGGTGGAACTACATCGAATCAGATTACGCCATTGACATTGGCTACTGCCAATTTAGTACACCGAAGTACGAGTACAATGATCCCGTATTAATGTTTACAATCGTAGATATGCACGGCTTACTCTTGCCGATATAGCAATGACCTCAAACTGATTATGAAGGAGACGGTACTATTGCAAAGTACGACCAGCAGACAGACACTTTTGCTTTCAATAAACGACTAGGAGAATGTGTATAAAAAATGATTGACCAATATTTTATTGCTTATTGGTATTTCCATAACACACAGACAGGGAACACTGATGTAATATTTCTACTATAAAACGATCGTTTTTTTTGAATATGTTATCAATAATAATGACTAATTAATTATGCTCTGATGCGATCAAATAAATCAGTTATGTCTGATAGTTATAAGAGTAACGTGGAAATTCTTAAATTGAGGACATTTCGTTATAAATTAATTTCTACCAATAACATATACTAAAAGGTTATCCATTTCGTGGTCTCGAACGTACAGCACTGACATTTGACAGCTGTTGATTAGATATATTCGTTAAGGTGCATTTGTTTAGTTTAAGATCTGCTATTTAATATTATGGGTTGTTTAATCAACAAACAATTCGTTTAAATTGTAAAAATTCTACAAAAGTGGTGATTCTGCTGTAGCAAAATTTCGCCATTTAAGAAAGAAAATGTTCTTCAGCAATGTGGCTCATTTCTTGCTCGGTAGATAACATACGTCAATAAGTAAAATTGCACATATGTGTATATCTGGCTTTGAAAACCTACAAGTGACAGTGGAGAAGTTATTCTATCCGCGAAAAGTTACCGTCTGCTGTGCATTTTGGTCTAAAGGTGTCATTGGCCCATATTTCTTTGAATATAAAGGAGGAGAAACCGATGTTTTATTACCCTGAACTTGAAGATTTCTATGTAAGGTTGCACAAAAAATCCTGTTCAAGCAGACAATTTTCGAAACTATAAATCATGTAAAAACCACCATCTGCGGAGTAATGGCCGAATTAAAGCCCGAAATGAGTGAAAAAGTTAATAAAAAATACCTCAAAAGGATCAATTCTTGAAAAAAGACTAATGGTGACAATTTGAATAATGTTATTAGTTTACAATATGGCAAGGTTTACGCAATATAATGAAATAAAAATCTGAATTTATAAGTTTATTTTATTTAACATTATTTTCCAAAGCAGAAATTGGAAAATGTCATACAAATATAAGGGAAAAATAAACTATTTCATAAAATTATTGAATTAAAATATGAATGCTGTGCTTTTTCAATGTGAAAAAAATTCGATTTACATTCAAAATATTACCTCAAATTCTTACATTGTACTCCTCTAACTATGCAATTTCTTAACGTTTTCAGAAAGTTCATAGTAAAAACCGAACATAATAATTTACAACAATCGAAAAGTCCAAATATCACAAAACAAAGTTTGAATTTATAGAAAGCAACAAAAATCTTGATTAATTATCGTTAATCATATTGTTTAAAAAATCAATTTTCGATTATAAATTCCATCTAATAGAAAATATATTTCATTTTCTACAATATTACGTGCATCGCATAAAATATTCGACGACATATAAATATAATGCAAAACTTTCCCATCAAAAATGTTTAATTTAGGACCTTTACCACGATGGGATTAATTTAATGTATGTATGCATAAAAATTCGGTTTGAAATTTAAATAAATTCATGATCAAAGTCGATGCAATACAGTCTGTAAGAGCGATTTTGTATAGAGCAATTTGTCACTACTTCAGCACCACGACCTTGAAGGCCATTTGAAGATCGTCAGATGCTAACGTGTCATAAATGGACGTATTATCAAAAATTAATTACAATTTAGTAAAATAAGTTCACAAGATGGAATGATTAATTATGTAGTAAAGAGTCTTTAGTTTATATTTTGTCAGTAAGACCAAGCAATTTTGGCAGATGAAATATTGAAGGTTATTAAACAGGAAGTCGGGTGTTTGCGCAATATGATCAATTATAATCCTGAGAAGTTTTATTATTCAGAACTTTTGATTGGTTGCTGAATATATATATAGGCCGAAAAATAGAGCTTAAAAAAATGGGAAATAGAGAAATAATGTGTTGAGAGAAAAGGCTAGGTTTGAAGTCTGTCTTCTCCACCATTTCTCCATTTCTGAGTTTGTCCCTTGAGCAGTAGGGGCATGTCGGATATGGCCATAAATGTTGGTCCTTGTAGTGCATATTTTGAGTATGTTTATTATTAAACAAAAGGTAGCGAACACATCGAATATGTTTATTATTAAACAAAAGGTAGCGAATGAGGTCCAGTATAAATGATAATGTTGCTAAAAGTATTTCACTGATGGGCATTAAAAGATGCTCTATCAATGGCAACATCTGTCGGCCCAAAGTTCGACATAATAGGACGCTACTTTAAAAGGAAAAATACCGTATGCCTCCTCACAGAAACGGTCGCCCATGAAAATATTATTGTATTTTCTATCTAATTCAGGCATTTCAAGATAAGTTTCCTGTATAGGAGCAAGTCAGTTTTTATTTTCCTAGTTATGCATACATATATATGAGAGCGCTGTTGTATGGCTCCTAATGAATAGGCAATAATTCAATTCATTTCTTCTGCAGCCTATATATATGTAAGCATTTTGTGCAGTTTATTATGCGTTTGCATAACGTATTATATATGTTCAAATAACGAATATCGAAAATTATTACAAAATAAATAATTGTAGATATTACAGAAATAATACATTGTACAGCGTGTAGTATATAAATAGTAAGCTTTATGTAATTAATTGTTATGAAAACTAAAAAAAACTGATTAAATTTAATATAAAATCCTTTTTTTTCCATTACGTGAACGGCGTTTGATAATTTCCTTATACGCGATATTATCTAAATCACATAGTCAATTTGATTTATTTGCATGAATGACTTTATGTTATACAATTAAGTCGGTATATGCCAAAAGAAGTATAATTTGTAAAAATGATAAAAGATACAAAAATGTATTTTCAAAAATTGCAATATTACTTTATACATATGTATGTACGTAGATGGTTTTGTGCATTCGCAAAGTACATTAATTGTGGTTAACTTGCACTCAATAGTATGCAGATAGTTAATGTAAACAACAGCGAATAAATATAATAAAAATGTAAAAATTTCTTTAACAAATCGAATAATTTGCGAACGAGTATATGCTCTATTAGCATTAATATCGGATTTAGGATAGAAATGTTCAAAAAAATACAAAGAGTATGTCGTGACATAAATTTTCTTTCCTCTTAATAACATACGAGTATGTATGTACCAATATGTACGTTTATTAAAAATTAACAAATACATTACACGTTCAAATTAAATAATTGCTTATTAAATTTTTTGTTTTCTCTAGTAAGTTATTGAAAAAATCCAATCAAATGTGATTTAGTGAGCAAAACCAGAATTATCCAAACTGAGTCAAATTATATAATTTCATAAAATTTACCATGTAAAATAGTATTTTTTTCGTTTCTATTTTTTTTAATTTCATAATTTTAAGCTGTTAAGTCTGACATCAAAGTTTGTTACCAATCAACATAAACATTTGTTTCAATTAAAATATCAAAGTTTAATCTATAACTTAACGAATATTCTAATTATCTATTCCATAAGTTTTAACGCAGGTTATTCTATAACTTAACGAATATTCTAATTATCTATTCCATAAGTTTTAAAATTTTTGATTATATTGTTTTTATTTCTTTAAAATTTACACTTTAAATATAATTTATATTAACAGCCAAAACTAATATTGTAAGTGAATGGATTTTTATGTATATTGAGCAAAAGTTTATATAATATAGTAAGAAAAACGTTTACCAAAAATATTTTTAAACAGGTGGATGCGTTTTCCCAATCTGAAGGTAAACTTATTATAAAATAGCTTTGGAACTGCAGCAGAAAATTGTCTTTATTGATGAACTTCATCGAGTGATAAGAAATTTCATTAATCCAACAACTCGTCCTACTTTTGTTGACATTTCTTTTGTTACGTCAATATTTTGCAAAAAAACATTCACTATTTTTCAGATATTATGAAATTGTCCAATTCTTTTACGATTGGATATCGATTGGTAATATTATTTTTACTAATTTTTAAGTAAGATATACTATTTGCAAAGATGCTTGCTTGCTTGATTCATATTTATGTAATACGTTGTTTCTTTTCAATGGTATACAATAATAAATTTAAAAACATATCTTAAAGGATATATACCATCTATATTTGTAAATTATGGGAAATTTATTTAAATGTAATTTATTAAAAAACAAATAAAAAATTTGATACTCTAAAATAAGTTTCGTCAATTTGAAACTATATGTGGAAAATTTTTACTGATTATTTATCAGTAAAAATTTTCCACATATAGTAACAGTTATGCAAATGAGTGTAAATTTGAAACTGTTTAGGCAACTAAAACTAAGATCATAGATTTTTAACTTTCTGCAACAGAACGCGATCTGGCCTTTCATATTAATTGATTTTATGTATATAGTATTTATTATAAATATCTAAAAAATTGAAGATTTACAAATTATTATAGTTTACTGAAGTAAGGTAAGCAAATCAAAGCAAGTACGTTAAATTATTACCAGATTTATTAGCTAAAAAATGTGTATTGTTATAAATTACTTAACGTGAAAATAGTAAAAATGTATTATATTTTCAATTCATAGAAACCACCATATGTACTTAATCAAATATGAATTTTATGCAATAATTAATTATAAACAATTTACAATTTGGTTACATAAAGTTAAAGTCTGTCTTGTATATAGTATTCAGACAAAACTTATAAAAATATTATATGCTAAGTGGAATTGCTTTCAATTGGATTTACTAGTTAGTGATCACTACAATTTAAATTGTTAAAAACTAACAATTATATAAGTTCGAGGTGCATTAAAGCACAAAACGCACGTAATCTGATTCAGGTATCTCGGACTTCAGCTTTTCTATTGTATATTATTTCACCAGATAAACAATGGTAAACTAAATTGATCTACATATCAGTAGTTATCTATGTATGTATGGAGCTGTGTCTATGGATTGTTATCTTCTCGTACTTAAATGTCCACTCGCAAGGATGACACAATTCTTGGTAATGGTCTATGCCAAATATTGTTTTGTTTACATAATACTCACTGATGAACACGACTACGATTTACTTCTTGATGCCAAGTTATACAAATATTATTAATTTGAATAATCTTTGGAACAAAAATATTTAATCGCATAGATGATCACCAAAAGACTTAAATGTTTTATAAAATTTATCAACTAAGAGTACTTAAATTATACGTAAATGGGTAAAAAGAAAATTAAATATTTGATTTGCCCCCCTCGCACACATTTGAATTTGAACTGAATAATTTTTATGGTTTTAATTTTTTTTTCTTTGAATTTTTTATTGTAACGAGAAGACGTACACGAACAAATTAAATTTTGCATATTTTCTCTTGTTTATGAATTCCCGCCAGCACGAAAATGACGACGCACATTGATTGAATTTATATATGCCAGAAAAACACTATCGATCAGAAAATGTTCATTAACTAACAGAAAATGCACTCGGAAACTGGAGTTTCCGTCATGCGACAACCATTTATCCCCGCAAATCCCCTTATACACGTAT
Source organism: Atherix ibis (assembly GCA_958298945.1). Lineage (NCBI taxonomy): Eukaryota > Metazoa > Arthropoda > Insecta > Diptera > Athericidae > Atherix > Atherix ibis. The sequence goes on along the minus strand of OY282607.1, from coordinate 473,468 downwards.
GATCGCACACGATTATCTGAATACGAGTACGTGCAAATGTTTACATTTATCCATTGACAAATGTGTGTGGGCACGTCTGTGTATTCGCAGAAAACGTAATAAATAGCAAATAATAAAATCAAAAGTGATAAAGGTACGAGTATTAGATATGAAATCGATTAATATTCTGCGATGAGTCCTTTTTTAAATAGTTATCATCAAATTTATTATTGCAAATAAAATTGAGAACACGCATACATAGGCGCTGCTCAATTTCGCAATAAACAAACTTGGTTGTTCGTCAAGGAAGTAGTTGATATGTTATTATTTAACGAGTCGATGCAATAATATTCTCCTTAAATGGAAACACATCTTTCATGCCTAAACTCACGAGTATATGCTAAGCTCTAATGTACAGTACTTTTAATCCTACAGCTTACCTAACGTCTTATTGAAAAACTAGTTTACAATCTCTGCAATCGCATATCCTGAATTCCGAGTTCACTTCCTGCTCTCACGTACCATATTTTCTCTATTACATATAATACCTGATCGCCGGGAAACCGAAGTAAACAGCGAATGCCTACGAACTATTAAATACCGAATAGGTCAACCCATGTAACGGGACGGAGAGAAATTCTCAATCCAGAATTCTCTCCCCAAATACGTATATTAGCATAACTTTACAAAAACGAAAGTGTAACTTCCACATTCTTTTAGCACCACTCCTTGTATGCTAGACGAAAGCTGCGTTTAATAGGTAAAAATTACCTCCACCCATTGTTATGCATTTAAGTAGCAGTCAATCGAACACTGTTAGTTACACGCATAAAAATGTCCAGTTTGCTTTCTATTCTTACATGTAAAAAATAATTCAATTCAAATGTATGAATATAAATAGCACTTTTTCCATTCGTACGACTACACGGAGATACGATTTTGTTTCTACTATGACAGCAAGTCGTATTAAATCATCACTGTCCGGGAATATTATATTCGTAATTAATGTAATTAATACCAAATATGAATGAGGATACAAAATGAGTAAAATGTTGAAAAAAATTAATAACAGATTTTCGAATTGATGCATAAAATATTTCAACACGTTAGGATGAACTCTTATTCATTTGCAGATGGACGACCAGAAAAAAAAATGAATTCAGATTTTATATTGAAAAGATAAAGTTACGAAAATAATCACGATATTGGCGAACTGCCAAGTACATACACATACACATTTAAAAGTTTATATAATAAAAAATTAAGACAGTATAATCTTCAAAAAAAAATCTAAAAACAAAAAAAAACACTATCATTTGTATGCTAAAATGTCTGGCCTCATAATTTTTTTAACGCTTCGTGATTTTGATTTTTTTAAGTTAGTAAAGTTTTTTAGGGGAAGTGCAACAACTCTACGCATAATGCACAAGATTATGCCATACGCACAAATTACGTGATAATCGCGTTCGTATGAATATTCTCGCACATATGGTATGTACCTATACACACTTGTGTAGGCACAGAAAAGTAGTGGAGAGCGTGTGACTACCGGTGCAAGTAAAAAAATATTATATTATAGAGTAAGCAATGAGATAATTTAGGAAATATAGAAAATAAAAAATATTTAGGAAAAACGATCCATTAATTCGATTGATAGTTAGTGGGGTTGGCAGGTTGCAAGTTGAAGACATTTGTGGTAGTAGGGCACCTTATCGTCTGGATAATTATGGCGATTTCGTCGCATCACCGCACAATGCTCTACTCAGAGTAGCAAGCCTGGCCAAGAAATTTTTCTACGCTTTTGTATATAAATGAGATCAACCTGCAAAATGGACATCATAATCCGTTAAGACCGCCGGGTGAACAGTTCAAAATAACTACCATAAAAAGTTAACACTTGACGTTTTGTTTAGAAAATCAGATCAACCGCAATTATCTTAAAACAAAAATGAATACCGTACAAGTTTTTGTAAGTTTTAATGTGTTTTATGTGCTATTATTATCGATATTTTTATTGTTTATTTGATTTACTAAAATATAAGAGTATAGATAGTGAATAGTTAATAGTTGATCAATTTAAAAATTCAAATTTTTCGATGAAATCTTATAAAAATCGTTTATCTAACATATTGTGCATTGATATAGCGTTTAAATTGTTTCAGGCCATCTTCGCCTTATGCTTCATTGGATTCGTCTCAGCTGCACCAAAGCCAGAACCAGAACCAGGATTTTTTGGAAAGAAACAGTAAGGCTTTCTATTATTTTTTGTAGTTTGTTTACAACTTAACCATATTCATAGTACAGATAAAGACACTTTCATATATGAAAATTTGTAGGGATAAAAGTAAAATATTTGTTTTTTAGTGAACATTTTCTAATCCACGTTCCTTACAAAGTCCATACTATCCATCACCATCATGTTGAGAAAATCCCGATCTATAAGGAAGTTCCTGTTATTAAACATGTACCGATTATAAAAGAGGTGCACGTACCTGTTGTGAAGGAAGTTCATGTACCAGTTCATGTTGAGCATGAGCACAAAGGATGGTCATCTGATTGGTACTGATTCCAATGCTTCTAGCAAATATATGCTACCCCTAGTTATAGTTGTAAATATTTTTACTACAAGCTTTTATAATAATTAACTTTATTGAAATTGTACAATACTTTGTTATGAAATAAATATTTTTTTGTATAAAAACACGTTTCATTTACTTCCAAATAATATATATAATTTACCATTAGTAATAATATTTATTTTAAATAATAATGAAAACCACAAAAAATAAACAATTATCAATATTTATAGAAATCTGTTAAATTTTGAAGAACGCATTTCATGTTAATAAAATGCTCCCTTATGATTAATTTTGAGTTTTGTATTGTTTATTTAAAAAATTCTGAATTTCTTGATATTGAATTTGATGCTCCCAGTATTCACAGAACTTACAAATTGACGCAGTTTACAATTGATTTATAAATGAAAACATATCCATTTGTAAATCAATTGTAAGTTATAAATACTAACCCAAAAATTGAGAATAGGCTTTATTATTATGATTCGCATTTATTATTTATCATTGCCAAAATTTGCTATTAGTTTTAAATTAATATTATTACTGAAAACCATTGTTTTGGCAATTTTGTCCTTAACCAGTATCGGACTTGTTTTGCTCACTATACGCATTTTTATTAGTGTCACTACAATTATTCCTTTGAGAGGAAAAATAATTGAAAAACATTTAAAAACTATCATACTAACGTAACAAATAAATGATCGTATACTATAATAATAAAATTATCTTTTTCAAAATATAAGCGGTAAAAAATTATATAATTTTATCAATATTCTATATATAGGAATTATTCAATTCATATTATTAATTATTTTATAATTATTAGAAAATTTATAATTAATTTGATAAACAAAATTCCTGTATTATAAGTAATATGAATTATAATTTCAATTAAATACGTTTTTAATTTCTGTTTTCACAAAATTTATTAATACGAGTATAAATTAAGGATATATAATTACAAATACGGTTTCTTATAACCGAAAGGACCAAATAGTACGTTTATATAATTAGTTTTGTTAATAGAACTTGAAAACATTTATTTGCGCATAAAATATGCACATATGTAAACAATAGAATAAAAAAATCTTATCTTGTTTTAAGAAAACAAGGATTTTAATTATTATTTTTCGTTAGTGTGGCAAAATAAATTTGTTGTTCATAATGTATTTATATTTATAAATTTGTTGTCCATAATGCTTACTAAAGCAAAATAGATAAAATTTGGAAGTTTTTGCCAATATCTGGAATGAAATAAAAACAACAATAAGGTAGAACCCAAAAAATTTTCAAGTTTTGTCTCCAAAGGGAGGAAGAAGGGAAATTAGGAATTAATTGAAAGTAAAATTAATTAATTTAGTTGGTAATTATAAATCAACTAACTTAGTTAAGTAATTTGGATGAAAGGTGTAAGTACGCACGCTTGATTCATCGCTAAATAAAAAAAACGCATAATTTCGATAGAAGTTGAACATGCTTATAAATAGAAGTGCGTGTATATTTTTAAATTTAAAAATTTTAAGTTTTACAGAACAGATCGCAAATTGAATAAAATAATCGCAAATTTTAAAAATTATCATTTGAAAAATTAACATTTTAATATATTTTGCAAAAACCGCATTTTTAAAACTTCGAAATGACACAAAAACGAAAATTAAAAAAAAAAACAAAATTACTTCCCGGACAACCTAATACAGAGAGATAAACATTTGAACTGTGCTACAGACAAACAGACAGGTGCAGCAAAATAATGCAGTTTAATGCACCCTGCCGGTTACTTCCGCATGCAGATATTTCCTTTAACAAAATGTCCTTATAACATAAAAGGGACGAGAACAAGTAATTTTATAGCAGCTTTTCGAGTATTCCCAGCAAAGAAGATACAAAAAATATTACTTCCCGGACAACCCAATACAGACAGACAGACATTTGAACTGTAATGCAGTTTAATGCACCCTGCCGGTTACTTCCGCATGCAGATATTTCCTTTAACAAAATGTCCTTATAACATAAAAGGGACGAGAACAAGTAATTTTATAGCAGCTTTTCGAGTATTCCCAGCAAAGAAGATACAAAAAATATTACTTCCCGGACAACCCAATACAGACAGACAGACATTTGAACTGTAATGCAGTTTAATGCACCCTGCCGGTTACTTCCGCATGCAGATATTTCCTTTAACAAAATGTCCTTATAACATAAAAGGGACGAGAACAAGTAATTTTATAGCAGCTTTTCGAGTATTCCCAGCAAAGAAGATACAAAAAATATTACTTCCCGGACAACCCAATACAGACAGACAGACATTTGAACTGTAATGCAGTTTAATGCACCCTGCCGGTTACTTCCGCATGCAGATATTTCCTTTAACAAAATGTCCTTATAACATAAAAGGGACGAGAACAAGTAATTTTATAGCAGCTTTTCGAGTATTCCCAGCAAAGAAGATACAAAAATGACGACGTTTTTTCAAAATCCGTAATTAAGGGTGTTTTTAAAAAAATAAAAAATACACATAGGTGTAGGAGAAATAGTTTTATAGTTTTACATCCAAAGGGGGGCGGGGGTATCCAATTTGAGGAGTAAAAAAGAAAATTAGTTAAATTAGTTTAAATTAGCAAACTGAAAACCAAAAAACCTTGTAAGTCGATAACAGTTTCAATCTGGTTTGTAACTTTGATAATATTAATCAGAATTGTTTTTTAGTTCGTTCGAATCTTTGATAAACTGATGTAAGTTTTCTTTGGATGGGAAAGGTGTAAGTACGCACTCTTGTGTCATCGCTAAATATTCGCATATTTTTTGTATAAGATTTAGACGTTTTTGCAAAATCTGGGAAAAAAGGTGTTTGTCTGTAATAAAATAATTTTCGAAATTCTTTTATATAAAACTATTTTCAAAGGTACACTTGTAATATTCAAACTGAAGAAAAGTGCCATCTTTTTGTAGCACCGCTACAATCACATATAATATTGTCTTAGGCCGCTGCGACTAAACAAAAGAAACATTTGTACTGTTTAAACAATAATATAAATAATGCGCCTATATATAGTCACGTGTTGAATCAGTTATTTCCTTGTTATAAGGTATAATATCAATAACGAATAACGGTCGGAACAAATCTATTTAAAGCAAAATTTGTCCAAAAGGTTTCTTTGAAGCCCATACATTTTGGAGCTAGCAAATTTCGTAATGTATGACATACTAAATCTATATAGGTAATCGTTTTATTATAGTTGATATAAACGCCTATTGTTCTTCTAATTAGTTAAAAATATTTTAGTTATTTTTTCGCTGATAATTGAAAAAGCACATACTCGTATTCTTATTAACAATTAATAATAAATATGTCATAAAATTTACTCGAAAATCATTAACAATATTTCGAATATTATAAAACAAAATAAATGTATTTAGATATTATACGAGTATATAAATCATAAATTCAACTATTTCCAATATGGTAACGTAATATTGAATGAATAAGTATCGCATAGTTTTTATTCATAATTACACTCAGCAATACATTTAATAAAAGTAATCTCTCCATTTCAAGTATCATAAAAAAACGATATTGTATAAAAATGATAAACTTGTAATCGATTAAATCTAAATATTAAATTAACAATGAAAACTATTAATTATATAGGAACATTGTAACATTTAGCATCTTTTTTCCATTGATAAGCAATTTTAACTGAATAAGTGAAATTCGATGATTCACTAAACTTAAATAAGACACAAGAATTTTTTTCGATTTCAAAATAAATGTGCACGGGTATTTATATATAATTTGTCAAAATTGATAACCAACAGCAAAATAAAAATTTTCGATAAAGTTACATGTACGTGACTTAAAAATAAACCAAATAACTTACTATGAATAATTACGTTATTTAAAGACTTGTCTAAAGTTGATGAAGTCCAAATATGAACATTTTTCATATTATTTTTGTAAGGAAGTATATTCTGTTAAAATTTAGCAAAATTAATGACTAATATCAAGCTAACAACGCATGACTAAATAAAGCAAATCTCGCTGAAGGCGAAAGTCTTGAATTAATTATAAGACAAGAAACAACAAAGCAGTAATAAGTTGTTCTGCAGCCCTTATATATTTAGATAAAAACAAGTTAATTATATAAAATAAAATTCCCAATATTTATGAAACTGAAACTTGAATTATTTCTTAACTATTCAACTAAATTTTATAACACTGATAGTTATTATAAAATAAATATATTTTCGTAGAAGAACTACAACACTATGAATATTTAGGTGAATAAAAATGAAATTGTATTTGCTTATACTTATAGTAACACAATTTTAATGATTTTCTATTTTAAAATTCGTTCAGCTCTTCGCAATCGTTTTATCCAAAAGTACAAAATAAATAAAGGACATGGCTCAGTGATTGTTGTACCAAGTTATACAAAATGATAACGAACTTTTTGCTCAAGACACTCGTACAAAAAAATAAAGAAATGACCACTGATCCATCGTGTTCTCCTACATTATCGCAAGTATTAAATTTAATGCTGAAGTTTTGAAATGCTACAAAAATACTACCTCATCGTATTATCCATTAAATCATAAAATCTAGATCAGCTATTTACACGAAACGTGAAGGTGAACACATCCGCAAAACCATTACTTAATCAATAAACGTTAACTGCTTGACAAGTAGATGATATAAGCTATGGCACAATTCACTCAGAGTGCTTAAGGCAGAGCCACTTCGCTAAGGTAAAGAAGAATCGAAATAAAAATTATAAATATGCACAAATGCTAATATACCCATCTGTGTACGTATGAATATAATTAAAAACTTTCCGAAAATGATTTTATTAATAATGTACTAGACAAGGCCACCGATCGGCCTTTGAGTTCAGCAATGCAGTGCCGCCCAAGACCCCGCACGCTTCAGAGCACTTATCCAATTTCGTTTAGTTAATATGTACTTTCTGCGCTGCGCTCTCTGCTCTCTGCTCCTTGTTTTCTACTTTCTTCTCGCAGTATCTCCACTTCACCCGCGATAATAAGATAGATGTTTTGCCGCTTTCCTCTTCGATTCGAGTTTATAATGATGCCGTAACTGATGTAAATCAGTATACCAGTAGCGTAACTCGTCCATAATTATTTCCACTCGTTCATAAGTATTCTTTACATTTTTCTACAAAGCTTTTTACACTCTACGTTGTCACAAAGAAGTTAAAAATTACTCACACCTACTTTGTTATGTTAATGCCTGAATATTAGTCGTTTTAGAAAACGTGCGCTCCGTGCATTGTATTTTCATTACTTCTTCCAAATTATTTTTCTTTCACAAAATAAGCAAAACCATAAACTAAGCGAAAATAATACACCAAATGCATAGTGCCTCTTATGAATTGAAAATACCTGTAAATAATTGGCAATGAGTTCTCTCTTGACAAATATCGTGAATTGTACTTATAAAATGAACAAATAATTACGAATGGAGAAGAGTCTTGCATTTTCTATTTATAGACTATTTCTTTTTTTGCGCCTTATTATTTTTAAAATTTTATAAAATTTGATAAAAGTGTCATATACTTGTACGTTCATGCATATAATAAATATATGGAAATATTAAATAAACTGCTACTAATAGCTGGCTCCTGCGATTCGCAACAAGTGGTCGTCCACTTTCCCCGTACAGACTTTGAAAAAATATTTAGTATATGGAATTTTACTCACGCAGTGCAAAATTATGTCGGAAATTTTGTTATGAAATTCAAGGAAACGATGTTATTCTATCAGTGATTTGAAATTAATTGCGAGTTGTGGGCGCACTGCACACCAAATAGTAAATAGTGCATTTCAACGATTTTCGTCTATTTTCATCATTTCACTTTTCTGCAGTTATAACACTGAATACATAATTGGTTTTCTAAGTATTAAAAGTCATGTCTAAATGAACTTATGATTATGATTCCGATTACATAATATACCACATTTTGTATGTTCGTCCACTTTTCAAATTTATATAGTCATACTTAAATTTAACAAATGCATACAATTATAAAAGTCCTATGAAAAAAATTTCTAAAAACAAAAAGTAAATAAATAAATAACTCAACAATATAATTTCTTCCGTATGCACTAAAAGTTGCTCGTCCAAATCTTGGAAGACGGCTCAGTTCAACTTGTTACTCTGGCGACGATACTTCACGTTACCCTGTCGTCCGTCCGGTTTATGGTATGTTCCTTAAGACTTTCTAAAAAGATCTTCGAAATGATCACGAACTAGTAAAGTTTTCCTTATATTGATAGGAACTTAATTTCCGTATCATCATAAGTTGATGCCGCAGTAAAGAGGTTTTATTGCTTTTCGTAAAAGTAGAGAAATTTTGCACATTAAGATAACGTACGCGTCAAAGTCACCATAATATAAACCAGCTTTCAATTTTCAATCACTTCATCTAGTCCACCCGATAGAAGTGTGCGTACTATGGGACTTCCTTTCACAATCGTTACCAAACGCATTTCTTAAAAAGATGAACAAATTATTATTATACGTATGATAAACGCATTTGCTTTTTATGCGTAGTGGCCATTAGTTTCTATAATTGATTTATTTATATAATGATAAAATTGAAATTACATAAACTAAGATTAATTAAACCGAAAGTCAAGAGATTATTTTGGAAGAGAAATCCGCTGTTATAAATGCGTAGTCCTACAAGCATACGTGTATATATATATATACATACTGAAACGTATCAGTACAAACAATATTTAGGCATCCTGGCTTTTCAGTTTATAGTAAATATAATTTCAAAAACTCCACAAATCATAAGTATGACTCTATTACATCGTATTTTTGATTAATTGTTTATTGAAATAATTTTGGGAATTAGAGTTAATGAAAATACTCGCTTAATGATAAATTGTACAATTATTGTATTATATATATGTGAAGATAACCCGCGTTCATCTTCACATATATATAATACAATTTTTATCCACCACGGCCTTAAACTAAAAAAAATTATTGAAAAAAACCAACATTAAAAGTATAAGTATTTAAAGAGTTTTCCTAGTTCTGTTAGCTAAGCAAGTTAAATTCCATAAGCTATAGTAAAAAATACAATAACTAATTAGCAAGTAAATTTCTTTCTTTTTCTTTTATTAGTTTGGATTTTTGCGGTAAAAATAAAACAGAACAAAAAACAATATGGTAATTCGCTCTTTTGTTATCTATTATATACTTAAGTACAAAGGTAAATTTTTAAATTGCTTCAAATTGACTGTATATTTTCGAATCATGTACAGATTTCCTTAAAAGAATTCCACTATTGTTCATGTACATATAAATGTACACATATGTACATTTACGCATTCAAGTGCCACTTCAATTTTTTAACATGTGCCTTTAGATTAATTAAATATCCAAAAATTATACATTATAGAAATTCAGTCAAATATATTATTATTATTATTATTATTATTATTATTATTATTATTAAGGTTATTTGTACTGAATTGTAAATTCTTAACCCCACGGCTATGTCACTAGATGGATTCGAACTGAAGACTACTGCGAATAATAAAAATTTCTTCATTGATACATAAATAAGCTCTAGCAACAAAATCGTACAGAAAACTATTAATTAATCTTAATTTTCATAATTTATTTACTTTGTAAATTAAAATTAATTTATAACGGAATGCGCGCTTATTATGAGTCATAAAAACTAAAAAAATTAATAAAAATCTATTCAACTTAAAACAATAGAAAGGATAATCGTCACAAAAAAATTAAACTTTTTAATAAAGCTTTATTAAACTTTTTAATAAAGCTTTAATTAAAAATATAACAGGAGCTAAATAAAGTTACTGAAGTAGAAAAGATATTAAAAATAATAAATGATTATAAATACTGTGCGGAAACGTTCTATAAGAAAATGGCATATTCTTAGACCATGACAATCAAATAGAATGGCATTTTGGAATCTATCATTTTCTGGTAGCATATAATAAGTCTTTGGTTTCCTCAATGAAATCATTCAAATAATCATATTACTAGTAAATAAAATATTTCGGTGGGGATTATTTACAATCAATAATGTCAAATTGTATCTAATTTAGCTAATCATTTTATCTATTAATTTAGTTCTTTTAGATCCTCTTTAGTTTCCGCCGAACATATTGCAATAACATTCAAAAGTTATAAAAAGTTTTTGTTGGTACTCACCAAAAGTGGCAATTGAAGACCTTGATACCTTCTAAGTCAACCCATATTACCAGTATAATTCATAAATGAAGATGAGAACAGGTAAAATGAACTGCAATAGCATAAATATTGAGCAGGAAAACTTTCGCCTATTAGTTGCATATTTATATTGTTAAGAATAAAAATGTTCACTTTCGTTCTCTTCCTTGGAATGCAGTTTGAGCTCATACAGGTAACCACAGCTAAATGCATAGGTAACTGAATAATCGGGTACCGACCTACGGTGGAACTATGATCAAAATAATTTTACGAGTATTTATTGCAGATATGCACATCACTCAGCAATAGAAAATTCACTTTAAAAGTACAACTGATGGCGGTGTATGCATTGTTTGGTGAAACTTCCATGAAAAAATTCCCACGATTGTTTCTTATCACATTTTTTTTTCAAACAAGTTTTCTTTATTTTCTCATTCGCACTATTATTTAACTGCTTTCTTTCCAAAAAAGTACTAAACCAAATAATCAGTATATACTGCAGTGACCTCTGTGCGCATCTAGGTACACTTGGATTTTGAATATTTAACAATATAAAAATAATAATAACAATATCTGCATTCGTCCCATGGCTTCCATATTTCATAAATCTTCTGATCTATTTGCATTCAAACTAAAATGGTAAGCTTTCTTCTGTATAAAGAATAGCAATGCCTATTACAACTGTCCATTATTGGTACACTAGTTTATAATAATTTTTATATTAAGCAGTATAATAAAACTCTATGTCATAGAGCATACACATATGCAATTCTACAAGAAATATCTTCATTTTTATGCAATGATTTCTACATGCGATATACTTCTATACATGAAGACACACAAATATATTACTATAGTGAAATTTACAAATAATTCGAAAATGGTAATATTTGGACATGACCAGCCAAATGGAAAGAAAACACCAGAAATTCAGAAACTAAGAGATTCATGAGGACACATGTCGAAAATTCCAATTTTATCGCTATTACGTATTCGTATAAGCATACTTTCTTTATAAAATTCATTGGAATTTTTTTGTTTGCAAAACCATCAACGTAATACAAATGCGTGCAATTATTTTGTTTAGTCCAGCGTTATTGCACGGTGCAATATAAGAATTTCATCCCGTTTATACTCGTATTATTATCACATATTGCTCAAGTAGTATAATATTATCTCTTAAAACCCAATCAATATGAGTACACTTTCGTTATATGGTATCCATAATACTTTATTTAAATATTATGTAAATTCCATTTACGTCAATTGGTAATTTTAGCAGTCTTTATTGATATTAAATATATTAAAATATATTTTTCTTTTGAAGAAATTAAAAAGTGTATAAACTGCATAAATAAAACAATTATGAGCAATCAATTGTGAACAAATATTATAATTACCATTTACTCACTTCAATAATATACTACAATATATCTAACTATACAAATATTAATGTTAATTGGTTAATTACAACAAAAATACTTTCCTACAAAAAGAATAAATGAAATCATAAGATATTAAATAAGATTATCTATTAGTAAATGTGCACAGAATTTATTTCGAATCTAATATCATCTTATTTGCTATTCCAAATGCCACATTAAAAATTAATCAATTAATTTAGCATGAATAAACACAAAACAAAAATTATTAAAAAAAATAAAATGCATTAATTTTTTAAAAAAAGTATATCTATTACAAAATACTGAAAAAAATCACTGATTATCTCATTTATTTTAGTCTAAGGATAACTTCAATCTCGAAATTATTGGGCAAAAATTATCGATTAGTTCGTTATTAATAACAAAAATAGTTACAAGCACCCAATTAAAATCTGATTTGCATACACAAATACACAAATAGTACCCATATTTGTGAATTTTAGTGAGCTTAGAAAAAATTTCACACAATACTTATAAGCTTTGCCAAGACATTTCAAATTGAAATAAACAATATAATATAGAAAAATGGGGAAATTTTTTACTACTCATAGAAATAATTCCACAATTACAAATCTTCAACTATATTTCTGAAATAATATATCCAAAGAAAATATGCTCAGGTGAAAACGATTGGGGTCTGTGCAAAGATCGCCAAACCACCGACACCAACTCAGCGCAATTACCATTGGCTCGATTATGTTAGCAGACCCCAAGCCGGTAGAATTTAAAGTAGACAACTGAGCGGGGATCGAGATTCATTACAAGCATGAAGACGAGCTCGATCTGAGCTTAAACTTTAACGAGCAAAACTATGCATAGAGTTGGGGTATGTATAAAGCATAGTCACTTGTTTATGCAATTGAAAAAGAATGTCGGGGGCGAGGGGCACGCTCCGAATATGATTTGAGCCCATACAGAGGTCAATTCATGGATTTGAACAATTTCTCCATGCGATTCCATACCCTCATACATAGAAGTAACCGCAATATGTCTATATACCACGAGTGGTTCTAAATATGCAGTGGTTGCATAACGAAACGAAACCTCAACCTTATCCGTTCACTTGTTTTTTCATAATTAAATTCATTTTAGGGAAAATTTCCAAACAAAACTTCATATACTACAGATGGCGTACATAAAATTTTTGAAGAGGGGTGGCAGACTGTTTTATTGTGAAGAGTAATTCCGGAAAATGGCCCGAAAGTAAAACACCATAATAGTACCTAAGGCGATATCATAACGATCGTAAAATACTTCCATATATAATACATTGTACATACATACGCTAGGGGTATCAACCATCAACGGAGCATTTACTGTATAAATAGAAGAGTGTAGATTAAAATTTGAACAGTTTTGATTAGAAACTTCGGGAATAAACAGCAGCAAATTGTTAGTATATGCGAAGGAGTTACACAATGAAATCCTTGACTTTACTGGTTAGTGCATATGTTAAGAAAAAATGTGCCTTTATTAATTGATAATATGACAAAACTAAACAAATAAATAAATAAAAATGTCAGTGCAATTATTTGGATTAAAACAATTACCAATTAGGAAATATTAATGTGATTATTATTTTTCTTGTGCGTTTTAATAAAACTATTATTAAACCGATAGTAAAGTAAAATTAGTAAAAATCATAGTCGTATATACAAAAATATAAAAATGTGTGTTTCTGATCATTTCTATTGTTGTCATTTCAGACATTTAGCACTTTGCTAGTAATCAGTTTAGCACATCCACCAGAAGGAGTATGGAAAAAGAAATTAGTTTGGAAAGAAGATTGGGTGCAAATTTGGAAAACAGTTAAAAAGGAAGCGTGGGAAACAAAGTGGAAAAAAATTCAAGTGCCTGCATGGAAAATAGTCGAAGTTCCTATTTGGAAAGAGGTTAAAGTTCCCGATTGGAAAATTATTAAAAAACCCCATATTGAGGTTCGTGAAGTTCCTGCCTGGAAGGATGAGAAAGTACCTGAATGGAAAAAAATAAATAAGCCGATTTGGAAAGAAATAAAAGTTCCAGTGTGGAAAGAAGTTCAAGTTCCTGATTGGAAGAAAATATGGGTACCAGAATGGGTAAAAATGGGCATTCCTGGAGAAAAATACCTAGGAAAGGATCACGAAGGTTGGGAATATACGAGCCATGATCTGTGGCGAAAAAAATTGATATGGAAACCAGTTTGGAAGAAAATATGGAGAACAGAAAAGAAACAAGAATGGGTACCAGAGAAGAAGCTCGAATGGAAAGAAGAATGGATTCAAGTGTGGAAAAGTGTGAAAAAACAAATTTGGGTAAAGGAAAAGCACGAAACATGGCGAGAAGAGAAAATTCAAATCTGGAGAACGGAAAAGAAACAAGAATGGGCCACTGAAAAGAAACAAATATGGAAAGATGAATGGAAAGCAATTCAGGTACCCGTTTGGAAAGAAATCAAAGTTCCTGATTGGAAAAAAGTATGGAAACCAGTATGGGAAAAAGTTTGGGTTCCTATAAGTCATGGTTGGGAATAATAATCATTATAAAATTCATACTCTTATTTAGATTATATAGGAGTGCGAAAATTCTTATTCTAATTGTATACGCTCAATTGTACATAATTATCTATTATATAAGTAATTGTTTTCATAAAATCTAAAGCTCCTACGAGAATAACTTCCATTACTTTTGTCGTGATCTTTTTTGTTGTTGGTAACTAATTTGTATATTTGTTAAGTTTTTTCTTTAATTTATATGAACATATATAAAATTGTAACTCTTGTAAATAAAATTTATCGAAAAAATAATGACAATAATAAAATATTTTTCTATAATTTTTTTTCAATGATTTCCTTATGCGCAAATACATAAGTTCGGATATAATGCAGAAAAATATCAAATTTACAGTAAACGATATCGTTTGAATAACAATGAAATTTTAACTGAAACGAACACCATCTGTTTCTGCTTTACTTAACCAAAACATCTTATAATAATACAGGCGCCGAAATATATGTAATATTAAGCTTATTGCATATCAAATTCAATTTCTCTATTACCATCTGTTACGTACTAGTCCGATATGTATGTACTTAAGTATGTACGTCCATGCATATTCGTGGAAAGTGAATTGAAAATGAATATTTACTTTCACCGTTGCGTCATTCGTTAATTGAGAATGACACCGCAATGAGCATTAACTGGTGCAAGCCAGTAGTGCGACAGTACACATATTCATGACAGTGGCACACTTGCAAATAAAACAATTCTTCTTAGATTATATTATACATTTCCTGCACAAAAATATGGCAACTATATAATTTTGGTTCCAATTACTTCAGACATTAAACACTTTCTTATTCATGTTCTCGTATGCGCTGACACAATAATTTTTCGGTTGTAATTGCAACTTTACGAATACATTAATCTGCAAGTACTTCTTTATTGCTATAATTTATATTATATTCAATTTGATAATACAATATAATTTACATGCATAAATATGTATGTACACCCCGACTAAACGAACAATTCCTTAGGCACACCCAATAAACAGGACATACATCACTTTAAAACGTTAAAGACTTTTACTCTCACGCAATATCACTTTTACGAGGTTTAATATTGATAATAATATGGAAAAAATATGCCAACTAAATTACCACTTGCATTTACCATTACGTAACAAAAACTGCATCATACTTATGCAACACAAGGGATAGGTTTGGCAGCCAATCACATATCCAAATGGACTTTTATAATTTTCAATGTTATTTAAAAATATTTTCATTTCTCAAATTTAAAAAAATAAAATTGTTTTATTGCAGCGAAATATTTATTTCTATTTTTATAAATAAAAAGGTGATAGGAAGATTACCAAACTTGATGCAAACTATCTTTTGTCGTATACATTAAAAGGATTAAAAGTCGTATACATACATGTAGACAATATTATTATTCCTAAAGAAAATAAGTATTTTGCTAAACTAGATATGAAAGGAAACGTTTTTCAATTTATTATTCATAATTTTTTTTAAATATCAGACCTTAATATATGATTAATACTAATTAATAGGTGTATTCAAAGTGGTTTGAACAATACAATTATAGAAGCATTAGAATTATTGGCTATTCAATGTCATGGTCAATATATTCACTAGTTGAACAAACAAAAAATAATTTCCATTTGGGTTAACATCAACTAATGCTCGTAAATTTTGTTTTTAGTTTGAAATCAATTGTGTTGTTTTCAACATTCGAACATAAAACAATAAGAATCAGTTTTTATGATATTGCAAAGGTTTCATTCAATTTTTCAAAGATCTTATCTATAAAGATTGACGAATCTTAATACAAAAAATCTATTATGTGAGATATTATTGTGTTATAATATCATGTTAAGTATAAAATAGAATAGTATATCCGCTAGTTTAAAAAAATTACCTACAATACTTAACGTCAATTCGTAAATATTCGGACAGTTTTTTCGTTTATTTTTAATTAACTTCGATGTTTTCTATAAATAATAATAATAAATTACAAGGTTGTTAAACGTATTCAACTACTTAAAAGTAAATATTATAATTGACAACGAAACACATAATTTTATAAGTACATATGTATGTGCGACCGAATCTAATTTAACGAAAAATACCACATAATATCAAATTAGATATCAAATATTATTAACACTCATAAATAAATTATACGACTTAATACACATGCGGACACACATATAGTTGTTGTTAAAAAAGTGCATGGAATATTCCGTTTCGGTTAAAAGTAAGGAGGAAAGAAAGTAAAAGTGTCTTTAGCGTAAAGTATCAGACAGAGGAGATTGTGCAAAATGGCAAACTGTAGTTAACTTTGAACAAAAATGGTGAAGCTCTCTTGCATTATCCGTATCCAAATGCACATTGATTCAGTTAAACCGATCAGAGCCAAACACCAGTGATTCTATACATATGTATGTACAAGTATGTACAAGTGACCGGCCGCCACCGTCTGCTCCTTCGTAATTTTCATTTTGTTGTTGCTAACTGATCCAAACACGATAGTTAATATCGCGATACGATATTTTTATTATAATTTATATTTGATTGCCAAGAGCCAATGGCAAGGTGAATACGACTTCACAGCATATTGCAGAAGTTGTTTATTAATACGGAATATTTCTGCGTTTGCAGCATTGCAGAAATATTTCGAAAGCGAAAGTAAGTTTATAAAAGGAACTGAATCTTTGTAATTTATTACGAGGAATTTTTAAAAAAGAAATTTAAAAACGATATACAAACATTAATACACATCCTTACCTTAAAAATGTTCAGCATTTTTGAGGTAAGGATGTGTATTAATGTTTGTATCTCGTTATTAACTTTATCAATAATTAAATAACTGCCAGTTAAAGTTTTAAATCTTTTTATTTTTTTGTACGCAAAGTAAGAAGAATATATTTTGCTTAGTTTATTATTTCAATTATTTTTTCTACTTAACATATTAAAAACTCGGGATTTTCAATGTACCTCTAGGTTATTTCTGCAACAGCAAATATTAATTTTATTTTTTTTAATCATGGATATGCCTATCGGCATTTTCATAATTACAGATAAGATCTAATCTAGTAAACAACATAGATTAGTGCAGGTTATAATTTAATAAAATTGGCAAAGTAATTATAAAAAAGTGTGAAAATTTTAAACGAAAATTAAAATTTTTAAATATATGTATGTATTCTGAAATTGTCAATACGAGTCAATTTTAAACGAAATTTAAAATTTTTAAATATATATATGTAGAAATTGTCAATACGAGCATCAACATTTGTTAATTGCGTTGTATTTTAGGTCAAAATTGATTTCATCAATACAAAAACTTAACATGTCATTAACAAGTTGTTAAAAAGTAAAAGTTATTAATTACAAATATTCCAATATTTTCGCCAAAACACAAACATTTAATTTAGAAATGTTATTTTTATTTAAATAAAATTTTTAATATTTCAAGTATCAGAATACTCGTATATTATTATTATTGCGTTAATGCTGATGCTATCCGCTTAGACTAATAATCTAATAAAATATAGTAACACTAAATTACAGTTCCAATGGAAAAAAATTTCACTAATTACAAATTCAAAATAATTATTACTCGTAATATCAAATAGTTATAGTTATATCAAATGATCCCCACCTCTGTCAGATACTATAATTATATGAATTACATCATTAATCGTCTGAAAATAATCGATTTGTAACCATACGAGTACATTCGAAAAGGCACGTCTTTTTGCGTATACGGTAAACGAACAAAATCATACCTTCGTAGATACGTGTTCGTCTATTGAAAGTGCAGTATTTAATATTATTGTATAGTACAATATTAAAATGAGGAATGAAGTTATCTCATAATGCACAACGAAAAAATCGAATATTTTAACACACTGCGAACACATTTTATGTTATTTACATAAGCAGGACTTCACTAAAAATATTTAACTTTAGATTAACAAATCCTCACTAGTTAATATATGGTAGATACGTTTTTTTTCAGTTTTCTTCTTTTTTAATACTCTTAATCATAAGTGTATAGGCAAAATTTCAATTAATCTTGCAGGATTGATTAACAAATATTATTAGGTTTGATCATACGTCTGTATAAAAGTATAATTTTTAAGTAAGACCTTAATACTGATAATCCCTGTAAAGATAAGCGTTCTATGCTATATAAATGCCAAAACTCTTCATTTACTCTTAATAAAAAATACATTGAACAATATTTAATTGAAAGGAGTAAAATGTTCGTAAAATTTGAAAACAATGTGATTGGTCAATACGAGATGTGCATATTACAATATTATGCAAAAAAAACTTAAGAAGAAGTTGAATAAGCTAATTTTAAATGGTTTGATAATTTTCAAACAACTTGAAATTATTATAATTACCTTACAAAATATAGTAGTAATACATCCCGCTAGAAATTTAAAACATTTAACGACAGTTAAAAACAAATTTATTTTTATTATTTAAAACGATCAGCAAGCATAATAGACTGCTGGCATTGCGTGCATTATTTTCTAACTAGTGTTCGGGGCAGAGAGCTGATTGATTGCGTACTCGCAGCGGCTACAAAATATCTTCGCGTTGCTACCGCTACCTATGAGTAAGCGACCACGGCATGGCCAGCTGTGGAGTTGGAGAAATTTCTTTCACCTGTGGTTGAGCACTTCTTTTGGGCTTTCAATTGTGCTCGTAAACAAATCTATTTTGGAAATACGAAACTCCCTCTTTGGATTGTGTAACTTGACCATATTGGTATTTTTATGGAATTGGGAGGCATTTCAGTCAGTTTCGATCATCTACTCAAATCACAGGTCGAAATTTAGATGTAATTGTGCTCGTGTATTATAGTAAAAGTAACGTACAAATTTCGCCATTGCAATACAACATTCACTAGTGTGAAACGAATTTCTCCCCAGATTGCGTGGTCCTATAGAGTTCGTGCTATCAAGTCAAGATAAGTTTGACTACGACAAAAAGCTGATATGTTTTCGTTCGGCGAAATCAGTTCAAACCTATTTAACTGATTGTAACGTGAATATCGTGTCAGTTTTCTTTCGTCGAGGATCGATTCGAAATAAAAGTTATTTTATTTGAATAGCGTTAACAAGTCATCCAAACCCGGGAACCATGAGAACCCGTTGGAGTCTTGTGGTAATTATTTTCAATATTTTCAAAAGTTTTTGTGTCAGTTTGTGTTTTTAGTTTTGTCCTGATAAATTTATAGTGCATCCTCTTATTCATATTAATGTGATACTAATCAAACCGGGCAGCATAATACATAAACAAAAAAATTGTACTCGTCAATATATATTTTTTTTTATTATATAATTTATAAAAAAAACAGTTTTATATTATTTTTTTTTTTAAATTAACTAACGCAAAATAACAACTACTTAATAAAAATACAAACATTTAATTTTCTTCTTATCTGAAAGGATATTTATGAGTAGTAACTTTAAAAACATTTCTCCATTATTAACCGGTATTAACCGGTACATATACATATATACTTACTTAGTTATACTTTGAATAATATATAAAAAAATTGTATCACATTTTAAACTGAAAATATATCTTAATTATGGTGATGCTAATTATAATTATAAAATCAGCCACTTTCACTTGAAAACGGAGAAAAAGTAAACTTATTCACAAATAAATCGTTGTCGTGATGAAAAAATTATGTCGTGCCATTTGAATAATATCAAACGTGATTGATTCAATTTGTCAACTAAGCGATATTATTTCTATAATGCATACATGCATTTATTTTATATTAATTCATCACTAATTAATTATAATTATCAAATATCTCTTTCTAATGGTACATAGTTTTAATTTGTATTTCAATAAGAAATTGCTAACGCACCTTGTGAATATACTTATGTGTATAATATTATGTAAAAAATTATAAATAGGAAACAACACTTCTTTAAGGTATAAACTAATAAATCAATAAGTATCCTCATCAAACCTAATACAATAAAAATTTTACATTAGCCTACAAATATATAAAATTATATATATAAATGACCAAAATTATCGGCCTACGGATTTTTTACAGCATTATAACATCATTAATTTTTGGCGGATGAAATATAAACAAATTACATTACGTACCAATATGACTATTATGGTGCGATTGAACTTTATGAAAGTGAAAGTTTTCACAATGGGCTCTAATTGTGCATTTAATAGCACTGTGACCGGGTGGAAAATAAACAATATGCTCGTAGATACGAATAAATAAATACTAACTCGTACATACACATACATCTATAATGTATATTAACACTTGAAGCGTACAATTTGTGCGTTCATGTTTAATAAAAATCTACTTATATCTTCAACCTTACACTTGTTATACATTATTTTATAATAAAACAAATTAAATTTAATTCATTTTCATTTAAACCATGTAGTTTTTTATGACTTCATAAACCTATACTAATATTAAAATATCCAATATCGATCCTATTTGGATTTAATTTAACTTGGACTACAACAATTTGAATATTTGTAAGAAATATTTCTATATTTGATATTTAATTGCTTATTTATAATTAAAAATAAATTTTAAAATATCAATTTTAGCCAAATCTAAAAATGTAGAAAGTAATTATGCAGATTTATTCTAGCATTTTATACATGTTCACACATACACATTGTATGCACTCGTATATTGAACATCGCGTATCTTTTCGATTAATAAATAAATAAAAAAAATTTATAATAATGTTAAACATTTAAAAGTATATTGATAAATATTTTTTTAAGGCAAAAAATTAAACATAAAATATTTTCTAATTCCAGTTTGCTTTAATAAGCATAACAATTAATGCAGTCTTGATATCCGGCAAAGCTGTAATTGATCAAAATTCTGAAGCGTCCCAAATAAGCAATTCGAATGTTTTGCAACAAAGAATTGATCCAAATTATGTAAGCGATGACCACAGTCATCATTACCCCGATGATCATGATCCAGGTTTTTGGAAAAAAAAACTAATATGGAAGGAAGGTTGGAAAAAAATATGGAAAACGGCTAAAAAACAAGATTGGAAACCAGCATGGAAGCAAATATGGCAACCAATTTGGGTGCCAACTAAAGTTCCGGTATGGAAAGATATACAGGTTCCTGCTTGGAAACAAATATGGAAACCAATATGGAAGGAAATAAAAGTTCCGGCATGGAAAGAAATTCAGGTTCCTGATTGGAAAAAAATATGGAAACCAGTTTGGGTTCCGACAAAAATCCAAGCTTGGAAAGATGTTCAAATTCCCGATTGGAAAAAAATTTGGGTACCAGCATGGAAAGAAATACAAATTCCAGCTTGGAAAGAAATACAAGTACCAGCTTGGAAGCAGTATTGGGTTCCGGAATGGATTAAAGTCGGTGTACCGGGTGAAAAATATCTTGGTAAGGATCACGAAGGCTGGGAATACACAAGCCATGATTTATGGAAAAAGAAACTTGTTTGGAAATCACATTGGAAAAAAATTTGGAAACCAGGTAAAAAACAAATCTGGGTACCGAGTAAAAAACTTATATGGAAAGAGCAATGGAAGCAAATTTGGAGAACTGAGAAGAAAGAGGTGTGGCTAGATGATAAGAAATTGGCATGGAAAGCAGCATGGAAACAAATTTGGAAGCCAGAGAAGAAACTTGTATGGCTACCAGATAAAAAACTCGAATGGAAGGAGGCATGGAAACAAATATGGAAGCCGAGCAAAAAACTCGTTTGGGTTGAAGATAAAAAACTTGAATGGAAGGAAGGTTGGAAGAAAATTTGGGTGCCATTCTGGAAAGATGTCTGGGTACCAGCTTGGAAAAAAATTTGGAAACCAGTATGGATATCTGAGTGGTTCCCAAGCCCAGATCATCATGATCATCATGATCACCATAATTTAGAAAGTCATACGTGGGACAGAAAAGATTCATTACAAGCAGACAAATTCATTTGGAAAAATAATAAAGCAAATACGTTTAATACGGAAACAAAAGGCAGCAAAAATAATCGGACTGCTTAAATATCAGCATGATCATAATTGTACTATATTTAATATCATAGAATAGCAAATTAATACACTTTACAAAAGATGTCAGACATCATGTTTGCTGTAATTATTTACTTTGTTAACTATTGTACATACTAGTAAATAATACTTGTAAATTTATACATAATTGTATCGCATATTCAAATGTTTTTTTTATGTTAAAAGCATGGTGATTAAAAACTCTCAATTCAATTGTTATAACTTGTTATATAGTTTTATATTAATTAATATAATGTTTTTGTATTTTAAATAAAAGAAAATGCAATAAAATTCTGTTTTAAATAACTATTATCGATATTTATTGTATTTGATTAAAACGATATACTGTAATTAACTAAGACAAATTAAATAAATTTATCAATTAGAATTTTTATAAAAAAATATATACATGCACACATTCATACACAGTATAAATACATACATAAATCGATCTTATTATAAATTATAGAAAGACATATATTAGATTAGCTTATTAAATTTTGGATGGGTGGTTTGGTAAAGGCACCCATTCTTTTATTTCGACTGGCCCCCACACTTTTTTCCAAATGGGAACGAATATTTGCCTAGATTGCCATATTTTCACCCATCGACTTTTCCAAGTCATCTGCTTTTGCCAAAATCCTGATGCCCATTTTCCATCATCTACTACACTAATTGTGCTGAAATATCAAAATAAATACGCCAAAGTTTATTAAGCAGTAATATTGAAAATGCTAACTATTTATATAATCGATTAAATTGTTATTAATTCAAACCGAAAATCAAATTTCCATATATTCGATTTTATGCATTCAAATATAATGGAATATTTTACAATCAGATTCATACGAAAGTTCCGTGATAATTCTACAAATGGTCAAATTCAATGCTGTACATGCCGGGAAATAATTAGCTGACCAGGCAAATAACAACGCACACAAATACTTGTCACGTTCGACTTTTTTTATTGTAACATTTACTTTCATTAATACATTGTTTTACACTTTCTACTTATTTAATGGGTCTTACTTATTCGAACAAGTACGAATCACCCTATAATTTAAATCCTTTTATTTTTTTTAGTTTAACATTCAATTTTAAATGGTTCATATTTCATCCTTATCAACATGAATATAAATCCCGTATTTAAAAAAAAAATTATACTTTTAAATAAAATTTATATCACCGATATTTATAATACGATTTAAAAATACGGTTGGAAAATAAAAAGTTGATAATTTGCCTCTACATGCCGATATTAAGTTTTAAATCAATTTAAATTTAAGACAAGAACTATGCGCTTTCGAAAAGTTATATTCACTTTCACAATAAATTCTGCATTGTACACATAGATAAAAATAAAAATAAATATTTGAAAACAGGATAACACTTACGTTGTTTTAGCTGAATCTATTACATTTGACGTTAAAAATAATAAAAATAATAACACCAACGATAACATCTGAAATATTTCATTTTAACAATTATAAATATTTTCTTTAACTAAAATTTAATATAAATATACTTGAACTTTCATTGTGATTGCAAATCCAAGTACTGCTATTTGTGACTACTTGCGAAGAACAACTCTTACTAAACCCAGTACAAACTGTGAGTGCTCTTTATTATAAATATCCAGAGTTAAAATGTACAAATTTACATCAATTTCAAATTCCATGCAACCGAGCAAACGATGTTGATTGACTTTTAATCAATTTTTAACCATTGATTCAAAATTCCTATGCACAAAGAATGCCAATCGAAATCGCCGGAAGGAACTTTTCAAACTCAGGTCTACGAGATGAATATGAATTTTTTCCTTCCATTAATCTACTGAGTAATAAAAAAGTTGTTTTTTTATTTAATACCTTTTACATTCCAAGTCACATATTTTTCTGTTAAATTAGCAAAATAAAACACAATTTCATCTAATTACTGAACACTCGAGAAAAGTTTCGACAAACAATAAAATGCGTTCATATAATAGGCATACACAGATATTCGAATCTGTACAAATTTTTATTGCATCCGCTTCTACAAATAAAGACTTTATCTAAACCCACAGCTAATTTCTAGTGATCTGATATTTTTATAATAACGTCTTCTCTAGACCTACGTTACTTATTTATTTCCTACATTATTATTTTGAGTTAATATTTTATACTTTCTATAAGTATAAATATTTTTGGAAGCATTCCAATTACTGATGAAATACCTAAAGGATGCATACCTTGCATTTCACGATGAAATAGAGTAACTGTATAAACCATTTAACAATGAGCTATTTGTAAATATTATACAAATTTACAAGAAACAACTTAAATCTACCTATATATATTTCCGACTTTTTTCTCATTTCATCTCTAATAAAAAATAATTAATATTTCTTCAAAAATCTTATTCTGTGGTTGTTTTGTAGCTCTAATACCGCACTATCAAAAATTTCAATAGTATACAAATTCGTATACAAAATATATTATTTAGATTTATTCCAGATTAAGATGACGTATAAATAATATATATTTAATTTTTAATTTATTGAACAAAATTAAATGAACTCACTATCTACCTCAAAAAAATATATTTCTACATACATTGTAGAAAACTTTTCCATATTCACTCCAATTATATATATGAACACAATTGATAAAATTGAAAAGCAATTATATAAATTTCTTGTAATATATTTCGCTCATTTCACATACATGCATTTATATCCAGTCGTTATATTTTTACAAAATGATTAAGTTTTATTAATTTTATATGTGGCTAATATTATATAAATTTAAATTATAGAGAGTTATTGTAATGGATTAAAAGTAAGCATTTCATATGTATTTTATAATTATCAATATTTGTCAGTTATTATAATTACTTTGTTCCTTCAGTCTTTCAAATTAATGACAGATTGAATACGCAATGAGTTACATCAAAATTAATAAAAACACATAAAGCTCAAGATAATTATGTTCTTCATTCAAAGGACATTAAATTTACTGGTAATTTTTTTTCAACATTCTTATGGCTGCATCTTCGTATTGCATCAACCCAAGAGTTTGTTGTTTGTGGACAATCAGTACGAAATTTATATACTGTACTGTTACTTGGATTGAATAATTCAAATGAGCTTTTATGTTTCGAGTTGTCCAAAATTTTCGTTGACCATCCTTCAAGAGGGCAAACTTTACATGGTTCACGTTTAAAATCGTTTCTTCCAGAGCCTTTAAATGATTTTGGTGGAAAATAAACTAGAGAACCAGCCCAAATCTGAATCCAATATCTTTGCCACGAAGCTACCGCTGGTTTTCTCCCATCTTTTAGTATAGTTTTACGGCGCACACATCCCTGAAAATTTGGCGAAAAAGCTATTTGACCATCATCTACCACGTCTTTACAGTATAAGGCGCCATCAGAACTTTCAATGGATGTTGAATCAGTTAACTGACCATTTGGTTCACCTTCTAAAACCGAATCGTCCAATGGATGCCGCAATTGGTTAAAATTTTCGCAAGTATGTTTTGTCAGAATGCCTTGGCACTGGCTTTTCCCAAAAATACTGTAAATTATAATTATTTTATTTAATATAATTGCAATATAAAATTTGCGTAAAAAATAATAATGATCAATGATAAGTGATTGAAAGAAACTCTTCTTCAATAGTTGTTCAATGAAGCTATAAAAAATTGCCTTATTTAGAATAAATACCAAATCATGCATGAAATTTTGTTTTCGTTCTTTTGATAAAAACATACGTACTATTTAATTTTTTTTTAATAATAACAAACGGTTTCACTTAAAAGTCACTCACCGACATCTACATTGTTTGTTAGGAACAGGTCCGGTTCCGGACGTAATTATCTTCAATGGACATTGACAATTTTGATGAAAGTTTCGCGGCAAACTTGTGCTACGGAACCTTCGTTTATCAACACCCGTCAAATCATGCAGTAATATAGTAGTAACACACAATTGATTACCAATGATTGTTAGTGATATACGAATAATGAGTAAGGAATATATGTACTTGACATGTACTTGTATACTTAAAATTTTATATATGTATGAAACTTACTTTGAACCAAGGCTGCGGCATTTTCTGTGGGTTGGAATAAATTTTCCTGTCGATGGAATTGGTAACTTAAGAGTTTTTGCAGGTGATAAACTGAAGACTGCTACAGCTGATGAGTCAACATTAAATGATTCTTTAGAACTACATGACGATGAACTGGGCACATTGGTTGTAGGCTCCAGTTTCAAAGATTTCCTAATTAATAAGAATAAATATTATTACTGACATTTCGCTTATATACATATACATTTTCATATAAGTACTTGTATTGATCTTCTTCAAAAATATTTTGTAATTCTTCGATATATCGAATCGATTGTATATAAATTTGAACTTTTTCAACAGGTTGAATAAAACTATAGTCCGATTGTTGATAATCAGATATGATACGTAGTATATTATTCATTTTATTTTTTCGTTGTTCTGGTTCTAAGCCACCCGTATGGGGATGAGCTAAGTCTATATATATAAAATCCGTTAAGAATAGTCCCAAATATGGTATACAAGGTAAACGTAGGCTTTCCAAATATTCTCTCAAAGTTTCCCAATTATTTCTATCATTAAAAATATTCGCTAATCGATCAAATGTGCTTTTATCTTTTTTGGATACGCATTCCCAAGTTTTCTTCAACCGATATATGCTTGCACTTTGTAACGCTGAGATAATTGCGAACAGAGAATGCAAATTATTAAGTTCGTAAAGCTTCTTAGCTACCTAAAATTTGTATTATTATTCATATAATATTCTTCAATAACATTTTTACTTATACTTTTATAAAATGATTTATAATTTCTGCTCTCTGTTTCGGTGCGTCATTTGATAAAATTTCTTGTACTGTCCAAAAACTTGTATGATTGAATCGTTTTGTAAATGCTACTATGTTTGGCGTTATGACATGTTTATCTCTTTTAGTCCATGAACAACTAGTCAATTCATCGGGTTTTATAGCAACGAAAGCACAAAAATCTAATATAGTAATTTGATTAGCTAACTCTTCTGGTGATACACGCAAAGCACTTATCAAAATTGTATCATAATCTTTAATGGAAGCATTTGGAGGTAGACTTTGTGATTTTCCAGCAGTGGTCGGTCTGTTAATCAAAAAATATATGAATTTAAGCATTAAACTTGCACAGTTTTAAATATTTTATTTACCCATAAATATAATTATGACTTGGGTTTGTCGGTGATGGTAAAACATTTAAACATGCTGATCCTATCGAATTCTTACGTCTAGATGATTTCATAAAATTTGAACTGCTTTTGGAATTGTTATCACAGTTGGATTTACTTCGAGTGCTCCCACTTTTATCATTATTAGTATTATTAGCGTTTCGCCTTTGTCTATTAATTGTGTTTAAACATGACGATGAAGATATATCATCAGCAGTATCCAAAAAATCTGAAGAAGAATCACTCTGCGGAGATGCTTCATTCAAATTTCTATAGATATAATTCTCGCCGAACTAATATTCATTTAAAAGACTAAATTTAATTAATCAATTAATTATTTTTGATTTGTACTAACCTCAACAAATCGTAAATTATCAGCGGAAAAATCGCTTGGAATTTCTGAATATCGCATCATCTCAAGTTCTTGCACCAATTAACAATGTATCTTAAATTAAAAAAATTTATCTACATATTTGTATATATAACTTTGGCCAATTTCACTAAGTGTAATTATAATTTCTCGGCTTTTCTAAATTATTCTTAATTATGCTTAACTACAATTGAGAGCTTCCAATGTTTTATTTATTTCTTTAAATACATATGCACGTATATAATTTGTGCACAAGTCAAATAACTCTTGTCATAAAACGCTATTTGTCGTTTCGTTTATTTTAATTTTCCAACATGATTATGTTATAATTCTTATTATTTAGGCGTGCATTCACATTTTAAGGCATCAATGAGCTAATATCAAGAAATAATATCAATATCACTTGAAACATATTTACTATTCGAGGCAAAAGTTGTTTATGTCAAATGTCAAAAACAGCAAAAACAGTTGCTGTCATAATACCAAAATTCAATTACAAAACGGACCGTTCCCTTGCATTCGCACTTTTCTGCTTATTTATCATAAGGACACTGAAGTACATATAATATGAAAACGAATAAGAATAATTAGTTTTATTAGTCAAACTAAAGGAGATTTAAATTAATAATTTCAATTATTGTTTCTTTAGTTAAGGCTAATAGATTATTGCTACCGTACATTAATTATGGCCATATATCCATGCATAGGAGTGTACCAATCCATCCATATATGGTATATGCATGTAGGTATTAGGTTGTATATGGTGTTTCAACCATAAACATTTGCACAAAAATGGCAATATGGTACATTAAATGAATCTGTAATATAACTTAAATGCAACTTACTGAAATGCTTACATGATATTTTGGAAAAGTGTCTAATTTAAATTCCGGAAATTATATATATACGTACTTACAAAATTTAAACAAATTTGAGTTAATAATTTTAATAATATTATTACATAGAACGATATAAATGTAGGAGGAGATATTTTTCCACAGCTTTTATATTATACTTATAGAGTTATGTAAATGTTTATACACACATATAAAACAAAGTGTTTAGAATAGAAAAGCATGTGAGCCTATTTTTTAGGAGTAAACAATTACAAAAACCATTTTTTTAAACGAGAAAAAAATTAAAAATTTTTGTTTGACTTTAAGATGTTTACTTTGATTAATCTTTGAAAGTAAAAAATAAAAAATTCAATAAAAATACATTTTGCTTTTTATAATTTTTTATAGTTTACATATATTTTCATCTATAAATATATACATATAGTTACGTATGCATATTTATATTATTTTCATTTGCATATACGACATATACAAGAAATTATGAGAATAAATTACAAGTCTTTTATCCATAAAATATATAGAATGATCAATATTTATATAGTTTTAAACCATTTCTGGTTATTCAAATTTATATACACATATTATTTATAATTGATTAATTTAATTGAATTTTTTCTCATACAATTTATTGAGAATTTAAATAGAATTAGCTGCTTTCGGGATATACACAGAAATTATAAAAAATATTTTCTATCAGATTGTTGCCTTAAGAAATATGTATGTACTCGCATAATGTATAAAGATTATGTGTCAAATATTTTATTGGTGTATATATAATTTATTAAAATAGCATCAATAAAAAAAGCAGAATTCAAATATTTAAGAATTAAAAACTAGGTAATAATACAAATAGAAAGTAAGAAAATAAAATAAAACATTTATTTATTATTATGAAGAAAACAATTAGAATAATAAATAAAATTTGAGTAGCACTTAAAAGAAGAAAATTAAAAAAACCATAAAATTTTTTAAATAATTAAAGCTCAAACTTTAATTGGAATTATTATATTATGTAAGTAAATCGTTTTCAATTTTTGGGAGGTTTTGTAACCAAACCAGCAGAGGTCGATTCTTTGAGCTTTTCATCTTTACGAACAGACTGTACGGGTGATTGAGTTTGTCCATCTGTGATATTACTTGATGACGGAGTTACTGGTGTGTCGTCTATGAAAAGAGGATTTTTCACTTCCATTTCACCAGTCTAAAATTTCAAATATACATTTTTTGTTGTTAATTTCCGGTTATATTATTATTATTATTATTATTTTATAACTTACAGGTGCTAAACCAGGACATTCATAAACAGTATAATCACCCTCCTCATTATCATCATCACTTTCAACGTCAGATATTCCAACTTGATTCTCATTTCCGCTCTGATTTTCCATAGCAATTATTTGTTGTTTCTGGTGCTGATAATGATACATTTGAGCACTCTGCGCTAGACGTCGATCGCCCGATGACGGTGATATGTCCTTGTTAGGCCCTGTTACCCCATAAGCTGGATACTCAACATCAGCTGCAGCTTTAGCCCTCTTGTGTAAACTATTATAGGCAATAATCAGTATCAAGTTATGTCTTCTATTACCTATTCATATTAAATTTCAAAATACACTTACGTATACCATCCTACCCCTAAAGCAATTAATCCAACTGTTAGTGCAGCACTAACACCAGCTATTAGAGCTACCAAATATATTCTCATTGTCCCATCTAACCCCAGTGGCTTTTTTACAACATCATTTTTTTGAGAAAATTCATCCTCATTTATGATAGTATTTACGTGTCCATTTCGCTGTAATTGCTTAACTAATGCAGTCAAATCATCTCGAACGGCAATCGTATTCTGAATTATATTGTTGTTATTATCGACTGGAGGTTTTGGGTTTACATCCATTGGTGCTTTCAATTTAGAATAAGGAGCTTCATCAGGCATTTTGTTTATCATTTCACTATTTCCATTCACCACAAAGTTTATTTTCTCATTCGCTTCCGTATCCATATTTAAATAGTTGCTTTCCGCAGTATTGGTATTATTTTCATAAAATCTATGATCACCAGGTGTTACTGCAAACAATATAGGCCCATTATCATTTACATTATTTTTTTGTTCTGGAAACTGATAGGTAAAGCTCGGTTTGCCATTGTGATCGTCAGGCAGCTTAGGCCCTCGTTGATCTTGGACTTGGTGATAGTAATGCTGTTGGGACAGTTGCTGCTGAAATCGTCGGCGGGCCTGCTCTTCGATAATATTGGTTAACTGAGCCAATAAAAAGGAGCTTTCATCAGTTTGAGATTGGGCCCAATTTGAAACTGGTGGTGGTCGGCGCAAACCTTAAAATATTATTATTTTCAATTGTTCCATTATTTTTTATTATAATACGTTTACAAATAAATATTTGTCACACGTTAAGCATCTAAATATATATACTAATTGCATTTAATTAGTTTCGTTTATAATGTAACTGTTAATGAATTTACATTTAGAAATCAATTTTATATACCCTTATATTCATATAATTATATGAATACGCGTATACATATTTTAATAAAAAATACCAATTTTAACACACGAGTATATATATATATATATATATGGATATATATATATATATGCATTTATCAATTCTTTACAGACTAAATCAATACTAATAGAATATAACCACCACATATATTTTCTTATCGCTCTTAATTTAAATTTTTATCTTAAATTTATCGTTTTACAGTTTAAATATGATCCAATTAGTGGTTTTTTTCTATTTCCTTTACGCAGTTATTTTTAATATATGCAACTATATATAAATAATCCATATATGTATATGTACTCATTGAAATTTATTTATAAGATTAATATATTATACACAAATTACAAATACCTGGGAAATAGTCTATTTCACACATTCCTGGACCCAGGAACGCCACCAAAATTATCAATATGCTTCCGGTTAGGCCCATCGTTTTACTTAGCATTACATAGAAATTCCTTTTTCCATATGTCCAGCCATTTCTACAAATAATACCGTACTTGACATCAAAAATCAATAACAAAAACGCGTCGCAAATCTTATATTATAATCAATAAATTTTTATAGGTTTATGATTTCCAATTATAATATCTATAATTGTTAATTTAGTGTATCACCTTGAGAGCGATGTAATTCAAAAATAGTCAGAAAATAATTCAAAACTTTCTTTATAACTCCAAACGTTATAAGCTGTTCTAAATTTTCAACACAACTGTTTTCCACTAGCCCTTGATTCAACTTAACGAACTAATTAGCATGCGCAACTTTACCGATATGTGTAAAAATGTTCTATTTTCCATATGAGCTTTATCAGCTGTATTTTCATTAATAATTTCCTATAATTTCCAACAATCGAAACACTGTAGAATACTCATTCAGAAAAGCTTTATGCCAAAGTATTTTATTTATATTTTTTGTGGTTAAATTTCACAAATACTGAATGAAGTTATCTGTAAAGTTAATATTCAAAGCTCAAGCACAGAACGAAAATGGAGCCATTTTAGGATATTATCGTATATGCAAATACGTTGTGGTCCCCATGAAAACTATAAATAATTGAACAATGTACTACATTATATCAGAAAAAAATTTTAATTCAAAGAATTTGGCAAATAAATTTATTTTTGAAAATTTACAAATAAAATAAAATAATTATATTTCTTTATAAATAAACAAAAAAAAAAAAACAAATTAAATTATTCGGAATTGTGATTACTCCTTGTTACTAATATATAAATCGATTACAAAAACTCAACGCGTTTCCTCCACAGGCGCTTGGTGGTTCATCATCTCCATCTCCATTACCGTTACCTTTTGTATTTGAAGAACTATTAATATGTTTTGATGCAACATTTATATTTCTGTTTTTATTTTCTTCGCTAAATAAATTATTTTCTCTACTAACAAACTCTCGAAGGTGCGGTGCAAGTTCTTCTAATTTTGGCGCGGAGCATTCTTCGACTTTTAAAACCTTATTAGAAGACGACAGACTGTCCGAATTTGATTTGGATATCATTTTATAAAATAAAATATATGGTGTATTTGGTGGATGTGAATTATGCAACTCGGCTATTGAACAGGTTGTTACAATATGATCATTGAATTTATACCATGTTTCAGGATTATCAGAAGCAAATGTATAATAATGTCCTGAATCCATACTGAAACCAGAGTGCACAACAGCAGCATATAAACTATAATGAACCAAAGATTTATCACCATGTAATGTGTCTGGCGAACAGATTTTTAATGAAACGTTTTCATCATGGAAAACTTTATGCATTAATTTTGCTCGCATGTGATATTTCTGGTCATATTTGAAATGTTTTAATGTAAGTATTAAGTTCTTTGGCGCTTTAATAATATTTATATAACGTTCAGCATCTGACAATTTTTTACACTTTTCGCAAAAATATTGATTATCTCCGTCCAATTTTTCAGGAGAACAATAATAATCAAGTAAATCCTGGACGGAATAATTTGATGCACAATCTGTTTTAAGTTCTGGAAAAGATAGTTGAAGATCCCGAAATGTATCGATATTATTGCTTTTCCAATCACATTTTAGGCATTTATATACTGTTGTCACTTTTCCGGCAAACGTCTTTTCAATTGTAGTCAAATATTCAATATTTTGTTCTGTACGAAGTGTTGATTCTTCCAGTTGTACTGAACTTGTTGCTCCATACTCTTCATCACATTCTTCTTTTATTTTACATTCAGTATTTTTTGAATTAGTTTCATTTGCTTGCTTCTTGGGACGCATTTTCTGATAACCACTTTCATGTTCATGCAACATTTCTAACAAATAACCTAAAAATTCTGAACTATCTTGTTGTAGACCGGCAGTAAATCCGGGAGGCCTTGTTGCATGTAGTACTAAGCTAGGAGTTATCTCACCCCGCATTGAATGTAACATTAAAGCTAATAATTGTTGTATTTTTAAGAGTAAAGGAGATTTACTGGCTGATAATAGAATTTCCCGACTAAATCTGCGTTGAAAGAAAATGATATAAAAAATTGACAACATTTTAATTAAAAATTCAATTTACTCTTTTGTCATAGCGAGCGCTTGGAGTACACTATTCATGTAGCACGTATTTCCAAGATTCACCAAACCTACTTTTGCATTATTATTTGTCGATTTTGTTAAAGTTGACTCCGATAAGTCAGAAAATTCCAACGTAGGTTGAAAATCATAAGACGTCGTAAATTCAGATAATATTTCTTCCTATATTAGTTTAAATTAAAACCATATAAATAAATCAATCACTAAATCATATAATTTCACAATAGTACCACTTCTTTGTATAAAGATCCATAACCTTGAAATTCAAGCATCAATCTAGATATTACATCGACCATATTATGTAAAATTTTGTTTGTTTGAACATCTGAGGTATGATCATTTTTCAATTGTTTAATAACTGTCGGTACTCGCCGCACAATCTTAAAATATTTACTCAAATTAAATTAGTCTGAAATACTTTCAAGCTTTTGTATAAAATTTACCTTGTGAAAAACTATTGGACTGCTTTTAATAGTTGACAACAAATGAAACACAACTGGAGCTACCTTCGGCCGTAATATTGGAATAATTAATGTATTAAATAGAGGTTCAATAACGTCCAGCGCTATATCTGTTAACAGAATATGCTTTTGTTGCTCTCGCAATCCAGTCAAAATAGCTAAAATCCATAGATTTAAGTTGTGGCAAAAAGATACACTTCTAAGCCATTTGCACAAAACATTAACCGCATTTCGTATGCTTTCATCTGTAGTATTTTCTCTTTTCGAAAGTATCAAAGAAATTGCCTTACTAATAAGATCTTCTGAGAAAAGCTGTAATACAATCGACACCGCTCCAGACGGAACATCTATATACATAAACTTCTAATTAACATTATATAAAATTTTAAAAATCATTTGATGTACGAACCTGCTTCTATTATTAAATTGTAAACAATATCTAAATAGCCTAAATAGATATTCTCTCCTCCAAATTTAGCAAGAAATTCCTCTATTTTAAGAATATTTTCTTTAAATCGTTTCATATCTTGTGCCTCTCTCGGCATTGGCACTTTCGACAGATTGTAAACAATAAAATTACA
The DNA here is from genome assembly GCA_958298945.1 of Atherix ibis. NCBI lineage: Eukaryota > Metazoa > Arthropoda > Insecta > Diptera > Athericidae > Atherix > Atherix ibis. Next base: position 438,058 of record OY282607.1, on the reverse strand, counting down.
AAGCTGCACCATGTTAGATACAGATTCAAATCCATCATGCTGTTTATTATTTACTATATTTATAAGATTTATAATCGTTTCCAAATCATATGTTTTCTTTTCACTTATATTTGTGGTGGCATTTTGAGAGTTCACTGAAGAACCTGAGCCTCCTTCAATATTATTCTGTTTCACAGCCATGACCTTTTTATGAATAATCGAAAACCTTCGTATCTGCTTTTTATATATTGCCAGTTCATACAATTATTTCAAGTACATATCTGTTATACATATAAAACTTATCATTCAATTATTCTTTTGCATTTAATAAAGGTATAACCTCACTAAAACCAATCAAATTAAACGCGCTGGGAAAAATAAATATATATGAAATTTTGCAATTTTATCTATTATTCCTCTTCAGAAACTAGAATTTGACGTCTTTATATCAATGAAAGCTACTAGTCACAATTTGGACTAGTTTTTGACAACCACAAACAACAACAAAAATTTCGGACTTATTTCGGAGTAAAGTAATAAATTTGGTTTTGAACTTTAGATCACTATTTTAATTGCTAAAATAAATAGCTAGCTTCCGAAGTTAAGACCACTATTATAAATGAGATTTATTTTCCTAAATCATTAACATTTATTAGTTATTTTAATACGAAATACAAATCTATAATATCTAATATTATTATTATTATTATTACTATCAAATCTATCAACAAATTTATAAAACTAATTATATACAAGTTAAAATTTTGTACAGATGGCGGCACCATTAATATAATTTTCTAAGCTCATTGTAATGCAAAGATTACATGTTCGTCTCCTCGCGCACTCGACTACTTTTACGTATGTATAGACACCTACAGGTGCAACTTTGAACTAAATAAATTATTGTTTTGTATACCAACCAAATTCATCAAATTGCGTGCATTTCATAACATATCATAAAAATATTCCAACATTAGATTTAATCAAAATAAAAAACCTAAAAAACGGCTATAATTATAATAATATTGTGGCAATTGGATAAAAAACTAAACATACATACAAACATGCACACACCATGCATACTACACATACACATTAGGACTCACTCACTTGTAGACGGCTGCGCACGATTGCAACAAATGTGCGTTGCACAGTCAGTCGTACGATAGCACTCATCAATAATATGAGCTAACTTAACATGAAAACCATACGATAACTTTCAATATGAAAGATAAACTAAGTGATTTTTATAATTTATTTACAAAAGCAAATTGGTATATTACATAATAAATAAAATATGAAATTTAAATAATGTGTTATAAATACAACTACTTTTATAACCATAATATATTATAGTTTAATAATGCTTGAGGTTAAAGAAAACAGAAAAAAAATACATCACATTATTTTTCTTAGTTAAGTAAATAACGAATAAACATTGTTATTATGGTATTGTGACTATATTTTTGAAATTTTTTTTAAAAATATTACTTCTGTATAAGTATGTGGAATTTATAAAAAGATCCGATGCCAACATCAAAAACTTATATGTTAAACAACTTCTTTATATTATATTAAAATGGGCATAAGTAAATTTATACTACAATACTATAAACTATCCCCAAAAATTAAAAGAAAAACCTTTAGAAAAACAAAACAATTTTTATTATATTTATATTTATATATCCAATGAGAAATATTTTACGATGGTATTTATGAAAACAGATCTTGTTCAAGCTGTCTTTTCTTCCTTTTTGGATTTTGTTTCAATGAAACTATTTTTTTACGTTTCAAAATGGTCTTTCTTTCTTGTAGACTTTGTTTTCTCTTAGCAGCTCGTAGAGGATCGAATATTTTCTCCTGTGCTATTATTCTTTTTCTATTAGACCTTTTTAATAGTGCAGAACTTTGAACGTTATTATAGATATCCGTATACAGATTATTGCCTATTCTCTTTTTTAATTTATTATTTAAACGTAGAACCTGCATCCGTACATTTTTATCACATTGTAAATTCTCCTCTTTTAATTCTCTATATGAATAAGTAATGATATATTTTGAGAATGTGTTTAACAAGTCCTTATCATCAACAAGAGCAACGACACCTTCCATCCAATTGAAAATTGCACGCCTCTGAAAATAAAAATAATTGTATGTATTAATAATAGTAAATAATATTAAAATGATATCGATAAATTTACCAATGTATAATTATTCGGAGTTTCCCTCACTTCCTTCTGTATAATCCAACATATTTTTTTCATAAGCCAACCAATATTCAAGGATTTTTTATCAGATTGTTCTTTTTCAGAATGCGATGCGCACTTTCGCTTACGATATAAAATATTTGTTATTCGCAGTAATGCTTCAATAACTTCTTGTGCCATATCATCTTCTGTTTCATTCGGTTGTAATTGTGCCAACAAGTCAAGGCATACATTTTTAATTTCTTCACTGTAAATTGACCGTAAGAAAAAAGTCTTTTTGGCCGATTCGATATTTTCATCATCATTGTTGATGTTAATATTAGAAATAATTTTATTTAGAATTTTTACAGCATTCAATCGTATCCATTTATGATCATGTGCTAAAAGAGCTTGCGATTCATATGCAATTTCATTTACGTGGCGCTGCATATCCTTATCTTGGAATATCCCTATACAGTATGTGAAAGCGTTCATTATACAGTTTTGAATTTGTATTATCTCGTGATCATTAGCCCTGTTTTCTTGCCTTTTCACTTCTTCAAATAGATGTTCACCATTTGTTTCATTAAAATTATGATTTCGAACGTATTTTCCTGTATCACATGTATTATCCCATAATAATTTTGGTTTCAATTTTGGAAAAATAATTTTTGCTTTTTCTAGAAACATTTCCTTTTCAGTATCAATAAACCTTGAGCATAATACAGCTGCCATTTCACGTATTGCTGGTTTATCACCATCAAAAAATAATATGGTAATATTAAACAGTTTCATTCGATAATCATCATCTAATCTCAATAAAATATCTTGAATACATTGAGCAGTATTAATTCTGCATTCAGAGTCGTCTTCGTTAACTAGCCGTGTTGCTAATGAAACGAAAAGTAATTCGCATATTCTCTTTAAAATTGTAATCGGACACTTTTTAATAATATTTTCGAGAAATTTTATAGAAGAAAGGCGCCCTGTCGGTAACTCATAGTTTAGTTGGACTATGAAAAATTTTAGTATTTTATTCAATTTTTGCAAGGATTTACACTGGAATACATAATGCAATAATATTATTCTACACTCTTCGTTGACAAATTTTGATTTTGAACTGATGCACATTTCGCATATTTTTTTCATGAGCTTATCTATTTCATTAGACTTATATTTTCGACTAACAATCGCTTTCAATATAGAAAATCCTAATGGCTGCGCTTCGGAACTATGAATATCTTGTTCAATGTAAAATATAAGTTGAGTAAGATTATCACTGCTAAAAGTATAATATTCACAATGGACAAGAAGTGCTATTACTGATTTGAACACACATCTTAACAAAATATAGTTTTCATCTTTTTTTGTTATACAATTCGTATAGTATTTTCGCAAAATAAGAAATATACTACTAACAAAATTATCTAAACGCTGTTTCATTTCCTCCAAATCATAATTATAATTCCATAGCACGGTAATACATTTGACTACTAAGCATATTAATGATATGGAACAATTGTTTAGTGAGTCTTCCAATACTGCTACAAGTGGATTAAGAAACTGCTTAAATTCAATGTCAATGGCTTTTTTTCTTTTCAAAATAATATATAAAAGTTCTAATCCAAATTCTTTAAGAATATCTTTACCAAGTCTAGCATCTGTTTTAAACCATTTTCGATTCGATCCGTTAGATTTCCTAGGTTCAGGAGCAATCAAAAAACAATCGGATTTTTTAAATATATTGAATCCATCGGAAGATTGATCAGCATTATTCTCATCTATGCTAGATGTAGTTAGATCAATAACTTTACTCATTAATCCATGTATAAATATTAGCATATTTTGTACAGAAATATGTTTATTGTCAGCTAAGCCATTTACAATTTTTTTCAAGCATTCTTTTATTTTCTGGATTACTTTTTTCGATCGATATTCAATTAAATACTTTTTCAGTGGCATAATTAAATCAATCATACAGTTTTCACCTATATTTTTAGACAGAATTTGTAATATTAGATAACTTTTCTTACTTGGTTTTGCTTCTGGTGTATGCGTTAGTATTTTATTTATTTCCTTTTCGTTGGATACATCTCCAAAAATATCATTTATTGCTATATCTAAAATATTTTGCAAACATTTTTCAATTATTTCGGATTTAATATCGTTTTTAAGCGTATCTAAAATTCCATGAACAGTCACAGTTAACACATGAATTTGAAATCCTCTTGTTAAAAGAGAAGATAGGTAAGCTAAAAGCAACGGTAGATAATGTGCCCCAATCGATTGTAAAATCTTTTTTAGAATATCTCTAGCCAACATTCGTGTCGATTTCAATGGTGACCGTAAAAAGTTACAAACGTTTAAAAATACTTTCGATATATTAGATTCGAGCTTACCATCAGGTAATTTTTGTAAAAGTTTTACGACAGCTAATGCTATTGGAATCCTTAACATTTCTTCCTCTTCTCTATCAAAAGATCGTTTTCGTCTATTTAATTTATGTTTACTTTCATAATTACTCAATTCCGTTATGGAACTATTTAAATTCGGTATTATTACATTTTCAATATTATTCAATATACGCTTGGCTACCGATGGTGAAAGTATTACCATATGTGTTGTAGATTTAAGTTTATAAATTTCAATATCTTGTTTCTTATGCAAATCGTTTGTTGTTATAGAAGTACAGGTATCCAAATTACTATCAAGAATATCTTCATTATCAAGGTGGTCATTTTCTAAGTCATCTTGTTTCTCCAGATCGGCATTTGTCTCGCATTCAGTTAATCTTTTTAACATTGAATTATTTACCGAATTCTCTTTACATCTTTTTAAATCGAAATGAAATGCATCTAATATAACAACAACAATTCGAACACATTGCTTATGATAATCGCGATTTATTCGCATTTTTTGCAAATAATGTTTTAGTATTAATTGATATTGATACCACGGTAAATATTTGCAAACAACGCCTACTGTTTCAATCGCAGCATCAACAATATTATGTTTTGAGACAAAATTTTCATTTAGTAAATATTTTGAAGTTAGAGGCAAAATAACATGGGTTAATGTTCTAATATTCATTGCTTTTTTTTCCTTATTCGCTACAGAGCAAAATTTCAAGAGTGCACGGCTCTGTCTATGGCTTTGTAAATGTACTATATTTTCAAAGAAGTCTACTTCTTTATCAGCTTTATCAGTCAATGAATTAAGATCGCTTAAAACAATATGAAAATGCGCACAATCAGATGCAATTTTTCCTAATATTTGAAGGCAATCATTTAAAACATTATCTTTTTTTTGCCGAAGTATCTCACGAACAAAATTTAAAAATACATTACTGATAACATATTCGACATCTGGTTTACTCGATTCGTAATATAGCAACATTTTCGGTATATATACTTGTAAATATTCCTTGCAATTTTCTCTCATACCAATATCATTGTCATATCTAATTATATATAAACAATTATGTAATATAATAAGCCATATATCAATTTCCATGTCGTTGATATCCTCGTTTGATAGCTTTCTCAATGCTGAAAATCTTTTATCGTAATCGGGTTGGTCTAGCCATCGCATATTCCATGCATTCAAATCCTTTATAACATTTGTAATGGCTGCTAATTTTGAATTTTTAGTTATTTTCGAAATTCTATCAAGAAGTTCGCACAGAATCTTGCGACCGTTCGGCACGTGTACTTTTTCAAACAGTACTCCTATATTACGCAAGTATTTTTCAGGACAATCAATTTTTTCGATAAGTTTAAATATAGTTTTAATAACGTCAATTGTTTCGTCTTCGGTGGAAATATAGAAAACTTTATTGAAGCATGTGGATAATATTATGTCAAGGGTATTGTAGCTCGTGTCGTTTTCAGAAACAAATTTAACTAGTTGCGATATTATAAACAAATCTCTTTTTTTGTTTTTTTGTACAAATTTATTATATCGATTCAAATTCATTTGCAATTTTCCTATAATTAATTCGACATATGGTTGTATAATTGAGATACCAGTCATCTGTGGCAGCAATACGGTAGTGTCATTCTTAATTTCATTATTGACATCATTGTGCAAGAGCCTTTCAACAATATCTAATATTTCATCGTGAATAATAATTTTGGCTCTATGTACTTGTAATAATTTGATCAAACAGTTAAATACTGTTATATTTTGAGCATTCTTTACAGCAAATACGTAATTATATTTGGAATAGCAGCTCCATGTTGCTAGTAACTTCAAAATTGGTGTTGGACTATGCAGGCATTCGCATGATAGCTTATCAATAACAGGCCAAATAAATATATTCAAAATAATGTTAATCTCACTGGTTTTCCATTTGTATTTATGAAAGTGTTCAAAAAAGTTATTCAAATTCTTTATGCAAGAAGATCTTAAATTTTTAAATACTGTACTCAATTTTCCATTGGATTCACTATCTATAGTAATTAAGACCTTTTCGCACACACATCCAATAAAGATTATAATTTTTAATATATGGTGCAATAAATCGTAATCCATTAATCCACCAAATTGTTTTTGTATTATTTCTAATAGATTTATTGCATTATTCAATTTTTTTGGCGACCACATACTTTCTAAATTGCATCTCTCATTGACATAATCAGGTAATTGTAAGATATCAACTTGTATAAAATTTTGGCAAAACATAAATGCTTGATTAATAAAACAGAAAATTTCTTCGTTTTCACAATCTGCTATGTATTTTAAAACGATATTTTTTCGAGTTTGAACACCCGATTTTTTCAATCCAGTTCTAACGTACATTTTCCCATATAGTATTTTTAAAATCAGTTGCAATACCTCTTTTCTATGACAGCTTTGTATTTGTAAACTATCCCGATTGATTTTAAAATTGACTATTTCGTCTTTAAATGTTTTTTCATCTATCAGTCGATAAAAATGTTCTTTATATGGGTTTAAAGATTTGTTATTATATGTCATAATACAATTTAATGCCAACTTCTGCAAATGATCATTTGGCTTTTGTAAAAGCTCTTCATATATATTATAGATTTCAGCTGTTTGATATAATTGTTTCGGATTCTTCATGTTACTGAAAATTTCCAGGCATACAACTAAGGTATCCGATAGTTTTTTTAAATAATCCTTATCTGTTTTGGTTTTTCTTCCATTATTCATAATAAAATCTTCATCCAAATCTAAATTTTCATACTCAACCGTCAAATTACTATCAGCACCCAATAATGAATAAGTTTTTACTTTTTTTTTATATTCATTTAGATAAAAGTCTAAAAATTTAATTACAATATCTCGATTTTTTATTTCACATATATAACTAATTTTCGACAATACTTTCAAAAGTAGTATACGATAATTTAGTAAACTAACAATTGTCATATGTTCATCATCTTCGGAAAAGTTTTTAAACATATTTATTACGGTATGTTTGTTATCGTCACACAAATGCAAATGCTTCCTCTTTATTTCGAAACATTTATTTTTTGAATATTGCTTAATAAATTCAGTAATTGTTTCCAGTTTCCTTTTTAAAATATCCCAAAAGTCATTAACATCCATTGCATTATAATATTGTTCAATCATATTAATTACTGGATCCCAGAGAAGACTGAAATTGTTATGTAGTAAACCACACATAAAATGCAAACAATCCTTTTGAAAACCAAAATGCGCTATAGTTTTTGTGTAGAATTCAGAATCCGTTGAAAGTAAACGCAACAGTATCAATTGATCTCTATAAGTGTGCACACTCGGTTGAATTATTTCAATATCATAAAAAATTTTATATATTGAATGCAATGAACTTTTAAATTCGTTCAACTCTGAAAATATACTCAGCGTATGTGCTGTTATTTCTCTGATATTATGATGCATATCTGACAAAAACGGTGCAATTTTTTCACGTATTTTTTCGAATAGACTGTAATCTAATAAGCTTTGATCCAAACTATTTATATGAAATAATGTCATATTTAATATACGCAAAGCTGCTAAATTATGAGTTTCATTACAATATAGCAAGTTGGTATTAATCAAGTCCTTCCATATAGTATATAGATTGCTATCTATATGCACAAGGCTCTCAACTGTTATATGCAACAACAAAATTAGTTTTCTCTGTTGGTTTGTATTTGTTTCCAACTTTAATTTAGCGCATATATTGTGCACAATAGATATAAAATTCATTTCTATATTTGTATCATTTGATGAGCAAATATTTGGCCATATGTACGCTACCATGCAAAATTCATCAAAATTATCGCTGTTTATGTCGAAATTGTCGATTGTTTTTTTGAGTTTCATTTTTGTTTCATGCATTAGTTCAAATGGAAAAGATTTCCTCCACTGTACAGTTTTAGATCCATTTTCACAAGGTGGAGATTTTCGGATTAAAATTTCAGTTAATATTTTTAAAGTGACCCTATTAACGTTATTTTCGAAATATTTTAAAAATTTTGGAAATATTAGAATATCATATTGAGGATACAGGCACATATTTTTCACAAACTCTCCATATATTTTAGCGTTATCAACTAAAAGTACTTTTGAAATCAATCGATTTGAATCCAATTGAGATAGTTTCATATAATGTGAAAGTAAAATTTTTGTTATCAATTCGGAAGAAAGTTCTAGAATCTCTTCTTCCACATAATGTTCATAGCAGAGCAATATTATTTTTATTGTTATCTCAACATGAATATATTTACCATGATTATGATCAAACATTATTTTTATGATGTAGAGAAGTTTTTTAAGCACATGTTTACCATTATCACAATTTTCAAAGCAAACATTAGCTATTTTCAATAATATATCCCAAAATAATTGCATATTACATTCATATACTATATCTAATAATGCCTTAGTTGTATTTTCTAAAATTTGAAATAGTACATTGTAGTCATTGTTCTTATTGAAAAAGCCCAAAAATAGTGTCTCCAAAAATTCACCAGCGTTACTATGAAAATTTCTGCTTACACCACATAATATTTCTGTTAATAATTGGGCACATCCTATTATACCTTTCGAATATTTGCTTATAGTACCCAACATAGTTGTTAAAAATCTTTCTTTATCCTTAATATCTCGTGCTACATATGCAAAACATTGAACTGCAAATTTTGTGACATGTGCAGGCTGTTTATCTTCGTCTAGTAATGGAAATATTGCTTCTAAAACCTCGTTTATATTCTTTTTCAAAAATGGTTTCAAAATTTTAAATAAATATGCTAAACAAATTAGTGTCCATTCCAGTTGTTCAGCATCGGTTGTGTCAAGCAGCAATATAAGCTTGTCCATTATTTTACTAAAATACGGATAGAATTCCTCTCTTAAATCTCTTGCCAAAACCACTAATATCTCGAGAAATGGTTGAACAGAATGTATTGTAGATTTCTCTAACTCTTCCAATAGTAAATTAATTACAAAGTCCTTCTTTAGAAACAATTGAGGTAATGTGACAATATTAGAGCATTTCTTTTGGAAACTTATATACTGCGAGGTAAAATTCAATACAGACCATTTCTGCAATGCTTCATGAAAATACGTTTCATTTTCAGTTATATCAGAAATCTCGTTACTATGCCCAATATAATACAGAGCGGCTCGCCGTATATCTATTTTATTGACGAGTTCGGCAAAAGATTTGAACTATAATTAATAAAAATTTACTTTAATATTTTTAAAAGTGAATCGCACTTGAAAATGTGTACCTGAAAATCATTTAGAGATTTATGTCTTCTCCCGCTATCCATCTTAATAACTATTTTAAAGTTATTAAATTCTAAAATTTATTTCACTAATAACAACACGTGCTCTATGACATTTATTGTAAAGTCTTTGCAGTGTCAATATGTAAAGTTGATCATTGCTGTGAAATGTCAAATATTGAGCAAAATGTAATGCATGATTCACACTAGCCTATGTATACTCGGTATAACGGCTATTAAAGAATTTTTCCTACTTTATGTTTGCTATCAGTAAATTACCACTTTATTTAAATTAGAAAATACTAATTTTCGTTAATCTTTCAACTATACGTCCAATAAATTTTGTATGTACATATTTTATCATAAATTTTTAGAGTACATATAATTTATATTAATATTGCTTTTAATACATTTTATTTCTTGAAATAAAAATTTACAGATAATATCGATTATTCTACAATAGATTGCAGATCTGAAAAAATATCATTTTTTATATATACATCTACATATAAGTACTATTACGGTGCATTTCAAAAAATATAATAAAACCTATATACGTGATAATTATATAATAACTTCGTTTAATTTTTTTTATCAACAAATGATTTTTTAATGGAGTTTCTTTTTAAAAAACATAGTAAGATAATATTGAAAATATTTAGATTTTGAATTCCAAGGTTAACGCTATATAAAAAAAAGACCGATTTACATATACATATGTATAGAAAAAGGTTGGTACACTTATAATTCATAAATACAGTTCATAAAATAGTTATTTCCTCCTTCCACTAAAGTTCATTAACTTCAAAATAGAAGTAGGGAGGTGTGCTTCTATTATATAAAAAGGAGCTACAAGCGGGTAAACGAGTTGGTATTAAAAGTTTTGCATGCAGATATATTTAATTGTAAGTGAATTAATTTTTCCTATAAACATATTAAAATTGAAATAAATGAATAATTTATATATTAATAGAATTTAAAAAAAAAATAACGAAATAAAATATTCAGTTATTTAAAACGTTTTAAAATGTTGTAAATTACAGCATTTTAAAACTTAGCACATTAATAGATATACATCCTATATTTAAGTTTTATTTCTGTTGAAAATGTGTGAACACAGTATAATTTATAGTACAATAAAAGCGGAAGAATTTTACTTTTATTTCTACAACTTTCACTAAACAATATATATTACATTTGTATGTGCTACTTATAGAAGAAATGATTATTTTCAATCATGATAAAATTTCTTGATTTTCTTGTTAAGGCCATAGTATGTTTTCATAAACGCTTATATTATGCAACAAAAAGAAATGGTCATAGTACGAATTTGCATGTTTTCATTTTGATACATAAATAAATGATAACATATATATGTATATATTATATTTTTAAAATTTAATATTTAATATTATACATTCCAGAACAGGATCATAATGTATCTTACCGCACTATTTTTTGGTTTAATCACATTGATAATACTTATTTTCGATATGGTAAAACCCAAAAACTATCCATTAGGTCCCAGGTGGATGCCTATTTTTGGAAATGCTTTGAAAATATGGAAATTACGTCAAAAATATGGAATGCTATGTAAAGTAGTTATGAAATTAGATAAAGAATATGGGAAAAAAGGAGTTGTTGGACTTAAAATAGGAAAGGACAAAATTGTAGTAGCGACTAGCTGTAAAGCCATAAAAGAAATGATGACAAACGAACATTTAGACGGAAGACCCACTGGTATTTTTTATGAAACAAGAACATGGGGAACAAGAAAAGGAATATTATTAACTGATGAACAATTATGGCAAGAACAAAGACGATTTGTTTTGAAACACCTTAAGGATTTTGGTTTTGCAAGACGTGGTATGGCCGATATAATACGCACAGAAACAGAGCATTTAATTGATGAAATTAATAAAACTATTGATGCACAAGGTGGTGAAGTAGCTGAAATATCAATGAACGATCTTTTTGGGGTTTATATCTTGAATACTTTATGGACACTCATGGCTGGCATTCGTTATAGTAGAGATAATGCAGAGCTTAAAGATCTTCAACAAATCTTTAATGAACTCTTTAAAAATATTGACATGATCGGCTGCTCATTTAGTCATTTTCCGTTTCTTCGCTACATAGCCCCAAACTATTCAGGATACTCCCAGTTTATCGATATACATCAATATATATATGAGTTTCTTGGCAGAGAAGTTAAGAAACATAAGAGAGACTTTCACTTTCAAAACGAACCGAGAGATCTTATGGACATATATATACAAGTTCTAAATTCTCCCAATCATACAGAGAGTTTTTCTGAAAAACAATTACTAGCTATATGTCTCGATATGTTTCTGGCTGGTTCTGAAACAACAAATAAAACCTTAGGTTTTGCTTTTTTACACATTTTACGAAATAAATCTATTCAAGAAAATATACAATCCGAATTAGATGTTGTAGTTGGGCGTGAGAGATTAGCCACACTAGACGATCGTCCAAAGTATGTTTAATTATTATTAATTTATTTGATTGTAAAATATTTTAAAATATGTATATTCTTTCAAGCTTACCATATTGTGAAGCAGTTGTACATGAAGCTCTTCGTTTTTTTATGGGTAACACTTTTAGCTTACCACACAGAGCACTCCGCAATACGACACTTTGCAATTTTGATATACCAAAAGATACTATGGTGGTGGCTTGTTTCACTGGTATGCTAATGAATGAAAACAGTTTCCCAAATCCGAGAAAATTTTTACCAGAGCGATACATAAAAAATAATAAGCTTGTTATGCCATCAGACTTTCTTCCTTTTGGTTTAGGACGACATAAGTGCATGGGAGAAATAATGGGACGACAAAACTTATTATTATTTATAACATCTTTGATGCAAAATTTTCGATTCGAGATTCCTGAAAATACTTTCCCAGATGACCAACCAGATGACGGAGCTACACCTTGTGTAAAACCGTTTAAAGCATATGTTTATAGGCGTTAAATGTACTCATATTATTTCCTGTACTGAAATTTTATATATACTTTTAATTTTATAATACATTCAGTATTTATTTTCATATTTATATTATTTCATTTTTCTATATTTAAATACCATATGAATAAAACAATTTTTCACAGAACCACACAGAGTTATATTTTATTCGAATGCAATAGCTATGAACATTATTCAATACATGTAGTTATGCCGTTTATTCATTAATATGCAGTAACAATATATATTCAAATATATTAAAAGCAATTTAAAATCATAATTTATTGGGATTTATAAATTACTAACTATATATTATATAAAGGATCACCTACTATTATAAGCATAATAACAGAATTTAAGCACATACATACACGTTACAATAATTTAGTAACTTTTATATTCTATGCCATTGCTTAGGCTTTTTGGAATATCATTTCCTAATAGAGTTCCAATTCCTGATATTCAATACATTAAGATCTTATATATTTTATAATGTTTTACAAGTCATTTATTTTTTAATAACACTATTAAATCTATTGATTAAATGTACGTATCACACAAATAAAATTATAAATGTCAATTCCAATGACAAACTTGAAATTTATCTCAATACTCTAAGATTTTTCAAACAGTAGAACAAAAATGTCTATTAATAAAAACGTCCATATGTGCGTATATATAATTAAATGGTACTATTTAAAAATAAATAAAAATATTTATAATAGATACATTTTTTTAACCAAAACATAAAAATATTTATAATAAAGTTAGTATTCAAACAAAATTTTAATTTCTTTAATATAGTTATCACAGATCTTTGGTTAATTTCTTTCAAAATATACACAAATTGAAATAATACAAATAAAACTTGACACGATGCTTTCTTTTCTCAGAATTTTATGATTATAAATAAATTGCAATTAATAAATATTTCAACCATTTTAGTATTTTCTCCGTAATAAATGTTTACTGGTATTTGAAGGTCATCTTTTTGCCTCATCTTCTAAATGAATCTTAAAAATTTTAATTATTCAATTGAATTTAATTACAACTTTTATTAAATACAATTACTTACTTCACTTAGAATTGCCCAATTTTCACTATCACTGTGCACATGCAACCTAATTGTTTTGATAAGACCTATTTTCGTATCAATTATGTTTTCGGCAATTCCAAATGCATTAAAATTTCCTATAATCATGTAACCGTCATTGGTTATATTATATGCGTTCCAAATCGGAGAGTTTTCAGGCAATGATGAAGGTAAAATCTCAACTGTTGTATTATAGAACCGATCAGATGGATGTTCGCTATTCCCACTACGAAACAAATACCTAAAAGTTATTTAAAATAACATTCTTATTTTGATCAATATATACATATATAGTTTTAAAGTTACCTTTTCAATTTTATTGGTTGGTTAAATATAAATTCAACTAGATCACCTGGCTCCGGCAAAAGACCCCAAAAATATGTATCGCCTTTATATGCTCTATTTAATTGGTAATTTTTATAAGGCTTTATTGCCGTTTTAACCGTAGCTGGCGGATTCTTATGAGGATAAAAACTTGGTATTTTTCCAAATTGCTTATCTTTTAATTTTTGAACTTTCCCTTTCAATGACGATGTGGTGCCAATATGTTGGAATAGTGATGGTTTATAATGTATCCAATATTTTGCTTTTTCTTGCTTACAATGCTTTTGATCTTTTTCCCAGCTGCAAACTTTTGTATCAATTAAATTATCTAAGAGCCAATCCACAGGTTTGTCATTATAAAACATCTGGAAAAATGTTATTAACCAAGGTAGTTCTGCTGATTTGAACATTTTCCCTATTTAAATAAGAAAAGAAAAATATATATATGATGTATTAATGTACATTTATTAATTTAGATTTTTAAAAAGGTATACCTACCTATAAAACCAAGCTGACAAAAGTCTAAAACGAACCAATCCTTCTTACTAGTTGTTTTTTCAAGAGCGAACTTTTTCATAATTGTAATAAATCCCCTTTTTGCAAGAATATCGTCCTCTAACTGAACATAAAAAGTTCCCTTTGACTGAGCGTAAGCCATTAAAAACGCAAAATCTAAATTTTGCTTTGAACGCCATTTCACACGTTCAGGCGGATCATTCAAAGTAATTCGAAGTTTTTCCCAATTCGGATAGTATGATTGTGCTGGCGCAATCACTTCAATTAGGCCATTCTCGACAAAAGGATTAAAACGTACTTCTATTTGTTTCGATACTAAATAAACATATTCCATATCTGATTCTCCAATGAATACTATTATTAACGTTTCATTTTGTTCACTTTCGTTCATGTTTGATATTATATTGTGTAATGTACCCATTAAATATGATTGCTTATCACGTTTAACTGTTGGGATACCGAGAACAACTGAAACTCCTGTTTTACCTTTTGACATTAAGTAGCCTGGCTTTAAAGATGATGGGTCGTCCAACAAATGTGGAAGAAAATGGAAAGCACTTGGTAGTCTAAGACTTGACGGAAAGCGGGACGACAAAGAAGTATTTTTTAGTATGAGCCGAGCTTCTGGACTAAGTGCTTCAAGAAGTAAACCGTTTATAGTTAAATTCGTTGTTTCCGTATTACTTCCAGATGATGACGATGATGATGATAGTCCTAAATATTGTGATAAGATAGCCACATCTTCTTGACGTGCACGATACATAGATTCTAGATATTGAAGTCTCATCTGAAACTCGGCTAGTCGTTGTGACATTGACTGCTCAGCAGAGAGGTCTGGAAATAAAAAAATAATATCAACTTAAGCGAGAACGAGTTAAATTTATAAAAACCTGGGCCAACAATAAGTAAAAGAATTGTGAAAGGCACCAACAGTACTATAGTTGTTACAAGCAGAAAGCTTCTGCGCCTCAGAGGTGATGTTGTCAATCCCATAATCTCAAGCCCACATTTGTTTAACTAAACAAAAAAAACAACAAAGTAATTACACTCCAAATATGAATATCAGTGCCAACAAAAATATGTTGTTTGAATATATATGCAATTTTTTCGTTGTATCACTTACAAGTAGATTATGAGTATATATAATTATTAAATATTTTGCTTTTGAATATAAAAAGAAAAACAAATAAAGTCATGCATAAATAATATTCATTTGTATGTACTTCAGACATTTCATGCTAAAAAGTTCGCAAATCAATTCATATCTACGCATGTATGTTGTCAAATAGTGTCACATGCTTATTACGACACCATTATTAGCCTTTTGTTTATGGAAATATTTTAATTAAATCACGCATTACCAAGTAATGCAAAACTTTCTTTTTTACTTCTGCACTTTAATATGACTTTTAAAAACTTGTAAATAATATTTTTACACAGATTCATTTGTGAATATAGAGACATTGAGATAAACAACTGCATTGGTATGTACAATAGATATGGATGAATGTATGCTATTTGTAGAGATTATCGCTTTCTTATCGATTAAAAAACATCAAATTCAATGACATGAATTTCTAAACTAATAATTATATGACTATATCTTCAAAAAAGATATGTTATTCACCTTACGATTTTTACTGAGTACCAAGTAATCTTTCCCAACAATTTTCTCAAAACTCGAAACACAGTCTTAACCAAACCAAACCTTGTTAAGACGAATCTACACATACTTTAAACAGCTGTCACTCTACGTTTCCTACTGTTGCGCCGAAGCATTTTAGCTAGCTGTGATTATTGAAGTTATACCGGCAAAATTGTATTAAAATTTTGGTTATTTTAATATAAATTTTTTATTTATTTCTTGAAAAGCACAAAATGTATCTTATCAAATAAATTGCAAAAAAAAAATTGTATTTCAAAATACTCTGCACCTTTATTATCGACCATAAAATATTGGACAGTTAAATATAAACACTGCCGTAAAAACATTTTTAATGAAGAACTTCCATATCGTCCAAATTAGGTCACCGCATCAGAAATTACTAAATTCCACGTTAAGGTGATAAATGGTCGGAGAGTGACAGTTCTTGAGATTACCGAGGCTAATTACCGAGTAGAAAATTTTAACAACTCATTTGAATATGAGAAACCTTTCTGCAAGATAGGCGATTCCTCACAATTAATCATAAGCACGCACGTGTGTAAACTTCGAAAGAATTTTTAGCGCTATTAAGACGCAATGCAAATGGTTTTTATAACTGTTGACGAAATATGGATTCATCACAATACACCAGAGACCATACAGTGGTCTTTTCATGACAAATTAGCCGTTTAGGATGCACGCGGCACAAGCCACGTCGATTACTTTGAAAATGGCAAAACGAATAATGACGGGTATTATACCAACTTATTGGATGGTTTCAACGGTGCTGTGACAGAAAAACGTCCCTATTTGGCAAACAAAAAATTCTCGTTAAAACAATGCATGCTTGCACGCTTGTATCATCCCCATGGCAAAATTCCTTGGTTAAGATAAGAATTGCTTCCGCATCCAGCATATTCGTTAATTTTACCCTCCGACAATTATTTTATATTTCTGAATATGAAATAAATGAATTCAAGTGATATTGACGATGAAGTCGTCTCCGAACCTGAAGTTGTTCCCGAACCTGATGATAATGGTGGACTTATTTTTTTCGGAAGAGTTTCTTGCATTACTGGTCGAACAAACTAAATTATATGCTGCGCAAGAAATTGTAAAACGCAAAGCAATAAAAAAATCTAACAGAGTATCAAAGTGGACAGACGTCAGTGCTGCAGAAATGAAAGTTTTTATTGGACTTTTGTTACAAATGGGGCCTTGTTCTTTTCCATCAATTGAACATTACTGTACCACAAATAAGCTATATAATGTAAAGTTTTGGCGCTCAAATATGAGGCGAAATCGATTCCAGTTGTTACTTCGTTATTTTCATTTGGTTGATAACTCAATAGCATCTGCCGACAGATTATACAAGGTGAGACCAATACTAAATCATTTCAATAATATTATGCGTGAAAACTATGTACCAGATAAAAATATTTGTATTGACAAATCCATGATGCTGTGGCATGGAAGATTGCATTTCCGCCAGTACATAAAAAATAAAAAACACAAATACGGTGTATGAACTATGTGAGTCCGACGGCCTTATAATGAAAATAAAGATTTACAGCGGAAAATCTGAGGGAACTGACCATAATTTAGGTTACACTACTGATGTTGTGTTACATTTACTTGAGGACTATCTCGATAAGGGATACATGGTTTACATGGATAATTTTTATAATTCTGTTACTCTTATGAAACTGCTAAATACACGAAAAACTTATGTGTGTGGAACCCTACGAAATAACAGAAAGAGAAACCCTAGAGATGTGGTAAATCGTAAACTGGAAAAAGGGGAGTGCATTTGGCAGCAAAATGGTCCTGTTACTGTATGCAAATAGAAAGACAAACGAGATTACAATAAAGGAATGTCTGGCATTGACCGATCAGATCAAATGCTGTCGTACTACACATCTCTAAGAAAGGCTATTAAATGGCCCAAAAAGGTTTCACTACATATTATAGAGATATATATACACAATGTGTGGAATGTAGATGAAACATTGTTCTTAATTTGCGTTCATACATATAGAATTTAGTACTTTAGACTTGACATTTGAATAAGATTCATTCCTTTTTAAACCGACATACAGTAAACATTAAAGCTCAAACCAAAGTATTTCACAACACTGTAAATTATTTCTTTTGTTTTATTTCGCCATAGCATTTGGCGTGTGTGTAAACTTCGGAAGAATTTTTAGCGCTATTAAGACGCAATGCAAATGGTTTTTATAACTGTTGACGAAATATGGACCAGTGGTCTTTTCATGGCAAATTAGCCGTTTCGGATGCACGCGGCACAAGCCACGTCGATTACTTTGAAAATGGCAAAACGAATAATGACGGGTATTATACCAACTTATTGGATGGTTTCAACGGTGCTGTGAAAGAAAAACGTCCCTATTTGGCAAACAAAAAATTCTCGTTAAAACAATGCATGCTTGCACGCTTGTATCATCCCCATGGCAAAATTCCTTGGTTAAGATACGAATTGCTTCCGCATCCACCATATTCGTTAATTTTAGCCTCCGACAATTATTACATATTTCTGAATATGAAATAAATGGCTCGAAGGAATAAGATTTGACTCGAAACGATGAGGGAAGTTCTGAAAAAACATCTATTTTGAAGGGTTGGAGATATTGTATTTTTTAGATGGGATACAAAAAATAGAAAAATGTTGGACTAAGTCTATCGTGCTGAAAGAAAACCACTTGAAAATAAAATGTATTAACACATAAAAATGTTTTTTTTGTCAAAGCCAGGTATTAATCATACAACCCTCGTATTATTTAACTGTTGAATAATTGGAAATATTTTATAAAAAATGTCTATACGCAGAAATTTCAAATTGCCTAATTGCTTAACACGTTGCCTGCCACGGCAATTTTCAGAATTCCGGTCTAAAAAGCAAATTTCATTTAATCATATTATATTATTAAAAACTCTAATTATAGTACATAGTTATCATTAAAAAGCATAGAAAATGTATTTTTCTTTTAAAAAAAAGGTCTTACAAATTATCTCGTAGTTGGCTTATGTAACAGAAATCTCTTCGCGGAAGCCAACTACGACTTAATTCGTACATAGTCACGCTTAGACCTGTCGCTTCGCTAAAGCTGAATCAGAGTTATGCGTCCATATTCGTCAGTAGTATCTCGATATTGTCGAGTGCATCCCATTTACGTCTTTCTTGAATGTGTTGTTTTATAATTATTATTATAATTAAATTATCAAGAACCCAATATGCGTAAGAAAAGACCACTGACTCAAAATGAACTTGAGTACTACGCTAATCTAAGTGATTCAGAATTTGACGAGATTTTTGGCGAGGATGGTAACGACAGCAGCGATTATGAACCTTCTGAGAATTCAAGTGATATTGACGATGAAGTCGTCTCCGAACCTGAAGTTGTTCCCGAACCTGATGATAATGGTGGACTTATTTTTTTCGGAAGAGTTTCTTGCATTACTGGTCGAACAAACTAAATTATATGCTGCGCAAGAAATTGTAAAACGCAAAGCAATAAAAAAATCTAACAGAGTATCAAAGTGGACAGACGTCAGTGCTGCAGAAATGAAAGTTTTTATTGGACTTTTGTTACAAATGGGGCCTTGTTCTTTTCCATCAATTGAACATTACTGTACCACAAATAAGCTATATAATGTAAAGTTTTGGCGCTCAAATATGAGGCGAAATCGATTCCAGTTGTTACTTCGTTATTTTCATTTGGTTGATAACTCAATAGCATCTGCCGACAGATTATACAAGGTGAGACCAATACTAAATCATTTCAATAATATTATGCGTGAAAACTATGTACCAGATAAAAATATTTGTATTGACAAATCCATGATGCTGTGGCATGGAAGATTGCATTTCCGCCAGTACATAAAAAATAAAAAACACAAATACGGTGTATGAACTATGTGAGTCCGACGGCCTTATAATGAAAATAAAGATTTACAGCGGAAAATCTGAGGGAACTGACCATAATTTAGGTTACACTACTGATGTTGTGTTACATTTACTTGAGGACTATCTCGATAAGGGATACATGGTTTACATGGATAATTTTTATAATTCTGTTACTCTTATGAAACTGCTAAATACACGAAAAACTTATGTGTGTGGAACCCTACGAAATAACAGAAAGAGAAACCCTAGAGATGTGGTAAATCGTAAACTGGAAAAAGGGGAGTGCATTTGGCAGCAAAATGGTCCTGTTACTGTATGCAAATAGAAAGACAAACGAGATTACAATAAAGGAATGTCTGGCATTGACCGATCAGATCAAATGCTGTCGTACTACACATCTCTAAGAAAGGCTATTAAATGGCCCAAAAAGGTTTCACTACATATTATAGAGATATATATACACAATGTGTGGAATGTAGATGAAACATTGTTCTTAATTTGCGTTCATACATATAGAATTTAGTACTTTAGACTTGACATTTGAATAAGATTCATTCCTTTTTAAACCGACATACAGTAAACATTAAAGCTCAAACCAAAGTATTTCACAACACTGTAAATTATTTCTTTTGTTTTATTTCGCCATAGCATTTGGCGTGTGTGTAAACTTCGGAAGAATTTTTAGCGCTATTAAGACGCAATGCAAATGGTTTTTATAACTGTTGACGAAATATGGACCAGTGGTCTTTTCATGGCAAATTAGCCGTTTCGGATGCACGCGGCACAAGCCACGTCGATTACTTTGAAAATGGCAAAACGAATAATGACGGGTATTATACCAACTTATTGGATGGTTTCAACGGTGCTGTGAAAGAAAAACGTCCCTATTTGGCAAACAAAAAATTCTCGTTAAAACAATGCATGCTTGCACGCTTGTATCATCCCCATGGCAAAATTCCTTGGTTAAGATACGAATTGCTTCCGCATCCACCATATTCGTTAATTTTAGCCTCCGACAATTATTACATATTTCTGAATATGAAATAAATGGCTCGAAGGAATAAGATTTGACTCGAAACGATGAGGGAAGTTCTGAAAAAACATCTATTTTGAAGGGTTGGAGATATTGTATTTTTTAGATGGGATACAAAAAATAGAAAAATGTTGGACTAAGTCTATCGTGCTGAAAGAAAACCACTTGAAAATAAAATGTATTAACACATAAAAATGTTTTTTTTGTCAAAGCCAGGTATTAATCATACAACCCTCGTATTATTTAACTGTTGAATAATTGGAAATATTTTATAAAAAATGTCTATACGCAGAAATTTCAAATTGCCTAATTGTTTAACACGTTGCCTGCCACGGCAATTTTCAGAATTCCGGTCTAAAAAGCAAATTTCATTTAATCATATTATATTATTAAAAACTCTAATTATAGTACATAGTTATCATTAAAAAGCATAGAAAATGTATTTTTCTTTTAAAAAAAAGGTCTTACAAATTATCTCGTAGTTGGCTTATGTAACAGAAATCTCTTCGCGGAAGCCAACTACGACTTAATTCGTACATAGTCACGCTTAGACCTGTCGCTTCGCTAAAGCTGAATCAGAGTTATGCGTCCATATTCGTCAGTAGTATCTCGATATTGTCGAGTGCATCCCATTTACGTCTTTCTTGAATGTGTTGTTTTATAATTATTATTATAATTAAATTATCAAGAACCCAATATGCGTAAGAAAAGACCACTGACTCAAAATGAACTTGAGTACTACGCTAATCTAAGTGATTCAGAATTTGACGAGATTTTTGGCGAGGATGGTAACGACAGCAGCGATTATGAACCTTCTGAGAATTCAAGTGATATTGACGATGAAGTCGTCTCCGAACCTGAAGTTGTTCCCGAACCTGATGATAATGACGATGATTTCCAAGCAACAACATCAAATGCGAATGATAATTTGTGGACAGAAATTCAACAAAATCCTGAATTATTTATTTTGCAAGAAAATATTTGTGTGAAATTGTATACGTCAAATTTTACAGTGCAAACGCTGGTGGACTTATTTTTTTCGGAAGAGTTTCTTGCATTACTGGTCGAACAAACTAAATTATATGCTGCGCAAGAAATTGTAAAACGCAAAGCAATAAAAAAAATCTAACAGGGTATCAAAGTGGACAGACGTCAGTGCTGCAGAAATGAAAGTTTTTATTAGACTTTTGTTACAAATGGGGCCTTGTTCTTTTCCATCAATTGAACATTACTGTACCACAAACAAGCTATATAATGTAAAGTTTTGGCGCTCAAATATGAGGCGAAATCGATTCCAGTTGTTACTTCGTTATTTTCATTTGGTTGATAACTCAATAGCATCTGCCGACAGATTATACAAGGTGAGACCAATACTAAATCATTTCAATAATATTATGCGTGAAAACTATGTACCAGATAAAAATATTTGTATTGACAAATCCATGATGCTGTGGCATGGAAGATTGCATTTCCGCCAGTACATAAAAAATAAAAAACACAAATACGGTGTATGAACTATGTGAGTCCGACGGCCTTATAATGAAAATAAAGATTTACAGCGGAAAATCTGAGGGAACTGACCATAATTTAGGTTACACTACTGATGTTGTGTTACATTTACTTGAGGACTATCTCGATAAGGGATACATGGTTTACATGGATAATTTTTATAATTCTGTTACTCTTATGAAACTGCTAAATACACGAAAAACTTATGTGTGTGGAACCCTACGAAATAACAGAAAGAGAAACCCTAGAGATGTGGTAAATCGTAAACTGGAAAAAGGGGAGTGCATTTGGCAGCAAAATGGTCCTGTTACTGTATGTAAATGGAAAGACAAACGAGATTACAATAAAGGAATGTCTGGCATTGACCGATCAGATCAAATGCTGTCGTACTACACATCTCTAAGAAAGACTATTAAATCAGGTCACCACATCAGAAATTACTAAATTCCACGTTAAGGTGATAAATGGTCGGAGAGTGACAGTTCTTGAGATTACCGAGGCTAATTACCGAGTAGAAAATTTTAACAACTCATTTGAATATGAGAAACCTTTCTGCAAGATAGGCGATTCCTCACAATTAATCATAAGCACGCACGTGTGTAAACTTCGAAAGAATTTTTAGCGCTATTAAGACGCAATGCAAATGGTTTTTATAACTGTTGACGAAATATGGATTCATCACAATACACCAGAGACCATACAGTGGTCTTTTCATGACAAATTAGCCGTTTAGGATGCACGCGGCACAAGCCACGTCGATTACTTTGAAAATGGCAAAACGAATAATGACGGGTATTATACCAACTTATTGGATGGTTTCAACGGTGCTGTGACAGAAAAACGTCCCTATTTGGCAAACAAAAAATTCTCGTTAAAACAATGCATGCTTGCACGCTTGTATCATCCCCATGGCAAAATTCCTTGGTTAAGATACGAATTGCTTCCGCATCCACCATATTCGTTAATTTTAGCCTCCGACAATTATTTTATATTTCTGAATATGAAATAAATGAATTCAAGTGATATTGACGATGAAGTCGTCTCCGAACCTGAAGTTGTTCCCGAACCTGATGATAATGGTGGACTTATTTTTTTCGGAAGAGTTTCTTGCATTACTGGTCGAACAAACTAAATTATATGCTGCGCAAGAAATTGTAAAAAGCAAAGCAATAAAAAAATCTAACAGGGTATCAAAGTGGACAGACGTCAGTGCTGCAGAAATGAAAGTTTTTATTGGACTTTTGTTACAAATGGGGCCTTGTTCTTTTCCATCAATTGAACATTACTGTACCACAAATAAGCTATATAATGTAAAGTTTTGGCGCTCAAATATGAGGCGAAATCGATTCCAGTTGTTACTTCGTTATTTTCATTTGGTTGATAACTCAATAGCATCTGCCGACAGATTATACAAGGTGAGACCAATACTAAATCATTTCAATAATATTATGCGTGAAAACTATGTACCAGATAAAAATATTTGTATTGACAAATCCATGATGCTGTGGCATGGAAGATTGCATTTCCGCCAGTACATAAAAAATAAAAAACACAAATACGGTGTATGAACTATGTGAGTCCGACGGCCTTATAATGAAAATAAAGATTTACAGCGGAAAATCTGAGGGAACTGACCATAATTTAGGTTACACTACTGATGTTGTGTTACATTTACTTGAGGACTATCTCGATAAGGGATACATGGTTTACATGGATAATTTTTATAATTCTGTTACTCTTATGAAACTGCTAAATACACGAAAAACTTATGTGTGTGGAACCCTACGAAATAACAGAAAGAGAAACCCTAGAGATGTGGTAAATCGTAAACTGGAAAAAGGGGAGTGCATTTGGCAGCAAAATGGTCCTGTTACTGTATGCAAATAGAAAGACAAACGAGATTACAATAAAGGAATGTCTGGCATTGACCGATCAGATCAAATGCTGTCGTACTACACATCTCTAAGAAAGGCTATTAAATGGCCCAAAAAGGTTTCACTACATATTATAGAGATATATATACACAATGTGTGGAATGTAGATGAAACATTGTTCTTAATTTGCGTTCATACATATAGAATTTAGTACTTTAGACTTGACATTTGAATAAGATTCATTCCTTTTTAAACCGACATACAGTAAACATTAAAGCTCAAACCAAAGTATTTCACAACACTGTAAATTATTTCTTTTGTTTTATTTCGCCATAGCATTTGGCGTGTGTGTAAACTTCGGAAGAATTTTTAGCGCTATTAAGACGCAATGCAAATGGTTTTTATAACTGTTGACGAAATATGGACCAGTGGTCTTTTCATGGCAAATTAGCCGTTTCGGATGCACGCGGCACAAGCCACGTCGATTACTTTGAAAATGGCAAAACGAATAATGACGGGTATTATACCAACTTATTGGATGGTTTCAACGGTGCTGTGAAAGAAAAACGTCCCTATTTGGCAAACAAAAAATTCTCGTTAAAACAATGCATGCTTGCACGCTTGTATCATCCCCATGGCAAAATTCCTTGGTTAAGATACGAATTGCTTCCGCATCCACCATATTCGTTAATTTTAGCCTCCGACAATTATTACATATTTCTGAATATGAAATAAATGGCTCGAAGGAATAAGATTTGACTCGAAACGATGAGGGAAGTTCTGAAAAAACATCTATTTTGAAGGGTTGGAGATATTGTATTTTTTAGATGGGATACAAAAAATAGAAAAATGTTGGACTAAGTCTATCGTGCTGAAAGAAAACCACTTGAAAATAAAATGTATTAACACATAAAAATGTTTTTTTTGTCAAAGCCAGGTATTAATCATACAACCCTCGTATTATTTAACTGTTGAATAATTGGAAATATTTTATAAAAAATGTCTATACGCAGAAATTTCAAATTGCCTAATTGTTTAACACGTTGCCTGCCACGGCAATTTTCAGAATTCCGGTCTAAAAAGCAAATTTCATTTAATCATATTATATTATTAAAAACTCTAATTATAGTACATAGTTATCATTAAAAAGCATAGAAAATGTATTTTTCTTTTAAAAAAAAGGTCTTACAAATTATCTCGTAGTTGGCTTATGTAACAGAAATCTCTTCGCGGAAGCCAACTACGACTTAATTCGTACATAGTCACGCTTAGACCTGTCGCTTCGCTAAAGCTGAATCAGAGTTATGCGTCCATATTCGTCAGTAGTATCTCGATATTGTCGAGTGCATCCCATTTACGTCTTTCTTGAATGTGTTGTTTTATAATTATTATTATAATTAAATTATCAAGAACCCAATATGCGTAAGAAAAGACCACTGACTCAAAATGAACTTGAGTACTACGCTAATCTAAGTGATTCAGAATTTGACGAGATTTTTGGCGAGGATGGTAACGACAGCAGCGATTATGAACCTTCTGAGAATTCAAGTGATATTGACGATGAAGTCGTCTCCGAACCTGAAGTTGTTCCCGAACCTGATGATAATGACGATGATTTCCAAGCAACAACATCAAATGCGAATGATAATTTGTGGACAGAAATTCAACAAAATCCTGAATTATTTATTTTGCAAGAAAATATTTGTGTGAAATTGTATACGTCAAATTTTACAGTGCAAACGCTGGTGGACTTATTTTTTTCGGAAGAGTTTCTTGCATTACTGGTCGAACAAACTAAATTATATGCTGCGCAAGAAATTGTAAAACGCAAAGCAATAAAAAAAATCTAACAGGGTATCAAAGTGGACAGACGTCAGTGCTGCAGAAATGAAAGTTTTTATTAGACTTTTGTTACAAATGGGGCCTTGTTCTTTTCCATCAATTGAACATTACTGTACCACAAACAAGCTATATAATGTAAAGTTTTGGCGCTCAAATATGAGGCGAAATCGATTCCAGTTGTTACTTCGTTATTTTCATTTGGTTGATAACTCAATAGCATCTGCCGACAGATTATACAAGGTGAGACCAATACTAAATCATTTCAATAATATTATGCGTGAAAACTATGTACCAGATAAAAATATTTGTATTGACAAATCCATGATGCTGTGGCATGGAAGATTGCATTTCCGCCAGTACATAAAAAATAAAAAACACAAATACGGTGTATGAACTATGTGAGTCCGACGGCCTTATAATGAAAATAAAGATTTACAGCGGAAAATCTGAGGGAACTGACCATAATTTAGGTTACACTACTGATGTTGTGTTACATTTACTTGAGGACTATCTCGATAAGGGATACATGGTTTACATGGATAATTTTTATAATTCTGTTACTCTTATGAAACTGCTAAATACACGAAAAACTTATGTGTGTGGAACCCTACGAAATAACAGAAAGAGAAACCCTAGAGATGTGGTAAATCGTAAACTGGAAAAAGGGGAGTGCATTTGGCAGCAAAATGGTCCTGTTACTGTATGTAAATGGAAAGACAAACGAGATTACAATAAAGGAATGTCTGGCATTGACCGATCAGATCAAATGCTGTCGTACTACACATCTCTAAGAAAGACTATTAAATCAGGTCACCACATCAGAAATTACTAAATTCCACGTTAAGGTGATAAATGGTCGGAGAGTGACAGTTCTTGAGATTACCGAGGCTAATTACCGAGTAGAAAATTTTAACAACTCATTTGAATATGAGAAACCTTTCTGCAAGATAGGCGATTCCTCACAATTAATCATAAGCACGCACGTGTGTAAACTTCGAAAGAATTTTTAGCGCTATTAAGACGCAATGCAAATGGTTTTTATAACTGTTGACGAAATATGGATTCATCACAATACACCAGAGACCATACAGTGGTCTTTTCATGACAAATTAGCCGTTTAGGATGCACGCGGCACAAGCCACGTCGATTACTTTGAAAATGGCAAAACGAATAATGACGGGTATTATACCAACTTATTGGATGGTTTCAACGGTGCTGTGACAGAAAAACGTCCCTATTTGGCAAACAAAAAATTCTCGTTAAAACAATGCATGCTTGCACGCTTGTATCATCCCCATGGCAAAATTCCTTGGTTAAGATACGAATTGCTTCCGCATCCACCATATTCGTTAATTTTAGCCTCCGACAATTATTTTATATTTCTGAATATGAAATAAATGAATTCAAGTGATATTGACGATGAAGTCGTCTCCGAACCTGAAGTTGTTCCCGAACCTGATGATAATGGTGGACTTATTTTTTTCGGAAGAGTTTCTTGCATTACTGGTCGAACAAACTAAATTATATGCTGCGCAAGAAATTGTAAAAAGCAAAGCAATAAAAAAATCTAACAGGGTATCAAAGTGGACAGACGTCAGTGCTGCAGAAATGAAAGTTTTTATTGGACTTTTGTTACAAATGGGGCCTTGTTCTTTTCCATCAATTGAACATTACTGTACCACAAATAAGCTATATAATGTAAAGTTTTGGCGCTCAAATATGAGGCGAAATCGATTCCAGTTGTTACTTCGTTATTTTCATTTGGTTGATAACTCAATAGCATCTGCCGACAGATTATACAAGGTGAGACCAATACTAAATCATTTCAATAATATTATGCGTGAAAACTATGTACCAGATAAAAATATTTGTATTGACAAATCCATGATGCTGTGGCATGGAAGATTGCATTTCCGCCAGTACATAAAAAATAAAAAACACAAATACGGTGTATGAACTATGTGAGTCCGACGGCCTTATAATGAAAATAAAGATTTACAGCGGAAAATCTGAGGGAACTGACCATAATTTAGGTTACACTACTGATGTTGTGTTACATTTACTTGAGGACTATCTCGATAAGGGATACATGGTTTACATGGATAATTTTTATAATTCTGTTACTCTTATGAAACTGCTAAATACACGAAAAACTTATGTGTGTGGAACCCTACGAAATAACAGAAAGAGAAACCCTAGAGATGTGGTAAATCGTAAACTGGAAAAAGGGGAGTGCATTTGGCAGCAAAATGGTCCTGTTACTGTATGCAAATAGAAAGACAAACGAGATTACAATAAAGGAATGTCTGGCATTGACCGATCAGATCAAATGCTGTCGTACTACACATCTCTAAGAAAGGCTATTAAATGGCCCAAAAAGGTTTCACTACATATTATAGAGATATATATACACAATGTGTGGAATGTAGATGAAACATTGTTCTTAATTTGCGTTCACACATATAGAATTTAGTACTTTAGACTTGACATTTGAATAAGATTCATTCCTTTTTAAACCGACATACAGTAAACATTAAAGCTCAAACCAAAGTATTTCACAACACTGTAAATTATTTCTTTTGTTTTATTTCGCCATAGCATTTGGCGTGTGTGTAAACTTCGGAAGAATTTTTAGCGCTATTAAGACGCAATGCAAATGGTTTTTATAACTGTTGACGAAATATGGACCAGTGGTCTTTTCATGGCAAATTAGCCGTTTCGGATGCACGCGGCACAAGCCACGTCGATTACTTTGAAAATGGCAAAACGAATAATGACGGGTATTATACCAACTTATTGGATGGTTTCAACGGTGCTGTGAAAGAAAAACGTCCCTATTTGGCAAACAAAAAATTCTCGTTAAAACAATGCATGCTTGCACGCTTGTATCATCCCCATAGCAAAATTCCTTGGTTAAGATACGATTTGCTTCCGCATCCACCATATTCGTTAATTTTAGCCTCTGACAATTATTACATATTTCTGAATATGAAATAAATGGCTCGAAGGAATAAGATTTGACTCGAAACGATGAGGGAAGTTCTGAAAAAACATCTATTTTGAAGGGTTGGAGATATTGTATTTTTTAGATGGGATACAAAAAATAGAAAAATGTTGGACTAAGTCTATCGTGCTGAAAGAAAACCACTTGAAAATAAAATGTATTAACACATTAATCATACAACCCTCGTATTATTTAACTGTTGAATAATTGGAAATATTTTATAAAAAATGTCTATACGCAGAAATTTCAAATTGCCTAATTGTTTAACACGTTGCCTGCCACGGCAATTTTCAGAATTCCGGTCTAAAAAGCCAATTTCATTTAATCATATTATATTATTAAAAACTCTAATTATAGTACATAGTTATCATTAAAAAGCATAGAAAATGTATTTTTCTTTTAAAAAAAAAGGTCTTACAAATTATCTCGTAGTTGGCTTATGTAACAGAAATCTCTTCGCGGAAGCCAACTACGACTTAATTCGTACATAGTCACGCTTAGACCTGTCGCTTCGCTAAAGCTGAATCAGAGTTATGCGTCCATATTCGGCAGTAGTATCTCGATATTGTCGAGTGCATCCCATTTACGTCTTTCTTGAATGTGTTGTTTTATAATTATTATTATAATTAAATTATCAAGAACCCAATATGCGTAAGAAAAGACCACTGACTCAAAATGAACTTGAGTACTACGCTAATCTAAGTGATTCAGAATTTGACGAGATTTTTGGCGAGGATGGTAACGACAGCAGCGATTATGAACCTTCTGAGAATTCAAGTGATATTGACGATGAAGTCGTCTCCGAACCTGAAGTTGTTCCCGAACCTGATGATAATGACGATGATTTCCAAGCAACAACATCAAATGCGAATGATAATTTGTGGACAGAAATTCAACAAAATTCTGAATTATTTATTTTGCAAGAAAATATTTGTGTGAAATTGTATACGTCAAATTTTACAGTGCAAACGCTGGTGGACTTATTTTTTTCGGAAGAGTTTCTTGCATTACTGGTCGAACAAACTAAATTATATGCTGCGCAAGAAATTGTAAAACGCAAAGCAATAAAAAAAATCTAACAGGGTATCAAAGTGGACAGACGTCAGTGCTGCAGAAATGAAAGTTTTTATTAGACTTTTGTTACAAATGGGGCCTTGTTCTTTTCCATCAATTGAACATTACTGTACCACAAACAAGCTATATAATGTAAAGTTTTGGCGCTCAAATATGAGGCGAAATCGATTCCAGTTGTTACTTCGTTATTTTCATTTGGTTGATAACTCAATAGCATCTGCCGACAGATTATACAAGGTGAGACCAATACTAAATCATTTCAATAATATTATGCGTGAAAACTATGTACCAGATAAAAATATTTGTATTGACAAATCCATGATGCTGTGGCATGGAAGATTGCATTTCCGCCAGTACATAAAAAATAAAAAACACAAATACGGTGTATGAACTATGTGAGTCCGACGGCCTTATAATGAAAATAAAGATTTACAGCGGAAAATCTGAGGGAACTGACCATAATTTAGGTTACACTACTGATGTTGTGTTACATTTACTTGAGGACTATCTCGATAAGGGATACATGGTTTACATGGATAATTTTTAAAATTCTGTTACTCTTATGAAACTGCTAAATACACGAAAAACTTATGTGTGTGGAACCCTACGAAATAACAGAAAGAGAAACCCTAGAGATGTGGTAAATCGTAAACTGGAAAAAGGGGAGTGCATTTGGCAGCAAAATGGTCCTGTTACTGTATGCAAATGGAAAGACAAACGAGATTACAATAAAGGAATGTCTGGCATTGACCGATCAGATCAAATGCTGTCGTACTACACATCTCTAAGAAAGACTATTAAATGGCCCAAAAAGGTTTCACTACATATTATAGAGATATATATACACAATGTGTGGAATGTAGATGAAACATTGTTCTTAATTTGCGTTCACACATATAGAATTTAGTACTTTAGACTTGACATTTGAATAAGATTCATTCCTTTTTAAACCGACATACAGTAAACATTAAAGCTCAAACCAAAGTATTTCACAACACTGTAAATTATTTCTTTTGTTTTATTTCGCCATAGCATTTGGCGTGTGTGTAAACTTCGGAAGAATTTTTAGCGCTATTAAGACGCAATGCAAATGGTTTTTATAACTGTTGACGAAATATGGACCAGTGGTCTTTTCATGGCAAATTAGCCGTTTCGGATGCACGTGGCACAAGCCACGTCGATTACTTTGAAAATGGCAAAACGAATAATGACGGGTATTATACCAACTTATTTCTGAATATGAAATAAATGGCTCGAAGAAATAAGATTTGACTCGAAACGATGAGGGAAGTTCTGAAAAAACATCTATTTTGAAGGGTTGGAGATATTGTATTTTTTAGATGGGATACAAAAAATAGAAAAATGTTGGACTAAGTCTATCGTGCTGAAAGAAAACCACTTGAAAATAAAATGTATTAACACATTAATCATACAACCCTCGTATTATTTAACTGTTGAATAATTGGAAATATTTTATAAAAAATGTCTATACGCAGAAATTTCAAATTGCCTAATTGTTTAACACGTTGCCTGCCACGGCAATTTTCAGAATTCCGGTCTAAAAAGCCAATTTCATTTAATCATATTATATTATTAAAAACTTTAATTATAGTACATAGTTATTATTAAAAAGCATAGAAAATGTATTTTTCTTTTAAAAAAAAAATGTCTTACAAATTATCTCGTAGTTGGCTTTTGTAACAGAAATCTCTTCGCGGAAGCCAACTACGACTTAATTCGTACATAGTCACGCTTAGACCTGTCGCTTCGCTAAAGCTGAATCAGAGTTATGCGTCCATATTCGTCAGTAGTATCTCGATATTGTCGAGTGCATCACATTTACGTCTTTCTTGAATGTGTTGTTTTATAATTATTGTTATAATTAAATTATCAAGAACCCAATATGCGTAAGAAAAGACCACTGACTCAAAATGAACTTGAGTACTACGCTAATCTAAGTGATTCAGAATTTGACGAGATTTTTGGCGAGGATGGTAACGACAGCAGCGATTATGAACCTTCTGAGAATTCAAGTGATATTGACGATGAAGTCGTCTCCGAACCTGAAGTTGTTCCCGAACCTGATGATAATGACGATGATTTCCAAGCAACAACATCAAATGCGAATGATAATTTGTGGACAGAAATTCAACAAAATCCTGAATTATTTATTTTGCAAGAAAATATTTGTGTGAAATTGTATACGTCAAATTTTACAGTGCAAACGCTGGTGGACTTATTTTTTTCGGAAGAGTTTCTTGCATTACTGGTCGAACAAACTAAATTATATGCTGCGCAAGAAATTGTAAAACGCAAAGCAATAAAAAAAATCTAACAGGGTATCAAAGTGGACAGACGTCAGTGCTGCAGAAATGAAAGTTTTGATTGGACTTTTGTTACAAATGGGGCCTTGTTCTTTTCCATCAATTGAACATTACTGTACCACAAACAAGCTATATAATGTAAAGTTTTGGCGCTCAAATATGAGGCGAAATCGATTCCAGTTGTTACTTCGTTATTTTCATTTGGTTGATAACTCAATAGCATCTGCCGACAGATTATACAAGGTGAGACTAATACTAAATCATTTCAATAATATTATGCGTGAAAACTATGTACCAGATAAAAATATTTGTATTGACAAATCGATGATGCTGTGGCATGGAAGATTACATTTCCTCCAGTACATAAAAAATAAAAAACACAAATACGGTGTATGAACTATGTGAGTCCGACGGCCTTATAATGAAAATAAAGATTTACAGCGGAAAATCTGAGGGAACTGACCATAATTTAGGTTACACTACTGATGTTGTGTTACATTTACTTGAGGACTATCTCGATAAGGGATACATGGTTTACATGGATAATTTTTATAATTCTGTTACTCTTATGAAACTGCTAAATACACGAAAAACTTATGTGTGTGGAACCCTACGAAATAACAGAAAGAGAAACCCTAGAGATGTGGTAAATTGTAAACTGGAAAAAGGGGAGTGCATTTGGCAGCAAAATGGTCCTGTTACTGTATGCAAATAGAAAGACAAACGAGATTACAATAAAGGAATGTCTGGCATTGACCGATCAGATCAAATGCTGTCGTACTACACATCTCTAAGAAAGACTATTAAATGGCCCAAAAAGGTTTCACTACATATTATAGAGATATATATACACAATGTATGGAATGTAGATGAAACATTGTTCTTAATTTGCGTTCACACATATAGAATTTAGTACTTTAGACTTGACATTTGAATAAGATTCATTCCTTTTTAAACCGACATACAGTAAACATTAAAGCTCAAACCAAAGTATTTCACAACACTGTAAATTATTTCTTTTGTTTTATTTCGCCATAGCATTTGGCGTGTGTGTAAACTTCGGAAGAATTTTTAGCGCTATTAAGACGCAATGCAAATGGTTTTTATAACTGTTGACGAAATATGGACCAGTGGTCTTTTCATGGCAAATTAGCCGTTTCGGATGCACGCGACACAAGCCACGTCGATTACTTTGAAAATGGCAAAACGAATAATGACGGGTATTATACAAACTTATTGGATGGTTTCAACGGTGCTGTGAAAGAAAAACGTCCCTATTTGGCAAACAAAAAATTCTCGTTAAAACAATGCATG
This sequence comes from Atherix ibis, assembly GCA_958298945.1. Classification (NCBI taxonomy): domain Eukaryota; kingdom Metazoa; phylum Arthropoda; class Insecta; order Diptera; family Athericidae; genus Atherix; species Atherix ibis. Next base: position 403,706 of record OY282607.1, on the reverse strand, counting down.
CTTGCACGCTTGTATCATCCCCATGGCAAAATTCCTTGGTTAAGATACGAATTGCTTCCGCATCCACCATATTCGTTAATTTTAGCCTCCGACAATTATTACATATTTCTGAATATGAAATAAATGGCTCGAAGAAATAAGATTTGACTCGAAACGATGAGGGAAGTTCTGAAAAAACATCTATTTTGAAGGGTTGGAGATATTGTATTTTTTAGATGGGATACAAAAAATAGAAAAATGTTGGACTAAGTCTATCGTGCTGAAAGAAAACCACTTGAAAATAAAATGTATTAACACATTAATCATACAACCCTCGTATTATTTAACTGTTGAATAATTGGAAATATTTTATAAAAAATGTCTATACGCAGAAATTTCAAATTGCCTAATTGTTTAACACGTTGCCTGCCACGGCAATTTTCAGAATTCCGGTCTAAAAAGCCAATTTCATTTAATCATATTATATTATTAAAAACTTTAATTATAGTACATAGTTATCATTAAAAAGCATAGAAAATGTATTTTTCTTTTAAAAAAAAAGGTCTTACAAATTATCTCGTAGTTGGCTTATGTAACAGAAATCTCTTCGCGGAAGCCAACTACGACTTAATTCGTACATAGTCACGCTTAGACCTGTCGCTTCGCTAAAGCTGAATCAGAGTTATGCGTCCATATTCGTCAGTAGTATCTCGATATTGTCGAGTGCATCACATTGACGTCTTTCTTGAATGTGTTGTTTTATAATTATTGTTATAATTAAATTATTAAGAACCCAATATGCGTAAGAAAAGACCACTGACTCTTGAGTACTACGCACAAAAGACCACAAAATGAACTTGAGTACTACGCTAATCTAAGTGATGGTAACGACAGCAGCGATTATGAACCATCTGAGAATTCAAGTGATATTGACGATGAAGTCGTCTCCGAACCTGAAGTTGTTCCCGAACCTGATGATAATGACGATGATTTCCAAGCAACAACATCAAATGCGAATGGTAATTTGTGGACAGAAATTCAACAAAATCCTGAATTATTTATTTTGCAAGAAAATATTTGTGTGAAATTGTATACGTCAAATTTTACAGTGCAAACGCTGGTGGACTTATTTTTTTCGGAAGAGTTTCTTGCATTACTGGTCGAACAAACTAAATTATATGCTGCGCAAGAAATTGTTAAACCCAAAGCAATAAAAAAAATCTAACAGGGTATCAAAGTGGACAGACGTCAGTGCTGCAGAAATGAAAGTTTTTATTGGACTTTTGTTACAAATGGGGCCTTGTTCTTTTCCATCAATTGAACATTACTGTACCACAAACAAGCTATATAATGTAAAGTTATGGCGCTCAAATATGAGTCGAAATCGATTCCAGTTGTTACTTCGTTATTTTCATTTGGTTGATAACTCAATAGCATCTGCCGACAGATTATACAAGGTGAGACCAATACTAAATCATTTCAATAATATTATGCGTGAAAACTACGTACCAGATAAAAATATTTGTATTGACAAATCCATGATGCTGTGGCATGGAAGATTGCATTTCCGCCAGTACATAAAAAATAAAAAACACAAATACGGTGTATGAACTATGTGAGTCCGACGGCCTTATAATGAAAATAAAGATTTACAGCGGAAAATCTGAGGGAACTGACCATAATTTAGGTTACACTACTGATGTGTTACATTTACTTGAGGACTATCTCGATAAGGGATACATGGTTTACATGGATAATTTTTATAATTCTGTTACTCTTATGAAACTGCTAAATACACGAAAAACTTATGTGTGTGGAACCCTACGAAATAACAGAAAGAGAAACCCTAGAGATGTGGTAAATCGTAAACTGGAAAAAGGGGAGTGCATTTGGCAGCAAAATGGTCCTGTTACTGTATGCAAATGGAAAGACAAACGAGATTACAATAAAGGAATGTCTGGCATTGACCGATCAGATCAAATGCTGTCGTACTACACATCTCTAAGAAAGACTATTAAATGGCCCAAAAAGGTTTCACTACATATTATAGAGATATATATACACAATGTGTGGAATGTAGATGAAACATTGTTCTTAATTTGCGTTCACACATATAGAATTTAGTACTTTAGACTTGACATTTGAATAAGATTCATTCCTTTTTAAACCGACATACAGTAAACATTAAAGCTCAAACCAAAGTATTTCACAACACTGTAAATTATTTCTTTTGTTTTATTTCGCCATAGCATTTCACATTTCAGATTGAATATCGAAACGTACTTCGGTAAATATACATTTCTACAGATTATGGGCACAGTGTGAGTGAAATAAACATAAAGTTAAAGAATTAAAATAAATTGTGAAATTATAAAGAGCCAAAGTTGAGGTTAATCACAACGAAAACACGAAGCAAATTGCATACGGAAAATGAGTGACACAATGAAACCGAAATTTGAAAAGTTGAATGACGGCAATTATGCGTGTTGGAAATTTCGAATGGAATTGTTACTCAGAAAGCAGAATTTGTGGAAGCAAGTGATTGAACAGTTGAAACCGACGCGAGAGCTAGATGGAGATGGTGTTGTACATAATCAAAATGCGATTGATAAATGGGAAGAACTCGATGACGAAGCAAGGGGCACAATTGGTGTTGCAGTGGAAAATGATCAATTGGCACACATTCGTTCGGCGACATTGGTAAAGCAATCGTGGGATGCGTTGCGTTTATACCACGAGAAAAATACACTGGCGAACAAGGTGTATTTGGTGCGATCAATTTGCGCGTTGAAGTTGGAAGAAGGTGGCGATGCAAGGGCCCATATTAATCGAATGCAGGATTTATTCACACGGTTAAATGATCTCGGTGAGGCGCAATTGTCAACATTATGGAGTAAAATATTTTTGCTTAGTAGTTTGCCAAAGCGTTATTTGGTAACTTTCATTGATGATTATTCAAGTTTTACTTTTATCATGTTATTGGCACACAAATCGGAAGTTGACGACACAATGAGGCAATTCATGCGAGACAAAATTCGAGCGAAGTTACAGATCTCGAATTGGTCGATTGTTATATTTATCGGTGAATTCAAGACCCGATATTTCGGCCAGCGTTAGCATTTTGGCACAAAAGGTGTCTAAACCAACAAACGAGGATTGGAATCAGCTCAAACGTGTTGTTAAGTATTTGAAAACAACACACAAGATGAAGTTAAAACTGAGCAACAAACAATCAAAAGATTTGTCATTGATTGGATATGCTGATGGGACTTGGGCAGACGATAGAACAGACATGAAGTCAAATAGCGGTCGCATTATTTATTTCAACGGTGGCACAATAAGTTGGTCATGCAACAAGCAGAACATGGTTCCAGCATCATCGTGTGAAGTTGAATTCGTTTCAGTTGCGGAAGCATCAAAGGAAGTGAAATGGTTACGGCAATTGTTGGAAGAAATGCACGAGCAAATAGACATTCCAACAACTATATTCAAGGACAACATGGGTTGTATTGATTTGGTTCGCGATCATAAATTTTCATACAAGACGAAGCATATGGATATACGCTACAAAATGATACGCGACATGGTGAAGACACCAAAGATTAGGCGGTCGGATCGTGGTGGTGAATACACATCAAGGGAATACCTGAATTTTTTAAAGAATAAATAAAGGGATTCAGATCCAACTCACAGCAACAGATTGCCCACAACAAAACGGAAAGGCTGAACGGAAAAATCGCACGTTCATTGAAATGGCGCGTTGCATGCTCATCGATGCAGACTTAAGCTACAGTTTGGAGTGCGGCAGTCGCAACAGCCAATTACATACAGAATCGTATGATTACAAGAACAACGAACATAACGCCATATGAGCGTTGGAATGGAATTAAACCAGGAATTGACAGTTTTCAGATGTTTGGTTCTAAATGTTTTGCTCATGTATCATTAGCAAAAAGAGGAAAGTTTGACAATTTAGCGACCGAAATGATTTTTCTGGGATACGACGAAAATTCGAAGGCGTATCGGTGCTACAACGCTGTAACGAAGAAAGTGGTGATTAGTCGAAATGTTCGATTCGGTACGAAACCGGTAAATGGCAGCGAATTCTCGATAGATCTGGATGAAACTCCAAAGAAAAGACATAATAAGAAAAATCAAGATTCATTGCTTCGGGAGGAGAATCAAGACGTCGATCGTGAAAACAGTATCACTGATTATGGTAGCGCTCAGGATGAGATTGAAAGCGAAACATGAAGTGAAGATGAACATCAAGTCGATCATGTTCAACCAGTTTCACGTGTTTCGAAACGGAACAACAAAGGTATTCCTCCAAAGCGTTTAATTGCGGAGATAAACATGATCCGAGAATTAAATGAACCAAAGAACTACAGCGAACCGATTGAAAGCAACGAAAAGGTACAATGGCTTACTGCAATGCAAGAAGAAATTGAAGCACATGAACACGACGGAACATGGGAACTTGTAGATTTGCCAAGGGATAAAATAGCAATCGGTGGAAAATGGGTGTTCAAGGTGAAGACAAGTGCGGATGGTGAATTGCAGCGATACAAGGCCAGGTTTGTAGAACAAGGATTTTCACAGAAATACGGCAAAGACTATGATGAGGTGTTTGCATCGGTCGTTATGCATACGACATTCAGGACATTATTGTCAGTAGCAGCAAAAAGGTAAATGTTAGTACATCATTTTAACGCAGAGACTACATTTCTGAATGGAAAGCTGAATGAAACAATCTATATGAAGCAGCCAGCGAGTTTTGACGACGGAAGCTCGAAAGTTTGCTTACTCAAGAAAGGTATTTACGGTTTGAAAGAGGCGGCAAGATCATGGAATGTATCCGTGCCTGTACACAAAAAGAATTGATGATGAATTTTGATACGTGATCATTTACGTCGATGATTTAATCGTGGCTTGCTCAACAAAGAAACAGATTGAAGAGATCGAAGGAATTTTTAAGCCACATTTTAAAGTTAAAGATTTGGGACTGATCAACTATTACTTGGGCATGGAAGTTACGAAAGACAATCAAAGTAATTTCGAATTAAATCAATCGGATTACATAATGAAAAGTGCATCAGATTTCGGAATAAAGGACGCAAAAACAGTAAAAACTCTAATGGAGGTAAGCTACGGAAAGTCAGATTCGGGACAACCATTGGATAACAACAGAAGTTGCAGATCTCGAATTGGTCGATTGTTGTATTTATCGGTGAATTCAAGACCCGATATTTCGGCCAGCGTTAGCATTTTGGCACAAAAGGTGTCTAAACCAACAAACGAGGATTGGAATCAGCTCAAACGTGTTGTTAAGTATTTGAAAACAACACACAAGATGAAGTTAAAACTGAGCAACAAACAATCAAAAGATTTGTCATTGATTGGATATGCTGATGGGACTTGGGCAGACGATAGAACAGACGGGAAGTCAAATAGCGGTCGCATTATTTATTTCAACGGTGGCACAATAAGTTGGTCATGCAACAAGCAGAACATGGTTCCAGCATCATCGTGTGAAGTTGAATTCGTTTCAGTTGCGGAAGCATCAAAGGAAGTGAAATGGTTACGGCAATTGTTGGAAGAAATGCACGAGCAAATAGACATTCCAACAACTATATTCAAGGACAACATGGGTTGTATTGATTTGGTTCGCGATCATAAATTTTCATACAAGACGAAGCATATGGATATACGCTACAAAATGATACGCGACATGGTGAAGACACCAAAGATTAGGCGGTCGGATCGTGGTGGTGAATACACATCAAGGGAATACCTGAATTTTTTAAAGAACAAATAAAGGGATTCAGATCCAACTCACAGCAACAGATTGCCCACAACAAAACGGAAAGGCTGAACGGAAAAATCGCACGTTAATTGAAATGGCGCGTTGCATGCTCATCGATGCAGACTTAAGCTACAGTTTGGAGTGCGGCAGTCGCAACAGCCAATTACATACAGAATCGTGTGATTACAAGAACAACGAACATAACGCCATATGAGCGTTGGAATGGAATTAAACCAGGAATTGACAGTTTTCAGATGTTTGGTTCTAAATGTTTTGCTCATGTATCATTAGGAAAAAGAGGAAAGTTTGACAATTTAGCGACCGAAATGATTTTTCTGGGATACGACGAAAATTCGAAGGCGTATCGGTGCTACAACGCTGTAACGAAGAAAGTGGTGATTAGTCGAGATGTTCGATTCGGTACGAAACCGGTAAATGGCAGCGAATTCTCGATAGATCTGGATGAAACTCCAAAGAAAAGACATAATAAGAAAAATCAAGATTCATTGCTTCGGGACGAGAATCAAGACGTCGATCGTGAAAACAGTATCACTGATTATGGTAGCGCTCAGGAGGAGATTGAAAGCGAAACATGAAGTGAAGATGAACATCAAGTCGATCATGTTCAACCAGTTTCACGTGTTTCGAAACGGAACAACAAAGGTATTCCTCCAAAGCGTTTAATTGCGGAGATAAACATGATCCGAGAATTAAATGAACCAAAGAACTACAGCGAACCGATTGAAAGCAACGAAAAGGTACAATGGCTTACTGCAATGCAAGAAGAAATTGAAGCACATGAACACGACGGAACATGGGAACTTGTAGATTTGCCAAGGGATAAAATAGCAATCGGTGGAAAATGGGTGTTCAAGGTGAAGACAAGTGCGGATGGTGAATTGCAGCGATACAAGGCCAGGTTTGTAGAACAAGGATTTTCACAGAAATACGGCAAAGACTATGATGAGGTGTTTGCACCGGTCGTTATGCATACGACATTCAGGACATTATTGTCAGTAGCAGCAAAAAAGTAAATGTTAGTACATCATTTTAACGCAGAGACTGCATTTCTGAATGGAAAGCTGAATGAAACAATCTATATGAAGCAGCCAGCGAGTTTTGACGACGGAAGCTCGAAAGTTTGCTTACTCAAGAAAAGTATTTACGGTTTGAAAGAGGCGGCAAGATCATGGAATGTATCCGTGCCTGTACACAAAAAGAATTGATGATGAATTTTGATACGTGATCATTTACGTCGATGATTTAATCGTGGCTTGCTCAACAAAGAAACAGATTGAAGAGATCGAAGGAATTTTTAAGCCACATTTTAAAGTTAAAGATTTGGGACTGATCAACTATTACTTGGGCATGGAAGTTACGAAAGACAATCAAAGTAATTTCGAATTAAATCAATCGGATTACATAATGAAAAGTGCATCAGATTTCGGAATAAAGGACGCAAAAACAGTAAAAACTCTAATGGAGGTAAGCTACGGAAAGTCAGATTCGGGACAACCATTGGATAACAACAGAAGTTGCAGATCTCGAATTGGTCGATTGTTGTATTTATCGGTGAATTCAAGACCCGATATTTCGGCCAGCGTTAGCATTTTGGCACAAAAGGTGTCTAAACCAACAAACGAGGATTGGAATCAGCTCAAACGTGTTGTTAAGTATTTGAAAACAACACACAAGATGAAGTTAAAACTGAGCAACAAACAATCAAAAGATTTGTCATTGATTGGATATGCTGATGGGACTTGGGCAGACGATAGAACAGACGGGAAGTCAAATAGCGGTCGCATTATTTATTTCAACGGTGGCACAATAAGTTGGTCATGCAACAAGCAGAACATGGTTCCAGCATCATCGTGTGAAGTTGAATTCGTTTCAGTTGCGGAAGCATCAAAGGAAGTGAAATGGTTACGGCAATTGTTGGAAGAAATGCACGAGCAAATAGACATTCCAACAACTATATTCAAGGACAACATGGGTTGTATTGATTTGGTTCGCGATCATAAATTTTCATACAAGACGAAGCATATGGATATACGCTACAAAATGATACGCGACATGGTGAAGACAAAACCCATCAGGTGCGAATATTGCACGACCGAAGAAATGATTGCATACATTTTGACGAAACCATTATTTGCAATCAAACATGAATATTTGCGCAGCAAGTGCAGTCTAGTGTGAACGAGGGGGAGTGTGAAATGTAGATTAATTTGCGTTCACACACATAGAATTTAGTACTTCTTTACACTTGTCATTTGAATAAGATTCATTCCTTTTTAAACCCACATACACATACAGTAAACATTAAAGCTCAGTATTTCACAACACTGTAAATTATTTCTTTTGTTTTATTTCGCCATAGCATTTCACATTTCAGATTGAATATAGAAATGTACTTCGGTAAATATACTTTTTCTACACAATGCGCACAAAATTTTTCAAAAAGTAACTACTTCTAAAATAAAACTGATAAAGTTTAGAGAAGAATTCGTCGTCGCGTTGACTGGAGAAGAGATTCAACCAGTTTCGAAAAAAATTATATTGCAAGAGCTCCATTATTTAGAGAGTCTGCCACCTACTGAAAAAAACAGCGTCCGACAAGGCCATGTCGTATATGTACCCAAGCAAAAAAACGCCGAGAAACGCGTTATTTTTATCCGACCTGTGAAGAAAATTCAGCCCTTTGTGTTGAAGATTGTTTTAAAAAGTTTCACAAACAACAAAAATATTCTTTTATGTGTACTTCTTTATTTTGAATAAATTTTTTATAATTATATTTTCTGTTCATTTATTATTAAATGTTCTATTCATGTAAGCCAGCATTGATTTTTTGTTCTCTTCCCAGAAGCCATCTATCCATATTAGCACTGATATACTACGAGTAATATGGCAAGTAAACACAGTACGAGATAACTCGTAGTCGGCGTCCTAGCAAAGAACGCAATCTACGAGTTATCTCGTAGTTGGCAGTCAACGTGATATAATAAGCTGTTAAAGAATACTATTTGTATATTGCAAAATGTAGTCAAATAATTTTACAAATCAAAATTCTTAAAAACTATTAAGTCATCTATAAGAATTGAGTTTATTTTAAATTTTACAGCACGTGACTTAACATTAGAACTTTTCATTGAATTTTGCTTTTCTCGAAAATATTCAATTTTGTTTTCTCATTAATATAGCCAATAATATATTACATTAATATTAAAATATATTATATTATTATTATTAAACAATTTCGAGTAGATTTTAGATAAATTGATTGATTTATAGGAAATTTGCGTATAATATCATGCCTAGAAGATTGAAAATATTTATATAATTATAATAGATATTTTTGCAAGCGAACTCAATTAAGTATTGTATATGGTAATAATATGGTATGTATATACCAATTACTATTGTAAATTGTTATAAATGTTTGCCAAATATCGATAAAATAAGTTTTAAATGATGACTTTCAATTTGAAATAAATAAGTACATATGTATACAATATTAAATAATAAATATAAATATATTACTTTTAAGACGATTAGAATTATTAAGAATGGTTAGCACGAGTAATTACTGAAAATACAATAATACACATAGCCTGCAGCATTTAAGGTTGCTTATAAATTTAATTGTAAATTCGTATTTTAGTTGTTATTCAACTGGCACCGGAATAAGAACAATTCTTGTAAAATAATTTAGTCGAAAAATATTTTCAACGAATAAATGTAAATATTAGTGATTAATAATAATTATAAGTAATAATGCAAACAAGGTCAAGTTCTTACTATAATCATATTTTTATGTAATTAGAAATATTGTCACCCGAAAACATTTAATATAAAGCAATTAATATAAAAAGTATTTGTATGTACAGATATAGTATAAAATTTGTCGCGTGTTTAATAACGTTCAACTGTAATATTGTATCAATAATAATGCGACAATCTTTATTGTCCTTGCGTGGCGGTTATCTTCAAATTAAAAAAGAAAACTCGATCAATATTAATTATCGGCACAAAGCGAATTTAGATGGTATAGTATAATAGTATGGTATAAAGAATATATTGATGGGTTTATTTAATAAAATACTTAATTCAAAGAAGATTGGACATTATTCAACCGAATATTCGTAATATATTTTCAGTTTCTATGGAATCAACTGTAAAGGGAAAGAGTTCTAAGAAAACTGCAAAATATAGCAGTAAATATATATTTGAATTTTATTTATTTATTTTGAATAAAAATATTTATTTATTTTCAGTGTTGACTGAGGAAAATATTATTAGCTATCTTCGAAAAAATGAAACGTTTCTAGAAAATTATTTGATGAATGAGGTTGAAATGGAATTGCTAGAGCAATGGGTTATTCAACGTCGTCTTAAATATCAGCAAGAAAATAATCATTATCAGGAGAAAGTTTCCCGTTGGAAATATTGTATTCATGATAATAAGAATGAAATTCTACATGATTTAGCACACGCTCTGCAAATTCGTCCGACAAAAGCAAACGTTTTGTGGGAAATATCATTATACATTTCGTCGGCTATTAATGCCGATGATTGTGACTTATATATTGTAGAAAATGGAAATGCAGATTCTCTTATTTTATATAAAGAAAATAGTTTGATATGTGCTCCTAATACAAGGGTGGTTGTTTCGAATTCATTACCCAATTACGTTGCTAGAACGAAAAAAACAATGCGATTTTCCAAGGAGAGCGGACATTTTCAACACGAAATATTGAACACGGTTTTATTTCACTTATAATTTACAACTCATCATTCTAAATTAACAGTATTGTTTTTCAGCAAAATGTTCAACACGTATTATGTATCCCGGTTTTATTACCGGACGGGGATGTTGCAGGTGTTGTACAATTCTATAGAAAAGGTGGCTCTTGCAGTTTCCACGAACATGAAGAAGAAATAGCAGTTAGCTATTTAGAATGGGGTGGTATTGGCTTGCATTTTGCTCAACTATTCATAAATATGAATAAGCAAAAGAAATTAAACGATTTTCTCTTAACTGTTGTTAAGTAAAACAAAAGTTTAATTAAGAATGATTAAATTTATTAACTGAAATTTATTTTAGATCAGTGTTTCAAGATATGATCAGTGTAGATTTACTTGTATCAAAGATAATAAATTTTGCCCAACGTCTGGTAGATGCAGACCGAGCTTCACTATTTTTAGTTGATTCGAAATCAAAAGAATTATATGCTACCATATTTGATATTGGTACAGAGGGGCAGAAAAATGCGAATGATGAAAAAAATGATCAAAATGAAAAAACTAAAAATGACAAAATTCGATTTCCACTAGGAACCGGTATTGCTGGCCATGTAGCACTAACTGGCGAAGTACTAAATATTGCAGATGCCTACTCAGATTCAAGATTTAATAAAAATGTCGATCAAATAACCGGCTACAAAACAGAATCTATCTTATGCATGCCCATATATAGAAATGGATTAGTTATTGGCGTTGTTGAAATGATAAATAAAAAATCTGGAGTTTTCACTGAAGAAGATGAGGAGTCATTCGAATTATTTGCGGTGTATTGTGGTCTAGCGTTATACCATACCAAATTATATGAAAAAATAAAAAGATCTGAACAAAAATATAAAGTTGCTCTCGAAGTTCTTAGTTATCATAATACCGCTGCAGCAGATGAACTAAAGCTTATTTATGATAATGGTTTGCCAAATAAAGTCCAAGATATTGATAATTACTTTTTTGATCCATATAATTATGACGATTTCAATAAGGGTAAATTTGCTGTGTTCATGTTTATGGATTTATTTGGCTGTAAGAAATTTGATAAAGACTGTTTGACAAGATTTATTTTGACCATTAAAAAAAATTACCGACGTGTTCCATATCACAATTGGAATCATGGATTTTCTGTTGCCAACACAATGTATACCATATTGAAAAGGAACAAAAACATATTTCGTCCACTTGAAGTAAATTCTATAAAGGGATTATTAAAATAAGAAAAATATAATAATGTTCCAAAATTACTTTTTAGTCTTTAGCTTTATATATTGCTTCATTATGTCATGATCTCGACCACCGTGGAAAAAATAATAAATTCATGATCGATATAGAATCGCCAATAGCAGCTGTTTATACAACATCTACAATGGAACATCATCATTTTAATCAAACGGTTGTAATCCTTCAACAGGTACATACATTTATTATACATTTTCATATTTTTTCATAATTTAAACAATTTTATTTACAGGACGGCCACAATATATTTTCGAATTTTTCTAATACTGAATTTAAGCAAATTTTAGGTTTGATTAAACACTGTATCATCGCAACTGATTTAGCTCTATTTTTCCCAAATAAAGCAAAACTTGCTTCATTAATTGAAGAAGAAAAATTTTCTTGGTCAAATTTAGAGCATCGATTACTTGTGCAAACTATAGCAATGACTGCAAGTGATTTGTCGGCTTCAGCAAAACCATGGGATACACAAATTAAGACGGTTAAAATGGTTTTCGAAGAATTTTATGAGCAAGGAGATGCAGAACTTGCTGCTGGTAGAACTCCTATGCCAATGATGGATCGAAGATTCGCTGATCAAAAGGCTGCATCACAAGTTGGTTTTCTGACTGCAATTTGTTTGCCATGCTACTCACTTTTATCTCGTTTGATACCAGAAACAAAAATTTTATTAGATATGTGTCAAAAGAATTTAGAAAGATGGCAACAAGATGCAGAGCAATCAATTAAAAGTTAAAATGTTTTTTCATTTATCAAAAATGTATTACATTCATTTATATTTATAAATATAAATAAATATACATTTTTCTATTATTACGAATTTATTAATCGCAAAAATTTTTAAAGTTTGTTGTATTTTATTATAACAGAATATTTATTATGAAAAAAAATATATGTATATGTTCGGAAAAATTTCATTAGTTTTGTTTACATTTAGCTGTTTTTGTTCTTTTTTCCATGATCCAAAAGTACAAAGAAGGACAGCAAAATCGTAGCCAATAAGCTATATGAGCACTTTTTTGAGCGATAATGACGTCATTTTTCTCACAGAGTACTGCATTAAATATTTTTTTGGCCATGATATTCGGATTTATACCGGAAGCTGTAGTCTCATCTAATTCTTCAATGATAATAGAAAACAAATCATCTATTTTATATAGTGAAAAATATATAAAATACAATACTTCCATGTGTCGCACCGCATCCAGTAAGAGCATTTTTGGATAAATTTGTATTAATGTATCCTGGACTAATACAAGTTACTTTAATATTAAACTCTGAAATCTCAGCTCTCAGTGCATCACAAAAAGCTTGTATTGCATGCTTTGAAGCTGCATAAGCGGATCGAAAAGGTATTGAAAATTTCCCCTGTACACTGCTAATGAATACTACTTTGCCTTCTTGCCTTTTTATCATAGACGGCAAAATTGCTAAAATTCAAATAGGGCTAATAATTTAAAAAAAACATGCAAAAGAAAACTTTAAAAAAATATACCTTTTGTCATAGCAACAGACCCAAAATAATTAACTAACATCACTTTTAAATCAACATCAAGAGAGGTTGAACATACATCTGAGCGGATACCAATTCCACCATTATTGATAAGAATGTCTATTTGACCAAATATACTTAATACATTATGTACTTTATTTGGTATATCATTCAATTGTGATAGATCTAATGCAACAACAATTGGTGGAAATGTTGGCACTGTCTAGAGAATTTAAAATTATCATTAAGTTCTCCAAATAAGCAATACTAAATAATTTATCTTTGATTACCAAATGCAATTCCATTAACTCTTTTCTAACTCTTTGAAGCTCAGATTCTCTACGAGCTGCTAATATTATTTTACAACCAGCTTTGTAAAAAACATGAGATAATGCTTCGCCAAGTCCGGAATTTGCACCAGTTATTAGTACAACCTAAATAAAATTATGTGTATTATTGGTGCCTTTTATTAGATATACAATTTACCTTGCCATGAAGTTTACTTCTAAAGTGTTTCGCTTTAAAATGATCCCAAATATGTAAAAATATCAACGGAATGGTAAATGGCATAAAAATAGTTCCGGCAACCCACCAAAAAAAGTTCCACTTAGACCGAATTTCTAGAGCAGCATCTGCAGCTTTCATTTTTTACTTAAATAACGTACACTTGTCAGAGAAATATCTAATTAATTTTATCAATTCTTAAAACTCTATTATCATTTTGTGATAGATTAGATAGACTACGCACTCGCACTCTTTAAATTCTAGTTTAAATTTTTTTACCAGAAAATTATAAATTACACTTAGAAAATGAACTTTGTTCCAATTTTATTGTACTTATTTTTCTCCCATAATTGAAGTGGGCAATTTCATCTCGTAATTCAATCAAACTTTATTTTTATCAAAACCAATTTGATGTAAATAAACCTTCAAGTAAAAAATATAAATTTTGACAAAACAACTAAACCAAATGAATTTGTGGCTGCCAACTGCTAAATTCAAAAGAAACCATTTAAAACAAAAAATCCAGTTTTTTCTTAATATTCTGTTCGTACTGTGTTAAAATGATGTATTATATGATTATTATTAAAGTTTTCTAAGAAATAATTCTTAGCAACAATAATATATGCATCTGAATTTGAAAAATTAAAGTTCTTCGGTTGTGTTTTATAAAACGGTATTTATGAAAGATTTAGTAAAATCCCGCCAACATTTTAGGATTCTGCTAACAATATTACTGATAAATAATTAATTAAATTAAAAATTTTACTTATACAAATTTAAAAATTTCATCCTGCAGTTTTTTGATCGAGAAAATATATTAGATTATTTTGACATAACAATGTTTATAATAAATTTTCTGAATCTAAGCATAAACAATAAAGCTTCCATATGCTTTTATTTTTATGCTATTTTTAATAAATCAAATTACAGCAATCATAATTTTTTTTTATATATAAGTTAAAGAATGGAAAATTCATACGTAGGGGTATATTTAAGTGATTTATATGAACTAAGCAAGCTTTATTGTCAGTAAAAAGTTCCGCTATTGTAATATGATTGTATAATTATTGATAAATGTGTTCTTAATAATATTTTTGTTAACAATTTTTTTGTAATATTTACCAGAAAAGCTCGCATTTGTTTTAAAGTTTAGGTATACGAAATAATTTTTTTTAAATTGATTGCGAAAAATTGTATATTTCGGTCAAATGTCATCCAAAAAACCAAAACGTTTGTCGCGCAATGAACTTGTGCCCGAGGTGAGTGAACTTATATTATTCATAATATAAATGTGATAAATACATAGAATATCTGCATTATATAAACAATTTATGTACTTACCGACCTTGCCAATAAATTCTTAAGGCTACATAAAATATAATAAATTATATTGTTTTTAGGCATTAGCCGATGTATTCCGATGTTTTATTTGTATGGAAAAATTACAAGATGCTCATCTTTGTCCCCATTGTTCTAAATTATGTTGTTATATATGCATTACCCGGTGGCTAACGGAGCAGAGAAGGCAATGTCCTCACTGTAGAGCGATATTGAATGTGAGTGAACTGGTTAATTGTCGTTGGTTAGAGGATGTTGCTTCCCAAGTAGAAAATTTACAAAATTTATGTGCAAACATAAAATCGAATGCTCTAGTACAAAACAAGGAACAAGATGAATGTTCTATACATCGCGAGAAATTGAGCGTTTATTGTTGGACGTGTAAATCTTGCATTTGCCATCAGTGTGCACTTTTCGGTGGAAGCCATTCTGGGCACATGTTTGGACAAATAGGTCTGAGTTTCTGATGAATATTATATAACTTTTCTTAGTAATAATTTGAATTTCTATTATAGATTTAGTGTATGAAACACATTTTAGTCAAGTAAAAGAAGAAATATCGTTACTTAAGTCCCGTTTGGTTGAATTAGTTTCTTTAATTCAAAACGTCGAGAAAAATATCGAAATTTTACGCAATGCAAAAGATGAAAAAGTACGAGAAATACGTAATATGGTAGAATTAATAGTCGGCAGGCTAGATAACCAACTTAAAATGAAAGTGGTAACATTAATGAGACAAAAAAGTACCTTAACCCAAGAGGCAGAAAGCTTAGAACAACTGTTAGGTGAAATTGAGCAACAGCTAAATAGTTGTTCACGTTCTCAACTAATACAGAAATCTGCCAAATTTTTAAACATGATCGAACAGGTTATTTTCAAAATTAGTTCGTTTGTTTTTAAAAGAAATATATTTATTAAAGGTTAAAATGAGGCCCATGTCCAGCTACGTATCAATGCCTATTCTTGCTGATTTCGTAAATGAAATAGTCCCTCAATACAATGTTGGAAACTTTATTTTGGAGAATTTTAATGGAATACAATCAAAAGGAATTCCAGTGTATTCAGAACCTTTAATATGTTACGGCCTAAAGTGGCGACTTAAAGTTTATCCTAATGGAAATGGTGCTGTTCGAGGAGAATATTTATCAGTATTTTTAGAATTAACATTAGGTTACCCTGAAACAAGCAAATATGAATATCGCGTTCAGATGATCCACCAAAGCTCTTCAAAAATAATACAAAGAGAGTTCGTATCTGACTTTGAAGTGGGCGAATGCTGGGGTTACAATCGTTTTTTTCGTTTAGATCTATTGGCATCGGAGGGTTATTTAAATACAATTACAGATACCCTTGAGCTTAGGTTTCACGTAAGTCTTACATTATTATGATAATTTTATATTCTACATTTTAAACTAAACTAGGTGCGACCTTCAACATATTTCCAAAAATGTCGTGATCAGCAATGGTATATTAATCATTTGATCGCAAACAAAATGCAATTAGAACAAGAAAATCAATTTCTCCGTAATAAAATATCATCGAAAGAAGAGCCACAACTAAGTAGTTATTATTATATTCATTATTGTAGTATAATAAATTTAATTTATACAGATAAAGTCACAAAAGACACAACAGTGGCTACTAGTAATGATACCAATACCAGTAAATGTAATTCATGTAAAGAATATCATAATGATAATATCCAGAAACTTCCAGGAAGTATCAATTATTGTTATGATCAAAGTAATCTTTTTCAACTGTTCAACAACAGCATATAAATAATTTATTATATATTATTAATATTAGAGCTATATATAAAAAAAATAATTTTTAATTAAAAAATATTTTAGGTGTTCCGACACTTAAAGGTAACGAAAACAATGAAAATGAATCGGAAGAATTAGAAAGTAGATTTGAGTATATGTACAAAATAAATATTTTATACATTTATTTATAGTAGGGGAAAATAAATTTACTTCTAATTCCGGATTACAATCGCCAATATCGATTACGAGACTACCAACTAATAATAGTTCAGATTCAGTAAATAATTCTCAAACTAATCCGAACCTTAAAGAAGAATTCAATATAACTGATGCAATGTCTGGCAATAATAAAAATCGAGAATCACAATCTCTCGATAATGTCGAATATAGAGACTATCCATTAATTCCTAATGAATGTTCATCAAAAAATGTTAAAGATATGCAAGACGAAATTATTATGATTCGCATGTTCGGTACTTTTAATAACGAAGAAGACAATAATATCGTAGGCAAATGTATGTATGATACATTATATTAGTATTTTAGCATGCATTGAATAAATGTTTACGTTTGTCATTTAGCTCCACGAAATACATTCGCACAACCGGCGAATTCTGCTCATTATCATGAAATGTGGGATGAAGCAAGTAATAAAACATTAAAACCAGCTACATCAAAAAGTCATCAGACGAAAAGCAAACATACAGAAGCTCGAAGACGAGCTCATAATTTAGGATCATTTACAAGCGAATTTGTAAAATTGATTTGTCATAATTTGAATGATTTTTTGTTAATTTTATAAAAATAGCAGGACACTAATTCGCGATTTGATCAATTACTACAGAGAATACAGTTTTCACCAGAAGCGAAAGATCCGTATCCTTATTTGCAAGACAATAATGGTATCAATATTAATTCTCCAACAGAGTCTTTTGAAAGACGAATGCGAGAAAACACTGATTATGGAAATACTTTCAACCGGCGCTTACTTTCGAGTATCCAGGATGTCGATCGGGATACTATTAATCCATATAATTGTTTAACTTTACAAAGAAGTGATTATGAAAATAAGAAAAAAGATTCTACTTACCCTGTATATAATTCGCTAGTAGATGATCTCATTCACCCTCATTTAAATAATCAGTCAAAGGTTTGCCAAAATGAAGAACATTTGTTTGAAAACGTTAATGGAATGAGTCAGATAAATAGGAAAAACTCCTTTGATTTTTTGGCAAATATTTTATTTTCATCACCTACAAAATCAACAATAAATAAGCGATCTAATACAAGTGCTGCAGCGCTTAACTCAGAATCAGTTAATCAAATATTCGATCAACTGTTAAATTCTAGTAATTAATATGAAATGTTATATTTAATTCGAAAAACTAAACATTTCTTTTCTAGCTGGCATTACTACTCAATCTGACTCAGCAGTATCTCTGCCGAATAATAAAAGTACAATTCATGTTTCACTTCCAACTCAGAATTCTGTGACAAGCAAGGCATCAACTAACAAGCAACCAATAAGTCATGAATTAGCTTTGGTGAGTTAAAAATTATTTACTTTGTTTCTTTTTATATAAAAACTATATTTTCACATTTAAATAACTATTGTTATCGGTAGACATCTTCAGAAATTAATGGATCAGTAAGTCGAAATGAAAAACCAAGTCGTTTGCAATTTGATTGCAATGATGAGTAATTGGCATTGTATTAAATTGTATAATAATATTGTATACAATTTTATATTCTATTTTGGCAGGCTATCTGAGAAATCTTAATCATCATTAACTTAATTAATTTTAAATAGAACACTCGTCTCTGAAACAACATTTGTGTGCTATCAACAAATATAACTTATTCTATTTTGGAATACATTTTTAAATAGTTATTTGTACTTCTACTGAATATATATAATTCGAATAAAATTTCTAATGATTTTTTCATATATCTTCTGTTTTTTTTTAAATAATATTACAAAAATATATATTTTTAAACATATAATAGAAAGTTATGGCTCTATATTATCTATTTTTTATTTTTTTTTAAATAATATTTAAATTATTATCCTATGTACATGATTTGGGTTAAAATTGCGACTTTCATTTGGGTCATTTTGATCGCTGCTTTTACCAACTTTACGAGTAAGTTTTTTAGACTAAAATAGTAAATTAATAAATTTTTTTATGAAAATAGAAATTTAAATAAGGTTACCTGTACATTTTTATATGATTTTGATTCTTCCAATAGTCTATTTGGAATTAAAAATAATGTTTCATTTTTTGTAATAAGCACCTTTGTTAAATGATAACACTGCGCCGCCATTTTTACTTGAAATTCTATATCAGTTTTTTCGGCAGAATATATAAACCTCGGAGGAAATAATGATGGCGCCATTATAGTAGCTATATTGTGCTTAGTCATTTTATTCCAAGCTTGACTTGCGATTACATCATTCAAAAAGCTCAAAATAGCCCTCAACGTATTTCGATTCTCATGAGGCAGTAGGAGACATAATGTAACTATTGCTTTGTATTGGTCTGGAGGTGCTATAGCATGAGTTTGGTAAAATAATTGGATTAAATCGCAAGCTAAAATTGGCTGCGGCAATTCGCGAAGCCAACGTTTTATTAAGGCACTTAAATCATGAACACCTGCATTGGATAAAAAAGATGACACTTTTTCCGGCTTTTGATAGAAAATGATTTCCAATTCGTTGTATAATACCTCAACCTTAATATATTTATAATTACTTTTCAAAAAAATTAATATATCCTTAATAATAACCTTTTGTTTATGTCCCGGAATTCTTAGAATTCCTTCTTCTTTGAGACCTCTTTGTTTAATTTCCTTGACAATCGCCTGCAATATAAGAGGTACCAGTGTAGACACTTCTCCTGTTACTTGCTGATCTCGTCGAATTAACGCGTTTAGGGAAACGCCAAATAAATTCCCTTCCTCTTTACGTTTTCTTTTGAAGGGCTTTCGTTTATCGAACGAAACGTTGTTTTTATCAAAAATAGCTGCTAGTTCCAACCATAACACCGACTGTAACTTTTTAAAATCATTTTCAGAAATATCATTAATATCGGTACACGGTTCTTTGACTTCATCCCAATCGCCTTCTTGTTCATTATTTGCATTGCACATATCTTCATAACTAATAATATCTCTAGCAGAATTAGCGATTAATGAAGTTTTATTAGGTATAGGTTCGAAATCATCAACTAACTCTTCCGAAGTATTGGATACAGGCACATTTGGCGAGGTTGAAAAATTATTGCTGATAATATTTCCAGCTGTTGATAAATCAGTGTGACTGAGAGAACCACTGATTGGATGCTCACGTGAACGCCTATTGCATAGAAATTTTTTTAAATAATTTGGTATTTGTATGGCAAAAAAAATATTTATTTACCCGGATCTTATTCTAGGAATATGTATAGTTCCTAGCCTTTGGAAATTTAGCAATTCTATACCATCAGCAGTATAAAATGGTATATCGCACCGTACTTGTGAGCCTCTAAAAAGCTCCGACGATCCCCGTAGTGGAGCGCTGGGTGTGCGCCGAAGTTTCTGTTTTGGTTTTGATGCAGTAGGCAAATTATTGTCGAAGACAGTCAATAAACTAGGTCTAAAATATGATATATTTTAAAATATTTTCACAATAACAATTTTTCTATTTTCAATATTATTTACAATGCTGTATTATTCCAAGATTCATCACCTGGTATTGAATCTAAAGAATCTGGAGTTGCGCTTCTTGATCTAGTACCTGTACTTGATTCCTAAATAAATAAAACTCCGTTAATATTCATCTTTTATTATTTTTTTAAAGATACAGTACATCTACGTCTCGAAAAACGTCTCGAATATCTGGTTTACGATTGTATCTCGATCTGGCTCGACCTCTTATTGTTTTATTAAGAGCTTGAACTCGTTGTCTTATTGCATTCGCATATCGATCAGGTAAGTCATTTAAAGCAGTTTCCAGTTCCGCTGAAGGGATTTCCCGACCCTTCCGATAAATTATTTTTTTTGAAGAACAAAATAGATCAATTATTATATGTGTATGCTTATAAAATGTATATTACTATTAATTTCTTACCTCTTCATATGGCTTTGTAAGCTTCGATAATCCTGCTGAAACCAACCATTGCGCTTCCAGCTCACCTTCTAATGAGTCATAATTTGTTATTTTATAAATTTTAATTTTTTAAATTTGGTTTCATATCACCTTCATAATGACTAATTGGTTCCAAAGGAGTCTGCAATTGATATTCTTCCAAGTACTCTTTTAAATCAGGATGTATAACGTTGTCCATTGTAAATTTTGTTGTTTAAAACTATGCATACATACATATGCATATATATATGAATATATTTTTCATTTTTTAATTCACTTTCAATTTTAAAAATTAATATTTCCTTAGATAAAATTCAAACATATTACAATTCCAATATTACTGTTTAATGTATATTTTAATTATAAAAATAAACTAATATAAAATGTAAATATTGCACATGCATGCATATGTACAATACATATGTATATGTATATCTTAATTACTTGACTGAACACAGCCTATGCACGGTCTATAAATTCGACAAACGGATAAAAAGTCCAGTGAATAATAATGTTAGCAAATAAATTAACAAATCTATTAAGTCAGTATTAATTTATCTATGTATTTTCTATATTATTTATATAGAAAAAATGCGTTTGTTTTTCATTTAGTAATACATACATATTTAGAAATATGTATATTTATCTTTATTTGACTACTTTGACGTTTCAGACAATTCTATACCAGTTTGTAATCCAAACACGTTTAACCTATTTGCTCATTTGTGTTGTCGATAGCATAGTTCATTTTTATAATAATTAACATTTCGATTCATATCCAATCGTAAATCGATTTGTTTCTGTGATTTGTAAATTATTAAAAGATGAAAACTTACTAACCATTTCCAAGATATAACGACATATAAATGAAGCGTAACCATATATTTATATGTGTGTTGTATAAATATAAATATATTTAATCAAAAAACTGCAAGTGAACTTTCAGTTTTACGAAAGAATTCTATTTTTTAATCGTAAATGAATATAGATTTTGTATTGGAACTTATCTGCAGAAAGATAATTATACACCCATATGTATGCATGTAATTTCATTTAATTTATTAGAATATTCTGTTTAAATACAAAACAAATATTGTTTTTATTTTTCTTTCAACTTTGAAATCTTTGTATATGTAAATATTGTATTAATATATCGTATTTATCTCATTAATCCTATTGTCGTAACAATTTATTATTTATAAATATGTTGCCAGTATATCAATGCGAACACTTCAAAGATACTCAATCGCTTACATATATTTATTTTTTTAAACATGCCGTTCGACGTAATAAATATATTAGCCATAAAACATCACACGATATTAAAACTTTACATATCACACCCACTTTCTTAAAACTTTCTTTTATTGGCATAAAAACGATCAAATAAATAAACACAAATAGTTCTGATATACAAATGATATTTAATTCTAATATTGAATATTTCTATCTTTGTGTCAAAAACTTAAAAACTAGAAAAATTAAAGCTTTAAATAAAAGCAACAAATTTGCACAATTCTTTGTTTGGTAAGGTAAAACTTTTAGACGAAACCAATGTTCATTGTAATTTGGTCGCGCCCTCACTACTGGAAATACAAACATAATTGCTCAAGGTATTCAGGTGGAATTTCTACTTGCATACAACCAACAGGTACATGCACAGCATGTAGATAGAGATAGAAACATTGTATACTATATTCAATCTGATTTCAATCATATCCGTCAAATTCATCACTACACATATATATTTGGATTAGGATCGATAACATTAAATTCTGCTGCGTTGGAGTTTAGTCAAATTCGAATTTGAGTCGAGTTAAAATGACATATATAAGCCTATATAAATACAGCTGTGCACGCCAATACTATGTGTCAAACTCGTGCATATAACATATTTGGACGCAATGATAAAGACGACTTAGAATGAAATTAGATTTTAAATAAATGACCGTGATACATGGGTATTTCATCTTCATGTCAGTGGCAACTTTATTGCGCTATGACCATGTGGCCGTTTGACGATGTATTTTTTTAAAAATATTAATAAACAATTTATATACACACATATATATATGCATTTACACAATAAAAAAAATATTACATGAATTGCTTATTTTATGGAATTATTTGATCACGCTTAAATTTGAAATTTTTTGTAAAACCAAGTGAATTATTATATAGATGTTTTCGCAAAAATGATTTATACAAATTGTCGAATGGAATATGTTTATCATAGTTTTGCTTTGGCATTTGCATAATGTCCAATTGCTGCTTTGCATTTTGTTCTGGGCCATAAGTAGTATTGTACCCAAATGGCGGATGTTCATTAGCTTTTGTTGTCCAAGTACGTAAGTGCTGCGGTATATTCTTTTCTTTAATCTGAACCAACGATGTATTAACAACCTCACAGTCGATTCTCATTAAAGCTATTTCACCTCCCAATGATGGATATCCAGCAGGCAACATAAAAGCCATTTTCGGTCTTGAAGACTTATTATGAGTAGCAGCCGGCAACAATATGTGATCTGAATTGAAGGATACAACATAAAAAGTATCGTCACTTCTTTTAATGTCTTTAAACAAGTTTGCATATTTCTTATAGCTATTAGCTGTAAAAATTTGTATCTGTGCTGAAGTCTTAGCTTTCTTTGAACGGCTGTTTGCACCAGTACGCGGTTTTCGTTGGCGAAAGAATTTATTTTGCTGTGATGCTTTCACATACGAATATATTGCTTCATCATAGAAATTAATGTTTGATTCTATTGATTTGAATCGGACCAAAGGATCTTCGTCTAATGCGCTTAAATTCGAGAAACGATTGACAACAATCCATTTTCTTAATTCTGTCTCCATTCGAATATTTTCGGTTTGATTTATTGGTAAAGGACATGTCGGATATTTTGTTCGATTTTCCGCTTCAATTTTCGAATGCACTTTGCCCATATTATTGGAAGAATTCTCACTAATCCATAACAAATTTCGGCCAAAGTGATCTGTTTTACTAAAACTTTTTGTATCAATATCCCTTATTGGTGATTTTACAAAGAAATTATTAATTGCACCAAAATTCAACGAAACCATAAAGACCATGGCCAATAATACTGCTGTGTTTTTGCGACCGGTAGAATTGTTGACAGAAAAGTATTTTCTTTTACATTCAAAGCATCCAGGAACATTATTTAACTGACTTCGTAACTGCTGATTTTCCTGTAAGCAAAAAAAACCTTTTACTTTAAATCTACCCAAATAAATGTACGTATTGAAACTAATTAATTACTATTTTCAATTCATTATTTAATTTAACTAGGTCCGTCACTTGGTTTTCCAAAGCGGTAACATAATCTTTTTTTTTCTTTCGTGATAATAAAGCACTTTTACGGTTCTTTATCATGCGCTGCTGCTTTTTTAATAATTGCTCTTGAAAATCTCTTGTTCTACGAGAATGCCCATTAAAGTGGTAAGTGCTATTATCTACAAGTTCTGTTTTGATCGGCACTGAATTAATTTTTGGAAGCACTCTTTTATTGAGTGTAGAACTCTTCAATGATGATGTTGTATTATTTTTAAACATAATATTGCACGGAATAATTGTCTTCTCAAAACAATAAGTTGGAATACTTTTAACTGATATTTCCCCCACGGGAAGAATCGTTCCTTGTATCAGATTAATCTGACCAGTATCTATTATATCATTTATACTATTTGTATTAGATTGCACGTAAATTGGATGCCCATATTCTGGAGATGTTGGCGGTGTATCGGGTGATGATGGAGGAGTATCATTTTTAGACTCAGAATACTCTACAGAGTGCTCAATACTTGAAAATTCTCTATTATCTGTTATCGATATTTGGTTATCAATTGTGTCACTAAAATTATTGTAAGATGTTGTTAAGTAGCTATTAGTACTATAGTCGTCATCATCATGGTCAATCAATTTATTATTGCTATTAAATAATTTATAATTATCCATAAAATCATTCATCGTTGCATCATTTAAAATATCTGCCATTTTATCATCACGAAATAGTGACTGCGGCGGTGTCATCATCATACTTGTCAACAAATCATCTACATAATAAATTAGATTTATAAACACTGCTTACAAGTTATACATATTTAAATATATTACCATAATACGATTTTTCGAATTCCATTTTATCCGTTTTTATTTATTTTCAGTACACTAATAAGTATTTCTTTAATAAATTAAATCATCATCACCATTAGCCGACTCATAATTTCTTACATTACAACTCCATTACTACGTTCCACGTTCCACAATACAAATTCATTTCTTGTTATATACATAAACTTGCAGAAATGTAGCAAATTAGATTAAGCTCTCTGCCGACTGTTTTGGTAGAGTTACCTAAATAATTGACAGTCTTCTTTTGAAATAAAAATAATAAATAATAAATATAACTATTGAAAATATAAATTATGTGCAAAGTTTCCAAATACAAAAATGATTCGATGATCGGTTATTACATACTACGTGTTTGGAACCAAATATATCTAAACGGAGCATATGTAAATTACTTACTTTATGATTATATGCTGCTGTCAGTATTGTTCTTGTTATCATATAAAGTGGCATATTGTCGATTGTGCTAAATATAGCGTTTATGAAGTTGGTGTTTTTTGTACGATCAATAAAGCTTAATATTAAATGGCTACATATAATAATCAGCATTGGTTGTTATCGCATATTAGAAATTCGTTTATCTCAACCGATGATACGGGCATGAGCGAAGCAGTTATGCTGAGTGATGATTTACCAAAACAATTTCTCCAAAGACAGCGACCACAATTAAGAACGGATGTTAAATATAATGTTCAGGATGACTATAACGAATATTTAATATATCCTGGATTAGATCAAAGTGACGATGAAGATATAGATTCCACATCCCAATCGTTTGATATTCAAATGTATCCCGAAATTGGTGTTCATAGATATCGTACAAACACCGCACAAAAATTGGAAAAAATGGATTTAGCACGGAAAAAAGCTTCCCGTATTAAATCTGTAAAGTTCGATGACGGTATGATTCACGAAACAACTGATAGTGGTATTTTTAAACGAAAAATCATAAAAGCTGGAACAGAAGTATATAATAGAAGTCTTTTAACTGAGACTCTATCCCGATGCCCGAAACAACTACAAAATAAATTTATACAATATGCTAAGTTCGATGGTACATCACAAACTGGTATACAAACCAAAAATTTCAATATATTTTTGACTATGCTACCAGAAGATCAAAGAAACTATCCTCTTAATATATGTGTTCCTGCTTCAGCAAAAATACAGGAAGTTATAGGATTTGTTTGCTATAAGTGTAGTATATTGAATCCAGATATTCCGCTCCATTCAGTTCGTAGTTATGGTTTATATATAACTGAAGAGGATGGAGAAGTAGATGTTGATTTTCCAGCGCTTGATTTAAGGGAGCCGTGTTCAAAGTTTGGTTTTACACATTTAGCTTTAGCAGAACGAAGGCCGTCATCTCACATAACCAGAATTGATTATCGGTCTCTTTCGATGACATCGGAAACAGAAACTTTAGTAGATAGCGTTGGCGTAGATTTATACGGCATTAGCAGCAGCCAATCTGATGGTGATATGGCAAGGATGCTGGGTCATAATTCGATGATAGAAGCTCCGATTTATAGAACTTACAGAGTTTATATAATGGGAAAGCCATTTTTCAGAAATGAAGTACAACTTGGAATCTCTGGTGAAAGAATAGAAATTGATCCGGTACAACAAAAAAACTCAATGGTATGGAGTAGACAGAAGGCCATAAGCTATAATATTGAATGTATAGCTTATTGTGAAATAACTGAACAAAAATCCAGTAAAGCTATCATTCGAATTTGGTATTTAACAGTACCACCGCAGTCAAGCTCTGTGCATTTTAATTCGGATTCATTTCATGCACAAACAACATCAGCGGTACATGCAAATATTCAGGGAATGAACTTATCAAATAGTCCACTGCATTATAATGCTAATATTTCTGCCAATAACTACAAATATTTTGATTTCGAAACGGACATAAATACTGCTCATCAAATTTATGATAAAATCAATTTCATTTTAGAAGTAAGATCAAGCGTCAGTAGGCGAGAATTTTTAATAGCAAAAAAGAAAAAATCAGGATATAATGTTAAAAAAACTTTCTCGCCATTTGGCAAATTATAACAAGAAAGCGATGGAATATAAATTCAAAATAAACATAATAAGCGAATGATTTTTTAAATTATATTTAATTTATTTTCGTAATTTAGTTATTATAATATCGTTGTTGTTTTCATTTAATTTTCTAATCCGAATTGTACTTTTAATATGTTATATGAGTAAATGGTCATACAAGTATTTTTACATACACAATTATCTTTCTAAAGAAAGTGGCTTAGAATTTATCTCTGGAATAAATTTGTCATAGGAAAGCAAGTTTTTAAACAATATTTTCTTGGTATAAAATTTAAAAAAAAAATAGTATTTAGTCAAACCAATTATCAAAGACAATTAATATTAATAAATATATTTCGCGGACTATTAAATAAGAATTAATAAAAAAATTTTCAAACCGTTATCGTCAAAACTAACATTCCCACTTCTTAAAGAAATAATACATGTTTATATGATGTTGTAAATATTGAAATAAATTATTTGTAATATATAATACACAAGACCCGTATTTCACCTTATTTTATTACGTTAATTCACATTTATAATTAAAGCGATGCTCCCAAAATTCGTTTTTTGTTCTTTTGTTTTTCAGCGAAGTGTACTGCGATTCTTAATAAATTGACAACTTATAATATTGCATTTACAGTATTTTCTAGTACAATCGTATAATTGAAAATAAAATTTCTCAACTATTATTATATTAATGTGTACCTGAATAATAGAATTGATTTCTGCAAATAAAAAAGTAAAATGTAGTGTTGCTAATATATCTTAAGATGGCATGTTCAGATTACTTTAGGTTTTTGTCCAAAGAAAAGATACCATTTGAAAATTTTTATTATATGCCAAATATTAAAAATAAGTAATTTTTTGTTAAATAGACATAACAAGCCACATAAACTTAAACGTGTATATTTAAATCATCCAAAATAGTAGTAATAATACAAGTTTTATACGAAATATTGTAAAATAAAACAAAAACATTATTTTTATTTTATTATTGTAAAATAAAATAAAAACATTATTTTTATTTTATTAACACTGCAAAATATATTGAGCCATAAATGTTTCATTTAAATATTTATAAATGTGTTTTTTTAATAATATAACTACTTGAAAAATTCAGATTTTTTTATTTATCATTAATGTAGTAATTTTGTACATTCAATAAATATATTGCCGAACTAAAAAAAACAGAGAAAGTATGAGGTATATATGTAATTTTTTGTTTTTAAATGAATAAAAAATTGATTCTGTCATATGATTCTATTATTTAGGTGTATACACCACCGCAAAATATGCCAAAAATAACAATGTAAATAAATCAACTGAAATAAATAATGATTCTGTTATAAAAGTAACTATTTCTCGAAAATAAATAATATTGTATTTGACAGCTAGTTAAAAATACTCAGAAAATTAATTCCAAGAATAAAATCATTAGTATTTAATATTTGTGCGAAGACAGATATTGTATTAAAAAAAATATTAATTTTCTTTCCATATTTGGCAATATCATTTGTTCAAATTAATATGGTAAGTTTTATATATATGTGTATATGGTATGTAGTTAAATTAATATTAACTGCAAATATTTTTTATTTTGAAATTAAAATTGCATCTTTAGAAAATATTATTTTGAAATATGTACGTGTGCACACACGTAATTTGATGCACTTGATTTAGTAAAATTGATCAATAAATATAATTAAAAGTTTTAATATTTCCAAAAAGGAACAATGAGAAAAGTTGGTTCATTATTGACAATTAAATTTTACCTATATTTTATTATCAAATATAAAAACAAAACTTATATACATTGTATAAAGAATTGGAAATATTAGTATATTATTACAACCGTACACGTACACGTATGTACTTTTGCATCGACTAATAATAAAGAGTTCCTAATGTTTGGCGTGGTTTTAAAATAGATGATACATTCATATTTATTCAACTGTAAGTAATAATATCACAAATGTATGTCATTGTCAGAAAACACAAGAAAATTTTATCTAAATTTTCTATAGCTAATTTACATATAAATATATTACTTTATTACATCAAATCATTTACAATTTCACAAATTACATACTATGCAAGTAAGGGTCTGAAATAATACGAGTATAGCTCCGTGGATGAAATCCCGACTACCAATCAGTCACATTTAAAAAATCTAAACTATAGAATTATTACGAGTATGTTATTCTCACTTTTTAAATAAACAATCGTAAATATTGTAGAACATATTAAATATAATTTAATATATCATGTATGTAAATATATTTACGTAGGTAATAAATATCTATAGGCATAAAAAATTGTTTTATACAAAATCACAATTAATTATTATAGGCTTAGCTATAACATAAATATGTTAACGGATTTTAGTAAAATAGTTATATCTACAGTGTTTAATATTATTGTAGAATATTAATAAAATCAATAATTAAATATATTTGCAATTTAAGATTCATTAGGACATTCAAAAGAGTTCCATTATTTTACAAATATATTAAAAAAATGGATACAAATAAAATAATTTTTCCTAGTTTTTTAAAATATAAATATTGTAATTTTATATGCAATTTTTTTCTCCATTTATTATTTTATCAGCTACAGATAAGTAGGAGTATAATATACTCTTATAATGGAATTTATCTCATTTTTGTTGACTAATGCAATAGTGATCAATATTTTAAAATAGAAAACCGGCATGTGGAGTATACAGTCTAGCAGCTTACTAAATTTTCTTATGTTATACTAAAATAGCATCAAGAAGTTTTCCAATTTCAAAAGTGTAACACTATTTGGATCAGATCCGAGATAATATTATTCAAATATTTTCTTAATTAATTATTAATAAAATACTATAAATATTAGTATTATTATATTTTTATAACTATGGAGTTAATTGAATCAAATGGAAGTTTTTTAAAATATTTTGCAATATTCAAAGAAAATTTAAGCGAAAATGAAATAAATGATTTCAATAATTTGGAATCTGATTTTGATAGATTTACATACATTAGTAATTTAAATGCAGCTGAAAATAATATTATAAATATAAAAAAAGATTTCACTGGAAAAAATGTAGAGCAATCACTGATCCTTAAAGAAAAAGGCAACGAAGCATTTAAAAATATGCGGTGGCTGGAAGCTGCAACGTGGTATAGCAAAAGCTATATAGCTATGCCGTGCTCTAATAGTAAATACGAGATTTTAAAGCTTAATCAAATTAAAGTATTTCAAGTTAATATTTTTAGCAAAGGATTTATCAATAGTTTTGGCTAATCGTTCAGCTGCACTTTTTCATATGGAAAAATACAATAAATCATTACAAGATATCGATCGTGCATTTGCATATGTTTACCCAAATAAGATTCAGTGGAAATTATATGAGCGCCAAGCTCGCTGCTATTTAGCACTCAAGAAGCATAAAGAGGCTGTCGAATCTTTCAAGTAAGTTGTGAAAATCAATTAGTTTTAGTTCAAATGAAAAATATATTTAAAATAAATTAAAAATAAACTTTTAAATTCAAGCAAATCATTATTTATTTATTTTAATTTATTTTGGACTACACAATATTTAAAATAAATAAACATAATTAAATCCTAATTTTTGTGCACATAGGTATAAACACGAGTATATTAATATTTTTTTTACTAGAAAAACAATAAGCAGCTTAGACTTTGCAGAAATGCCAATGGAAAAACGTTTAAAGTTGGAAACAGACGCAAAAATTATGATACAAATGATCGAGAAAAATAATATTTTACCGAAAACGAAAGCGAAGGCTGATGTTAAATCTGATGATAATAAATTTCTAAATAAGGCAATCGATTTCGATTATAACGAAATAGAAGGACGCTTTGCAAAATCGAATAGGCGTATTGAGGCTGGCGAAAAACTAATCATTGAAAAACCATACGGGTTTGCACTGTTAGAGAAATATAGTAAAACACACTGCCAACAATGTTTAAAGAGGTATTCATAAAATATAAACTTAATTTATATGCCCATCTAAATATATTCAATATTCAAAAATTCAATTTTCCGAAAAGTTCATCACTTTTAATTGAAAATATTTTATTCAAAAAAGTTTTTAATTATATTTATAGAGTGAAAATACCAATAGCTTGTCCTGCTTGTATCAGTGTTATATTTTGCTCTGAAATATGTTGTAATGAAGCAATAACTACATATCACAAATACGAATGTGGCATTCTACCTTCTATTTGGCGATCGGGAGCTTCTTTGAATTGTCATATAGCCTTAAGAATTATTGCACAAAATAACCTGAACTATTTTATTAATTCAAAGAATATTCTTAACAACTTACCTTCTTTGACTAAGATATTAAAGTAAGTATAAGTCATCTGTATGTATACACATAATATTCATGCGTGAAATTATAACATAAAATAAAATGTTTAATAATAATTGAGAATATAAAGAATTTAGCAATTCAATTTCTGATAAAATTAGTAGCAGAAAATTAACTGAGTATTGTTGTAGATTACCATGCACTAATTATGAAAAGATTTACCATTTGACAACACATAAAAACATAAGGAGTAAATCGAGTTTTTTACAATATACTTTAATGGCTCACTTTTTGACTCGCTGCTTAAAAGAGGGTGGATACTTTGATAGTAGTACAAAAACTGAAGATATTTTTTACATAGGATCATTGGTTTTACATAATTTACAATTTCTGCAGTTCAATACGCATGAAGTTTACGAACTGCAGCAGTCAAAATCACCTAATAATATTAAAACCGTATTTATTGGAGGAGCCGTTTATCCTACATTGGCACTCTTCAATCATTCATGCGATCCTAATATTGTTAGGTAAAAATATAAAATACTATAATCAGAAATTATGAAGATCTGAATTTATTTTGTGCAATTATTTTAGATATTATGATGGTAGCATTGTTCACGTTCACGCGATTAGACCTATTGAATGCAACGAAGCTGTACATGAAAATTATGGGCCATTATTTACACAAGAAGAAAAAGAAAATCGGCAACGAAAATTGAAAGAACTCTATTGGTTTGATTGTGTTTGCCGGGCCTGCAGTTACGATTGGCCAATTTATAATAATATGAATAATGAAAATATCCGTTTTCGCTGCGACTCGGAGGAGCCTTGTGATAATGTTCTACTAGTTCCTCCCCAAACAAATGATTTCATGATCAAATGTTATACATGCGGACAATTTACAAACATATTAAAAGGTCTTAAAGTTATGCAAGTAAGTTTGATTTGAAGTTTGCTAACTACATATGTATATATATATATTTAACAACAATTAATTCCATAAATCACCTTTACAATTAGGATACGGAAATGATGAAAAAAACAGCTAACCAATTATATCAGGCTGGAAATTTCAAAGAAGCTTTGAAGAAGTACATCGATATAATTAAAATTATTTATGAAGTACTAGCACCTCCTTTCACGGATTTCTATGACTGTCAACAAAACGTAAAAGATTGCTTTTTACATTTTGGAAGCATTTACAATCAACAATAACAAATATATATTTGTCAAACTAATTTATTAGAAATATAAAATTCTATCTAATTCCAAGTTACTTATTTCCGTCCTTAAAAAGCAACTCTTAATTCTATTTTATAGCTTCAACTCTCGTGTGGAAAGTAATCAAACGACATTACATGAATGATAATTATTATGCAGTTTTTTACCATTTGGATTGCGCACTGTAGTATTTGAGTTGGGCAGTCTGATAATTTCACGATTTTTTCATATGAATAGGAGTCTGTATTTTAACAACAAATTTACGTTTTATATAAAATTAGAATTTTAATGATAGGCTTAAATGTAACTAATGCGACTAGCAACTTATAGTGAAAAAGGACTAGGTGAAGTTTCCAAGAATTCAATTCCATAAAACACCTTTACAATTAGGATACGGAAATGATCAAAAAAACAGCTAACCAATTATATCAGGCTGGAAATTTCAAAGAAGCTTTGAAGAAGTACATCGATATAATTAAAATTATTTATGAAGTACTAGCACCTCCTTTCACGGATTTCTATGACTGTCAACAAAACGTAAAAGATTGCTTTTTACATTTTGGAAGCATTTACAATCAACAATAACAAATATATATTTGTCAAACTAATTTATTAGAAATATAAAATTCTATCTAATTCCAAGTTACTTATTTCTGTCCTTAAAAAGCAACTCTTAATTCTATTTTACAGCTTCAACTCTCGTGTGGAAAGTAATCAAATGACATTACATGAATGATAATTATTATGCAGTTTTTTACCATTTGGATTGCGTACTGTAGTATTTGAGTAGGGCAGTCTGATAATTACACGATTTTTTCATATGAATAGGAGTCTGTATTTTAACAACAAATTTACGTTTTATATAAAATTAGAATTTTAATGATAGGCTTAAATGTAACTAATGCGACTAGCAACTTATAGTGAAAAAGGACTAGGTGAAGTTTCCAAGAATTCAATAGATAATTTTTAGAAGTCAATTAAAACTAAAAATTAGTTTTTTGTAGCCATATAAACAGGAACGAATTGGCGTATATAAACTACGAATAGGAACAGAAGAGAAGGGACATTTTCTATAATAAATATAATCAATATATTTGTGCAATGCAATAATCTATTTATTAATTACAAATTTTAAATACAACCCACTTAATATATGTGTTAGTAAAAAAGAAGGCAATCTCTTTTCTAAAACAAAGAGATTCCGTAGTTAAGGATTTATTTTATTTTGCGACAATAAAATTGTCAGTATAATCTGTGTTATTACTGATTGACTTTAAACTTAGATGTTAACTATGTGATTACAATTTTTGGCATAGATATAAATAATTAAATAGTGCAAATGTGATTATGATGCTCAGAAATCATATGAAGATGTCTCATCTTCTCCCTTTCGGAATTTAAATAAAACTCGATAGCTTATACCAGCAAGTATTCCGCCAAGTAGCGGTCCAGCCCAATAAATCTGAAATATTTTTTTTTATATATTTGACGAAATTTATATATATACATGCGTATATACCCAATGATTTTCCCAAAAACTCATAACAACGGCCGGACCAAAAGAGCGGGCTGGATTCATACTGGCACCAGTGTATTTAATCTTCAAACATACAATAAAACAAAGAGATTTGATTACAAGTTTGATATAATATAAAATATTTTATCAATATTCTATAAGCACGTATTTTTTATACATACAAAGATATTTGAATCTGTTACTTACGGCTGTTAAATGTCCAGCTATTATTGCTGTTCCAACCGCAGCTGGAATCGAATGCTTCTCATCTTGTCGGCGATCATCACAAACCGCTTTAATTACAAACACTAAAACAAATGTAATTAAGGCTTCTATTATCACACCTTGTATTTGTGTTACATTTGCGCTTGTATTTGTGCATCCAAGTGTACCAATTATATTGTCAGGAATGGAAATCTATTAAGGCGATATTAAGGGTTCTTATTGCATATTCACATAGGACTTATTAGAATTATTTTTTTGGGAATTACCTTAATAACTGCAGCACCAGCAATTGCCCCAACACATTGAACCACAATATAAAAAACTCCTTTTAAAATGCTTAGCTCTCCAGTGATCATAAATCCAATGGTTACAGCCGGATTAATATGACATCCACTAATATGTCCAAGTGACTAAATTAGAAAAATAAAAACATTTTGAAATTATAATATTTTAGTGAAATGAATATATTCTCAAAACAATAATAGGAGCAAATTAAAAACGCATACAAACTCTCGCGTAATAGATGTACGAGTACATATATAGAAAGTATTTTGGAGTTTAAAAATAATAAATTAAAGGTAAATTTTTTTCTTCATAAAGAAATATATATTTATATTGAATAATTGAAAAAACCAAAAATGCTCGCAAGTCCGAATGTTTGTTTGAGCGACGTTATCATTTATCTTTCTCGGGCATGTACCCGCCCAATCGTTAATTTAGGTTTACTGTTGTGTTCGCAAACTTGCTTGTGCGATGATAGCAAAGCGTTAAAATGTAATCGTGATCACTAATATCCAGATCAGGTGAATAAAATATTATATAATATAGAAATATGGCCTTCAATTTAATATTTCTTAATGAAAATTTATTTTATTTAAATAAATAATTTTTTTAAAATTAGTAATCCCAACAATATTATTTAATGCGTACATAGACAAATAACTTACATAAACTAAAACAGCACATATTAAACCGAAGGTTAATGCAATATGCACTACCGATGGTTCATAATCTTCAAATTTTGTTGTACTGCCAATGCCAATGAACACCAAGAAAAAGGTTCCCACTAATTCCGCTAATAAAACTCGCCATATATTTCGACTATCCGTTATATCAGCGACTCCTACAACTGCTTTCATGCCTTCAAATTTTACAAAACAAAAATATTTTATTTATTATTTTATTACATTTTATTAGCTAGAGATTTAAAATCTCTTAATTTTAATCATAATTTTATCTTTTAATATAAATATGATTTGTTTTTTGTTTTTATTTTTTAACAGTGCAGTCTAATATGGTACTTATATTGTATTTAAATGTGCAAATTTCAATAAGCATAAGGCTTAAAAAATTCTATAGGTTTTTGGAAAAATCCCTTCTTATTTTATTCGAGTGTAATTATATTACCATATAAACAAACGCAAACCAACCATATAATATGTTGTGTTTGTCCTCATTCAAAGCTTATGATACAATAAAGACGTTATCTTGTTGATACGTTTTATATTTGACTACTAGCACATTTATAACACTTGTTAGGAATTAAAGTTAAACAAATATTATGGTACTACTTGTCATTTGCTAATATATTTATCATGTGAATATATATATAAATGTAAATGTAAATGTAACTGCACAATTTGTCCATGTTTTAAATTACATACGCACAAAAGTGCAGCCTCAGGCTATAGATCATAGTGAAACTGTGAACTTTTGACGATGAAACATTATATTACAATATAAAATACGAATATATGAAATCAAACATCGCTTATACTTACTGAGGAAAAATATATTTAAAATATTATTTATTTTTATTCAATTCGATATCACATTGGTATATTTTGAAATAATTAAAATTTCATATAATTGAAATTGATTAATTTTTTAACACAACTATTATACATAAAATTTTGCTTAACTTTTACAAACCTTTCTTTTCGCAAGCCATTTTAAATAAGTATTAGAGTTATATCGAAACGAGCGTGAAACGTTTAAATTTTACGAATATGTTAAGATGATGTATCAAATTTACACGAAACTAGTGTACGCAAAAACACATCAGCACATTCTCTCTCAAATCGAATAGTACAAGTATGTCAGATAAATATCCAAGAAAAGTAAGTATTTTATGGCAATGAAACTCGAGAAAGTGTATGATCGTTTCTGGGTCAAATGCCAGGAGCCTGGAACACTTGTCTTCGATTCCAGAAAACGTACTTCTATCGCGCGTGCTACCAGATACAGCTCTCGAACGAGAATAACAACGCTAGACCGCGAACTTCGTATGCACCTGATATGATTACTAAAAATTAATACTCTTGCTTTGGGCTTGTCTCACCGTTTTCTCATCTCACCAATCAGTTTGAATATCTTTCGTTGGTACAACTACGTATCTACCAGCGTATTTATTAATATGAATGCATATAAAACTTTTCATGGCATTTATTGTAAAACATAATCGTTTAAGATTATGTTATAAAAGGCAAATTCACTTATATATATATATATATACTTAAGTCCATCAATTTATCTATACATAAATACATATATACGAACGGGCTCGTACATGTTCACTATGAAATGTTCACAAATTTCGTAGAGACTAGATGATAACTAAATATTATATTATTTAAAAACGTATAAAATTTCGAGCACATACAGACAAATATATTTCCATTCATACCAGTAAGTACTGTATGCATCTACATATCTATATATGTATAAAACCACATTCGGTCAAAATAAATTATATTATCTTAATGAAATAATTTACCATAATAAATATATACGAATATGAAATTATCTCTTAAATAGATTTAATTCAACAAAAAAAAATTTAGTTGTTTTTAACTTCTACTACTATTTATTTAAAAACAAGAAAATAATTGTATATTTTTTTAATATACATATACTCGTACATATCTAGATTTATATTATAGTTGTACGTAGAAATGTACAAGCGTATTCATAGTTTTTCTGAAAGTTTATGTAGGAGTTGAAAAGGAAAAATGATACATGCTTATTTAATTAAATAATAATTTGTGTGAAATTTGGCATTGTTAAATCTTCAAATTACTTGCTCGAATAGTAAAATGTATTTAACGTGTGCTTAATAATATAATTTTCTCTAATTTATCATACATGACATAGGTATATTACAATTCTATCATTAAAATTTTTTGTTTAGTTTTCATCATAAAATTATACGTACAATTATAAAATGTTTACATATTATCATTTTTTTATATGGCAACATTCAATATTAATTAACTTAAAAAGTACTTAATATTTATTGTACTCATATATGAACATTTTCCATGGAAGTTCTGCTCATCCATCAATACTTTTTGTGCGAAATTTTTCCGGTATTTCCGTCAAAACACCAATTACGGGCATATGATTACAATCAATTAAAATATTCAAAAATAAAAAAGATACAAATCAGAATTAACAAATGACGCATTAATAACTTTAATGACTTATTTATATTTGAATTAAACAATTAAGTACATAAATTTAAAAAGTATCAATTCCAGTTAAGAACATTTTTTTCAAATTTCATAGTTTATGAAAATAGAAAAATACGAAAAATGAATAAATTTTCAATATGCATGTATCCTTAATCAAAAAGAAAAGATCCTTAATCAAAAAGATAGTTTTTGATAAAAAACGCGAATTTTTCTTTACAAGTAATACATTATTGTTTTTTAATCAGATAATTTTTTCCAAAGTTAAATTTATTTTAATGATTGGCAGCCAAATCTATTATTATTTTTATACTGAATAGTATGCAAAAACCAGTGCCTTTTCATCATCATTAATACTAGTACTATTTTAATGATAAAAATTACTTTTAAAGGTGAGAATGAATACTGTTCAGATATGTGGCTACGTGTATTCAATTTTAAATCCATAATTTTTTTTTTACTTTAGCCATTAAATTAAATTTAACCGAAATATTGAATGATAATAACCCATAAAATAGTATATTCATGTAAATACGATTATATGTATGTACTGTTAGATATTGGTTGTAGATATGTGGTTAATATAGATATTATATCATATGCATACATGCATACATAGAAAAACTAAGTATAAGATGAAAATTTATACATTTACTCCCATTTAACTGAGTAAAAAAGTCATGATGAATAATTTTTAAAGCGTATTTTGCGTTGAATATTATGTAATTGAAATCAATTGATAACATTTCTATATACCTTTTAACTTACGTGCATATACGTTTATTATAAAGGACTACAATGTCATAGAAATATTTAGCATTTAGAATGCATACAAAAATATTATTATGAAGTTGCAATAAATTCTAAAATATAATATAATACTTTTATTACGAATATATCTACTTATTTATTTAACTCAACGATTACGGAATGTTTTTCAATTCAAAATCAAGCTATTGTGTTTATTGTAAAGCAACCTTCGGTAAGCTATCGTGTTCAGAATCATCAATATTTGTTATATATTTTTCTCAGAAATAATGAAAAATAATAAAATTCTATATTATTTATCTTAAATGGTGCGCCATCACTGTTTTAACGTTTGACTTAATTATTCATCTATGTATATTAATATTCTATTATCAGTTAGAACATATGATTCTACTAAAAATGAGTATTTCGAAATCCAAATAAGCAATTGCTTTAAAGTGCGAATATTTTTACAAACGTGTATGAGGAGTACATACTTATTAATTAGAATTTCTAATACACAATAGTAAATATACATATATGGAGATACGTGTATACTTTTATGATATATCGTCTATTTTATTTATATACAAACATGTGTACTCTGCGCATAGTAATTTAGGTCGGAAAATACAAGTACTAGTAATTACTGGTACTTTCTTCATATATAATCACTTTGAGTAATTTGACACGAGGTAAATTGAAACAGATAAGTACTCATAAGTCAACAGAACAAATTGACTTTCGGAAAAATTGAATC
Organism: Atherix ibis; assembly: GCA_958298945.1. NCBI lineage: Eukaryota > Metazoa > Arthropoda > Insecta > Diptera > Athericidae > Atherix > Atherix ibis. The sequence continues at coordinate 364,196 of OY282607.1, read as the reverse complement.
ACAACGATTTAGCGTAAAACAGATTACAGATGTACTATAAGACTTTGATATTATATCTCAATAACAATTGCGTAAGCAATCTTATCATATAAAGTATTTTGAAAACGTTAACATTTTGTCAATTAAAAGTACACATATAATTTGATTATTATCTGTATTGATAATCGACGTTACCTTAATCCACATTTTATACAATAATGAAAATATTTATGATTAGTTTTCTTTTAAAGTAATGAAAATCTGTGATTTAAGTTTTCATTATCAATTATAATGTCCATAATTTATAATGAGACAATTCAAAACTAGACATATTATTGATAAACTCATATAAGTACTATATATATGTATATTTAAGATAATTACTTATCTTTTCTATTTGTATTCAACTTTATGTGAATATTTTAATGATATAATATTGCTAACATAATTTTAGCATTCTAATAAAAATAAGGATCCATATTTATTACTTTCAAAATGTACGAGTATGAACTTTTAGAAACGGTCAACAAAAATAAACATTCTGATAACAATATTTTAATAGAAAATTTGATACCCATAAATAAATCAAAATTTTATGATTAATATATTTCCTAGTTTCAATATTTAAAAGTTAATATATTTTAATAAATCTACATTTAAAATAGAAAAATCGTTAAATTCTTAAATAAAATTAGAGGGACATAATTTTGATTATTGTATAACAGTTTGAATGAAACTGCACGAAAAAAATGGTGCGCTTCCAAAACTCTAAACAAAACTATCTTTCAATTATTCGCTTTATTTTTTCTTGAACAATATATATTACATATGCTTTATTATATTTCTATAAGAAAATAAATATTACTTATGAGGAATTTTTTTAAAAAGAACATAATATTAAAATATGGTTTCATATAAAATTTCCCATGAAATATTTTTTTTTTTGTAAACATGTTCAATTCTTATATTCTTATATAAATAATTTTATCAATTAGTAAATATTATAAAAATATATAAAATTTTCTTTTGGAATTAATTACGTGTTTTATTAATTTAGGAAAATTTAATTATTGCTTGAAGAATTGTTCGAAATGAATGTCTACACAAAGTCAATTTTAAAAGCATCTTTAACTTGCACATGAATCCGTCTACATGTCAGGTAAATGCTGACATTTGTTAAAGAAGCTGCATTTAAGAACGTTATTACTAAAATGACAGCTTTACTTAAATATGCTTTAATTTGTGATGGTATATTCTGTATTAATATTTATTATATTGCAAGTTTGAAATTTTTATAATAATATTTGATATCTAATTGCATAATGCAAAATTGATTTGCGGAAAAATTTGTTTTTTCTTAAAATGCATTTTTTCTTAATTAGAAGTTTATTTGAAAGTGAACAATTATGATAATTAGCTTTTACCAACAAACCAGTTATCCAAGCTATATTTTATATACTTTCACGTATAAGATATTAACTAAATTTGCTACATGTTGCATTTGAATATCCTAAACTTGGCCTAAAGTTGCGCGGTGTTTATAACGAATTTCTCCTCTGATGGCCGAAACTTTTGCTTTCGTGTTACATATAGCATTTTTATTATATATTTTTGTAGCAATTAACATTAATATTGCAGATATAATAATATGAATCTACTTCAGGTCTCAGCACAATTCAAAATAGTGTATATATAATTTATTCGTTTTAATTTGAATTTTAGTATAGTCTTTATATTTTAGGATTCGTAGTTTCCACAAACAATCTTACTATGAAATTCTAAAATTAAAACCAAATTGTACTACACAGGAGATTAGAAATTCGTTTATAAAATTAAGCAAAGAGGTATTTTTGGTTCATAAGAAACAATTTATTAAGTAAATACATATATAACGCAAGAGTTGTTTAATTGTGGTTTATTCAAAGTACCATCCTGATGTGCAAGGATCTGATAAGGACAATTCATCAAATAAATTCATTAAGATTATGGAGGCCTATCGCGTTCTCAGTAAATATGATTCTCGGGCTTTGTATGACCTTGATCTTGAAGCAAAGAGAATGTCACGGATAAAAACCGATTCAATGATAAACCAGTACGTGACGCCATATATTTGGTTTTGTCTTATACCTTTTATATACATGGAATTTTCATACAAAATATTCATTTTAATTTTAATTTTTTGTTGTTGTGTATAGTAGTACGCTTTCATTTTCCAAAATTATTTAACATTCTTATCATGATAAATTTTCGAACATTATTAAAAAAAGTTTCTATGGTTATATTTTTAATTAGCCATTCTTATTCAAATACATACATTCGTAAAATAATATATTCAGGTTTTTTTAATTGCTTAAAAGTCGTATACCTAATATATGGTTTCATTCATTATTCTATGTGAATTAAATTGGATTTTTATTTATTTAAATTATATGCCTTTTAAAACTTGGATATATTGTTATAATTTTTAATAATTACTTAAGGAGAATAATTGAATCTAATATATTTTCTGACCTTATAAATACTTATTTACAAAGTTGCTAACCTATTAAATAATGTGTATTTGCAAATAATATATTGCTTCGTGACATGAACTTGTGCACTTGAATATACATACATATTTATTTAAAAAAAATTTCTTTACATGAATATATATAGATATGGTTTTCCTTTCACAACCGATACTTCATATGCAAACAATTCTACATCTTTTTATGGATCTAAACGCGATCATAAATATTCAAACTATCAAATCGCCAGCGCATTAATCTTTATAACTTTTTTAGGAGCAATAGTACAGTTCTTAACTGTAAGGTAGTTATTAAATAACCTTTTAAATTACATTTTTTTCTAAGAATTTTTTTTAGAAATTCATTTACTCTACGTAGAGACAATTTGGATAAACAATCTGAAAAAGCTGGTATAGATCATGCATTAGTACGTGCGAATGCAGAGAAATATGGTAACGAACTTCAAATAAAACGAATCGATAAGAAGCTGCGTTACGAAGCTAAAACTGTAGATAATTAAAAATTAGATGAATTTATTTGTAAAAATGTTAAAATACTAATAAAAGAATAAAATACTAATAATATTTTTGAAAAGAATTTTATTCACAGTCATAAAAGAAAGGACAAACATTGAACTTAATCTATAATTGATCAATTTTCACTGTATAGGTCGATTTGATTGACTGAAATGTTGATAAAATATTAAAATTTCAATTGTAAATATATGTACATATAAGGTTAAGAGAAAATCTCTCATTGAATGTTATAGATATAATAAATGCAAGATGTATGTAATTAATTGACATTACACAGTACATGGTAGGTAGATAATAAAAATTTTCTTTTTACACCTCCTTGACTAAAATTCGTGCTGCTGTATGAGGTTTTTCTGGTTCAAAAACAACCTTCCCATTTGATAAGTAATTTTCATATTCTAAACGGAATACTTCATGGAAGTCCAACTTTTCCAAAACTCTTGCTGAAAAGTGACTGGAGCACAAAACATGCATAACTGGTATAGAATTCTCTCGCATATATTCCAATGTCCTTTCTGTTAGGCGTCCAGCTATGCCAAGACCTCTATAATTAATATCGACAGAAAGTATTTTCCCATCTAATATTTCATTTGCAGCAGGGTATATATCAAATATATTAAATTTCTTGTCGATATATTCCATTAGAAGCAAAATTTTTTTAAATTTAGGGTGGTCACATTTCTCAGAAGGTTTTTCTGGATTGACTCCTGGCGGCTTAAGTACAACAATAGTAATAAAGATAAATATTACAATTGATACAAAATACATACTGTTTTGCGAATAATTCCATTAAGAAAAACACCAATTATTTGACCATTTGCATTGACGGCTTTAAAAGAGCATTTATCTGGTATACATTTTAGGGAATATTCTTCAAGCTCCTTACACGCTCCTAATTGGATAAACGTATTAAGTGGCTCATCCTAAAATTGATATTTACAACAACAAAAAAACAATTAACACTTACGTAAAATTATAAATCAATATTTTGATATGTATCAATTTTAATAACAATTCGATAAATTATTTAAAAAAATTTGTATTTCAAATTGTTTTTATTATATATTACCTTAAAGAAGAACTTTTTTAATAATTGTAATACTTCCTCCGAATCATTTTCAGTGATAACTTCAATGGTATAATTTGATGATATATTCATCTGATCTGCCATTTTTTTTGAAAGTCTCGCCTCCGGATTTATATCGGATAGCTTATAATAATTAAAAAAATATTACTCTGTTTAATTTGAATCTATCTATATATATATATATATAAAGGAATACTCAATATATATGTTTTATATATTTAAGATTTATTTCAATTACATACCGTATATCTTGATGTTTCGACGACATCGTTCTGGGCGAACGATGTCTTTGACTTAAAATCAATATTTATAGGCATTCCCAAATCCATTTTTAATTATTTAAAATAAATGATCTCACAACAATTTAAAATAATAATATAACGAACGTAAATATTTATATTAAAATGGTAAAGTTTACTTTTATTTATTGCGCATGAAAAACGTTGTATAACGATTTTACGAAAAAAAAGCTTTTGATGGAAATTTTCACATGCAAATTTATCAAAACTTAAAAAATTCACCAACAAATCACAAAAAATACTAGCAGAACAACGACAAATTATTAAAGATAACTTCTAAATCCTCTATAACCGATCAATATGTGAAGCAGAAGAAAGAATTCGAATTTAAGTTCACTTATAATATTGAGTCCCAATCGTCTCTCTCCTCTTGAAATCGTTCCTTATAATATTGATCACTTTTTCGGCTTTTGAAAACAAGTTTTCATAACAAACTGAGAAAACATCGATAAACCTAAGGCAATTAAAGCGTTCGTTCTAAAGAATATTAAGCGGAAATAAAACGTTTTATCAAAAAACTTATTATTATTTTATTAAAAAATAATAAAATAATTCAACATACCTATAATTTATAATAATATATATATATATATACTCATATATCATATATACATTAGATATATTACTTATAATCAAGTATCGTATTAATGAATGTGCGCACCACAATGTTTAAGTTAATTTAGAGACTGGTTACAAAGTTGCTCTTAGTTTTATATGTTTACCCCACCAAAAAAAATCGCACACCTGATTTTTATTGTTATCAACAAAAAAACTAATAATAATAAAAGAACAAAATAATTATAATAATAAATAGTTGGAAAAAAAAGAAATAAACAATGACTCAACGTTCATTTTATGCTAACTATAAAGCAAATTCAAATGGATAAGGAACAGTTGATACCAATTTGCTTATACCAGAGTTTGTTTTTACAATACAATAACTGGTTCTGTTATTTTTAAAACTTCCGAAAGTAAGTATAAATGGTTGCAAATCATTTTTATTCTTAGTACAGATATTTTCAAGTAAAATTATACAATTATTTATCCATTATTCAATTACATTTTTAATTTTGATTAAGCTTCAATTTTATAAAATCGGAATCTTTTCCAATAGTTATGCTTCTACACGGCTTAAAAGTGTAGAATCACAACTATTGGAAAAGATTCCGTTTTTCCAATAAGTACTCGTATTGTATTATATTTATAAAAAAATATAGTTTGGCATACATATTTCCGGGATAATCATATTCAATTAAGATTTTTTTAAATAAATTTTCACATTTCTGTATTTTGTAAATTTAATTATTGCTAATTAATGAAATTACATGCAAATTTTTAAGTAAATAATTTTTTTGGAAATGGACCAATTTTTTGAACAGAATTCGATTTTAACATTAAACTAGGAGATCAACATTTGTTAATGAAATTTATGTTTGATAATAATTTCAATGTAAATAATATTGGCATCTAATGCATACGTATGAACATAATTATATATAGGTATGTGAATGTATATGCATATACAAAATATTGATGCAAACAGATTACAGATAGCTGCAATGATATTTTTTTAATTTCCAGTTATCACACATCTGTACATACACATATATGTATACCTATTATAAGAACGAAAGCTGCTGATACACATTTGTATATATAGTATGAATATATTAATGCATATGCATATTGTTTTTAAAAAATTATCCCTATTTTATTTAGTTTATTCTTATGTATGAATATATTGGTTTTCTTCTCATATTTCAAGAACTTAAGGACATAACATGTTAATATTATAATATAAACTAGAGGGCTTCGCCCCTGCTCGCTTCGCTCACCAACCCCCACCCCTCCTACGATCTCCGGGGGGCCCCTATGTCAAATATTCTACTTTTTTTCCCGCTTCATACAATCCTAACAGCAATTTTTGCTTTTTGGCCTTTTTTTCATCTTTAGTCGCATGGTAATATTCGCGAGCAGCTTTTCTCTTTTGAGGTTTGTTTTCGTTATAATTTTTCATTACATTTTTAATCTCCTTTTCTCGATTTTTTGCATAAACACGCTTCCTCGCAGTATTCTTTTGAATACGCTTACGCTGTTTCATCTCCTCTTCGCTCAAATTTAACTTTTTTCTACCCATGTCTATAACATCCTTACATATATAAATGACTACAAAAAAATGACTTAAAAAAAAATGACTTAAAAAAAACACACATATTGAAACAACAAAAATTCATACATACATCATAATAAAATACTACTAAAAAAACTTTTTTATATAATAGAGGGATAATATTGATATATTGTGCATTAATTGTATTTCATCAAAATTATAACATAATATAAATGTAAAATTTTCATTGTTAAAATTATCGCATTTAATTAGAGTACATTTTTTTATTATATATGCAATTCTTCTTGTAATATTTTACTATTTTTGACAATCATATAATATTTACACATAAATAAAGTTCTACAATGATTACAATTTTTAGATACTAAACATCTATTGGATATAGGCATTATCAGGATTTACTTTTTAGACTGTTTTACGAGTATAGTATGGCTATATGGAGAATCGTTCAAAACCATCTATACACTTTTACATTAAATCTATTTGAACTAATGTCGATCATTTTAAAGACTAAATATTTTTAACATGTAAATGCAATTATTATACCATAATAATTACTTTATTATTATAATTCTTATCAAAATATTACTTTTCGTATACAGTTATTTCAAATGTGCAAGCTATACTTAACAATTAAAATAATTTTTAGGTCATAAAATATACTATTAATTGATAAACATAAACAAAGAGAAGTTAATACCGTTTATTACAATTTTCATAAAAACTACTTTCAATTCCGTTTGACCTATTTCCGTAATGGAACAGTACTTGTTAATTCAAATAAATTGAAATAGCCCATATGATATTGTATCTATTCAATATATGTATCTAGAAATTTATTTCTATCTCTTTCACTATCGAGATATTATAATGTACAACAAACAATATAGTGTAATAAACAACTTATCCCCAATTGTTACATATGGGGTTGGAATATACCATACATGAAACTCTTACATATACTCGTATAACGGCAGGTGGTATGTTTGCTGAATGGCCCACTGAATCAAAGAGCAATTTGATTTTATCAAAAAATTGCTCTCAGCATCGCAGACAGTATGTTTTGTCCTTTCAGTACAAATAGGATTGCTAGTTATTTGATTGGTTGTGATATTCTGTTTTGTTTTCCTTTAGCTTTTCACATGGAAAATTATCTCTTCGGAATTGATCATTTGCCAAATTGAAAACGAAAATAGATTTTTACATACATAAGGCTTTAGTGATTTTAATATTGTCAATGTAATAATATGGCGCTTATGTTAAACTTAATTTAGCATAGAAATGCGTATCACAATTATTAGACATTAATATATGTATTTATCTATTAAATCTAGATATATTTTAACTGTGTATAAATAAAATAGGATTTTGTTTGTCACCTATTCGTACTTCTTCAGATTTTCCATAAATATATTTTATAAAGTCAACAATAATATCTGCTCTATTCAAAATGAAATAGTTAGAAATAATGTTTTTATAAATAGGGGATTTTAATATCGTAAAATCAAATTGCATATTGTTATCAATTACATTTCAAATTTGTAAATCATTTATAAACCTATTGGATTAGACTTTTTAAAATCTTAAATTTTAAGAGGTTTCTATATATGTATATAACACTACTATATTTCGTTTATTTTAGAAATTGTTATTAATTATTATTTAATTAATAATTTCGATCGTGTACACTTATACAAACATATATATATATATATATATATATATACAAATAAAAAGCAATATATTTATGCAATATATAAAACACTGATGTTATAAGATATATGTACATATATCGTCATTTACATACTTATTTTTTTAAATTCTCCAAATTAATAAATTGATTAACACTTTGATTACGTTCACTAAAACGAAAATAACAAAAACGCGTAGATATAATTGTATTAATTGAATTAAAAACGTTCAGAAATTATCAAAAGTTAGTACTGAAATGTAGAAACAAACGAAATGTACTTTATGAACGGCCTTCTAGTTCGAGCGAAAAAAATTACACTATCAGTAAATTGCTTGCAGATAATATTCACATTCGAAACTGTTTTGATTATAAAAATATATGAAATTGTTAAAACCATAAATTTTATAAATACAAATTCATGATACTCTTTAAAAAATCAACCAAAATTGTTATGGGTTTTAGTTAATTTATAATCAATTTAAAGAATTATTGATTAAATATGTAATTGATAATGTATACTTTATTAGTAATAATAGCATGTATATTTGTTATCTTTTTAATACATTGACATAATATTATAGTTATATAATTTTGATAACTAATTAATAAGAACTTTGGTTTCTTATCAAATACCGCAAATTAATAATATTTTGAATTTGGTTATTAACGAGTATAATATAATAAAATAGGAATACCACCATACCCAAAAGAAGTCACGTTTCGAACTAAATCACATATGTATGACTCTTCCTCTAAAACAGAAATATTTTGCTCAGGGTTCTATTATATTGCTACTGCTTGGGGGTATGCTACTATATTATACATATCAACTGTTACTAGCAAATAATACTTAAACGTTTAGGGAAACAACTTTTCTATATTTGCTCTCATGAGAAAGTTATAAAAAAATGGCATAGATACATATTATTTTACACAGTAAACGCAGAAATATTTATCCCAGAATTTTATCTCAATGCACATATGCACAAACAAGTACTTAATAATAATTATGTTAATATTAATTTATTGAGCTTAACGATATAAAATTTACTGACACTATATTTTCTACGTTAATTTGTAATTATGTATACTTATATGTTCTTAAACGAAATAATATATATATATATACCTACATATGTGCTAATAAATTATTTACTACTACACATACATATACTCGTATGCACCTAAATTTGCTTTATACATTTAGAATATTGAAATAACAATATTTAAAATTTTGATTATTTTACAATTTTATTTCTCGTAATATGTGATATTTAACTTACTTTAAAAAAGATATAAAATTATAAACTTCTTTATTTAAATATTTCATTTTAGGCATATACAATAACGCATCATTACAATCACGTATAAAGATTTACAAAATTATTATAAAATATTTTTATATTAGTAATAATAACAGAATTATGTGCATAAACATTCGTAAAGATGATGTACATAAATTTTGCCAAGACTGAGGTAAGTCTATCTCCATAATGTTAAAATTGTAGTGCTAATATATTTCTTTGATTTTATTATGTATAAAGATTTCCAAAGTTATAATAAAATATTTTTATATCAATAATAATAACAGAACTATTTTCATAAACATTCATGTAATTTCACAATTTTATTGAAATTTTATAATATTGTAATAACATTATTTTTATCATGTACATAATTATATATATGATTATAATAAATCCTATAAAATATGATCATACAAAAGTAACCCATATGCTTAAATCTTTTTAGGCAAAGAATTTGTTATGAACAATTTTAAAATATATAGACGAAGAAGTTTTATTTTTTGAAAATAACACAATTCGTTTGGAATTAAATATGTTACAGCGGCTTATTAATTGGCATTTGGGCTTTCGAATATATAATTTACAATTATTATAAATATTTTTAATAAATTTGTTTACTGACTTTAATTATGCACGAAAATTAGAGCGAAGAATATATATCGAATTGAAAATATTATGATTTTCGAATAAACGAAATAAAAATAAGTGCAAGCTTACATATCCATATGTACACAATTATCTGTATGCATAAAAGTACGAGTATAAGCTCAACGGCAAAGAAAAAATTTAATTTTTTAAATAATTTTAAATCTTTGCTTATAGCATAAAATAAATAATCAAATAAAAATGTTTAATAAAATTACAATAGATGTACTTATTATTTAATAACGTATTCATGTAATAAATAAATTATCTATTTGTTGTACATTGAAGGAACTGAAAATGTTGACATAAAATTGATTATAATTTAAAGCTGGTAATAATAAGAATTTTCGATACCGAAATTCGATTAATGCGGCCTCTCGCAATCGTATATAGCAACATGGCGAGTTTCTGTCAGTTTGCTTATCAAGTTCTCGTCTTTTTCGGTGATAATTGAGCATCAATTATTATTTTTGGTATAATAATAATTAACTAAATTAGTCTTTCTAGAATTATTTAATAAATTCAAATCTTTTTATTATAATTCAATACAATGTGTAGTTAGCAAATTGTTATTTTCGCTAAATTACAGCATTAACCTCTTTAGGATTCAAGCAAGGGCGTTTATGGATAATATAGAAAATTAATATTTCATTTATAATCTTCATTCTTATGACGTTTAAAATAAACGTTGCAAACAAAATAATGTGTAGAATGTGTTAAATAGTATAATTTAGTGCAGATACACAATTTTGTATTATTATTAATTTAACAAAAAATATTACAAGTAGTTTGCCGAAATGTAATATATATGTTTTTTTTTTAATTTGCTTTAAAATCTTCAGAAATAAAATATATAACAATGAATATTTATTGAAATTCCCTTCGCTATCATATATATACTGCATGAATCATAACCCTAAATTAATACTAAACGCGACATCTTTGTGTGAATTCATATATATTCAATTGAGTATTAATCATATATATTTAGTTCTTATATATTTCGATTAACAGCACAATTAAATAAATTTTAGCATAGACGAATATTTATTAAATTATGCTATTAATCGAAATATATAAGGAGGTGTCTTATTAATACACTTGCATTTATGGTCGTAAAATTGTAAAAAAAAATTATATATTAGCAGCAAAATTTCCCTTACAACAATTACCGAGTAATTAAATAAATTTTACTATAAATATTATAAATATGAATTATTTTTCATGTTTTGTTTACTTTCAGAGTACTTTTAAACAATGATGCTATAGCAAATAAAGTAAAATATTCAACTGTTTGTATTCAGAGGGAAAGAATTTTTATAGTTTTAAGATTTCCTTTGATTTTAATCAATTTTGGGAATGCAGGGTAGTCGTTCTAGTCCAGCTGACCCAGAACTCAACAAATCGCCTAGGGATAGCGGCGAAGATTCTGAGGATGAGAGCGAAATATTAGAAGAAAGTCCATGTGGAAGGTGGCTTAAACGACGTGAGGAAGTGTGTTATATTGATTATTATTTATGCAATTCAGATAAAAATATCTGGTAATATTTTAAAGGTTGAGCAGCGCGATGTTCCAGGAATTGATTGTGCTCATTTAGCCATGGACACGGAGGAAGGTGTTGAAGTAGTGTGGAATGAAGTTCAATTTTCTGAAAGAAAAAATTTCAAATCTCAAGAAGACAAAATTCAACAAGTATTTGAAAATTTGACCCAAATTGAACATCCTAATATAGTTAAATTTCATAGATATTGGACTGATACGCATAATGATAAACCACGCGTAAGTTTATCTAAATGATTAAAATTAAAAAATATTGAATTTCAAGGCTAATTGCATATTTTATTTATCCTTAGGTTATTTTTATAACGGAGTATATGTCTTCTGGGTCTTTAAAGCAATTTATTAAAAGAACAAAACGAAACGTTAAAAGACTTCCGCTTCAAGCATGGAAAAGATGGTGTACGCAAATTTTATCAGCACTGAGGTAAATCTATCTCCATAATGTTAAAATTGCAGTGCTAATATATTTTTTTGATTCAACATGTTTACATTCCAGTTATTTGCATTCCTGTTCGCCACCTATAATACATGGCAATTTAACCTGTGATACAATATTTATTCAACATAATGGCTTAGTTAAAATTGGTAATGTAGCACCCGATGCAATTCATCATCATGTAAAAACATGTAGAGAAAACATGAAGAACATGCACTTTATAGCACCGGAGTATGGATGTAATTTTAATAATAATTTAAAAATATACAATAGTCGTATAATCTATTTACTTAAAATACACATAGCCGCGCTAACTCCTGCAATTGACATATATTCATTTGGAATGTGCGCATTGGAAATGGCTGCGTTAGAAATACAAGGAAACGGTGATTCAGGAAATATAATTACGGAAGAAAATATAACGAAAACCGTTGATAGTCTCAATGATGAACACCAAAAGGATTTCATATCCAAATGTCTTACTAAACACCCAAATGAAAGACCCAGTGCTCGTGAATTATTATTCCATCCCTTACTATTTGAGGTGCACAGTTTAAAGTTATTAGCTTCTCATACCTTGGTTGATTCTTCACGTAATAAATAATTGCTATTTTTTTGATAATTTTTCTTTTAATAACTTTTGAATATTATTTTTATTAGGCATTTTCTCGGAAACAATAGTTGATGAAATTATGCAACGTCTCTACAAACCTGAAGTCATTTTAGCAAACATCACTCGAAATAGTGAAATTTTAGAATATAGATTAGCAGATGTACCGTCAGCCGAAAAATTAGAAAAATTTGTCGAAGATGTCAAGTATTCGCACTATACATTTTGTTATTTTTTTAAATACTACAATATATTTTTAAGGTATGGTATCTATCCTCTGACTGCTTTTGCAGTTAGAAAACCGTTACATCCTCGGCCTAGAGCTATATCACCAGAAACAGCTGAATCAATAAAGTTGGTAACTCCGGAACCAATAGATGTAGAAACACGTAAAGTTGTTAATATGATGTGTAGTGTTAAACCAAGGGAAGATAGTTGTGACATATTGGTAAAAAAATAATTCAATTACATGCAACAATGCATTGTCTTGTACTTATTTCAATAATATTTTAGATGACTATATTATTAAGAATGGATGATAAAATGAATCGTCAATTGACATGCCAAGTTTCACAGGACGATTCAGCCAATCTACTTTCTAAGGAGCTTGTGCACTTAGGCTTCATTCACGATGTAATTACAAATAAAACCAATATAGATATACTATCAATAAGTATAAAATAAATAATTTTCTAATTTTAGACTGATCGGGAAAAAATTGCAGCATTAATAGAAGAGACACTGCGAAGTAGTTTCAATAAACAACATCAATTACATGTTAATACTATTCAACAATCAACGACTAATAGTATTACCCACATTGCGACACATTCGATGGGTAAACATTTAAGCGAAAAAATAAATTCTCCAATAAAAAATTTCATAATATTTTGATATTTTTTAAGCAAACGACAGGGGATGGGTTGTTGCTGATACTGATTGTACTTCGATTGCTTCGGGAGGGCCAGCTACTCCAGCGGAATCAAAAAACGACCTTTTTTCGGACAACATTCATACAAATTCAAAAAATTTAGAACCATTATGCACTGACAATAGTGGAAATTCGAAATTTTGTCCAGAGGACCTAAATCCTCCGACTAATTTATTTGTTAAAAACGAGTAAAATAAAATATTTTAAATCAAAAATAAAACAGCAAAAACGGAAGAATTCAATAATATTACTAATAGTATTTTTCTCAGTAATCAACTTCGAGGACATATAAAAAATTGGAAGTGAGATTAATATTTCAAATGCATCCAGTGGAGCCTTTTATGTAATAGATATTTAATGCAATTTTAAAAATAAATTTCAGTGCTGAAATAAAACTGCAGCTAATAGCTGGTAAAAATTGTTTGCTGGATCAAACAAAAATATCGAAAACAAATTAAGCTTTTATTTCATAAATTTGTATTACATATATATTGACTAAAGTACTTTATAATAGTAACATTCTATCAAAAATAATAATAAACGAAAACATTATTCTAAAAAAATTTTTTATACAGTCCCTTGGCAAAGAGAAATAATGCGTTCTCCTAACGGCAATTACTTTATTTCTTTCATTAAGAGTATTCTTGGATAAAAACGTAATCTTAAAATTATTTTATATTAGTTCCTTTATAACAATACTATTAAAATTGGAATAGGAGCTTATTGAATTCTAAAATTAATGTTTTGTTTTCAATTTTGATAGAGATGCTTTTTCGATTTTACTGATTGTTTAATAATCAGAAATGGCTTCACAAATATATAATTACAAACTTTACATTAGACATAAGAATGAATATTGGTGGTGTTTCTGGTCATAAAATTCGCATTCAGATTTGCATGGAATATTTTTTTTATTCATTCTTTTCGAGTGTTTATAAAAATTTCTTTATGAATTTAAACTAATCTATACTGATTAATTACTCAAATTAACCTATAATAAAAAAATGTATTTTATAGAATATGTTTTTATATATTTTTTGTGTAATAGGCTGATAAAAAATAAAATTCGAAACAAGCTACATTTGTTGTGAAAAATATACCGCCATTTTGTGCTACTGTGATGAAACGTGTATTATATGCCAATATTCGACTGCACTAGATTGATATACCAACAAATAAATTTGTTGTCAATTGCAATTGCTTTCGCGTTTTTAGGGCGTGTATGTTATGTGAAGGGTTATATTGCGATTTAATAATAATATTTAAATATTTACATTGTAATAATAAAAACAAAAAATGTCTCTGTACCCGAAGCTCGACAATTTTAATACAGAGCATATTCAAAATTCAGTAGAATTAGACAAGAAAGTGCATCATCAGCATGCAACGGAGGCCAAATCGGAAGATATTAATCATACAAAATATCTTTATCCATCTATTAATGAGTTTATGGGCTTGGAATTAACAAAAGAAATAATTGCAGAAAATTGTTCAGAGTAATTTACACATTTTATTAGATCTAATGTGTACATATAAAGAGTGAACAACATTTATTATAGATATGAGTCAACGTATGGAGATTGTCATAGCTTTGTCAATAATTCGTCAAATTATAAATCATACAGCAAAATTCGTGAAACCAAAGAAATTTTATTGAAAAAGGATTCAAATGGCAAAATTGGCATAAGAGTTGAAGCAATTAACGAAGGAGTATTTATTTGTATCGTTGTCAGAAATAGTCCAGCAGATAAAGCCGGTTTACATTTTGGAGATCAGATTTTATCCATAAATAATATCGTCGTTCAAGGACTAAGTGCTGATAAAATTCACACATTAATAAAAAACTCTATTAATGAGACAATTATCATTACAATCCGAAATAAGTAATTGTTTATTTAAGCCATATTAACATTTATATATATTAAAAATATTTCCTGAATTTATACGAAATTTAGACCCTTTCAGAAAACCTTTATCATTATAAAAGACGCATCAGGCCAAATAGGAATCAACTTCCATAATAGTAAAATTATATCTATTACGAACAATTCACCTGCTGCAAAATGTGGATTGTTGGTCAATCACAATTTAATAGACATAAATGGTACCTCCTTAATCGGTTTAAAAGATAAGGATATTATTAAATTGATACAATCATTCGACAGTGTTTTAAAGTTAACTGTTATTCCATCATTCATATATGAACACATGATTAGAAAGTAAGTCTTCAATATATGTATATGAACACATGATTAGAAAGATACCTTCAATATATGTATATGATTAAATATAACACATTTATGTTTTCAGAATTTCACCCTCTTTTATTCGTGAGAAAATGACTAGTGGTGCATAAATTTATAACCGGGCCAATATTTGGTGCTTGGAAAGAATAAGTTGAGAAATAGTATATATCTAAAAAATAACATTGCATTGTTAATAAAAACATTTGCAAACCCCATATATTCCCAATATAAAGCATATTTTTTGAGATGCACAAGATTTAAATATTTAATAATATTTGAATTTACAAATTGAATTATATGTGTATGTATATGCAGCGTCTAAGAATATAAAAGAATATAAATTCATTTATTCATAAAAATTCAGTATTTAATTTAAATAAATTTCCAATTTTGAATGAACAAAAATATATGTAATACATACATTATATTGTAATTTGAATGTTTTTTTTTTGTAACAATAAATAAATTTATTTAAAACGCGAAAATTGTGTATTCATTAGATTAAATAATTATTAGCAGTAAGTTTTTGTATTTAATTGTACAGATTTAAGTTTGGAGTGTAACCAGTTGGTAAATTCAGTTCACATATAAAACTAGGTTATTTATATCAAACAATTCACTGTTTGATTGGTCTTCAATATTAGTATGAAATTGCTTAGCCGGAAAATTGTATCATAATTTTCTTTCACATTTCAAATAATTTGTTTCATAATTTTCCTTTCTCAATATTGAATTTCATGTGATATCTGCCGGGCAAATTTTTTTAAAGAAATTTAATGGAGAACAAAATTGTTGTATATAAAGCGACAAAATTATACTTTATGTACATTCAGGTTTTCAGATTGTAGAAAAGAAAGAAAGGTTAACATTAGAACAGCTTATTCTGAGCAATTATATTCCATGTTAGTAAAAATAAGGCACGGATAGTCGTGAAGAATTATACCAAAATAAACTTTATACAAGTTTATTTTGGCATAAAACTAATGTTTTATTTAAAAAATAAAAATAACAAGAAATAATGATTAAAAGCTTAATAAAGAAAATGAACAAAATATTTACTGTAATATGTTTCCTTAAATAGTTTATTTTCCGTTTTCCCATATTTAAATTATGTATACTAACGAATTCATTTTAAGAAAAAGAAATTGTTTTTGATAACATTCTCTAAGTAATATAAGTATTGAAACGTACATTTTTAGCACCACAACGTAATGCCATTTGAGAACACACACCAGTCGCAATAGCAGTCGATTACACCCGACTAAAGTACAAACAATTTTTTTTCTATATGTAAAATTATGCTGACAAATTATGCATAATAGAGTTGCGATACAATTTTCTTCAATAAAAATTTGTGATTTTCAATAATTGTGAAAAAATTGAACTAAACAAAAGTGACTAAAAATACCATTCACAATAATTTATCTGTTCCTATTATATGATATTGATAAGCAACATATTGCTAGAGGACTCAATTTTTATTAAAAATTATATTTGTTACTTCCATAATCAAATCATTAATCTAAAATAGAAATTATTCAAATTTTTAGAATTTTCCATTACATCTTTATTTTATGAATAACGTATATCAGTAGATAATTTCAAATAAAAATATTTTTTTTTTAATTAATCTATGAACCAATTTTTGCAAACTTCCAAAATAAATAAAACCTACAAAATTTTATGACCCAACTTGTTACGGAGTAGCACAATGTAATAAAAGAGCATGTTTTTGATAAAATGACCAAAAATCATTTATTCAGCCTTAATCAAAATGTTTTTTGCTAGCATATACACCATAAATTTGGGCAACAGGTAAACATTAGTATATATTAAATAAATGGAATGGAAACTTAGTCATCACAATCAAAATTTAATACCATAAACGAAACAATATTTGATTTATATTTAAAAATATATAAATCTAAGGCAATAAAATTACATATAATATCTGCATACAAAATATATAAATTTTGATAATTCTAAAACCACATCGTGCTTACATACTTAAAGCAATAGTAAAGATGCATTTATTTTCGATATAAAGAGAAAGTAAATAACTAAATATGTTTATATTGTATAATTTTATTGTTAACATATTAATATAAAATCGGTATAAAATAAACTACATTTATAAATTGCGCTCGAGTAGTAATTGATTTCTAATCAAACATACCCACTTTTATCAAAATTCTAAACAAAAACAGTCATTTTCTTACTTTTATACTCAATCACGTTCATTACAAAATTTTAAAGCATATTTTTAATGCATCTATATTAAACTGAAAAATAATTTTTATTATTCAATATGTATATATTAATGAAATATCAAAGTGTACATATATAGATATATAATTTTGTTTATATTTCTTTACTCTATGAGACGATTTATAAGTTTAATCTTACCAAACGACCATAATGTAATCATACACGTTCAGTAGCTATTAAATCTTGTTTAAACAATTTGCACAAAAGCATTGATTTTATTTTATTATTTATAGTTATTTTGAATTAAATAGTTGATTAATTTATAAAAAAAGTAAACAAAAATAAAAATAATTAATAAATAAACTAATACGAAAATTTATAATTTAAATATCCAAAAGAATAAAAATCAATAAGAGATAGTTTTATATTTCTTGGAAATACTTCAAAAATGGAGCTTTAAACCAAACGTTTCGACAAATCTAGGCTTTTATTAATTGTTTTTTCATTTTTTTAATTATTGGTTGATATAAAATAAACAAAATTAACTTGATATTTCAAATATGTGTAAAATATATATATTTTATGTGTGACATAAATAAAAAAAATACTAAATATATTTTGACATATAACAATATGATAAAATAATTTAAAATAAAATAATAATATATATGACGTATAATAATAATTAGATAATAATAAAGCGAAGCATTTATTTAATCAATTTGGTGCAAAAAATAATACTTTTTTCACTGTTGAACATCTGAACCATTTATTTTTGGTCCATTTTCTGAGTTAACCGCTTTTGTTATTGTTTCAATGGTAGTTTTAGTGTTATTTGAACCAATATCCACTTTACTATTAGTCGATTTTTTTGAAATAGGTTTGCGAGGCAGAATTCCAGCACTTTTTTTCGGAGCTAAGTTGCTAACTAGCGCATTAGCCGGTTTGGTATTAGTTTTCGACATGGTTGTCGTCTTCGTTGTTGGTGATTTTGCGAGCAAAGTTGCCGCATTTGTTCCCTGAAAATTTTCAATTAAATATTTAAGTGTGATTTGCTTATGGATAAAAATCCCTTAAAAGAATTCCATATGCCATAATATAAACAATTCATCTTAGACTCTCAAATACATAATTGCCTCGCATCTTCTACTTGTTCAAATTGCATACCAATTTTCTCACACATTTACAACTTTTAACACAAGAAAATATTATAAAGATTTTTAACAGTTTTCCATTTGTTTTAATTATTATAAGTTAAAGAAATTAATTTAAACGGTTCATTTACAATTTTTTTTTAATTCACAAACGCATATTTTTGTCTTAATTAAAACTTTAAATATTTACATATGGATAATATAGTACATTAAATTCACAGCCTCAATTATTTTAAATACCGAAAATCACACTTGTTCGTATTTATTCTCCTCATATTTCCTTTTTTTCTCTAGCACTCACTCACACCATTTCATTTTTTTCTTCTTCATTCTTCTCTGCAAATCAAACCCAGGTCAATTTAGCATAACGAAGCATTTCTTACCTTTGTGGTTTCGCTTTTTCTAAGAGTTGAAGTTACTGACACTCTTGGTGATAAACTTTTTTTTACAGCACTAGACGCAGTGGTTGAGCTTTTCACAGCTGTGGCTGCCAAACGGTTGCTACTGGTTTTTTGTGCTGCAGTATTCGTTTTCGAAGGAGCAGGCGTAGTATTTATAGTATTACCTGTTGCTAATGGTGTCGCGCGTGGTTTACTTAGAACGGTTGAAACATTTTGTGTTTTTAATGGAATCGTTGGCCTATTTTTTAAAATGAATATATAGAGCAAATATAATTAAAATATATATTAAAAAACAAGATATAGAAATGAATAAATCTAACTTTGTATTTGCCAATGCTGCTTTAGTTGCCGTAGTTTTTGTTACAGATTTAGCTGCTTCAACCTTCGCCTTATTCAATAGGGCTTTTTTTGCAATAGGAGCTGATAATGTTGGTGCCACTTTAATTGTATCACCTATTGATTTACCTACTAGTTTTTTTTCAGAGGTAGAAGTCATCTTTTTCATTGTACTTTGCACCACTGGCTTAGTTCGCGATGTAGCACATGCGTCACTACCACTCAGCTTCGTTTTTAAAGACGTTCCACTGGCTTTGGTTTTGTTTGTTTCACCAGTACCAGCTGTTGGTTTCTTTGAAATTGTAGTTATTATTTGCTCAGTTTTATGTAGTACAACATCAGAATTTTCCTTTTCAATTACTTTTTTTTCTATAATTTCCTCTTTTACTTCAATATCTTTTAAGTCCTTTATTTCATCATTTATAGAAAAGTCAGCATGTGTTTTTTTATATAAATCAGTGGCAGAATATTCAGATATAGGTGACATTTCATCTGCAGTTTGGTTTATTTTCGATTCAACATGTTGCAATATTGGTTCGTCACCAAAAGCATCTGTTAATTTTTTATTAACTGCCATATAATTTTCTTCTACACTTTTTTCTAACACTATTGATTCAGCTCCCTTTACTATTTTAAGATCTTCCAATAATTCGTCTTTCATTTCTTCGTTTTCAGTCAATTTATCTTGATTAACATCATTACTAGGTGATATAATTTCCTGACTAGCAATGCCATTTTGACATTCGGGCTCCAATATTGTATTTTCAGTAGATTTGTTTCTGCTTTTGTCCAAATCAATATTACCTTCAAAATCTAATAACTCAGAAGGACGGTTGGCAATTTCGTGATCGAATTCATTTTCGCTTGGTAGTTGTATATTTTCCATTGAAATAGCACCCTTTCGTGGACTTTGAGAAATCATCTCATCATAATTGATACAATAAATGATAGGACTCTCAGGAGTCATTTCATTCCCTTCAAATACAATCGGGGGTGATGTTGGTTTAGTTAGCGATGTAGCACATGTTTCACTACCACTCAGCTTCGTTTTTAAAGAAGTTTCACTGGCTTTGGCTTTTATTGTTTCATCATTATCAGCTGTTGGTTTCTTTGACGTTGTAGTCATTATTTGCTCAGTTTTATGTAGTACAACATCAGAATTTTCCTTTTCAATTACTTTTTTTTCTATAATTTCCTCTTTTACTTCAATATCTTTTAAGTCGTTTATTTCGTCATTTATAGAAGAATCAGCATCTTCCAACAATTCGTCTTTCATTTCTTCGTTTTCAGTCAATTTATCTTGATTAACATCATTAATAGGTGATATAATTTTCTGACTAGCAATGCCATTTTGACATTCGGGCTCCAATATTATATTTTCAGTAGATTCGTTTTTACTTTTCTTCAAATCAATATTACCTTCAAAATTTAATAACTCAGAAGGACGGTTGGCAATTTCGTGATCGAATTCATTTTCGCTTGGTAGTTGTATATTTTCCATTGAAATAGCACCCTTTCGTGGACTTTGAGCAATCACCTCATAATTATTAAGACAATAAATTATAGCATTGTCAGGAGTCAGTGCATTCCCTTCAAATACAATCGGGGGTGATGTTGGTACAAATTCTTTAGCTTCTGGATTTAATTGGGAAGAATTCATGTCGTCTACTTCTTGATCTATGCAACTATCTTGCTGTTGTTCACTTTTTATCTGATAATGCAAAATTAAAATTTTGATTACATCAACTTATCATAATAACATAGATTATGTTTCAATTTTTATTTTATTTTATAGTTAAAATAATCTAAGAGCATTTAACACAAATAATATATATTTTACATATTTATAAGATCAAATAAAGTAATATAATGTTTTAAAATATATATGGAAAGCTAATTAGAGAAAGCTAATTTATCGTACCTCTGGCTCCTTCGATGCGAAATCTACTGCACTGATATCTATGATTTTGCTTTCTTGAATCAAATCACTATTATCGAGTACTGTTTTGTTTGCAATTTCGATATTAATTTCGGCTTGGACTTTGTTTTCGTTTAGAACTGCCGATTTGCTGGATGTATCAATATCATTATCCACTTTTTTTATTTCATCTGTATTTTGCGGTTTCATAAACTTCCATTCGTCTTCAGAATCCTCACAACTATCTGGTATAACCTCGTCAGATCTCTCTAAATACAAATATTAATTTGAATTAAATAATAAAACACTTCTTGCTCATGTATATTATCTTGATAACTTAGTTCATACACTAAATCATACCTAAAAACGTTTCAGATTCCTTCCTTTCTTCACTAATATCAGTCTTAAATTCTGGAATTGGCTCAGTTGTTTTATTTTCCACATCCACATTAAATTCTTCTTGAGACTCGTCATTCGAGTGAGCTGTTGATATAACAGCTGAACTTTCATTATTATTTGCCTCAAAATCGAATTGGTGTTCAAATGATCCGCTAAACTCCTTCAAGTTATTCATTTTACCTATTTCAAGCTCACTACTATAATTACTTTCATAATTTAATTTAGACATATTTTGACTTAATAAATCAATGTCCACTGGTAAATTGTTTAAATCTTCTTCTTTTTTTTCTATTAAATTGTTGATTTCTTCTTCTTTTCTTTCGGTTAAATCGTTTATTTCTTCTTCTTTCCTGTCAATTAAGCTTACAGGCTCTATTATAGAATCACTTTCAAAATATTGGCTACCTACTTTTGACAATTCATCTTGGTGTGTGATCAAAATAGATTTCTTTACACATTCATCTTCTATGTTTCGAACATTATTTTCCTTTTTAAAGAACTCATCTTTGTTTTCTAATTCATTATTGACTGTATTTATTTTAAATTCACAGTCGGTTATTTCCATACCCATAGTAGAAGAAATATTCGAAAGATTAGCTAATTCTTCGGTACACGTTTTTTTTTCATCGGTTTCTTTCTCATAATTGATATCGTTACCAGTATTCATTTCATTTACAAATTGGTCCAAATTATCATTTTGAATTCCTGAATTAAATTGTCCTTCAAACTTTCCATCTTCAATGCTACCAGAAACACTAATTTCACTCTTTCCAATACCATCGTGGTGTAAATTAATATCAGGAACATGCATAGGTTTATGTAAATCTGTATTATTCATATTTTCAACTAACAAATTCAAAATATTTTTATCATCGTTATTTATTACATTGTTTATTATGTCTCCAGCTCCACTTGATTCAAGTTTAAAACTATGCTCTTTTGACACAGCAACTTCGTCTGTCATATCAACAGATGTCTCCGGACCCATATCTAGGTCAAGGGTAGACTTTATATTATAATTATCCTTTTCTAAACTCTCCGAAAAAGGAATCAATTCTTTTTCGATGGTTTTATTATCAGAAATATTAACAGAATGTTTATTACTATCAGTGAACCCATCAATAAGTTGTTGTTCTGTATCAATCAAATCTTTGGCCAGCTCAATTTTATTGTGATTATTTGAAGTAAAATCCTATAATTTATAACATATGTATATAGTAAATCAAGATAATTACATGCATACAAATTCATAAATATAATTTATATTAAAAATTCACCTTTGTTTCATTTTCAGAAGTTGAATTATCAATAAGTATGTTATCCATTTTTACGAATGGCCACACACCTTTTATTATTTCCGAAGGATGTTTAAAGAACACAACAATAATTGTGATATTATCTTCTGAGCCTTTCGCTTTCGATAAATCTATCAATTTCTGTGTGATTTTTTCGAGATTATCTATAATATGAACATTTTTATTTTAGAAATAAAATTAATTTTTCGTTTGCTTATGATACAATTTAATTTTATATCTTATTCATAAATATATGCATTATGAACAAAAATTACTTCTTTAAGTTTACTACGTTATACATTCGTATACATCTGCATGTAAAATATGTGTAATAAAATTTAATATTTTTATAAAGAAATTTTTTCTATATCTTGCATTAAAGGTCCGAATACGTGACTCATTGATTTAACCAGCACCAAATAAATAGTAAATGAAATAACGAGTTTGGTTCAATTAGCTGACGTCATTGTGCTTCATGTGAGAAGTACTTAAAAGTACAGGTCGCTCACCTGAAGTTAACTAGCTGCGACTTCCACGATAATAGAAACTCGCAAGAGGAATTGAAATATTTCGTTCCTTATTCATAATGCTAATGAGTCATCACCACTGAAGTAAGAGTTGATTGAACAAATTAGAGAAACGAAAGAATAAGAAAAAAATGAGCACAAATTAAAACGCCATGAGTTGAATCGAGTATTTACATGAAATATTTGTTCGGATGGTATTGCAAATCTAAAATGAGAAAACAATCGTTGTGCTTGGCGAGGTGTAAAAAGTCCGACAATCATAAATTGCCGCGTTGGAAATAATACATTTTAAATTTATTTTACTTATATAGTAATGTTAATATTAATAAAATATTCATGATTATATACATATAGCACATTTTATATAAATTCACTCCACTTCCACCATATTCAACGCATATGATGCTAATTTCTTATTTTCCTGCCCTTCGTCTGTATAATTTTAATATAACTATCAATTAAATAATATAAAATACTAGAGAACAGAAAAATTATATTTATTTGATATATCTTCAATTCATATATGCATAGTATAATTATACCATATAAATATATGTTTTAATACCCTAAAAAACTTTGCCTAATTTAAATTTTACTGTTTTTAAATAATATTAATTCTTCGATATATGGTATGTATATAAGTACAATAGTTATTTGTGCACTAAAGCGAAAAGTTTCAATTCTGCACCATTAAAAATAATACCGTTATCTGTTTGCGGTGAATGAACGAACGATATTCACATCTTCGATTTTACATACTTAAATTGGACATTGAAATTATAAGAACTAAGATGTGTTATTCAAATTTAGCGATTTTTCTTATTTAACAGGTAATAACGTTAATTGGAATACTATATTATTAAAATAAGCACGCATTATTATAATTAAAAGCCCTTCCTCTTTTAGCCGGCTTTCACAGAACAATGGCGTCGAATATTCTTTATGAAAAAAATAAATCACTAGTATTATTCGATATATTCTAATAACTTTATAGAGAGTAAGTATTTAGAGAAACAATTATATTTACTTATTTTTAAAGTAAACAATACTTTATTTGTCTGACATTATTATTTTATAATATGCGGAAATATATTTCAAAATTTCAGTAGACTGTTTAAATTATTCTTAATTCGATTTTCAAGTAAAAGACAAATATAAAATAGGGAATAATTTAAAATAAAATATAATACAAATTACTAAATGACCACTTTTTTACACTCAAAATGGAGGAATTCCGTCTTAAATGATTCGTATCGTGTCTGTATGAAGTGCTCACTATTTGAAAATTCTTTACTTTTTAATCATCATGCAACGAATGAGCCATACTTTGCTAAATATAATTTCGGTTTGAATTTTAGAAAATCATATATAAACACACATAGACGTGTAGAAGTGATCACGCCCTTTTGTAATAAGGATTATTGTCTTATTATTCCACCAATATTAAGTGGCACTCATTACACTTTAATATATTACTTTCTATAACATTATTAATTCGCAATAATTACTTGTGAAATTGTAATCCTGCAATCTTATTATCCTTTTTTAGCTATATTTATATATATATATTTCTATACATATATAAATATTATTCGCCTGTTGTATATCAAATTCTCCACGTATTAACTGGAGAATCACAATTCACTTCACAACTCTAAATTCCCCAAACAAAAAGAGACTACTAATGCACTATTTATTTTAACGGAGCCGAGCCGAATCGTTTTACGAAACATACTAAACCATTCCAAACATCCTAAATATGTATAAACATATGCACATACAATCATTTCTTATACCTACACGAAATAAACACAAACTGCACTCACAATTTTTTCACTTCAAATTTCCGAAATACATCCAGCTATGAATAAATTCCTTATAAGTGTTTGTATGACTAATTCATTGAAGCAGCATCTCTTTCTTTCATTCTGACATCTCCTTGACCGGCCATACACTATACGCTTCTTACCTAATATTATATTAAATTCCCGTATGTATTTATACATTCAAATTGATTACTTGATCAAAATAGTGTCTAGAAAGTTTAAACTTTCCTCTTGTGTTTGTTTCTATTTCTATTTTGTCTCATACAATACATAGCCGTATTTCCAATTTTAGAATAAGTGAGCGGCATGTTACTTCCGGCTATACTTTCTTCTCTGCCTATGACAGATGTTCAATTCTATATTTTGTTAATATGTATGAATATATGGGAACTTGATGAATAATATCTATATTTATACAATTAAATATTCGTAATCTCAATGTTTGAATGCAATGTAATGATTATATTTGTTTGGAACAAATAAATCATATTGAATACCTATTTAATACAATGTAAACCTAACCTTACATTAGTTTAAACAAAAGAATATGCACACATATGAAGACTGATTAGAGCATATGTCAAAATTATCTGTAAGCCAACTTATTGCCGGTTAGATTTAATATTGTTTTTTAAGGAATAATTTTCAATATAATCAAATATGTAATTTAAAAATAAAAGAACGAACATTTTATAATTATATGCATGGATGAAACAATACAGATGTATGAACATATATAAAAAACATAATTAAAATATTTCTCCAATAAGAAATACAAAGATGTTATAATTAAAACTCTTAAATTTGAAATCATTCCTGTAATTAAATATATGTTTTATATTAAACTATATTAAACGCATTTGTAAGTATATTGATTTTTATATGATCTATTAACTTAATTTCAAATTTTATTAATAAAATTTAACTTAATTTCAAATTTTTATTAATAAAATTTATATTGTTATGCCCATATATATTTACCTGGTTCATTTCTTATTTGCGAGTAAACTAGAGATGCTACTTCGTGGTCCTGTACATAATCCCACAATCCATCACACGATATTATTAGAAAATCTTCTTTGTTATCTAAATTTATTGATATCACTTCAGGATCACTTATTATATACGGCTTTAAACGCGTATCACCTTCATCAATAATATTTTATTAATAATAACGCGTATTTTATGATATAGTAATACATTTACCAATTGCTCTGGTTAAATTAAGTAAACCATTAACACGATCAGAACCAGCACAATATATAATTTGTCCGCCTTGCGATAATATCCTTCGAGATTCATTCTATCAAAATAAGTTATATTACAATGCGGATATATAAGCACATCAATATAATTATGTATTTCACAATAGCTTAAACATTCGTACCGGGCATGCAACGGTGTGTGCCTTCACCAATTGTAAAAGTTCGCCCTGCTTTGCGAGTAGAATTTTTGAGTCACCAACCCAAGCTATATGCAGTTGTGAATCTTCTTGAATATAAAGTGCACATGCTGCTGTTGTGCCACCACGAAGATTTTGCTTTATGGACTTTTCTACAAACCATTGATCCGTTTTATTAAATGCATTTCTCAGCGCTATTTCTGGATTATTCGGATAATTTGGATCTGAAGCTAACAGTGCTGGCAACTGCGAAGCACTATATGATGCAGCATAAAACCCATCGTGACCATCAAACACACCATAAAAACTTGCCCGTTTACCCCTCTTAAAGTAAAATTTTATTTTATATTACTATAGAAAATTATTCAAACTCATATATTTTAAAAATTTAAATTAGTAAAAGTGTACTCAAAATTACTTTAGCGGCAGCGGGAAAAATTTCGTTGAAACCATCTAAACAAATATATCTGTCCTCTAACCGCCTGCGACAGTTTTGTATTGATTCTACCGCATGTTGGGGATATATTCTCCGATATTGTATTGGAAAAACTCTATAAAATTCAGCATTATCTAACAGGCGTTGACAAAAATTCTTAATGGAACCGATAATTGTGGACTTTATAGCTCTATAAAAGTCTGAAGATATATTTTCATACATATAAACTTGTTTCTGCTCTTGGGAAAAAATTATCTTGTTTACCTAATGAATCTTTACTACAACCCTTTGCTTCAGCTAACTTTAACAATTCCTCTTTTGTTGGGTCTATAATGTTTCCGACTATTTGACCGATTAAGCTTTTTGGACACTTCCTTAATTGAACATACACGAAAATAAAATAAATTTCTTAAGTCAAAATATATAAACAAACAATACTAAATAAAACACTAAATACCTCCAATTTAGAAAATATACGGAAAACCTTACTATTTCACCAGTTATTTCATTTTCATTTATTGTGTATGACCAAAATCTATTTAACATTACTTCACATAGATCTGATTGATCCGATGATATTTCTTTTAGAAAATTGTAATTTTCAATAAAATCTTGATTCTCCATATTGCTAAGAGAGGTAATGATCACTTTATTCAATAATTGTTATGATAACAAATTTTTTAATATTATGCGTCACCAATCAAGATGACACACTAATCGTTAGTTGGTAAATAAATTTTATGTAAAATAACAAATATGGATTATAAAAAAAGACCATGTGTTATTGTTTTAAAACTCTAAAATTTAGGTATAAGTAATATTTTTGTTAATTCAGTGAGATTACACAACCTTCTTATACGGGGCTAATAAAAACACTCTTTATCACCATTTGTTTGAAAAACTTTATTAAACCTTACGCATTTCCATGGTGATGACAAAGCCAAACATATTGTTTTGGTGAAACACAAATAATACGACTTCAGTTACATTATTCATCACTTGAACACTGCCAAAGCTTGTTAATTCCATTCTTCCAGTATGAATGTATATGTGTACACGTATGTTGAATAAATTTAATACATTCGGGAAGGCATCATTCCGCTAATGTCGCATACGTAATTATGTATATAAAATATTTTACTTGAAAATTAACTATTGGTTTACGAATATTATATATGTAATAATATCTATTTTAGTTATGAATCTATAAATAATTTACTATTTATTTATAGATTCAATAAAAATTATTTAATCAAAACTTAAGTGTTTTAAGTAAATAATTTATATTGAATCCGATAGAAATTATTTAAATAAAACTAATTTTTCTTTTTGAAACATTGAAAAAGTTATATCTTTTTATTTAAAAATGTGGTTTTTTAGTCTCCTTTCTGAATTTTACTTCGCTTAGATGTCGTATTTTCCAAAAGTAATGACCCTTTATCTAAATCACTTGTTCTAAGCTCGAACATGCCTCCATCTTTTGCTGAACTTTTATACTTATTTATTGTTAGCAGTTTGTCATCTTATTATTTGCATTTGCGTGAATTTGTGTCTTTGTGAAATTGAAATTTAACATTTGCATTGACTCACAATATGGTCGTGCTAAAATTCAATGAAATTTAATAATTACCAATTAAGAAATGATAAGCCAACACGCCGAATTCTATTTATTTTGTTATTTAATACGTATGAAATATGGATATATGGACATACAATATCTTTACAATATTCAATTCGCGTGGAAGGGAACACTGTCGAGATTCGATAATGATCCAAGGAAATTGACTGTTTCGCAAAAATCAATTCGAATTGGTTTTCGAACTGTATAACTTATACAAGAGCCAATAAGTAATTTGTCAATGAGTTATTTTTCCACAATAAAAAACATAAATTTCTCAAATAGTTCAGGAAATGGATAATCTTTCTACTTTCAAATTAATGGCATTCCAATATTTCTTATATCTATTTTCTACAATATTTGGTCGAGTATTGATTATTACGGAAATTTTAAGGTAATTTTTAACGATTATTAGGTAAATTCAATTGGTATCGCATTTAATTTAATTTAATAATAGATCCTTCAATATTGGGCAAAAGATTTCATGGCACCGGTTTCGATAATCGCTCATCTCAATAAAATGAATATGGTCAATGTTTATATTGTTCGCGATACAATCGATGAAGTAAATATGGTATTACTTATAACATTAAACATATTTCTGTGGTTACAGTTTACTGCTAAATATACAAATTCATGGAATACCGATATTGTTGTAAGAGAGGTTTTTAAATATGAAGCCTTTTTATAACTGGAAACTTTCCTTCATTTATTTCAGAGACAAAACAGTTCAAAACTGGTGAAAACATTAAACATGTCGGACTTGGTTATTGAACAATTTACACAAGACAATTGCTTTTTTGAATTCACCTTGCAAGAAACCATAAGCGAAATTAGTTCAAAAACATACCTTTGTAATATGCAAGCGAATTAATAAAATAACATATTATTTAAGTATAAAATTATTAGCTTTATTAATATAATTTTTTTTTAATAATGAACGTCAGCTATCACATGCAGCAATGTTGCCCTTCTCATGGCCATCTCATTTTTTTGATGACATTGCTTCTAATGTCACATTACACGCTTTTTTCTTTAAGTCTAAATTAGTAACAATAATAATTTGGACTAGGCTACTCCTAATAACTTTTACAATTTTCACCAGCCATATCTTTGCGGTGGTCTTACAGTACGACCACTGCGCGTTCTATAACTGTCCTGAACCACTGGTTCTGGAACGACTTCTGCATCACTGCCCATATTTGCATCTGAATCATCAATTCGAGCAGTTTCAAATTCCGAAGACGAATTATGATAATCGTCAATTTCCACCTCTACTGGAAGCTCTGGTTTATCCGCAATTACAATATTCATAGGAGTTTTGCCATTCTGATTATCGCCAACATTTGACTCACCGAGATCAACTGGCTTTGCGATTTGAATTTCTGGCAAATTGTGCAAGTACCCTGTCTTAACATTTTCTTCAAAAACTAGATCACTAGCGCTAAAATCCTTATTCTTCGTTTTGGCAATGAACCTACGATTACGTCTAAAATGATTGTCGAATGAATCCTTAATAATATACGAGCGGTCGTTAACTATTCCAACAATTGTTCCGTAATGCCATTCTTTTCCATTCTTTTTGAAAATTACTAAATCGCTCAGGCTTAATGCCGGCAACGACTTTACGTTCCGATCATAGTAATACTTTTGTTTTTCCTTTTTCTTGTCAATTTTTTTTTGAATAATTTCTTCATTGATATTGTTTCTGATCAGTAATTGTTCCGATACTGGCAATTTTGTTTTGACCAATCTTCCGAAGAATAATTCCGATGGAGTAAGTTGCATGCTTGCGACAGGTGTGGTGTTATATTCCATGATTCTGTATTGAAACTGATCCACGCTGTTAGTCTCATAACAACGCTTCAAAATGTTCCTTGCAATGGCGACTCCTTTCTCAGCCAGCCCATTGCTTTGTGGATATCGAGGACTCGAATATTTGAATTGCACATTAAATTTCCGTGCAAACTTTTCGAACTCTGCTGAGTTGAACGGAACGTTATCACTTTTTATTATCGATGGATATCAAATCCGTAAATCACCATTTGGTTTTTCCACCACTTGTAAATTGTTAACCCAGTCTGTTGGGTAAGACACCGGTGAAATGATTCCATTTTTAACCATCTCATCAAGTTTTGGCTTGAATTTTTTAACTATTGTGTCCGGGAAACGTTTACGATAATGCACGACTGGCTTTGCATTTTCTTGTAAGTGTATGGTAATTTTTCCAGGAATTTTTCCAAGTCCAGTGAATACATCGTTATTTTCACTTACAAATCTTTCCTGTTTATCCAAGAATTCAATCGAGTCAATATCCAATCGCTTAATCAGTTCAAACTCAATGCATGTATCAAGTCCGAGTATCGGTTCAAATGCGTTATCAACGACTACAAATTCCGCTAATCTTTCCATATTAGATTTCGAATCAATAAATTTAATTTCGACAATACCAAAAATGTTAACTTTATTATTACTATAATCAAATACATGAAAGTCATTTTGCTCATGGCTCATTTTTAATTTTAATTCCTTGACAATTTTCAATGGAACACAGTTGACGTCCGCTCCTGTATCGATTTTGAATTTAACTAGCTTATTCCCTATTCGGTATGCCTTAGTCCAACGTGTCTTTTGTCGTCCCAATGAATTTATTCTAAACATATGATTCTTAACATTAAGTAACTTAGTCGTTAATTTCCGGTGTATTTTAGTCGTTTTACCTGATAGCGAACTCCAGTGAACATTGTCAATCCGTGATTTTCCATTTGCATTCGATTCCGATGTAGTTGCGCCCGACTTGTTCGTCTTGTTTGTTTTGCGACACATCCGACGAAAATGACCCTTTTTTCCGCATTGGTACGTGAAATCCCTGGCTGGACACTTGCTTTTGTGATCTGGTTTCCAATCACCACCACAGTTGAAGCAAAAACGCCTATTGGTTGCATTAATTGCGTTAATTGAATCGATTTCTTTGTTTTCCACCAATGACAGCGCTGAGATCGTTTGTTTTGATGCCAAAATTCCCTTGTTAACATTTGCCGATTCGAATGTTTTGCAAATGTCGATCACTCGGTCCAATTTTTCGTCACGTCCATCTAGCAACTTGAGTTGCAGTTTCTTGTCGAAAACCCCAGTGATAATACGATCACGCAACATTCGATCTTCGTACGATTTCCCTTCAATTTCGAAGTCACAACGTTCTATTTGAGCACGAAGCTCAGTTAAAAATTCACTGAACGGTTGACGTTCCTTTTGCATCATGTTATTAAATATGTACGATTCCATTGTCACATTCTTTTGTGGCAGACAATGATAATCAAATGCCGTCAAAACATCGTCACATTACAACCTTTTCCCTGGTAAAATAAAAAAACGCTGAAGGAATATTAAATCCTGAAATAGAGGTAATAATTGATGATTGTTACTAAATTTTCAGCGGAATTATTATCGGAATCATGTCAAAATAATAACAAAATTGTAAGCATCGCAATAAAAGCCGGTTCACCATCCATATTTGTTTACATCGAATTTACTAATAAAGATTTTGCACGATATACTTTATCTAAAAACGGATATATTCAACTAGTTGCGATACAAACGATTCATTTGGAATATGAATTCGTTGGTAAGGACTATCCAGCGTTTAATTTAACGAAGTCAAAATACTAACGTTAATAAATTTATGTAAAAATAGTATTTTAGTATTGGTATTATTTCATGTTTTTTTAATTATTTGTATTGTTTTCATATTTGTAAAATAAAGAAAAATAACTGATATGCAATCAAAAGACATTTTAATATTAGAGGTTTCTATATTCATATATGATACTTAAATATCCGTGTATTATTGGTAATAAAAAATTAATTTGAATACATATGTGTTTATAACTTTTTGTATAATAAACATAATTATCTCCTCGAGAAATATATAAATTAATTCTTTTATTAATTAGGTTATTCACACAATAATCAAATCACAACAGGAGTAAAACAAAAATATACAATAAATCGCTGTTTTATTTGAAATTTCAACCATGAATACCATTAATAATACAGTTAACAGTATTAATAGAATAGTTTTTTATGAATCTACTTTAGAAATAATCGTACAGATTATTTTTGTAGGGGATGGGCCTATCCACTTATTATATAGAATCAATAGAAAATAGTTCGCTGTCAAAAACTATTTTATTACTCAGTTATAAATTAAAAATTTTGATCAGCTATCAAAAACTATTTTATCACTCAGTTATTTACAATACAATATTTATAAATAAATTATAAAACAAGTAGTCATAGAAGTATAATTTAAGGGGCCTATCCACATATCAATAGAAAAAAGTCCGCTTTAGATATTTTGTTCAGCTGTCCAAAACTATTTTATCACTCAGTTATTTACAATATTTGTAAATAAATTTTTTGAACAAGTAGTCATAGATTAGAACTTGTCAAACGCCACTAAATATTTATTAGTATGATTTGTAACTTTGGAGAGTGCGGATCTTCTAAATAGCGAGCGTAAAACTACTTTGGTAAAAACCGAAATTCGAGTTGTCGCTATGATGCGAAACATTAGGATAGGTATGCAGACAGAGATATTGAAAAATGAAATTGAAAGAATACTATTGAAAATGATCAACACCGCGTTCGAGCAATATGACAAAAAAGGAAAAGAAACTGAAAAAAAGAAAGGGAAAAAAAGAAAGGGGAAAAAAGAAAGGAAAAAAAAGAAAGGAAAAAAAGAAAAAGAAACGGAAGAAAAAGAAAAGAAAGGAAAAAAAAGAGACAAAAAAAGAAAGCGAAAAAAAAGATAGGAGAAAAAAAAATAGGTATATTTTCTCACATAATCAGACGAAATTCACAATCGCTTTCAGACCATGTACTTCTACTCGCTTATTAGACGCCGGTCGACCGCAAACATTCGTTCTTGCGGGTTTTTTTTTTTTTTTTTAGTTTAAGTAGAGCATTTATTATGTCCATATTACTTGTACATATTTACATGGTATTTAAAACGTAGAGCTTAAACATGCTCTGTACATCTTTTGCTTATATATTAAATTAGTTTTTAATGACTAAGTACATGAATTGCTTACAACTATGGCTTAAAAATTAAATGTGCTTGCTCAAACACAATTATCTATATTTTTAATTGCTTACAGACTAACCTTAATTCTAGACTTAAAAAAAAAGTTAGGGAAAGGAATATTCAGGGAGAGTGGATTAGGAGTTTGGGATTTTTGGGAATTTTGTGTTGCTTCCGCTAACCACGATGGAAATGGGGAGTTAAGGAATTATAAAACTGAACGTTCATAATATCACTGTCCTTCGCAAAATCAGATATGATAACTGGTGAGGCATAGAGGTAATCATTGTATAAGTTTCTGTGTTGGGTGGCTTGGGTATTAATCCTTTCTAGTGACTCTTGAATGAGTGGATTGGTATGGTCTATTAAATGCTGAAGAAAGTTTTTGGTTAGACCAACTATGTATGAAATAAAAGGAGTAAGATTACTTTTCTGATATATATAGGAGTTGGAGTAATGCTTACTGTCTATTTTACGATATTTTGAAAGGCATTTCCTAATGATTGACCTTTCGAATACATGGACTTTATTGGCATACGTTTTCGAGGAAATAAAATAGATCGGAAATGCATATCCAATAATTGGCCGAATAAGTTGTTTATAAAACAGTAACTTTGTATTTATACTAAGCCCCTTCCGGCGTCTAAGTAGGAATAAAAAGGTATGAATAGCCCTTTTGGCTTTCTTCAGAGTTAACTCAACATGTGGATTAAATTTGAACATTGAGTTAAAGTTGATGCCTAAATATTTTAGTTCATTTGAGACTGGGATAGCTGTGTTTTTAATCAGAATACGTAGCTTTTTGCTGTTTGTAGCAATTTTCCTCGGTCCGCGAGTGCTGGGATTACGGAAACAGATTAAATTCGACTTATTAAGATTGACTGATAAGTTCCAGTCATCATAATAATTTATAATTTTAAAAAGTAGCTCTTGCGTTCTCTTTAGAGCTAATTTTGGTGATTTGCTTTTGGCATAAACAAGAGTGTCGTCTGTATATAGTATCATTTGTGCTTTTGCGGCTGTTGGTATATCTGCAGTGTATATTGAATACAGCAGGGGACCTAATACCGAGCCTTGTGGAACTCCTTTACCTATTAAGAAGAATTCGGAAGTCGTGTTCTGGTACCTAGCACAGGATGATCTATCCTGAAGAAATGAGTGCAGCAGCAGCGTAATATGTGGAGGGAAATCAAGTTTGCATAGCTTGTGCACAAGTCCCTTATGCCAAACTGAGTCAAAGGCTTTGGTTATATCTAGGGAGCAAGCAACTGTTGATTCTTTACGGTTTAACCCAGTTGTTATCTCAGTATGTAGTAGGAAAAGAGCAATCAAAGTTGAGTGACCTTTCCGAAATCCGAATTGAAAGTCGGGAATAATTTTATTTTCATTACAAAATTCATTTACCTTTTCGTAAAAGATTTTTTCTAATATTTTTCCCAAACAGGGAAGAAGAGATATAGGTCGATGTTGTTGGATGGCTGCTCTACCTTGAGTTTTTGGAATATTAAAGATAATACCTATTTTCCAGGCTTTAGGGAAGTAGCAATTGTTAATACAGTGATTAAATATTGCAACTAAGGGACTCAAACTCTTTTTCGGAAGCTTTCTCAGCATAAAGTTCGATATATTATCGATGCCGGCAGACTTTTTATTATTTAAGGATTTTATTACCGAGTAGAGTGTGTTTTCGGATATAAACACATCTAGAAGGCTGGGATTACTTGCACTGTTATCAGTGCTGAATGTAGTAACATGAGTTGGGGCGTTTGATAAAAAACTATTGACCTGATTATTTACGTGAGTTCGTAGAGGTGAGTTTGAACTAAAGTTGTAAAGATCTTTATAAAACGAGGCAAAGTTTTTAGAAATATTAATTGGACCCCCTTTTATTTCGCGGTCGTTATTATCGGTAACTGTTACTTTATTGAGTGACCTTCGACCGGTGATCGCGTTAAGCTGCTTGAAAGCATCAGGACCTGGACGTACTTTTGAAAGTCGTTCAGAAAATTGTTCATTAAAGTGTTTGCTAACTTTATTGCGTATCATAGTTGATATGCAGTTAACCTGTGCCTCTAAGAGACGATAAACTGAGGATGTAGTGTTGAGTTCTCTCCGGAAAATGCGTTTCATTTCCCTTATCCAACGATTTTTCAACCAATACATTTTCTTAATGTCCTCAGACGAGAGAGTCGAGAGTTGAACAAGTAATGTTCGAAGAGTAAGGATTAATTAAACCGCT
Source organism: Atherix ibis (assembly GCA_958298945.1). Taxonomy (NCBI): domain Eukaryota; kingdom Metazoa; phylum Arthropoda; class Insecta; order Diptera; family Athericidae; genus Atherix; species Atherix ibis. The sequence continues at coordinate 327,386 of OY282607.1, read as the reverse complement.
TGAAACGAAAAACAGATCGACAACAGATAAGCTGCTAGGTCTGGTAGGACCAGGAGGTGCAATTATCTGTAATGTGGAGATGCTAGTTAGCAAATTTTGAATAGAAATGCCGGAAGAGTTACGGATAGAATCTCCCAATGAGGTGTGTCTGGCGTTAAAATCTCCTCCCATGATTACCTCATATCCCTTGCTCATGAGATCTTGTAAGAACTCGAAGAGGTCTTTAATTTCGACGGGTGAGCACTTGCAGGCAATATAACATGAAACTAATGCTATATTTTTAATACCCGAATTGCTTACGTGACATCGCGTAAGAACACAAGTGGTGCAGATATTATTTGACCTGAAGTTAACCAAGTTACTATATTGGATATTTTCTGAGAAGATAATGCCAGTTCCCTGATTAGAGTCATTGCGAATGCAATGAAATCGTGGAAGTGAAAGTTTGTGCTTCAAATTCAGGTGAGTTTCGTTGATGAAATAGAAGTCGGCAGGCTGATTCTGAATGAACTGATAAAGTTCGACTCTTTTGGATAGGCTCACGATAGACCGCACGTTAAGTGCTATGATATTTAGAGAGCACGTCATAATGGAGTATGGTAGAGAAGGCTTACAAATATCATGGGAAGGGTGTATGTTAAATTATTCTTACTTGCTAGATATGAATCCTAGCCGGGTTGTTTTGCTCCTTTTGAATCCGCAGAATGTAATTAACTACGATAGACTGCTGTTTTTGGCTGGCCCGATAGTGTACTTTCTCCTGATGATGGTTGTCCATCGCTGTGTTATATGAATTCTTCAATACAATCAGCATCATTTGCAAACTTTTCCAAGAAAATGCAAGTATGCAACCTGTCGATCTGCAAAAGAGGAAAGTGTTTTATATGATTTCATAAATTGACTTACATCGGTGATTAGACTAGGCATGTCTACACTAAATAATGTTGAAGCCTCCGAAAAGAATTCTTCCATGGGCGATGGCTGAGTTGATTCTTCAGATCTGGTGGCTGCCCTTTCTGTCAATACAGCGTTCGAGATTGGTTCGCTGGGTGGCCATGTTGACCACAGTTGGCGCAAAACGGATCACCAGACTTGTCGTTGTCTCGTGGGCAAGCCTTGGACATGTGATTTTGCCCGCATTTCACGCAGACAAATTTATAAAAGCAGTTTGCTGCTGCATGTCCAAACTGTTGGCATCTGTGGCATTGAAGTGGGCCACTTCTCCGTAGCTTTTCCCATCTTATTGTTTGATGGAGAATTATTGTCACGTGCGTGACACTGGATGGCTGGTGACCTGGAGCCAACTGCACCAAAAATATGTCCGATTGGACATTGTTTTCTTTTGAGAATTTTGTTTTAAAATTCTCCACTTTATTAAATAAAGCTGCCTCCACTTGGTTGGCCAGATCAGCAAGGATAAAACTGCTCCAGAGGAGCTAGATATATATTTAGGATTTTTTTTCTCAAAATGAAAATTAAAATTAATTAACAGAAAAACTATATCGTTGTAAGGACGAAAGAAGGAAAATATCCTTTTCGGTAAAGAATGAACATTTTCCAAGAGAATAAAAAAAAAATTAAAGTCGATACGTTAATCCTTTCACGAGAAAACCAAAAAATTCGTCACGTGAACTAAAAGTCAGTTTGACCAATTACGCAGAACGAAATTTGCAGAAGTCGTCATTGGCAAAAAGTATTGTTAGCATACTTGCTATTATGTATATGTAGTGGTGAGCTAATTTAAAAAACCTCTCGGAAAATCGGAATATTGTGGAATTGTTATTTCGTTTTGTGCTAGAAAAGATTTTTTAGTTTTTTTTTCCGAAAATAAGTTGTTTGTCCTTGCAAGGACGATATAGATAAATTGGTATCCTGTGGAAAGGGAGCCAGATACATATTCGGACATTATTTAAAAAAAAAAAATTAATATTAATTAGTAAAAATACTATATCCTTGTAAGGACGAAATAAGGAAAATATCCTCATACGTAAAAAATGAATATTTTCCAAAAGAATAAAAAAAAATCAAGTCGATACGTTAATCTTTTAGCGAGAAAACCTAAAAATCCATCACGCGAGCCAATATTTAGTGTGACCGATTACGCAGAACGAAATTCACATAAGAAAAAGTAATAATACTATAAGTGAAAGAAATTTATATAAGTATTTTTAGCAATTATCCTTTTTGGACAAATTTTATCTTAAATCATAGAGTGAAGATTTGTCTTTGCGTATATGTAATAATATATTAAATATGTGGGGGCATCATGTAAATATTCAATTTTTTCAGATTCCATTGTGAAAATTTCCTCTTCAAATTAGCTGAAGGTGAGATGTTCGGACTCAATATCCTTAAGGACTATCAAAAATTTTTGATAGCATTTTATAGATAAAAATATATGCTAGGTGTCCTTTGAACAAAGTTTCTGAGTATCCTTACAAATGAAGGAAATATTCAAAAAAGTTCAATGCCCTGTTTTGCTGCTGTTTGCTCAACGTAATACGCGTACAGTACGTACTCATCACAAGTAATTGGGAGTTACTTCGTCAATGTACAATTATGTTAGGTATTCAAAGTAATCCAACAATTAGCATTTCTATTCTAAAATAAATCATTCTATTTAATATATTAATTCATTTGATTTTATTTTCTGATTAACTTTTTTTGCTCAAGAAGACTTCGAATTTTTATTGTATTGTATGTTGGAATGTAATATATTTGACTTTATTTTTTTAAAACTATTTCATTATTTTTATATTATTTTACTAATTATGCCAATAATCCTGCAGGGGTGGTTTTGGTCTCTTTGTCAATCGAATAATATTGTAACCAATCGAAATTTTCTGTGTCTGCCTGTTAATTTAGTCATTTTTATAGAATTGCCTTTTTTATTCCTACAATTGAAAAATCATATATGAAATGAAAATTTGTTTTTGTTTATAATCGTTCAGTAATTTTTGAGTATAGAAAAATAGGACAGCAGTTTTCCGATTTAGTCTTAAGTAATTTTTACAACATTCCTATTTTGATTTCTACAATTGGAAGATCATTTATATTGGACTAATCCAAAAAGTGATAAATGTGTTTTATTAACACAATTATTCTCCTATAGTAACGAATATAAACAAATTCGGCGGTCGGTGAAATTATTTTCTGATTTCAAAAATAGACTTTTTCTCAAATATAAACTGTCGTTGGACTTTTATTAAATTCCAAGAATATTTTCAGACAATTCGAGTAGATACACATTAATCAACTGAATCGACTGAGAGACGCTTAAAAACTGTCATTTCAAAATTACTCGACGGTTGGTGTTTGCAAGAGAGGATCTGCTGAAAATATACTCTCATAATCAGACGGAATTCACTATCGCTTTCAAACCATGTACTTCTACTCGCTTATTAGACGCCTGTCGACCGCAAACATTCGTTCTTGCGGGTTCTCTTACAGTTGATTTACGAGTGAGACAGGCTCGTTCTCTCAATCAAGCTCTAACGCTCTAAATATTGAGTGCAAAGACAAAAAGATACCAGATGTCAACAATCGAAAAATCGTAGGAATCGTAAGCCCAACTTTTCCGGGATCAAAAAAAAACCGTCGCCTTATTTGAAGGAGAAATTTTCACAAATGAATCTGAAAAAATTAATATTTACATGATGTCCCGACATATTTTATATATTATTATAAATGGCCAATGACAAATCTTCACTCTATGATTTAAGATCAAATTTGTCCAAAAAGGAAAACTGCTAAAAATACTTATATAATTTTCCTTCACTTATAGTATTATTAATTTTTCTTATGTAATGTATAACCGGATCAAAAATATTTTCCAACTAAATTTTAGGCCTTTAATCTGACATATAAAATGTTAAAAATGATGACTGCATACGACCTGTAGGTGAGAAAGTACACCGGATCTAATAGAAAAATTTGGACCATATTTTTGGTGCAGTTGGCTCCAGGTCACCAGCCATCCAGTGTCACGCACGTGACAAAAATTCTCCATCAAACAATAAGATGTGAAAAGCTACGGAGAAGTGGCCCACTTCAATGCCACAGATGCCAACAGTTTGGACATGCAGCAGCAAACTGCTTTTATAATTTTGTCTGCGTGAAATGCGGGCAAAATCACATGCCCAAGGCTTGCCCACGAGACAACGACAAGTCTGGTGATCCGTTTTGCGCCAACTGTGGACAACATGGCCACCCAGCGAACCATAGAGGTTGTTCCTTCTACAAGGAAATGATTGCGGCAAAGGAACTCAGGCAACAATCCAGAGTTCAACAGCGGAAGGACAGACTGAACTTTGTGCACCAGTCAATTAATAACACTGTCAGGAGTGGAGTATCCTTCGCAAGCGTCCTACGAGGAGCACCAATCTCGAACGCTGTATTGACAGAAAGGGCAGCCACCAGATCTGAAGAATCAACTCAGCCATCGCCCATGGAAGAATTCTTTTCGGAGGCTTCAACATTATTTAGTGTAGATATGCCTAGTCTAATCACCGAGGTAAGTCAATTTATGAAATCATATAAAACACTTTCCTCTTTTGCAGATCGACAGGTTGCATACTTGCATTTTCTTAGAAAAATTTGCAAATGATGCTGATTGTATTGAAGAATTCATATAACACAGCGATGGACAATCATCATCAGGAGAAACTACACTATCGGGCCAGCCAAAAACAGCAGTCTATCGTAGTTAATTACATTCTGCGGATTCAAAAGGAGCAAAACAACCCGGCTAGGATTCATATAGAAAGACAACATTTGGAATTATTAGCAAGTAAGAATAATTTAACATACACCCTTCCCATGATATTTGTAAGCCTTCTCTACCATACTCCATTATGACGTGCTCTCTAAATATCATAGCACTTAACGTGCGGTCTACCGTTGGCCTGCCCAAAAGAGTAGAATTTTATCAGTTCATTCAGAACCACCTTGCCGACTTCTATTTCATTAATGAAACTCACCTGAATTTGAAACATAAACTTTCACTTCCGCGGTATCATTGCATTCGCAATGACTCTAATCAGGGTACTGACATTATCTTCTCAGAAAATATCCAATATAGTAACTTGGTTAACTTCAGCTCAAATAATATCTGCACCACTTGTGTTCTTACGCGATGTCACGTGAACAATTCGGGTATTAAAAATATAGCATTAGTTTCCTGTTATATTGCCTGCAAGTGTTCACCCGTTGAAATTAAGGACCTGTTCGAATTCTTACAAGATCTCATCAGCTAAGGATATGAGGTAATCATGGGAGGGGATTTTAACGCCAAACACACCTCATGGGGAGATTCTATCCGTAACTCTTCCGGTATCTGTATTCAAAATTTGCTAACTAGTATCTCTACATTACAGGTAATTGCACCTTCTGGTCCTACCAGACCTAGTAGCTTATCTGTAGTCGATCTGTTTTTCGTTTCAAGTTGTTTAATTAATCCTTACTCTTCGAAAATTACTTGTTCAACTCTCGACTTTCATTCAGACCATTATCCAATTATTGTGCAAATTAAAATTCAAACTCAATTCAACTTTGAATATACCGAGTTAAAATCTTTCACGTCGTATAAGAACACGAACTGGAAAGAATTTAGGCACGATGTAGATTTGGCCATATCTTACGGAATGAATGTTCCTTGCTTCAAGAATATAACAAACCAAGAAATTGATTTCCATATAGAAACCTTTAGCCAAATTGTCTCGAATGTATTTTATAAACATTCAAGACAACTGTCTAATAGTAGCCATCGATTGAAACGCATTTTTCGGAGAGAATTAAACACTACATCTTCAGATTATCGTCTCTTAGAGGCACAGGTTAACTGCATATCAACTATGATACGTAATAAAGTTAACAGACATTTTAATGACCAATTTTCTGAACGAATTTCAAAAGTACGTCCAGGTCCTGATGCTTTCAAGCAGCTTAACGCAATCACCGGCCGAAAGTCTCTCAATAAAGTAACAGTCACCGATAATAAAGACCGCGAAATAAAAGGAGGTCCAATTAATATATCTGAAAACTTTGCCTCATTTTATAAAGATCTTTACAACTCTAGTTCAAGCTCACCTCTACAAACTCATGTAAACGATCAGGTCTACAGTTTTTTATCAAACTCCCCAACTTATATTACAAAATTCAGCACCAATAACAGTGCAAGCAATCCCAGCTCTCTAGATATGTTTATATCCGAAAACACACTCTATTCTATAATAAAATCTTTAAATAATAAAAAGTCTGCTGGCATCGATAATATATCGAATTTTATGCTGAGAAAGATTCCGAAAAAGAGTTTGAGTCCCTTAGTTGCAATATTTAATCACTGCATCAACAATTTCTACTTCCCTAAAGCCTGGAAGATAGGCATAATCTTTAATATTCCGAAAACTCAAGGTAGAGCAGCCATCCAACAACATCGACCTATATCTCTTCTTCCCTGTTTGGGAAAAATATTAGAAAAATTCTTTTACGGAAAGGTAAATGAATTTTGTAATGAAAATAAAATTATTCCCGACTTTCAATTCGGATTTCGGAAAGGTCACTCAACTTTGGATGCGCTTTTTCTACTTCATAGTGAGATCACAACTGGGTTAAACCATAAAGAGTCAACAGTTGCTTGTTCCCTAGATATTACCAAAGCCTTTGACTCAGTTTGGCATAAGGGAGTAGTGCACAAACTATGTAAACTTAATTTCCTTCTATATTTTACTCTGCTGCTGCACTCATTTCTTCAGGATAGATCATCCTGCGTCAGATATCAGAACACGACTTCCGAATACTTTACAATAGGTAAAGGAGTTCAACAAGGCTCGGTATTAGGTCCCTTACTGTATTCAATATATACTGCAGACATACCAACAGCCGCAAAAGCACAAATGATATTACCATATATGCAGACGACACTCTTATTTATGCCAAAAGCAAATCACCAAAATTAGCTCTAAAAAGAACGCAAGAGCTTCTATTTAAAATTATAAATTATTATGATGACTGGAACTTATCAGTCAATCTTAATAAGTCCAATTTAATCTGTTTCCGTAATCCCAGCACTCGCGGACCGAGGAAAATTGCTACAAATAGCAAAAAGCTGCGTATTCTGATTAAAAACACAGCTATTCCAGTCTCAAATCAACTAAAATATTTAGGCATCAACTTTAACTCAATGTTCAAATTTAACCCACATGTTGAGTTAACTCTGAAAAAAGCCAAAAGGGCTATTCATACCTTTCTGTTCCTACTGAGGCATCAGAAGGGGCTTAGTATAAATACAAAGTTACTATTCTATAAACAACTTATTCGGCCAATCATTCGCTATGCATTTCCGATCTATTTTAGTTTCTCGAAAACGTATGCCAATAAATTCCATGTATTCGAAAGGTCAATCATTAGGAAATGCCTTTCAAAATATCGTAAAATAGACGGCAAGCATTACTCTAACTCCTATATATATCAGAAAAGTAATCTTACTCCTTTTATTTCATACATAGTTGGTCTAACCAAAAACTTTCTCCAGCACTTAATAGACCATACCAATCCACTCATTCAAGAGTCAATAGAAATGATTAAATCCCAAGCCACCCAACACAGATACTTACTCAATGATTACCTCTATGCCTCCCCAGTCATTATATCTGATTTGCTAAAGATAGTGATATTATGAACGTTCAGTTTTATAATTCCTTAACTCCCCATTTCCATCGTGGTTAGCGGAAGCAACACAAAATTCCCAAAAATCCCAAACTCCTAATCCACTCTCCCTGAATATTCCTTTCCCTAACTTTTTTTTTAAGTCTAGAATTAAGGTTAGTCTGTAAGCAATTAAATATATAGAATATAGTGTTTGCGCAAGCACATATAATTTTTAAGCCATAGTTGTAAGCAATTCATGTACTTAGTCATTAAAAACTAATTTACTATATAAGCAAAGGATGTACAGAGCATGTGTCAGCTCTACGTTTTAAATACCATGTAAATATGTGCAAATAATATGGAAATAATAAATGCTCTACTTAAACTAAAAAAAAGACTAAGCTAGTCAACCGTATAATTGTCTAGAAACAAATGTTCATTGATATAATATTGACTTGTTTAGGATATCCCATCTACCAATTTTTTTTTAGGTATAAAATAATTAAATACGATTCTTGAGTCCTTATACAACCAATTGCTAATAAATTAGCAGCAGTAACCGCTTTAATTATATCAATTGGAATATTAATAATTTCATCATTTCCATATGTATGTGTATATCCAGAAAACTATTGGAACGTTGGCTAGCATAGACGTATCAATGTGGGCTATATGGAATATAAATAAATACAATTACATAAGTAGTATTTGAATAAAATATAATAAATTACCTTTCAGAGTTTTTTTATTTATTTTTTTTTATTTTAAATGATATCTACAACTACTTATGCTAGTAACAAGCAGATTTTTTACGGGAATATACAAGGACATGAAGACATGTGGAGGAAAACACCCATCGATGTTACCTCAGAACAGGGTAATTTTATTTTATAATTTTAAATAATCTCTCGGCCATCGCCGTTTTAAACGTCGATGGGTGTATACTGGAAGGGTGGGAGTGAAAAGTTCCCTTCCTAAAGGATTAGGGTGGAAGGATAGGTGCGAATGGAATTTTTTATATCGGGAGATGCATAGTTCACGAACAAATGGAACATTTATGTCACGGTGGATAACAGTGTTTCGCACATAAAAGGGGGCATTGACAATTTTACGAAGGATTCGGGATTGTAGGGATTGGATTGGAAGGGAGTTGGAATGCTTAGTCGAACCCCAAAGTTCTAGACCATATGTCCATATTGGTTTCAGAACCGTATTGTACAGTAATAGTTTACTTGTTGTTGTAAGTTTCGATTTGCTGTCTAGGAGACGTAAGAATTGTTTGTATCGTCCGTTAAGTTCACGTCTTTTAGTTTTCGTATGAAGGTTCCAGGTTAACCGTTTGTCGAATATAAGTCCAAGGTAACGTACACTATTTTTTTGTGGAATAATACTGCCGTTTAGGGTTATGTCGGGAATTTGTTCTCGGCAGAGTGTGAAAGTTACATGAGCAGATTTTTGCTCATTTACCTTCACTCTCCACCTTTTGAACCAAGTTTCTAAGGAGTGGATATGGTTCTGAAGGATACTAATGGCTGTGGAAGGATCTTTGTGATGTGTCAGGATGGCTGAATCGTCAGCATATGTTGCGGTTAGGATGTTGTTGTGGCAAGGAATGTCATGGGTATAAATGTTATATAGGATAGGACCTAGGATACTTCCTTGAGGGACACCGGCGGAAATTGGATAAATGTCAGAGTACTCCATATTTTCAGCTACCTGAAAATATCGGTCTGAGAGATAAGATTTAAGGATGTGGAAATAACTCGAGGGTAGGACTCGCTGCAACTTCCAAAGCAATCCAGGGTGCCATACACGGTCGAAAGCATGCGAAATGTCAAGAAACACTCCTGGGCAGTATTCCTTTCGCTCTAGCGAACACGCTATGTAGTCGACTACGCGATGACACTGCTGGACAGTGGAATGCTCAGGTCGAAATCCAAACTGATGCTGAGGAATGACACCCTCGGTTTCAAAAATGGGATAAAGGCGTTTTAGGATTAATTTTTCTAGGATTTTTGATAACATAGGAAGGAGGCTTATAGGTCTATATGAGGTAGGAAGATTTTTGGGCTTATTGGGTTTTGGGATCATCTTAATTATGGAAAACTTCCACAGGGAAGGAAAAAATGATGTGCGGAGGATACTATTATAAATATAGGTTATAAGGACGAGGGTTTTTTTTGGAAATTTGTTTCAGGATTTCTGAAGATATTAGGTCATATCCTGGGGCTTTTTTATTGGAAAGGTGTTCTATTGTGAATTTAACTTCGGAAGGAGTGAAAAACTTAGGAGGTGGACTTATGGGCAACTGAGTTGATATTTGTCGGAATATTTGTTCGTCATGCAGAATGTCTTGGACATCTTCGTGAGGTTTAAAGATGTTTTCTAAGTGTTTGCCGAAGATGTCGGCTTTCTGTTTATCTGTTTTTGCCCAGGTTCCGTCGGTATTCCGGAGCGGGTGTGTAGCTGTTTTGTATTTGAGAATTCGTCGTGTAGCTGTCCAGAGTGACTTATTAGTTGTCAGTGATTCTGTGTATTCAGTAAATCGTTCGTTGTTATAATTAATTATTTCTTGTTTCAGTTCTCGTTGTAGTTGGTTCAGTTTTTTCTACTCATTTGGCATTCTTGAACGTTGCCACTGGGCCCTGGCTCGACGTTTCTCGCTTATCAAGCTGCGAATTTTTTGCGGAAGATTATAGTCTTGTTCTCGTATGGTTGGTTTGTTATGAGTTATGTGGGCGTTAGTGATTGAGTTCTGTATGCAAACAGTCAAGTCGTTTACGGCATCGTCTATTTCTTGTACGTTCTTAAGGCTTTGTTGTAAATGAATCTGTTGGTCTAAGTTTTGTCTAAAAATGTCCCAATCAACTTTCCCATTTACAAGTTTGGCAGGATATGATTTTAAGGAAGGAGAAGTGTCTAGTGTTAGGAGAACAGGGGAATGGTCGGAATTCAGGTCAAGGAGTGTATCTATGGAAGTATTAATGGAATGTATGGGTGTGGTTATTAAATAGTCTAGAATATCGGGAAGGTTTCTGACACTGGTCGGCCAATATGTGGGCGTGGGAGGAGATAGGACCTCAAGAGTGGTATGGGAGAGGAGTTTTTGGAGAATCTTTCCTCGGGGATTCGAAACACGGCAACCCCATTTAGGATGCTTGGCATTATAATCTCCTCCCGCGATGAAGGATTTTCCAATTGATTTGAAGAAGGAATCAAATTGTATGGAAGTTAATTTTTTATTTGGAGGACAATAAACAGATGCAACGTTAAAGGTAAAGGATTTACATTGAAGGGTAATAACTATTGACTGAAGGGATTCGGTGGCAGTTTGTGAGTGGAAGGAATGATTAAAGGAATTTCTAATAAGGATGGCAGTTCCACCGTGTGCTGTGTTGTCTGGATGGTCAGTTCTGTATGTTTTATAGTCACGTATAGCAAAATACGACCTGGACGTAAAGTGAGTTTCTGTTATCAGTGCAACGTCTATGCGTTTGTTGTGTAAGAGAATGTCTAGTTCTTGTCGGTGTAAAGTCAGTCCGTTAGCATTCCAGAGAAGGATGGATAGGGATTTATCGGTTGACGAGAACATTTATTTATTCATATTGCTTGTTAGTGAGGAAATGGCGGTTGTTAAAGCAGTTAACAGAGGAGTGAGAAGAAGAGTAATTTCTTGAATTAATTTGTTAGTTATTGTAGAAAGAAGTGTTGTTAGGTCTGAGGAGGAGGATAATGGGGGAGGAATAGGAACATGACTAGCATTTTTCTGCTGTTGTTGTTGTTGCTGGCGCTGTTGTTGGTGCTGCTGCTGATGTGTGGTTGCTGTTGTTGTTGATGAGGAGGTTGATGTGGATGGTTTTGTTGTTGAGGTTGTTGTTGCTGCTGTTGATGTTGTTTCTGCCCAGATGCAATCTCAGCAAATGTCAGGTTTCGTCGCACTGGCAATGATGTTAGTCCCGTCTTATTTGTGGATGTATTATTATTTGGGCGTATTTTTGTCTGCAGCATTTTGTATGTGGAGCAGCCTTTGTAGTTTGCCGGGTGGCTTCCAGCACAAAGTACACACCTTGCTGGATTGTCTCGCGTTTTAATACATTCTGTGGTCAGGTGTTCCCCTGCACATTTTACGCATTTTGGCTTGTGCCGACAGTATGATTTGGTGTGCCCGTACTGTTGACATCGGTGGCATTGAACTATGTCCTTAGTGGGATAAGGCTCCTCCACTTTGATTCTTGTATAAACAAGCGTTTTCAGATCAAAAACTGGATCATATACTATTCGCTTGAATTGCAAGGCCTTTAATATGAGCCTTGCAAATGAATGCATCAGGGCCAATTCTTTTGTCAATAGCACGGCCAATCTCAACAAAATTTACAATGTTTTTAATAAAGATTGGCGGTGGCTTCACGGTTTCATTTGGTGTACTGATTCGCTCTGGCTCGACATCCATACTTGCCAGTATTTGAAACCGATTGGCGGTGCTAGTTGTTGGTGTTTGTGTTTCTGTTTTTTTTTTTATTTCTATTATCTTTTTCATTACTTTTGGCGATGTGTTCGGCGTATTGGTCGATCCAGATGGACTCTTTGTCTTTTTTCTTTTTGGCCTGCCGAGTGGCCGCTGGAAATCTGACACTGACTCAGTGTCTGCTTCGGTGTCCGTAGCAGATAGCATGACTTGCCTAGCGGTGCTAGCCATTACAGTTACAAGGAACACAAAAACGAAATAAACTCGGAACTCGATAAAATGAACTCTTCCGTTTGTGTTCTAAGCAATATAAAATTTTTTTTTTCCAATACTGAATCACTTTAATTCCCAGTGTTTTTTTTTTAAATATTTATTATTTATTATTAATAAACGTGTTTGCTTTATTTTTTTTTTCAACACTTTCCACATAATTGTCTGTACGTATTAAAAGTATAAGATTATAGCTGTATTCCATTGGACCAATTTTACTACAGCGCTGTAGATCTCAATAAAATGAACATATCAATACAGCAGTAAAATACAATCACACAATAGTCACCAACAATAGTTATTCACACATACAATCACACAATAGTTATTCACACATAAACAATAAAAACAAAAATATGACATTTCAACATAACCAACGAACCCGCAAATCTATCTATTTTCACTGTAGCAACTACAATCCACCTACCGTACATTGTATGCTTAACTCCAGCGGAAAATTACTGCTCTGTTCGAGGTAAAGTAGATGATGACAGATACACAACTAGTGTAGTAGCAAAATTGGTCCAATGGAATACAGCTTATATAATATATTTTGTATTATTTATATTAAATAATACAACAGTGAATTATTTCACTTTTGTACTTATTTTATTTCACTTTTATTTTAATATATTTTTGCATCCGAACTGTTTAGGTATTATCGATCGATATATGTACGTAGAGAGATACGTACATCCGCACTAGTACGCAGTGTGGACCAGACTACCTTTCAGAGTTGAAATAAAATTTCTATGCTTTAAATGCCAAACATGCCTATTCTTCGAAATTGAATTGTAAACATTTCTCATAAAAAATTTCTTTCAGCGTCTGTTAATTTGAACATCAAACTGATATGGGATAATGCGATTGTTATCTTTGGCGTAACAGTCGACATAATATTAATTGTAATCAGATTAAAATGAATTAATTTAGGATAGAAATGAAGTTGATCAATTTAAATACATGTTGTATATATATATCGTCTTAAGGTTAATGCTTTTGTGTATTATACGAGCATATTAGAAAATATACCAAAAATGCAGATTTGCTAATCCATGGTTTTTTATTATTATAAATTCATTATATTCTTATCAAAAGCAATTTTACGAATGGATTATACGAGTACTTATAAAAGACATGTACATCGAGATAATCATGTTTGAAAACTAATTTTTTGACCAAGCCGAGACGAAACTATCACACACATATTCGTTTTTGTTTATATTATTTAGCTTCGTATCGAAATCACGGGGTAATTTATTAAAAACTCTAATTTGAACATGTTATTTTCAGAACTGGGCGCTGCGACATATTTTTTAGTTTTTTGTTTACGGGTGGACATGTTTCTATCTGCGAAATACCCAAAGAAGTCAATGAAATGCACAATTCTAAAAAAGATTTTGGAGTGGGTTTTCCTTGAATATTTAGTATGAGTGTGATTACAAGCTTGAGATCCAATTATAACCAAATTTTGCGTAATTTAAAAAAACTAAATGAAGTTTCTTCTTTTTCAGTGGTAAATTATTGATCTGTAGAGCGATGTGTTTCAACTTGAGTAGTACTCCTGATGGATGCAGAAGATAAGTTAATTTGTTTATAGTAACATAACAAATTGATTAATTTCAGAATTTTTCGGCTTTTCCATCACAAATTCACGCTGCTAGAGACAATCTGGGCAAAAGCTTACTAATGCACTCATCGTTACAATTCGCCTGTTTCCGTAAATATTTTAAAATATTACTCTTTCAAGTATTTAGCCTCAAGAGCAACGACGACTGCGAATTGACGACATAATGTAAGCGATTAATGACATATGCATATGCTAAAATCTGCATAGTGCATCTCTTAAATTTCTGCCTAATCTCAACGATTTCAGTTGATATCCGTGGATTTTTTTAAATATTTTTCATTGCAAAATAGTACCATAATATCAGCTGGACATCGGCTTTGATGAAAGCAGTATTTTGATAGAGTTGCTATGCAAAATGTGGTGCTGCATTAGCATTAATCGCTTCTGAAAATGGTCCATCCAATTACATGTCAATTTGTAGAAAGATCGTTTTGGTTATACACATATTTTTAACTAAAAAGGCTTTTAATCAAGTTGGTGTTGTAGGATAGAACATTTTCTTGGTTTGGTTAAAAAATGGGTTTAGGGCAAATATCTGCGAAGAGTGATGTTTGTGGATATTTGCGGATGCCTGAAGTGAGCGGGAACGGATTTTCCGTGGATTTGAAAAAAAATTATATTTTTGCTTTGGTAAAATTCCAGTCAATCCTACATAAAAAAAAAACAGATTTGATATGGAATCCTTTGCCACAGGTCACGTATTCGCTGAGCTTCATTTTTCATTATTGGAAATCATCTATTTGTCTTCCCGTAAAAGGTTTCCGCCACCAACATGACATTATAGTTAAATTTTCTTATAAGAAACTTAGATGTTAACACCTGTTCTGAAGTTATTAAATGTGATGTTTGGTATTACTGTCGAGCACTATGTTTAGGTTAGACATCATTATTCGGGAACACCACCAATTATCAATTGATGATAGATGACCAATTATCAATTGATGATACTGCTCTTATAGCAAATATGCTAATATATCATCGTTCTATTTTATTGTACACATATATACGCATGTATGAACATAAATCGATCCACAATAGTAAAACTTAAAATCTGCGTTTAATTGAATATTCTATTTACTTTAGTATTTAAGAAATTAATCTAAAAAGAATTCCTAAAGTTTAAATTAGATAGTAAGTTATGCAGTTATTGAAGAAAAATAATAAAAATATAATTAATATTTTTTTAATTATAAACGTATTTGCTGTTATTTGTATTGTTTAAAATAAGTAAAATACCGTAGGTATACTAGACGTACATAGAAATTTAAAGAATAAATTCATTTTACGAAGTGAATTTTCGTATTTAATTTCTAGATGACAATTTATTTAGAACAGAACAAATGTGTATGAATATATTTGAAGAAGAACATTTTCTTCCAGTAAATAGTTACAATGATAATGCTTCCCTACTATAGAACTCAATAATAAATTTAATAAACATCGAGATAATCATGTTTGAAAACTAATTTTTTGACCAAGCCGAGACGAGACTATCATACACATATTCGTTTTTATTTATATTATTTAGCTTCGTATCGAAATCACGGTGTAATTTATTAAAAACTCTAATTTGAACATGTTATTTTCAGAACTGCGCGCTGTGACATATATTTTAGTTTTTTGTTTACGGGTGGACATGTTTCTATCTGCAAAATACCCAAAGAAGTCAATGAAATGCACAATTCTAAAAAAGATTTTGGAGTGGGTTTTCCTTGAATATTTAGTATGAGTGTGATTACAAGCTTGAGATCCAATTATAACCAAATTTTGCGAAATTTAAAAAAACTAAATGAAGTTTCTTCTTTTTCTGTGGTAAAATATTGATCTGTGGAGCGATGTGTTTCAACTTGAGTAGTACTCCTGATGGATGCAGAAGATAAGTTAATTTGTTTATACTAACATAACAAATTGATTAATTTCAGAATTTTTCGGCTTTTCCATCACAAATTCACACTGCTAGAGACAATCTAGGCAAAAGCTTACATAAGCACTCATCGTAACAATTCGCCTGTTTCCGTAAATATTTTAAAATATTGCTCTTTCAAGTATTTAGCCTCAAGAGCAACGACGACTGCGAATTGACGACATAATGTAAGCGTTTAATGACATATGCATATGCTAAAATCTGCATAGTGCATCTCTTAAATTTCTGCCTAAACTCAACGATTTCAGTTGATATCCGTGGATTTTTTTAAATATTTTTCATTGCAAAATAGTACCATAATATCAGCTGGACATCGGCTTTGATGAAAGCAGTATTTTGATAGAGTTGCTATGCAAAATGTGCTGTTGCATTAGCATTAATCGCTTCTGAAAATGTTCCATCCAATTACATGTCAATTTGTAGAAAGATCGTTTTGGTTATACACATATTTTTAACTAAAAAGGCTTTTAATCAAGTTGGTGTTGTAGGATAGAACATTTTCTTGGTTTGGTTAAAAAATGGGTTGGGGGCAAATATCTGCGAAGAGTGATGTTTGTGGATATTTGCGGATGTTTGTGGTTGGGGGCAAATATCTGCTCACTAGCGGGAACGGATTTTCCGTGGATTTGAAAAAAAATTATATTTTCGCTTTGGTAAAATTCCAGTCACTCCTACATAAAAATAAAAAAAACAGATTTGATATGGAATCCTTTGCCACAGGTCACGTATTCGCTGAGCTTCATTTTTCATTATTGGAAATCAAGTTCAAGTTCAAGTTCACTTTATTGCATAACATTTTTAATTTTACATTTGTCCAATACAATCTTAAAACTATTTTTCCTTAAGAATATTTAATCCTAGCTCAAATATTTGTCTTTATTGTTCTTAGCGTTCTGCTAACATTGAATAAATTCCTACTATTATATAAATAAGATTTTAATTTACTTAATTTGACTTTTTTTTTTTTTTAAAAACATGCTTACATCCTATAACCTAACCTTAAAACTTAATTCTACTCTTATAAACTAACATGCAATTTTTACAATTATTCCTAAAAACTATTCTTAAAACTACAATGATGTCCAGATATCCTTCGGTGCATCCGACCTTGTGTGATGTAGTTGCTACCCACGATGTTGTCCTTTTGGCTTCTTCTTGTACATCTGGAGGCGTTGCTCCAGAGCTTCTTCTGTGTCCTTCACTAGAAGTAGCGGTGACAGGTACTTGTTGTTCCTCAAGGTTTCCAGTAAGTTGCCGTTCGTCAACTGCCTTATTTCCCTGTTTGGATGATGGGCTAATGACTTCACCCATTTGTGCATTATCCCCATTTGCCATACTACAAATGGGGTAACGTCTGCCTCCCGGTACAACCTGTCATTTGAAATAAACTTTTTTGTATGGATAGATCTTCCGAGCCCTGTGGCTTTTCGTAAGATCTTCCTTTCCAATCTGTGCAGTTCAGTTGCTACCGTTGGGGAAATAGATAACCAGATGGGGAAGCCGTAGCATAGGTACGCTCTTATAAATTGCTTATAAATAATAAGCTTGACGTCCTTGCGTAGGATTTCTGAGCGATACATTCTCAGAAGCCTGCAAAATATGCCGTTGGCTTTTTTAATTTTATCCCTGACAAAGGAGTTGAATTTGAGGTTCTTGTTGAGATTCAAGCCTAGATACTTAAGATTCTCTACGCGCCTCATTAACGTGTTATCCTTATCGCCAGACCCGCAGTCTATGAATTTCTTCTTCGTGATGCACAAGCACTCAGACTTTGGAATGTTTACTTGAAGACCCCATTCCTTATAGTATTCTGTCAGTTTATTGACAGATACTTTCATAGCTTCCAATGCTACTTTAGGTCGCATTGATGCACTGTAGACTAGGGTATCGTCGGCGTATAATACCATATGAGTATTTCCGCTTAATTGAACCTTACATATATCTGCAATGTAAAGGTTATATAGCTTAGGACCAATTAATGAGCCTTGGGGTATGCCTGACAATACGTCGAAGAACCGTGAATAAACGTCTCCGCATTTTAGTCTGGCTTTTCTAAAAGCTAGAAAACTAATTATCAGATTAACCAGATATTTTGGAAAATTCATTTTAATTAGTTTAAATATGATACCCAAGTGCGGTATGCTATCGAATGCCTTTTCGATATCTAGCGAACAGAGCTATGTAGAACGGTTTTTAATTCGTTCCAGTATAACGTCTGTGTGTACCTTTAAAAGTGCGTGCTGTGTAGAGTGGCTTTCACGAAACCCATATTGGAATTCTGGAATTATGTTTTCTTCCTCGATGAAGAGATTAAGCCTGTCTAGGATAAACCTTTCAAATAATTTTCCCACATTGGAAAGGAGTGATATTGGCCGGTAGTCTGCTTCCGTGTAGGAGTGCTGTTTCTTTTGGATGGTTACGATATCTGCCGACTTCCATATTGTAGGGAAGTACCCATTGTTAATGCAGTTATTGCAAATGAGTGTTAGCAATGTTATTCCTTCTTCTGGAAGGCATTTCATTACTAGACTGGGTATACCATCCGGACCATGGGATTTTTTCCTAGATGACCTCTCAATGTAAGATTTGATGTCGCTTTTTGCAACGAAACAATGTTTTACCTTTGTCGGATTCGTGCTTGGATTATCCGATGAAAAGTAGGTTATTGGTGCCGAAGAGCTCTCCTCGTTCCTATATCCTGCTTTGCGTTTGAATTCCTCTACGGTATCTTGCACGATCGGTTTATTACCGAAAGTATTATGGCTGCCATAAAGTTTGGAATAGTAATTTGCGAACATTGCGCTTTTGATTTTATTATCCGTGATAATTCTATTCCCCTTCTTCAGACCTGGGCTGCCTTTTGTTCTATCCCTCATTAATTGCTTAATTTTGGAATAAGCATATGGACCGGGCTCTATGTTACGTAAAGTACGTTTGAATGCCTCGTTCCATTGGTCATTAAGTCTGGCAGTTATTTCTTGCTTAAGGCTTTCAATTTGAATTTTGATCGCCTTGAAATAATTTTCGTCCCTACTCGGATTATTGTATGCCCTGTAGAGTGCTTTATTTAAATTATTTTTCCGTTTTAACAACTGCTTAGTGTGTGGATCGATGATCTCTGCTGTGCTGGCACCAATGTCAATCATTTTGGTGTTCGCTTCCATTGAGGACACTAAGGATTCGTTAAAGGAACTAATTAAGTTATCTATATGATAACAAGAAAGGTTCTGATAGGCCGGCTTTTTGAGAAGTTTTAGTCTTTCTTTAAGGTCTTTCTTGAACTTTTTCCAGTTCGTGTCTTTAAAAGATCTAAAGATTCTCTTTGATCCTAGATTGGATCGTTGCCTTATAGGTGTTACTATTTCTAAGTATACTGGAAAGTGGTCAGAAAAAAGTGGTAGCGTGGTACAAAGCTTCACCGGTAACAGAGAGCTCGATACTAGAAAAAAATCGATAATAGAGCCCGAAGCTTCAAATGTGGGTTGGTCTGGTGCGATAATATTGCCGCGGAATTCATTATTCGCATTTATGCACTCTACGAGAGCCTTACCGTTTAGGTTATTTTTAATGTTTCCCCATTGCAGATGCCATGCATTAAAATCCCCTCCTATAATGAAGTGATCAAATGTGTTGCACTTCTTCAAAAACTCCACTGTTTGCTTGCGGTATTTGTAGGCATTGTGCGCAAAATACGTTGATACGATTAATAACTCTTTGTTATCAATCGTACAGGCAATCGCCGTATTTTCAATACCTGAAAATTCTGGTAAAAGAACCTCTGAGAAAATTATATCTTCTCTAATAACGATTGCCGTTCGTTCGTTATTACCATTAATTACGTTGAATCCTTTAAATCTGAGGCACTTGTCAGCCTGTATGTTGATTTCTTGGATTAACGCAATGTCTGGAGAATATTCGCTTAAGAAGTCACGAAAAAACGTTCTCTTAATTTGACTCCGAATCGAATTTACATTGATAGTTACTACTTTTAATTTACCTATACCCATGTTAGTAATTGCTCGACTAATTTCATTTTCCTCTTAAACTCGTCTTTCTCATTTAAGATAGGCTGAATTGATTTGAGTTTTTGGAAAAGCACGTCTAGAGGCATTCCAAAGGTATCTTCGATACCTTTTTGCAATGGTTCGGCGCCCTTTTCATGCTGAGTCTTAGTCACTGCAATTGACGTCGTCTGGGTTTTATTTTGCCTTTTAACTATGTCGGCAAATGAAAACCCGGTTTGCACTTTCATAGCTGCCGGTCTTAATTCAGCCTTTCTTTCCTTGGCCTCCTGGATCTTTTTTACTGTTGGACATCCTCTGAAACTCGCCGGATGCCCAAATGTTTGGCAATTCACGCAGTACGGTTTGGTTTCCGAACTGTACGGAATCCTCTCGCACTTTCCCGGCTCATGCTGTTTGTCGCACTTCACACATCTAAAGTGCATGGCACAATTTCTTGCGACGTGGCCGTATCTTTGGCATCTGTGGCACTGTATTGTAGTCCTCTTCAGACCCTCCCAAGTGACCTTCTGCCTAAGCAGGAACTGGCATTCCCGGACTTTTCCAAGTTTGGTTTGGGGTGGAAATTTTATTACGAACGGCCCGAGCTTATAGCCCTTCTCCCTTGAAATGGGGGTTGAAAATCTTTTGGCTTCCAACCTTTCTACTTTTGTCTCCCTCCTGAGGCCTTCCTCCACTTCTTTTTCCTCAAACGAAGGGTGTATTCCCCTGAGCATTAAGCTCACACCCTTTTCACTCCTTGGAGTGTATGTGTGGGCTTCTACACCCAGGGTTTGGAGTTCTACAAAGAGCTCCTTTTGAATTTGTAGATCCGGACACTGTAAAACAGACTTCCTCCCTACATTTTTAATTTTAATGTCCGTGTGTTTTTTCTGTATCTCGCGTATATTCGCATTAAAAACCGAGATTGGAGGCACATGCTCCTTTTTCGTTTTTAAAGTTTTTTCGGTCCTTTTTACTGTCTTTACAGTCTTATTACCCTCCCCTATCTGCGAACGCATTGATTTAATCACTTCGTTCGCTTCCTTCAATTCCCTCCTAAGCCCTTTCATTTCCTCCTCTAATTTTCTATATAAATATAAATTTCGGGACGTACCTGTGTTACTATTATTATTATCCTGGGATGAAGGCGAAGACCTCCTTCTTTTACCAGTTACTGCTGTCCAAGCATCACTGTTCTCACCTCCGGTGCTCGTGTCGGAGGATGAGTCATCTTCCAATGACATTTCCTCCTCCTCTTCGTTGATTTGGCACTTCGTTGCCGATGATTTGAGTTCTGCGGCCCGTTGCCGTAGAACTTCATCAATGTCTATTTTCCCTCTATTAGAGACCCTTCTGGTCTCTAAATTCGCCATCACTTTCTCTTAAAATTTTTTTTTTTTTTCACAAATTCCAGACAAAGAATCGAAATGTCAAAATGACATGATATCCCGAAATGTCTATTAATATAAAACTTTCTAATCACAAATGCTTCCAATTCACAATTAAAGAACGAACAAACTTATGTTCTCGAATTGCACTCAAAGAAACGAAATGACTAAATGTCAAATTCGAATCCACAATCAAAATCAATGTCCAGGCAATGAATCACGAATTAACGACAATTACCAAACCTCGAACTGAACACTCGAAACGTCAAAAATGAAAATCGAATTCACGACCAGACATTTTCAAATATTATGTATTTTAATAATAACTTTGCAAAAATAATTTTTTATAAAGTGTCTCGTAAATGCTTCCAATTTAATATCAACGAACGAACAAACTTATGCTCACGAATTCCAATCAAAGCATCATTAACACCTGTTCTGAAGTTATTAAATGTACTGTTTGGTATTACTGTCGAGCACTATGTTTAGGTTAGACATCACTATTCGGGAACACCACCAATTATCAATTGATGATAGATGACCAATTATCAATTGATGACACTGCTCTTATAGCAAATATGCTAATATATCATCGTTCTATTTTATTGTACACATATATACGCATGTATGAACATAAATCGATCCACAATAGTAAAACTTAAAATCTGCGTTTAATTGAATATTCTATTTACTTTAGTATTTAACAAATTAATCTAAAAAGAATTCCGAAAGTTTAAATTGGATAGTAAGTTATGCAGTTATTGAAGAAAAATAATAAAAATATAATTAATATTTTTTTAATTATAAACGTATTTGCTGTTATTTGTATTGTTTAAAATAAGTAAAATACCATAGGTATACTATACGTACATAGAAATTTAAAGAATAAATTCATTTTACGAAGTGAATTTTCGTATTTAATTTCTAGGTTTTCGAACAAATCATTTATTCTGATTGTCGTAAGAGGCCGACAATCAGAATAAATGATTTGTTCGAAATAGTTAAAAGATAATTTTATTGAATTTCTTAAAGAAAATCCAATTCTAATAGTTTCTTAGAAATTGTTTTCATAAATTGAAAAAAATAGTTTTGTCACCAATAAATGGCGCAAATATTTCGCCTTTTTAGTAAATAAAGGTGTTTTCATCTTTTTGTTCTCAACATATTTGATATATTATTATACATTAACAAATATGAATCTTAGCTCTATGATTTAAAATATGTCCAAAAAGGATAACTGTTAAAAAAAACTCTAATTTTCCTTCACTTTTATTGATACTGGTAACTTTTTAATGGATATTTTCGTCTTTATTTCGCCGTTGGCCATTAAAAATAATACCGGTAACTTTAATGAATAATGGTGATTTCAATGAACACTGGTCACTATGTGGACACAAGTTAATTTGTATTGAATATTGTTGCTCTTGTTGTGGCATTGGTCACTTCCATAGTGGACGTGGTTTTCATTTAATGCATCTTAGTCACTTCTGTAGTCAACATTAGTATTAAATACCACATTGACTCGACTAAGCTAGTCAACCGTACAATTGTCTAGAAACAAATGTTCTTTGATATAATATTGACTTGTTTAGAATATCACATCTACCAATATTTTTTAGGCATAAAATAATTAAATACGATTCTTGAGTCTTTATACAACCAATTCCTAATAAATTAGCAGCAGTAACCGCTTTAATTATATCAATTGGAACATTAATAATTTTATCATTTCCATATGTATGTGTATATCCAGAAAACTATTGGAACGTTGGCTAGCATAGACGTATCAATGTGGGCTATATGGAATATAAATAAATACAATTACATATGTAGTATTTGAATAAAATATAATAAATTACCTTTCAGAGTTGAAATAAAATTTCTATGCTTTAAATGCCAAACATGCCTATTCTTCGAAATTGAATTGTAAACATTTCTCATAGAAAATTTCTTTCAGCGTCTGTTAATTTGAACATCAAACTGATATGGGATAATGCGATTGTTATCTTTGGCGTAACAGTCGACATAATATTAATTGTAATCAGATTAAAATGAATTGATTTAGGATAGAAATGAAGTTGATCAATTTTAATACATGTTGTATATATATATCGTCTTAAGGTTAATGCTTTTGTGTATTATACGAGCATATTAGAAAATATACCAAAAATGCAGATTTGCTAATCCATGGTTTTTTATTATTATAAATTCATTATATTCTTATCAAAAGCAATTTTACGAATGGATTATACGAGTACTTATAAAAGACATGTACATCGAGATAATCATGTTTGAAAACTAATTTTTTGACCAAGCCGAGACGAGACTATCATACACATATTCGTTTTTATTTATATTATTTAGCTTCGTATCGAAATCACGGGGTAATTTATTAAAAATTCTAATTTGAACATGTTATTTTCAGAACTGGGCGCTGCGACATATTTTTTAGTTTTTTGTTTACGGGTGGACATGTTTCTATCTGCGAAATACCCAAAGAAGTCAATGAAATGCACAATTCTAAAAAAGATTGTGGAGTGGGTTTTCCTTGAATATTTAGTATGAGTGTGATTACAAGCTTGAGATCCAATTATAACCAAATTTTGCGTAATTTAAAAAAACTAAATGAAGTTTCTTCTTTTTCAGTGGTAAATTATTGGTCTGTGGAGCGATGTGTTTCAACTTGAGTAGTACTCCTGATGGATGCAGAAGATAAGTTAATTTGTTTATACTAACATAACAAATTGATTAATTTCAGAATTTTTCGGCTTTTCCATCACAAATTCACACTGCTAGAGACAATCTGGGCAAAAGCTTACATAATGCACTCATCGTAACAATTCGCCTGTTTCCGTAAATATTTTAAAATATTGCTCTTTCAAGTATTTAGCCTCAAGAGCAACGACGACTGCGAATTGACGGCATAATGTAAGCGATTAATGGCATATGCATATGCTAAAATCTGCATAGTGCATCTCTTAAATTTCTGCCTAAACTCAACGATTTCAGTTGATATCCGTGGATTTTTTTAAATATTTTTCATTGCAAAATAGTACCATAATATCAGCTGGACATCGGCTTTGATGAAAGCAGTATTTTGATAGAGTTGCTATGCAAAATGTGGTGTTGCATTATCATTAATCGCTTCTGAAAATGTTCCATCCAATTACATGTCAATTTGTAGAAAGATCGTTTTGGTTATACACATATTTTTAACTAAAAAGGCTTTTAATCAAGTTGGTGTTGTAGGATAGAACATTTTCTTGGTTTGGTTAAAAAATGGGTTGGGGGCAAATATCTGCGAAGAGTGATGTTTGGGATATTTGAGGATGCCTGAAGTGAGCGGGAACGGATTTTCCGTGGATTTGAAAAAAAAAATTATATTTTTGCTTTGGTAAAATTCCAGTCACTCCTACACAAAAATAAAAAAACAGATTTGATATGGAATCCTTTGCCACAGGTCACGTATTCGCTGAGCTTCATTTTTCATTATTGGAAATCATCTGTTTGGATTCCCGTAAAATGTTTCCGCCACCAACATGACATTATACACGTAGTTAAATTTGTTTATAAGAAACTTAGATGTTAACACCTGTTCTGAAGTTATTAAATGTACTGTTTGGTATTACTGTCGAGCACTATGTTTAGGTTAGACATCACTATTCGGGAACACCACCAATTATCAATTGATGATAGATGACCAATTATCAATTGATGACACTGCTCTTATAGCAAATATGCTAATATATCATCGTTCTATTTTATTGTACACATATATACGTATGTATGAACATAAATCGATCCACAATAGTAAAACTTAAAATCTGCGTTTAATTGAATATTCTATTTACTGTAGTATTTAACAAATTAATCTATAAAGAATTCCTAAAGTTTAAATTAGATAGTAAGTTATGCAGTTATTGAAGAAAATAATAAAAATATAATTAATATTTTTTTAATTATAAACGTATTTGCTGTTATTTGTATTGTTTAAAAAAAGTAAAATACCATAGGTATACTATACGTACATAGAAATTTAAAGAATAAATTCATTTTACGAAGTGAATTTTCGTATTTAATTTCTAGGTTTTCGAACAAATCATTTATTCTGATTGTCGTAAGAGGCCGACAATCAGAATAAATGATTTGTTCGAAATAGTTAAAAGATAATTTTATTGAATTTCTTAAAGAAAATCCAATTCTAATAGTTTCTTAGAAATTGTTTTCATAAATTGAAAAAAATAGTTTTGTCACCAATAAATGGCGCAAATATTTCGCCTTTTTAGTAAATAAAGGTGTTTTCATCTTTT
Source organism: Atherix ibis (assembly GCA_958298945.1). Taxonomy (NCBI): domain Eukaryota; kingdom Metazoa; phylum Arthropoda; class Insecta; order Diptera; family Athericidae; genus Atherix; species Atherix ibis. Next base: position 301,748 of record OY282607.1, on the reverse strand, counting down.
TGTTCTCAACATATTTGATATATTATTATACATTAACAAATATGAATCTTAGCTCTATGATTTAAAATATGTCCAAAAAGGATAACTGTTAAAAAAAACTCTAATTTTCCTTCACTTTTATTGATACTGGTAACTTTTTAATGGATATTTTCGTCTTCATTTCGCCGTTGGCCATTAAAAATAATACCGGTAACTTTAATGAATAATGGTGATTTCAATGAACACTGGTCACTATGTGGACACAAGTTAATTTGTATTGAATATTGTTGCTCTCGTTGTGGCATTGGTCACTTCCATAGTGGACGTGGTTTTCATTTAATGCATCTTAGTCACTTCTGTAGTCAACATTAGTATTAAATACCACATTGACTCGACTAAGCTAGTCAACCGTACAATTGTCTAGAAACAAATGTTCTTTGATATAATATTGACTTGTTTAGAATATCACATCTACCAATATTTTTTAGGCATAAAATAATTAAATACGATTCTTGAGTCTTTATACAACCAATTCCTAATAAATTAGCAGCAGTAACCGCTTTAATTATATCAATTGGAACATTAATAATTTTATCATTTCCATATGTATGTGTATATCCAGAAAACTATTGGAACGTTGGCTAGCATAGACGTATCAATGTGGGCTATATGGAATATAAATAAATACAATTACATATGTAGTATTTGAATAAAATATAATAAATTACCTTTCAGAGTTGAAATAAAATTTCTATGCTTTAAATGCCAAACATGCCTATTCTTCGAAATTGAATTGTAAACATTTCTCATAAAAAATTTCTTTCAGCGTCTGTTAATTTGAACATCAAACTGATATGGGATAATGCGATTGTTATCTTTGGCGTAACAGTTGACATAATATTAATTGTAATCAGATTAAAATGAATTGATTTAGGATAGAAATGAAGTTGATCAATTTTAATACATGTTGTATATATATATCGTCTTAAGGTTAATGCTTTTGTGTATTATACGAGCATATTAGAAAATATACCAAAAATGCAGATTTGCTAATCCATGGTTTTTTATTATTATAAATTCATTATATTCTTATCAAAAGCAATTTTACGAATGGATTATACGAGTACTTATAAAAGACATGTACATCGAGATAATCATGTTTGAAAACTAATTTTTTGACCAAGCCGAGACGAGACTATCATACACATATTCGTTTTTATTTATATTATTTAGCTTCGTATCGAAATCACGGGGTTATTTATTAAAAATTCTAATTTGAACATGTTATTTTCAGAACTGGGCGCTGCGACATATTTTTTAGTTTTTTGTTTACGGGTGGACATGTTTCTATCTGCGAAATACCCAAAGAAGTCAATGAAATGCACAATTCTAAAAAAGATTGTGGAGTGGGTTTTCCTTGAATATTTAGTATGAGTGTGATTACAAGCTTGAGATCCAATTATAACCAAATTTTGCGTAATTTAAAAAAACTAAATGAAGTTTCTTCTTTTTCAGTGGTAAATTATTGGTCTGTGGAGCGATGTGTTTCAACTTGAGTAGTACTCCTGATGGATGCAGAAGATAAGTTAATTTGTTTATACTAACATAACAAATTGATTAATTTCAGAATTTTTCGGCTTTTCCATCACAAATTCACACTGCTAGAGACAATCTGGGCAAAAGCTTACATAATGCACTCATCGTAACAATTCGCCTGTTTCCGTAAATATTTTAAAATATTGCTCTTTCAAGTATTTAGCCTCAAGAGCAACGACAACTGCGAATTGACGGCATAATGTAAGCGATTAATGACATATGCATATGCTAAAATCTGCATAGTGCATCTCTTAAATTTCTGCCTAAACTCAACGATTTCAGTTGATATCCGTGGATTTTTTTAAATATTTTTCATTGCAAAATAGTACCATAATATCAGCTGGACATCGGCTTTGATGAAAGCAGTATTTTGATAGAGTTGCTATGCAAAATGTGGTGTTGCATTATCATTAATCGCTTCTGAAAATGTTCCATCCAATTACATGTCAATTTGTAGAAAGATCGTTTTGGTTATACACATATTTTTAACTAAAAAGGCTTTTAATCAAGTTGGTGTTGTAGGATAGAACATTTTCTTGGTTTGGTTAAAAAATGGGTTGGGGGCAAATATCTGCGAAGAGTGATGTTTGGGATATTTGAGGATGCCTGAAGTGAGCGGGAACGGATTTTCCGTGGATTTGAAAAAAAAATTATATTTTTGCTTTGGTAAAATTCCAGTCACTCCTACACAAAAATAAAAAAAACAGATTTGATATGGAATCCTTTGCCGCAGGTCACGTATTCGCTGAGCTTCATTTTTCATTATTGGAAATCATCTGTTTGGATTCCCGTAAAATGTTTCCGCCACCAACATGACATTATAGTTAAATTTGTTTATAAGAAACTTAGATGTTAACACCTGTTCTGAAGTTATTAAATGTACTGTTTGGTATTACTGTCGAGCACTATGTTTAGGTTAGACATCACTATTCGGGAACACCACCAATTATCAATTGATGATAGATGACCAATTATCAATTGATGACACTGCTCTTATAGCAAATATGCTAATATATCATCGTTCTATTTTATTGTACACATATATACGCATGTATGAACATAAATCGATCCACAATAGTAAAACTTAAAATCTGCGTTTAATTGAATATTCTATTTACTGTAGTATTTAACAAATTAATCTATAAAGAATTCCTAAAGTTTAAATTAGATAGTAAGTTATGCAGTTATTGAAGAAAATAATAAAAATATAATTAATATTTTTTTAATTATAAACGTATTTGCTGTTATTTGTATTGTTTAAAATAAGTAAAATACCATAGGTATACTATACGTACATAGAAATTTAAAGAATAAATTCATTTTACGAAGTGAATTTTCGTATTTAATTTCTAGGTTTTCGAACAAATCATTTATTCTGATTGTCGTAAGAGGCCGACAATCAGAATAAATGATTTGTTCGAAATAGTTAAAAGATAATTTTATTGAATTTCTTAAAGAAAATCCAATTCTAATAGTTTCTTAGAAATTGTTTTCATAAATTGAAAAAAATAGTTTTGTCACCAATAAATGGCGCAAATATTTCGCCTTTTTAGTAAATAAAGGTGTTTTCATCTTTTTGTTCTCAACATATTTGATATATTATTATACATTAACAAATATGAATCTTAGCTCTATGATTTAAAATATGTCCAAAAAGGATAACTGTTAAAAAAAACTCTAATTTTCCTTCACTTTTATTGATACTGGTAACTTTTTAATGGATATTTTCGTCTTCATTTCGCCGTTGGCCATTAAAAATAATACCGGTCACTTTAATGAATAATGGTGATTTCAATGAACACTGGTCACTATGTGGACACAAGTTAATTTGTATTGAATATTGTTGCTCTCGTTGTGGCATTGGTCACTTCCATAGTGGACGTGGTTTTCATTTAATGCATCTTAGTCACTTCTGTAGTCAACATTAGTATTAAATACCACATTGACTCGACTAAGCTAGTCAACCGTACAATTGTCTAGAAACAAATGTTCTTTGATATAATATTGACTTGTTTAGAATATCACATCTACCAATATTTTTTAGGCATAAAATAATTAAATACGATTCTTGAGTCTTTATACAACCAATTCCTAATAAATTAGCAGCAGTAACCGCTTTAATTATATCAATTGGAACATTAATAATTTTATCATTTCCATATGTATGTGTATATCCAGAAAACTATTGGAACGTTGGCTAGCATAGACGTATCAATGTGGGCTATATGGAATATAAATAAATACAATTACATATGTAGTATTTGAATAAAATATAATAAATTACCTTTCAGAGTTGAAATAAAATTTCTATGCTTTAAATGCCAAACATGCCTATTCTTCGAAATTGAATTGTAAACATTTCTCATAAAAAATTTCTTTCAGTGTCTGTTAATTTGAACATCAAACTGATATGGGATAATGCGATTGTTATCTTTGGCGTAACAGTCGACATAATATTAATTGTAATCAGATTAAAATGAATTGATTTAGGATAGAAATGAAGTTGATCAATTTTAATACATGTTGTATATATATATCGTCTTAAGGTTAATGCTTTTGTGTATTATACGAGCATATTAGAAAATATACCAAAAATGCAGATTTGCTAATCCATGGTTTTTTATTATTATAAATTCATTATATTCTTATCAAAAGCAATTTTACGAATGGATTATACGAGTACTTATAAAAGACATGTACATCGAGATAATCATGTTTGAAAACTAATTTTTTGACCAAGCCGAGACGAGACTATCATACACATATTCGTTTTTATTTATATTATTTAGCTTCGTATCGAAATCACGGGGTAATTTATTAAAAATTCTAATTTGAACATGTTATTTTCAGAACTGGGCGCTGCGACATATTTTTTAGTTTTTTGTTTACGGGTGGACATGTTTCTATCTGCGAAATACCCAAAGAAGTCAATGAAATGCACAATTCTTAAAAAGATTGTGGAGTGGGTTTTCCTTGAATATTTAGTATGAGTGTGATTACAAGCTTGAGGTCCAATTATAACCAAATTTTGCGTAATTTAAAAAAACTAAATGAAGTTTCTTCTTTTTCAGTGGTAAATTATTGGTCTGTGGAGCGATGTGTTTCAACTTGAGTAGTACTCCTGATGGATGCAGAAGATAAGTTAATTTGTTTATACTAACATAACAAATTGATTAATTTCAGAATTTTTCGGCTTTTCCATCACAAATTCACACTGCTAGAGACAATCTGGGCAAAAGCTTACATAATGCACTCATCGTAACAATTCGCCTGTTTCCGTAAATATTTTAAAATATTGCTCTTTCAAGTATTTAGCCTCAAGAGCAACGACGACTGCGAATTGACGGCATAATGTAAGCGATTAATGGCATATGCATATGCTAAAATCTGCATAGTGCATCTCTTAAATTTCTGCCTAAACTCAACGATTTCAGTTGATATCCGTGGATTTTTTTAAATATTTTTCATTGCAAAATAGTACCATAATATCAGCTGGACATCGGCTTTGATGAAAGCAGTATTTTGATAGAGTTGCTATGCAAAATGTGGTGTTGCATTATCATTAATCGCTTCTGAAAATGTTCCATCCAATTACATGTCAATTTGTAGAAAGATCGTTTTGGTTATACACATATTTTTAACTAAAAAGGCTTTTAATCAAGTTGGTGTTGTAGGATAGAACATTTTCTTGGTTTGGTTAAAAAATGGGTTGGGGGCAAATATCTGCGAAGAGTGATGTTTGGGATATTTGAGGATGCCTGAAGTGAGCGGGAACGGATTTTCCGTGGATTTGAAAAAAAAATTATATTTTTGCTTTGGTAAAATTCCAGTCACTCCTACACAAAAATAAAAAAACAGATTTGATATGGAATCCTTTGCCACAGGTCACGTATTCGCTGAGCTTCATTTTTCATTATTGGAAATCATCTGTTTGGATTCCCGTAAAATGTTTCCGCCACCAACATGACATTATAGTTAAATTTGTTTATAAGAAACTTAGATGTTAACACCTGTTCTGAAGTTATTAAATGTACTGTTTGGTATTACTGTCGAGCACTATGTTTAGGTTAGACATCACTATTCGGGAACACCACCAATTATCAATTGATGATAGATGACCAATTATCAATTGATGACACTGCTCTTATAGCAAATATGCTAATATATCATCGTTCTATTTTATTGTACACATATATACGCATGTATGAACATAAATCGATCCACAATAGTAAAACTTAAAATCTGCGTTTAATTGAATATTCTATTTACTGTAGTATTTAACAAATTAATCTATAAAGAATTCCTAAAGTTTAAATTAGATAGTAAGTTATGCAGTTATTGAAGAAAATAATAAAAATATAATTAATATTTTTTTAATTATAAACGTATTTACTGTTATTTGTATTGTTTAAAATAAGTAAAATACCATAGGTATACTATACGTACATAGAAATTTAAAGAATAAATTCATTTTACGAAGTGAATTTTCGTATTTAATTTCTAGGTTTTCGAACAAATCATTTATTCTGATTGTCGTAAGAGGCCGACAATCAGAATAAATGATTTGTTCGAAATAGTTAAAAGATAATTTTATTGAATTTCTTAAAGAAAATCCAATTCTAATAGTTTCTTAGAAATTGTTTTCATAAATTGAAAAAAATAGTTTTGTCACCAATAAATGGCGCAAATATTTCGCCTTTTTAGTAAATAAAGGTGTTTTCATCTTTTTGTTCTCAACATATTTGATATATTATTATACATTAACAAATATGAATCTTAGCTCTATGATTTAAAATATGTCCAAAAAGGATAACTGTTAAAAAAAACTCTAATTTTCCTTCACTTTTATTGATACTGGTAACCTTTTAATGGATATTTTCGTCTTCATTTCGCCGTTGGCCATTAAAAATAATACCGGTCACTTTAATGAATAATGGTGATTTCAATGAACACTGGTCACTATGTGGACACAAGTTAATTTGTATTGAATATTGTTGCTCTCGTTGTGGCATTGGTCACTTCCATAGTGGACGTGGTTTTCATTTAATGCATCTTAGTCACTTCTGTAGTCAACATTAGTATTAAATACCACATTGACTCGACTAAGCTAGTCAACCGTACAATTGTCTAGAAACAAATGTTCTTTGATATAATATTGACTTGTTTAGAATATCACATCTACCAATATTTTTTAGGCATAAAATAATTAAATACGATTCTTGAGTCTTTATACAACCAATTCCTAATAAATTAGCAGCAGTAACCGCTTTAATTATATCAATTGGAACATTAATAATTTTATCATTTCCATATGTATGTGTATATCCAGAAAACTCTTGGAACGTTGGCTAGCATAGACGTATCAATGTGGGCTATATGGAATATAAATAAATACAATTACATATGTAGTATTTGAATAAAATATAATAAATTACCTTTCAGAGTTGAAATAAAATTTCTATGCTTTAAATGCCAAACATGCCTATTCTTCGAAATTGAATTGCAAACATTTCTCATAAAAAATTTCTTTCAGCGTCTGTTAATTTGAACATCAAACTGATATGGGATAATGCGATTGTTATCTTTGGCGTAACAGTCGACATAATATTAATTGTAATCAGATTAAAATGAATTGATTTAGGATAGAAATGAAGTTGATCAATTTTAATACATGTTGTATATATATATCGTCTTAAGGTTAATGCTTTTGTGTATTATACGAGCATATTAGAAAATATACCAAAAATGCAGATTTGCTAATCCATGGTTTTTTATTATTATAAATTCATTATATTCTTATCAAAAGCAATTTTACGAATGGATTATACGAGTACTTATAAAAGACATGTACATCGAGATAATCATGTTTGAAAACTAATTTTTTGACCAAGCCGAGACGAGACTATCATACACATATTCGTTTTTATTTATATTATTTAGCTTCGTATCGAAATCACGGGGTAATTTATTAAAAATTCTAATTTGAACATGTTATTTTCAGAACTGGGCGCTGCGACATATTTTTTAGTTTTTTGTTTACGGGTGGACATGTTTCTATCTGCGAAATACCCAAAGAAGTCAATGAAATGCACAATTCTAAAAAAGATATTGGAGTGGGTTTTCCTTGAATATTTAGTATGAGTGTGATTACAAGCTTGAGATCCAATTATAACCAAATTTTGCGTAATTTAAAAAAACTAAATGAAGTTTCTTCTTTTTCAGTGGTAAATTATTGGTCTGTGGAGCGATGTGTTTCAACTTGAGTAGTACTCCTGATGGATGCAGAAGATAAGTTAATTTGTTTATACTAACATAACAAATTGATTAATTTCAGAATTTTTCGGCTTTTCCATCACAAATTCACACTGCTAGAGACAATCTGGGCAAAAGCTTACATAATGCACTCATCGTAACAATTCGCCTGTTTCCGTAAATATTTTAAAATATTGCTCTTTCAAGTATTTAGCCTCAAGAGCAACGACGACTGCGAATTGACGGCATAATGTAAGCGATTAATGGCATATGCATATGCTAAAATCTGCATAGTGCATCTCTTAAATTTCTGCCTAAACTCAACGATTTCAGTTGATATCCGTGGATTTTTTTAAATATTTTTCATTGCAAAATAGTACCATAATATCAGCTGGACATCGGCTTTGATGAAAGCAGTATTTTGATAGAGTTGCTATGCAAAATGTGGTGTTGCATTATCATTAATCGCTTCTGAAAATGTTCCATCCAATTACATGTCAATTTGTAGAAAGATCGTTTTGGTTATACACATATTTTTAACTAAAAAGGCTTTTAATCAAGTTGGTGTTGTAGGATAGAACATTTTCTTGGTTTGGTTAAAAAATGGGTTGGGGGCAAATATCTGCGAAGAGTGATGTTTGGGATATTTGAGGATGCCTGAAGTGAGCGGGAACGGATTTTCCGTGGATTTGAAAAAAAAATTATATTTTTGCTTTGGTAAAATTCCAGTCACTCCTACACAAAAATAAAAAAACAGATTTGATATGGAATCCTTTGCCACAGGTCACGTATTCGCTGAGCTTCATTTTTCATTATTGGAAATCATCTGTTTGGATTCCCGTAAAATGTTTCCGCCACCAACATGACATTATAGTTAAATTTGTTTATAAGAAACTTAGATGTTAACACCTGTTCTGAAGTTATTAAATGTACTGTTTGGTATTACTGTCGAGCACTATGTTTAGGTTAGACATCACTATTCGGGAACACCACCAATTATCAATTGATGATAGATGACCAATTATCAATTGATGACACTGCTCTTATAGCAAATATGCTAATATATCATCGTTCTATTTTATTGTACACATATATACGCATGTATGAACATAAATCGATCCACAATAGTAAAACTTAAAATCTGCGTTTAATTGAATATTCTATTTACTGTAGTATTTAACAAATTAATCTATAAAGAATTCCTAAAGTTTAAATTAGATAGTAAGTTATGCAGTTATTGAAGAAAATAATAAAAATATAATTAATATTTTTTTAATTATAAACGTATTTACTGTTATTTGTATTGTTTAAAATAAGTAAAATACCATAGGTATACTATACGTACATAGAAATTTAAAGAATAAATTCATTTTACGAAGTGAATTTTCGTATTTAATTTCTAGGTTTTCGAACAAATCATTTATTCTGATTGTCGTAAGAGGCCGACAATCAGAATAAATGATTTGTTCGAAATAGTTAAAAGATAATTTTATTGAATTTCTTAAAGAAAATCCAATTCTAATAGTTTCTTAGAAATTGTTTTCATAAATTGAAAAAAATAGTTTTGTCACCAATAAATGGCGCAAATATTTCGCCTTTTTAGTAAATAAAGGTGTTTTCATCTTTTTGTTCTCAACATATTTGATATATTATTATACATTAACAAATATGAATCTTAGCTCTATGATTTAAAATATGTCCAAAAAGGATAACTGTTAAAAAAAACTCTAATTTTCCTTCACTTTTATTGATACTGGTAACCTTTTAATGGATATTTTCGTCTTCATTTCGCCGTTGGCCATTAAAAATAATACCGGTCACTTTAATGAATAATGGTGATTTCAATGAACACTGGTCACTATGTGGACACAAGTTAATTTGTATTGAATATTGTTGCTCTCGTTGTGGCATTGGTCACTTCCATAGTGGACGTGGTTTTCATTTAATGCATCTTAGTCACTTCTGTAGTCAACATTAGTATTAAATACCACATTGACTCGACTAAGCTAGTCAACCGTACAATTGTCTAGAAACAAATGTTCTTTGATATAATATTGACTTGTTTAGAATATCACATCTACCAATATTTTTTAGGCATAAAATAATTAAATACGATTCTTGAGTCTTTATACAACCAATTCCTAATAAATTAGCAGCAGTAACCGCTTTAATTATATCAATTGGAACATTAATAATTTTATCATTTCCATATGTATGTGTATATCCAGAAAACTCTTGGAACGTTGGCTAGCATAGACGTATCAATGTGGGCTATATGGAATATAAATAAATACAATTACATATGTAGTATTTGAATAAAATATAATAAATTACCTTTCAGAGTTGAAATAAAATTTCTATGCTTTAAATGCCAAACATGCCTATTCTTCGAAATTGAATTGCAAACATTTCTCATAAAAAATTTCTTTCAGCGTCTGTTAATTTGAACATCAAACTGATATGGGATAATGCGATTGTTATCTTTGGCGTAACAGTCGACATAATATTAATTGTAATCAGATTAAAATGAATTGATTTAGGATAGAAATGAAGTTGATCAATTTTAATACATGTTGTATATATATATCGTCTTAAGGTTAATGCTTTTGTGTATTATACGAGCATATTAGAAAATATACCAAAAATGCAGATTTGCTAATCCATGGTTTTTTATTATTATAAATTCATTATATTCTTATCAAAAGCAATTTTACGAATGGATTATACGAGTACTTATAAAAGACATGTACATCGAGATAATCATGTTTGAAAACTAATTTTTTGACCAAGCCGAGACGAGACTATCATACACATATTCGTTTTTATTTATATTATTTAGCTTCGTATCGAAATCACGGGGTAATTTATTAAAAATTCTAATTTGAACATGTTATTTTCAGAACTGGGCGCTGCGACATATTTTTTAGTTTTTTGTTTACGGGTGGACATGTTTCTATCTGCGAAATACCCAAAGAAGTCAATGAAATGCACAATTCTAAAAAAGATATTGGAGTGGGTTTTCCTTGAATATTTAGTATGAGTGTGATTACAAGCTTGAGATCCAATTATAACCAAATTTTGCGTAATTTAAAAAAACTAAATGAAGTTTCTTCTTTTTCAGTGGTAAATTATTGGTCTGTGGAGCGATGTGTTTCAACTTGAGTAGTACTCCTGATGGATGCAGAAGATAAGTTAATTTGTTTATACTAACATAACAAATTGATTAATTTCAGAATTTTTCGGCTTTTCCATCACAAATTCACACTGCTAGAGACAATCTGGGCAAAAGCTTACATAATGCACTCATCGTAACAATTCGCCTGTTTCCGTAAATATTTTAAAATATTGCTCTTTCAAGTATTTAGCCTCAAGAGCAACGACGACTGCGAATTGACGGCATAATGTAAGCGATTAATGGCATATGCATATGCTAAAATCTGCATAGTGCATCTCTTAAATTTCTGCCTAAACTCAACGATTTCAGTTGATATCCGTGGATTTTTTTAAATATTTTTCATTGCAAAATAGTACCATAATATCAGCTGGACATCGGCTTTGATGAAAGCAGTATTTTGATAGAGTTGCTATGCAAAATGTGGTGTTGCATTATCATTAATCGCTTCTGAAAATGTTCCATCCAATTACATGTCAATTTGTAGAAAGATCGTTTTGGTTATACACATATTTTTAACTAAAAAGGCTTTTAATCAAGTTGGTGTTGTAGGATAGAACATTTTCTTGGTTTGGTTAAAAAATGGGTTGGGGGCAAATATCTGCGAAGAGTGATGTTTGGGATATTTGAGGATGCCTGAAGTGAGCGGGAACGGATTTTCCGTGGATTTGAAAAAAAAATTATATTTTTGCTTTGGTAAAATTCCAGTCACTCCTACACAAAAATAAAAAAACAGATTTGATATGGAATCCTTTGCCACAGGTCACGTATTCGCTGAGCTTCATTTTTCATTATTGGAAATCATCTGTTTGGATTCCCGTAAAATGTTTCCGCCACCAACATGACATTATAGTTAAATTTGTTTATAAGAAACTTAGATGTTAACACCTGTTCTGAAGTTATTAAATGTACTGTTTGGTATTACTGTCGAGCACTATGTTTAGGTTAGACATCACTATTCGGGAACACCACCAATTATCAATTGATGATAGATGACCAATTATCAATTGATGACACTGCTCTTATAGCAAATATGCTAATATATCATCGTTCTATTTTATTGTACACATATATACGCATGTATGAACATAAATCGATCCACAATAGTAAAACTTAAAATCTGCGTTTAATTGAATATTCTATTTACTGTAGTATTTAACAAATTAATCTATAAAGAATTCCTAAAGTTTAAATTAGATAGTAAGTTATGCAGTTATTGAAGAAAATAATAAAAATATAATTAATATTTTTTTAATTATAAACGTATTTGCTGTTATTTGTATTGTTTAAAATAAGTAAAATACCATAGGTATACTATACGTACATAGAAATTTAAAGAATAAATTCATTTTACGAAGTGAATTTTCGTATTTAATTTCTAGGTTTTCGAACAAATCATTTATTCTGATTGTCGTAAGAGGCCGACAATCAGAATAAATGATTTGTTCGAAATAGTTAAAAGATAATTTTATTGAATTTCTTAAAGAAAATCCAATTCTAATAGTTTCTTAGAAATTGTTTTCATAAATTGAAAAAAATAGTTTTGTCACCAATAAATGGCGCAAATATTTCGCCTTTTTAGTAAATAAAGGTGTTTTCATCTTTTTGTTCTCAACATATTTGATATATTATTATACATTAACAAATATGAATCTTAGCTCTATGATTTAAAATATGTCCAAAAAGGATAACTGTTAAAAAAAACTCTAATTTTCCTTCACTTTTATTGATACTGGTAACCTTTTAATGGATATTTTCGTCTTCATTTCGCCGTTGGCCATTAAAAATAATACCGGTAACTTTAATGAATAATGGTGATTTCAATGAACACTGGTCACTATGTGGACACAAGTTAATTTGTATTGAATATTGTTGCTCTCGTTGTGGCATTGGTCACTTCCATAGTGGACGTGGTTTTCATTTAATGCATCTTAGTCACTTCTGTAGTCAACATTAGTATTAAATACCACATTGACTCGACTAAGCTAGTCAACCGTACAATTGTCTAGAAACAAATGTTCTTTGATATAATATTGACTTGTTTAGAATATCACATCTACCAATATTTTTTAGGCATAAAATAATTAAATACGATTCTTGAGTCTTTATACAACCAATTCCTAATAAATTAGCAGCAGTAACCGCTTTAATTATATCAATTGGAACATTAATAATTTTATCATTTCCATATGTATGTGTATATCCAGAAAACTATTGGAACGTTGGCTAGCATAGACGTATCAATGTGGGCTATATGGAATATAAATAAATACAATTACATATGTAGTATTTGAATAAAATATAATAAATTACCTTTCAGAGTTGAAATAAAATTTCTATGCTTTAAATGCCAAACATGCCTATTCTTCGAAATTGAATTGTAAACATTTCTCATAGAAAATTTCTTTCAGCGTCTGTTAATTTGAACATCAAACTGATATGGGATAATGCGATTGTTATCTTTGGCGTAACAGTCGACATAATATTAATTGTAATCAGATTAAAATGAATTGATTTAGGATAGAAATGAAGTTGATCAATTTTAATACATGTTGTATATATATATCGTCTTAAGGTTAATGCTTTTGTGTATTATACGAGCATATTAGAAAATATACCAAAAATGCAGATTTGCTAATCCATGGTTTTTTATTATTATAAATTCATTATATTCTTATCAAAAGCAATTTTACGAATGGATTATACGAGTACTTATAAAAGACATGTACATCGAGATAATCATGTTTGAAAACTAATTTTTTGACCAAGCCGAGACGAGACTATCATACACATATTCGTTTTTATTTATATTATTTAGCTTCGTATCGAAATCACGGGGTAATTTATTAAAAATTCTAATTTGAACATGTTATTTTCAGAACTGGGCGCTGCGACATATTTTTTAGTTTTTTGTTTACGGGTGGACATGTTTCTATCTGCGAAATACCCAAAGAAGTCAATGAAATGCACAATTCTAAAAAAGATATTGGAGTGGGTTTTCCTTGAATATTTAGTATGAGTGTGATTACAAGCTTGAGATCCAATTATAACCAAATTTTGCGTAATTTAAAAAAACTAAATGAAGTTTCTTCTTTTTCAGTGGTAAATTATTGGTCTGTGGAGCGATGTGTTTCAACTTGAGTAGTACTCCTGATGGATGCAGAAGATAAGTTAATTTGTTTATACTAACATAACAAATTGATTAATTTCAGAATTTTTCGGCTTTTCCATCACAAATTCACACTGCTAGAGACAATCTGGGCAAAAGCTTACATAATGCACTCATCGTAACAATTCGCCTGTTTCCGTAAATATTTTAAAATATTGCTCTTTCAAGTATTTAGCCTCAAGAGCAACGACGGCTGCGAATTGACGACATAATGTAAGCGATTAATGACATATGCATATGCTAAAATCTGCATAGTGCATCTCTTAAATTTCTGCCTAAACTCAACGATTTCAGTTGATATCCGTGGATTTTTTTAAATATTTTTCATTGCAAAATAGTACCATAATATCAGCTGGACATCGGCTTTGATGAAAGCAGTATTTTGATAGAGTTGCTATGCAAAATGTGGTGTTGCATTAGCATTAATCGCTTCTGAAAATGTTCCATCCAATTACATGTCAATTTGTAGAAAGATCGTTTTGGTTATACACATATTTTTAACTAAAAAGGCTTTTAATCAAGTTGGTGTTGTAGGATAGAACATTTTCTTGGTTTGGTTTAAAAATGGGTTGGGGGCAAATATCTGCGGAGAGTGATGTTTGTGGATATTTGCGGATGCCTGAAGTGAGCGGGAACGGATTTTCCGTGGATTTGAAAAAAAAATTATATTTTCGCTTTGATAAAATTCCAGTCACTCCTACATAAAAATAAAAAAAACAGATTTGATATGGAATCCTTTGCCACAGGTCACGTATTCGCTGAGCTTCATTTTTCATTATTGGAAATCATCTATTTGTCTTCCCGTAAAATGTTTCCGCCACCAACATGACATTATAGTTGAATTTGTTTATAAGAAACTTAGATGTTAACACCTGTTCTGAAGTTATTAAATGTACTGTTTGGTATTACTGTCGAGCACTATGTTTAGGTTAGACATCACTATTCGGGAACACCACCAATTATCAATTGATGATAGATGACCAATTATCAATTGATGACACTGCTCTTATAGCAAATATGCTAATATATCATCGTTCTATTTTATTGTACACATATATATGCATGTATGAACATAAATCGATCCACAATAGTAAAACTTAAAATCTGCGTTTAATTGAATATTCTATTTACTTTAGTATTTAACAAATTAATCTATAAAGAGTTCCTAAAGTTTAAATTAGATCGTAAGTTATGCAGTTATTGAAAAAAAATAATAAAAATATAATTAATATTTTTTTAATTATAAACGTATTTGCTGTTATTTGTATTGTTTAAAATAAGTAAAATACCGTAGGTATACTAGACGTACATAGAAATTTAAAGAATAAATTCATTTTACGAAGTGAATTTTCGTATTTAATTTCTAGATGACAATTTATTTAGAACAGAACAAATGTGTATGAATATATTTGAAGAAGAACATTTTCTTCCAGTAAATAGTTACAATGATAATGCTTCCCTACTATAGAACTCAATAATAAATTTAATAAACATCGAGATAATCATGTTTGAAAACTAATTTTTTGACCAAGCCGAGACGAGACTATCATAGACATATTCGTTTTTATTTACATTATTTAGCTTCGTATCGAAATCACGCTGTGATTTATTAAAAACTCTTATTTGAACATGTTATTTTCAGAACTGGGCGCTGCGACATATTTTTTAGTTTTTTGTTTACGGGTGGACATGTTTCTATCTGCGAAATACACAAAGAAGTCAATGAAATGCACAATTCTAAAAAAGATTTTGGAGTAGGTTTTCCTTGAATATTTAGTATGAGTGTGATTACAAGCTTGAGATCCAATTATAACCAAATTTTGCGTAATTTAAAAAAACTAAATGAAGTTTCTTCTTTTTCAGTGGTAAATTATTGATCTGTGGAGCGATGTGTTTCAACTTGAGTAGTACTCCTGATGGATGCAGAAGATAAGTTAATTTGTTTATACTAACATAACAAATTGATTAATTTCAGAATTTTTCGGCTTTTCCATCACAAATTCACACTGCTAGAGACAATCTGGGCAAAAGCTTACATAAGCACTCATCGTAACAATTCGCCTGTTTCCGTAAATATTTTAAAATATTGCTCTTTCAAGTATTTAGCTTCAAGAGCAACGACGACTGCGAATTGACGACATAATGTAAGCGATTAATGACATATGCATATGCTAAAATCTGCATAGTGCATCTCTTAAATTTCTGCCTAAACTCAACGATTTCAGTAGATATCCGTGGATTTTTTTAAATATTTTTCATTGCAAAATAGTACTATAACGCCGCGGGATGACGTGCCGAGTAGCGTACTATGTAAGGACGGAAACGAAATGGAACAGTTGGAATAGAACGATGAGAATGAGGCAGATAAACGAATAAACTGGAGATGGGTCATGCTGACAGAGACTATAGAGAAGAAGTCGTGTTGAGAAGTTAAGAGAAATACCTACATATTGAAGAAGTGATTAACATTTAGAGAAAATAAAGACAATTTTAAAAGTATTAGTAAAAGATTTATTTATTAGTTAAAGATCAGAAGTGGGATACGAAGCGACACAGGGTTGAATCTCAGAACAAGTTGCGAATTGTTTTTAAAAAAAAAAAAAAAAAAAAAAAAAAAAAAAAAAAAAAAAAAAAACAATAAAGCAGGTACAATATGGGAATTGTTGTGATCGTACATTGGTAACTGGCATATAAAAGTATATATGGAAGAAATTATTAATTATTGGACATATCTGGGGAATATTTCTGTATTTGTGTAAGAATACAGAATAGGTATATAAGTTTGTGTTGAACATATTTATTTGGGATTGTGTATGTTTTATTCAGAAAGTGTAATTAATATACATGATTGAAAGAAATTATCAAATTATAAAATGGATTAAATTATTAATGAATATTTGTTTTGTTTTAGATATAACTATAGAAAAAATGAATAGTATGAGCGTAAAACAACTAAAAGAGGAATTAAAAACAAAACAGTTGCCGATCACTGGAGCTAAAGCACAGTTAATCAAAAGATTGATAAGATGTGATCGGGAGAATAATAAAGAATATTCTCGGATAGAACAAGAACACAACGAAAATAATTTAGAGATAGAACAACTTGATCAGACCAACACTGAGGAGGAACAATCGTTACATTCCTTAATTATGGAAACACCTCCAAATGTTGTAACGACGGAATTGCTGTTAATTCAAAAAGAAAAAGAATTAATTAGCAAGGAGAAAGAACTATTAAAAAAAGAAAAAGAGTTAATGGAAAAAATTAAAAATTTCGAATTAACACAAACAAATCATAGCGAAGCAGGGCCTATTCAATCAAATTGTTCTAGAAAATTGAATTACAGTATCAAAGAAATGTCGGATGCGCTGCCCATATTTCACCCAGGGGAAATAACATCGTTGTCAGCGACTGTTTGGGTGAATCGAGTCAATAATTTACAAAATTTATACAATTGGGATAAGAAGGCCTTAATGATGGCGGTTGCATCCAAAATGCATGGTCCAGCCAGATATTGGTGGGACACGCAAGAGGTTACTATGGAATGGGATCAAGTAATGGAGGAGTTGAAAAATAATTTCCCTTCACAATACAACGAAATGGAGGTTCACAAACAATTATCCCGTAGAACACGAAAACCACATGAATCGATGGAAAATTATTGTTTTGAAATGAACATGATTGGGAAGAAAATTAATCTAAGTAATGATACAATTATTCAATATATTTTAACTGGAATAAATGATACTCAAATGAGTGTTATTTTGTCAACGGGAAATTTCAAAACCATTGCTGAATTGATAGAAAAAGCCAAATGGATCGTAAATATACGAACAAATTTGCATCGTAAAACTATGGAAGGGAATATTTGGCACAACAGGCAAAATAGACCAGTAGTGACAAATATGAATAATGTGCAAGGACCATCAACTATGAAAACAAGAAATTCTAATAGCAATATTAAGTGTTATATTTGTCATAAAATGGGACATTATGCCCGTGACTGTAATGAAAGAAGAAAAAGGCAATGGGTAGATAATAAAGACAATAAAAATCGTGCAGCATATTCAGAAACAGTAGGAGAAAGTAAATTAAATGAGAAAAAATTTCGTGTTAATAGAATAACAAAAACAGGTTGTTATCATAAAATTATCACGATTAATGAAAAACAATATGTAGCACTACTGGATTCTGGAAGCGAGAAAACGATTATTGCGGAAACAATAGCTTAAGAAATTGGAATGCCAATCATGAAAAAGAATATTTTGTTACATGGATTTGGAGGGGGAAATTGTCAAACAATTGGAAATATGGATTGTATTTTGCACATAGATGGAGCAGAATTTAATGTACAAGCAGTAATTGTTGATGGTAAATATCTTGTCGAAGCGGTATTGATTGGTAGAGACGTTCTGGATGTACCTGAATGTAAATTAGTTAAAAAAGGATTCAATTTTACGATAGAACGGGTAGAAAATACAAAATATGATAGTGTAAATAATGTACAAATATCAAATCAATTAGTACAATCTAATCAGTATAGAGCTATCATGAATGCCGATCTCGAAAACAATGACATCAATAATGAAAATGAAAAACGATTACTTTCATTGTTAAATACTTATCGTAAATGTATTGCATTACATAAACATGAATTAGGTTGCACTTCACTAACTACGATGGAAATACATCTGATTAAAGAAGAACCAATTACGTCTCGACCATATAAAGTACCATATGCTAAAAGGGAAATACTTACCAAGATAATCACAGAATTATTAGATTGCGGATTAATTCAAGAATCAAAATCGGAATATGCTTCACCGGTGATCTTAGTTAAGAAGAAAAATGGAGAGGAACGAATGTGCGTCGATTATCGAAAATTGAATAACATTACAAAGAAAATTAAATTCCCACTACCATTAATTGAGGAACAATTGAATAATTTGGTAGATTATACATATTATACCGTTTTAGATCTAGCCTCGGGATATTATCAAATTCCTATTGTGGAACATTGCAGACACTACGTATATACTGCATTCGTCACACCAGATGGGTTATACGAATTTACAGTAATGCCATTCGGATTAGTAAACGCACCGGCAGTTTTTCAAAAACTAATGACTACCATAATACATAGTATGAAACCACATGTAGTCATCAGTTATATGGATGATGTAGTCTTACCATCAAAAACAATCGAAGAAGGGTTTATGTTACTAAACAAACTGTTGACGTTATTTGGTGAGGCTAATCTCACACTCAACTTAAAAAAGTGTCAGTTTTTTAAAACAAATATCGAGTTTCTTGGTCATATAATTCATAATGGAAAAATTCAACCAGGGAAAAAGAAAATACAATCGGTCGAATCATTTAAATCGCCAACCAATGAACATGAAGTACGGCAATTTATTGGTTTAACAAGCTATTTCTGTAAATTTATTGAAAACTATTCATTGATTGCATTACCACTAACAGAACTGACCAAAAAGAATTGTGCGTTTGTTTGGAAAGAAAAAGAACAAAACGCCTTTGATAAGTTGAAGAAGTGTCTCACAGATAAACCGGTTTTAGCACTCTATAACGTGAATGCAGATCATGAAATACATACAGATGCAAGTGCCCATGGCATTGCTGGAATATTGATGCAACGACAAAATAATCAATTACACCCAGTTGCGTATTATAGTAGAAAAACTACTAATGAAGAGATTATGTATCATAGTTATGAATTAGAGACACTTGCGGTTGTCGAAGCTACAAATCGATTTCGTCAATATGTGTTGGGAAAGAAATTTATAATTGTCACCGACTGTCAAGCATTAAAGACATCTATGAAAAAAAAAGAGCTGATCCCAAGAATAGCAAGATGGGCACTAAAAATGCAAGAATATGATTACGAAGTGCATCATCGGTCCGGAAAACGAATGCATCATGTAGATTCACTTTCACGGCAACCATACGAAGAAGCGAAACAACCCGAACCAGTCGATATGGATGTAATGTTGATTAGTATAGACGAATTTGATTGGGTGTATTCTTTACAAATTCAGGATACCGAAATTGCAAAAATAGCCGAAGTTTTACAACGGACCGCGATTACAGCTAATGAAAAACAATTACATTTAGATTATCATTTTGAACGAGGTTGTATTTATCGAGTAGTGGATGGCGAACATAGATTGTTTATTCCAAAAGGGTCACGCGCTAGGCTGTTGAGAAATAGTCACGATCTTCTGGGACATTTCTCTGAAAAGAAAACACTGAAACATTTGAGAGAAAGATATTGGTTCCCAAGGATGACGCAGTTCGTACGCAAATACATAAATGCATGTGTTGAGTGTGCCTACAATAAAAAAATCCAGCCACCTCGTGGAGAATTGCATACTATACCAAAGTTGCCTATACCATTTGATACAGTACATATAGACCATCTTGGTCCCTTTGTTAAATCCACTAAAGGCAATATGTATATTTTGGTATTTGTAGATGGGTTCACGAAATATACCATGATGAAAGCGATGCCGAATACGCAAACTACGCCGGTTGTTAATTTTCTGTTTGATATCTTTCAGATGTTTGCAACTCCAAGAAGAATAATATCGGATCGAGGGACTGCATTTACTGCAAATAGATTCGGAGAGTTTGTAAATGAGTTCGCTATAATACACATATTAAACGCCGTTAAAACGCCACGGGCAAATGGTCAAGTCGAACGGTACAATCGAACTATTTTACATGCATTATTAACTTCAGTAGATGATGATACTCGATGGGACCAGAAATTAAAAATGATTCAGTGGGGAATCAATAACACTTATAACGAATCTATTGGAAAAACAGCACACCAAATGTTGATGGGATATACCCCTCGCGATCCAATCAAAAATGCATTAAATCAAGCGTTAGATTTGAATTCTAAACCTAGAAACATTGAGAAAATCCGAGAAGAAGGAGCTGCAAGTATAATTAAAAATCAATTAAAACAAAAAAAGAGGCATGAAATGAATTGTCGACGAACAAAAATATACAATAAAGGTGATTTAGTCGTGTTGCTTAACGATGGGGTAATTTCAACCGGCAGCTCTCGTAAATTGGAACCCAAATACCGCGGACCATATATGGTAGTTGATGTCTTGCCACATGATCGGTATCAAGTTGCTGATTTACCATTTTCGCCGAGGCATCAAAAACCTTACTCTGCAGTTTGGGCTGTGGATCGGATGAAGCCATGGATTGGCCGAATCTATAACGCCGCGGGATGACGTAAGGACGGAAACGAAATGGAACAGTTGGAATAGAACGATGAGAATGAGGCAGATAAACGAATAAACTGGAGATGGGTCATTCTGACAGAGACTCTATGGAGAAGAAGTCGTGTTGAGAAGTTAAGAGAAATACCTACATATTGAAGAAGTGATTAACATTTAGAGAAAATAAAGACAATTTTAAAAGTATTAGTAAAAGATTTATTTATTAGTTAAAGTACCATAATATCAGCTGGACATCGGCTTTGATGAAAGCAGTATTTTGATAGAGTTGCTATGCAAAATGTGGTGTTGCATTAGCATTAATCGCTTCTGAAAATGTTCCATCCAATTACATGTCAATTTGTAGAAAGATCGCTTTGGTTATACACATATTTTTAACTAAAAAGGCTTTTAATCAAGTTGGTGTTGTAGGATAGAACATTTTCTTGGTTTGGTTAAAAAATGGGTTGGGGGCAAATATCTGCGAAGAGTGATGTTTGGGATATTTGAGGATGCCTGAAGTGAGCGGGAACGGATTTTCCGTGGATTTGAAAAAAAATTATATTTTTGCTTTGGTAAAATTCCAGTCACTCCTACACAAAAATAAAAAAAACAGATTTGATATGGAATCTTTTGCCACAGGTCACGTATTCGCTGAGCTTCATTTTTCATTATTGGAAATCATCTGTTTGTCTTCCCGTAAAATGTTTCCGCCACCAACATAACATTATAGTTAAATTTGTTTCTAAGAAACTTAGATGTTAACACCTGTTCAGTTAGTTAGTTACAGTTCACTTTATTGCATAACATTAATAATTTTACATTTGTCCAATACAATCTTAAAACTATTTTTCCTTAAGAATATTTAATCCTAGCTCAAATATTTGTCTTTATTGTTCTTAGCGTTCTGCTAACATTGAATAAATTCCTACTATTATATAAATAAGATTTTAATTTACTTAATTTGACTTTTTTTTTTTTAAAACATGCTTACATCCTATAACCTAACCTTAAAACTTATTTCTACTCTTATAAACTAACATGCAATTTTTACAATTATTCCTAAAAACTATTCTTAAAACTACAATGATGTCCAGATATCCTTCGGTGCATCCGACCTTGTGTGATGTAGTTGCTACCCACGATGTTGTCCTTTTGGCTTCTTCTTGTACATCTGGAGGCGTTGCTCCAGAGCTTCTTCTGTGTCCTTCACTAGAAGTAGCGGTGACAGGTACTTGTTGTTCCTCAAGGTTTCCAGTAAGTTGCCGTTCGTCAACTGCCTTATTTCCCTGTTTGGATGATGGGCTAATGACTTCACCCATTTGTGCATTATCCCCATTTGCCATACTACAAATGGGGTAACGTCTGCCTCCCGGTACAACCTGTCATTTGAAATAAACTTTTTTGTATGGATAGATCTTCCGAGCCCTGTGGCTTTTCGTAAGATCTTCCTTTCCAATCTGTGCAGTTCAGTTGCTACCGTTGGGGAAATATATAACCAGGTGGGGAAGCCGTAGCATAGGTACGCTCTTATAAATTGCTTATAAATAATAAGCTTGACGTCCTTGCGTAGGATTTCTGAGCGATACATTCTCAGAAGCCTGCAAAATATGCCGTTGGCTTTTTTAATTTTATCCCTGACAAAGGAGTTGAATTTGAGGTTCTTGTTGAGATTCAAGCCTAGATACTTAAGATTCTCTACGCGCCTCATTAACGTGTTATCCTTATCGCCAGACCCGCAGTCTATGAATTTCTTCTTCGTGATGCACAAGCACTCAGACTTTGGAATGTTTACTTGAAGACCCCATTCCTTATAGTATTCTGTCAGTTTATTGACAGATACTTTCATAGCTTCTAATGCTACTTTAGGTCGCATTGATGCACTGTAGACTAGGGTATCGTCGGCGTATAATACCATATGAGTATTTCCGCTTAATTGAACCTTACATATATCTGCAATGTAAAGGTTATATAGCTTAGGACCAATTAATGAGCCTTGGGGTATGCCTGACAATACGTCGAAGAACCGTGAATAAACGTCTCCGCATTTTAGTCTGGCTTTTCTAAAAGCTAGAAAACTAATTATCAGATTAACCAGATATTTTGGAAAATTCATTTTAATTAGTTTAAATATGATACCCAAGTGCGGTATGCTATCGAATGCCTTTTCGATATCTAGCGAACAGAGCCATGTAGAACGGTTTTTAATTCGTTCCAGTATAACGTCTGTGTGTACCTTTAAAAGTGCGTGCTGTGTAGAGTGGCCTTCACGAAACCCATATTGGAATTCTGGAATTATGTTTTCTTCGTCGATGAAGAGATTAAGCCTGCCTAGGATAAACCTTTCAAATAATTTTCCCACATTGGAAAGGAGTGATATTGGCCGGTAGTCTGCTTCCGTGTATTTCATTACTAGACTGGGTATATTCTGGAAGGCATTTCATTACTAGACTGGGTATACCATCCGGACCATGGGATTTTTTCCTAGATGACCTCTCAATGTAAGATTTGATGTCGCTTTTTGCAACGAAACAATGTGTTACCTTTGTCGGATTCGTGCTTGGATTATCCGATGAAAAGTAGGTTATTGGTGCCGAAGAGCTCTCCTCGTTCCTATATCCTGCTTTGCGTTTGAATTCCTCTACGGTATCTTGCACGATCGGTTTATTACCGAAAGTATTATGGCTGCCATAAAGTTTGGAATAGTAATTTGCGAACATTTCGCTTTTGATTTTATTATCCGTGATAATTCTATTCCCCTTCTTCAGACCTGGGCTGCCTTTTGTTCTATCCCTCATTAATTGCTTAATTTTGGAATAAGCATATGGACCGGGCTCTATGTTACGTAAAGTACGTTTGAATGCCTCGTTCCATTGGTCATTAAGTCTGGCAGTTATTTCTTGCTTAAGGCTTTCAATTTGAATTTTGATCGCCTTGAAATAATTTTCGTCCCTACTCGGATTATTGTATGCCCTGTAGAGTGCTTTATTTAAATTATTTTTCCGTTTTAACAACTGCTTAGTGTGTGGATCGATGATCTCTGCTGTGCTGGCACCAATGTCAATCATTTTGGTGTTCGCTTCCATTGAGGACACTAAGGATTCGTTAAAGGAACTAATTAAGTTATCTATATGATAACAAGAAAGGTTCTGATAGGCCGGCTTTTTGAGAAGTTTTAGTCTTTCTTTAAGGTCTTTCTTGAACTTTTTCCAGTTCGTGTCCTTAAAAGATCTAAAGATTCTCTTTGATCCTAGATTGGATCGTTGCCTTATAGGTGTTACTATTTCTAAGTATACTGGAAAGTGGTCAGAAAAAAGTGGTAGCGTGGTACAAAGCTTCACCGGTAACAGAGAGCTCGATACTAGAAAAAAATCGATAATAGAGCCCGAAGCTTCAAATGTGGGTTGGTCTGGTGCGATAATATTGCCGCGGAATTCATTATTCGCATTTATGCACTCTACGAGAGCCTTACCGTTTAGGTTATTTTTAATGTTTCCCCATTGCAGATGCCATGCATTAAAATCCCCTCCTATAATGAAGTGATCAAATGTGTTGCACTTCTTCAAAAACTCCACTGTTTGCTTGCGGTATTTGTAGGCATTGTGCGCAAAATACGTTGATACGATTAATAACTCTTTGTTATCAATCGTACAGGCAATCGCCGTATTTTCAATACCTGAAAATTCTGGTAAAAGAACCTCTGAGAAAATTATATCTTCTCTAATAACGATTGCCGTTCGTTCGTTATTACCATTAATTACGTTGAATCCTTTAAATCTGACGCACTTGTCAGCCTGTATGTTGATTTCTTGGATTAACGCAATGTCTGGAGAATATTCGCTTAAGAAGTCACGAAAAAACGTTCTCTTAATTTGACTCCGAATCGAATTTACATTGATAGTTACTACTTTTAATTTACCTATACCCATGTTAGTATACGTAATTGCTCGACTAATTTCATTTTCCTCTTAAACTCGTCTTTCTCATTTAAGATAGGCTGAATTGATTTGAGTTTTTGGAAAAGCACGTCTAGAGGCATTCCAAAGGTATCTTCGATACCTTTTTGCAATGGTTCGGCGCCCTTTTCATGCTGAGTCTTAGTCACTGTAATTGACGTCGTCTGGGTTTTATTTTGCCTTTTAACTATGTCGGCAAATGAAATCCCGGTTTGCACTTTCATGGCTGCCGGTCTTAATTCAGCCTTTCTTTCCTTGGCCTCCTGGATCTTTTTTACTGTTGGACATCCTCTGAAACTCGCCGGATGCCCAAATGTTTGGCAATTCACGCAGTACGGTTTGGTTTCCGAACTGTACGGAATCCTCTCGCACTTTCCCGGCTCATGCTGTTTGTCGCACTTCACACATCTAAAGTGCATGGCACAATTTCTTGCGACGTGGCCGTATCTTTGGCATCTGTGGCACTGTATTGTAGTCCTCTTCAGACCCTCCCAAGTGACCTTCTGCCTAAGCAGGAACTGGCATTCCCGGACTTTTCCAAGTTTGGTTTGGGGTGGAAATTTTATTACGAAGGGCCCGAGCTTATAGCCCTTCTCCCTTGAAATGGGGGTTGAAAATCTTTTGGCTTCCAACCTTTCTATTTTTGTCTCCCTCCTGAGGGCTTCCTCCACTTCTTTTTCCTCAAACGAAGGGTGTATTCCCCTGAGCATTAAGCTTCTTTTTCCTCAAACGAAGGGTGTGTGGGCTTCTACACCCAGGGTTTGGAGTTCTACAAAGAGCTCCTTTTGAATTTGTAGATCCGGACACTGTAAAACAGACTTCCTCCCTACATTGTTAATTTTAATGTCCGTGTGTTTTTTCTGTATCTCGCGTATATTCGCATTTAAAACCGAGATTGGAGGCACATGCTCCTTTTTCGTTTTTAAAGTTTTTTCGGTCCTTTTTACTGTCTTTACAGTCTTATTACCCTCCCCTATCTGCGAACGCAGTGATTTAATCACTTCGTTCGCTTCCTTCAATTCCCTCCTAAGCCCTTTCATTTCCTCCTCTAATTTTCTATATAAATATAAATTTCGGGACGTACCTGTGTTACTATTATTATTATCCTGGGATGAAGGCGAAGACCTCCTTCTTTTACCAGTTACTGCTGTCCAAGCATCACTGTTCTCACCTCCGGTGCTCGTGTCGGAGGATGAGTCATCTTCCAATGACATTTCCTCCTCCTCTTCGTTGATTTGGCACTTCGTTGCCGATGATTTGAGTTCTGCGGCCCGTTGCCGTAGAACTTCATCAATGTCTATTTTCCCTCTATTAGAGACCCTTCTGGTCTCTAAATTCGCCATCACTTTCTCTTAAAATTTTTTTTTTTTTTCACAAATTCCAGACAAAGAATCGAAATGTCAAAATGACATGATATCCCGAAATGTCTATTAATATAAAACTTTCTAATCACAAATGCTTCCAATTCACAATTAAAGAACGAACAAACTTATGTTCTCGAATTGCACTCAAAGAAACGAAATGACTAAATGTCAAATTCGAATCCACAATCAAAATCAATGTCCAGGCAATGAATCACGAATTAACGACAATTACCAAACCTCGAACTGAACACTCGAAACGTCAAAAATGAAAATCGAATTCACGACCAGACATTTTCAAATATTATGTATTTTAATAATAACTTTGTAAATGTTTCCAATTTAATATCAACGAACGAATAATAGTAAATGCTTCCAATTTAATATCAACGAACGAACAAACTTATGCTCACGAATTCCAATCAAAGCATCATTAACACCTGTTCTGAAGTTATTAAATGTACTGTTTGGTATTACTGTCGAGCACTATGTTTAGGTTAGACATCACTATTCGGGAACACCACCAATTATCAATTGATGATAGATGACCAATTATCAATTGATGACACTGCTCTTATAGCAAATATGCTAATATATCATCGTTCTATTTTATTGTACACATATATACGCATGTATGAACATAAATCGATCCACAATAGTAAAACTTAAAATCTGCGTTTAATTGAATATTCTATTTACTTTAGTATTTAACAAATTAATCTAAAAAGAATTCCGAAAGTTTAAATTAGATAGTAAGTTATGCAGTTATTGAAGAAAAATAATAAAAATATAATTAATATTTTTTTAATTATAAACGTATTTGCTATTATTTGTATTGTTTAAAATAAGTAAAATACCGTAGGTATACTAACAAAGACGTACATAGAAATTTAAAGAATAAATTCATTTTACGAAGTGAATTTTCGTATTTAATTTCTAGGTTTTCGAACAAATCATTTATTCTGATTGTCGTAAGAGGCCGACAATCAGAATAAATGATTTGTTCGAAATAGTTAAAAGATAATTTTATTGAATTTCTTAAAGAAAATCCAATTCTAATAGTTTCTTAGAAATTGTTTTCATAAATTGAAAAAAATAGTTTTGTCACCAATAAATGGCGCAAATATTTCGCCTTTTTAGTAAATAAAGGTGTTTTCATCTTTTTGTTCTCAACATATTTGATATATTATTATACATTAACAAATATGAATCTTAGCTCTATGATTTAAAATATGTCCAAAAAGGATAACTGTTAAAAAAAACTCTAATTTTCCTTCACTTTTATTGATACGGGTAACTTTTTAATGGATATTTTCGTCTTCATTTCGCCGTTGGCCATTAAATATAATACCGGTCACTTTAATGAATAATGGTGATTTCAATGAACACTGGTCACTATGTGGACACAAGTTAATTTGTATTGAATATTGTTGCTCTCGTTGTGGCATTGGTCACTTCTATAGTGGACGTGGTTTTCATTTAATGCATCTTAGTCACTTCTGTAGTCAACATTAGTATTAAATACCACATTGACTCGACTAAGCTAGTCAACCGTACAATTGTCTAGAAACAAATGTTCTTTGATATAATATTGACTTGTTTAGAATATCCCATCTACCAATTTTTTATTAGGCATAAAATAATTAAATACGATTCTTGAGTCTTTATACAACCAATTCCTAATAAATTAGCAGCAGTAACCGCTTTAATTATATCAATTGGAACATTAATAATTTCATCATTTCCATATGTATGTGTATATCCAGAAAACTATTGGAACGTTGGCTAGCATAGACGTATCAATGTGGGCTATATGGAATATAAATAAATACAATTACATATGTAGTATTTGAATAAAATATAATAAATTACCTTTCAGAGTTGAAATAAAATTTCTATGCTTTAAATGCCAAACATGCCTATTCTTCGAAATTGAATTGTAAACATTTCTCATAAAAAATTTCTTTCAGCGTCTGTTAATTTGAACATCAAACTGATATGGGATAATGCGATTGTTATCTTTGGCGTAACAGTCGACATAATATTAATTGTAATCAGATTTAAATGAATTGATTTAGGATAGAAATGAAGTTGATCAATTTTAATACATGTTGTATATATATACCGTCTTAAGGTTAATGCTTTTGTGTATTATACGAGCATATTAGAAAATATACCAAAAATGCAGATTTGCTAATCCATGGTTTTTTATTATTATAAATTCATTATATTCTTATCAAAAGCAATTTTACGAATGGATTATACGAGTACTTATAAAAGACATGTACATCGAGATAATCATGTTTGAAAACTAATTTTTTGACCAAGCCGAGACGAGACTATCATATACATATTCGTTTTTATTTACATTATTTAGCTTCGTATCGAAATCAGGGTGTAATTTATTAAAAACTCTAATTTGAACATGTTACTCGTATTTTCAGAAATGGGCGCTGCGACATATTTTTTAGTTTTTTGTTTACGGGTTGACATGTTTCTATCTGCGAAATACCCAAAGAAGTCAATGAAATGCACAATTCTAAAAAAGATTTTGGAGTGGGTTTTCCTTGAATATTTAGTATGAGTGTGATTACAAGCTTGAGATCCAATTATAACCAAATTTTGCGTAATTTAAAAAAACTAAATGAAGTTTCTTCTTTTTCAGTGGTAAATTATTGATCTGTGGAGCGATGTGTTTCAACTTGAGTAGTACTCCTGATGGATGCAGAAGATAAGTTAATTTGTTTATACTACCATAACAAATTGATTAATTTCAGAATTTTTCGGCTTTTTCATCAATTCGCCTGTTTCCGTAAATATTTTAAAATATTACTCTTTCAAGTATTTAGCCTCAAGAGCAACGACGACTGCGAATTGACGACATAAT
Organism: Atherix ibis; assembly: GCA_958298945.1. Lineage (NCBI taxonomy): Eukaryota > Metazoa > Arthropoda > Insecta > Diptera > Athericidae > Atherix > Atherix ibis. The sequence continues at coordinate 272,122 of OY282607.1, read as the reverse complement.
GTAAGCGATTAATGACATATGCATATGCTAAAATCTGCATAGTGCATCTCTTAAATTTCTGCCTAATCTCAACGATTTCAGTTGATATCCGTGGATTTTTTTAAATATTTTTCATTGCAAAATAGTACCATAATATCAGCTGGACATCGGCTTTGATGAAAGCAGTATTTTGATAGAGTTTAATTTCAGAATTTTTCGGCTTTTCCATCACAAATTCACACTGCTAGAGACAATCTGGGCAAAAGCTTACATAATGCACTCATCGTAACAATTCGCCTGTTTCCGTAAATATTTTAAAATATTGCTCTTTCAAGTATTTAGCCTCAAGAGCAACGACAACTGCGAATTGACGGCATAATGTAAGCGATTAATGACATATGCATATGCTAAAATCTGCATAGTGCATCTCTTAAATTTCTGCCTAAACTCAACGATTTCAGTTGATATCCGTGGATTTTTTTAAATATTTTTCATTGCAAAATAGTACCATAATATCAGCTGGACATCGGCTTTGATGAAAGCAGTATTTTGATAGAGTTTCTATGCAAAATGTGGTGTTACATTAGCATTAATCGCTTCTGAAAATGTTCCATCCAATTACATGTCAATTTGTAGAAAGATCGTTTTGGTTATACACACATTTTTAACTAAAAAGGCTTTTAATCAAGTTGGTGTTGTAGGATAGAACATTTTCTTGGTTTGGTTAAAAAATGGGTTGGGGGCAAATATCTGCGAAGAGTGATGTTTGTGGATATTTGAGAATGCCTGAAGTGAGCGGGAACGGATTTTCCGTGGATTTGAAAAAAAAAATTATATTTTCGCTTTGGTAAAATTCCAGTCACTCCTACATTAAAAAAAAAAAAAAACAGATTTGATATGGAATCCTTTGCCACAGGTCACGTATTCGCTGAGCTTCATTTATCATTATTGGAAATCATCTATTTGTCTTCCCGTAAAATGTTTACGCCACCAACATTACATTTTAGTTAAATTTGTTTATAAGAAACTTAGATGTTAACACCTGTTCTGAAGTTATTAAATGTACTGTTTGGTATTACTGTCGAACACTATGTTTAGGTTAGACATCACTATTCGGGAACACCACCAATTATCAATTGATGATAGATGACCAATTATCAATTGATGACACTGCTCTTATAGCAAATATGCTAATATATCATCGTTCTATTTTATTCTACACATATATACGCATGTATGAACATAAATCGATCCACAATAGTAAAACTTAAAATCTGCGTTTAATTGAATATTCTATTTACTTTAGTATTTAACAAATTTAATCTAAAAAGAATTCCTAAAGTTTAAATTAGATAGTAAGTTATGCAGTTATTGAAGAAAAATAATAAAAATATAATTAATATTTTTTTAATTATAAACGTATTTGATGTTATTTGTATTGTTTAAAATAAGTAAAATACCGCAGGTATACTAGACGTACATAGAAATTTAAAGAATAAATTCATTTTACGAAGTGAATTTTCGTATTTAATTTCTAGATGACAATTTATTTAGAACAGAACAAATGTGTATGAATATATTTGAAGAAGAACATTTTCTTCCAGTAAATAGTTACAATGATAATGCTTTCCTACTATAGAACTCAATAATAAATTTAATAAACATCGAGATAATCATGTTTGAAAACTAATTTTTTGACCAAGCCGAGACGAGACTATCATACACATATTCGTTTTTATTTACATTATTATGTTTCGTATCGAAATCACGGTGTAATTTATTAAAAACTCTAATTTGAACATGTTATTTTCAGAACTGGGCGCTGCGACATATTTTTTAGTTTTTTGTTTACGGGTTGACATGTTTCTATCTGCGAAATACACAAAGAAGTCAATGAAATGCACAATTCTAAAAAAGATTTTGGAGTGGGTTTTCCTTGAATATTTAGTATGAGTGTGATTACAAGCTTGAGATCCAATTATAACCAAATTTTGCGTAATTTAAAAAAACTAAATGAAGTTTCTTCTTTTTCAGTGGTAAATTATTGATCTGTAGAGCGATGTGTTTCAACTTGAGTAGTACTCCTGATGGATGCAGAAGATAAGTTAATTTGTTTATACTAACATAACAAATTGATTAATTTCAGAATTTTTCGGCTTTTCCATCACAAATTCACGCTGCTAGAGACAATCTGGGCAAAAGCGTACATAATGCACTCATCGTAACAATTCGCCTGTTTCCGTAAATAATTTAAAATATTACTCTTTCAAGTATTTAGCCTCAAGAGCAACGACGACTGCGAATTGACGACATAATGTAAGCGATTAATGACATATGCATATGCTAAAATCTGCATAGTGCATCTCTTAAATTTCTGCCTAATCTCAACGATTTCAGTTGATATCCGTGGATTTTTTTAAATATTTTTCAATGCAAAATAGTACCATAATATCAGCTGGACATCGGCTTTGATGAAAGCAGTATTTTGATAGAGTTGCTATGCAAAATGTGGTGTTGCATTAGCATTAATCGCTTCTGAAAATGTTCCATCCAATTACATGTCAATTTGTGGAAAGATCGTTTTGGTTATACACATATTTTTAACTAAAAAGGCTTTTAATCAAGTTGGTGTTGTAGGATAGAATATTTTCTTGGTTTGGTTAAAAAATGGGTTGGGGGCAAATATCTGCGGAGAGTGATGTTTGTGGATATTTGCGGATGCCTGAAGTGAGCGGGAACGGATTTTCCGTGGATTTGAAAAAAAAATTATATTTTCGCTTTGGTAAAATTCCAGTCACTCCTACATAAAAATAAAGAAACAGATTTGATATGGAATCCTTTGCCACAGGTCACGTATTCGCTGAGCTTCATTTTTCATTATTGGAAATCATTAGTTACAGTTCACTTTATTGCATAACATTAATAATTTTACATTTGTCCAATACAATCTTAAAACTATTTTTACTTAAGAATATTTAATCCAAGCTCAAATATTTGTCTTTATTGTTCTTAGCGTTCTGCTAACATTGAATAAATTCCTACTATTATATAAATAAGATTTTAATTTACTTAATTTGACTTTTTTTTTTTTTAAACATGCTTACATCCTATAACCTAACCTTAAAACTTAATTCTACTCTTATAAACTAACATGCAATTTTTACAATTATTCCTAAAAACTATTCTTAAAACTACAATGATGTCCAGATATCCTTCGGTGCGTCCGACCTTGGTGATGTAGTTGCTACCCACGATGTTGTCCTTTTGGCTTCTTCTTGTACATCTGGAGGCGTTGCTCCAGAGCTTCTTCTGTGTCCTTCACTAGAAGTAGCGGTGACAGGTACTTGTTGTTCCTCAAGGTTTCCAGTAAGTTGCCGTTCGTCAACTGCCTTATTTCCCTGTTTGGATGATGGGCTAATGACTTCACCCATTTGTGCATTATCCCCATTTGCCATACTACAAATGGGGTAACGTCTGCCTCCCGGTACAACCTGTCATTTGAAATAAACTTTTTTGTATGGATAGATCTTCCGAGCCCTGTGGCTTTTCGTAAGATCTTCCTTTCCAATCTGTGCAGTTCAGTTGCTACCGTTGGGGAAATAGATAACCAGGTGGGGAAGCCGTAGCATAGGTACGCTCTTATAAATTGCTTATAAATAATAAGCTTGACGTCCTTGCGTAGGATTTCTGAGCGATACATTCTCAGAAGCCTGCAAAATATGCCGTTGGCTTTTTTAATTTTATCCCTGACAAAGGAGTTGAATTTGAGGTTCTTGTTGAGATTCAAGCCTAGATACTTAAGATTCTCTACGCGCCTCATTAACGTGTTATCCTTATCGCCAGACCCGCAGTCTATGAATTTCTTCTTCGTGATGCACAAGCACTCAGACTTTGGAATGTTTACTTGAAGACCCCATTCCTTATAGTATTCTGTCAGTTTATTGACAGATACTTTCATAGCTTCCAATGCTACTTTAGGTCGCATTGATGCACTGTAGACTAGGGTATCGTCGGCGTATAATACCATATGAGTATTTCCGCTTAATTGAACCTTACATATATCTGCAATGTAAAGGTTATATAGCTTAGGACCAATTAATGAGCCTTGGGGTATGCCTGACAATACGTCGAAGAACCGTGAATAAACGTCTCCGCATTTTAGTCTGGCTTTTCTAAAAGCTAGAAAACTAATTATCAGATTAACCAGATATTTTGGAAAATTCATTTTAATTAGTTTAAATATGATACCCAAGTGCGGTATGCTATCGAATGCCTTTTCGATATCTAGCGAACAGAGCTATGTAGAACGGTTTTTAATTCGTTCCAGTATAACGTCTGTGTGTACCTTTAAAAGTGCGTGCTGTGTAGAGTGGCTTTCACGAAACCCATATTGGAATTCTGGAATTATGTTTTCTTCCTCGATGAAGAGATTAAGCCTGTCTAGGATAAACCTTTCAAATAATTTTCCCACATTGGAAAGGAGTGATATTGGCCGGTAGTCTGCTTCCGTGTAGGAGTGCTGTTTCTTTTGGATGGTTACGATATCTGCTGACTTCCATATTGTAGGGAAGTACCCATTGTTAATGCAGTTATTGCAAATGAGTGTTAGCAATGTTATTCCTTCTTCTGGAAGGCATTTCATTACTAGACTGGGTATACCATCCGGACCATGGGATTTTTTCCTAGATGACCTCTCAATGTAAGATTTGATGTCGCTTTTTGCAACGAAACAATGTTTTACCTTTGTCGGATTCGTGCTTGGATTATCCGATGAAAAGTAGGTTATTGGTGCCGAAGAGCTCTCCTCGTTCCTATATCCTGCTTTGCGTTTGAATTCCTCTACGGTATCTTGCACGATCGGTTTATTACCGAAAGTATTATGGCTGCCATAAAGTTTGGAATAGTAATTTGCGAACATTGCGCTTTTGATTTTATTATCCGTGATAATTCTATTCCCCTTCTTCAGACCTGGGCTGCCTTTTGTTCTATCCCTCATTAATTGCTTAATTTTGGAATAAGCATATGGACCGGGCTCTATGTTACGTAAAGTACGTTTGAATGCCTCGTTCCATTGGTCATTAAGTCTGGCAGTTATTTCTTGCTTAAGGCTTTCAATTTGAATTTTGATCGCCTTGAAATAATTTTCGTCCCTACTCGGATTATTGTATGCCCTGTAGAGTGCTTTATTTAAATTATTTTTCCGTTTTAACAACTGCTTAGTGTGTGGATCGATGATCTCTGCTGTGCTGGCACCAATGTCAATCATTTTGGTGTTCGCTTCCATTGAGGACACTAAGGATTCGTTAAAGGAACTAATTAAGTTATCTATATGATAACAAGAAAGGTTCTGATAGGCCGGCTTTTTGAGAAGTTTTAGTCTTTCTTTAAGGTCTTTCTTGAACTTTTTCCAGTTCGTGTCTTTAAAAGATCTAAAGATTCTCTTTGATCCTAGATTGGATCGTTGCCTTATAGGTGTTACTATTTCTAAGTATACTGGAAAGTGGTCAGAAAAAAGTGGTAGCGTGGTACAAAGCTTCACCGGTAACAGAGAGCTCGATACTAGAAAAAAATCGATAATAGAGCCCGAAGCTTCAAATGTGGGTTGGTCTGGTGCGATAATATTGCCGCGGAATTCATTATTCGCATTTATGCACTCTACGAGAGCCTTACCGTTTAGGTTATTTTTAATGTTTCCCCATTGCAGATGCCATGCATTAAAATCCCCTCCTATAATGAAGTGATCAAATGTGTTGCACTTCTTCAAAAACTCTACTGTTTGCTTGCGGTATTTGTAGGCATTGTGCGCAAAATACGTTGATACGATTAATAACTCTTTGTTATCAATCGTACAGGCAATCGCCGTATTTTCAATACCTGAAAATTCTGGTAAAAGAACCTCTGAGAAAATTATATCTTCTCTAATAACGATTGCCGTTCGTTCGCTATTACCATTAATTACGTTGAATCCTTTAAATCTGAGGCACTTGTCAGCCTGTATGTTGATTTCTTGGATTAACGCAATGTCTGGAGAATATTCGCTTAAGAAGTCACGAAAAAACGTTCTCTTAATTTGACTCCGAATCGAATTTACATTGACAGTTACTACTTTTAATTTACCTATACCCATGTTAGTAATTGCTCGACTAATTTCATTTTCCTCTTAAACTCGTCTTTCTCATTTAAGATAGGCTGAATTGATTTGAGTTTTTGGAAAAGCACGTCTAGAGGCATTCCAAAGGTATCTTCGATACCTTTTTGCAATGGTTCGGCGCCCTTTTCATGCTGAGTCTTAGTCACTGCAATTGACGTCGTCTGGGTTTTATTTTGCCTTTTAACTATGTCGGCAAATGAAATCCCGGTTTGCACTTTCATGGCTGCCGGTCTTAATTCAGCCTTTCTTTCCTTGGCCTCCTGGATCTTTTTTACTGTTGGACATCCTCTGAAACTCGCCGGATGCCCAAATGTTTGGCAATTCACGCAGTACGGTTTGGTTTCCGAACTGTACGGAATCCTCTCGCACTTTCCCGGCTCATGCTGTTTGTCGCACTTCACACATCTAAAGTGCATGGCACAATTTCTTGCGACGTGGCCGTATCTTTGGCATCTGTGGCACTGTATTGTAGTCCTCTTCAGACCCTCCCAAGTGACCTTCTGCCTAAGCAGGAACTGGCATTCCCGGACTTTTCCAAGTTTGGTTTGGGGTGGAAATTTTATTACGAAGAGCCCGAGCTTATAGCCCTTCTCCTTTGAAATGGGGGTTGAAAATCTTCTCCTTTCTATTTTTGTCTCCCTCCTGAGGGCTTCCTCCACTTCTTTTTCCTCAAACGAAGGGTGTATTCCCCTGAGCATTAAGCTCACACCCTTTTCACTCCTTGGAGTGTATGTGTGGGCTTCTACACCCAGGGTTTGGAGTTCTACAAAGAGCTCCTTTTGAATTTGTAGATCCGGACACTGTAAAACAGACTTCCTCCCTACATTTTTAATTTTAATGTCCGTGTGTTTTTTCTGTATCTCGCGTATATTTGCATTAAAAACCGAGATTGGAGGCACATGCTCCTTTTTCGTTTTTAAAGTTTTTTCGGTCCTTTTTACTGTCTTTACAGTCTTATTACCCTCCCCTATCTGCGAACGCATTGATTTAATCACTTCGTTCGCTTCCTTCAATTCCCTCCTAAGCCCTTTCATTTCCTCCTCTAATTTTCTATATAAATATAAATTTCGGGACGTACCTGTGTTACTATTATTATTATCCTGGGATGAAGGCGAAGACCTCCTTCTTTTACCAGTTACTGCTGTCCAAGCATCACTGTTCTCACCTCCCGTGCTCTTGTCGGAGGATGAGTCATCTTTCAATGACATTTACTCCTCCTCTTCGTTGATTTGGCACTTCGTTTTTTTTTCACAAATTCCAGACAAAGAATCGAAATGTCAAAATGTCATGATATCCCGAAATGTCTATTAATATAAAACTTTCTAATCACAAATGCTTCCAATTCACAATTAAAGAACGAACAAACTTATGTTCTCGAATTGCACTCAAAGAAACGAAATGACTAAATGTCAAATTCGAATCCACAATCAAAATCAATGTCCAGGCAATGAATCACGAATTAACGACAATTACCAAACCTCGAACTGAACACTCGAAACGTCAAAAATGAAAATCGAATTCACGACCAGACATTTTCAAATATTATGTGTTTTAATAATAACTTTGCAAAAATAATTTTTTATAAAGTGTCTCGTAAATGCTTCCAATTTAATATCAACGAACGAACAAACTTATGCTCACGAATTCCAATCAAAGCATCATTAACACCTGTTCTGAAGTTATTAAATGTACTGTTTGGTATTACTGTCGAGCACTATGTTTAGGTTAGACATCACTATTCGGGAACACCACCAATTATCAATTGATGATAGATGACCAATTATCAATTGATGACACTGCTCTTATAGCAAATATGCTAATATATCATCGTTCTATTTTATTGTACACATATATACGCATGTATGAACATAAATCGATCCACAATAGTAAAACTTAAAATCTGCGTTTAATTGAATATTCTATTTACTTTAGTATTTAACAAATTAATCTAAAAAGAATTCCGAAAGTTTAAATTAGATAGTAAGTTATGCAGTTATTGAAGAAAAATAATAAAAATATAATTAATATTTTTTTAATTATAAACGTATTTGCTATTATTTGTATTGTTTAAAATAAGTAAAATACCGTAGGTATACTAACAAAGACGTACATAGAAATTTAAAGAATAAATTCATTTTACGAAGTGAATTTTCGTATTTAATTTCTAGGTTTTCGAACAAATCATTTATTCTGATTGTCGTAAGAGGCCGACAATCAGAATAAATGATTTGTTCGAAATAGTTAAAAGATAATTTTATTGAATTTCTTAAAGAAAATCCAATTCTAATAGTTTCTTAGAAATTGTTTTCATAAATTGAAAAAAATAGTTTTGTCACCAATAAATGGCGCAAATATTTCGCCTTTTTAGTAAATAAAGGTGTTTTCATCTTTTTGTTCTCAACATATTTGATATATTATTATACATTAACAAATATGAATCTTAGCTCTATGATTTAAAATATGTCCAAAAAGGATAACTGTTAAAAAAAACTCTAATTTTCCTTCACTTTTATTGATACTGGTAACTTTTTAATGGATATTTTCGTCTTCATTTCGCCGTTGGCCATTAAATATAATACCGGTCACTTTAATGAATAATGGTGATTTCAATGAACACTGGTCACTATGTGGACACAAGTTAATTTGTAATGAATATTGTTGCTCTCGTTGTGGCATTGGTCACTTCCATAGTGGACGTGGTTTGCATTTAATGCATCTTGGTCACTTCTGTAGTCAACATTAGTATTTAATACCACATTGACTCGACTAAGCTAGTCAACCGTACAATTGTGTAGAAACAAATGTTCATTGATATAATATTGACTTGTTTAGGATATCCCATCTACCAATTTTTTATTAGGCATAAAATAATTAAATACGATTCTTGAGTCTTTATACAACCAATTCCTAATAAATTAGCAGCAGTAACCGCTTTAATTATATCAATTGGAACATTAATAATTTTATCATTTCCATATGTAACATATGTGTATATCCAGAAAACTATTGGAACGTTGGCTAGCATAGACGTATCAATGTGGGCTATATGGAATATAAATAAATACAATTACATATGTAGTATTTGAATAAAATATAATAAATTACCTTTCAGAGTTGAAATAAAATTTCTATGCTTTAAATGCCAAACATGCCTATTCTTCGAAATTGAATTGTAAACATTTCTCATAAAAAATTTCTTTCAGCGTCTGTTAATTTGAACATCAAACTGATATGGGATAATGCGATTGTTATCTTTGGCGTAACAGTCGACATAATATTAATTGTAATCAGATTAAAATGAATTGATTTAGGATAGAAATGAAGTTGATCAATTTTAATACATGTTGTATATATATATCGTCTTAAGGTTAATGCTTTTGTGTATTATACGAGCATATTAGAAAATATACCAAAAATGCAGATTTGCTAATCCATGGTTTTTTATTATTATAAATTCATTATATTCTTATCAAAAGCAATTTTACGAATGGATTATACGAGTACTTATAAAAGCCATGTACATCGAGATAATCATGTTTGAAAACTAATTTTTTGACCAAGCCGAGACGAGACTATCATACACATACTCGTTTTTATTTACATTATTTAGTTTCGTATCGAAATCACGGTGTAATTTATTAAAAACTCTAATTTGAACATGTTATTTTGAGAACTGGGCGCTGCGACATATTTTTTAGTTTTTTGTTTACGGGTGGACATGTATCTATCTGCGAAATACCCAAAGAAGTCAATGAAATGCACAATTCTAAAAAAGATTGTGGAGTGGGTTTTCCTTGAATATTTAGTATGAGTGTGATTACAAGCTTGAGATCCAATTATAACCAAATTTTGCGTAATTTAAAAAAACTAAATGAAGTTTCTTCTTTTTCAGTGGTAAATTATTTATCTGTGGAGCGATGTGTTTCAACTTGAGTAGTACTCCTGATGGATGCAGAAGATAAGTTAATTTGTTTATACTACCATAACAAATTGATTAATTTCAGAATTTTTCGGCTTTTTCATCAATTCGCCTGTTTCCGTAAATATTTTAAAATATTACTCTTTCAAGTATTTAGCCTCAAGAGCAACGACGACTGCGAATTGACGACATAATGTAAGCGATTAATGACATATGCATATGCTAAAATCTGCATAGTGCATCTCTTAAATTTCTGCCTAATCTCAACGATTTCAGTTGATATCCGTGGATTTTTTTAAATATTTTTCATTGCAAAATAGTACCATAATATCAGCTGGACATCGGCTTTGATGAAAGCAGTATTTTGATAGAGTTTAATTTCAGAATTTTTCGGCTTTTCCATCACAAATTCACACTGCTAGAGACAATCTGGGCAAAAGCTTACATAATGCACTCATCGTAACAATTCGCCTGTTTCCGTAAATATTTTAAAATATTGCTCTTTCAAGTATTTAGCCTCAAGAGCAACGACAACTGCGAATTGACGGCATAATGTAAGCGATTAATGACATATGCATATGCTAAAATCTGCATAGTGCATCTCTTAAATTTCTGCCTAAACTCAACGATTTCAGTTGATATCCGTGGATTTTTTTAAATATTTTTCATTGCAAAATAGTACCATAATATCAGCTGGACATCGGCTTTGATGAAAGCAGTATTTTGATAGAGTTGCTATGCAAAATGTGGTGTTGCATTAGCATTAATCGCTTCTGAAAATGTTCCATCCAATTACATGTCAATTTGTAGAAAGATCGTTTTGGTTATACACATATTTTTAACTAAAAAGGCTTTTAATCAAGTTGGTGTTGTAGGATAGAACATTTTCTTGATTTGGTTAAAAAATGGGTTGGGGGCAAATATCTGCGAAGAGTGATGTTTGTGATATTTGAGAATGCCTGAAGTGAGCGGGAACGGATTTTCCGTGGATTTGAAAAAAAAATTATATTTTTGCTTTTGTCAAGATGGAATTAAAGAATGAACGTTAATAATAAATAAAAATACTAGGCGATAGTTAAAGTAATAAAATAATATTGCTCAACGGCTTTATTTAATGTAGCGTACAAAAATAGTTTTTCACCCGTTCTCGTTCACGTACGTTCTTCGACTGACGTGTCGTTCTCGAGCCCAATCTCACCACACTTGTCTGTCTATGTAGTTGTGGGGGTATTCCCCGGTGGTGAATCGGTGACAACTCGGCTTTCCTGACCATTCGGATCGTCCTCGATTCGGTCGGTTTCGGCATCATCTGGTGGGAGGACGCACCATTTTTTCATTTTGTCGGTGGCGTAAACGCCTGCGTACTGTCGCTGCTTTCTCGGAGCGCCTGGGATATCTTCAACTAGATATCGATCATTACCTAACAGTTTGGTAACGATATATGGGCCTTTGTATTTGGGCTGCAATTTGCGCGATTGCCCCGTACTGCTGGGCTCGTTTTCAACCATCACCAAATCGTCAACGCAGTAAAGCGTTGGTTTACGGTGTTGGTGATCATATCGTTTTTTCCATACTTCACGCTTTTGATTTATGTTTTCGGCAACCTCATTCCTGACGCCATCTAATGGGATGCTGGTATCCTGAATCTCGTGATGCAAATGAAGAATTATTTTAGTCTTCAACGTATCTCTGGATTTGAAGTCAAATATAATTTCGTGAGGACTTCTCTTGGTCGTGGATGACGTCATTGTATTTAGCGTCCATTGAATGTTTGTTAACGATTCGTCCCATTTTCGTTCATTTACTGCAGCAGAAGATATTGCGGCAGTTATTGTTTTGTTGACACGCTCGATCTGCCCATTGGCTCTGGGTGTCCGTACTGCTACCTTCACGTGTCTTATAACGTGATCCTGACAGAAAGATTCGAATGCTTTTGAGGAAAAAGCCGTCCCTCGGTCGGTTATAATGGTTTCTGGGGTACCCATATAACTGAAAACTTCGTCCAAGATTTTTATTACAGCTGCAGTATCCGTCGTTTTAACAGCACGCAGAATGACGAATTTACTGAAAGCATCCGATATCCCCAGCACATGAAAATTTCCACGGCTGCTTTTCGGAAACGGTCCCAGGTGATCCAAGTGTAGACACTTAAATGGAATAGGTTCAATTAAATCGTAATGTAACTCACCCTCTGCCTTGCCACTTGGTTTTTTAAAGTAACAACATTCAACGCATGATTTTAAGTATTTTGTTACATAGTCGCGCATCTTGGGAAACCAGTACCATTTCCTCAATCGGTCAAGGGTTTTTTCCAGACCCAAATGTCCCGCCAAGTCGTGACATTCTCGTACAATTCTCCACCGTACCGCTTTTGGCACAACCCATCGTTTGGTGTCATCGATTTTTTTAAATAACCTATGTTGCTCGTAACAAAACTCTTTTGAAATATGTTTGTCTTTCTCTGGTGATTGTAGTTTTGCAATGATTTGCATCGTCAATAGCCAGTCTACCTGTGAAAGATCGATACTAAATATTTTCAGATGAGCCGTGTCTATTTGCGACTCCCGTTCTTCAGCTGGCTGCCGGATCAGGGCGTCAACATGAGCCATCCGATTTCCACTTCTGTGCTCCAATGTGAAGTCAAAGTCCAGTAAACGAAGCCACCAACGAGCAATTCTTGGAATTAACTCTTTCTTCGTCATCGTAGTTTTTAACGATGCACAATCGGTGACTACTTTGAAGGTTTTTCCCAAAAGGTAATACTTAAACCTCTCCAATGACTCCACTATTGCCAAAGTTTCTAGCTCGTAGCTATGAAATTTCGCTTCTGACGCACTTGTGGTACGACTATAATAAGCAACCGGTTGTAGCCTACCATCATCTCGCTGCATTAGAATTCCGGCTAATCCTATGGCACTCGCATCCGTGTGGACCTCATGATTCGCGTTCATTTTATACGAGGTTAATAATGGCTTATTAACCAACGCCTTTTTCAGCTCGAGAAATCCTTTTTCTTGATCGTTGGTCCAGCAAAACTTTTCGTCCTTTTTCAATAGTTTCGTCAAAGGAGCGGCAATAATTGCGAAATCTTGCACAAACTTACGAAAATACCAGCAAAGACCCAAGAATTGTCTTGTTTCTTTAACATTAGTGGGTTGTTTAAAATTTGCAACAGCATTCGTTTTCAATTCTCCCGGAAAAATTCCATCTGGCAGTATCTGATGTCCTAAATAATTCACGTGTCGTTGTAAGAAAGAACATTTTTTTAAATTTAATGTTAATTTAAATTTTCTCAATGCGTTAAATGTTTTCTTTAATTTAGTCATCCCATCTGCCACCGTTTCGCTTCCGATTAAAATATCGTCCATATAGATTTGAATGTTTTCACCAATATCAGTTTTCAATTTCGCCATCAATTTCTGGAACTCAGTCGGCGCGTTCCTGAGTCCGAACGGCATTCGCTTAAATTCATACAAGCCGTTTGGCGTAATGAATGCCGTATATTTCCTGCATTCGTCCTTGATTGGAATCTGGTAATATCCACTATTTAGATCAAGTGAAGTGAAAAACTTGAACGACCCAGCCTTCTGCAACTCCTCTTCTATATTCGGTGTTGGATAAATTTCTTTTTTGGTGCAAGCATTCAATAATCGATAGTCTATACACAGTCGATCTTTCCCGTTCTTTTTTCCCACTAACAATGCTGGGCTAGCAAAATCAGATTTCGATGGAACAACAATATCGTTATCGAGTAGTAAACTAATTCGTTGATTCGTTCCAGTTTTGCGTATGGCACTCGAAAAGCCCTTTGCTGAATTGGATTAGCTGGCTCAAGTTTAATATCCATCTCTGCCCGATCAGTCAATCCAATATTTTTAAGTTCTTTATCGTGATCATTTAATGATCCACATTCTAATTCGGTATCTTTAATCTCCTGCCTGTCCGACTTAAGTTTGTGATCCACTTTAACCGGTTGGTTCATGAAAATTTTTAAAGTACCGTTCTCCTTAATCATACCAACCCTGGGTGAGTCCAGCACGTCCCTGCCAATCAACACTGGCTCAGGCGAACAATTGTCGTTGACGATATACATTTGTGTTTGGATTTTTACGTCATCAATTTTGATTTCGACATTTATTTTTTCAGTCGCCACATACGTTCCCCCCAAAAATCCGCTGATTGATAATCGACACGGAATACGCTCGGTAGAAATGTGATTCGCATTATGTCGTCTTATTAATGTGCATGGGCTGCCACTGTCGATCTGACCAACCAATTCATAATCACCGATATATATTAATTTGTGGTATATTGTTGGCAATTGTCGACAATTCATCACCCCCACATACGCTTGTCCAGGACATTCAACTGGTTCACCCTTGCGATGAACTTTATTACATTTCGTGCACCGCGGTCTACGTGATGGCTCGGGACAATCCCTAGCAAAATGTCCCGATTTGTAGCAATTATAGCAATCGGTTTTATTGATATTGTTTTTCTTCGGTTTTTGCTCTTTCTGTTCGATTTTTATTTTATCTGGAACTGGTTGTGTTGTGGCCGCTGGTTTCGGTTTATCATCTCGATTAGATGATTTTCGGATACTCAGGCACCATTGCACTCGGTCTCTCAAGTCGCTTAAACGGTCAATTCTCTGGCCCTGGAATGCCGAATACAACTCCTCATCACGCATGCCCAGAATAAAATATTTGATGATCGCATTTTCGTTTACACGACCCCTTAAACCAATTCTTGCCATTTCGTCAACGTATTCTAACATTGATTCGTTCGCCCTACGTTTCCGGTTCATCATCGCCATATGGACATCGGCATCGTTCATTACAGGAGTAAATTTGTCTCTGAATTGTTGTGCAAATTCACTCCAGTTCGTACATAAATCTTCCAGTCGTTCATACCATAATCTAGCATTACCCTTCAGCTTTGGCCCAATCGATATTAAAACGAGTGAATCTGCCCATCTATAAAAAAATTTTAATTTTTCCACCCTCCGAATCCACTCCGATGCGGTCAACCCTTTTTCGTCGTTTGGGTTAAAGTCCGGCAGTATATCCATAATTTCTTTCGGTGTAAAATGGATATTATGAAAATTTACCTGACTATTAGGTCTACCAACCACCGTGGATGAAATTATTGGAATTTCATGTAAACTATTTTCATCATCGTCAGCATTTAATCCGCGTTCTGCTGTTCTATAGTTGTCATCATTATCATCTGGCAACAATGTTGCGGTACGATTACCCGACACATGATGCACCATTCTTGAAACTAACTCAGATTTTTTCCCTTTAATGCCTAGTCCAGCTTCTCTTAATTTAATTTGAAGCTGTTTGACTGTATACGACTGATATTTCATTCGCAGCGATTTTAGTGTTAGTTCTGTGGCTTTTGGCGACGCGGCTGCGGCTGATACGGCGCCCGCCTCACCCGAAATACTATCAGAGTCTCTCACCCATACATCAGTAAGTGACATTTTCGTTCGCTGTCGTTTCGTTCTTACGTACACAAAGTTTTTTTTTTTTAAAAAATAGCCGCGCACAAAATCTCCCTTTATTTCCCCTTTTCTTGTCGCTCACTCACGCGCATATGAAATTCACCACACACAACACACATAAGCAACAAAATTATACTGTTTGTGTGCCAACGTCAATATATGTGAGTGTTAGGTGTAGTGAGCAGCACAGACGTAACGGGATACTGAAATGATTTTGCTACGACGAAATACCGGCAATCGTATGCAATTTACACTCTCGCTTAATTATTTTACTTCGATCCCACTTCTGATTCGTCAAGATGGAATAATAAGAATGAACGTTAATAATAAATAAAAATACTAGGCGATAGTTAAAGTAATAAAATAATATTGCTCAACGGCTTTATTTAATGTAGCGTACAAAAATAGTTTTTCACCCGTTCTCGTTCACGTACGTTCTTCGACTGACGTGTCGTTCTCGAGCCCAATCTCACAACACTTGTCTGTCTATGTAGTTGTGGGGGTATTCCCCGGTGGTGAATCGGTGACACTTTGGTAAAATTCCAGTCACTCCTACACAAAAATAAAAAAACAGATTTGATATGGAATCCTTTGCCACAGGTCACGTATTCGCTGAGCTTCATTTTTCATTATTGGAAATCATCTATTTGTCTTCCCGTAAAATGTTTCCGCCACCAACATAACATTATAGTTAAATTTGTTTATAAGAAACTTAGATGTTAACACCTGTTCTGAAGTTATTAAATGTACTGTTTGGTATTACTGTCGAGCACTATGTTTAGGTTAGACATCACTATTCGGGAACACCACCAATTATCAATTGATGATAGATGACCAATTATCAATTGATGACACTGCCCTTATAGCAAATATGCTAATATATCATCGTTCTATTTTATTGTACACATATATACGCATGTATGAACATAAATCGATCCACTATAGTAAAACTTAAAATCTGCGTTTAATTGAATATTCTATTTACTTTAGTATTTAACAAATTTAATCTAAAAAGAATTCCTAAAGTTTAAATTAGATCGTAAGTTATGCAGTTATTGAAGAAAAATAAGAAAAATATAATTAATATTTTTTTAATTATAAGCGTATTTGATGTTATTTGTATTGTTTAAAATAAGTAAAATACCGCAGGTATACTAGACGTACATAGAAATTTAAAGAATAAATTCATTTTACGAAGTGAATTTTCGTATTTAATTTCTAGATGACAATTTATTTAGAACAGAACAAATGTGTATGAATATATTTGAAGAAGAACATTTTCTTCCAGTAAATAGTTACAATGATAATGCTTCCCTACTATAGAACTCAATAATAAATTTAATAAACATCGAGATAATCATGTTTGAAAACTAATTTTTTTGACCAAGCCGAGATGAGACTATCATACACATATTCGTTTTTATTTACATTATTTAGCTTCGTATCGAAATCACGGTGTAATTTATTAAAAACTCTAATTTGAACATGTTATTTTCAGAACTGGGCGCTGCGACATATTTTTTAGTTTTTTGTTTACGGGTGGACATGTTTCTATCTGCGAAATACCCAAAGAAGTCAATGAAATGCACAATTCTAAAAAAGATTTTGGAGTGGGTTTTCCTTGAATATTTAGTATGAGTGTGATTACAAGCTTGAGATCCAATTATAACCAAATTTTGCGTAATTTAAAAAAACTAAATGAAGTTTCTTCTTTTTCAGTGGTAAATTATTGATCTGTGGAGCGATGTGTTTCAACTTGAGTAGTACTCCTGACGGATTCAGAAGATAAGTTAATTTGTTTATACTAACATAACAAATTGATTAATTTCAGGATTTTTCGGCTTTTCCATCACAAATTCACACTGCTAGAGACAATCTGGGCAAAAGCTTACATAAGCACTCATCATAACAATTCGCCTGTTTCCGTAAATATTTTAAAATATTGCTCTTTCAAGTATTTAGCCTCAAGAGCAACGACGACTGCGAATTGACGACATAATGTAAGCGATTAATGACATATGCATATGCTAAAATCTGCATAGTGCATCTCTTAAATTTCTGCCTAAACTCAACGATTTCAGTTGATATCCGTGGATTTTTTTAAATATTTTTCATTGCAAAATAGTACCATAATATCAGCTGGACATCGGCTTTGATGAAAGCAGTATTTTGATAGAGTTGCTATGCAAAATGTGGTGTTGCATTAGCATTAATCGCTTCTGAAAATGTTCCATCCAATTACATGTCAATTTGTAGAAAGATCGTTTTGGTTATACACATATTTTTAACTAAAAAGGCTTTTAATCAAGTTGGTGTTGTAGGATAGAACATTTTCTTGGTTTGGTTAAAAAATGGGTTGGGGGCAAATATCTGCGAAGAGTGATGTTTGTGGATATTTGCGGATGACTGAAGTGAGCGGGAACGGATTTTCCGTGGATTTGAAAAAAAATTATATTTTCGCTTTGGTAAAATTCCAGTCACTCCTACATAAAAATAAAAAAAACAGATTTGATATGGAATCCTTCGCCACAGGTCACGTATTTGCTGAGCTTCATTTTTCATTTTTTTTTTTTTTTTTTTAGTTTAAGTAGAGCATTTATTATTTCCATATTACTTGCACATATTTACATGGTATTATAAACGTAGAGCTAAAACATGCTCTGTACATCTTTTGGATTGGTATGGTCTATTAAATGCTAAAGAATGTTTTTGGTTAGACCAACCATGTATGAAATAAAAGGAGTAAGATTACTTTTCTGATATATATAGGAGTTGGAGTAATGCTTACCGTCTATTTTAGGATATTTTGAAAGACATTTCCTAATGATTGACCTTTCGAATACATGGACTTTATTGGCATACGTTTTCGAGAAACTAAAATAGATCGGAAATGCATATCCAATAATTGGCCGAATAAGTTGTTTATAAAACAGTAACTTTGTATTTATACTAAGCCCCTTCCGACGTCTAAGTAGGAATAAAAAGGTATGAATAGCACTTTTGGCTTTCTTCAGAGTTAACTCAACATGTGGATTAAATTTGAACATTGAGTTAAAGTTGATGCCTAAATATTTTAGTTCATTTGAGACTGGGATAGCTGTGTTTTTAATCAGAATACGTAGCTTTTTGCTGTTTGTAGCAATTTTCCTCGGTCCGCGAGTGCTGGGATTACGGAAACAGATTAAATTCGACTTATTAAGATTGACTGATAAGTTCCAGTCATTATAATAATTTATAATTTTAAAAAGTAGCTCTTGCGTTCTCTTTAGAGCTAATTTTGGTGATTTGCTTTTGGCATAACAAGAGTGTCGTCTGCATATAGTATCATTTGTGCTTTTGCGGCTGTTGGTATATCTGCAGTGTATATTGAATACAGCAGGGGACCTAATACCGAGCCTTGTGGAACTCCTTTACCTATTAAGAAGAATTTGGAAGTCGCGTTCTGATACCTAGCACAGGATGATCTATCCTAAAGAAATGAGTGCAGCAGCAGCGTAATATGTGGAGGGAAATCAAGTTTGCATAGCTTGTGCACTAGTCCCTTATGCCAAACTGAGTCAAAGGCTTTGGTTATATCTAGGGAGCAAGCAACTGTTGATTCTTTACGGTTTAACCCAGTTGTTATCTCACTATGTAGTAGGAAAAGAGCATCCAAAGTTGAGTGACCTTTACGAAATCCGAATTGAAAGTCAGGAATAATTTTATTTTCATTACAAAATTCATTTACCTTTTCGTAAAAATTTTTTTCTAATATTTTTCCCAAACAGGGAAGAAGAGATATAGGTCGATGTTGTTGGATGGCTGCTCTACCTTGAGTTTTTGGAATATTAAAGATAATACCTATTTTCCAGGCTTTAGGGAAGTAGCAATTATTAATACAGTGAATAAATATTGCAACTAAGGGACGCAGACTCTTTTTCGGAAGCTTTCTCAGCATAAAGTTCGATATATTATCGATGCCGGCAGACTTTTTATTATTTAAGGATTTTATTACCGAGTAGAGTGTGTTTTCGGACATAAACATATCTAGAAGGCTGGGATTACTTGCACTGTTATGAGTGCTGAATGTAGTAACATGAGTTGGGGCGTTTGATAAAAAACTATTGACCTGATTATTTACGTGAGTTCGTAGAGGTGAGTTTGAACTAAAGTTGTAAAGATCTTTATAAAACGAGGCAAAGTTTTTAGAAATATTAATTGGACCCCCTTTTATTTCGCGGTCGTTATTATCGGTAACTGTTACTTTATCGAGTGACCTTCGACCGGTGATTGCGTTAAGCTGCTTGAAAGCATCAGGACCTGGACGTACTTTTGAAAGTCGTTCAGAAAATTGTTCATTAAAGTGTTTGTTAACTTTATTGCGTATCATAGTTGATATGCAGTTAACCTGTGCCTCAAAGAGACGATAATCTGAGGATGTAGTGTTGAGTTCTCTCCGGAAAATGCGTTTCATTTCCCTTATCCAACGATTTTTCAACCAATACATTTTCTTAATGTCCTCAGGGAGAGAATCAAATCGATGGCTACTATTAGACAGTTGCCTTGAATGTCTATGAAATACCTCCGAGACAATCTGACTAAAGGTTTCTATATGGAAATCAATTTCTTGATTGGTTATGTTCTTGAAGCAAGGAATATTCATTCCGTTAGGTATGGCCATATCTACATCTTGCCTAAATTCTTTCCAGTTCGTGTTCTTATACGACGTGAAAGATTTTAACTCAGTATTCTCAAAGTTGAATTGAGTTTGAATTTTAATAAGAACCGGATAATGGTCTGAATGAAAGTCGAGAGTTGAACAAGTAATGTTCGAAGAGTAAGGATTAATTAAACCGCTTGAAACGAAAAAACAGATCGACTACAGATAAGCTACTAGGTCTGGTAGGACCAGGAGGTGCAACTATCTGTAATGTGGAGATGCTAGTTAGCAATTCTATTATTTTTAATAGAAATGCCGGAAGAGTTACGGATAGATTCTCCCCATGAGGTGTGTCTGGCGTTAAAATCTCCTCCCATGATTACCTCATATCCCTTGCTCATGAGATCTTGTAAGAACTCGAAGAGGTCTTTAATTTCGACGGGTGAGCACTTGCAGGCAATATAACATGAAACTAATGCTATATTTTTAATACCCGAATTGCTTACGTAACATCGCGTAAGAACACAAGTGGTGCAGATATTATTTGACCTGAAGTTAACCAAGTTACTATATTGGATATTTTCTGAGAAGATAATGCCAGTTCCCTGATTAGAGTCATTGCGAATGCAATGAAATCGTGGAAGTGAAAGCTTGTGCTTCAAATTCAGGTGAGTTTCATTGATGAAATAGAAGTCGGCAGGCTGATTCTGAATGAACTGATAAAGTTCGACTCTTTTGGACAGGCTCACGATAGACCGCACGTTAAGTGCTATGATATTTAGAGAGCGCGTCATAATGGAATATGGTAGGAAGGGTTTATAACTATCATGAGTAGATTGGATTTTAAATTATTCTTACTTGAAAATAATAATATGAAGTGTTGTCTTTTTGCTGGGTTGTGTTGCTCCTTTCAAGTCCTAGCCGGGTTGTGTTTCTCCTTTCTAATCCGCAAAAGGTGGTTTCCGTAGTTTGGCTGCTGTTCTAGGTTGCTCCAATAGTGACGTTTTTCCTGATGATGGTTGTCCATCGCTGCATTACATAACTTCCTCAGTATAAACCGCATCATTTGCATACTTTCCCAAGGAAATGCAAGTATGCAACCTGTCGATCTGCAGAAGAGGAAAGGGTTTTATATGATTTCATAAATTGACTTACCTCGGTGATTAGACTAGGCATGTCTACACTAAATAGTGTTGACGCCTCCGAAAAGAATTCTTCCATGGGCGATGGCCGAGTTGTTTCTTCAGTTCTGGTGTCTGCCCTTTCTGTCAATACAGTGTTCGAGACTGGTGCTCCTCGCAGAAGGCTTGCAAAGGAAACACCACTCCTGACAGTATTATTAACTGCCTGATGAACAAAGTTCAGTCTCTCCTTCCGCTGTTGAACTCTGGATTGTCGCCTGAGTTCCTTTGCCGCAATCATTTCTTTGTAGAAGGAACAACCTCTGTGGTTCGCTGGATGGCCATGTTGTCTACAGTTGGCGCAGAAGGGATCACCAGACTTGTCCATGTCTCGTGGGCAAGCCTTGGGCATGTGATTTTGCCCGCATTTCACGCAGACAAATTTATAAAAACAATTTGCTGCTGCATGCCCAAACTGTTGGCATCTGTGGCATTGAAGTGGGCCACTTCTCCTTAGTTTTTCCCATCTTATTGACTGATGGAGAGTTTTTGTCACATGCGTGACACTGGATGGCTGGTGTCCTGGAGCCAACTGTACTAGGAATATGTCAGATTGGACATTATTTTCCTTTGAGAATTTAGTTTTGAAATTCTCCACTTTATTGATTATTATTTTTAATACCCGAATTGCTTACGTAACATCGCGTAAGAACACAAGTGGTGCAGATATTATTTGACCTGAAGTTAACCAAGTTACTATATTGGATATTTTCTGAGAAGATAATGCCAGTTCCCTGATTAGAGTCATTGCGAATGCAATGAAATCGTGGAAGTGAAAGCTTGTGCTTCAAATTCAGGTGAGTTTCATTGATGAAATAGAAGTCGGCAGGCTGATTCTGAATGAACTGATAAAGTTCGACTCTTTTGGACAGGCTCACGATAGACCGCACGTTAAGTGCTATGATATTTAGAGAGCGCGTCATAATGGAATATGGTAGGAAGGGTTTATAACTATCATGAGTAGATTGGATTTTAAATTATTCTTACTTGAAAATAATAATATGAAGTGTTGTCTTTTTGCTGGGTTGTGTTGCTCCTTTCAAGTCCTAGCCGGGTTGTGTTTCTCCTTTCTAATCCGCAAAAGGTGGTTTCCGTAGTTTGGCTGCTGTTCTAGGTTGCTCCAATAGTGACGTTTTTCCTGATGATGGTTGTCCATCGCTGCATTACATAACTTCCTCAGTATAAACCGCATCATTTGCATACTTTCCCAAGGAAATGCAAGTATGCAACCTGTCGATCTGCAGAAGAGGAAAGGGTTTTATATGATTTCATAAATTGACTTACCTCGGTGATTAGACTAGGCATGTCTACACTAAATAGTGTTGACGCCTCCGAAAAGAATTCTTCCATGGGCGATGGCCGAGTTGATTCTTCAGTTCTGGTGTCTGCCCTTTCTGTCAATACAGTGTTCGAGACTGGTGCTCGTCGCAGAAGGCTTGCAAAGGAAACACCACTCCTGACAGTATTATTAACTGCCTGATGAACAAAGTTCAGTCTCTCCTTCCGCTGTTGAACTCTGGATTGTCGCCTGAGTTCCTTTGCCGCAATCATTTCTTTGTAGAAGGAACAACCTCTGTGGTTCGCTGGATGGCCATGTTGTCTACAGTTGGCGCAGAAGGGATCACCAGACTTGTCCATGTCTCGTGGGCAAGCCTTGGGCATGTGATTTTGCCCGCATTTCACGCAGACAAATTTATAAAAACAATTTGCTGCTGCATGCCCAAACTGTTGGCATCTGTGGCATTGAAGTGGGCCACTTCTCCTTAGTTTTTCCCATCTTATTGACTGATGGAGAGTTTTTGTCACATGCGTGACACTGGATGGCTGGTGTCCTGGAGCCAACTGTACTAGGAATATGTCAGATTGGACATTATTTTCCTTTGAGAATTTAGTTTTGAAATTCTCCACTTTATTGATTATATACGTAGCCGCCTCCACTTGGTTGGCTAGGTCGGCTTCTATATCCGAGGCTTCACAGGAGTTGTGGAGACCTCTTACTATCAGGGAAATCTTCTTTTCCTCTTTTGCTTCATTTTTCATTATTGGAAATCATCTATTTGTCTTCCCGTAAAATGTTTCCGCCACCAACATGACATTATAGTTAAATTTGTTTATAAGAAACTTAGATGTTAACACCTGTTCTGAAGTTATTAAATGTACTGTTTGGCATTACTGTCGAGCACTATGTTTAGGTTAGACATCTATATTCGGTAACACCACCAATTATCAATTGATGATAGATGACCAATTATCAATTGATGACACTGCTCTTATAGCAAATATGCTAATATATCATCGTTCTATTTTATTGTACACATATATACGCATGTATGAACATAAATCGATCCACAATAGTAAAACTTAAAATCTGCGTTTAATTGAATATTCTATTTACTTTAGTATTTAACAAATTAATCTAAAAAGAATTCCTAAAGTTTAAATTAGATAGTAAGTTATGCAGTTATTGAAGAAAAATAATAAAAATATAATTAATATTTTTTTAATTATAAACGTATTTGCTGTTATTTGTATTGTTTAAAATAAGTAAAATACCGTAGGTATACTAGACGTACATAGAAATTTAAAGAATAAATTCATTTTACGAAGTGAATTTTCGTATTTAATTTCTAGATGACAATTTATTTAGAACAGAACAAATGTGTATGAATATATTTGAAGAAGAACATTTTCGTCCAGTAAATAGTTACAATGATAATGCTTCCCTACTATAGAACTCAATAATAAATTTAATAAACATCGAGATCATCATGTGTAAAAAATAATTTTTTGACCAAGCCGAGACGAGACTATCATACACATATTCGTTTTTATTTACATTATTTAGCTTCGTATCGAAATCACGGTGTAATTTATTAAAAACTCTAATTTAAACATGTTATTTTCAGAACTGGGCGCTGCGACATATTTTTTAGTTTTTTGTTTACGGGTGGACATGTTTCTATCTGCGAAATACCCAAAGAAGTCAATGAAATGCACAATTCTAAAAAAGATTTTGGAGTGGGTTTTCCTTGAATATTTAGTATGAGTGTGATTACAAGCTTGAGATCCAATTATAACCAAATTTTGCGTAATTTAAAAAAAACTAAATGAAGTTTCTTCTTTTTCAGTGGTAAATTATTGATCTGTGGAGCGATGTGTTTCAACTTGAGTAGTACTCCTGATGGATGCAGAAGATAAGTTAATTTGTTTATACTAACATAACAAATTGATTAATTTCAGAATTTTTCGGCTTTTCCATCACAAATTCACGCTGTTAGAGACAATCTGGGCAAAAGCTTACATAATGCACTCATCGTAATAATTCGCCTGTTTCCGTAAATATTTTAAAATATTACTCTTTCAAGTATTTAGCCTCAAGAGCAACGACGACTGCGAATTGACGACATAATGTAAGCGATTAATGACATATGCATAAGCTAAAATCTGCATAGTGCATCTCTTAAATTTCTGCCTAATCTCAACGATTTCAGTTAATATCCGTGGATTTTTTTAAATATTTTTCATTGCAAAATAGTACCATAATATCAGCTGGACATCGGCTTTGATGAAAGCAGTATTTTGATAGAGTTGCTATTCAAAATGTGGTGTTGCATTAGCATTAATCGCTTCTGAAAATGTTCCATCCAATTACATGTCAATTAAAAATATGTGTATAACCAAAATCGTTTTGGTTATACACATATTTTTAACTAAAAAGGCTTTTAATCAAGTTGGTGTTGTAGGATAGAACATTTTCTTGGTTTGGTTAAAAAATGGGTTTAGGGCAAATATCTCCGAAGAGTGATGTTTGTGGATATTTGCGGATGCCTGAAGTGAGCGGGAACGGATTTTCCGTGGATTTGAAAAAAAAATTATATTTACGCTTTGGTAAAATTCCAGTCACTCCTACATAAAAATAAAAAAAACAGATTTGATATGGAATCCTTCGCCACAGGTCACGTATTCGCTGAGCTTCATTTTTCATTATTGGAAATCATCTATTTGTCTTCCCGTAAAATGTTGCCGCCACCAACATGACATTATAGTTAAATTTGTTTATAAGAAACTTAGATGTTAACAGTAACAGTAACAATATTTATTCAGTTTAATTTTGGTACATTTGTCTCTTATCTTAACTTTTATACTGAAACTGTATAGTATTATCTTACTGCTAATCTTAAGGCTAAATCTTATGCCTAATTCGATAATTATCGTACTTTCTTAAGCGCTCAGGCTGAACTCTTTTCTCTTTTTTTTTTTAATGTTAATATTTATTTTCTCAATATATAATACATAGTTGCGATACCTTTCTACTTATGTATGGCTTGTCAGGTATATGGGTTGTTTGAGCTAATACTAACTTATGAATTAGGTAACAAAATGTAGTAACAATAAACTTAAACTTAACTTAAATCTAAAATTAAAAGTAGGTGGACTATTATCCGAAGTGCATGCCCCTTCTGACCGCATCATAAAATTTAAGGCTGTTAGTTGTGCTGAAAAGATCTTCATAGGCTTCATTAATGATTATTAAAGGTGATAGGTAGGTTGAGGTGTTGTTGTATTGTTGATTATTGGGGATATTCCTAATGAGATGATTAGGATGAGCGATGACCCTTTGGAGATATTTTTTGGATATGTTGATCATGTAGTCGCAGAGAGTAGACATTTTTGATTTTTCGTGAAGAATTTTGTTGAAGAAGTACTTTCCATCGTTAGTGAAAAATAAGTTTACGCAATATCGGAGTATTCGTCTCTCAAACCTTTCTAATCTTCTTGCCTGGCTCCTCGAAATCGTGAACCAAATAGGGAAGCCGTACGTCAATACAGGTCTAATAAGCTGTTTGTATAGTAACAACTTTGTATCTATAGATAGACCATATCTATTTTTAAATAGAAATGCTATTCCGTAATAAGCCCGAAGTGCCTTTCTCAAATTCAACTCCGCGTGGGATTTGAACTTGAACAAGGAAGTAAACGTCACACCTAGATATTTCAATTTAGCTGCCGCATCTATCTTAACACCGTTCAGCATAATAGAAATTTTACTTTTTGCAACTATTTTATAAAGTCCCTGTTTTGAAGAGTTGCGAATGCATATTAGCTGCGTTTTTTCTGAATTAACTTCGATTCCCCACTTCTTGTAAAATTCCAGAATAATTATCAATCCTTCCTTGATAAATTTTAACGCAATCCTGGGATTGTCGTGAGTAGCGTATGCTAGGGTGTCGTCCGCGTAATAAAGAGTGCCACAGTCAGGCAGTGGAGGAATGTAGGAGATGAATATACTATATAGTAGAGGCCCTGAAATAGATCCCTGTGGGACACCCCGCTGTAGTGGGAATTTGGCCGATATGTTATTGTGAAATTTTGTACTGAAGAGTCTGTCAGCCAAAAACGATCTGTACATAAAAATCAGTCTTCGATCAATTTTCAGTTTTATAAGTTTAAACAGCAGTCCATCCCACCATAATGTGTCGAATGCTTTCTTGATGTCTAGACTGCAGATAACCGTGCTTCTTTTGATGTTTAATCCTCCGGTAATATCGCTGTGCAATTTCAGTAATGCATCCAGGGTAGAGTGGTCCTTTCGGAATCCGAATTGATTGGATGGAATTGCGTTCATCTCTTCTAGTTGTAATAACAGTCTATCATGGATAAATCTGTCAAGAATTTTTCTGATATTTGAGAGCAGAGAAATTGGCCTGTGTTCCGAAATTTTGGCTTTAATGTTTTTTTTTGGAATATTAACTATAATGGCCTCTTTCCAAGTTTTTGGGAAGTAGAAATTGTTCAAACAGTTATTAAGAATTATAAGCAAGGCTGATTAAGTTAAACGTTAAGTTTTTTATCACGCAGTTAGGAATTCCATCTGGACCCGATGACTTTTTGCTGTTTAAGTGTGTTAAGTACTGGTATATGTCCTTAAGTTTAAGAAATAGGCCATTCAATTTTATAGAAGTGGCTCTATTTTTGCCACTAAAGTTACATTGCGGCACGCCGGTCTTCATATACTCCCCAATTCTGCCAATTACTGTGGAAGCGAATTCACCTTGCGGGTTTGGTGGTCTTTGCTCGCAGAGCTTTTGGTAAAACTTTGCGAATGCATCTTCAGTAGCTTCCGGATTCATGGAGATAGGTTTACCATCCTCATCCATAACTGTAACTTTATTCATCCTTTTCCTGCCAGAAATTTTGTCTATCCTTTGAAAGACATTTGTACTTGGCTTTAAAGTACGTAAATATTTGTTCAATTTAGCATCCATATGTACTTTAACCTGGTCTCTGATTATTATTGAAATACAGTTAATTTTTGAGAGTAGTAACGTATATTCCGCATTCGTTTTATTTAGATTTCGAATGAAAATCTTTTTAAGTTGTCTTCTCCAAAATTTTCTGATTTTTAACAGCTTTAATAAGGTATGAGGTAAGTGATCATATTTACAGTTAATTTTCGGTTTTACATTGGCCGTCTTTTCAATCGAGTTTTTAATGCAGTTTGTGAAAGAATATATTAAATTATCTATTTCGTCGTTAGTGTGATTCTTAGCATCAGAAATTTGAATGGTATTTAGTTCTTCATCAAAGTGTTGTTTAAATTTGGTCCAGTTTATTCTATTGTAGTCTACAACCCGCGGCAGATCAGGCAGCAAAAAACTCAAACTACCATGCACGTTCACCTTAAGATGTATTGGAAAGTGGTCCGAGTGGAAAGTTGAGGTAGACACTTTTACCCTCCATGCTCCAATAAAATTAAATATATTATCCGAGATTATGAAATGGTCTATTATTGACCCGCTCTGTGGTCTTGTAGGTTCGGAGGGACTAATTACCCGCAATTCATTTGGGCCATTGGTAGCAAGCCAATTGCTCATGACTGTGCCATTGGTATTACTGGTTGTGTCGTTCCACAATTTGCTTCTAGCATTCAAATCTCCTCCAACTATTAAACCATCGGATTCCATACTGGTTTTATTCAGGAAATCCATGAAATCTCTAAGCTCTTGGGCAGGAGAGCCCGCCCTTATATAGCATGAGATAAGTTGGATGTTACAGGTTGTTCTATTGACTACTAGTTGAATTTGAATGGAGGTAGTAGAAATATTCTCTGTAGTATAGTTATTGATTTTTTTGAACCTGCATTTGTTTGGTAAAACTATTGCTGTGCCAGTTACAGCATCGTTTCTTACCACACTATAGCCAGCAAACTGGAGATTATGGTTTATTTTTAATTTGGTCTCATTTCATAAAAAAATACAGTTTGCATTCTCCTGAATAAACGAGAGCAGTTCGATTCGCTTATGATGACTTACAAGAGAGCATGCATTTAAGGAGACTATTTCTAAATTATTGAAGCTGCCCATGTTCATCTACGTGCATAAGTCCATCACTAACTGTAGGTAAGCGATTTGCTTATCTTGCTGGTTTGTAATGGCGTTGAAAGTTGGCATAAAGTTTCTCACCTTTACCATTAAATCTGGTAGGCTGCAACCAAATAAATTATTGCATTCCTTCGCAAAATCTCCAAAAGTTCCGGCTGTAGTGGTTGACGTACTTCAAGTTCCGTCCTTGACTTTGTTATATCCGCAAATGATATTTTCGGTGTGACGTATCTATTGACCGACTCTTGAACGTATCTATTGACCGACTTGTCTTTTTTTCTCCAATTGTTGACGTCTTTGGTTATTTAAAATTTTTTGGTAGAACTCGCACCCTCTGTAATTTGCAGGATGCCCAGATTTTCCGCAGTTAACACAAAATGGTTCCGTATCGCTGTCGACTTTAGTTTTTCTACATTCTGTGGGTCCATGCTTTTCTGCACACTTAACGCACTTATATTGCATAAGGCAATTTCTTGCAGTGTGTCCGAACTTTTGGCAGTTCCTACATTGAATAGGACCACTGCTGCGAATATGATCCCATGTCACTTTTTGGTATAATATGTAGTTAACATCTTTTAAATTATTCGGATTGAACCCTGGCTCGAATTGGACAAGGAATATATTTCAAAGGACGTTATTCTTTTCTGAGTAGCGGGTTTTAAACCTGGCTACTTGATTTAATTGGCCTTGACCAAATATCGATTTCAATTCGTTGGTAATTTCTGACTCATTGGAATCCTGATACAATCCTTTGAGTAGCACTGAAATTTTCTTTTCCTCCTTCAGAGTGTAGGTGAATCCTTTAATTTTCTTCTCATTCATTCGCTTGAGAATTTTCTTGTGATCCTGCATATTTGTCAATTTTAAGATTGACTTGCCATTTTGGAGATTGCGTATTTTCACTTTTCCATTGAGGATTTTTTTTCCCCTTATCTCGTTGACAAATTCCGATATATTCATTTTATAGCAGCTTATTGGCGGGGGTCGATGTAATTGTTTAATTATTTTTGACTGCTGTGTATTTTCTTTTACCTTCACGGTTGAAGGTATACTTTTTTTTGTAGTTACTGCTGGTGGTGTAATTCCCTTTTCGGCTGATGTATCCCTCAGTAGGTGAAACCTATTGTTATCATGAATGACCTCATTGGAAACCTTAGCCCTTTTCCTTGTAGGTCTCATTTCTTTATCCGAGAAAATCTTCTGCAGGTCGTCCTGTAAACTAAATTTATCGCTTACCTGTCTTATGAATTTTGCTATGTCGGTACCCTCCTTCTTTAATTCGACAAGACATTCACCAAACATGTCGACATTGTATTGGTTTTTATTTACTATGTTATTTCCGCACTCCATGATTTATAAAATGAAAAAATATTAAAAAAAAGAAACAAAATTCCAAAAAATAATGAAATTCATTTAAATTCACTTCAATTCAATCGTCTATTATAATCGCGATTACTTTACACTTTCCACTCATCTATTGTCTAATATCCTTTCCACTTATCTATTGTCTAATATCCTTTCCACTTAGCTATTGTCTAATATCCGATCTGCAATATCGATATCTATTACCGATGATATCTATTGTCTTATGATCCTATTGTCCGATCTTATGACTAGTTTCAACCATTATTTTTTAATATTACAATATTTACTTTATTTCACTTTTCTTCGTTAATAATTTTCACTAAAATTTATTTTCTTACAGTATTTATCTTGCGATCGCTGTTATGATCTATTCTTATGATCTATGATCTTATGATCGCTATTGGCTTATGATCTATGATCGATCGTTATGATCTTAGATGTTAACACCTGTTCTGAAGTTATTAAATGTACTGTTTGGTATTACTGCCGAGCACTATGTTTATGTTAGACATCACTATTCGGGACACCACCACTTATCAATTGATGATAGATGACCAATTATCAATTGAGGACACTGCTCTTATAGCAAATATGCTAATATATCATCGTTCTATTTTATTGTACACATATATACGCATGTATGAACATAAATCGATCCACAATAGTAAAACTTAAAATCTGCGTTTAATTGAATATTCTATTTACTTTAGTATTTAACAAATTAATCTAAAAAGAATTCCTAAAGTTTAAATTAGATAGTAAGTTATGCAGTTATTGAATAAAAATAATAAAAATATAATTAATATTTTTTTAATTATAAACGTATTTGCCGTTATATTATTGTTTAAAATAAGTAAAATACCATAGGTATACTAGACGTACATAGAAATTTAAAGAATAAATTCATTTTACGAAGTGAATTTTCGTATTTAATTTCTAGATGACAATTTATTTAGAACAGAACAAATGTGTATGAATATATTTGAAGAAGAACATTTTCTTCCAGTAAATAGTTACAATGATAATGCTTCCCTACTATAGAACTCAATAATAAATTTAATAAACATCGAGATAATCATGTTTGAAAACTAATTTTTTGACCAAGCCGAGACGAGACTATCATACACATATTCGTTTTTATTTATATTATTTAGCTTCGTATCGAAATCACGGTGTAATTTATTAAAAACTCTAATTTGAACATGTTATTTTCAGAACTGGGCGCTGCGACATATTTTTTAGTTTTTTGTTTACGGGTTGACATGTTTCTATCTGCGAAATACCCAAAGAAGTCAATGAAATGCACAATTCTAAAAAAGATTTTGGAGTGGGTTTTCCTTGAATATTTAGTATGAGTGTGATTACAAGCTTGAGATCCAATTATAACCAAATTTTGCGTAATTTAAAAAAACTAAATGAAGTTTCTTCTTTTTCAGTGGTAAATTATTGATCTGTAGAGCGATGTGTTTCAACTTGAGTAGTACTCCTGATGGATGCAGAAGATAAGTTAATTTGTTTATACTAACATAACAAATTGATTAATTTCAGAATTTTTCGGCTTTTCCATCACAAATTCACGCTGCTAGAGACAATCTGGGCAAAAGCTTACATAATGCACTCATCGTAACAATTCGCCTGTTTCCGTAAATAATTTAAAATATTACTCTTTCAAGTATTTAGCCTCAAGAGCAACGACGACTGCGAATTGACGACATAATGTAAGCGATTAATGACATATGCATATGCTAAAATCTGCATAGTGCATCTCTTAAATTTCTGCCTAATCTCAACGATTTCAGTTGATATCCGTGGATTTTTTTAAATATTTTTCAATGCAAAATAGTACTATAATATCAGCTGGACATCGGCTTTGATGAAAGCAGTATTTTGATAGAGTTGCTATGCAAAATGTGGTGTTGCATTAGCATTAATCGCTTCTGAAAATGTTCCATCCAATTCCATGTCAATTTGTAGAAAGATCGTTTTGGTTATACACATATTTTTAACTAAAAAGGCTTTTAATCAAGTTGGTGTTGTAGGATAGAATATTTTCTTGGTTTGGTTAAAAAATGGGTTTAGGGCAAATATCTGCGGAGAGTGATGTTTGTGGATATTTGCGGATGCCTGAAGTGAGCGGGAACGGATTTTCCGTGGATTTGAAAAAAAAAATTATATTTTTGCTTTGGTAAAATTCCAGTCACTCCTACATAAAAATAAAAAAACAGATTTGATATGGAATCCTTTGCCACAGGTCACGTATTCGCTGAGCTTCATTTTTCATTATTGGAAATCATCTATTTGTCTTCCCGTAAAATGTTTCCGCCACCAACATGACATTATAGTTAAATTTGTTTATAAGAAACTTAGATGTTAACACCTGTTCTGAAGTTATTAAATGTACGGTTTGGTATTACTGTCGAGCACTATGTTTAGGTTAGACATCACTATTCGGGAACACCACCAATTATCAATTGATGATAGATGACCAATTATCAATTGATGACACTGCTCTTATAGCAAATATGCTAATATATCATCGTTCTATTTTATTGTACACATATATACGCATGTATGAACATAAATCGATCCACAATAGTAAAACTTAAAATCTGCGTTTAATTGAATATTCTAGTTACTTTAGTATTTAACAAATTAATCTAAAAAGAATTCCTAAAGTTTAAATTAGATAGTAAGTTATGCAGTTATTGAAGAAAAATAAGAAAAATATAATTAATATTTTTTTAATTATAAACGTATTTGCTGTTATTTGTATTGTTTAAAATAAGTAAAATACCGTAGGTATACTAGACGTACATAGAAATTTAAAGAATAAATTCATTTTACGAAGTGAATTTTCGTATTTACTTTCTAGATGACAATTTATTTAGAACAGAACAAATGTGTATGAATATATTTGAAGAAGAACATTTTCTTCCAGTAAATAGTTACAATGATAATGCTTCCCTACTATAGAACTCAATAATAAATTTAATAAACATCGAGATAATCATGTTTGAAAACTAATTTTTTGACCAAGCCGAGACGAGACTATCATACACATATTCGTTTTTATTTACATTATTTAGCTTCGTATCGAAATCACGGTGTAATTTATTAAAAACTCTAATTTGAACATGTTATTTTCAGAACTGGGCGCTGCGACATATTTTTTAGTTTTTTGTTTACGGGTGGACATGTTTCTATCTGCGAAATACCCAAAGAAGTCAATGAAATGCACAATTCTAAAAAAGATTTTGGAGTGGATTTTCCTTGAATATTTTTATGAGTGTGATTACAAGCTTGAGATCCAATTATAACCAAATTTTGCGTAATTTAAAAAAACTTAATGAAGTTTCTTCTTTTTCAGTGGTAAATTATTGATCTGTGGAGCGATGTGTTTCAACTTGAGTAGTACTCCTGATGGATGCAGAAGATAAGTTAATTTGTTTATACTAACATAACAAATTGACTAATTTCAGAATTTTGCGGCTTTTCCATCACAAATTCACACTGCTAGAGACAATCTAGGCAAAAGCTTACATAAGCACTCATCGTAACAATTCGCCTGTTTCCGTAAATATTTTAAAATATTGCTCTTTCAAGTATTTAGCCTCAAGAGCAACGACGACTGCGAATTGACGACATAATGTAAGCGTTTAATGACATATGCATATGCTAAAATCTGCATAGTGCATCTCTTAAATTTCTGCCTAAACTCAACGATTTCAGTTGATATCCGTGGATTTTTTTAAATATTTTTCATTGCAAAATAGTACCATAATATCAGCTGGACATCGGCTTTTATGAAAGCAGTATTTTGATAGAGTTGCTATGCAAAATGTGGTGTTGCATTAGCATTAATCGCTTCTGAAAATGTTCCATCCAATTCCATGTCAATTTGTAGAAAGATCGTTTTGGTTATACACATATTTTTAACTAAAAAGGCTTTTAATCAAGTTGGTGTTGTAGGATAGAACATTTTCTTGGTTTGGTTAAAAAATGGGTTGGGGGCAAATATTTGCGAAGAGTGATATTTGTGGATATTTGCGGATGCCTGAAGTGAGCGGGAACGGATTTTCCGTGGATTTGAAAAAAAAATTATATTTTTGCTTTGGTAAAATTCCAGTCACTCCTACATAAAAATAAAAAAAACAGATTTGATATGGAATCCTTTGCCACAGGTCACGTATTCGCTGAGCTTCATTTTTCATTATTGGAAATCATCTATTTGTCTTCCCGTAAAATGTTTCCGCCACCAACATGACATTATAGTTGAATTTGTTTATAAGAAACTTAGATGTTAACACCTGTTCTGAAGTTATTAAATGTACTGTTTGGTATTACTGCCGAGCACTATGTTTATGTTAGACATCACTATTCGGGACACCACCACTTATCAATTGATGATAGATGACCATAATTTAAGCGATTAATGACATATGCATATGCTAAAATCTGCATAGTGCATCTCTTAAATTTCTGCCTAATCTCAACGATTTCAGTTGATATCCGTGGATTTTTTTAAATATTTTTCATTGCAAAATAGTACCATAATATCAGCTGGACATCGGCTTTGATGCCAGCAGTATTTTGATAGAGTTTCTATGCAAAATGTGGTGTTGCATTAGCATTAATCGCTTCTGAAAATATTCCATCCAAGTACATGCCAATTTGTAGAAAGATCGTTATGGTTATACACATATTTTTAACTAAAAAGGCTTTTAATCAAGTTGGTGTTGTAGGATAGAACATTTTCTTGGTTTGGTTAAAAAATGGGTTGGGGGCAAATATCTGCGAAGAGTGATGTTTGGGATATTTGAGGATGCCTGAAGTAAGCGGGAACGGATTTTCCGTGGATTTGAAAAAAAATTATATTTTCGCTTTGGTAAAATTCCAGTCACTCCTACATAAAAATAAAAAAAACAGATTTGATATGGAATCCTTCGCCACAGGTCACGTATTCGCTGAGCTTCATTTTTCATTTTTTTTTTTTTTTTTTTAGTTTAAGTAGAGCATTTATTATTTCCATATTACTTGCACATATTTACATGGTATTATAAACGTAGAGCTAAAACATGCTCTGTACATCTTTTGCTTATATATTAAATTAGTTTTTAATGACTAAGTACATGAATTGCTTACAACTATGGCTTAAAAATTAAATGTGCTTGCTCAAACACAATTGTCTATATTTTCAATTGCTTATAAACTAAACTTAATTCTAGACTTAATAATAACAAATAATAAAAATTGGGGAAATGAATGTTCAGGAAGAGCGGATTAGGAGTTTGGAATTTTTGGGAATTGTGTGTTGCTTCCGCTAACCACGATGGAAATGGGGAGTTAAGGAATTATAAAACTGAACGTTCATAATATCACTGTCCTTCGCAAAATCAGATATGATAACTGGTGAGGCATAGAGGTAATCATTGTATAAGTTTCTGTGTTGGGTGGCTTCGATATTAATCCTTTTTAGTGACTCTTGAATGAGTGGATTGGTATGGTCTATTAAATGCTGAAGAAAGTTTTTGGTTAGACCAACCATGTATGAAATAAAAGGAGTAAGATTACTTTTCTGATATATATAGGAGTTGGAGTAATGCTTACCGTCTATTTTAGGATATTTTGAAAGACATTTCCTAATGATTGACCTTTCGAATACATGGACTTTATTGGCATACGTTTTCGAGAAACTAAAATAGATCGGAAATGCATATCCAATAATTGGCCGAATAAGTTGTTTATAAAACAGTAACTTTGTATTTATACTAAGCCCCTTCCGACGTCTAAGTAGGAATAAAAAGGTATGAATAGCCTTTTTGGCTTTCTTCAGAGTTAACTCAACATGTGGATTAAATTTGAACATTGAGTTAAAGTTGATGCCTAAATATTTTAGTTCATTTGAGACTGGGATAGCTGTGTTTTTAATCAGAATACGTAGCTTTTTGCTGTTTGTAGCAATTTTCCTCGGTCCGCGAGTGCTGGGATTACGGAAACAGATTAAATTCGACTTATTAAGATTGACTGATAAGTTCCAGTCATCATAATAATTTATAATTTTAAAAAGTAGCTCTTGCGTTCTCTTTAGAGCTACTTTTTGTGATTTGCTTTTGGCATAAACAAGAGTGTCGTCTGCATATAGTATCATTTGTGCTTTTGCGGCTGTTGGTATATCTGCAGTGTATATTGAATACAGCAGGGAACCTAATACCGAGCCTTGTGGAACTCCTTTACCTATTAAGAAGAATTCGGAAGCCGCGTTCTGATACCTAACACAGGATGATCTATCCTGAAGAAATGAGTGCAGCAGCAGCGTAATATGTGGAGGGAAATCAAGTTTGCATAGCTTGTGCACTAGTCCCTTATGCCAAACTGAGTCAAAGGCTTTGGTTATATCTAGGGAGCAAGCAACTGTTGATTCTTTACGGTTTAACCCAGTTGTTATCTCACTATGTAGTAGGAAAAGAGCATCCAAAGTTGAGTGACCTTTACGAAATCCGAATTGAAAGTCAGGAATAATTTTATTTTCATTACAAAATTCATTTACCTTTTCGTAAAAATTTTTTTCTAATATTTTTCCCAAACAGGGAAGAAGAGATATAGGTCGATGTTGTTGGATGGCTGCTCTACCTTGAGTTTTTGGAATATTAAAGATAATACCTATTTTCCAGGCTTTAGGGAAGTAGCAATTATTAATACAGTGAATAAATATTGCAACTAAGGGACGCAGACTCTTTTTCGGAAGCTTTCTCAGCATAAAGTTCGATATATTATCGATGCCGGCAGACTTTTTATTATTTAAGGATTTTATTACCGAGTAGAGTGTGTTTTCGGACATAAACATATCTAGAAGGCTGGGATTACTTGCACTGTTATGAGTGCTGAATGTAGTAACATGAGTTGGGGCGTTTGATAAAAAACTATTGACCTGATTATTTACGTGAGTTCGTAGAGGTGAGTTTGAACTAAAGTTGTAAAGATCTTTATAAAACGAGGCAAAGTTTTTAGAAATATTAATTGGACCCCCTTTTATTTCGCGGTCGTTATTATCGGTAACTGTTACTTTATTGAGTGACCTTCGACCGGTGATTGCGTTAAGCTGCTTGAAAGCATCAGGACCTGGACGTACTTTTGAAAGTCGTTCAGAAAATTGTTCATTAAAGTGTTTGTTAACTTTATTGCGTATCATAGTTGATATGCAGTTAACCTGTGCCTCAAAGAGACGATAATCTGAGGATGTAGTGTTGAGTTCTCTCCGGAAAATGCGTTTCATTTCCCTTATCCAACGATTTTTCAACCAATACATTTTCTTAATGTCCTCAGGGAGAGAATCAAATCGATGGCTACTATTAGACAGTTGCCTTGAATGTCTATGAAATACCTCCGAGACAATCTGACTAAAGGTTTCTATATGGAAATCAATTTCTTGATTGGTTATGTTCTTGAAGCAAGGAATATTCATTCCGTTAGGTATGGCCATATCTACATCTTGCCTAAATTCTTTCCAGTTCGTGTTCTTATACGACGTGAAAGATTTTAACTCAGTATTCTCAAAGTTGAATTGAGTTTGAATTTTAATAAGAACCGGATAATGGTCTGAATGAAAGTCGAGAGTTGAACAAGTAATGTTCGAAGAGTAAGGATTAATTAAACCGCTTGAAACGAAAAACAGATCGACTACAGATAAGCTACTAGGTCTGGTAGGACCAGGAGGTGCAACTATCTGTAATGTGGAGATGCTAGTTAGCAATTCTATTATTTTTAATAGAAATGCCGGAAGAGTTACGGATAGATTCTCCCCATGAGGTGTGTCTGGCGTTAAAATCTCCTCCCATGATTACCTCATATCCCTTGCTCATGAGATCTTGTAAGAACTCGAAGAGGTCTTTAATTTCGACGGGTGAGCACTTGCAGGCAATATAACATGAAACTAATGTTATATTTTTAATACCCGAATTGCTTATGTAACATCGCGTAAGAACACAAGTGGTGCAGATATTATTTGACCTGAAGTTAACCAAGTTACTATATTGGATATTTTCTGAGAAGATAATGCCAGTTCCCTGATTAGAGTCATTGCGAATGCAATGAAATCGTGGAAGTGAAAGCTTGTGCTTCAAATTCAGGTGAGTTTCATTGATGAAATAGAAGTCGGCAGGCTGATTCTGAATGAACTGATAAAGTTCGACTCTTTTGGACAGGCTCACGATAGACCGCACGTTAAGTGCTATGATATTTAGAGAGCGCGTCATAATGGAATATGGTAGGAAGGGTTTATAACTATCATGAGTAGATTGGATTTTAAATTATTCTTACTTGAAAATAATAATATGAAGTGTTGTCTTTTTGCTGGGTTGTGTTGCTCCTTTCGAGTCCTAGCCGGGTTGTGTTTCTCCTTTCTAATCCGCAAAAGGTGGTTTCCGTAGTTTGGCTGCTGTTCTAGGTTGCTCCAATAGCGACGTTTTTCCTGATGATGGTTGTCCATCGCTGCATTACATAACTTCCTCAGTATAAACCGCATCATTTGCATACTTTCCCAAGGAAATGCAAGTATGCAACCTGTCGATCTGCAGAAGAGGAAAGGGTTTTATATGATTTCATAAATTGACTTACCTCGGTGATTAGACTAGGCATGTCTACACTAAATAGTGTTGACGCCTCCGAAAAGAATTCTTCCATGGGCGATGGCCGAGTTGATTCTTCAGTTCTGGTGTCTGCCCTTTCTGTCAATACAGTGTTCGAGACTGGTGCTCGTCGCAGAAGGCTTGCAAAGGAAACACCACTCCTGACAGTATTATTAACTGCCTGATGAACAAAGTTCAGTCTCTCCTTCCGCTGTTGAACTCTGGATTGTCGCCTGAGTTCCTTTGCCGCAATCATTTCTTTGTAGAAGGAACAACCTCTGTGGTTCGCTGGATGGCCATGTTGTCTACAGTTGGCGCAGAAGGGATCACCAGACTTGTCCATGTCTCGTGGGCAAGCCTTGGGCATGTGATTTTGCCCGCATTTCACGCAGACAAATTTATAAAAACAATTTGCTGCTGCATGCCCAAACTGTTGGCATCTGTGGCATTGAAGTGGGCCACTTCTCCTTAGTTTTTCCCATCTTATTGACTGATGGAGAGTTTTTGTCACATGCGTGACACTGGATGGCTGGTGTCCTGGAGCCAACTGTACTAGGAATATGTCAGATTGGACATTATTTTCCTTTGAGAATTTAGTTTTGAAATTCTCCACTTTATTGATTATATACGTAGCCGCCTCCACTTGGTTGGCTAGGTCGGCTTCTATATCCGAGGCTTCACAGGAGTTGTGGAGACCTCTTACTATCAGGGAAATCTTCTTTTCCTCTTTTGCTTCATTTTTCATTATTGGAAATCATCTATTTGTCTTCCCGTAAAATGTTTCCGCCACCAACATGACATTATAGTTAAATTTGTTTATAAGAAACTTAGATGTTAACACCTGTTCTGAAGTTATTAAATGTACTGTTTGGTATAACTGCCGAGCACTATGCTTAGGTTAGACATCACTATTCGGGAACACCACCAATTATCAATTGATGATAGATGACCAATTATCAATTGATGACACTACTCTTATAGCAAATATGCTAATATATCATCGTTCTATTTTATTGTACACATATATACGCATATATGAACATAAATCGATCCACAATAGTAAAACTTAAAATCTGCGTTTAATTGAATATTCTATTTACTGTAGTATTTAACAAATTAATCTATAAAGAATTCCTAAAGTTTAAATTAGATAGTAAGTTATGCAGTTATTGAATAAAAATAATAAAAATATAATTAATATTTTTTTAATTATAAACGTATTTGCCGTTATATTATTGTTTAAAATAAGTAAAATACCATAGGTATACTAGACGTACATAGAAATTTAAAGAATAAATTCATTTTACGAAGTGAATTTTCGTATTTAATTTCTAGATGACAATTTATTTAGAACAGAACAAATGTGTATGAATATATTTGAAGAAGAACATTTTCTTCCAGTAAATAGTTACAATGATAATGCTTCCCTACTATAGAACTCAATAATAAATTTAATAAACATCGAGATAATCATGTTTGAAAACTAATTTTTTGACCAAGCCGAGACGAGACTATCATACACATATTCGTTTTTATTTATATTATTTAGCTTCGTATCGAAATCACGGTGTAATTTATTAAAAACTCTAATTTGAACATGTTATTTTCAGAACTGGGCGCTGCGACATATTTTTTAGTTTTTTGTTTACGGGTGGACATGTTTCTATCTGCGAAATACCCAAAGAAGTCAATGAAATGCACAATTCTAAAAAAGATTTTGGAGTGGGTTTTCCTTGAATATTTAGTATGAGTGTGATTACAAGCTTGAGATCCAATTATAACCAAATTTTGCGTAATTTAAAAAAACTAAATGAAGTTTCTTCTTTTTCAGTGGTAAATTATTGATCTGTGGAGCGATGTGTTTCAACTTGAGTAGTACTCCTGACGGATGCAGAAGATAAGTTAATTTGTTTATACTAACATAACAAATTGATTAATTTCAGAATTTTTCGGCTTTCCTATCACAAATTCACACTGCTGGAGACAATCTGGGCAAAAGCTTACATAAGCACTCATCGTAACAATTCGCCTGTTTCCGTAAATATTTTAAAATATTACTCTTTCAAGTATTTAGCCTCAACAGCAACGACGACTGCGAATTGACGACATAATGTAAGCGATTAATGACATATGCATATGCTAAAATCTGCATAGTGCATCTCTTAAATTTCTGCCTAATCTCAACGATTTCAGTTGATATGCGTGGATTTTTTAAATATTTTTCAATGCAAAATAGTACCATAATATCAGCTGGACATCGGCTTTGATGAAAGCAGTATTTTGATAGAGTTGCTATGCAAAATGTGGTGTTGCATTAGCATTAATCGCTTCTGAAAATGTTCCATCCAATTACATGTCAATTTGTAGAAAGATCGTTTTGGTTATACACATATTTTTAGCTAAAAAGGCTTTTAATCAAGTTGGTGTTGTGGGATAGAATATTTTCTTGGTTTGGTTAAAAAATGGGTTTAGGGCAAATATCTGCGGAGAGTGATGTTTGTGGATATTTGCGGATGCCTGAAGTGAGCGGGAAGGGATTTTCCGTTGATTTGAAAAAAAAATTATAGTTTTGCTTTGGTAAAATTCCAGTCACTGCTACATAAAAATAAAAAAACAGATTTGATATGGAATCCTTTGCCACAGGTCACGTATTCGCTGAGCTTCATTTTTCATTATTGGAAATCATCTATTTGTCTTCCCGTAAAATGTTGCCGCCACCAACATGACATTATAGTTAAATTTGTTTATAAGAAACTTAGATGTTAACAGTAACAGTAACAATATTTATTCAGTTTAATTTTGGTACATTTGTCTCTTATCTTAACTTATATACTAAAACTGTATAGTATTATCTTACTGCTAATCTTAAGGCTAAATCTTATGCCTAATTCGATAATTATCGTACTTTCTTAAGCGCTCAGGCTGAACTCTTTTCTCTTTTTTTTTTTTAATGTTAATATTTATTTTCTCAATATATAATACATAGTTGCGATACCTTTCTACTTATGTATGGCTTGTCAGGTATATGGGTTGTTTGAGCTAATACTAACTTATGAATTAGGTAACAAAATGTAGTAACAATAAACTTAAACTTAACTTAAATCTAAAATTAAAAGTAGGTGGACTATTATCCGAAGTGCATGCCCCTTCTGACCGCATCATAAAATTTAAGGCTGTTAGTTGTGCTGAAAAGATCTTCATAGGCTTCATTAATGATTATTAAAGGTGATAGGTAGGTTGAGGTGTTGTTGTATTGTTGATTATTGGGGATATTCCTAATGAGATGATTAGGATGAGCGATGACCCTTTGGAGATATTTTTTGGATATGTTGATCATGTAGTCGCAGAGAGTAGACATTTTTGATTTTTCGTGAAGAATTTTTTTGGAGAAGTACTTTCCATCGTTAGTGAAAAATAAGTTTACGCAATATCGGAGTATTCGTCTCTCAAACCTTTCTAATCTTCTTGCCTGGCTCCTCGAAATCGTGAACCGAATAGGGAAGCCGTACGTCAATACAGGTCTAATAAGCTGTTTGTATAGTAACAACTTTGTATCTATAGATAGACCATATCTATTTTTAAATAGAAATGCTATTCCGTAATAAGCCCGAAGTGCCTTTCTCAAATTCAACTCCGCGTGGGATTTGAACTTGAACAAGGAAGTAAACGTCACACCTAGATATTTCAATTTAGCTGCCGCATCTATCTTAACACCGTTCAGCATAATAGAAATTTTACTTTTTGCAACTATTTTATAAAGTCCCTGTTTTGAAGAGTTGCGAATGCATATTAGCTGCGTTTTTTCTGAATTAACTTCGATTCCCCACTTCTTGTAAAATTCCAGAATAATTATCAATCCTTCCTTGATAAATTTTAACGCAATCCTGGGATTGTCGTGAGTAGCGTATGCTAGGGTGTCGTCCGCGTAGTCAGGCAGTGGAGGAATGTCGGAGATGAATATACTATATAGTAGAGGCCCTGAAATAGATCCCTGTGGGACACCCCGCTGTAGTGGGAATTTGGCCGATATGTTATTGTGAAATTTTGTACTGAAGAGTCTGTCAGCCAAAAACGATCTGTACATAAAAATCAGTCTTCGATCAATTTTCAGTTTTATAAGTTTAAACAGCAGTCCATCCCACCATAATGTGTCGAATGCTTTCTTGATGTCTAGACTGCAGATAACCGTGCTTCTTTTGATGTTTAATCCTCCGGTAATATCGCTGTGCAATTTCAGTAATGCATCCAGGGTAGAGTGGTCCTTTCGGAATCCGAATTGATTGGATGGAATTGCGTTCATCTCTTCTAGTTGTAATAACAGTCTATCATGGATAAATCTGTCAAGAATTTTTCTGATATTTGAGAGCAGAGAAATTGGCCTGTGTTCCGAAATTTTGGCTTTAATGTTTTTTTTTGGAATATTAACTATAATGGCCTCTTTCCAAGTTTTT
Source organism: Atherix ibis (assembly GCA_958298945.1). Lineage (NCBI taxonomy): Eukaryota > Metazoa > Arthropoda > Insecta > Diptera > Athericidae > Atherix > Atherix ibis. The sequence continues at coordinate 228,922 of OY282607.1, read as the reverse complement.
GGGAAGTAGAAATTGTTCAAACAGTTATTAAGAATTATAAGCAAGGCTGATTAAGTTAAACGTTAAGTTTTTTATCACGCAGTTAGGAATTCCATCTGGACCCGATGACTTTTTGCTGTTTAAGTGTGTTAAGTACTGGTATATGTCCTTAAGTTTAAGAAATAGGCCATTCAATTTTATAGAAGTGGCTCTATTTTTGCCACTAAAGTTACATTGCGGCACGCCGGTCTTCATATACTCCTCAATTCTGCCAATTACTGTGGAAGCGAATTCACCTTGCGGGTTTGGTGGTCTTTGCTCGCAGAGCTTTTGGTAAAACTTTGCGAATGCATCTGCAGTAGCTTCCGGATTCATGGAGATAGGTTTACCATCCTCATCCATAACTGTAACTTTATTCATCCTTTTCCTGCCAGAAATTTTGTCTATCCTTTGAAAGATATTTGCACTTGGCTTTATAGTACGTAAATATTTGTTCAATTTAGCATCCATATGTACTTTAACCTGGTCTCTGATTATTATTGAAATACAGTTAATTTTTGAGAGTAGTAACGTATATTCCGCATTCGTTTTATTTAGATTTCGAATGAAAATCTTTTTAAGTTGTCTTCTCCAAAATTTTCTGATTTTTAACAGCTTTAATAAGGTATGAGGTAAGTGATCATATTTACAGTTAATTTTCGGTTTTACATTGGCCGTCTTTTCAATCGAGTTTTTAATGCAGTTTGTGAAAGAATATATTAAATTATCTATTTCGTCGTTAGTGTGATTCTTAGCATCAGAAATTTGAATGGTATTTAGTTCTTCATCAAAGTGTTGTTTAAATTTGGTCCAGTTTATTCTATTGTAGTCTACAACCCGCGGCAGATCAGGCAGCAAAAAACTCAAACTACCATGCACGTTCACCTTAAGATGTATTGGAAAGTGGTCCGAGTGGAAAGTTGAGGTAGACACTTTTACCCTCCATGCTCCAATAAAATTAAATATATTATCCGAGATTATGAAATGGTCTATTATTGACCCGCTCTGTGGTCTTGTAGGTTCGGAGGGACTAATTACCCGCAATTCATTTGGGCCATTGGTAGCAAGCCAATTGCTCATGACTGTGCCATTGGTATTACTGGTTGTGTCGTTCCACAATTTGCTTCTAGCATTCAAATCTCCTCCAACTATTAAACCATCGGATTCCATACTGGTTTTATTCAGGAAATCCATGAAATCTCTAAGCTCTTGGGCAGGAGAGCCCGCCCTTATATAGCATGAGATAAGTTGGATGTTACAGGTTGTTCTATTGACTACTAGTTGAATTTGAATGGAGGTAGTAGAAATATTCTCTGTAGTATAGTTATTGATTTTTTTGAACCTGCATTTGTTTGGTAAAACTATTGCTGTGCCAGTTACAGCATCGTTTCTTACCACACTATAGCCAGCAAACTGGAGATTATGGTTTATTTTTAATTTGGTCTCATTTTATAAAAAAATACAGTTTGCATTCTCCTGAATAAACGAGAGCAGTTCGATTCGCTTATGATGACTTACAAGAGAGCATGCATTTAAGGAGACTATTTCTAAATTATTGAAGCTGCCCATGTGCATCTACGTGCATAAGTCCATCACTAACTGTAGGTAAGCGATTTGCTTATCTTGCTGGTTTGTAATGGCGTTGAAAGTTGGCATAAAGTTTCTCACCTTTACCATTAAATCTGGTAGGCTGCAACCAAATAAATTATTGCATTCCTTCGCAAAATCTCCAAAAGTTCCGGCTGTAGTGGTTGACGTACTTCGAGGTTCCGTCCTTGACTTTGTTATATCCGCAAATGATATTTTCGGTGTGACGTATCTATTGACCGACTCTTGAACGAGGAAACGCTTTTCTTTCACTTGTCTTTTTTTCTCCAATTGTTGACGTCTTTGGTTATTTAAATTTTTTTGGTAGAACTCGCACCCTCTGTAATTTGCAGGATGCCCAGATTTTCCGCAGTTAACACAAAATGGTTCCGTATCGCTGTCGACTTTAGTTTTTCTACATTCTGTGGGTCCATGCTTTTCTGCACACTTAACGCACTTATATTGCATAAGGCAATTTCTTGCAGTGTGTCCGAACTTTTGGCAGTTCCTACATTGAATAGGACCACTGCTGCGATTATGATCCCATGTCACTTTTTGGTATAATATGTAGTTAACATCTTTTAAATTATTCGAATTGAACCCTGGCTCGAATTGGACAAGGAATATATTTGAAAGGACGTTATTCTTTTCTGAGTAGCGGGTTTTAAACCTGGCTACTTGATTTAATTGGCCTTGACCAAATATCGATTTCAATTCGTTGGTAATTTCTGACTCATTGGAATCCTGATGCAATCCTTTGAGTAGCACTGAAATTTTTTTTTCCTCCTTCGGAGTGTAGGTGAATCCTTTAATTTTCTTCTCATTCATTCGCTTGAGAATTTTCTTGTGATCCTGCATATTTGTCAATTTTAAGATTGACTTGCCATTTTGGAGATTGCGTATTTTCACTTTTCCATTGAGGATTTTTTTTCCCCTTATCTCGTTGACAAATTCCGATATATTCATTTTATAGCAGCTTATTGGCGGGGGTCGATGTAATTGTTTAATTATTTTTGACTGCTGTGTATTTTCTTTTACCTTCACGGTTGAAGGTATCCTTTTTTTTGTAGTTACTGCTGGTGGTGTAATTCCCTTTTCGGCTGATGTATCCCTCAGTAGGTGAAACCTATTGTTGTCATGAATGACCTCATTGGAAACCTTAGCCCATTTCCTTGTAGGTCTCATTTCTTTATCCGAGAAAATCTTCTGCAGGTCGTCTTGTAAACTAAATTTATCGCTTACCTGTCTTATGAATTTTGCTATGTCGGTACCCTCCTTCTTTAATTCGACAAGACATTCACCAAACATGTCGACATTGTATTGGTTTTTATTTACTATGTTATTTCCGCACTCCATGATTTATAAAATGAAAAAATATTTAAAAAAAAGAAACAAAATTCCAAAAAATAATGAAATTCATTTAAATTCACTTCAATTCAATCGTCTATTATAATCGCGATTACTTTACACTTTCCACTCATCTATTGTCTAATATCCTTTCCACTTATCTATTGTCTAATATCCTTTCCACTTTGCTATTGTCTAATATCCGATCTGCAATATCGATATCTATTACCGATGATATCTATTGTCTTATGATCCTATTGTCCGATCTTATGACTAGTGTCAACCATTATTTTTTAATATTACAATATTTACTTTATTTCACTTTACTTCGTTAATAATTTTCACTAAAATTTATTTTCTTACAGTATTTTTCTTGCGATCGCTGTTATGATCTATTCTTATGATCTATGATCTTATGATCGCTATTGGCTTATGATCTATGATCGATCGTTATGATCTTAGATGTTAACACCTGTTCTGAAGTTATTAAATGTACTGTTTGGTATTACTGCCGAGCACTATGTTTATGTTAGACATCACTATTCGGGAACACCACCAATTATCAATTGATGATAGATGACCAATTATCAATTGAGGACACTGCTCTTATAGCAAATATGCTTATATATCATCGTTCTATTTTATTGTACACATATATACGCATGTATGAACATAAATCGATCCACAATAGTAAAACTTAAAATCTGCGTTTAATTGAATATTCTATTTACTTTAGTATTTAACAAGTTAATCTAAAAAGAATTCCTAAAGTTTAAATTAGATAGTAAGTTATGCAGTTATTGAAGAAAAATAATAAAAATATAATTAATATTTTTTTAATTATAAACGTATTTGCTGTTATTTGTATTGTTTAAAATAAGTAAAATACCGAAGGTATACTAGACGTACATAGAAATTTAAAGAATAAATTCATTTTACGAAGTGAATTTTCGTATTTAATTTCTAGATGACAATTTATTTAGAACAGAACAAATGTGTATGGATATATTTGAAGAAGAACATTTTCTTCCAGTAAATAGTTACAATGATAATGCTTTCCTACTATAGAACTCAATAATAAATTTAATAAACATCGAGAAAATCATGTTTGAAAACTAATTTTTTGACCAAGCCGAGACGAGACTATCATACACATATTCGTTTTTATTTATATTATTTAGCTTCGTATCGAAATCACGGTGTAATTTATTAAAAACTCTAATTTGAACATGTTATTTTCAGAACTGGGCGCTGCGACATATTTTTTAGTTTTTTATTTACGTGTTGACATGTTTCTATCTGCGAAATACACAAAGAAGTCAATGAAATGCACAATTCTAAAAAAGATTTTGGAGTGGGTTTTCCTTGAATATTTAGTATGAGTGTGATTACAAGCTTTAGATGGATGCAGAAGATAAGTTAATTTGTTTATACTAACATAACAAATTGATTAATTTCAGAATTTTTCGGCTTTTCCATCAATTCGCCTGTTTCCGTAAATATTTTAAAATATTACTCTTTCAAGTATTTAGCCTCAAGAGCAACGACGACTGCGAATTGACGACATAATGTAAGCGATTAATGACATATGCATATGCTAAAATCTGCATAGTGCATCTCTTAAATTTCTGCCTAATCTCAACGATTTCAGTTGATATCCGTGGATTTTTTTAAATATTTTTCATTGCAAAATAGTACCATAATATCAGCTGGACATCGGCTTTGATGAAAGCAGTATTTTGATAGAGTTGCTATGCAAAATGTGGTGTTGCATTAGCATTAATCGCTTCTGAAAATGTTCCATCCAATTACATGTCAAATTGTAGAAAGATCGTTTTGGTTATACACATATTTTTAACTAAAAAGGCTTTTAATCAAGTTGGTGTTGTAGGATAGAACATTTTCTTGGTTTAGTTAAAAAATGGGTTTAGGGCAAATATCTGCGAAGAGTGATGTTTGGGATATTTGAGGATGCCTGAAGTGAGCGGGAAGGGATTTTCCGTGGATTTGAAAAAAAATTATATTTTTGCTTTTGTCAAGATGGAATTATAAGAATGAACGTTAATAATAAATAAAAATACTAGGCGATAGTTAAAGTAATAAAATAATATTGCTCAACGGCTTTATTTAATGTAGCGTACAAAAATAGTTTTTCACCCGTTCTCGTTCACGTACGTTCTTCGACTGACGTGTCGTTCTCGAGCCCAATCTCACCACACTTGTCTGTCTATGTAGTTGTGGGGGTATTCCCCGGTGGTGAATCGGTGACAACTCGGCTTTCCTGACCATTCGGATCGTCCTCGATTCGGTCGGTTTCGGCATCATCTGGTGGGAGGACGCACCATTTTTTCATTTTGTCGGTGGCGTAAATGCCTGCGTACTGTCGCTGCTTTCTCGGAGCGCCTGGGATATCTTCAACTAGATATCGATCATTACCTAACAGTTTGGTAACGATATATGGGCCTTTGTATTTGGGCTGCAATTTGCGCGATTGCCCCGTACTGCTGGGCTCGTTTTCAACCATCACCAAATCGTCAACGCAGTAAAGCGTTGGTTTACGGTGTTGGTGATCATATCGTTTTTTCCATACTTCACGCTTTTGATTTATGTTTTCGGCAACCTCATTCCTGACGCCATCTAATGGGATGCTGGTATCCTGAATCTCGTGATGCAAATGAAGAATTATTTTATTCTTCAACGTATCTCTGGATTTGAAGTCAAATATAATTTCGTGAGGACTTCTCTTGGTCGTGGATGACGTCATTGTATTTAGCGTCCATTGAATGTTTGTTAACGATTCGTCCCATTTTCGTTCAATTACTGCAGCAGAAGATATTGCGGCAGTTATTGTTTTGTTGACACGCTCGATCTGCCCATTGGCTCTGGGTGTCCGTACTGCCACCTTCACGTGTCTTATAACGTGATCCTGACAGAAAGATTCGAATGCTTTTGAGGAAAAAGCCGTCCCTCGGTCGGTTATAATGGTTTCTGGAGTACCCATATAACTGAAAACTTCGTCCAACATTTTTATTACAGCTGCAGTATTCGTCGTTTTAACAGCACGCAGAATGACGAATTTACTGAAAGCATCCGATATCCCCAGCACATGAAAATTTCCACGGCTGCTTTTCGGAAACGGTCCCAGGTGATCCAAGTGTAGACACTTAAATGGAATAGGTTCAATTAAATCGTAATGTAACTCACCCTCTGCCTTGCCACTTGGTTTTTTAAAGTAACAACATTCAACGCATGATTTTAAGTATTTTGTTACATAGTCGCGCATCTTGGGAAACCAGTACCATTTCCTCAATCGGTCAAGGGTTTTTTCCAGACCCAAATGTCCCGCCAAGTCGTGACATTCTCGTACAATTCTCCACCGTACCGCTTTTGGCACAACCCATCGTTTGGTGTCATCGATTTTTTTAAATAACCTATGTTGCTCGTAACAAAACTCTTTTGAAATATGTTTGTCTTTCTCTGGTGATTGTAGTTTTGCAATGATTTGTTGTAAATCTGGGTCTTGCATTTGCATCGTCAATAGCCAGTCTACCTGTGAAAGATCGATACTAAATATTTTCAGATGAGCCGTGTCTATTTGCGACTCCCGTTCTTCAGCTGGCTGCCGGCTCAGGGCGTCAACATGAGCCATCCGATTTCCACTTCTGTGCTCCAATGTGAAGTCAAAGTCCAGTAAACGAAGCCACCAACGAGCAATTCTTGGAATTAACTCTTTCTTCGTCATCGTAGTTTTTAACGATGCACAATCGGTGACTACTTTGAAGGTTTTTCCCAAAAGGTAATACTTAAACCTCTCCAATGACTCCACTATTGCCAAAGTTTCTAGCTCGTAGCTATGAAATTTCGCTTCTGACGCACTTGTGGTACGACTATAATAAGCAACCGGTTGTAGCCTACCATCATCTCGCTGCATTAGAATTCCGGCTAATCCTATGGCACTCGCATCCGTGTGGACCTCATGATTCGCGTTCATTTTATATGAGGTTAATAATGGCTTATTAACCAACGCCTTTTTCAGCTCGAGAAATCCTTTTTCTTGATCGTTGGTCCAGCAAAACTTTTCGTCCTTTTTCAATAGTTTCGTCAAAGGAGCGGCAATAATTGCGAAATCTTGCACAAACTTACGAAAATACCCGCAAAGACCAAAGAATTGTCTTGTTTCTTTAACATTAGTGGGTTGTTTAAAATTTGCAAAAGCATTCGTTTTCAATTCTCCCGGAAAAATTCCATCTGGCAGTATCTGATGTCCTAAATAATTCACGTGTCGTTGTAAGAAAGAACATTTTTTTAAATTTAATGTTAATTTAAATTTTCTCAATGCGTTAAATGTTTTCTTTAATTTAGTCATCCCATCTGCCACCGTTTCGCTTCCGATTAAAATATCGTCCATATAGATTTAAATGTTTTCACCAATATCAGTTTTCAATTTCGCCATCAATTTCTGGAACTCAGTCGGCGCGTTCCTGAGTCCGAACGGCATTCGCTTAAATTCATACAAGCCGTTTGGCGTAATGAATGCCGTATATTTCCTGCATTCGTCCTTGATTGGAATCTGGTAATATCCACTATTTAGATCAAGTGAAGTGAAAAACTTGAACGACCCAGCTTTCTGCAACTCCTCTTCTATATTCGGTGTTGGAAAAATTTCTTTTTTGGTGCAAGCATTCAATAATCGATAGTCTATACACAGTCGATCTTTCCCGTTCTTTTTTCCCACTAACAATGCTGGGCTAGCAAAATCAGATTTCGATGGAACAACAATATCGTTATCGAGTAGTTCTTGTACTAATTCGTTGATTCGTTCCAGTTTTGCGTATGGCACTCGAAAAGCCCTTTGCTGAATTGGATTAGCTGGCTCAAGTTTAATCTCCATCTCTGCCCGATCAGTCAATCCAATATTTTTAAGTTCTACAGGAAAGAGATCATTATATTCATTAACCAAATTCAAAATTAAACTTTTATCGTGATCATTTAATGATCCACATTCTAATTCGGTATCTTTAATCTCCTGCCTGTCCGACTTAAGTTTGTGATCCACTTTAACCGGTTGGTTCATGAAAATTTTTAAAGTACCGTTCTCCTTAATCATACCAACCCTGGGTGAGTCCAGCACGTCCCTGCCAATCAACACTGGCTCAGGCGAACAATTGTCGTTGACGATATACATTTGTGTTTGGATTTTTACGTCATCAATTTTGATTTCGACATTTATTTTTTCAGTCGCCACATACGTTCCCCCCAAAAATCCGCTGATTGATAATCGACACGGAATACGCTCGGTAGAAATGTGATTCGCATTATGTCGTCTTATTAATGTGCATGGGCTGCCACTGTCGATCTGACCAACCAATTCATAATCACCGATATATATTAATTTGTGGTATATTGTTGGCAATTGTCGACAATTCATCACCCCCACATACGCTTGTCCAGGACATTCAACTGGTTCACCCTTGCGATGAACTTTAATACATTTCGTGCACCGCGGTCTACGTGATGGCTCGGGACAATCCCTAGCAAAATGTCCCGATTTGTAGCAATTATAGCAATCGGTTTTATTGATATTGTTTTTCTTCGGTTTTTGCTCTTTGTGTTCGATTTTTATTTTATCTGGAACTGGTTGTGTTGTGGCCGCTGGTTTCGGTTTATCATCTCGATTAGATGATTTTCGGATACTCAGGCACCATTGCACTCGGTCTCTCAAGTCGCTTAAACGGTCAATTCTCTGGCCCTGGAATGCCGAATACAACTCCTCATCACGCATGCCCAGAATAAAATATTTGATGATCGCATTTTCGTTTACACGACCCCTTAAACCAATTCTTGCCATTTCGTCAACGTATTCTAACATTGATTCGTTCGCCCTACGTTTCCGGTTCATCATCGCCATATGGACATCGGCATCGTTCATTACAGGAGTAAATTTGTCTCTGAATTGTTGTGCAAATTCACTCCAGTTCGTACATAAATCTTCCAGTCGTTCATACCATAATCTAGCATTACCCTTCAGCTTTGGCCCAATCGATATTAAAACGAGTGAATCTGCCCATCTATAAAAAAATTTTAATTTTTCCACCCTCCGAATCCACTCCGATGCGGTCAACCCTTTTTCGTCGTTTGGGTTAAAGTCCGGCAGTATATCCATAATTTCTTTCGGTGTAAAATGGATATTATGAAAATTTACCTGACTATTAGGTCTACCAACCACCGTGGATGAAATTATTGGAATTTCATGTAAACTATTTTCATCATCGTCAGCATTTAATCCGCGTTCTGCTGTTCTATAGTTGTCATCATTATCATCTGGCAACAATGTTGCGGTACGATTACCCGACACATGATGCACCATTCTAGAAACTAACTCAGATTTTTTTCCTTTAATGCCGAGTCCAGCTTCTCTTAATTTAATTTGAAGCTGTTTGACTGTATACGACTGATATTTCATTCGCAGCGATTTTAGTGTTAGTTCTGTGGCTTTTGGCGACGCGGCTGCGGCTGATACGGCGCCCGCCTCACCCGAAATACTATCAGAGTCTCTCACCCATACATCAGTAAGTGACATTTTCGTTCGCTGTCGTTTCGTTCTTACGTACATAAAGTTTTTTTTTTAAAAAAAAATAGCCGCGCACAAAATCTCCCTTTATTTCCCCTTTTCTTGTCGCTCACTCACGCGCATATGAAATTCACCACACACAACACACATAAGCAACAAAATTATACTGTTTGTGTGCCAACGTCAATATATGTGAGTGTTAGGTGTAGTGAGCAGCACAGACGTAACGGGATACTGAAATGATTTTGCTACGACGAAATACCGGCAATCGTATGCAATTTACACTCTCGCTTAATTATTTTACTTCGATCCCACTTCTGATTTGTCAAGATGGAATTATAAGAATGAACGTTAATAATAAATAAAAATACTAGGCGATAGTTAAAGTAATAAAATAATATTGCTCAACGGCTTTATTTAATGTAGCGTACAAAAATAGTTTTTCACCCGTTCTCGTTCACGTACGTTCTTCGACTGACGTGTCGTTCTCGAGCCCAATCTCACAACACTTGTCTGTCTATGTAGTTGTGGGGGTATTCTCCGGTGGTGAATCGGTGACACTTTGGTAAAATTCCAGTCACTCCTACACAAAAATAAAAAAACAGATTTGATATGGAATCCTTTGCCACAGGTCACGTATTCGCTGAGCTTCATTTTTCATTATTGGAAATCATCTATTTGTCTTCCCGTAAAATGTTTCCGCCACCAACATGACATTATAGTTGAATTTGTTTATAAGAAACTTAGATGTTACCACCTGTTCTGAAGTTATTAAATGTACTGTTTGGTATTACTGTCGAGCACTATGTTTAGGTTAGACATCTATATTCGGGAACACCACCAATTATCAATTGATGATAGATGACCAATTATCAATTGAGGACACTGCTCTTATAGCAAATATGCTAATATATCATCGTTCTATTTTATTGTACACATATATACGCATGTATGAACATAAATCGATCCACAATAGTAAAACTTAAAATCTGCGTTTAATTGAATATTCTATTTACTTTAGTATTTAACAAGTTAATCTAAAAAGAATTCCTAAAGTTTAAATTAGATAGTAAGTTATGCAGTTATTGAAGAAAAATAATAAAAATATAATTAATATTTTTTTAATTATAAACGTATTTGCTGTTATTTGTATTGTTTAAAATAAGTAAAATACCGAAGGTATACTAGACGTACATAGAAATTTAAAGAATAAATTCATTTTACGAAGTGAATTTTCGTATTTAATTTCTAGATGACAATTTATTTAGAACAGAACAAATGTGTATGAATATATTTGAAGAAGAACATTTTCTTCCAGTAAATAGTTACAATGATAATACTTCCCTACTATAGAACTCAATAATAAATTTAATAAACATCGAGATAATCATGTTTGAAAACTAATTTTTTTGACCAAGCCGAGACGAGACTATCATACACATATTCGTTTTTATTTACATTATTTAGCTTCGTATCGAAATCACGGTGTAATTTATTAAAAACTCTAATTTGAACATGTTATTTTCAGAACTGGGCGCTGCGACATATTTTTTAGTTTTTTGTTTACGGGTGGACATGTTTCTATCTGCGAAATACCCAAAGAAGTCAATGAAATGCACAATTCTAAAAAAGATATTGGAGTGGGTTTTCCTTGAATATTTAGTATGAGTGTGATTACAAGCTTGAGATCCAATTATAACCAAATTTTGCGTAATTTAAAAAAACTAAATGAAGTTTCTTCTTTTTCAGTGGTAAATTATTGATCTGTGGAGCGATGTGTTTCAACTTGAGTAGTACTCCTGACGGATGCAGAAGATAAGTTAATTTGTTTATACTAACATAACAAATTGATTAATTTCAGAATTTTTCGGCTTTTCCATCACAAATTCACACTGCTAGAGACAATCTGGGCAAAAGCTTACATAAGCACTCATCATAACAATTCGCCTGTTTCCGTAAATATTTTAAAATATTGCTCTTTCAAGTATTTAGCCTCAAGAGCAACGACGACTGCGAATTGACGACATAATGTAAGCGATTAATGACATATGCATATGCTAAAATCTGCATAGTGCATCTCTTAAATTTCTGCCTAAACTCAACGATTTCAGTTGATATCCGTGGATTTTTTTAAATATTTTTCATTGCAAAATAGTACCATAATATCAGCTGGACATCGGCTTTGATGAAAGCAGTATTTTGATAGAGTTGCTATGCAAAATGTGGTGTTGCATTAGCATTAATCGCTTCTGAAAATGTTCCATCCAATTACATGTCAATTTGTAGAAAGATCGTTTTGGTTATACACATATTTTTAACCTAAAAGGCTTTTAATCAAGTTGGTGTTGTAGGATAGAACATTTTCTTGGTTTGGTTAAAAAATGGGTTGGGGGCAAATATCTGCGAAGAGTGATGTTTGTGGATATTTGCGGATGCCTGAAGTGAGCGGGAACGGATTTTCCGTGGATTTGAAAAAAAAATTATATTTTCGCTTTGGTAAAATTCCAGTCACTCCTACATAAAAATAAAAAAAACAGATTTGATATGGAATCCTTCGCCACAGGTCACGTATTCGCTGAGCTTCATTTTTCATTTTTTTTTTTTTTTTAGTTTAAGTAGAGCATTTATTATTTCCATACACGTATTACTTGCACATATTTACATGGTATTATAAACGTAGAGCTAAAACATGCTCTGTACATCTTTTGCTTATATATTAAATTAGTTTTTAATGACTAAGTACATGAATTGCTTACAACTATGGCTTAAAAATTAAATGTGCTTGCTCAAACACAATTGTCTATATTTTCAATTGCTTATAAACTAAACTTAATTCTAGACTTAATAATAACAAATAATAAAAATTAGGGAAAGGAATGTTCAGGAAGAGCGGATTAGGAGTTTGGAATTTTTGGGAATTGTGTGTTGCTTCCGCTAACCACGATGGAAATGGGGAGTTAAGGAATTATAAAACTGAACGTTCATAATATCACTGTCCTTCGCAAAATCAGATATGATAACTGGTGAGGCATAGAGGTAATCATTGTATAAGTTTCTGTGTTGGGTGGCTTCGGTATTAATCCTTTTTAGTGACTCTTGAATGAGTGGATTGGTATGGTCTATTAAATGCTGAAGAAAGTTTTTGGTTAGACCAACCATGTATGAAATAAAAGGAGTAAGATTACTTTTCTGATATATATAGGAGTTGGAGTAATGCTTACCGTCTATTTTAGGATATTTTGAAAGACATTTCCTAATGATTGACCTTTCGAATACATGGACTTTATTGGCATACATTTTCGAGAAGCTAAAATAGATCGGAAATGCATATCCAATAATTGGCCGAATAAGTTGTTTATAAAACAGTAACTTTGTATTTATACTAAGCCCCTTCCGACGTCTAAGTAGGAATAAAAAGGTATGAATAGCCCTTTTGGCTTTCTTCAGAGTTAACTCAACATGTGGATTAAATTTGAACATTGAGTTAAAGTTGATGCCTAAATATTTTAGTTCATTTGAGACTGGGATAGCTGTGTTTTTAATCAGAATACGTAGCTTTTTGCTGTTTGTAGCAATTTTCCTCGGTCCGCGAGTGCTGGGATTACGGAAACAGATTAAATTCGACTTATTAAGATTGACTGATAAGTTCCAGTCATCATAATAATTTATAATTTTAAAAAGTAGCTCTTGCGTTCTCTTTAGAGCTAATTTTGGTGATTTGCTTTTGGCATAAACAAGAGTGTCGTCTGCATATAGTATCATTTGTGCTTTTGCGGCTGTTGGTATATTTGCAGTGTATATTGAATACAGCAGGGGACCTAATACCGAGCCTTGTGGAACTCCTTTACCTATTAAGAAGAATTTGGAAGTCGCGTTCTGATACCTAACACAGGATGATCTATCCTGAAGAAATGAGTGCAGCAGCAGCGTAATATGTGGAGGGAAATCAAGTTTGCATAGCTTGTGCACTAGTCCCTTATGCCAAACTGAGTCAAAGGCTTTGGTTATATCTAGGGAGCAAGCAACTGTTGATTCTTTACGGTTTAACCCAGTTGTTATCTCACTATGTAGTAGGAAAAGAGCATCCAAAGTTGAGTGACCTTTACGAAATCCGAATTGAAAGTCAGGAATAATTTTATTTTCATTACAAAATTCATTTACCTTTTCGTAAAAATTTTTTTCTAATATTTTTCCCAAACAGGGAAGAAGAGATATAGGTCGATGTTGTTGGATGGCTGCTCTACCTTGAGTTTTTGGAATATTAAAGATAATACCTATTTTCCAGGCTTTAGGGAAGTAGCAATTATTAATACAGTGATTAAATATTGCAACTAAGGGACGCAGACTCTTTTTCGGAAGCTTTCTCAGCATAAAGTTCGATATATTATCGATGCCGGCAGACTTTTTATTATTTAAGGATTTTATTACCGAGTAGAGTGTGTTTTCGGACATAAACATATCTAGAAGGCTGGGATTACTTGCACTGTTATGAGTGCTGAATGTAGTAACATGAGTTGGGGCGTTTGATAAAAAACTATTGACCTGATTATTTACGTGAGTTCGTAGAGGTGAGTTTGAACTAAAGTTGTAAAGATCTTTATAAAACGAGGCAAAGTTTTTAGAAATATTAATTGGACCCCCTTTTATTTCGCGGTCGTTATTATCGGTAACTGTTACTTTATTGAGTGACCTTCGACCGGTGATTGCGTTAAGCTGCTTGAAAGCATCAGGACCTGGACGTACTTTTGAAAGTCGTTCAGAAAATTGTTCATTAAAGTGTTTGTTAACTTTATTGCGTATCATAGTTGATATGCAGTTAACCTGTGCCTCAAAGAGACGATAATCTGAGGATGTAGTGTTGAGTTCTCTCCGGAAAATGCGTTTCATTTCCCTTATCCAACGATTTTTCAACCAATACATTTTCTTAATGTCCTCAGGGAGAGAATCAAATCGATGGCTACTATTAGACAGTTGCCTTGAATGTCTATGAAATACCTCCGAGACAATCTGACTAAAGGTTTCTATATGGAAATCAATTTCTTGATTGGTTATGTTCTTGAAGCAAGGAATATTCATTCCGTTAGGTATGGCCATATCTACATCTTGCCTAAATTCTTTCCAGTTCGTGTTCTTATACGACGTGAAAGATTTTAACTCAGTATTCTCAAAGTTGAATTGAGTTTGAATTTTAATAAGAACCGGATAATGGTCTGAATGAAAGTCGAGAGTTGAACAAGTAATGTTCGAAGAGTAAGGATTAATTAAACCGCTTGAAACGAAAAACAGATCGACTACAGATAAGCTACTAGGTCTGGTAGGACCAGGAGGTGCAACTATCTGTAATGTGGAGATGCTAGTTAGCAATTCTATTATTTTTAATAGAAATGCCGGAAGAGTTACGGATAGATTCTCCCCATGAGGTGTGTCTGGCGTTAAAATCTCCTCCCATGATTACCTCATATCCCTTGCTCATGAGATCTTGTAAGAACTCGAAGAGGTCTTTAATTTCGACGGGTGAGCACTTGCAGGCAATATAACATGAAACTAATGCTATATTTTTAATACCCGAATTGCTTACGTAACATCGCGTAAGAACACAAGTGGTGCAGATATTATTTGACCTGAAGTTAACCAAGTTACTATATTGGATATTTTCTGAGAAGATAATGCCAGTTCCCTGATTAGAGTCATTGCGAATGCAATGAAATCGTGGAAGTGAAAGCTTGTGCTTCAAATTCAGGTGAGTTTCATTGATGAAATAGAAGTCGGCAGGCTGATTCTGAATGAACTGATAAAGTTCGACTCTTTTGGACAGGCTCACGATAGACCGCACGTTAAGTGCTATGATATTTAGAGAGCGCGTCATAATGGAATATGGTAGGAAGGGTTTATAACTATCATGAGTAGATTGGATTTTAAATTATTCTTACTTGAAAATAATAATATGAAGTGTTGTCTTTTTGCTGGGTTGTGTTGCTCCTTTCGAGTCCTAGCCGGGTTGTGTTTCTCCTTTCTAATCCGCAAAAGGTGGTTTCCGTAGTTTGGCTGCTGTTCTAGGTTGCTCCAATAGTGACGTTTTTCCTGATGATGGTTGTCCATCGCTGCATTACATAACTTCCTCAGTATAAACCGCATCATTTGCATACTTTCCCAAGGAAATGCAAGTATGCAACCTGTCGATCTGCAGAAGAGGAAAGGGTTTTATATGATTTCATAAATTGACTTACCTCGGTGATTAGACTAGGCATGTCTACACTAAATAGTGTTGACGCCTCCGAAAAGAATTCTTCCATGGGCGATGGCCGAGTTGATTCTTCAGTTCTGGTGTCTGCCCTTTCTGTCAATACAGTGTTCGAGACTGGTGCTCCTCGCAGAAGGCTTGCAAAGGAAACACCACTCCTGACAGTATTATTAACTGCCTGATGAACAAAGTTCAGTCTCTCCTTCCGCTGTTGAACTCTGGATTGTCGCCTGAGTTCCTTTGCCGCAATCATTTCTTTGTAGAAGGAACAACCTCTGTGGTTCGCTGGATGGCCATGTTGTCTACAGTTGGCGCAGAAGGGATCACCAGACTTGTCCATGTCTCGTGGGCAAGCCTTGGGCATGTGATTTTGCCCGCATTTCACGCAGACAAATTTATAAAAACAATTTGCTGCTGCATGCCCAAACTGTTGGCATCTGTGGCATTGAAGTGGGCCACTTCTCCTTAGTTTTTCCCATCTTATTGACTGATGGAGAGTTTTTGTCACATGCGTGACACTGGATGGCTGGTGTCCTGGAGCCAACTGTACTAGGAATATGTCAGATTGGACATTATTTTCCTTTGAGAATTAAGTTTTGAAATTCTCCACTTTATTGATTATAGCCGCCTCCACTTGGTTGGCTAGGTCGGCTTCTATATCCGAGGCTTCACAGGAGTTGTGGAGACCTCTTACTATCAGGGAAATCTTCTTTTCCTCTTTTGCTTCATTTTTCATTATTGGAAATCATCTATTTGTCTTCCCGTAAAATGTTTCCGCCACCAACATGACATTATAGTTAAATTTGTTTATAAGAAACTTAGATGTTAACACCTGTTCTGAAGTTATTAAATGTACTGTTTGGTATAACTGCCGAGCACTATGCTTAGGTTAGACATCACTATTCGGGAACACCACCAATTATCAATTGATGATAGATGACCAATTATCAATTGATGACACTACTCTTATAGCAAATATGCTAATATATCATCGTTCTATTTTATTGTACACATATATACGCATATATGAACATAAATCGATCCACAATAGTAAAACTTAAAATCTGCGTTTAATTGAATATTCTATTTACTTTAGTATTTAACAAATTAATCTATAAAGAATTCCTAAAGTTTAAATTAGATAGTAAGTTATGCAGTTATTGAAGAAAAATAATAAAAATATAATTAATATTTTTTAATTATAAACGTATTTGCTGTTATTTGTATTGTTTAAAATAAGTAAAATACCGAAGGTATACTAGACGTACATAGAAATTTAAAGAATAAATTCATTTTACGAAGTGAATTTTCGTATTTAATTTCTAGATGACAATTTATTTAGAACAGAACAAATGTGTATGAATATATTTGAAGAAGAACATTTTCTTCCAGTAAATAGTTACAATGATAATGCTTCCCTACTATAGAACTCAATAATAAATTTAATAAACATCGAGAAAATCATGTTTGAAAACTAATTTTTTGACCAAGCCGAGACGAGACTATCATACACATATTCGTTTTTATTTATATTATTTAGCTTCGTATCGAAATCACGGTGTAATTTATTAAAAACTCTAATTTGAACATGTTATTTTCAGAACTGGGCGCTGCGACATATTTTTTAGTTTTTTGTTTACGGGTGGACATGTTTCTATCTGCGAAATACCCAAAGAAGTCAATGAAATGCACAATTCTAAAAAAGATTTTGGAGTGGGTTTTCCTTGAATATTTAGTATGAGTGTGATTACAAGCTTGAGATCCAATTATAACCAAATTTTGCGTAATTTAAAAAAACTAAATGAAGTTTCTTCTTTTTCAGTGGTAAATTATTGATCTGTGGAGCGATGTGTTTCAACTTGAGTAGTACTCCTGATGGATGCAGAAGATAAGTTAATTTGTTTATACTAACATAACAAATTGATTAATTTCAGAATTTTTCGGCTTTCCTATCACAAATTCACACTGCTAGAGACAATCTGGGCAAAAGCTTACATAAGCACTCATCGTAACAATTCGCCTGTTTCCGTAAATATTTTAAAATATTGCTCTTTCAAGTATTTAGCCTCAAGAGCAACGACGACTGCGAATTGACGACATAATGAAAGCGATTAATGACATATGCATATGCTAAAATCTGCATAGTGCATCTCTTAAATTTCTGCCTAATCTCAACGATTTCAGTTGATATGCGTGGATTTTTTAAATATTTTTCAATGCAAAATAGTACCATAATATCAGCTGGACATCGGCTTTGATGAAAGCAGTATTTTGATAGAGTTGCTATGCAAAATGTGGTGTTGCATTAGCATTAATCGCTTCTGAAAATGTTCCATCCAATTACATGTCAATTTGTAGAAAGATCGTTTTGGTTATACACATATTTTTAACTAAAAAGGCTTTTAATCAAGTTGGTGTTGTGGGATAGAATATTTTCTTGGTTTGGTTAAAAAATGGGTTTAGGGCAAATATCTGCGGAGAGTGATGTTTGTGGATATTTGCGGATGCCTGAAGTGAGCGGGAAGGGATTTTCCGTTGATTTGAAAAAAAAATTATAGTTTTGCTTTGGTAAAATTCCAGTCACTGCTACATAAAAATAAAAAAACAGATTTGATATGGAATCCTTTGCCACAGGTCACGTATTCGCTGAGCTTCATTTTTCATTATTGGAAATCATCTATTTGTCTTCCCGTAAAATGTTGCCGCCACCAACATGACATTATAGTTAAATTTGTTTATAAGAAACTTAGATGTTAACAGTAACAGTAACAATATTTATTCCGTTTAATTTTGGTACATTTGTCTCTTATCTTAACTTATATACTAAAACTGTATAGTATTATCTTACTGCTAATCTTAAGGCTAAATCTTATGCCTAATTCGATAATTATCGTACTTTCTTAAGCGCTCAGGCTGAACTCTTTTCTCTTTTTTTTTTTAAATTTTAATATTTATTTTCTCAATATATAATACATAGTTGCGATACCTTTCTACTTATGTATGGCTTGTCAGGTATATGGGTTGTTTGAGCTAACACTAACTTATGAATTAGGTAACAAAATGTAGTAACAATAAACTTAAACTTAACTTAAATCTAAAATTAAAAGTAGGTGGACTATTATCCGAAGTGCATGCCCCTTCTGACCGCATCATAAAATTTAAGGCTGTTAGTTGTGCTGAAAAGATCTTCATAGGCTTCATTAATGATTATTAAAGGTGATAGGTAGGTTGAGGTGTTGTTGTATTGTTGATTATTGGGGATATTCCTAATGAGATGATTAGGATGAGCGATGACCCTTTGGAGATATTTTTTGGATATGTTGATCATGTAGTCGCAGAGAGTAGACATTTTTGATTTTTCGTGAAGAATTTTTTTGGAGAAGTACTTTCCATCGTTAGTGAAAAATAAGTTTACGCAATATCGGAGTATTCGTCTCTCAAACCTTTCTAATCTTGCCTGGCTCCTCGAAATCGTGAACCAAATAGGGAAGCCGTACGTCAATACAGGTCTAATAAGCTGTTTGTATAGTAACAACTTTGTATCTATAGATAGACCATATCTATTTTTAAATAGAAATGCTATTCCGTAATAAGCCCGAAGTGCCTTTCTCAAATTCAACTCCGCGTGGGATTTGAACTTGAACAAGGAAGTAAACGTCACACCTAGATATTTCAATTTAGCTGCCGCATCTATCTTAACACCGTTCAGCATAATAGAAATTTTTGCAACTATTTTATAAAGTCCCTGTTTTGAAGAGTTGCGAATGCATATTAGCTGCGTTTTTTCTGAATTAACTTCGATTCCCCACTTCTTGTAAAATTGCAGAATAATTATCAATCCTTCCTTGATAAATTTTAACGCAATCCTGGGATTGTCGTGAGTAGCGTATGCTAGGGTGTCGTCCGCGTAATAAAGAGTGCCATAGTCAGGCAGTGGAGGAATGTCGGAGATGAATATACTATATAGTAGAGGCCCTGAAATAGATCCCTGTGGGACACCCCGCTGTAGTGGGAATTTGGCCGATATCTTATTGTGAAATTTTGTACTGAAGAGTCTGTCAGCCAAAAACGATCTGTACATAAAAATCAGTCTTCGATCAATTTTCAGTTTTATAAGTTTAAACAGCAGTCCATCCCACCATAATGTGTCGAATGCTTTCTTGATGTCTAGACTGCAGATAACCGTGCTTCTTTTGATGTTTAATCCTCCGGTAATATCGCTGTGCAATTTCAGTAATGCATCCAGGGTAGAGTGGTCCTTTCGGAATCCGAATTGATTGGATGGAATTGCGTTCATCTCTTCTAGTTGTAATAACAGTCTATCATGGATAAATCTGTCAAGAATTTTTCTGATATTTGAGAGCAGAGAAATTGGCCTGTGTTCCGAAATTTTGGCTTTAATGTTTTTTTTTGGAATATTAACTATAATGGCCTCTTTCCAAGTTTTTGGGAAGTAGAAATTGTTCAAACAGTTATTAAGAATTATAAGCAAGGCTGATTAAGTTAAACGTTAAGTTTTTTATCACGCAGTTAGGAATTCCATCTGGACCCGATGACTTTTTGCTGTTTAAGTGTGTTAAGTACTGGTATATGTCCTTAAGTTTAAGAAATAGGCCATTCAATTTTATAGAAGTGGCTCTATTTTTGCCACTAAAGTTACATTGCGGCACGCCGGTCTTCATATACTCCCCAATTCTGCCAATTACTGTGGAAGCGAATTCACCTTGCGGGTTTGGTGGTCTTTGCTCGCAGAGCTTTTGGTAAAACTTTGCGAATGCATCTTCAGTAGCTTCCGGATTCATGGAGATAGGTTTACCATCCTCATCCATAACTGTAACTTTATTCATCCTTTTCCTGCCAGAAATTTTGTCTATCCTTTGAAAGACATTTGTACTTGGCTTTAAAGTACGTAAATATTTGTTCAATTTAGCATCCATATGTACTTTAACCTGGTCTCTGATTATTATTGAAATACAGTTAATTTTTGAGAGTAGTAACGTATATTCCGCATTCGTTTTATTTAGATTTCGAATGAAAATCTTTTTAAGTTGTCTTCTCCAAAATTTTCTGATTTTTAACAGCTTTAATAAGGTATGAGGTAAGTGATCATATTTACAGTTAATTTTCGGTTTTACATTGGCCGTCTTTTCAATCGAGTTTTTAATGCAGTTTGTGAAAGAATATATTAAATTATCTATTTCGTCGTTAGTGTGATTCTTAGCATCAGAAATTTGAATGGTATTTAGTTCTTCATCAAAGTGTTGTTTAAATTTGGTCCAGTTTATTCTATTGTAGTCTACAACCCGCGGCAGATCAGGCAGCAAAAAACTCAAACTACCATGCACGTTCACCTTAAGATGTATTGGAAAGTGGTCCGAGTGGAAAGTTGAGGTAGACACTTTTACCCTCCATGCTCCAATAAAATTAAATATATTATCCGAGATTATGAAATGGTCTATTATTGACCCGCTCTGTGGTCTTGTAGGTTCGGAGGGACTAATTACCCGCAATTCATTTGGGCCATTGGTAGCAAGCCAATTGCTCATGACTGTGCCATTGGTATTACTGGTTGTGTCGTTCCACAATTTGCTTCTAGCATTCAAATCTCCTCCAACTATTAAACCATCGGATTCCATACTGGTTTTATTCAGGAAATCCATGAAATCTCTAAGCTCTTGGGCAGGAGAGCCCGCCCTTATATAGCATGAGATAAGTTGGATGTTACAGGTTGTTCTATTGACTACTAGTTGAATTTGAATGGAGGTAGTAGAAATATTCTCTGTAGTATAGTTATTGATTTTTTTGAACCTGCATTTGTTTGGTAAAACTATTGCTGTGCCAGTTACAGCATCGTTTCTTACCACACTATAGCCAGCAAACTGGAGATTATGGTTTATTTTTAATTTGGTCTCATTTTATAAAAAAATACAGTTTGCATTCTCCTGAATAAACGAGAGCAGTTCGATTCGCTTATGATGACTTACAAGAGAGCATGCATTTAAGGAGACTATTTCTAAATTATTGAAGCTGCCCATGTGCATCTACGTGCATAAGTCCATCACTAACTGTAGGTAAGCGATTTGCTTATCTTGCTGGTTTGTAATGGCGTTGAAAGTTGGCATAAAGTTTCTCACCTTTACCATTAAATCTGGTAGGCTGCAACCAAATAAATTATTGCATTCCTTCGCAAAATCTCCAAAAGTTCCGGCTGTAGTGGTTGACGTACTTCGAGGTTCCGTCCTTGACTTTGTTATATCCGCAAATGATATTTTCGGTGTGACGTATCTATTGACCGACTCTTGAACGAGGAAACGCTTTTCTTTCACTTGTCTTTTTTTCTCCAATTGTTGACGTCTTTGGTTATTTAAATTTTTTTGGTAGAACTCGCATCCTCTGTAATTTGCAGGATGCCCAGATTTTCCGCAGTTAACACAAAATGGTTCCGTATCGCTGTCGACTTTAGTTTTTCTACATTCTGTGGGTCCATGCTTTTCTGCACACTTAACGCACTTATATTGCATAAGGCAATTTCTTGCAGTGTGTCCGAACTTTTGGCAGTTCCTACATTGAATAGGACCACTGCTGCGATTATGATCCCATGTTACTTTTTGGTATAATATGTAGTTAACATCTTTTAAATTATTCGAATTGAACCCTGGCTCGAATTGGACAAGGAATATATTTGAAAGGACGTTATTCTTTTCTGAGTAGCGGGTTTTAAACCTGGCTACTTGATTTAATTGGCCTTGACCAAATATCGATTTCAATTCGTTGGTAATTTCTGACTCATTGGAATCCTGATGCAATCCTTTGAGTAGCACTGAAATTTTTTTTTCCTCCTTCGGAGTGTAGGTGAATCCTTTAATTTTATTCTCATTCATTCGCTTGAGAATTTTCTTGTGATCCTGCATATTTGTCAATTTTAAGATTGACTTGCCATTTTGGAGATTGCGTATTTTCACTTCTCCATTGAGGATTTTTTTTCCCCTTATCTCGTTGACAAATTCCGATATATTCATTTTATAGCAGCTTATTGGCGGGGGTCGATGTAATTGTTTAATTATTTTTGACTGCTGTGTATTTTCTTTTACCTTCACGGTTGAAGGTATACTTTTTTTTGTAGTTACTGCTGGTGGTGTAATTCCCTTTTCGGCTGATGTATCCCTCAGTAGGTGAAACCTATTGTTGTCATGAATGACCTCATTGGAAACCTTAGCCCTTTTCCTTGTAGGTCTCATTTCTTTATCCGAGAAAATCTTCTGCAGGTCGTCTTGTAAACTAAATTTATCGCTTACCTGTCTTATGAATTTTGCTATGTCGGTACCCTCCTTCTTTAATTCGACAAGACATTCACCAAACATGTCGACATTGTATTGGTTTTTATTTACTATGTTATTTCCGCACTCCATGATTTATAAAATGAAAAAATATTTAAAAAAAAGAAACAAAATTCCAAAAAATAATGAAATTCATTTAAATTCACTTCAATTCAATCGTCTATTATAATCGCGATTACTTTACACTTTCCACTCATCTATTGTCTAATATCCTTTCCACTTATCTATTGTCTAATATCCTTTCCACTTTGCTATTGTCTAATATCCGATCTGCAATATCGATATCTATTACCGATGATATCTATTGTCTTATGATCCTATTGTCCGATCTTATGACTAGTTTCAACCATTATTTTTTAATATTACAATATTTACTTTATTTCACTTTACTTCGTTAATAATTTTCACTAAAATTTATTTTCTTACAGTATTTATCTTGCGATCGCTGTTATGATCTATTCTTATGATCTATGATCTTATGATCGCTATTGGCTTATGATCTATGATCGATCGTTATGATCTTAGATGTTAACACCTGTTCTGAAGTTATTAAATGTACTGTTTGGTATTACTGCCGAGCACTATGTTTATGTTAGACATCACTATTCGGGAACACCACCAATTATCAATTGATGATAGATGACCAATTATCAATTGAGGACACTGCTCTTATAGCAAATATGCTTATATATCATCGTTCTATTTTATTGTACACATATATACGCATGTATGAACATAAATCGATCCACAATAGTAAAACTTAAAATCTGCGTTTAATTGAATATTCTATTTACTTTAGTATTTAACAAGTTAATCTAAAAAGAATTCCTAAAGTTTAAATTAGATAGTAAGTTATGCAGTTATTGAAGAAAAATAATAAAAATATAATTAATATTTTTTTAATTATAAACGTATTTGCTGTTATTTGTATTGTTTAAAATAAGTAAAATACCGAAGGTATACTAGACGTACATAGAAATTTAAAGAATAAATTCATTTTACGAAGTGAATTTTCGTATTTAATTTCTAGATGACAATTTATTTAGAACAGAACAAATGTGTATGGATATATTTGAAGAAGAACATTTTCTTCCAGTAAATAGTTACAATGATAATGCTTTCCTACTATAGAACTCAATAATAAATTTAATAAACATCGAGAAAATCATGTTTGAAAACTAATTTTTTGACCAAGCCGAGACGAGACTATCATACACATATTCGTTTTTATTTATATTATTTAGCTTCGTATCGAAATCACGGTGTAATTTATTAAAAACTCTAATTTGAACATGTTATTTTCAGAACTGGGCGCTGCGACATATTTTTTAGTTTTTTATTTACGTGTTGACATGTTTCTATCTGCGAAATACACAAAGAAGTCAATGAAATGCACAATTCTAAAAAAGATTTTGGAGTGGGTTTTCCTTGAATATTTAGTATGAGTGTGATTACAAGCTTTAGATGGATGCAGAAGATAAGTTAATTTGTTTATACTAACATAACAAATTGATTAATTTCAGAATTTTTCGGCTTTTCCATCAATTCGCCTGTTTCCGTAAATATTTTAAAATATTACTCTTTCAAGTATTTAGCCTCAAGAGCAACGACGACTGCGAATTGACGACATAATGTAAGCGATTAATGACATATGCATATGCTAAAATCTGCATAGTGCATCTCTTAAATTTCTGCCTAATCTCAACGATTTCAGTTGATATCCGTGGATTTTTTTAAATATTTTTCATTGCAAAATAGTACCATAATATCAGCTGGACATCGGCTTTGATGAAAGCAGTATTTTGATAGAGTTTCTATGCAAAATGTGGTGTTGCATTAGCATTAATCGCTTCTGAAAATGTTCCATCCAATTACATGTCAATTTGTAGTAAGATCGTTTTGGTTATACACATATTTTTAACTAAAAAGGCTTTTAATCAAGTTGGTGTTGTAGGATAGAATATTTTCTTGGTTTGGTTAAAAAATGGGTTGGGGGCAAATATCTGCGGAGAGTGATGTTTGTGGATATTTGCGGATGCCTGAAGTGAGCGGGAACGGATTTTCCGTGGATTTGAAAAAAAAATTATATTTTTGCTTTGGTAAAATTCCAGTCACTCCTACATAAAAATAAAAAAAACAGATTTGAGATGGAATCCTTTGCCACAAATCACGTATTCGCTGAGCTTCATTTTTCATTATTGGAAATCATCTATTTGTCTTCCCGTAAAAGGTTTCCGCCACCAACATGACATTATAGTTAAATTTTCTTATAAGAAACTTAGATGTTAACACCTGTTCTGAAGTTATTAAATGTGATGTTTGGTATTACTGTCGAGCACTATGTTTAGGTTAGACATCACTATTCGGGAACACCACCAATTATCAATTGATGATAGATGACCAATTATCAATTGATGACACTGCTCTTATAGCAAATATGCTAATATATCATCGTTCTATTTTATTGTACACATATATACGCATGTATGAACATAAATCGATTCACAATAGTAAAACTTAAAATCTGCGTTTAATTGAATATTCTATTTACTTTAGTATTTAACAAATTAATCTAAAAAGAATTCCGAAAGTTTAAATTAGATAGTAAGTTATGCAGTTATTGAAGAAAAATAATAAAAATATAATTAATATTTTTTTAATTATAAACGTATTTGCTGTTATTTGTATTGTTTAAAATAAGTAAAATACCGTAGGTATACTAGACGTACATAGAAATTTAAAGAATAAATTCATTTTACGAAGTGAATTTTCGTATTTAATTTCTAGATGACAATTTATTTAGAACAGAACAAATGTGTATGAATATATTTGAAGAAGAACATTTTCTTCCAGTAAATAGTTACAATGATAATGCTTTCCTACTATAGAACTCAATAATAAATTTAATAAACATCGAGAAAATCATGTTTGAAAACTAATTTTTTGACCAAGCCGAGACGAGACTATCATACACATATTCGTTTTTATTTATATTATTTAGCTTCGTATCGAAATCACGGTGTAATTTATTAAAAACTCTAATTTGAACATGTTATTTTCAGAACTGGGCGCTGCGACATATTTTTTAGTTTTTTGTTTACGGGTGGACATGTTTCTATCTGCGAAATACCCAAAGAAGTCAATGAAATGCACAATTCTAAAAAAGATTGTGGAGTGGGTTTTCCTTGAATATTTAGTATGAGTGTGATTACAAGCTTGAGATCCAATTATAACCAAATTTTGCGTAATTTAAAAAAACTAAATGAAGTTTCTTCTTTTTCAGTGGTAAATTATTGATCTGTAGAGCGATGTGTTTCAACTTGAGTAGTACTCCTGATGGATGCAGAAGATAAGTTAATTTGTTTATACTAACATAACAAATTGATTAATTTCAGAATTTTTCGGCTTTTCCATCAATTGTCAAGATGGAATTATAAGAATGAACGTTAATAATAAATAAAAATACTAGGCGATAGTTAAAGTAATAAAATAATATTGCTCAACGGCTTTATTTAATGTAGCGTACAAAAATAGTTTTTCACCCGTTCTCGTTCACGTACGTTCTTCGACTGACGTGTCGTTCTCGAGCCCAATCTCACCACACTTGTCTGTCTATGTAGTTGTGGGGGTATTCCCCGGTGGTGAATCGGTGACAACTCGGCTTTCCTGACCATTCGGATCGTCCTCGATTCGGTCGGTTTCGGCATCATCTGGTGGGAGGACGCACCATTTTTTCATTTTGTCGGTGGCGTAAACGCCTGCGTACTGTCGCTGCTTTCTCGGAGCGCCTGGGATATCTTCAACTAGATATCGATCATTACCTAACAGTTTGGTAACGATATATGGGCCTTTGTATTTGGGCTGCAATTTGCGCGATTGCCCCGTACTGCTGGGCTCGTTTTCAACCATCACCAAATCGTCAACGCAGTAAAGCGTTGGTTTACGGTGTTGGTGATCATATCGTTTTTTCCATACTTCACGCTTTTGATTTATGTTTTCGGCAACCTCATTCCTGACGCCATCTAATGGGATGCTGGTATCCTGAATCTCGTGATGCAAATGAAGAATTATTTTATTCTTCAACGTATCTCTGGATTTGAAGTCAAATATAATTTCGTGAGGACTTCTCTTGGTCGTGGATGACGTCATTGTATTTAGCGTCCATTGAATGTTTGTTAACGATTCGTCCCATTTTCGTTCAATTACTGCAGCAGAAGATATTGCGGCAGTTATTGTTTTGTTGACACGCTCGATCTGCCCATTGGCTCTGGGTGTCCGTACTGCCACCTTCACGTGTCTTATAACGTGATCCTGACAGAAAGATTCGAATGCTTTTGAGGAAAAAGCCGTCCCTCGGTCGGTTATAATGGTTTCTGGAGTACCCATATAATTGAAAACTTCGTCCAAGATTTTTATTACAGCTGCAGTATTCGTCGTTTTAACAGCACGCAGAATGACGAATTTACTGAAAGCATCCGATATCCCCAGCACATGAAAATTTCCACGGCTGCTTTTCGGAAACGGTCCCAGGTGATCCAAGTGTAGACACTTAAATGGAATAGGTTCAATTAAATCGTAATGTAACTCACCTTCTGCCTTGCCACTTGGTTTTTTAAAGTAACAACATTCAACGCATGATTTTAAGTATTTTGTTACATAGTCGCGCATCTTGGGAAACCAGTACCATTTCCTCAATCGGTCAAGGGTTTTTTCCAGACCCAAATGTCCCGCCAAGTCGTGACATTCTCGTACAATTCTCCACCGTACCGCTTTTGGCACAACCCATCGTTTGGTGTCATCGATTTTTTTAAATAACCTATGTTGCTCGTAACAAAACTCTTTTGAAATATGTTTGTCTTTCTCTGGTGATTGTAGTTTTGCAATGATTTGTTGTAAATCTGGGTCTTGCATTTGCATCGTCAATAGCCAGTCTACCTGTGAAAGATCGATACTAAATATTTTCAGATGAGCCGTGTCTATTTGCGACTCCCGTTCTTCAGCTGGCTGCCGGCTCAGGGCGTCAACATGAGCCATCCGATTTCCACTTCTGTGCTCCAATGTGAAGTCAAAGTCCAGTAAACGAAGCCACCAACGAGCAATTCTTGGAATTAACTCTTTCTTCGTCATCGTAGTTTTTAACGATGCACAATCGGTGACTACTTTGAAGGTTTTTCCCAAAAGGTAATACTTAAACCTCTCCAATGACTCCGCTATTGCCAAAGTTTCTAGCTCGTAGCTATGAAATTTCGCTTCTGACGCACTTGTGGTACGACTATAATAAGCAACCGGTTGTAGCCTACCATCATCTCGCTGCATTAGAATTCCGGCTAATCCTATGGCACTCGCATCCGTGTGGACCTCATGATTTGCGTTCATTTTATATGAGGTTAATAATGGCTTATTAACCAACGCCTTTTTCAGCTCGAGAAATCCTTTTTCTTGATCGTTGGTCCAGCAAAACTTTTCGTCCTTTTTCAATAGTTTCGTCAAAGGAGCGGCAATAATTGCGAAATCTTGCACAAACTTACGAAAATACCCGCAAAGACCAAAGAATTGTCTTGTTTCTTTAACATTAGTGGGTTGTTTAAAATTTGCAAAAGCATTCGTTTTCAATTCTCCCGGAAAAATTCCATCTGGCAGTATCTGATGTCCTAAATAATTCACGTGTCGTTGTAAGAAAGAACATTTTTTTAAATTTAATGTTAATTTAAATTTTCTCAATGCGTTAAATGTTTTCTTTAATTTAGTCATCCCATCTGCCACCGTTTCGCTTCCGATTAAAATATCGTCCATATAGATTTGAATGTTTTCACCAATATCAGTTTTCAATTTCGCCATCAATTTCTGGAACTCAGTCGGCGCGTTCCTGAGTCCGAACGGCATTCGCTTAAATTCATACAAGCCGTTTGGCGTAATGAATGCCGTATATTTCCTGCATTCGTCCTTGATTGGAATCTGGTAATATCCACTATTTAGATCAAGTGAAGTGAAAAACTTGAACGACCCAGCTTTCTGCAACTCCTCTTCTATATTCGGTGTTGGAAAAATTTCTTTTTTGGTGCAAGCATTCAATAATCGATAGTCTATACACAGTCGATCTTTCCCGTTCTTTTTTCCCACTAACAATGCTGGGCTAGCAAAATCAGATTTCGATGGAACAACAATATCGTTATCGAGTAGTTCTTGTACTAATTTGTTGATTCGTTCCAGTTTTGCGTATGGCACTCGAAAAGCCCTTTGCTGAATTGGATTAGCTGGCTCAAGTTTAATCTCCATCTCTGCCCGATCAGTCAATCCAATATTTTTAAGTTCTACAGGAAAGAGATCATTATATTCATTAACCAAATTCAAAATTAAACTTTTATCGTGATCATTTAATGATCCACATTCTAATTCGGTATCTTTAATCTCCTGCCTGTCCGACTTAAGTTTGTGATCCACTTTAACCGGTTGGTTCATGAAAATTTTTAAAGTACCGTTCTCCTTAATCATACCAACCCTGGGTGAGTCCAGCACGTCCCTGCCAATCAACACTGGCTCAGGCGAACAATTGTCGTTGACGATATACATTTGTGTTTGGATTTTTACGTCATCAATTTTGATTCCGACATTTATTTTTTCAGTCGCCACATACGTTCCCCCCAAAAATCCGCTGATTGATAATCGACACGGAATACGCTCGGTAGAAATGTGATTCGCATTATGTCGTCTTATTAATGTGCATGGGCTGCCACTGTCGATCTGACCAACCAATTCATAATCACCGATATATATTAATTTGTGGTATATTGTTGGCAATTGTCGACAATTCATCACCCCCACATACGCTTGTCCAGGACATTCAACTGGTTCACCCTTGCGATGAACTTTATTACATTTCGTGCACCGCGGTCTACGTGATGGCTCGGGACAATCCCTAGCAAAATGTCCCGATTTGTAGCAATTATAGCAATCGGTTTTATTGATATTGTTTTTCTTCGGTTTTTGCTCTTTGTGTTCGATTTTTATTTTATCTGGAACTGGTTGTGTTGTGGCCGCTGGTTTCGGTTTATCATCTCGATTAGATGATTTTCGGATACTCAGGCACCATTGCACTCGGTCTCTCAAGTCGCTTAAACGGTCAATTCTCTGGCCCTGGAATGCCAAATACAACTCCTCATCACGCATGCCCAGAATAAAATATTTGATGATCGCATTTTCGTTTACACGACCCCTTAAACCAATTCTTGCCATTTCGTCAACGTATTCTAACATTGATTCGTTCGCCCTGCGTTTCCAGTTCATCATCGCCATATGGACATCGGCATCGTTCATTACAGGAGTAAATTTGTCTCTGAATTGTTGTGCAAATTCACTCCAGTTCGTACATAAATCTTCCAGTCGTTCATACCATAATCTAGCATTACCCTTCAGCTTTGGCCCAATCGATATTAAAACGAGTGAATCTGCCCATCTATAAAAAAATTTTAATTTTTCCACCCTCCGAATCCACTCCGATGCGGTCAACCCTTTTTCGTCGTTTGGGTTAAAGTCCGGCAGTATATCCATAATTTCTTTCGGTGTAAAATGGATATTATGAAAATTTACCTGACTATTAGGTCTACCAACCACCGTGGATGAAATTATTGGAATTTCATGTAAACTATTTTCATCATCGTCAGCATTTAATCCGCGTTCTGCTGTTCTATAGTTGTCATCATTATCATCTGGCAACAATGTTGCGGTACGATTACCCGACACATGATGCACCATTCTAGAAACTAACTCAGATTTTTTTCCTTTAATGCCGAGTCCAGCTTCTCTTAATTTAATTTGAAGCTGTTTGACTGTATACGACTGATATTTCATTCGCAGCGATTTTAGTGTTAGTTCTGTGGCTTTTGGCGACGCGGCTGCGGCTGATACGGCGCCCGCCTCACCCGAAATACTATCAGAGTCTCTCACCCATATATCAGTAAGTGACATTTTCGTTCGCTGTCGTTTCGTTCTTACGTACATAAAGTTTTTTTTAAAAAAAAAAATAGCCGCGCACAAAATCTCCCTTTATTTCCCCTTTTCTTGTCGCTCACTCACGCGCATATGAAATTCACCACACACAACACACAAAAGCAACAAAATTATACTGTTTGTGTGCCAACGTCAATATATGTGAGTGTTAGGTGTAGTGAGCAGCACAGACGTAACGGGATACTGAAATGATTTTGCTACGACGAAATACCGGCAATCATATGCAATTTACACTCTCGCTTAATTATTTTACTTCGATCCCACTTCTGATTTGTCAAGATGGAATTATAAGAATGAACGTTAATAATAAATAAAAATACTAGGCGATAGTTAAAGTAATAAAATAATATTGCTCAACGGCTTTATTTAATGTAGCGTACAAAAATAGTTTTTCACCCGTTCTCGTTCACGTACGTTCTTCGACTGACGTGTCGTTCTCGAGCCCAATCTCACAACACTTGTCTGTCTATGTAGTTGTGGGGGTATTCTCCGGTGGTGAATCGGTGACACTTTGGTAAAATTCCAGTCACTCCTACACAAAAATAAAAAAACAGATTTGATATGGAATCCTTTGCCACAGGTCACGTATTCGCTGAGCTTCATTTTTCATTATTGGAAATCATCTATTTGTCTTCCCGTAAAATGTTTCCGCCACCAACATGACATTATAGTTGAATTTGTTTATAAGAAACTTAGATGTTACCACCTGTTCTGAAGTTATTAAATGTACTGTTTGGTATTACTGTCGAGCACTATGTTTAGGTTAGACATCTATATTCGGGAACACCACCAATTATCAATTGATGATAGATGACCAATTATCAATTGAGGACACTGCTCTTATAGCAAATATGCTAATATATCATCGTTCTATTTTATTGTACACATATATACGCATGTATGAACATAAATCGATCCACAATAGTAAAACTTAAAATCTGCGTTTAATTGAATATTCTATTTACTTTAGTATTTAACAAGTTAATCTAAAAAGAATTCCTAAAGTTTAAATTAGATAGTAAGTTATGCAGTTATTGAAGAAAAATAATAAAAATATAATTAATATTTTTTTAATTATAAACGTATTTGCTGTTATTTGTATTGTTTAAAATAAGTAAAATACCGAAGGTATACTAGACGTACATAGAAATTTAAAGAATAAATTCATTTTACGAAGTGAATTTTCGTATTTAATTTCTAGATGACAATTTATTTAGAACAGAACAAATGTGTATGAATATATTTGAAGAAGAACATTTTCTTCCAGTAAATAGTTACAATGATAATACTTCCCTACTATAGAACTCAATAATAAATTTAATAAACATCGAGATAATCATGTTTGAAAACTAATTTTTTTGACCAAGCCGAGACGAGACTATCATACACATATTCGTTTTTATTTACATTATTTAGCTTCGTATCGAAATCACGGTGTAATTTATTAAAAACTCTAATTTGAACATGTTATTTTCAGAACTGGGCGCTGCGACATATTTTTTAGTTTTTTGTTTACGGGTGGACATGTTTCTATCTGCGAAATACCCAAAGAAGTCAATGAAATGCACAATTCTAAAAAAGATATTGGAGTGGGTTTTCCTTGAATATTTAGTATGAGTGTGATTACAAGCTTGAGATCCAATTATAACCAAATTTTGCGTAATTTAAAAAAACTAAATGAAGTTTCTTCTTTTTCAGTGGTAAATTATTGATCTGTGGAGCGATGTGTTTCAACTTGAGTAGTACTCCTGACGGATGCAGAAGATAAGTTAATTTGTTTATACTAACATAACAAATTGATTAATTTCAGAATTTTTCGGCTTTTCCATCACAAATTCACACTGCTAGAGACAATCTGGGCAAAAGCTTACATAAGCACTCATCATAACAATTCGCCTGTTTCCGTAAATATTTTAAAATATTGCTCTTTCAAGTATTTAGCCTCAAGAGCAACGACGACTGCGAATTGACGACATAATGTAAGCGATTAATGACATATGCATATGCTAAAATCTGCATAGTGCATCTCTTAAATTTCTGCCTAAACTCAACGATTTCAGTTGATATCCGTGGATTTTTTTAAATATTTTTCATTGCAAAATAGTACCATACTATCAGCTGGACATCGGCTTTGATGAAAGCAGTATTTTGATAGAGTTGCTATGCAAAATGTGGTGTTGCATTAGCATTAATCGCTTCTGAAAATGTTCCATCCAATTACATGTCAATTTGTAGAAAGATCGTTTTGGTTATACACATATTTTTAACTAAAAAGGCTTTTAATCAAGTTGGTGTTGTAGGATAGAACATTTTCTTGGTTTGGTTAAAAAATGGGTTGGGGGCAAATATCTGCGAAGAGTGATGTTTGTGGATATTTGCGGATGACTGAAGTGAGCGGGAACGGATTTTCCGTGGATTTGAAAAAAAATTATATTTTCGCTTTGGTAAAATTCCAGTCACTCCTACATAAAAATAAAAAAAACAGATTTGATATGGAATCCTTCGCCACAGGTCACGTATTCGCTGAGCTTCATTTTTCATTTTTTTTTTTTTTTAGTTTAAGTAGAGCATTTATTATTTCCATATTACTTGCACATATTTACATGGTATTATAAACGTAGAGCTAAAACATGCTCTGTACATCTTTTGCTTATATATTAAATTAGTTTTTAATGACTAAGTACATGAATTGCTTACAACTATGGCTTAAAAATTAAATGTGCTTGCTCAAACACAATTGTCTATATTTTCAATTGCTTATAAACTAAACTTAATTCTAGACTTAATAATAACAAATAATAAAAATTGGGGAAATGAATGTTCAGGAAGAGCGGATTAGGAGTTTGGAATTTTTGGGAATTGTGTGTTGCTTCCGCTAACCACGATGGAAATAGGGAGTTAAGGAATTATAAAACTGAACGTTCATAATATCACTGTCCTTCGCAAAATCAGATATGATAACTGGTGAGGCATAGAGGTAATCATTGTATAAGTTTCTGTGTTGGGTGGCTTCGGTATTAATCCTTTTTAGTGACTCTTGAATGAGTGGATTGGTATGGTCTATTAAATGCTGAAGAAAGTTTTTGGTTAGACCAACCATGTATGAAATAAAAGGAGTAAGATTACTTTTCTGATATATATAGGAGTTGGAGTAATGCTTACCGTCTATTTTAGGATATTTTGAAAGACATTTCCTAATGATTGACCTTTCGAATACATGGACTTTATTGGCATACGTTTTCGAGAAACTAAAATAGATCGGAAATGCATATCCAATAATTGGCCGAATAAGTTGTTTATAAAACAGTAACTTTGTATTTATACTAAGCCCCTTCCGACGTCTAAGTAGGAATAAAAAGGTATGAATAGCCCTTTTGGCTTTCTTCAGAGTTAACTCAACATGTGGATTAAATTTGAACATTGAGTTAAAGTTGATGCCTAAATATTTTAGTTCATTTGAGACTGGGATAGCTGTGTTTTTAATCAGAATACGTAGCTTTTTGCTGTTTGTAGCAATTTTCCTCGGTCCGCGAGTGCTGGGATTACGGAAACAGATTAAATTCGACTTATTAAGATTGACTGATAAGTTCCAGTCATCATAATAATTTATAATTTTAAAAAGTAGCTCTTGCGTTCTCTTTAGAGCTAATTTTGGTGATTTGCTTTTGGCATAAACAAGAGTGTCGTCTGCATATAGTATCATTTGTGCTTTTGCGGCTGTTGGTATATCTGCAGTGTATATTGAATACAGCAGGGGACCTAATACCGAGCCTTGTGGAACTCCTTTACCTATTAAGAAGAATTTGGAAGTCGCGTTCTGATACCTAACACAGGATGATCTATCCTGAAGAAATGAGTGCAGCAGCAGCGTAATATGTGGAGGGAAATCAAGTTTGCATAGCTTGTGCACTAGTCCCTTATGCCAAACTGAGTCAAAGGCTTTGGTTATATCTAGGGAGCAAGCAACTGTTGATTCTTTACGGTTTAACCCAGTTGTTATCTCACTATGTAGTAGGAAAAGAGCATCCAAAGTTGAGTGACCTTTACGAAATCCGAATTGAAAGTCAGGAATAATTTTATTTTCATTACAAAATTCATTTACCTTTTCGTAAAAATTTTTTTCTAATATTTTTCTCAAACAGGGAAGAAGAGATATAGGTCGATGTTGTTGGATGGCTGCTCTACCTTGAGTTTTTGGAATATTAAAGATAATACCTATTTTCCAGGCTTTAGGGAAGTAGCAATTATTAATACAGTGATTAAATATTGCAACTAAGGGACGCAGACTCTTTTTCGGAAGCTTTCTCAGCATAAAGTTCGATATATTATCGATGCCGGCAGACTTTTTATTATTTAAGGATTTTATTACCGAGTAGAGTGTGTTTTCGGACATAAACATATCTAGAAGGCTGGGATTACTTGCACTGTTATGAGTGCTGAATGTAGTAACATGAGTTGGGGCGTTTGATAAAAAACTATTGACCTGATTATTTACGTGAGTTCGTAGAGGTGAGTTTGAACTAAAGTTGTAAAGATCTTTATAAAACGAGGCAAAGTTTTTAGAAATATTAATTGGACCCCCTTTTATTTCGCGGTCGTTATTATCGGTAACTGTTACTTTATTGAGTGACCTTCGACCGGTGATTGCGTTAAGCTGCTTGAAAGCATCAGGACCTGGACGTACTTTTGAAAGTCGTTCAGAAAATTGTTCATTAAAGTGTTTGTTAACTTTATTGCGTATCATAGTTGATATGCAGTTAACCTGTGCCTCAAAGAGACGATAATCTGAGGATGTAGTGTTGAGTTCTCTCCGGAAAATGCGTTTCATTTCCCTTATCCAACGATTTTTCAACCAATACATTTTCTTAATGTCCTCAGGGAGAGAATCAAATCGATGGCTACTATTAGACAGTTGCCTTGAATGTCTATGAAATACCTCCGAGACAATCTGACTAAAGGTTTCTATATGGAAATCAATTTCTTGATTGGTTATGTTCTTGAAGCAAGGAATATTCATTCCGTTAGGTATGGCCATATCTACATCTTGCCTAAATTCTTTCCAGTTCGTGTTCTTATACGACGTGAAAGATTTTAACTCAGTATTCTCAAAGTTGAATTGAGTTTGAATTTTAATAAGAACCGGATAATGGTCTGAATGAAAGTCGAGAGTTGAACAAGTAATGTTCGAAGAGTAAGGATTAATTAAACCGCTTGAAACGAAAAACAGATCGACTACAGATAAGCTACTAGGTCTGGTAGGACCAGGAGGTGCAACTATCTGTAATGTGGAGATGCTAGTTAGCAATTCTATTATTTTTAATAGAAATGCCGGAAGAGTTACGGATAGATTCTCCCCATGAGGTGTGTCTGGCGTTAAAATCTCCTCCCATGATTACCTCATATCCCTTGCTCATGAGATCTTGTAAGAACTCGAAGAGGTCTTTAATTTCGACGGGTGAGCACTTGCAGGCAATATAACATGAAACTAATGCTATATTTTTAATACCCGGATTGCTTATGTAACATCGCGTAAGAACACAAGTGGTGCAGATATTATTTGACCTGAAGTTAACCAAGTTACTATATTGGATATTTTCTGAGAAGATAATGCCAGTTCCCTGATTAGAGTCATTGCGAATGCAATGAAATCGTGGAAGTGAAAGCTTGTGCTTCAAATTCAGGTGAGTTTCATTGATGAAATAGAAGTCGGCAGGCTGATTCTGAATGAACTGATAAAGTTCGACTCTTTTGGACAGGCTCACGATAGACCGCACGTTAAGTGCTATGATATTTAGAGAGCGCGTCATAATGGAATATGGTAGGAAGGGTTTATAACTATAATGAGTAGATTGGATTTTAAATTATTCTTACTTGAAAATAATAATATGAAGTGTTGTCTTTTTGCTGGGTTGTGTTGCACCTTTCGAGTCCTAGCCGGGTTGTGTTTCTCCTTTCTAATCCGCAAAAGGTGGTTTCCGTAGTTTGGCTGCTGTTCTAGGTTGCTCCAATAGTGACGTTTTTCCTGATGATGGTTGTCCATCACTGCATAACATAACTTCCTCAGTATAAACCGCATCATTTGCATACTTTCCCAAGGAAATGCAAGTATGCAACCTGTCGATCTGCAGAAGAGGAAAGGGTTTTATATGATTTCATAAATTGACTTACCTCGGTGATTAAACTAGGCATGTCTACACTAAATAGTGTTGACGCCTCCGAAAAGAATTCTTCCATGGCCGATGGCCGAGTTGATTCTTCAGTTCTGGTGTCTGCCCTTTCTGTCAATACAGTGTTCGAGACTGGTGCTCCTCGCAGAAGGCTTGCAAAGGAAACACCACTCCTGACAGTATTATTAACTGCCTGATGAACAAAGTTCAGTCTCTCCTTCCGCTGTTGAACTCTGGATTGTCGCCTGAGTTCCTTTGCCGCAATCATTTCCTTGTAGAAGGAACAACCTCTGTGGTTCGCTGGATGGCCATGTTGTCCACAGTTGGCGCAGAAGGGATCACCAGACTTATCCATGTCTCGTGGGCAAGCCTTGGGCATGTGATTTTGCCCGCATTTCACGCAGACAAATTTATAAAAACAATTTGCTGCTGCATGCCCAAACTGTTGGCATCTGTGGCATTGAAGTGGGCCACTTCTCCTTAGTTTTTCCCATCTTATTGACTGATGGAGAGTTTTTGTCACATGCGTGACACTGGATGGCTGGTGTCCTGGAGCCAACTGTACTAGGAAAATGTCAGATTGGACATTATTTTCCTTTGAGAATTTAGTTTTGAAATTCTCCACTTTATTGATTATAGCCGCCTCCACTTGGTTGGCTAGGTCGGCTTCTATATCCGAGGCTTCACAGGAGTTGTGGAGACCTCTTACTATCAGGGAAATCTTCTTTTCCTCTTTTGCTTCATTTTTCATTATTGGAAATCATCTATTTGTCTTCCCGTAAAATGTTTCCGCCACCAACATGACATTATAGTTAAATTTGTTTATAAGAAACTTAGATGTTAACACCTGTTCTGAAGTTATTAAATGTACTGTTTGGCATTACTGTCGAGCACTATGTTTAGGTTAGACATCTATATTCGGTAACACCACCAATTATCAATTGATGATAGATGACCAATTATCAATTGATGACACTGCTCTTATAGCAAATATGCTAATATATCATCGTTCTATTTTATTGTACACATATATACGCATGTATGAACATAAATCGATCCACAATAGTAAAACTTAAAATCTGCGTTTAATTGAATATTCTATTTACTTTAGTATTTAACAAATTAATCTAAAAAGAATTCCTAAAGTTTAAATTAGATAGTAAGTTATGCAGTTATTGAAGAAAAATAATAAAAATATAATTAATATTTTTTTAATTATAAACGTATTTGCTGTTATTTGTATTGTTTAAAATAAGTAAAATACCGTAGGTATACTAGACGTACATAGAAATTTAAAGAATAAATTCATTTTACGAAGTGAATTTTCGTATTTAATTTCTAGATGACAATTTATTTAGAACAGAACAAATGTGTATGAATATATTTGAAGAAGAACATTTTCGTCCAGTAAATAGTTACAATGATAATGCTTCCCTACTATAGAACTCAATAATAAATTTAATAAACATCGAGATCATCATGTGTGAAAAATAATTTTTTGACCAAGCCGAGACGAGACTATCATACACATATTCGTTTTTATTTACATTATTTAGCTTCGTATCGAAATCACGGTGTAATTTATTAAAAACTCTAATTTAAACATGTTATTTTCAGAACTGGGCGCTGCGACATATTTTTTAGTTTTTTGTTTACGGGTGGACATGTTTCTATCTGCGAAATACCCAAAGAAGTCAATGAAATGCACAATTCTAAAAAAGATTTTGGAGTGGGTTTTCCTTGAATATTTAGTATGAGTGTGATTACAAGCTTGAGATCCAATTATAACCAAATTTTGCGTAATTTAAAAAAAACTAAATGAAGTTTCTTCTTTTTCAGTGGTAAATTATTGATCTGTGGAGCGATGTGTTTCAACTTGAGTAGTACTCCTGATGGATGCAGAAGATAAGTTAATTTGTTTATACTAACATAACAAATTGATTAATTTCAGAATTTTTCGGCTTTTCCATCACAAATTCACGCTGTTAGAGACAATCTGGGCAAAAGCTTACATAATGCACTCATCGTAATAATTCGCCTGTTTCCGTAAATATTTTAAAATATTACTCTTTCAAGTATTTAGCCTCAAGAGCAACGACGACTGCGAATTGACGACATAATGTAAGCGATTAATGGCATATGCATAAGCTAAAATCTGCATAGTGCATCTCTTAAATTTCTGCCTAATCTCAACGATTTCAGTTAATATCCGTGGATTTTTTTAAATATTTTTCATTGCAAAATAGTACCATAATATCAGCTGGACATCGGCTTTGATGAAAGCAGTATTTTGATAGAGTTGCTATTCAAAATGTGGTGTTGCATTAGCATTAATCGCTTCTGAAAATGTTCCATCCAATTACATGTCAATTTGTAGAAAGATCGTTTTGGTTATACACATATTTTTAACTAAAAAGGCTTTTAATCAAGTTGGTGTTGTAGGATAGAACATTTTCTTGGTTTGGTTAAAAAATGGGTTTAGGGCAAATATCTCCGAAGAGTGATGTTTGTGGATATTTGCGGATGCCTGAAGTGAGCGGGAACGGATTTTCCGTGGATTTGAAAAAAAAATTATATTTACGCTTTGGTAAAATTCCAGTCACTCCTACATAAAAATAAAAAAAACAGATTTGATATGGAATCCTTCGCCACAGGTCACGTATTCGCTGAGCTTCATTTTTCATTATTGGAAATCATCTATTTGTCTTCCCGTAAAATGTTGCCGCCACCAACATGACATTATAGTTAAATTTGTTTATAAGAAACTTAGATGTTAACAGTAACAGTAACAATATTTATTCAGTTTAATTTTGGTACATTTGTCTCTTATCTTAACTTTTATACTGAAACTGTATAGTATTATCTTACTGCTAATCTTAAGGCTAAATCTTATGCCTAATTCGATAATTATCGTACTTTCTTAAGCGCTCAGGCTGAACTCTTTTCTCTTTTTTTTTTTAATGTTAATATTTATTTTCTCAATATATAATACATAGTTGCGATACCTTTCTACTTATGTATGGCTTGTCAGGTATATGGGTTGTTTGAGCTAATACTAACTTATGAATTAGGTAACAAAATGTAGTAACAATAAACTTAAACTTAACTTAAATCTAAAATTAAAAGTAGGTGGACTAATATCCGAAGTGCATGCCCCTTCTGACCGCATCATAAAATTTAAGGCTGTTAGTTGTGCTGAAAAGATCTTCATAGGCTTCATTAATGATTATTAAAGGTGATAGGTAGGTTGAGGTGTTGTTGTATTGTTGATTATTGGGGATATTCCTAATGAGATGATTAGGATGAGCGATGACCCTTTGGAGATATTTTTTGGATATGTTGATCATGTAGTCGCAGAGAGTAGACATTTTTGATTTTTCGTGAAGAATTTTGTTGAAGAAGTACTTTCCATCGTTAGTGAAAAATAAGTTTACGCAATATCGGAGTATTCGTCTCTCAAACCTTTCTAATCTTCTTGCCTGGCTCCTCGAAATCGTGAACCAAATAGGGAAGCCGTACGTCAATACAGGTCTAATAAGCTGTTTGTATAGTAACAACTTTGTATCTATAGATAGACCATATCTATTTTTAAATAGAAATGCTATTCCGTAATAAGCCCGAAGTGCCTTTCTCAAATTCAACTCCGCGTGGGATTTGAACTTGAACAAGGAAGTAAACGTCACACCTAGATATTTCAATTTAGCTGCCGCATCTATCTTAACACCGTTCAGCATAATAGAAATTTTACTTTTTGCAACTATTTTATAAAGTCCCTGTTTTGAAGAGTTGCGAATGCATATTAGCTGCGTTTTTTCTGAATTAACTTCGATTCCCCACTTCTTGTAAAATTCCAGAATAATTATCAATCCTTCCTTGATAAATTTTAACGCAATCCTGGGATTGTCGTGAGTAGCGTATGCTAGGGTGTCGTCCGCGTAATAAAGAGTGCCACAGTCAGGCAGTGGAGGAATGTAGGAGATGAATATACTATATAGTAGAGGCCCTGAAATAGATCCCTGTGGGACACCCCGCTGTAGTGGGAATTTGGCCGATATCTTATTGTGAAATTTTGTACTGAAGAGTCTGTCAGCCAAAAACGATCTGTACATAAAAATCAGTCTTCGATCAATTTTCAGTTTTATAAGTTTAAACAGCAGTCCATCCCACCATAATGTGTCGAATGCTTTCTTGATGTCTAGACTGCAGATAACCGTGCTTCTTTTGATGTTTAATCCTCCGGTAATATCGCTGTGCAATTTCAGTAATGCATCCAGGGTAGAGTGGTCCTTTCGGAATCCGAATTGATTGGATGGAATTGCGTTCATCTCTTCTAGTTGTAATAACAGTCTATCATGGATAAATCTGTCAAGAATTTTTCCGATATTTGAGAGCAGAGAAATTGGCCTGTGTTCCGAAATTTTGGCTTTAATGTTTTTTTTTGGAATATTAACTATAATGGCCTCTTTCCAAGTTTTTGGGAAGTAGAAATTGTTCAAACAGTTATTAAGAATTATAAGCAAGGCTGATTAAGTTAAACGTTAAGTTTTTTAACACGCAGTTAGGAATTCCATCTGGACCCGATGACTTTTTGCTGTTTAAGTGTGTTATGTACTGGTATATGTCCTTAAGTTTAAGAAATAGGCCATTCAATTTTATAGAAGTGGCTCTATTTTTGCCACTAAAGTTACATTGCGGCACGCCGGTCTTCATATACTCCCCAATTCTGCCAATTACTGTGGAAGCGAATTCACCTTGCGGGTTTGGTGGTCTTTGCTCGCAGAGCTTTTGGTAAAACTTTGCGAATGCATCTGCAGTAGCTTCCGGATTCATGGAGATAGGTTTACCATCCTCATCCATAACTGTAACTTTATTCATCCTTTTCCTGCCAGAAATTTTGTCTATCCTTTGAAAGACATTTGCACTTGGCTTTAAAGTACGTAAATATTTGTTCAATTTAGCATCCATATGTACTTTAACCTGGTCTCTGATTATTATTGAAATACAGTTAATTTTTGAGAGTAGTAACGTATATTCCGCATTCGTTTTATTTAGATTTCGAATGAAAATCTTTTTAAGTTGTCTTCTCCAAAATTTTCTGATTTTTAACAGCTTTAATAAGGTATGAGGTAAGTGATCATATTTACAGTTAATTTTCGGTTTTACATT
Organism: Atherix ibis; assembly: GCA_958298945.1. Taxonomy (NCBI): domain Eukaryota; kingdom Metazoa; phylum Arthropoda; class Insecta; order Diptera; family Athericidae; genus Atherix; species Atherix ibis. The sequence continues at coordinate 186,481 of OY282607.1, read as the reverse complement.
GGCCGTCTTTTCAATCGAGTTTTTAATGCAGTTTGTGAAAGAATATATTAAATTATCTATTTCGTCGTTAGTGTGATTCTTAGCATCAGAAATTTGAATGGTATTTAGTTCTTCATCAAAGTGTTGTTTAAATTTGGTCCAGTTTATTCTATTCTAGTCTACAACCCGCGGCAGATCAGGCAGCAAAAAACTCAAACTACCATGCACGTTCACCTTAAGATGTATTGGAAAGTGGTCCGAGTGGAAAGTTGAGGTAGACACTTTTACCCTCCATGCTCCAATAAAATTAAATATATTATCCGAGATTATGAAATGGTCTATTATTGACCCGCTCTGTGGTCTTGTAGGTTCGGAGGGACTAATTACCCGCAATTCGATAAACTAATAAAGAGTGCCACAGTCAGGCAGTGGAGGAATGTAGGAGATGAATATACTATATAGTAGAGGCCCTGAAATAGATCCCTGTGGGACACCCCGCTGTAGTGGGAATTTGGCCGATATCTTATTGTGAAATTTTGTACTGAAGAGTCTGTCAGCCAAAAACGATCTGTACATAAAAATCAGTCTTCGATCAATTTTCAGTTTTATAAGTTTAAACAGCAGTCCATCCCACCATAATGTGTCGAATGCTTTCTTGATGTCTAGACTGCAGATAACCGTGCTTCTTTTGATGTTTAATCCTCCGGTAATATCGCTGTGCAATTTCAGTAATGCATCCAGGGTAGAGTGGTCCTTTCGGAATCCGAATTGATTGGATGGAATTGCGTTCATCTCTTCTAGTTGTAATAACAGTCTATCATGGATAAATCTGTCAAGAATTTTTCCGATATTTGAGAGCAGAGAAATTGGCCTGTGTTCCGAAATTTTGGCTTTAATGTTTTTTTTTGGAATATTAACTATAATGGCCTCTTTCCAAGTTTTTGGGAAGTAGAAATTGTTCAAACAGTTATTAAGAATTATAAGCAAGGCTGATTAAGTTAAACGTTAAGTTTTTTATCACGCAGTTAGGAATTCCATCTGGACCCGATGACTTTTTGCTGTTTAAGTGTGTTATGTACTGGTATATGTCCTTAAGTTTAAGAAATAGGCCATTCAATTTTATAGAAGTGGCTCTATTTTTGCCACTAAAGTTACATTGCGGCACGCCGGTCTTCATATACTCCCCAATTCTGCCAATTACTGTGGAAGCGAATTCACCTTGCGGGTTTGGTGGTCTTTGCTCGCAGAGCTTTTGGTAAAACTTTGCGAATGCATCTGCAGTAGCTTCCGGATTCATGGAGATAGGTTTACCATCCTCATCCAAAACTGTAACTTTATTCATCCTTTTCCTGCCAGAAATTTTGTCTATCCTTTGAAAGACATTTGCACTTGGCTTTAAAGTACGTAAATATTTGTTCAATTTAGCATCCATATGTACTTTAACCTGGTCTCTGATTATTATTGAAATACAGTTAATTTTTGAGAGTAGTAACGTATATTCCGCATTCGTTTTATTTAGATTTCGAATGAAAATCTTTTTAAGTTGTCTTCTCCAAAATTTTCTGATTTTTAACAGCTTTAATAAGGTATGAGGTAAGTGATCATATTTACAGTTAATTTTCGGTTTTACATTGGCCGTCTTTTCAATCGAGTTTTTAATGCAGTTTGTGAAAGAATATATTAAATTATCTATTTCGTCGTTAGTGTGATTCTTAGCATCAGAAATTTGAATGGTATTTAGTTCTTCATCAAAGTGTTGTTTAAATTTGGTCCAGTTTATTCTATTGTAGTCGACAACCCGCGGCAGATCAGGCAGCAAAAAACTCAAACTACCATGCACGTTCACCTTAAGATGTATTGGAAAGTGGTCCGAGTGGAAAGTTGAGGTAGACACTTTTACCCTCCATGCTCCAATAAAATTAAATATATTATCCGAGATTATGAAATGGTCTATTATTGACCCGCTCTGTGGTCTTGTAGGTTCGGAGGGACTAATTACCCGCAATTCATTTGGGCCATTGGTAGCAAGCCAATTGCTCATGACTGTGCCATTGGTATTACTGGTTGTGTCGTTCCACAATTTGCTTCTAGCATTCAAATCTCCTCCAACTATTAAACCATCGGATTCCATACTGGTTTTATTCAGGAAATCCATGAAATCTCTAAGCTCTTGGGCAGGAGAGCCCGCCCTTATATAGCATGAGATAAGTTGGATGTTACAGGTTGTTCTATTGACTACTAGTTGAATTTGAATGGAGGTAGTAGAAATATTCTCTGTAGTATAGTTATTGATTTTTTTGAACCTGCATTTGTTTGGTAAAACTATTGCTGTGCCAGTTACAGCATCGTTTCTTACCACACTATAGCCAGCAAACTGGAGATTATGGTTTATTTTTAATTTGGTCTCATTTCATAAAAAAATACAGTTTGCATTCTCCTGAATAAACGAGAGCAGTTCGATTCGCTTATGATGACTTACAAGAGAGCATGCATTTAAGGAGACTATTTCTAAATTATTGAAGCTGCCCATGTGCATCTACGTGCATAAGTCCATCACTAACTGTAGGTAAGCGATTTGCTTATCTTGCTGGTTTGTAATGGCGTTGAAAGTTGGCATAAAGTTTCTCACCTTTACCATTAAATCTGGTAGGCTGCAACCAAATAAATTATTGCATTCCTTCGCAAAATCTCCAAAAGTTCCGGCTGTAGTGGTTGACGTACTTCGAGGTTCCGTCCTTGACTTTGTTATATCCGCAAATGATATTTTCGGTGTGACGTATCTATTGACCGACTCTTGAACGAGGAAACGCTTTTCTTCCACTTGTCTTTTTTTCTCCAATTGTTGACGTCTTTGGTTATTTAAATTTTTTTGGTAGAACTCGCACCCTCTGTAATTTGCAGGATGCCCAGATTTTCCGCAGTTAACACAAAATGGTTCCGTATCGCTGTCGACTTTAGTTTTTCTACATTCTGTGGGTCCATGCTTTTCTGCACACTTAACGCACTTATATTGCATAAGGCAATTTCTTGCAGTGTGTCCGAACTTTTGGCAGTTCCTACATTGAATAGGACCACTGCTGCGAATATGATCCCATGTCACTTTTTGGTATAATATGTAGTTAACATCTTTTAAATTATTCGGATTGAACCCTGGCTCGAATTGGACAAGGAATATATTTCGAAGGACGTTATTCTTTTCTGAGTAGCGGGTTTCAAACCTGGCTACTTGATTTAATTGGCCTTGACCAAATATCGATTTCAATTCGTTGGTAATTTCTGACTCATTGGAATCCTGATGCAATCCTTTGAGTAGCACTGAAATTTTTTTTTCCTCCTTCGGAGTGTAGGTGAATCCTTTAATTTTCTTCTCATTCATTCGCTTGAGAATTTTCTTGTGATCCTGCATATTTGTCAATTTTAAGATTGACTTGCCATTTTGGAGATTGCGTATTTTCACTTCTCCATTGAGGATTTTTTTTCCCCTTATCTCGTTGACAAATTCCGATATATTCATTTTATAGCAGCTTATTGGCGGGGGTCGATGTAATTGTTTAATTATTTTTGACTGCTGTGTATTTTCTTTTACCTTCACGGTTGAAGGTATACTTTTTTTTGTAGTTACTGCTGGTGGTGTAATTCCCTTTTCGGCTGATGTATCCCTCAGTAGGTGAAACCTATTGTTGTCATGAATGACCTCATTGGAAACCTTAGCCCTTTTCCTTGTAGGTCTCATTTCTTTATCCGAGAAAATCTTCTGCAGGTCGTCCTGTAAACTAAATTTATCGCTTACCTGTCTTATGAATTTTGCTATGTCGGTACCCTCCTTCTTTAATTCGACAAGACATTCACCAAACATGTCGACATTGTATTGGTTTTTATTTACTATGTTATTTCCGCACTCCATGATTTATAAAATGAAAAAATATAAAAAAAAAAGAAACAAAATTCCAAAAAATAATGAAATTCATTTAAATTCACTTCAATTCAATCGTCTATTATAATCGCGATTACTTTACACTTTCCACTCATCTATTGTCTAATATCCTTTCCACTTATCTATTGTCTAATATCCTTTCCACTTAGCTATTGTCTAATATCCGATCTGCAATATCGATATCTATTACCGATGATATCTATTGTCTTATGATCCTATTGTCCGATCTTATGACTAGTTTCAACCATTATTTTTTAATATTACAATATTTACTTTATTTCACTTTACTTCGTTAATAATTTTCACTAAAATTTATTTTCTTACAGTATTTATCTTGCGATCGCTGTTATGATCTATTCTTATGATCTATAATCTTATGATCGCTATTGGCTTATGATCTATGATCGATCGTTATGATCTTAGATGTTAACACCTGTTCTGAAGTTATTAAATGTACTGTTTGGTATTACTGCCGAGCACTATGTTTATGTTAGACATCACTATTCGGGAACACCACCAATTATCAATTGATGATAGATGTCCAATTATCAATTGAGGACACTGCTCTTATAGCAAATATGCTTATATATCATCGTTCTATTTTATTGTACACATATATACGCATGTATGAACATAAATCGATCCACAATAGTAAAACTTAAAATCTGCGTTTAATTGAATATTCTATTTACTTTAGTATTTAACAAATTTATCTAAAAAGAATTCCTAAAGTTTAAATTAGATAGTAAGTTATGCAGTTATTGAAGAAAAATAATAAAAATATAATAAATATTTTTTTAATTATAAACGTATTTGCTGTTATTTGTATTGTTTAAAATAAGTAAAATACCATAGGTATACTAGACGTACATAGAAATTTAAAGAATAAATTCATTTTACGAAGTGAATTTTCGTATTTAATTTCTAGATGACAATTTATTTAGAACAGAACAAATGTGTATGAATATATTTGAAGAAGAACATTTTCTTCCAGTAAATAGTTACAATGATAATGTTTCCCTACTATAGAACTCAATAATAAATTTAATAAACATCGAGATCATCATGTTTGAAAACTAATTTTTTGACCAAGCCGAGACGAGACTATCATACACATATTCGTTTTTATTTATATTATTTAGCTTCGTATCGAAATCACGGTGTAATTTATTAAAAACTCTAATTTGAACATGTTATTTTCAGAACTGGGCGCTGCGACATATTTTTTAGTTTTTTGTTTACGGGTTGACATGTTTCTATCTGCGAAATACCCAAAAAAGTCAATGAAATGCACAATTCTAAATAAGATTTTGGAGTGGGTTTTTCTTGAATATTTAGTATGAGTGTGATTACAAGCTTGAGATCCAATTATAACCAAATTTTGCGTAATTTAAAAAAACTAAATGAAGTTTCTTCTTTTTCAGTGGTAAATTATTGATCTGTAGAGCGATGTGTTTCAACTTGAGTAGTACTCCTGATGGATGCAGAAGATAAGTTAATTTGTTTATACTAACATAACAAATTGATTAATTTCAGAATTTTTCGGCTTTTCTATCACAAATTCACACTGCTAGAGACAATCTGGGCAAAAGCTTACATAAGCACTCATCGTAACAATTCGCCTGTTTCCGTAAATATTTTAAAATATTGCTCTTTCAAGTATTTAGCCTCAAGAGCAACGACGACTGCGAATTGACGACATAATGTAAGCGATTAATGACATATGTATATGCTAAAATCTGCATAGTGCATCTCTTAAATTTCTGCCTAATCTCAACGATTTCAGTTGATATCCGTGGATTTTTTTAAATATTTTTCATTGCAAAATAGTACCATAATATCAGCTGGACATCGGCTTTGATGAAAGCAGTATTTTGATAGAGTTGCTATGCAAAATGTGGTGTTGCATTAGCATTAATCGCTTCTGAAAATGTTCCATCCAATTACATATCAATTTGTAGAAAGATCGTTTTGGTTATACACATATTTTTAACTAAAAAGGCTTTTAATCAAGTTGGTGTTGAAGGATAGAACATTTTCTTGGTTTGGTTTAAAAATGGGTTTAGGGCAAATATCTGCGGAGAGTGATGTTTGTGGATATTTGCGGATGCCTGAAGTGAGCGGGAACGGATTTTCCGTGGATTTGAAAAAAAAATTATATTTTTGCTTTGGTAAAATTCCAGTCACTCCTACATAAAAATAAAAAAAACAGATTTGATATGGAATCCTTTGCCACAGGTCACGTATTCGCTGAGCTTCATTTTTTATTATTGGAAATCATCTATTTGTCTTCCCGTAAAATGTTTCCGCCACCAACATGACATTATAGTTAAATTTGTTTATAAGAAACTTAGATGTTAACACCTGTTCTGAAGTTATTAAATGTACTGTTTGGTATTACTGCCGAGCACTATGTTTAGGTTAGACATCACTATTCGGGAACACCACCAACTATCAATTGATGATAGATGACCAATTATCAATTGATGACACTGCCCTTATAGCAAATATGCTAATATATCATCGTTCTATTTTCTTGTACACATACATATATACGCATGTATGAACATAAATCGATCCACAATAGTAAAACTTAAAATCTGCGTTTAATTGAATATTCTATTTACTTTAGTATTTAACAAGTTAATCTAAAAAGAATTCCTAAAGTTTAAATTAGATAGTAAGTTATGCAGTTATTGAAGAAAAATAATAAAAATATAATTAATATTTTTTTAATTATAAACGTATTTGCTGTTATTTGTATTGTTTAAAATAAGTAAAATACCGAAGGTATACTAGACGTACATAGAAATTTAAAGAATAAATTCATTTTACGAAGTGAATTTTCGTATTTAATTTCTAGATGACAATTTATTTAGAACAGAACAAATGTGTATGAATATATTTGAAGAAGAACATTTTCTTCCAGTAAATAGTTACAATGATGTCAAGATGGAATTATAAGAATGAACGTTAATAATAAATAAAAATACTAGGCGACAGTTAAAGTAATAAAATAATATTGCTCAACGGCTTTATTTAATGTAGCGTACAAAAATAGTTTTTCACCCGTTCTCGTTCACGTACGTTCTTCGACTGACGTGTCGTTCTCGAGCCCAATCTCACCACACTTGTCTGTCTATGTAGTTGTGGGGGTATTCCCCGGTGGTGAATCGGTGACAACTCGGCTTTCCTGACCATTCGGATCGTCCTCGATTCGGTCGGTTTCGGCATCATCTGGTGGGAGGACGCACCATTTTTTCATTTTGTCGGTGGCTTAAACGCCTGCGTACTGTCGCTGTTTTCTCGGAGCGCCTGGGATATCTTCAACTAGATATCGATCATTACCTAACAGTTTGGTAACGATATATGGGCCTTTGTATTTGGGCTGCAATTTGCGCGATTGCCCCGTACTGCTGGGCTCGTTTTCAACCATCACCAAATCGTCAACGCAGTAAAGCGTTGGTTTACGGTGTTGGTGATCATATCGTTTTTTCCATACTTCACGCTTTTGATTTATGTTTTCGGCAACCTCATTCCTGACGCCATCTAATGGGATGCTGGTATCCTAAAACTCGTGATGCAAATGAAGAATTATTTTATTCTTCAACGTATCTCTGGGTTTGAAGTCAAATATAATTTCGTGAGGACTTCTCTTGGTCGTGGATGACGTCATTGTATTTAGCGTCCATTGAATGTTTGTTAACGATTCGTCCCATTTTCGTTCATTTACTGCAGCAGAAGATATTGCGGCAGTTATTGTTTTGTTGACACGCTCGATCTGCCCATTGGCTCTGGGTGTCCGTACTGCTACCTTCACGTGTCTTATAATGTGATCCTGACAGAAAGATTCGAATGCTTTTGAGGAAAAAGCCGTCCCTCGGTCGGTTATAATGGTTTCTGGGGTACCCATATAACTGAAAACTTCGTCCAAGATTTTTATTACAGCTGCAGTATTCGTCGTTTTAACAGCACGCAGAATGACGAATTTACTGAAAGCATCCGATATCCCCAGCACATGAAAATTTCCACGGCTGCTTTTCGGAAACGGTCCCAGGTGATCCAAGTGTAGACACTTAAATGGAATAGGTTCAATTAAATCGTAATGTAACTCACCTTCTGCCTTGCCACTTGGTTTTTTAAAGTAACAACATTCAACGCATGATTTTAAGTATTTTGTTACATAGTCGCGCATCTTGGGAAACCAGTACCATTTCCTCAATCGGTCAAGGGTTTTTTCCAGACCCAAATGTCCCGCCAAGTCGTGACATTCTCGTACAATTCTCCACCGTACCGCTTTTGGCACAACACATCGTTTGGTGTCATCGATTTTTTTAAATAACCTATGTTGCTCGTAACAAAACTCTTTTGAAATATGTTTGTCTTTCTCTGGTGATTGTAGTTTTGCAATGATTTGTTGTAAATCTGGGTCCTGCATTTGCATCGTCAATAGCCAGTCTACCTGTGAAAGATCGATACTAAATATTTTCAGATGAGCCGTGTCTATTTGCGACTCCCGTTCTTCAGCTGGCTGCCGGCTCAGGGCGTCAACATGAGCCATCCGATTTCCACTTCTGTGCTCCAATGTGAAGTCAAAGTCCAGTAAACGAAGCCACCAACGAGCAATTCTTGGAATTAACTCTTTCTTCGTCATCGTAGTTTTTAACGATGCACAATCGGTGACTACTTTGAAGGTTTTTCCCAAAAGGTAATACTTAAACCACTCCAATGACTCCACTATTGCCAAAGTTTCTAGCTCGTAGCTATGAAATTTCGCTTCTGACGCACTTGTGGTACGACTATAATAAGCAACCGGTTGTAGCCTACCATCATCTCGCTGCATTAGAATTCCGGCTAATCCTATGGCACTCGCATCCGTGTGGACCTCATGATTCGCGTTCATTTTATATGAGGTTAATAATGGCTTATTAACCAACGCCTTTTTCAGCTCGAGAAATCCTTTTTCTTGATCGTTGGTCCAGCAAAACTTTTCGTCCTTTTTCAATAGTTTCGTCAAAGGAGCGGCAATAACTACGAAATCTTGCACAAACTTACGAAAATACCCGCAAAGACCCAAGAATTGTCTTGTTTCTTTAACATTAGTGGGTTGTTTAAAATTTGCAACAGCATTCGTTTTCAATTCTCCCGGAAAAATTCCATCTGGCAGTATCTGATGTCCTAAATAATTCACGTGTCGTTGTAAGAAAGAACATTTTTTTAAATTTAATGTTAATTTAAATTTTCTCAATGCGTTAAATGTTTTCTTTAATTTAGTCATCCCATCTGCCACCGTTTCGCTTCCGATTAAAATATCGTCCATATAGATTTGAATGTTTTCACCAATATCAGTTTTCAATTTCGCCATCAATTTCTGGAACTCAGTCGGCGCGTTCTTGAGTCCGAACGGCATTCGCTTAAATTCATACAAGCCGTTTGGCGTAATGAATGCCGTATATTTCCTGCATTCGTCCTTGATTGGAATCTGGTAATATCCACTATTTAGATCAAGTGAAGTGAAAAACTTGAACGACCCAGCTTTCTGCAACTCCTCTTCTATATTCGGTGTTGGAAAAATTTCTTTTTTGGTGCAAGCATTCAATAATCGATAGTCTATACACAGTCGATCTTTCCCGTTCTTTTTTTCCACTAACAATGCTGGGCTAGCAAAATCAGATTTCGATGGAACAACAATATCGTTATCGAGTAGTTCTTGTACTGATTCGTTGATTCGTTCCAGTTTTGCGTATGGCACTCGAAAAGCCCTTTGCTGAATTGGATTAGCTGGCTCAAGTTTAATCTCCATCTCTGCCCGATCAGTCAATCCAATATTTTTAAGTTCTACAGGAAAGAGATCATTATATTCATTAACCAAATTCAAAATTAAACCTTTATCGTGATCATTTAATGATCCACATTCTAATTCGGGATCTTTAATCTCCTGCCTGTCCGACTTAAGTTTGTGATCCACTTTAACCGGTTGGTTCATGAAAATTTTTAAAGTACCGTTCTCCTTAATCATACCAACCCTGGGTGAGTCCAGCACGTCCCTGCCAATCAACACTGGCTCAGGCGAACAATTGTCGTTGACGATATACATTTGTGTTTGGATTTTTACGTCATCAATTTTGATTTCGACATTTATTTTTTCAGTCGCCACATACGTTCCCCCCAAAAATCCGCTGATTGATAATCGACACGGAATACGCTCGGTAGAAATGTGATTCGCATTATGTCGTCTTATTAATGTGCATGGGCTGCCACTGTCGATCTGACCAACCAATTCATAATCACCGATATACATTAATTTGTGGTATATTGTTGGCAATTGTCGACAATTCATCAGCCCCACATACGCTTGTCCAGGACATTCAACTGGTTCACCCTTGCGATGAACTTTATTACATTTCGTGCACATAGTCGCGCATCTTGGGAAACCAGTACCATTTCCTCAATCGGTCAAGGGTTTTTTCCAGACCCAAATGTCCCGCCAAGTCGTGACATTCTCGTACAATTCTCCACCGTACCGCTTTTGGCACAACCCATCGTTTGGTGTCATCGATTTTTTTAAATAACCTATGTTGCTCGTAACAAAACTCTTTTGAAATATGTTTGTCTTTCTCTGGTGATTGTAGTTTTGCAATGATTTGTTGTAAATCTGGGTCCTGCATTTGCATCGTCAATAGCCAGTCTACCTGTGAAAGATCGATACTAAATATTTTCAGATGAGCCGTGTCTATTTGCGACTCCCGTTCTTCAGCTGGCTGCCGGCTCAGGGCGTCAACATGAGCCATCCGATTTCCACTTCTGTGCTCCAATGTGAAGTCAAAGTCCAGTAAACGAAGCCACCAACGAGCAATTCTTGGAATTAACTCTTTCTTCGTCATCGTAGTTTTTAACGATGCACAATCGGTGACTACTTTGAAGGTTTTTCCCAAAAGGTAATACTTAAACCTCTCCAATGACTCCACTATTGCCAAAGTTTCTAGCTCGTAGCTATGAAATTTCGCCTCTGACGCACTTGTGGTACGACTATAATAAGCAACCGGTTGTAGCCTACCATAATCTCGCTGCATTAGAATTCCGGCTAATCCTATGGCACTCGCATCCGTGTGGACCTCATGATTCGCGTTCATTTTATATGAGGTTAATAATGGCTTATTAACCAACGCCTTTTTCAGCTCGAGAAATCCTTTTTTTTGATCGTTGGTCCAGCAAAACTTTTCGTCCTTTTTCAATAGTTTCGTCAAAGGAGCGGCAATAATTGCGAAATCTTGCACAAACTTACGAAAATACCCGCAAAGACCCAAGAATTGTCTTGTTTCTTTAACATTAGTGGGTTGTTTAAAATTTGCAACAGCATTCGTTTTCAATTCTCCCGGAAAAATTCCATCTGGCAGTATCTGATGTCCTAAATAATTCACGTGTCGTTGTAAGAAAGAACATTTTTTTAAATTTAATGTTAATTTAAATTTTCTCAATGCGTTAAATGTTTTCTTTAATTTAGTCATCCCATCTGCCACCGTTTCGCTTCCGATTAAAATATCGTCCATATAGATTTGAATGTTTTCACCAATATCAGTTTTCAATTTCGCCATCAATTTCTGGAACTCAGTCGGCGCGTTCTTGAGTCCGAACGGCATTCGCTTAAATTCATACAAGCCGTTTGGCGTAATGAATGCCGTATATTTCCTGCATTCGTCCTTGATTGGAATCTGGTAATATCCACTATTTAGATCAAGTGAAGTGAAAAACTTGAACGACCCAGCTTTCTGCAACTCTAAAATCTGCATAGTGCATCTCTTAAATTTGTGCCTAATCTCAACGATTTCAGTTGATATCCGTGGATTTTTTTAAATATTTTTCATTGCAAAATAGTACCATAATATCATCGTAGTTTTTAACGATGCACAATCGGTGACTACTTTGAAGGTTTTTCCCAAAAGGTAATACTTAAACCTCTCCAATGACTCCACTATTGCCAAAGTTTCTAGCTCGTAGCTATGAAATTTCGCCTCTGACGCACTTGTGGTACGACTATAATAAGCAACCGGTTGTAGCCTACCATAATCTCGCTGCATTAGAATTCCGGCTAATCCTATGGCACTCGCATCCGTGTGGACCTCATGATTCGCGTTCATTTTATATGAGGTTAATAATGGCTTATTAACCAACGCCTTTTTCAGCTCGAGAAATCCTTTTTTTTGATCGTTGGTCCAGCAAAACTTTTCCTCCTTTTTCAATAGTTTCGTCAAAGGAGCGGCAATAATTGCGAAATCTTGCACAAACTTACGAAAATACCCGCAAAGACCCAAGAATTGTCTTGTTTCTTTAACATTAGTGGGTTGTTTAAAATTTGCAACAGCATTCGTTTTCAATTCTCCCGGAAAAATTCCATCTGGCAGTATCTGATGTCCTAAATAATTCACGTGTCGTTGTAAGAAAGAACATTTTTTTAAATTTAATGTTAATTTAAATTTTCTCAATGCGTTAAATGTTTTCTTTAATTTAGTCATCCCATCTGCCACCGTTTCGCTTCCGATTAAAATATCGTCCATATAGATTTGAATGTTTTCACCAATATCAGTTTTCAATTTCGCCATCAATTTCTGGAACTCAGTCGGCGCGTTCTTGAGTCCGAACGGCATTCGCTTAAATTCATACAAGCCGTTTGGCGTAATGAATGCCGTATATTTCCTGCATTCGTCCTTGATTGGAATCTGGTAATATCCACTATTTAGATCAAGTGAAGTGAAAAACTTGAACGACCCAGCTTTCTGCAACTCTAAAATCTGCATAGTGCATCTCTTAAATTTGTGCCTAATCTCAACGATTTCAGTTGATATCCGTGGATTTTTTTAAATATTTTTCATTGCAAAATAGTACCATAATATCATCGTAGTTTTTAACGATGCACAATCGGTGACTACTTTGAAGGTTTTTCCCAAAAGGTAATACTTAAACCTCTCCAATGACTCCACTATTGCCAAAGTTTCTAGCTCGTAGCTATGAAATTTCGCCTCTGACGCACTTGTGGTACGACTATAATAAGCAACCGGTTGTAGCCTACCATAATCTCGCTGCATTAGAATTCCGGCTAATCCTATGGCACTCGCATCCGTGTGGACCTCATGATTCGCGTTCATTTTATATGAGGTTAATAATGGCTTATTAACCAACGCCTTTTTCAGCTCGAGAAATCCTTTTTTTTGATCGTTGGTCCAGCAAAACTTTTCCTCCTTTTTCAATAGTTTCGTCAAAGGAGCGGCAATAATTGCGAAATCTTGCACAAACTTACGAAAATACCCGCAAAGACCCAAGAATTGTCTTGTTTCTTTAACATTAGTGGGTTGTTTAAAATTTGCAACAGCATTCGTTTTCAATTCTCCCGGAAAAATTCCATCTGGCAGTATCTGATGTCCTAAATAATTCACGTGTCGTTGTAAGAAAGAACATTTTTTTAAATTTAATGTTAATTTAAATTTTCTCAATGCGTTAAATGTTTTCTTTAATTTAGTCATCCCATCTGCCACCGTTTCGCTTCCGATTAAAATATCGTCCATATAGATTTGAATGTTTTCACCAATATCAGTTTTCAATTTCGCCATCAATTTCTGGAACTCAGTCGGCGCGTTCTTGAGTCCGAACGGCATTCGCTTAAATTCATACAAGCCGTTTGGCGTAATGAATGCCGTATATTTCCTGCATTCGTCCTTGATTGGAATCTGGTAATATCCACTATTTAGATCAAGTGAAGTGAAAAACTTGAACGACCCAGCTTTCTGCAACTCTAAAATCTGCATAGTGCATCTCTTAAATTTCTGCCTAATCTCAACGATTTCAGTTGATATCCGTGGATTTTTTTAAATATTTTTCATTGCAAAATAGTACCATAATATCAGCTGGACATCGGCTTTGATGAAAGCAGTATTTTGATAGAGTTGCTATGCAAAATGTGGTGTTGCATTAGCATTAATCGCTTCTGAAAATGTTCCATCCAATTACATGTCAATTTGTAGAAAGATCGTTTTGGTTATACACATATTTTTAACTAAAAAGGCTTTTAATCAAGTTGGTGTTGTAGGATAGAATATTTTCTTGGTTTGGTTAAAAAATGGGTTTAGGGCAAATATCTGCGGAGAGTGATGTTTGTGGATATTTGCGGATGCCTGAAGTGAGCGGGAAGGGATTTTCCGTTGATTTGAAAACAAAATTATAGTTTTGCTTTGGTAAAATTCCAGTCACTGCTACATAAAAATAAAAAAACAGATTTGATATGGAATCCTTTGCCACAGGTCACGTATTCGCTGAGCTTCATTTTTCATTATTGGAAATCATCTATTTGTCTTCCCGTAAAATGTTGCCGCCACCAACATGACATTATAGTTAAATTTGTTTATAAGAAACTTAGATGTTAACAGTAACAGTAACAGTATTTATTCAGTTTAATTTTGGTACATTTGTCTCTTATCTTAACTTATATACTAAAACTGTATAGTATTATCTTACTGCTAATCTTAAGGCTAAATCTTATGCCTAATTCGATAATTATCGTACTTTCTTAAGCGCTCAGGCTGAACTCTTTTCTCTTTTTTTTTTTAATGTTAATATTTATTTTCTCAATATATAATACATAGTTGCGATACCTTTCTACTTATGTATGGCTTGTCAGGTATATGGGTTGTTTGAGCTAATACTAACTTATGAATTAGGTAACAAAATGTAGTAACAATAAACTTAAACTTAACTTAAATCTAAAATTAAAAGTAGGTGGACTATTATCCGAAGTGCATGCCCCTTCTGACCGCATCATAAAATTTAAGGCTGTTAGTTGTGCTGAAAAGATCTTCATAGGCTTCATTAATGATTATTAAAGGTGATAGGTAGGTTGAGGTGTTGTTGTATTGTTGATTATTGGGGATATTCCTAATGAGATGATTAGGATGAGCGATGACCCTTTGGAGATATTTTTTGGATATGTTGATCATGTAGTCGCAGAGAGTAGACATTTTTGATTTTTCGTAAAGAATTTTGTTGGAGAAGTACTTTCCATCGTTAGTGAAAAATAAGTTTACGCAAAATCGGAGTATTCGTCTCTCAAACCTTTCTAATCTTCTTGCCTGGCTCCTCGAAATCGTGAACCAAATAGGGAAGCCGTACGTCAATACAGGTCTAATAAGCTGTTTGTATAGTAACAACTTTGTGTCACCGATTCACCACCGGGGAATACCCCCACAACTACATAGACAGACAAGTGTGGTGAGATTGGGCTCGAGAACGACACGTCAGTCGAAGAACGTACGTGAACGAGAACGGGTGAAAAACTATTTTTGTACGCTACATTAAATAAAGCCGTTGAGCAATATTATTTTATTACTTTAACTGTCGCCTAGTATTTTTATTTATTATTAACGTTCATTCTTATAATTCCATCTTGACAAATCAGAAGTGGGATCGAAGTAAAATAATTAAGCGAGAGTGTAAATTGCATACGATTGCCGGTATTTCGTCGTAGCAAAATCATTTCAGTATCCCGTTACGTCTGTGCTGCTCACTACACCTAACACTCACATATATTGACGTTGGCACACAAACAGTATAATTTTGTTGCTTATGTGTGTTGTGTGTGGTGAATTTCATATGCGCGTGAGTGAGCGACAAGAAAAGGGGAAATAAAGGGAGATTTTGTGCGCGGCTATTTTTTTAAAAAAAAAAACTTTGTGTACGTAAGAACGAAACGACAACGAACGAAAATGTCACTTACTGATGTATGGGTGAGAGACTCTGCTAGTATTTCGGGTGAGGCGGGCGCCGTATCAGCCGCAGCCACGTCGCCAAAAGCCACAGAACTAACACTAAAATCGCTGCGACTGAAATATCAGTCGTATACAGTCAAACAGCTTCAAATTAAATTATGGGAAGCTGGACTCGGCATTAAAGGGAAAAAATCTGAGTTAGTTTCAAGAATGGTGCATCATGTGTCGGGTAATCGTACCGCAACATTGTTGCCAGATGATAATGATGACAACTATAGAACAGCAGAACGCGGATTAAATGCTGATGATGATGAAAATAGTTTACATGAAATTCCAATAATTTCATCCACGGTGGTTGGTAGACCTAATAGTCAGGTAAATTTTCATAATATCCATTTTACACCGAGGGAAATTATGGATATACTGCCGGACTTTAACCCAAACGACGAAAAAGGGTTGACCGCATCGGAGTGGATTCGGAGGGTGGAAAAATTAAAAATTTTTTATAGATGGGCAGATTCACTCGTTTTAATATCGATTGGGCCAAAGCTGAAGGGTAAGTTCAGATTATGGTATGAACGACTGGAAGATTTATGTACGAACTGGAGTGAATTTGCACAACAATTCAGAGACAAATTTACTCCTGTAATGAACGATGCCGATGTCCATATGGCGATGATGAACCGGAAACGTAGGGCGAACGAATCAATGTTAGAATACGTTGACGAAATGGCAAGAATTGGTTTAAGGGGTCGTGTAAACGAAAATGCGATCATCAAATATTTTTCTCAGGGCCAGAGAATTGAACGTTTAAGCGACTTGAGAGACCGAGTGCAATGGTGCCTGAGTATCCGAAAATCATCTAATCGAGATGATAAACCGAAACCAGCGGCCACAACACAACCAGTTCCAGATAAAATAAAAATCGAACACAAAGAGCAAAAACCGAAGAAAAACAATATCAATAAAACCGATTGCTATAATTGCTACAAATCGGGACATTTTGCTAGGGATTGTCCCGAGCCATCACGTAGACCGCGGTGCACGAAATGTAATAAAGTTCATCGCAAGGGTGAACCAGTTGAATGTCCTGGACAAGCGTATGTGGGGGTGATGAATTGTCGACAATTGCCAACAATATACCACAAATTAATATATATCGGTGATTATGAATTGGTTGGTCAGATCGACAGTGGCAGCCCATGCACATTAATAAGACGACATAATGCGAATCACATTTCTACCGAGCGTATTCCGTGTCGATTATCAATCAGCGGATTTTTGGGGGGAACGTATGTGGCGACTGAAAAAATAAATGTCGAAATCAAAATTGATGACGTAAAAATCCAAACACAAATGTATATCGTCAACGACAATTGTTCGCCTGAGCCAGTGTTGATTGGCAGGGACGTGCTGGACTCACCCAGGGTTGGTATGATTAAGGAGAACGGTACTTTAAAAATTTTCATGAACCAACCGGTTAAAGTGGATCACAAACTTAAGTCGGACAGGCAGGAGATTAAAGATACCGAATTAGAATGTGGATCATTAAATGATCACGATAAAAGTTTAATTTTGAATTTGGTTAATGAATATAATGATCTCTTTCCTGTAGAACTTAAAAATATTGGATTGACTGATCGGGCAGAGATGGAGATTAAACTTGAGCCAGCTAATCCAATTCAGCAAAGGGCTTTTCGAGTGCCATACGCAAAACTGGAACGAATCAACGAATCAGTACAAGAACTACTCGATAACGATATTGTTGTTCCATCGAAATCTGATTTTGCTAGCCCAGCATTGTTAGTGGAAAAAAGGAACGGGAAAGATCGACTGTGTATAGACTATCGATTATTGAATGCTTGCACCAAAAAAGAAATTTATCCAACACCGAATATAGAAGAGGAGTTGCAGAAAGCTGGGTCGTTCAAGTTTTTCACTTCACTTGATCTAAATAGTGGATATTACCAGATTCCAATCAAGGACGAATGCAGGAAATATACGGCATTCATTACGCCAAACGGCTTGTATGAATTTAAGCGAATGCCGTTCGGACTCAAGAACGCGCCGACTGAGTTCCAGAAATTGATGGCGAAATTGAAAACTGATATTGGTGAAAACATTCAAATCTATATGGACGATATTTTAATCGGAAGCGAAACGGTGGCAGATGGGATGACTAAATTAAAGAAAACATTTAACGCATTGAGAAAATTTAAATTAACATTAAATTTAAAAAAATGTTCTTTCTTACAACGACACGTGAATTATTTAGGACATCAGATACTGCCAGATGGAATTTTTCCGGGAGAATTGAAAACGAATGCTGTTGCAAATTTTAAACAACCCACTAATGTTAAAGAAACAAGACAATTCTTGGGTCTTTGCGGGTATTTTCGTAGGTTTGTGCAAGATTTCGCAATTATTGCCGCTCCTTTGACGAAACTATTGAAAAAGGACGAAAAGTTTTGCTGGACCAACGATCAAGAAAAAGGATTTCTCGAGCTGAAAAAGGCGTTGGTTAATAAGCCATTATTAACCTCATATAAAATGAACGCGAATCATGAGGTCCACACGGATGCGAGTGCCATAGGATTAGCCGGAATTCTAATGCAGCGAGATGATGGTAGGCTACAACCGGTTGCTTATTATAGTCGTACCACAAGTGCCTCAGAAGCGAAATTTCATAGCTACGAGCTAGAAACTTTGGCAATAGTGGAGTCATTGGAGAGGTTTAAGTATTACCTTTTGGGAAAAACCTTCAAAGTAGTCACCGATTGTGCATCGTTAAAAACTACGATGACGAAGAAAGAGTTAATTCCAAGAATTGCTCGTTGGTGGCTTCGTTTACTGGACTTTAACTTCACATTGGAGCACAGAACTGGAAATCGGATGGCTCATGTTGACGCCCTGAGCCGGCAGCCAGCTGAAGAACGGGAGTCGCAAATAGACACGGCTCATCTGAAAATATTTAGTATCGATCTTTCACAGGTAGACTGGCTGTTGACGATGCAAACGCAGTACCCAGATTTACAACAAATCATTGCAAAACTACAATCACCAGGGAAAACAAACTTATTTCAAAAGAGTTTTGTTACGAGCAACATAGGTTATTTAAAAAAATCGATGACACCAAACGATGGGTTGTGCCAAAAGCGGTACGGTGGAGAATTGTACGAGAATGTCACGACTTGGCGGGACATTTGGGTCTGGAAAAGACCCTTGACCGATTGAGGAAATGGTACTGGTTTCCCAAGATGCGCGACTATGTAACAAAATACTTAAAATCATGCGTTGAATGTTGTTACTTTAAAAAACCAAGTGGCAAGGCAGAAGGTGAGTTACATTACGATTTAATTGAACCTATTCCATTTAAGTGTCTACACTTGGATCACCTGGGACCGTTTCCGAAAAGCAGCCGTGGAAATTTTCATGTGCTGGGGATATCGGATGCTTTCAGTAAATTCGTCATTCTGCGTGCTGTTAAAACTACGAATACTGCGGCTGTAATAAAAATCTTGGACGAAGTTTTCAGAGGGACGGCTTTTTCCACAAAAGCATTCGAATCTTTCTGTCAGGATCACGTTATAAGACACGTGAAGGTAGCAGTACGGACACCCAGAGCCAATGGGCAGATCGAGCGTGTCAACAAAACAATAACTGCCGCAATATCTTCTGCTGCAGTAAATGAACGAAAATGGGACGAATCGTTAACAAACATTCAATGGACGCTAAATACAATGACATCATCCACGACCAAGAGAAGTCCTCACGAAATTATATTTGACTTCAAACCCAGAGATACGTTGAAGAATAAAATAATTCTTCATTTGCATCACGAGATTCAGGATACCACCATCCCATTAGATGGCGTCAGGAATGAGGTTGCCGAAAACATAAATCAAAAGCGCGAAGTATGGAAAAAACGATATGATCACCAACAACGTAAACCAACGCTTTACTGCGTTGACGATTTGGTGATGGTTGAAAACGAGCCCAGCAGTACGGGGCAATCGCGCAAATTGCAGCCCAAATACAAAGGCCCATATATCGTTACCAAACTGTTAGGTAATGATCGATATCTAGTTGAAGATATCCCAGGCGCTCCGAGAAAGCAGCGACAGTACGCAGGCGTTTACGCCACCGACAAAATGAAAAAATGGTGCGTCCTCCCACCAGATGATGCCGAAACCGACCGAATCGAGGACGATCCGAATGGTCAGGAAAGCCGAGTTGTCAACGATTCACCACCGGGGAATACCCCCACAACTACATAGACAGACAAGTGTGGTGAGATTGGGCTCGAGAACGACACGTCAGTCGAAGAACGTACGTGAACGAGAACGGGTGAAAAACTATTTTTGTACGCTACATTAAATAAAGCCGTTGAGCAATATTATTTTATTACTTTAACTGTCGTCTAGTATTTTTATTTATTATTAACGTTCATTCTTATAATTCCATCTTGACATTTGTATCTATAGATAGACCATATCTATTTTTAAATAGAAATGCTATTCCGTAATAAGCCCGAAGTGCCTTTCTCAAATTCAACTCCGCGTGGGAGTTGAACTTGAACAAGGAAGTAAACGTCACACCTAGATATTTTAATTTAGCTGCCGCATCTATCTTAACACCGTTCAGCATAATAGAAATTTTACTTTTTGCAACTATTTTATAAAGTCCCTGTTTTGAAGAGTTGCGAATGCATATTAGCTGCGTTTTTTCTGAATTAACTTCGATTCCCCACTTCTTGTAAAATTCCAGAATAATTATCAATCCTTCCTTGATAAATTTTAACGTAATCCTGGGATTGTCGTGAGTAGCGTATGCTAGGGTGTCGTCCGCGTAATAAAGAGTGCCACAGTCAGGCAGTGGAGGAATGTCGGAGATGAATATACTATATAGTAGAGGCCCTGAAATAGATCCCTGTGGGACACCCCGCTGTAGTGGGAATTTGGCCGATATCTTATTGTGAAATTTTGTACTGAAGAGTCTGTCAGCCAAAAACGATCTGTACATAAAAATTAGTCTTCGATCAATTTTCAGTTTTATAAGTTTAAACAGCAGTCCATCCCACCATAATGTGTCGAATGCTTTCTTGATGTCTAGACTGCAGATAACCGTGCTTCTTTTGATGTTTAATCCTCCGGTAATATCGCTGTGCAATTTCAGTAATGCATCCAGGGTAGAGTGGTCCTTTCGGAATCCGAATTGATTGGATGGAATTGCGTTCATCTCTTCTAGTTGTAATAACAGTCTATCATGGATAAATCTGTCAAGAATTTTTCCGATATTTGAGAGCAGAGAAATTGGCCTGTGTTCCGAAATTTTGGCTTTAATGTTTTTTCTTAGAATATTAACTATAATGGCCTCTTTCCAAGTTTTTGGGAAGTAGAAATTGTTCAAACAGTTAAACGTTAAGTTTTTATAAGCAAGGCTGATTAAGTTAAACGTTAAGTTTTTT
Source organism: Atherix ibis (assembly GCA_958298945.1). Lineage (NCBI taxonomy): Eukaryota > Metazoa > Arthropoda > Insecta > Diptera > Athericidae > Atherix > Atherix ibis. The sequence goes on along the minus strand of OY282607.1, from coordinate 165,348 downwards.
ATCACGCAGTTAGGAATTCCATCTGGACCCGATGACTTTTTGCTGTTTAAGTGTGTTAAGTACTGGTATATGTCCTTAAGTTTAAGAAATAGGCCATTCAATTTTATAGAAGTGGCTCTATTTTTGCCACTAAAGTTACATTGCGGCACGCCGGTCTTCATATACTCCCCAATTCTGCCAATTACTGTGGAAGCGAATTCACCTTGCGGGTTTGGTGGTCTTTGCTCGCAGAGCTTTTGGTAAAACTTTGCGAATGCATCTGCAGTAGCTTCCGGATTCATGGAGATAGGTTTACCATCCTCATCCATAACTGTAACTTTATTCATCCTTTTCCTGCCAGAAATTTTGTCTATCCTTTGAAAGACATTTGCACTTGGCTTTAAAGTACGTAAATATTTGTTCAATTTAGCATCCATATGTACTTTAACCTGGTCTCTGATTATTATTGAAATACAGTTAATTTTTGAGAGTAGTAACGTATATTCCGCATTCGTTTTATTTAGATTTCGAATGAAAATCTTTTTAAGTTGTCTTCTCCAAAATTTTCTGATTTTTAACAGCTTTAATAAGGTGTGAGGTAAGTGATCATATTTACAGTTAATTTTCGGTTTTACATTGGCCGTCTTTTCAATCGAGTTTTTAATGCAGTTTGTGAAAGAATATATTAAATTATCTATTTCGTCGTTAGTGTGATTCTTAGCATCAGAAATTTGAATGGTATTTAGTTCTTCATCAAAGTATTGTTTAAATTTGGTCCAGTTTATTCTATTGTAGTCTACAACCCGCGGCAGATCAGGCAGCAAAAAACTCAAACCACCATGTACGTTCACCTTAAGATGTATTGGAAAGTGGTCCGAGTGGAAAGTTGAGGTAGACACTTTTACCCTCCATGCTCCAATAAAATTAAATATATTATCCGAGATTATGAAATGGTCTATTATTGACCCGCTCTGTGGTCTTGTAGGTTCGGAGGGACTAATTACCCGCAATTCATTTGGGCCATTGGTAGCAAGCCAATTGCTCATGACTGTGCCATTGGTATTACTGGTTGTGTCGTTCCACAATTTGCTTCTAGCATTCAAATCTCCTCCAACTATTAAACCATCGGATTCCATACTGGTTTTATTCAGGAAATCCATGAAATCTCTAAGCTCTTGGGCAGGAGAGCCCGCCCTTATATAGCATGAGATAAGTTGGATGTTACAGGTTGTTCTATTGACTACTAGTTGAATTTGAATGGAGGTAGTAGAAATATTCTCTGTAGTATAGTTATTGAATTTTTTGAACCTGCATTTGTTTGGTAAAACTATTGCTGTGCCAGTTACAGCATCGTTTCTTACCACACTATAGCCAGCAAACTGGAGATTATGGTTTATTTTTAATTTGGTCTCATTTCATAAAAAAATACAGTTTGCATTCTCCTGAATAAACGAGAGCAGTTCGATTCGCTTATGATGACTTACAAGAGAGCATGCATTTAAGGAGACTATTTCTAAATTATTGAAGCTGCCCATGTGCATCTACGTGCATAAGTCCATCACTAACTGTAGGTAAGCGATTTGCTTATCTTGCTGGTTTGTAATGGCGTTGAAAGTTGGCATAAAGTTTCTCACCTTTACCATTAAATCTGGTAGGCTACAACCAAATAAATTATTGCATTCCTTCGCAAAATCTCCAAAAGTTCCGGCTGTAGTGGTTGACGTACTTCGAGGTTCCGTCCTTGACTTTGTTATATCCGCAAATGATATTTTCGGTGTGACGTATCTATTGACCGACTCTTGAACGAGGAAACGCTTTTCTTCCACTTGTCTTTTTTTCTGCAATTGTTGACGTCTTTGGTTATTTAAAATTTTTTGGTAGAACTCGCACCCTCTGTAATTTGCAGGATGCCCAGATTTTCCGCAGTTAACACAAAATGGTTCCGTATCGCTGTCGACTTTAGTTTTTCTACATTCTGTGGGTCCATGCTTTTCTGCACACTTAACGCACTTATATTGCATAAGGCAATTTCTTGCAGTGTGTCCGAACTTTTGGCAGTTCCTACATTGAATAGGACCAATGCTGCGAATATGATCCCATGTCACTTTTTGGTATAATATGTAGTTAACATCTTTTAAATTATTCGGATTGAACCCTGGCTCGAATTAGACAAGGAATATATTTCGAAGGACGTTATTCTTTTCTGAGTAGCGGGTTTCAAACCTGGCTACTTGATTTAATTGGCCTTGACCAAATATCGATTTCAATTCGTTGGTAATTTCTGACTCATTGGAATCCTGATGCAATCCTTTGAGTAGCACTGAAATTTTCTTTTCCTCCTTCAGAGTGTAGGTGAATCCTTTAATTTTCTTCTCATTCATTCGCTTGAGAATTTTCTTGTGATCCTGCATATTTGTCAATTTTAAGATTGACTTGCCATTTTGGAGATTGCGTATTTTCACTTTTCCATTGAGGATTTTTTTTCCCCTTATCTCGTTGACAAATTCCGATATATTCATTTTATAGCAGCTTATTGGCGGGGGTCGATGTAATTGTTTAATTATTTTTGACTGCTGTGTATTTTCTTTTACCTTCACGGTTGAAGGTATACTTTTTTTTGTAGTTACTGCTGGTGGTGTAATTCCCTTTTCGGCTGATGTATCCCTCAGTAGGTGAAACCTATTGTTGTCATGAATGACCTCATTGGAAACCTTAGCCCTTTTCCTTGTAGGTCTCATTTCTTTATCCGAGAAAATCTTCTGCAGGTCGTCCTGTAAACTAAATTTATCGCTTACCTGTCTTATGAATTTTGCTATGTCGGTACCCTCCTTCTTTAATTCGACAAGACATTCACCAAACATGTCGACATTGTATTGGTTTTTATTTACTATGTTATTTCCGCACTCCATGATTTATAAAATGAAAAAATATAAAAAAAAAGAAACAAAATTCCAAAAAATAATGAAATTCATTTAAATTCACTTCAATTCAATCGTCTATTATAATCGCGATTACTTTACACTTTCCACTCATCTATTGTCTAATATCCTTTCCACTTATCTATTGTCTAATATCCTTTCCACTTAGCTATTGTCTAATATCCGATCTGCAATATCGATATCTATTACCGATGATATCTATTGTCTTATGATCCTATTGTCCGATCTTATGACTAGTTTCAACCATTATTTTTTAATATTACAATATTTACTTTATTTCACTTTACTTCATTAATAATTTTCACTAAAATTTATTTTCTTACAGTATTTATCTTGCGATCGCTGTTATGATCTATTCTTATGATCTATGATCTTATGATCGCTATTGGCTTATGATCTATGATCGATCGTTATGATCTTAGATGTTAACACCTGTTCTGAAGTTATTAAATGTACTGTTTGGTATTACTGCCGAGCACTATGTTTATGTTAGACATCACTATTCGGGACACCACCACTTATCAATTGATGATAGATGACCAATTATCAATTGAGGACACTGCTCTTATAGCAAATATGCTAATATATCATCGTTCTATTTTACTGTACACATATATACGCATGTATGAACATAAATCGATCCACAATAGTAAAACTTAAAATCTGCGTTTAATTGAATATTCTATTTACTTTAGTATTTAACAAATTAATCTAAAAAGAATTCCTAAAGTTTAAATTAGATAGTAAGTTATGCAGTTATTGAAGAAAAATAATAAAAATATAATTAATATTTTTTTAATTATAAACGTATTTGCCGTTATATTATTGTTTAAAATAAGTAAAATACCATAGGTATACTAGACGTACATAGAAATTTAAAGAATAAATTCATTTTACGAAGTGAATTTTCGTATTTAATTTCTAGATGACAATTTATTTAGAACAGAACAAATGTGTATGAATATATTTGAAGAAGAACATTTTCTTCCAGTAAATAGTTACAATGATAATGTTCCCTACTATAGAACTCAATAATAAATTTAATAAACATCGAGATCATCATGTTTGAAAACTAATTTTTTGACCAAGCCGAGACGAGACTATCATACACATATTCGTTTTTATTTATATTATTTAGCTTCGTATCGAAATCACGGTGTAATTTATTAAAAACTCTAATTTGAACATGTTATTTTCAGAACTGGGCGCTGCGACATATTTTTTAGTTTTTTGTTTACGGGTTGACATGTTTCTATCTGCGAAATACCCAAAGAAGTCAATGAAATGCACAATTCTAAAAAAGATTTTGGAGTGGGTTTTCCTTGAATATTTAGTATGAGTGTGATTACAAGCTTTAGATGGATGCAGAAGATAAGTTAATTTGTTTATACTAACATAACAAATTGATTAATTTCAGAATTTTTCGGCTTTTCCATCACAAATTCACGCTGCTAGAGACAATCTGGGCAAAAGCGTACATAATGCACTCATCGTAACAATTCGCCTGTTTCCGTAAATAATTTAAAATATTACTCTTTCAAGTATTTAGCCTCAAGAGCAACGACGACTGCGAATTGACGACATAATGTAAGCGATTAATGACATATGCATATGCTAAAATCTGCATAGTGCATCTCTTAAATTTCTGCCTAAACTCAACGATTTCAGTTGATATCCGTGGATTTTTTTAAATATTTTTCATTGCAAAATAGTACCATAATATCAGCTGGACATCGGCTTTGATGAAAGCAGTATTTTGATAGAGTTGCTATGCAAAATGTGCTGTTGCATTAGCATTAATCGCTTCTGAAAATGTTCCATCCAATTACATGTCAATTTGTAGAAAGATCGTTTTGGTTATACACATATTTTTAACTAAAAAGGCTTTTAATCAAGTTGGTGTTGTAGGATAGAACATTTTCTTGGTTTGGTTAAAAAATGGGTTGGGGGCAAATATCTGCGAAGAGTGATGTTTGTGGATATTTGCGGATGTTTGTGGTTGGGGGCAAATATCTGCTCACTAGCGGGAACGGATTTTCCGTGGATTTGAAAAAAAATTATATTTTCGCTTTGGTAAAATTCCAGTCACTCCTACATAAAAATAAAAAAAACAGATTTGATATGGAATCCTTTGCCACAGGTCACGTATTCGCTGAGCTTCATTTTTCATTATTGGAAATCATTAGTTACAGTTCACTTTATTGCATAACATTAATAATTTTACATTTGTCCAATACAATCTTAAAACTATTTTTACTTAAGAATATTTAATCCAAGCTCAAATATTTGTCTTTATTGTTCTTAGCGTTCTGCTAACATTGAATAAATTCCTACTATTATATAAATAAGATTTTAATTTACTTAATTTGACTTTTTTTTTTTTTAAACATGCTTACATCCTATAACCTAACCTTAAAACTTAATTCTACTCTTATAAACTAACATGCAATTTTTACAATTATTCCTAAAAACTATTCTTAAAACTACAATGATGTCCAGATATCCTTCGGTGCGTCCGACCTTGGTGATGTAGTTGCTACCCACGATGTTGTCCTTTTGGCTTCTTCTTGTACATCTGGAGGCGTTGCTCCAGAGCTTCTTCTGTGTCCTTCACTAGAAGTAGCGGTGACAGGTACTTGTTGTTCCTCAAGGTTTCCAGTAAGTTGCCGTTCGTCAACTGCCTTATTTCCCTGTTTGGGTGATGGGCTAATGACTTCACCCATTTGTGCATTATCCCCATTTGCCATACTACAAATGGGGTAACGTCTGCCTCCCGGTACAACCTGTCATTTGATATAAACTTTTTTGTATGGATAGATCTTCCGAGCCCTGTGGCTTTTCGTAAGATCTTCCTTTCCAATCTGTGCAGTTCAGTTGCTACCGTTGGGGAAATAGATAACCAGGTGGGGAAGCCGTAGCATAGGTACGCTCTTATAAATTGCTTATAAATAATAAGCTTGACGTCCTTGCGTAGGATTTCTAAGCGATACATTCTCAGAAGCCTGCAAAATATGCCGTTGGCTTTTTTAATTTTATCCCTGACAAAGGAGTTGAATTTGAGGTTCTTGTTGAGATTCAAGCCTAGATACTTAAGATTCTCTACGCGCCTCATTAACATGTTATCCTTATCGCCAGACCCGCAGTCTATGAATTTCTTCTTCGTGATGCACAAGCACTCAGACTTTGGAATGTTTACTTGAAGACCCCATTCCTTATAGTATTCTGTCAGTTTATTGACAGATACTTTCATAGCTTCCAATGCTACATTAGGTCGCATTGATGCACTGTAAACTAGGGTATCGTCGGCGTATAATACCATATGAGTATTTCCGCTTAATTGAACCTTACATATACCTGCAATGTAAAGGTTGTATAGCTTAGGACCAATTAATGAGCCTTGGGGTATGCCTGACAATACGTCGAAGAACCGTGAGTAAACGTCTCCGCATTTTAGTCTGGCTTTTCTAAAAGCTAGAAAACTAATTATCAGATTAACCAGATATTTTGGAAAATTCATTTTAATTAGTTTAAATATGATACCCAAGTAAGGTATGCTATCGAATGCCTTTTCGATATCTAGCGAACAGAGCCATGTAGAACGGTTTTTAATTCGTTCCAGTATAACGTCTGTGTGTACCTTTAAAAGTGCGTGCTGTGTAGAGTGGCCTTCACGAAACCCATATTGGAATTCTGGAATTATGTTTTCTTCCTCGATGAAGAGATTAAGCCTGTCTAGGATAAACCTTTCAAATAATTTTCCCACATTGGAAAGGAGTGATATTGGCCGGTAGTCTGCTTCCGTGTAGGAGTGCTGTTTCTTTTGGATGGTTACGATATCTGCCGATTTCCATATTGTAGGGAAGTACCCATTGTTAATGCAGTTATTGCAAATGAGTGTTAGCAATGTTATTCCTTCTTCTGGAAGGCATTTCATTACTAGACTGGGTATACCATCCGGACCATGGGATTTTTTCCTAGATGACCTCTCAATGTAAGATTTGATGTCGCTTTTTGCAACGAAACAATGTTTTACCTTTGTCGGATTCGTGCTTGGATTATCCGATGAAAAGTAGGTTATTGGTGCCGAAGAGCTCTCCTCGTTCCTATATCCTGCTTTGCGTTTGAATTCCTCTACGGTATCTTGCACGATCGGTTTATTACCGAAAGTATTATGGCTGCCATAAAGTTTGGAATAGTAATTTGCGAACATTTCGCTTTTGATTTTATTATCCGTGATAATTCTATTCCCCTTCTTCAGACCTGGGCTGCCTCTTGTTCTATCCCTCATTAATTGCTTAATTTTGGAATAAGCATATGGACCGGGCTCTATGGTACGTAAAGTATGTTTGAATGCCTCGTTCCATTGGTCATTAAGTCTGGCAGTTATTTCTTGCTTAAGGCTTTCAATTTGAATTTTGATCGCCTTGAAATAATTTTCGTCCCTACTCGGATTATTGTATGCCCTGTAGAGTGCTTTATTTAAATTATTTTTCCGTTTTAACAACTGCTTAGTGTGTGGATCGATGATCTCTGCTGTGCTGGCACCAATGTCAACCATTTTGGTGTTCGCTTCCATTGAGGACACTAAGGATTCGTTAAAGGAACTAATTAAGTTATCTATATGATAACAAGAAAGGTTCTGATAGGCCGGCTTTTTGAGAGGTTTTAGTCTTTCTTTAAGGTCTTTCTTGAACTTTTTCCAGTTCGTGTCTTTAAAAGATCTAAAGATTCTCTTTGATCCTAGATTGGATCGTTGCCTTATAGGTGTTACTATTTCTAAGTATACTGGAAAGTGGTCAGAAAAAAGTGGTAGCGTGGTACAAAGCTTCACCGGTAACAGAGAGCTCGATACTAGAAAAAAATCGATAATAGAGCCCGAAGCTTCAAATGTGGGTTGGTCTGGTGCGATAATATTGCCGCGGAATTCATTATTCGCATTTATGCACTCTACGAGAGCCTTACCGTTTAGGTTATTTTTAATGTTTCCCCATTGCAGATACCATGCATTAAAATCCCCTCCTATAATGAAGTGATCAAATGTGTTGCACTTCTTCAAAAACTCCACTGTTTGCTTGCGGTATTTGTAGGCATTGTGCGCAAAATACGTTGATACGATTAATAACTCTTTGTTATCAATCGTACAGGCAATCGCCGTATTTTCAATACCTGAAAATTCTGGTAAAAGAACCTCTGAGAAAATTATATCTTCTCTAATAACGATTGCCGTTCGTTCGTTATTACCATTAATTACGTTGAATCCTTTAAATCTGAGGCACTTGTCAGCCTGTATGTTGATTTCTTGGATTAACGCAATGTCTGGAGAATATTCGCTTAAGAAGTCACGAAAAAACGTTCTCTTAATTTGACTCCGACTCGAATTTACATTGACAGTTACTACTTTTAATTTACCTATACCCATGTTAGTAATTGCTCGACTAATTTCATTTTCCTCTTAAACTCGTCTTTCTCATTTAAGATAGGCTGAATTGATTTGAGTTTTTGGAGAAGCACGTCTAGAGGCATTCCAAAGGTATCTTCGATACCTTTTTGCAATGGTTCAGCGCGCTTTTCATGCTGAGTCTTAGTCACTGCAATTGACGTCGTCTGGGTTTTATTTTGCCTTTTAACTATGTCGGCAAATGAAATCCCGGTGTGCACTTTCATGGCTGCCGGTCTTAATTCAGCCTTTCTTTCCTTGGCCTCCTGGATCTTTTTTACTGTTGGACATCCTCTGAAACTCGCCGGATGCCCAAATGTTTGGCAATTCACGCAGTACGCTTTGGTTTCCGAACTGTACGGAATCCTCTCGCACTTTCCCGGCTCATGCTGTTTGTCGCACTTCACACATCTAAAGTGCATGGCACAATTTCTTGCGACGTGGCCGTATCTTTGGCATCTGTGGCACTGTATTGTAGTCCTCTTCAGACCCTCCCAAGTGACCTTCTGCCTAAGCAAGAACTGGCATTCCCATTATTGGAAATCATCTATTTGTCTTCCCGTAAAATGTTTCCGCCACCAACATGACATTATAGTTAAATTTGTTTATAAGAAACTTAGATGTTAACAGTAACAGTAACAGTATTTATTCAGTTTAATTTTGGTATATTTGTCTCTTATCTTAACTTATATACTAAAACTGTATAGTATTATCTTACTGCTAATCTTAAGGCTAAATCTTATGCCTAATTCGATAATTATCGTACTTTCTTAAGCGCTCAGGCTGAACTCTTTTCTCTTCTTTTTTTTTAATGTTAATATTTATTTTCTCAATATATAATATATAGTTGCGATACCTTCTACTTATGTATGGCTTGTCAGGTATATGGGTTGTTTGAGCTAATACTAGCTTATGAATTAGGTAACAAAATGTAGTAACAATAAACTTAAACTTAACTTAAATCTAAAATTAAAAGTAGGTGGACTATTATCCGAAGTGCATGCCCCTTCTGACCGCATCATAAAATTTAAGGCTGTTAGTTGTGCTGAAAAGATCTTCATAGGCTTCATTAATGATTATTAAAGGTGATAGGTAGGTTGAGGTGTTGTTGTATTGTTGATTATTGGGGATATTCCTAATGAGATGATTAGGATGAGCGATGACCCTTTGGAGATATTTTTTGGATATGTTGATCATGTAGTCGCAGAGAGTAGACATTTTTGATTTTTCGTGAAGAATTTTGTTGGAGAAGTACTTTCCATCGTTAGTGAAAAATAAGTTTACGCAATATCGGAGTATTCGTCTCTCAAACCTTTCTAATCTTCTTGCCTGGCTCCTCGAAATCGTGAACCAAATAGGGAAGCCGTACGTCAATACAGGTCTAATAAGCTGTTTGTATAGTAACAACTTTGTATCTATAGATAGACCATATCTATTTTTAAATAGAAATGCTATTCCGTAATAAGCCCGAAGTGCCTTTCTCAAATTCAACTCCGCGTGGGATTTGAACTTGAACAAGGAAGTAAACGTCACACCTAGATATTTCAATTTAGCTGCCGCATCTATCTTAACACCGTTCAGCATAATAGAAATTTTACTTTTTGCAACTATTTTATAAAGTCCCTGTTTTGAAGAGTTGCGAATGCATATTAGCTGCGTTTTTTCTGAATTAACTTCGATTCCCCACTTCTTGTAAAATTCCAGAATAATTATCAATCCTTCCTTGATAAATTTTAACGCAATCCTGGGATTGTCGTGAGGCAGTGGAGGAATGTCGGAGATGAATATACTATATAGTAGAGGCCCTGAAATAGATCCCTGTGGGACACCCCGCTGCAGTGGGAATTTGGCCGATATCTTATTGTGAAATTTTGTACTGAAGAGTCTGTCAGCCAAAAACGATCTGTACATAAAAATCAGTCTTCGATCAATTTTCAGTTTTATAAGTTTAAACAGCAGTCCATCCCACCATAATGTGTCGAATGCTTTCTTGATGTCTAGACTGCAGATAACCGTGCTTCTTTTGATGTTTAATCCTCCGGTAATATCGCTGTGCAATTTCAGTAATGCATCCAGGGTAGAGTGGTCCTTTCGGAATCCGAATTGATTGGATGGAATTGCGTTCATCTCTTCTAGTTGTAATAACAGTCTATCATGGATAAATCTGTCAAGAATTTTTCCGATATTTGAGAGCAGAGAAATTGGCCTGTGTTCCGAAATTTTGGCTTTAATGTTTTTTTTGGAATATTAACTATAATGGCCTCTTTCCAAGTTTTTGGGAAGTAGAAATTGTTCAAACAGTTATTAAGAATTATAAGCAAGGCTGATTAAGTTAAACGTTAAGTTTTTTATCACGCAGTTAGGAATTCCATCTGGACCCGATGACTTTTTGTTATTTAAGTGTGTTAAGTACTGGTATATGTCCTTAAGTTTAAGAAATAGGCCATTCAATTTTATAGAAGTGGCTCTATTTTTGCCACTAAAGTTACATTGCGGCACGCCGGTCTTCATATACTCCCCAATTCTGCCAATTACTGTGGAAGCGAATTCACCTTGCGGGTTTGGTGGTCTTTGCTCGCAGAGCTTTTGGTAAAACTTTGCGAATGCATCTGCAGTAGCTTCCGGATTCATGGAGATAGGTTTACCATCCTCATCCATAACTGTAACTTTATTCATCCTTTTCCTGCCAGAAATTTTGTCTATCCTTTGAAAGACATTTGCACTTGGCTTTAAAGTACGTAAATATTTGTTCAATTTAGCATCCATATGTACTTTAACCTGGTCTCTGATTATTATTGAAATACAGTTAATTTTTGAGAGTAGTAACGTATATTCCGCATTCGTTTTATTTAGATTTCGAATGAAAATCTTTTTAAGTTGTCTTCTCCAAAATTTTCTGATTTTTAACAGCTTTAATAAGGTATGAGGTAAGTGATCATATTTACAGTTAATTTTCGGTTTTACATTGGCCGTCTTTTCAATCGAGTTTTTAATGCAGTTTGTGAAAGAATATATTAAATTATCTATTTCGTCGTTAGTGTGATTCTTAGCATCAGAAATTTGAATGGTATTTAGTTCTTCATCAAAGTGTTGTTTAAATTTGGTCCAGTTTATTCTATTGTAGTCTACAACCCGCGGCAGATCAGGCAGCAAAAAACTCAAACTACCATGCACGTTCACCTTAAGATGTATTGGAAAGTGGTCCGAGTGGAAAGTTGAGGTAGACACTTTTACCCTCCATGCTCCAATAAAATTAAATATATTATCCGAGATTATGAAATGGTCTATTATTGACCCGCTCTGTGGTCTTGTAGGTTCGGAGGGACTAATTACCCGCAATTCATTTGGGCCATTGGTAGCAAGCCAATTGCTCATGACTGTGCCATTGGTATTACTGGTTGTGTCGTTCCACAATTTGCTTCTAGCATTCAAATCTCCTCCAACTATTAAACCATCGGATTCCATACTGGTTTTATTCAGGAAATCCATGAAATCTCTAAGCTCTTGGGCAGGAGAGCCCGCCCTTATATAGCATGAGATAAGTTGGATGTTACAGGTTGTTCTATTGACTACTAGTTGAATTTGAATGGAGGTAGTAGAAATATTCTCTGTAGTATAGTTATTGATTTTTTTGAACCTGCATTTGTTTGGTAAAACTATTGCTGTGCCAGTTACAGCATCGTTTCTTACCACACTATAGCCAGCAAACTGGAGATTATGGTTTATTTTTAATTTGGTCTCATTTTATAAAAAAATACAGTTTGCATTCTCCTGAATAAACGAGAGCAGTTCGATTCGCTTATGATGACTTACAAGAGAGCATGCATTTAAGGAGACTATTTCTAAATTATTGAAGCTGCCCATGTGCATCTACGTGCATAAGTCCATCACTAACTGTAGGTAAGCGATTTGCTTATCTTGCTGGTTTGTAATGGCGTTGAAAGTTGGCATAAAGTTTCTCACCTTTACCATTAAATCTGGTAGGCTGCAACCAAATAAATTATTGCATTCCTTCGCAAAATCTCCAAAAGTTCCGGCTGTAGTGGTTGACGTACTTCGAGGTTCCGTCCTTGACTTTGTTATATCCGCAAATGATATTTTCGGTGTGACGTATCTATTGACCGACTCTTGAACGAGGAAACGCTTTTCTTCCACTTGTCTTTTTTTCTCCAATTGTTGACGTCTTTGGTTATTTAAATTTTTTTGGTAGAACTCGCACCCTCTGTAATTTGCAGGATGCCCAGATTTTCCGCAGTTAACACAAAATGGTTCCGTATCGCTGTCGACTTTAGTTTTTCTACATTCTGTGGGTCCATGCTTTTCTGCACACTTAACGCACTTATATTGCATAAGGCAATTTCTTGCAGTGTGTCCGAACTTTTGGCAGTTCCTACATTGAATAGGACCAATGCTGCGAATATGATCCCATGTCACTTTTTGGTATAATATGTAGTTAACATCTTTTAAATTATTCGGATTGAACCCTGGCTCGAATTGGACAAGGAATATATTTCGAAGGACGTTATTCTTTTCTGAGTAGCGGGTTTCAAACCTGGCTACTTGATTTAATTGGCCTTGACCAAATATCGATTTCAATTCGTTGGTAATTTCTGACTCATTGGAATCCTGATGCAATCCTTTGAGTAGCACTGAAATTTTTTTTTCCTCCTTCGGAGTGTAGGTGAATCCTTTAATTTTCTTCTCATTCATTCGCTTGAGAATTTTCTTGTGATCCTGCATATTTGTCAATTTTAAGATTGACTTGCCATTTTGGAGATTGCGTATTTTCACTTCTCCATTGAGGATTTTTTTTCCCCTTATCTCGTTGACAAATTCCGATATATTCATTTTATAGCAGCTTATTGGCGGGGGTCGATGTAATGTTTAATTATTTTTGACTGCTGTGTATTTTCTTTTACCTTCACGGTTGAAGGTATACTTTTTTTTGTAGTTACTGCTGGTGGTGTAATTCCCTTTTCGGCTGATGTATCCCTCAGTAGGTGAAACCTATTGTTGTCATGAATGACCTCATTGGAAACCTTAGCCCTTTTCCTTGTAGGCCTCATTTCTTTATCCGAGAAAATCTTCTGCAGGTCGTCTTGTAAACTAAATTTATCGCTTACCTGTCTTATGAATTTTGCTATGTCGGTACCCTCCTTCTTTAATTCGACAAGACATTCACCAAACATGTCGACATTGTATTGGTTTTTATTTACTATGTTATTTCCGCACTCCATGATTTATAAAATGAAAAAATATTTAAAAAAAAGAAACAAAATTCCAAAAAATAATGAAATTCATTTAAATTCACTTCAATTCAATCGTCTATTATAATCGCGATTACTTTACACTTTCCACTCATCTATTGTCTAATATCCTTTCCACTTATCTATTGTCTAATATCCTTTCCACTTTGCTATTGTCTAATATCCGATCTGCAATATCGATATCTATTACCGATGATATCTATTGTCTTATGATCCTATTGTCCGATCTTATGACTAGTTTCAACCATTATTTTTTAATATTACAATATTTACTTTATTTCACTTTACTTCGTTAATAATTTTCACTAAAATTTATTTTCTTACAGTATTTATCTTGCGATCGCTGTTATGATCTATTCTTATGATCTATGATCTTATGATCGCTATTGGCTTATGATCTATGATCGATCGTTATGATCTTCGATGTTAACACCTGTTCTGAAGTTATTGGTATTACTGCCGAGCACTATGTTTATGTTAGACATCACTATTCGGGAACACCACCAATTATCAATTGATGATAGATGACCAATTATCAATTGAGGACACTGCTCTTATAGCAAATATGCTTATATATCATCGTTCTATTTTATTGTACACATATATACGCATGTATTAACATAAATCGATCCACAATAGTAAAACTTAAAATCTGCGTTTAATTGAATATTCTATTTACTTTAGTATTTAGAAATTAATCTAAAAAGAATTCCTAAAGTTTAAATTAGATAGTAAGTTATGCAGTTATTGGAGAAAAATAATAAAAATATAATTAATATTTTTTTAATTATAAACGTATTTGCCGTTATATTATTGTTTAAAATAAGTAAAATACCATAGGTATACTAGACGTACATAGAAATTTAAAGAATAAATTCATTTTACGAAGTGAATTTTCGTATTTAATTTCTAGATGACAATTTATTTAGAACAGAACAAATGTGTATGAATATATTTGAAGAAGAACATTTTCTTCCAGTAAATAGTTACAATGATAATGTTCCCTACTATAGAACTCAATAATAAATTTAATAAACATCGAGATCATCATGTTTGAAAACTAATTTTTGGACCAAGCCGAGACGAGACTATCATACACATATTCGTTTTTATTTATATTATTTAGCTTCGTATCGAAATCACGGTGTAATTTATTAAAAACTCTAATTTGAACATGTTATTTTCAGAACTGGGCGCTGCGACATATTTTTTAGTTTTTTGTTTACGGGTTGACATGTTTCTATCTGCGAAATACCCAAAGAAGTCAATGAAATGCACAATTCTACAAAAAGATTTTGGAGTGGGTTTTCCTTGAATATTTAGTATGAGTGTGATTACAAGCTTGAGATCCAATTATAACCAAATTTTGCGTAATTTAAAAAAACTTAATGAAGTTTCTTCTTTTTCAGTGGTAAATTTTTGATCTGTAGAGCGATGTGTTTCAACTTGACTAGTACTCCTGATGGATGCAGAAGATAAGTTAATTTGTTTATACTAACATAACAAATTGACTAATTTCAGAATTGTTCGGCTTTTCCATCACAAATTCACGCTGTTAGAGACAATCTGGGCAAAATCTTACATAATGCACTCATCGTAACAATTCGCCTGTTTCCGTAAATATTTTAAAATATTACTCTTTCAAGTATTTAGCCTCAAGAGCAACGACGACTGCGAATT
This sequence comes from Atherix ibis, assembly GCA_958298945.1. Taxonomy (NCBI): domain Eukaryota; kingdom Metazoa; phylum Arthropoda; class Insecta; order Diptera; family Athericidae; genus Atherix; species Atherix ibis. The sequence goes on along the minus strand of OY282607.1, from coordinate 150,046 downwards.
GACGACATAATGTAAGCGATTAATGACATATGCATATGCTAAAATCTGCATAGTGCATCTCTTAAATTTCTGCCTAATCTCAACGATTTCAGTTGATATCAGTGGATTTTTTTAAATATTTTTCATTGCAAAATAATACCATAACATCAGCTGGACATCGGCTTTGATGAAAGCAGTATTTTGATAGAGTTTCTATGCAAAATGTGGTGTTGCATTAGCATTAATCGCTTCTGAAAATGTTCCATCCAAGTACATGCCAATTTGTAGAAAGATCGTTATGGTTATACACATATTTTTAACTAAAAAGGCTTTTAATCAAGTTGGTGTTGTAGGATAGAACATTTTCTTGGTTTGGTTAAAAATTGTGTTTAGGGCAAATATCTGCGAAGAGTGATGTTTGTGGATATTTGCGGATGCCTGAAGTGAGCGGGAACGGATTTTCCGTGGATTTGAAAAAAAAATTATATTTTTGCTTTGGTAAAATTCCAGTCACTCCTACATAAAGTGAATTTTCGTATTTAATTTCTAGATGACAATTTATTTAGAACAGAACAAATGTGTATGAATATATTTGAAGAAGAACATTTTCTTCCAGTAAATAGTTACAATGATAATGCTTCCCTACTATAGAACTCAATAATAAATTTAATAAACATCGAGATCATCATGTTTGAAAACTAATTTTTTGACCAAGCCGAGACGAGACTATCATACACATATTCGTTTTTATTTATATTATTTAGCTTCGTATCGAAATCACGGTGTAATTTATTAAAAACTCTAATTTGAACATGTTATTTTCAGAACTGGGCGCTGCGACATATTTTTTAGTTTTTTGTTTACGGGTTGACATGTTTCTATCTGCGAAATACCCAAAGAAGTCAATGAAATGCACAATTCTAAAAAAGATTTTGGAGTGGGTTTTCCTTGAATATTTTTATGAGTGTGATTACAAGCTTGAAATCCAATTATAACCAAATTTTGCGTAATTTAAAAAAACTAAATGAAGTTTCTTCTTTTTCAGTGGTAAATTATTGATCTGTAGAGCGATGTGTTTCAACTTGAGTAGTACTCCTGATGGATGCAGAAGATAAGTTAATTTGTTTATACTAACATAACAAATTGATTAATTTCAGAATTTTTCGGCTTTTCCATCACAAATTCACGCTGTTAGAGACAATCTGGGCAAAAGCTTACATAATGCACTCATCGTAACAATTCGCCTGTTTCCATACATAATTTAAAATATTACTCTTTCAAGTATTTAGCCTCAAGAGCAACGACGACTGCGAATTGACGACATAATGTAAGCGATTAATGACATATGCATATGCTAAAATCTGCATAGTGCATCTCTTAAATTTCTGCCTAATCTCAACGATTTCAGTTGATATCAGTGGATTTTTTTAAATATTTTTCATTGCAAAATAATACCATAACATCAGCTGGACATCGGCTTTGATGAAAGCAGTATTTTGATAGAGTTTCTATGCAAAATGTGGTGTTGCATTAGCATTAATCGCTTCTGAAAATGTTCCATCCAAGTACATGCCAATTTGTAGAAAGATCGTTATGGTTATACACATATTTTTAACTAAAAAGGCTTTTAATCAAGTTGGTGTTGTAGGATAGAACATTTTCTTGGTTTGGTTAAAAATTGTGTTTAGGGCAAATATCTGCGAAGAGTGATGTTTGTGGATATTTGCGGATGCCTGAAGTGAGCGGGAACGGATTTTCCGTGGATTTGAAAAAAAAATTATATTTTTGCTTTGGTAAAATTCCAGTCACTCCTACATAAAAATAAAAAAAACAGATTTGATATGGAATCCTTTGCCACAGGTCACGTATTCGCTGAGCTTAATTTTTCATTATTGGAAATCATCTATTTGTCTTCCCGTAAAATGTTTCCGCCACCAACATGACATTATAGTTAAATTTGTTTATAAGAAACTTAGATGTTAACACCTGTTCTGAAGTTATTAAATGTACTGTTTGGTATTACGGCCGAGCACTATGTTTATGTTAAACATCATTATTCGGGAACACCACCAATTATCAATTGATGATAGATGACCAATTATCAATTGAGGACACTGCTCTTATAGCAAATATGCTAATATATCATCGTTCTATTTTATTGTACACATATATACGTGTCAAGATGGAATTATAAGAATGAACGTTAATAATAAATAAAAATACTAGGCGACAGTTAAAGTAATAAAATAATATTGCTCAACGGCTTTATTTAATGTAGCGTACAAAAATAGTTTTTCACCCGTTCTCGTTCACGTACGTTCTTCGACTGACTTGTCGTTCTCGAGCCCAATCTCACCACACTTGTCTGTCTATGTAGTTGTGGGGGTATTCCCCGGTGGTGAATCGGTGACAACTCGGCTTTCCTGACCATTCGGATCGTCCTCGATTCGGTCGGTTTCGGCATCATCTGGTGGGAGGACGCACCATTTTTTCATTTTGTCGGTGGCGTAAACGCCTGCGTACTGTCGCTGCTTTCTCGGAGCGCCTGGGATATCTTTAACTAGATATCGATCATTACCCAACAGTTTGGTAACGATATATGGGCCTTTGTATTTGGGCTGCAATTTGCGCGATTGCCCCGTACTGCTGGGCTCGTTTTCAACCATCACCAAATCGTCAACGCAGTAAAGCGTTGGTTTACGGTGTTGGTGATCATATGGTTTTTTCCATACTACACGCTTTTGATTTATGTTTTCGGCAACCTCATTCCTGACGCCATCTAATGGGAAGCTGGTATCCTGAATCTCGTGATGCAAATGAAGAATTATTTTATTCTTCAACGTATCTCTGGGTTTGAAGTCAAATATAATTTCGTGAGGACTTCTCTTGGTCGTGGATGACGTCATTGTATTTAGCGTCCATTGAATGTTTGTTAACGATTCGTCCCATTTTCGTTCATTTTCTGCAGCAGAAGATATTGCGGCAGTTATTGTTTTGTTGACACGCTCGATCTGCCCATTGGCTCTGGGTGTCCGTACTGCTACCTTCACGTGTCTTATAATGTGATCCTGACAGAAAGATTCGAATGCTTTTGAGGAAAAAGCCGTCCCTCGGTCGGTTATAATGGTTTCTGGGGTACCCATATAACTGAAAGCTTCGTCCAAGATTTTTATTACAGCTGCAGTATTCGTCGTTTTAACAGCACGCAGAATGACGAATTTACTGAAAGCATCCGATATCCCCAGCACATGAAAATTTCCACGGCTGCTTTTCGGAAACGGTCCCAGGTGATCCAAGTGTAGACACTTAAATGGAATAGGTTCAATTAAATCGTAATGTAACTCACCTTCTGCCTTGCCACTTGGTTTTTTAAAGTAACAACATTCAACGCATGATTTTAAGTATTTTGTTACATAGTCGCGCATCTTGGGAAACCAGTACCATTTCCTCAATCGGTCAAGGGTTTTTTCCAGACCCAAATGTCCCGCCAAGTCGTGACATTCTCGTACAATTCTCCACCGTACCGCTTTTGGCACAACCCATCGTTTGGTGTCATCGATTTTTTTAAATAACCTATGTTGCTCGTAACAAAACTCTTTTGAAATATGTTTGTCTTTCTCTGGTGATTGTAGTTTTGCAATGATTTGTTGTAAATCTGGGTCCTGCATTTGCATCGTCAATAGCCAGTCTACCTGTGAAAGATCGATACTAAATATTTTCAGATGAGCCGTGTCTATTTGCGACTCCCGTTCTTCAGCTGGCTGCCGGCTCAGGGCGTCAACATGAGCCATCCGATTTCCACTTCTGTGCTCCAATGTGAAGTCAAAGTCCAGTAAACGAAGCCACCAACGAGCAATTCTTGGAATTAACTCTTTCTTCGTCATCGTAGTTTTTAACGATGCACAATCGGTGACTACTTTGAAGGCTTTTCCCAAAAGGTAATACTTAAACCACTCCAATGACTCCACTATTGCCAAAGTTTCTAGCTCGTAGCTATGAAATTTCGCTTCTGACGCACTTGTGGTACGACTATAATAAGCAACCGGTTGTAGCCTACCATCATCTCGCTGCATTAGAATTCCGGCTAATCCTATGGCACTCGCATCCGTGTGGACCTCATGATTCGCGTTCATTTTATATGAGGTTAATAATGGCTTATTAACCAACGCCTTTTTCAGCTCGAGAAATCCTTTTTCTTGATCGTTGGTCCAGCAAAACTTTTCGTCCTTTTTCAATAGTTTCGTCAAAGGAGCGGCAATAATTGCGAAATCTTGCACAAACTTACGAAAATACCCGCAAAGACCCAAGAATTGTCTTGTTTCTTTAACATTAGTGGGTTGTTTAAAATTTGCAACAGCATTCGTTTTCAATTCTCCCGGAAAAATTCCATCTGGCAGTATCTGATGTCCTAAATAATTCACGTGTCGTTGTAAGAAAGAACATTTTTTTAAATTTAATGTTAATTTAAATTTTCTCAATGCGTTAAATGTTTTCTTTAATTTAGTCATCCCATCTGCCACCGTTTCGCTTCCGATTAAAATATCGTCCATATAGATTTGAATGTTTTCACCAATATCAGTTTTCAATTTCGCCATCAATTTCTGGAACTCAGTCGGCGCGTTCCTGAGTCCGAACGGCATTCGCTTAAATTCATACAAGCCGTTTGGCGTAATGAATGCCGTATATTTCCTGCATTCGTCCTTGATTGGAATCTGGTAATATCCACTATTTAGATCAAGTGAAGTGAAAAACTTGAACGACCCAGCTTTCTGCAACTCCTCTTCTATATTCGGTGTTGGATACATTTCTTTTTTGGTGCAAGCATTCAATAATCGATAGTCTATACACAGTCGATCTTTCCCGTTCTTTTTTTCCACTAACAATGCTGGGCTAGCAAAATCAGATTTCGATGGAACAACAATATCGTTATCGAGTAGTAAACTAATTCGTTGATTCGTTCCAGTTTTGCGTATGGCACTCGAAAAGCCCTTTGCTGAATTGGATTAGCTGGCTCAAGTTTAATCTCCATCTCTGCCCGATCAGTCAATCCAATATTTTTAAGTTCTACAGGAAAGAGATCATTATATTCATTAACCAAATTCAAAATTAAACCTTTATCGTGATCATTTAATGATCCACATTCTAATTCGGTATCTTTAATCTCCTGCCTGTCCGACTTAAGTTTGTGATCCACTTTAACCGGTTGGTTCATAAAAATTTTTAAAGTATCGTTCTCCTTAATCATACCAACCCTGGGTGAGTCCAGCACGTCCCTGCCAATCAGCACTGGCTCAGGCGAACAATTGTCGTTGACGATATACATTTGTGTTTGGATTTTTACGTCATCAATTTTGATTTCGACATTTATTTTTTCAGTCGCCACATACGTTCCCCCCAAAAATCCGCTGATTGATAATCGACACGGAATACGCTCGGTAGAAATGTGATTCGCATTATGTCGTCTTATTAATGTGCATGGGCTGCCACTGTCGATCTGACCAACCAATTCATAATCACCGATATATATTAATTTGTGGTATATTGTTGGCAATTGTCGACAATTCATCACCCCCACATACGCTTGTCCAGGACATTCAACTGGTTCACCCTTGCGATGAACTTTATTACATTTCGTGCACCGCGGTCTACGTGATGGCTCGGGACAATCCCTAGCAAAATGTCCCGATTTGTAGCAATTATAGCAATCGGTTTTATTGCTCTTTGTGTTCGGTTTTTGCTCTTTGTGTTCGATTTTTATTTTATCTGGAACTGGTTGTGTTGTGGCCGCTGGTTTCGGTTTATCATCTCGATTAGATGATTTTCGGATACTCAGGCACCATTGCACTTGGTCTCTCAAGTCGCTTAAACGTTCAATTCTCTGGCCCTGGAATGCCGAATACAACTCCTCATCACGCATGCCCAGAATAAAATATTTGATGATCGCATTTTCGTTTACACGACCCCTTAAACCAATTCTTGCCATTTCGTCAACGTATTCTAACATTGATTCGTTCGCCCTACGTTTCCGGTTCATCATCGCCATATGGACATCGGCATCGTTCATTACAGGAGTAAATTTGTCTCTGAATTGTTGTGCAAATTCACTCCAGTTCGTACATAAATCTTCCAGTCGTTCATACCATAATCTAGCATTACCCTTCAGCTTTGGCCCAATCGATATTAAAACGAGTGAATCTGCCCATCTATTAAAAAATTTTAATTTTTCCACCCTCCGAATCCACTCCGATGCGGTCAACCCTTTTTCGTCGTTTAGGTTAAAGTCCGGCAGTATATCCATAATTTCTCTCAGTGTAAAATGGATATTATGAAAATTTACCTGACTATTAGGTCTACCAACCACCGTGGATGAAATTATTGGAATTTCATGTAAACTATTTTCATCATCGTCAGCATTTAATCCGCGTTCTGCTGTTCTATAGTTGTCATCATTATCATCTGGCAACAATGTTGCGGTACGATTACCCGACACATGATGCACCATTCTTGAAACTAACTCAGATTTTTTCCCTTTAATGCCGAGTCCAGCTTCTCTTAATTTAATTTGAAGCTGTTTGACTGTATACGACTGATATTTCATTCGCAGCGATTTTAGTGTTAGTTCTGTGGCTTTTGGCGACGCGGCTGCGGCTGATACGGCGCCCGCCTCACCCGAAATACTATCAGCGTCTCTCACCCATACATCAGTAAGTGACATTTTCGTTCGTTGTCGTTTCGTTCTTACGTACACAAAGTTTTTTTTTTTTTTTTTTAAAAATAGCCGCGCACAAGATCTCCCTTTATTTCCCCTTTTCTTGTCGCTCACTCACGCGCATATGAAATTCACCACACACAACACACATAAGCAACAAAATTATACTGTTTGTGTGCCAACGTCAATATATGTGAGTGTTAGGTGTAGTGAGCAGCACAGACGTAACGGGATACTGAAATGATTTTGCTACGACGAAATACCGGCAATCGTATGCAATTTACACTCTCGCTTAATTATTTTACTTCGATCCCACTTCTGATTTGTCAAGATGGAATTATAAGAATGAACGTTAATAATAAATAAAAATACTAGGCGATAGTTAAAGTAATAAAATAATATTGCTCAACGGCTTTATTTAATGTAGCGTACAAAAATAGTTTTTCACCCGTTCTCGTTCACGTACGTTCTTCGACTGACGTGTCGTTCTCGAGCCCAATCTCACCACACTTGTCTGTCTATGTAGTTGTGGGGATATTCCCCGGTGGTGAAGCGGTGACAACTCGGCTTTCCTGACCATTCGGATCGTCCTCGATTCGGTCGGTTTCGGCATCATCTGGTGGGAGGACGCACCATTTTTTCATTTTGTCGGTGGCGTAAACGCCTGCGTACTGTCGCTGCTTTCTCGGAGCGCCTGGGATATCTTCAACTAGATATCGATCATTACCTAACAGTTTGGTAACGATATATGAGCCTTTGTATTTGGACTGCTATTTGCGCGATTGCCCCGTACTGCTGGGCTCGTTTTCAACCATCACCAAATCGTCAACGCAGTAAAGCGTTGGTTTACGGTGTTGGTGATCATATCGTTTTTTCCATACTTCACGCTTTTGATTTATGTTTTCGGCAACCTTATTCCTGACGCCATCTAATGGGATGCTGGTATCCTGAATCTCGTGATGCAAATGAAGAATTATTTTATTCTTCAACGTATCTCTGGGTTTGAAGTCAAATATAATTTCGTGAGGACTTCTCTTGGTCGTGGATGACGTCATTGTATTTAGCGTCCATTGAATGTTTGTTAACGATTCGTCCCATTTTCGTTCATTTACTGCAGCAGAAGATATTGCGGCAGTTATTGTTTTGTTGACACGCTCGATCTGCCCATTGGCTCTGGGTGTCCGTACTGCTACCTTCACGTGTCTTATAACGTGATCCTGACAGAAAGATTCGAATGCTTTTGAGGAAAAAGCCGTCCCTCGGTCGGTTATAATGGTTTCTGGGGTACCCATATAACTGAAAACTTCGTCCAAGATTTTTATTACAGCTGCAGTATTCGTCGTTTTAACAGCACGCAGAATGACGAATTTACTGAAAGCATCCGATATCCCCAGCACATGAAAATTTCCACGGCTGCTTTTCGGAAACGGTCCCAGGTGATCCAAGTGCAGACACTTAAATGGAATAGGTTCAATTAAATCGTAATGTAACTCACCTTCTGCCTTGCCACTTGGTTTTTTAAAGTAACAACATTCAACGCATGATTTTAAGTATTTTGTTACATAGTCGCGCATCTTGGGAAACCAGTACCATTTCCTCAATCGGTCAAGGGTTTTTTCCAGACCCAAATGTCCCGCCAAGTCGTGACATTCTCGTACAATTCTCCACCGTACCGCTTTTGGCACAACCCATCGTTTGGTGTCATCGATTTTTTTAAATAACCTATGTTGCTCGTAACAAAACTCTTTTGAAATATGTTTGTCTTTCTCTGGTGATTGTAGTTTTGCAATGATTTGTTGTAAATCTGGGTCCTGCATTTGCATCGTCAATAGCCAGTCTACCTGTGAAAGATCGATACTAAATATTTTCAGATGAGCCGTGTCTATTTGCGACTCCCGTTCTTCAGCTGGCTGCCGGATCAGGGCGTCAACATGAGCCATCCGATTTCCACTTCTGTGCTCCAATGTGAAGTCAAAGTCCAGTAAACGAAGCCACCAACGAGCAATTCTTGGAATTAACTCTTTCTTCGTCATCGTAGTTTTTAACGATGCACAATCGGTGACTACTTTGAAGGTTTTTCCCAAAAGGTAATACTTAAACCTCTCCAATGACTCCACTATTGCCAAAGTTTCTAGCTCGTAGCTATGAAATTTCGCTTCTGACGCACTTGTGGTACGACTATAATAAGCAACCGGTTGTAGCCTACCATCATCTCGCTGCATTAGAATTCCGGCTAATCCTATGGCACTCGCATCCGTGTGGACCTCATGATTCGCGTTCATTTTATATGAGGTTAATAATGGCTTATTAACCAACGCCTTTTTCAGCTCGAGAAATCCTTTTTCTTGATCGTTGGTCCAGCAAAACTTTTCGTCCTTTTTCAATAGTTTCGTCAAAGGAGCGGCAATAATTGCGAAATCTTGCACAAACTTACGAAAATACCCGCAAAGACCCAAGAATTGTCTTGTTTCTTTAACATTAGTGGGTTGTTTAAAATTTGCAAAAGCATTCGTTTTCAATTCTCCCGGAAAAATTCCATCTGGCAGTATCTGATGTCCTAAATAATTCACGTGTCGTTGTAAGAAAGAACATTTTTTTAAATTTAAATTTTCTCAATGCGTTAAATGTTTTCTTTAATTTAGTCATCCCATCTGCCGCCGTTTCGCTTCCAATTAAATTATCGTCCATATAGATTTGAATGTTTTCACCAATATCAGTTTTCAATTTCGCCATCAATGTCTGGAACTCAGTCGGCGCGTTCTTGAGTCCGAACGGCATTCGCTTAAATTCATACAAGCCGTTTGGCGTAATGAATGCCGTATATTTCCTGCATTCGTCCTTGATTGGAATCTGGTAATATCCACTATTTAGATCAAGTGAAGTGAAAAACTTGAACGACCCAGCCTTCTGCAACTCCTCTTCTATATTCGGTGTTGGATAAATTTCTTTTTTGATGCAAGCATTCAATAATCGATAGTCTATACACAGTCGATCTTTCCCGTTCTTTTTTTCCACTAACAATGCTGGGCTAGCAAAATCAGATTTCGATGGAACAACAATATCGCTATCGAGTAGTTCTTGTACTGATTCGTTGATTCGTTCCAGTTTTGCGTATGGCACTCGAAAAGCCCTTTGCTGAATTGGATTAGCTGGCTCAAGTTTAATCTCCATCTCTGCCCAATCAGTCAATCCAATATTTTTAAGTTCTACAGGAAAGAGATCATTATATTCATTAACCAAATTCAAAATTAAACTTTTATCGTGATCATTTAATGATCCACATTCTAATTCGGTATCTTTAATCTCCCGCCTGTCCGACTTAAGTTTGTGATCCACTTTAACCGGTTGGTTCATGAAAATTTTTAAAGTACCGTTCTCCTTAATCATACCAACCCCGGGTGAGTCCAGCACGTCCCTGCCAATCAACACTGGCTCAGGCGAACAATTGTCGTTGACGATATACATTTGTGTTTGGATTTTTACGTCATCAATTTTGATTTCGACATTTATTTTTTCAGTCGCCACATACGTTCCCCCCAAAAATCCGCTGATTGATAATCGACACGGAATACGCTCGGTAGAAATGTGATTCGCATTATGTCGTCTTATTAATGTGCATGGGCTGCCACTGTCGATCTGACCAACCAATTCATAATCACCGATATATATTAATTTGTGGTATATTGTTGGCAATTGTCGACAATTCATCACCCCCACATACGCTTGTCCAGGACATTCAACTGGTTCACCCTTGCGATGAACTTTATTACATTTCGTGCACCGCGGTCTACGTGATGGCTCGGGACAATCCCTAGCAAAATGTCCCGATTTGTAGCAATTATAGCAATCGGTTTTATTGATATTGTTTTTCTTCGGTTTTTGCTCTTTGTGTTCGATTTTTATTTGATCTGGAACTGGTTGTGTTGTGGCTGCTGGTTTCGGTTTATCATCTCGATTAGATGATTTTCGGATACTCAGGCACCATTGCACTCGGTCTCTCAAGTCGCTTTAACGCTCAATTCTCTGGCCCTGGAATGCCGAATACAACTCCTCATCACGCATGCCCAGAATAAAATATTTGATGATCGCATTTTCGTTTACACGACCCCTTAAACCAATTCTTGCCATTTCGTCAACGTATTCTAACATTGATTCGTTCGCCCTACGTTTCCGGTTCATCATCGCCATATGGACATCGGCATCGTTCATTACAGGAGTAAATTTGTCTCTGAATTGTTGTGCAAATTCACTCCAGTTCGTACATAAATCTTCTAGTCGTTCATACCATAATCTAGCATTACCCTTCAGCTTTGGCCCAATCGATATTAAAACGAGTGAATCTGCCCATCTATAAAAAAATTTTAATTTTTCCACCCTCCGAATCCACTCCGATGCGGTCAACCCTTTTTCGTCGTTTGGGTTAAAGTCCGGCAGTATATCCATAATTTCTTTCGGTGTAAAATGGATATTATGAAAATTTACCTGACTATTAGGTCTACCAACCACCGTGGATGAAATTATTGGAATTTCATGTAAACTATTTTCATCATCGTCAGCATTTAATCCGCGTTCTGCTGTTCTATAGTTGTCATCATTATCATCTGGCAACAATGTTGCGATACGATTACCCGACACATGATGCACCATTCTTGAAACTAACTCAGATTTTTTCCCTTTAATGCCGAGTCCAGCTTCTCTTAATTTAATTTGAAGCTGTTTGACTGTATACGACTGATATTTCATTCGCAGCGATTTTAGTGTTGGTTCTGTGGCTTTTGGCGACGCGGCTGCGGCTGATACGGCGCCCGCCTCACCCGAAATACTATCAGAGTCTCTCACCCATACATCAGTAAGTGACATTTTCGTTCGTTGTCGTTTCGTTCTTACGTACACAAAGTTTTTTTTTTTTTTTTTTAAAAATAGCCGCGCACAAGATCTCCCTTTATTTCCCCTTTTCTTGTCGCTCACTCACGCGCATATGAAATTCACCACACACAACACACATAAGCAACAAAATTATACTGTTTGTGTGCCAACGTCAATATATGTGAGTGTTAGGTGTAGTGAGCAGCACAGACGTAACGGGATACTGAAATGATTTTGCTACTATCGCTATTTTATTTTCCTCTTTTTGTTTTTTTTTTTCGTACTATATCTTCCAGCGGGTAATGTGTGAAAAGTAAGACGAAGAGAGAGAAGCGTATTCAATACAACACAATAATGTGTTTTCCATGACCGCACTCAAACGCAAATCTCAACAACCACTTCGTAGAACGAATTCACACACACTCTTAGGAATATAATATATTGTTTTTTTTTCAATTTACAGTTACGTTACTTAAAGGCTATTACCGACGAAATACCGGCAATCGTATGCAATTTACACTCTCGCTTAATTATTTTACTTCGATCCCACTTCTGATTTGTCAAGATGGAACAAGAATGAACGTTAATAATAATAACAATACTAGGCGACAGTTAAAGTAATAAAATAATATTGCTCAACGGCTTTATTTAATGTAGCGTACAAAAATAGTTTTTCACCCGTTCTCGCTCACGTACGTTCTTCGACTGACGTGTCGTTCTCGAGCCCAATCTCACCACACTTGTCTGTCTATGTAGTTGTAGGGGTATTCCCCGGTGGTGAATCGGTGACATTTGTATTGTTTAAAATAAGTAAAATACCATAGGTATACTAGACGTACATAGAAATTTAAAGAATAAATTCATTTTACGAAGTGAATTTTCGTATTTAATTTCTAGATGACAATTTATTTAGAACAGAACAAATGTGTATGAATATATTTGAAGAAGAACATTTTCTTCCAGTAAATAGTTACAATGATAATGCTTCCCTACTATAGAACTCAATAATAAATTTAATAAACATCGAGATCATCATGTTTGAAAACTAATTTTTTGACCAAGCCGAGACGAGACTATCATACACATATTCGTTTTTATTTATATTATTTAGCTTCGTATCGAAATCACGGTGTAATTTATTAAAAACTCTAATTTGAACATGTTATTTTCAGAACTGGGCGCTGCGACATATTTTTTAGTTTTTTGTTTACGGGTTGACATGTTTCTATCTGCGAAATACCCAAAGAAGTCAATAAAATGCACAATTCTAAAAAATATTTTGGAGTGGGTTTTCCTTGAATATTTAGTATGAGTGTGATTACAAACTTGAGATCCAATTATAACCAAATTTTGCGTAATTTAAAAAAACTTAATGAAGTTTCTTCTTTTTCAGTGGTAAATTATTGATATGTAGAGCGATGTGTTTCAACTTGAGTAGTACTCCTGATGGATGCAGAAGATAAGTTAATTTGTTTATACTAACATAACAAATTGATTAATTTCAGAATTTTTCGGCTTTTCCATCACAAATTCACGCTGCTAGAGACAATCTGGGCAAAAGCTTACATAATGCACTCATCGTAACAATTCGCCTGTTTCCGTAAATAATTTAAAATATTACTCTTTCAAGTATTTAGCCTCAAGAGCAACGACGACTGCGAATTGACGACATAATGTAAGCGATTAATGACATATGCATATGCTAAAATCTGCATAGTGCATCTCTTAAATTTCTGCCTAATCTCAACGATTTCAGTTGATATCCGTGGATTTTTTTAAATATTTTTCATTGCAAAATAGTACCATAATATCAGCTGGACATCGGCTTTGATGAAAGCAGTATTTTGATAGAGTTGCTATGCAAAATGTGGTGTTGCATTAGCATTAATCGCTTCTGAAAATGTTCCATCCAATTACATGTCAATTTGTAGAAAGATCGTTTTGGTTATACACATATTTTTAACTAAAAAGGCTTTTAATCAAGTTGGTGTTGTAGGATAGAATATTTTCTTGCTTTGGTTAAAAAATGGGTTTAGGGCAAATATCTGCGGAGAGTGATGTTTGCGGATATTTGCGGATGCCTGAAGTGAGCGGGAACGGATTTTCCGTGGATTTGAAAAAAAAAATTATATTTTTGCTTTGGTAAAATTCCAGTCACTCCTACATAAAAATAAAAAAACAGATTTGATATGGAATCCTTTGCCACAGGTCACGTATTCGCTGAGCTTCATTTTTCATTATTGGAAATCATCTATTTGTCTTCCCGTAAAATGTTTCCGCCACCAACATGACATTATAGTTAAATTTGTTTATAAGAAACTTAGATGTTAACACCTGTTCTGAAGTTATTAAATGTACTGTTTGGTATTACTGTCGAGCACTATGTTTAGGTTAGACATCACTATTCGGGAACACCACCAATTATCAATTGATGATAGATGACCAATTATCAATTGAGGACACTGCTCTTATAGCAAATATGCTAATATATCATCGTTCTATTTTATTGTACACATATATACGCATGTATGAACATAAATCGATCCACAATAGTAAAACTTAAAATCTGCGTTTAATTGAATATTCTAGTTACTTTAGTATTTAACAAATTAATCTAAAAAGAATTCCTAAAGTTTAAATTAGATAGTAAGTTATGCAGTTATTGAAGAAAAATAAGAAAAATATAATTAATATTTTTTTAATTATAAACGTATTTGCTGTTATTTGTATTGTTTAAAATAAGTAAAATACCGTAGGTATACTAGACGTATATAGAAATTTAAAGAATAAATTCATTTTACGAAGTGAATTTTCGTATTTAATTTCTAGATGACAATTTATTTAGAACAGAACAAATGTGTATGAATATATTTGAAGAAGAACATTTTCTTCCAGTAAATAGTGTCAAGATGGAATTATAAGAATGAACGTTAATAATAAATAAAAATACTAGGCGACAGTTAAAGTAATAAAATAATATTGCTCAACGGCTTTATTTAATGTAGCGTACAAAAATAGTTTTTCACCCGTTCTCGTTCACGTACGTTCTTCGACTGACGTGTCGTTCTCGAGCCCAATCTCACCACACTTGTCTGTCTATGTAGTTGTGGGGATATTCCCCGGTGGTGAAGCGGTGACAACTCGGCTTTCCTGACCATTCGGATCGTCCTCGATTCGGTCGGTTTCGGCATCATCTGGTGGGAGGACGCACCATTTTTTCATTTTGTCGGTGGCGTAAACGCCTGCGTACTGTCGCTGCTTTCTCGGAGCGCCTGGGATATCTTTAACTAGATATCGATCATTACCCAACAGTTTGGTAACGATATATGGGCCTTTGTATTTGGGCTGCAATTTGCGCGATTGCCCCGTACTGCTGGGCTCGTTTTCAACCATCACCAAATCGTCAACGCAGTAAAGCGTTGGTTTACGGTGTTGGTGATCATATCGTTTTTTCCATACTTCACGCTTTTGATTTATGTTTTCGGCAACCTCATTCCTGACGCCATCTAATGGGATGCTGGTATCCTGAATCTCGTGATGCAAATGAAGAATTATTTTATTCTTCAACGTATCTCTGGATTTGAAGTCAAATATAATTTCGTGAGGACTTCTCTTGGTCGTGGATGACGTCATTGTATTTAGCGTCCATTGAATGTTTGTTAACGATTCGTCCCATTTTCGTTCATTTACTGCAGCAGAAGATATTGCGGCAGTTATTGTTTTGTTGACACGCTCGATCTGCCCATTGGCTCTAGGTGTCCGTACTGCTACCTTCACGTGTCTTATAACGTGATCCTGACAGAAAGATTCGAATGCTTTTGAGGAAAAAGCCGTCCCTCGGTCGGTTATAATGGTTTCTGGGGTACCCATATAACTGAAAACTTCGTCCAAGATTTTTATTACAGCTGCAGTATTCGTCGTTTTAACAGCACGCAGAATGACGAATTTACTGAAAGCATCCGATATCCCCAGCACATGAAAATTTCCACGGCTGCTTTTCGGAAACGGTCCCAGGTGATCAAAGTGTAGACACTTAAATGGAATAGATTCAATTAAATCGTAATGTAACTCACCTTCTGCCTTGCCACTTGGTTTTTTAAAGTAACAACATTCAACGCATGATTTTAAGTATTTTGTTACATAGTCGCGCATCTTGGGAAACCAGTACCATTTCCTCAATCGGTCAAGGGTTTTTTCCAGACCCAAATGTCCCGCCAAGTCGTGACATTCTCGTACAATTCTCCACCGTACCGCTTTTGGCACAACCCATCGTTTGGTGTCATCGATTTTTTTAAATAACCTATGTTGCTCGTAACAAAACTCTTTTGAAATATGTTTGTCTTTCTCCGGTGATTGTAGTTTTGCAATGATTCGTTGTAAATCTGGGTCCTGCATTTGCATCGTCAATAGCCAGTCTACCTGTGAAAGATCGATACTAAATATTTTCAGATGAGCCGTGTCTATTTGCGACTCCCGTTCTTCAGCTGGCTGCCGGCTCAGGGCGTCAACATGAGCCATCCGATTTCCACTTCTGTGCTCCAATGTGAAGTCAAAGTCCAGTAAACGAAGCCACCAACGAGCAATTCTTGGAATTAACTCTTTCTTCGTCATCGTAGTTTTTAACGATGCACAATCGGTGACTACTTTGAAGGCTTTTCCCAAAAGGTAATACTTAAACCTCTCCAATGACTCCACTATTGCCAAAGTTTCTAGCTCGTAGCTATGAAATTTCGCCTCTGACGCACTTGTGGTACGACTATAATAAGCAACCGGTTGTAGCCTACCATCATCTCGCTGTATTAGAATTCCAGCTAATCCTATGGCACTCGCATCCGTGTGGACCTCATGATTCGCGTTCATTTTATATGAGGTTAATAATGGCTTATTAACCAACGCCTTTTTCAGCTCGAGAAATCCTTTTTTTTTATCGTTGGTCCAGCAAAACTTTTCCTCCTTTTTCAATACTTTCGTCAAAGGAGCGGCAATAATTGCGAAATCTTGCACAAACTTACGAAAATACCCGCAAAGACCCAAGAATTGTCTTGTTTCTTTAACATTAGTGGGTTGTTTAAAATTTGCAACAGCATTCGTTTTCAATTCTCCCGGAAAAATTCCATCTGGCAGTATCTGATGTCCTAAATAATTCACGTGTCGTTGTAAGAAAGAACATTTTTTTAAATTTAATGTTAATTTAAATTTTCTCAATGCGTTAAATGTTTTCTTTAATTTAGTCATCCCATCTGCCACCGTTTCGCTTCCGATTAAAATATCGTCCATATAGATTTGAATGTTTTCACCAATATCAGTTTTCAATTTCGCCATCAATTTCTGGAACTCAGTCGGCGCGTTCTTGAGTCCGAACGGCATTCGCTTAAATTCATACAAGCCGTTTGGCGTAATGAATGCCGTATATTTCCTGCATTCGTCCTTGATTGGAATCTGGTAATATCCACTATTTAGATCAAGTGAAGTGAAAAACTTGAACGACCCAGCTTTCTGCAACTCTAAAATCTGCATAGTGCATCTCTTAAATTTCTGCCTAATCTCAACGATTTCAGTTGATATCCGTGGATTTTTTTAAATATTTTTCATTGCAAAATAGTACCATAATATCAGCTGGACATCGGCTTTGAAGAAAGCAGTATTTTGATAGAGTTGCTATGCAAAATGTGGTGTTGCATTAGCATTAATCGCTTCTGAAAATGTTCCATCCAATTACATATCAATTTGTAGAAAGATCGTTTTGGTTATACACATATTTTTAACTAAAAAGGCTTTTAATCAAGTTGGTGTTGTAGGATAGAATATTTTCTTGGTTTGGTTAAAAAATGGGTTTAGGGCAAATATCTGCGAAGAGTGATGTTTGTGGATATTTGCGGATGCCTGAAGTGAGCGGGAACGGATTTTCCGTGGATTTGAAAAAAAAATTATATTTTTGCTTTGGTAAAATTCCAGTCACTCCTACATAAAAATAAAAAAACAGATTTGATATGGAATTCTTTGCCACAGGTCACGTATTCGCTGAGCTTCATTTTTCATTATTGGAAATCATCTATTTGTCTTCCCGTAAAATGTTGCCGCCACCAACATGACATTATAGTTAAATTTGTTTATAAGAAACTTAGATGTTAACACCTGTTCTGAAGTTATTAAATGTACTGTTTGGTATTACTACCGAGCACTATGTTTAGGTTAGACATCACTATTCGGGAACACCACCAATTATCAATTGATGATAGATGACCAATTATCAATTGAGGACACTGCTCTTATAGCAAATATGCTAATATATCATCGTTCTATTTTATTGTACACATATATACGCATGTATGAACATAAATCGATCCACAATAGTAAAACTTAAAATCTGCGTTTAATTGAATATTCTATTTACTTTAGTATTTAACAAATTATTCTAAAAAGAATTCCTAAAGTTTAAATTAGATAGTAAGTTATGCAGTTATTGAAGAAAAATAATAAAAATATAATTAATGTTTTTTTAATTATAAACGTATTTGCTGTTATTTGTATTGTTTAAAATAAGTAAAATACCATAGGTACACTAGACGTACATAGAAATTTAAAGAATAAATTCATTTTACGAAGTGAATTTTCGTATTTAATTTCTAGATGACAATTTATTTAGAACAGAACAAATGTGTATGAATATATTTGAAGAAGAACATTTTCTTCCAGTAAATAGTTACAATGATAATGCTTCCCTACTATAGAACTCAATAATAAATTTAATAAACATCGAGATAATCATGTTTGAAAACTAATTTTTTGACCAAGCCGAGACGAGACTATCATACACATATTCGTTTTTATTTATATTATTTAGCTTCGTATCGAAATCACGGTGTAATTTATTAAAAACTCTAATTTAAACATGTTATTTTCAGAACTGGGCGCTGCGACATATTTTTTAGTTTTTTGTTTACGGGTGGACATGTTTCTATCTGCGAAATACCCAAAGAAGTCAATGAAATGCACAATTCTAAAAAAGATTGTGGAGTGGATTTTCCTTGAATATTTGGTATGAGTGTGATTACAAGCTTGAGATCCAATTATAACCAAATTTTGCGTAATTTAAAAAAACTAAATGAAGTTTCTTCTTTTTCAGTGGTAAATTATTGATCTGTGGAGCGATGTGTTTCAACTTGAGTAGTACTCCTGATGGATGCAGAAGATAAGTTAATTTGTTTATACTAACATAACAAATTGATTAATTTCAGAATTTTTCGGCTTTTCCATCACAAATTCACACTGCTAGAGACAATCTGGGCAAAAGCTTACATAAGCACTCATCGTAACAATTCGCCTGTTTTCGTGAATATTTTAAAATATTACTCTTTCATTTATTTAGCCTCAAGAGCAACGACGACTGCGAATTGACGACATAATGTAAGCGATTAATGACATATGCATATGATAAAATCTGCATTGTGCATCTCTTAAATTTCTGCCTAATCTCAACGATTTCAGTTGATATCCGTGGATTTTTTTAAATACTTTTCATTGCAAAATAGTACCATAATATCAGCTGGACATCGGCTTTGATGAAAGCAGTATTTTGATAGAGTTGCTATGCAAAATGTGGTGTTGCATTAGCATTAATCGCTTCTGAAAATGTTCCATCCAATTCCATGTCAATTTGTAGAAAGATCGTTTTGGTTATACACATATTTTTAACTAAAAAGGCTTTTAATCAAGTTGGTGTTGTAGGATAGAATATTTTCTTGGTTTGGTTAAAAAATGGGTTTAGGGCAAATATCTGCGAAGAGTGATGTTTGTGGATATTTGCGGATGCCTGAAGTGAGCGGGAACGGATTTTCCGTGGATTTGAAAAAAAAATTATATTTTCGCTTTGGTAAAATTCCAGTCACTCCTACATAAAAATAAAAAAACAGATTTGGTATGGAATCCTTTGCCACAGGTCACGTATTCGCTGAGCTTCATTTTTCATTATTGGAAATCATCTATTTGTCTTCCCGTAAAATATTTCCGCCACCAACATTACATTATAGTTAAATTTGTTTATAAGAAACTTAGATGTTAACAGTAACAGTAACAATATTTATTCAGTTTAATTTTGGTACATTTGTCTCTTATCTTAACTTATATACTAAAACTGTATAGTATTATCTTACTGCTAATCTTAAGGCTAAATCTTATGCCTAATTCGATAATTATCGTACCTTCTTAAGCGCTCAGGCTGAACTCTTTTCTCTTTTTTTTTTTAATTTTAATATTTATTTTCTCAATATATAATACATAGTTGCGATACCTTTCTACTTATGTGTGGCTTGTCAGGTATATGGGTTGTTTGAGCTAATACTAACTTATGAATTAGGTAACAAAATGTAGTAACAATAAACTTAAACTTAACTTAAATCTAAAATTAAAAGTAGGTGGACTATTATCCGAAGTGCATGCCCCTTCTGACCGCATCATAAAATTTAAGGCTGTTAGTTGTGCTGAAAAATCTTCATAGGCTTCATTAATGATTATTAAAGGTGATAGGTAGGTTGAGGTGTTGTTGTATTGTTGATTATTGGGGATATTCCTAATGAGATGATTAGGATGAGCGATGACCCTTTGGAGATATTTTTTGGATATGTTGATCATGTAGTCGCAGAGAGTAGACATTTTTGATTTTTCGTAAAGAATTTTGTTGGAGAAGTACTTTCAATCGTTAGTGAAAAATAAGTTTACGCAAAATCGGAGTATTCGTCTCTCAAACCTTTCTAATCTTCTTGCCTGGCTCCTCGAAATCGTGAACCAAATAGGGAAGCCGTACGTCAATACAGGTCTAATAAGCTGTTTGTATAGTAACAACTTTGTATCTATAGATAGACCATATCTATTTTTAAATAGAAATGCTATTCCGTAATAAGCCCGAAGTGCCTTTCTCAAATTCAACTCCGCGTGGGATTTGAACTTGAACAAGGAAGTAAACGTCACACCTAGATATTTCAATTTAGCTGCCGCATCTATCTTAACACCGTTTAGCATAATAGAAATTTTACTTTTTGCAACAATTTTATAAAGTCCCTGTTTTGAAGAGTTGCGAATGCATATTAGCTGCGTTTTTTCTGAATTAACTTCGATTCCCCACTTCTTGTAAAATTCCAGAATAATTATCAATCCTTCCTTGATAAATTTTAACGCAATCCTGGGATTGTCGTGAGTAGCGTATGCTAGGGTGTCGTCCGCGTAGTCAGGCAGTGGAGGAATGTCGGAGATGAATATACTATATAGTAGAGGCCCTGAAATAGATCCCTGTGGGACACCCCGCTGTAGTGGGAATTTGGCCGATATCTTATTGTGAAATTTTGTACTGAAGAGTCTGTCAGCCAAAAACGATCTGTACATAAAAATCAGTCTTCGATCAATTTTCAGTTTTATAAGTTTAAACAGCAGTCCATCCCACCATAATGTGTCGAATGCTTTCTTGATGTCTAGACTGCAGATAACCGTGCTTCTTTTGATGTTTAATCCTCCGGTAATATCGCTATGCAATTTCAGTAATGCATCCAGGGTAGAGTGGTCCTTTCGGAATCCGAATTGATTGGATGGAATTGCGTTCATCTCTTCTAGTTGTAATAACAGTCTATCATGGATAAATCTGTCAAGAATTTTTCCGATATTTGAGAGCAGAGAAATTGGCCTGTGTTCCGAAATTTTGGCTTTAATGTTTTTTTTTGGAATATTAACTATAATGGCCTCTTTCCAAGTTTTTGGGAAGTAGAAATTGTTCAAACAGTTATTAAGAATTATAAGCAAGGCTGATTAAGTTAAACGTTAAGTTTTTTATCACGCAGTTAGGAATTCCATCTGGACCCGATGACTTTTTGCTGTTTAAGTGTGTTAAGTACTGGTATATGTCCTTAAGTTTAAGAAATAGGCCATTCAATTTTATAGAAGTGGCTCTATTTTTGCCACTAAAGTTACATTGCGGCACGCCGGTCTTCATATACTCCCCAATTCTGCTAATTACTGTGGAAGCGAATTCACCTTGCGGGTTTGGTGGTCTTTGCTCCCAGAGCTTTTGGTAAAACTTTGCGAATGCATCTTCAGTAGCTTCCGGATTCATGGAGATAGGTTTACCATCCTCATCCATAACTGTAACTTTATTCATCCTTTTCCTGCCAGAAATTTTGTCTATCCTTTGAAAGACATTTGTACTTGGCTTTAAAGTACGTAAATATTTGTTCAATTTAGCATCCATATGTACTTTAACCTGGTCTCTGATTATTATTGAAATACAGTTAATTTTTGAGAGTAGTAACGTATATTCCGCATTCGTTTTATTTAGATTTCGAATGAAAATCTTTTTAAGTTGTCTTCTCCAAAATTTTCTGATTTTTAACAGCTTTAATAAGGTGTGAGGTAAGTGATCATATTTACAGTTAATTTTCGGTTTTACATTGGCCGTCTTTTCAATCGAGTTTTTAATGCAGTTTGTGAAAGAATATATTAAATTATCTATTTCGTCGTTAGTGTGATTCTTAGCATCAGAAATTTGAATGGTATTTAGTTCTTCATCAAAGTGTTGTTTAAATTTGGTCCAGTTTATTCTATTGTAGTCTACAACCCGCGGCAGATCAGGCAGCAAAAAACTCAAACTACCATGCACGTTCACCTTAAGATGTATTGGAAAGTGGTCCGAGTGGAAAGTTGAGGTAGACACTTTTACCCTCCATGCTCCAATAAAATTAAATATATTATCCGAGATTATGAAATGGTCTATTATTGACCCGCTCTGTGGTCTTGTAGGTTCGGAGGGACTAATTACCCGCAATTCATTTGGGCCATTGGTAGCAAGCCAATTGCTCATGACTGTGCCATTGGTATTACTGGTTGTGTCGTTCCACAATTTGCTTCTAGCATTCAAATCTCCTCCAACTATTAAACCATCGGATTCCATACTGGTTTTATTCAGGAAATCCATGAAATCTCTAAGCTCTTGGGCAGGAGAGCCCGCCCTTATATAGCATGAGATAAGTTGGATGTTACAGGTTGTTCTATTGACTACTAGTTGAATTTGAATGGAGGTAGTAGAAATATTCTCTGTAGTATAGTTATTGATTTTTTTGAACCTGCATTTGTTTGGTAAAACTATTGCTGTGCCAGTTACAGCATCGTTTCTTACCACACTATAGCCAGCAAACTGGAGATTATGGTTTATTTTTAATTTGGTCTCATTTCATAAAAAAATACAGTTTGCATTCTCCTGAATAAACGAGAGCAGTTCGATTCGCTTATGATGACTTACAAGAGAGCATGCATTTAAGGAGACTATTTCTAAATTATTGAAGCTGCCCATGTGCATCTACGTGCATAAGTCCATCACTAACTGTAGGTAAGCGATTTGCTTATCTTGCTGGTTTGTAATGGCGTTGAAAGTTGGCATAAAGTTTCTCACCTTTACCATTAAATCTGGTAGGCTGCAACCAAATAAATTATTGCATTCCTTCGCAAAATCTCCAAAAGTTCCGGCTGTAGTGGTTGACGTACTTCGAGGTTCCGTCCTTGACTTTGTTATATCCGCAAATGATATTTTCGGTGTGACGTATCTATTGACCGACTCTTGAACGAGGAAACACTTTTCTTCCACTTGTCTTTTTTTCTGCAATTGTTGACGTCTTTGGTTATTTAAAATTTTTTGGTAGAACTCGCACCCTCTGTAATTTGCAGGATGCCCAGATTTTCCGCAGTTAACACAAAATGGTTCCGTATCGCTGTCGACTTTAGTTTTTCTACATTCTGTGGGTCCATGCTTTTCTGCACACTTAACGCACTTATATTGCATAAGGCAATTTCTTGCAGTGTGTCCGAACTTTTGGCAGTTCCTACATTGAATAGGACCACTGCTGCGAATATGATCCCATGTCACTTTTTGGTATAATATGTAGTTAACATCTTTTAAATTATTCGGATTGAACCCTGGCTCGAATTGGACAAGGAATATATTTGAAAGGACGTTATTCTTTTCTGAGTAGCGGGTTTTTAACCTGGCTACTTGATTTAATTGGCCTTGACCAAATATCGATTTCAATTCGTTGGTAATTTCTGACTCATTGGAATCCTGATGCAATCCTTTGAGTAGCACTGAAATTTTTTTTTCCTCCTTCAGAGTGTAGGTGAATCCTTTAATTTTCTTCTCATTCATTCGCTTGAGAATTTTCTTGTGATCCTGCATATTTGTCAATTTTAAGATTGACTTGCCATTTTAGAGATTGCGTATTTTCACTTTTCCATTGAGGATTTTTTTTCCCCTTATCTCGTTGACAAATTCCGATATATTCATTTTATAGCAGCTTATTGGCGGGGGTCGATGTAATTGTTTAATTATTTTTGACTGCTGTGTATTTTCTTTTACCTTCACGGTTGAAGGTATACTTTTTTTTGTAGTTACTGCTGGTGGTGTAATTCCCTTTTCGGCTGATGTATCCCTCAGTAGGTGAAACCTATTGTTGTCATGAATGACCTCATTGGAAACCTTAGCCCTTTTCCTTGTAGGTCTCATTTCTTTATCCGAGAAAATCTTCTGCAGGTCGTCCTGTAAACTAAATTTATCGCTTACCTGTCTTATGAATTTTGCTATGTCGGTACCCTCCTTCTTTAATTCGACAAGACATTCACCAAACATGTCGACATTGTATTGGTTTTTATTTACTATGTTATTTCCGCACTCCATGATTTATAAAATGAAAAAATATTAAAAAAAAGAAACAAAATTCCAAAAAATAATGAAATTCATTTAAATTCACTTCAATTCAATCGTCTATTATAATCGCGATTACTTTACACTTTCCACTCATCTATTGTCTAATATCCTTTCCACTTATCTATTGTCTAATATCCTTTCCACTTAGCTATTGTCTAATATCCGATCTGCAATATCGATATCTATTACCGATGATATCTATTGTCTTATGATCCTATTGTCCGATCTTATGACTAGTTTCAACCATTATTTTTTAATATTACAATATTTACTTTATTTCACTTTACTTCATTAATAATTTTCACTAAAATTTATTTTCTTACAGTATTTATCTTGCGATCGCTGTTATGATCTATTCTTATGATCTATGATCTTATGATCGCTATTGGCTTATGATCTGATCGATCGTTATGATCTTAGATGTTAACACCTGTTCTGAAGTTATTAAATGTACTGTTTGGTATTACTGTCGAGCACTATGTTTATGTTAGACATCACTATTCGGGACACCACCACTTATCAATTGATGATAGATGACCAATTATCAATTGAGGACACTGCTCTTATAGCAAATATGCTAATATATTATCGTTCTATTTTATTGTACACATATATACGCATGTATGAACATAAATCGATCCACAATAGTAAAACTTAAAATCTGCGTTTAATTGAATATTCTATTTACTTTAGTATTTAACAAATTAATCTATAAAGAGTTCCTAAAGTTTAAATTAGATCGTAAGTTATGCAGTTATTAAAAAAAAATTAGAAAAATATAATTAATATTTTTTTAATTATAAACGTATTTGCTGTTATTTGTATTGTTTAAAATAAGTAAAATACCATAGGTATACTATACGTACATAGAAATTTAAAGAATAAATTCATTTTACGAAGTGAATTTTCGTATTTAATTTCTAGATGACAATTTATTTAGAACAGAACAAATGTGTATGAATATATTTGAAGAAGAACATTTTCTTCCAGTAAATAATTACAATGATAATGTTCCCTACTATAGAACTCAATAATAAATTTAATAAACATCGAGATCATCATGTTTGAAAACTAATTTTTGGACCAAGCCGAGACGAGACTATCATACACATATTTGTTTTTATTTATATTATTTAGCTTCGTATCGAAATCACGGTGTAATTTATTAAAAACTCTAATTTGAACATGTTATTTTCAGAACTGGGCGCTGCGACATATTTTTTAGTTTTTTGTTTACGGGTTGACATGTTTCTATCTGCGAAATACCCAAAGAAGTCAATGAAATGCACAATTCTACAAAAAGATTTTGGAGTGGGTTTTCCTTGAATATTTAGTATGAGTGTGATTACAAGCTTGAGATCCAATTATAACCAAATTTTGCGTAATTTAAAAAAACTTAATGAAGTTTCTTCTTTTTCAGTGGTAAATTATTGATCTGTAGAGCGATGTGTTTCAACTTGACTAGTACTCCTGATGGATGCAGAAGATAAGTTAATTTGTTTATACTAACATAACAAATTGACTAATTTCAGAATTGTTCGGCTTTTCCATCACAAATTCACGCTGTTAGAGACAATCTGGGCAAAATCTTACATAATGCACTCATCGTAACAATTCGCCTGTTTCCGTAAATATTTTAAAATATTACTCTTTCAAGTATTTAGCCTCAAGAGCAACGACGACTGCGAATTGACGACATAATGTAAGCGATTAATGACATATGCATATGCTAAAATCTGTATAGTGCATCTCTTAAATTTCTGCCTAATCTCAACGATTTCAGTTGATATCCGTGGATTTTTTTAAATATTTTTCATTGCAAAATAGTACCATAATATCAGCTGGACATCGGCTTTGATGAAAGCAGTATTTTGATAGAGTTGCTATGCAAAATGTGGTGTTGCATTAGCATTAATCGCTTCTGAAAATGTTCCATCCAATTACATATCAATTTGTAGAAAGATCGTTTTGGTTATACACATATTTTTAACTAAAAAGGCTTTTAATCAAGTTGGTGTTGTAGGATAGAACATTTTCTTGGTTTGGTTAAAAAATGGGTTTAGGGCGAATATCTGCGAAGAGTGATGTTTGTGGATATTTGCGGATGCCTGAAGTGAGCGGGAACGGATTTTCCGTGGATTTGAAAAAAAAATTATATTTTTGCTTTGGTAAAATTCCAGTCACTCCTACATAAAAATAAAAAAAACAGATTTGATATGGAATCCTTTGCCACAGGTTACGTATTCGCTGAGCTTCATTTTTCATTATTGGAAATCATCTATTTGTCTTCCCGTAAAATGTTTCCGCCACCAACATGACATTATAGTTAAATTTGTTTATAAGAAACTTAGATGTTAACACCTGTTCTGAAGTTATTAAATGTACTGTTTGGTATTACGGCCGAGCACTATGTTTATGTTAGACATCATTATTCGGGAACACCACCAATTATCAATTGATGATAGATGACCAATTATCAATTGAGGACACTGCTCTTATAGCAAATATGCTAATATATCATCGTTCTATTTTATTGTACACATATATACGTGTCAAGATGGAATTATAAGAATGAACGTTAATAATAAATAAAAATACTAGGCGACAGTTAAAGTAATAAAATAATATTGCTCAACGGCTTTATTTAATGTAGCGTACAAAAATAGTTTTTCACCCGTTCTCGTTCACGTACGTTCTTCGACTGACGTGTCGTTCTCGAGCCCAATCTCACCACACTTGTCTGTCTATGTAGTTGTGGGGATATTCCCCGGTGGTGAAGCGGTGACAACTCGGCTTTCCTGACCATTCGGATCGTCCTCGATTCGGTCGGTTTCTGCATCATCTGGTGGGAGGACGCACCATTTTTTCATTTTGTCGGTGGCGTAAACGCCTGCGTACTGTCGCTGCTTTCTCGGAGCGCCTGGGATATCTTTAACTAGATATCGATCATTACCCAACAGTTTGGTAACGATATATGGGCCTTTGTATTTGGGCTGCAATTTGCGCGATTGCCCCGTACTGCTGGGCTCGTTTTCAACCATCACCAAATCGTCAACGCAGTAAAGCGTTGGTTTACGGTGTTGGTGATCATATCGTTTTTTCCATACTTCACGCTTTTGATTTATGTTTTCGGCAACCTCATTCCTGACGCCATCTAATGGGATGCTGGTATCCTGAATCTCGTGATGCAAATGAAGAATTATTTTATTCTTCAACGTATCTCTGGGTTTGAAGTCAAATTTCGTGAGGACTTCTCTTGGTCGTGGATGACGTCATTGTATTTAGCGTCCATTGAATGTTTGTTAACGATTCGTCCCATTTTCGTTCATTTACTGCAGCAGAAGATATTGCGGCAGTTATTGTTTTGTTGACACGATCGATCTGCCCATTGGCTCTAGGTGTCCGTACTGCTACCTTCACGTGTCTTATAATGTGATCCTGACAGAAAGATTCGAATGCTTTTGAGGAAAAAGCCGTCCCTCGGTCGGTTATAATGGTTTCTGGGGTACCCATATAACTGAAAACTTCGTCCAAGATTTTTATTACAGCTGCAGTATTCGTCGTTTTAACAGCACGCAGAATGACGAATTTACTGAAAGCATCCGATATCCCCAGCACATGAAAATTTCCACGGCTGCTTTTCGGAAACGGTCCCAGGTGATCAAAGTGTAGACACTTAAATGGAATAGATTCAATTAAATCGTAATGTAACTCACCTTCTGCCTTGCCACTTGGTTTTTTAAAGTAACAATATTCAACGCATGATTTTAAGTATTTTGTTACATAGTCTCGCATCTTGGGAAACCAGTACCATTTCCTCAATCGGTCAAGGGTTTTTTCCAGACCCAAATGTCCCGCCAAGTCGTGACATTCTCGTACAATTCTCCACCGTACCGCTTTTGGCACAACCCATCGTTTGGTGTCATCGATTTTTTTAAATAACCTATGTTGCTCGTAACAAAACTCTTTTGAAATATGTTTGTCTTTCTCCGGTGATTGTAGTTTTGCAATGATTTGTTGTAAATCTGGGTCCTGCATTTGCATCGTCAATAGCCAGTCTACCTGTGAAAGATCGATACTAAATATTTTCAGATGAGCCGTGTCTATTTGCGACTCCCGTTCTTCAGCTGGCTGCCGGCTCAGGGCGTCAACATGAGCCATCCGATTTCCACTTCTGTGCTCCAATGTGAAGTCAAAGTCCAGTAAACGAAGCCACCAACGAGCAATTCTTGGAATTAACTCTTTCTTCGTCATCGTAGTTTTTAACGATGCACAATCGGTGACTACTTTGAAGGTTTTTCCCAAAAGGTAATACTTAAACCTCTCCAATGACTCCACTATTGCCAAAGTTTCTAGCTCGTAGCTATGAAATTTCGCTTCTGACGCACTTGTGGTACGACTATAATAAGCAACCGGTTGTAGCCTACCATCATCTCGCTGCATTAGAATTCCGGCTAATCCTATGGCACTCGCATCCGTGTGGACCTCATGATTCGCGTTCATTTTATATGAGGTTAATAATGGCTTATTAACCAACGCCTTTTTCAGCTCGAGAAATCCTTTTTCTTGATCGTTGGTCCAGCAAAACTTTTCGTCCTTTTTCAATAGTTTCGTCAAAGGAGCGGCAATAATTGCGAAATCTTGCACAAACTTACGAAAATACCCGCAAAGACCCAAGAATTGTCTTGTTTCTTTAACATTAGTGGGTTGTTTAAAATTTGCAACAGCATTTGTTTTCAATTCTCCCGGAAAAATTCCATCTGGCAGTATCTGATGTCCTAAATAATTCACGTGTCGTTGTAAGAAAGAACATTTTTTTAAATTTAATGTTAATTTAAATTTTCTCAATGCGTTAAATGTTTTCTTTAATTTAGTCATCCCATCTGCCACCGTTTCGCTTCCGATTAAAATATCGTCCATATAGATTTGAATGTTTTCACCAATATCAGTTTTCAATTTCGCCATCAATTTCTGGAACTCAGTCGGCGCGTTCTTCAGTCCGAACGGCATTCGCTTAAATTCATACAAGCCGTTTGGCGTAATGAATGCCGTATATTTCCTGCATTCGTCCTTGATTGGAATCTGGTAATATCCATTATTTAGATCAAGTGAAGTGAAAAACTTGAACGACCCAGCTTTCTGCAACTCCTCTTCTATATTCGGTGTTGGATAAATTTCCTTTTTGGTGCAAGCATTCAATAATCGATAGTCTATACACAGTCGATCTTTCCCGTTCTTTTTTTCCACTAACAATGCTGGGCTAGCAAAATCAGATTTCGATGGAACAACAATATCGTTATCGAGTAGTTCTTGTACTGATTCGTTGATTCGTTCCAGTTTTGCGTATGGCACTCGAAAAGCCCTTTGCTGAATTGGATTAGCTGGCTCAAGTTTAATCTCCATCTCTGCCCGATCAGTCAATCCAATATTTTTAAGTTCTACAGGAAAGAGATCATTATATTCATTAACCAAATTCAAAATTAAACTTTTATCGTGATCATTTAATGATCCACATTCTAATTCGGTATCTTTAATCTCCTGCCTGTCCGACTTAAGTTTGTGATCCACTTTAACCGGTTGGTTCATGAAAATTTTTAAAGTACCGTTCTCCTTAATCATACCAACCCTGGGTGAGTCCAGCACGTCCCTGCCAATCAACACTGGCTCAGGCGAACAATTGTCGTTGACGATATACATTTGTGTTTGGATTTTTACGTCATCAATTTTGATTTCGACATTTATTTTTTCAGTCGCCACATACGTTCCCCCCAAAAATCCGGTGATTGATAATCGACACGGAATACGCTCGGTAGAAATGTGATTCGCATTATGTCGTCTTATTAATGTGCATGGGCTGCCACTGTCGATCTGACCAACCAATTCATAATCACTGATATATATTAATTTGTGGTATATTGTTGGCAATTGTCGACAATTCATCACCCCCACATACGCTTGTCCAGGACATTCAACTGGTTCACCCTTGCGATGAACTTTATTACATTTCGTGCACCGCGGTCTACGTGATGGCTCGGGACAATCCCTAGCAAAATGTCCCGATTTGTAGCAATTATAGCAATCGGTTTTATTGATATTATTTTTCTTCGGTTTTTGCTCTATGTGTTCGATTTTTATTTTATCTGGAACTGGTTGTGTTGTGGCTGCTGGTTTCGGTTTATTATCTCGATTAGATGATTTTCGGATACTCAGGCACCATTGCACTCGGTCTCTCAAGTCGCTTAAACGTTCAATTCTCTGGCCCTGGAATGCCGAATACAACTCCTCATCACGCATGCCCAGAATAAAATATTTGATGATCGCATTTTCGTTTACACGACCCCTTAAACCAATTCTTGCCATTTCGTCAACGTATTCTAACATTGATTCGTTCGCCCTACGTTTCCGGTTCATCATCGCCATATGGACATCGGCATCGTTCATTACAGGAGTAAATTTGTCTCTGAATTGTTGTGCAAATTCACTCCAGTTCGTACATAAATCTTCCAGTCGTTCATACCATAATCTAGCATTACCCTTCAGCTTTGGCCCAATCGATATTAAAACGAGTGAATCTGCCCATCTATAAAAAATTTTTAATTTTTCCACCCTCCGAATCCACTCTGATGCGGTCAACCCTTTTTCGTCGTTTGGGTTAAAGTCCGGCAGTATATCCATAATTTCCCTCGGTGTAAAATGGATATTATGAAAATTTACCTGACTATTAGGTCTACCAACCACCGTGGATGAAATTATTGACGATTTTCATCATCGTCAGCATTTAATCCGCGTTCTGCTGTTCTATAGTTGTCATCATTATCATCTGGCAACAATGTTGCGGTACGATTACCCGACACATGATGCACCATTCTTGAAACTAACTCAGATTTTTTCCCTTTAATGCCGAGTCCAGCTTCTCTTAATTTAATTTGAAGCTGTTTGACTGTTTACGACTGATATTTCATTCGCAGCGATTTTAGTGTTAGTTCTGTGGCTTTTGGCGACGCGGCTGCGGCTGATATGGCGCCCGCCTCACCCGAAATACTATCAGAGTCTCTCACCCATACATCAGTAAGTGACATTTTCGTTCGTTGTCGTTTCGTTCTTACGTACACAAAGTTTTTTTTTTTTTAAAAAAAATAGCCGCGCACAAAATCTCTCTTTATTTCCCTTTTTCTTGTCGCTCACTCACGCGCATATGAAATTCACCACACACAACACACATAAGCAACAAAATTATACTGTTTGTGTGCCAACGTCAATATATGTGAGTGTTAGGTGTAGTGAGCAGCACAAACGTAACGGGATACTGAAATGATTTTGCTACGACGAAATACCGGCAATCGTATGCAATTTACACTCTCGCTTAATTATTTTACTTCGATCCCACTTCTGATTTGTCAAGATGGAATTATAAGAATGAACGTTAATAATAAATAAAAATACTAGGCGACAGTTAAAGTAATAAAATAATATTGCTCAACGGCTTTATTTAATGTAGCGTACAAAAATAGTTTTTCACCCGTTCTCGTTCACGTACGTTCTTCGACTGACGTGTCGTTCTCGAGCCCAATCTCACCACACTTGTCTGTCTATGTAGTTGTGGGGATATTCCCCGGTGGTGAAGCGGTGACATACGCATGTATGAACATAAATCGATTCACAATAGTAAAACTTAAAATCTGCGTTTAATTGAATATTCTAGTTACTTTAGTATTTAACAAATTAATCTAAAAAGAATTCCTAAAGTTTAAATTAGATAGTAAGTTATGCAGTTATTGAAGAAAAATAATAAAAATATAATTAATATTTTTTAATTATAAACGTATTTGCTGTAATTTGTATTGTTTAAAATAAGTAAAATACCATAGGTACACTAGACGTACATAGAAATTTAAAGAATAAATTCATTTTACGAAGTGAATTTTCGTATTTAATTTCTAGATGACAATTTATTTAGAACAGAACAAATGTGTATGAATATATTTGAAGAAGAACATTTTCTTCCAGTAAATAGTTACAATGATAATGCTTCCCTACTATAGAACTCAATAATAAATTTAATAAACATCGAGATCATCATGTTTGAAAACTAATTTTTGGACCAAGCCGAGACGAGACTATCATACACATATTTGTTTTTATTTATATTATTTAGCTTCGTATCGAAATCACGGTGTAATTTATTAAAAACTCTAATTTGAACATGTTATTTTCAGAACTGGGCGCTGCGACATATTTTTTAGTTTTTTGTTTACGGGTTGACATGTTTCTATCTGCGAAATACCCAAAGAAGTCAATGAAATGCACAATTCTACAAAAAGATTTTGGAGTGGGTTTTCCTTGAATATTTAGTATGAGTGTGATTACAAGCTTGAGATCCAATTATAACCAAATTTTGCGTAATTTAAAAAAACTTAATAAAGTTTCTTCTTTTTCAGTGGTAAATTATTGATCTGTAGAGCGATGTGTTTCAACTTGACTAGTACTCCTGATGGATGCAGAAGATAAGTTAATTTGTTTATACTAACATAACAAATTGACTAATTTCAGAATTTTTCGGCTTTTCCATCACAAATTCACGCTGTTAGAGACAATCTGGGCAAAAGCTTACATAATGCACTCATCGTAACAATTCGCCTGTTTCCGTAAATATTTTAAAATATTACTCTTTCAAGTATTTAGCCTCAAGAGCAACGACGACTGCGAATTGACGACATAATGTAAGCGATTAATGACATATGCATATGCTAAAATCTGCATAGTGCATCTCTTAAATTTCTGCCTAATCTCAACGATTTCAGTTGATATCCGTGGATTTTTTTAAATATTTTTCATTGCAAAATAGTACCATAATATCAGCTGGACATCGGCTTTGATGAAAGCAGTATTTTGATAGAGTTTCTATGCAAAATGTGGTGTTGCATTAGCATTAATCGCTTCTGAAAATGTTCCATCCAATTACATGTCAATTTGTAGTAAGATCGTTTTGGTTATACACATATTTTTAACTAAAAAGGCTTTTAATCAAGTTGGTGTTGTAGGATAGAATATTTTCTTGGTTTGGTTAAAAAATGGGTTGGGGGCAAATATCTGCGGAGAGTGATGTTTGTGGATATTTGCGGATGCCTGAAGTGAGCGGGAACGGATTTTCCGTGGATTTGAAAAAAAAAAATTATATTTTTGCTTTGGTAAAATTCCAGTCACTCCTACATAAAAATAAAAAAACAGATTTGATATGGAATCCTTTGCCACAGGTCACGTATTCGCTGAGCTTCATTTCTCATTATTGGAAATCATCTATTTGTCTTCCCGTAAAATGTTTCCGCCACCAACATGACATTATAGTTAAATTTGTTTATAAGAAACTTAGATGTTAACACCTGTTCTGAAG
This sequence comes from Atherix ibis, assembly GCA_958298945.1. NCBI lineage: Eukaryota > Metazoa > Arthropoda > Insecta > Diptera > Athericidae > Atherix > Atherix ibis. The sequence goes on along the minus strand of OY282607.1, from coordinate 116,365 downwards.
TTATTAAATGTACTGTTTGGTATTACGGCCGAGCACTATGTTTATGTTAGACATCATTATTCGGGAACACCACCAATTATCAATTGATGATAGATGACCAATTATCAATTGAGGACACTGCTCTTATAGCAAATATGCTAATATATCATCGTTCTATTTTATTGTACACATATATACGCTTGTATGAACATAAATCGATCCACAATAGTAAAACTTAAAATCTGCGTTTAATTGAATATTCTAGTTACTTTAGTATTTAACAAATTAATCTAAAAAGAATTCCTAAAGTTTAAATTAGATAGTAAGTTATGCAGTTATTGAAGAAAAATAATAAAAATATAATTAATATTTTTTAGTTATAAAAGTATTTGCTGTAATTTGTATTGTTTAAAATAAGTAAAATACCATAGGTACACTAGACGTACATAGAAATTTAAAGAATAAATTCATTTTACGAAGTGAATTTTCGTATTTAATTTCTAGATGACAATTTATTTAGAACAGAACAAATGTGTATGAATATATTTGAAGAAGAACATTTTCTTCCAGTAAATAGTTACAATGATAATGCTTCCCTACTATAGAACTCAATAATAAATTTAATAAACATCGAGATCATCATGTTTGAAAACTAATTTTTTGACCAAGCCGAGACGAGACTATCATACACATATTCGTTTTTATTTATATTATTTAGCTTCGTATCGAAATCACGGTGTAATTTATTAAAAACTCTAATTTGAACATGTTATTTTCAGAACTGGGCGCTGCGACATATTTTTTAGTTTTTTGTTTACGGGTTGACATGTTTCTATCTGCGAAATACCCAAAGAAGTCAATGAAATGCACAATTCTAAAAAAGATTTTGGAGTGGGTTTTCCTTGAATATTTAGTATGAGTGTGATTACAAGCTTGAGATCCAATTATAACCAAATTTTGCGTAATTTAAAAAAACTTAATGAAGTTTCTTCTTTTTCAGTGGTAAATTATTGATCTGTAGAGCGATGTGTTTCAACTTGAGTAGTACTCCTGATGGATGCAGAAGATAAGTTAATTTGTTTATACTAACATAACAAATTGATTAATTTCAGAATTTTTCGGCTTTTCCATCACAAATTCACGCTGCTAGAGACAATCTGGGCAAAAGCTTACATAATGCACTCATCGTAACAATTCGCCTGTTTCCGTAAATAATTTAAAATATTACTCTTTCAAGTATTTAGCCTCAAGAGCAACGACGACTGCGAATTGACGACATAATGTAAGCGATTAATGACATATGCATATGCTAAAATCTGCATAGTGCATCTCTTAAATTTCTGCCTAAACTCAACGATATCACTTGATATCCATTGCAAAATAGTACCATAATATCAGCTGGACATCGGCTTTGATGAAAGCAGTATTTTGATAGAGTTGCTATGCAAAATGTGGTGTTGCATTAGCATTAATCGCTTCTGAAAATGTTCCATCCAATTACATGTCAATTTGTAGAAAGATCGTTTTGGTTATACACATATTTTTAACTAAAAAGGCTTTTAATCAAGTTGGTGTTGTAGGATAGAACATTTTCTTGGTTTGGTTAAAAAATGGGTTTAGGGCAAATATCTGCGAAGAGTGATGTTTGTGGATATTTGCGGATGCCTGAAGTGAGCGGGAACGGATTTTCCGTGGATTTGAAAAAAAATTATATTTTCGCTTTGGTAAAATTCCAGTCACTCCTACATAAAAATAAAAAAAACAGATTTGATATGGAATCCTTTGCCACAGGTCACGTATTCGCTGAGCTTCATTTTTCATTATTGGAAATCATTAGTTACAGTTCACTTTATTGCATAACATTATTAATTTTACATTTGTCCAATACAATCTTAAAACTATTTTTCCTTAAGAATATTTAATCCTAGCTCAAATATTTGTCTTTATTGTTCTTAGCGTTCTGCTAACATTGAATAAATTCCTACTATTATATGAATAAGATTTTAATTTACTTAATTTGACTTTTTTTTTTTTTAAACATGCTTACATCCTATAACCTAACCTTAAAACTTAATTCTACTCTTATAAACTAACATGCAATTTTTACAATTATTCCTAAAAACTATTCTTAAAACTACAATGATGTCCAGATATCCTTCGGTGCGTCCGACCTTGTGTGATGTAGTTGCTACCCACGATGTTGTCCTTTTGGCTTCTTCTTGTACATCTGGAGGCGTTGCTCCAGAGCTTCTTCTGTGTCCTTCACTAGAAGTAGCGGTGACAGGTACTTGTTGTTCCTCAAGGTTTCCAGTAAGTTGCCGTTCGTCAACTGCCTTATTTCCCTGTTTGGATGATGGGCTAATGACTTCACCCATTTGTGCATTATCCCCATTTGCCATACTACAAATGGGGTAACGTCTGCCTCCCGGTACAACCTGTCATTTGAAATAAACTTTTTTGTATGGATAGATCTTCCGAGCCCTGTGGCTTTTCGTAAGATCTTCCTTTCCAATCTGTGCAGTTCAGTTGCTACCGTTGGGGAAATAGATAACCAGGTGGGGAAGCCGTAGCATAGGTACGCTCTTATAAATTGCTTATAAATAATAAGCTTGACGTCCTTGCGTAGGATTTCTGAGCGATACATTCTCAGAAGCCTGCAAAATATGCCGTTGGCTTTTTTAATTTTATCCCTGACAAAGGAGTTGAATTTGAGGTTCTTGTTGAAATTCAAGCCTAGATACTTAAGATTCTCTACGCGCCACATTAACGTGTTATCCTTATCGCCAGACCCGCAGTCTATGAATTTCTTCTTCGTGATGCACAAGCACTCAGACTTTGGAATGTTTACTTGAAGACCCCATTCCTTATAGTATTCTGTCAGTTTATTGACAGATACTTTCATAGCTTCCTATGCTACATTAGGTCGCATTGATGCACTGTAGACTAGGGTATCGTCGGCGTATAATACCATATGAGTATTTCCGCTTAATTGAACCTTACATATACCTGCAATGTAAAGGTTGTATAGCTTAGGACCAATTAATGAGCCTTGGGGTATGCCTGACAATACGTCGAAGAACCGTGAGTAAACGTCTCCGCATTTTAGTCTGGCTTTTCTAAAAGCTAGAAAACTAATTATCAGATTAACCAGATATTTTGGAAAATTCATTTTAATTAGTTTAAATATGATACCCAAGTGCGGTATGCTATCGAATGCCTTTTCGATATCTAGCGAACAGAGCCATGTAGAACGGTTTTTAATTCGTTCCAGTATAACGTCTGTGTGTACCTTTAAAAGTGCGTGCTGTGTAGAGTGGCCTTCACGAAACCCATATTGGAATTCTGGAATTATGTTTTCTTCCTCGATGAAGAGATTAAGCCTGTCTAGGATAAACCTTTCAAATAATTTTCCCACATTGGAAAGGAGTGATATTGGCCGGTAGTCTGCTTCCGTGTAGGAGTGCTGTTTCTTTTGGATGGTTACGATATCTGCCGATTTCCATATTGTAGGGAAGTACCCATTGTTAATGCAGTTATTGCAAATGAGTGTTAGCAATGTTATTCCTTCTTCTGGAAGGCATTTCATTACTAGACTGGGTATACCATCCGGACCATGGGATTTTTTCCTAGATGACCTCTCAATGTAAGATTTGATGTCGCTTTTTGCAATGAAACAATGTTTTACCTTTGTCGGATTCGTGCTTGGATTATCCGATGAAAAGTAGGTTATTGGTGCCGAAGAGCTCTCCTCGTTCCTATATCCTGCTTTGCGTTTGAATTCCTCTACGGTATCTTGCACGATCGGTTTATTACCGAAAGTATTATGGCTGCCATAAAGTTTGGAATAGTAATTTGCGAACATTTCGCTTTTGATTTTATTATCCGTGATAATTCTATTCCCCTTCTTCAGACCTGGGCTGCCTTTTGTTCTATCGCTCATTAATTGCTTAATTTTGGAATAAGCATATGGACCGGGCTCTATGTAACGTAAAGTACGTTTGAATGCCTCGTTCCATTGGTCATTAAGTCTGGCAGTTATTTCTTGCTTAAGGCTTTCAATTTGAATTTTGATCGCCTTGAAATAATTTTCGTCCCTACTCGGATTATTGTATGCCCTGTAGAGTGCTTTATTTAAATTATTTTTCCGTTTTAACAACTGCTTAGTGTGTGGATCGATGATCTCTGGTATTCGCTTCCATTGAGGACACTAAGGATTCGTTAAAGGAACTAATTAAGTTATCTATATGATAACAAGAAAGGTTCTGATAGGCCGGCTTTTTGAGAAGTTTTAGTCTTTCTTTAAGGTCTTTCTTGAACTTTTTCCAGCTCGTGTCTTTAAAAGATCTAAAGATTCTCTTTGATCCTAGATTGGATCGTTGCCTTATAGGTGTTACTATTTCTAAGTATACTGGAAAGTGGTCAGAAAAAAGTGGTAGCGTGGTACAAAGCTTCACCGGTAACAGAGAGCTCGATACTAGAAAAAAATCGATAATAGAGCCCGCAGCTTCAAATGTGGGTTGGTCTGGTGCGATAATATTGCCACGGAATTCATTATTCGCATTTATGCAGTCTACGAGAGCCTTACCGTTTAGGTTATTTTTAATGTTTCCCCATTGCAGATGCCATGCATTAAAATCCCCTCCTATAATGAAGTGATCAAATGTGTTGCACTTCTTCAAAAACTCCACTGTTTGCTTGCGGTATTTGTAGGCATTGTGCGCAAAATACGTTGATACGATTAATAACTCTTTGTTATCAATCGTACAGGCAATCGCCGTATTTTCAATACCTGAAAATTCTGGTAAAAGAACCTCTGAGAAAATTATATCTTCTCTAATAACGATTGCCGTTCGTTCGTTATTACCATTAATTACGTTGAATCCTTTAAATCTGAGGCACTTGTCAGCCTGTATGTTGATTTCTTGGATTAACGCAATGTCTGGAGAATATTCGCTTAAGAAGTCACGAAAAAACGTTCTCTTAATTTGACTCCGACTCGAATTTACATTGACAGTTACTACTTTTAATTTACCTATACCCATGTTAGTAATTGCTCGACTAATTTCATTTTCCTCTTAAACTCGTCTTTCTCATTTAAGATAGGCTGAATTGCTTTGAGTTTTTGGAAAAGCACGTCTAGAGGCATTCCAAAGGTATCTTCGATACCTTTTTGCAATGGTTCAGCGCCCTTTTCATGCTGAGTCTTAGTCACTGCAATTGACGTCGTCTGGGTCAAGATGGAACAAGAATGAACGTTAATAATAATAACAATACTAGGCGACAGTTAAAGTAATAAAATAATATTGCTCAACGGCTTTATTTAATGTAGCGTACAAAAATAGTTTTTCACCCGTTCTCGCTCACGTACGTTCTTCGACTGACGTGTCGTTCTCGAGCCCAATCTCACCACACTTGTCTGTCTATGTAGTTGTAGGGGTATTCCCCGGTGGTGAATCGGTGACATTTGTATTGTTTAAAATAAGTAAAATACCATAGGTATACTAGACGTACATAGAAATTTAAAGAATAAATTCATTTTACGAAGTGAATTTTCGTATTTAATTTCTAGATGACAATTTATTTAGAACAGAACAAATGTGTATGAATATATTTGAAGAAGAACATTTTCTTCCAGTAAATAGTTACAATGATAATGCTTCCCTACTATAGAACTCAATAATAAATTTAATAAACATCGAGATCATCATGTTTGAAAACTAATTTTTTGACCAAGCCGAGACGAGACTATCATACACATATTCGTTTTTATTTATATTATTTAGCTTCGTATCGAAATCACGGTGTAATTTATTAAAAACTCTAATTTGAACATGTTATTTTCAGAACGGGGCGCTGCGACATATTTTTTAGTTTTTTGTTTACGGGTGGACATGTTTCTATCTGCGAAATACCCAAAAAAGTCAATGAAATGCACAATTCTAAAAAAGATTTTGGAGTGGGTTTTCCTTGAATATTTTTATGAGTGTGATTACAAGCTTGAGATCCAATTATAACCAAATTTTGCGTAATTTAAAAAAACTAAATGAAGTTTCTTCTTTTTCAGTGGTAAATTATTGATCTGTAGAGCGATGTGTTTCAACTTGAGTAGTACTCCTGATGGATGCAGAAGATAAGTTAATTTGTTTATACTAACATAACAAATTGATTAATTTCAGAATTTTTCGGCTTTCCATCACAAATTCACGCTGCTAGAGACAATCTGGGCAAAAGCTTACATAATGCACTCATCGTAACAATTCGCCTGTTTCCGTAAATATTTTAAAATATTACTCTTTCAAGTATTTAGCCTCAAGAGCAACGACGACTGCGAATTGACGACATAATGTAAGCGATTAATGACATATGCATATGCTAAAATCTGCATAGTGCATCTCTTAAATTTCTACCTAATCTCAACGATTTCAGTTGATATCCGTGGATTTTTTTAAATATTTTTCATTGCAAAATAATACCATAACATCAGCTGGACATTGGCTTTAATGAAAGCAGTATTTTGATAGAGTTTCTATGCAAAATGTGGTGTTGCATTAGCATTAATCGCTTCTGAAAATGTTCCATCCAAGTACATGCCAATTTGTAGAAAGATCGTTATGGTTATACACATATTTTTAACTAAAAAGGCTTTTAATCAAGTTGGTGTTGTAGGATAGAACATTTTCTTGGTTTGGTTAAAAATGGTGTTGAGCGGGAACGGATTTTCCGTGGATTTGAAAAAAAAATTATATTTTTGCTTTGGTAAAATTCCAGTCACTCCTACATAAAAATAAAAAAAACAGATTTGATATGGAATCCTTTGCCACAGGTCACGTATTCGCTGAGCTTCATTTTTCATTATTGGAAATCATCTATTTGTCTTCCCGTAAAATGTTTCCGCCACCAACATGACATTATAGTTAAATTTGTTTATAAGAAACTTAGATGTTAACACCTGTTCTGAAGTTATTAAATGTACTGTTTGGTATTACGGCCGAGCACTATGTTTATGTTAAACAACATTATTAGGGAACACCACCAATTATCAATTGATGATAGATGACCAATTATCAATTGAGGACACTGCTCTTATAGCAAATATGCTAATATATCATCGTTCTATTTTATTGTACACATATATACGTGTCAAGATGGAATTATAAGAATGAACGTTAATAATAAATAAAAATACTAGGCGACAGTTAAAGTAATAAAATAATATTGCTCAACGGCTTTATTTAATGTAGCGTACAAAAATAGTTTTTCACCCGTTCTCGTTCACGTACGTTCTTCGACTGACGTGTCGTTCTCGAGCCCAATCTCACCACACTTGTCTGTCTATGTAGTTGTGGGGATATTCCCCGGTGGTGAAGCGGTGACAACTCGGCTTTCCTGACCATTCGGATCGTCCTCGATTCGGTCGGTTTCGGCATCATCTGGTGGGAGGACGCACCATTTTTTCATTTTGTCGGTGGCGTAAACGCCTGCGTACTGTCGCTGCTTTCTCGGAGCGCCTGGGATATCTTTAACTAGATATCGATCATTACCCAACAGTTTGGTAACGATATATGGGCCTTTGTATTTGGGCTGCAATTTGCGCGATTGCCCCGTACTGCTGGGCTCGTTTTCAACCATCACCAAATCGTCAACGCAGTAAAGCGTTGGTTTACGGTGTTGGTGATCATATCGTTTTTTCCATACTTCACGCTTTTGATTTATGTTTTCGGCAACCTCATTCCTGACGCCATCTAATGGGATGCTGGTATCCTGAATCTCGTGATGCAAATGAAGAATTATTTTATTCTTCAACGTATCTCTGGGTTTGAAGTCAAATATAATTTCGTGAGGACTTCTCTTGGTCGTGGATAACGTCATTGTATTTAGCGTCCATTGAATGTTTGTTAACGATTCGTCCCATTTTCGTTCATTTACTGCAGCAGAAGATATTGCGGCAGTTATTGTTTTGTTGACACGCTCGATCTGCCCATTGGCTCTAGGTGTCCGTACTGCTACCTTCACGTGTCTTATAATGTGATCCTGACAGAAAGATTCGAATGCTTTTGAGGAAAAAGCCGTCCCTCGGTCGGTTATAATGGTTTCTGGGGTACCCATATAACTGAAAACTTCGTCCAAGATTTTTATTACAGCTGCAGTATTCGTCGTTTTAACAGCACGCAGAATGACGAATTTACTGAAAGCATCCGATATCCCCAGCACATGAAAATTTCCACGGCTGCTTTTCGGAAACGGTCCCAGGTGATCCAAGTGTAGACACTTAAATGGAATAGGTTCAATTAAATCGTAATGTAACTCACCTTCTGCCTTGCCACTTGGTTTTTTAAAGTAACAACATTCAACGCATGATTTTAAGTATTTTGTTACATAGTCGCGCATCTTGGGAAACCAGTACCATTTCCTCAATCGGTCAAGGGTTTTTTCCAGACCCAAATGTCCCGCCAAGTCGTGACATTCTCGTACAATTCTCCACCGTACCGCTTTTGGCACAACCCATCGTTTGGTGTCATCGATTTTTTTAAATAACCTATGTTGCTCGTAACAAAACTCTTTTGAAATATGTTTGTCTTTCTCTGGTGATTGTAGTTTTGCAATGATTTGTTGTAAATCTGGGTCCTGCATTTGCATCGTCAATAGCCAGTCTACCTGTGAAAGATCGATACTAAATATTTTCAGATGAGCCGTGTCTATTTGCGACTCCCGTTCTTCAGCTGGCTGCCGGCTCAGGGCGTCAACATGAGCCATCCGATTTCCACTTCTGTGCTCCAATTTGAAGTCAAAGTCCAGTAAACGAAGCCACCAACGAGCAATTCTTGGAATTAACTCTTTCTTCGTCATCGTAGTTTTTAACGATGCACAATCGGTGACTACTTTGAAGGTTTTTCCCAAAAGGTAATACTTAAACCTCTCCAATGACTCCACTATTGCCAAAGTTTCTAGCTCGTAGCTATGAAATTTCGCTTCTGACGCACTTGTGGTACGACTATAATAAGCAACCGGTTGTAGCCTACCATCATCTCGCTGCATTAGAATTCCGGCTAATCCTATGGCACTCGCATCCGTGTGGACCTCATGATTCGCGTTCATTTTATATGAGGTTAATAATGGCTTATTAACCAACGCCTTTTTCAGCTCGAGAAATCCTTTTTCTTGATCGTTGGTCCAGCAAAACTTTTCGTCCTTTTTCAATAGTTTCGTCAAAGGAGCGGCAATAATTGCGAAATCTTGCACAAACTTACGAAAATACCCGCAAAGACCCAAGAATTGTCTTGTTTCTTTAACATTAGTGGGTTGGTTAAAATTTGCAACAGCATTCGTTTTCAATTCTCCCGGAAAAATTCCATCTGGCAGTATCTGATGTCCTAAATAATTCACGTGTCGTTGTAAGAAAGAACATTTTTTTAAATTTAATGTTAATTTAAATTTTCTCAATGCGTTAAATGTTTTCTTTAATTTAGTCATCCCATCTGCCACCGTTTCGCTTCCGATTAAAATATCGTCCATATAGATTTGAATGTTTTCACCAATATCAGTTTTCAATTTCGCCATCAATTTCTGGAACTCAGTCGGCGCGTTCTTGAGTCCGAACCGCATTCGCTTAAATTCATACAAGCCGTTTGGCGTAATGAATGTCGTATATTTCCTGCATTCGTCCTTGATTGGAATCTGGTAATATCCATTATTTAGATCAAGTGAAGTGAAAAACTTGAACGACCCAGCCTTCTGCAACTCCTCTTCTATAATTGGTGTTGGATAAATTTCTTTTTTGGTGCAAGCATTCAATAATCGATAGTCTATACACAGTCGATCTTTCCCGTTCTTTTTTTCCACTAACAATGCTGGGCTAGCAAAATCAGATTTCGATGGAACAACAATATCGTTATCGAGTAGTTCTTGTACTGATTCGTTGATTCGTTCCAGTTTTGCGTATGGCACTCGAAAAGCCCTTTGCTGAATTGGATTAGCTGGCTCAAGTTTAATCTCCATCTCTGCCCGATCAGTCAATCCAATATTTTTAAGTTCTACAGGAAAGAGATCATTATATTCATTAACCAAATTCAAAATTAAACTTTTATCGTGATCATTTAATGATCCACATTCTAATTCGGTATCTTTAATCTCCTGCCTGTCCGACTTAAGTTTGTGATCCACTTTAACCGGTTGGTTCATGAAAATTTTTAAAGTACCGTTCTCCTTAATCATACCAACCCTGGGTGAGTCCAGCACGTCCCTGCCAATCAACACTGGCTCAGGCGAACAATTGTCGTTGACGATATACATTTGTGTTTGGATTTTTACGTCATCAATTTTGATTTCGACATTTATTTTTTCAGTCGCCACATACGTTCCCCCCAAAAATCCGCTGATTGATAATCGACACGGAATACGCTCGGTAGAAATGTGATTCGCATTATGTCGTCTTATTAATGTGCATGGGCTGCCACTGTCGATCTGACCAACCAATTCATAATCACCGATATATATAAATTTGTGGTATATTGTTGGCAATTGTCGACAATTCATCACCCCCACATGCGCTTGTCCAGGACATTCAACTGGTTCACCCTTGCGATGAACTTTATTACATTTCGTGCACCGCGGTCTACGTGATGGCTCGGGACAATCCCTAGCAAAATGTCCCGATTTGTAGCAATTATAGCAATCGGTTTTATTGATATTATTTTTCTTCGGTTTTTGCTCTATGTGTTCGATTTTTATTTTATCTGGAACTGGTTGTGTTGTGGCTGCTGGTTTCGGTTTATTATCTCGATTAGATGATTTTCGGATACTCAGGCACCATTGCACTCGGTCTCTCAAGTCGCTTAAACGTTCAATTCTCTGGCCCTGGAATGCCGAATACAACTCCTCATCACGCATGCCCAGAATAAAATATTTGATGATCGCATTTTCGTTTACACGACCCCTTAAACCAATTCTTGCCATTTCGTCAACGTATTCTAACATTGATTCGTTCGCCCTACGTTTCCGGTTCATCATCGCCATATGGACATCGGCATCGTTCATTACAGGAGTAAATTTGTCTCTGAATTGTTGTGCAAATTCACTCCAGTTCGTACATAAATCTTCCAGTCGTTCATACCATAATCTAGCATTACCCCTTAGCTTTGGCCCAATCGATATTAAAACGAGTGAATCTGCCCATATATAAAATTTTTTTAATTTTTCCACCCTCCGAATCCACTCCGATGCGGTCAACCCTTTTTCGTTGTCCGGCAGTATATCCATAATTTCCCTCGGTGTAAAATGGATATTATGAAAATTTACCTGACTATTAGGTCTACCAACCACCGTGGATGAAATTATTGGAATTTCATGTAAACTATTTTCATCATCGTCAGCATTTAATCCGCGTTCTGCTGTTCTATAGTTGTCATCATTATCATCTGGCAACAATGTTGCGGTACGATTACCCGACACATGATGCACCATTCTTGAAACTAACTCAGATTTTTTCCCTTTAATGCCGAGTCCAGCTTCTCTTAATTTAATTTGAAGCTGTTTGACTGTATACGACTGATATTTCATTCGGAGCGATTTTAGTGTTAGTTCTGTGGCTTTTGGCGACGCGGCTGCGGCTGATACGGCGCCCGCCTCACCCGAAATATTATCAGAGTCTCTCACCCATACATCAGTAAGTGACATTTTCGTTCGTTGTCGTTTCGTTCTTACGTACACAAAGTTTTTTTTTTTTTTAAAAAATAGCCGCGCACAAAATCTCCCTTTATTTCCCCTTTTCTTGTCGCTCACTCACGCGCATATGAAATTCACCACACACAACACACATAAGCAACAAAATTATACTGTTTGTGTGCCAACGTCAATATATGTGTGTTAGGTGTAGTGAGCAGCACAGACGTAACGGGATACTGAAATGATTTTGCTACGACGAAATACCGGCAATCGTATGCAATTTACACTCTCGCTTAATTATTTTACTTCGATCCCACTTCTGATTTGTCAAGATGGAATTATAAGAATGAACGTTAATAATAAATAAAAATACTAGGCGACAGTTAAAGTAATAAAATAATATTGCTCAACGGCTTTATTTAATGTAGCGTACAAAAATAGTTTTTCACCCGTTCTCGTTCACATACGTTCTTCGACTGACGTGTCGTTCTCGAGCCCAATCTCACCACACTTGTCTGTCTATGTAGTTGTGGGGATATTCCCCGGTGGTGAAGCGGTGACATACGCATGTATGAACATAAATCGATTCACAATAGTAAAACTTAAAATCTGCGTTTAATTGAATATTCTAGTTACTTTAGTATTTAACAAATTAATCTAAAAAGAATTCCTAAAGTTTAAATTAGATAGTAAGTTATGCAGTTATTGAAGAAAAATAATAAAAATATAATTAATATTTTTTAGTTATAAAAGTATTTGCTGTAATTTGTATTGTTTAAAATAAGTAAAATACCATAGGTACACTAGACGTACATAGAAATTTAAAGAATAAATTCATTTTACGAAGTGAATTTTCGTATTTAATTTCTAGATGACAATTTATTTAGAACAGAACAAATGTGTATGAATATATTTGAAGAAGAACATTTTCTTCCAGTAAATAGTTACAATGATAATGCTTCCCTACTATAGAACTCAATAATAAATTTAATAAACATCGAGATCATCATGTTTGAAAACTAATTTTTTGACCAAGCCGAGACGAGACTATCATACACATATTCGTTTTTATTTATATTATTTAGCTTCGTATCGAAATCACGGTGTAATTTATTAAAAACTCTAATTTGAACATGTTACTCGTATTTTCAGAACTGGGCGCTGCGACATATTTTTTAGTTTTTTGTTTACGGGTTGACATGTTTCTATCTGCGAAATACCCAAAGAAGTCAATGAAATGCACAATTCTAAAAAAGATTTTGGAGTGGGTTTTCCTTGAATATTTAGTATGAGTGTGATTACAAGCTTGAGATCCAATTATAACCAAATTTTGCGTAATTTAAAAAAAACTAAATGAAGTTTCTTCTTTTTCAGTGGTAAATTATTGATCTGTAGAGCGATGTGTTTCAACTTGAGTAGTACTCCTGATTGATGCAGAAGATAAGTTAATTTGTTTATACTAACATAACAAATTGATTAATTTCAGAATTTTTCGGCTTTTCCATCACAAATTCACACTGCTAGAGACAAACTGGGCAAAAGCTTACATAAGCACTCATCGTAACAATTCGCCTGTTTCCGTAAATATTTTAAAATATTACTCTTTCAAGTATTTAGCCTCAAGAGTAACGACGACTGCGAATTGACGACATAATGTAAGCGATTAATGACATATGCATATGCTAAAATCTGCATAGTGCATCTCTTAAATTTCTGCCTAATCTCAACGATTTCAGTTGATATCCGTGGATTTTTTTAAATATTTTTCATTGCAAAATAGTACCATAATATCAGCTGGACATCGGCTTTGATGAAAGCAGTATTTTGATAGAGTTGCTATGCAAAATGTGGTGTTGCATTAGCATTAATCGCTTCTGAAAATGTTCCATCCAATTACATGTCAATTTGTAGAAAGATCGTTTTGGTTATACACATATTTTTAACTAAAAAGGCTTTTAATCAAGTTGGTGTTGTAGGATAGAACATTTTCTTGGTTTGGTTAAAAAATGGGTTGGGGGCAAATATCTGCGAAGAGTGATGTTTGTGGATATTTGCGGATGCCTGAAGTGAGCGGGAACGGATTTTCCGTGGATTTGAAAAAAAAATTATATTTTCGCTTTGGTAAAATTCCAGTCACTCCTACATAAAAATAAAAAAAACAGATTTGATATGGAATCCTTTGCCACAGGTCACGTATTCGCTGAGCTTCATTTTTCATTATTGGAAATCAAGTTCAAGTTCAAGTTCACTTTATTGCATAACATTATTAATTTTACATTTGTCCAATACAATCTTAAAACTATTTTTCCTTAAGAATATTTAATCCTAGCTCAAATATTTGTCTTTATTGTTCTTAGCGTTCTGCTAACATTGAATAAATTCCTACTATTATATAAATAAGATTTTAATTTACTTAATTTGACTTTTTTTTTTTTTTAAACATGCTTACATCCTATAACCTAACCTTAAAACTTAATTCTACTCTTATAAACTAACATGCAATTTTTACAATTATTCCTAAAAACTATTCTTAAAACTACAATGATGTCCAGATATCCTTCGGTGCGTCCGACCTTGTGTGATGTAGTTGCTACCCACGATGTTGTCCTTTTGGCTTCTTCTTGTATATCTGGAGGCGTTGCTCCAGAGCTTCTTCTGTGTCCTTCACTAGAAGTAGCGGTGACAGGTACTTGTTGTTCCTCAAGGTTTCCAGTAAGTTGCCGTTCGTTAACTGCCTTATTTCCCTGTTTGGATGATGGGCTAATGACTTCACCCATTTGTGCATTATCCCCATTTGCCATACTACAAATGGGGTAACATCTGCCTCCCGGTACAACCTGTCATTTGAAATAAACTTTTTTGTATGGATAGATCTTCCGAGCCCTGTGGCTTTTCGTAAGATCTTCCTTTCCAATCTGTGCAGTTCAGTTGCTACCGTTGGGGAAATAGATAACCAGGTGGGGAAGCCGTAGCATAGGTACGCTCTTATAAATTGCTTATAAATAATAAGCTTGACGTCCTTGCGTAGGATTTCTGAGCGATACATTCTCAGAAGCCTGCAAAATATGCCGTTGGCTTTTTTAATTTTATCCCTGACAAAGGAGTTGAATTTGAGGTTCTTGTTGAGATTCAAGCCTAGATACTTAAGATTCTCTACGCGCCACATTAACGTGTTATCCTTATCGCCAGACCCGCAGTCTATGAATTTCTTCTTCGTGATGCACAAGCACTCAGACTTTGGAATGTTTACTTGAAGACCCCATTCCTTATAGTATTCTGTCAGTTTATTGACAGATACTTTCATAGCACCCAATGCTACTTTAGGTCGCATTGATGCACTGTAGACTAGGCTATCGTGGGCGTATAATACCATATGAGTATTTCCGCTTAATTGAACCTTACATATACCTGCAATGTAAAGGTTGTATAGCTTAGGACCAATTAATGAGCCTTGGGGTATGCCTGACAATACGTCGAAGAACCGTGAGTAAACGTCTCCGCATTTTAGTCTGGCTTTTCTAAAAGCTAGAAAACTAATTATCAGATTAACCAGATATTTTGGAAAATTCATTTTAATTAGTTTAAATATGATACCCAAGTGCGGTATGCTATCGAATGCCTTTTCGATATCTAGCGAACAGAGCCATGTAGAACGGTTTTTAATTCGTTCCAGTATAACGTCTGTGTGTACCTTTAAAAGTGCGTGCTGTGTAGAGTGGCCTTCACGAAACCCATATTGGAATTCTGGAATTATGTTTTCTTCCTCGATGAAGAGATTAAGCCTGTCTAGGATAAACCTTTCAAATAATTTTCCCACATTGGAAAGGAGTGATATTGGCCGGTAGTCTGCTTCTGTGTAGGAGTGCTGTTTCTTTTGGATGGTTACGATATCTGCCGATTTCCATATTATAGGGAAGTACCCATTGTTAATGCAGTTATTGCAAATGAGTGTTAGCAATGTTATTCCTTCTTCTGGAAGGCATTTCATTACTAGACTGGGTATACCATCCGGACCATGGGATTTTTTCCTATATGACCTCTCAATGTAAGATTTGATGTCTTTTTTTGCAACGAAACAATGTTTTACCTTTGTCGGATTCGTGCTTGGATTATCCGATGAAAAGTAGGTTATTGGTGCCGAAGAGCTCTCCTCGTTCCTATATCCTGCTTTGCGTTTGAATTCCTCTACGGTATCTTGCACGATCGGTTTATTACCGAAAGTATTATGGCTGCCATAAAGTTTGGAATAGTAATTTGCGAACATTTCGCTTTTGATTTTATTATCCGTGATAATTCTATTCCCCTTCTTCAGACCTGGGCTGCCTTTTGTTCTATCCCTCATTAATTGCTTAATTTTGGAATAAGCATATGGACCGGGCTCTATGTTACGTAAAGTACGTTTGAATGCCTCGTTCCATTGGTCATTAAGTCTGGCAGTTATTTCTTGCTTAAGGCTTTCAATTTGAATTTTGATCGCCTTGAAATAATTTTCGTCCCTACTCGGATTATTGTATGCCCTGTAGAGTGCTTTATTTAAATTATTTTTCCGTTTTAACAACTGCTTAGTGTGTGGATCGATGATCTCTGCTGTGCTGGCACCAATGTCAACCATTTTGGTGTTCGCTTCCATTGAGGACACTAAGGATTCGTTAAAGGAACTAATTAAGTTATCTATATGATAACAAGAAAGGTTCTGATAGGCCGGCTTTTTGAGAAGTTTTAGTCTTTCTTTAAGGTCTTTCTTGAACTTTTTCCAGTTCGTGTCTTTAAAAGATCTAAAGATTCTCTTTGATCCTAGATTGGATCGTTGTCTTATAGGTGTTACTATTTCTAAGTATACTGGAAAGTGGTCAGAAAAAAGTGGTAGCGTGGTACAAAGCTTCACCGGTAACAGAGAGCTCGATACTAGAAAAAAATCGATAATAGAGCCCGCAGCTTCAAATGTGGGTTGGTCTGGTGCGATAATATTGCCGCGGAATTCATTATTCGCATTTATGCACTCTACGAGAGCCTTACCGTTTAGGTTATTTTTAATGTTTCCCCATTGCAGATGCCATGCATTAAAATCCCCTCCTATAATGAAGTGATCAAATGTGTTGCACTTCTTCAAAAACTCCACTGTTTGCTTGCGGTATTTGTAGGCATTGTGCGCAAAATACGTTGATACGATTAATAACTCTTTGTTATCAACCGTACAGGCAATCGCCGTATTTTCAATACCTGAAAATTCTGGTAAAAGAACCTCTGAGAAAATTATATCTTCTCTAATAACGATTGCCGTTCGTTCGTTATTACCATTAATTACGTTGAATCCTTTAAATCTGAGGCACTTGTCAGCCTGTATGTTGATTTCTTGGATTAACGCAATGTCTGGAGAATATTCGCTTAAGAAGTCACGAAAAAACGTTCTCTTAATTTGACTCCGACTCGAATTTACATTGACAGTTACTACTTTTAATTTACCTATACCCATGTTAGTAATTGCTCGACTAATTTGGTTTGAGTTTTGCTCGACTAGATAGGCTGAATTGCTTTGAGTTTTTGGAAAAGCACGTCTAGAGGCATTCCAAAGGTATCTTCGATACCTTTTTGCAATGGTTCAGCGCCCTTTTCATGCTGAGTCTTAGTCACTGCAATTGACGTCGTCTGGGTTTTATTTTGCCTTTTAACTATGTCGGCAAATGAAATGCCGGTGTGCACTTTCATGGCTGCCGGTCTTAATTCAGCCTTTCTTTCCTTGGCCTCCTGGATCTTTTTTACTGTTGTACATCCTCTGAAACTCGCCGGATGCCCAAATGTTTGGCAATTCACGCAGTACGCTTTGGTTTCCGAACTGTACGGAATCCTCTCGCACTTTCCCGGCTCATGCTGTTTGTCGCACTTCACACATCTAAAGTGCATGGCACAATTTCTTGCGACGTGACCGTATCTTTGGCATCTGTGGCACTGTATTGTAGTCCTCTTCAGACCCTCCCAAGTGACCTTCTGCCTAAGCAAGAACTGGCATTCCCATTATTGGAAACCATCTATTTGTCTTCCCGTAAAATGTTTCCGCCACCAACATGACATTATAGTTAAATTTGTTTATAAGAAACTTAGATGTTAACACCTGTTCTGAAGTTATTAAATGTACTGTTTGGTATTACTGCCGAGCACTATGTTTATGTTAGACATCACTATTCGGGAACACCACCAATTATCAATTGATGATAGATGACCAATTATCAATTGAGGACACTGCTCTTATAGCAAATATGCTAATATATCATCGTTCTATTTTATTGTACACATATATACGCATGTATGAACATAAATCGGTTCACAATAGTAAAACTTAAAATCTGCGTTTAATTGAATATTCTATTTACTTTAGTATTTAACAAATTAATCTAAAAAGAATTCCTAAAGTTTAAATTAGATAGTAAGTTATGCAGTTATTGAAGAAAAATAATAAAAATATTAATTAATATTTTTTAATTATAAACGTATTTGCTGTAATTTGTATTGTTTAAAATAAGTAAAATACCATAGGTACACTAGACGTACATAGAAATTTAAAGAATAAATTCATTTTACGAAGTGAATTTTCGTATTTAATTTCTAGATGACAATTTATTTAGAACAGAACAAATGTGTATGAATATATTTGAAGAAGAACATTTTCTTCCAGTAAATAGTTACAATGATAATGCTTCCCTACTATAGAACTCAATAATAAATTTAATAAACATCGAGATCATCATGTTTGAAAACTAATTTTTTGACCAAGCCGAGACGAGACTATCATACACATATTCGTTTTTATTTATATTATTTAGCTTCGTATCGAAATCACGGTGTAATTTATTAAAAACTCTAATTTGAACATGTTATTTTCAGAACGGGGCGCTGCGACATATTTTTTAGTTTTTTGTTTACGGGTGGACATGTTTCTATCTGCGAAATACCCAAAAAAGTCAATGAAATGCACAATTCTAAAAAAGATTTTGGAGTGGGTTTTCCTTGAATATTTTTATGAGTGTGATTACAAGCTTGAGATCCAATTATAACCAAATTTTGCGTAATTTAAAAAAACTAAATGAAGTTTCTTCTTTTTCAGTGGTAAATTATTGATCTGTAGAGCGATGTGTTTCAACTTGAGTAGTACTCCTGATGGATGCAGAAGATAAGTTAATTTGTTTATACTAACATAACAAATTGATTAATTTCAGAATTTTTCGGCTTTCCATCACAAATTCACGCTGCTAGAGACAATCTGGGCAAAAACTTACATAATGCACTCATCGTAACAATTCGCCTGTTTCCGTAAATATTTTAAAATATTACTCTTTCAAGTATTTAGCCTCAAGAGTAACGACGACTGCGAATTGACGACATAATGTAAGCGATTAATGACATATGCATATGCTAAAATCTGCATAGTGCATCTCTTAAATTTCTGCCTCATCTCAACGATTTCAGTTGATATCCGTGGATTTTTTTAAATATTTTTCATTGCAAAATAATACCATAACATCAGCTGGACATCGGCTTTGATGAAAGCAGTATTTTGATAGAGTTGCTATTCAAAATGTGGTGTTGCATTAGCATTAATCGCTTCTGAAAATGTTCCATCCAATTACATGTCAATTTGTAGAAAGATCGTTTTGGTTATACACATATTTTTAACTAAAAAGGCTTTTAATCAAGTTGGTGTTGTAGGATAGAATATTTTCTTGGTTTGGTTAAAAAATGGGTTTAGGGCAAATATCTGCGAAGAGTGATGTTTGTGGATATTTGCGGATGCCTGAAGTGAGCGGGAACGGATTTTCCGTTGATTTGAAAAAAAAATTATAGTTTTGCTTTGGTAAAATTCCAGTCACTCCTACATAAAAATAAAAAAACAGATTTGATATGGAATCCTTTGCCACAGGTCACGTATTCGCTGAGCTTCATTTTTCATTATTGGAAATCATCTATTTGTCTTCCCGTAAAATGTTGCCGCCACCAACATGACATTATAGTTAAATTTGTTTATAAGAAACTTAGATGTTAACAGTAACAGTAACAATATTTATTCAGTTTAATTTTGGTACATTTGTCTCTTATCTTAACTTATATACTAAAACTGTATAGTATTATCTTACTGCTAATCTTAAGGCTAAATCTTATGCCTAATTCGATAATTATCGTACTTTCTTAGGCGCTCAGGCTGAACTCTTCTCTCTTCTTTTTTTTAATGTTAATATTTATTTTCTCAATATATAATACATAGTTGCGATACCTTTCTACTTATGTATGGCTTGTCAGGTATATGGATTGTTTGAGCTAATACTAACTTATGAATTAGGTAACAAAATGTAGTAACAATAAACTTAAACTTAACTTAAATCTAAAATTAAAAGTAGGTGGACTATTATCCGAAGTGCATGCCCCTTCTGACCGCATCATAAAATTTAAGGCTGTTAGTTGTGCTGAAAAGATCTTCATAACATAGGCTTCATTAATGATTATTAAAGGTGATAGGTAGGTTGAGGTGTTGTTGTATTGTTGATTATTGGGGATATTCCTAATGAGATGATTAGGATGAGCGATGACCCTTTGGAGATATTTTTTGGATATGTTGATCATGTAGTCGCAGAGAGGAGACATTTTTGATTTTTCGTAAAGAATTTTGTTGGAGAAGTACTTTCCATCGTTAGTGAAAAATAAGTTTACGCAATATCGGAGTATTCGTCTCTCAAACCTTTCTAATCTTCTTGCCTGGCTCCTCGAAATCGTGAACCAAATAGGGAAGCCGTACGTCAATACAGGTCTAATAAGCTGTTTGTATAGTAACAACTTTGTATCTATAGATAGACCATATCTATTTTTAAATAGAAATGCTATTCCGTAATAAGCCCGAAGTGCCTTTCTCAAATTCAACTCCGCGTGGGAGTTGAACTTGAACAAGGAAGTAAACGTCACACCTAGATATTTCAATTTAGCTGCCGCATCTATCTTAACACCGTTCAGCATAATAGAAATTTTACTTTTTGCAACTATTTTATAAAGTCCCTGTTTTGAAGAGTTGCGAATGCATATTAGCTGCGTTTTTTCTGAATTAACTTCGATTCCCCACTTCTTGTAAAATTCCAGAATAATTATCAATCCTTCCTTGATAAATTTTAACGCAATCCTGGGATTGTCGTGAGTAGCGTATGCTAGGGTGTCGTCCACAGTCAGGCAGTGGAGGAATGTCGGAGATGAATATACTATATAGTAGAGGCCCTGAAATAGATCCCTGTGGGACACCCCGCTGTAGTGGGAATTTGGCCGATATCTTATTGTGAAATTTTGTACTGAAGAGTCTGTCAGCCAAAAACGATCTGTACATAAAAGTCAGTCTTCGATCAATTTTCAGTTTTATAAGTTTAAACAGCAGTCCATCCCACCATACTGTGTCGAATGCTTTCTTGATGTCTAGACTGCAGATAACCGTGCTTCTTTTGATGTTTAATCCTCCGGTAATATCGCTGTGCAATTTCAGTAATGCATCCAGGGTAGAGTGGTCCTTTCGGAATCCGAATTGATTGGATGGAATTGCGTTCATCTCTTCTAGTTGTAATAACAGTCTATCATGGATAAATCTGTCAAGAATTTTTCCGATATTTGAGAGCAGAGAAATTGGCCTGTGTTCCGAAATTTTGGCTTTAATGTTTTTTTTGGAATATTAACTATAATGGCCTCTTTCCAAGTTTTTGGGAAGTAGAAATTGTTTAAACAGTTATTAAGAATTATAAGCAAGGCTGATTAAGTTAAACGTTAAGTTTTTTATCACGCAGTTAGGAATTCCATCTGGACCCGATGACTTTTTGCTGTTTAAGTGTGTTAAGTACTGGTATATGTCCTTAAGTTTAAGAAATAGGCCATTCAATTTTATAGAAGTGGCTCTATTTTTGCCACTAAAGTTACATTGCGGCACGCCGGTCTTCATATACTCCCCAATTCTGCCAATTACTGTGGAAGCGAATTCACCTTGCGGGTTTGGTGGTCTTTGCTCGCAGAGCTTTTGGTAAAACTTTGCGAATGCATCTGCAGTAGCTTCCGGATTCATGGAGATAGGTTTACCATCCTCATCCAAAACTGTAACTTTATTCATCCTTTTCCTGCCAGAAATTTTGTCTATCCTTTGAAAGACATTTGCACTTGGCTTTAAAGTACGTAAATATTTGTTCAATTTAGCATCCATATGTACTTTAACCTGGTCTCTGATTATTATTGAAATACAGTTAATTTTTGAGAGTAGTAACGTATATTCCGCATTCGTTTTATTTAGATTTCGAATGAAAATCTTTTTAAGTTGTCTTCTCCAAAATTTTCTGATTTTTAACAGCTTTAATAAGGTATGAGGTAAGTGATCATATTTACAGTTAATTTTCGGTTTTACATTGGCCGTCTTTTCAATCGAGTTTTTAATGCAGTTTGTGAAAGAATATATTAAATTATCTATTTCGTCGTTAGTGTGATTCTTAGCATCAGAAATTTGAATGGTATTTAGTTCTTCATCAAAGTGTTGTTTAAATTTGGTCCAGTTTATTCTATTGTAGTCTACAACCCGCGGCAGATCAGGCAGCAAAAAACTCAAACTACCATGCACGTTCACCTTAAGATGTATTGGAAAGTGGTCCGAGTGGAAAGTTGAGGTAGACACTTTTACCCTCCATGCTCCAATAAAATTAAATATATTATCCGAGATTATGAAATGGTCTATTATTGACCCGCTCTGTGGTCTTGTAGGTTCGGAGGGACTAATTACCCGCAATTCATTTGGGCCATTGGTAGCAAGCCAATTGCTCATGACTGTGCCATTGGTATTACTGGTTGTGTCGTTCCACAATTTGCTTCTAGCATTCAAATCTCCTCCAACTATTAAACCATCGGATTCCATACTGGTTTTATTCAGGAAATCCATGAAATCTCTAAGCTCTTGGGCAGGAGAGCCCGCCCTTATATAGAATGAGATAAGTTGGATGTTACAGGTTGTTCTATTGACTACTAGTTGAATTTGAATGGAGGTAGTAGAAATATTCTCTGTAGTATAGTTATTGATTTTTTTGAACCTGCATTTGTTTGGTAAAACTATTGCTGTGCCAGTTACAGCATCGTTTCTTACCACACTATAGCCAGCAAACTGGAGATTATGGTTTATTTTTAATTTGGTCTCATTTCATAAAAAAATACAGTTTGCATTCTCCTGAATAAACGAGAGCAGTTCGATTCGCTTATGATGACTTACAAGAGAGCATGCATTTAAGGAGACTATTTCTAAATTATTGAAGCTGCCCATGTGCATCTACGTGCATAAGTCCATCACTAACTGTAGGTAAGCGATTTGCTTATCTTGCTGGTTTGTAATGGCGTTGAAAGTTGGCATAAAGTTTCTCACCTTTACCATTAAATCTGGTAGGCTGCAACCAAATAAATTATTGCATTCCTTCGCAAAATCTCCAAAAGTTCCGGCTGTAGTGGTTGACGTACTTCGAGGTTCCGTCCTTGACTTTGTTATATCCGCAAATGATATTTTCGGTGTGACGTATCTATTGACCGACTCTTGAACGAGGAAACACTTTTCTTCCACTTGTCTTTTTTTCTCCAATTGTTGACGTCTTTGGTTATTTAAAATTTTTTGGTAGAACTCGCACCCTCTGTAATTTGCAGGATGCCCAGATTTTCCGCAGTTAACACAAAATGGTTCCGTATCGCTGTCGACTTTAGTTTTTCTACATTCCGTGGGTCCATGCTTTTCTGCACACTTAACGCACTTATATTGCATAAGGCAATTTCTTGCAGTGTGTCCGAACTTTTGGCAGTTCCTACATTGAATAGGACCACTGCTGCGAATATGATCCCATGTCACTTTTTGGTATAATATGTAGTTAACATCTTTTAAATTATTCGAATTGAACCCTGGCTCGAATTGGACAAGGAATATATTTCAAAGGACGTTATTCTTTTCTGAGTAGCGGGTTTTAAACCTGGCTACTTGATTTAATTGGCCTTGACCAAATATCGATTTCAATTCGTTGGTAATTTCTGACTCATTGGAATCCTGATGCAATCCTTTGAGTAGCACTGAAATTTTTTTTTCCTCCTTCGGAGTGTAGGTGAATCTTTTAATTTTCTTCTCATTCATTCGCTTGAGAATTTTCTTGTAATCCTGCATATTTGTCAATTTTAAGATTGACTTTCCATTTTGGAGATTGCGTATTTTCACTTCTCCATTGAGGATTTTTTTCCCCTTATCTCGTTGACAAATTCCGATATATTCATTTTATAGCAGCTTATTGGCGGGGGTCGATGTAATTGTTTAATTATTTTTGACTGCTGTGTATTTTCTTTTACCTTCACGGTTGAAGGTATACTTTTTTTTGTAGTTACTGCTGGTGGTGTAATTCCCTTTTCGGCTGATGTATCCCTCAGTAGGTGAAACCTATTGTTGTCATGAATGACCTCATTGGAAACCTTAGCCCTTTTCCTTGTAGGTCTCATTTCTTTATCCGAAAAAATCTTCTGCAGGTCGTCCTGTAAACTAAATTTATCGCTTACCTGTCTTATGAATTTTGCTATGTCGGTACCCTCCTTCTTTAATTCGACAAGACATTCACCAAACATGTCGACATTGTATTGGTTTTTATTTACTATGTTATTTCCGCACTCCATGATTTATAAAATGAAAAAATATAAAAAAAAAGAAACAAAATTCCAAAAAATAATGAAATTCATTTAAATTCACTTCAATTCAATCGTCTATTATAATCGCGATTACTTTACACTTTCCACTCATCTATTGCCTAATATCCTTTCCACTTATCTATTGTCTAATATCCTTTCCACTTAGCTATTGTCTAATATCCGATCTGCAATATCGATATCTATTACCGATGATATCTATTGTCTTATGATCCTATTGTCCGATCTTATGACTAGTTTCAACCATTATTTTTTAATATTACAATATTTACTTTATTTCACTTTACTTCATTAATAATTTTCACTAAAATTTATTTTCTTACAGTATTTATCTTGCGATCGCTGTTATGATCTATTCTTATGATCTATGATCTTATGATCGCTATTGGCTTATGATCTGATCGATCGTTATGATCTTAGATGTTAACACCTGTTCTGAAGTTATTAAATGTACTGTTTGGTATTACTGTCGAGCACTATGTTTATGTTAGACATCACTATTCGGGACACCACCACTTATCAATTGATGATAGATGACCAATTATCAATTGAGGACACTGCTCTTATAGCAAATATGCTAATATATCATCGTTCTATTTTATTGTACACATATATACGCATGTATGAACATAAATCGATCCACAATAGTAAAACTTAAAATCTGCGTTTAATTGAATATTCTATTTACTTTAGTATTTAACAAATTAATCTAAAAAGAATTCCTAAAGTTTAAATTAGATAGTAAGTTATGCAGTTATTGAAGCAAAATAATAAAAATATAATTAATATTTTTTTAATTATAAACGTATTTGCTGTTATTTGTATTGTTTAAAATAAGTAAAATACCATAGGTATACTATACGTACATAGAAATTTAAAGAATAAATTCATTTTACGAAGTGAATTTTCGTATTTAATTTCTAGATGACAATTTATTTAGAACAGAACAAATGTGTATGAATATATTTGAAGAAGAACATTGTCTTCCAGTAAATAGTTACAATGATAATGCTTCCCTACTATAGAACTCAATAATAAATTTAATAAACATCGAGATCATCATGTTTGAAAACTAATTTTTTGACCAAGCCGAGACGAGACTATCATACACATATTCGTTTTTATTTACATTATTTAGCTTCGTATCGAAATCACGGTGTAATTTATTAAAAACTCTAATTTGAACATGTTATTTTCAGAACTGGGCGCTGCGACATATTTTTTAGTTTTTTGTTTACGGGTGGACATGTTTCTATCTGCGAAATACCCAAAGAAGTCAATGAAATGCACAATTCTAAAAAAGATTGTGGAGTGGGTTTTCCTTGAATATTTGGTATGAGTGTGATTACAAGCTTGAGATCCAATTATAACCAAATTTTGCGTAATTTAAAAAAACTAAATGAAGTTTCTTCTTTTTCAGTGGTAAATTATTGATCTGTAGAGCGATGTGTTTCAACTTGAGTAGTACTCCTGATGGATGCAGAAGATAAGTTAATTTGTTTATACTAACATAACAAATTGATTAATTTCAGAATTTTTCGGCTTTTCCATCACAAATTCACGCTGCTAGAGACAATATGGGCAAAAGCTTACATAATGCACTCATCGTAACAATTCGCCTGTTTCCGTAAATAATTTAAAATATTACTCTTTCAAGTATTTAGCCTCAAGAGCAACGACGACTGCGAATTGACGACATAATGTAAGCTATTAATGACATATGCATATGCTAAAATCTGCATAGTGCATCTCTTAAATTTCTGCCTAATCTCAACGATTTCAGTTGATATCCGTGGTTTTTTTAAATATTTTTCAATGCAAAATAGTACCATAATATCAGCTGGACATCGGCTTTGATGAAAGCAGTATTTTGATAGAGTTGCTATGCAAAATGTGGTGTTGCATTAGCATTAATCGCTTCTGAAAATGTTCCATCCAATTACATGTCAATTTGTAGAAAGATCGTTTTGGTTATACACATATTTTTAACTAAAAAGGCTTTTAATCAAGTTGGTGTTGTAGGATAGAACATTTTCTTGGTTTGGTTAAAAAATGGGTTTAGGGCAAATATATGCGAAGAGTGATGTTTGTGGATGTTTTCGGATGCCTGAAGTGAGCGGGAACGGATTTTCCGTGGATTTGAAAAAAAAAATTATATTTTTGCTTTGGTAAAATTTCAGTCACTCCTACATAAAAAAAACAGATTTGATATGGAATCCTTTTCCACAGGTCACGTATTCGCTGACCTGTGGAAAAGGATTCCATATCAAAATATGGAAGGCTTCATTTTTCATTATTGGAAATCATCTATTTGTCTTCTCGTAAAATGTTTCCGCCACCAACATGACATTATAGTTAAATTTGTTTATAAGAAACTTAGATGTTAACACCTGTTCTGAAGTTATTAAATGTACTGTTTGGTATTACTGCCGAGCACTATGTTTAGGTTAGACATCACTATTCGGGAACACCACCAACTATCAATTGATGATAGATGACCAATTATCAATTGATGACACTGCCCTTATAGCAAATATGCTAATATATCATCGTTCTATTTTATTGTACACATATATACGCATGTATGAACATAAATCGATCCACAATAGTAAAACTTAAAATCTGCGTTTAATTGAATATTCTATTTACTTTAGTATTTAACAAATTAATCTAAAAAGAATTCCTAAAGTTTAAATTAGATAGTAAGTTATGCAGTTATTGAAGAAAAATAATAGAAATATAATTAATATTTTTTTAATTATAAACGTATTTGCTGTTATTTGTATTGTTTAAAATAAGTAAAATACCATAGGTATACTAGACGTACATAGAAATTTAAAGAATAAATTCATTTTACGAAGTGAATTTTCGTATTTAATTTCTAGATGACAATTTATTTAGAACAGAACAAATGTGTATGAATATATTTGAAGAAGAACATTTTCTTTCAGTAAATAGTTACAATGATAATGCTTCCCTACTATAGAACTCAATAATAAATTTAATAAACATCGAGATCATCATGTTTGAAAACTAATTTTTTGACCAAGCCGAGACGAGACTATCATACACATATTCGTTTTTATTTATATTATTTAGCTTCGTATCGAAATCACGGTGTAATTTATTAAAAACTCTAATTTGAACATGTTATTTTCAGAACTGGGCGCTGCGACATATTTTTTAGTTTTTTGTTTACGGGTTGACATGTTTCTATCTGCGAAATACCCAAAGAAGTCAATGAAATGCACAATTCTAAAAAAGATTTTGGAGTGGGTTTTCCTTGAATATTTAGTATGAGTGTGATTACAAGCTTGAGATCCAATTATAACCAAATTTTGCGTAATTTAAAAAAACTAAATGAAGTTTCTTCTTTTTCAGTGGTAAATTATTGATCTGTAGAGCGATGTGTTTCAACTTAAGTAGTACTCCTGATGGATGCAGAAGATAAGTTAATTTGTTTATACTAACATAACAAATTGATTAATTTCAGAATTTTTCGGCTTTTCCATCACAAATTCACGCTGCTAGAGACAATCTGGGCAAAAGCTTACATAATGCACTCATCGTAACAATTCGCCTGTTTCCGTAAATAATTAAAAATATTACTCTTTCAAGTATTTAGCCTCAAGAGCAACGACGACTGCGAATTGACGACATAATGTAAGCGATTAATGACATATGCATATGCTAAAATCTGCATAGTGCATCTCTTAAATTTCTGCCTAATCTCAACGATTTCAGTTGATATCCGTGGATTTTTTTAAATATTTTTCATTGCAAAATAGTACGATAATATCAGCTGGACATCGGCTTTGATGAAAGCAGTATTTTGATAGAGTTGCTATGCAAAATGTGGTGTTGCATTAGCATTAATCGCTTCTGAAAATGTTCCATCCAATTACATGTCAATTTGTAGAAAGATCGTTTTGGTTATACACATATTTTTAACTAAAAAGGCTTTTAATCAAGTTGGTGTTGTAGGATAGAATATTTTCTTGGTTTGGTTAAAAAATGGGTTTAGGGCAAATATCTGCGGAGAGTGATGTTTGTGGATATTTGCGGATGCCTGAAGTGAGCGGGAACGGATTTTCCGTGGATTTAAAAAAAAATTATATTTTTGCTTTGGTAAAATTCCAGTCACTCCTACATAAAAATAAAAAAACAGATTTGATATGGAATCCTTTGCCACAGGTTACGTATTCGCTGAGCTTCATTTTTCATTATTGGAAATCATCTATTTGTCTTCCCGTAAAAATGACATTATAGTTAAATTTGTTTATAAGAAACTTAGATGTTAACACCTGTTCTGAAGTTATTAAATGTACTGTTTGGTATTACGGCCGAGCACTATGTTTATGTTAGACATCATTATTCGGGAACACCACCAATTATCAATTGATGATAGATGACCAATTATCAATTGAGGACACTGCTCTTATAGCAAATATGCTAATATATCATCGTTCTATTTTATTGTACACATATATACGTGTCAAGATGGAATTATAAGAATGAACGTTAATAATAAATAAAAATACTAGGCGACAGTTAAAGTAATAAAATAATATTGCTCAACGGCTTTATTTAATGTAGCGTACAAAAATAGTTTTTCACCCGTTCTCGTTCACGTACGTTCTTCGACTGACGTGTCGTTCTCGAGCCCAATCTCACCACACTTGTCTGTCTATGTAGTTGTGGGGATATTCCCCGGTGGTGAAGCGGTGACAACTCGGCTTTCCTGACCATTCGGATCGTCCTCGATTCGGTCGGTTTCGGCATCATCTGGTGGGAGGACGCACCATTTTTTCATTTTGTCGGTGGCGTAAACGCCTGCGTACTGTCACTGCTTTCTCGGAGCGCCTGGGATATCTTCAACTAGATATCGATCATTACCCAACAGTTTGGTAACGATATATGGGCCTTTGTGTTTGGGCTGCAATTTGCGCGATTGCCCCGTACTGCTGGGCTCGTTTTCAACCATCACCAAATCGTCAACGCAGTAAAGCGTTGGTTTACGGTGTTGGTGATCATATCGTTTTTTCCATACTTCACGCTTTTGATTTATGTTTTCGGCAACCTCATTCCTGACGCCATCTAATGGGATGCTGGTATCCTGAATCTCGTGATGCAAATGAAGAATTATTTTATTCTTCAACGTATCTCTGGTTTTGAAGTCAAATATAATTTCGTGAGGACTTCTCTTGGTCGTGGATGACGTCATTGTATTTAGCGTCCATTGAATGTTTGTTAACGATTCGTCCCATTTTCGTTCATTTACTGCAGCAGAAGATATTGCGGCAGTTATTGTTTTGTTGACACGATCGATCTGCCCATTGGCTCTAGGTGTCCGTACTGCTACCTTCACGTGTCTTATAACGTGATCCTGACAGAAAGATTCGTATGCTTTTGAGGAAAAAGCCGTCCCTCGGTCGGTTATAATGGTTTCTGGGGTACCCATATAACTGAAAACTTCGTCCAAGATTTTTATTACAGCTGCAGTATTCGTCGTTTTAACAGCACGCAGAATGACGAATTTACTGAAAGCATCCGATATCCCCAGCACATGAAAATTTTCACGGCTGCTTTTCGGAAACGGTCCCAGGTGATCCAAGTGTAGACACTTAAATGGAATAGGTTCAATTAAATCGTAATGTAACTCACCTTCTGCCTTGTCACTTGGTTTTTTAAAGTAACAACATTCAACGCATGATTTTAAGTATTTTGTTACATAGTCGCGCATCTTGGGAAACCAGTACCATTTCCTCAATCGGTCAAGGGTTTTTTCCAGACCCAAATGTCCCGCCAAGTCGTGACATTCTCGTACAATTCTCCACCGTACCGCTTTTGGCACAACCCATCGTTTGGTGTCATCGATTTTTTTAAATAACCTATGTTGCTCGTAACAAAACTCTTTTGAAATATGTTTGTCTTTCTCTGGTGATTGTAGTTTTGCAATGATTTGTTGTAAATCTGGGTCCTGCGTTTGCATCGTCAATAGCCAGTCTACCTGTGAAAGATCGATACTAAATATTTTCAGATGAGCCGTGTCTATTTGCGACTCCCGTTCTTCAGCTGGCTGCCGGCTCAGGGCGTCAACATGAGCCATCCGATTTCCACTTCTGTGCTCCAATGTGAAGTCAAAGTCCAGTAAACGAAGCCACCAACGAGCAATTCTTGGAATTAACTCTTTCTTCGTCATCGTAGTTTTTAACGATGCACAATCGGTGACTACTTTGAAGGTTTTTCCCAAAAGGTAATACTTAAACCTCTCCAATGACTCCACTATTGCCAAAGTTTCTAGCTCGTAGCTATGAAATTTCGCTTCTGACGCACTTGTGGTACGACTATAATAAGCAACCGGTTGTAGCCTACCATCATCTCGCTGCATTAGAATTCCGGCTAATCCTATGGCACTCGCATCCGTGTGGACCTCATGATTCGCGTTCATTTTATATGAGGTTAATAATGGCTTATTAACCAACGCCTTTTTCAGCTCGAGAAATCCTTTTTCTTGATCGTTGGTCCAGCAAAACTTTTCGTCCTTTTTCAATAGTTTCGTCAAAGGAGCGGCAATAATTGCGAAATCTTGCATAAACTTACGAAAATACCCGCAAAGACCCAAGAATTGTCTTGTTTCTTTAACATTAGTGGGTTGTTTAAAATTTGCAACAGCATTCGTTTTCAATTCTCCCGGAAAAATTCCATCTGGCAGTATCTGATGTCCTAAATAATTCACGTGTCGTTGTAAGAAAGAACATTTTTTTAAATTTAATGTTAATTTAAATTTTCTCAATGCGTTAAATGTTTTCTTTAATTTAGTCATCCCATCTGCCACCGTTTCGCTTCCGATTAAAATATCGTCCATATAGATTTGAATGTTTTCACCAATATCAGTTTTCAATTTCGCCATCAATTTCTGGAACTCAGTCGGCGCGTTCTTGAGTCCGAACGGCATTCGCTTAAATTCATACAAGCCGTTTGGCGTAATGAATGCCGTATATTTCCTGCATTCGTCCTTGATTGGAATCTGGTAATATCCACTATTTAGATCAAGTGAAGTGAAAAACTTGAACGACCCAGCCTTCTGCAACTCCTCTTCTATAATTGGTGTTGGATAAATTTCTTTTTTGGTGCAAGCATTCAATAATCGATAGTCTACACACAGTCGATCTTTCCCGTTCTTTTTTTCCACTAACAATGCTGGGCTAGCAAAATCAGATTTCGATGGAACAACAATATCGTTATCGAGTAGTTCTTGTACTGATTCGTTGATTCGTTCCAGTTTTGCGTATGGCACTCGAAAAGCCCTTTGCTGAATTGGATTAGCTGGCTCAAGTTTAATCTCCATCTCTGCCCGATCAGTCAATCCAATATTTTTAAGTTCTACAGGAAAGAGATCATTATATTCATTAACCAAATTCAAAATTAAACTTTTATCGTGATCATTTAATGATCCACATTCTAATTCGGTATCTTTAATCTCCTGCCTGTCCGACTTAAGTTTGTGATCCACTTTAACCGGTTGGTTCATGAAAATTTTTAAAGTACCGTTCTCCTTAATCATACCAACCCTGGGTGAGTCCAGCACGTCCCTGCCAATCAACACTGGCTCAGGCGAACAATTGTCGTTGACGATATACATTTGTGTTTGGATTTTTACGTCATCAATTTTGATTTCGACATTTATTTTTTCAGTCGCCACATACGTTCCCCCCAAAAATCCGCTGATTGATAATCGACACGGAATACGCTCGGTAGAAATGTGATTCGCATTATGTCGTCTTATTAATGTGCATGGGCTGCCACTGTCGATCTGACCAACCAATTCATAATCACCGATATATATTAATTTGTGGTATATTGTTGGCAATTGTCGACAATTCATCACCCCCACATACGCTTGTCCAGGACATTCAACTGGTTCACCCTTGCGATGAACTTTATTACATTTCGTGCACCGCGGTCTACGTGATGGCTCGGGACAATCCCTAGCAAAATGTCCCGATTTGTAGCAATTATAGCAATCGGTTTTATTGATATTGTTTTTCTTCGGTTTTTGCTCTTTGTGTTCGATTTTTATTTGATCTGGAACTGGTCGTGTTGTGGCTGCTGGTTTCGGTTTATCATCTCGATTAGATGATTTTCGGATACTCAGGCACCATTGCACTCGGTCTCTCAAGTCGCTTAAACGTTCAATTCTCTGGCCCTGGAATGCCGAATACAACTCCTCATCACGCATGCCCAGAATAAAATATTTGATGATCGCATTTTCGTTACACGACCCCTTAAACCAATTCTTGCCATTTCGTCAACGTATTCTAACATTGATTCGTTCGCCCTACGTTTCCGGTTCATCATCGCCATATGGACATCGGCATCGTTCATTACAGGAGTAAATTTGTCTCTGAATTGTTGTGCAAATTCACTCCAGTTCGTACATAAATCTTCCAGTCGTTCATACCATAATCTAGCATTACCCTTCAGCTTTGGCCCAATCGATATTAAAACGAGTGAATCTGCCCATCTATAAAAAAATTTTAATTTTTCCACCCTCCGAATCCACTCCGATGCGGTCAACCCTTTTTCGTCGTTTGGGTTAAAGTCCGGCAGTATATCCATAATTTCCCTCGGTGTAAAATGGATATTATGAAAATTTACCTGACTATTAGGTCTACCAACCACCGTGGATGAAATTATTGGAATTTCATGTAAACTATTTTCATCATCGTCAGCATTTAATCCGTGTTCTGCTGTTCTATAGTTGTCATCATTATCATCTGGCAACAATGTTGCGGTACGATTACCCGACACATGATGCACCATTCTTGAAACTAACTCAGATTTTTTCCCTTTAATGCCGAGTCCAGCTTCTCTTAATTTAATTTGAAGCTGTTTGACTGTATACGACTGATATTTCATTCGTAGCGATTTTAGTGTTAGTTCTGTGGCTTTCGGCGACGCGGCTGCGGCTGATACGGCGCCCGCCTCACCCGAAATACTATCAGAGTCTCTCACCCATACATCAGTAAGTGACATTTTCGTTCGTTGTCGTTTCGTTCTTACGTACACAAAGTTTTTTTTTTTTAAAAAAAATAGCCGCGCACAAAATCTCCCTTTATTTCCCCTTTTCTTGTCGCTCACTCACGCGCATATGAAATTCACCACACACAACACACATAAGCAACAAAATTATACTGTTTGTGTGCCAACGTCAATATATGTGAGTGTTAGGTGTAGTGAGCAGCACAGACGTAACGGGATACTGAAATGATTTTGCTACGACGAAATACCGGCAATCGTATGCAATTTACACTCTCGCTTAATTATTTTACTTCGATCCCACTTCTGATTTGTCAAGATGGAATTATAAGAATGAACGTTAATAATAAATAAAAATACTAGGCGACAGTTAAAGTAATAAAATAATATTGCTCAACGGCTTTATTTAATGTAGCGTACAAAAATAGTTTTTCACCCGTTCTCGTTCACGTACGTTCTTCGACTGACGTGTCGTTCTCGAGCCCAATCTCACCACACTTGTCTGTCTATGTAGTTGTGGGGATATTCCCCGTTGGTGAAGCGGTGACATACGCATGTATGAACATAAATCGATTCACAATAGTAAAACTTAAAATCTGCGTTTAATTGAATATTCTAGTTACTTTAGTATTTAACAAATTAATCTAAAAAGAATTCCTAAAGTTTAAATTAGATAGTAAGTTATGCAGTTATTGAAGAAATATAATAAAAATATAATTAATATTTTTTAATTATAAACGTATTTGCTGTTATTTGTATTGTTTAAAATAAGTAAAATACCATAGGTATACTAGACGTACATAGAAATTTAAAGAATAAATTCATTTTACGAAGTGAATTTTCGTATTTAATTTCTAGATGACATTTCTAAAAAAAAAATCCACTATTTAGATCAAGTGAAGTGAAAAACTTGAACGACCCAGCCTTCTGCAACTCCTCTTCTATAATTGGTGTTGGATAAATTTCTTTTTTGGTGCAAGCATTCAATAATCGATAGTCTATACACAGTCGATCTTTCCCGTTCTTTTTTTCCACTAACAATGCTGGGCTAGCAAAATCAGATTTCGATGGAACAACAATATCGTTATCGAGTAGTTCTTGTACTGATTCGTTGATTCGTTCCAGTTTTGCGTATGGCACTCGAAAAGCCCTTTGCTGAATTGGATTAGCTGGCTCAAGTTTAATCTCCATCTCTGCCCGATCAGTCAATCCAATATTTTTAAGTTCTACAGGAAAGAGATCATTATATTCATTAACCAAATTCAAAATTAAACTTTTATCGTGATCATTTAATGATCCACATTCTAATTCGGTATCTTTAATCTCCTGCCTGTCCGACTTAAGTTTGTGATCCACTTTAACCGGTTGGTTCATGAAAATTTTTAAAGTACCGTTCTCCTTAATCATACCAACCCTGGGTGAGTCCAGCACGTCCCTGCCAATCAACACTGGCTCAGGCGAACAATTGTCGTTGACGATATACATTTGTGTTTGGATTTTTACGTCATCAATTTTGATTTCGACATTTATTTTTTCAGTCGCCACATACGTTCCCCCCAAAAATCCGCTGATTGATAATCGACACGGAATACGCTCGGTAGAAATGTGATTCGCATTATGTCGTCTTATTAATGTGCATGGGCTGCCACTGTCGATCTGACCAACCAATTCATAATCACCGATATATATTAATTTGTGGTATATTGTTGGCAATTGTCGACAATTCATTACCCCCACATACGCTTGTCCAGGACATTCAACTGGTTCACCCTTGCGATGAACTTTATTACATTTCGTGCACCGCGGTCTACGTGATGGCTCGGGACAATCCCTA
Organism: Atherix ibis; assembly: GCA_958298945.1. Lineage (NCBI taxonomy): Eukaryota > Metazoa > Arthropoda > Insecta > Diptera > Athericidae > Atherix > Atherix ibis. The sequence goes on along the minus strand of OY282607.1, from coordinate 81,138 downwards.
GCAAAATGTCCCGATTTGTAGCAATTATAGCAATCGGTTTTATTGATATTGTTTTTCTTCGGTTTTTGCTCTTTGTGTTCGATTTTTATTTTATCTGGAACTGGTTGTGTTGTGGCTGCTGGTTTCGGTTTATCATCTCGATTAGATGATTTTCGGATACTCAGGCACCATTGCACTCGGTCTCTCAAGTCGCTTAAACGTTCAATTCTCTGGCCCTGGAATGCCGAATACAACTCCTCATCACGCATGCCCAGAATAAAATATTTGATGATCGCATTTTCGTTTACACGACCCCTTAAACCAATTCTTGCCATTTCGTCAACGTATTCTAACATTGATTCGTTCGCCCTACGTTTCCGGTTCATCATCGCCATATGGACATCGGCATTGTTCATTACAGGAGTAAATTTGTCTCTGAATTGTTGTGCAAATTCACTCCAGTTCGTACATAAATCTTCCAGTCGTTCATACCATAATCTAGCATTACCCTTCAGCTTTGGCCCAATCGATATTAAAACGAGTGAATCTGCCCATCTATAAAAAATTTTTAATTTTTCCACCCTCCAAATCCACTCCGATGCGGTCAACCCTTTTTCGTCGTTTGGGTTAAAGTCCGGCAGTATATCCATAATTTCCCTCGGTGTAAAATGGATATTATGAAAATTTACCTGACTATTAGGTCTACCAACCACCGTGGATGAAATTATTGGAATTTCATGTAAACTATTTTCATCATCGTCAGCATTTAATCCGTGTTCTGCTGTTCTATAGTTGTCATCATTATCATCTGGCAACAATGTTGCGGTACGATTACCCGACACATGATGCACCATTCTTGAAACTAACTCAGATTTTTTCCCTTTAATGCCGAGTCCAGCTTCTCTTAATTTAATTTGAAGCTGTTTGACTGTATACGACTGATATTTCATTCGCAGCGATTTTAGTGTTAGTTCTGTGGCTTTCGGCGACGCGGCTGCGGCTGATACGGCGCCCGCCTCACCCGAAATACTATCAGAGTCTCTCACCCATACATCAGTAAGTGACATTTTCGTTCGTTGTCCTTTCGTTCTTACGTACACAAAGTTTTTTTTTTTTTAAAAAAAAAGCCGCGCACAAAATCTCCCTTTATTTCCCCTTTTCTTGTCGCTCACTCACGCGCATATGAAATTCACCACACACAACACACATAAGCAACAAAATTATACTGTTTGTGTGCCAACGTCAATATATGTGAGTGTTAGGTGTAGTGAGCAGCACAGACGTAACGGGATACTGAAATGATTTTGCTACGACGAAATACCGGCAATCGTATGCAATTTACACTCTCGCTTAATTATTTTACTTCGATCCCACTTCTGATTTGTCAAGATGGAATTATAAGAATGAACGTTAATAATAAATAAAAATACTAGGCGACAGTTAAAGTAATAAAATAATATTGCTCAACGGCTTTATTTAATGTAGCGTACAAAAATAGTTTTTCACCCGTTCTCGTTCACGTACGTTCTTCGACTGACGTGTCGTTCTCGAGCCCAATCTCACCACACTATGTAGTTGTGGGGATATTCTATGTAGTTGTGGGGATATTCCCCGTTGGTGAAGCGGTGACATACGCATGTATGAACATAAATCGATTCACAATAGTAAAACTTAAAATCTGCGTTTAATTGAATATTCTAGTTACTTTAGTATTTAACAAATTAATCTAAAAAGAATTCCTAAAGTTTAAATTAGATAGTAAGTTATGCAGTTATTGAAGAAATATAATAAAAATATAATTAATATTTTTTAATTATAAACGTATTTGCTGTTATTTGTATTGTTTAAAATAAGTAAAATACCATAGGTATACTAGACGTACATAGAAATTTAAAGAATAAATTCATTTTACGAAGTGAATTTTCGTATTTAATTTCTAGATGACAATTTATTTAGAACAGAACAAATGTGTATGAATATATTTGAAGAAGAACATTTTCTTCCAGTAAATAGTTACAATGATAATGCTTCCCTACTATAGAACTCAATAATAAATTTAATAAACATCGAGATCATCATGTTTGAAAACTAATTTTTTGACCAAGCCGAGACGAGACTATCATACACATATTCGTTTTTATTTACATTATTTAGCTTCGTATCGAAATCACGGTGTAATTTATTAAAAACTCTGATTTGAACATGTTATTTTCTATTGATTTTTCAGAATAAAGAAGCACCATGATATTTAATTTAAATTAATCTGAGAATATATTCTTTTAAAATAGCTTCTATCTATTCTCTACCATTCTGACATTTTTGACATTTTATTACTTCTGTATACTCAATGTTAATAAATTTGGTGGCTCTGAAAAGAGCCGATTTTCATTTCTTATTTGTACGATCAAACAACTGCTTATGCACGTTCACCACGAATACGACGAGCCAATTGAATATCTTTTGGCATAATTGTAACTCTTTTAGCATGAATTGCACAAAGGTTTGTATCTTCGAAAAGACCAACCAAATATGCTTCACTCGCTTCCTGAAGAGCCATTACCGCTGAACTTTGGAAACGTAAATCAGTTTTGAAATCTTGAGCGATTTCTCGAACTAAACGCTGGAAAGGCAATTTACGGATCAAAAGTTCTGTACTCTTTTGATAACGACGAATTTCACGAAGTGCAACTGTTCCTGGACGATAACGATGCGGTTTCTTGACTCCACCAGTTGCTGGTGCGCTCTTTCTGGCTGCCTTGGTTGCCAATTGCTTTCTTGGAGCCTTTCCTCCAGTTGATTTACGTGCAGTTTGTTTTGTACGCGCCATTTCTTCAAAATTTTTTAAAACTCAAATTATATGTTATATTACTTCCACAACACAACAGAGAATAACACACAAGGTTAATTTCCCTCCCCTTTTATACGTTTCTATGGTATAATGGTAACACCTCTTCACGCACACATTTACAATTTCCTAATTTGTGTATGACTTGTCCGGGTAGGGATGATAGAGAAAGTCTATTTAAACCAGGTTAAAAAAATTTTCGGCATCATAACAATATTGAATTTTGCTTATATTACTTGTAGTAAATTTTGTAGACGTTAATTTGAAAAAATGACTGGTCGTGGTAAAGGAGGAAAAGGTTTGGGAAAAGGTGGCGCCAAAAGACATCGTAAGGTTCTTCGTGATAATATCCAAGGTATAACAAAGCCAGCTATTCGTAGATTGGCACGTCGTGGCGGTGTAAAACGTATTTCTGGTTTAATTTACGAAGAAACACGCGGTGTGCTAAAAGTATTCCTTGAAAATGTTATTCGTGATGCTGTTACATATACAGAACATGCCAAACGTAAAACAGTTACAGCAATGGATGTTGTATATGCATTGAAACGACAAGGTCGCACATTAACTCAGATTTTTTCCCTTTAATGCCGAGTCCAGCTTCTCTTAATTTAATTTGAAGCTGTTTGACTGTATACGACTGATATTTCATTCGCAGCGATTTTAGTGTTAGTTCTGTGGCTTTCGGCGACGCGGCTGCGGCTGATACGGCGCCCGCCTCACCCGAAATACTATCAGAGTCTCTCACCCATACATCAGTAAGTGACATTTTCGTTCGTTGTCGTTTCGTTCTTACGTACACAAAGTTTTTTTTTTTTTAAAAAAATAGCCGCGCACAAAATCTCCCTTTATTTCCCCTTTTCTTGTCGCTCACTCACGCGCATATGAAATTCACCACACACAACACACATAAGCAACAAAATTATACTGTTTGTGTGCCAACGTCAATATATGTGAGTGTTAGGTGTAGTGAGCAGCACAGACGTAACGGGATACTGAAATGATTTTGCTACGACGAAATACCGGCAATCGTATGCAATTTACACTCTCGCTTAATTATTTTACTTCGATCCCACTTCTGATTTGTCAAGATGGAATTATAAGAATGAACGTTAATAATAAATAAAAATACTAGGCGACAGTTAAAGTAATAAAATAATATTGCTCAACGGCTTTATTTAATGTAGCGTACAAAAATAGTTTTTCACCCGTTCTCGTTCACGTACGTTCTTCGACTGACGTGTCGTTCTCGAGCCCAATCTCACCACACTTGTCTGTCTATGTAGTTGTGGGGATATTCCCCGTTGGTGAAGCGGTGACATACGCATGTATGAACATAAATCGATTCACAATAGTAAAACTTAAAATCTGCGTTTAATTGAATATTCTAGTTACTTTAGTATTTAACAAATTAATCTAAAAAGAATTCCTAAAGTTTAAATTAGATAGTAAGTTATGCAGTTATTGAAGAAATATAATAAAAATATAATTAATATTTTTTAATTATAAACGTATTTGCTGTTATTTGTATTGTTTAAAATAAGTAAAATACCATAGGTATACTAGACGTACATAGAAATTTAAAGAATAAATTCATTTTACGAAGTGAATTTTCGTATTTAATTTCTAGATGACAATTTATTTAGAACAGAACAAATGTGTATGAATATATTTGAAGAAGAACATTTTCTTCCAGTAAATAGTTACAATGATAATGCTTCCCTACTATAGAACTCAATAATAAATTTAATAAACATCGAGATCATCATGTTTGAAAACTAATTTTTTGACCAAGCCGAGACGAGACTATCATACACATATTCGTTTTTATTTACATTATTTAGCTTCGTATCGAAATCACGGTGTAATTTATTAAAAACTCTGATTTGAACATGTTATTTTCAGAACTGGGCGCTGCGACATATTTTTTAGTTTTTTGTTTACGGGTGGACATGTTTCTATCTGCGAAATACCCAAAGAAGTCAATGAAATTCACAATTCTAAAAAAGATTGTGGTGTGGGTTTTCCTTGAATATTTGGTATGAGTGTGATTACAAGCTTGAGATCCAATTATAACCAAATTTTGCGTAATTTAAAAAAACTAAATGAAGTTTCTTCTTTTTCAGTGGTAAATTATTGATCTGTGAAGCGATGTGTTTCAACTTGAGTAGTACTCCTGATGGATGCAGAAGATAAGTTAATTTGTTTATACTAACATAACAAATTGATTAATTTCAGAATTTTTCGGCTTTTCCATCACAAATTCACACTGCTAGAGACAAACTGGGCAAAAGCTTACATAAGCACTCATCGTAACAATTCGCCTGTTTCCGTAAATATTTTAAAATATTGCTCTTTCAAGTATTTAGCCTCAAGAGCAACGACGACTGCGAATTGACGACATAATGTAAGCGATTAATGACATATGCATATGCTAAAATCTGCATAGTGCATCTCTTAAATTTCTGCCTAATCTCAACGATTTCAGTTGATATCCGTGGATTTTTTTAAATATTTTTCATTGCAAAATAGTACCATAATATCAGCTGGACATCGGCTTTGATGAAAGCAGTATTTTGATAGAGTTTCTATGCAAAATGTGGTGTTGCATTAGCATTAATCGCTTCTGAAAATGTTCCATCCAATTACATGTCAATTTGTAGAAAGATCGTTTTGGTTATACACATATTTTTAACTAAAAAGGCTTTTAATCAAGTTGGTGTTGTAGGATAGAACATTTTCTTGGTTTGGTTAAAAAATGGGTTGGGGGCAAATATCTGCGAAGAGTGATGTTTGTGGATATTTGCGGATGCCTGAAGTGAGCGGGAACGGATTTTCCGTGAATTTGAAAAAAAAATTATATTTTCGCTTTGGTAAAATTCCAGTCACTCCTACATAAAAATAAAAAAAACAGATTTGATATGGAATCCTTTGCCACAGGTCACGTATTCGCTGAGCTTCATTTTTCATTATTGGAAATCAAGTTCAAGTTCAAGTTCACTTTATTGCATAACATTATTAATTTTACATTTGTCCAATACAATCTTAAAACTATTTTTCCTTAAGAATATTTAATCCTAGCTCAAATATTTGTCTTTATTGTTCTTAGCGTTCTGCTAACATTGAATAAATTCCTACTATTATATAAATAAGATTTTAATTTACTTAATTTGACTTTTTTTTTTTTAAACATGCTTACATCCTATAACCTAACCTTAAAACTTAATTCTACTCTTATAAACTAACATGCAATTTTTACAATTATTCCTAAAAACTATTCTTAAAACTACAATGATGTCCAGATATCCTTCGATGCGTCCGACCTTGTGTGATGTAGTTGCTACCCACGATGTTGTCCTTTTGGCTTCTTCTTGTACATCTGGAGGCGTTGCTCCAGAGCTTCTTCTGTGTCCTTCACTAGAAGTAGCGGTGACAGGTACTTGTTGTTCCTCAAGGTTTCCAGTAAGTTGCCGTTCGTCAACTGCCTTATTTCCCTGTTTGGATGATGGGCTAATGACTTCACCCATTTGTGCATTATCCCCATTTGCCATACTACAAATGGGGTAACGTCTGCCTCCCGGTACAACCTGTCATTTGAAATAAACTTTTTTGTATGGATAGATCTTCCGAGCCCTGTGGCTTTTCGTAAGATCTTCCTTTCCAATCTGTGCAGTTCAGTTGCTACCGTTGGGGAAATAGATAACCAGGTGGGGAAGCCGTAGCATAGGTACGCTCTTATAAATTGCTTATAAATAATAAGCTTGACGTCCTTGCGTAGGATTTCTGAGCGATACATTCTCAGAAGCCTGCAAAATATGCCGTTGGCTTTTTTAATTTTATCCCTGACAAAGGAGTTGAATTTGAGGTTCTTGTTGAGATTCAAGCCTAGATACTTAAGATTCTCTACGCGCCACATTAACGTGTTATCCTTATCGCCAGACCCGCAGTCTATGAATTTCTTCTTCGTGATGCACAAGCACTCAGACTTTGGAATGTTTACTTGAAGACCCCATTCCTTATAGTATTCTGTCAGTTTATTGACAGATACTTTCATAACTTCCAATGCTACATTAGGTCGCATTGATGCATTGTAGACTAGGGTATCGTCGGCGTATAATACCATATGAGTATTTCCGCTTAATTGAACCTTACATATACCTGCAATGTAAAGGTTGTATAGCTTAGGACCAATTAATGAGCCTTGGGGTATGCCTGACAATACGTCGAAGAACCGTGAGTAAACGTCTCCGCATTTTAGTCTGGCTTTTCTAAAAGCTAGAAAACTAATTATCAGATTAACCAGATATTTTGGAAAATTCATTTTAATTAGTTTAAATATGATACCCAAGTGCGGTATGCTATCAAATGCCTTTTCGATATCTAGCGAACAGAGCTATGTAGAACGGTTTTTAATTCGTTCCAGTATAACGTCTGTGTGTACCTTTAAAAGTGCGTGCTGTGTAGAGTGGCCTTCACGAAACCCATATTGGAATTCTGGAATTATGTTTTCTTCCTCGATGAAGAGATTAAGCCTGTCTAGGATAAACCTTTCAAATAATTTTCCCACATTGGAAAGGAGTGATATTGGCCGGTAGTCTGCTTCCGTGTAGGAGTGCTGTTTCTTTTGGATGGTTACGATATCTGCCGATTTCCATATTGTAGGGAAGTACCCATTGTTAATGCAGTTATTGCAAATAAGTGTTAGCAATGTTATTCCTTCTTCTGGAAGGCATTTCATTACTAGACTGGGTATACCATCCGGACCATGGGATTTTTTCCTAGATGACCTCTCAATGTAAGATTTGATGTCGCTTTTTGCAATGAAACAATGTTTTACCTTTGTCGGATTCGTGCTTGGATTATCCGATGAAAAGTAGGTTATTGGTGCCGAAGAGCTCTCCTCGTTCCTATATCCTGCTTTGCGTTTGAATTCCTCTACGGTATCTTGCACGATCGGTTTATTACCGAAAGTATTATGGCTGCCATAAAGTTTGGAATAGTAATTTGCGAACATTTCGCTTTTGATTTTATTATCCGTGATAATTCTATTCCCCTTCTTCAGACCTGGGCTGCCTTTTGTTCTATCCCTCATTAATTGCTTAATTTTGGAATAAGCATATGGACCGGGCTCTATGTTACGTAAAGTACGTTTGAATGCCTCGTTCCATTGGTCATTAAGTCTGGCAGTTATTTCTTGCTTAAGGCTTTCAATTTGAATTTTGATCGCCTTGAAATAATTTTCGTCCCTACTCGGATTATTGTATGCCCTGTAGAGTGCTTTATTTAAATTATTTTTCCGTTTTAACAACTGCTTAGTGTGTGGATCGATGATCTCTGCTGTGCTGGCACCAATGTCAACCATTTTGGTGTTCGCTTCCATTGAGGACACTAAGGATTCGTTAAAGGAACTAATTAAGTTATCTATATGATAACAAGAAAGGTTCTGATAGGCCGGCTTTTTGAGAAGTTTTAGTCTTTCTTTAAGGTCTTTCTTGAACTTTTTCCAGTTCGTGTCTTTAAAAGATCTAAAGATTCTCTTTGATCCTAGATTGGATCGTTGCCTTATAGGTGTTACTATTTCTAAGTATACTGGAAAGTGGTCAGAAAAAAGTGGTAGCGTGGTACAAAGCTTCACCGGTAACAGAGAGCTCGATACTAGAAAAAAATCGATAATAGAGCCCGCAGCTTCAAATGTGGGTTGGTCTGGTGCGATAATATTGCCGCGGAATTCATTATTCGCATTTATGCACTCTACGAGAGCCTTACCGTTTAGGTTATTTTTAATGTTTCCCCATTGCAGATACCATGCATTAAAATCCCCTCCTATAATGAAGTGATCAAATGTGTTGCACTTCTTCAAAAACTCCACTGTTTGCTTGCGGTATTTGTAGGCATTGTGCGCAAAATACGTTGATACGATTAATAACTCTTTGTTATCAATCGTACAGGCAATCGCCGTATTTTCAATACCTGAAAATTCTGGTAAAAGAACCTCTGAGAAAATTATATCTTCTCTAATAACGATTGCCGTTCGTTCGTTATTACCATTAATTACGTTGAATCCTTTAAATCTGAGGCACTTGTCAGCCTGTATGTTGATTTCTTGGATTAACGCAATGTCTGGAGAATATTCGCTTAAGAAGTCACGAAAAAACGTTCTCTTAATTTGACTCCGACTCGAATTTACATTGACAGTTACTACTTTTAATTTACCTATACCCATGTTAGTAATTGCTCGACTAATTTGGTTTGAGTTTTGCTCGACTAGATAGGCTGAATTGCTTTGAGTTTTTGGAAAAGCACGTCTAGAGGCATTCCAAAGGTATCTTCGATACCTTTTTGCAATGGTTCAGCGCCCTTTTCATGCTGAGTCTTAGTCACTGCAATTGACGTCGTCTGGGTTTTATTTTGCCTTTTAACTATGTCGGCAAATGAAATCCCGGTGTGCACTTTCATGGCTGCCGGTCTTAATTCAGCCTTTCTTTCCTTGGCCTCCTGGATCTTTTTTACTGTTGGACATCCTCTGAAACTCGCCGGATGCCCAAATGTTTGGCAATTCACGCAGTACGCTTTGGTTTCCGAACTGTACGGAATCCTCTCGCACTTTCCCGGCTCATGCTGTTTGTCGCACTTCACACATCTAAAGTGCATGGCACAATTTCTTGCGACGTGGCCGTATCTTTGGCATCTGTGGCACTGTATTGTAGTCCTCTTCAGACCCTCCCAAGTGACCTTCTGCCTAAGCAAGAACTGGCATTCCCATTATTGGAAATCATCTATTTGTCTTCCCGTAAAATGTTTCCGCCACCAACATGACATTATAGTTAAATTTGTTTATAAGAAACTTAGATGTTAACAGTAACAGTAACAGTATTTATTCAGTTTAATTTTGGTATATTTGTCTCTTATCTTAACTTATATACTAAAACTGTATAGTATTATCTTACTGCTAATCTTAAGGCTAAATCTTATGCCTAATTCGATAATTATCGTACTTTCTTAAGCGCTCAGGCTGAACTCTTCTCTCTTCTTTTTTTTTAATGTTAATATTTATTTTCTCAATATATAATACGTAGTTGCGATACCTTTCTACTTATGTATGGCTTGTCAGGTATATGGATTGTTTGAGCTAATACTAACTTATGAATTAGGTAACAAAATGTAGTAACAATAAACTTAAACTTAACTTAAATCTAAAATTAAAAGTAGGTGGACTATTATCCGAAGTGCATGCCCCTTCTGACCGCATCATAAAATTTAAGGCTGTTAGTTGTGCTGAAAAGATCTTCATAGGCTTCATTAATGATTATTAAAGGTGATAGGTAGGTTGAGGTGTTGTTGTATTGTTGATTATTGGGGATATTCCTAATGAGATGATTAGGATGAGCGATGACCCTTTGGAGATATTTTTTGGATATGTTGATCATGTAGTCGCAGAGAGGAGACATTTTTGATTTTTCGTAAAGAATTTTGTTGGAGAAGTACTTTCCATCGTTAGTGAAAAATAAGTTTACGCAATATCGGAGTATTCGTCTCTCAAACCTTTCTAATCTTCTTGCCTGGCTCCTCGAAATCGTGAACCAAATAGGGAAGCCGTACGTCAATACAGGTCTAATAAGCTGTTTGTATAGTAACAACTTTGTATCTATAGATAGACCATATCTATTTTTAAATAGAAATGCTATTCCGTAATAAGCCCGAAGTGCCTTTCTCAAATTCAACTCCGCGTGGGAGTTGAACTTGAACAAGGAAGTAAACGTCACACCTAGATATTTCAATTTAGCTGCCACATCTATCTTAACACCGTTCAGCATAATAGAAATTTTACTTTTTGCAACTATTTTATAAAGTCCCTGTTTTGAAGAGTTGCGAATGCATATTAGCTGCGTTTTTTCTGAATTAACTTCGATTCCCCACTTCTTGTAAAATTCCAGAATAATTATCAATCCTTCCTTGATAAATTTTAACGCAATCCTGGGATTGTCGTGAGTAGCGTATGCTAGGGTGTCGTCCGCGTAATAAAGAGTGCCACAGTCAGGCAGTGGAGGAATGTCGGAGATGAATATACTATATAGTAGAGGCCCTGAAATAGATCCCTGTGGGACACCCCGCTGTAGTGGGAATTTGGCCGATATCTTATTGTGAAATTTTGTACTGAAGAGTCTGTCAGCCAAAAACGATCTGTACATAAAAATCAGTCTTCGATCAATTTTCAGTTTTATAAGTTTAAACAGCAGTCCATCCCACCATACTGTGTCGAATGCTTTCTTGATGTCTAGACTGCAGATAACCGTGCTTCTTTTGATGTTTAATCCTCCGGTAATATCGCTGTGCAATTTCAGTAATGCATCCAGGGTAGAGTGGTCCTTTCGGAATCCGAATTGATTGGATGGAATTGCGTTCATCTCTTCTAGTTGTAATAACAGTCTATCATGGATAAATCTGTCAAGAATTTTTCCGATATTTGAGAGCAGAGAAATTGGCCTGTGTTCCGAAATTTTGGCTTTAATGTTTTTTTTGGAATATTAACTATAATGGCCTCTTTCCAAGTTTTTGGGAAGTAGAAATTGTTCAAACAGTTATTAAGAATTATAAGCAAGGCTGATTAAGTTAAACGTTAAGTTTTTTATCACGCAGTTAGGAATTCCATCTGGACCCGATGACTTTTTGCTGTTTAAGTGTGTTAAGTACTGGTATATGTCCTTAAGTTTAAGAAATAGGCCATTCAATTTTATAGAAGTGGCTCTATTTTTGCCACTAAAGTTACATTGCGGCACGCCGGTCTTCATATACTCCCCAATTCTGCCAATTACTGTGGAAGCGAATTCACCTTGCGGGTTTGGTGGTCTTTGCTCGCAGAGCTTTTGGTAAAACTTTGCGAATGCATCTGCAGTAGCTTCCGGATTCATGGAGATAGGTTTACCATCCTCATCCATAACTGTAACTTTATTCATCCTTTTCCTGCCAGAAATTTTGTCTATCCTTTGAAAGACATTTGCACTTGGCTTTAAAGTACGTAAATATTTGTTCAATTTAGCATCCATATGTACTTTAACCTGGTCTCTGATTATTATTGAAATACAGTTAATTTTTGAGAGTAGTAACGTATATTCCGCATTCGTTTTATTTAGATTTCGAATGAAAATCTTTTTAAGTTGTCTTCTCCAAAATTTTCTGATTTTTAACAGCTTTAATAAGGTGTGAGGTAAGTGATCATATTTACAGTTAATTTTCGGTTTTACATTGGCCGTCTTTTCAATCGAGTTTTTAATGCAGTTTGTGAAAGAATATATTAAATTATCTATTTCGTCTTTAGTGTGATTCTTAGCATCAGAAATTTGAATGGTATTTAGTTCTTCATCAAAGTGTTGTTTAAATTTGGTCCAGTTTATTCTATTGTAGTCTACAACCCGCGGCAGATCAGGCAGCAAAAAACTCAAACTACCATGCACGTTCACCTTAAGATGTATTGGAAAGTGGTCCGAGTGGAAAGTTGAGGTAGACACTTTTACCCTCCATGCTCCAATAAAATTAAATATATTATCCGAGATTATGAAATGGTCTATTATTGACCCGCTCTGTGGTCTTGTAGGTTCGGAGGGACTAATTACCCGCAATTCATTTGGGCCATTGGTAGCAAGCCAATTGCTCATGACTGTGCCATTGGTATTACTGGTTGTGTCGTTCCACAATTTGCTTCTAGCATTCAAATCTCCTCCAACTATTAAACCATCGGATTCCATACTGGTTTTATTCAGGAAATCCATGAAATCTCTAAGCTCTTGGGCAGGAGAGCCCGCCCTTATATAGAATGAGATAAGTTGGATGTTACAGGTTGTTCTATTGACTACTAGTTGAATTTGAATGGAGGTAGTAGAAATATTCTCTGTAGTATAGTTATTGATTTTTTTGAACCTGCATTTGTTTGGTAAAACTATTGCTGTGCCAGTTACAGCATCGTTTCTTACCACACTATAGCCAGCAAACTGGAGATTATGGTTTATTTTTAATTTGGTCTCATTTCATAAAAAAATACAGTTTGCATTCTCCTGAATAAACGAGAGCAGTTCGATTCGCTTATGATGACTTACAAGAGAGCATGCATTTAAGGAGACTATTTCTAAATTATTGAAGCTGCCCATGTGCATCTACGTGCATAAGTCCATCACTAACTGTAGGTAAGCGATTTGCTTATCTTGCTGGTTTGTAATGGCGTTGAAAGTTGGCATAAAGTTTCTCACCTTTACCATTAAATCTGGTAGGCTGCAACCAAATAAATTATTGCATTCCTTCGCAAAATCTCCAAAAGTTCCGGCTGTAGTGGTTGACGTACTTCGAGGTTCCGTCCTTGACTTTGTTATATCCGCAAATGATATTTTCGGTGTGACGTATCTATTGACCGACTCTTGAACGAGGAAACACTTTTCTTCCACTTGTCTTTTTTTCTCCAATTGTTGACGTCTTTGGTTATTTAAAATTTTTTGGTAGAACTCGCACCCTCTGTAATTTGCAGGATGCCCAGATTTTCCGCAGTTAACACAAAATGGTTCCGTATCGCTGTCGACTTTAGTTTTTCTACATTCTGTGGGTCCATGCTTTTCTGCACACTTAACGCACTTATATTGCATAAGGTAATTTCTTGCAGTGTGTCCGAACTTTTGGCAGTTCCTACATTGAATAGGACCACTGCTGCGAATATGATCCCATGTCAATTTTTGGTATAATATGTAGTTAACATCTTTTAAATTATTCGGATTGAACCCTGGCTCGAATTGGACAAGGAATATATTTCAAAGGACGTTATTCTTTTCTGAGTAGCGGGTTTTAAACCTGGCTACTTGATTTAATTGGCCTTGACCAAATATCGATTTCAATTCGTTGGTAATTTCTGACTCATTGGAATCCTGATGCAATCCTTTGAGTAGCACTGACATTTTTTTTTCCTCCTTCGGAGTGTAGGTGAATCCTTTAATTTTCTTCTCATTCATTCGCTTGAGAATTTTCTTGTGATCCTGCATATTTGTCAATTTTAAGATTGACTTGCCATTTTGGAGATTGCGTATTTTCACTTCTCCATTGAGGATTTTTTTTCCCCTTATCTCGTTGACAAATTCCGATATATTCATTTTATAGCAGCTTATTGGCGGGGGTCGATGTAATTGTTTAATTATTTTTGACTGCTGTGTATTTTCTTTTACCTTCACGGTTGAAGGTATACTTTTTTTTGTAGTTACTGCTGGTGGTGTAGTTCCCTTTTCGGCTGATGTATCCCTCAGTAGGTGAAACCTATTGTTGTCATGAATGACCTCATTGGAAACCTTAGCCCTTTTCCTTGTAGGTCTCATTTCTTTATCCGAGAAAATCTTCTGCAGGTCGTCCTGTAAACTAAATTTATCGCTTACCTGTCTTATGAATTTTGCTATGTCGGTACCCTCCTTCTTTAATTCGATAAGACATTCACCAAACATGTCGACATTGTATTGGTTTTTATTTACTATGTTATTTCCGCACTCCATGATTTATAAAATGAAAAAATATTAAAAAAAAGAAACAAAATTCCAAAAAATAATGAAATTCATTTAAATTCACTTCAATTCAATCGTCTATTATAATCGCGATTACTTTACACTTTCCACTCATCTATTGTCTAATATCCTTTCCACTTATCTATTGTCTAATATCCTTTCCACTTAGCTATTGTCTAATATCCGATCTGCAATATCGATATCTATTACCGATGATATCTATTGTCTTATGATCCTATTGTCCGATCTTATGATTAGTTTCAACCATTATTTTTTAATATTACAATATTTACTTTATTTCACTTTACTTCATTAATAATTTTCACTAAAATTTATTTTCTTACAGTATTTATCTTGCGATCGCTGTTATGATCTATTCTTATGATCTATGATCTTATGATCGCTATTGGCTTATGATCTATGATCGATCGTTATCATCTTAGATGTTAACACCTGTTCTGAAGTTATTAAATGTACTGTTTGGTATTACTGCCGAGCACTATGTTTATGTTAGACATCACTATTCGGGAACACCACCAATTATCAATTGATGATAGATGACCAATTATCAATTGAGGACACTGCTCTTATAGCAAATATGCTAATATATCATCGTTCTATTTTATTGTACACATATATACACATGTATGAACATAAATCGATCCACAATAGTAAAACTTAAAATCTGCGTTTAATTGAATATTCTATTTACTTTAGTATTTAACAAGTTAATCTAAAAAGAATTCCTAAAGTTTAAATTAGATAGTAAGTTATGCAGTTATTGAAGAAAAATAATAAAAATATAATTAATATTTTTTTAATTATAAACGTATTTGCTGTTATTTGTATTGTTTAAAATAAGTAAAATACCGAAGGTATACTAGACGTACATAGAAATTTAAAGAATAAATTCATTTTACGAAGTGAATTTTCGTATTTAATTTCTAGATGACAATTTATTTAGAACAGAACAAATGTATATGAATATATTTGAAGAAGAACATTTTCTTCCAGTAAATAGTTACAATGATGTCAAGATGGAATTATAAGAATGAACGTTAATAATAAATAAAAATACTAGGCGACAGTTAAAGTAATAAAATAATATTGCTCAACGGCTTTATTTAATGTAGCGTACAAAAATAGTTTTTCACCCGTTCTCGTTCACGTACGTTCTTCGACTGACGTGTCGTTCTCGAGCCCAATCTCACCACACTTGTCTGTCTATGTAGTTGTGGGGGTATTCCCCGGTGGTGAATCGGTGACAACTCGGCTTTCCTGACCATTCGGATCGTCCTCGATTCGGTCGGTTTCGGCATCATCTGGTGGGAGGACGCACCATTTTTTCATTTTGTCGGTGGCTTAAACGCCTGCGTACTGTCGCTGTTTTCTCGGAGCGCCTGGGATATCTTCAACTAGATATCGATCATTACCTAACAGTTTGGTAACGATATATGGGCCTTTGTATTTGGGCTGCAATTTGCGCGATTGCCCCGTACTGCTGGGCTCGTTTTCAACCATCACCAAATCGTCAACGCAGTAAAGCGTTGGTTTACGGTGTTGGTGATCATATCGTTTTTTCCATACTTCACGCTTTTGATTTATGTTTTCGGCAACCTCATTCCTGACGCCATCTAATGGGATGCTGGTATCCTGAATCTCGTGATGCAAATGAAGAATTATTTTATTCTTCAACGTATCTCTGGGTTTGAAGTCAAATATAATTTCGTGAGGACTTCTCTTGGTCGTGGATGACGTCATTGTATTTAGCGTCCATTGAATGTTTGTTAACGATTCGTCCCATTTTCGTTCATTTACTGCAGCAGAAGATATTGCGGCAGTTATTGTTTTGTTGACACGCTCGATCTGCCCATTGGCTCTGGGTGTCCGTACTGCTACCTTCACGTGTCTTATAACGTGATCCTGACAGAAAGATTCGAATGCTTTTGAGGAAAAAGCCGTCCCTCGGTCGGTTATAATGGTTTCTGGAGTACCCATATAACTGAAAACTTCGTCCAAGATTTTTATTACAGCTGCAGTATTCGTCGTTTTAACAGCACGCAGAATGACGAATTTACTGAAAGCATCCGATATCCCCAGCACATGAAAATTTCCACGGCTGCTTTTCGGAAACGGTCCCAGGTGATCCAAGTGTAGACACTTAAATGGAATAGGTTCAATTAAATCGTAATGTAACTCACCTTCTGCCTTGCCACTTGGTTTTTTAAAGTAACAACATTCAACGCATGATTTTAAGTATTTTGTTACATAGTCGCGCATCTTGGGAAACCAGTACCATTTCCTCAATCGGTCAAGGGTTTTTCCAGACCCAAATGTCCCGCCAAGTCGTGACATTCTCGTACAATTCTCCACCGTACCGCTTTTGGCACAACCCATCGTTTGGTGTCATCGATTTTTTTAAATAACCTATGTTGCTCGTAACAAAACTCTTTTGAAATATGTTTGTCTTTCTCTGGTGATTGTAGTTTTGCAATGATTTGTTGTAAATCTGGGTCCTGCATTTGCATCGTCAATAGCCAGTCTACCTGTGAAAGATCGATACTAATTATTTTCAGATGAGCCGTGTCTATTTGCGACTCCCGTTCTTCAGCTGGCTGCCGGCTCAGGGCGTCAACATGAGCCATCCGATTTCCGCTTCTGTTCTCCAATGTGAAGTCAAAGTCCAGTAAACGAAGCCACCAACGAGCAATTCTTGGAATTAACTCTTTCTTCGTCATCGTAGTTTATAACGATGCACAATCGGTGACTACTTTGAAGGTTTTTCCCAAAAGGTAATACTTAAACCTCTCCAATGACTCCACTATTGCCAAAGTTTCTAGCTCGTAGCTATGAAATTTCGCTTCTGACGTACTTGTGGTACGACTATAATAAGCAACCGGTTGTAGCCTACCATCATCTCGCTGCATTAGAATTCCGGCTAATCCTATGGCACTCGCATCCGTGTGGACCTCATGATTCGCGTTCATTTTATATGAGGTTAATAATGGCTTATTAACCAACGCCTTTTTCAGCTCGAGAAATCCCTTTTCTTGATCGTTGGTCCAGCAAAACTTTTCGTCCTTTTTCAATAGTTTCGTCAAAGGAGCGGCAATAATTGCGAAATCCTGCACAAACTTACGAAAATACCCGCAAAGACCCAAGAATTGTCTTGTTTCTTTAACATTAGTGGGTTGTTTAAAATTTGCAACAGCATTCGTTTTCAATTCTCCCGGAAAAATTCCATCTGGCAGTATCTGATGTCCTAAATAATTCACGTGTCGTTGTAAGAAAGAACATTTTTTTAAATTTAATGTTAATTTAAATTTTCTCAATGCGTTAAATGTTTTCTTTAATTTAGTCATCCCATCTGCCACCGTTTCGCTTCCGATTAAAATATCGTCCATATAGATTTGAATGTTTTCACCAATATCAGTTTTCAATTTCGCCATCAATTTCTGGAACTCAGTCGGCGCGTTCTTGAGTCCGAACGGCATTCGCTTAAATTCATACAAGCCGTTTGGCGTAATGAATGCCGTATATTTCCTGCATTCGTCCTTGATTGGAATCTGGTAATATCCACTATTTAGATCAAGTGAAGTGAAAAACTTGAACGACCCAGCTTTCTGCAACTCCTCTTCTATATTCGGTGTTGGATAAATTTCTTTTTTGGTGCAAGCATTCAATAATCGATAGTCTATACACAGTCGATCTTTCCCGTTCTTTTTTTCCACTAACAATGCTGGGCTAGCAAAATCAGATTTCGATGGAACAACAATATCGTTATCGAGTAGTTCTTGTACTGATTCGTTGATTCGTTCCAGTTTTGCGTATGGCACTCGAAAAGCCCTTTGCTGAATTGGATTAGCTGGCTCAAGTTTAATCTCCATCTCTGCCCGATCAGTCAATCCAATATTTTTGAGTTTTACAGGAAAGAGATCATTATATTCATTAACCAAATTCAAAATTAAACTTTTATCGTGATCATTTAATGATCCACATTCTAATTCGGTATCTTTAATCTCCTGCCTGTCCGACTTAAGTTTGTGATCCACTTTAACCGGTTGGTTCATAAAAATTTTTAAAGTATCGTTCTCCTTAATCATACCAACCCTGGGTGAGTCCAGCACGTCCCTGCCAATCAGCACTGGCTCAGGCGAACAATTGTCGTTGACGATATACATTTGTGTTTGGATTTTTACGTCATCAATTTTGATTTCGACATTTATTTTTTCAGTCGCCACATACGTTCCCCCCAAAAATCCGCTGATTGATAATCGACACGGAATACGCTCGGTAGAAATGTGATTCGCATTATGTCGTCTTATTAATGTGCATGGGCTGCCACTGTCGATCTGACCAACCAATTCATAATCACCGATATATATTAATTTGTGGTATATTGTTGGCAATTGTCGACAATTCATCACCCCCACATACGCTTGTCCAGGACATTCAGCTGGTTCACCCTTGCGATGAACTTTATTACATTTCGTGCACCGCGGTCTACGTGATGGCTCGGGACAATCCCTAGCAAAATGTCCCGATTTGTAGCAATTATAGCAATCGGTTTTATTGATATTGTTTTTCTTCGGTTTTTGCTCTTTGTGTTCGATTTTTATTTTATCTGGAACTGGTTGTGTTGTGGCTGCTGGTTTCGGTTTATCATCTCGATTAGATGATTTTCGGATACTCAGGCACCATTGCACTCGGTCTCTCAAGTCGCTTAAACGTTCAATTCTCTGGCCCTGGAATGCCGAATACAATTCCTCATCACGCATGCCCAGAATAAAATATTTGATGATCGCATTTTCGTTTACACGACCCCTTAAACCAATTCTTGCCATTTCGTCAACGTATTCTAACATTGATTCGTTCGCCCTACGTTTCCGGTTCATCATCGCCATATGGACATAGGCATCGTTCATTACAGGAGTAAATTTGTCTCTGAATTGTTGTGCAAATTCACTCCAGTTCGTACATAAATCTTCCAGTCGTTCATACCATAATCTAGCATTACCCTTCAGCTTTGGCCCAATCGATATTAAAACGAGTGAATCTGCCCATCTATAAAAAAATTTTAATTTTTCCACCCTCCGAATCCACTCCGATGCGGTCAACCCTTTTTCGTCGTTTGGGTTAAAGTCCGGCAGTATATCCATAATTTCTTTCGGTGTAAAATGGATATTATGAAAATTTACCTGACTATTAGGTCTACCAACCACCGTGGATGAAATTATTGGAATTTCTTGTAAACTATTTTCATCATCGTCAGCATTTAATCCGCGTTCTGCTGTTCTATAGTTGTCATCATTATCATCTGGCAACAATGTTGCGGTACGATTACCCGACACATGATGCACCATTCTTGAAACTAACTCAGATTTGTTCCCTTTAATGCCGAGTCCAGCTTCTCTTAATTTAATTTGAAGCTGTTTGACTGTATACGACTGATATTTCATTCGCAGCGATTTTAGTGTTAGTTCTGTGGCTTTTGGCGACGCGGCTGCGGCTGATACGGCGCCCGCCTTACCCGAAATATTATCAGAGTCTCTCACCCATACATCAGTAAGTGACATTTTCGTTCGTTGTCGTTTCGTTCTTACGCACACAAAGTTTTTTTTTTTAAAAAAAAATAGCCGCGCACAAAATCTCCCTTTATTTCCCCTTTTCTTGTCGCTCACTCACGCGCATATGAAATTCACCACACACAACACACATAAGCAACAAAATTATACTGTTTGTGTGCCAACGTCAATATATGTGAGTGTTAGGTGTAGTGAGCAGCACAGACGTAACGGGATACTGAAATGATTTTGCTACGACGAAATACCGGCAATCGTATGCAATTTACACTCTCGCTTAATTATTTTACTTCGATCCCACTTCTGATTTGTCAAGATGGAATTATAAGAATGAACGTTAATAATAAATAAAAATACTAGGCGACAGTTAAAGTAATAAAATAATATTGCTCAACGGCTTTATTTAATGTAGCGTACAAAAATAGTTTCTCACCCGTTCTCGTTCACGTACGTTCTTCGACTGACGTGTCGTTCTCGAGCCCAATCTCACCACACTTGTCTGTCTATGTAGTTGTGGGGGTATTCCCCGGTGGTGAATCGGTGACAATGATAATGCTTCCCTACTATAGAACTCAATAATAAATTTAATAAACATCGAGATCATCATGTTTGAAAACTAATTTTTTGACCAAGCCGAGACGAGACTATCATACACATATTCGTTTTTATTTATATTATTTAGCTTCGTATCGAAATCACGGTGTAATTTATTAAAAACTCTAATTTGAACATGTTACTCGTATTTTCAGAACTGGGCGCTGCGACATATTTTTTAGTTTTTTGTTTACGGGTTGACATGTTTCTATCTGCGAAATACCCAAAGAAGTCAATGAAATGCACAATTCTAAAAAAGATTTTGGAGTGGGTTTTCCTTGAATATTTAGTATGAGTGTGATTACAAGCTTGAGATCCAATTATAACCAAATTTTGCGTAATTTAAAAAAAACTAAATGAAGTTTCTTCTTTTTCAGTGGTAAATTATTGATCTGTGGAGCGATGTGTTTCAACTTGAGTAGTACTCCTGATTGATGCAGAAGATAAGTTAATTTGTTTATACTAACATAACAAATTGATTAATTTCAGAATTTTTCGGCTTTTCCATCACAAATTCACACTGCTAGAGACAAACTGGGCAAAAGCTTACATAAGCACTCATCGTAACAATTCGCCTGTTTCCGTAAATATTTTAAAATATTACTCTTTCAAGTATTTAGCCTCAAGAGCAACGACGACTGCAAATTGACGACATAATGTAAGCGATTAATGACATATGCATATGCTAAAATCTGCATAGTGCATCTCTTAAATTTCTGCCTAATCTCAACGATTTCAGTTGATATCCGTGGATTTTTTTAAATATTTTTCATTGCAAAATAGTACCATAATATCAGCTGGACATCGGCTTTGATGAAAGCAGTATTTTGATAGAGTTGCTATGCAAAATGTGGTGTTGCATTAGCATTAATCGCTTCTGAAAATGTTCCATCCAATTACATGTCAATTTGTAGAAAGATCGTTTTGGTTATACACATATTTTTAACTAAAAAGGCTTTTAATCAAGTTGGTGTTGTAGGATAGAACATTTTCTTGGTTTGGTTAAAAAATGGGTTTAGGGCAAATATCTGCGAAGAGTGATGTTTGTGGATGTTTTCGGATGCCTGAAGTGAGCGGGAACGGATTTTCCGTGGATTTGAAAAAAAAAATTATATTTTTGCTTTGGTAAAATTTCAGTCACTCCTACATAAAAAAAACAGATTTGATATGGAATCCTTTTCCACAGGTCACGTATTCGCTGACCTGTGGAAAAGGATTCCATATCAAAATATGGAAGGCTTCATTTTTCATTATTGGAAATCATCTATTTGTCTTCTCGTAAAATGTTTCCGCCACCAACATGACATTATAGTTAAATTTGTTTATAAGAAACTTAGATGTTAACACCTGTTCTGAAGTTATTAAATGTACTGTTTGGTATTACTGCCGAGCACTATGTTTATGTTAGACATCACTATTCGGGAACACCACCAATTATCAATTGATGATAGATGACCAATTATCAATTGAGGACACTGCTCTTATAGCAAATATGCTAATATATCATCGTTCTATTTTATTGTACACATATATACGCATGTATGAACATAAATCGATCCACAATAGTAAAACTTAAAATCTGCGTTTAATTGAATATTCTATTTACTTTAGTATTTAACAAGTTAATCTAAAAAGAATTCCTAAAGTTTATATTAGATAGTAAGTTATGCAGTTATTGAAGAAAAATAATAAAAATATAATTAATATTTTTTTAATTATAAACGTATTTGCTGTTATTTGTACTGTTTAAAATAAGTAAAATACCATAGGTATACTAGACGTACATAGAAATTTAAAGAATAAATTCATTTTACGAAGTGAATTTTCGTATTTAATTTCTAGATGACAATTTATTTAGAACAGAACAAATGTGTATGAATATATTTGAAGAAGAACATTTTCTTCCAGTAAATAGTTACAATGATAATGCTTCCCTACTATAGAACTCAATAATAAATTTAATAAACATCGAGATAATCATGTTTGAAAACTAATTTTTTGACCAAGCCGAGACGAGACTATCATACACATATTCGTTTTTATTTACATTATTTAGTTTCGTATTGAAATCACGTTGTAATTTATTAAAAACTCTAATTTGAACATGTTATTTTCAGAACTGGGCGCTGCGACATATTTTTTAGTTTTTTGTTTACGGGTGGACATGTTTCTATCTGCGAAATACCCAAAGAAGTCAATGAAATGCACAATTCTAAAAAAGATTTTGGAGTGGGTTTTCCTTGAATATTTAGTATGAGTGTGAATACAAGCTTGAGATCCAATTATAACCAAATTTTTATGAAAAACAGTAGCTTTGTCCTTGGCTATTTCTGTTGCTCCTCAATATATTTCACTTAAGCTTGCTTTTTTACCCAAATTCCTCCGACTTTCTTTTCAACCAAGGGTTCATCTTCAATCCTTGATCTAACCTTTATTCCTTCACGGATGTATAGTTTGTTTTTGTGAGAGCTTTCTAGAAGAAAGTGATCAACTGCACATTCTAGTGGAAACATATGTTATGTACGTTAATACAAAGCAACTTTCACGCTTCATGAGAAACCAAGCAAACTGAGATAAGTTGAAATTTACGGTCACTAAGGCCATGGACTCTTTACCGTCTACGTTTTCCGTTACCCAGGAAGCGAGAAATGTAGTTAGCATTCTCAGAGGTGCAGCTATCTAATCCATTCCGTTTTCGAATGGTATGTTTAGACATCGGCCGATTTGATATTCGCAAGAAATTGCTGTATTAAGACGCGAACGAAAACAGGCCCGAAAGAAATGTTCCCGTTTCTCCAGTACGACTAACCTCGAGTTGAGACAAAACAGCCAAAATCAAGAAATTATTAAGACAAACCAAGCTTACAGATTGGAATAATTTTACTGCCAGCATTGATACCAGTTCATCCCCGAAGGATACGTGGAGAGGAATTAATCGGATTCTAAGTCGTCAAAAGAATAGAATTATTCTATCGATTCAGACTAAGAATTGGATTATAATCGACTTCCCTTCCATCTTTGAGGACCTCGCAATAGCTTGGGCATCGTACTCTTCGAACAAACATCTCAGTGTTGTATGAGAGATAAGAAATCCTTCATAGAAAACTTCTCGCTAACTTCGTCTTCATCCATATGTAACTTGAACCAGCCAGTTTCTCTTGTACAGTTCAATTTTATTAACTCATTCAAGGGCACTACACCTGGCAGGGACAAGGTATCTTTCAAAATGATAAAAGAGGCTTCTTCGATATTCCATATTAAAATAGTCAACCTCTTTCATCATATACTCGAAACATCAATGTTTCCAAATATTTGTAAAGTTGTTACCGTTTCTATACCAAAATATAACAGCGCAATAAAACTACGGAATTGCATTAAATATTCGTGCGTACATTTCGTTTATTGCAATCATATTTAAAGCATCGCGGAATATAAATAATTTCAATTTCATATGGTATGTAGTATGTGAAGAAAATATATAATAAAAATAATATAATAAATTACATTTCCTTTAGCGTTGAAATAAAATGTCTATGTTATAAATGGTTAACATGACTATTCTTTAAAATTGAATTGTAAAAATTTCTGATAAAGGGAAACATAACCGCAAAGAAAAGATATAAAATAAAAATTAACTTTGAAATTTTCAGCGTTTCTTAATTCGAACATCAAATTAATTTTGGAAAATGCGATTGTTATCTTTAACGTAACAGTCGACATAATATTAGTCGTAATAAGATCAAAATAAAATGATTTAAGAAAGGAATCAATTTGATCAAAATGAATTACTGTCTACGTATTTATTACCTGAAAAATGTAATTGAATAAAATTCTATTGCTGTGCCATTTTCAATGGAGCTAGTTACTTTAATGAATAGTGGTGATTTCAATGAACACCGGTTACTAAATGGATATAGATTAATTTTTAATGAATATTGATACTCTCGTTCTAGCATTGGTCACTTCCATAGTGGTCGTGGTTTGCATTCATTGTATGTTGGTCACTTCTGTAGTCAGCATTCGTATTTAAATATCACATTGAATCGACTAAGCCAGTCCACCTAATAATTGTTGTCTAGACAATAAAATAATAAAAATTATTCTTTTGTTCTTATACAACCACGGGAATAATCGTTTTAATTATATCAATGGGAATTTTATTAATTTCGCCATTTTCAATGTGTATTCAGAAAACAATCATTTTCGAATGGTTTGTGTCTAGAAAACGATTGGGAGATGGATTTGTTTAGACCATTTAATATGATTATTCGCGCTACTCTAACGTGAATTTTTCTTAAGCGTGTATTGCAAAAGTTGGAAGAGGGAAAGCAATGTAGTATGTTTTCACATAAGTTCGTCTAAACTAGCCCGATCAAAACTAATTAACTTATGCTTGCTTTGCGATTTATTAAATTTTCTCTATTTTACAATTTGATTAACAATTGGTAGAAAAATCATTGAATGAGTTGTCGCAAGGCTATTACAACTTTTTGAAGAAAGTATCTGTATGCATTTAAACACATTGTAAATGCTTTTATTTAAGATTAAAGTAACATAATGATTTGAGCACAATGCAATTATAGATCAATTTTGAATTTTTTCTGGATAAGATTATAGACGCGATCTGTAAATAATTTAATACCAATATCCGCATTGTTATTTCATCAATACAGTTTGTAGAAGCCTAAATTATATTAACATTTAGTTTCTTACACTCCTAGCCACACTAACTAGTAGTAAATAACAATTGTTTACATTAATTAATAAATTGATTCTTAAACAAATTTCAGAAAACTGCAAAACCCTCATTTTAACGAAAATAACATTTGCCAACAGTTACCACCTTACCCGTTTTTAATTTTAATTTTAGTTCTAGTTCTATTATTAATTAATTCAGTATCATATAATTTAGTTTTAATTGTTTGTAAAGTAGCTAAAAGACTTTGTATATATTTTCGTCTCGTCTTGTCTTGGTAATTTTTTGACAATGACGAGACAAGACTATCATACGCACTTTTATTTACATTGTATAGTTTTTTTTTAAATAAAAATACTAATTTCAACATTTTATTTTCAGAACTAGGCTGCAACATATTTTTTAATTGTTTGTTTACGTTTGGGCAAGTTTCTAAAGAAAAAGTTTGAATAAATTTTCAAAAATATATCTGCAAAACATCCAAAAAGTCAATAGAATGAGCAGTTCTGAATAGAGGAAGAGTGAAGTACTTATTTTGAGTGGGTTTTGTTTTGCTTGAATATTTAGTATGAGTGTGATTATAAGCTAGCTGATGAGTTTGAATTTGTGCGCTTGAGATACAATTATAACTAAATTTTGCGTAATTTAAAATAACTAAATGAAGAGTTTCTTCTTTTCCAGTGGTAAATTATTGATCTGTAAAGAGATGTGTTTCAGCTTGATCGCGTTCTCTTGGTGGATGAAGAAGATAAGTTGATTTGTTTGTACTAACGTAACAAATTGATTACTTTCAGAATTTTTCGGCTTTTCGATCACGAATTCACACTGTCAGAGACAATCAGGGCAAAAGCTTGCATAACGTGCGCTCATCATAACAATCCGCCTTTTTCAGTAAATATCTGAAAATATAACTCTTTTAGGTATTTAGCCTCTTACGGTGTAAGAGCATAAACGACTGTGAATCGACGACATAATTTAAGCGATTAATGGCATATGCATATGCTAAAATCTGCATAGTGCATCTCTTAAAGTTCTGCCTAATCTCAACGATTTCAGTTGATATCCCCCGAATTTTTGTAATGTTTTTCATTGCAAAGTAGTGCCAGAATATCAGCTGGACATCGGCTTTGATGAAAGCAGTATTTTGGATAAAGTTTCTATGCAAATTTGAGTGTTGCATTATTAGCATTAATCGCTTCTGGAAATGTTCCATCCAATTATACGGCAATTTGTTGAAAAATCATTTTGGTTATATTTTTAGCTAAAACGGTTTTTAAGCAAGTAGGATAGAATATTTTCTTGGTAAGGTTAAAAAAATGGTGTGTTGGAAGGGTTGGAGGAAGAAGGGGCAAATATCTGCGAAGAGTGATGCTTGTTGATATTTGCGGACGCCTGAAGGGGCGGGGGCGGATTTGTTACGATGAGGTAGCGCGGTTATGCAAGCTTAGCCCAATATGATTGTCTCGTCTATATGATGGCTTAATAATAAGGGTCAATAGGAAAAGGCAGCGTCCGAATGGTGATCGAAAAGGTCAGCAATTAATATAAAATTTTGATGAATGGTGGTTTTGTATTAAGCTATGCAAGTAGTTGTGTGGTTAGCAATAATTAATTAATAGTGGTTGATCATTTGCATCTGACTGGACAGTGGTCATTGGGTCAATTTAATCGGACAGTGGTCATTGGGTCAATTTTAGTCGGACAGTGGTCACTGGATCAATTTTAATCGGACAGTGGTCATTGGGGCAATTTTAATCGGACAGTGGTAGACCATTTTAAAGGTAAGTGGTGCCTATGCCTATGATCACATTTTAGTGATGTCGTTCGTCATATGATTGGTTGATGGTGGAACTTGATTGATAGGAAGCAATGTAGTATGTTTTCACATAGGTTCGTCCAAATTATCCCGATCAAAACTAATTTACTTATGCTTGCTTTACGATTTATTAAATTTTCTCTATTTTACAATTCGATTATAACTGACAGCGTAATAAAACTACGGAATTGCATGAGATGTTCATGTGTACTTTTCGTTTATTGCAATCATATTTATAGCCTTTGTTTAATATAAATAAATACAATTCCATATACGAGTATAGTGTTTGAAGTACATATATAAAAAAATAATAAACTGAATTTTCTTTAGAGTTGAAGTAAAATTTCTATTCTATAAATGGAAACTGTCTATTCTTTTAAATTGAATTATAAACATTTCTCATAAAGAAGGGCGATCATTGTTGAAAAAAAAATATGTTTAATAAAAATTCAGTTTTAATTTACCTTTCAGCGTTTGTTGATTTGAACACCAAACTAATATGGATAATGCGATTGTTATCTTTAACGTAACAGTCGACAGTATATCAGTCGTAATCAGATCAAAATAAAATGATTTAAGAAAAGAATGAATTTGACAAAATCGAATTAATGTCTACGGATTTTTTACTTGAAAATGTAATTGAATAAAATTTTGTTGCTGTTGCCGATAAAAAATAAAATTTAATTTTCTTTCTGAACTATGGAAGATTGAGTTATGGGAAAGGTAATTTAGTATCCTCGTACTTTATCACCGGGTCGGTAAGTTCGAATAGAGAATGGATTTTTCATTAAAGAAATGATCTATACGTCGGTTCTTAGTTTTAATATAACGGATAAAACGTAAAATACGAAATGTTTAGTTTCATTGCTACTGCAATGTGAAATTACCTAAAAAGCGAAAGATGACTAATCAAACGAACAAAAACTTTTGTGGATTATAATTAACAATTTGAGAAGCATATAATTTTTCCATTAACGATCGGGTAATGGGCGAAATTTAGTGAGAACAGCCACAGTCTCTTAGACCAGTTGTTTTAACCAAGTTTTTGTAAACAGTACAGTTATTTGGTTGTTTGTGTTTTCATTTCGATAATAAATCTTAGTTCAAAATTTATAAATTATTAATGTTTCAAAAGAATTTCGTAATTTTCTAATTATCGAACCATTAATAAATATTTGTGTGAATTTCACGAAACGAATATTTTGCTATAGTTTTAAAGTTTAGTGCTTTCAAAACCATTATACGAGTTAATTAAAAAATATCCCAAAAATGTAAATTTGATAATTATGGTTTTCTTTTATTATAAATTGTTTGCTTTTCAAAAGCAATGTTAAGAGTGGGTCATACGGATATTTAGCTTCGTATTGAAATCACGGCGTAATTTATTAAAAACTCTAATTTCAGAAATGGATGCTACGGCATGTTTTTTAGTTGTTTGTTTACGTCTGGGACAAGTTTGCTAAAAACAAAAGTACCGATAAATTTTTAGAGATATATCGTAAAATACCAAAAAATTAAATGGACAGTTCTTAAATAGATTTGAGTGGATTTTGCTTGAATATTTAGTATGTCAGTGTGATTATAATCTGATCTGATGAGTTTGAGTTGGTTGCTTGAGATTAATTATAACTAAATTTTGCGTAATTTAAAATAACTAAATAAAGTTTCTTCTTTTTCAGTGGTAAATTATTGATCTGTAGAGCGATTGTGTTTCAACTTGAGTAGTACTCTTGGGGGATGCAGAAGATATAAGTTGATTTGTTTTCTACTAACTTAACAAATTGATTACTTTCAGAAATTTTCGGCTTTTCGATCACGAATTCACACTGCCAGAGACAATCAGGGCAAAAGCTTGCATAACGTGCGCTCATCGTAACAATCCGCCTTTTTCAGTAAATATCTTAAAACATTAATCTTTCAGGTATTTGTCCTCTTACGGCGTAAGAGCGACGACGACGACTTCGAATTTAAGCGATTAATGGTATATGCATATGCTAAAATCTGCATAGTGCATCTCTTAAATATCTGCCTAATCTCAACGATTTCAGTTGATAACCGTGGAATTTTTGTAATGTTTTTCATTGCAAAATAGTACCAAAATATCAGCTGGACATCGGCTTTGATGAAAGCAGTATTTTGGATAAAGTTGCTATGCAAATTTGAGTGCCGCATTAGCATTAATTGCTTCTGAAAATGTTCCATCCAATTGCATGCTAATTTGTAGAAAGATCTTTTTGGTTATTTTTTTAACTAAAAAGGCTTTTAATCAAGTTGGTGTCGTAGGATCGAACGTTTTCTTGGTTAGGTTAAAAAAATTGGAGGAGTGCGCGGGGAGGGGGCAAATATCTGCGAAGAGTGTGTTTGTGGATATTTGCGGGGACGGGGGGGATTTGTTACGATGAAGTGCGCGGTTATGCAAGCTTAGCCCAATATGATTGTCTCGTCTATATGATGACTTCATATTAAATATCAAAAGGAAAAAGCGGTGATCGAGAAGGTGAGCAATTAATATATAATTTTGAATGAATGGTGGTTTGTATTGAGGTATGCATGTGGTTGTGTGATTAGCAGTAATTAATAGTGGTTCACCTACATCTGACTGGAAAATGGGTCAATGGGTCATTGGGTATAGTTTAGTAGGTCAGCGGTTATGGGGCCAATTTTCTGTTGGACAGGGGTTAGTGGGTCAATTTAGAGTTGGACAGGGGTTAGTGGGTCAATTTAGAGTTGGACAGTGGTCATTTGCAATAATATTACGAAATTGCATTAGATGTTCTTGGATACGTTTCGTATATTGCAATCATAGTTACAGTCTTCGGAATATAAATGTTAGTATTTAAAGAAAATATATAAGAAATTACATTTTATTTTAAATTGAATTGTAAACATTACTGATAAAGGGAAATATGCTTACAAAGAAAAGATGTTAAATAAAAATTAAATTGGAATTTCTTCAGCCTTTGTTAATTCGAACATCAAACTGATATGGGACACGAATCGGTATGTATTTAAACTCATTATATAATAATTTTATAATAATTTTATTTAAATTAAAGTGACTTAATTATTTATGCACAATATAATTATAGATCGATTTTGAATTTTTTTGGATAAGATTATAGACGCGATCTGTAAATAATATTATTACCAATATATCCGTATTGTTTTTTTATCAATACAGTTTGTAGAAGTCGAAATTATATTAGCATTTAGTTTCTTACACTTCTAGCCACACTAACTAGTAGTAAATAACAATTGTTTACATTAATTAATAAATGGATTATTAAACAAATTTCAGAAAACTGCAAAACCCTCATTTCAACGGAAATAACATTTGCCAACAGTTACCACCTTACCAGTTTTTAATTTCAATTTTAGTTTTAGTTCTATTATTAATTAATTCAGTGTCATATAATTTAGTTTTAATTGTTTGTAAAGTAGAAAAAAG
The DNA here is from genome assembly GCA_958298945.1 of Atherix ibis. Taxonomy (NCBI): domain Eukaryota; kingdom Metazoa; phylum Arthropoda; class Insecta; order Diptera; family Athericidae; genus Atherix; species Atherix ibis. Next base: position 50,656 of record OY282607.1, on the reverse strand, counting down.
CTTTGTATATATTTTCGATACGAAAACTTCATCAACTTCCCCTTCCCGTCCTATTATTTTCATTTAAGTTCATATAAAAAAATTAATTTACTCGTCGATTGTAGTTGCCATTATTGAGTAACACAATTCCTTAAATACTTATTAGAAACTTGAACAAATTCATCGTTTTATCCTCTTCTCTTAATTAATATGTACTTATATTAACCTTTAAGTTTAGCTTTAAGTTAGTTTTAAGTATAGAAGTGCAATTCTATATAAATTGCTTACATAGGAAACAGCATCCAACATACCGACGGCATTTTTTTTATCAATTCTATTAGAATAAAATTAAAATGATTTTTTGGGATTATTGAAAATTTTTACGTGTGTATAACGAACCAATCAAGGTACTGTCTAACATGTTATAAAAGTATTTGAAAATATTTTTATATTTTTGCTTTGGTAAAATTTGAGTCATTCCTAAATAGAAAAAAAGGCAGATTTGACAAGGAATCCGCTACAGGTCACGGTATTTGCTGAGCTTCATTTTTCATTACTGGAAATCAACTATTTGTCTTCCCGTAAAATGTTTTCGCCACCGACATGACATTATAGTAAAAGTTGCTTATGAGAAACAGATGTTAACTAATACCTGTTCTGAAGTTATTAAATTTATTACTGCCGAGAACTAAGTTTAGGATGAGACATCACTATTCGGGAACACCACCAATTATCAATTAATTGATAATAGATGTGGGCACTTAAAACAAACATCCATGCAAGTATATATTTTTCGGCAATTATGTTTGGTAAAAATACATTTAGATTTAATTTGCATTTAAAATTATATGGGAATCCTGTTAAGAATTAAATTAACAAAGGGTTTACGCGTCTAAATATAGAAAAGGGCAGAAGTCTCGTATATCGCGCGATGCGTTACGTAAATTCAATTTCCAAGTACTTTCTATACGTTAAAGGCATTTCAATTTAATTACATGGATTAATGAGATGTATTATACAGTCGGGAATGTAACTTAATTATTTATCTGAAATTTGCCTCCTTTTTTAGTGGGCAAAAGACCAATCAAACATATGCATTTATTAATGGTTCCAAATCCTTACGGTTTTATATTCAAATGCATATGATTTATATTGTACTGAAATAAATTATCCTGAAACTTGAAATTTACGTTCAGTTTGCCTTTGTAGATACAATTTTATCTGTATTATTTTGTTTTCTCTTCATTCGAGCTCGAAATTTATATCGTTTATAGATAATTGATACTTTGCTCGAACACGATGTAATTGTATTGTTTTTAATTGAATAAAACGCAACCCCAATTAATTTTTCGTGTGAAATTATAGTATTTTTTTAAAAAAGTTACTAATTTTGCGGGTTTTTCTTTGCTCTGGCTGTAATTTGATTATTGTGTGAACGTAAATTAATAAAAGAAGAAATTTATATATTCCTGGAGGAGATAAGTATATTTATTATACAAAAAGTAATAAACACATTTGTATTCAAATTAATTTTTTATTACCAAATAATACACGGATATTTGAGTACCATATATGAATATAGAAACCTCTAATATTAAAATGCCTTTTGCTGCATATCAGTTATTTTTCTTTATTTTACAAATATGAAAACCATGAAATAATACCAATATAAAATTCGTTTATTTTTTCTAAAATACTATTTTTTACATACATTTATTAGCAGTTAGTATTTTGACTTCGTTTAAATTAAACGCTGGAGAGTCCTTACCAACGAATTCATATTCCAAATAAATCGTTTGTATCGGAACTAGTTGAATATATCCGTTTTTAGATCAAGTATATCGCTCAACATCTTTATTAGTAAATAAAGATGTTGAACGATATACTTTTATTGCGATGCTTATAACTTTGTTATTATTTTGACATGATTCCGATAATAATTCCGCCGAAAATTTAGTAACAATCATCAATCATATTGAATATTATTATAATATGTGTAGCTAGCTTTCTTTATACCTCTATTTGAGTATTTAATATTCCTTCAGCATTTTTTTATTTTACCGGGGAAAAGGTATGTTTTTGAACTAATTTCGCTCATGGTTTCTTGCAAGGTGAATTCAAAAAAGCAATTGTCTTGTGTAAATTGTTCAATAAGCAATTCCGACATGTTTAATGTTTTCACCAGTTTTGAACTGTTCGGTCCCTGAAATAAATGGAGGAAAGTTTTCAGTTATAAAAAGACTTCTTATTTAAAAACCTCCCTTACAATATTGGTTTTCCATGAATTTGTATATTTTAGCAGTAAACTGGAACCACAGAAATATGTGTAATGTTTTAATGTAATTCCATATTTACTTCATCGATTGTATCGCGAACAATATAAACATTGACCGTATTCATTTTATTGAGATGAGCGATTATCGAAACCGGTGCCATGAAATCTTTTGCACGATATTGAAGGATCTATTATTAAATTAAATTAAATGCGATACCAATTGAATTTACCTAATAATCGTTAAAAATTACCTTAAAATTTCCGTAATAATCAATACTCGACCAAATATTGTAGAAAATAGATATAAGAAATATTGGGATGCCATTAATTTGCAAATAGAAACATTCTCTATTTCCTGAAATATTTGAGAAATTTGTTCTTTATTGTGGAAAAAAAACTCATTGACAATTACTTGTTGGCTCTTGTATAAGTTCTACAGTTCGAAAACCAATTCGAATTGATTTTTGTGAAACAGTCAATTTCCTTGGATCATAAACGAGTCTCGACAGTTTTCCCTTCCACATGAATTGAATATTATAAAGATATTGTTGTCCATATCCATTAGGCCAGCATAGCTTAATATCCCTATAATTATTTTGTACATACATTATTATTTAAATAATATTTTCTATTTGATGTCCTAATCGCTTACACTTTTTTTCCGACATTATTGGCGTTTCAATAAAATTCAAAGCTATCTATCGGCTTAAAAACATCACTAAAAGACAATATTTTTAATCGTTTTATTTTATTTATGACAACTTTATTCTTTCTATAATATTATATATACAAACAAGTCTACAATCCGATTATTTACCCCCCCCCCCCCCCCCAAGGGAGGTGAAAATCTCAATGACATTATGAGAATAATTCATCCCAATAAACATTAAAATGAATTTCTTTAATACTGTAGGGCTCTATTTTTTATTTAATCTTCTTGAAGTAACGCCATAAGGTAGCCCTGGAAATTTCTGACTTGTCCATACCTAATCTTGGTTACCCTATTCCCTCTCGATCGCTTTTTTTCTTGCTATTTACTCAAATTGTACCTCTACTTTTGCCTTCAATAAATCGTATTTGAATTTGTTCTTTTCTATTTTATGAGCTTTATATTTATAATTTTTATCATTTCTTTTAAACTTACTTGGTCAAGTTAAAGCAATTACAACAAAATAACAATCGCATTCATATATTATTTATTGCCGATATTATTTCTATTCTATATTGTGTTTATATATACTATTCAATTTTATGCCTTTCCATATGAACTTTTTGATAGTTTTGTATGCACAAGCATATAAACGTATGCTTCCAGAAGTTTATATTTTAATTTTACCCGGATTTGGAATAATTTCACATATTATTAGTCAAGAAAGAGGAAAAAAGGAAACATTTGGATCATTAGGAATAATTTATGCTATATTAGCAATTGGATTATTAGCATTTATTGTATGAGCCCATCACATATTTACAGTAGGTATAGATGTAGATACTCGAGCATATTTTACATCAGCTACAATAATTATTGCTGACCAACAGGCATTAAAATTTTTAGATGATTAGCAACATTATATGGAACACAAATTACTTATTCACCTTCAATTCTATGAGCACTAGGATTTGCATTTTTATTTACAGTAGGTGGCTTAACAGGTGTTGTTCTTGCTAATTCATCCCTAGATATTATTCTACATGACACTTATTATGTAGTAGCTCATTTCCATTATGTATTATCTATAGGAGCAGTATTTGCAATTATCATTAAATTTATCATTAAATCCATCACTATTAAAAAGTCAATTTTGTATTATAAAATAATAATTTTATTATTATTTATTTTACAATCTTCTTTTTTGAAGTAAAAAGTAAGATTGTAAAGTTTTAAAAGGCAACGAAGTTTCCTTTTAAAAATCCACCAGCTTATCTAATTCTAATTCAAACAAAATTTATTTTTATACCTAAACTTGTTAAAAAAGAAAAAACTCGTAATAATCCATAACCTCCTAATTTTAATAAAACACCAGCCCAAATTATTGAACCAGAAACAGGTGCTTCTACATGAGCTTTTGGTAATCATAAATGAACCAAAAATATTGGTATTTTAACTAAAAATGCTAAAATTATACTAAAATATAATAAATTAAATAAATAATTAGTTTTTCTTAATAAATAAAAATTTATAGTTATTCTTTTTTGATATAAATAAAAAATACCCACTAATATAGGTAAAGAAGCTAATAAAGTATAAAATAATAAATATACCCCAGCTTGTAATCGTTCAGGTTGATACCCCCAACCTAAAATTAAAAATAACGTAGGAATTAAACTACTTTCAAAAAATAAATAAAATATAAATAAACTCATTCTTCAAAAAGTTAAATATAAAAATATTAATAAAAATAATACATTAACTAAAAAAATGGAATAATTTCTATATTTAAAAATAGATTCAATTGCTATTACTATTAAACTACAAATTCAAAATCCTAATGAAATTATTCCATATGAAATTAAATCACATCCTAAAAAATAACTAAATATATATAAAAATTATTCAAAATAAATAAAAATTTTAATAATAAAATTTATTATTAGTTTTTAAATGTGGATTTATTTATCCACATAAAATAGGAGCAATACATCCAACATTTAAACTTTTCATTTATGTATGCATTCAAATGTTTTCTCGTATTGATTTTTATCTACAACACCGTACATTTATGCATATGATTTTGGTCTAAGCTGGAAAATGGCTCCATCTTTTGCTGGACTTTTGTATTCGTTTATCGTTAGAGGGTTATTATGTAACATTTGCATCTGCACGAAGTTGCCTTTTATTGAAATTGAAAATTAATCCATAATGTGGTTAAAAATTCAATTTTAAATTTGTTAAAATTCAATGAAATAATTCAATTATTACAAATTCAGAAATGATAAGAGTCAACATAACAAATTCAATTTGATTTTTTTAATACGTATAAATTTGTTGATACTATTTTACAAATAAAGCAATTTTTGCTATTGTTTAAAGTATGGAATTTAATTATTCTTTCATTCATTTTTTATCAAATCCAACTAGAATTAATTTCATAATTCAAACGTATCTAAAACGGAGTTGAATTAATTTACGAATGGAAGTAATAACGTTATTTCCGTCTTGTATTTCTGTCTGCTGGATAATATCAGAGTATAAATCTAATTTCAATTATAAAATTTCCAATGGCAAGGGAATTTTTGTATAAGGCAGCTGATTTATTTTGTATAGTGTAGGGACATTTCAATTGTGTATTAGTTTCTAAAAATAACGCCATGTAGATAGTACGATAAAATGTTATTTTTCGTTATTTTTCATTAATGAGCGATAATTTATTAAAATTAAAAATCGTTTGTTTTGTGTTTTGTTAGTTTTTTTTATTTTCATTATTAATTATTTATTTTTCGTTATAGACAAAAAACAATTAATTTAAAAGTAATAAATACTAAGTGAAAAAAAACATTAGATTTGAAATTGTGAGGGGTAGTTTATATATTATTAAAGTATACTGAAAACTATCTGTATAAATTGTGCAACCTTAGAAGGTTTATTGCAAATTAAGTATAATCAAAGGACATGTTAAATAAACTAGCGTTTTTAATAAAAATTGATATAGTATTTGTGTGAAGGCGCTTGCAATTTGATATTTCTTTAACTTTGATGTAATATCTTATTTTTTAATTAGTGCAAGATGTCAATTCTTAATGAATTAATGCAAAATATTATTCAACTTTGAACAAATCATAAAAAGCTTAGTAAAAATATGAAATACACATAATGGAATTGTAAAGGAGGAAGAATTGAATCACGCAGCCTTTATGCATATTTAAGAAATAATATAAAACGCTAAAGATTATAATTGTTTATTTTAATAGTTCACATGAAAAGAGATTTTTAGGAACTTAGACGCGGTTCTACTTACAAATTGATAATCAATTATTTCAATTGTATTTATTTTAAATCCGGTACAGGTCACGTATTTTCTGCTGAGCTTCATTTTTCATTACTGGAAATCAACTATTTGTCTTCCCGTAAAATGTTTCCGCCACCGACATGACATTATAGTTAAATTTGTTTATAAGAAACTTAGATGTTAACACCTGTTCTGAAGTTATTAAATATAATGCTTGGTATTACTGCCGAACACTATCTTTCTGATGATACATCACTATTCGGGAACGCCACCAATTATCAATTGATGATAGATGACCAATTATCAATTGATGACACTGCTCTTATAGCAAATATGCTAATATATCATCGTTCTATTTTATTGTACACATAAAATAGAACGATGATATATAAAATTTTTTTTATTTTCATTATTAATTATTTATTTTTCGTTATAGACAAAAAACAATTAATTTAAAAGTAATAAATACTAAGTGAAAAAAAACATTAGATTTGAAATTGTGAGGGGTAGTTTATATATTATTAAAGTATACTGAAAACTATCTGTATAAATTGTGCAACCTTAGAAGGTTTATTGCAAATTAAGTATAATCAAAGGACATGTTAAATAAACTAGCGTTTTTAATAAAAATTGATATAGTATTTGTGTGAAGGCGCTTGCAATTTGTTATTTTTTTAACTTTGATGTAATATCTTATTTTTAATTAGTGCAAGATGTCAATTCTTGATGAATTAATGCAAAATATTATTCAACTTCGAACAAATCATAAAAAGCTTATTAAAAATATGAAATACACATAATGGAATTGTAAAGGAGGAAGAATTTAATCAAGCAGCCTTTATGCATATTTAATAAATAATATAAAACGCTAAAGATTATAATTGTTTATTTTAATAGTTCACATGAAAAGAGATTTTTAGGAACTTAGACGCGGTTCTACTTACAAATTTATAATCAATTATTTCAATTGTATTTATTTTAAATCCGGTACAGGTCACGTATTTTCTGCTGAGCTTCATTTTTCATTACTGGAAATCAACTATTTGTCTTCCCGTAAAATGTTTCCGCCACCGACATGACATTATAGTTAAATTTGTTTATAAGAAACTTAGATGTTAACACCTGTTCTGAAGTTATTAAATATAATGCTTGGTATTACTGCCGAACACTATCTTTCTGATGATACATCACTATTCGGGAACGCCACCAATTATCAATTGATGATAGATGACCAATTATCAATTGATGACACTGCTCTTATAGCAAATATGCTAATATATCATCGTTCTATTTTATTGTACACATAAAATAGAACGATGATATATAAAATTTTTTTTATTTTCATTATTAATTATTTATTTTTCGTTATAGACAAAAAACAATTAATTTAAAAGTAATAAATACTAAGTGAAAAAAAACATTAGATTTGAAATTGTGAGGGGTAGTTTATATATTATTAAAGTATACTGAAAACTATCTGTATAAATTGTGCAACCTTAGAAGGTTTATTGCAAATTAAGTATAATCAAAGGACATGTTAAATAAACTAGCGTTTTTAATAAAAATTGATATAGTATTTGTGTGAAGGCGCTTGCAATTTGTTATTTTTTTAACTTTGATGTAATATCTTATTTTTAATTAGTGCAAGATGTCAATTCTTGATGAATTAATGCAAAATATTATTCAACTTCGAACAAATCATAAAAAGCTTATTAAAAATATGAAATACACATAATGGAATTGTAAAGGAGGAAGAATTTAATCAAGCAGCCTTTATGCATATTTAATAAATAATATAAAACGCTAAAGATTATAATTGTTTATTTTAATAGTTCACATGAAAAGAGATTTTTAGGAACTTAGACGCGGTTCTACTTACAAATTGATAATCAATTATTTCAATTGTATTTATTTTAAATCCGGTACAGGTCACGTATTTTCTGCTGAGCTTCATTTTTCATTACTGGAAATCAACTATTTGTCTTCCCGTAAAATGTTTCCGCCACCGACATGACATTATAGTTAAATTTGTTTATAAGAAACTTAGATGTTAACACCTGTTCTGAAGTTATTAAATATAATGCTTGGTATTACTGCCGAACACTATCTTTCTGATGATACATCACTATTCGGGAACGCCACCAATTATCAATTGATGATAGATGACCAATTATCAATTGATGACACTGCTCTTATAGCAAATATGCTAATATATCATCGTTCTATTTTATTGTACACATAAAATAGAACGATGATATATAAAATTTTTTTTATTTTCATTATTAATTATTTATTTTTCGTTATAGACAAAAAACAATTAATTTAAAAGTAATAAATACTAAGTGAAAAAAAACATTAGATTTGAAATTGTGAGGGGTAGTTTATATATTATTAAAGTATACTGAAAACTATCTGTATAAATTGTGCAACCTTAGAAGGTTTATTGCAAATTAAGTATAATCAAAGGACATGTTAAATAAACTAGCGTTTTTAATAAAAATTGATATAGTATTTGTGTGAAGGCGCTTGCAATTTGTTATTTTTTTAACTTTGATGTAATATCTTATTTTTTAATTAGTGCAAGATGTCAATTCTTGATGAATTAATGCAAAATATTATTCAACTTCGAACAAATCATAAAAAGCTTATTAAAAATATGAAATACACATAATGGAATTGTAAAGGAGGAAGAATTTAATCAAGCAGCCTTTATGCATATTTAATAAATAATATAAAACGCTAAAGATTATAATTGTTTATTTTAATAGTTCACATGAAAAGAGATTTTTAGGAACTTAGACGCGGTTCTACTTACAAATTTATAATCAATTATTTCAATTGTATTTATTTTAAATCCGGTACAGGTCACGTATTTTCTGCTGAGCTTCATTTTTCATTACTGGAAATCAACTATTTGTCTTCCCGTAAAATGTTTCCGCCACCGACATGACATTATAGTAAAAGTTGCTTATGAGAAACAGATGTTAACTAATACCTGTTCTGAAGTTATTAAATTTATTACTGCCGAGAACTAAGTTTAAGATGAGACATCACTATTCGGGAACACCACCAATTATCAATTAATTGATAATAGATGTGGGCACTTAAAACAAACATCCATGCAAGTATATATTTTTCGGCAATTATGTTTGGTAAAAATACATTTAGATTTAATTTGCATTTAAAATTATATGGGAATCCTGTTAAGAATTAAATTAACAAAGGGTTTACGCGTCTAAATATAGAAAAGGGCAGAAGTCTCGTATATCGCGCGATGCGTTACGTAAATTCAATTTCCAAGTACTTTCTATACGTTAAAGGCATTTCAATTTAATTACATGGATTAATGAGATGTATTATACAGTCGGGAATGTAACTTAATTATTTATCTGAAATTTGCCTCCTGTTTTAGTGGGCAAAAGACCAATCAAACATATGCATTTATTAATGGTTCCAAATCCTTACGGTTTTATATTCAAATGCATATGATTTATATTGTACTGAAATAAATTATCCTGAAACTTGAAATTTACGTTCAGTTTGCCTTTGTAGATACAATTTTATCTGTATTATTTTGTTTTCTCTTCATTCGAGCTCGAAATTTATATCGTTTATAGATAATTGATACTTTGCTCGAACACGATGTAATTGTATTGTTTTTAATTGAATAAAACGCAACCCCAATTAATTTTTCGTGTGAAATTATAGTATTTTTTTAAAAAAGTTACTAATTTTGCGGGTTTTTCTTTGCTCTGGCTGTAATTTGATTATTGTGTGAACGTAAATTAATAAAAGAAGAAATTTATATATTCCTGGAGGAGATAAGTATATTTATTATACAAAAAGTAATAAACACATTTGTATTCAAATTAATTTTTTATTACCAAATAATACACGGATATTTGAGTACCATATATGAATATAGAAACCTCTAATATTAAAATGCCTTTTGCTGCATATCAGTTATTTTTCTTTATTTTACAAATATGAAAACCATGAAATAATACCAATATAAAATTCGTTTATTTTTTCTAAAATACTATTTTTTACATACATTTATTAGCAGTTAGTATTTTGACTTCGTTTAAATTAAACGCTGGAGAGTCCTTACCAACGAATTCATATTCCAAATAAATCGTTTGTATCGGAACTAGTTGAATATATCCGTTTTTAGATCAAGTATATCGCTCAACATCTTTATTAGTAAATAAAGATGTTGAACGATATACTTTTATTGCGATGCTTATAACTTTGTTATTATTTTGACATGATTCCGATAATAATTCCGCCGAAAATTTAGTAACAATCATCAATCATATTGAATATTATTATAATATGTGTAGCTAGCTTTCTTTATACCTCTATTTGAGTATTTAATATTCCTTCAGCATTTTTTTATTTTACCGGGGGAAGGTATGTTTTTGAACTAATTTCGCTCATGGTTTCTTGCAAGGTGAATTCAAAAAAGCAATTGTCTTGTGTAAATTGTTCAATAAGCAATTCCGACATGTTTAATGTTTTCACCAGTTTTGAACTGTTCGGTCCCTGAAATAAATGGAGGAAAGTTTTCAGTTATAAAAAGACTTCTTATTTAAAAACCTCCCTTACAATATTGGTTTTCCATGAATTTGTATATTTTAGCAGTAAACTGGAACCACAGAAATATGTGTAATGTTTTAATGTAATTCCATATTTACTTCATCGATTGTATCGCGAACAATATAAACATTGACCGTATTCATTTTATTGAGATGAGCGATTATCGAAACCGGTGCCATGAAATCTTTTGCACGATATTGAAGGATCTATTATTAAATTAAATTAAATGCGATACCAATTGAATTTACCTAATAATCGTTAAAAATTACCTTAAAATTTCCGTAATAATCAATACTCGACCAAATATTGTAGAAAATAGATATAAGAAATATTGGGATGCCATTAATTTGCAAATAGAAACATTCTCTATTTCCTGAAATATTTGAGAAATTTGTTCTTTATTGTGGAAAAAAAACTCATTGACAATTACTTGTTGGCTCTTGTATAAGTTCTACAGTTCGAAAACCAATTCGAATTGATTTTTGTGAAACAGTCAATTTCCTTGGATCATAAACGAGTCTCGACAGTTTTCCCTTCCACATGAATTGAATATTATAAAGATATTGTTGTCCATATCCATTAGGCCAGCATAGCTTAATATCCCTATAATTATTTTGTACATACATTATTATTTAAATAATATTTTCTATTTGATGTCCTAATCGCTTACACTTTTTTTCCGACATTATTGGCGTTTCAATAAAATTCAAAGCTATCTATCGGCTTAAAAACATCACTAAAAGACAATATTTTTAATCGTTTTATTTTATTTATGACAACTTTATTCTTTCTATAATATTATATATACAAACAAGTCTACAATCCGATTATTTACCCCCCCCCCCCCCCCCAAGGGAGGTGAAAATCTCAATGACATTATGAGAATAATTCATCCCAATAAACATTAAAATGAATTTCTTTAATACTGTAGGGCTCTATTTTTTATTTAATCTTCTTGAAGTAACGCCATAAGGTAGCCCTGGAAATTTCTGACTTGTCCATACCTAATCTTGGTTACCCTATTCCCTCTCGATCGCTTTTTTTCTTGCTATTTACTCAAATTGTACCTCTACTTTTGCCTTCAATAAATCGTATTTGAATTTGTTCTTTTCTATTTTATGAGCTTTATATTTATAATTTTTATCATTTCTTTTAAACTTACTTGGTCAAGTTAAAGCAATTACAACAAAATAACAATCGCATTCATATATTATTTATTGCCGATATTATTTCTATTCTATATTGTGTTTATATATACTATTCAATTTTATGCCTTTCCATATGAACTTTTTGATAGTTTTGTATGCACAAGCATATAAACGTATGCTTCCAGAAGTTTATATTTTAATTTTACCCGGATTTGGAATAATTTCACATATTATTAGTCAAGAAAGAGGAAAAAAGGAAACATTTGGATCATTAGGAATAATTTATGCTATATTAGCAATTGGATTATTAGCATTTATTGTATGAGCCCATCACATATTTACAGTAGGTATAGATGTAGATACTCGAGCATATTTTACATCAGCTACAATAATTATTGCTGACCAACAGGCATTAAAATTTTTAGATGATTAGCAACATTATATGGAACACAAATTACTTATTCACCTTCAATTCTATGAGCACTAGGATTTGCATTTTTATTTACAGTAGGTGGCTTAACAGGTGTTGTTCTTGCTAATTCATCCCTAGATATTATTCTACATGACACTTATTATGTAGTAGCTCATTTCCATTATGTATTATCTATAGGAGCAGTATTTGCAATTATCATTAAATTTATCATTAAATCCATCACTATTAAAAAGTCAATTTTGTATTATAAAATAATAATTTTATTATTATTTATTTTACAATCTTCTTTTTTGAAGTAAAAAGTAAGATTGTAAAGTTTTAAAAGGCAACGAAGTTTCCTTTTAAAAATCCACCAACTTATCTAATTCTAATTCAAACAAAATTTATTTTTATACCTAAACTTGTTAAAAAAGAAAAAACTCGTAATAATCCATAACCTCCTAATTTTAATAAAACACCAGCCCAAATTATTGAACCAGAAACAGGTGCTTCTACATGAGCTTTTGGTAATCATAAATGAACCAAAAATATTGGTATTTTAACTAAAAATGCTAAAATTATACTAAAATATAATAAATTAAATAAATAATTAGTTTTTCTTAATAAATAAAAATTTATAGTTATTCTTTTTTGATATAAATAAAAAATACCCACTAATATAGGTAAAGAAGCTAATAAAGTATAAAATAATAAATATACCCCAGCTTGTAATCGTTCAGGTTGATACCCCCAACCTAAAATTAAAAATAACGTAGGAATTAAACTACTTTCAAAAAATAAATAAAATATAAATAAACTCATTCTTCAAAAAGTTAAATATAAAAATATTAATAAAAATAATACATTAACTAAAAAAATGGAATAATTTCTATATTTAAAAATAGATTCAATTGCTATTACTATTAAACTACAAATTCAAAATCCTAATGAAATTATTCCATATGAAATTAAATCACATCCTAAAAAATAACTAAATATATATAAAAATTATTCAAAATAAATAAAAATTTTAATAATAAAATTTATTATTAGTTTTTAAATGTGGATTTATTTATCCACATAAAATAGGAGCAATACATCCAACATTTAAACTTTTCATTTATGTATGCATTCAAATGTTTTCTCGTATTGATTTTTATCTACAACACCGTACATTTATGCATATGATTTTGGTCTAAGCTGGAAAATGGCTCCATCTTTTGCTGGACTTTTGTATTCGTTTATCGTTAGAGGGTTATTATGTAACATTTGCATCTGCACGAAGTTGCCTTTTATTGAAATTGAAAATTAATCCATAATGTGGTTAAAAATTCAATTTTAAATTTGTTAAAATTCAATGAAATAATTCAATTATTACAAATTCAGAAATGATAAGAGTCAACATAACAAATTCAATTTGATTTTTTTAATACGTATAAATTTGTTGATACTATTTTACAAATAAAGCAATTTTTGCTATTGTTTAAAGTATGGAATTTAATTATTCTTTCATTCATTTTTTATCAAATCCAACTAGAATTAATTTCATAATTCAAACGTATCTAAAACGGAGTTGAATTAATTTACGAATGGAAGTAATAACGTTATTTCCGTCTTGTATTTCTGTCTGCTGGATAATATCAGAGTATAAATCTAATTTCAATTATAAAATTTCCAATGGCAAGGGAATTTTTGTATAAGGCAGCTGATTTATTTTGTATAGTGTAGGGACATTTCAATTGTGTATTAGTTTCTAAAAATAACGCCATGTAGATAGTACGATAAAATGTTATTTTTCGTTATTTTTCATTAATGAGCGATAATTTATTAAAATTAAAAATCGTTTGTTTTGTGTTTTGTTAGTTTTTTTTATTTTCATTATTAATTATTTATTTTTCGTTATAGACAAAAAACAATTAATTTAAAAGTAATAAATACTAAGTGAAAAAAAACATTAGATTTGAAATTGTGAGGGGTAGTTTATATATTATTAAAGTATACTGAAAACTATCTGTATAAATTGTGCAACCTTAGAAGGTTTATTGCAAATTAAGTATAATCAAAGGACATGTTAAATAAACTAGCGTTTTTAATAAAAATTGATATAGTATTTGTGTGAAGGCGCTTGCAATTTGATATTTCTTTAACTTTGATGTAATATCTTATTTTTTAATTAGTGCAAGATGTCAATTCTTAATGAATTAATGCAAAATATTATTCAACTTTGAACAAATCATAAAAAGCTTAGTAAAAATATGAAATACACATAATGGAATTGTAAAGGAGGAAGAATTGAATCACGCAGCCTTTATGCATATTTAAGAAATAATATAAAACGCTAAAGATTATAATTGTTTATTTTAATAGTTCACATGAAAAGAGATTTTTAGGAACTTAGACGCGGTTCTACTTACAAATTGATAATCAATTATTTCAATTGTATTTATTTTAAATCCGGTACAGGTCACGTATTTTCTGCTGAGCTTCATTTTTCATTACTGGAAATCAACTATTTGTCTTCCCGTAAAATGTTTCCGCCACCGACATGACATTATAGTTAAATTTGTTTATAAGAAACTTAGATGTTAACACCTGTTCTGAAGTTATTAAATATAATGCTTGGTATTACTGCCGAACACTATCTTTCTGATGATACATCACTATTCGGGAACGCCACCAATTATCAATTGATGATAGATGACCAATTATCAATTGATGACACTGCTCTTATAGCAAATATGCTAATATATCATCGTTCTATTTTATTGTACACATAAAATAGAACGATGATATATAAAATTTTTTTTATTTTCATTATTAATTATTTATTTTTCGTTATAGACAAAAAACAATTAATTTAAAAGTAATAAATACTAAGTGAAAAAAAACATTAGATTTGAAATTGTGAGGGGTAGTTTATATATTATTAAAGTATACTGAAAACTATCTGTATAAATTGTGCAACCTTAGAAGGTTTATTGCAAATTAAGTATAATCAAAGGACATGTTAAATAAACTAGCGTTTTTAATAAAAATTGATATAGTATTTGTGTGAAGGCGCTTGCAATTTGTTATTTTTTTAACTTTGATGTAATATCTTATTTTTAATTAGTGCAAGATGTCAATTCTTGATGAATTAATGCAAAATATTATTCAACTTCGAACAAATCATAAAAAGCTTATTAAAAATATGAAATACACATAATGGAATTGTAAAGGAGGAAGAATTTAATCAAGCAGCCTTTATGCATATTTAATAAATAATATAAAACGCTAAAGATTATAATTGTTTATTTTAATAGTTCACATGAAAAGAGATTTTTAGGAACTTAGACGCGGTTCTACTTACAAATTTATAATCAATTATTTCAATTGTATTTATTTTAAATCCGGTACAGGTCACGTATTTTCTGCTGAGCTTCATTTTTCATTACTGGAAATCAACTATTTGTCTTCCCGTAAAATGTTTCCGCCACCGACATGACATTATAGTTAAATTTGTTTATAAGAAACTTAGATGTTAACACCTGTTCTGAAGTTATTAAATATAATGCTTGGTATTACTGCCGAACACTATCTTTCTGATGATACATCACTATTCGGGAACGCCACCAATTATCAATTGATGATAGATGACCAATTATCAATTGATGACACTGCTCTTATAGCAAATATGCTAATATATCATCGTTCTATTTTATTGTACACATAAAATAGAACGATGATATATAAAATTTTTTTTATTTTCATTATTAATTATTTATTTTTCGTTATAGACAAAAAACAATTAATTTAAAAGTAATAAATACTAAGTGAAAAAAAACATTAGATTTGAAATTGTGAGGGGTAGTTTATATATTATTAAAGTATACTGAAAACTATCTGTATAAATTGTGCAACCTTAGAAGGTTTATTGCAAATTAAGTATAATCAAAGGACATGTTAAATAAACTAGCGTTTTTAATAAAAATTGATATAGTATTTGTGTGAAGGCGCTTGCAATTTGTTATTTTTTTAACTTTGATGTAATATCTTATTTTTAATTAGTGCAAGATGTCAATTCTTGATGAATTAATGCAAAATATTATTCAACTTCGAACAAATCATAAAAAGCTTATTAAAAATATGAAATACACATAATGGAATTGTAAAGGAGGAAGAATTTAATCAAGCAGCCTTTATGCATATTTAATAAATAATATAAAACGCTAAAGATTATAATTGTTTATTTTAATAGTTCACATGAAAAGAGATTTTTAGGAACTTAGACGCGGTTCTACTTACAAATTGATAATCAATTATTTCAATTGTATTTATTTTAAATCCGGTACAGGTCACGTATTTTCTGCTGAGCTTCATTTTTCATTACTGGAAATCAACTATTTGTCTTCCCGTAAAATGTTTCCGCCACCGACATGACATTATAGTTAAATTTGTTTATAAGAAACTTAGATGTTAACACCTGTTCTGAAGTTATTAAATATAATGCTTGGTATTACTGCCGAACACTATCTTTCTGATGATACATCACTATTCGGGAACGCCACCAATTATCAATTGATGATAGATGACCAATTATCAATTGATGACACTGCTCTTATAGCAAATATGCTAATATATCATCGTTCTATTTTATTGTACACATAAAATAGAACGATGATATATAAAATTTTTTTTATTTTCATTATTAATTATTTATTTTTCGTTATAGACAAAAAACAATTAATTTAAAAGTAATAAATACTAAGTGAAAAAAAACATTAGATTTGAAATTGTGAGGGGTAGTTTATATATTATTAAAGTATACTGAAAACTATCTGTATAAATTGTGCAACCTTAGAAGGTTTATTGCAAATTAAGTATAATCAAAGGACATGTTAAATAAACTAGCGTTTTTAATAAAAATTGATATAGTATTTGTGTGAAGGCGCTTGCAATTTGTTATTTTTTTAACTTTGATGTAATATCTTATTTTTTAATTAGTGCAAGATGTCAATTCTTGATGAATTAATGCAAAATATTATTCAACTTCGAACAAATCATAAAAAGCTTATTAAAAATATGAAATACACATAATGGAATTGTAAAGGAGGAAGAATTTAATCAAGCAGCCTTTATGCATATTTAATAAATAATATAAAACGCTAAAGATTATAATTGTTTATTTTAATAGTTCACATGAAAAGAGATTTTTAGGAACTTAGACGCGGTTCTACTTACAAATTTATAATCAATTATTTCAATTGTATTTATTTTAAATCCGGTACAGGTCACGTATTTTCTGCTGAGCTTCATTTTTCATTACTGGAAATCAACTATTTGTCTTCCCGTAAAATGTTTCCGCCACCGACATGACATTATAGTAAAAGTTGCTTATGAGAAACAGATGTTAACTAATACCTGTTCTGAAGTTATTAAATTTATTACTGCCGAGAACTAAGTTTAAGATGAGACATCACTATTCGGGAACACCACCAATTATCAATTAATTGATAATAGATGTGGGCACTTAAAACAAACATCCATGCAAGTATATATTTTTCGGCAATTATGTTTGGTAAAAATACATTTAGATTTAATTTGCATTTAAAATTATATGGGAATCCTGTTAAGAATTAAATTAACAAAGGGTTTACGCGTCTAAATATAGAAAAGGGCAGAAGTCTCGTATATCGCGCGATGCGTTACGTAAATTCAATTTCCAAGTACTTTCTATACGTTAAAGGCATTTCAATTTAATTACATGGATTAATGAGATGTATTATACAGTCGGGAATGTAACTTAATTATTTATCTGAAATTTGCCTCCTGTTTTAGTGGGCAAAAGACCAATCAAACATATGCATTTATTAATGGTTCCAAATCCTTACGGTTTTATATTCAAATGCATATGATTTATATTGTACTGAAATAAATTATCCTGAAACTTGAAATTTACGTTCAGTTTGCCTTTGTAGATACAATTTTATCTGTATTATTTTGTTTTCTCTTCATTCGAGCTCGAAATTTATATCGTTTATAGATAATTGATACTTTGCTCGAACACGATGTAATTGTATTGTTTTTAATTGAATAAAACGCAACCCCAATTAATTTTTCGTGTGAAATTATAGTATTTTTTTAAAAAAGTTACTAATTTTGCGGGTTTTTCTTTGCTCTGGCTGTAATTTGATTATTGTGTGAACGTAAATTAATAAAAGAAGAAATTTATATATTCCTGGAGGAGATAAGTATATTTATTATACAAAAAGTAATAAACACATTTGTATTCAAATTAATTTTTTATTACCAAATAATACACGGATATTTGAGTACCATATATGAATATAGAAACCTCTAATATTAAAATGCCTTTTGCTGCATATCAGTTATTTTTCTTTATTTTACAAATATGAAAACCATGAAATAATACCAATATAAAATTCGTTTATTTTTTCTAAAATACTATTTTTTACATACATTTATTAGCAGTTAGTATTTTGACTTCGTTTAAATTAAACGCTGGAGAGTCCTTACCAACGAATTCATATTCCAAATAAATCGTTTGTATCGGAACTAGTTGAATATATCCGTTTTTAGATCAAGTATATCGCTCAACATCTTTATTAGTAAATAAAGATGTTGAACGATATACTTTTATTGCGATGCTTATAACTTTGTTATTATTTTGACATGATTCCGATAATAATTCCGCCGAAAATTTAGTAACAATCATCAATCATATTGAATATTATTATAATATGTGTAGCTAGCTTTCTTTATACCTCTATTTGAGTATTTAATATTCCTTCAGCATTTTTTTATTTTACCGGGGGAAGGTATGTTTTTGAACTAATTTCGCTCATGGTTTCTTGCAAGGTGAATTCAAAAAAGCAATTGTCTTGTGTAAATTGTTCAATAAGCAATTCCGACATGTTTAATGTTTTCACCAGTTTTGAACTGTTCGGTCCCTGAAATAAATGGAGGAAAGTTTTCAGTTATAAAAAGACTTCTTATTTAAAAACCTCCCTTACAATATTGGTTTTCCATGAATTTGTATATTTTAGCAGTAAACTGGAACCACAGAAATATGTGTAATGTTTTAATGTAATTCCATATTTACTTCATCGATTGTATCGCGAACAATATAAACATTGACCGTATTCATTTTATTGAGATGAGCGATTATCGAAACCGGTGCCATGAAATCTTTTGCACGATATTGAAGGATCTATTATTAAATTAAATTAAATGCGATACCAATTGAATTTACCTAATAATCGTTAAAAATTACCTTAAAATTTCCGTAATAATCAATACTCGACCAAATATTGTAGAAAATAGATATAAGAAATATTGGGATGCCATTAATTTGCAAATAGAAACATTCTCTATTTCCTGAAATATTTGAGAAATTTGTTCTTTATTGTGGAAAAAAAACTCATTGACAATTACTTGTTGGCTCTTGTATAAGTTCTACAGTTCGAAAACCAATTCGAATTGATTTTTGTGAAACAGTCAATTTCCTTGGATCATAAACGAGTCTCGACAGTTTTCCCTTCCACATGAATTGAATATTATAAAGATATTGTTGTCCATATCCATTAGGCCAGCATAGCTTAATATCCCTATAATTATTTTGTACATACATTATTATTTAAATAATATTTTCTATTTGATGTCCTAATCGCTTACACTTTTTTTCCGACATTATTGGCGTTTCAATAAAATTCAAAGCTATCTATCGGCTTAAAAACATCACTAAAAGACAATATTTTTAATCGTTTTATTTTATTTATGACAACTTTATTCTTTCTATAATATTATATATACAAACAAGTCTACAATCCGATTATTTACCCCCCCCCCCCCCCCCCAAGGGAGGTGAAAATCTCAATGACATTATGAGAATAATTCATCCCAATAAACATTAAAATGAATTTCTTTAATACTGTAGGGCTCTATTTTTTATTTAATCTTCTTGAAGTAACGCCATAAGGTAGCCCTGGAAATTTCTGACTTGTCCATACCTAATCTTGGTTACCCTATTCCCTCTCGATCGCTTTTTTTCTTGCTATTTACTCAAATTGTACCTCTACTTTTGCCTTCAATAAATCGTATTTGAATTTGTTCTTTTCTATTTTATGAGCTTTATATTTATAATTTTTATCATTTCTTTTAAACTTACTTGGTCAAGTTAAAGCAATTACAACAAAATAACAATCGCATTCATATATTATTTATTGCCGATATTATTTCTATTCTATATTGTGTTTATATATACTATTCAATTTTATGCCTTTCCATATGAACTTTTTGATAGTTTTGTATGCACAAGCATATAAACGTATGCTTCCAGAAGTTTATATTTTAATTTTACCCGGATTTGGAATAATTTCACATATTATTAGTCAAGAAAGAGGAAAAAAGGAAACATTTGGATCATTAGGAATAATTTATGCTATATTAGCAATTGGATTATTAGCATTTATTGTATGAGCCCATCACATATTTACAGTAGGTATAGATGTAGATACTCGAGCATATTTTACATCAGCTACAATAATTATTGCTGACCAACAGGCATTAAAATTTTTAGATGATTAGCAACATTATATGGAACACAAATTACTTATTCACCTTCAATTCTATGAGCACTAGGATTTGCATTTTTATTTACAGTAGGTGGCTTAACAGGTGTTGTTCTTGCTAATTCATCCCTAGATATTATTCTACATGACACTTATTATGTAGTAGCTCATTTCCATTATGTATTATCTATAGGAGCAGTATTTGCAATTATCATTAAATTTATCATTAAATCCATCACTATTAAAAAGTCAATTTTGTATTATAAAATAATAATTTTATTATTATTTATTTTACAATCTTCTTTTTTGAAGTAAAAAGTAAGATTGTAAAGTTTTAAAAGGCAACGAAGTTTCCTTTTAAAAATCCACCAACTTATCTAATTCTAATTCAAACAAAATTTATTTTTATACCTAAACTTGTTAAAAAAGAAAAAACTCGTAATAATCCATAACCTCCTAATTTTAATAAAACACCAGCCCAAATTATTGAACCAGAAACAGGTGCTTCTACATGAGCTTTTGGTAATCATAAATGAACCAAAAATATTGGTATTTTAACTAAAAATGCTAAAATTATACTAAAATATAATAAATTAAATAAATAATTAGTTTTTCTTAATAAATAAAAATTTATAGTTATTCTTTTTTGATATAAATAAAAAATACCCACTAATATAGGTAAAGAAGCTAATAAAGTATAAAATAATAAATATACCCCAGCTTGTAATCGTTCAGGTTGATACCCCCAACCTAAAATTAAAAATAACGTAGGAATTAAACTACTTTCAAAAAATAAATAAAATATAAATAAACTCATTCTTCAAAAAGTTAAATATAAAAATATTAATAAAAATAATACATTAACTAAAAAAATGGAATAATTTCTATATTTAAAAATAGATTCAATTGCTATTACTATTAAACTACAAATTCAAAATCCTAATGAAATTATTCCATATGAAATTAAATCACATCCTAAAAAATAACTAAATATATATAAAAATTATTCAAAATAAATAAAAATTTTAATAATAAAATTTATTATTAGTTTTTAAATGTGGATTTATTTATCCACATAAAATAGGAGCAATACATCCAACATTTAAACTTTTCATTTATGTATGCATTCAAATGTTTTCTCGTATTGATTTTTATCTACAACACCGTACATTTATGCATATGATTTTGGTCTAAGCTGGAAAATGGCTCCATGGAATTTAATTATTCTTTCAATCATTTTTTATCAAATCCAACTAGAATTAATTTCATAATTCAAACGTATCTAAAACGCAGTTGAATTAATTTACGAATGGAAGTAATAACGTTATTTCCGTCTTGTATTTCTGTCTGCTGGATAATATCAGAGTATAAATCTAATTTCAATTATAAAATTTCCAATGGCAAGGGAATTTTTGTATAAGGCAGCTGATTTATTTTGTATAGTGTAGGGACATTTCAATTGTGTATTAGTTTCTAAAAATAACGCCATGTAGATAGTACGATAAAATGTTATTTTTCGTTATTTTTCATTAATGAGCGATAATTTATTAAAATTAAAAATCGTTTGTTTTGTGTTTTGTTAAAGTTTTTTTTATTTTCATTATTAATTATTTATTTTTCGTTATAGACAAAAAACAATTAATTGAAAAGTAATAAATACTAAGTGAAAAAAAACATTAGATTTGAAATTGTGAGGGGTAGTTTATATATTATTAAAGTATACTGAAAACTATCTGTATAAATTGTGCAACCTTAGAAGGTTTATTGCAAATTAAGTATAATCAAAGGACATGTTAAATAAACTAGCGTTTTTAATAAAAATTGATATAGTATTTGTGTGAAGGCGCTTGCAATTTGATATTTCTTTAACTTTGATGTAATATCTTATTTTTTAATTAGTGCAAGATGTCAATTCTTAATGAATTAATGCAAAATATTATTCAACTTTGAACAAATCATAAAAAGCTTAGTAAAAATATGAAATACACATAATGGAATTGTAAAGGAGGAAGAATTGAATCACGCAGCCTTTATGCATATTTAAGAAATAATATAAAACGCTAAAGATTATAATTGTTTATTTTAATAGTTCACATGAAAAGAGATTTTTAGGAACTTAGACGCGGTTCTACTTACAAATTGATAATCAATTATTTCAATTGTATTTATTTTAAATCCGGTACAGGTCACGTATTTTCTGCTGAGCTTCATTTTTCATTACTGGAAATCAACTATTTGTCTTCCCGTAAAATGTTTCCGCCACCGACATGACATTATAGTTAAATTTGTTTATAAGAAACTTAGATGTTAACACCTGTTCTGAAGTTATTAAATATAATGCTTGGTATTACTGCCGAACACTATCTTTCTGATGATACATCACTATTCGGGAACGCCACCAATTATCAATTGATGATAGATGACCAATTATCAATTGATGACACTGCTCTTATAGCAAATATGCTAATATATCATCGTTCTATTTTATTGTACACATAAAATAGAACGATGATATATAAAATTTTTTTTATTTTCATTATTAATTATTTATTTTTCGTTATAGACAAAAAACAATTAATTTAAAAGTAATAAATACTAAGTGAAAAAAAACATTAGATTTGAAATTGTGAGGGGTAGTTTATATATTATTAAAGTATACTGAAAACTATCTGTATAAATTGTGCAACCTTAGAAGGTTTATTGCAAATTAAGTATAATCAAAGGACATGTTAAATAAACTAGCGTTTTTAATAAAAATTGATATAGTATTTGTGTGAAGGCGCTTGCAATTTGTTATTTTTTTAACTTTGATGTAATATCTTATTTTTTAATTAGTGCAAGATGTCAATTCTTGATGCAAAATATTATTCAACTTCGAACAAATCATAAAAATCTTATTAAAAATATGAAATACACATAATGGAATTGTAAAGGAGGAAGAATTTAATCAAGCAGCCTTTATGCATATTTAATAAATAATATAAAACGCTAAAGATTATAATTGTTTATTTTAATAGTTCACATGAAAAGAGATTTTTAGGAACTTAGACGCGGTTCTACTTACAAATTTATAATCAATTATTTCAATTGTATTTATTTTAAATCCGGTACAGGTCACGTATTTTCTGCTGAGCTTCATTTTTCATTACTGGAAATCAACTATTTGTCTTCCCGTAAAATGTTTCCGCCACCGACATGACATTATAGTTAAATTTGTTTATAAGAAACTTAGATGTTAACACCTGTTCTGAAGTTATTAAATATAATGCTTGGTATTACTGCCGAACACTATCTTTCTGATGATACATCACTATTCGGGAACGCCACCAATTATCAATTGATGATAGATGACCAATTATCAATTGATGACACTGCCCTTATAGCAAATATGCTAATTATATCATCGTTCTATTTTATTGTACACATATATACGCATGTATGAACATAAATCGATCCACAATAGTAAAACTTAAAATCTGCGTTTAATTGAATATTCTATTTACTTTAGTATTTAACAAATTAATCTAAAAAGAATTCCGAAAGTTTAAATTAGATAGTAAGTTATGCAGTTCTTGAAGAAAAATAATAAAAATATAATTAATATTTTTTTATTTATAAACGTATTTGCTGTTATTTGTATTGTTTAAAATAAGTAAAATACCGAAGGTATACTAGACGTACATAGAAATTTAAAGAATAAATTCATTTTACGAATGAATTTTCGTATTTAATTTCTAGATGACAATTTATTTAGAACAGAACAAATGTGTATGAATATATTCGAAGAAGAACATTTTCTTCCAGTAAATAGTTACAATGATAATGCTTCCCTACTATAGAACTCAATAATAAATTTAATAAATAGAAGAATAAAGTAAGCGATCAAAGTAGGGAAACTATACGTAAGAGGCCGACAATCAGAATAAATGATTTGTTCGAAATAGTTAAAAGATAATTTTATTGAATTTCTTAAAGAAAATCCAATTCTAATAGTTTCTTAGAAATTGTTTTCATAAATTGAAAAAAATAGTTTTGTCACTAATAAATGGCGCAAATATTTCGCCTTTTTAGTAAATAAAGGTGTTTTCATCTTTGTGTTCTCAACATATTTAATATTATTATACATTAACAAATATGAATCTTAGCTCTATGATTTAAAATATGTCCAAAAAGGATAACTGGTAAAAAAAACTCTAATTTTCCTTCACTTTTATTGATACTGGTAACTTTTTAATGGATATTTTCGTCTTCATTTCGCCGTTGGCCATTTAAACAAATACCGGTCACTTTAATGAATAATGGTGATTTCAATGAACACTGGTCACTATGTGGACACAAGTTAATTTTTAATGAATATTGTTGCTCTCGTTGTGGCATTGGTCACTTCCATCGTGGACGTGGTTTTCATTTAATGCATCTTAGTCACTTCTGTAGTCAACATTAGTATTTAATACCACATTGACTCGACTAAGCTAGTCAACCGTACAATTGTCTAGAAACAAATGTTCTTTGATTGACTTGCTTAGGATATCCCATCTACCAATTTTTTTTTAGGCATAAAATAATTAAATACGATTCTTGAGTCCTTATACAACCAATTCCTAATAAATTAGCAGCACTAACCGCTTTAATTATATCAATTGGAATATTAATAATTTCATCATTTTCATATGTATGTGTATGCAATATGTGCCAAATGAAGGGCAAACTATAAGATACGAGATTCTATCTATTAAATTGTATAATGCTAAACACCAAAATATGTACAAAATTAAGGCGCCCTAGGAGTCCTTGTAATAGGTTCTGTATAACCTTGATGCAATAAACATTATAATACCATATGTATGTGTATATCCAGAAAACTATTGGAACGTTGGCTAGCATAGACGTATCAATGTGGGCTATATGGAATATAAATAAGTAGAATTACATATGTAGTATTTGAATAAAATATAATAAATTACCTTTCAGAGTTAAAATAAAATTTCTATGATATACATAAATGCCAAACATGCCTATTCTTCGAAATTGAATTGTAAACATTTCTCATAAAAAAATTTCTTTCAGCTTCTGTTAATTTGAACATCAAACTGATATGGGATAATGCGATTGTTATCTTTATCGTAACAGCCGACATAATATTAATTGTAATCAGAATAAAATAAAATGATTTATGAAAGGAATGAATTTGACAAAATCGAATTAATGTCTACGGATTTATTTCCTGGAAATGTAATTGAAAAAATTTAATTTTCTTTCTGAACTATGGAAGATTGAGTTATGGGAAAGGCAATTTAGTATCCTCGCACTTTATCTCCGGGTCGGTAAGTTCGAATAGAGAATGGATTTTTCATTAAAGAAATGATCTATACGTCGGTTCTTAGTGTTAATATAACGGATAAAACGTAAAATACGAAATGTTTAGTTTCATTGCTACGGCAATGTGAAATTACCTAAAAAGCGAAAGATGACTAATTAAACGAACAAAAACTTTTGTGGATTATAATTAACAATTTGAGAAGCATATAATTTTTCCATTAACAATCGGGTAATGGGCGAAATTTAGTGAGAACAGCCACAGTCTCTTAGACCAGTTGTTTTAACCAAGTTTTTGTTTCTTACGAGATTTAGTCTCGAATAAAGTAAACAAAAATTGCATTGTTCAGTTTATAATAAACATAATAATAACATGAAGACGAAAAAGATATTTTAAAAATATAGATTGATGCATATTGTTTTTTAAGTGTAATAAAATCGGTGAAGTTATTTGATTAAGTGAAACAGTACAGTTATTTGGTTGTTTGTGTTTTCATTTCGATAATAAATCTTAGTTCAAAATTTATAAATTATTAATGTTTCAAAAGAATTTCGTAATTTTCTAATTATTGAACCATTAATAATTATTTGTGTGAATTTCACGAAACGAATATTTTGCTATAGTTTTAAAGTTTAGTGCTTTCAAAACCATTATACGAGTAAATTAAAAAATATCCCAAAAATGTAAATTTGATAATTATGGTTTTCTTTTATTATAAATTGTTTGCTTTTCAAAAGCAATGTTAAGAGTGGGTCATACGGATATTTAGCTTCGTATCAAAATCACGGCGTAATTTATTAAAAACTCTAATTTCAGAAATGGATGCTACGGCATGTTTTTTAGTTGTTTGTTTACGTCTGGGACAAGTTTGCTAAAAACAAAAGTACCGATAAATTTTTAGAGATATATCGTAAAATACCAAAAAATTAAATGGACAGATCTTAAATAGATTTGAGTGGATTTTGCTTGAATATTTAGTATGTCAGTGTGATTATAATCTGATCTGATGAGTTTGAGTTGGTTGCTTGAGATTAATTATAACTAAATTTTGCGTAATTTAAAATAACTAAATAAAGTTTTTTCTTTTTCAGTGGTAAATTATTGATCTGTAGAGCGATTGTGTTTCAACTTGAGTAGTACTCTTGGGGGATGCAGAAGATATAAGTTGATTTGTTTTCTACTAACTTAACAAATTGATTACTTTCAGAAATTTTCG
Organism: Atherix ibis; assembly: GCA_958298945.1. Taxonomy (NCBI): domain Eukaryota; kingdom Metazoa; phylum Arthropoda; class Insecta; order Diptera; family Athericidae; genus Atherix; species Atherix ibis. The sequence goes on along the minus strand of OY282607.1, from coordinate 23,193 downwards.
GCTTTTCGATCACGAATTCACACTGCCAGAGACAATCAGGGCAAAAGCTTGCATAACGTGCGCTCATCGTAACAATCCGCCTTTTTCAGTAAATATCTTAAAACATTAATCTTTCAGGTATTTGTCCTCTTACAGCGTAAGAGCGACGACGACGACTTCGAATTTAAGCGATTAATGGTATATGCATATGCTAAAATCTGCATAGTGCATCTCTTAAATTTCTGCCTAATCTCAACGATTTCAGTTGATAACCGTGGAATTTTTGTAATGTTTTTCATTGCAAAATAGTACCAAAATATCAGCTGGACATCGGCTTTGATGAAAGCAGTATTTTGGATAAAGTTGCTATGCAAATTTGAGTGCCGCATTAGCATTAATTGCTTCTGAAAATGTTCCATCCAATTGCATGCTAATTTGTAGAAAGATCTTTTTGGTTATTTTTTTAACTAAAAAGGCTTTTAATCAAGTTGGTGTCGTAGGATCGAACGTTTTCTTGGTTAGGTTAAAAAAATTGGAGGAGTGCGCGGGGAGGGGGCAAATATCTGCGAAGAGTGTGTTTGTGGATATTTGCGGGGACGGGGGGGATTTGTTACGATGAAGTGCGCGGTTATGCAAGCTTAGCCCAATATGATTGTCTCGTCTATATGATGACTGCATATTAAATATGAATAGGAAAAAGCGGTGATCGAGAAGGTGAGCAATTAATATATAATTTTGAATGAATGGTGGTTTTTATTGAGGTTTGCATGTGGTTGTGTGATTAGCAGTAATTAATAGTGGTTGACCTACATCTGACTGGATAATAGGTCAATGGGTCATTGAGTATAGTTTAGTAGGTCAGTGGTTATGGGGCCAATTTTCTGTTGGACAGAGATTAGTGGGTCAATTTAGAGGTGGACAGTGGTCATTTGCAATAATATTACGAAATTGCATTAGATGTTCTTGGAAACGTTTCGTATATTGCAATCATAGTTACAGTCTTCGGAATATAAATTTTAGTATTTAAAGAAAATATATAACAAATTACATTTTATTTTAAATTGAATTGTAAACATTACTGATAAATGGAAACATGCTTACAAAGAAAAGATGTTAAATAAAAATTAAATTGGAATTTCTTCAGCCTTTGTTAATTCGAACATCAAACTGATATGGGACACGAATCGGTATGTATTTAAACTCATTATATAATAATTTTATTTAAAATTAAAGTGACTTAATGATTTATGCACAATATAATTATAGATCGATTTTGAATTTTTTTGGATAAGATTATAGACGCGATCTGTAAATAATATTATTACCAACATATCCGTATTGTTTTTTTATCAATACAGTTTGTAGAAGTTTAAATTATATTAGCATTTAGTTTCTTGCACTTCTAGCCACACTAACTAGTAGTAAATAACAATTGTTTACATTAATTAATAAATGGATTATTAAACAAATTTCAGAAAACTGCAAAACCCTCATTTCAACGGAAATAACATTTGCCAACAGTTACCACCTTACCAGTTTTTAATTTCAATTTTAGTTTTAGTTCTATTATTAATTAATTCAGTGTCATATAATTTAGGTTTAATTTTTTGTAAAGTAGAAAAAAAGCTTTGTATATATTTTCGATACGAAAACTTCATCACTCCCCCCCTTCTCATCCTATTATTATTTTCACTTAAGTTGACATAAAAAAATAAATTTACTCGTCGATTGTAGTTGCCATTATTGAGTAACACAATTCCTTAAATACTTATTAGAACTTGAACAAATTCATCGTTTTCTCCTCTTCTCTTAATTAATATGTCCTTATATTAAGCTTTAAATTTAGCTTTAAGTATAGAAGTGCAATTCTATATAAATTGCTTGCATAGGAAACAGCATCCAACATACCGCCGGCATTTTTTTTATCAATTTTATTAGAATAAAATTAAAATGATTTTTTGGGATTATTGAAAATTTTTACGTGTGTATAACGAACCAATCAAGGTACTGTTTAACATGTTATAAAAGTATTATAGACGACGGTTTTTTAATGATAATTTTGTTCGAGTAAATTTTAATCTTTCTATTCGTGGATTAATGAGATGTATTATACAGTCGGGAATGTAACTTAATTATTTATCTGAAATTTGCCTTCTTATTTTTTAGTGGGCAGAAAAGACCAATCAAACATGCGCATTTATTAATGGTTCCAAATCCTTACGGTTTCATATTCAAATGCATATGATTTATATTGTACTGAAAATAATTATCCTGAAACTTGAAATTTACGTTCACTTTGCCTTTGTAGATACAATTTTATCTGTATTATTTGTTTTGATTTTGTTTTCTCTTCATTCGAGCTCGAAATTTATATTGTTTATAGATAATTGATACGTTGCTCGAACACGATGTTATTGTATTGTTTTTAATTGAATAAAACGCAACCCAATTAATTTTTCGTGTGAAATTATAGTATTTTTTTAAAAAAGTTACTAATTTTGCGGGTTTTTCTTTGCTCTGGTTGTAATTTGATTATTGTGTGAACCTAAATTAAGAAAAGAAGAAATTTATATATTCCTCGAAGAGATAAGTATATTTATTATACAAAAAGTAATAAACACATTTGTATTCAAATTAATTTTTTATTACCAAATAATACACGGATATTTGAGTACCATATATGAATATAGAAACCTCTAATATTAAAATGCCTTTTGCTGCATATCAGTTATTTTTCTTTATTTTACAAATATGAAAACCATGAAATAATACCAATATAAAATTCGTTTATTTTTTCTAAAATACTATTTTTTACATACATTTATTAGCAGTTAGTATTTTGACTTCGTTTAAATTAAACGCTGGAGAGTCCTTACCAACGAATTCATATTCCAAATAAATCGTTTGTATCGGAACTAGTTGAATATATCCGTTTTTAGATCAAGTATATCGCTCAACATCTTTATTAGTAAATAAAGATGTTGAACGATATACTTTTATTGCGATGCTTATAACTTTGTTATTATTTTGACATGATTCCGATAATAATTCCGCCGAAAATTTAGTAACAATCATCAATCATATTGAATATTATTATAATATGTGTAGCTAGCTTTCTTTATACCTCTATTTGAGTATTTAATATTCCTTCAGCATTTTTTTATTTTACCGGGGGAAGGTATGTTTTTGAACTAATTTCGCTCATGGTTTCTTGCAAGGTGAATTCAAAAAAGCAATTGTCTTGTGTAAATTGTTCAATAAGCAATTCCGACATGTTTAATGTTTTCACCAGTTTTGAACTGTTCGGTCCCTGAAATAAATGGAGGAAAGTTTTCAGTTATAAAAAGACTTCTTATTTAAAAACCTCCCTTACAATATTGGTTTTCCATGAATTTGTATATTTTAGCAGTAAACTGGAACCACAGAAATATGTGTAATGTTTTAATGTAATTCCATATTTACTTCATCGATTGTATCGCGAACAATATAAACATTGACCGTATTCATTTTATTGAGATGAGCGATTATCGAAACCGGTGCCATGAAATCTTTTGCACGATATTGAAGGATCTATTATTAAATTAAATTAAATGCGATACCAATTGAATTTACCTAATAATCGTTAAAAATTACCTTAAAATTTCCGTAATAATCAATACTCGACCAAATATTGTAGAAAATAGATATAAGAAATATTGGGATGCCATTAATTTGCAAATAGAAACATTCTCTATTTCCTGAAATATTTGAGAAATTTGTTCTTTATTGTGGAAAAAAAACTCATTGACAATTACTTGTTGGCTCTTGTATAAGTTCTACAGTTCGAAAACCAATTCGAATTGATTTTTGTGAAACAGTCAATTTCCTTGGATCATAAACGAGTCTCGACAGTTTTCCCTTCCACATGAATTGAATATTATAAAGATATTGTTGTCCATATCCATTAGGCCAGCATAGCTTAATATCCCTCTAATTATTTTGTACATACATTATTATTTAAATAATATTTTCTATTTGATGTCTTAATCGCTTACACTTTTTTTCCGGCAAAATTGGCGTTTCATTAAAATTCAAAGCTATCTATCGGCTTAAAAACATCACTAAAAGACAATATTTTTAATCGTTTTATTTTATTTATGACAACTTTATTCTTTCTATAATATTATATATACAAACAAGTGTACAATCCGATATATTTTTTTCCCCCCCAACTGAGGTTAAAATCTCAATGACATTATGAGAATAATTCATCCCAATAAACATTAAAATGAATTTTCTTAATACTGTAGGGCTCTATTTTTTATTTAATCTTCTTGAGGTAACGCCATAATGTAGCCCTGGAAATTTCTGACTTGTCCATACCTAATCTTGGTTACCCTATTCCCTCTCGATCGCTTTTTTTCTTGCTATTTACTCAAATTGTACCTCTACTTTTGCCTTCAATAAATCGTATTTGAATTTGTTCTTTTCTATTTTATGAGCTTTATATTTATAATTTTTATCATTTCTTTTAAACTTACTTGGTCAAGTTAAAGCAATTACAACAAAATAACAATCGCATTCATATATTATTTATTGCCGATATTATTTCTATTCTATATTGTGTTTATATATACTATTCAATTTTATGCCTTTCCATATGAACTTTTTGATAGTTTTTTGTACGCACAAGCATATATACGTAAGCTTCCAGAAGTTTATATATTAATTTTACCCGGATTTGAAATAATTTCACATATTATTAGTCAAGAAGGAGGAAAAAAGGAAACATTTGGATCATTAGGAATAATTTATGCTATATTAGCAATTGGATTATTAGCATTTATTGTATGAGCCCATCACATATTTACAGTAGGTATAGATGTAGATCCTCGAGCATATTTTACATCAGCTACAATAATTATTGCTGACCAACAGGCATTAAAATTTTTAGATGATTAGCAACATTATATGGAACACAAATTACTTATTCACCTTCAATTCTATGAGCACTAGGATTTGCATTTTTATTTACAGTAGGTGGCTTAACAGGTGTTGTTCTTGCTAATTCATCCCTAGATATTATTCTACATGACACTTATTATGTAGTAGCTCATTTCCATTATGTATTATCTATAGGAGCAGTATTTGCAATTATCATTAAATTTATCATTAAATCCATCACTATTAAAAAGTCAATTTTGTATTATAAAATAATAATTTTATTATTATTTATTTTACAATCTTCTTTTTTGAAGTAAAAAGTAAGATTGTAAAGTTTTAAAAGGCAACGAAGTTTCCTTTTAAAAATCCACCAACTTATCTAATTCTAATTCAAACAAAAATTATTTTTATACCTAAACTTGTTAAAAAAGAAAAAACTCGTAATAATCCATAACCTCCTAATTTTAATAAAACACCAGCCCAAATTATTGAACCAGAAACTGGTGCTTCTACATGAGCTTTTGGTAATCATAAATGAACCAAAAATATTGCTATTTTAACTAAAAATGCTAAAATTATACTAAAATAAAATAAATTAAATAAATAATTAGTTTTTCTTTATAAATAAAAATTTATAGTTATTCTATTTTGATATAAATAAAAAATACCCACTAATATAGGTAAAGAAGCTAATAAAGTATAAAATAATAAATATACCCCTGCTTGTAATCGTTCAGGTTGATACCCCCAACCTAAAATTAAAAATATTGTAGGAATTAAACTACTTTCAAAAAATAAATAAAATATAAATAAAATCATTCTTCAAAAAGTTAAATATAAAAATATTAATAAAAATAATACATTAACTAAAAAAATGGAATAATTTCTATATTTAAAAATAGATTCAATTGCTATTACTATTAAACTACAAATTCAAAATCCTAATGAAATTATTCCATATGAAATTAAATCACATCCTAAAAAATAACTAAATATATATAAAAATTATTCAAAATAAATAAAAATTTTAATAATAAAATTTATTATTAGTTTTTAAATGTGGATTTATTTATCCACATAAAATAGGAGCAATACATCCAACATTTAAACTTTTCATTTATGTATGCATTCAAATGTTTTCTCGTATTGATTTTTATCTACAACACCGTACATTTATGCATATGATTTTGGTCTAAGCTGGAAAATGGCTCCATCTTTTGCTGGACTTTTGTATTCGTTTATCGTTAGAGGGTTATTATGTAACATTTGCATCTGCACGAAGTTGCCTTTTATTGAAATTGAAAATTAATCCATAATGTGGTTAAAAATTCAATTTTAAAATTGTTAAAATTCAATGAAATAATTCAATTATTACAAATTCAGAAATGATAAGAGTCAACATAACAAATTCAATTTGATTTTTTTAATACGTATAAATTTGTTGATACTATTTTACAAATAAAGCAATTTTTGCTATTGTTTAAAGTATGGAATTTAATTATTCTTTCATTCATTTTTTATCAAATCCAACTAGAATTAATTTCATAATTCAAACGTATCTAAAACGCAGTTGAATTAATTTACGAATGGAAGTAATAACGTTATTTCCGTCTTGTATTTCTGTCTGCTGGATAATATCAGAGTATAAATCTAATTTCAATTATAAAATTTCCAATGGCAAGGGAATTTTTGTATAAGGCAGCTGATTTATTTTGTATAGTGTAGGGACATTTCAATTGTGTATTAGTTTCTAAAAATAACGCCATGTAGATAGTACGATAAAATGTTATTTTTCGTTATTTTTCATTAATGAGCGATAATTTATTAAAATTAAAAATCGTTTGTTTTGTGTTTTGTTAAAGTTTTTTTTATTTTCATTATTAATTATTTATTTTTCGTTATAGACAAAAAACAATTAATTGAAAAGTAATAAATACTAAGTGAAAAAAAACATTAGATTTGAAATTGTGAGGGGTAGTTTATATATTATTAAAGTATACTGAAAACTATCTGTATAAATTGTGCAACCTTAGAAGGTTTATTGCAAATTAAGTATAATCAAAGGACATGTTAAATAAACTAGCGTTTTTAATAAAAATTGATATAGTATTTGTGTGAAGGCGCTTGCAATTTGATATTTCTTTAACTTTGATGTAATATCTTATTTTTTAATTAGTGCAAGATGTCAATTCTTAATGAATTAATGCAAAATATTATTCAACTTTGAACAAATCATAAAAAGCTTAGTAAAAATATGAAATACACATAATGGAATTGTAAAGGAGGAAGAATTGAATCACGCAGCCTTTATGCATATTTAAGAAATAATATAAAACGCTAAAGATTATAATTGTTTATTTTAATAGTTCACATGAAAAGAGATTTTTAGGAACTTAGACGCGGTTCTACTTACAAATTGATAATCAATTATTTCAATTGTATTTATTTTAAATCCGGTACAGGTCACGTATTTTCTGCTGAGCTTCATTTTTCATTACTGGAAATCAACTATTTGTCTTCCCGTAAAATGTTTCCGCCACCGACATGACATTATAGTTAAATTTGTTTATAAGAAACTTAGATGTTAACACCTGTTCTGAAGTTATTAAATATAATGCTTGGTATTACTGCCGAACACTATCTTTCTGATGATACATCACTATTCGGGAACGCCACCAATTATCAATTGATGATAGATGACCAATTATCAATTGATGACACTGCTCTTATAGCAAATATGCTAATATATCATCGTTCTATTTTATTGTACACATAAAATAGAACGATGATATATAAAATTTTTTTTATTTTCATTATTAATTATTTATTTTTCGTTATAGACAAAAAACAATTAATTTAAAAGTAATAAATACTAAGTGAAAAAAAACATTAGATTTGAAATTGTGAGGGGTAGTTTATATATTATTAAAGTATACTGAAAACTATCTGTATAAATTGTGCAACCTTAGAAGGTTTATTGCAAATTAAGTATAATCAAAGGACATGTTAAATAAACTAGCGTTTTTAATAAAAATTGATATAGTATTTGTGTGAAGGCGCTTGCAATTTGATATTTCTTTAACTTTGATGTAATATCTTATTTTTTAATTAGTGCAAGATGTCAATTCTTAATGAATTAATGCAAAATATTATTCAACTTTGAACAAATCATAAAAAGCTTAGTAAAAATATGAAATACACATAATGGAATTGTAAAGGAGGAAGAATTGAATCACGCAGCCTTTATGCATATTTAATAAATAATATAAAACGCTAAAGATTATAATTGTTTATTTTAATAGTTCACATGAAAAGAGATTTTTAGGAACTTAGACGCGGTTCTACTTACAAATTTATAATCAATTATTTCAATTGTATTTATTTTAAATCCGGTACAGGTCACGTATTTTCTGCTGAGCTTCATTTTTCATTACTGGAAATCAACTATTTGTCTTCCCGTAAAATGTTTCCGCCACCGACATGACATTATAGTTAAATTTGTTTATAAGAAACTTAGATGTTAACACCTGTTCTGAAGTTATTAAATATAATGATTGGTATTACTACCGAACACTATCTTTCTGATGATACATCACTATTCGGGAACGCCACCAATTATCAATTGATGATAGATGACCAATTATCAATTGATGACACTGCCCTTATAGCAAATATGCTAATATATCATCGTTCTATTTTATTGTACACATATATACGCATGTATGAACATAAATCGATCCACAATAGTAAAACTTAAAATCTGCGTTTAATTGAATATTCTATTTACTTTAGTATTTAACAAATTAATCTAAAAAGAATTCCTAAAGTTTAAATTAGATCGTAAGTTATGCAGTTATTGAAGAAAAATAAGAAAAATATAATTAATATTTTTTTAATTATAAGCGTATTTGATGTTATTTGTATTGTTTAAAATAAGTAAAATACCGTAGGTATACTAGACGTACATAGAAATTTAAAGAATAAATTCATTTTACGAATGAATTTTCGTATTTAATTTCTAGATGACAATTTATTTAGAACAGAACAAATGTGTATGAATATATTCGAAGAAGAACATTTTCTTCCAATAAATAGTTACAATTATAATGCTTCCCTACTATAGAACTCAATAATAAATTTAATAAACAGAAGAATAAAGTAAGTGATCAAAGTAATGAAACTATACGTAAGAGGCCGACAATCAGAATAAATGATTTGTTCGAAATAGTTAAAAGATAATTTTATTGAATTTCTTAAAGAAAATCCAATTCTAATAGTTTCTTAGAAATTGTTTTCATAAATTGAAAAAAAATAGTTTTGTCACCTATAAATGGCGCAAATATTTCGCCTTTTTAGTAAATAAAGGTGTTTTCATCTTTGTGTTCTCAACATATTTAATATTATTATACATTAACAAATATGAATCTTAGCTCTATGATTTAAAATATGTCCAAAAAGGATAACTGGTAAAAAAAACTCTAATTTTCCTTCTCTTTTATTGATACTGGTAACTTTTTAATGGATATTTTCATCTTCATTTCGCCGTTGGCCATTAAAAATAATACTGGTCACTTTAATGAACAATGGTGATTTCAATGAACACTGGTCACTATGTGGACACAAGTTAATTTTTAATGAATATTGTTGCTCTCGTTGTGGCATTGGTCACTTCCATAGTGGACGTGGTTTTCATTTAATGCATCTTAGTCACTTCTGTAGTCAACATTAGTATTAAATACCACATTGACTCGACTAAGCTAGTCAAACGTACAATTGTCTAGAAACAAATGTTCCTTGATATAATATTGACTTGTTTAGAATATCCCATCTACCAATATTTTTTAGGCATAAAATAATTAAATACGATTCTTGAGTCCTTATACAACCAATTCCTAATAAATTAGCAGCAGTAACCGCTTTAATTATATCAATTGGAACATTAATAATTTCATCATTTCCATATGTATGTGTATATCCAGAAAACTATTGGAACGTTGGCTAGCATAGACGTATCAATGTGGGCTATATGGAATATAAATAAGTACAATTACATATGTAGTATTTGAATAAAATATAATAAATTACCTTTCAGAGTTGAAATAAAATTTCTATGATATAAATGCCAAATATGCCTATTCTTCGAAATTGAATTGTGAACATTTCTCATAAAAAAATTTCTTTCAGCGTCTGTTAATTTGAACATCAAACTGATATGGGATAATGCGATTGTTATCTTTGGCGTAACAGCGGACATAATATTAATTGTAATCAGATTAAAACGAATTGATTTAGGATAGAAATGAAGTTGATCAATTTTAATACATGTTGTATATATATATATCGTCTTAAGATTAATGCTTTTGTGTATTATACGAGCATATTAGAAAATATACCAAAAATGCAGATTTTTGCTAATCCATGGTTTTTTATTATTATAAATTCATTATATTCTTTTTTACGAATGGATTATACGAGTACTTATAAAAGACATGTACATCGAGATAATCATGTTTGAAAACTAATTTTTTGACCAAGCCGAGACGAGACTATCATACACATATTCGTATTTGTGTGAAGGCGCTTGCAATTTGATATTTCTTTAACTTTGATGTAATATCTTATTTTTTAATTAGTGCAAGATGTCAATTCTTAATGAATTAATGCAAAATATTATTCAACTTTGAACAAATCATAAAAAGCTTAGTAAAAATATGAAATACACATAATGGAATTGTAAAGGAGGAAGAATTGAATCACGCAGCCTTTATGCATATTTAATAAATAATATAAAACGCTAAAGATTATAATTGTTTATTTTAATAGTTCACATGAAAAGAGATTTTTAGGAACTTAGACGCGGTTCTACTTACAAATTTATAATCAATTATTTCAATTGTATTTATTTTAAATCCGGTACAGGTCACGTATTTTCTGCTGAGCTTCATTTTTCATTACTGGAAATCAACTATTTGTCTTCCCGTAAAATGTTTCCGCCACCGACATGACATTATAGTTAAATTTGTTTATAAGAAACTTAGATGTTAACACCTGTTCTGAAGTTATTAAATATAATGCTTGGTATTACTGCCGAACACTATCTTTCTGATGATACATCACTATTCGGGAACGCCACCAATTATCAATTGATGATAGATGACCAATTATCAATTGATGACAGATGACCAATTATCAATTGATGACACTGCCCTTATAGCAAATATGCTAATATATCATCGTTCTATTTTATTGTACACATATATACGCATGTATGAACATAAATCGATCCACAATAGTAAAACTTAAAATCTGCGTTTAATTGAATATTCTATTTACTTTAGTATTTAACAAATTAATCTAAAAAGAATTCCTAAAGTTTAAATTAGATCGTAAGTTATGCAGTTATTGAAGAAAAATAAGAAAAATATAATTAATATTTTTTTAATTATAAGCGTATTTGATGTTATTTGTATTGTTTAAAATAAGTAAAATACCGTAGGTATACTAGACGTACATAGAAATTTAAAGAATAAATTCATTTTACGAATGAATTTTCGTATTTAATTTCTAGATGACAATTTATTTAGAACAGAACAAATGTGTATGAATATATTCGAAGAAGAACATTTTCTTCCAATAAATAGTTACAATTATAATGCTTCCCTACTATAGAACTCAATAATAAATTTAATAAACAGAAGAATAAAGTAAGTGATCAAAGTAATGAAACTATACGTAAGAGGCCGACAATCAGAATAAATGATTTGTTCGAAATAGTTAAAAGATAATTTTATTGAATTTCTTAAAGAAAATCCAATTCTAATAGTTTCTTAGAAATTGTTTTCATAAATTGAAAAAAAATAGTTTTGTCACCTATAAATGGCGCAAATATTTCGCCTTTTTAGTAAATAAAGGTGTTTTCATCTTTGTGTTCTCAACATATTTAATATTATTATACATTAACAAATATGAATCTTAGCTCTATGATTTAAAATATGTCCAAAAAGGATAACTGGTAAAAAAAACTCTAATTTTCCTTCTCTTTTATTGATACTGGTAACTTTTTAATGGATATTTTCATCTTCATTTCGCCGTTGGCCATTAAAAATAATACTGGTCACTTTAATGAACAATGGTGATTTCAATGAACACTGGTCACTATGTGGACACAAGTTAATTTTTAATGAATATTGTTGCTCTCGTTGTGGCATTGGTCACTTCCATAGTGGACGTGGTTTTCATTTAATGCATCTTAGTCACTTCTGTAGTCAACATTAGTATTAAATACCACATTGACTCGACTAAGCTAGTCAAACGTACAATTGTCTAGAAACAAATGTTCCTTGATATAATATTGACTTGTTTAGAATATCCCATCTACCAATATTTTTTAGGCATAAAATAATTAAATACGATTCTTGAGTCCTTATACAACCAATTCCTAATAAATTAGCAGCAGTAACCGCTTTAATTATATCAATTGGAACATTAATAATTTCATCATTTCCATATGTATGTGTATATCCAGAAAACTATTGGAACGTTGGCTAGCATAGACGTATCAATGTGGGCTATATGGAATATAAATAAGTACAATTACATATGTAGTATTTGAATAAAATATAATAAATTACCTTTCAGAGTTGAAATAAAATTTCTATGATATAAATGCCAAATATGCCTATTCTTCGAAATTGAATTGTGAACATTTCTCATAAAAAAATTTCTTTCAGCGTCTGTTAATTTGAACATCAAACTGATATGGGATAATGCGATTGTTATCTTTGGCGTAACAGCGGACATAATATTAATTGTAATCAGATTAAAACGAATTGATTTAGGATAGAAATGAAGTTGATCAATTTTAATACATGTTGTATATATATATATCGTCTTAAGATTAATGCTTTTGTGTATTATACGAGCATATTAGAAAATATACCAAAAATGCAGATTTTTGCTAATCCATGGTTTTTTATTATTATAAATTCATTATATTCTTTTTTACGAATGGATTATACGAGTACTTATAAAAGACATGTACATCGAGATAATCATGTTTGAAAACTAATTTTTTGACCAAGCCGAGACGAGACTATCATACACATATTCGTTTTTATTTATATTATTTGCTTCGTATCGAAATCACGGTGTAATTTATAAAAACTCTGATTTGAACATGTTATTTTCAGAACTGGACGCTGCGACATATTTTTTAGTTTTTTGTTTACGGGTGGACATGTTTCTATCTGCGAAATACCCAAACAAGTCAATGAAATGCACAATTCTAAAAAAGATTTTGGAGTGGGTTTTCCTTGAATATTTAATATGAGTGTGATTACAAGCTTGAGATCCAATTATAACCAAATTTTGCGTAATTTAAAAAAACTAAATGAAGTTTCTTCTTTTTCAGTGGTAAATTATTGATCTGTAGAGCGATGTGTTTCAACTTGAGTAGTACTCCTGATGGATGCAGAAGATAAGTTAATTTGTTTATGCTAACATAACAAATTGATTAATTTCAGAATTTTTCGGCTTTTCCATCACAAATTTATGCTGCTTGAGACAATCTGGGCAAAAGCTTACATAATGCACTCATCGTAACAATTCGCCTGTTTCCGTAAATATTTTAAAATATTACTCTTTCATTTATTTAGCCTCAAGAGCAACGAAGACTGCGAATTGACGACATAATGTAAGCGATTAATGACATACACATATGCTAAAATCTGCATAGTGCATCTCTAAAAATTTCTGCCTAATCTCAACGATTTCAGTTGATATCCGTGGATTTTTTTTAAAAATTTTTCATTGCAAAATAGTACCATAATATCAGCTGGACATCGGCTTTGATGAAAGCAGTATTTTGATAGAGTTGCTATGCAAAATGTGGTGTTGCATTAGTATTAATCGCTTCTGAAAATGTTCCATCCAATAACATGTCTTTTTGTAGAAAGATCGTTTTGGTTATACACATATTTTTAACTAAAAAGGCTTTTAATCAAGTTGGTGTTGTAGGATAGAATATTTTCTTGGTTTGGTTAAAAAATGGGTTGGGGGCAAATATCTGCGAAGAGTGATGTTTGTGGATATTTTCGGATGCCTGAAGTGAGCGGGAACGGGTTTTCCGTGGATTTGAAAAAAAAATTATATATTTGCTTTGGTAAAATTCCAGTCACTCCTACATAAAAATAAAAAAAAACAGATTTGATATGGAATCCTTTGCCACAGGTCACGTATTCGCTGAGCTTCATTTTTCATTATTGGAAATCATCTATTTGTCTTCTCGTAAAATGTTTCCGCCACCAACATGACATTATAGTTAAATTTGTTTATAAGAAACTTAGATGTTAACACCTGTTCTGAAGTTATTAAATGTACTGCTTAGTAAAGTAGAAAAAAAGCTTTGTATATATTTTCGATACGAAAACTTCATCAACTCCCTCTTCCCATCCTATTATTTTCATTTAAGTTGATATAAAAAAATAAATTTACTCGTCGATTGTAGTTGCCATTATTGAGTAACACAATTCCTTAAATACTTATTAGAAACTTGAACAAATTCATCGTTTTCTCCTCTTCTCTTAATTAATATGTACTTATATTAAGCTTTAAGTTAGTTTTAAGTGTAGAAGTGCAATTCTATATAAATTGCTTACATAGGAAACAGCATCCAACATACCGACGGCATTTTTTTTATCAATTTTATTAGAATTGGAATGATTTTTTGGCATTGTTAAGGATTTTTACTTGCGTACAATAAACCAATCAGGTATATTCTAACATGTTATAAAAGTATTTGAAAATATTTTTATATTTTTGCTTTGGTAAAATTTCAGGCATTTCTAAATTAAAAAAGGCAGATTTGTCAAGAAATCCGCTACAGGTCCCTGAATTTGCTGAGCTTTATTTTTCATTACTGGAAATCAACTATTTTTCTTCCCGTAAAATGTTTCCGCCACCGACATTACATTATAGTTAAATTGGTTTACAAAAAGTTTAGATGTTAACACCTGTTCTGAAGTTATTAAATGTACTGCTTAGTAAAGTAGAAAAAAAGCTTTGTATATATTTTCGATACGAAAACTTCATCAACTCCCTCTTACCATCCTATTATTTTCATTTAAGTTGATATAAAAAAATAAATTTACTCGTCGATTGTAGTTGCCATTATTGAGTAACACAATTCCTTAAATACTTATTAGAACTTGAACAAATTCATCGTTTTCTCCTCTTCTCTTAATTAATATGTCCTTATATTAAGCTTTAAATTTAGCTTTAAGTTAGTTTTAAGTATAGAAGTGCAATTCTATATAAATTGCTTACATAGCAAACAGCATCCAAACATACCGACGGCATTTTTTTTATCAATTTTATTAGAATTGGAATGATTTTTTGGCATTGTTAAGGATTTTACATGCGTACAATGAACCAATCAGGTATATTCTAACATGTTATAAAAGTATTTGAAAATATTTTTATATTTTTGCTTTGGTAAAATTTCAGGCATTTCTAAATAAAACAAAGGCAGATTTGTCAAGAAATCTGCTACACGTCCCGGGATTTGCTGAACTTCATTTTCATTACTGGAAATCAACTATTTGTCTTCCCGTAAAATGTTTCCGCCACCGACATTACATTATAGTTAAATTGGTTTATAAAAAGTTTAGATGTTAACACCTGTTCTGAAGTTATTAAATGTACTGCTTGGTATTACTGCCAAACACTATGTTTCGGATGATACATCACTATTCGGGAACGCCACCATCAATTGATGATAGATAGGTGGTGGGCACTTAAAACAAACATCCAAGTAAGTGTATTTTTCGGCAATTATATTTATTTAAAATACATTTCGACTTAAATAACTAAAAGATAATATAATGCTAAATAAAAGTCCTATTAAAACTTAAATTAACAAAGGGTTTACGCGTCTAAATATAGAAAAGGGCAGAAGTCTCGTATATCGTGTGATACGTTACGTAAATTCAATTTCCAAGTAATTTCTATACGTTGAAGGCATTTCAATTTAATTACTGCGTTTAACGCCTTCGACTATAGTTAATTTTTAGTTGAAAGGAAAGCAGATGGGAATCAATTTTTGTCTTATTAGGCAATTTTGATTTTTTAGACGACGGTTTTTTAATGATAATTTTGTTTGAGTAAATTTTAATCTTTCTATTCGTGGATTAATGAGATGTATTATACAGTTGGGAATGTAACTTAATTATTTATCTGAAATTTGCCTTTTTATTTTTTAGTGGGCAAAAGACCAATCAAACATGCGCATTTATATAAGGTTCTAAATCCATGTGGTTTTCTATTCAAATGCATATGATTTATATTGTACTAAAAATAATTATTATACTGAAACTTTAAAGTTACGTTCAGTTTTCCTTGTAAATACGGCATTATTTGTTAATGTCCTTTTTTTCGTGTTGGAATTTATATCGCTTATTAAAATTTCTATATAGATATATTTTAATATTTTGCTTTTCTGTTACTTTTAATTAAATTGCTCGAACAGTATATAATTGAAATGTTTTTAATTGAATAAAACGCAACCTCAATTAATTTTTCGTGTGAAATATAAGTATTTTTTTAAAATTACTAATTTTGCGGGTTTTTCTTTGCTCTGGTTGTAATTTGATAATTGTGTCAACCTAAATTAATAAAAGAGTATATTTAAATATCTCTCGAGGAGAGATAATTATAGTTCTTATATGAAAAGTAATAAGTAGATATGTATTCAAAATACTTTTCATTAAATATTATTTATTTAAAATTTTACCAACCTTTATTTTAACAATCATTCAATTTTGGAGTTTGAATTGAGTATCGCACATCATTGGTTAACATCATTTTATCGGAATTATTTTTACGTTAATGAATATTAGCACAACAAAGTAAATGTAGTTTATCAATATTAAAATAATCGTCCACCAATATTTATTTCAAGTAGTGCGAATAGCTTTAGTGCACCGCGAAGGCAATTTCTTCAAACAAAGTTCAGTCAAATACAAACTCCCGCGAATAATTATAACATAATTATTGTTAATTACTTCCAACGAAGTGATGATTTCAATGTAATTAATTTGCTCTGCAGTACGAATTAGTGGATCTGTATTTAAGTCGTTGATTCTTATTAGTGGATTTTATGGCATTAACGAAGAAATCACTAGTGTCTAGACAAGTTTATAAATTAAGCAAGTAGTTAGTATTAAATTATCCCAAACTAGCATAACGAATCTAATATGAATTTATTTAATTTTAGGCAAATTGGCAATGATTTAGTTATTGATATGTGACAGCTCCACAGGATAATTTGTCAGAAGCCAACACGAATTAACAATATACAATTTATTGGGGATAATCACACTCGAAAAGGTTCACATAACATCGGATATCGAATTTAGCTACAACGGATTTGGCATTTTAGTTTTAACTAATTTTAAGTACTTGTATAAAATAATAAACACCATTCTTTCCCTCTATTCCCATAGTCTTTTATTGTGTTTAATTTTTGTTTTTAATTTTCATGTATGGTCTAGTTTACAACGGTTATATACATATCGGTTGTTTATTCTATTCGAAATTGTATTCGCTGCGTTGATTTTAATTTGTGGCGAGTATTGCACTTCGAGTTCGACTTAGATTATGGTAGCATTATTTAAGTTTGTTTATTTGTTAATGGTTGTTCGGTTTCTACATTGGCTAATGGACTACTTTGACAACCTACTGTAAAAACATTACTATATTGCTATTGATTGATTTTATAATTTGAATATTTTATTTATTTTTGTTTTGATTGTTTCGGCCTTTTTTTGAAACTTGTATTGGAAGTTTTGGATTTGTGTCGTTTAATTAAGCATCAGGATAGCATTATTATGGTTTGTTTATTTGGTAGAGCGAATAGGTTTTTGTATTTTTCGTTAAAGGTTGTTCGGTTTCTGCATTGGCTAATGGACTATTTTGACGACAAACTTTACTAAAATAACATTACTAGACTACACTTGATTGGCTTTTAATTTTGGATATTTTAGTTGTTTTTGTTTTGATTATTTTGACGATTATTGGTTTGGTCGTTTTTTGAAACTTATTACTTACTTTGAATTTGTGTTGTTTAATTAAGCATCGGGTTTTCGTATTAGGTTTTTAAGTTTTGAATTATATTTGGTTTGCATACAAATTTTCTACGGAATTGTGAAGTGAATTTGTTGTATTTTTATATTTTTCGTATTGTTCGTGTTTGCATTTCTTGGTTTTTACTAAAAACGAAATTTTCAATTCGAAATAAGAGTAAAGTAATTAAAATAAGTTATTAATTTTCCGCGTATTTTATATTTTACGTATTGCGCGATTTTTTTTGTACATCGGAAAAATACTTATCTGCTCTGAATTTGCCTGTAGATAAATTGTTTGTTTTTAAATTGACTTGTCTAAATTTCTGAAGTAAAATTTGTTTCATTGCAATATTAATTAATTTAGAATTCTCGTTAAATTTAATTATTTATTTGACGTAGACTAGTTTTTTTTTCCTCTTATAATTTTCTTTGAGTTTTCGGATCAATATTCTTTGTCATATAACTGAATTCCTTTAAATTTTAAGGAAATTCTATGTTTCTGATTTGCAATTAAGGGATTCTGTTGTGATACTGCTTCCGAACATATGTCTTTGAATTATTGTGACTTCCAGCTAATTTATAAATTGTTCTTTGTCTATTTTCTCGCTCACTATTCTGTTAATTTTCTATCGTCTAGAGTATCGCAAAATTGCGTTTATTTTTAGTCAGTTTACTCTACAATATTGCAATATTAATATAAAATTTTGTTTTGAATGTTAGTCTAAATATTTGAAATATTTCGTTAGCTTGAAATTGTATGCAAGTGTTTAGATGATTGTATTAAATATCGTTTATATTTATATTTTGCTTCAAGGCTTGTTCAATTTTGCGAACTTCTGTTTATTACTTTTAATATAAATTTTCTATAAGAATTTTTGCCCATAATGTGGCGCATTTAAAATATAATTAGATTCCGAAGGGTGAATTTCTCAGATTATGAATTTCTAATTGGAACGTGTTGAAATTATATTTTGATTTATACCAATTAGTCAAATTAGACTTGAACATATGTGGATAGTGTTGGTGCGATATTGATTGGCTACTAGTTAGCGCTAAGAGCACTTTATTTGCTTGGTCTCCTTGGATTTGTTTTGTTAACCAGAAAATTATAAATATCGTTATTTTATCGGATATGTGAATTGTAATAGAAAAATATTTAAATATTCTATAAATTTTGAATTCAGCACTCCAATTTTGATTTTTGAGGTTTTGTCACCTGTTTTCGTAGGACAGTTTTACATTATGTTTTTGGTCAGAATGAGTTGTGTTTCCGGATCTGATTCTGTTGAGTTGCTCTTTAGTTGCGCGCAGTTCTTTAGTAATTGATTACATATTTGGCGATCTTAATATTTGTGTAGTTTTGGTTAATATAGCTTTTTTTAATAAGAGTAAATGTTTTAAATGATTTATATATAAGGTGTAATAATTAAAGTGCTGTGATGTCGTCGGTACTACTTGTCTCTAAATCAATAAAATTTCGCAGTTTAGCATTTGTGTTTACCATGCGTGTGAATTTGTATGTACCTTGTGTTTGAGTAATTAAATTAATTAGCGCTACTAAAGAGTGAATAAGTGTTCTTTTTTTGCTTTATTAAGTGTGCAGATGGAAGCTCATTGTTCGCATGGAAATTATTTAGCAGATTCTCAGTAGTAGGTATTTTAGTTGATCGCAATTAACAATGTCTGATTTTAGGAGGTTACTACGGCTTTTGCTATGCAACAGTGTTTGAATGTGTTTGGTCAAATGGAAAACCACAAGCATCGATAAAAACTACTTAAAATTGTTGCTCTCATGTACAGAAGATAACATGTTGGATTTCTAAAAAACAATAGTAGGTATTTTTGTTGATTAGTACTTACCACCTGTAATTTTTAGGTTATTATTCACTTGTTGAGTGGATATTCAGCAATTGTTCAACGTGTTTTCAAAAGCAACAAGCAAGTTTATTGAAATGTTTTCAACACTATATGTTTCGTGTATACTCAACGTGTAACCAACATATACCCAACAAGATTATCGATGTTGCACATTTTTAATTGGATTATATATGCTGAAAGTCAATTAGTGGGGTGAGTGAATGCATGCAGTCTATTTTTAATATCGTTTATAATTCTGCCATAGCTATAGTTGATAATTTATTAGATTAGTTTACTAGACAGACATTTATAGACAATATTTAACCATGTTCTGAGTACGACCACCCTAGGTTATGACATTAGTCCCCCAGGTAATATGTTTAGGTTTTTTATTGTGAAGTTTATTTCGGTAATTCGCCTTGTGTTTAGTTTGCAATAATCGAGTCAATATTCATATACAAATAGTGCGTTACGTTTTAATGCCCGTGTACGTTTTAATAGCAGTATGGTTTATTGTCGGACGTTTTAATGTCGTACGTATTAATGCATATAATAATTTCGTCTGTGGAAAAATGCATATATTAATTTTGTCTATGGACTGATGAATATATTAAATTTGTCTATGAAATAATGCATATATTCAAGTCAGATATATCATGCCATGTACCCAACACTTTGCCAAGGTAGCATTAATATCTTTCAACCACATTATATTATGTGGTCCTTGTTTCCGCCTGAATATGTCCTGGTTTCCCGTGTAAATTTATTGTAGGTCATTTTGTAGGATTTTTTGATGTGCTAGCTATTTTGTCGGATTTTTACCATGTGGTAGCCATTTTTACGGAATTTTTCAGTATTTGTGTACAAAAATTGCTCCTGCATGTATATTAGTAATAAAAAGTGACTTCTAATACTACCATTTTGTAGTCCTATAATTCCCCCACCCACCTCTAGCAAGGACACCATATTGTGAGCACACACACAGGTACAATACAATATTTACTATAATCACATACTAATTTTGCATTAAATATTTTAGAAAATTGACAACCATACAAAGGTTTACCCATACTTTGTCAAGCTCAGCAACAACATATACATATCAGACAAGTCATGTCATGAAGCCAAATATTTTCCAAGCTAGCATCAACATCTTTCGACCATATTGAGATAGTATTAGTGAGTGTAGAGCAATTTCCGCGAAAATTTGCTGCACTATGTATTCGAAAAGGTACAAGAATATACGTCCATGTAAACCTCTAAATTCACCTTGTGTGCGCTGCATTCGTGTGAATAAGGATTTATTATCACAGCCACCTCCGGCACATCTGTGGCAACTTGTCCATAGTCCTATTATATTGATAGGATGCTTAGTTGTATAGATATGGCTGTTTAAGTGGTAGTTTTTTCCACAAAGTCATCATTTAAAGTGTAGCGTTATGTAGTACCATTAGTATATTTGTGTCTAGCTCGGCTCAGAAGCGTCGGATTAAGTTCGGGTTTGCTTCTACACCTGCTCCAGTAGTGTGCGGTCGTTTTAGTACCAGAAGCATAACCCTTAGACGATTGCTTCCCTCTCTCAGTAAAAATATAGGTTTTATTGTTTTTTGAGGTTGTTATTGTTGTAATTTTTTTTGAAAGAGTTTGACCTCTCAAATCCTACTTTTCCTTAGTCGTAGCTTTTTGGGAGTAATACTATCTTGTAGCCCCGGAAATTCCTGACTTGTCCATACCCATCTCGGTTACCCTAATCCTCCCTTTAGGCTTCTAGAACAAAAGTTTTGTTGGCTTAACATTTTCAGGGTAAACTTTGACGCTGACTGCAACTTTGACGCATACTTCAAAGCTTGACCGCAAATTTGAAGTCGTCCAGGGTCCTGACTTTGACGCTGACTGCAACTTTGACTTGACTGCAAAGCTGGCTTTGTCCTGGTTTCCCGCGTGTATTCGTTGCACGCCATTTTGTTTGGATTTTTCCATGTGCTAACCGTTTTTTCAAATTTTTCCACGTGTTAGCCGTTTTTTCAAATTTTTCCATGTGGTAGCCATTTTGTCGGAATTTTCCAAGTTCTAACCGTTTTTTCAAATTTTTCCACGTGCTAACCGTTTTTTCAAATTTACCACGTGCTAACCGTTTTTTTCAAATTTTTCCACGTGCTAGCCGTTTTTTCAAATTTTTCCATGTGGTAGCCATTTTGTCGGATTTTTCCACGTGCTAACCGTTTTTTTCAAATTTTTCCACGTGCTAACCGTTTTTTCAAATTTTTCCACGTGCTAACCGTTTTTTCAAATTTACCACGTGCTAACCGTTTTTTCAAATTTTTCCATGTGCTAGCCATTTTGTCGGATTTTTACCATGTGGTAGCCATTTTTACGGAATTTTTCAGTATTTATGTACAAAAATTGCTCCTGCATGTATATTAGTAATAAAAAGTGACTTCTAATACTACCATTTTGTAGTCCTATAATTCCCCCACCCACCTCTAGCAAGGACACCATATTGTGAGCACACACACAGGTACAATACAATATTTACTATAATCACATACTAATTTTGCATTAAATATTTTAGAAAATTGACAACCATACAAAGGTTTACCCATACTTTGTCAAGCTCAGCAACAACATATACATATCAGACAAGTCATGTCATGAAGCCAAATATTTTCCAAGCTAGCATCAACATCTTTCGACCATATTGAGATAGTATTAGTGAGTGTAGAGCAATTTCCGCGAAAATTTGCTGCACTATGTATTCGAAAAGGTACAAGAATATACGTCCATGTAAACCTCTAAATTCACCTTGTGTGCGCTGCATTCGTGTGAATAAGGATTTATTATCACAGCCACCTCCGGCACATCTGTGGCAACTTGTCCATAGTCCTATTATATTGATAGGATGCTTAGTTGTATAGATATGGCTGTTTAAGTGGTAGTTTTTTCCACAAAGTCATCATTTAAAGTGTAGCGTTATGTAGTACCATTAGTATATTTGTGTCTAGCTCGGCTCAGAAGCGTCGGATTAAGTTCGGGTTTGCTTCTACACCTGCTCCAGTAGTGTGCGGTCGTTTTAGTACCAGAAGCATAACCCTTAGACGATTGCTTCCCTCTCTCAGTAAAAATATAGGTTTTATTGTTTTTTGAGGTTGTTATTGTTGTAATTTTTTTTGAAAGAGTTTGACCTCTCAAATCCTACTTTTCCTTAGTCGTAGCTTTTTGGGAGTAATACTATCTTGTAGCCCCGGAAATTCCTGACTTGTCCATACCCATCTCGGTTACCCTAATCCTCCCTTTAGGCTTCTAGAACAAAAGT